>CM075671.1:35000-3029166 GCA_037962975.1 Clitoria ternatea | reverse complement strand
ATGGCAACAATGGTTAACAACCCCTATAGAATTGAGATACCAAGGGTATTCCAACTTTTTACTTTCGTCAAAACAAGTTTCAATACGGCATAAATAATCATTCTCCCGTTTGACATTTATACTAATAAAACCAGTTTCGATACACATGAAAACCATTCTCCCGTTTGACGTTCGTATTAATAAAAGGTTGAAATACTAACATGGACTTGAATCATAAACATGCAGAGGTCGAATTCACAACATTATACTCAATAGATTAGTTCACCAATTCCAACATAAACAAATTAGTTACACATGGTAAAAGTAAAAACAACACTTACAGAGTTTGACATTACGAAGAAGACGATGGAAACTTCACGATACAACGATCACAATACACCGAAACACACTCAAGTATCTAGAAAACTATTCTAGAACTACAACTCACAAAAGAAAGTACTCAAGTCGAGCACAAGAGAGAAGAGAAGAGAAGTGTATGGAATGGGATGTGTTGAATGGTGTTGGATGGCCCTATTTATAGGGCTGAGCAAGGGTGCTGACGCTACGCGTCCCTGTGACGCTACGCGTCAGACTCCTGACTCAGCCTCCATTAAACACTTGATAATGGCCACTTTCAATAATTAATCTTGATCATGCCTGGCCACTTGGACATGTTTCCACGAGTTTTTGGCCATTTATGCTGATTGGGGTGGCCATTGGGCTGAGTGGAGTGCCCATTATTAGGTCCAAGTGGGGTGGTTGGCCAAAAGTAGGAGTGGAGACCACGCAGCAGTGACGCTACGCGTGGCTTTGATGCGTAGCGTCAGCATCAAAAATAGCACTTGATGCTACGCGTGGTGTGAGGCTACGCGTCAGATCTCCAGTGTAATTTTCTCTTGATTTCTTAACTTTTTCACTGCAAAACTAGAGAAAATTGATCAAGGGCAGATTATTTCCAACAACACTCATTTATTGAATTTAAATCCTATTTTTCTAACAAATTAAACTAATTTTTATAATTTTATGAAATTTTTATTTAAGCTTTTATTGAAAATTTGAGGACTAACACTCCGCCTCAACGTACAAAGACACTCCGTATCTGTATTTATACGCACATTGCTTTGTATCAAATCAATATTTTGTATACATTTTGAGCTGTTTCAGAATCACAACTTTACATCCCCTGTAAAGGACGGTTCATTGGCACGCCCGGTGGGACCTGTAAATTTGGTAGTCCCACAATCTTTGATCAATCTACATCACATTCATTATTAATGGAAAGGCCAGGACCAGAAGTACAGAATGAGGATTCTCCTCCACGTAATCCCAGACGTCTGAACTTCGATAATGATGCTCATAAAAAAGCAACACATGTTGACTCTCTAGATCCGAGAGATGACATGATTCGGATGCTGAGAGAAGAAATTGTTGAGCTCCGACGTGAAAAGGCAAATCACACTCAAGAAAGAGCAGGTCCTGCAAGACAGCCGTATCATGAGGCATAAGCACAAGAGGAATCAAGCACTCCCAGTTACTCTCGCATCCCTACTTACATGGAAGAGCAACGAAGCCTTCCATTGGCAAATGCACAACATCAAGAGGGGAGGAGAGCAGGCTCAATTGCATCCCCCTCAGGATACAAGATGAGTATCCCATTTTCTAAAAGGCTCATGAATGCACATGTCCTCAGACATTTGCAGACCATGCAACTTATTTCCATAGGAAAATACACTGGGGAAACAGATCCTTCTAAGCATCTAGATGCTTACGTCTATGAGGCTATGTTCTTAGGTGCAGAAGAAGATATCATGTACAGGATGTTCCCCAGAACCCTTACAGGTGAAGCTCTTAGTTGGTTCAAAAGCTTACCTTCAGGTTCCATTGATTCATGGGAGGATCTAGCAACGGCTTTCGGCAGCCACTTCGTGATCTCTAGGGATGCACCTAGAACCTCTCACACCTTGGCTCAGATCAAGCAAGGTGACAAAGAATCTCTGAAGGACTTCCTTAAGAGATTCTATAAGGAAGCAGCTATGGTTCCTGATCTGACAGAAGCAATCCAGTTGCATATCCTCATCGAAGCTATGCAACCAAAATCACCTTTTGCTTTGTCATTGGCAAAGGGACCTCCATCCACAATGGAAGAATTTCGCAGGAAAGCGTCTAAGTATGTGGGTATTGAGATGCACCTGGAAGCTACTGCATCTCGCAGTAAACCACCCCCTGCAACTCCACATCATGACAAAAACAGAGAAAAGTCATCCAAGAATGACAAGTTCCACCAGAAAGACAAAACAGGGAACCAACCCTTCAAGCAGCAAGATAGACGTGTGTTCAACTTTGCTCATTATGCACCCTTGAACGCAACGTACGAGCAAATCTTGCGTGAAATAGGATGGACTACCCTCAGCATTTATGGGATTCAACGTCCACCCCCAATCAGGCGCGGTGGAAACCCAAAGAAGTATTGTGAATTCCATGAGTCAGTTGGCCATACCACAGAAGAATGCAAGCAGCTCAAAAACACCATTGAGGTGCTTATTCGTGAAGGAAAACTGAAACACTACCTGTTTAAGGGTAAGTCTCACGATGAACCTGAAAAGTTTGAAAAACGACATCGTGACCGCTCTCCGGATCCTGATAATACTCGGGAACCAAAACGAGCAGCTGCATCAGAAAAACAAAAAGGCGTTGTTCTTGAATCCGCCCAAAGAGAACCAAGTCCTGAGCCCAGATCGCGGGGCAAAAGGCAGGTTGTAGATATGATTGCTGGAGGTTTTGCAGGGGGTGGACCCTCAAACACCGCCAGGAAGAATCATCATCGTATGATCTTATCAGTGCAGGGCAAGAGCAAAGAATATCGCCCATTCAGGAACGGGGTCCAGACTCCGCCTATAATCTTCACAGATGATGATTTTGGCCCTACTATTCCTGAGGGAGATGATGCAGTAATGATTATTGCAGTAATCGCTAATATGGATGTAAAACGCATCCTAATTGATCAGGGAAGTTCCTGCGACGTTATCTTTTATGACTGTTTCAAACGCATGGGACTAACTGATGCTGATTTGCAGCCTTATACACAGGACCTTACAGCCTTTAATGGCGCCAAACAGCCCACTAAAGGCTACTTGGACACAAGGATCACTTTTGATGGTGAACCTGGAGCAAGGACTGTAAAATCCAGGATTCTTGTCATTGATGTTAAATCCCCATACAACGGCATCATTGGGCGGCCTACTCTGAATGCCATGGAAGCCATCGTTTCAACCCCCCACTTGTTAATCAAGTTTATTGATAAAGATAACCAAGTTTTATCTGTAAGGGGTGACCAGGAGATGGCTCGTTATTGTTACAATTTGAGTCTTAACATGGTGAAGCTTGAAACCATGTCTAAGAAAAGAAAATTGAACGAAGGAGGCAATGCGGCGGCATCCGTCAATTTGGTGGATCTTGATCCCAGGGCGGAGTCTTCTATAGACCCATTGAATCCTTTGAAACCAACTCCTGATGGTGGCTCCAAGTCTATTGTTCTAGGCAGCACCCCAGAGCAAATTACTAACATCAATGACAAACTGGAGTCTAACATGGAAGCAAGACTAATTGCACTCCTCCATGAGTATAAAGAAATTTTTGCTTGGACCGCTGCAGATATGCCTGGAATGGATCCTAATTTTTGTTGTCACCGCCTGGCGGTGTATCCTGAAACCAAACCAGTGGCACAAAAGAAATGGCGTATGGGTCCTGCTAAGCAAAAAGCTGCTTGTGAACAAACAGAGGAGCTCCTAAAGGCGGGGTTCATCAGGGAACTCCGTTACTCCTCCTGGCTATCCAACGTGGTTATGGTACAGAAAGCCAATGGCAAGTGGCGTATGTGCATAGACTACGTTGATCTAAATAAATGTTGTCCCAAAGATCCATACCCTCTCCCCAACATTGACAGATTGGTTGATGATTCCTCTGGATATAAATATCTATCTTTTATGGATGCCTACTCCGGATACAACCAAATCCCAATGAGTGAGGATGATCAGGAGAAGACTGCATTTATTAATGACAAATGGGTCTTTTGCTACAATGTCATTGCATTTGGGCTAAAGAACGCCGGGGCGACCTACCAGCGTATGATCAATAAAGTTTTTGAGGGCATGCACACAAGGCTGGTAGAGGTTTATATTGATGATATTATTGCCAATACCCCGGAGGGAGGAGACCATGTTGAAGACCTACGCCTCATTTTTCAACGCCTGCAACAATACAACATGAGACTCAGTCCACTTAAATGTACATTTGCTGTACCTGGGGGCAGATTTTTGGGTTTCATGTTAACGCAAAGAGGCATAGAGGCTAATCCTGATAAGTGTCGCGTAATACAAGAGTTGCAGAGCCCCAAAACATTGAAATAGGTATAATCCCTCAATGGCAAAATCGCTGCTCTAGCACGATTCATGCCAAAAATGGCTCATCGCTCTCTTCCCTTATACAAGATGCTGAAGAAGGATAAGAAATTCAACTGGGGCCCAGAGCAAGAGGCGGCTTTCCAAAGCTTGAAAAATGTCTTAGCCAGCCCTCCAATCCTGGTAAAACCAAGCCCAGGTGAGCAACTCATTGTTTATTTGTCTGTTTCAGATGAAGCATTGGCAGTGGCTCTGGTCAAGGAAACAGTTGAAGGCCAACGACCGGTGTACTTCACTGGAAAAACATTGCACGGTGCAGAATGCCGTTATCAGAAGATCGAAAAGGAAACACTTGTAGTTGTTTGGGCCTCACGACGCCTGAGACCATATTTCCATGCACATCCCATCCTGATTCGCACAGACTTGCCACTTCGTACTATATTGTTCAAACGAGACCTGGCTGGAAGGATGATCAAATGGGCCATAGAACTCTCTGAATTCGACATATCCTACGAACCAAGAACTACTATCAAGGCACAGGTCCTAGCAGATTTTGTGGTCGAATTGACAGGCTCTAACCCAGATGCAGATCATTCACATTGGACAATATATGTCGATGGGTCTTCGAACAGCAAAGGATGTGGAGCAGGAATTGTTATAGAAAGTGATGACGGGGTACATCTTGAAATTTCATTGCACTTCACCTTCACTACGTCAAACAATCAGGTGGAATATGAAGCCTGCTTGGCTGGACTCAGAGCAGCACAAGATATTGGAGCCAAAACTGTTACTCTATGCAGTGATTCTCAACTAGTCATTTCACAAATCCTTGGTGAGTATCAGACTAAAGAACCCCTGCTACAGCAATATCTGGACTGCGTCAATGAGTTAAAGTAGCGCTTTGATGAAATTACTTTCAAACATGTACCCCGCGAAGAGAATACACGTGCTGATATCCTCTCCAGGTTAGCCAGCACAAAGAAGGCGGGGTGCACGACTACGGTTGTACAGAGTACCTTAGCAGAGCCAAGCATTTCCTGTCCTTCATCAGTACATATGATTAAAAGCCGCTCCTTTGACGATAATTCCTGGGTAGCACCAATAGTTCGTTACCTTGTTAATGGACAATTACCCACGGATGATCTTGAGCGAAAGAAACTAAAAAAAGAAGCACCCTATTATACGCTCCTGGATGGACAGTTGTACCGCCGAGGAATTTCTGTTCCTTACTTAATTTGTATAAATGAAAATGAGGTGCAAGCTGTTTTGGAAGAAGTCCATGAGGGGCAATGTGGACATCATCCAGGGGCACGGAGCCTAATGAGAAAAATACTTAGGGCGGGGTATTGGTGGCCCACTCTGAAGCGTGACTCCGCCTCATATGTTCAAAAATGCGATCAGTGCCAACGATTTGCAAATCTCCACCACACTCCAGCAGAGGAAATGTCATCATCAATAACGCCTTGGCCTTTCTACCAATGGGGCATGGATATCTTGGGTCCATTCCCAACTGCGCCCGGCGGTATCAAATACTTGATAGTTGATGTTGATTATTTCACCAAATGGATTGAGGCAGAGGCAATGGTGCACATAACGTCAGCCAGGACTCGAAGGTTCGTTTATGAGAATATCATTGCACGTTTCGGAGTCCCTGGACGCATAGTCACTGATAATGGCACCCAGTTCACAGATCGCAAGTTCACTGAACTTCTAGAAAATCTCAGCATTATGCAGATTTTCTCTTCTGTAGAACACCCTCAAACCAATGGACAAGCAGAAGTTGCCAATAGAGAAATCTTGAAGGGCCTCAAGAAACGCCTTGGTGAGGCAAAGGGAGATTGGGCAAATCAACTGTGCCACGTTTTATGGGCATACAGAACAACCCCTCACTCCACCATGAATGAATCTCCATATCGGCTAACATATGGAGTTGAGGTTGTCATTCCCATTGAATTGGCAGCCCCTTCAGCCCGAGTCCTCCATTTCAACGAGGAAGCCAATCAACAGAACCTCGCTCATGAACTCGAGGTTTTGACGGAGTTGAGAGAGGAAGCCTTTGTAAGAGACCAAGCTGTCAAAGCAAAGGCCGCCAAATGGTATAACATGCGCATTTTTGAACGCCGTTTCAAAGAAGGAGACTTGGTCCTGAGAAGGGCCAATATTGGCAACAAATTTGCATATCAAGGCAAATTGGCACCAACTTGAGAAGGTCCATACCGAGTCATCGAAGTTCTGGGCAAAGGCACATATCGCCTAGAAAACTTAGATGGCACTCCGGTCAGGAATAAATGGAACATTTTAAATTTACGCATATATTATAGCTAGTTGGGTAATATGGTATGATCTTTTCTTCCTAACTCAAGGATCTTCCTATGTATGCTTTCCTCGAAAAGGTTTCGAAAAGATATACCCCAACTCAGCCCTTTATGTAGTTCCATTATAAATGAAATGCCTTCCTGCATTCAATCTTTACTCTAACTTTGAATTGATTATCCATGGCAGAACTTGTTCCCATGCAGATAAGACAACGGCTCCAAACTGAAGCACAGATGCATAACTCTTTATTCCATAAAGATCAACCAACATGCAACAACGCTTCACCAACAGAGTCAGCAAAAACTCCTTGGGGGGAAAGGGTTGGTGTCTCAGCTATATGCTGCACCATACCGACCCTAAGGTACAGAAAACTCCTTGGGGGGAAAGGATTGGTGTCTCAGCTATATGCTGCACCATACCGACCCTAAGGTACAGAAAACTCCTTAGGGGAAAAGGATTGGTGTCTCAGCTATATGCTGCACCATACCGACCCTAAGGTCCTGCAGGCCGCCTATGGAAAGAACTGGTGTCACAGCTATAGGCTGCACTAATTCGTCCCAAGGTACTGCAGGCTTCTTGTGGAGAGAGCTGGTGTCACAGCTATACGCTGCACTACGCTAACTCCAAAACGCAACCAATTTTTGCAGGATGAACTGGTGTCATAGCTATATGCTGCACCATACCGCCTCAAAGGTTCAACCAATTTCTCGCAGGATGAATTGGTGTCACAGCTATATGCTGCACCATAGCAATCCTAGATTCAACAATTTTCATTTAATCAGGAGTTACACTCCAGTCCAAATGCAAAAGGATGAACATTCCATCCAAAACTTGACTCCGCCTAACTGCCAATGTTTTACGGAGTACATAATCAACAAACTCAAGCACCATCAACAAGTTCAAGTAAGTTCAACACTTGTAAAATTGTGCTTCGTTGAAATTCCTAAGAGGCTACTCCGTCTCTTTACGGAATCCTGCTTCATTGAAATTCCTAAGAGGCTATTCCGCCTTCTTACGGAATCCAATTTCATTGAAATTCCTAAGAGGCTACTCCACCTCCTTACGGAATCCAACTTCGTTGAAATTCCTAAGAGGCTACTCCGCCTCCTTACGGAATCCTGCTTCATTGAAATTCCTAAGAGGCTATTCCGCCTTCTTACGGAATCCAATCTCATTGAAATTCCTAAGAGGCTACTCCGCCTCCTTACGGAATCCAACTTCGTTGAAATTCCTAAGAGGCTACTCCGCCTCCTTACGGAATCCTGCTTCATTGAAATTCCTAAGAGGCTACTCCGCCTTCTTACTGAATCCAATCTCATTGAAATTCCTAAGAGGCTACTCCGCCTCCTTACGAAATCCTGCTTCATTGAAATTCCTAAGAGGCTATTTCGCCTTCTTACGGAATCCAATCTCATTGAAATTCCTAAGAGGCTACTCCGCCTCCTTACGGAACCCTGCTTCATTGAAATTCCTAAGAGGCTACTCCGCCTTCTTACGGAATCCAATCTCATTGAAATTCCTAAGAGGTTATTCCGCCTTCTTACGGAATCCAATCTCATTGAAATTCCTAAGAGGCTACTCCGCCTCCTTACGGAATCCAACTTCATTGAAATTCCTAAGAGGCTACTCCGCCTCCTTACGGAATCCTGCTTCATTGAAATTCCTAAGAGGCTACTCCGCCTTCTTACTGAATCCAATCTTATTGAAATTCCTAAGAGGCTACTCCGCCTCCTTACAGAATCCTGCTTCATTGAAATTCCTAAGAGGCTATTCCGCCTTCTTACGGAATCTAATTTCATTAAAATTCCTAAGAGGCTATTCCGCCTCCTTACGGAATCCTATTTCATTGAAATTCCTAAGAGGCTATTCCGCCTCCTTACGGAATCCTGCTTCATTGGAATTCCTAAGAGGCTACCACGCCTCATTATTGAAGTCACCTCAGTGAAATTCTCAAGAGGCTACTCCGCCTCATTATTGAAATTACTTCAGTTAAATTCTCAAAGGGCTATTCCACCCCATTACGGAATTTGTTTCATTGAAATTCCTAAGAGGTTGCTTCGCCTCATTACTGAATTTCACTTCACCAGAATTTTAAAAAGGCTATTCCGCCTTGTTATACTTAGTCATATTTCATTAAGTCCTCAAATGAATACTACGCCTTCTTAATATCATTTTACAAGGCATAAATATGACGGACTCAAACATTGCTTATATGAACAAGTATAGATTGACAGAAAATATGCTTCATTAATATTGTCAAGGATTGATAAATGTCCAGATCCTATCCTGGAACAAGGCAGTATTAACAAAATGCAAAAAACAAAATTTGCAAAATTTACAGCTGGTTTTCAAGGGTTGGATGGTACCCCTTCTTGCTAGACAGGGCGGAGCTGACTTCCAAAAGATTTGGACAAACTCTGGGAAGGAGGCAAGTCCGCCAGGACATATTCAACATTGGGTGCAGGCAAGTGACCACCTTGAACAGGCACCATCAATTCTCCATTAATAAATTCGTAGTATGGATGAATGCCTGTGGTGGAGAGAGCAACGCCTGGATTGTGATGACGGAGTTGGCGAACAGCCATGCTGAAAGCATCATCAATCGCCGCCTCAGCTGCATCAAAGGCAGATTGTAACTCCTTGTCAAGCCTTTCACTGGTGGCATCTGAGGTAGCTTTCTCAGCTCGCAGCTCTTGAACCTATTTTTCAAGGTTATTATATGCAGTAGCTGCTTGGTCCAACTCCGCCGCCCAGGCGTCTTCAGCAGCAGTTTTATTAAGTTCAAAGGAAACCATCTTCTGCTGAAGCTCGCTCACTTCCTCACCCAATGTTTGTTTTTACTGAGCCAGATCTGAAACTTGTTGTTTCAGCAGATCATTGTCAGCCTTCACCTGGGACAGTACACTCACCTCCTCACCCAGCTTTGTATTTTGCTCTCTTAAGCTGGAAAACTTGCTTTTCCAGCGAAGCTTTGTCAGCTCTCACCTGAGCCAGCTCATCCTCCAGCTTCTTCATGTCAACATCGGCGGCGTCAAGATGTTTGTCCTTGGCCTTAATCACCTCCGACAGCTGCTCATTATCATGTTCCAAGCTATGAACCTTTTCAGCATACTCATGAAAAGACGCTTGAAACATGTTGGCCTCAGCAGCAACATCAGCTATACGGGGTACAGAGGCCAAGAAGCCATCTATTTCTGCAAGGTGCCACCTAGCAGCTGCAGCGGCGTCCGGAATTTCTTCGAAGTTGAGGTCGGGGTGGAGGATGAACTCTGGATCACGCCTCTCCGACTGGCGGGATCCCATATTTGCAAAGTACAAAAAAGGGTTCAGTCGAGACCCCGCCAAAGGCAGAGAGACAGTTCGCCTGGATGACTCCCCTGGAACATCAATGAGGAAAACTGGTGTCCTTTGGGTAGTCAATTCCAGGGCGGGGTTCTCAGCTTGGTGGCCTGGAGAGGCTTCAGTCCTCTCTGCCTCATCCTCCGCAATACGGTGTGGAGTTTGAATCCTCTCTGTTTCCTCTGCCACAATGTTTTCTTCGTGGGCGCCTTCAACACCGCCCATATCAGAAGAAGTACCCACAACTGGTACCTCCGGAGTCTCCTCCAGGTCAATGGCAGCATCAATTGATGCTCCTTCCTCAACCCTCTTCTTGCCTTTGGTCCTCCTTCTTTGCAAGGGCTGGAGATCTTCTTCTTCTTCCTCCTCAGCAACTTCTGGTTCTTGGCGTTTTTTAGAATGCCTCTCAGCAGAAGCTGCTGAGGATCCTGCACCACCTTCCAAATTTATTATATTTGTGGAGGCAGGGAAAGGAAGAGTTTTTGTCAGAGCAGCAGCCAGACTCCTTCTGGGCTGCACATTATTCTCCGCATTAATCTCTGCGCGGCTCATACGAATCTGCTTAATACGTTCCATCCCAGGGAATACAGCAATTTCTTCTACAAAATTACATACATGAATATGATTAGAAGCTGCAGGAAACAACAGAAGTAATATTCAAGCAAAAAATCTTAGCGTATTACTTAAATATCCCTGAGCATCCCGCCCAAGCAGCCTTCGACATAAAATCAGCTTGTGGACGGAGTTGTATTCCTTCAACGTCCGAAGTACTTCCACAGAAGCAGCTGATAGAGCACTCTCCTCAACTTCATATGCTTGCTTAGTCAGGAGGAAGTGCTCATGAGTCCAAGCAACTGGGAATTTTTCAACTCCCTCTTTACTCTGCCAGAAGACGGGCTTGTCCTTCCTAACGGACACCTTCACAAAGCTTTTCCTAAAGTGAAGTCCACCTTCCTTGGCGGAGTCAGCAAACGCTTTGAAGTTCAAAATCTTCGGCTCCGCCCGAAGAGTTACAAAGCCCATGCCGCCCGTTTTTACATTTACTCTCCTCATAATGCGGCAGAAAGAAAAGAACAACGCCACAGTAGGCGTAAACTCCAGATACTCAGCTATCACTTCAAAGCTTCGAACTATCCCCCAACCATTGGGGTGCAGCTGAGAAGGGGCGCAGTCCAGGAACCTCAGTACGCCCATCTAGAATTTATTCAACGGGAAATGCACCCCCAGTTGAGTAAATAGAATATCATACATATATATTATACGAATATTCTGAGGGCGATGGCATATCCGTTCGAACGTCTTAGGAGAACGAACGATAAATCTCTCTTCATATCGTTCATCTTTCCAAACTGGGACAGACAACTCCACCACACCTCCACTAGTTGTCGCATGACGAGAGGAAGTACCCTTAACATCTTCCTCAACCCAACAGTAGGGATCAATTTCAAGCGTCTTCTTCCAGTCCAGTCCATGCAATACAACATTCTGACACTCTGCCATCGTCAGCACTTGTGTGTGGGAAACACCTCCTGACACAAACGAATGTATATCATTACTAAAATACTCCACGCTGCTGTAAAACGTTGAGTCTCTCCCAGTATAGAAAGCCTCATCTTCGCTCTCAATGTCAGAAAACATAGGACGAATAGAAACCCTAGAGCAAGACTCTGACCTTTTTCCTCTCATCTTCGTTTTAATGAACACACAGAAAGAAAAAACACAACCAACCCAATGAAAATGAAGACAGAAAGCAGAGGAAGAAGCAAGTTACCTTAAGTTTTTCAAAAAACTGAAGAACTTCAACACCAACAAACTCGCGAGAGAGCAGCAAAAACAGTTTCAGCAAATAAACACGAAGTGGAAGATGGAGCAAAACATTTTCCTCCTAAGAGTTTACCTATTTATAGGCATAGCTTGGGGGGAAATAAATGAATCCTCAAAAAACTTCAAAGATGCGTTTGCAGCCATTGGATTAATCTCACTAACGGTTCTAAACTTCAAAGATGTGTTCACAGCCGTTGGATGAATCTCACTGACGGTTCCTTTTGATGCTGAAACCAATAGATGAATCTAAGGGCAGGTATTTCCTGGGCCGCATTTTCAAAATCCAAGGCCCACGGTAATAACCTCGAAAACGTTTCTCAACTGCCATCCCACGCATTTATGTCCCATCATTGGAATGGCAATCGTTACGAGGGCATACGTGGCAGTGGGAGATTAAAGAGGCGAAAACGTGGTTTCGAGGCGCATTAATGACAGGCGTGACAAGTAATGATGAAAGCATTAAATGCACAAAAACACTTGTCCGAAAAGTCCTGAACTAGCAAACGCCGCCTAAACCCATGCCTATAAAAGCTAAACTTAAGTGTTGTAGCTCATTAAAGTGACTCCGCCAGTCACTATAACAAGCTAGGGGGCATATGATCCGGTCCTAACACCGGCCCCCAAGAGCATGGCTTTAATGCTTTGCCAGATCAGCACTTTGAACAAGAGAAGTATGCTTTAAGTACATTATAATTACTTCTATACGGAGTGCATACCGCCAGGGCAAATAACTCCGCCAAGGAATATTACTCCGCCAAGACACATAACTCCGCCAAGGCACATAACTCCGCCAAGGCATGTTACTCCGCCAAGGCATGTTACTCCGCCAAGGCATGTAACACCGCCTGAATATGTTACTCCGCCAAGGCTGAATACCTCGCCAAGAAGGAAAATATTGAATACCTTATGCATGAAATGTTCCCAATGCACATTACTCCGCCAAGCCATAGGCTCAATACTGGCGGAATATTGAATTTCCCATACTGCGTAGCGAGCCCATACTCACAACCCCGGCACGAGATTGACTCTGTCTTGAGAGGTTAATAATGGGAATCACGCTGTCACGCATAAAGGGTAATAACAATAAAATAATAAAGCATTAACGCTTTCCTAGCAAGTGGAAACATCCACTACAGTGATGGTGCTTACAAACGGCACAGGGGCCCATAACTTTCCTTGTATTATGCCTGAAAAACAGGGAATGGGTCCTACCAATAACTGAGCATCAGTAACAGGTATATAAACCTCAACAAAAAGGTATAAGGGATCCCCCCTAATTCTGAACCTTACACTTTGAACTTACATAATTCTCTCTGATTGTCTTTCTAAGTCTTCAAGTATTCTGAAATACTGACTTGAGCGTCGGAGAACGATTGCAGGTACCACCCCCAATCGGGTCAAGACAAAAAGATCCTGTCAGGCGGACTGGGACACCGCCCAAGCGTGCATTGCACTCCGCCTCAACGTATTACATCCCCTGTAAAGGACGGTTCAATAATCATAATATATTTAGATATATTTTTAATAATAAAAATTTAAAATGAAATAAATATAATATTAATATCAATCATTAATATATTTAATTATATTTATTAAAGATTGAAATTAATATTTTATTTTATTTTATTGATAATATATTTAATTATAAAAGATTAACATAAATAATTTTTATTTAATAGTTTTTATTAAATACTAAATAAAAGTTAATGTAATAATTTTATTAAAGATTAAATATTAAGTAAAAAATTAGCGGCAATAATTTCTTATTAAATATTAATGTTTTATTAAATATTAAATAAAAAATTAACGGCAATACTTTTATTATATATTAAATGGAAAATTGTTGTTAATATTTAATATAATTATATAATAATATTTATTAACAATATATTTATTTAATTATATTATTCCATACATAATGTATATACACTAAAAAGAATATGACTTTGTTATGTTGTATATATAATAATTGTTGCTAATATGAAAAAAAATTATATTGATAGTATATCAATATATCTTAAATATACTATTTTTGGTTAATAATATGAAAAAACTATATTGATAGTATATCAAAATTAAACATAACTATGTATAACAAAAATATAACTTATCTAAATAAAGAATTAAAAAAAGAGAAAAAGTCACAGTGCAAAACAATAAAAATGAATTGAATGAAAGAAAAGGAATAAAATTATTATATTATTTTAAGTAAAAATTAAATTAAAAATTTATACTATTTCTAGTATAAATATTTTAGAGATTATGAAGGAAAGCTAATGAATTACTTTCTATCCAAATTTTCTTCCCTTTTATTCCAAACAATTTGTTAGGATAATACAAAATTATGGGTTTGTAGAAAATTCAACATTTTAAAAATAATGCTTACTTATCCAAGCCTAATGATTTTAAATTTTAAATTATCTTGCCAACCAAGATGTCCCTATTTTCATTTTCATGTATTATTTAACTGTCTCATTACATGCATACTTGCTTACTCTGTAAAAGAATGAGCAATCTCAAAATGCTACATCATGCATTGATAATATTCCAAACAAAATAGACAACAAGGTAGCAAGTCCATCAACAGAACTACATCTCTATTCTCACGACACCATCATATGATCGAATCCCCCTCCAGCTTGCAGTGAAGGAACCCGATTCACTCCAATATTGTGAAGCAACTGCTGTAGCCACCTCCTAGCCGTTGGATCTTCCTGAATACATAAAACCAAAAACCAAATAATGTGAACATATTAGAAAAACAAGAATGATCTCTCTAAAATGACAAACCCAAAAACTCTAGCTCCGAAATTGGATATTTGAGGAAGAGTGAACTTTTTCTAGTTGCCGCCCTACTCTTCAAAGGCTCAATCTACAATTTATTTAAACAAGTCACTCCAATACTATTGTTTGCATCAAATTTGCTTATAATTTCACTTACACGAAGACAGTTACTGAACGTAGCATCCCTTAACATGTCTGGAAGACACGTTCTTAATGCCTCGCAAGCACTGTTTTGAAATGACAAAAAAAATTTAGGAACTTAAGAAGAACATAAAAGGGTATGGCAGAAGCACTTAAAAAAATGGCGTTACTATCTTAACAGACCTCTGATTATCTGACAGACGAAGATAGCATCGAATAATATGCTTCAAAAGACGAGATGAAGGTTGCTCAACAAGAGATGCAACCATGTTCCCCAAAACTCGACCTACTGCGTAAAAGCGCTCCGCTGTAGTACAGATATATTTCAAACCAACATCGTCCAGCAGAATTTTTTGAACTATAAAGGTTGCAACCTGCAATGATGGAACTTCCATTACACACAAATATTCCTTGTTATTATTATTTGATTGACATATAACAGGATCAAGACAGAGGGCAAAAAACAATCAGGTGGCTTAGCATTTACAGAGCACACAAGTACAAGAGTACACCATTATAGTTAACATATAACCTTTACATCTTCCACATTAACCATGCTGTGAATCCATGTTAAAGATTTAGCTCTCAAGTATCAACAACTGTATTTGAAGCCATGTAGTACAGATAATGGTGTTGAGTTGCATTTTGACAAAACTAAAAAGGTCAAAAAGAGTTCCACAGTCCAATGACAATGGCGTAAAAAGCTTAAATTAGGACCAACAGTTTGAAAGAGGGCAAAAAAATGTTAACGGAACAGCATCCTCATTTTAACATAGTATACATTTATCTTATACCAGGAGCACTGTTCTTAATAGTAACCTCATTGATCAGATAGATAGTACACTAATTGCCTACTTCCCATGTAAAACTGTATTAGAACAAGCTTTGCACACATGTGTGCTAGTCATACAAACCAAAAAAAGATGTAGCTAAGAAAAATGAAGGAGATAAAAACCAACTTCAATCCATGCAAATAAAATACTTTGTCAAACTAAATTGGTAAAAAGCCAACAATCACTAAACTTACCGTTTTGGACAATTCACTGCCCATTTCCATACTGCGCAAGCAAAGTGGAATAATCTCTGTTGAAAGAAGGAAACTGATAACCTCTGTATCATCAATCTGGAGAATATCAACAGGAGAAAAATTAAACAATTGACCAAACACATAATTCAAAGTCACATTCACTCTTTGTGATTGTATCTGCATTTTTCTTTTCATTTTTGCCAATCTTTGCAATATTGAAACCTTGTCAAAAGGCTAAGATGGGCTTTGATGCAATTCTTATCCTTTTTCTGATAATTTGATGATCACAGCTATGATGCAGGAATAAAAGAAAAAGGAATAGATGAGAAAGTACAATTCTTATGCATTAATTCCTTTCCTCTCTTGTAATAAGTAATAAGTTCTTTTACATAATATAACTAAATGAAAAGTGATACAAATTAAAGTCGGTGGGGGTAGCGAGCAGAAATTTGTAGTGACTAGAGTTTGTCTTTGAATTGACAGTGACTTCTCATTCTCAGGATTTAACTTTTCAATACACAACTTGATTGATTCCAATCTTGAGGGACTAAGCTCCTTGAGAATGAAGCAACATGCTATTCACAGGCAAGAACTATACTTGTTTTCAAGGAACACTGAGGTTAGTTACACATCAACAAAGGTAATAAATATTAGGAAAAATGATTCGAACATGGGCATGAGATAAAGGGTGTTAAATTTGAAGAAGAGTGGGACTTTGAACACCAACAGGTATGTGGTTTTATTCGGCAATTTGTAGAAGACAATGTTTGTAATCACATTGCCAATGAGACACATGCAAGAACTTTATGGGAGAAGATCGAGTCTTTGTATGCCTCTAAGTCAGGGAACAATAAATTGTATTTGTTGAACTGTCTGATGAATTTGAGATACAGGGAGAGTTCTTCCATTTCTGATCACATGAATGAGTTTCAAGGGCTCCTAGATCAACTGTCTGGAATGGGTATCAAATTTGATGATGAAGTTTTGAGACTATGGCTACTAAATACTTTACCTGAGTCTTGGGAGACATTTCGAGTTTCAATCACGAACTCAGCCCCTAATGGTGTTGTTTCTTTGCAAATGGCAAAGAGTGGTGCTCTTAATGAAGAGTCTGACTCCTTTCTTCCCTCTTTAGGTCACTATATGGGCTTTGGGTCTTTGGACACATAGTTGGGAGCCCAACCTAATACTTCCTACTCCTGTTGTGTATTTTTTTTTTTGCTTGAACTGCAACTTGTTGGAATTTACCTTTGCAAATTATAGCTTCATGTCCCATTTGGGTTGCATTTGTTACATTTTTGCATCTAGCCTCCTCCAACATTTGAAGTGAGGATGAGATTTATCACCATAGTGATTACAAGGTGGAAATTTCTCCCTTTTACTGTTGCTTTTGTTGTAGCTAGAACTGGCCTTAGTTGCAGCCAAGTCTTTCTTGCTTTTCTTCTTCTTTCCCTTATCTCCCAGTTGATGCTTTGACTACATAGCTCCTTCTACTATACCTTCGTTTCTATTAACTCTTCCCTTTTTAGAAGCCTGTAAAGAATTGATCACTTCTACCAAAGAAGTACTTGCAAGATCCTTAGTAATTTCTAAAGCAGAAATTGAAGCTTCAAATCTCTCAGGCACAGTTACAAGTATCTTATGAACTATCCTAGAATCAGATAGTTCAACACCAAACAGTCTTACTTGATTAGCAATATTAAGAAGTTGCTCAAAGTACTCTTTAATATTTTGACTCCTTCATTTTCCTTGCTTCAAATTTATGAATAGGATTCAACACTTTCATACATTTAATCCTTTTGTCACCTTGATATTTATCTCAAAAGGTAGCACCAAATGGCATGAGCTGATTCCAAATTCATAATTCTGGTGAAAATTGAGGGTGAAACATAGTAACAAAAAGAATAGCCTTTGTTTTTTACTTAATTGTTTTTCTTTCTTTGTTATTTGAGTCATTATAGGATTCTCGGGTAAAGTTGGAACATGATAATTAGCTTCTGCTACAAGTTTCCAAACATCCAAAACATCAAGATATTGTTTCATATGTGCTGCCCAGATCTTGTAATTGGCCCCGTCAAAGATTGGATGAACTATTTAAGTTAAACCGGCTTCAACATTTATGGTTGGAAAGGCTGATTATAAAAAGGTAGGTTGGTGTTTAGGTGCTCTCAAAACTCACAAAGATGCTCACAACAAGTCATCCGAATGCCAATTGTTGTTTTCATTAGAATGTAAAAAGAGAACACATGGTAGAGAAAAATAATTGGTAGAAGTTTACAACATAATTTTATTAAATGAACTTGAATTTAAATACATAACAGATAAGATAATAACTCAAAATTCTAGCAACAAAATAACAAACACAGGTAACCATTAGCTAAAAGATAAAAACAAACTTATCCACCAACAATTAGTACACATATTTTGACTGATAAGATAATTTCTAACTTATTCAAATTAATAACAAAATGAAAGAAAAACTCCAACAACTTTCTAAGGCATATTTCAATAGGAACCAATGCACTCTGACTCCTATGTGTTGGAAACTCCACAACATTGAAGGGGAAAAAAATAGAAAGGGAGGAAGGTGAGCAAAATGCTTGCTTGGAAGTGTGTGATAAAATGCTAGTTGATGAGTTTATTTATAAGAGTTGATGGAATCAAAACGAACAAGAAAACATTAATCGATAAAAGCAAAGCAGCAAGGAGAGTTATGGCCAAACATAACAAAACCATGACCACATTATCCTTGATCCCGGTCTCTTAACCTAAGAAAAATGAGAAAAAAAAACATAAAGGGAAAAGATCTTGTGACAAAAATTTTCTTTCTCATCTTATGACCCGACTTGGCTCGACCAGACAGAGTTTGATTTTCTGTAGTTTTTCTTTGCTGTGAATCTACAATACTCCTTTAACACTAACTTTTTAACGTTGGTTTGAATAAAAAAATAGTATAATTTTTTTATAGCAATGTTAAAAACCAAAAGAGATTGATTAGGACATAATTAAATTGTAAAAATGGAATTTAAAAAATTAAGAAACACTAAAAGTAAAGTAGTTAGTTCAACAATATTAATCATACTCTTTGAGACACTTTTTTTTATTAGCCTAACCTCCATTTAGTTAAGCCAACCAAACGTGAGATTTAAGTTTTTGGAATAAAAAAATAAAAAGCCAATGACTTAAAGACAGATTCCTATATGAATGCCTTCGAATGGATGCATTCAGCTTTTGGGGTTAGTGTGACACTGGCACGTCATGATGTGTAATTGTATATAAATGACGTTGCAAAATGCAGAATGTCCAATGACAAAGTAACACAATTTGGTTACTCATGAACACGATTAAGGGGCCAAAAGTTCAGACAACAGCACACTGAACGCAATAATAATAAGAAAACAAGAAGATTAGCAAATAACTAAAACTGAAATAACGAAGGAAAGGAATAAAAAAATTAAGGATGTTCCATAGACACTCAATTCTTATCATTAAAGATTTGTCCTTTTTTATTCTAACCACCTAATAACAATAATGGACTTTGCTATTGCTTGCACACAAGAGTTGTTTGCCATCACTGTGTTATGAGCTTGATCTCTTTTATATGAACTCAAATATCTCTTTTGATCTTGAACAAACTCTACCCTTAAGATTTAGAATAAGAAAGGACAAATCTTTAATGATAAGAATTGAGTGTCTATGGAACATCCTTAATTTTTCATTCCTTCGTTGTTTTTCAGTTTTAGTTATTTGCTAATCTTCTTGTTTTTTTACAACATTCTCAATCAGTAAGCACTGTGATGGTTTGGGCTTTAAGGAGATGCAAGCTTTGAATTCTGCTTTCTTGGCTAGGCAGGCCTGGAGGGTTCTCAAAAACCCGAAAGAACTGTGGGTTGTAATTCTTAAAGGAAAATACTTTCCTGATAATTCATTTCTTGGGCAGCAAAGGAAGAGAAATGCTTCTTGGGTCTGGAACAGTATAATTCAGGAAAGGGATGTTATCCTGAGGCTCGGACAATGGAAGGTTGGAAATGGGAAGCAAATTTCGATCTTCAGACATAAATGGTTATGACTTGAAAGCCTTTCAATTTCATATTATATATGTATACACACACACTGCGGGTTAATAAGAAAATGTTCAATGTCCACAGAAAACTCAAATAAAAAACTACTGACTTCTTCAATTGTCAATAAAAGGGGGTTTAATGAGCATCCTATTATTTACAAATGGGACATAATTATAAATAATCTTCAATTTAGAAAATGTGTAATTAGAGCATGGCGTCCATACTCTGTACATGTGCTCTGATAAAAATTTAAAGGCTCAATCAATTTACATAACAAGAGGACTTTGACACAGAAATAAGATACGAAAAATATAATTACTACTTGGCATACTTTATTAATTACAACAATATTATCATAAGTAATTCATTTGTTGCAAGGCTCGAATCATTAAGGAAGCTGCAGAGCTTTCAGCCTCCTTCACCCGAGATTTTTCATCCCCCGACATTTGAAACACATCATCTTCTGTTGTTATTTGAACAGAAGAGATAAATTTCTTGTCATGAGAGGGGCCCGAATCCTTCTCAATACTGTGAACCATTACAAAAGAGCAGGAAGTTAATAAAGTTAGTAAACAAAGACCAAAAACTTTTCACATGTGCAACCAAATTGAAAGAACAAATTGACAATAACAAGAAACATCCATTAGCCAGTAGAAAATGTGTCATCATCATAAATATTACATCGATAAAGTACCCGCCAGAAGACAAATCCATAACAATGCTTCTATGCCACACACAACATGACAAGTTTATTTTAATTTTTTGTATGTTCAGTTTAAAGTTGAAATGTTACAAGCATAATAAATAGTTGTAATATAATAATATTATGACACAAACCCCGATATTATTCAATAAAATGGAAAGTTTTCACTTCCTCCAAATAAAAATTAAATTAAATATTATTGATTTTAAAACCTTATTTTACTTTTTAATATACATTTCTAAAAACAACATGTTTTACAAAGTCAAAGATTAATTTCAAGATTTTAAAATTTAATTAAAAATACCAAATTCATACTAATTTGAAGATTTAAGTTGTTTCCGACAAATTTGGCTACCAATTATTCATATAAAGACATGACATACAACAAAAGAGCGGCAAATGCGTGGTTTACCTGTAGACAGGTTTGGGCCATTTTTTCACCCTACACGCCTCATATAGCTTATGTTTGGCTTCTTCAATAGTAAAGTTATCGTTATCTTCCACCATTTTACTAGTACTCAGAGACTCTAAATGGGAGAGTTTATGCAAGGCAATGTTGACAGCTTCAAGCTTTGCAGTGTACTTCTGATCAGAGGAAGCAGAGGCTACAAACTCTCCATCAACATACACATTTGCAATGCTTTTATCACCATTTCTACAAGGTTTGATGTCAATTTTTTTACCATTTTTCTGACAAAGCTCAAACAGCTTCGTCACAGGCTGATGTTCCATATCTTCTGGTGTCACTATTGGTTCCAACATAGCACGAACTGTCTGCACAACCACAAATTCACCATACATTACAGTTACAATTTAGTTCCAGATACGGTCATGAAAATCTAAAAAAATATATCAAATCTTTCAATGAAAAGTACGTACCACCCATAATTTCTCTATGTTAAAATTAAGGTCGACGTAAACAGCGCCGACAACAGACTCCACGATATCGGAGAGAACCTTAGGAGCTTTGACGGCGCCACCGTAAGAGATGGGACGAAGGGGATCCTCTTGAGCAACAGCGTCGACAAAGGCTTTGACGCTCTGAACAAGAGGGGGAGAACTGTGGCGGACATAAAGGTGGAGACGGCGGTGGATGGCGACGCGAGCGAGTTTCTCCGTGCTGACATTGGCGGCGCGTAGGAGAGAAAGTTGGCCGGGGTCAAAAGTTGGATAAGCGAGGTAGAAATGGTTGCAGATCATGGAAGACAAAATGGAGTCGCCAATGAACTCGAGACGCTGATAGGAAACGGCGTGGGTAAAGGAGGAGTGGGTGAGGGCTTCTTCTAGAAGCTTTTTGTTTCTGAATTGGTAACCGATTTTGTCCTCTACTGCGGCTATCACACGCGGTTCCATCTCGATCGCAGAAAGAAGAAAAGAAACTTCAAAGAAAAAAATGTTTTTAAAGGACTTCAACCTAGAATGTAATATTCGGGAAATTGAACCATTGATTCAGGATATTACCCTTTGGCGAAGTGCGTTCCGATCTTGTGGCTTTGTCTGGGCAAACAGAGAAGCTAACCACGCAGCTCACAGTGGCTCAACTGGCTTCCTCGAATGGGCTTTGCAGACGCTGGTGGCTCTCTCCCCCTCAAGCGGTGGGTGCCTCCAAGTAATTCCCGGTGCCTTGATGGATCAGTCGGTGACCCCTTTAGTTCGCCATGGTTGCACCTAGTTTAGGGTTCACTTCTCTCTTTAGAGTTTATCCTAGGCTAGTTGGGATTGTTTTTTTTTTTTTTTTTTTTGGACCAGGGCTAGTTGGGATTGTTTGGTGGTGTGTGTTTCCGTGTACAAGCAGGCCTATCCACGTTAGCCATCGTTTCTTGAGCCTCAAGGCCCAATCCTCTTTCTTTGTTGAATGTGTTATCCAAAAAAAAAAACCTAGAATCGAATGGTTAACATGCTTATGATTTCACTTACACAAAGACTAACTGAACGTAGCATCCCTTAACATGTCTGGAAGACACGTTCTTGACCTTTTACAGCGTGTTTGGTGGACAACTAGAACAGAGAAATCCTCCGTTGGTCCGTGGGAGATTTTTTATCCTACGGATCAATGGAGTTTTGATTGTCTCAAATGGCGTGTAGAATTAATATCAACTTTTAAATTTTTTACTTTAACTCAACCTCGTTTCTCCAACTGCAAACTAAACACCCTCTTAGTTTTGTCAAGAAGAGTTCAACAGTACAATGACCAATGACAACTTTTGTAAAAGGAAATTCAACCATATTAATCATACTCTTTGAGACACTTTTTTTATTAGCCTAACCTTCATTTAGTTAAGCCAACCAAACACAGTAGTCTGAGATTAACCTTAATTTCTATGCAATAAATCAAGGTAAAAACTTACACGTGAGATTTGAGTTTTTGGAATAAAAAAACAAGAAGCCAATGACTTGAATAAGCATTATCCAATATGCTTTTTCTCTTGGTCAATTCATTTGAAACATGAAAGTACAAACTAGCAAGTTAATTTGAAAGACGTTTTTTTTTCCTTTATTTAGGAAGCCAGTTACTTCGTTCCTTTTCTTGGTAAGACAGATTCCTATATGAATGCCTTCGAATGGATGCATTCAGCTTTTGGGGTTAGTGTAGTGTGTTTAAATTTTGACACTGGCACGTCATGTTGTGTAATTGTATGTAAATGACGATGCAAAGTGCAGAATGTCCAATAACAAGTGGTAAGTAACACCATTTGGTTACTCATGAACACGATTAAGGGGCCAAAAGTCCAGACAACAGTACACTGAACGCAATAATCATAAGAAAACAAGATTAGCAAATAACTAAAACTGAAATAACGAAGGAAAGGAATAAAAAATTAAGGATGTATTCCACAGACACTCAATTCTTAAATCAAAGATTTGTCTTTTCTTATTCTGAATCTGAAGGGTAGAGTTTGTTCAAGATCAGAAGAGATATTTGAGTTCATATAAGGAAGATCAAGCTCATAACTCAGTGTGCAAGCAGAGTATTAAGTGACGGCAAACAACTCTTGTATGCAAGCAATAGCAAAGTCCATTGATCCTTTTTTGCCTGCTAAAATGACATTTCTGTTTATTGGACTTTTTACAACATTCTGTTTAATGTAAAAAGTCCAATAAATTTAGTTGTTGTGTTTTTTTTTTGTAAGAAACAAGCAGGCCATGTTTTAGTGTTTCTTTGTTGTGCCTTGTTGTATTGTTTCCTATTGTGGGCCTTTGGCCTCTCTTTCATAATGAAGTAAAAAGAAAAAAATCAACTTAAAAGATTTCAACTTATCTTCACCAAAAAAAAAAAAAAAGATTTCAACTTATCAAAAAATTCATAACTTATTTAAGCCGAAAGATTTTTAACTTCTCAAAATCTTAAACCATATGCAGAGTTTGATGTTAGTTCAAATGAGACACTATTTTTTTTTACCAAAAAAAAAATGAAACACTATTTTCTAATGATGATAAGGGAATTGAAGTCATAGGTATCGACTTATACCCATTTTGATTTTGACGGAAAAAATTTATATTAATTGAGTTTAAAGGAAGCTCAACGCCGACGTTGATCTAATTTTGGTGAAAATGCAAAAGGTTTGGGAATAGAAGCATTTGTCCCATCATAAAAATTAACTAATTTTAATCATAATAATAACTAATAATAATAAATTAATATACTTTTCTTAAAATGTAATACCTCTTAAGTTTATTATTTTTTAAAACTATTTTCAAATATTACTTTTAGTAAAATGTATTAGATATATATTATTTTGATTAAAATATATATTTATATTATTAAAATTAATAAAAAAATAAAAATATAGTAAAAAATGAAATTTGTGTGTTTTCCCAACCCAATAAGACTCACAATGATAAGTTTGGGTTTTTAATGAAATTTCTTAGGTGCTTTAAACCTAATTTCAAATTTGACTACCAATTGTTTATACAAAGACATGACATTCAACAAATGAGTGGTTTAAAGCACCTAAGAAATTTCATTTAATAGCCCTGGATGTTATTCCAATCCACTTCACATCTAAGATGAACTACCTGACTTGAAGGCCTTTTAATTTCATATTATATAGTTTAATTAGCATTCTACTATTTACAAATGGGATATAATTATAAATCCTCTTCAATTTAGAACATGTGTAATTACAGCAGAGCGTGGATACTCTGTGTATGTGCTCTGATGAAAATTTAACCTGCTCAATTCACATAACAAAAGGATTTTGATCCAGAAATAAGATAAGAAAAATATAATTACTACTTTGCATACTTTATTAATTATAACAATATTATCATAAGTAATTCATTTGTTGCAAGGCTCGAATCATTAAGGAAGCTGCAGAGTTTTCAGCCTTCTTCACCCGAGGTTTTTCATCCCCTGACATCTGAAACACACCATCTTTTGTTGTTATTTGAACAGAACAGATAAATTTCTTGTCATGAGGGGGTCCCGAATCCTTCTCAATACTGTGAACCATTACAAAAGAGCAGGAAGTTAATAAAGTTAGTAAACAAAGACCAAAAGCTTTCACATGTGCAACCAAATTGAAAGAACAAATTGACAATAACAAGAAACATCCATTAGCCAGTGGAAAATGTGTCATTATCATAAATATTACATCGATAAAGTACCCGCCAAAAGACAAATCCATAAGAATGCTTCTGTGACACACACAGCATGACAAGATTATTTTAATTTTTTGTATGTTTAGTTTAAAGTTGAATTGTTACACGCATAATAAATAGTTGTAATATAATAATATTATGACACAAACCCCGATATTATTCAATAAAATGGTAAGTTTTCACTTCCTCCAATTATGGTTGAGTTTAAAATAAAAATTAAATAAAATACTATTGATTTTAAAATCTTATTTTACATTTTTATATACATTTCTAAAAACATGTTCTACAAAGTCAAAGATTAATATCAAGATTGTAAAATTTAATTAAAAATACCAAATTCATACTAATTTGGAGATTTAAGTTGTTTCTGACCATCATTTTACTTTCAAATTTGGCTACCAATTGTTTATACAAAGACATGCCATTCAACAAATGAGTGGCAAATGAGTGGTTTACCTGTAGACAGGTTTGAGCCATTTTTTCACCCTACATGACTCATATAGCTTATGTTTAGCTCTTTCAATAACAAAGTTATCGTTATCTTCCACCATTTTGCTAGTGCTCACGGACTCTAAATGGGAGAGGTTATGCAAGGCAACCTTGACAGCTTTAAGCTTTGCAGTGTACTTCTGATCAGAGAAAGCAGAGGCTACAAACCCTCCATCAACATACACATTTGCAAAGCTTTTGCCACCATGCCTCCAAGATCTGATCTTAACGTTCTTACCATTTTTCTGACAAAGCTCATACAGCTTTGTCACTGGGTGATACAGCTTTGTCACTGGCTGATGTTCTAAATCTTCAGGTGTCACTATTGGTTCCAACATAGCACGAACTTTCTGCACAACCACAAATTCACCATACATTGCAGTTATAATTTCGTTCCAGATAAGGTCATGAAAATCTAAAAAACTATATCAAATCTTTCAATTAGAAGTACGTGCCACCCATGATTTCTTCAGATTAGAATTAAGGTCGACATAAACAGCTGCGACAATGGACTCCACGATATCGGAGAGAATCTTGGGAGCTTTGACGGCTCCACCGTAAGAGAGGGGGCGATGGGGATCCTCTTGAGCAACAGCGTCGACAAAGTCATTGATGCTCTTATCAAGAGGGGGAGAGTTGTGGTGGACGTAAAGGTGGAGACGGCGGCGGACGGCGACGCGAGCGAGTTTCTCGGTGTTGATATTGGCGGCGCGTAGTACAGAGAGTTGGCCAGGGTCGAGAGTTGGATAAGCGTGGTAGAGATGGTTGCTGATCATGTAAGACAAAATGGAGTCGCCAATGAACTCGAGACGCTGGTACGAAACTGCGTCGGAAAAGGAGGAATGGGTGAGGGCTTCTTCTAGAAGCTTTTTGTTTCTGAATTTGTAACCGATTTTCTTCTGCGCCCCAGCTACATGTTGTTCCATCTCTGTAGCTGAATGAAGAAAAGAAACTTTAAAGAAGAAAATGTTTTTAAAAGACTTCAACCTAGATCTAATATATATATATGATTTTTACATGATATTTAATCAACGTGTCGTTAGCGTTTAATCAACGCGTGGTTTGCGTGTGAAGTTTATATAAAATTTTAATCAAGCGTGTGAATTTTATATAATATTTTAATGGATATATTTTTTAGAGGTATTTAGTCTGCACTCAAAAAATAAGTTGAGTTAAAGTAAAAAATTTAAAGGTTAATATTAATTTTTTATATTATTCAAAACAATTAAAAATTTATCGACATGAAGAATAAAAAGCTCCCCACTTAATGAAAAAAACCTCTGTTGGTTTGTGGTTACCAAAAGTGCTCTTATTCAAAGGCTTAGAGCTTGTTTGGTTATTAAGTTGGGTTGACTGTTTTGACTGTTTCGAAAGACGTGAAAGATTAATATCAACCCTTAAATTCTCCATTTCCCAAACTCCGTTTCCCCAACTGAAAACCAAACAGACTCTTAATCTATAATTTATTTAAATAGGTCACTCCAGCTCGCATCAAATTTAGTTTATTAAAATTAGACTTAATCTAAATCTTTATAAATAAATTTAAATTGAATTTGAACTAATCCAACTTTTATACACCCTTAGTTTTGGGAACATGGATGCATCTCTTGTTGAGGAACCTTCATCTCCTCTTCTGAAGTATATTATTGGATAGTAACTCAATTTTTTTAAGTGCTTCTTTTATACTTTTATGAACTCGTTTATTTAAACTTATTTTAAGAAATAAAAAATATTTATTTTAAATTTAGATGTATTTGTTTAAAATTTTAAAAATATTATTCAATAGCAACTATGATCTATTTATTAAAAAAATATTTATAAAAAAATATTTTTTAAAAAATACTTAAAAATAAATTTAAAGAAACAGGGGTTATCTTTTTCTAAATTCCTAACAATTTTTTTTCTGTTATTTCAAAACAGTGCTTGCGAGGCATTAAGCATTATTTTCAAAATTTTGAATTTTCTACAAACTTAAACCAACAAATTTTTTTATTAGCCTAACAAATGGATTCGAATAAAAGGTGGTCCATTAAAATATCATATAAAGTTCACACGCCAGTCATGCCGTGATTAAAATTTTATACAAAATTCACACGCGAACCACGCGTTGATTAGAATATCATGTAAAAGTCATATATATAATTTGAGTAGTTGGTTCGTACATTAGATAGGTTAATTGAAGTCAACATTTTCGTCTTTAAAGTTTCATTTCTTCTCTCAGCGACGGAGATAAACTGTATGTGATGGCCGGATAGAAGACAAAATCGGTTACTAATTCTGAAACAAAAAGCTTCTCGAAGAAGCCCTCACCCGCATCGCATGTGCAGGCAGTTCGTGCTATGTTTGAACCAACAGTGACACTAGAAGATTTGAAACATAAGCTAGTGAGCATGCTGTTTGAACACTGCAAAGCTTGAAACTGTTAAGATTGTCTTGCATGAACTCTCCAATTTATTGCCTTGGAGTCGCCAATGAACTTGAACTTGAGGCGCTCTTAGAAAACGACGTCGGGGAAGGAGGAGTGGGTGAGGGCTTCTTCTAAGAGCTTCCTGTTTCTGAATTTATAACCAATTTTGTCCTCCACTGAGAATAAAAGATACTTCAAAGACGAGGGTATTATCGGGAATCGGGGTGATTTGATTACTGCGAGTGTGATTCTGGGTGATATTGGACTACTGTCAATTTAAATTATATATATGATTTTTGTTATGGTAATTTCAAACAATAAAATGGTGGTCATTTATTGATTTTAGAATTAAAATTTTAGATACATCTAATGATGTTCTAACCTAAATTTTGAAAAATGTTTTTCAAGGACTTCAACCTAAAATATGAAAAATCAACTACTCAAACCCTTAACTATAAAGTCACTGTTATATATATATATATATATATATATATATATATATATATATATATATATATAACAGTTACATATTTTTTGTTAGTTTATATATAAACATGTGAGATAAATGTACCTGATAAAATATAGATTCATATCATATATTTTTAAGTATAATAATCATAATATATTTAGATATATTTTTAATAATAAAAATTTAAAATGAAATAAATATAACATTAATATCAATATTAATATATTTAATTATATTTATTAAAGATTGAAATTAATATTTTATTTTATTTTATTGATAATATATTTAATTATAAAAGATTAACATAAATAATTTTTATTTAATAGTTTTTATTAAATACTAAATAAAAGTTAATGTAATAATTTTATTAAAGATTAAATATTAAGTAAAAAATTATCGGCAATAATTTCTTATTAAATATTAATGTTTTATTAAATATTAAATAAAAAATTAAAAGTAATAATTTTATTAAGGATTAAATATTAAATAAAAAATTAACGGCAATACTTTTATTATATATTAAATGGAAAATTGTTGTTGTTAATATTTAATATAATTATATAATAATATTTATTAACAATATATTTATTTAATTATATTATTCCATACATAATGTATATACACTAAAAAAAATATGACTTTGTTATGTTGTATACATAATAATTGTTGCTAATATGAAAAAAAATTATATTGATAGTATATCAATATATCTTAAATATACTATATTTGGTTAATAATATGAAAAAACTATATTGATAGTATATCAAAATTAAACATAACTATGTATAACAAAAATATAACTTATCTAAATAAATAATTAAAAAAAGAGGAAAAAGTCACAGTGCAAAACAACAAAAATGAATTGAATGAAAGAAAAGGAATAAAATTATTATATTATTTTAAGTAAAAATTAAATTAAAAATTTATACTATTTCTAGTATAAATATTTTAGAGATTATGAAGGAAAGCTAATGAATTACTTTCTATCCAAATTTTCTTCCCTTTTATTCCAAACAATTTGTTAGGCTAATACAAAATTGTGTTGGTTTAAGTTTGTAGAAAATTCAAAATTTTAAAAATAATGCTTACTTATCCAAGCCTAATGATTTTAAATTTTAAATTATCTTGCCAACCAAGATGTCCCTATTTTCATTTTCATGTATTATTTAACTGTCTCATTACATGCATACTTGCTTACTCTGTAAAAGAATGAGCAATCTCAAAATGCTACATCATGCATTGATAATATTCCAAACAAAATAGACAACAAGGTAGCAAGTCCATCAACAGAACTACATCTCTATTCTCACGACACCATCATATGATCGAATCCCCCTCCAGCTTGCAGTGAAGGAACCCGATTCACTCCAATATTGTGAAGCAACTGCTGTAGCCACCTCCTAGCCGTTGGATCTTCCTGAATACATAAAACCAAAAACCAAATAATGTGAACATATTAGAAAAACAAGAATGATCTCTCTAAAATGACAAACCCAAAAACTCTAGCTCCGAAATTGGATATTTGAGGAAGAGTGAACTTTTTCTAGTTGCCGCCCTACTCTTCAAAGGCTCAATCTACAATTTATTTAAACAAGTCACTCCAATACTATTGTTTGCATCAAATTTGCTTATAATTTCACTTACACGAAGACAGTTACTGAACGTAGCATCCCTTAACATGTCTGGAAGACACGTTCTTAATGCCTCGCAAGCACTGTTTTGAAATGACAAAAAAAATTTAGGAACTTAAGAAGAACATAAAAGGGTATGGCAGAAGCACTTAAAAAAATGGCGTTACTATCTTAACAGACCTCTGATTATCTGACAGACGAAGATAGCATCGAATAATATGCTTCAAAAGACGAGATGAAGGTTGCTCAACAAGAGATGCAACCATGTTCCCCAAAACTCGACCTACTGCGTAAAAGCGCTCCGCTGTAGTACAGATATATTTCAAACCAACATCGTCCAGCAGAATTTTTTGAACTATAAAGGTTGCAACCTGCAATGATGGAACTTCCATTACACACAAATATTCCTTGTTATTATTATTTGATTGACATATAACAGGATCAAGACAGAGGGCAAAAAACAATCAGGTGGCTTAGCATTTACAGAGCACACAAGTACAAGAGTACACCATTATAGTTAACATATAACCTTTACATCTTCCACATTAACCATGCTGTGAATCCATGTTAAAGATTTAGCTCTCAAGTATCAACAACTGTATTTGAAGCCATGTAGTACAGATAATGGTGTTGAGTTGCATTTTGACAAAACTAAAAAGGTCAAAAAGAGTTCCACAGTCCAATGACAATGGCGTAAAAAGCTTAAATTAGGACCAACAGTTTGAAAGAGGGCAAAAAAATGTTAACGGAACAGCATCCTCATTTTAACATAGTATACATTTATCTTATACCAGGAGCACTGTTCTTAATAGTAACCTCATTGATCAGATAGATAGTACACTAATTGCCTACTTCCCATGTAAAACTGTATTAGAACAAGCTTTGCACACATGTGTGCTAGTCATACAAACCAAAAAAAGATGTAGCTAAGAAAAATGAAGGAGATAAAAACCAACTTCAATCCATGCAAATAAAATACTTTGTCAAACTAAATTGGTAAAAAGCCAACAATCACTAAACTTACCGTTTTGGACAATTCACTGCCCATTTCCATACTGCGCAAGCAAAGTGGAATAATCTCTGTTGAAAGAAGGAAACTGATAACCTCTGTATCATCAATCTGGAGAATATCAACAGGAGAAAAATTAAACAATTGACCAAACACATAATTCAAAGTCACATTCACTCTTTGTGATTGTATCTGCATTTTTCTTTTCATTTTTGCCAATCTTTGCAATATTGAAACCTTGTCAAAAGGCTAAGATGGGCTTTGATGCAATTCTTATCCTTTTTCTGATAATTTGATGATCACAGCTATGATGCAGGAATAAAAGAAAAAGGAATAGATGAGAAAGTACAATTCTTATGCATTAATTCCTTTCCTCTCTTGTAATAAGTAATAAGTTCTTTTACATAATATAACTAAATGAAAAGTGATACAAATTAAAGTCGGTGGGGGTAGCGAGCAGAAATTTGTAGTGACTAGAGTTTGTCTTTGAATTGACAGTGACTTCTCATTCTCAGGATTTAACTTTTCAATACACAACTTGATTGATTCCAATCTTGAGGGACTAAGCTCCTTGAGAATGAAGCAACATGCTATTCACAGGCAAGAACTATACTTGTTTTCAAGGAACACTGAGGTTAGTTACACATCAACAAAGGTAATAAATATTAGGAAAAATGATTCGAACATGGGCATGAGATAAAGGGTGTTAAATTTGAAGAAGAGTGGGACTTTGAACACCAACAGGTATGTGGTTTTATTCGGCAATTTGTAGAAGACAATGTTTGTAATCACATTGCCAATGAGACACATGCAAGAACTTTATGGGAGAAGATCGAGTCTTTGTATGCCTCTAAGTCAGGGAACAATAAATTGTATTTGTTGAACTGTCTGATGAATTTGAGATACAGGGAGAGTTCTTCCATTTCTGATCACATGAATGAGTTTCAAGGGCTCCTAGATCAACTGTCTGGAATGGGTATCAAATTTGATGATGAAGTTTTGAGACTATGGCTACTAAATACTTTACCTGAGTCTTGGGAGACATTTCGAGTTTCAATCACGAACTCAGCCCCTAATGGTGTTGTTTCTTTGCAAATGGCAAAGAGTGGTGCTCTTAATGAAGAGTCTGACTCCTTTCTTCCCTCTTTAGGTCACTATATGGGCTTTGGGTCTTTGGACACATAGTTGGGAGCCCAACCTAATACTTCCTACTCCTGTTGTGTATTTTTTTTTTTGCTTGAACTGCAACTTGTTGGAATTTACCTTTGCAAATTATAGCTTCATGTCCCATTTGGGTTGCATTTGTTACATTTTTGCATCTAGCCTCCTCCAACATTTGAAGTGAGGATGAGATTTATCACCATAGTGATTACAAGGTGGAAATTTCTCCCTTTTACTGTTGCTTTTGTTGTAGCTAGAACTGGCCTTAGTTGCAGCCAAGTCTTTCTTGCTTTTCTTCTTCTTTCCCTTATCTCCCAGTTGATGCTTTGACTACATAGCTCCTTCTACTATACCTTCGTTTCTATTAACTCTTCCCTTTTTAGAAGCCTGTAAAGAATTGATCACTTCTACCAAAGAAGTACTTGCAAGATCCTTAGTAATTTCTAAAGCAGAAATTGAAGCTTCAAATCTCTCAGGCACAGTTACAAGTATCTTATGAACTATCCTAGAATCAGATAGTTCAACACCAAACAGTCTTACTTGATTAGCAATATTAAGAAGTTGCTCAAAGTACTCTTTAATATTTTGACTCCTTCATTTTCCTTGCTTCAAATTTATGAATAGGATTCAACACTTTCATACATTTAATCCTTTTGTCACCTTGATATTTATCTCAAAAGGTAGCACCAAATGGCATGAGCTGATTCCAAATTCATAATTCTGGTGAAAATTGAGGGTGAAACATAGTAACAAAAAGAATAGCCTTTGTTTTTTACTTAATTGTTTTTCTTTCTTTGTTATTTGAGTCATTATAGGATTCTCGGGTAAAGTTGGAACATGATAATTAGCTTCTGCTACAAGTTTCCAAACATCCAAAACATCAAGATATTGTTTCATATGTGCTGCCCAGATCTTGTAATTGGCCCCGTCAAAGATTGGATGAACTATTTAAGTTAAACCGGCTTCAACATTTATGGTTGGAAAGGCTGATTATAAAAAGGTAGGTTGGTGTTTAGGTGCTCTCAAAACTCACAAAGATGCTCACAACAAGTCATCCGAATGCCAATTGTTGTTTTCATTAGAATGTAAAAAGAGAACACATGGTAGAGAAAAATAATTGGTAGAAGTTTACAACATAATTTTATTAAATGAACTTGAATTTAAATACATAACAGATAAGATAATAACTCAAAATTCTAGCAACAAAATAACAAACACAGGTAACCATTAGCTAAAAGATAAAAACAAACTTATCCACCAACAATTAGTACACATATTTTGACTGATAAGATAATTTCTAACTTATTCAAATTAATAACAAAATGAAAGAAAAACTCCAACAACTTTCTAAGGCATATTTCAATAGGAACCAATGCACTCTGACTCCTATGTGTTGGAAACTCCACAACATTGAAGGGGAAAAAAATAGAAAGGGAGGAAGGTGAGCAAAATGCTTGCTTGGAAGTGTGTGATAAAATGCTAGTTGATGAGTTTATTTATAAGAGTTGATGGAATCAAAACGAACAAGAAAACATTAATCGATAAAAGCAAAGCAGCAAGGAGAGTTATGGCCAAACATAACAAAACCATGACCACATTATCCTTGATCCCGGTCTCTTAACCTAAGAAAAATGAGAAAAAAAAACATAAAGGGAAAAGATCTTGTGACAAAAATTTTCTTTCTCATCTTATGACCCGACTTGGCTCGACCAGACAGAGTTTGATTTTCTGTAGTTTTTCTTTGCTGTGAATCTACAATACTCCTTTAACACTAACTTTTTAACGTTGGTTTGAATAAAAAAATAGTATAATTTTTTTATAGCAATGTTAAAAACCAAAAGAGATTGATTAGGACATAATTAAATTGTAAAAATGGAATTTAAAAAATTAAGAAACACTAAAAGTAAAGTAGTTAGTTCAACAATATTAATCATACTCTTTGAGACACTTTTTTTTATTAGCCTAACCTCCATTTAGTTAAGCCAACCAAACGTGAGATTTAAGTTTTTGGAATAAAAAAATAAAAAGCCAATGACTTAAAGACAGATTCCTATATGAATGCCTTCGAATGGATGCATTCAGCTTTTGGGGTTAGTGTGACACTGGCACGTCATGATGTGTAATTGTATATAAATGACGTTGCAAAATGCAGAATGTCCAATGACAAAGTAACACAATTTGGTTACTCATGAACACGATTAAGGGGCCAAAAGTTCAGACAACAGCACACTGAACGCAATAATAATAAGAAAACAAGAAGATTAGCAAATAACTAAAACTGAAATAACGAAGGAAAGGAATAAAAAAATTAAGGATGTTCCATAGACACTCAATTCTTATCATTAAAGATTTGTCCTTTTTTATTCTAACCACCTAATAACAATAATGGACTTTGCTATTGCTTGCACACAAGAGTTGTTTGCCATCACTGTGTTATGAGCTTGATCTCTTTTATATGAACTCAAATATCTCTTTTGATCTTGAACAAACTCTACCCTTAAGATTTAGAATAAGAAAGGACAAATCTTTAATGATAAGAATTGAGTGTCTATGGAACATCCTTAATTTTTCATTCCTTCGTTGTTTTTCAGTTTTAGTTATTTGCTAATCTTCTTGTTTTTTTACAACATTCTCAATCAGTAAGCACTGTGATGGTTTGGGCTTTAAGGAGATGCAAGCTTTGAATTCTGCTTTCTTGGCTAGGCAGGCCTGGAGGGTTCTCAAAAACCCGAAAGAACTGTGGGTTGTAATTCTTAAAGGAAAATACTTTCCTGATAATTCATTTCTTGGGCAGCAAAGGAAGAGAAATGCTTCTTGGGTCTGGAACAGTATAATTCAGGAAAGGGATGTTATCCTGAGGCTCGGACAATGGAAGGTTGGAAATGGGAAGCAAATTTCGATCTTCAGACATAAATGGTTATGACTTGAAAGCCTTTCAATTTCATATTATATATGTATACACACACACTGCGGGTTAATAAGAAAATGTTCAATGTCCACAGAAAACTCAAATAAAAAACTACTGACTTCTTCAATTGTCAATAAAAGGGGGTTTAATGAGCATCCTATTATTTACAAATGGGACATAATTATAAATAATCTTCAATTTAGAAAATGTGTAATTAGAGCATGGCGTCCATACTCTGTACATGTGCTCTGATAAAAATTTAAAGGCTCAATCAATTTACATAACAAGAGGACTTTGACACAGAAATAAGATACGAAAAATATAATTACTACTTGGCATACTTTATTAATTACAACAATATTATCATAAGTAATTCATTTGTTGCAAGGCTCGAATCATTAAGGAAGCTGCAGAGCTTTCAGCCTCCTTCACCCGAGATTTTTCATCCCCCGACATTTGAAACACATCATCTTCTGTTGTTATTTGAACAGAAGAGATAAATTTCTTGTCATGAGAGGGGCCCGAATCCTTCTCAATACTGTGAACCATTACAAAAGAGCAGGAAGTTAATAAAGTTAGTAAACAAAGACCAAAAACTTTTCACATGTGCAACCAAATTGAAAGAACAAATTGACAATAACAAGAAACATCCATTAGCCAGTAGAAAATGTGTCATCATCATAAATATTACATCGATAAAGTACCCGCCAGAAGACAAATCCATAACAATGCTTCTATGCCACACACAACATGACAAGTTTATTTTAATTTTTTGTATGTTCAGTTTAAAGTTGAAATGTTACAAGCATAATAAATAGTTGTAATATAATAATATTATGACACAAACCCCGATATTATTCAATAAAATGGAAAGTTTTCACTTCCTCCAAATAAAAATTAAATTAAATATTATTGATTTTAAAACCTTATTTTACTTTTTAATATACATTTCTAAAAACAACATGTTTTACAAAGTCAAAGATTAATTTCAAGATTTTAAAATTTAATTAAAAATACCAAATTCATACTAATTTGAAGATTTAAGTTGTTTCCGACAAATTTGGCTACCAATTATTCATATAAAGACATGACATACAACAAAAGAGCGGCAAATGCGTGGTTTACCTGTAGACAGGTTTGGGCCATTTTTTCACCCTACACGCCTCATATAGCTTATGTTTGGCTTCTTCAATAGTAAAGTTATCGTTATCTTCCACCATTTTACTAGTACTCACAGACTCTAAATGGGAGAGTTTATGCAAGGCAATGTTGACAGCTTCAAGCTTTGCAGTGTACTTCTGATCAGAGGAAGCAGAGGCTACAAACTCTCCATCAACATACACATTTGCAATGCTTTTATCACCATTTCTACAAGGTTTGATGTCAATTTTTTTACCATTTTTCTGACAAAGCTCAAACAGCTTCGTCACAGGCTGATGTTCCATATCTTCTGGTGTCACTATTGGTTCCAACATAGCACGAACTGTCTGCACAACCACAAATTCACCATACATTACAGTTACAATTTAGTTCCAGATACGGTCATGAAAATCTAAAAAAATATATCAAATCTTTCAATGAAAAGTACGTACCACCCATAATTTCTCTATGTTAAAATTAAGGTCGACGTAAACAGCGCCGACAACAGACTCCACGATATCGGAGAGAACCTTAGGAGCTTTGACGGCGCCACCGTAAGAGATGGGACGAAGGGGATCCTCTTGAGCAACAGCGTCGACAAAGGCTTTGACGCTCTGAACAAGAGGGGGAGAACTGTGGCGGACATAAAGGTGGAGACGGCGGTGGATGGCGACGCGAGCGAGTTTCTCCGTGCTGACATTGGCGGCGCGTAGGAGAGAAAGTTGGCCGGGGTCAAAAGTTGGATAAGCGAGGTAGAAATGGTTGCAGATCATGGAAGACAAAATGGAGTCGCCAATGAACTCGAGACGCTGATAGGAAACGGCGTGGGTAAAGGAGGAGTGGGTGAGGGCTTCTTCTAGAAGCTTTTTGTTTCTGAATTGGTAACCGATTTTGTCCTCTACTGCGGCTATCACACGCGGTTCCATCTCGATCGCAGAAAGAAGAAAAGAAACTTCAAAGAAAAAAATGTTTTTAAAGGACTTCAACCTAGAATGTAATATTCGGGAAATTGAACCATTGATTCAGGATATTACCCTTTGGCGAAGTGCGTTCCGATCTTGTGGCTTTGTCTGGGCAAACAGAGAAGCTAACCACGCAGCTCACAGTGGCTCAACTGGCTTCCTCGAATGGGCTTTGCAGACGCTGGTGGCTCTCTCCCCCTCAAGCGGTGGGTGCCTCCAAGTAATTCCCGGTGCCTTGATGGATCAGTCGGTGACCCCTTTAGTTCGCCATGGTTGCACCTAGTTTAGGGTTCACTTCTCTCTTTAGAGTTTATCCTAGGCTAGTTGGGATTGTTTTTTTTTTTTTTTTTTTTTGGACCAGGGCTAGTTGGGATTGTTTGGTGGTGTGTGTTTCCGTGTACAAGCAGGCCTATCCACGTTAGCCATCGTTTCTTGAGCCTTAAGGCCCAATCCTCTTTCTTTGTTGAATGTGTTATCCAAAAAAAAAAAACCTAGAATCGAATGGTTAACATGCTTATGATTTCACTTACACAAAGACTAACTGAACGTAGCATCCCTTAACATGTCTGGAAGACACGTTCTTGACCTTTTACAGCGTGTTTGGTGGACAACTAGAACAGAGAAATCCTCCGTTGGTCCGTGGGAGATTTTTTATCCTACGGATCAATGGAGTTTTGATTGTCTCAAATGGCGTGTAGAATTAATATCAACTTTTAAATTTTTTACTTTAACTCAACCTCGTTTCTCCAACTGCAAACTAAACACCCTCTTAGTTTTGTCAAGAAGAGTTCAACAGTACAATGACCAATGACAACTTTTGTAAAAGGAAATTCAACCATATTAATCATACTCTTTGAGACACTTTTTTTATTAGCCTAACCTTCATTTAGTTAAGCCAACCAAACACAGTAGTCTGAGATTAACCTTAATTTCTATGCAATAAATCAAGGTAAAAACTTACACGTGAGATTTGAGTTTTTGGAATAAAAAAACAAGAAGCCAATGACTTGAATAAGCATTATCCAATATGCTTTTTCTCTTGGTCAATTCATTTGAAACATGAAAGTACAAACTAGCAAGTTAATTTGAAAGACGTTTTTTTTTCCTTTATTTAGGAAGCCAGTTACTTCGTTCCTTTTCTTGGTAAGACAGATTCCTATATGAATGCCTTCGAATGGATGCATTCAGCTTTTGGGGTTAGTGTAGTGTGTTTAAATTTTGACACTGGCACGTCATGTTGTGTAATTGTATGTAAATGACGATGCAAAGTGCAGAATGTCCAATAACAAGTGGTAAGTAACACCATTTGGTTACTCATGAACACGATTAAGGGGCCAAAAGTCCAGACAACAGTACACTGAACGCAATAATCATAAGAAAACAAGATTAGCAAATAACTAAAACTGAAATAACGAAGGAAAGGAATAAAAAATTAAGGATGTATTCCACAGACACTCAATTCTTAAATCAAAGATTTGTCTTTTCTTATTCTGAATCTGAAGGGTAGAGTTTGTTCAAGATCAGAAGAGATATTTGAGTTCATATAAGGAAGATCAAGCTCATAACTCAGTGTGCAAGCAGAGTATTAAGTGACGGCAAACAACTCTTGTATGCAAGCAATAGCAAAGTCCATTGATCCTTTTTTGCCTGCTAAAATGACATTTCTGTTTATTGGACTTTTTACAACATTCTGTTTAATGTAAAAAGTCCAATAAATTTAGTTGTTGTGTTTTTTTTTTGTAAGAAACAAGCAGGCCATGTTTTAGTGTTTCTTTGTTGTGCCTTGTTGTATTGTTTCCTATTGTGGGCCTTTGGCCTCTCTTTCATAATGAAGTAAAAAGAAAAAAATCAACTTAAAAGATTTCAACTTATCTTCACCAAAAAAAAAAAAAAAGATTTCAACTTATCAAAAAATTCATAACTTATTTAAGCCGAAAGATTTTTAACTTCTCAAAATCTTAAACCATATGCAGAGTTTGATGTTAGTTCAAATGAGACACTATTTTTTTTTACCAAAAAAAAAATGAAACACTATTTTCTAATGATGATAAGGGAATTGAAGTCATAGGTATCGACTTATACCCATTTTGATTTTGACGGAAAAAATTTATATTAATTGAGTTTAAAGGAAGCTCAACGCCGACGTTGATCTAATTTTGGTGAAAATGCAAAAGGTTTGGGAATAGAAGCATTTGTCCCATCATAAAAATTAACTAATTTTAATCATAATAATAACTAATAATAATAAATTAATATACTTTTCTTAAAATGTAATACCTCTTAAGTTTATTATTTTTTAAAACTATTTTCAAATATTACTTTTAGTAAAATGTATTAGATATATATTATTTTGATTAAAATATATATTTATATTATTAAAATTAATAAAAAAATAAAAATATAGTAAAAAATGAAATTTGTGTGTTTTCCCAACCCAATAAGACTCACAATGATAAGTTTGGGTTTTTAATGAAATTTCTTAGGTGCTTTAAACCTAATTTCAAATTTGACTACCAATTGTTTATACAAAGACATGACATTCAACAAATGAGTGGTTTAAAGCACCTAAGAAATTTCATTTAATAGCCCTGGATGTTATTCCAATCCACTTCACATCTAAGATGAACTACCTGACTTGAAGGCCTTTTAATTTCATATTATATAGTTTAATTAGCATTCTACTATTTACAAATGGGATATAATTATAAATCCTCTTCAATTTAGAACATGTGTAATTACAGCAGAGCGTGGATACTCTGTGTATGTGCTCTGATGAAAATTTAACCTGCTCAATTCACATAACAAAAGGATTTTGATCCAGAAATAAGATAAGAAAAATATAATTACTACTTTGCATACTTTATTAATTATAACAATATTATCATAAGTAATTCATTTGTTGCAAGGCTCGAATCATTAAGGAAGCTGCAGAGTTTTCAGCCTTCTTCACCCGAGGTTTTTCATCCCCTGACATCTGAAACACACCATCTTTTGTTGTTATTTGAACAGAACAGATAAATTTCTTGTCATGAGGGGGTCCCGAATCCTTCTCAATACTGTGAACCATTACAAAAGAGCAGGAAGTTAATAAAGTTAGTAAACAAAGACCAAAAGCTTTCACATGTGCAACCAAATTGAAAGAACAAATTGACAATAACAAGAAACATCCATTAGCCAGTGGAAAATGTGTCATTATCATAAATATTACATCGATAAAGTACCCGCCAAAAGACAAATCCATAAGAATGCTTCTGTGACACACACAGCATGACAAGATTATTTTAATTTTTTGTATGTTTAGTTTAAAGTTGAATTGTTACACGCATAATAAATAGTTGTAATATAATAATATTATGACACAAACCCCGATATTATTCAATAAAATGGTAAGTTTTCACTTCCTCCAATTATGGTTGAGTTTAAAATAAAAATTAAATAAAATACTATTGATTTTAAAATCTTATTTTACATTTTTATATACATTTCTAAAAACATGTTCTACAAAGTCAAAGATTAATATCAAGATTGTAAAATTTAATTAAAAATACCAAATTCATACTAATTTGGAGATTTAAGTTGTTTCTGACCATCATTTTACTTTCAAATTTGGCTACCAATTGTTTATACAAAGACATGCCATTCAACAAATGAGTGGCAAATGAGTGGTTTACCTGTAGACAGGTTTGAGCCATTTTTTCACCCTACATGACTCATATAGCTTATGTTTAGCTCTTTCAATAACAAAGTTATCGTTATCTTCCACCATTTTGCTAGTGCTCACGGACTCTAAATGGGAGAGGTTATGCAAGGCAACCTTGACAGCTTTAAGCTTTGCAGTGTACTTCTGATCAGAGAAAGCAGAGGCTACAAACCCTCCATCAACATACACATTTGCAAAGCTTTTGCCACCATGCCTCCAAGATCTGATCTTAACGTTCTTACCATTTTTCTGACAAAGCTCATACAGCTTTGTCACTGGGTGATACAGCTTTGTCACTGGCTGATGTTCTAAATCTTCAGGTGTCACTATTGGTTCCAACATAGCACGAACTTTCTGCACAACCACAAATTCACCATACATTGCAGTTATAATTTCGTTCCAGATAAGGTCATGAAAATCTAAAAAACTATATCAAATCTTTCAATTAGAAGTACGTGCCACCCATGATTTCTTCAGATTAGAATTAAGGTCGACATAAACAGCTGCGACAATGGACTCCACGATATCGGAGAGAATCTTGGGAGCTTTGACGGCTCCACCGTAAGAGAGGGGGCGATGGGGATCCTCTTGAGCAACAGCGTCGACAAAGTCATTGATGCTCTTATCAAGAGGGGGAGAGTTGTGGTGGACGTAAAGGTGGAGACGGCGGCGGACGGCGACGCGAGCGAGTTTCTCGGTGTTGATATTGGCGGCGCGTAGTACAGAGAGTTGGCCAGGGTCGAGAGTTGGATAAGCGTGGTAGAGATGGTTGCTGATCATGTAAGACAAAATGGAGTCGCCAATGAACTCGAGACGCTGGTACGAAACTGCGTCGGAAAAGGAGGAATGGGTGAGGGCTTCTTCTAGAAGCTTTTTGTTTCTGAATTTGTAACCGATTTTCTTCTGCGCCCCAGCTACATGTTGTTCCATCTCTGTAGCTGAATGAAGAAAAGAAACTTTAAAGAAGAAAATGTTTTTAAAAGACTTCAACCTAGATCTAATATATATATATGATTTTTACATGATATTTAATCAACGTGTCGTTAGCGTTTAATCAACGCGTGGTTTGCGTGTGAAGTTTATATAAAATTTTAATCAAGCGTGTGAATTTTATATAATATTTTAATGGATATATTTTTTAGAGGTATTTAGTCTGCACTCAAAAAATAAGTTGAGTTAAAGTAAAAAATTTAAAGGTTAATATTAATTTTTTATATTATTCAAAACAATTAAAAATTTATCGACATGAAGAATAAAAAGCTCCCCACTTAATGAAAAAAACCTCTGTTGGTTTGTGGTTACCAAAAGTGCTCTTATTCAAAGGCTTAGAGCTTGTTTGGTTATTAAGTTGGGTTGACTGTTTTGACTGTTTCGAAAGACGTGAAAGATTAATATCAACCCTTAAATTCTCCATTTCCCAAACTCCGTTTCCCCAACTGAAAACCAAACAGACTCTTAATCTATAATTTATTTAAATAGGTCACTCCAGCTCGCATCAAATTTAGTTTATTAAAATTAGACTTAATCTAAATCTTTATAAATAAATTTAAATTGAATTTGAACTAATCCAACTTTTATACACCCTTAGTTTTGGGAACATGGATGCATCTCTTGTTGAGGAACCTTCATCTCCTCTTCTGAAGTATATTATTGGATAGTAACTCAATTTTTTTAAGTGCTTCTTTTATACTTTTATGAACTCGTTTATTTAAACTTATTTTAAGAAATAAAAAATATTTATTTTAAATTTAGATGTATTTGTTTAAAATTTTAAAAATATTATTCAATAGCAACTATGATCTATTTATTAAAAAAATATTTATAAAAAAATATTTTTTAAAAAATACTTAAAAATAAATTTAAAGAAACAGGGGTTATCTTTTTCTAAATTCCTAACAATTTTTTTTCTGTTATTTCAAAACAGTGCTTGCGAGGCATTAAGCATTATTTTCAAAATTTTGAATTTTCTACAAACTTAAACCAACAAATTTTTTTATTAGCCTAACAAATGGATTCGAATAAAAGGTGGTCCATTAAAATATCATATAAAGTTCACACGCCAGTCATGCCGTGATTAAAATTTTATACAAAATTCACACGCGAACCACGCGTTGATTAGAATATCATGTAAAAGTCATATATATAATTTGAGTAGTTGGTTCGTACATTAGATAGGTTAATTGAAGTCAACATTTTCGTCTTTAAAGTTTCATTTCTTCTCTCAGCGACGGAGATAAACTGTATGTGATGGCCGGATAGAAGACAAAATCGGTTACTAATTCTGAAACAAAAAGCTTCTCGAAGAAGCCCTCACCCGCATCGCATGTGCAGGCAGTTCGTGCTATGTTTGAACCAACAGTGACACTAGAAGATTTGAAACATAAGCTAGTGAGCATGCTGTTTGAACACTGCAAAGCTTGAAACTGTTAAGATTGTCTTGCATGAACTCTCCAATTTATTGCCTTGGAGTCGCCAATGAACTTGAACTTGAGGCGCTCTTAGAAAACGACGTCGGGGAAGGAGGAGTGGGTGAGGGCTTCTTCTAAGAGCTTCCTGTTTCTGAATTTATAACCAATTTTGTCCTCCACTGAGAATAAAAGATACTTCAAAGACGAGGGTATTATCGGGAATCGGGGTGATTTGATTACTGCGAGTGTGATTCTGGGTGATATTGGACTACTGTCAATTTAAATTATATATATGATTTTTGTTATGGTAATTTCAAACAATAAAATGGTGGTCATTTATTGATTTTAGAATTAAAATTTTAGATACATCTAATGATGTTCTAACCTAAATTTTGAAAAATGTTTTTCAAGGACTTCAACCTAAAATATGAAAAATCAACTACTCAAACCCTTAACTATAAAGTCACTGTTATATATATATATATATATATATATATATATATATATATATATATATATAACAGTTACATATTTTTTGTTAGTTTATATATAAACATGTGAGATAAATGTACCTGATAAAATATAGATTCATATCATATATTTTTAAGTATAATAATCATAATATATTTAGATATATTTTTAATAATAAAAATTTAAAATGAAATAAATATAACATTAATATCAATATTAATATATTTAATTATATTTATTAAAGATTGAAATTAATATTTTATTTTATTTTATTGATAATATATTTAATTATAAAAGATTAACATAAATAATTTTTATTTAATAGTTTTTATTAAATACTAAATAAAAGTTAATGTAATAATTTTATTAAAGATTAAATATTAAGTAAAAAATTATCGGCAATAATTTCTTATTAAATATTAATGTTTTATTAAATATTAAATAAAAAATTAAAAGTAATAATTTTATTAAGGATTAAATATTAAATAAAAAATTAACGGCAATACTTTTATTATATATTAAATGGAAAATTGTTGTTGTTAATATTTAATATAATTATATAATAATATTTATTAACAATATATTTATTTAATTATATTATTCCATACATAATGTATATACACTAAAAAAAATATGACTTTGTTATGTTGTATACATAATAATTGTTGCTAATATGAAAAAAAATTATATTGATAGTATATCAATATATCTTAAATATACTATATTTGGTTAATAATATGAAAAAACTATATTGATAGTATATCAAAATTAAACATAACTATGTATAACAAAAATATAACTTATCTAAATAAATAATTAAAAAAAGAGGAAAAAGTCACAGTGCAAAACAACAAAAATGAATTGAATGAAAGAAAAGGAATAAAATTATTATATTATTTTAAGTAAAAATTAAATTAAAAATTTATACTATTTCTAGTATAAATATTTTAGAGATTATGAAGGAAAGCTAATGAATTACTTTCTATCCAAATTTTCTTCCCTTTTATTCCAAACAATTTGTTAGGCTAATACAAAATTGTGTTGGTTTAAGTTTGTAGAAAATTCAAAATTTTAAAAATAATGCTTACTTATCCAAGCCTAATGATTTTAAATTTTAAATTATCTTGCCAACCAAGATGTCCCTATTTTCATTTTCATGTATTATTTAACTGTCTCATTACATGCATACTTGCTTACTCTGTAAAAGAATGAGCAATCTCAAAATGCTACATCATGCATTGATAATATTCCAAACAAAATAGACAACAAGGTAGCAAGTCCATCAACAGAACTACATCTCTATTCTCACGACACCATCATATGATCGAATCCCCCTCCAGCTTGCAGTGAAGGAACCCGATTCACTCCAATATTGTGAAGCAACTGCTGTAGCCACCTCCTAGCCGTTGGATCTTCCTGAATACATAAAACCAAAAACCAAATAATGTGAACATATTAGAAAAACAAGAATGATCTCTCTAAAATGACAAACCCAAAAACTCTAGCTCCGAAATTGGATATTTGAGGAAGAGTGAACTTTTTCTAGTTGCCGCCCTACTCTTCAAAGGCTCAATCTACAATTTATTTAAACAAGTCACTCCAATACTATTGTTTGCATCAAATTTGCTTATAATTTCACTTACACGAAGACAGTTACTGAACGTAGCATCCCTTAACATGTCTGGAAGACACGTTCTTAATGCCTCGCAAGCACTGTTTTGAAATGACAAAAAAAATTTAGGAACTTAAGAAGAACATAAAAGGGTATGGCAGAAGCACTTAAAAAAATGGCGTTACTATCTTAACAGACCTCTGATTATCTGACAGACGAAGATAGCATCGAATTATATGCTTCAAAAGACGAGATGAAGGTTGCTCAACAAGAGATGCAACCATGTTCCCCAAAACTCGACCTACTGCGTAAAAGCGCTCCGCTGTAGTACAGATATATTTCAAACCAACATCGTCCAGCAGAATTTTTTGAACTATAAAGGTTGCAACCTGCAATGATGGAACTTCCATTACACACAAATATTCCTTGTTATTATTATTTGATTGACATATAACAGGATCAAGACAGAGGGCAAAAAACAATCAGGTGGCTTAGCATTTACAGAGCACACAAGTACAAGAGTACACCATTATAGTTAACATATAACCTTTACATCTTCCACATTAACCATGCTGTGAATCCATGTTAAAGATTTAGCTCTCAAGTATCAACAACTGTATTTGAAGCCATGTAGTACAGATAATGGTGTTGAGTTGCATTTTGACAAAACTAAAAAGGTCAAAAAGAGTTCCACAGTCCAATGACAATGGCGTAAAAAGCTTAAATTAGGACCAACAGTTTGAAAGAGGGCAAAAAAATGTTAACGGAACAGCATCCTCATTTTAACATAGTATACATTTATCTTATACCAGGAGCACTGTTCTTAATAGTAACCTCATTGATCAGATAGATAGTACACTAATTGCCTACTTCCCATGTAAAACTGTATTAGAACAAGCTTTGCACACATGTGTGCTAGTCATACAAACCAAAAAAAGATGTAGCTAAGAAAAATGAAGGAGATAAAAACCAACTTCAATCCATGCAAATAAAATACTTTGTCAAACTAAATTGGTAAAAAGCCAACAATCACTAAACTTACCGTTTTGGACAATTCACTGCCCATTTCCATACTGCGCAAGCAAAGTGGAATAATCTCTGTTGAAAGAAGGAAACTGATAACCTCTGTATCATCAATCTGGAGAATATCAACAGGAGAAAAATTAAACAATTGACCAAACACATAATTCAAAGTCACATTCACTCTTTGTGATTGTATCTGCATTTTTCTTTTCATTTTTGCCAATCTTTGCAATATTGAAACCTTGTCAAAAGGCTAAGATGGGCTTTGATGCAATTCTTATCCTTTTTCTGATAATTTGATGATCACAGCTATGATGCAGGAATAAAAGAAAAAGGAATAGATGAGAAAGTACAATTCTTATGCATTAATTCCTTTCCTCTCTTGTAATAAGTAATAAGTTCTTTTACATAATATAACTAAATGAAAAGTGATACAAATTAAAGTCGGTGGGGGTAGCGAGCAGAAATTTGTAGTGACTAGAGTTTGTCTTTGAATTGACAGTGACTTCTCATTCTCAGGATTTAACTTTTCAATACACAACTTGATTGATTCCAATCTTGAGGGACTAAGCTCCTTGAGAATGAAGCAACATGCTATTCACAGGCAAGAACTATACTTGTTTTCAAGGAACACTGAGGTTAGTTACACATCAACAAAGGTAATAAATATTAGGAAAAATGATTCGAACATGGGCATGAGATAAAGGGTGTTAAATTTGAAGAAGAGTGGGACTTTGAACACCAACAGGTATGTGGTTTTATTCGGCAATTTGTAGAAGACAATGTTTGTAATCACATTGCCAATGAGACACATGCAAGAACTTTATGGGAGAAGATCGAGTCTTTGTATGCCTCTAAGTCAGGGAACAATAAATTGTATTTGTTGAACTGTCTGATGAATTTGAGATACAGGGAGAGTTCTTCCATTTCTGATCACATGAATGAGTTTCAAGGGCTCCTAGATCAACTGTCTGGAATGGGTATCAAATTTGATGATGAAGTTTTGAGACTATGGCTACTAAATACTTTACCTGAGTCTTGGGAGACATTTCGAGTTTCAATCACGAACTCAGCCCCTAATGGTGTTGTTTCTTTGCAAATGGCAAAGAGTGGTGCTCTTAATGAAGAGTCTGACTCCTTTCTTCCCTCTTTAGGTCACTATATGGGCTTTGGGTCTTTGGACACATAGTTGGGAGCCCAACCTAATACTTCCTACTCCTGTTGTGTATTTTTTTTTTTGCTTGAACTGCAACTTGTTGGAATTTACCTTTGCAAATTATAGCTTCATGTCCCATTTGGGTTGCATTTGTTACATTTTTGCATCTAGCCTCCTCCAACATTTGAAGTGAGGATGAGATTTATCACCATAGTGATTACAAGGTGGAAATTTCTCCCTTTTACTGTTGCTTTTGTTGTAGCTAGAACTGGCCTTAGTTGCAGCCAAGTCTTTCTTGCTTTTCTTCTTCTTTCCCTTATCTCCCAGTTGATGCTTTGACTACATAGCTCCTTCTACTATACCTTCGTTTCTATTAACTCTTCCCTTTTTAGAAGCCTGTAAAGAATTGATCACTTCTACCAAAGAAGTACTTGCAAGATCCTTAGTAATTTCTAAAGCAGAAATTGAAGCTTCAAATCTCTCAGGCACAGTTACAAGTATCTTATGAACTATCCTAGAATCAGATAGTTCAACACCAAACAGTCTTACTTGATTAGCAATATTAAGAAGTTGCTCAAAGTACTCTTTAATATTTTGACTCCTTCATTTTCCTTGCTTCAAATTTATGAATAGGATTCAACACTTTCATACATTTAATCCTTTTGTCACCTTGATATTTATCTCAAAAGGTAGCACCAAATGGCATGAGCTGATTCCAAATTCATAATTCTGGTGAAAATTGAGGGTGAAACATAGTAACAAAAAGAATAGCCTTTGTTTTTTACTTAATTGTTTTTCTTTCTTTGTTATTTGAGTCATTATAGGATTCTCGGGTAAAGTTGGAACATGATAATTAGCTTCTGCTACAAGTTTCCAAACATCCAAAACATCAAGATATTGTTTCATATGTGCTGCCCAGATCTTGTAATTGGCCCCGTCAAAGATTGGATGAACTATTTAAGTTAAACCGGCTTCAACATTTATGGTTGGAAAGGCTGATTATAAAAAGGTAGGTTGGTGTTTAGGTGCTCTCAAAACTCACAAAGATGCTCACAACAAGTCATCCGAATGCCAATTGTTGTTTTCATTAGAATGTAAAAAGAGAACACATGGTAGAGAAAAATAATTGGTAGAAGTTTACAACATAATTTTATTAAATGAACTTGAATTTAAATACATAACAGATAAGATAATAACTCAAAATTCTAGCAACAAAATAACAAACACAGGTAACCATTAGCTAAAAGATAAAAACAAACTTATCCACCAACAATTAGTACACATATTTTGACTGATAAGATAATTTCTAACTTATTCAAATTAATAACAAAATGAAAGAAAAACTCCAACAACTTTCTAAGGCATATTTCAATAGGAACCAATGCACTCTGACTCCTATGTGTTGGAAACTCCACAACATTGAAGGGGAAAAAAATAGAAAGGGAGGAAGGTGAGCAAAATGCTTGCTTGGAAGTGTGTGATAAAATGCTAGTTGATGAGTTTATTTATAAGAGTTGATGGAATCAAAACGAACAAGAAAACATTAATCGATAAAAGCAAAGCAGCAAGGAGAGTTATGGCCAAACATAACAAAACCATGACCACATTATCCTTGATCCCGGTCTCTTAACCTAAGAAAAATGAGAAAAAAAAACATAAAGGGAAAAGATCTTGTGACAAAAATTTTCTTTCTCATCTTATGACCCGACTTGGCTCGACCAGACAGAGTTTGATTTTCTGTAGTTTTTCTTTGCTGTGAATCTACAATACTCCTTTAACACTAACTTTTTAACGTTGGTTTGAATAAAAAAATAGTATAATTTTTTTATAGCAATGTTAAAAACCAAAAGAGATTGATTAGGACATAATTAAATTGTAAAAATGGAATTTAAAAAATTAAGAAACACTAAAAGTAAAGTAGTTAGTTCAACAATATTAATCATACTCTTTGAGACACTTTTTTTTATTAGCCTAACCTCCATTTAGTTAAGCCAACCAAACGTGAGATTTAAGTTTTTGGAATAAAAAAATAAAAAGCCAATGACTTAAAGACAGATTCCTATATGAATGCCTTCGAATGGATGCATTCAGCTTTTGGGGTTAGTGTGACACTGGCACGTCATGATGTGTAATTGTATATAAATGACGTTGCAAAATGCAGAATGTCCAATGACAAAGTAACACAATTTGGTTACTCATGAACACGATTAAGGGGCCAAAAGTTCAGACAACAGCACACTGAACGCAATAATAATAAGAAAACAAGAAGATTAGCAAATAACTAAAACTGAAATAACGAAGGAAAGGAATAAAAAAATTAAGGATGTTCCATAGACACTCAATTCTTATCATTAAAGATTTGTCCTTTTTTATTCTAACCACCTAATAACAATAATGGACTTTGCTATTGCTTGCACACAAGAGTTGTTTGCCATCACTGTGTTATGAGCTTGATCTCTTTTATATGAACTCAAATATCTCTTTTGATCTTGAACAAACTCTACCCTTAAGATTTAGAATAAGAAAGGACAAATCTTTAATGATAAGAATTGAGTGTCTATGGAACATCCTTAATTTTTCATTCCTTCGTTGTTTTTCAGTTTTAGTTATTTGCTAATCTTCTTGTTTTTTTACAACATTCTCAATCAGTAAGCACTGTGATGGTTTGGGCTTTAAGGAGATGCAAGCTTTGAATTCTGCTTTCTTGGCTAGGCAGGCCTGGAGGGTTCTCAAAAACCCGAAAGAACTGTGGGTTGTAATTCTTAAAGGAAAATACTTTCCTGATAATTCATTTCTTGGGCAGCAAAGGAAGAGAAATGCTTCTTGGGTCTGGAACAGTATAATTCAGGAAAGGGATGTTATCCTGAGGCTCGGACAATGGAAGGTTGGAAATGGGAAGCAAATTTCGATCTTCAGACATAAATGGTTATGACTTGAAAGCCTTTCAATTTCATATTATATATGTATACACACACACTGCGGGTTAATAAGAAAATGTTCAATGTCCACAGAAAACTCAAATAAAAAACTACTGACTTCTTCAATTGTCAATAAAAGGGGGTTTAATGAGCATCCTATTATTTACAAATGGGACATAATTATAAATAATCTTCAATTTAGAAAATGTGTAATTAGAGCATGGCGTCCATACTCTGTACATGTGCTCTGATAAAAATTTAAAGGCTCAATCAATTTACATAACAAGAGGACTTTGACACAGAAATAAGATACGAAAAATATAATTACTACTTGGCATACTTTATTAATTACAACAATATTATCATAAGTAATTCATTTGTTGCAAGGCTCGAATCATTAAGGAAGCTGCAGAGCTTTCAGCCTCCTTCACCCGAGATTTTTCATCCCCCGACATTTGAAACACATCATCTTCTGTTGTTATTTGAACAGAAGAGATAAATTTCTTGTCATGAGAGGGGCCCGAATCCTTCTCAATACTGTGAACCATTACAAAAGAGCAGGAAGTTAATAAAGTTAGTAAACAAAGACCAAAAACTTTTCACATGTGCAACCAAATTGAAAGAACAAATTGACAATAACAAGAAACATCCATTAGCCAGTAGAAAATGTGTCATCATCATAAATATTACATCGATAAAGTACCCGCCAGAAGACAAATCCATAACAATGCTTCTATGCCACACACAACATGACAAGTTTATTTTAATTTTTTGTATGTTCAGTTTAAAGTTGAAATGTTACAAGCATAATAAATAGTTGTAATATAATAATATTATGACACAAACCCCGATATTATTCAATAAAATGGAAAGTTTTCACTTCCTCCAAATAAAAATTAAATTAAATATTATTGATTTTAAAACCTTATTTTACTTTTTAATATACATTTCTAAAAACAACATGTTTTACAAAGTCAAAGATTAATTTCAAGATTTTAAAATTTAATTAAAAATACCAAATTCATACTAATTTGAAGATTTAAGTTGTTTCCGACAAATTTGGCTACCAATTATTCATATAAAGACATGACATACAACAAAAGAGCGGCAAATGCGTGGTTTACCTGTAGACAGGTTTGGGCCATTTTTTCACCCTACACGCCTCATATAGCTTATGTTTGGCTTCTTCAATAGTAAAGTTATCGTTATCTTCCACCATTTTACTAGTACTCACAGACTCTAAATGGGAGAGTTTATGCAAGGCAATGTTGACAGCTTCAAGCTTTGCAGTGTACTTCTGATCAGAGGAAGCAGAGGCTACAAACTCTCCATCAACATACACATTTGCAATGCTTTTATCACCATTTCTACAAGGTTTGATGTCAATTTTTTTACCATTTTTCTGACAAAGCTCAAACAGCTTCGTCACAGGCTGATGTTCCATATCTTCTGGTGTCACTATTGGTTCCAACATAGCACGAACTGTCTGCACAACCACAAATTCACCATACATTACAGTTACAATTTAGTTCCAGATACGGTCATGAAAATCTAAAAAAATATATCAAATCTTTCAATGAAAAGTACGTACCACCCATAATTTCTCTATGTTAAAATTAAGGTCGACGTAAACAGCGCCGACAACAGACTCCACGATATCGGAGAGAACCTTAGGAGCTTTGACGGCGCCACCGTAAGAGATGGGACGAAGGGGATCCTCTTGAGCAACAGCGTCGACAAAGGCTTTGACGCTCTGAACAAGAGGGGGAGAACTGTGGCGGACATAAAGGTGGAGACGGCGGTGGATGGCGACGCGAGCGAGTTTCTCCGTGCTGACATTGGCGGCGCGTAGGAGAGAAAGTTGGCCGGGGTCAAAAGTTGGATAAGCGAGGTAGAAATGGTTGCAGATCATGGAAGACAAAATGGAGTCGCCAATGAACTCGAGACGCTGATAGGAAACGGCGTGGGTAAAGGAGGAGTGGGTGAGGGCTTCTTCTAGAAGCTTTTTGTTTCTGAATTGGTAACCGATTTTGTCCTCTACTGCGGCTATCACACGCGGTTCCATCTCGATCGCAGAAAGAAGAAAAGAAACTTCAAAGAAAAAAATGTTTTTAAAGGACTTCAACCTAGAATGTAATATTCGGGAAATTGAACCATTGATTCAGGATATTACCCTTTGGCGAAGTGCGTTCCGATCTTGTGGCTTTGTCTGGGCAAACAGAGAAGCTAACCACGCAGCTCACAGTGGCTCAACTGGCTTCCTCGAATGGGCTTTGCAGACGCTGGTGGCTCTCTCCCCCTCAAGCGGTGGGTGCCTCCAAGTAATTCCCGGTGCCTTGATGGATCAGTCGGTGACCCCTTTAGTTCGCCATGGTTGCACCTAGTTTAGGGTTCACTTCTCTCTTTAGAGTTTATCCTAGGCTAGTTGGGATTGTTTTTTTTTTTTTTTTTTTTTGGACCAGGGCTAGTTGGGATTGTTTGGTGGTGTGTGTTTCCGTGTACAAGCAGGCCTATCCACGTTAGCCATCGTTTCTTGAGCCTTAAGGCCCAATCCTCTTTCTTTGTTGAATGTGTTATCCAAAAAAAAAAAACCTAGAATCGAATGGTTAACATGCTTATGATTTCACTTACACAAAGACTAACTGAACGTAGCATCCCTTAACATGTCTGGAAGACACGTTCTTGACCTTTTACAGCGTGTTTGGTGGACAACTAGAACAGAGAAATCCTCCGTTGGTCCGTGGGAGATTTTTTATCCTACGGATCAATGGAGTTTTGATTGTCTCAAATGGCGTGTAGAATTAATATCAACTTTTAAATTTTTTACTTTAACTCAACCTCGTTTCTCCAACTGCAAACTAAACACCCTCTTAGTTTTGTCAAGAAGAGTTCAACAGTACAATGACCAATGACAACTTTTGTAAAAGGAAATTCAACCATATTAATCATACTCTTTGAGACACTTTTTTTATTAGCCTAACCTTCATTTAGTTAAGCCAACCAAACACAGTAGTCTGAGATTAACCTTAATTTCTATGCAATAAATCAAGGTAAAAACTTACACGTGAGATTTGAGTTTTTGGAATAAAAAAACAAGAAGCCAATGACTTGAATAAGCATTATCCAATATGCTTTTTCTCTTGGTCAATTCATTTGAAACATGAAAGTACAAACTAGCAAGTTAATTTGAAAGACGTTTTTTTTTCCTTTATTTAGGAAGCCAGTTACTTCGTTCCTTTTCTTGGTAAGACAGATTCCTATATGAATGCCTTCGAATGGATGCATTCAGCTTTTGGGGTTAGTGTAGTGTGTTTAAATTTTGACACTGGCACGTCATGTTGTGTAATTGTATGTAAATGACGATGCAAAGTGCAGAATGTCCAATAACAAGTGGTAAGTAACACCATTTGGTTACTCATGAACACGATTAAGGGGCCAAAAGTCCAGACAACAGTACACTGAACGCAATAATCATAAGAAAACAAGATTAGCAAATAACTAAAACTGAAATAACGAAGGAAAGGAATAAAAAATTAAGGATGTATTCCACAGACACTCAATTCTTAAATCAAAGATTTGTCTTTTCTTATTCTGAATCTGAAGGGTAGAGTTTGTTCAAGATCAGAAGAGATATTTGAGTTCATATAAGGAAGATCAAGCTCATAACTCAGTGTGCAAGCAGAGTATTAAGTGACGGCAAACAACTCTTGTATGCAAGCAATAGCAAAGTCCATTGATCCTTTTTTGCCTGCTAAAATGACATTTCTGTTTATTGGACTTTTTACAACATTCTGTTTAATGTAAAAAGTCCAATAAATTTAGTTGTTGTGTTTTTTTTTTGTAAGAAACAAGCAGGCCATGTTTTAGTGTTTCTTTGTTGTGCCTTGTTGTATTGTTTCCTATTGTGGGCCTTTGGCCTCTCTTTCATAATGAAGTAAAAAGAAAAAAATCAACTTAAAAGATTTCAACTTATCTTCACCAAAAAAAAAAAAAAAGATTTCAACTTATCAAAAAATTCATAACTTATTTAAGCCGAAAGATTTTTAACTTCTCAAAATCTTAAACCATATGCAGAGTTTGATGTTAGTTCAAATGAGACACTATTTTTTTTTACCAAAAAAAAAATGAAACACTATTTTCTAATGATGATAAGGGAATTGAAGTCATAGGTATCGACTTATACCCATTTTGATTTTGACGGAAAAAATTTATATTAATTGAGTTTAAAGGAAGCTCAACGCCGACGTTGATCTAATTTTGGTGAAAATGCAAAAGGTTTGGGAATAGAAGCATTTGTCCCATCATAAAAATTAACTAATTTTAATCATAATAATAACTAATAATAATAAATTAATATACTTTTCTTAAAATGTAATACCTCTTAAGTTTATTATTTTTTAAAACTATTTTCAAATATTACTTTTAGTAAAATGTATTAGATATATATTATTTTGATTAAAATATATATTTATATTATTAAAATTAATAAAAAAATAAAAATATAGTAAAAAATGAAATTTGTGTGTTTTCCCAACCCAATAAGACTCACAATGATAAGTTTGGGTTTTTAATGAAATTTCTTAGGTGCTTTAAACCTAATTTCAAATTTGACTACCAATTGTTTATACAAAGACATGACATTCAACAAATGAGTGGTTTAAAGCACCTAAGAAATTTCATTTAATAGCCCTGGATGTTATTCCAATCCACTTCACATCTAAGATGAACTACCTGACTTGAAGGCCTTTTAATTTCATATTATATAGTTTAATTAGCATTCTACTATTTACAAATGGGATATAATTATAAATCCTCTTCAATTTAGAACATGTGTAATTACAGCAGAGCGTGGATACTCTGTGTATGTGCTCTGATGAAAATTTAACCTGCTCAATTCACATAACAAAAGGATTTTGATCCAGAAATAAGATAAGAAAAATATAATTACTACTTTGCATACTTTATTAATTATAACAATATTATCATAAGTAATTCATTTGTTGCAAGGCTCGAATCATTAAGGAAGCTGCAGAGTTTTCAGCCTTCTTCACCCGAGGTTTTTCATCCCCTGACATCTGAAACACACCATCTTTTGTTGTTATTTGAACAGAACAGATAAATTTCTTGTCATGAGGGGGTCCCGAATCCTTCTCAATACTGTGAACCATTACAAAAGAGCAGGAAGTTAATAAAGTTAGTAAACAAAGACCAAAAGCTTTCACATGTGCAACCAAATTGAAAGAACAAATTGACAATAACAAGAAACATCCATTAGCCAGTGGAAAATGTGTCATTATCATAAATATTACATCGATAAAGTACCCGCCAAAAGACAAATCCATAAGAATGCTTCTGTGACACACACAGCATGACAAGATTATTTTAATTTTTTGTATGTTTAGTTTAAAGTTGAATTGTTACACGCATAATAAATAGTTGTAATATAATAATATTATGACACAAACCCCGATATTATTCAATAAAATGGTAAGTTTTCACTTCCTCCAATTATGGTTGAGTTTAAAATAAAAATTAAATAAAATACTATTGATTTTAAAATCTTATTTTACATTTTTATATACATTTCTAAAAACATGTTCTACAAAGTCAAAGATTAATATCAAGATTGTAAAATTTAATTAAAAATACCAAATTCATACTAATTTGGAGATTTAAGTTGTTTCTGACCATCATTTTACTTTCAAATTTGGCTACCAATTGTTTATACAAAGACATGCCATTCAACAAATGAGTGGCAAATGAGTGGTTTACCTGTAGACAGGTTTGAGCCATTTTTTCACCCTACATGACTCATATAGCTTATGTTTAGCTCTTTCAATAACAAAGTTATCGTTATCTTCCACCATTTTGCTAGTGCTCACGGACTCTAAATGGGAGAGGTTATGCAAGGCAACCTTGACAGCTTTAAGCTTTGCAGTGTACTTCTGATCAGAGAAAGCAGAGGCTACAAACCCTCCATCAACATACACATTTGCAAAGCTTTTGCCACCATGCCTCCAAGATCTGATCTTAACGTTCTTACCATTTTTCTGACAAAGCTCATACAGCTTTGTCACTGGGTGATACAGCTTTGTCACTGGCTGATGTTCTAAATCTTCAGGTGTCACTATTGGTTCCAACATAGCACGAACTTTCTGCACAACCACAAATTCACCATACATTGCAGTTATAATTTCGTTCCAGATAAGGTCATGAAAATCTAAAAAACTATATCAAATCTTTCAATTAGAAGTACGTGCCACCCATGATTTCTTCAGATTAGAATTAAGGTCGACATAAACAGCTGCGACAATGGACTCCACGATATCGGAGAGAATCTTGGGAGCTTTGACGGCTCCACCGTAAGAGAGGGGGCGATGGGGATCCTCTTGAGCAACAGCGTCGACAAAGTCATTGATGCTCTTATCAAGAGGGGGAGAGTTGTGGTGGACGTAAAGGTGGAGACGGCGGCGGACGGCGACGCGAGCGAGTTTCTCGGTGTTGATATTGGCGGCGCGTAGTACAGAGAGTTGGCCAGGGTCGAGAGTTGGATAAGCGTGGTAGAGATGGTTGCTGATCATGTAAGACAAAATGGAGTCGCCAATGAACTCGAGACGCTGGTACGAAACTGCGTCGGAAAAGGAGGAATGGGTGAGGGCTTCTTCTAGAAGCTTTTTGTTTCTGAATTTGTAACCGATTTTCTTCTGCGCCCCAGCTACATGTTGTTCCATCTCTGTAGCTGAATGAAGAAAAGAAACTTTAAAGAAGAAAATGTTTTTAAAAGACTTCAACCTAGATCTAATATATATATATGATTTTTACATGATATTTAATCAACGTGTCGTTAGCGTTTAATCAACGCGTGGTTTGCGTGTGAAGTTTATATAAAATTTTAATCAAGCGTGTGAATTTTATATAATATTTTAATGGATATATTTTTTAGAGGTATTTAGTCTGCACTCAAAAAATAAGTTGAGTTAAAGTAAAAAATTTAAAGGTTAATATTAATTTTTTATATTATTCAAAACAATTAAAAATTTATCGACATGAAGAATAAAAAGCTCCCCACTTAATGAAAAAAACCTCTGTTGGTTTGTGGTTACCAAAAGTGCTCTTATTCAAAGGCTTAGAGCTTGTTTGGTTATTAAGTTGGGTTGACTGTTTTGACTGTTTCGAAAGACGTGAAAGATTAATATCAACCCTTAAATTCTCCATTTCCCAAACTCCGTTTCCCCAACTGAAAACCAAACAGACTCTTAATCTATAATTTATTTAAATAGGTCACTCCAGCTCGCATCAAATTTAGTTTATTAAAATTAGACTTAATCTAAATCTTTATAAATAAATTTAAATTGAATTTGAACTAATCCAACTTTTATACACCCTTAGTTTTGGGAACATGGATGCATCTCTTGTTGAGGAACCTTCATCTCCTCTTCTGAAGTATATTATTGGATAGTAACTCAATTTTTTTAAGTGCTTCTTTTATACTTTTATGAACTCGTTTATTTAAACTTATTTTAAGAAATAAAAAATATTTATTTTAAATTTAGATGTATTTGTTTAAAATTTTAAAAATATTATTCAATAGCAACTATGATCTATTTATTAAAAAAATATTTATAAAAAAATATTTTTTAAAAAATACTTAAAAATAAATTTAAAGAAACAGGGGTTATCTTTTTCTAAATTCCTAACAATTTTTTTTCTGTTATTTCAAAACAGTGCTTGCGAGGCATTAAGCATTATTTTCAAAATTTTGAATTTTCTACAAACTTAAACCAACAAATTTTTTTATTAGCCTAACAAATGGATTCGAATAAAAGGTGGTCCATTAAAATATCATATAAAGTTCACACGCCAGTCATGCCGTGATTAAAATTTTATACAAAATTCACACGCGAACCACGCGTTGATTAGAATATCATGTAAAAGTCATATATATAATTTGAGTAGTTGGTTCGTACATTAGATAGGTTAATTGAAGTCAACATTTTCGTCTTTAAAGTTTCATTTCTTCTCTCAGCGACGGAGATAAACTGTATGTGATGGCCGGATAGAAGACAAAATCGGTTACTAATTCTGAAACAAAAAGCTTCTCGAAGAAGCCCTCACCCGCATCGCATGTGCAGGCAGTTCGTGCTATGTTTGAACCAACAGTGACACTAGAAGATTTGAAACATAAGCTAGTGAGCATGCTGTTTGAACACTGCAAAGCTTGAAACTGTTAAGATTGTCTTGCATGAACTCTCCAATTTATTGCCTTGGAGTCGCCAATGAACTTGAACTTGAGGCGCTCTTAGAAAACGACGTCGGGGAAGGAGGAGTGGGTGAGGGCTTCTTCTAAGAGCTTCCTGTTTCTGAATTTATAACCAATTTTGTCCTCCACTGAGAATAAAAGATACTTCAAAGACGAGGGTATTATCGGGAATCGGGGTGATTTGATTACTGCGAGTGTGATTCTGGGTGATATTGGACTACTGTCAATTTAAATTATATATATGATTTTTGTTATGGTAATTTCAAACAATAAAATGGTGGTCATTTATTGATTTTAGAATTAAAATTTTAGATACATCTAATGATGTTCTAACCTAAATTTTGAAAAATGTTTTTCAAGGACTTCAACCTAAAATATGAAAAATCAACTACTCAAACCCTTAACTATAAAGTCACTGTTATATATATATATATATATATATATATATATATATATATATATATATATATAACAGTTACATATTTTTTGTTAGTTTATATATAAACATGTGAGATAAATGTACCTGATAAAATATAGATTCATATCATATATTTTTAAGTATAATAATCATAATATATTTAGATATATTTTTAATAATAAAAATTTAAAATGAAATAAATATAACATTAATATCAATATTAATATATTTAATTATATTTATTAAAGATTGAAATTAATATTTTATTTTATTTTATTGATAATATATTTAATTATAAAAGATTAACATAAATAATTTTTATTTAATAGTTTTTATTAAATACTAAATAAAAGTTAATGTAATAATTTTATTAAAGATTAAATATTAAGTAAAAAATTATCGGCAATAATTTCTTATTAAATATTAATGTTTTATTAAATATTAAATAAAAAATTAAAAGTAATAATTTTATTAAGGATTAAATATTAAATAAAAAATTAACGGCAATACTTTTATTATATATTAAATGGAAAATTGTTGTTGTTAATATTTAATATAATTATATAATAATATTTATTAACAATATATTTATTTAATTATATTATTCCATACATAATGTATATACACTAAAAAAAATATGACTTTGTTATGTTGTATACATAATAATTGTTGCTAATATGAAAAAAAATTATATTGATAGTATATCAATATATCTTAAATATACTATATTTGGTTAATAATATGAAAAAACTATATTGATAGTATATCAAAATTAAACATAACTATGTATAACAAAAATATAACTTATCTAAATAAATAATTAAAAAAAGAGGAAAAAGTCACAGTGCAAAACAACAAAAATGAATTGAATGAAAGAAAAGGAATAAAATTATTATATTATTTTAAGTAAAAATTAAATTAAAAATTTATACTATTTCTAGTATAAATATTTTAGAGATTATGAAGGAAAGCTAATGAATTACTTTCTATCCAAATTTTCTTCCCTTTTATTCCAAACAATTTGTTAGGCTAATACAAAATTGTGTTGGTTTAAGTTTGTAGAAAATTCAAAATTTTAAAAATAATGCTTACTTATCCAAGCCTAATGATTTTAAATTTTAAATTATCTTGCCAACCAAGATGTCCCTATTTTCATTTTCATGTATTATTTAACTGTCTCATTACATGCATACTTGCTTACTCTGTAAAAGAATGAGCAATCTCAAAATGCTACATCATGCATTGATAATATTCCAAACAAAATAGACAACAAGGTAGCAAGTCCATCAACAGAACTACATCTCTATTCTCACGACACCATCATATGATCGAATCCCCCTCCAGCTTGCAGTGAAGGAACCCGATTCACTCCAATATTGTGAAGCAACTGCTGTAGCCACCTCCTAGCCGTTGGATCTTCCTGAATACATAAAACCAAAAACCAAATAATGTGAACATATTAGAAAAACAAGAATGATCTCTCTAAAATGACAAACCCAAAAACTCTAGCTCCGAAATTGGATATTTGAGGAAGAGTGAACTTTTTCTAGTTGCCGCCCTACTCTTCAAAGGCTCAATCTACAATTTATTTAAACAAGTCACTCCAATACTATTGTTTGCATCAAATTTGCTTATAATTTCACTTACACGAAGACAGTTACTGAACGTAGCATCCCTTAACATGTCTGGAAGACACGTTCTTAATGCCTCGCAAGCACTGTTTTGAAATGACAAAAAAAATTTAGGAACTTAAGAAGAACATAAAAGGGTATGGCAGAAGCACTTAAAAAAATGGCGTTACTATCTTAACAGACCTCTGATTATCTGACAGACGAAGATAGCATCGAATTATATGCTTCAAAAGACGAGATGAAGGTTGCTCAACAAGAGATGCAACCATGTTCCCCAAAACTCGACCTACTGCGTAAAAGCGCTCCGCTGTAGTACAGATATATTTCAAACCAACATCGTCCAGCAGAATTTTTTGAACTATAAAGGTTGCAACCTGCAATGATGGAACTTCCATTACACACAAATACTCCTTGTTATTATTATTTGATTGACATATAACAGGATCGAGACAGAGGGCAAAAAACAATCAGGTGGCTTAGCATTTACAGAGCACACAAGTACAAGAGTACACCATTAGTTAACATATAACCTTTACATACATCTTCCACATTAACCATGCTGTGAATCCATGTTAAAGATTAAGCTCTCAAGTATCAACAACTGTATTTGAAGCCATGTAGTACAGATAATGGTGTTGAGTTGCATTTTGACAGAAGTAAAAAGGTCAAAGAGTTCCACAGTCCAATGACAACGGCGTAAAAAGCTTAAATTAGGACCAACAGTTTGAAAGAGGGCAAAAAAATGTTAACGGAACAGCATCCTCATTTTAACATAGTATACATTTATCTTATACCAGGAGCACTGTTCTTAATAGTAACCTCATTGATCAGATAGATAGTACATTAATTGCCTACTTCCCATGTAAAACTGTATTAGAACAAGCTTTGCACACATGTGTGCTAGTCATACAAACCAAAAAAAGATGTAGCTCAGAAAAATGAAGGAGATAAAAACCAACTTCAATCCATGCAAATAAAATACTTTGTCAAACTAAATTGGTAAAAAGCCAACAATCACTAAACTTACCGTTTTGGACAATTCACTGCCCATTTCCATACTGCGCAAGCAAAGTGGAATAATCTCTGTTGAAAGAAGGAAACTGATAACCTCTGTATCATCAATCTGGAGAATATCAACAGGAGAAAAATTAAACAATTGACCAAAGACATGGACAAATGATGTATACAACAAAGAAGGGAAAAAGCTCAACAATCTTGTGAAGGGCTTAAAATAGGAGAAATTTATTCCCTGATAATAGTGATGAATTCATGACTCGTCCTAACAATTTGGATTTGTATGTCCCATTGCAATACATATACATTATACAAACATTTCACAGGATTGAATATAATTGAAAATCTATGATGAGCATTATAAGGCTAACAAAACAAATTATTTGTGACATGTGGCAAGTAAATTAGTTAGACATCTAGCTGCTTGCCCTAGATTTTATAACAATCAATAATCAGTTATAACTTTTTTTAAAATGACACATTGATTTAGTTTATGCTTTATTGACATACATAGTTTCTTAAGGCAAGGTTTATTATGCTAATACTTTTGCAACATGAAATTACTCTATTTTTGGCATAAATGTAGATAAAAATTTGTTCTTCCCATAGCCAAGCAGTCAAGCACATCATCCAACAACAGGATCAGCATTAAAGTAGTACCTTGACCAAGGCACCAATGACACCAAGACTGGTAAGCCTCAAATACTCGAATGGTCTAGACTTACTTGTTGTATTGAGGAACGGGTACAGATAAAGAGGTATATGAGCTGTGCAGAAGAGAATAGGTAAGTGTAAACAGTGAACAGTCTTTTTTTTTCTCAAGTGTTATTTTGAATGAGAAAAAAAAAAAACATGCTAAATGAATAGATAATTCCAAAGCAAATCTCCTTAAATATATATTACAAAAGAGAAACTGTAACGTGTCTTGCAGTTCAGCCCAAAACTTTCTGTCTGTGGATGCACGTGGATATAGATATTGCCAGTAAAAAACTAAAAATAGAAGAACAAGGGAAAAAGTAAGACTGATTCACTAAGAAAGAAAAACAGGTGGTATGACTTATAAACTGCGGGAGAAAGAAACTCCATTTTCAAGCAAGCAAAACTAGAAGTCTTTGACAATTGACAAGAGAGGCAAGTTGCATTTAACTTTATTTATTTCTAAAATGAATTTAATACACGGAAACTACTTATTATTGGATCAGAGACCTCCCAGGCAGGTGCCTTATAACAATTATTTTATCAAACAGAAAAGAAAGGAAAAATACAACTCAGAGATGATAAGAATAAGATGTCCACCAACAAAAAGATCAACCATCTTATATTTGTTGAGCATATACTATATGAAAGCAAAGCAGTCATCAAACAGGAATTATACAGGAATTGCAACAAATGATTTATATGATACAGTGAAAAATTTGGGAGAAAGTAACTAAATTTTGCAAAAGAAGACAATTTGGCCATCTATTTAGGTGGTATATTAACCATAACTAGAGATCATATCCCAAGTCCATATGCAGTCTATGATTGATGACTGCACTCCATGGGTAATCTAGATTCTAGAGGCCAAATCTGATCTCATCACCTTGGTGACTTAGCTCATTTTATGCTCAGAAAACATCTCTGAAAAAGTCATCTCCCCAAACCCCCCAAAACAAAAGTATAACCAAACATGGCCCTTGTTCCATCACTATCAAAATAAACAATGCAAAAATGACAAGTAAAATAGCAGACAGAAATTTAGCGGTCCTTCAGATGAATAAGAAAACTATCATTACCATTGAGGAATTGCATCCTTGTATCAAGGTGAGATGCCACACACTGTAAGAAAAGTATGAGTAAAACAAATATGTCAGTAACCTCTCTTGTCATATTGTTATCACATAATGTATAATATGTGGCTAGACTGATCACCAAAGCAATTTGATTTTCAGCGTTAATAATATTTGAGGCATATTGAGAGTGTCTATCTACTGAACACAAGATACAAAACTCGATAAAACAAGCTCATCTCAATTCTCACCTGAAGAAGAGCAAGAGCATTGCACACTCGATTTGATTGTGCTGGAGTAAGGTTTGGTGGCGAAAGAACAGGGTATATTGAAACTATTTCCTGAAAGAAAATAAAAATCAAATTCTAGTGAGTTAAAGACAACCAAGGAGCACCTTTTAGCCCGGGGAACAAAATATTGAGAAAAGATTTTCTGATTTCATTTCATGTTTTTACTTTTAATCACAAAAATGTGAGTTTTTGTTTGGAACAATCAAAAAACAAGTTGTCTTCGGTGTTTTCTATACAAAATTTTAAAAACAAAAAAGACAATGTCGTAAATGAAAGTGGAAATAGAAAACAAAAATAAAATACATTTACTCAAATCAAACAGCGCCTTAGTTTGTTTCCGGAAATCCATTCATTCATGGATATATTCATATTTCATATAAAATATACACCACGAGAAACAAAAAAAAAAGAAGGAAATAAAGCCAAGCGACAAGGAACGTGAAATTCACAAAATCACACACAGCATGAATACCTGCAAAAGTGCTGCAATGGTACCAAAAGAATTCCACAACAACGGAGCGAGATCCTGAAATAACTCTCTCTTCTAAAACATTTAAAAAAAAATGATGAGTTAACTATATGTAATATTAGTCTAGTTAACAGCAATGTGCAACCATGACAACACATGCATGAGATAGAGAACAATACAATAGCATTCCATGTAAATTTAAACACAGATGAAAAGAAAAACAAATAAAAAAATAAGAATCCCTAACGAAACCTCTAATTTTGTTGTTTTTTTCCCAAAAATGCAGGAGTATGAGTGGAGTAAAACGACAGAGAAAATGAAGGAACCTTGGAGAGTTCGAGAAGAGCGTTTTCACGGAGATCGGGGTTGCTGAGTTCGAGAACGAGGTGCTCGATAGAAGCCATCTTGCGATCCTTGTTGGCGGAAGGAGGAGCTCCAAACGACGAGGCGTTCATGGGATTGGGGGAAAATTGGGCTTAGAGAGAGTAGTGAGTGTGAGTGTATATATAATTAATATGTTCAACGCATTTATCAGGTTCTTCTTCTTCTTCCTTATCTGCACGGAAAATTCATTCGTAGTGTGTTCCGTTTTATAAGGAGGCTGCGACACATGCTTTGCATGCCCACTCAATACCAATTGTCTCGTCACCCCCCTCTTAAATTCTCCATCAACATCTATATGACTATATCTGTATTTGACTATAAATAAATAAATAAATCTATCTATATCATTGTCCATTTTATGGTGCTAAGGTCTACAATATTATTATTTTATTAGTTTTTTAATTAATTACATGTATTATGGAAATCCTATTGTTAAATACTTTCTGAAAATTATATATGAATAATTAAATAAAAATTATATTTTTTTAATCTAGAAATTGATAAAGTAATAAATTTAAATAGGAAAAGTTTTTATTTTTAAGTTAATATATTTTCATGATTTTTAAGGTAAGCTTGTCATAATTTTGAACAATTCTTTTATTTGTTAACGTGTATCATATCTTGGGGGTCATATTTAAAAAATTACTAAAGTGTGAAATTAGCTCTCGTAAAAATTTAAAATTAAGATTAAACTCCTCAGATAATAAAATTTAGGATTAAGTTCGCACTATTGAATTGTTATAATTTTTTTAAAGTATTAACCCCTTGTAAAAGTACAAAATTTAAGATTAACCAACCTTAACGATAAAGGATTAATACTCAATTTTTTTTATAGGAGCTTAATTTTAAATTTTATCATTTGAGAAAATTAATTCTAATTTTAAAATTTTAATGAGTAAATTTTATATTAAATGATACTAATATTAAATTAATATCTTTAAGTTGAGAAAAATAAAAAGTATTTTGTGTATAATATCTATTAAAATTATGTTTTCTTTAAATATAAATTGATTATATTATTACCATGTTAAATATTCATTTATTTAATTTTAAATTTATACTAAATTGATAATTGTTCATGTATTTATATATAAAATATTTATTTCACTTTAAATATTAATTTGTTTATTTCCTTTATTTATTCCTTGTTACCAAAAATATAAAATATTTATTTACTATATTTTTAATATATTTTATTATATTTATTGAACATTAATTTATTACCTTCTATATCTTTACCTGAGTAAAACTTAATAATAACTAATATTTTATTTTTAACCTAAAAATAATTATTTCATTGGTAATTAATTATTCAACATTTTAAATGTTAGGTCAAATTTAATCATATATCTTCTTAAGAGATGATTACTCAGTGGTTGATTATAATTAAGTAAATATATCTATAATTTTTCTAATATGTCTCTGAACACATTTTAAACAATACAAAAGTAAAAATATTTTATAGAAATCTGTCTTAGACTTATATTAAAATGAATAGAAAACACATTATGTACAAATTCCAATAAAATCTTTTCATTATTTTTGTATTGTTTAAAATTTTTACCAACAAAAAATTACATTAAAACAAAGGTAAATAATAGTCATGTAACTATATATTTAACCTTTATTTATTAGCAAAATGGTAGCGATGAAGAAAGGAATACATCATTCCAATTAGTATTAAAAAAACCAATCATATTATTATTGTATCGTGATCCTCTGAAAAAATAGATCAATATTATTGAGTGAAGCAATGTCTCTTATTTATGTTGTTGGGTTGACGGAGGGTGAGTTTTTTGTTTGTTTGTATCATCTGATTTAGCTTTATCTGCTTCCTTGGATCTCAAAATGAAGAAGCGAACCCATGTGAATACCTCCAAAGCAAATGCGATGGCACCCAAGAGACAAAGAATTCCAATGTATCCCCATCTCCATCCACTTCCTCCTTCCAAAATCTTAATTCCTTTGAATATGTTGATGAATATCAGTGCCAGCAACCCATATCCAAGAAAATGGTGGTACATATTCCAGTATTTCCTGTAATCATCCGTCGCCTTTGGCTTTAACCGAAAAGCCAACATCTGAAAAATACAAAAGTTAATATTGATTCTATAATGTTTTTTGAGTCAGTTAAAACTTTTTTTGGTCGTAATAGGTTTGACCAACCCTGAAAGGAAACGAGGCCTTAGTCTAGTTTCTTTTCCATATATCAACTGTGTATGCAAAGGAAAAAGGAATGTTAATTACCTGAACTGTGCTGAAAGTGAAAATGACAATTGCAAAGGTTTGATGAGTGTGGAAGGTGTAGTATCTTGAAGACTGTCCAAGACTTAGTCCAATAGCAAATCCAGCAGTGCCAATGAGGAAACCGGTTAACTGGCAACCGATGTGCAGATGAAACCACGTTGGCTCCCATTTAAAAGGAAACACTCGAAAGTACCTCGCCATTATTATTCCAAACGGTAACAGTGTCCCCCACCCGATAATGTTTAGTACTCCATGTACCTAAATTTCAACCATAACCATCCATTATACACAATTATCTCTCTTTACAATATTTTTGGGTTTGTTCAATAGATATCGTGACTTTACTTAAAGTTTAAAATGAATTACTATTACCAATAAAATTGCAATGGATATATAATTTAAACTATCAAGAAGATAAAATAGATTTCTTAAAAAGACCAAATTTACAAGTCTAATTATATATGAACCATAATTTTAAAAATTAGACTAGACGAGTTAAATCATTAAATCGGTATATCATTAAACTAAGAAACCAACAATATTAAGTGGTTTATTAAAAAATATTTTTAAATTTTTTTATTGTGTTTTGATAGTATTGTTAATATTTTTGTTATATTTTAAAAAATATTTTAAGCTTTATGTAATTTCAAATGTTAAAAATCTATATAAATATAATTTTTATTATAAAAATATTATTTTATTAATATCATTTCAAATATAACATATTTTATATCAAATATTATTATTTTATTACTACTAGTTCAACCGTTTATCTAACAGTAAATCGATAACTTAACCGATTCATTTACGCGCTATCGAAAAATGAAAGAAAATACTGCTCACCGATCTAAGGAAACTCCGGTACTGTCCGGTGCTGGCACCGCTGGTGGAGTTCAAGTCTATCTCCTCGGTGCTGTCCACATTCCGAAGCGTTGTAGGATGGCGCAAGGGATGGTCATTTTCAATGGCATTCCCAACTTGCCACACATGTTTCAATCTTGTAATGTTGTATTCTTCAGAAGGGAGCACCAATTTGGCATATATGGTGTAAAAATTGCCCACCTCTTTGTTCATTTCCGTTTTGGAGATGAATCCAATCTCTGATGGCAAGAGACTGCAACCAGCTTTGGTCTCCTTTGTAATGTTGTATGTATCCACTTTCAGTGTATTGTCTGAGCGTTTGATTCCTATAACAGCTTTGGTTCCAATCATCTCAGCCCTTTTCCCTGGATTCACTCCCCAGGCTATCCACCCTTGTGAGCCCTCGATTTGGGCACCAAACAAGATTTCAACTATCGTGTAGCTGGAGTTTGTGCTATTGCGGTAGGTCCAGCCAAACTCTGCACCAAGAGTGCGCAATCTCTTGCAATCTGAGATGTTTCTTTGTTGTGCAAATTTGAAAAACTCTACGCTACAACCTTGATCATTGGCACCGAATGCAAAGGGGAGAAGAAAGGCCAGTGTCAAAATGGTTAATGGTAACTCTAACATGCTTTGATGAGTTTCTCTTTTTCCTTTTGGCTTTTTATGGTAGGAAAATGTTGTGCATAAGAAGTGATGCCAATGTTTGTTTTTTTATTGCTATGATGCTGGCTAGTTAGTTACCTTATATATATTTCTTAACTTAGGAAGAGTCACTTTTGCTTTTTCTCGTTCTCCACATAGTTTGGCCATACTTCTTCACGGGGACAAGAATTTGGAATCTTATATTCAAAGTGACATTCACTCTTTGTGATTGTATCTGCATTTTTCTTTTCATTTTTGCCAATCTTTGCAATATTAAAACCTTGTCAAAAGGCTAAGATGGGCTTTGATGCAATTCTTATCCTTTTTCTGATAATTTGATGATCACAGCTATGATGCAGGAATAAAAGAAAAAGGAATAGATGAGAAAGTACAATTCTGATGCATTAATTCCTTTCCTCTCTTGTAATAAGTAATAAGTTCTTTTACATAATATAACTAAATGAAAAGTGATACAAATTAAAGTCGGTGGGGGTAGCAAGCAGAAATTTGTAGTGACTAGAGTTTGTCTTTGAATTGACAGTGACTTCTCATTCTCAGGATTTAACTTTTCAATACACAACTTGATTGATTCCAATCTTGAGGGACTGAGCTCCTTGAGAATGAAGCAACATGCTATTCACAGGCAAGAACTATACTTGTTTTCAAGGAACACTGAGGTTAGTTACACATCAACAAAGGTAATAAATATTAGGAAAAATGATTCGAACATGGGCATGAGATAAAGGGTGTTAAATTTTCCAAAGAGATTTATCTTTCTTAATAATCAATTATACAGTGTTTGATCATCATCTTGACTAAGAAACAATTTTAAAATATCAGTAAGTTATTTTATGCATCGAGATGCCTATAAGACAACGTAAATAAATTAATCACTATTATCGACGGTGCTTAATTACACATATGTTAAAAAAAATATAATTGGAATATGAAACATGTGATAATTTGTTTTAAAGTTGTTTTCAGTATACGCATAGATGTAGCAAAATGTAAAAATCAACATCACCCTTGAAGCATATAATAAAGCATACACAATTCATCTGAATCTTAGAACAATTTCATTCTAAGCTGATAGAAAATATATACACCCACAACAGTAACTTTGGTCAGATTTCTATTAGCGGATAATAAAACTACCAACACGTACGGCATTAAACTGATGTTAATGTAATTTTGTAATCTAAAAGCCAACATCCAACCTCGTGTATCATGCAGTATCACTGTTGAATTGCTTTGAAAAAGATAAAACTAAATTTACACAAAGTTGAAAGTTATGCTTACGTGACATGTAGGAAATCCCCTCCACTTTTCTTTGTTATGTAACTTCCCGACAGTTATAACAATCCAAACTCATAAAATAACCCCACCATTAGTTGTCTTAAAGATTATATTCTCACTATACAAACATCAAATAAGTCTTTTTTATCTAAAGCCGAAAATGAATACATAGAATATATTATCATTGTGACTGATTCTTAGAATCTTAATAAATTTTGATTAAAATAATTACTAAAAGAGGAGTAAAATAATGTAATACAACCAAGGGATCCAAATAAATTTGGCCCAATGGAAACGTGCTGGGCTTTTTATATTCATTTTCTATAGGAATTTTATTATTGGGATGTACTCGTTTGAGTCCGTCATAAGATTGATCTCGGTCCTAATGTTATTATTAGGATAGAAAAAGAGAGACCATAACATTGGGGAGATCACCACCATACATTGATGACATGAGCCAAGAGAATGGAGCATGAGTATATGAGTATATGACATCATAATATAACAAAAAATCTTAAGGTATCAAATGTATGAGTTTATTTACTTCTAAATCATTCAACTTATCCATATCAATATGATGTGACACTTTCATTCCCACTTGCTTCCAACGCACCACAAAGCAGCCATAAGCACCTCAGTTTCGTGGTTAGAGTCTCGAGAGAAGGGTATCTCAATTGTAAGACACACATGTGTCTCATGAGCCATATCACCGACAACATCTACGAAAATACGTAATATCATGTTTTTTAACTATAAATACATACCCCTACTTTGAGAGTCAAAGGTACCTCAAAGAACATCCTATTTTTTAATCTCAACCAAATTGGAATTTAACCACACCAAACGTAATGGTATAGATACAAAAATAAGTATACCTCACTAATCCATATAACATCTTTTTAGAATTTAGATAATATTTTTATCCATTGAAACATAAAATTCATTTTTCCACTTCTTTTCTTCTAGTACTATACATTCAAACAAGATATTTTCATCCTATTTCTATTGTATTTCTTTTCTTCATATTTCATTTATTTATTCAAATGAAACCTAAATTTTAGATGATGCAGCCTCATGCTTTAAAGTGTATGGAGGTGATGATTGTAAGTCAAGTACTTTTACAAATGTTGTATTGACATGACTTATGAAATTGAGGTGTGTGACTAACAATCAAGCCACCCATTGAATTATTAGATTTCTTAATTTTATTGTGTAAAAAAACTTTATTTTTAGTTGTATGTAAGTGTAATTTAGAGTATTTAATGTGGTTATATCATTTACTCATTTGAAGACGCCTTAATACACGAGACAACTGACTTAGAATTTTAAAACTGTTCAAATAAAACTTACTATATTAAAGTAGGGACAAAAATAGGTTGTACTGAACTAGGTTTTACAGAATTTAAGTCTGTCTTATTATACCACCTAGAATATATTTTAAGATCTCGTCTGACCTATTTAAAAGCCTGAAAACATGTTTAAAAGACCGATTGACATTAAATCTAATGGAAAAAACTAATAAATATATTAAATCAATGAATAAGTTTATTTTAAACAAACTAATAGACTTGTTAACAGTGATATATATATATATATATATAGTTATTACTTCTTCAGTGATTTTAATAAATTTAATTTTAAATTTATAAATTATGAGTGTTTATAAATTATGATATATTTTGAATTATAATTTATTTGATGAAATTATATATAATATCCTATAAAGGAAGAGAACTTAGAAGCACATACTCTTATATGAACATAAAGAATTCTTATTTATCTAACTTATTATGTGTGATATCTTAAAAAGGAGTTCCTTATATATAGGTGAAGGAACAATATATAAACAAACAACTTACATCAATAAAAAGCACAATAAGACACGTTAAAGAAATTACGTTTCTTTGTTTTAGAAGATATATATGATCTTTTTATTAAATAAACTAAGTTAAATTAGGTCTTAAAAATAACTAAATTTACTTTAAATTTTTAATGTCTTGTAAGTGCCCTAAAGAATAGAGTATATATATGTCTGGAGATGAATTTTCCAAAATAATCCTTACATACACATTTAAAGAAAAAATTAAATGAAAAATTCACAGATAATTACTTTTATTTTTTCAAAAAAGCAGCATGAATTTGGGAGGGACAGCAGAATTGTGGCGGTTTAGCTTCAGTGGTCACCCTGTGCATTTTCCTTGTCCAAGTCAGTGCCAAAAACAGACAGAACACCGAAATCCTCCTTCTCTGGTTGCCGAACGCTTCCATGGAGTTCAGACCTCGCAGTTACAGTGCCGAGTATGAATCTCATGCGCTCCCTCGCGTACGCGCCGATACTCATCCTTTCTGTGCTCCACCTGCACCCCTGGCTCAGGTCGCAAAATTTCCTTCCGTTAACGATTACACTTCTTGATCGCTTGAACAAATGCCTCTAACTATGCACAATCGATGTTGCGTTCACCGTTTCGGATGCACCACGAAATGGATCCGGTGTTTGATTTCGTTTAGTTAGGCTTTTAATTCTATCAACCTGAATAAGAAAACGCCTATGGTTTTTATCGCTTATTTAGATTTTCTTCTATTAGAAACCTTTATTCAGTCTAATGATTCAATATTGTTGAGACGAGTGTGATGAGTGTAATTAGTTCTGCAAAATCTGAGGTAGTTTGGATAAGGATTCAAACAATTAGAGTCATGAATTGCAATTTAGTAGCTTATGTAGCACTGCACTCTGAGGAATGGTGGGGATAGATTCGGTCAAGTAACTACAATTTAGGACTTACTAATTAATAATGAAAGAGAAAAGGAAAAACTGTGGTTGTGATTCTCAGATTGGTTGTGAATACATACATTGCAGTAGTGCACTTTTGACAATATTCATTTCTCTGTTAATATTCTCGTTGTAGGTTGGTGCTGTAGATTGTAAGAACACTGATTTCTTTGATCCACTGAGAGGAACTGATAATAATGCAAAGGCAACCTCTCCTGATGATTACAACTTGAACGAAGCCTATGATCATCAGCCAACGAAGGAGTGGACATCTTTCAGGAGATTACTCATGCAGAAGTTTCCTGTCTCCAAGATGGTTTCGTTATCTTCAGTAAGTTCCACAGTACTTTCTTTTCCTGCTTTATATGAGTTGTGAAGAAGCTCTGCTACATAAGAATATTCTGGTATCTAAGGATGCCTGAGGGATAATAAGGTATGTACATCTAATGGATGCTTGTTTTATGTTGACTCCGTAGACACTTCATATTGACTCTAAGCATTCTTAATTGTCCGCAGTGGTAGATCAGTCTAAATTGTAGATGTGAATTTAGATGCTGTGGACAAGTAGGTTTAACGACTGTGAATTTGTAGTTTTGGACAATACCTCCTTATGCAAGGGTTGTTATTATTTTTTTCTGAGTCTTTGTTGGGGCCGGCTTGGGAAAAGGCTGATCATTTTTCTGTTTTGACGAATATAAAGCTGTCTGATACTGTTCCATTGGTTTCCCTTTGAAAAACATGTTTCATTGGCTGATCAATGGATATGATTTATTAAATATTTGTGAGGAAGAAGTGTATCTAGAAGGAATGGACTTGGGAATGTGTTGTGAAAAAGTAAATCCTGACTAAGATATTTCTATTTATTCAAACATTTATTGAGTGCACTTTATATTGCACCTTTTTTTATTGGCACTTTATATTGCACCTTAGGTTCCTTAGTTGTTCTTTGTTTTCGTTCTCAGTCAAAAGATAATTAATCAAGCTTGGGTATGGACATTGTTGTGCCTTTGGCATTTTAAGTGCTTCCTGCTAGTCACTAGACAACACTGCCATTGTGAATTAGTTGTCTACCTAATGTTGGGCTGGGAATTTCACAAACTCTGAAATATTCTTATGGGGTGTATGTGCAATGTAGAAGGTAGCATCTGTGGTATTCATAAAGATAGGTCTTAAACTAAGAATATGTAAATAATCCCCTATAATCTAAAATCAGTTTTGATCCTTCATCTTTAACCCTTCACTTTTACTCTGATCATCTAATTATTCATTTTTTTAAATTACAGATGCCTGATGTTTTAATGAGAAGTGGAAAATGTATGTCAATATCTTTTGCATTTTCCCCCCTTTTTTTCCCCTTAATTTATCTTCATTTATTTATGTAATGTCCCAATTTTCAGTACACGAGAAATCTTCAACAAATATTCACTTGGAGGAATTGGATGATCCACAAAAATTTGCTGATGAGGGTGTCAAGACTATTACTTGGCAGGAGTATGTTTCTCGATTACATGAGCTCAAAGATGAAATTACTCGTTCATGGCTTGCTGAAGATCGTGTAACATCCTTGAGGCTATCAATAAAGGTATCTACAATTTTTTAAATTTGGGAAACTAACTCAATCATAAAAGCTAGTTCATAGGATAAAGATTACCCCTCCTTATAGTCGATTATATCTCTAGTCAATGTGGGACTTTCAGCATACTCCTTCACAGGAATGAACATCTAGAGCGTGTACAAATATGGGTGGCCCAAATAACGCAAGACTTTTACGACACCCCCCTCACGTGTAGCCCTATAACGGATCTAGAATAGGCTTTGATACCAACTTGAAAGTGTATAAATTGAATATATTTTGTATTGCATATAATGATTCATACAACATAAACATACAATATATAGACCTTAATTTGATTTAAACAAGGAATCTAATAAATACATAATCTCCTATTTATGGAATCTAATAATTACACAATCTCCTATAAAAAAAGAACAAATCTCCTAAGATAATTTCACTAAATCAGAAATTTCTCTCAACACTCCCCCTCAATCTGGTAAATGGATGTTAATCACTCTCAGATTACCTGAAAGAAACTTAAACTGCTTTGCTGGTAGTCCTAGTTAGAATACCTGCCAACTGTTTACTAGAAGGATCGTATGTTGTTTCCATAAGACCAGGCCACCATTTAACTTCTCTTTGATGAAATTTTGGTCTATCTCTATATGCTTTGTTTTATCATGTTGAACCGGATTATGGGCAATATTGATGGCTGACTTTTTGCAAAATAGTTTCATAAGCGCCTTTTAGTGGATCTTGAGATTGTCCGATACGTTTCTAATGCATAATAGTTCCATTATCCCTTGTGCCATGGACCGACTTCTGCTTCTGCACTCGACCAGGGCACTTCATTTTGCTTCTCACTTCTCCATGTGACCAAGTTTCCACCTAGGAACATACAGTATCCTAAAGTAGATCTCCTATCAATAATATAACCGATATAATCCCCATTTGTATATGCCTCTAATGACAGCTCACCTTCTCTTTTAAACAACAATCCTCTTCCAGGGTTACCCTTTAGATACTGAAGATTCTGTTACAGCGTGCATATGTCTCTCTCTCAGATCATGCATAAATTGGCTAACCACACTAACCGCATAGGCTATGTTAGATTGAGTGTGAGATAAATAAACGAGTTTCCCAACGAGTCTTTGGGCCATCCGCGGATGTCCAATCTGATCAGAAAACAGTGACGCGAGTTACTGGGAGAACACAGCCTCTGAAGAGCGACATTTCGTGAAAAAATGGATCTGCAATAAAGGCGGGACCGATACAATACCAAGGTGCAATGAAGGCACCAGGTGGAAGAGAAAACGTCAATCAAGCCACAATGAAGGCAGCAAGAACTTCAGTGGAAGCGAAGCAGAGCTCTCAAGATCGGGCGCTTTGATACCATCTTAAATTTGAGTATTGAGCCTAACTCCATCCTAAAAGCTAGCTCATAGGATGAGGATTACCCTCATCTTAGATACTTTTAATTGACCATATTTCTAGTCAATGTGAGACTTCCAACCGCTATATAGTTTGTACAAGTGAATTCACCTTTTTGCTTTTGAAAATCATGAAGAAAGAGAAACACTTTTTGTTTTAGTTATTCCATTAAGCTAGAATATGATTTTATGTATGATACTTGTGTAAGTAATTTTCTTAAAAGTTTTTATCTAGTAGGCTGATTGATACTTGTTCCTTTAGGATGATATTTATTTTCTATAGATTCTTTTTTTGTGCTTAGGGTATCCTCTAGCCAACAATCAAAACTAATCTTATTGAAGTGTAGATATTACTCAAGTGGATTTTCTTCTTCCAAAAAACTTTTCTCCATACACATTGCTAAGAATCAAACCTCTATCACTCTATCAGCATGTTTGAGGGACACAATTATCTACTGACTCTGTCAGGTTTTATTGGTAGTTTATTTAGATGTCTTGATAGAAGTTAGGAAAATCTTAATTAAATTGTTTATTTTGATAGTATTTCAATTAAATGGGGCTTAGAGAGAGGGGTACCTTTTTAAATCTAATTAACTTAATTTTGGAAACTGGGAGTAAAATCATATTTATTTTCTATTTCTTGTCTAAATTGTCTTGATATTGGTTGATTATACTGGTCTAAAACTGATTATTGGTTGCAGGTGGCTAAGCTTCTCACGGATACGTCAGTATGTGAGTTTTATCCTACACTTTTTGTTCTTGTCACAGATATTATGGACATGCTTGGAGACCTGGTTTGGCAACGCATAAAGCAGAAAGCCGAATTTACTGAAGATGGAGATTTGTGCTGCAACTTAGCAGGTCCTTTGTCAATTTGAATCTTACTTATAAATTGTTTTCACTTACAAAATATGCCATAATGTAATTTGGTCAAGTTAAGCACATGGCTGCTCTAAGCTTGCTAGTAATCTCTTACATACTAATGTTTGGAAGAACAAGGATTCTGTGTTTTAAATAAGGATCGTAGCGAGTATAAAAAAAAAATATACCAAAAATATGAATGCCTTTGTATTAGAGCATCAATATCTGTTCAATATGAATATGATTTACATTTTACACATGCCAACCATTTTGGAGTATCCATACATCGTCCAGAGGTTCATATATTAACACAGGGAGATTCACAATTGGTCATTTATTATATCCAAGTGAACATATTTCCGATTTAGGATTAAAGAACCAATTGAAACTATGTTCATTGGGATATCCTAACTTTAGAAAGAGTCCTCCTCCCTATTTCAAGCATTAGAAGCCACTGAATATGTTTCAAATTTCATTTTGTTTATTAGAACTATTTAATACATGTCATATAAGCTTGATGAGCTGCAGGAGATGGTTTCAATTTAAAACTCGCCTGCTTTTTCTAAAATGTTATATTTCAATCTTGTAGAAAACTTTGAAGCTAGCAATATTTGTGCTGATGCCAAAGAAACTTGCTATAACTGGTTCAGTAAAATTGGTGCTGTGCAAGAGCTTCTTCCGCGCATGTGAAGTCCTTATCCTGTGCTATGCATTTAATTCATTCCTTATATGGTTTTTTATCCACTGCTTCTGTTGCTTTGAGACTATCTGATTCTGATGCCATGTTTACCTCTATTTCCTTCACAACCGCAGTTATAATTTTTATGGATTTACTTTTAAAAGACTGTTCATTGTTGTGCTCTTGCAAAAATCATAGCCATCCATATATCCACAATGTTAAAGATAAACCGAAATCCACTTAAACAAAGAAATAGTCATTCTTCTTGCTACAGCTAGGCTATACAAAAGTGTAAAACTACATTTTTTCTGGAGAATCAAAAGCTTGTTAAATATAAATTACCATTCCTGGGTCTCCACCTAACTGCTTATGCTCTTGGGATAATTTGTTTCTTGATTTGCTATCAAAGGCTCTTTGATCAAGTACTGGAGTCTGGAATTTGGTCGTTGCTCTCTAGTTCCTCTGATTAAATTATAATTTCAGCACATGCTTTGAGGGGGCTGGCTGCTGGTGTTTCATCCCTTCTTTTACATCCATTAGGTTTTTGTTAGGGAGCATATGTTATTAAATTATAATTTCATCATATGGTTTGAGCAGGCTGGCTGCTGGTGTTTCATCCCTTCTTTTAATCCCATAAGGTTTTTGTTGCGGAGCATATCTTATTAAATTATAATTTCAGCATACACTTAGAGTGGGCTGGCTGATGGTGTTTCATCCCTGCTTCTATATCTATAGTGCTTTTATTGTTGAGCATTACATGTAAAAGCATTCTTGCACATGAACCTAGCGGGTTGAGCTTTTGGGATGATTTGGTTTCAGTTAGCAAGTGCGCCTACAAATGGTGAATAGATGTAAAATGCAAGAGTTTTTTTAGTAAAATTGGAGGATTGACTACATGTAGGGTATTTTTGGGCAGTGCTATGGGATTGCTATGGGATTGCCATTTATTTGCAGATATTTATGTTTATTTATAATTAACTTTAATATGTTTTGGAACCTCTTATATACTGTTGATACAAATAAGATTGGGTGTAATGTGACAATGAATGTTTTCTATCAATACTGCATGAAAATTTCTACAACATATACCTATTTCCCAAAAACTCTTCAAAGAGTTTGTTAATAACATTTTAAAAGCTGTTGCAATAAAGATTGTTTTCACTCACTAGTGTTTATTGACTCTGTCTGAAATTGTACTATAGTTACTTGGAGCTGGCAATATTGCCTTGCTGGCGGTTTCTGCTTGACCAACCTTTGGGCAGTCTCCGGCGCTTGGTAATGATGACAAGAGGATTGGGAGATCCAGTGGCATCTGCATATTGCCGTCTTTACATGGCTTATCGGGGTCAGAAGCTACTTTCACATGATATAGGTATTTTTATATTTTATATAATTTCTTAGGATGTAAGAGACATGTATTCAAGAAACAGAATCCTGTTATATTTTGGTCTGACTTGTGTGTAATATTTGCATATGCAATTGTTTATCATAATCTTCTAACACCTTTACATACTGAGAACCAAGACCTCAAGTGTGAATTATTATGTGTTCTATGGTACCAGTAAAATCACTAATACTTTGGTTTAAATTTCTCACATATCCTGTAAATAGCCAAATTTAGTGTGTTCGGATTTGTTGGAAGTCCCACATTGCCTGCCTCATCATATTTCGCATGGTTTAAATACTTGTTGGGTAACTCCAACCATTGCCAATTGGTTTTAGGATGGGACCTTTAACATGGTATCAGAGCCAGAGCATTCTTTTCGGTTTCTATGGGCCAAAAGTTGCCCTTTCGTTGTGGGTCAATAGTTACCCCTTGCCTAGTCCGGCAGGCTTCGTTGGAGGGGGCGTGTTGGAAGTCCCACATTGCCTACCTCATCATATTTCGCATGGTTTAAATACCTGTTGGGCAACTCCAACCATTGCCAATTGGTTTTAGGATGAAACCTTTAACATGATTCATATTACATTTCTTTAAAGTCACATCTAAAACATATAAGCTACTCTATCCAACATTAAAATGGATTCATGTTTACACCCAGAAAATGTGGATCCAAATGTGCATTTAGGAGGTCTCTGAGAATGTGAAAAGTGAAATCTCATCTTGTGAACACATCATTTTACTAGTTAATTCAGAGAAAACAGAATCAATAAATACAGATCAATGCTTCACGCTCTTTTCTATATGAAATTTTGTCTTCTATAGCCCTGCTTTGTTGCCTATGAATGCTTTTCTCTTATCCCTGTTTTGGAATGGGATGCAAATGTCACTGAGTTCACTCATTCTGAGTTCAATGTATCTGTTTGCTGTTATATACTTGTGCTTATTTTCATAATACTTATGTCATGAATTCAATTGTCAACTGGAACAGGTTATCTTGTTACATGTGTTAATGACATCAGAGTTATTTTGATGCAAATCTTGTCAGCCAATGAAAGAACTCATCAAAATGTTAAACTCATCAAAAATTTGCAAGTCAGTCTGATGGAACCCACCATTGAGTATATTATGAAATGTATATTCAATGGACTGTCTCAGGTAATGAAGTTTCTTATCACAAGTATACTTGTTTCGTGCAATTTTATATATGATCCTATTTCCATTTAGCTTTGTTATATGAAGTTTATGATTGAAATTTTGTTAATTGGTACTAAAAATTAAGTCCTATATCTTGATTGTCTACCAGAATTATTGTAATCATCATGGTTTTAGAAACTAGACAGTAGAAATAAGAAAGGTGAATTTTCTAAAATTTTCCCATGCATTTATCCTCTCTGTATCTTTAGTGTTATGCTGATCTAAGTATATCTTATTATGGTGAAGAGACAAGTCAATGAAGTTTTATCAGAGCTTGGATTGATGAAGAATCAACAGGATTTGGGGACTGTTTCCTGTGTTTCAATAGTTCTTCATCATTTACTGAAGGAACTCCCTATTGAAGTGGTTAGTTCAAATGTCGTGCAGATCCTTCACCTCATTGAATTTAGCAAGGATAATTCCTTTGATCAGGTTTGCATTTTCAATCTCTATCATGCCTAGAATACTTTTGGTGCACATTACAAAGTTTTTTACCTTATTCCAGGTGCCTCCTTTGTTTCAGTTATTCTAATTTGCAGTTTTATTGTTCTTTTTTGTGATACAGCACATGAATTACAGATTGCTGGGATTCAGGCTGTGTGAATGGAAGTCTCCAGTTGAAATTGTCAATGCTGTGGTAGATAAAGTTATTCAGGTATTTATAAATTTCTAGTCCATCTTGCACGGTTTTAGAATGACATTATTACTTTCTTTGCAATTTCCTGTATTCTTGTCCAATCCCAGTTTCTTCATCCATATTTCTTTGTTGTTTCCTTTTGCGGTAGGCAGGGGCAGTAGGCAAGGTTGGTGTCAGGGGCACGTAATCTTTAATTTTGTTATTAGAATGCAGCGATGATGTATTTCTTAATAGGAGGGAAGAGACTGGAGAGCTTAGTCAGTGTGCTCTTCATATTAGGTGTTTTGTTTTTAATTGTTCGCTTTTTCTTGAAGGATATATTATTGCCTGGTCTTGCATTTCTTTTGTGATTACATTCCCTTGTCCCATCCATCACTGCGTGTCTTAATTTTACCAAAACAAATATAAGAGGAGGAAGTATATACTGCTGTGGGGAATTCCAATAAAACAGCAAAAAAAATATAGGAGAAAGAAACATAGAGAAAACTCAAATAGATTTAATTCTCATTAGAAATGACTGTTTTAACTCATCCTAAAAGTTAACTCATGAGCTGAGAATTGCCACAGGCCTTATAACTTGTAAGACTATATACTTAGCTGATGTGGGACATTTTAACAATTTTCAAGTGCTATTCCATTAAGTAGAGTACTATACTATATGGTGCCAGGAAATGCACGGTCTTACTCCATCAAATGTTATTAAGAATGCAGTGAAAAAGTGTTCATTAATAGAAGGCATGTCAGGTAAGAGCCTAAGCAAGAAAATAAAATAGGGAAGGTGTACATGAGCCAGAATAAATAGTGAGGGGTTAGTTGGTTTACTGAATCTGGTTACACTGGCAGCTGTATCCTGTGTGATTAGTTTGTCACAGGTTAAATAGCAACATTGTACAGCTGTAGGGGCATTTTTTGTGGGGATAGTCTGTAGTAACTGATTCCTCAGTTGTAGGGGGCCAGCCTTTGTAAGGTGGTTTCTCTACTTTGTTCTTTTCTTCATAGCAGTGATAACAGTGTTTTTTTCTCTCTCATTCTTCTCCCCACGTTATCTCTTTTCTTCCTATTCTACATGTATTTTATTCTCTGGTTCCTAATGAAAAGAGACAGGATGAACTGTGCTCTTATTTGTTAATGTTTCTTCTTATTTTTGTGTCAGATTTTGCACTTCTTTCTTCAATATATTCTCCAATAATATTTTTGTCACCAAAACAAATATAGAAGGAGGAAGTATAAATGAAGATATGGATTTCCCTTAAAACTGCGAAGTATAATATGAAAGAAACAGAGAGACAAGTAACTCAAGTAGATTTTGTCCCAATAAGTAAAGTAGATCCCTCAAATTCTTTGCATTCTGAGTGGACATAACCCTTTACTTTTTTCTGTATAATAACTCACAAAATGTAAAATCATGTATAGGCTGTAGGTTGGGCCATGTATTCTATGTCTATTTATCTTCTGTCTTTTTTCTTTGTGTTCCACTTAAGGCAATGACTATTTGCTGACCAGTAATACTAACATTTGTTTTCCAAATGTTTAGAATTGATTTGTTTGGCTAGATGTTATTATATTTAGATACTTGTCTAATGAGTTAAGGAAGTATTCCCCTAACATCATGGGTGTAATTGATGGTTAGTTCTAGGTAATTAATTGAATGCTAAATGATTATATACATTTTTCCTTGTGTTCTATTCTTAAATTTAGATATTGGGCTTGACTCAATCCTAGAAGCTAGTTCTTAGGATAGGAATTATCCCCACCTTATATATAATGTCTCATATGTCTAATTAATGTGGGATTTTCAAGATACCCCTTCATGTATAGGAATAAACATATATGGAGCATGGACAAATATGAGTAGTTTAGTAAGGAATCTATGATAGATTCCAATACCATTTTAAATTTTGATATTGAGTTTAACTTAATTTTAAAAACTAGCTCATCGGATGAGGATTACCCTTACCTTGTATACTATTTAATTGGCTATATCTCTAGTCAATGGGACTTTCAACATCCGTAAATATATCTTTGGTCAATGTGGAAATTTCAACATCTATTAATATATTATAAACCTTGACTTATTAAATATTGACTTGTTTCAAATATTTACTCAAATCTCCTCACTTTAAATTTTAGCATGCCAGCAACCCCTCTCTTATTTTACGTTGAGATGGTATGTATGTGTGGTTATATCTATTAGAAAATGACGGACTTAACCTCAAAAGCTAGCTCATAAGCTAAGAGTTGCTTCAAGTTTTATAAAGAGTATTTTGACCAAATTCCCAACCAATGTGGGACTTTATCTTAACATCCTCCTTAATGCCTAGGACTATACATCTATTGCATGAAGTTTGTAGGACTAGGCGTCTAAGGGTAGTCCAATATTTGGACTGGGCACACTCCCGTATTAGAAAATGGAAGGCCTAACTTCAACCTCGAAAACTAGTTCATGAGTTATGAGTTGCTCCAAGCATTAGGAGTATTTTGGCCATATTCCTAGCCGATGTAGTGTGGGATTTATCTTAACAATATCTATTTTTTTGAATAGGTGAATGTTAGTTTCTGTTAGAATTGTTAGTGGGGAATGTATGTGTAATTATATCCATCGTAAAGGCAGGTCTAAGGAGATTATTCTGTATAAAAGATAATTAGTTAGTTCCAATTTCAGTTCTATACAAGTCCATTATATTATGCATATGGCTCATGGTCATGGTCAATCTGAAATAAATGGTAGGTTTTTTCCTCTATAAAAATGGGTGGCTTCTAAGTTTAGTCTAGACTTCACTGTAGGCATGTTTGCTACTCATTTCTTTCTCCAGGTGCTTCATGTGTTCTCTAATATGGCTGCAACTTCAGGTTATTGCTCAGTATGATAGCCTTGACAAATACCTGAAGGTTGTAGATGCTTATGCTGATCTTATTCTTCAGAATCAGATGGTAAGTTCAAGTTAGTGAGTACAAACAGACTGCTGTTGGTGTCTATGTCTTCTAAATAGATGGTTTGTTTTTCTTATGCCATTGTGTACTATATCTTTGATTATTTGAGCTGATTTGCATTTGTAGTAATCACGATTTTATTTATCTGGCTATTAAAATATTATTTGTTGGATATATATATTACATTATTGTGCTTGAGTAACACTGGTTACTAATTATTCTTGTAAAGCTGTGATAAAACAGGTGTTAAATTTTAACATGCCACCATTCTCTCTAGAGAGTGAATTTCAAAATGATGTTTAGTTTAGAGTAAGCATTAAAAAGAGTGACATGACACCATCTTAAAAAGAGTGAATTTACTAAAGGGCACTTTCAAGAAAGAAGACTCAAAAATATATAATAGGGTAAATTTATCTATGAGCTGAAATGATAAGGAAGCTAAGAATACATGCCAATGGCCTTAAAGTAACAAGAGATCGTTGACTAAAAATTCTGGAAATAAGTTTCTTATCCCTTTGTGTAGAAAAGACAGAGAGAGAGAGCATGGAGAGAGAGAGACAAAGAATGAATTGGAATTGGATACTCTACAATGTGTAGAGACTCTTATATTTATAATGAGATATTATACAATTGTACCTCTAATGGGCTAGGCCCATCAACATAAATATTTAATATAATAATAATATCTAATCTTACACTTTGTATAAGGACAATACCTATCTTCTTTTTTGCATTCTTTGAGCTAATTTTTGGAGTTGAGCCCAAATTTCCGACTTCTATTCTTTTCTATCTATTGGTATGTCTTAGACTCTTAGTATGTTCTTCAAGTAGACAATCAATAGTCAAACTTATAAATGACAATTTAAAGAAAATCTAAAGATTTGAGATTTGAACTTGTTATCCCATTTCAAAAGTTTAGTTGCTTAAGATATACCTGTGACTCTCAAATAACTAGAATAATATTTTAATGCTTTCTTTTGTTTTTGTAATCTTTCCTCTACGTACAAACCATTTATGCCAGGATGAGCTATTGAACACCATTTTGGAAGGCATTTCTAAGCGTGCTAGGAATAAAGGGGTTACAGAGGATGAGATGCCAAGCCTGCAATCTCTCTTGGTGAAACTTCTGTCTCATTTTAAGTGTCTGGAAGATGTCTTTTCACTGGTATGTTGCTAACAATATTGTTGTATTTTATCAGTTTCTTTTTGTATCTTTGTCTATTATTTTTTTTCTCTTCAATATATATAGGCTACAAATTCTAGTGGTGATTAGGTTTTTGTTGTTATTTTGTAGGACTGGTTTCCTGAAATCTTGAATGTAATGTATGGGAAGCCCCAGGATGTTGTCTTTTTGCACATCCTTGATATGGCGACAAGGTACCATTTATGAGAACCATTTTTCTTTTAATGTATTCATTCCATTCATCGATATATTTTTGGCACTCATATGAGTTCACGATTGTTCTCTAGTTCATACATGACAAATATGCTGAGTTTGAGGAGTAATAAATTTAACTTTTCATTTGGTACTTCATGTAGTTGATTGATAATTTGATATTTGTATGCCATGAACCCACTATTGTAGGTGTTTGCCAAGTTTTCTTTTGCTATTTGGTTACAACGTGTGAACACTTTTATATTACATCTTTGACATGCCTCCTGATGCAAAAGGTGTTTGCCAAGTTTTCTTTTGCTTTTTCAAATATTTCTCTTTTTTGATATGCTAGCGACCTGCAGCATACTCTTGATTCTGTCTTGTGGATGTTGAATATGATGAGTTAAGTTATTTATTTCATTACCTGAGGAATTATCTATTATTATTTGTTAAGCAGGGATAGTCACATTAGTGATCCAATGAGCATACAGTTGATCTTTGAAATTTCTCGGACTCTACATGATAATATGGAGTTTATGAATGTGAAAGATGATGATAGCCAAGTGGCACATTCAATATCACGCTTTGTGCACATGGTAACTTGTTACTTCAGATATTATCTAGCTATTTTGCATCCATGCTAACTTTCTTTAGTTGTTGTAATGTTCTTGCCATGATTATGATTTGTTAATTCTTAATTTCCTTTATTCATTAGGTAGATTGTGGAGCAGAGATGGAACGCCATTTAGCATTTTTGGTTGATTGTCGGGGAGCTTTTGGTAGATTAAATGAGCTTAAGGTTTGTCTTTGTTTCTTTCAGTTAGTTTACGGAAATTATACTTTCAATAAAAAACTACACATCATCTATTATTGTTCTATAATTTTGAAAATGGTGAAAAAGTGTTGCATGGAATGGAAGCACTCATCAGTGAAACAATTACTTTATTTTGTTGCATTGCCACCAGAAGATTTAGTATTGTCAGGTCACCTTGGAGAGAAGTTAAGCCCGGATTGGTCAAACAATCCTATTGAAATTTCCAATTGGTCCTTGAAAGTTTAATCTTTACCTATGTTACGTCTTGTCTTTGTATTTTAAATAACAGCCTTTGAAGGTGAGAATTAAATGGTAGGGTTATCAGGAACACCTTTGAAGGTAATAATCATACTTTCCTGCAGGAAACTCTTGTTCACTCCAGCAATTGCTTAGCAATTCGAGCTTTGAAATCTGCTGAGAAACATCTGAGTTTTATCAAATCTTGCATCACATTTAGCGAAGTCACAATACCTTCTATTTCTGTGCAGAAGCAATTTGATCTTTTCCTAGAAACTGCAGAGGTAGGTATGTCAGTTTTTGGCAGATCAAAGTGGCATGCATTTTTGCTACTTTTACAATTTTACATATTCATGGGTTCATAGTTTGAATTTTTCAGGTTGCATTGTTAGGGGGTTTAGTTTCGCATACAGATGGATTGATTGATTCAGCGATCAGCTGTTTGCATACCTTAGACATAATTGATGGTTAGTTGATATGTAAAATCTGTGAATTAGTTGCTGAAATATTGTGGAAGACTTGAAGTACTAAGAACAATATTTGAAATTGGATGCTAGTCATTTGTTGCTTGTGCAAGTCTATTTAGTGGAATTTATTCATTGCTGATTTTCTGTGTCATTATCAAACAACGATGCTTAAAAGTTTTTGAGAACATTTATCACAACCAAAACTTATTAATGTCCAAACTATAAATTGCTCTACATGTTTCATTAACTCACTTGTATTGGAGAAGAAATCTCAATAATTTGAGCACCCTGATCATCGACTATAGATATGACAAATTGGTGAGAGTAATCCTCATTCTATAAGTTAGCTTTTGGGTTGAGTTAGGTCTATCATTTTCTAATGTGGTATCAGAGCCTATCTTAAATTTATTTTTAGGCCACTTGTTGGGGGGGGGGGGGGGGGGTTGTTGTAATTGGGCCCCCGTATTTGTCCACACTCCATATGTTTATGCCTAGACGTAAAGGGGTGTGCTAAAAGTCCCACATTGACTAGAGATATGACCAATTAAAAATATATGAAGTGAAGGTAATTCTCATTCTATGAACTAGCTTTTGGGTTAAGTTAGACCCGTCATTTTCTAATACACCCCCACCCCTCTCTTTTATCCCCCTTGTAAAGTAATGTTAAGTGGAAATTTTTTGGTAATTTCCCCTGTTGTAATTACCCTGGGATTAAAAATGATCATACAATATCCCCCTGTTCCTATTAAACTGTTTAGAGCAAGAAAAATTACACAAATTAAAGATTAAAATCATTTTGTCTTAATTACATGTTAAAATTCCCTCTCTATCATTCATTTATTAAACTACATTACCTCTATTTAGAATATTTTCTCTCTTATATAGATATTATTGGAAAAAGAGCCATTATTAATGCTTTGAACCTCTTAAGTCGACAATTAAATAGAAATAAGATTTTTCTTCTCTTTGGACTGGAGGGAGTACTAAATTCTTCCTACCTATAAGTACCTTAGAAATAGTTCTTTGAGATAACCAATATAAAATTGAATGCTAAAATATGTTGAAGAGAGACCCACTATTCTTCTTGAAGAGTGTTTAATTGAGCATCATTCTCTTGTGTGTCCTGGCTGCTTGTATCAGCATGTTTTTGTCTTTTGGTAGTGGTAGAAGAACATTGATTGTACAGCCACTCCTTCATTCTAAAAGATTTTTTTTTTCAGTACTATAATAGATAGCATTCTTAGATTCTAAATATAATTGACTGTTGATTTGTTTGATTTTTGTAGGCTTTCGAACTCCAGCTGATGTTGACAGGCTAGTTTCATCTATTAGAAAGCTATGTGGCTTCTTAATTATGGTGCCAGGTTGGTGATATTATTTCATTTTTTCACATTGATATACGTAGAAATTTCAAATCCCTCTTTTTGGGATGCCTCCACTCTCCAGTATTCTAATTTGTTATTTGTAGCATGTCTATGAACTAGGTTTGGGATCTGAGTTCCTTTTTAACTCTTCCCTGCATGTGTATTTACTTTGATTTTCTTATTTAAAGGTAATTTCAGCCTACCGGTCACCTACTTTCCAAATAACTTATTTACATTGATCAGCTCCCAATCTTGGTAAGTTTTCTTTGGGATATATTATGATTGAAGCCTCTGTTTTAGTTTTCCCCCTTGAGAATACTTTCCTTGTTTTCTAATCTCTTTCCCCTCCATCTTGTTTGATGAATGAATTGAAAACCCTTTCAGGTTTGAACCAAAAATGAGGACACACGTTTTTTCTGCTATCATATTATTGTTAACAACTTTATCACAAAAGAGACTGCCATACCATGCAAATACACAGGTATAGCTTTGCATCACCTGATTTTGTCTTTGCAATTAAAAGGAACTTTTTGATTGCATTAATGAAATAAACAAACATGATGCATCATCCCCTGTTTCATCCAAAATGGCCAAAAGTGAGAAGTCTTCCTTCTTGTTTTGCTTCCAAGTGATGGATTTGGTGATCATAGCTCCAGTAGTGTGAGTTCTATGGTTAGCGTATGTATTATAATTATTCTGAGACACTCTAGCAAATCTGTTTCACCATCATCTTGCTTTTCTCTCAACCATTCCATGCCTCCCATCTTACCAACAAAGGTCTGTAATGTAATTTTCAGTTCATTCATTCAACTTTCCTAGCAAATTAACCAGTAATCAATCATATCTTACCTGCAATGGCCTTTCTTTTCCTTTGGGCACAACCTGCGGGAACATAGAGGTGAGGTGGGAATATTTATTATGGTCATTCCAACGATGATCACAAATAGTCTTCAGAAGCTAGAGACTCTCTTTCACTTTAATGTCATTGATATTGTAGTTCTGATAAGCAGTTTCTAACCAAGATTGAGTTTCACCTGTCTTTCATACATGCACCGCCTATTATAAGTACACAGTTTACAGTTGTGTAAATCACAGTGTTCCTAGTTAGTTAAGGTTTATATATTTTCTTTTCCAGATTCCCGGTAATGACATACTGTACTATGGGAATTCAACATACAATCAAGAACTTGTTTCTCTGTCAAAGCTTGTTCTTGAGAACTTGATTAGTGCCGTTCAACAAGAACCTTCCCAGGTATCATCATTTTGGCTTAATAATATTGTTTGATTTATTTGGCCAATTATAACTACTAATTTATTATACTAAAACTCAGGCTGCCCGAGGAATAATGGCACTTGAAGCTTGCAATTGCATTGCATCATCTTTCATGGTAAGCTACTCCATAATTATTTAAGAGTTTTGAACTTACTACTTAGTCTCATTAGCATTGGCGTGTGAGAAAATTAGGAAGGAAGAAAAATGATTCAGATTACTATTTATAAATTCTTACGAAACTTCACAAAATTATTTCCAATCACAAATGGGTAGTTAAAACTTAAAATCAACTGACGGTTATGCGTTAACTAGTTTGTAATATATATATTATAGATAGATAGATGTGTATGTGAAATCAAGTGAAATGTTCTATCCTCTGCATTTCTCATAAATTCGACATGGCTAGTTGTCTTATGGGTGAAAGATACCCCGCCCACTAAATGATTGGATGGAACCAAAAAACAGGTCATTTAGTTGTACACAGACCTCTTTGGAGCAGCAGACTACCCATGCTTAGTGTAACATAATATTTGGCTAAATGGTACATTTAGCCCCTAGAATTGTTGGGATTTTGGTTTTGCCCCCTGGAATGGTTTTTCTTAGTATTGTCTCCCTAGAAAAATTTTAAGCTTCGAATATAACCCCTTCCGTTGACTGCCTCTGCCAACTGATGAGGTGGAGCCTAGTCACATGCCTGTCATTGCATATGTGGCATGTGACTCATCATATTAACCTAGTGGATCCTAGTCACATGCCAAGTCACTGATTAACCTATTTTAATTAAGGGTTAATGAAATGATTTATCACATTAAGCTAATTAACAAAATCAGAAGCTACTTAACAAAATCAGACATAATTCTCTTTCTTCTATGTTCTTCTTCCTCACCTACGTGCTGGTCGCTTACCCAACGGTTACTTTTCTTGTTGACTCATAAAAAGGTGACCAAGGCTTTCTTCCCCATCCTTCCAAGCGAGTTAAGTGCGTCTGCCATGTCTACAAGGTCAAGTGGATCGTTCTCAAGGGTTCCCTGTAGGAGGTTATGTAAATGTAACGAACCTGTGTTGCAACTTGTTTCGAAGAGCTCAAAAAATCCTGGCAGATCATTCTTCAGATGTGTTAATTGGATGGTAAGCTTACGTTTAGGGTTTGTTGTGTATGTGTTGGTGTTTTGTAAGGTGACCCATGTTTGAAAAATGTTCCATTCCTGTCACAGAATGAGAAGTCGTGTGGATATTTTGAATGGGTGGATAGTGGGCAACAAAGCCTTGCAAGGAGTGGTAGCTTCTCTACCCATGGCAATGGAGTTCTTTACACGGAGATGGAGAAGGTTGTAATGTTGGAAGAAAGACTAAAAGAATACAGAACCATGAATTTTATGCTAATGTGGCTGTGTGCAATATCGTGGGCTATTGTCTTCCTCATCCTGGTGTTGGTTGCAGCGAATGGGTTAAGAGGTTAAAGACTTGGTGTAGTATGATTTAGGGTTATGGTTCAGTCAATCAAAATATAGGAAAAGGCCCTTAAGAAATTTGTTTCCTAGCATTAGGCCCCTGATGATGGGAAGTATGGTGATGTTAACTTGAGTCTAGGGTTTTGTTAATTAATCGTATTGGTGAATGTAACTGTCATGTGATCTATTAATGAAGATGCAAAGTTTTTAACCTTTTGTTTGGTTGAATGTTATTTGTATTGGTTGGCTATTTTCATTTTGTTTCAAGTGAGTGAATGTTAAAGATTATTTGTTCAATAATTACCCTCTTCAACTTTTTCTGGCCTCATCTTTCACCTTGAATCACCAAAAAACATTCATCCTCAAGATTCACTGAATCAAGACTTATCAGTGAAGTGAAGTAAAGCATACTAAATTGAATCAAAATGAAAATATTGTCTGAACACTATTAAAGGCTTAACAACACCATGTCAAAATAATTACAACAACTAATAACATTGTATCAAAATAATTACAGCATGCTTAAACATTGTCTCAAACAACACTTGACTGTGTAGCTACCATGTCAGCCTCCCCTCCAACTGAACCTCCTTCATCTAAATTAATTACTGGTGTTGATCCCATTCTTGTCCCTCTTCCCCTTCCTCTCAGTCTGGCACTCCCTCATCAATGTCTCCACATTGATCTTCATCAACTGGGTTGCACCAATCTGACCCTAAACTAACTCCTACCCCATGCCTTCCTGATCCTTCCTCTCCACTTGCATCCTCAACATTCACACCTCTTTCTGATTCCAGACCCCCCCTGTCTTCATTCCCAGGTTTTAAACCCTCCACATCAGTACTACATTGTGTTTTCAACCCCTCTGTATCCTTACTTGGTCTATTTGCATCCTCCACATTAGCACCACATTGTGAATCCAACCCCCCTACACACTCATTTGGTCCTGTTGCACCTTCAACAGTAGCACCACATTGTGTTTCCAACCCTTCTGACTCAAAATTTAAGGCACTTGCACCCTGCACCTCAACATGGCATTGTGCTTCCACCTCCTTTCCAGCTTTAATTTGATTTCCCAATCCACTTGACTTAGACCCCCCATCACGAATTAATTTTTCCTTAACACTTTTATAAATTTTTCCCCTTGTGACAGGCCTATTGGTTGCCTTAAATGGCCTGTCCTTGGGTGTGGACTTGGTCCTTCCAACCTTCTCAACTGGTGTCTCCACCTCATGTTTATCAACCAGTCTTGTGTCCTCTTTATAGCCTAACTCCAACAACACATCAACATCCAAGACTAAATGCTCAACATAAACATCCACCTCACATCTGTTGTTTACAGCAAACTCTCCAGCCTCCAATGCATGACTGTCCCATGTTATGCCAACAAACTCCCCACTAGGCTTTTTCCACCACATTTTAAAACTCTCTTTACTATAACCCAACTCCCTTACTAAAGACTCACATTCAAAGTAAGACCACTTATCAACATCCAAGTTATGGAAAACAGTAATTTCATTCTCTGTGTACTCCATAGGTTTCCCATTTGTAAATTTACCCTTGTGATGAAAAGCCACTGAAAAGCTCATCCCTAACAGGATTAAAACATCACAGTTACATATAACACAACTAGGGTTTAATGAAAATGATTAAACTTTGACAGTTACGACATGCCAATGAACAATAATTTAACCCTTACATGGTCCCCACAAAGAAAAAGATTCAACCTTCCCACTAAAAGCATCAAGAATCTTACCTGTGCTTTTCCTCTTCTACCACGCGCAGTAGAGAAACCCACCAGCCACGCACCCTCCACAATCCACGAATTCTTCTCCTCGTCTTGTTCGTTGAGTCCACACGCGGGAAAGGAAATACAGAACACGAACGAAGTGAGGAAGACGAAGTAGTGACAATGTGTTTATACCCCTTATTTTATTTTGTTAAAATAGCTTAATCAGTGACTTAGATTTCATTAACCCTTAATTAAAATAGGTTAATCAGTGACTTGGCATGTGACTAGGATCCACTAGGTTAATATGATGAGTCACATGCCACATATGCAATGACAGGCATGTGACTAGGCTCCACCTCATCAGTTGGCAGAGGCAGTCAACGGAAGGGGTTATATTCGAAGCTTAAAATTTTTCTAGGGAGACAATACTAAGAAAAACCATTCCAGGGGGCAAAACCAAAATCCCAACAATTCTAGGGGCTAAATGGTACATTTAGCCCATAATATTTTCTTGATTGAATTATTAATTTTCAGATATTAAGGATCAATCCATGTTGAAAGTCATCATACTTTGTTGTAATAACAAATTCCAAATAAATATGGCTGCTTGGAGCTTGCAAAGTTGTTTCAGAATCTCGCGACAAATTTTGAGGTCGGCCTTCTAATCGTGGTTTCTACTTTCTATGTTGGTTGTCGGCAGGTAAGCAAGGAATTATCATCTGTTTGCCTTTCACTGATCGAAACTGCCAAGTCATGTTTGAGCGTTCAAGACAGATACCTCCACTCAACCATTCAACATCTAAACAAGCAATCGACAACATTTCCAGGGGCCATGGTATCTACTTTTGTATCATGATTTTTGGTGTGTTCGTATAGGTTGAAAGGTCACTCAACATCTAATTCATTTAAAAAAAAAATCTTTTTTTAAGGGGATGTTTGGAACCATACTCATTTTTTTTTTTTATAGTTTCCCGGTAAATAGAAGAAAGCCAGTTATGATGGTGAGAATTTGTTCACTCGATAATATGATCTCAATTCTTTACATTTTAACTTACCTAGAGACTTTTTTGCATATCTTCTACCAAACGCAGGTACACTTTTTTATTAGATGAGATTCCCAGGAAAGAAAATCATACTTTTGCTTCACCTCGTTTCTTGCTTGCTTTCTTCTTTCTGAGGAAGAAGGCTTATTTGTTTCAAATTTATTACTTACTTTAAAATGTTTTTTTATGGTTATATGTTTGATCTAAATTTTTAATTTTAGCTGGATGATGTATTTCTTTTGGTGAATAGTTTTAGCTTGATGATAGTTGTCTCGTTTTAAACAAATTTGTGTACTGCAATTAAATTCCAAACAAAATTACTTATGAGGTTATGAAAAGAAAAAAAATAAAGGTTAAATATATTATTGGTTTTTATATTTTTATCAATATTTTATTTTGGCCTGATTTTTTAATTGCCTTTAATCGTTGTTATTAAATATATTGAAATTGGTCTCTGAAAATATTGATGGAGAAGAAGATAGAGTCCATTTTAAAAAGTTAATTAAGTTAGAGAGATAAAACAATAGATATATGAGATAATATTTTTGTTTATTTAGTTAGTAGTTGAGTTAATGATGTTATATTTTAAAGATTGATTTCAATATAAAATAAATTCAATAACATAAAGATTGAAACTAATAAAAAATAACTAAAGGACCAAAATTAAAAATTGATAAAAACATATTTACCCTAGAAAAAATATAAAATCATGTCATGGCATGTGAGTAAACTTCAATATCTTTGTGGTGCAACTTATGTAGCTTTGGTTATAGTTTTTAATTGATTGACCATTGAGATTTGACTTCTCTGAATTGTGATTTATGGACTATTAAATTATTGAATTCAAAGGCAATAATGGGGTCCTTATATTACATATTATTGGGATGGAAAGAAAGAAACCATTCATCCTTGGATCGAGTGAGCAAGCACAAAACATATTCTCTTCATTCATAAGCATCAATGGTTAATACTAGTGCATCTCCTATACTTTTCCATGTGGGCTTTCATTCACTAAACAACCAATCTTTGGGCTCCATACCCTTCACACTTGGGGGGCTTTATTTTGAGGTTACGATTTGACCTCAATTTTGATATCATTGTTATATGAAAACAGGGGAGCTATGACTCCACAAGATTACCGCCACATGCCAAAAGATATAGATCAAGAGAGTAAGCGCAGAAGGTTAGAAAATCATAATATAACACAAAATCTTAAAGGCATTAAGTGTTTGAGTTCATCCTCTGTGAATTTCTCTACTTAACCATATTCATTTGATGTGAAAATCTCGTTCACACTTAATTATCATAACACATGTAAAAAAACAATCAAGAGAATTAATTATCTGGATATATCAAGATGTATTTTATGAAAATGTTAAAAAATGATTAAAAGTATTATTATTGCATGTTTACCGTAATTTCTAATATATTTTTAACACGAATATGATTTTTTTTAATCTTGAATCCTTTAAATAGTTCCTTAAAACTATGTCATCAATCTCAAAATCAGATAAGACCAAATGAATCTTGAAAAATAATTAATTATTTGACGTGCTACATTATTGAAATTGAAATGCAGAACTAATAAGCTTAAATATGTTGTATTTGTATTAATTTTTAGATTTGGTTTCTTAGATCATTTTTTTATTGATTTTGATCTTTATATTATTTAATGTAACGCCCCAGCTGCTTTTCAGTAATGAACAACTCGCACCACACACCAACACGATACCTTTCTAATGTGCTTTTGCCCTCACTCACACATTTCCTGAGAACTTCCCAGGAGGTCACCCATCCCAGAATTACTCCAAGTTAAGCACACTTAACTTTGGAGTTCTTAAATGATAGGCTACCGAAAAGGCTAATGCATTTGTTGGTATAGGTAGTACGAATTCATTTCTTTAAGCTATTCTCGACTGTATAGTCCCATACCTATACAGTCTTTGGATCCCTCTCATTCTGGTATGTATTCGGTTCGTTCATGTGTTCCTCCCACTGGAAGCCTGTCAGGAGCTGCTCCTTGTCCGTGCCTATGCACCGGCGATCACTTCCCGCCCTCAACAGTGCCCGGGGTGCCACATTCCCCGCTAGAAGCCTGTCAGGAGCCGCTCCTTGTCCGTGCTCATGCACCGACGATCACTCCCCGCCCTCAACAGCGCCAGGATGTCACATTTAACATGTTGAGTATGTTTGTAATATGTTGTAATGGATTCCTAAAATGTAACATCATTAACACAATTGTTAACTTGACAGATAAAAATATTATGTCATATGTCTCCTATTTAATATCTCTAACTTATTTCGTTATTAAATTTTTCAAAATATATTCTATCTTCTTCTTCCTAGATTTCCTTAAGAACTTATCTCTAGATATTAAGAGCTCGTTTGGTGGATAAGATAAGAGGGTTGGGATACATCCCATCTTGTTGGTATTTTACGATATGATATAAGCTATCATGTTGCATATTATATCCTACTGCTCTTTTGTAATTTCTATCATAAAGGAGGTGTTAAGTTATGAATCGGCAGGATAAGATAATGTACATCAAACATTAGATGATATAAGAATTATCATATTCATATAACATTATACTCTTATCTTATCCCATTATGTACACCAATGAAAATGAAATTGATGGACCAAAACCATAAATTGTAAGATTACACAGATTAAAAATATATTTAACTCAGACTAAATAAATTGGTGATTTTGCTAAATTGATTCCATGAAGAAACAAATAAAGTGTGTTTGAATAAGATTTTAAATTTTAGAATGGATAATCTAATAATAAAGAGTAATTATAAAGAACGTCTAACATAAAAATAATGATAGAGGATAACAAAATACAAGTTAAATAGAAACAATTTTTTTAACATATGTGATTTAAAATTCCTCTCATATTTAAAAATAAAAATAAAAATAAAAATTATCGAGTTGAGAATTCTGTAATCTTAAAATTCTTGAATTCCTTGTATAAACACAACTTGAATGATTAAAAAAATTAAATGTAAAACTTTATTTTCAGGCTGCCACATTAAAATGTTAAAACTAATTCACGAAGTTGTCACTCAATTTATTTATAAATGGGCTAAAGGCCCAAAGCTCTAGCTAACAGTTGGGCCCAGGCCTCAATAAGGTAGGGCACATTCGGATACAGAATAATAATAAATCTTGGTTCTCTAAAACTGAACTTCAAACCAAAGTTGATTAATTGCTCGTTATTCGTAGCAACAAACAAATTCATAGTTTAAGAGAGAGAAAGAGAGTTGAATTGGATCATCATCATCGACGATGGATCTGGAGGTTTTAGGGCGGCACGCGATGCTGTTCGACGACGACGGCATGGCGGCGTTCGTGAACTCAGAGGAAGCTCTCGTCGAATGGAATTCCCTTTCCATCGATCGCTACGATGTCCGCCACCTTCTCTCCGCTCCCCTTCCTCCTCGCCTCAAGCGCCGCCCTCCTCTTCCCGAAACCGACCTTGATCACGAACGCTATCTCGATCTCCCTTCATCTTCACAACCACAAGGTAACCTCATATATAATCCTTCTACTCTCTCTCCTTTATTTTTCCTCTTTCAAATTCTCCTTTCGTTCACTTACCCCTAATTATTTTATTTTTAATTTTTATCTTATTTGAGTTGACGGAGGTTGCGGAGTTGAAGTTTGATTAGTAATTTTGTTTCCACAAGGTTTTATTAGTAATTTGAATCGTATATGAATGCTATTAAGTCAATCAAATGCTGATTAATATTAATAAGTTTATATGTTTTTTAAACGTATCATGGTGTGTGTATATTGCCAAGGCTTTTAATGTTTCACAAGTCATCCTGTAAAATTTGTCCCTGAATAAAGCTGAAATTGATAAGGTTAAGGTATCAAGTTTGTTCTCATCTTTTGGACATGTCGATGTATTTGGTTTAGATATGACATGATGTTGAGGCAACTTGGTGATGATGGTGCATGCATTATTGTTAATGGCTATTTAGTTGAATGGTTTTTGTGTGTGTGTGTGTGTGTTTTTTGTGCAAGAACAGTCTCCACATTTGCAGGATCGAATGTAATTTGCTACAGTTCCTGTGTCAGAATACAAGTAAGGATGTTTTCACCTGGTTTTGATTTATGTTCAGTTTCTTCTGTGTTAATGCAGAAACTGTTTTAGGTGGGTTGTATTTTTGCAGTAGATGATTATATCTGGGTCTGATTACTCGTGTTACCTTTGTGTTTGTTTAGATGATGATTCAGATCCAGTGAACTCATCTGGCTATCATGCTGTTACCTTTTCGTATGAAAATTCTAATGTGTCCACGGAGGTGGTGAAGGATAATGATGCCAAGTCTGGATTTCGTCCTAACTTCCCAGTACCAGAAAGCCTACTCCATAACCTGGTGAGCAACCTCTGTCTTAACATGTACTTCAACGGTGTGATTTTCAGATGTTACTGATTTAATTGACCTTTCGTTGTTTAACCAATGTGATTAGGTGGTAATTGTCTAGGGTACATATGTTATTCTAAGGCTTACGATGTCTAAGTTTCAGATGCTCGGAGCATAAATGGAGTTCTTGTGACACAAGGTAGCCCATTTCACAGGCACCTTGTTTCCTTTTGATGTCATGAGAAGGGCCGTGCAGGTGGGATTAGGATGATAGAAATTCCTTGATTCTTTACCTCTTGAGAGCACATGGGATGATACATGTCTTCATAAAGTTCTGTTTCTTGATCTTTATCATTATCCAAGTTATATATGAGGTTGTCTTGTGTTTGTTTAGTAAGACCTTTATGTATCTATATATTCTACCTGGCAAGACCTTTTTTAAATATATAGTTATGCTGATTTTGAAAAATGCATTTATTGATTAAGAAACCTTTTTTTTTGTTTTTTCTTTCTTTTCCAGCCTCCGGACGAGAAGATTCATCAGATTATGTCAAGGACTGCCATGTTTGTCAGCAAACATGGAAGCCAGTCAGAAATCATTCTGAGGGTGAAACAAGGAGATAATCCTACATTTGGGTTCCTGATGCCAGATCATTATCTGCATGCATATTTTAGATTTCTTGTTGATCACCAAGAACTTCTAAAAGTTGGCAAAGATGATGGCAACTCAACTACAGACAAGATTAGGACTCAAGGGCTTGACCAAACGGGTGGTGCATTGTCTTTGCTTGGATCTGTCTATGGATCTGGAGAGGATGAGGATGGTATAAATGAAAATACTTGTGACTTTGAGAGGAAAGAATGTGAGGAATCTGTTGATGCTGTTAGTACTTATGCTTCTCAAGGAAGAGATCAGGGAGGATCTTACTCAGATGCTGCCAAAAAGGATGAAGGCATTTCTAAAATTTCAGCACCCTCTTTGAAAGATAAAGTTCCTGTCATAAAGCGGAATCATTCTATTAGTACTGTCAAGTCTGCAACCCCAGCTAAAGCAAAAACAGGTGATGCCTTGGATTCAGTGTCAAATGCAGAGAAAAAGTCACAGACTTCTGTGCCTAGTACTGCCAAGATTGAACTGCCAGTTGTTGAACCTCCATCTGACTTAAAGAGAGCTATAGAGAAGATAGTAGAATTCATTGTAAAGAATGGCAAACAATTTGAGGCTGTTCTTGCAGAACAGGACCGTGCTCATGGAAGGTTCCCATTTCTTCTGCCATCTAATCGTTATCATACATACTATCTGAAAGTTCTTCAAACTGCTGAAGAGGTGTGTCTCTCAGAATCATCAAAATTTTTCACTAACATCTTTTATCTGTTTATCGGATTCAAATTGTGCCCTGAGAGGTGACAAATTAATTGCACTTTCTATCTTATATGACAATATCCCGGGCATGTTTATATTTAATGCCTCCCACTGCACCCCTTCTCTGTAAAGCAAAATCATAATTTAATTGACAGACATCATTAGCGGTGCCCTAATGTTGATTTTTCTCATTAGTCATCCGTCTGTCATGTTTCTATTTCTGATATCCTGTTGCAAATTTATATGCATGTATATCTTAAATTGATGTATTTTTAATTTTGACTTGGAGCTTCTACTTACCTTTCAAATTGCTTGCAGTCTAAGTTACTTGGAAAGGGCTACCAGAGGCATAAAGGTCGTGCAGGAGACAAAAATACTACTGTTCATGAAGAAAGTGATAACCTTTCACATGGATCTATGACTTCTGGTCCACCATCTGATATGGACCGGATAAACAAGTTCAAGATGATTATTAGCAAGTCAAAGAAGGATGGTCAAGATCCAACTCCCAGAGACAGCCAAGCTCAAAACCCAATCAGCGTGGATGCAGCAGCGGCTATTCTTCAGGCTGCCACTAGGGGTGTCAAAAATCCTAATTTGGAAATTTTTTCCAAGGCATCAAGTGGAAGTGGTCAAGGCCTTGGAAGTGATGGTGGGAATTTGTCCAGCTCTGGGAGTCTGCATTCATCTCAACCCCAAGGTGTTGTTGTAAATACAAATCTCAATGCAAAGGCTGGTGATTCTGCCCCTGTTGCCAAGGCTATTGCAGAAAAAGTAGCCATTGCAGCTGCAGGTGAGGCAGACTCTTCTGAAGCACATATGACTAAAGAGCAGAAGATCAAGGCAGAGAGATTGAAACGAGCAAAGATGTTTGCAGCTATGCTAAAAAGTGGGGGTGGGGCTGTTAAAAGTGAGCTTCCACGTGCTTTATCAGTTGAGCCACCAGCTTCTGGACTTTCAGGTTCAGATTTCGAGACTGGGAATCCTGTGGGTAAAGAGAGGGAAGGAAGTTCTGTTCCTTGCGATGTTGATAATAATTCAGAAAAAAGTCAAAAGTCCGATGAGAAGCTTTCTGGTGATAATTCAGATAGAAGTCAAAAGTCTGAGGAGAAATTTAGTGTTGATAAAAATGATCGGCGGTCAAAAAGAAAGTATCGATCAAGATCCAGTAGACATGATGAGGAGGAAGACGAGGAAGTAGAAGAAAATAGAGAAGAAGATAAAAGGGTTCACAAACGATCTAGAAAAAAGCATCGTTCTTCGCACAGCAATCGAGACAGGCATAAGCACAGGAGAAGACATTCTTCTTCCAAAGACAAGTATTCTTACAAGGAGACCAAGCATGACAGCTCTTCTGACGATGAGCAACACTCGAGCCATCATCATAAATATGATAGCTCCTCTGATGAAAAGCACCATTCTTCTAGACGACGACATAGAGAGGATAGCTTATCAGACTCTGAGCGCCGACATTCTCGACGTACACATAAACATTATAGTTCGTCTGATGATGAGCATAGGCACCGAAGCAGAAGGATAAAGCATAAACACTACAGTTCGTCTGATGATGAGCATAGGCACCGAAGCAGAAGGGTAAAGCACAAGAGCAGATCTCATGTCGAGAGAGAAACTGATGTTGAGGAGGGGGAAATAATCACAAAATCAGATAAGTCAATAGTAGGTGAGGTTGGACGTGCTAGCAGGGAAGCTTCTGTTTCAGATCAGCATGCGAGGGCACCATCTCAATCACCTGAAATAACTGATGTTTCTGATGAGCTTAGAGCCAAAATCCGGGCTATGTTGGTGGCGAACTTGTGAAATAATCTGTATTGCTTGGTCTGTAGTTATATACTCCTTTTTTGATTTCGCCCATCAGGAAATTCCGTATATATAGCATTTTATTACTAACCCTAACAAACATTGTTCATTTCAATTTATCAATTAATTAACAGTAAAAGAACACTTGGGATACTCAATCCTTTCAAACCTCGTCTACTTGTGTAGCCAATATCATATCCTTTTCCCCCTCCTCCAAAGAAAAGAGAGAACAAGAGATTTCAGAGTCCCTTATTCACTGACTACCATTCATTCTAAATTTTCTGGCAAGGGGGCACCACTGTCCCTTTTGCGATGTTATTCAATAACCAATGGAAATTTAATTGTTTTAATGTAAGTATAAAGTTTTTTATTTTCGTAATTGATTTTTAAATGAGTACAAAGTTATCTTACTACTAAAATCTTTAAGTGTAAGTTTGGTAATTTGTTGTGAAAATAAAATTATTTATTAATTAATATTAATTTTATATGTTTAGAATTTGTTGAATGGATTAATCAACAAATTAAGAAATAATTTTTGGTCAACTTCAATTAAAAAACTTAGATTAAAAATGATACAGTTGTAAGTTATTAGCCCCAACTTTGATGACTTTGATCACTCTAACTATTGGAAGATTTTATGTAAATATCATTTTATGTTTTAATTTAAAATCACAGTAAATGTTTAAACTAATGATGATGAGGATGATGGATGATACCTATTCTTTAATGGGTGTAATTAGACGCAGGTGACACTTAATAATAGAAGATAAATATAAAACATTTGGTAGTATCCTACTTGATCAAGAAAAATTAAAATGAAATGCAAAAACTAATTGGTCACTCACCTAAGTTACTCTTGGAAAATGATTAGGGTTAGGGTTTTCAAGGCGAATTGTTATAGTTTGTTAAGAGCTTCTTGTAATTTTTTAAAACCTCAGAAGATGTTATTGTAATTTACTATTTTCTTTATTTAAAAAGTTGGTAGGTCTATAGGTCAGAAGTGAGGCAAAAGTTGTCCTATTTTCTCTTGGCAGAGTAACCCTTGGTCCATTTTTGGCACTTTGCTAGCAACGAGTGACTTGTTTTGTCTCCCATATGATTTCAAAGGATTTATTTATTATAACATTGTTTCTTCCCTTTCAATGAGAGAATATTGTTAATTTGGATTGAGTAGTTTTTTTTTTCATTTTACAAAATATTTTACATGATATTTTTCCTTGTTAAAATAATCATCTTGTGTTATTAAAAAATGAAATATTCATTGCATTTAATTTCTATAATTATTCCCTTAATGTTCTTTTTGGTGTAGATAACTCTTCCCTTCCCTTAATGTATTTAAATAGTAAAACAATATTTGGTATGATGAATAAAATTTTGTAAAAAAGTTAACATTTTATTGGTTAAGGGTTCGTTTGGATCCTAAACTTGGTTGGTCAAACCTCAAAAATACATTCTACAGTCAAACGTAGTTTTAATTGTCTCAAACGACGTGAAAGATCAATATTAACTCTTAAATTTTTTTATTTTCCCAACTAAAAACCAAACGGATCCTAAAATATTTTGTTTAGACATTTTATTTAAAAAGAAATTAAAATTCAAAATTTTTATAAAAAGATTTCCATAACTTAAAATAAAGGAATTTCAAATTTTACCGAAATAGGTTAAAACTCAAATTTCCTCTTCCCCTCTGGTTAAAATGCTCTCTCTCTCTCCCACCCTCTCCAGTCTTTGGTTTCGCCCTTCAAACTCTCAGTCTCGCTTGCGAATCTCTCGCTCTGGCCGGTACTCTAGCCCCTCTTTCTCTCTCTTCCTCAGAAAACTTTCTCTCATGCATTCTCTCTTCCTCAATAAGCTTGATCAGGCCTTGTACAGTGACTTTTAGTGAAATAACCATGCAGTGATTCTGATTATGTTTTGCTCATTTCTTTGCTTCAGTTACCATTTTTTACATATTTTCTTTTAAAGACCACCACATCGAGGTATTGCTCTTCGTCAATCCAGCACGATGAAATAGCTGCTGAGCTTGCATGATAACCGTTTGATTATCTGCCTTAATGTGCATTTGTGGTTAAACATAGAATAAAAAATTGTCGTGGTATGTTCAAAAATAGAATAATTAAAACTAGAAATAATTTTTTAAAAAATAATTTCCGGTTTAAATTCACGTTTTTGGTTTTGTAGAAGGAAATGGTCGAAGATTAATGTACATTTAGTTTGTAGTCAAACGAATCTGAGATGCTGCATGTTAACTTAAGCAAGTGTGTGATTAATTGAGAGTTTCCGATACCCCTCAGGAAATCCAAGCTTGTCCAAACATCTGAACCAGGATAGGTTTTGCTAATGAGGATGGCATGCAATGCAGATACCCTTTGTGTGTCCAATAAACCCTGGTTCTTTTTTATCCTTGCTACACATGTTTCCCAATGTTTTCGAACATCATTGTCCATCCCCTTACTTTAAAAAATTTCCTAGTAGCTAACCTAACAAAAGCTACATAAAAATCATTGTAAGCATACTGATGCATGTATTCCTGTGTGAGTGGGCTGGACCTTGTTTTGTATGTGGTATCAAATCTTGCTAACCTGTTGTGTTTAGCTCTGAACCTTTTTGCTGTCCAAAGTTTATGTCTACAATGGACTTCAAAAAATGGAGACCATGATGATCGTCTCCCATTTGATACACTACTGCACTTGCTAAAAGAACCTTAATTGCCTTGTGAAGAAGACGTTTAGAATATAGAGGGTATTTCTGCTGTTAGGGAAACTTTATTTTGCTTTTATTAACTGCCAATGTCATTTTTTCATGGCTTGACACAAATTTTGGTAGTTCTTGTTTGCAGGCGAGACTATTGTCTTCAGCATTTTAAATGTTAATCGTTATTGGATCATATTATAAAATGTGTTGCATCTATGCAATGTTTAGCAAGTTTACAAGGTTACAAGCTCTACAAGATTCATTAACATCTATGTAAGGATGACAATTGAACATGAACTCACGGGCAATGATCCACATCCACCCCGACTTTGACGGGGATGGGGGCGAGTTTGGGAATTCAAATATCTGTCCATTATAAAAATTAAGTAATTTTAAATATAATAATAGTTAAATAATATCGATAAAAATTAATATATTTTTATGAAAATATCATATAGTTCTTAAGTTTGTTATTCTTTTAGATTTTTAAGGTCTATTTTCAAATATTACTTTGATTAGAATGTATTGATTATATATGACTTGTATTAAAATATATATTTATGTTACTAAAATTAATGAAAAATAAAAAAAAATAGTAACGTGGGAAACTTGCAGGATTCCCCAAACCTGAGAGGGAGCTGCAGGGATGGATTTAGGTTGCATAATTTAAAACCCTGTCTCTCATGGTCCTAGTACTCCTGGAATCATTTCACCTTACTTCTGTCCTCAATGCAGTATTCACTGCCATAACTGTTACAGTTACACTGTTACAGTATATGAATCATGTTGCGGGACTGTGACAATTTGTAGATTCTGCACATCTAGAATCATGAAAACATTAGAAATATGTATGAGCATTTGGTGGAGTTCATGAAACTAATGTGGTTCCCTGTAAACACAAACAATTGTAACTTGCCATGAAAATAATAAGAGTCACAATTTTGCAGTGTGGTTATTATTATTATTGAAAAGCTAGAAAAATTTCTTCTCAATCATAGATGGTGCTGAAGGATCGAGCAGTATACAGCTTGAGCATGTAACATTGTCTCCCTGAACAATCCAGCTATGCTTGTTATGATAATCTGTTCTCCATGCACACAAGCTGTTTGATAAACTAACTGAATATGCTTTGTGGTTTATGGCAGCAAGAAGGAAAGAAGAAGAGAAAGATTTAAAGAGAAAATATATTCTCTGCCGTTTCTTCTAAAACACTACTAATTTTGGAACAGGGAGTAGAATGTCTTGTGTCGCCTTCAATGTCACACCTTTGAATCTTCATAGATGCACTAAGCATGGAGTTTCTAAGCCATTTGAGTTCAAAAACCACTGTACTTTCCACAAGTTTTCTTCTCTCTTCCTTGAGAACTTGAGTTTGAGCTCCACTAATTGTAGTTTTGGTCAAGATGGGTACTCACGCTCATTCTACAGTGTTTTAAAGTGTGCTGCTCAGAATTTAGAACCGTTAACTTCTGTTAGCGTCGAGACAAAGAACAATCGTAAGCACCGCACTTTCTTTATCGTTTATCTTTGTATTATAGTATTATATTATGTGATTTCATCAACGTAAATCTTTCTTTTGATGATTTTCATTCTTCATTAGAGAACATATCCTCTAAAATGATTGGTCAATGGTCACATAGTGTAGCCAATGGGTCTTGTCACTCTGGCTCTGAAAATCATTAGAGAAATGGTATTATGGAGTAAATTTCAAAGTAGTCACCTGAGGTCGATGAGTTATAACTTTCCAAGTGTGACTTTCTTTATCTATCTTTATCTTGTAGATTGACTGATATTAATATTATACACATGACATATCAAATGTTATGGTTAAGGCTGCATACATTTTACTGATACTATCTTGACAATTGCAACCTATTTAATTTCCTTTTTTCCCCGATTCCTGAATCAGTAAGACTCAATGTGTTATATACGGATATTTACTGACTATTTCATTTACTGATTTGTTCTTTTTAATATTTTCCTTATGCCTAAGAAGAAGAATGGGTGTCTGTTCTGGTTATTGGTGGAGGAGGACGTGAACATGCACTTTGCCATGCCTTGCAACGATCACCATCCTGTGATACTGTATTTTGTGCGCCAGGCAATGCTGGAATTGCCAGCTCAGGAAATGCCACTTGCATCCCAGACCTTGATGTTCATGATGGAGCAGCAGTAATCTCTTTTTGCCGGAAATGGGGGGTAGGACTGGTTGTTATAGGACCTGAGGCTCCACTTGTTGCAGGTCTCACAAATGAGTTAGTTAAGGCTGGAATCCCAACTTTTGGTCCATCTGCTGAGGCTGCTGCTTTGGAAGGTTCTAAGAATTTCATGAAGCATTTGTGTGACAAATATGATATTCCAACTGCCAAGGTCTGCCTTCTTGTTCTTGATCTCATGACATCAACAAGATCAATATTCAATCCTTTTTCTATTGGAATGATATTGTGCATATTTTCTTTATGTATTGTATCATATAACCAGGTCACATGTTCTTTCTCTGTGAAATCTGTAACCTACAAATTAGCAAGAGGATTAGTTAAAAGTTAAAACTACAATGAACTGTTTCTGGATATGTAATTTTTGGTTAAACTTACGGGTTTTCCTTGATAGACACCACGAGTGGTCAACTTGTCTCTTAATTGTTCTATTAATCACTTTTTGAAAAGTGATGTATGTGATAATGAGTCCCATTTTGGAGCCATCATATTTGTGCCATTATTCTGAATTCCATGTGTGTGGTGTTCTGCTGTATCCTCCTTTAATTTATGTGTTTCCATCTTTTGATTTTATATATTTCAAATTTACTTCATGAAAAATTTCCCCTAGTTTTTATTAATCCTGAATTTACTAGTGCAGTACAAAACGTTTACAGACCCATCTGCTGCAAAGCAATATATTCAAGAACAAGGAGCACCAATTGTTATCAAAGCAGATGGACTGGCTGCTGGAAAAGGAGTTACTGTTGCCATGACACTGGAGGAGGCATATAAAGCTGTTGATTCAATGCTGGTGAAGGGTGATTTTGGTTCTGCAGGTTGTTGTGTCATTGTTGAGGAATTTCTAGAAGGAGAAGAAGTGTCATTTTTTGCATTGGTTGATGGAGAAAATGCAATTCCACTAGAATCTGCTCAGGACCATAAGCGAGTTGGTGATGGTGATACAGGACCAAATACTGGTGGCATGGGTGCATATTCTCCAGCTCCTATATTAACCAAGGAACTTCAATCTATCGTAATGGATTCTATTATCATTCCAACAGTAAAAGGAATGTCAGCAGAAGGTTGCAAGTTTGTTGGGGTTTTGTATGCCGGGCTTATGATTGAGAAGAAGTCTGGCATGCCTAAGTTAATTGAGTATAATGTGCGGTTTGGTGATCCTGAGTGCCAGGTCAGTTAAGTCATAAGATGCTTGTTGGAATGAATTCACTTTCTAATATAAGTACTTAGCCATTGAAATATGTTATAACAGTCTAGAACTCAGAAGGTAAAATTAGCTTTAGAATCTGTTAATTCTCATTCAGATATGTCTATTGTTATAGAGTTCAATTTGTGTAGCGATGATCCATGCAGTTTTTAATGCAAAAGATTTTCAATTTTTTTTAAAAATTGAATTGTCCTTTTTGTTAATTTCAAAAAATACATCAAGAAATTACAATGTTGATATTTCTTATCTTGCTATAATTGTCCTCTTTTTCAGAAAAAAATTAGATCCAGTTTCTTGCATCTTTGCGATCAAGCTCCCTTATCAAACGATGACATGTAGATGTTTATTCAAAATTCTGTAATACATGCTTTGATTTCAGTTTTCTTGTTTTTTGTTTCAAATCACTAGTTGATGTCTAGTGATATTTCTGACGATAGACAAATTGATATCTAGCCTTTCAAAACATTTTTGCTTTTTATTGTTATATTTCTAGTTCAGTGATATTTTAGATCTTATCTAATAGATACGCACAGTCTCTCAGTTTATTTACAAATTGATAATAGATAATCACATTAACACTATGTTAGTAATATCGAATGTCATGTTACTTGATGTGTAATGTATCGTTTTTGCTTTTGTAATTTTAAACAGGTCTTGATGGTTCGGTTGGAGTCTGATTTGGCACAAGTTCTGCTCGCAGCATGCAGAGGAGAGTTGAGTGGGGTATCACTGAACTGGTCTCCTGGGTCTGCCATGGTTGTGGTAATGGCAAGTAAGGGATATCCTGGATCATATGAGAAGGGAACTTTGATTGAAAACCTTGAAGAAGCTGAGGTTGTTGCTCCAGGCATCAAGATATTCCACGCTGGAACTGCATTTGATTCTGAAGAAAGATTTGTTGCAACTGGGGGCCGTGTTCTTGGGGTTACTGCCAAGGGAAATAATCTTGAAGAGGCACGTGATGGAGCTTATCATGCCATCGAGAATATTAATTGGCCAGGAGGTTTTTATCGCCGTGATATTGGTTGGAGAGCCCTTCCTCAGAAACAATATGCTGCAAAAGGATAAACTGTTCTGAGAACATTAGTAATAGACTTCAGTCAATAGTCAATAGAGGTAAACCAGTTTACAAACACAAGAACATCTCTGATCTAAGGGATTTTTTATAGTTGATGAATCTTGTCATTTGACTCATTTTTGTTTCAGGTGTAACAGGATTACATTAAGTGGTTACATCATGAGCCATGGTGGGGAACCCCTTAAGAACAAACTATTTTCCCACCTAAAATTATGGTGTATTTCCTCAATAAAAAGAAGTTAAATCAATATTATGATGTTGAAGTTAGGTGGAGGATTGATATTATAAGTTGATCCAAAATTAATCTTATCGGTTTTTTTATCTTCCTCAATACCAATAATTTGGTTTACAATACATGAATTATCTAGATATATTAGGCACAATACGTATACGTCACTTAGGAATTGCATCTACTGAAAATATCACGTCTTGGACTATACACCATAGATGAATAATATAATCGTACTTAAAAATGTCAATTGATTTCTCAAAAGAATCACTATTTTTTTTTTGGCTTTGAATATATGCCACACTTGAAATTATTAAAGACCACCATTTGTGCACTACTCCATTAGTTGTCTGCTTCAAGCAATCTCCCGGGAACAAATGGAACGAAACCCTTTCCACCAAATACTTATCAAATTTCCTCCAAAACCTATTAAAGAGCTGATTGTTACTTTGGTTAATGGGACCATCGTTTTCAAGTAGATTGAGAGTAGTGGTTTTGAGTGCCTTAACTGCTCATGGAACCAAATACCTGGTTGCAATTTTTGTTTGTTTACAATGGAACCCACCATGTGATGTTAGTATTTATTTGTTCTTGATGCAATGTATCAATAGGACATGAACCCTACCACGGTACTGAATAAGACCACGATTTAGTAGAGGCGATAATTAATGCATAGTCTTGAGCTGATGTTATGTTGGGTTTTGCCCAAATGTTATATCATAAAATGTCACTTTCTCTTTTGTAAAAATAACTAATTTTATTCATCTATCATCATAGATGCATATATACTAAACTATTATAACATGTTAGAATATCTTTTTTTAGATTCAAATAACACTTGTGTGTCTTTCTCATGTTATATTAGATCTCCAGGTTATTTTAGAATATAAAAAAAATTAGTTTAGCATATGCGTAGTCCTAAAGACATATATGTAGTCTCAAATCCTTATAATATTATATTATCCTCTGGACCAATGTATAGTTCCAACAATCAATGTATTAAGTGACAGTAAACTGACCAAATGACTTGCTTCATTTACATGAGTCAATGATTAAATCTCTAACCACATGCTCAAAGAATGATGTGTTGAATCAGCATGTCACCACCAATATTAGTAAACAAACATTTAATGCTAATAAAAAAATATAATTTTACTTATATTTTAAGACAAAATATTTATTAAAATTTATTTATATTTAAAATCAAAGTTATATATTTTTATCTTTTACTCGTAACATAATACTTGGAAAACCAAAATACAAATAATATAATATTTTAAGGAATGAACAAATAATTTTATAAAATAATAATAAATGCACATGTATTATATATATTAGAAATAAGCCACAATAATCCTAATAATTATTTCATTAGTTTACCTTGGAGAATAATTTTAATAATCTACCAAATATTTTAATATATTTGTAATTTTCTATGGACATAGTTGAATACGAAAATAATTATTAATAATATAATATTATGAAACTCAAAAATTCAAATAAAATAACATCGTAGAAAGAATTATAATATATATTACAAATCATAATGTTGATTTCTTATACACAACATACCGCTGACTTCACATAAAATACATTAAGCACATAAAAAAAAAACGAGTATTATTTCTTCCTCCTGGGTGAGTGTGGCAAAGGCAGTGAGGCTTTAGTCACCTTATGCAATCTTTAATAATCTGGAGACAACTTTGAAAGTTTGAGTAGGCATAGGGAAAGTCAATTTCTGATACTCAAGCTCCTCTACTACATCTATAATATACATATATAATAACATCCCCTGAGAAACCATAGCGACTAGTCCAAAACGAAAAAAACAACATTTCCTTTCATATCAGAATGGTCCTTGTTTATAGTAAGTGTAGTAGAAAAAAGTATGAACATACATAACACTTAATGAGCAGCCAAGAACACAGCATCCATCTAATCAGATCTTTTCCACTATCAGATATTAGAGGCCATGGAGCTGAATCAAAATCTGTATGTCCCTTTGGCACTGCATCAAATATACCCTTCTGGGTTTCTGAACTCCAAAAGGACAGATCTATCAGTGACGACACAGATGAAGAGTGGGAAATCTAAAGAGTGTTGGCAGTGACATATGTGACATCCTACACCTATTTTCTCGTTTATTTTCAACAATTAAACAAAATTCTCAATTAATTTTTCGCATTTACGTAACTAAATTACATCATAATTAGGAAAATATACTTTTTCATTAAAAGGTCCCAAAATGGTAACTATATAACTCTCTAAAGTCCCCAAAACCATTTAATTTGAAAGGAAACTGAATTCTGGAACAGGGGGGCTGGCGCATGCAACTCTAGCCCTACGCGCCAGGTTGACGCTACGTGTAAGGACATCAGTAGCACTCTGTTGCTGCTGCACATTTTAGGTCAATCGGCCAACTTCTAACTTACCCAATTGGCCCGTTTCTGGTCCGATTGCCACGAAACATCACAGGCCACATGTTTTCTCCATTCCAGAACTACTGGTGCTGTCCGCTCGCCAAAATTCCAACACATGCGCAAGTTATGTGCAAAACACAGTTTAAACCCCTTTTGTGCAAAACCCTTGCACCAAACACCCTAAATGGGTTCCCATTGGCCCAAGGCCAATACCTACAGTCCCTAATTATCCTAGAGGATCTATTGGCACCTTCTAGGGGTCCCGAAACCCACGGGGTCTCAAAATCACATAGTCGGTTCCTTAAATTCACAATTTCCGCTTATAGGCATAATTAACTAAATCAATCAATTCCTCAAACTATTAACATACACATCACACACCATATTCATGCATTTTAACAGAACCTGCTGATAACATTCATCATTCACTCATCAATGGCTCCATGACTCAATTTGTCATAATTCGCACATCACATATAATTACTACCACCATCATCAATCATTATAATTATCATCATCAACAATTAAGTATGCAATCACACTCCACATCTCATTCAAGCATACATATAACACAATACCTGCCCATATCATGCAGTGGCTGTGCCATATAACACACAAACGCAATGAAGTACTACCGTACTACATCAATATACTTTCATGCCAACAAGTAACATAATCCTACATTTTATAAATCAACAAGTAATTATATACATATATATACATCTCCTTTTCTAGATTCCACATCACCCTGGCCTCATTTAGCTTTCGCCTCCGCGGTGTGCACCTATACCTGCAAACAGTCACTAAAACCACAATACAGGGGGTGAGTGATTGGAATTAAGAATTAATGTAGAAATCAATATCAAAGCAAAGAAAAGTATGACATAGCTACGCTTCTACGCGTAATCTCCCAATATTAGTAATTACTTTCCACATCCTCTATTATCTTATCATTTCCAATGGTATACTTACATAATCAAGTTGATTAGACTAAACCAATACCATCTTAATCACATCATGATCAATTGATTCCAAGCATACATACCTAATCATTCATTTTATAATTCATTATTCCATTCATATCACGATCACGTTAATTCAACAATATGAATCATATATCATAAATATCATCAACAACTTACATATCAGTCAATGAGTGTAAAACACAACCGACTCTCATATACAACAGACTTCTAGTATCCGGATACTAACAGATCAGCCACCAGCTGGAAGTCACACTGACATCCCGTGAACTCTACCTGATTCACCGAGCCACACACTGGCTCCCCACCTCAACCATTGGGTCTCTACCTGGACCACTGGGTAGCTCAACTGGGATCTCTACATGGCCCACTGGAGCCAAAAGCAAGGGGTAACACATACCGAATGGCTGTCCACACCACATCACATGTATATACATCATATAACCATTAATCTCGTCAATAATACATAGTTCCCGGCACAAAAGTCATCACTCGGCATAAAAGCCATTCCTCTTTAATTATCATAATCGAAGTCATAACCCAACTTGAATTTCATATCATTCACATCACATAATCCGACATCATTCATATAAATCACTTTAGACAGACTATATTTATCAACTATCATCATAAGTATAACCAAACAATCTCTTACTGGAAGCCTGTCAGGAACCGCTTCTTGACTGTGCATCACACCGACAATCACTCCCTGCCCTCATCAATATCCAGGGTTTCTCATCCATAATATACAACTCAATACAATTAAAACATTATCAATCGCATACACAAACGTCAGAAACTGACAAACCCACCAACATACTGCCACAAAATATTACAAATCTTCATTCATATTCATTTACGACAATTATTCACAATATACTAATTATATACTTACAATCAAAGTTATATCGTGACATACTAATCATTTACTCAACATGGATTCTTACACAATCCATCTCCATCCATATTCACATGAATTTGAATCATACGAAATCAATATGCATATATTGACATATATCATCAATGCATCGTTAATCATAAATATGACCCATTATTATCTTTAACTTGTCGTCGCATCCTAACAAGGATCAACATTAGGTAGCTCAATCTCATGATATTCATATTCATACAAATATACCTGCACATATGTATATTATTCTATCCTCATCAATGCATTTCTCTTTACCTCGCCTTTGCTTATTCACTTAAAATCCATCCATATTTAGATTCAACATTAACCCGCATCATTATTGTAAGTTCTAATCGAATCATACTATTATAACTCCTTCCACATTAATTTCCTGCCAAAGCCATTCATTAAACGTATGACTTCATACTTACTCACATAGTCTTACAAATTCATCAATATTACTATGTGTCATCAATTAGGATTCTTCCCTTCTCTGATTATCAGTTTCTCATCACTCATTACCTAGAGATATCTTTCAACCACATGCAGAAATTCACAATACACGTCATTCGGGAATAAATTGTTTCTAATCTAATTCATATAATTTACAATATGATTTCTCCATTTCATAATCGTCAACATGAATAACTATATCCTTATCCTTATTAATTCATTCACTTCTCACCTATCGTCTTCCTCCTTTCTTTTAGTTACTTCCGTTTTACACAGTTCTTAACTCACAAATTCTTTTCTATCTCAAAACTATACCTCTTACTTTCATATTACACCTCAGTAATCTCATATATATAAACTCACAATTTTCCTTCCATATTCCATTTTCCAATAGTTATATATATATAAATGTGTGTATATATATATATATATCCACACATTTCAAATCGCTACTTTTCTTAATTCATTTAACTCTTCATCGCTTATCAGGTAACCATTAAAACATATTAACTCAATCACAATATAACATACTTTTTTTTTATTATACGCTAGAAACGTAAAGAAACTTTCTACATTAATCGTAACCCAACACACCCCCTTACCTCGATTCCGAGCTTTCCAAAGCATTCAATCGATTGTTGGGTCCTTTCCGAAATCCTTAAATTCATTTCTGTTTCCGATCTCTGGTTCTAAGACCCATAATCTCGAACGGACTCCGGTCCTCGTTTTAACGATATACTTTAAACACTTATCGCTTCAAGGTCCTTATCTACACCTCAACCTTTCGTTCAATTCAAAACTTAAGCTCTTATTATGCATGCTAGCCTCAGATAGAGAGAGAAAGTGAGGATAAAGAGAGATAAACCATGAAATTGAAGGTTTTAAAGTAGTTACCTCACTTCCCCGATGCCACAACCATGATTAATTCGAAGTTCCATTAACAATCCCCCATGGATGGAGCCCCTAGGGTTCATAACAAAAGAGAGAGAAGGAGGAGAAACCATTTTCATACTCTCGGGTTATGTTTCAGACCTGAGCATTTAACCCTGTTCGTGAAGCTGACGCTACGCGTCAGTGGGGCTCTACGCGTCAACTTATTAATTCGCACTTGACGCTACGCGCCAGAGCCCCTGATTCTATTTTCTTTGAAATTCCATTTAAAATTCCATTTTTCACTTCTTTCCTTCATTTATTATTATTTTACAACCAAAACATATTTTTATTGATTTTCCCATTATTTTTACACCCAAAATGTACAGTATGACACATCTGCTTCAGGCTCATAATGCTTGAGCAACGTAGTATGAGTTGCCAACTATATCAGTGAAAACTTGACCTGAGGCAGTGAGGTTAAATAAAGAATTAAACAAGCATAGTATTGAATGGTGTAGTCTAATAATAACTAATATTAAGAATCCTGAAAGGGTAGGTGTTAAAAGAAGTAGGGAGAGGGATTTATGGAAATTCTGAATCATTAAAGAAGATAATGAGGCAAAAATAGAGCTGGTACCTGGTTTGAGGAAAACGGAGAGGCCAAAGTCAATTGCTTTAGGAGAGAAATCATCATCTTTATTGATCAACAAATAGTTTTCAGGTTTGAGATCTCTATGGATAACCCCGAGGAGATGAGATGCCTCAACAACCCCAACGACAATTTTGCACAATTCTCCATCCTTCCTCTCGGTATAGTGGCCACTTGCCCCCTCTGGATGATGCAGTCAAAGAGCTCACCACTAGAACAGAGCTCCATGACAATATGAACATAAGCACCCTTGATGGTGACAATGTTCTTGTGACCGGCTAAATGATGCAGTGAATATATTTCCCTTTCAAAGCTCTACGGTATGTGTTGCCATCAACAAACTCTTTTTTTTTTTCGCTTCAAATATAGTTATAATTTCCACAATTACAATGCACATGACGATATTACTCCTGGGCATTTCAGAACCAATACCATTTTGGAGTGGTGAAAGCCTCAACACATTTTCGAATTAAATTTCGTGGTGAAAACCTTCACAAATGTTCTTCGGTCGAGCCAGTGGATAATTAGAAAACATTGGAATTAAAATAATTCTACATAAAAAACATTAAAGAACATGTTCTAGAAAAGCAAGATTAACACGTCCAAATAAGTAAAGGCTACTTGTCGAGCTTGCAAATCAATGAAGAAAAAACCAAAGCAAATGAGTTCACCATAATACTGACCTAACCTAGACCTTTCAGAATCCGTCCATTTAAATTTCATTACCCGAATGCAACCCTGAGCTTGGTTTTAATGTTCTCTTTTCATTCAGACATACCTCCACAGTAGAGTGCTGCTTTGTTGACAAATAGGTGACAAACCAGCACTTAATAAGGCCACGGGGAAGTCTGAAGAAATCAAATATTCGAACCCTACATGTCTATGGTAAGCACATTGCCTAAGAGTTCAGTATTAGATCAAGTTGGCCAATGCAATTCTGTCAACCACATTGTTCTACACATCATTTATTCATAAACTCACTATGAATGCGTCTAGCACCGAGGCGATCAAGCTGCTTGACTTGAGCAGAAGCGTTGAGATTACCATGGTGGAGAAAGGCTTGAACCATGTCTTTGGCAATGGCGTGCCCAGCATGCTCATTATCAATAACGGCAACCGCGGTGGGGCCAGCGCCACTGATGGTACAGCCAAAAGCTCCGGCGTTAATGGCAGCCCTCTTGACAGCCTCCATGCCTGGAATCAAGGGGGCACGCGGGGACTCAACGATCTTATCCGAAGACAAAGCCTTCACCTTGCAACACAGAAGCCACAAGAGCACCCGCTTGGCTACAATTCCACACATGGTGAACCATCCCAATCTCAGCAGGGAGTGCCGCACGCATTTTCTTCGTTGGGGCTTCAAACTCAGGAGTCACAAGCACAAAATACAACTCCTTATCACTCGGGAACTTCAACTCCATCAACTCTAACGGCTCGTAATTACGAATCAGCACAAAACCCCCCATGATCGATGGAGCCACGTTGTCCGCGTGATACCCAGAAACCTTCTCTTCCGATTTCAAGCAAGCCAGAACCAGCTCTTCCACGCCCAATTTCTTCCCAAACATCTCGTTCTGCGCTCGATCCCAAACCACTTCCCAAAGGCAAACCCTTCTCTAGAGACAGTGAGAGACCAACGGATCGAATTCCCAGCATTTTCATCACTTCTATGGCGGCGATGCCCGCGCAGTTCCACAGAGGGTTTTTGCTGAGCTTGTTTGTGGCAGCGTTTCCGATTATTTCGGAAATGCATATCTCGCCAGGGTGAACCTGAGGGTCCACCGTCACTGACACTGTGTCCCCGAGTCCATCCACCGCGCAGCCTAGGAAGTCGAAACCTGGTCCGAGATTAGCGACCGTCGCCGGAGCAAACGCCCTCACCGCACCGCACGTCGGCTCCGGCTCCGTTTTCCCATCCACTGAGAGGTTGCATCTGATGGCGAACCTTTGGATCGTGATGCCATTGTTGTTGGTTTTCAAAGTCATAGAAGGGGGACAGAGGAAGCATGTTGGCATAGTTAACAGTATAAGAATGTCTACGTATATAAAAAGATATCAGACTCAGAAGTTTAAGTAAACTTGCTCTATGGGTTTTTTTGTGATTACGAAATGCCTCACAATCATGATATGGTGTGCAAAGTGTTAAGGCAACAAAATTGTGAGTCACATTGATGGGAATTCTGAGCATTTCTCATGGGTTCTCTCTCAAAATTCTGAGCATTCATATGTGGTCTGAAATGCAAAAGTTTTAAGTTCTAACAATAACATTACTATAATCTCATCATCCATTTCAATCCAACAAAGCTTGGTTAGAATTTTTGAACTATAAACTATGACTATTTGATATATATTTTATATTCTTGAGTACATAATGTTCATTTTTCTTATATAAACTTTAGAGGATAGAGTTTGGATATGTGTCCTTATTTAGATTGAAGATAAGACAGAATTATTATAAACATAAATCACTCCTTAATAATATTACAATTTCTAAGACTCGAATCTCATAATATAAATTAAGTTAGAATAATTTATTATCATCTAATATACTCATTTCATCATATACAAATTCATTATTAGATATATCTTTAAAATTACTCATTTTATTTGTATTATAATCCTAATGGAAAAGAAATCAATAACAATATATAATATTTTCTGAAAAATGAAACTTTAATTACTTATACAAACAAAACAATAATTTTATCAAAACAAATGAAAAAGTTTCAAGAATGAGAAAATTGAACTATTTATCCAAACATTTTTTTCAAATAACATAAATTTTATTTGAAGCAATTAAAATTTATAGAATTTTAAATTCTTTGGAACTCCTAGTTAATTCCAAAGAAGTTGGGTTTTTATCACTATGGGGTCATTTTTTTTTAAAATTAATATTTTATAGTCGTTTTGAAATTAATTAGTTGTCTGGGGTATAAAGTATTATTTCAGACTTTATGTTACGTAGTGTGAAAACACGTAATACATATTTCGTAATTTGGCCAAATGTAATAACTGCATGACTACCACTTAGCATCCATGCAATATTACGTATTTGGAAAGGACGTAAATGTCATAGTTATACATATCAAAGAGACGTAATATATGTCATATTTCATAATTCTAAGAGACATAATTAAGATAAATAATACTATTACGTATTTCTAGGCCAAGATTCTCACATAACAAGTCAAGAAGTAGCTCAGTCAGTTTCTCTAGTTCTGATGCAAATTCCTTCATTACCTTTTTGAAATAGGCACGAAACAAAACTTTAGACAAAACAAATGGTTATTGCTTGCAATTATATGTTGTGTGAAGAGTGAGGTTGCAATACGTCCCTAGGAAAGGCGTAATGGGACTGACATTACGTCCTCCCACCAAACGTAACGCATATGAAGACGTTCCTTAGAACTATGTAACACTGCATGTGTGCCATGTGGCAGTCATGTAATGATTACGTATTATGAAAGTACAAAATATATTTTACACATTTCAAAAATACAAAATATAAATCTTAAAATGACGCTTTCTATCCCATACAAAAAAATAGTTTACAAACCATTTTAATATCTATTTTAAAAAGTTGTCCTAGTCAAAAACCCCTAAAAAACTTATAGTATTTAGAAACTTTGAAAAAACACAAAGAATATACTGGGATTATCATGATAAACTTGAAAAAAAAAATTAAAGTATGAAGTTATGAAATAATGGTTGGAAAAAGTCAATACAACCTCCAACGTCCTCCAAAAATGGGAACAATGAAGTTATTGTTATTGTGAAAGATGGAAACTCACTTTTTTTTATATTGTTAATAATTATAATGTAAAAAGTGAACAAATGAGTTTAAGTATGATATATTATAGAGCAGAAATATTAAAATTTCTCTTTGGACAATTCTAACGACTAAATATATTTTAAAGGTCAAAACAACCTCGTTTCTTTCTTATTTCTTCCCATGTCAACCAACAAAAACAATCTTATCGCGTTTAAACCCATCTTCAAAATTTATTTAATTTAAGTTAAAAGGTGTATTTATTAAATATTTAGGAACTAAAAATAAAAGCTAAATAAGTGTTTACCAAAAAAAAGAACTAAAAGAGCTTATGTTGTAACAAATATTTATTAAATTACATAGGAATTAAAACTTTTTTTTATGTTTGATAATAATTGAATCCAAACTCTTACTGTAATTTTCGTCCGCATTATCAACTGAGTTACCACATGTTAATAAATATGAATTAAAACATAAAAAGAGTGTTTATTCATACCACTAATTATTTATCATGAGTGGTTATGTGATTTCTGACAAAGTGTATATAATTAAATTACAAAAATAGATCTATTTTTTCATATAATGAATAGATCTATTTATTTAATCAAACACTTCACTGTCATTACCGTTAAGATAGAGAACTGAAAATAAAATATTTTCTTTTTTATCATCAATAAAATTTTATAATCAAATGAATTGATGTTAATAGACACAATATCTTATTTTATCATTGATCCAATTATCATTCACATTTTTTACTTTTCTTATCAACAAATACACTGTTTTTCATGCATACTTGGATATTTTGTATTTTTTTTAAAAGCAAAAGGCAGAGATTCAATTGATGAGATTTGATATAATGCCTATAATACACATTAAAAAAAAGATAAATTCAATCCAAATATTTCCTCTTATAGCAAAGTCAGCACCTTTATAAGTTAATTAAAAGTAAAATGGATTTTTTAGTATAACATTGCGTAAAATAATAAATTAAAAAATTAATAATTTATTTTTGATAATATTTTTTTTATTTTTTATTATTATCTAAATCCATCAAACATCTAATCAAATCGGTTAAACTTTAAACCAGCTAGATAATTGATTCGAATTTGCTAAACTTTAAATCGGCTAGATAATTGATTCGAAGTTAGTTTTTATCCCGGTTTGTTCAACCATGATTCAATATCCCATTAACATTTCTTTATCTTAATTATAATATCAGTCCATATGATTTCTGAATGCATTGCAAAGTGATTTCAGAAATTGAATCCATGCATCAAGGAGATGGATTAACGAATTGAGATGAAAAGAGTAAGTGAAACTAAAAAAAGGGGTTGACGATGAGATTGAAATGGGATTGTATAATGATCTGTTGGATGTTGGAAGCTGCTGACAATTTATTCCTGTCGTTTCTCCTCATAGCCCTTTAGAAAGCTGCCACGTGATGCACCATCTTACCTCAGTCCACAAATCTTTCCTTAATTTGTTAATATTTGGTCTTAGTCAAAATCCATTTTTTATTGCCGAGTCCATTGCATCTCTCAAATCTCTGACTTGTACTAATCTCTCTCCCTTTAAAAAACTTGAGGAGCACAAGTAGAGGACTCTTCTTTGAGACTCATCATCTCAAAATCATAACTTCATTTCTTTCTTTCTTCCTTCCCAATAAGCACACACTTGATTAACAATATTATGGATGCAACTTGGAATGATGCCATTCTCAATAATAAGCCTAATTCTACCTCTCAACATTCCCCTGATCCAGTCATGTCTTTTAGAGGCAAACCACTTGTCCTTGATGAACTTGATTTCTTTGCTGAGAATCACAAGAAAGAGAGCAGTGAAGAAGAAGAAGAAGATGATGATGATCAAATGGTGCATAGTGTTGAGCTTCATGTAGATGTATGCAAATTCATTGTTTCATTAGATGTGATTCTTTTTCTAAAACAAATATTTTTAATCACCTTGATTAATTAATATATATGGGTAATAAATCTTATTAATTATATATTTGTATTGTTGTTTTTGTCTTTGTTTTGTAGACTAGCTTAGATCTTCGAATGAAGAATACAGACAGCAATAACAGATCAGCAGAAGAGGATTCGGCATCAGAAACGGTGGATGATAAGAAAAATGAGGTATGAAGTTTTTTTTATTTGTGTCTAGGTGTGTGTGTGTGTTTTATATTTATATAAACTTGATTGTCAAAGTTAGCACGTTTAATTAGATGGATATGTATAGTAATTAATTACTTTATTGGTACATATAGTTTGGAGCATTGTTAGCTGAATTGCACCAGATGAATGCTGAAAACCAACGTCTAAGAGAGTTGGTTGATCAGGTGAACAATAACTACAATGCCCTACGCATGCAACTTATTAAGCTAAAGCAGAAGCAGAATAGCCATGGGGTAATTCTTCTATAAACTTATTGAATATATCAAAGAATCTCATGAATAAGGAGTGGTATAAGTTTACACCCTTATACTTTTATATCTCTTTATGTGTATATCTCTTTCTTGTAAATGGTACCAAAATCACTTACTCTCATCATCGACCATGTATCATGTTCTATGAGAAACAGACACCTCAGTCACACAAGTGATAAATCTGATAAGTGATGTAACATGACATGAAGAGAGATAGAGAAAGATAACGAGTGTTGATTTGATTGAGGTGTTTATAAACCATTGTTTCTTTCAAAAGTGTATATATATATATATATATATATATATATATATATATATTTAATGGTTTAGTTGATGTATCTTGGAGTGACAAACTTTGAAGGCAGTGCAAGTCACATGTCTAAGTCTAACGAGATTTTTCAACAAAATAAAGTAGTTGTTTTGATTTGGTTTTGTGTAGAATAACGGGGTGATAGGGGAGAAAGAAGAGATGGTTCCAAATCGAAGGTCATTTTCAGAGATGGGTGTTACTGAGAAGGATGAGCATTCACAGCAATCTTCAGAGAAAGAAGGCAAAAGCATGGTTGACTTGAGGGATCAACAGAACAAAGATATTGTTTCGTTGGAAGCAGATGCAAGGGAAAATTCAAAAAGGAGAAGGGAATTAGGGAGGCACGGTGACCAAGCATTCCCCCCTAACAAAGTTCCAAGGCTGGATCAGGAATCAGAAACCATGTCAATGATTAAGAAAGCTCGAGTATCAGTTAGAGCAAGATCAGATTCTTCAATGGTCAGTAATAATAAAACTTATGGCAAACACAAGTTTATATCCATATTAACTGTTACTGTCATTGGTTTATTTTTCCTATGAAAATTAAGTTTGAATCTAAGATCTGGTACTAAAGTATCTAAACTTTTACTGCTAGAGTGATCCTAATGGGTTAGTTTGATTATTTTAACACTATAATTTATAAATTTTTTATTCTTGTGTATGGCTTTCTGATTTCTTGTGTACCAATGAAACAACATCATGATCAATTGACGTATAATTTTCTTGGTTTGATTGAATCCTGTTACAGATTGCAGATGGATGCCAATGGCGAAAATATGGGCAGAAAATGGCAAAAGGAAATCCTTGTCCACGAGCTTATTATCGTTGCACAATGAGCACTGGTTGTCCAGTACGGAAACAAGTATGCACTCTACCAAAAATTATACTTCTTCTGCATTAAATAAAGCTAGAAGGAACTTTTGTTTTCTAGTATTAGAGAACTAGATAAAGAAATATCTGATGTTATTAACTTTAGTTACCAAAATAAGGGTTTACTCGATTAAAAAGTTACTCGAAAATGAAAACACATAATTGGTGTCTAACATTAACATTAAATGAAGTTATAGCAACAAGTTGATTTACAAATGTTTGTTAACTTATAGGTACAAAGGTGTGCTGATGATAGAAGTGTGCTGATAACCACATATGAAGGGCAGCATAACCATCCACTGCCTCCAACAGCACAGGCAATGGCATCCACCACATCTGCAGCTGCCTCAATGCTTCTCTCTGGATCAATGCCAAGCTCAGATGGCCTAATTAACCCAACCATATTAGAAAGTGCTGCACTTCCATGCTCTCAAAACATGGCAACCCTTTCTGCCTCAGCCCCATTTCCAACCATCACACTTGATCTCACACAAAATGCCAACAATCCCTCACAGCTACAAAGGGAACCACAGGGCCAACTTGGCCACCTAACCCCACTTTTGGCTCATAAGTTCATGTCAGTTCCAAAAATTTTTGGACAGACACTTTGTGACCAAACCAAGCTTGCTGGCTTACATGAGTCACAGGGAATGGACACTGCTTCATCATTTGCCAACACATTAAATGCAGCCACTGCAGCCATCACAGCAGACCCAAATTTCACTGCAGCTCTTGTGGCAGCTATAACATCTATAGTTGGAAGTTCACATTCAAACACCAATGGCACCAATAATACAAATGGAGATGAGCAATGCAATAATTAATGCATAAGATCTTCAGTTGGAGTCATTTCCACTAGAAATCATTTAATTAATTAGTTGATCATTTTCATATTTAAGATGTAGGTAGATTAATTTGGAATTCTAGTTAATGCCATGCATACCAAATCTTACGTTTTATTTTCTTCATTTTTTGAAACTAATAAGCTTCATCAGGTTGAAGAGTTAACTCGGAAGTTGTAAAATTTACCAGATAGTCCACAAAATAAATGCATAGTGCATTCTACTTTTCAAGGCTGTCTTCAATAGCTCTCACTGCCACTACTATTTTTTCCTAATGTACACAGGAAAAGTATTTGAACTTATATTGAACAGCAAAACAAACATGTATTGGTATTAGAATAAAGGTTTATAGGTACAAGATGCAAATAAGTGTTTATAATTTTTTTAAAAAAATAAGCTCCCTAACTGTATATTGGATTTGGATGGAGAAAAAAAACTAGAGAGAAAAGAAAACACAGATTATGATTTTTTTTTTTGTTTGATTGAGGATAAAACAAGAGAAAAAGTTAACCTAAAAAAAAAACAATTTGAAATTTTATCTCCTCTTTAGCTACACTTATATCAAGAATATCAATTCATGGATAAAGAAATGCAACGATGTATGACAAATGCAACTTGTTACTGTGACTTTTATTTTGGTCCAACATATTTTTGTGTGTGAAATGTATGGTAAAAAATTAACAATTTTTTAAAAGGACAAGATTGGCCCAAAATAAAATTGTTGGACTTTCAGAAAATTTGGCCCGTTAATAAAATAAAGGTTTTCTCTGAACCATGTCGTCTTCTCTTGTAGTGAGCATAGCGACAGTGTTCTTGCACGGTGGAAACGCTGTTTTGTAGCCGTTGTCTCTTCCTTCAAAACTAGAAAACCACGTTTTCTCCCGAAACAAGCTTCGTGGTATTCTATTCACGCTTAAAACTCTTTTGTGTTATTTCACGAAAATCTTTGTTGTATTGATCATACTTCCACCGTTTTTACGTTTCTTCTCAAGCGTGGTTTGTAAGCATATACCTTTATACTTTGTTATTCTTCTTATCTCTTTGCATAGAAAAAAGTGATTCCATTCAAAGTAGTTCAACTAATATTATCTCTTGCTTTTTTTAATGCATTTCAGTTTTACTTTCATGCCCTTGTGTCTCCTATTTCAAGAGTTGAAGGATTTGAAAATTTCAGTATTCAGTTAATGTTTTTTCTTTTTTCTCTGTGTGTGTTTCGGGGATAATATTCAAGGCCTTTGTGTTGTGTTGGGACTTCAATAAAAGAACACAATGACTGCTACTTCCTTGTTATTCTCTTGCTCTATGCACGTGGGTATGTGCCATCCTCCCAAGGTGGCTGCAACATCCTATGCATGTTGTTTGCAGAATCAACCATGGAGTCCTTTGAATTCAGCATCATGTGGACACTATGGAGTGTTGGAAAACTCAAAACTTTCACTCAGAAGTGATGAGATTCTGTGCAGGGCAGGGGCTCTTCAGGTTGAGAGTGCACCCTCCTTCTCTGTGGGGCAAAAGTTTCAACTTGATGATGTGATTGAGGCTCAGCAATTTGACAGAGAGACTCTTAATGCCATATTTGAAGTTACAAGGAGTATGGAGAATGTTAGAAACAACTCATCTGGGAGCCAAATGCTGAAGGGTTACCTCATGGCTACTTTGTTTTATGAGCCATCCACTAGAACTAGGCTATCATTTGAATCTGCTATGAAAAGGTTAGGTGGGGAGGTTCTCACAACTGAGAATGCTAGGGAGTTTTCATCTGCTGCGAAAGGAGAGACACTTGAAGGTATGTAGCAGTGCAGACAAGGTTTTGTTTGTGGTTCATTTTATTGGTGTATCTAAAATTAAATTTTAGTGTAACTTTTGTTTATTGCAGATACTATAAGAACGGTTGAAGGTTACTCCGATATAATTGTGATGCGGCACTTTGAAAGTGGTGCTGCAAGAAGAGCAGCAGAAACTGCTAGAATTCCTGTGATCAATGCAGGAGATGGCCCTGGACAACATCCCACCCAGGTATGAACCAATTTGTCAATGTACAGTTTAGAAATCTGATGCTTCACAAAGAACATCAACTAGCTACATGGATAGAGAACTTTTGAAGCCGTGAATCTTTTAGAACAGTGATTTGCTTTACAAGTCACCATTTGTAAATCCGTGAATCAGCATTGTGTGTGATTGATAATGTTTTGCTACCTAGCAATTTGTAAAAGCATAAACTATAAAATTCACTTAATAACTTTGTTGCCAAGACTTGTTACCTTCAGTCTGATTTCTAAATTAGACGTTCCAAAATTTTTGTGAAGTGTATTACATCATCACAGAAAGTTTTAAACTAAACCCCTTATTCTGCTGATGTAGTAGCCACATGGTATTTGAAGCAGAGAAATCGGGTGTTTATTTATATAATCTCTGAGGAGAAGCTGAATTGATAGGAGAGATTTATTATTAATATACATTTAGTTCATTTTTGAGTCACTTACTATGTTGGAAATTGTATACTGGGGTATACCTTGATTAAACACCAGTTTCCTTGCCAATTGTTTGTAACAACATATTATGGACTTTCCCTCCTTAAGATACCTTAAAGGATACTTTATTTTTCAGCTATACACCTTCATGTATGTTTTATTTGATATCATGTATTCACCATTTCAAATTATATTCTTATGTGTTGAAACTGCTCAAGGCACTGTTGGATGTTTATACCATTGAAAGAGAGATAGGAAAATTGGACGGAATTAGAGTTGGACTTGTGGGAGACCTTGCTAATGGGAGGACAGTTCGCTCTCTTGCATACTTACTAGCCAAATACCAGGATGTGAAGATTTATTTTGTCTCTCCTGATGTGGTTAAAATGAAGGTAACTACCCCAAATTGTATACTAGTTATGATTTCATGAACAAAATAACATGTTAGGAAGGTTACATCACATGATAAGTTATGGAATTTGTTTCTCATAGGATGATATAAAAGAGTACTTGACATTAAAGGGAGTGGAGTGGGAAGAAAGTTCTGATTTGATGGAAGTGGCTTCTAAGTGTGATGTGGTTTATCAAACTCGAATTCAGAAAGAAAGATTTGGAGAGAAAATTGACCTTTATGAAAAAGCAAGAGGAAAGTATATTGTAAATCAAGATGTTCTAAAGGTGATGCAAAAACATGCTGTGGTTATGCACCCTCTTCCAAGACTTGATGAAGTAAGAACATGTGCCCATGTCATGTGATATGTGCATATTATATGTATATATACTCTTATTATGATCATACGCATTAATGATAAATAAACTAAATTGGTGCCTTAATTTCATACAGATCACAGTGGATGTTGATGGTGATCCAAGAGCTGCATACTTCAGGCAGGCCAAGAATGGTCTATATATTCGCATGGCATTGCTAAAGGTCTTGCTTCTTGGTTGGTAAGAGTGCATTCACTTTCCAAGTGAATGTGATGATCTAATCTCAAATGGTTCCAGTTTTCTTTCTTTTCTTTCCCTGACATCCCCCACATGGGCGTCACAAGTAATGAAAGCGAAGTTTTTTTTTCTTTTTTGATGAATAAAATCACCTTTGAAATGCAATGCAATGTTTTAACGTTTAGCCTTTGGTGCAAGGGTATAGTCACTGATTTAGAATATAAGAACCAAACTAAAGTATTTTAACGTTTAGCCTTTGGACTCTTGTTCCATTTGTCAAGGGAACTAACAGATTAATCTTCGTTTTGAATTTTTTTCCCCTCTTCATTTCATGACTACAATGGAAGGAATCCTGCAAAGAGTTGTGCAATATGGTGTTGTGACCATTATGCTGCCGGTTCTTATTCTATAACTAAGGGAAAAATGAATTCAATTTTGATAATTGTTTTTTAATTTAACGACTATCATGATAAACTTAATGCCTTGTGGTTAATAAAAAGCAATTGGTTGCCCATTTTGGTAACCTAACCAGTACTCAGATGGGTTTGTTAAGATGTTTCCAATTAAGGTAGAAATGATTATGTCTATTTGATAATTAGTTGTGAATATAAAATTGTAAAAAATTAATATTGATCGTGTTCATGAATCAGGTTTGTGAAACTCCATTTGGAAAATAACCTTCTACCAACTGATTCAACTTTTGAAAAACTTCAACTCATAACTGAACAAACCTTTAAAACTACTAGAAATGTCAATGAGGTTGGTTTTTTTTTAAAGCTCGCTAACATATATATGATTAATATTAATAACATGTGGTGTGAACTCTGAGGCCACCTTTAAAATGGATGTACAATTTTAATTCTGTTCATTATCAATCGATGTTGCTTTGCTACATTGTTCATGATAGACACTGATACATATCAAAGATGGTTACTAGTTTATTTGAAAGGTTGAAACCATTGACAAGTAAACTAAAATTTTAATTTAATTACTATTCATATAACATAACCAATTTTCTCAAATCCCGTTTATTTAGTTTTTTGAAGAACATATTCTCTACATTTTACAGAAATAAAATGCTAATTAAACCTATAGTGATATTAAATTAACTTAAATTCAAATAAAATATATCAAACCACCAAAAAAAAAAGTTAACCAACGTATCACATTTTGATATGCCGGAGAGGCACAGAAAGTCACTGCACGATGGAAAATGCGAGAATTCTTTTCCTTACTGAAAACAGATATACAATAGTATACTGATACTATTATTTTTAGAGCTGGGTAAACGGGTTCGGGCCCGCGGGCCGGCCCGTTTAGTCACTCTTTACGCGGGTTGCGGGTTAGAAAAAACTGGACCATTTAAAAAGCGGGCTGGGACCGCGTAACCCGTGGGTTAAAACGGGTCTGGTCCACGGGTTCGCGGGCCAACCCGCGGGCCAAGTAAAAATAAAAAATATATTATAAATATATTTAAAATAGAAATAAAAAACTAAAAACTCTAATCCTAACTTAAACCCATGTAATTGTATTTGAAGTTTTTAAGACATTGGTGATGTTATTAATTATTATCATGCATTTGTAACCTATTTGTCATGTTTAAGGTTTATATTTGGATAAAAAACTATTAAATTTAAAATTTTATGAGTTGTTTTTATGAAATATGATTGGATTTTTTAAATTTTGGATAATTAAATATGTTAAATTACACATATTTTTTGTTTCATAAAAAAAATAATTTAGACCCTACAATTTCAAAGGAATAAAAAAGAAGCAAAAAAATAATTTCATAGGCGGGTTGGCCCGCGGGTTGGCCCGCGGGTTCACGGGCTTGTCGCGGTCCCAAAAAAATAGCCCATTTAGAAAGCGGGTTCCGCGGGCCAGCCCATTGCGGGGCGGGCTTATGCGGGTCAGCCCGTTGCGGGGCGAGTTGGCCCGTATACCCAGCTTTGCTCTACATTTTATTTGATATACTTTTGAGTTTGAATTCAACAAGATTATTTTGTAAAGGATAAATTTCTTTCGATCAATAGTTGATTTATTACTATGAATGCCACAAATTGAATTAAAACATTCTTTTCAAAGTGATCCATATATTTGGTGGTAAAGAAAATACACTAGGAAGTGATGCAACTTATTACTAGTAAGTTAAAAATGAATAGACTACAATATTGATAGCATTCGTGGCCAAGAGTAACATCAATAGACTACAAGATAAGTATCCTAAATAATATAAATAAACATGGAAAAAACAACACAGCACCCCTAATAAAACATAAATATTTTCGAAGCAGGAGTATAACGACTACAAAAGAAACATTTTTGTTTTACCACAGCTAAAAGGGGTAAGCTAATAGGTAGGGAACTCAGGATCCACATTGTGGGTCCAAGACTCTAAGCCTCCAACAATATCCTTGGCAGAAGTGAAACCCTTTTTGTGAAGAAGCTGAACAGCCCTTTGAGAATCATTTCCCCTTCTGCACACTACATAAAGTTGTGCACTTGACCCAGAAACCACACCTCTTTCCTCTTCTTTCTTCAAAGCTGACGATATTTCAGGTAAGCTAGCCTCTAAGGTTGAGAGTGGAATGTTCATGGACTTAGGGAGAGATACAATGTTGAAATGGTGAGCCGGTCTAACATCAACCAGTACATGCGGTTCCTTCTTAAGGATTGTTTCACTGTATTCCTTGCTGCTGATTCTTGATTCACTAGGAAGCAGATTTAACTTCAGAGGAGGCTGCATATGCATGGAATGGAATGCATTAAGGATATTGAAAGTTATTACTTCTTTCCAGTATTAACAAGTTTTGCAATTGAGGAGGACTAAAATTCCACGAGCAATGGTAAAATAATGCTCTTAGGCATACAAATCAAGTAGAAAAAGCAAGACAATATAGATATAGGAATTGAGCTAGCCAAGAAGATGACAGTTTTTGGGCTGATTAACAAAGTGTATTTAATATATTGTCATAATAAGCTCCAAACAGGTAAGAAAATGCTACACAGCAGCTCAGAATTTTTTCTTCGGCAATCAATCTCATCCAACACAAAGAGCAAATGAAATATACACTGTTAAATTTGAAACAATCTTATCTAAAAACAGGGAGCTGAAAAGGCCCAAAGCAAGAGTAAAAGAAATCATACCACGCACAAAGGTGTTTGGGTAAACTTCTCGTAATCAAATTCGCAGAAGTGCTGTTGGGTAAATGTTGCATTTTCTCCACAAGCTTCACACTGCGTAGACCTTCCTCTAATTTTGACCTTATATATACACACACTCAGTATATAACTATTATGCAAGATCATGCTATAGTGCCAGAGTTGCAAAAAATAGTATAAATTGTTTGACATTGTATATTCAGTCTCAGTTTACTTGGGAACTGGCACTGTCTGGCAGTTTGATAAGCAATTCATACTAGAATTATAAGATGATTAGTCTACATGACAGTTATGACAGTTATGATAGTTATGACAGTTTACAGAAAAATTAGTCTGAATGAAGAGAATCACTCTGGTAATATCAATGAATTCCTCAAAAGAGAACTTACACACATTGGTAAAACACCGATATTCCATCAGTCATACATATCCATATCCGTATCCAATAAATGTCATATCCAATACTCTCGGATACTTCACCGGTACTTCATCACCAAGTATTTAAGTTCTAAAAAGGTTATAAAATTCTAGTGTAAAAAATACATAAAAAATTATAAAGACAATCATTTAAAATTTTAGTTTTGTTTTAGTTGTATCCAAAAATCATGTTTTTAATTTGGATTTGTAGAATTGCAACTTTAAATTCATTATGCTTTATAAAATTTATACATATCTAGATATGTATTCTACATGTATAGTATCCTATACATTTTAACAATAGTCATATCGCGGTGTCAAATACGTATCACCCAATACACGTATTGTATTTGTGCAGTTAAACCTAATATTGAAATAAATCCTAATTAATAAGAGAATCCTAAACAATCAACAACCAATAGAAGCCCTACTTGTCAAATCCCAATAGTCATTGGATATTAATTCGTACTCTTTATACTCACTCATTCATACAAGTATCATCACTATCATTTGATTTCTATCATTATTCCATTTTGCAGGGCAAGAATAAAATAAATGACTATGCATACAATAAGCAAGGTTGTGGAGCTCTTAACATACAATACGAATTCGTCCAGACAATGCATCGAGGAGAAGCATCCTTCCTGAGAGTGGTTCACCAACAGAAGCTGCAATCTTAATAGCCTCAAGAGCTTGAAGACAGCCAATTATGCCAGGAACTGAAAATGAACAGACCAAATGAAGAAACCAGAATTAGTAATAGCAGGACAAAAAAACAAACAATAATAGGTCCTGATGTGAAGTAATGTCAGTTGAATATAATAAGTATTCAAAATCACTGAAAGGGATGATAGAAGATCCTGCATTCAATAATTGGAGGTTCGCTAAATGAATCATAAATGAAACAACTAAGATATTCCAATCCAATTGTGTTTTTTTGCCATTCAGTCCTGATATAGAGTACACTCTTCAGTAGATAATTTGAAATTGCAATATGCCTTGTGATTGCTTGACAAATTTTCATTCTAATGCAACCTCTTCTCCCTTTAGTTCTCCATTAATTTTGGTTCTAACATGGTATGGTTACCAAGATTCATGTAATCAGGCAAGCTTTTAAGGGCTTAGAACCTACCAAAACCTTCTCCTTTTCAGTTAGACTTGTTGGCTCAAGACATAATGATATTTCCATGTTTATAGAATACAGAGACACAGAGACAGGTTTGGCAAAGGATTCAAACAATCAGACTCAATTCTTTGTTATTTCCATTTCCGAGTGATAAAAGTATATACTACAACAACTCAGCTACACGATGAACACATGAGAGCTGAAGAATTTAGTCTTAAAATTGACAATTTGCATGCTTATGTCCTGAACACTGCCAATGAAAAGTAAAACATATTCAGCTCACAAAAGCATTGGTAAATTTACCTACTCCTAGAACTCCTCCATCAGCACAACTTTGGCATGCTGTTCTAGGTGGTGGAGTTGGAAAGAGGCATCGATAGCAAGGACCACTATTGTAATTATAGACAGTGAGCTGCAGCAAAAGTTTCCATAATTATACCCCAAATTATGTGATACAATCAAGGCTTGCTACATGTAGCACTATTCAACTTAAATGCTTGGAAAAAAAATAGATCTATACCTGCCCTTCCAATCCCAGTGCAGCACCCGAAACTAGAGGCTGCATCACATGAAAGCAAATTAAAATTTGCAGTAGAGGCAACTTAAATTTCCCATAAATCATATTTAGCACTTGGGTATCAAAAAATACGATAAATATATGACTGTAACTTCTCAAGTGTGTAATGAATTCAAAAATTGATGCCTAGTAGGACCAACTGCACAAAAATGTTTGGGGCAATAATTCATATAGCACGTGAACTTTAAAATTTTATGAAATTAACATTTTCCACCAAATCTATAACATAAATTCAACCCAGCTCAGAAACCAAAATATCGGTAATCGAAATCAATCTTCATCTCTCTCAGAATTAATATGGACGTTTTGAATTTTAATTTTGGATAGAAATAGCTTCTTTCTGTTGAATTAATATAGGTATCACACGCATTAACGGACCAAACACTAATAATATTGGCTATAAAGTGCATAACCAACCATAGATGGAAAAACCAAACAGTTGAAGTAACAAGGGAAAAGCCTGTATGGCATCAGTTCAAATGGTTTTCTCACTTCATCACAGCAACATTTACTTACCTTTCCTAGTACCACACAACAATCACTGATCATGTACCGGGTTGGAGCATTATCTGTTGCATCTACTATAATATCATATCTGACAAATTTAGACAATTAAAACATGAATCAGTGGTAATATTAGAACTTAAAAGGAAAAGGTAAGTACTATAGAAGAAAGAGGCCTCGGGTGAAAAGAAATGTCAACACAATTATAGAAACCATACTTGCTGAGAATTTCCAAAGCGTTGGAAGTCCGCAAAGCTTCTTCATGTTCCACAACTTGAATAGTGGAGTTGATCCTAATTTTCTAAACATCTTAGTTCCAAGAACAGGGATGATACAAATATTACAAAATGAAGGAGGAAAATTCACATAGGGATTTTTATTCAGTTTGTCAATGAAAGTTGATGTGATGAATAGCAGGTGAGAGAACATACGAGCGACAAGCAGCAGCAGCAGATTTCACTTTTGGCTTACCAACATATGCTTCCCTGTGAATAATCTGAAATACAGCACAAACAAGTTGAAATTAACAACAGTAGTTCAGAACAAAACCATTCGGTAAATGAACACAAACACAGTAACACAGAAAGCACAACACACCGAGAGCCTTGAGGCATGCCCTAGCATATTATTTTACCTGCCTATGCATATTATTCAACTCAACCACATCATGATCAACAATACCCAAGCGTCCTGAGCATAATTTATAAAACGTAAGCTCCAAAACGAGTATAGACTAGGACAACGATGATTAGAACATAGAAGTGTGATACATTACCAACACCAGAAGCTGCAAAGTATAGCAATGCAGGAGCACCCAATCCTCCAGCCCCCACAACCAAAATCGATGACTTCAACAAATTTGCCTGCCCTGCACCACCCCAGGAGTTTTGAATTTAAATTAAATTTGGTTTTTGTAGCATGCTAAATATGAATAAGAATATTAAAAAAAATGATGAAAGTGGAAAGAAACCTTGAACGCCGAAGGACGGAAGTACGAGGTGGCGACTGTATCTGTGGATCATGTCGGGAGTCAAACCGTTAGCGGGGTACGATGAAGAACCATTAGATGCGGCGGCGGCGTTTTGGAGATTAATATCTTTGAGTTGAGCTTCAAGCAGCGAGATTTTGTTGTCGATTTCGGTCTTCGCATCTTTGAGTGAATTGAGTTGGCGAAGAATCTCAGACGCAGACGACATTGAATTAGTGGAACAAACGAGCGTTTGACTTCACCGTACTGTTCGTGTTGAACTCTGTTTTCGCGCAACCGCAAACGCCGAAAACAGAAGCAAAACCAGGGTTTTCTAATTCCCCATTTGGGGGGAAATACAATAGTTTTTTAATTTTGACCAGTTTTTTGTCTGAATAATTTTTTAAAACTTAAATATATGTGTGTTTGATAATTGTAAATTCTTTTTTATAAAAATCCATCCTATTCGGATTTTGGTAGTTGAAAGCATTGTTATCAAATCGAACCGGTTCGGTCAGTCTAAATGATTATCAGTTATGTAACCGGTTTGGGTTAATTTTTAATTATATCGGTTCAACCACAGTTTGACCCCGGTTTGATCACGATTTGTTTGAACCGTTATGTTCATCGGTTCAATAACTGATCCGACTCTAAAAACATTAGTGGAAAGAAATTACTGCAAGTGGTAAAAGAAAATATATCATTTACTTTTAACTGGTTAATTTACATGCTAAGTAGTTCTGAAAATTTGTTAATGCAACTATTTTTTTTATCTGAAAATTATTAGTCTTACCTTAAATTTCTTAAATATTTTAAGATTATCTATAAATAAATATTGTGTTCTATGTGCGGATGTATATGCCTATTTAGGAAAAAAATCTTAAAGATGAGTCACATAGTTATCTTTTGTTTGGATAAGAAAAGAAAGAAAAATATAAATAATAACATGTTTTCAATTAATTAAAAATAAAATAATTAATAAAAAATGATTTTACAAAGATTAAATATTTTTAAAAAATAGCTTTCCATTTCTTTTCAATTCAAATTTTAAATATTTCCTTCACTCTTGATTGTTTTCCCCTTCAAATTTGTGTCTTGTCAAACAATATGATAAGTAAGAGTGATTATCCATTTGAGTTATGGATATATATGGATAGAGACTAGGTGCAATCTTGTCCTTTTGTTTTGGATTTAAAAAAGCAAACACTCACACACACAACTCAAGAATCTCAACCCAACTAGAACATTTTTCTGCAGACAGAAAGAAGCAAGGAACGACCATGGCTGGTGGGCACTTCAACAATCTTCTCCATGCCACTTCACGATCCTCCTTGCTAAACCCTACTAGGCCATTCTTCAAGAACACCATAAGGGTATCTACTTTTCATTTTCTTGCTTTTGTTATTCCTTTAATTTGTGTTGAGATACTAATTGATAAGAACTACTTGCCATGGATTTTTCAAAATCTCTTGTATGAAACTCCTATTAGGAAACTAATTGAGAAACCTTCGTTTTGTCTTTGGCATGTGTATTAGAATTATGGGCAAGCAAGTAATGGAAACCGTGGCCGTTTAATGGAAGAGAGGGCACCTTCCACAGCTGAAGAATTCCAAAGAGTTGCTGAGGAGAAAGCCAAGGAAGCTAAGGAACGAGTGGCTAATCACAGTGTTAGTGATAATAAGGATGAATCTGGGAAGCACGGATACAAAGAGCATGAAGTTAAGAAAGGTGAATAGGAACCTACTTTTTCGACTATGAGATTTTAATCTATGTTTATACACAGAATAAAGTTATGTAATTATTTTCCAAAAGCTTTTTTTTCTGGGTGTTTCTACAAGAAACCCAGCAATTGAAAGCTGCGATTTTTATTAGTGATGACCCATGTGTATGCAACTGTTTGAATTTTACTTAATACCATTTTTTTTTTTTTACTTATCAAATTTGTGACTTTTTGAAACCCATTGCAGTTAATTGAATTATTAGATAATTGAGACAAGTTTGTAGTTCCTATAAAATTTTTACTCTATAAGTTGGTCATTTAGCAAAAACCCTTGAGGATGTTGTTGCTGCAAGGCATTGATAACACAGGTAAACACATCACAGCAGAATGATCAACAGTTCTGTAGTTAGCTGTTTTTTTGTGACAAAAGAAGTAAAATTTGTGGCCACTAAAACACTTTCTTTTCCTCTTATGGTGCTTTCCTATTCTGTTAAATGTGTATTTTGCCGCAATGTTCTTATCCCACCTTTGTATTTTGAAATTTTGATTGAAACACCAGCTTTAACACTTACCTGTAAACGTGTGCCAAAGGAAAAATTATTCCCTCCTAGGATATTATTAATCTTAATTATATATAAGTAACATTATGTATGACTCATATTAGCAATTAGCAATTATAATTTATATTTTTTTAAAAAAATAAGGAATACTATATAATTTGTTAGGTGATTTTTTATTAATTAACTACTAGTTAAATAGGATTGATTAAGCCTATTAGATGGTTGTCAATCACCTAATAATTTTTTAATCAGAAGACAAATTAAGCAAAATATGATCCAAATATAGTTGTTGAAATATATATGAGAGATTTTAAAAGAAATATGTAAAAGTGTAAACCACATCAGAATTTGTATTTTTGTTTTTGGTCATATTCCAGAATTTGTATTGTGGTTTCCAAAATTCAAAGTTCATAGATTAAATGGATAGAAGCCCAAAGATATATACAATAATCTTACAACCATGAGTCCTTTTTTGGTGCACCCATCAACATGGAAAACCAATGGGCTTCATTTCTTTTTCAAAATTTTCTTGTAAACTTCGACCCAAAAAAACAATCCCTGAAAACAAAATTTATCTTTTCGTCAAAATTATGAATTAGAGAAAAAGGAGAATTATATATACACAAAACCTGAGAAAAAAAAAGCAGCTAGAACCATAAATTAAACGACACAACCACTTAACATCAAATCTCAAGTTCAAGTTTCAAATAATATAATTATAAAAAAAAAACCTTAATATAATCTATCTTATCGGTTTGGATTCTAAATAGATATTTCAAATGTAACATGCAAATAACCAAAAGGTGAAAGATAGTCATTTTAAATTCTTCAATTAGCAACCGGTAAATTCATTCATTTTATATGATATATCTTATTCGAAATTAAACCTAACAGATTAACTAATAGGTGTTTAAATAATATATGTTTGATTTTTTTAAAATAAGACTTCGGGTTGGAACATTGTGGGTATAAACAAATTCTCACTTAAAATGTTAACTTCATCTTGATATAAAGATAGCATATACATTCATACTGAAATTTCAAATCACATTTTAAGCTTAAACAAGCTCCTAGTAGTACATCTACATGCACTCAGGTATTCCTTTTGATATTCCTAAATTTTACTTTTCTTGTAATACCAAATTGATACCTAATCTTGCTCGTTTGGTTTGTAGTTAGGAAAATAAAATTATGAAACTGAAAAAATCTAAATGTTAATATTAATTATTTACACCGTTCGAGGTAGTCAAAACTCTATTTGACCGTAAGATCTTCTTTTTGTTGGTCAAATATCAGTTTAACCAATCCAAACGGAAAACCAAACGTATATTGACGAGGTTTCTGTCAAATTTCAATAATCTTTAAGAATTATCGTCTAAATCGTGAGTTTCCTGAATCATCATCCATCACCATTATAGTTTTATAAATTTCTTAAGGTTTAGTGATTATTTAGTTGATCATTAAACCAACTAAACTGATGTTTGATAAAAAAAAATCTATAAACTTAATAAAATTTTAATTGTTTCAAATATAAATAATTAATATTAATGATTAAATTTTTTATTTTTACTATTATATTTTTCAAATATAGATAATTAAGGTATGCTTCGTTCAGAGCGTTGGCTTTTGCATCTGCCGTTCTGCAAGGTGTCGTTAGTATTACTTTTACGACACTAATTTCAAACATTCTCGTGCCATAATTATAGTTTTAGTATCAATAAATTGTGCTTAATTTATATTAACCTATAATAAACATATTGATTGATAATTGAATTATTTAAACACGTTGTTAAAGGGATTTAAATTTTCTTGTGTGTAACATGAAAGAGAATCACTACATCATTTTAATCTCATCTAATAAATATTTTACAAATTTAAGTAAGAACTAATAAGAATTTAGGAAAGATAAAAGTATGATATTACATTATTAACATTGTCATTTTTTAATAAATTAAAATTAATGGTTCTTCATATTATATGATGTTTTCTTTTTTAGTTGAGAGGAAAAAAAATTATTTCAATAATCTTTACATCTCAAAATGATCTTTACATGTGTCGACAAATGATAGGAATAAAGGAAAAAGGGGTTTTTATACGGCCCACAGTGTGACGTGCAAGGCTTCAACACATTTGAATTGAAGCTTAGTGATAGTGACGAATACTAGAATTTTGAGGACTTCAATTAAAACGCAGCATTGTGGCACTAAATCATGCTTGATTTTCGTATTGCAAAAGCGCTTTTGCTCCTTCAATTGCCAACCGCAATTAAAGGACTATAACATTGTTGGATCATATTATAACGAGAGAAGAGAAACCCATGAATCCCGTGAACTCTGTTTCTTCTTGAAACTCCCAATCAATCTTTTCACATTTGTTACAACCTGCGTTTCCCAAGTGTTGCAAAATCACACTCTTCTTTTTTCTGTCGGTAGCTTCAATTCATTGATATCAAAACCGAACTGGTTCGATCGGTTCGACTGGTTGAACCGTGAACAGTTTAGGTGACTGATGCAGATCAATTCTTTAATACTACCAGTTCAATCACGGTTGAACCCCGGTTTTAATACGGTTTTCATGAACCGGTACCTTCACCGGTTGAATGACCAATCCAGTTTTAAAAACATTGCTTCAAATCCTTTAATATTATGTTATCACACCTTTCAATTATTCAATTATCACAAATGCTATAATTTAGAGAATAAACTCATAGAGATTCAAATCCTTGGTAAATGTATAGAAAGACAAAACTCACATGAAAGAATTTTCTGTATAATATTTTGCAATTAACTAGAAGCTATTAAAGGTGTTTCATTGTGAAAAACATTGAATCTAGCAAAAACTCCTACTAATGGTGCTGTGTTATAGGTGCAAGCCTCTGTTTGAACATAATTTCTTCTATCATCTTTAAATTGGTCCTTCATATCAGGCCCACCAACGAGGGCCCCAGTTAATACATTAGGATTGGGTTCGGCGCGTCCATACCAGTTATCATACCCCTGGGTGCACCCAATAAAACCCCTGTTCCCTTTGTATGATTCAGTGGATGCACCTCTATGGTGCACCCTTTGAGGGAAACTGGGACCGTAACCCACCAAGTAGCTCATGGCCATTGGATTAGAACCCAAGATGTAATCAACCTGGGATTTCGCGAAGGCCAAAATCTCAGAGGGACCCATGTCACGCTTTTGGCAATGCAGTTTCTGATTCGTGGGGAGGAGATGATCAGAGTAGACTGTGAGGAGAAACGACGCCGTTGCGACGTATTGCATGTTGTTCCATTCGCGGACGTACAGTAAGCCCCCTGGGGTGCGTTGCACGTTGCTCATGCTGTTGTTGTTGAGATTGAGACACGCGCATAGGTAGTGCTCCGCTTTTGAACGATACTGTTTTAGTATCGTTTCGTGTTTCGTATGTTTCTCTTGTGCGAGAAGCTAAGAATACATTAAATATTTGATAATATTAATATAAATAAAAAAATGTTTGCTTAACTTAAATAATAGAAAAAAATCCACTGCCATTACCATAGAAGCAATGGTTTGAAGACCAGCATACTTAACATCCCAGCTGAATTCAGTGATGGCCCAAGTGGTCCCACCAAAGTCTCTGGCATTGTCCAAAAAATACTTCAAATATTCCTCCTTTTCTGTGGCCTTATATATCCAAATTGCTGCCCATAGCAACTCATCCATGTACCCACTAACTGAACCATAATACCCTTTAGCCACTCCAACACTCTCATCATATTTCCCCCTGTACTTGTCACCAAACTCAAATAACTGCAACACAACACAACCACAATCAAATTAATATTCCACAAACACTGATAATTATTAATCTATGTAGTTCAGTCACTAACTAACATACTTGTTCTGCATGATGTAAAAGTAGTTGAGAGTAATGTGGGTTTGTTCTCCTAAACACAATGGACGCCGCCGCCAATGCCGCCGCCGTCTCCCCGGCGACATCCGAACCGGGGTTGTCGGCGTCAACCTTATAAGCTCGCCGTGAAGTCGTCATGTCCTCCGGCCGCTGCCAACAATAGTGATCAGTGTAACCGTCACCCACCTGAAAACTGTCACTCATAAGGACACATATATTATATATAACACAAATTAACACTCTCAATACTAATTTTTCACCCCAGGTTAATGTCAACAAGCGAGTGACACACGCCCCAATCAGGGCGAGTCGGCGCGGAAACTCATCATCATGATGAATCCACTGATCTATTTCTCTGGTTAGATGGGAAGAATTATTTATCCCACTTTCAACGGCGGCGCGTGGGGTAATAATATTCAGTGGAATTAGAAGAAGTGAATTGAAAGAGAAAATACCTGAACCCAAAGTACATTGGGTTGTGTGTGAGCCTTGATGAAATAATCGGTTCCCCACTTGATAGCCTGGAGCGCGTGAGCATACTCGCCGGCGCTAATCATTTGGTCTCCGTATTCTATGGCACCCCATGAGAGTAATGTTATGGTGAATGCCATTGGTAGACCAAATTTAACATTGTCCCCAGCATCATAGTACCCTCCTACGAGGTCCACCTACAAAATAACCACATTGAGGTGAACAAAACACACCATATACATTGAAGTGATTAAGGTTTCGTAAATGAGAAGGTCGTAGGTTGTATTTCCGATTAAGGTTTCGTGAAAAAGAAGATTGTAGATTCAATTTTTTCTTGACAAAAACTAACAATTAACTTTAGTTTATTGAAAAAATATATATATACATATATAGAGAGTTAAGGTTTGTACGTACCCCTTGTTGTAGGCCATCAGTGAGGGCAGAATGGTGACGCCAAGTGACCCTTTGGTTGTGGGGCAAGCGACCAGAACGCTGTGACTCGAAGTAGAGGAGGCTCTGTGACAAGGCTTTGCCGTAGTTAAAGGACTCACAAAAGGGGAAGAAAATTGTGGTGAGAGAGAGTAAAGCAAACCAAACTATGTTTTGAATTTTGCCTTTCTTCATTTCTCTCTCTCTCTCTCTGTGTTATGGGGTCCGTGTCTAGTGTAGGGAAGGAGATTATAAGGGATCGTGGCTCGTATTCGTTGTTACTGTATTTTCTCTTCCATTTATTACTATATCATCTTGCAGTAAACAAATTCAAAAATATCACCAACCTTAACTAGTAGAACATATGGGATTTTTTTTGGATAATCTCTAATTTTTTTTATTTTTATAATTTTATTTTTTCAATTAGATGCTAAACGGATATTAAGTTTAAGATGCACTATCAAGTTGAAATCTTAACAAATATTACTTAGTCTCTTGTTATAATAATAACCTTTTAATTGATTTTAATATTTTGAAAAAAGTGAACATTAGAAAAATAGTAAAAACAGAATAAACTGTAGGAAAAAATTGAAATAAAGAACAATTTATTTTTAAAAAAATTAGCTTATTTTAATAATCACTTGTAAATAAATTAATTTAAAAAAAAACACTTAATTTTAATATTTGGTCATTCGAAACGGTGGGAAAACTAATTACATACTTTGACCGCCGTAGCTGAGCAAAGGTTGAAAGGAAACACATGATTCTCTTTAGTAATTAATTAATACACTTAACTTTGCTTCTTGTTCTTTTATTTAAATACTCTTTTTTACTGTAATCAATATGTTTAATTAATGCTTCTATATTTCGATTAAATAAAATAATTAAATAATAATAATGGTATAATTAGAAAAAAAATTATTAAATACCGTGTTAAAATTTTTAGTTGAAGAAATATTTACAAAACAATTAAAAATTAAAAAGTGGAGATATAAAAAAAATAGAGTAGTTAACTTTAATTTTCAGTATACGAAGAATATAGTTCATGATTTTAAAAATATAACATAAAATAGTTTTGAATGTTTTTAGTACATTTTTAAATAATTTAAAACTACCTTTATACTCCCAGTTATGTCTTTTTTAATGGCAATCAAAAATATATCAAGAGGGTTTATTGTCCAATTGACTGAGCTATGACTTGGCCATTTTTTATTTCCAATTATATCCTTAATATCTCCATTTGATTAGACCTTGATATTACTAATTAAAAAAAAATACAAAGCATTACCTAGGAATAAAAATTTAAAAAAACATTTAAAAATATAATTAGTGTCCAGCACACTAATTTATATGTAATTTAAACGTAATTTGTACTACAAATTTTCAATTTATAATTTCTTAAATGATGCCTTAAGGATGCTGATTAATGACACCTAATTAAATATAAAGAGAAAAGGTAGTTTAGGAAAAAAAACAATAGAAAAATATTCTTAATATTAATATGATATAATATATATTATAAGTTTTAGTATATTTATAAAAATTTAATATTAAATATATTATAATATAATTATACAATTTAAAATATGTCTCATAAATATATTTAAAATATTAAATATGATATACAATTAATATTTAATAATGTATGTATTGTATATATAAATATTTAATATTATATTATAATATCAGTATATAATTTAAAATATATTTATCGTAAATATATCTAAAATATTAAATATGATAAATGTTAACGACACATATTATATTTAGTATATTACAATTATATAATATAAATATATTACTCGTAACTACATTTAATATAGTTAAATGTATTAATTATATAAATAAATAATATAAATAATTAATTTAAATATATTTTCAAGAAACATTAAATATATTATAAAATATCTTTATTATTATATTCAATATTTTTAAGTATATTTATGATAAATTTATTAAATATATAAAAATAATTATATTTTATCTTTTAAATATATTTACAAGAAATATATTTTAAATTATATTGTAATATATTAAATATATTTAATATTAAATTGTAACATTAAATATATTTGAACAATATTGTAATATATTAAATATATTTAATGTTATATTGTAACATATTAAATGTATTTAATATTATACTATAATGTATTAAATATTTATAAATGAATGTTATAAAATATATATAATTATTAAAAGATAGGAACTAATAAATGTAAATAACGTAGATTTAGAATGGATGGTGTATTTTATTTTTCTTTGGGTATTCCCTCCCAACCCTTTCCTCCATACAAAAAGAAAATGACCGATTTCAAAAGTAAATTGATCCATCCACAGTGTCTTAAAAGTCTTTGATTGCCTTTATGTGCACTAATCTATAAAATCAAATTTCTATTAAGTTAACAAATCTTTTAATCCTGTGAGCTCAACCCTAGATTAATTGACGTAACGACCAACCAAACGAGTATTATGTATAACTCATAAATACCTCTTTCCTCACCTTTTTTTTTTGGACAAACCTCTTTCCTCACCTAAACTCTTTGCTTTTAGTAGCCAAAAAATCACCTCACCAACATGAAATGGCAAAAATGTGTCAACTAACGAAGTTCATAGCCCATTAGACTCCGTTCCCATTATCACCCCATGGACAGATCTGGGAAAGCCCGTAAGATTAGGCGGAGCACAAAGGCCCAAAACTCCCAAAAAAATAAAGATTGCTTGCCCATTCAGATTCTCATATTCATCTGCTTTCCAATCACTCCATTCTTTCGTACAGAAGTTTAGCATCAATAATACCATCCTAAGACAGTGTATATACCCTTATAGAGGGAAGCGACTTGAATACACATGAACACACATATCTATTATAGTAGGTTTTCATGTCAGCATTTCAAGTTGAAAGGTTATTCTAATCACTCTTATGGACAAAAGAAGTGTCGGGCATACAAGTCACAACAACATTGGCTACATAATACTAGCTGATATAAGATATAGAAGCTGCTGCATCTTCGGCAATATCTATGATTAAACTAATTCATATAATGATGCAGTGTAAAACGATGATCTCATCTTTCATACTACAGCACCTCCTGTCTGATGAAGCATGGCATCAATTTCATCCCCATCCTCCATTTCAAGCTGCACCAAAAATATTTAAGTCAAAAACCATCCGTATACATAAGGAAGGTCTAAACAGTATGAAACATGAAACATGAGCGGATAATGGCTATTATCAGATAAGTATTCAGATTCTAAACAGTATTAACAATTTATTATGCAACATAAGCAGATAATGGCATATAAAAACCTCATCTGGAGTCTGCTCTGCTCGTAGGCGACGACCATCAAACAGAAAAGCAACAGAGTTGAAATCCACCGACTGTCTGTCACAGTAAGCATTCATAAGCTTTTTCAGATGAGTGCTCCTCTTGATCCTAAAGAAGGTTTCATTCCCATCCTACAAAATCAAAGGGCAGAATAGCATATTTACTCTCAAGTAAATTTAATTTCTCCAATTTTATGCTGCTTATCACATAGCTACATCAACCAAGCCTAGGATAACAAGGTAATGGTATTTTGAGTAGCCTTAGATGACAAAGTATAACCATTTCAATATTGAGAGTCTCTAATGTCAGCATCAATTTGTGATAAATTAAACAAAAACACTTTCAATAACCAAAACCTGAAGGTGTCTAACCATTAAAGTTGAAGAAACAACCTAATAGATATTGTTGTCCACAAACTTCGGTATCACACGTTCACACGGAATAGAAGCATGGATCTTTTTGGAAAACTTTCTAGCAGTACTACAGCATCTTTTAGCACTTGCCAAGGCAACTGCGCCATGCCATGCCACTATAGCTCAATAGCACATTATTGATAACCATATCAAACCCTTGTTTTTAAACCTAGATCTGACTACCAGTTTAACCAAGTGAAGCATAACACAGCTATGCCTCTGGTTCAATTACCCCTTATTATATTATTTGGCTGGATCAAAGTTTGACAACTAATTTAACAAGTTGAATCAATTGAACTGTGATCCAAAGGTTTAGCCAGTTTGATATTTAGTTCAGTTTTTGAGACATCCATCTGAAGGTAATCCTAACTTTGACAAAACAGAAAAGGTACACAAAACTAACATCATATCATATGTAACTTGGGACAAGGAAAACATCAGTGGATTTCAAACCAAGTATATAAACATGTTAATGACCATTCTCTACCTAAGCAATTGTCTTTCACGGTTTGATTAGAGGTCTAGGGGGATTAACTAATATCCAATAAGTACCTTTTGTATTATCTTTCTCACAAAAAAAAAAGAAATTTGAATTATAACTCCCCTTCCATAAGAGACAAGTGAATAGCACAAAAAGTAAGGAACGTACATGTAAACAATTATACCCTGTCTCTAGCAGAGAATCAATATGAATAACATATAATCCTACATATAAGTAAAGGAAAAGCACCTAAACAGCTAAAAAGGACTAAAAGAACAACCAGGTCAAAAACAACTACATCTAACAAAATTACTTTCATTAGTATTATCGCCAGATTGATATTCTCTCGGACTTATCATTTATAGCAAGCGCAATAACAATAATTTTTTCATTAATTTCTAAAAGAACAGAGCAGAAGGGAAAAACTCACTAAAGATACACAAGAACACATGCGCAGATATGAATGCCAATATTTTCTAAAAGTAATTCAGCATGTCAGGAATGAGCTTCAGAATCAATACTCAACGACAAGTAAAATTAAACGGAAAAAGAAACCCTAGGATGCAGTTTTTTCATGCAAAAATCGAAACACAAAAATTTAAAACAAAAGCAAAAATTGAAACACAAGAATTTGATACAATTCCTCGCACTAACAATTCTAACAAAAACAAACATATTAAGACCTCAAAACTTATGCATATACGAACGAAAGTAAAAAGAAAGAGAGAAGAGAAATTACGAACCTGTCCCTTAACCTTGAGGTTGATGTGTGCAGCACCCTGATCGGTGGGTTTCTTGTCTTCCTCGTTCGCCACGCCCGACATGTTCTTCTTCTTCACCTTAATTCTCCGAAAAACAATGTTTTATCTTCCCTCCCTCACCTTAACAACAGGTTATATAGTAAATAAATTCAATTAGTTAAAAATTAAACCTCGTAGTCATCGAATCACAAATTGAAATCTCAGATCTTATTGATGGATTGGATTATCTGGGAATTCTCGTAAACCTTGAGAGTTACTCTGATCTTGATGATGAGTACCACGTTTAACTCATCTAAACTTCTGTCAAGCACAACTAGTTATATAAATTGACATCAATTAATAAAAAATTAAAAAGAAGCGGATGAAACTGGACGGCTCAGATTTCATTCGTACACGTTCCATTGACTCGTGTGCTTTCCCCGTCAAATTTGAACTTATCCGAATTAGCAAGTCGGTGTCCGTGAATTTTCAGTGGGCTCACTCCACCATTGGATTTGTTTTTTGGATAACCTCCACCATTGGATTTAATTCTAGTTTTTTTTTTATATTGGGCCTTAAACAGGCTTTTGATATTTGACCAAAACAAAAAACAAAAAAGCTATGTGGACAAAGGAAATAGCTGACAAATTATTCAGTTTTAAGATTGAATTAAAGTTACTGACCAAAAAAAAAAAAGATTGAATTAAAGTCATTTTTTTATTGAATTACATACAATAATTACATTATAAAAATAAAAATATAATAAATGTATTTATTTTTCATTAAAAAATATCATTTTTCTACTAACTTAAACATAAGCATAGAGGTTTAAGAAAGAACTGATGGATCAAAACAAAGGACTTTACCAACAACATATATGTGATGTGGTATTTCGATTTTCGAATGGTCATTTTATCACAGCATCACATTTTACTATATTAGAAAAAATACATTGTCAGGCTAAAAGCATGGGAACAGCATATAGGACACATTATATATACTTATTATATTGTTTTTCTTTTAATCAGGAAAAAGAAATTCATTAAAATTGAAGCACTAGAGGTGCTATAAATTATAAAATGATGTATAGAAAGTAATGTAAGCCCAAATGCACAAGGGAATTGGGCACCAAAGCTAGGGACTACACAAAAGCCATATGGCAGCTTAAAAGCATGGGCAGAAAAAAAAATAGGATGTGAAAATGGGTTGGTCCATCGGGTACTAAGGCATCGTTTGGTTATTAAGTTCGGTTGGTCCCAAAAATAATTCTACGGTCAAATGGAGTTTTGACTGTCTCGAACGACGTGAAAGATCAATATCAACACTTAAATTTCTCTATTTCCCCAACTCTGTTTCTTCAACTGAAAATCAAACGGACACTCTCCACGTCAAATTAAAAGAGTTTAAAATAATGTTCGTCTTGCCTAACAGTGAATCGGCAGGTTAATAGACTAACCCATCAAAATAAGACACTTTGTTTTTTAAGAAAACATGATGAATTAGCCCACCATTTTTTAAAAAATAAATGTTAAATTAATATAAAAAATCTAAGACATCTTTTTAAAAGATATCAAAGAGAATATTATTAAAGAAAAGTGTACAGATAGTGAGATACATGATTCTTTTAATTAAAAAATAAAAATATAAATTTTAATAAAATTAAGTATAAATTATTTTATTATTAATCTTTATATTATTTTATTCCTTAAGCAGAGACCTTTTGAAGTGGCTCAGCCTATCAAGGTGTTGGCCTCTCAAGTTGGCGGGTCAAATTGTGGTGAGATAGCAAACTGAGAATTTTGTCTGCCCCACCTATTTCAATGGGCCAGATAGGGCTAACTCGACAAGTCTAACCTATTTTGTCATCCTAAAAATATACTACAACTCTACGGTCTCTTAGTTAGAAAATTAATTCTCACTTTAATATCAAATAAGTGAATCATAGATTCCCGTATTTATTGGATTACTGGTTTGAGACTCATGAAGATTAATCTTGTTTAAACTAAGAGATACTGTGAAGTCATTGTATATTTTAATTTCAAACTGAATTGATGAAATCACAAACAAAATAATATAATCACAAATGATCACAAAAATGATAGATGATAGAACCCAAATACTCAAAAAGAGCTGTAAAAATTTATAACTTTTGAGAATTAACTTGAACATATTAATTCAATATAATTTAACCCTTGTATTGTTTTTCATACCTCCCATTTAAGTCTCTTAACTCTTTTTCCCCACTTTGTTGAGAAAAAAATGCATATGGCTAGATACAAAAATAAATGTGAAATTTAATAATGTGTCTACGTTATGAGATAGGAGTGTCCCACTTCCACCCAATCCATCAATACATACCTCCTTGTCCTTATCACTATACCAAGATGCTCCCTCATTAAGTAATAATTTCAGACAAAACCTCTTCCATTTGGTCATAAGTCATACAAAAGATAGAGACTCTCCCATTTAGGGCTAATGTTACCCTTAAAATTTGTAAAAATCTTTCAGGTCCCAATAGTTCTAAAATCAAATTCCTCTATTTTATTTTCCTTACACATTGGGGATGCAATTATGTCAATTTTAGTTATACACGAATGAGACATATACCGACCCAAGAGAGCACCAATCTAAATAGTGTGCTCCAAAGTTTAAGTGTAAAAACGTCTTAGTTCCTTATTGATTATTAACATTTTTAAAGTAAACAATACCAATGTGAAATAGAGAAAAGGAAACTTAATGCACAGTTGTTACTTTGATTATGTTTCACTTTAACATTTCTTCCTAAAACTCATTGAATAAATTATTAATTCAATTAATCCACCTACCAATACAAAAAGAGATATTTTTCATCTAGCTAGAAAAATTGTCATTTTTGAAAAAATACTCTATATGAACATGTTTTGGTATTCAGTTAAAGAAACAAAGTTATAAAAATAAAAAAAATCTAATTGTTAATATTGATTCTTTATATCATTCAAGACAATTAAAACTCCGTACTATCAATAATTTTTTATTCAACCTAACAATCAACTAAGCTATACTTTTAGGACGTTCTCCCTTAACAAAACTCTGCCGACCATTTTTCAGCATCGCTTACCAACGCCCTTTGTGTGGCGTTGAGAGTTGAACCAAACAAAGAAAATGCCCTCTAACCACTTGCTTTAGTTAATACACAGTGTTAATTGATAATCTGTATAATAAGGATGATATATCAAATGCATGTTGAATAAGATTAATTGATAATTGTTATTGTATAATCAACCATCTTATTTTTTTCCTTAAAAATATAGATATCAATCTAATATATTATTGTGTGTATCTATCAACTATAAATATTTTTGCATCCGTAGATATAAGGTATATATACTCATTCTTTTCCTTTTAATTTTAAATTCTAATATATTGATTACTTCCTTAAACATTCGAATATCTATATAGGTAACATTCACATATATAAACAACCATTTAGTATTTCTGATTAGTATCCAGAATTATCATTTAGCATCCTGGATTAATTTTTGGAATTATCAGTTTACTTCCAAATTAACATCTGCAATGAATCGTTGAGCACATCACAACCACATAGGTCCGAACAATTAATAATATTAAAATGAGGATAAATTAAATTTGGTTAAGATTTATTAAAAAAGAGGGAATAAAATGGCTCAAGAAAACAAGTGAATTTAATGTTTTAATGATTACGAAAGTATCAATTACTATCTTCATCAGCAAGTATTTTTAATTAGCAAAAGACCCCCCAATATTATATTATATGCACTTGATTGCGTTCATAATGGCAAAGTTAGTTGGCTGTTTGTGTGGCATATAAGAATGATGCATTTCACCCACTGATAGAAGACTCCTTCATTCTTTTCCCTTTGAAAATTTAATACCACTTATTTATTTATATATTTTGTAAATAATTTTGTCATTTTATGTTTCTCCCACACCAATAACTAGGGATGGTAAAAGATGCCCGCACCCGTGGGTACCCATGGGTAAATACCCGAACAGATTAAAAAACCCTAAAAACAAGTATCTGCGAGTAACGGGTATTTGAAAAACCCGCAAATAAATGGGCGGGTACGGGTATAAGGGTATCCGTACGCGCGGGTACTCGTATATGTGAAAATACTATAATATGAATTGGTGTGTTGAACATTTTAGTTTATTTTAACATTAAAATTATATTATAGATTATCATATTATTTTTATTATCTTATATTAAAGATTTTATAGTTGTTGTATCAAATTTAGTTTAATTTATGGATTTGTTATAATTTGGTTTTATTATAATTTAAGGTTGTTATAATACTTTATTGTTAGTTGACTAGTACTTGTGAGTTCCCATAGATTTTTAAAACCCGAAAAAAAAATCGTTATGCGGGTAACGAGTAGGTGCGGGTACAGATCGGGTAGTATGATATCCGTACCCACCCCGTCCCCGTTTACATTCCTACCAATAACTTTTCATATATGGCAAAATAAATTTAAAAATATAAAATGACTTATTTACAATTATTATGGCCTATAATTGTTGTTTATGACTCGTTATATTTTTATTCCGGTAATATTTGATAGGATAGGAAAAACGGGATGTGATAACGATGGAAACAATCTCCATTTTGGTATTTAATGATTTTTAAAAATAATAATTCGATTTTTAAATGACAAATAAATTAATTTAGCAATCAAACGTATTATTCTGACATCAAAATATTTAAAATTATTTATTAAGGCCAACCTAACTTGATATTATTTATGCGCTAACCAAAAAGTCATTTTAGAGCAGATTAAATATTGATTATCATTTGCCATCTAAAGCATTAACTGGGCAGAAAAATCCATATTTTGGCCCAAATTACATTCACTTTACATAATGAAAAAAGTTTGCACCCTATCATTTAATATATTTTATTATATTATTTAATAAATAAGTTAACTCTAACACTTTTCTAATTAAAACAGAAAAACTTCAGCCCTTTAAGCTATTAAATGTTAAAACATTTAATTAGAATTATTTATAATAAAATAATTACTTTTATTTTAATAAAGAATATTATTTTTAGTTAACCTATGCATACGTCTAACTATATTAATACATATATTTTGTACAATACAAGATATCACGTTTACAAAATATTATATCAAATTTTTATATAAAAATAAATAATATAATACTTTATTATTATATTATTTTAATATATTTAAATAGGTTAACTTTTAAAGTTTGAATGATTTTTTAAACAACTGAAACGTATAATTTTATAATTGATGATTAAGATTAATCGTGTCAGTTTTAAAAAAAATTATGTGACATTTTAAGTGTTTATGTAACTTTAAAAAACTTTTATTTCAATCATTTATTGTATAGTTATATGGCTTAATTTACTCATCTAACTCTAAGGAAACCTTTCTGATAACCTACATCATATATATAGGTGAATATATACCTGAGAAAAATGTAAATTATACAGGGGAAGTACAACCAACCCTAAATAAAATTACAATAACATGTACAGCTAATAACATATTCAATTATTTGCAAATTGTTGTATCTCTGAAGACGAAGGAGTATGAACAACCTATATTTATTTTGTCATATTTACTCATTCATGATGTGAAAGTGTGATTCCTAGAAATCTTGCTGTTAAATAAGATTCAAGGAGTTATTTTATATATCCACCATTCATGTACTGCATGTATCTCTGTCGTCTTTTTTTTCAGGGTCGAATGATGATTTTTTTTAATCAGTTAAAATTAATAATTAATTTGTTTAGATTTGATAGCCCCAGAGAGTCATTTTTCTCTCCTTCACCAATCCATTTGTTAATGGTGGAAATAGTTTTAGGAATTTGAAAGGGAAATGAAATGCTTAATTCTTCGATATTGCTTTGCACTTGCACGAATCAGTTTTCCTCAGAACAAAGATAACCCTTCTATGAAACTAGTGGGAAATTAATTAAGGAAATGCTACATACAGATTGTACAAGTCTCTCATTCGATACATTAATGAAGTGTTGGTTTAGTTTGCAGTTAGAAAAATCGAGTTATAAAAATAAATAAATTTAAAGATTAATATTAATCTTTCACGTCATTTTTTAAGTCATCGTAGATTAAGTGTTAAATTATACACTTATTGCCTTTTTGAGGTTTGACTAAGCAAAATAATTTTTATTTTCACCTGAAAGAGTCAAATATAAATAAAAGGTGAGAGGTAAAAATACATTTTAAGAAATAATTAAATGGAAAGAATGGGTGTGTACATTATAAGATATATATAGAGAGAGAGAAAGAATTTTAATTATTTCATAAATTAAAGAATGCTTAAATTCGTTCATACATTGATTATTTCACTAACACTAACCGTAAATAAATGATGCTCAAACCTGTTTATTTTGTGTTAATTGGAGTTTTAATTTAACATGCTCAAACCTATTCATTTTTGTGAATGAGTTGAACTAGTTCTATAAATTTAGGTTTTTTTTGAACCGTCCTTGTAGTTTTACAAAAACAAAGAGTAAGTTCGTTTAGTCTGTAGTAGATGCAGGCTGAGCCAAAATAGCCTTTGCTTATCAGGGTTTTGATTTTAGATACTCAGACTTATCTATTTTATGAGTGTCAAGTCAGTCCATCAAAATGAGTAAAATAAACTCATTTTATTAACTCTAATTAAAACTAATATTATCCAAATTAGACTGAAACAACTCATCTAATCAGTTAAATTGTAAATTAATAGATAATTAATTTAAATTAAATTTTTAGTATTAAATATTCAACCATGGTTGGAATTTTAATTTAAGTTTACTGTCGGAATCTGAAAATACTGGAGAGAATCATGCTGATTTCCCAGTAATGGGCATGACATTCCCTGGTTTGTGATGGATGAAATGTAAAAGAAATAGAGATGACAATTCCCAATAATTTCAGTAGCTACCTCTATTATTTTTCAAACGATAATGATGATGAATTGCATTTCTTCTCCATCATCTACTCAAGTACAAGTCTTGCTCATTCCTTTGGGTTCATATTTGATGGTCCCCAATTGGTGATTAAATAAGGACACGTACCCAACTTGAACTCTTTCCTTTGTTTATTACTATTTTGAATTGGATTGTTTTCGAATTATGAAAGACCTTAGTTATCAAAGAAGACATGCCAAGATATATGTCGACTAGATTATTTTTTTTCCCTTCAAGATTTGCGATAAGAAATTCGAATCAATCTGGATATTGCATTTCTCAAGTGTGTGCAATGTACCTAATACTGCCAAAAAAAACCCACATTTGAATAGTCGTAATATGCTACCTAATTAATGTTAGAGTTTGTAGTTTATCCATAAATCAAACAAATGGCCACCTATCTTCGGATATCTTTTTTCGAGTCTAGGGAACATTTTTTAAGTGCAACATGCTCAATTTCTATTATTCTAATAAGTAGTTTTATATTTCCTAAAAAATTTCTATTTTGGCTCATAACAACTAAAAAGAATGTTCTAACTCTCATAATATATTAAAGATTTCATCTTAAAACCAATTGACAATGTTTGAGTGGCCCAATAGGTAGGGATGGCAATTTAGACCTGGCCCGTCGACCAACCTGTTTGACCCGGCCCGTTCAGCCTGTCAAAATGGGCCTATGTAGGTCGGTCTATTGGGCCAATATTAAGATATTAAAAAAATAAATTTATATCAATATTTAACTTATATATCTTAAAAAGACTATGTTTTTGTTTCCTTTCTCTACGTAGACCCTAAAACATTTTCGGCCACTTACCATTTATGTTCCTACTTTCTTAATTTATATACGTTATTATAAATTTAATAATATAATATTATATATATATAATAAAATTTTATTTTTATTTAATACAAATATAATTTATTTAAACCTTTAATGAAATAAATTGGGTTAATTATAAAAAAGTATTTTAAAAAAACAGGTTAGTCTATTAGCCCGCGGGCCACATAAAATACGGGTCAAACCAATGTTTCAAGCCTATTTTTCTATTTTGGCTCGACCCGTATTTTGACAGACTTATGCGGACTTTGGCCCAGCCCGTTAGTCCATTTTGACACTCTTACCAAGTATTTAAACTATACAAAATATTATGAATTATGTGATGTAGAATTTTCAACCACACTCATTATTTAATTGAGTCAATATACTCTTTATAATTTTCTATAAAATTAAGAAAATTGATTTAACATCCTTATAAATTAAAATATCTTATGTAAGATACTTTAATAAGATATTAGCCTTATCAAATAAGTTCCCAGAGTCTTCATATGTTATTAGAGTCTTTATATGTTCAAAAATTCTTAAAGTATCTCTTTAATTTGTATTTTATATGCTCCCAGAATTAGAAAACTTTTAAAGGGAAATGCAGAAGAACGAAGGAACAGAATTGGTTATACCACGGAAACAAACAGATAAACGACCATAACCTTCAATATAATCTAAATTTATTCATCGTACTTTATATTTGGTTGAAGAAACAGTTGATTCAGCTAACGTAATATGTGTCAATATCTTCAACGACATAGAAACTAATTCTGACATGGAATCCACAGCCATAGTAAATTCTCACTAGATAATCACGTCAAAATCGAAGAGTGTTTGATTTTTCATTATGGTAGATGTAACTCAAAAACAAATATATGTATTAAGTAAAGTTTAAAATATTAAAATAAATTTTCTAAATTTTTCTATTTTCATATTATATCAAACGGATCCAAAATCTTATTGGATAAGAATAATTATACGGTGATGCCTAGTCTAGAATTATTATCATCATATATAGTCCAGAATTAATTGCAAACAAATAATTACTACTATTATTTTTGCCATAAACCCAAAAGAAACAAAACCAAGCACATCAACTAGCTGGCTAGCAAAGTCCAACGTTCAAATTTGAGCAAAGTTATTAGAATCTAAGCCATGGTTCTTGAGAATCATCATTGTTTCATTTTCATTTTCAAGTGATTATTAAAAACGCAGCCAATAATAAAAATGTAACCTCCACTTCCCCTTCATAATCGCAACCACATCCCGTGACGTGTCCCTGTCGACAACAATGTCCCAAAGAAGACACCCCACGTGTACGGTCAATAAACAGGGACCTATGATCCAACGGTGATTTATATTGTTGTATTAACATTAACATAATCTAACATTAAAATTTTCTAACCTAACATTAGCGGTTCTGAGATACTGCATTGGTGGGTGGGTCTCCAATCCAACAAAGGACCCCACTCCCACTCACTATAAATTTCCACACCTTCCCATCAGAAACAATAACTGCAACTTTTCTTCTTCCTCTGTTTCACATGCTCTGCTTCTCCAAGGAACAGAGCATGGCATCGGCAATGGCACCTCTCTCATTCCTTCTCTTCTTCATCCTTCTCTCATTCTCCGCTCCATCATCAGGTGAAAATAACCATACATTTAACAACTCATAAGCTTATAAATTTCCACATTGCATTAACTTTTTGGACCAAAGTTAATTTGTTACGTCTTCTTTACCCGTGTATTAACTCATCACTCTTTGCATGTTGCATTAATTATTAACATAATAGTTTGTTTGTTTTTTTGCATGTTTTTGCAGCAGCTGGTTCTGTCGGAATTAACTACGGAAGAGTGGCGAATGACTTACCTACACCTGACAAAGTAGTGGAGCTTTTGAAAGCACAAGGGCTGAACCGTGTTAAGCTATACGACACCGACAAAACCGTGTTAACCGCATTTGCAAACTCCGGTATAAAGGTGGTGGTTGCCATGCCAAACGAGCTTCTCTCCGCCGCCGCAACGGACCAATCCTTCACCGACGCGTGGGTCCAAGCCAACATCTCCAACTACTACCCCGCCACGCAAATCGAAGCCATAGCGGTAGGAAACGAAGTGTTCGTGGACCCAAACAACACCACAAAGTTCCTCGTAGCCGCAATGAAGAACGTTCACGCTTCGCTCGCAAAGTACAAGCTGGACACAAACATCAAAATCTCCTCCCCAGTGGCACTCTCCGCACTGCAAACCTCGTACCCAACATCCTCCGGTTCGTTCAAGGCGGAACTGGTCGAACCGGTGATTAAACCGATGCTGGGTTTTCTGCGGCAGACGGGTTCGTACCTAATGGTGAACGCATACCCGTTTTTCGCTTATTCAGGAAACTCGAACCAGATCTCGTTGGACTACGCGCTCTTCAAGGAAAACCCGGGAGTGGTGGATTCCGGTAACGGGTTAAAATACATGAACCTCTTCGACGCACAAATCGACGCCGTTTTTGCCGCCATGTCAGCGGTTCAATACGACGACGTTGACATCGTTGTATCCGAAACGGGTTGGCCATCCGCAGGGGATTCTAACGAGATTGGAGCGGGTCCTGATAATGCGGCGTCGTATAACGGAAACTTAGTTCGACACGTTTTAAGTGGGAATGGGACCCCCTTGAGGCCCAAAACTGAACTCAACGTTTTTCTCTTCGCACTTTTTAACGAAAACCAGAAATCGGGCCCAACATCGGAGAGAAACTATGGGCTTTTTTACCCGAGTGAGAAGAAGGTTTATGAGATTCCATTGACGGCTAATGAGGCCCCGTCGTCGTCGCCGCCTTCCGGCGTCGGGAAGAGTCAGGTTCCGGTGAGTGGGAACGTGTCGACGGCGGCGTCTGGGGGCCAAACGTGGTGCGTGGCGAATGGGGAAGCGTCGAAGGAGAAGTTGCAGGAAGGTCTTGATTACGCATGTGGAGAAGGTGGTGCTGATTGTGCTCCGATTCAACCGGGTGCCACGTGTTACAATCCTAACACCTTGGAGGCTCACGCTTCCTATGCTTTCAACAGTTACTACCAGAAACAGTCACGTGCCTCTGGCACGTGCAACTTCGGTGGCTCTGGGTTTCTCGTCACTCAGCCTCCTAGTAAGTATCATCCCTGCACTGCATTAGTTTCTATCTTAAGAAAATTCTTTATTTCAATTTTTTTAAATGTTTAGTATAGTACATTCTATGACACCTAAAATTATATAAAAAAAAAATGTTTTTTACAAAATCTTATACCTTAAACCCTAAACCCAATAATTATCTGCTATCAATAATGACCTAAGATTATCGGAGTAGAGATAAATACTTACCCTAAGAAAACAATACCTTTTAAGTATTCATTACACTTTTTTTATTTCATTTTTTGAAGTTTTAGATATTTTGATGAACACGTCAATTGTGTTGAACATTTTACCTATCGTGGGAGAAATGTTGTATTATTGATTGATTGCTTGCTTAGTCCAATAAGTTGATATTAATGAGGTTGAAATGGGACGGTTATTTAGTCAATGTCTTGGCATCAATTGAGTTTAATTAATTTTTGCGTGGTAAGTAACAGTGTTTTGTGATGTGTGTTGCAGAGTATGGGAACTGCGAATTCCCCACAAGATACTGAAAGGATGGAAATGGAGTGTGGATTAGGTGAAGCTTAGATTTGGGTTTTCTGCTTTTTCTCTGATTTTCCATGGTAGCACGCGTTTAGGGTTTGAAAAACATGGCGTTACTTGTTCTTCTGCCATTGTTTATTGTTTGTTCCTTTGTATTTAAAATAAACATTTATGAGTAGTTTGGAGGATTACCTATTTCATTGACTAATTTATTTGTAATTATCTATGAAAAATAATAGCATATACACAATATTTTTTCAGAGCTTTTGTTTCTTCTTTACGTTTTATTGATGGCTCAATTGCTTTTAGTCCCCTTTTTAAAATATTTGCATCATGTTTTATTTGAAAACACGAAACCATCTTGGAGTTGTATATTTGATTATAATAAGTTAGAAATTAGTACTGTGGCACAAAACTTCATTGGATTATATAGTACAGAAAACTAAGGCTAATAATTGGTTGGATTATATATAATTAAATTACGATAACATAAACAAGTAAACGACAATGTGTATGCATATAAATTAGTACCAAGAAACTGATAGCTTGTCAATTTCGAAAAGAAAAATGATCAGAGGACAAAAGCTTTCATCAGCAATTCTAATTATAATCAAGCCACTAGTAATCAGCGTGAAAGAATTGAGTAGTTTGAAGTGTATTGTAAAATCTGTGTTTTCACTTTGCATTATATCCAAAGCATACAAGGGAAGAAAATGATATCCTTTTTATTTCCAATTATATCCTTAATATCTCCATTTCATTAGACCTTCATATTCCTAATTTAAAAAAATTACCTATGAATGAAAATTTAAAAATATAATTAGTGTCCACCACACTAATTTCTGTATTTTAAACGTAATTTCTAATACAAATTTTCAATTTATAAATTCTTAAATGATGCCTTGAGGATGCTGGTTATCAAGATACCTGATTCAATATAAAGAGAAAAGGTAATTTAGAGAAAAAAACAATATAAAAATATATTTCTTTATTTCTATTCCAAATAGAGAAGAAAAAAAAAGTTCCTGTTTAATTGCTTAACTGGAGTTTTAAAAAACTACTAATTACTTATTTCAATGAAAGAGAAAATGTGATAATTAAAGAGATACTAATAGATTGAAGGGTTTTAGTTAAGTTTAGGAGATAAATAACTCACTTAATACTAATTAAATGTAACTTATTTTTAACTAATTCTAACAAAAAAAAATGTTATGATATCATCAGATTTCGGATAATCAGTTTTAGTTAAGTATAAATAGGTAATTTCGATTTATAATTATTAGGTTAAACTTATTTTATGTCATAAGAAGCCATACCCATAGAAAAAAAATATCTAAGACCTTCTAAATTCCAGTAATAATAACTAAGTCAAATAAATATATAATCAAATAATTACATAAATAAAAGGTTTTTTACCAAAAAAATAAAGAATAAGGTAGATAAAAAAATGTAGTTACTCCCCCCAAAACCTAGCTAAAGAATAGGATAATAATAAACAAGTAGCTGCACAAGGTAAAAAAAAAATGAACAATTGAACAAATAAGAAAGAGGGGAAGGGTAAGAGGAAGCAACGTCCTTGAGAATAAAATATAGGAAGCTCAAATTTCATTGTGTTATAGGGGCTTTAGTTAATCCGATTGACAAATATTTAAGATACTTAATCAAACTTAACCATTTATTTATCCAATCACCATTAATCAGACCACCACAAGCTTTCATCAGCAATTCCAATTCTAATCACCCAGTAAACATGTGAGTGAAACACAAACAGAAAGTGACATTGCAGTGGTAATGCAAAGGTGGACACAACTGGTAACATCAAAACAGCAGAAGATACTAGCATAGAGTAAATATAATCGACCTGCAGACCCTCTGACGCTTAGGATTCTTGGCAGATGAATCTTCAAAGTTGAGTTTAGCCTCCGCAGCAATGATGTAGTCTGACAGATAGTAGCCTACACTCTTACCCTTATCATCGTAAGCTGCTCTAAAGTCCTTGTAACCCATTGCTTTTGCATACTTCTCAGCAAACTCAGCAGAAGGGTAAGTGTCAAGAGTAGCTTTATACTCGTCGATAACAATATCACCTTTCTTGTCATCAATACCTTGCAGAGTTGCAGGGTAAGTGTCAAGGGCATGTTGTTCTACTTCGTCCATGCAAAGCTGGCCGTATAAAGGAGACACTACGGCATATAACTCCTCAGGTGGCTTGTAGGCAACACCAACCATAAGATCCCTTACCAAGTCATCCAAGACCATACTGGTATAGGACACACAATCAAGGACAGAGTATGGGATAGATTCAGCCTTATCTAACTCTTCAGCTAACTCTTCTGCGTGAGCATAAGTCAGACATTTCAGTTTAGGTGCAGGGTAACCACCCCTCTTAGCTAACTCGCATGCAGCTCGGTACACATAAGATAATTCTGGGTCAGCTCCATCAATATAGCCACTACTGCGAGACATACAGTGGGGCATACCTGAACTTGGCTTCATGCTCGCGCATGTTTGCTCCTTCCAAATGCTCTACACGGCCAGCCCACATCCTAAATGTGTTACCAGCCTCGGTCCTAACCTTCGGCAGCAAAGTTTGGGCATGCTCAGCAGGAGTAGTAATGATGGCTGCATTTATCTGGAACTCCTCTTTAGTGAGATAAGCTTGGGTTAGGTAAGTAGGAACCCCTACCTTGTCGCATTGTTCTGCGATCAGCTTAGTGTAAGGTCTTGCTTCAACACAAATACTAGGGGTGAAGTAAGTATCCGCTTCAAACTGGGTAGGCACACCAAGGAATCTTATCTTATAACCGTTAAGGCCTGTACGCAGGCTGATCATATCGATTTGTGGATCCTTAACAGGTGGTTCATCCCAGAAATTCACTGTACTTGTGATCTGCTTGTCGGAATCATCAAACGTGAAAGTGCGACAGCCAAAGTCCAAAGCTTCTTGCTGAGAAGAACGGTCCAGTGCCTGATTCATTCTACTCCCATCACCAACAGCAGCATAGTATGCGTCAAACGCTCTCCTAACATTCCCATCGTTGTCCTTGAGCAACTTGGCAGCTTTAAGGATTAAGTTCCAATGTCTGTTTGTGTCATTTAACGCAGAATAGTTGCCTCCGGGAACAACTGAGTGAGCAGTGACGTGATAAGGCCTAAAATCACGGATATCCCTTGTGCCTTCTTGTAGATGTCCATGTGCTTTGATGCTTGGGTTGGGATATTGCACTTGGGTATGCTAGCGAAAAGTTCCGGAGGAAGATAGGGATCAGTGGAAGCGTCATAGGCCCCAGCATTCCTTGAAGTAATATATAGCATGCATGTTTATTTTGAACCATGTAAAAAATTCAAACAAATAAACATGTAGCAGACAATGCCGTAACTCAACCCCAATCAAAGGCCATGTTGTCAATCTTTGACCCATGCTCAGATTCGCATATTCACTGGGAGTTTGATTTCCAGTTGAGGAAACAGAGTTTAGGAAATAGAGAAATTTAAGGGTTGATATTCATTCTTTACATCGTTTGAAACAATTAAACTTTGTTTGACAGTAAGATGTATTTTTAAGATTGGATGACCAACGGGGATTTGTATCCAAAGAAACCTATCTGCTATGGCACAACCACTGTTATCTACTTACATATTTTTGGTAACCATCTATTTACATTAATACAAGCCTTTTTTTTTCATGTTTTGGTTTTGCAATGATGTAAAATCCGGTTATTGTGTAGTGAGAAAAAAGAGAGAATGATGCAGGCAGAAATAACAATTACTTCTATATTTTTTTGGTCATACACTTACTTCTATTTCAAAAAAAAGGCTTGACATACTAACGGGCCCAGGCCCCATTTTGTAAAATAAATAAGCATTTTTTAATTTATTGTAACGTAGAAAGTATATGGTCATCATTGTTTCCTATAGGTAACCTCACAATTCTTTTTAAAATAAATAAATTGGGTCAACAAAGCTTACTGAATAAAATCTGCATGTTAACAGGCCTTGGGCCCAGTTTCCACAATTCTCAAAAGCAGTTTCTTTTCGGGAAATATCTTACAATTTCTGTTGCAATAAAATGATTGGGAACTACATCTTTCAACAATACAAGAAAAAAGAAAGAAAATGGTTATTATATATTAAACACAATAAATTCGAAAATTGCCTATATACTCATTTTATAAATTAAAAATAAATTATAATGTTTGCGAGACAGCTATTTATATTTATCTATGCACAAGCCACATGGTTTTCAGGCCCGAGATACGAAGAAATAAGATAAAATAAATAAACTTTTATGTTCTCTTATTTTATTAAGGTATTATGTTCATATTTAAGTGCAATATAATTCTTTTGAATTATAAAACTCTTAGGGCTGAAATTTAATAAAATTATATTCTTAATAAAATTTGAATATAAAACCTCAAATTGGAATTAAAAATACATATGGGTCTTATTCCAAACATTCATATCTTTTCATATGTGTCTTATTTGTTTAATCACAAATATTATTTTTCATATGTAATTATATTACGTTATTATAAGATTAATAAAAAAAATTTCATCCACAAAACTTAAACACAAAACAAAAAATTAAACATTTTTTATTTGAAAGAATGAACCGATGTGATAATGAAGCTTTCCCTCTATTGATTATTTAATTTTTTTATTTGTGTCTGATTTGGCAAAGGGGACAGGTCCCTTATTACTGCAAATGTCGGGACTTTTATCGTTTTCATTTGAATCTTCATATTCATTCATCCTCCAAATTCATATTTAATTGCCACAAATTCTAATACAAAATTTGATCATACATATCAAACACAATGTTTAACAAATGTGTAAAGTGGTGGTAATGGACTTTGAATTATAAAAAGTAGGGATTGGAAAAAAAATCATAAACTAATCCGGTTTCATTAACTTAAAAAATCTTACGATCAAATAAAATTTTAATGATTTCAAATTACATGAACGACCAATATTATGAGGTGTTTTGTTTGAAGTTGGGGAAACGGAGCTGAGTTAAAGTGAAAATTTTAAAGGTTGACATTATTTTTTCACGTTGTTAAAAACAATCAAAAATCTGTTGAACTGTAGAATCAAAAACTCCCCCACTTAACAAAAAAACTCCGTAGGATCGCATTACCCAAACTCCTCTTAATCTAGTTCTTAATTTAAACTTGGTTACCGTTCTCTCGCGTCATCTCCGTCCGTTTGGGAATGCCTCTTCTCAAGGCTTCTTGCGTCTTCAGCTTTTTGGAAAGTTAGTCTTTACTTTAGGTGAATTTTTTCTTCTTTTCTTTTGTTTGAATTTTAGTTTCAGGGCATTTTTTCTATCCTTACATCTATGTTTTATTCCAGGTCTATATCACTATTTATTTTCACCAATTCTCCACCTCCTTCATTCCATTTCATTGTTTCTTTGTGTAAATCAAATTATTGCTTGGTTTCCTTGTTAAAGCAATCTGTAAAGTTTGTCTCAACTAAAGCTCGAGATGTATATCATTTTGCTGAGTTACATCCACCAAAGATTTAAAGAACCGGCAGAGTCGATAAAGATGGAGAAGAGAAAGATGAAACTACAAATAAAAAAATAAATTTTACTAAATTTTAACTTCTTTATGTTAGTTTGTTATTATATGTAGTTTTTTTTTTCCAGCTTACTGTTATATATTTAATGTTACTTATTGATTAGTTGTAAAATCCAAGTCAAATATTTGGGATGCCTTAAGAAGTGCAAAAATACTAGGTCTATATGTTTCTTGTGGTTGACATAAACTCTAAAAAGGGGTACCTACAAAAATACCTAAAAGGGATTGAAGGAGTGTATTCTTTAAAACACCCTTCCATACTTAAGTTAGTAGACATTACAGTAAAATGACTCATGTAACACTAAAAAATAATTAAGAGATATCTTAGTTTACCTTTAAGGTGGGTACTTATGGGGTAAGAGATGTATGAAAGTAATTAAGTCATGTCATATATCTTGATCTGTCCTGAACCGGGGTCTAGAGATCCGGATTCAAGTCAATCACAAACAGTAAGTAAATACCGCATAGGAGACCGAATGTATGAGTATCCGGTGTAAGTATCCGTTGTCCTTGAGTGAGGAGAGCGGATTGGGCGTCCTAGAGATCCTTCACACCGACCTAACGCGTTGAAGTGGGCGAATGGTGGTGTCACCTGCAAAGATTCTCCGACGCTCAAGTCAGTGATGATATTCCAAGTAAGGAATGTATTTCAAAGAGTAATTGTTCATAAAATCAGTTGAAGATCCCTCGCTTCCTTAATAAAATGAGTTCATATACCTGATTGGCTCGTTTTACGAGGACTCGTTAGTGGGGAACCACTAACTCCCATTAACATTATTTTATTGCGCACTTACCAGCATGATTGGGTCAAGTGGCTATTTTATATTGAGCATGGAGAATATAGACTAGGATTAGGGAACAAGTTGACCATCCCCGTGAGCAGAATTTGGCTCGTAGTGCAGGGAATTATTGATCGATCCCTGTAGCAATAATCTTTGTCTTTAGCGCAGTGACGTGTGTGTTGTCCGGTGTCATGGTGTTATCCTGAACAACCGGTATAGGGAGAACGCCTGATACGGAATTACAGTCCGGATGTATACCGATGACACCGGTTACACGTTGATGTCTTGGCAAAGACGTTGAAATATGTCTTGCAGATCGGATACCGGTATTGAGACAGGATCATATCTTTTTAAAGATTGCCGATGACGTAGCATAAATGACTGAGACATCGTCCACGAATGCATCCCTACCGGAAAGTGTTTTGATATAGGTACGAGAAACATTGTTAAAGGGTGCATCCTTCTTGGAAGGTGTTATGACACAGGTTCGAATCTAGATTGACATTGGTTCAATCAACATGTATGGATGAACAAATCTCATGTGACATTATTAATTGTATCACTCTAAAGTAAGTATCATTAGGTTGCCTTTGTGATTTTTAACAAGACTTATCTAGGGAGAAAAAAAACTTGTTATCATTATCGAATAAAAAATTACATATACTATAGTTTTGTTTTGTTTTTTGTTATTTGATATGGACAAGGTTCACCCAATAGGATAGTTTAAGTTGGAAAGTCTCATTAAACTTGGATATAACTTAGTTTGCCTAGTAACCTAATTAACTTAATCAATTAGATTTCAAGCCAAGTTTCCATAACATTGGTTAGAATAATATTTGGATTTAGTCTATATTTAATGTTACATGTCCTATAGTTTGGATCAGTCTATATTTAATGTTACATGTCCTATAGTTTTTTCACAATAAGGTGCATTTCAACGACGACCTACCATGAACTATTTTTATTAGGACCAGGTCATTGCATTGAGCTGGTGATGTCGTATATTCATTTTAAAATTAAAGTATATTGTAATTCTATAATGTTTCTCATTTGAAAAAATAGTGTTTACTCAGTCTCAATTCAACGAAAAGAGGAAAATAATGTTTCGTTAATTTGAAACAGAAATATAAACTATTTTTTTAATTGAGACATTATAGAATTACAATATACTTTAATTTCAAAATGAACGAACCAAATCACTAATTAAATCTTATAATCATTCATGGTTACAAATATAAGTGACCATTGAACTGACCACCTATTTCAACATTTAACCAAGGATTATCTTCAAAAGATCAAATGAAATATAGTATCCTTGCAAACATGGGGAATAGAAAGGGGCATTTTGTGGACTAGTCCCCCAACTAAATGTTTTTTATGGCTAAAAAATTATGAATTGTACAATAAAAAGATATTTGTTTTAGATTAAATTATGCTTAAGTGAGCATTTAAATACGTAACAGTCAAAATTTTATATAATAAATTATTTCTAAATAATTTAATTGAAAAATAATCTATTTTAATAAGTTACGTTAAATAACTTATTAAAATAAAAAAACTTATAAAAGTTATAAGCCGTTTTGATAATATACTTATAAGTTTTTCTAAAATCATTCTAAAAATCTCACAAATTTTATATTAGATCTTATTTAAAAAACAATTATGAAAATTCAATTTTTATTTTGCGTTTTATTTTTTACAGTTCCTTCTATTAATATTTTTCTTAATTTTTTTCCGAGTGTTGATTTTTGTTTACTTTTAATCTCTTCAAATTTACATATTACAATGTTTTCATTTAGTCTCTTATATATAATTGTCAAAGCGATATAACGACCTAACAAATAAAGAAATTATAAGGCTAACGGAGAAATAGTGATCAACAACGTTTTAAAAAATTGATTTGTAATATTAGCATTAGTTGGTGATTGGCGTGGTGTGTGGAAGAACCATAATAAAAGCGGAACCGACCATTTCCAAGTGTAGGGCGCAAATAATACAGATAAAGATAAGCGTTGAATTTGCAACCGGGTGGGTTTATTACACACTATTTAAGATACCTCTCATCTGCATATATCTTCTACAAACAATCCGGGGTTTAAAAATCGGATCGGTGATTGAATTGATGAAGGTGGACGTACTGATTTATAGTGTATTGATTTTATCGTAACTAAACTGTGGTTGAACCGGTCATAATAAAATATTTATTTTAAATAATATAATATAATTCTTGATATATTAACGATAAATTATATAAAAACTAGTTAACTAATAATCGTAATACATGTTTTTTAAAATTACATTAAATAAAAATAATATGTAAATATTATATATATGTTTTTATTTATTCAAAATATTTTTTAATAAATTTTTAAAAAGGTAAAAAAATGATTTTAAAAATGTGACCGTTTCAATTGGTTTTTAATATTGATTTTCAATTGGTTTTTGACCAGTTGTGAGATACTTGATTTTTTCCCTTATTTAAACCGATTCCTGGTTGAAATGACCAATCCAATCTTTAAAACCATGAAACCAATTTCAATTCAAGCTCATTTTTATATAACGATAAAAATCTGATTGGGTGTAAACTTTTTACGTTGTACTAAAAAATCTACTTTTAAAACTCAAATATACCTATTTTAACCACTTTAGCTTTGGTTTAAAACTCTGGGGAAATGTTTATGAGAAATAGAAAGAATTAAAAAAAAAAGGTTGAATTGAAAAATGTTGCGTAACAAATTGCGCGGGTGCATCATTTTCCCGCGCACGAACCAACAAGGAAAAAAGACAAAACGAAAAGGAAAAGCGTGTGAGAGAGAGTAACTTAAACAAAACGTGATTCCATGAATGCGTTTCCCGAGTAGCAACTGGCGTGCGCGATTCGCAAGAAATAAATTAAAAAAAAGTGCTTAATTCCCACAGAACCAACATCTCTTCTTCTTCTTCTTTCCCTTTTCATTTTTCTTCACTTCCAAATCTTTACATATTAATTATTTTTATAGGTAAATAAATATTCATCATTATTGAAGGCTTAAAATGGTTATTAGAGAATTTTAAATTTTCGATCTTTGTTTATATTTGTGTTTTAAAAGCTCACATCGTTACACAATATGGTAAGTTTTGTTATTGTCAGTTTTTAAATAATTTGAATAATATTATACTTGTCACATCGAATAAATAATGTTAATTTCTACCCAAAACAAAAGGCTAAAAAAGCTATAAAAAACAAAAATAGTATTTCAATCAAACTAAAAATGTATCGAAATTCAACTCATGCCTCGTAATTGAATAGATGTGAAGTGAATATTTTTCTTTGGTATTCAACGGGGAAAGCAACAAAAATAGAACTGGCATTTAAATTCATTTAATAATAATTGTATTTGTTTGAAAATTGATTCTATTTTAACATGTGAATTTGACAAAGAAAATATAATTCCTAACCATTAAAGTTGTTTTCATAACTGTTGAAAAATATAATTATTAAAGTTTTTATTGGTCAACATTAGATGTTAGCATTTAGAGCTGAACATATTAAAATTATTTGAACAAGTTAATCATCATAATTAATAGATTCAAGTTCACAATTGAGACTAAAAACAAAATATTTGTCAACAGTTGAAGAATGAAAGAAACAAATATTTTACAAAAATTAAAACCTAAAAATCCTTATTCATTATTGGTATTAATTTAGCCCATTCTCCAATTACAGTTACACATGACCTACTGAGAGGACATGCATAAACTTAGGCCCATACAATGAATCAAGGTTGAAGCATATATGTCATATACAACAATGGAGGGATTACGATGGAATAAATGATACAAAGAAAAAGAAATTAATGTGGTCATGTGAAAGGAGTGAGCCTAGAACCTCTCTGATAAATGAGGATGAATATTTGCAGGTTAAATTTAATGGGTAAGTTCAAGAGATGAGTCATTCAATCCAATCTTGTTAATGTGTCATATTTAAATTGGACCCTTGTTTGGTTAACTTACTTGGTGGTTCCATTAGAGTGGGATGTTAGGCCTGCCTCATTCACCCACCCAAAAAGATATTAGGGAAAAAAATATATTTTTTACCTTATAACTATATAATATTAATTTTTTCTTGGTATAAGATTCTTTTATCTATTTATATGATGCATTTTTAAAAATGCATAGTTTTAGGGTTAATTCCTATGTTTTGTGTTTTTTTTTATTTCGGTATATTTATGTTTGATTTTTGTGTTTTAGAGAAAAACGTTTACAAGATGACCAAATTAAGTTTGAACAGAACAAGTTATGAAGACAAAGGCATTTTACAGTCAAAAAAGGCCCAATGATCATGCTATGTAGGTCATGCTATGTGAGTTAGTTTGAACTTGGTTATATGGTAAAGAGGTTTTAGCCACTTTAGGTCATTATAAAATCATTATACTAAGACAATTTGAAAGGATCACAAATGAGTCGTCATGCTTCGTCATCGCCCTCTAGAGCAAGTATTGGTCTAGTATTTTTATTTTCTTTTTTGTTCCTCGTATGAAGTATGGTTGAATCTCTTTATGTTTTTCATTATTTTGCACGAGGAGTTATCTTTTGCTCTTATGAATTTAGGAGTAATCCTATTAAATGGTATAGTTCATTTTCAGTGCAAAAGTTATTTTGAATTTTTTTGTATTTGCATCCTATTAGTTTTCTTTTGAGTTTGTGAGTCTATGACATCTTTAAGAATTATTTTTAGCCATTAGATGGATATTTGAGAGAGAGATTCCAATGACTTAAATCTAAAATGTGGTTAAACCTTAAACCTGTCGAATAATGCATTTCAATTACTTTGTTGGTGAAATGGTTCATGATATAATCAACAAAGATATATTAATTAATTCAATGTTTGACTTTTTGTTATTTTTTAGCTTAGGAAATGGCTTGATATGTTTTCCACTGCATTATATAACATTTGTTAATACGCTAAGACATGTAAATTATGATAAAAATTATTATTAGAATAGATAGGTTTAATTAAATTAAGAATTTTGTTCAAGTGGTTTATATACTATACGGTGGAGATTCATGTTAGGATGTTATGTGTTATTAGCAAAGTAATAGCGATTTAGGTGCACCTATTATATAAGATGAACTTGTCATGGTCAGGGTGCAAAGACCGGCCTAGTAACTAGTCTTCGAAGATGTGTATATGATTAGATTTGACACTCGTCCTAAGGGGATCCAATATTATATCATTTATTCCAATAGGGAAATAAAGGTCTTAGAATGATTCCTCGTACCAAAAGCATCAGCATTACCCATTGTGAGGCGAAATAGGGTGTCACTTGAAGGGACACTTCAACGCTAAAGTCAATGAATATTTAAGGAAAATATTAGAGCTCAAGCATAAGCTCAAGTAAGAATGTTCTACATTTTATTGTCGATATATGAGTATTTATACATTGAGGGTAACATAATAGTCATTTTGAGTAGATGAACTTACCGTACAAAGTATTAATGCGATCTTGATCATTTGTAGAAAGGCCGAAACGCAACAGTGACCCTACCTACCAATTACACATTTCCATCAGTCACTTTGCAGGTTGCTTCCCTAACATGCGATTACATAAGTCAATTCTGACTATCGAGTATTGAGAGAATAGCTCACGCTAAGGTTACGTCATGAGTCCCATGCGCAATGTTAGAAGCCGGTGTTAAGCTTCATTGCTTTGAGTGATGCCAGTCTTGCATGATGATGTTTGGGTCAAATGACCTTTTTGTCTATTGACCAGTATCAAGACTAGATCATTTGTCCCCTAGCTTGTTTGAGGGATTATACCGGTTGCTCGAATAAGCTATATCTTTTACTGGGACACCTATTATAGGTGTGGGTAAGAAAAAGTGTTTTATTAACTTAAAAAAAATTCATTTGCTCCCTTTCAAATTTGTAATTGTCCTGTATTTATTTTCCCCTCAAAACGCAGCGTTGTGCTTATCGCGGGTTGCACCATTCACGCGACCATTACTTTCAATCATGTGTGGTGGTTACATTTCAATCACAGCTTTAGGAGATACTTTTGGATAATGGGCCTTGGAAATTGAAGCGAGCCGGCACAAAAAAAAAATTGAAACACCACCGTGTTGTTTTACCCCAACCACGTTTATAAGAGGTGGTTCTAGAGACGTTGCGAGATACTTGTTGCACTTGCTTAGTAATACTCAACCAAAACTCAGAGAGAAAACTTTGTGCCTTAGAGAGCTTTATACACCATAATCTTACCTAACCCCTGTGTGTTTCGAAGGTCTTTTAGAGAGACCTGCCTATTCGTGACCTTTTAGGTATTAGTTAGGCTTGTGAGGTTAAGTGACAGTTGGGAACCTTGGCTTGTGCATCAATCATGATCTACAAATGATGTTGTGACTGCATTGACCGCCATGGTTGTTGCATGTGGCTCGAGGACAACAAGTTCAAAGAAGGAACCACACCCATGATGCTCAGAGACAAGAGATGCTTCTCATGATAATTTGTGTATGATTATTTTTTTTATGACAAAGATGGTTGTTTGTAAATGGTTTGGTTTTTTGACTCTGGGATTGTGGTTTTGTTGATAAATGACTCAATATGTTTAGTATTAATAAATGTTAGTGAGTGGTTGATGGTGGAAGAGGTGTGGCTGTTCTCCTTAAAAGATTTGTGGTTAGTTCAATAACTAATTTTTTTAATATCTCTTCTTTAATATTGATCGTCAATATAAAACTAATTGTTAAAAACTTCTCAATCTATAACGTTTAAAGATTTCACAACTATACTATAATCTTTACCAAAATTTTAATTACACTTAAAATATACTTTCAAGAAAAATTTAAATATAGCAAACACATTTTAACTTTTCTACTAACCAATATTCTCAAAACACACAGATTTCCTAAAATTTAAAACTTTTTGGATAGCAAAACACCTATAACAAATCACAAGACGAAAGAGAACCGATGGTGTTGTGTTGTGTTGTTGTTGACGTTTACTTAACAATTCTATGTAACAAGAAAATCAAATAAGCAATTTTACAAGTTCCAAAATACAATCCCCAACTATTTGTATTTCTTAATAGTGAAGTCTTAAAATTGAAATTCTTGTTGTGATTAAAACTCACGGGTCGGGTGGTAGTTTTCTTGGTGTGCCATTTACTCGTCGTCATATATAATGGTAGGTTTATAATTATTCATAGAAATAATGATACTCTAGAAAACAGGTTTATAGCTCGCAGGGGTAGTTATATCGCGTTAATTTAAAAGAAAGTTAGTTCACACCACTAATTGTCAATTAATTAGTCGAAATAAACATGGTTATGAAAATCAAAACTGGTTCGACCGATCTAACCGATTGAATCGTAAACTGATTAGGTGACCGGTCTAGATGGTTTACTTAGGATATGTTTGGTTTGACCAATCCCAAAAATAAATCCTACGGTTAAATGAAGTTTCAATTATCTCGAACGACGTGAAAAGCAATATCAACCCTTAAATTTTTCTATTTCTCCAACTCTGTTTACCCAACTAAAAACCAAACAAATACTTCCAGTGATTCAATAACTGGTTGGATTACATTGTAATATGCATAGAAAAAACAAATTAGGTGTAAATCATAATGTTCATATTGAAAAATACATATAAGAAAGATAAATATTTGGCCGGCTATGAATGGCTCTCACGCATGACACAGTGACATCGTTTGCTCTCAGCCGAAATAATTGAAAAAAATAGAATAGTACAAATAAATACAAACTTATTTTTTTCCATAAAAATCAAATTTCACGGACCACTAGAAATTGGCGTAAAATCTCCCCAAAATCGAAATCCATTGCTTCAGAGGTAGGAAATTATATTTATTTATTATAATGATTAAAGATACAGATAAGATCGATCATCTGTGCATTTACCACTGTGTGTGCCCACTGAAAAAAGCAGCAATTTTTTTTATTTGAAAAAAAAAAACACAGAGAGGTATGATATCATGAAAGGGACCTCACCAAATCAAAAGTACACCAACCAAAGCAAGGCAAATTTACCTCCAAAAACACCACAAGGGCCTTTTCGTCATTTCACAACCACCCTTCACTCTTCGTAATTCACAAACGAGAAAAAAAAAAGATAAAGTAAACGATAAAGAAAGCAAGACAAGAGGTCAATTTGAGAGGAAGCCAGAAAGGTAAAGAAATTGAGAAAATAAGGAAAAAAATATTTTTTTCCCTAAAAGAAAAATAACAAATCCACAAAGAGAAGAAAGAAGCGAACACGCTTAACATTCAATTTTTTGTTTCTCTTAATTATTATTAATATTAGTATATTTTTATGTGTGTGTAGTTGAAGGAGCAGAAGAAGAAGAAGAGAAGGTGGTACCGCCTTCAATTCTCTCTCTCTTTCTCTTCCTCTCTCTCTCATCATCATCTTCTTCCGCGTTCTTCATCTCCACAACTTGTGAAAGACCCATCAATATTAAACACCTTGAAATGTTTCTCTGAGTCCAAAGACCAAACCTTTTCGACTTTCCCGAGCCTGGGTGTTTCTCTGTTTTTTTTTCTGATTCACTCCCGGAACTTCCTCGAGATGCGGCGGGGCAGAGGAGAGGCCACGGTGGCGCCGGAGACAAACGGATCCACGCCGGCGAACGTTCTAAAGGAGCCACGCTACCGTGGCGTGAGAAAGAGACCATGGGGAAGGTTTGCAGCAGAGATCAGAGACCCTTTGAAGAAAGCGAGGGTTTGGTTAGGAACCTTCGATTCCGCCGAGGAAGCTGCTCGAGCCTACGACACTGCCGCTCGGAATCTCCGAGGACCGAAAGCGAAAACAAACTTTCCACTTTCGGTTTCACCCTTCTGTTACCCTAACCAAAACCAAACAACGGATCCTGTTTTCTACACCGGTTATCAAGAACATGGTGGTGTTAATACTATCAATAACCCTCAGAGACCCACTCCCAGCGGCATGAGTAGCACCGTTGAATCATTTAGTGGGCCTCGTTGTAACGCCGTTAGGCCCATGAACACTTCGGTGACGGCGTTTACCACCACGCGCAGGTACCCGCGTACTCCACCACTTGTACCTGAAGATTGCCATAGTGATTGTGACTCTTCGTCTTCCGTTGTGGACGACGGCGACAACATCGTTTCGTCGTCGTTTCGACCACCTTTGCCCTTCGATCTCAACGCGCTGCCGTTTGATGTTGATCCCGCTGACGTGGCGTCCGCCGGTTATGATTATGATGATCTTCGCTGCACCGCGCTTTGCCTCTGATGATTATTTTTAATTTCTTATTTTTTTTACTATCGATTTTTTTTGTTATTTTTTTTTTTATCTTGCTATGCGGAAAGTTGAAAATTTAAAATGATGATCAGATGTAAGATTATGGTAATATGATCTTAATTCTGTGAGAGGAACATTCCGTGTTATTTTTTTTAATTTTTATCTAATAGGACTTTTAAAATATATATATATATATATAGCAACTATGATCTCTTTATTGTTGAAAGATGAAATTACAGGGTTTGTTGTGGGTATCCAATGTTGGGTTTGCTTTTTGCATTGCTCACTCTAATAGTTCCTGCCACGGATCTTATTCTCTTTATGAATAATACTGCTTAAGAAATTCAGTGTTACTCTAACCATTTTAGATTTAGTTAGTTAGTTATCTTTGTTAATTTCGGAAAATTAGTTTCAATTGTTGGTTTGCCTTAATTTGCTGAAATATCCATTGTGTAATGTAACCCTGGTGTTGAGTTTTGATTGATTTCTGGTGTGAATGGTTAGATACTTAGGTGGTAGTAGAAGATAAGGGAAAAGGGCTTGTAACTTTTGATTTGATTTTGGTTTAGTTTTTGTTTTTAATATTTAAGAAGGGTAATTGAGGAGAGCATTGTAAGGAACTTTGTTTGGTACGTGATGTAGGTGGTGATAATTTCTTCTTAGCTTTTCTTATTTTGGGAGCAATTGCAACAGGAAAAGAATCATCATTTTGCCTCCAATGGTACTCAAGCTGTTTGGCAGCGTGGGTAGGGTGTGAATGATTTGGGGATGGAAAAAAAAAATAAAATGGTTTCTGTTTTCCTTTATTTGTGATGTCTTTCTTTGTAGCAGTAAGTTACTTGTAACGTTGTGAAATGGGTTGTGTAAGAAAAGTATCAACAGGTCTTAATTTGACGATTAATGATTTTGTCAAGTTTATAAGTGAATTAAACATTGGCGGCTTGACCTAATAGTGAAACGCGATATGTGGATCATGCATTGGTTTTGTCCACTTCCTTTTACATTGTATTAACCTTATAACCAAATTTATTTATTTTTATGGTTAAACAGAATTTTGATTGATTCGAATAACGTAGGTTATGTTTGTTTAAAGATTGAAAAGTGGCAAATGAAGTTTGGTGAGTGAAACTAATATTTTATAGTTAAACGGAGTTTTGACTGTTGTCTTTAATAACATAAATGATAAATATTAACATTTAGATTTTTAAACCTTGTTTTTTCAACTAGATATCCTTAAAGGGTCAATTTGGCCTTGATTTTATCTGAAAATTCAAAGAGATGGGATTGTTTGATTGGTTTTTTATTGGGTTGGTCAAACTGATACTATGATTAAATAGGGTTTTGATTGTTTTAAACGATGTAAATGATCAATATTAATCTTTAATTTTTTCTATTTTAAGTCAACTGTAAATCAAACGAACACGAAAGGGTGAAAAAAATTGAATTGGGGTTTGTTTGTTTGAATATTGATAGCCCAGTGAGTGAAATGAAAGGTGAGATTTGTAGAAGGCGCGAATGAATGGTGTAGGTGAAGGGTGGTGTTTTTGTTTTTGATTGGATATTAAGAGGGTATTATGAAAAGTCAACGAAGCAAGTAACGCGTTGGCATGTGCATCTTATATATTGCAAACCAAACCATTCCTTTGCTTACCCTACCCCTCCAATCATACGCAACGTCTCTCTTTAAGCCACTCACCCATAAAATCCCATCTCTAATTGCCATTCAATTTGGTAAGTATGAGTTAGTCACCTCTCCATAGTTAGATCAACAAATCAATAACCATATTATTCTTTCATCATAGTTTCTCTGTTTTTCTTTTTACAATGAAAATTGTTAAAGTTGATGTTTGGGTCTATAATCTTAATCTTAAGATAACAACTCAAATTTCTCATCACTAGGTGAATTACAGTGGGTTTGTTTCTTGGCATTAGAATCAACCATAATAACTTTGTAAAGTTGTTCATGATACAATATGTTTTTATGATAAATCTTAAATGATTTTGAATCTTATTATGCATGAATGAATGTGGTTTTATGTCATATGATTCAATAATTTGTTTTTCTTTTTCAAATTTTAATGGATTTTTACTATGTGTTATTGAAGGAACTAAAAATGCTTGACAAATGGTCATATCCAATGTGTGGATTAATTTGAGGTATCGATAGGTCTTGATACACCTGAAACTTGTAAGATGTAATCATAACTTTGTCAATCCCTTTTTTAGAGTTGTCAGGTTTTGATGGTGACATGACATGTCAGATTGATATATAAACATTAAAGTCAGGCAGTGGATACTCAAGTTTTCGAGGTGTTAAATAACAGTGTATTAGGTTTAAATCAATAAGCTTGAAAGGTTAAACAAAAAGGAACTCAAGTAGAAACTGTAAGACTAATATACATTATTTTGGTGACTTAAATGTTTTATTTTTATTCTTTGATAGTTTGACATATGTCTTTATATCAAAATCCTAGTAATTTTTCGTTATATTTTTACTCATTGATCACGATTCTTTTTTTTATATGATTTTATTTATCGTGTTTGTTATTTTTTATTGATCATGAATTATATGATTTACCATATAATTTGATTGACGATCTGAAAAATAATCCATATTTAATAACACTCGATAAAAGAGAAAATCTAATTTTTTTAATGCTATGTGTTTGTATGCCCACTAATGTTGTGTAAGAAGATATCTTAGAAAATTTTTACCAAGATAGGAAAGGAGATATCTTAGATGATAATACCAATTACTTGATGATTATTGCTCCTCCATTTATTCATTATATAGATTGAGGTTTCCAATAATGGGTTTGGTGATGGAAGTAATGTTGTGAAAAGCCTTGAAATATGATTAAAGGCAAAGAGTAGGTATTTGAATATGTTAATGGGAAGTATTTAGACTTGGACCACTTCATAGTTGCGGGCATTTTGCTCAAGGTTTCGTTGAAGGACTAATGTGCGTCGTTTCTTCCACTATTGTCTTACCTCTAATTTTGGGATGTGGGCAAGTGGCTGATTAAGTGTGATATGTGGAGGAAGGAATTGTGGTCCACAAACACATTATCTAACATTTCAAACTCCATCATATAGCTTTCTTTGAATAAACAACTAACGGTACGTTTTGTAGCTAGTTGTAAAAATAAAATTATGAAAATAACAATATTTAATGGTTAATATTAATATCATATGTTATTTAAAATAGTTAAATTTCTGTTAACGGATTTTTTTTTGTTAGTTCAATCCCAATTTAATCGACAAATCGATCAACCAAAAAACCACTAAGTGTCCCACAATGGATTTTGATACCCGTGACATTGAATCTAGGTCTACCACATCTCCACATATTTAAAGTCAAAAACTCAGAAACACTATTATCACCCGGGCCTTGAGGGGTACCAGATATGGTTATGATTTGTGGGTAACAAGTTATATACATTGAACTCACTGAAAATATTATGGAACTTTTTTGGCTCCAAAAAGTTTTAAATTATTTCAAAATTAGTTTTGAACAAACATTAAGCAGCAATTGAAGCTTCAATTACAAATTTACTCTGCTATTTTGACCCCAAGTATAAGCAATACTCCAACCTATTACCTGGTAAGAATGAAGATTAATAATTCATAAACTAGATGATTACACTTAATGTAATTGTTTCTTGAGCAGCATTTCCTTTGAAAAATGATACATGTGGGCACTGGAAAAGAAAAGTTACATAATTGTTTAGTTTTGATATTAATATTCGTAATAAGATTTAACCCAGTATTTGTTCTTATTCTCAAGCATAATACGTGGATCCATAAGCTGTGTATTATATATTATCTCATTTAGTTCAATAAAGATGAATACATATGTCATTGATTTCAATGGCATTCATTTGTTACATTTTATATTTTGTCTTCTTCCAAAAGAAAAGACGTGCATTTTTATCCAATTTGTGATTGCGGCCATCGACCATGTTCATTGTCGGGATAGAAAACCCTCGGAACCAGAAAACTTATAGAAGATAGAATTCCGCAATTATTATTTTTTATCTTAAACAGTCTAACTATACATGTTATATAAATTAACAATTATAAGATTTTATTTGATAACTTATGTGGGTATATTGATATCCACATACTCATACTTGTATATAACTTCCAATATTCAATATCATCAATATTATGGTAAACAAGACTCCATACCCGCAATTAAGGCTACGCCCAAATAACTAATAGTAGTTGTTTTGTATTGAGTAATACCTACCAAGGTTTCCTGAATCACTATGTTGATGACAAGTTTTTCCATAAAATATGAAAAATTACTAACATCATTATCATCAAGTTTTTTTGTAAAATTACTTACACCATTATCTTTAGAGAGCCTACCCCTTGACTCCTATAAATACAATGCATTCATTTTGAATAAGGTAAGTCGAATTTAATCCTATATGTGGTATACCTTTTTACTCAGTTTAAACATTTGAATATCCTTATAAATGACAATACAATTCAACTCTTATAAAAAAAGGATAAAGGATTGAATTTGTTATCCAACCCTCTAGCTCTCAACTAGATTTGAGTAAAACATACTGAATCTTCATTTGAACGATATCATAGTAAACACGACATATACAAACCATAGCTCTATATCCCCTGTACCGACACACAAGATCACCTAGCCTAAATATACTGAATTTAAAATGAAGAAAGAAAAAGAAACAAGTATCACACCATTATACAATAATAATATCCACTTTATATGTCCGATGCAGAACATAACAAAGGAATTTAATGAATGTTTTCAGTCATGATGAATTACCATAAGCTGGTAATTTCTATCTAGTGCGACGGGGAAGATGTTTTATCTTTCATTCAAGAAGGTAAAAGGCCATGTGATGTAGGGGGAAAAAAGGCAAATGAGCCATGAGCATGTGAAACTTTCTACATGGTTTTTGCTTTGCCAAATATGGTTCCTATTTGCTAAAGGGAGAATGGACAATTTACATTTTACTTCAACAACATCGACTCTGCAAGAAAAGCAAGATGCGGGTGCTTGTGACATGAACCCCACTCAGGGGTGAAAAGTCGATTGGCTCACATTATAGGGTGTGACAGCATGTTGGTTATCAGAAAGTATGCTTGCACTAACGGAGAGGTAAAGAACAATAAGAGCCATTTAAAAAAGGTACCATGATTCAAATACGTTTATGTGAAAGTATGTTCAAACAAATATTTTATTATTATTTTTCAGTTTAATTACATGACCCCTAAGAACATCCATGTTATAATGAAATTAATTCTTCTAACACAGATTTTTCCCATCTAAAAAACTCCAACTCAGAATTTAACTTATAAAAGATTAAACATGTAATATTTAAACCAACCACATTTGTTATATTTTATCACTCTTTCATTGTATGACTTCCCTTCCCGTTTAATCCACATTTAACAAAAGTATATCATTCATAAACTAACAATCAAACTCATTCCCAAAATGTTATAAACCAAAAAAAAAACTCAGTCGCATTAGCAGAGACATTTATAGAGAATAGAGAGCCACGGCAGTATTAAATACTCAATAAAAAGTCTAATTAATATATTAAGAAACTCATCTAGAGGAAGATTATAACTTGTGTGCACAATGACTACATCATGATTTAGCCAACCATGCGTTCATTAAAGGTTTCAATTAGTTGCAGAAAAAGATTATGTTAATATTAAATTCATATTTGAATACGTTAAATTAAAAATAATTTTAATATAAACTATTTCATTTAGATTATCGTTGTTTCACAGTAATATATATACTCAGACTAATTGGTTGTATATTTAAACTAATCAATTACTGAAAATAAAATGCAAAAATAGAAGTTAGCTAAAAAAACAATCAATTAGTTTATACAGTAAATTTGGAAAATAATTTGTGACTCTCGTAACTTACAAGTTCTTTTTGGCTTGTATCAATAAACTTTGTCGTGGCTTAAAAAACATATGATTCATGGAAGACAATAATCAGCTATACTAATTAAACTCTATTGAAATGAGTTTAATCTAAATACATATTCAGTGGAGAGTTTTTTTACCCTAATATCCCATAATAAATTGCCAACAACAATTCTTTATCTCTGTAACATTGCTTTAAAAGTCATTCATTGAATAAATTATAATTGGTTGAAAATGTATACTGATTGGACTCTATCGAAATAAACTTTTTAATTTACTCTATTAAATTTCATGATCAAATTTATAAGATAAACCCTCATGTAAAAAATAAACATTTAATTAAGTTATGTACCAATATATGCGATTAATCATATACTACAAAATGTTGCTTATGAAGAAAAATTACAAAAAAAAAAGTTTCCCCTCTTAAATTGGAAAAGATCTAAGATTATAATGATATTCCCCACCATTACCAAACCAGAGAGAATACGATTATAAACAGTTTGCTTATGGAAATGGATTATAATCCATGCCAAACAGCTCTAAAACAAGGCTAGGCATACCCTTGTGCATTTTATAGACAGGTACATTTTAGAGGAGCTTTATTCTAAAGATAAGGCCTCTTCCTAGATACTACCAGTGGTTATAACTTATAAATCAATCATGCGTCCAAATATTAAAAGCATAGGCCACAAATTAATGCAACTCACAAGAAAGAGATACAGAATTCTAATGAAATGTCACATTATATACTCAAGAAACATCTTCCTAAGGTATGAAAGAAACAAGATGTTCATTGGATCACAAAGATCAAGGAACTAATGGCATTACGAAGCACAATTGCTAAACTGTGTAATATGCGAAGAAACAAGATGTCAATTATATTTAAGAAAGAAATCTCTAAGCATAGTCTCAAATTAACAAACAAGGCATTCAAACATCAGATTCTAGGGTTCCACAGTTGTCACCTGTTGCCACTCCCCATCTACTGCTTCCTTCCATAACGTAACATTGTTGTTCCCATCGGCCACGGCCAATATGTTCCCTGTCAACGACCATGATACCCTCCAAACAGGGGTCTTAAAATCGTTCAAAATCTTGCCTTCCCATTGATCTCCCTCCTTGGCCACGGTCCATATAATCACTTTACCATCCTGTGAAGCACTAGCAATTGTAGACTTGGGAAGTCCCAAATTGGGCGCCCATGCAACATCTCTAACCCAATCTGTATGCATTTGAAGAGCAGGGAAGCAATCCATCTTCCATAGCCCATTGCTCAACTTCCATACCTTCACAGTATTATCACAACCACCCGAGCACAGTTTATGTACAGGATCAAGCAATCCAGCACCAACAAGAGCACCCGGTGCCATTGAGGGAGCCCATGACACAGAAGTGACACCAACAGGGTGAGCTTGGTCAATCCTTGAAGTGTCCCAGCCATCATCTGCTCTTGCAGTGAACACCGAGATATTCCCATCCGACCCACCACAAGCCAGGCATAGCCCCAACTCATGAGGCGCCCAAGCAACCGAATTGACAGATGACTTGTGATCATCAAAGACATGAGCTTGAGTCCATTCATTTTGGTTACCCTCCTTCCAAATAATAACACGACCGTCAAACGAACACGAGGCAAGTAGAGATCCAAACTTAGGGTGAGCCCATGCCACCTGCCAAACAGGTCCCTGGTGACCAGTGAGAGTTGCTAGATGCTGAGAGGCTGTGTTGCTAACCCCAATTATCTTGATTGTGTGATCAGATGAGGCTGTAGCCAGCCTCTTACCATAAAAGTCCATCGCCACATCATGAACCGTGTCTTGATGACCTGTTTCAACCTTCTGAGCAGGCATTTTCTGCAATCAACACATTCACCAATTCAAAAACTTAGCTTCCAAACAACCTTTTTTCTCAGAGTAAATAAAACTAAACTACCCTCAAGTTAAAGGACAAGCGAGAAGAAAGGTAGTGAGTCTGAATCCATAAAGTTCTAACAAAAACAAATATTCTCCTGTTAAAAAACCAAACTAAACTTGTCTAATTTTTCTCCCAAACTTCTGTAAAACCCATCTCAAATCAGATAGTAAGAATCAGTAAAATGTAAAATAAAATATAATACCTAGAAGCTAACTTCTACTCAATCAAGCACCCATTCATTATTCAATTTTCAAAATCTATTCACAGAACGGAGGAACTCAAAAACCCTAGTTATTTTTGTTTCACGCGCTCGCGGAGAAATCATGAGTTTAAAATTGAGAGAAAAAACAGCGGTGGAGAGTACCGATTGAGATGGTGGAAGAAACGTGGAAAGGGAATCGTAAAACAAGAAAGAGTAAAACCCAGAAAAAAAAAGGAAGAAAAATGAAGATCTGGGTAGAAAATGAATAGATCAAGAGAAAGTACCTGGGAGTGTAAGAGAAGATAAGAGAACTTAGATCTCAAAAAAGAGGGAAGAAAAAGCTTGGTTGCGCTTCTGAATCGAAGATCTGCATTTTGTATTATTACTTTCAACTTCACATAACACCTCTCTACTTCTTTTTTTTTTTTACGAAAAATAAGTTCTATTTGGGCTTCGCTTCACGTGGGTGATACGCTTTGGGCTATTTAGCCCGGCTATGTTAATTTATTTTATTTTATATTTTATATCTGACAAAAAATGTAAAATAAAAACACGTTTTTTTATGCTTTTTTATGTCCAACACGTTTTTTATATGCTCACCTCGTTTTTTTTACGAAATTTTAGTTTTAGACACCGATTTTTTTTTTGTTCTTAAACTATTTTTTATCAAGTCCTTGAATTAATTTAAATGTCTGAAATTAATATCTGTTGTTAATTTCGTTCTATTCTATTAAGTGTTAATTAAGGTGGTCTATGAAAATTCGGTAGAGAAATCATGCTTCGTTGCTATTGATAACTCGGTTAAATCCTAATTTGACCAACCCAAAAATAGATATTAAGGTCAAACGAAAATTTAACTGTCTCAAACGGCGTAAATAATCAATATTAACTTTTAAATTTTTTTATTTTCATAACTCTATTTTTTCAACTGAAAACCAGTCAGATAATATACCAAAACTTTTGATCTATACTGCATGACTCAGATTGTCAAAAAATATTCTTCAGTATGTAAACCTTTGCTTTGATCATCAATGTGATGTTTCACAACCAATATGATGCCAAAGAAATACATTCTTGAACATAGTGATTGATTTTGCTTATTTCTTCATCTCTTGAAGACCCCATGAAGGTTTTATTCGGTCTTCTAAACTATGCAATAAGCTTTCTAATGTCTAGCAATTGCTGAAGCTTGACTTAGTATCTTTTTTATCATCTTGTTGAGATTTGAGATCAACTTTCTGATTGATAAATCTTGCTCTTTTACAAACCATTGATCTTCTCTTTGGCAAAATATGATTTTTTCCATAAGAATAATGCAAGCTTTAGGCATGGAACATGTGATGGTTTTTGAAATGAACTTGATTTCAAGCTTTTTTTAAATCTTAGACCACCACCCAACATATATCTTGCTCATGATAATCCATAGATATGCATATCAAAACCAAATACGAACTCACATGGCCAAGTCAAAAAATCATTGTGTTATAAAGTAAAACAATAATATTTTTCAATATAGTTTGTTAATCATCAAGGCATAGGTTTGGTATAAAAGGGTTTTGCCTCAACAATTAATTTTAAGTCTTCTCATGGCCTGTTTAAGATTTAATTTATTTAAAAGCATGTTAAATGGCATGTTTACAACAAGACTTAACAAAGGCCGGCAAACAAGCTCTCGTGATAATGACCAAAGATGGAGAAGGATGATGCACGTCTGGTGGTTGTTATTAGTAGTGAAATGACGACGATAAGGGCTTCCTTCTTCCAAAGCAACACAAGCAATGCAAAGTTGGTGGAAAGCTAAGGTTCACTTTTTCAAAAGATAATAATCATATTTCTTTGTGTTTTAGTTTAAAGTTTTTTTTAAATATTAAATTAACGTTTTTAGTTATTTAAAAAAATTGTGACTATTATATTATATATTATTATTCTTATGTTACATACACATATTAGTCCGACCAAACAGGATGCTTATTGGGTTTCATAAGTGAACTGTTCTTTACAGGGGGTGTAGAAGTGTGCTTGTAGAACAACTCAAAATATACATATAAGTGTGTTTTGATACAAAGCAATGTATGTATAAATGTAAATACAAAGAGTCTTCGTATGTTGAGGCGGAGTATAATGTACTGCGGGGCGGTGTCACAGTCCGCCTGACGGGATCTGATTTGCCTTGACCCAATTGGGGATGGTACCTGCAATCGTTCTCCGACGCTCAAGTCAGTATCTCAGAATACTTAGAGACTTAGAAAGATCATCAGAGAAGATTATGCAAGTAATAGAGTGTAAGGTTCAGAGAATGGGCATAAAGATCCCTTATACCTTTTCAAGAGAGGTTTACATACCTGTCACGGGTGCTGCATTATTGGTAGGACCCGCTCCTTGTCTCCAGGCATAATGCTGAAAAGGTAGTGGGTCCCTGCGCCGTTTACTAGCACCATTATTGTAGTAGGTATCACAACTTGTCTGGAAAGCGTTAGTGCTTTAATATTTTATTGTTATTTCCCTTTATGCGTGACAGCGTGATTCCCATTATTAACCTCTCAAGACAGAGTCAATCTCGTGCCGGGGTTGTGAGTATGGGCTCGCTACGCAGTGTGGGAAATTCAGTATTCCGCCTGAGTTGAGCCTATGGCTTGGCGGAGTAACAACTTTGGCGAGGTTACATTCCTTGACGGAGTAACATGCCTGGGCGGAGTTACGTTCCTTGGCGGGGTAACGTGCCTGGGCGGAGTTATGAACCTTGGCGGCGTTACTTGCCCTGGCGGTGTGCACCCCGTATTGTATTTGTAGTGTATTTGAAAAATACTTCTCTTTATTCCAAATGCTGATCTGGCAGGGCATTGAAGCCATGCTCTTGGGGGCCGGTGTTAGGACCGGATCATATGCCCCCTAGCTTGTTATAGTGACTGGCGGAGTCACTTTAATAAGCTACAACACTTTAGCTTTTGTAGGCATGGGTTTAGGCGGCATTTGCCAGTTCAGGATTTGTGGACAAGTGCTTTCGTGCATTTATTAGCTGTCATCACTTGTCACGCCTGTCATTAATGCGCCTCGAAACCACGTTTTTTTGTTCTTCAGTCTCCTATTGCCACGTATGCCCTCGTAACGGTTGCCATTCTAATGATGGGACATAAATGCGCGTGATGGCAATTGAGAACCGTTTTCGAGGTTATTACCGTGGGCCTTGGATTTTGAAAACGTGGCCCATGAAATACCTGCCCTTAGATATATCTATTGATTTCAGTAAAAAAGGAACCGTCAGTGGGGTAAATCCAACGGTTGTAATCGCATGTTTCAATTTTAGAACCGTCGACGAGATTCATCTAACGGCTGCAAACACATCTTCGAAATTTCTGAGGATTCGCTTATTTTCCCCCCAAGCCATGCCTATAAATAGGTAAACTCTCAGAAGGGGAATGTTTTGCTTCATCTCTCTGTTCGTATTTGTTTGCTGAAAGTGTTTTTGCTATTCTTTTGCAAGTTCACTGGTGTTTGGAGTTCTTCTATCTTTCAGAAGCTTAAGGTATTTGCTTCTTCTTCTTCTTTGCTTCTTCATTTCCTTTGGGTTAGCTTTGTTTCCCCTTATTGTGTGTTTGTAAAAAGGAAGATGAGAGGAAAGAGGGCAGGGTCACGTTCTAGGGTTTCTGTTCGTCCCATGTTTTCTGACATTGAGAGTGGAGATGATGCTTTTTATACTGGGAGGGACTCGACGTTTTATAGCAGCGTGGAGTACTTTAGTAATGCTGTACATTCATTTGTGTCAGGAGGTGTTTCCCATACACAAGTGCTGACTATGGCAGAGTGCAGAAATGTTGTATTGCATGGGTTGGATTGGGAGAAAACACTCGAGAATGACCCTTACTGTTGGGTTGAGGAAGATGTCAAGGATGCTTCCTCTCGACATGCGACGACAAGCGGAGGGGTAGTGGAGTTGCCTGTTCCGGTATGGAAGGACGAGAAATATGAGGATAGGTTCATCGTCCGTTCACCCAAGACGTATGAACGGGTCTGCCATCGTCCTCAGGATAATCGTACCATATATATGTACGATATTCTGTTCACCCAGTTAGGGGTGCGCTTCCCATTGAATAAATTCCAGATGGGTGTGCTTAGGTTTTTGGATTGTGCCCCTTCCCAGCTGCATCCGAATGGTTGGGGAATAGTTCGCAGTTTTGAGGTGATGGCTGAACATTTGGGGTTTACGCCTACGGTGGCGTTGTTTTTCTCCTTCTGCCGCATTATGAGGAGAGTAAATACGAAAACCGGCGGCATGGGTTTTGTGACTCTCCGGGCGGAGCCAAAGATTTTGAATTTTAAGGCGTTTGCTGACTCCGCCAAAGAAGGCGGACTTCATTTCAGGATGAGTTTCGTGAAGGTATCCGTCAGGAAGGGCAAACCTGTCTTTTGGCGGAATAAGGAGGGTGTTGACAAATTCCCAGTGGCATGGACGCATGAGCATTTTCTCTTAACCAAACGAGCGTATGAGGTTGAAGAGGGTGCTCTATCGGCGGCGTCTGTGGAAGTACTCCGGATTTTGAAGGAGTACAACTCCGTCCACAAGCTGATTCTTTACCGAAGGCTGCTTGGGCGGGATGCTCAAGGATATTTGAGTAATATTATGAACAATTTGCAATGTGATTGAGTGTTTCCTCTACCTTGCATTTTCTAACTGAATCTTCATCTTGTTATTTTGCAGGAGAAATCGCGGAGTTCCCTGGGATGGACCGTATTAAGCAGATGCAAATGAGCCGCAGGGAAAGGAACGCGGAGAATAATGTGCAGCCCAGGAGGAGTTTGACTGCTGCTCTCACAAAGACCCTTCCCTTCCCTGCCTCCACCAACATAGCAAATTTTGAAGGTGGTGCAGGATCTTCAGCAGCTACTGTTGAAAGGCGTTCTAAAAAACGCCAAGAACCAGAAGCTGCTGAAGAAGAAGAAGAGGAAATAGACCTCCAGCCTTTGCAAAGAAGGAGGACCAAGGGCAAGAAAAGGGCTGAGGCGGGGACATCAATCGATGCCGCCATTGATTTGGAGGAGACTCCGGAAGTACCTGTTGTGGGTACTTCTGCTGATATGGGCGGAGCCGAAGGCATTTTCGAAGAAGATGTCGAGGGGGAGCAAGCGGAGGGACTTCAAGCTGCTTCTGGCCAGGAAATGGGGGACCAGACAGAGGGAATTCAAATCTCCCCAGTCCGCCCGTCTGAGGATCCCGCCTTGAGCTTGACCGCCCGAAGGACGGCCGTTTTTCCCATTGATGTACCAGGGGAAACATCTAGGCGGCTTGTTTCTTTGCCTGAGGCGGGGTCTCGCTTGAATCCCTTCTTATACTTTACAAATACGGGATTCCGCCAGTCAGAGAGGCGTGACCCAGAATTCATTCTCCGCCCCGACATCGACTTCGAGGAGGTACCGGAGGCTGCCGCAGCTGCGAGGTGGCACCTTTCTGAATTAGATGGTTTCTTGGCTTCTGTTCCCCGGATAGCTGAGGTTGCTGCTGAGGCGAACATGTTCCAAGCGTCTTACCACGAGTCAGTGGAAAAGATTCGTAGCTTGGAGCATGACAATGAGCAGTTGTCCGAGGTGATCAAGGCCAAGGACAAGCATCTGGACACCGCCGATACCAACACCAAAAAGCTGGAGGAGGAGCTGGCTCGGATGAGAGCTGATAAAGCTTTGCTGGAGAAGCAGGTCTCCGGCTTAAAAGAGCAAAACAAAAAACTGGGCGAGGAGGTGAGTGGCCTGACCCAGGTGAGAGCTGACAATAATCTGCTAAAACAACAGATTTCAGATTTAATTCAGCAGAAACAAAAATTGGGCGAGGATGCAAGTGAGCTCCAGCAGAGGTTGATTTTTCTTGAACTTGATAAGGCTACTGCTGAAGATACCTGGGTGGCGGAGTTAGACCAAGCAGCTACTGCGTACACTAACCTTGAAAAACAGGTTGAAGTGTTGCAAGCTGAAAAAGCTACCTCTGAGGCCGTCAATGAAAAGCTTGACAAGGATTTACAATCCACGCTGGATGCGGCTGAGGCAGCGATTGATGATGCTTTCAGCATGGCTGTTCGTCAACTCCGTTACCGCAATCCAGGTGTTGCTCTAACCACCACAGGCATTCATCCTTATTATGAATTCATCCATGGAGAATTGATGGTGCCTGTTCAAGGGGGTCATGCTCCTGCGCCCAATGACGAATATGTTTTGGCGGACTTGCCTCCCTCTCAGAGTTTAAGCAAACCTGGTGAAGGTCAAGCCACCTCTGTCCAACAAGAAGGGACGCCGTCCAACCCTTAAAGACCAGCTCCTGAGACCTTTCGCCAGCTTTTATTTTTTGAATTTTGTTAATATTGCCTTGTTCCAGGATAGGCTCTGGACTTTTATCAATTCTTGACAATATTAATAAAGTATATTTCCTGCAAATGTATACTTGTTCATAGATGTAGTGTTTAAGTCCGTCGTATTTATGCCTTGTATAATGATATTGAGAAGGCGGAATATTTATCTGAGGACTTAATGAAATATGACTAAGTATAACGAGGCGGAATGGCCTTTTTGAGAATTTAACTGAAGTAATTTCAACAGTGAGGCGTAGTAACCTCGTGGGAATTTCGTTGAAATGATTTTAATAGTGAGGCGTAGTAGCCTCTTAGGAATTTCCAAGGAATAGATTCCGTAAGAAGGCGGAGTGGCCTCTTAGGAATTTTAATGAAATGGATTCCGTAAGAAGGCGGCGTGGCCTCTTAGGAATTTCAATGAAATAGATTCCGTAAGAAGGCGGAGTGGCCTCTTAGGAATTTAAAGGGAATTGGATTCCGTAAGGAGGCGGCGTGGCCTCTTAGGAATTTCAATGAAATGGATTCCGTAAGAAGGCGGCGTGGCGTCTTAGGAATTTCCATGAATAGATTCCGTAAGAAGGCGGAGTAGCCCCTTAGGAATTTCAATGAAATAGTATTCCGTAAGAAGGCGGAGTGGCCTCTTAGGAATTTAAAGGGAATTGGATTCCGTAAGGAGGCGGCGTGGCCTCTTAGGAATTTCAATGAAATGGATTCCGTAAGAAGGCGGAGTGGCCTCTTAGGAATTTAAAGGGAATTGGATTCCGTAAGGAGGCGGCGTGGCCTCTTAGGAATTTCAATGAAATGGATTCCGTAAGAAGGCGGCGTGGCGTCTTAGGAATTTCCATGAATAGATTCCGTAAGAAGGCGGAGTAGCCCCTTAGGAATTTCAATGAAATAGTATTCCGTAAGAAGGCGGAGTGGCCTCTTAGGAATTTAAAGGGAATTGGATTCCGTAAGGAGGCGGCGTGGCCTCTTAGGAATTTCAATGAAATGGATTCCGTAAGAAGGCGGAGTGGCCTCTTAGGAATTTAAAGGGAATTGGATTCCGTAAGGAGGCGGCGTGGCCTCTTAGGAATTTCAATGAAATGGATTCCGTAAGAAGGCGGAGTGGCCTCTTAGGAATTTAAAGGGAATTGGATTCCGTAAGGAGGCGGCGTGGCCTCTTAGGAATTTCAATGAAATTGTATTCCGTAAGGAGGCGGAGTTGCCCCTTAGGAATTTCAATGAAGCACAATTTTACAAGTGTTGAACTTACTTGAACTTGTTGGGTAGTGCTTGAGTTTGTTTCTCATGTACTCCGTAAAACGTTGGGAGTTAAGCAGAGTCAAGTTTTGGATGGAATGTTCATCCTTTTGCATTTTGATTGGAGTGCGACTCCTTCGAGGCGGTATGGTGCAGCATATAGCTGTGACACCAATTCATCCTGCAAGAATTTGGTTAAACCTTCGAGGCGGTATGGTGCAGCATATACCTGTGACACTAATTCAACTTACAAGAAATTGGTTAAACCTTCGAGGCGGTATGGTGCAGCATATAGCTGTGACACCAATTCATCCTGCAAGAATTTGGTTAAACCTTCGAGGCGGTATGGTGCAGCATACAGCTGTGACACCAATTCAACCTGCAAGAAATTGGTTGGGGTTAGCGTGGTGCAGCATATAGCTGAGACACCAGCTCTTCCCACAAGAAGCCTGCAGGACCTTGGGGGTGAATTAGTGCAGCATATAGCTGTGACACTAGTTCTTTCCATAGGCGGCCTGCAGGACCTTGGGGTCGGTATGGTGCAGCATATAGCTGAGACACCAATCCTTTCCCCCCAAGGAGTTTTCTGTACCTTAGGGTCGGTATGGTGCAGCATATAGCTGAGACACCAATCCTTTCCCCCCAAGGAGTTTTCTGTACCTTAGGGTCGGTATGGTGCAGCATATAGCTGAGACACCAATCCTTTCCCCCCAAGGAGTTTTCTGTACCTTAGGGTCGGCATGGTGCAGCATATAGCTGAGACACCAATCCCCCAAGGAGTTTTTGTTGACTCCGTTTGTGAAGCGGCGTTGCATGTTGGTTGATCTTTATGGAATAAAGAGTTATGCGTTTGTGCTTCAATTTTAGAGTCGTTTTATCTGCATGGGAATAAATTCTGCCATGGATAATCAATTCAGAGTTAGAGTGAAGATTAAATGCAGGAAGGCATTTCATTGAGAATGGAATTACATAAAAGATTGAGTTGGGAGATATCTTTTCGAAACCTTTTCAAGGAAAGCATACAGAGGAGGATCCTTGAGTTAGGAAGAAAAGATCATACCGTATTACCCAACTAACTGTAATATATGCGTAAATTCAAAATGTTCCATTTATTTCTGACCGGAGTGCCATCCAAGTTCTCTAGGCGGTATGTACCCTTGCCCAAGACCTCGGTGACTCGGTATGGACCTTCCCAATTTGGTGCCAACTTGCCTTGGTGCGCAAATTTGTTGCCAATGTTGGCCCTTCTCAGGACCAAATCTCCCTCTTTGAAACGGCGTTCACACATGCGTGCGTTATACCGTTTGGCGGCCTTTGCTTTGACAGCTTGATCTCTCACAAAGGCTTCCTCTCTCAACTCCGCCAAAACCTCCAATTCGTGTGCGAGGTTCTGTTGATTGGCTTCCTCATTGAAATAGAGGACTCGAGCTGAGGGGGCTGTTAATTCAATGGGAATGACCGCCTCGACTCCATATGTCAGCCGATATGGAGATTCATTCGTAGTGGAGTGTGGGGTGGTTCTATATGCCCATAAAACGTGGCATAACTGATTTGCCCAGTCTCCCTTTGCCTCACCAAGGCGTTTTTTGAGGCCCTTCAAGATTTCTCTGTTGGCGACCTCAGCTTGTCCATTGGTTTGAGGGTGTTCCACAGAAGAGAAAATCTGCGTGATGCTGAGATTTTCTAAGAGTTCAGTGAACTTGCGATCTGTGAACTGGGTGCCATTATCAGTGACTATGCGTTCGGGGACTCCGAAACGTGCAATCATATTCTCATAGACGAATCTTCGAGTCCTGGCTGACGTTATGTGCACCACTGCCTCTGCCTCAATCCATTTGGTGAAATAATCAACACCAACTATCAGGTATTTGATACCGCCGGGCGCAGTTGGGAATGGACCTAGAATATCCATACCCCATTGATAGAAAGGCCAGGGTGTCACTGATGATGACATTTCCTCAGCTGGGGCATGGTGAAAATTTGCGAATCGTTGACATTGATCGCACTTTTGAACATATGAGGCAGTGTCTTGCTTCATAGTGGGCCACCAATACCCCGCCCTGAGGATTTTTCTCACTAGACTTCGTGCCCCTGGATGATGTCCACACTGCCCTTCATGGACTTCTTCCAAAACAGCTTGCACCTCGTTTTCATTTATGCAAATTAAGTATGGGACAGAAATTCCTCGGCGGTATAGCTGCCCATCTAGGAGCGTATAATAGGGTGCCTCCCTCCTTAGCTTCTTTCGCTCAAGATCATCCGTGGGTAATTGTCCATTAACAAGATAACGAACTATTGGTGTTACCCAGGAGTTATCATCAACGGGGCGGCTTTTAATCATATGAATTGAAGAGGGAAGGGATATACTTGGCTCGGCCAGAGTACTCTGTACGACCGTGGTTGTACACCCCGCCTTCTTTGTGCTGGCTAATCTGGACAGGATATCAGCACGCGTATTTTCTTCGCGAGGTACATGCTTGAAAGTTACTTCATCGAAGCGCTGTTTCAACTCATTGACGCAGTCTAGATATTGTTGCAGTAGAGGTTCTTTAGCCTGATACTCACCAAGAATTTGTGAGATGACTAGTTGAGAATCACTGCATAGGGTGACAGTTTTGGCCCCAATATCTTGTGCTGCTCTGAGTCCGGCTAAACAGGCTTCGTACTCCGCCTGATTGTTAGACGTAGTGAAGGTAAAGTGCAATGAAATTTCAAGATGTACCCCGTCATCACTTTCTACAACGATTCCTGCCCCACATCCTTTGCTGTTTGAAGACCCATCGACGTATACTGTCCAGTGTGAATGATCTGCATCTGGGCTAGAGCCTGTTAATTCAACTACGAAATCTGCTAGGACTTGTGCCTTGATAGCAGTTCTTGGTTCGTAGGATATGTCGAATTCAGAGAGTTCTATGGCCCATTTGATCATCCTTCCTGCCAAGTCTGGCTTGAACAATATAGTACGGAGTGGTAAGTCTGTACGAATCAGGATGGGATGTGCATGGAAATATGGTCTTAGACGTCGTGAGGCCCAAACAACTGCAAGTGCTGCCTTTTCAATCTTCTGATAGCGGCACTCTGCACCATGCAATGTTTTACCAGTGAAGTATACCGGTCGTTGGCCTTCGACTGTTTCTTTGACCAGTGCCACTGCCAGCGCTTCATCTGAAACAGACAAATAAACGATGAGTTGCTCACCTGGGCTTGGTTTTACCAGGATTGGAGGGCTGGCTAAGACATTTTTCAAGCTCTGGAAGGCCGCCTCTTGCTCTGGGCCCCAATTGAATTTTTTATCCTTCTTCAGCTTCTTGTACAAGGGGAGAGAGCGATGAGCCATTTTTGGCATGAATCGTGCTAGAGCAGCGATTTTGCCATTGAGGGATTGTACCTCTTTCAATGTTTTGGGGCTCTGCAACTCTTGTATCACACGACACTTGTCAGGATTAGCTTCTATGCCTCTTTGCGTTAACATGAAACCCAAAAATCTCCCCCCAGGCACAGCAAATGTACATTTTAGTGGGTTGAGTCTCATGTTGTATTGCCGTAGGCGTTGAAAAATGAGGCGTAAGTCTTCAACATGGTCTCCTCCTTCTGGGGTTTTGGCGATAATGTCATCAATATAAACCTCCACCAGCTTTGTGTGCATGCCCTCAAAGACTTTGTTGATCATGCGCTGGTAGGTGGCCCCAGCGTTCTTCAGCCCAAATGGCATGACATTGTAGCAAAAGACCCCTCTGTCGTTGATAAATGCTGTTTTCTCCTGATCATCCTCGCACATTGGAATTTGGTTGTATCCGGAATAAGCATCCATGAAGGATAGATACTTGTATCCTGATGAATCGTCAACCAGCCTGTCAATGTTGGGGAGAGGATAAGGATCTTTGGGACAACATTTATTCAAATCAACGTAGTCTATGCACATGCGCCATTTGCCATTGGCTTTCTGCACCATAACCACGTTGGACAGCCAAGAAGAGTAACGGAGTTCCCTGATGAACCCCGCCTTAAGGAGTTCTTCGGTTTGTTCGCAAGCAGCATTTTGCTTAGCAGGACCCATACGCCGTTTCTTTTGTGCCACTGGCTTAGTTTCAGGATACACCGCCAGGCGGTGGCAACAGAAGTTAGGATCCATACCAGGCATGTCTGCGGCTGTCCAGGCAAAAATCTCCTTATATTCATGGAGGAGTGCAATCAGTCTCGCTTCCATGTTAGGCTCCAGCTTGTCATTAATGTTAGTTATTTGCTCCGGGGTGCTGCCCAAAGCAATAGACTTGGAGCCACCTTCAGGAGTTGGTTTCAAAGGGTTCAGTGGGTCTATAGAAGACTCCGTCCTGGGATCAAGATCCACCAAGTTGACGGATGCCGCCGCACTGTTTCCTTCATTCAATTTCCTTTTCTTAGACATGGTTTCAAGCTTCACCATGTTAAGACTTAAATTGTAACAGTAACGAGCCATCTCCTGGTCACCCCTGACGGATGAGACTTGATTATCTTTATCAATGAACTTGATTAACAAGTGGGGGGTTGAAACGATGGCTTCCATGGCATTCAGAGTAGGCCGCCCAATGATGCCATTGTATGGGGATTTAACATCAATGACGAGGACCCTGGATTTCACAGTCCTTGCTCCAGGTTCACCATCGAAGGTAATCCTTGTATCCAAGTAGCCTTTAGTAGGCTGTTTGGCGCCATTAAAGGCTGTGAGGTCCTGTGTGTAAGGCTGCAAATCAGCGTCAGTCAGTCCCATGCGTTTAAAACAGTCATAAAAAATAACGTCGCAGGAACTTCCCTGGTCAACTAGGATGCGTTTTACATCCATATTAGCGATCACCGCAATGATCACTACTGCATCATCTCCCTCAGGGATGGTTGGGCCAAAATCATCATCTGTGAAAGTTATAGGCGGAGTCTGAACTCCGTCCCTGAATGGGCGATATTCTTTGTTCTTGCCCTGCACAGATAAGATCATACGATGATGATTTTTCCGGGCGTTGTTTGAGGGTCCGCCTCCTGCGAAGCCTCCAGCAATCATGTCCACCACCTGCCTTTTACCTCGCGACCTAGGTTCAGGGCTCGGTTCTCGTTGGGCGGACTCCAAAACAATGCCTTTTTGTTTCTCTGACACCGCTGTACGCTTTGGTTCCCGAGTACTATCAGGATCCGGAGAGCGATCACGATGTCGTTTTTCAAACTTCTCAGGCTCATCATGAGATTTGCCTTTGAACAGGTAATGTTTCAGTTTACCTTCTCGAATGAGCACCTCAATAGTATTTTTGAGTTGCTTGCATTCTTCCGTGGTGTGGCCAACTGATTCATAGAATTCACAATATTTCCTTGGGTTTCCACCGCGCCTGATTGGGGGTGGACGTTGAATTCCATAAACATTGAGGGTGGTCCATCCTATCTCACGCAAGATTTGCTCGCAGGTTGTGTTCAGTGGTGCATAGTGAGCAAAATTGAACACGCGTCTGTCTTGCTGTTTAAAAGGTTGGTTCCCTACTTTGTCTCTTTGGTTGGATTTGTCATTCTTCAACAATTTATCTTTCCCTTTGTCTTGGGATGGAGTTGCAGGGAGTGGTTTGCTGTGAGATGCAGTGGCTTCCAGATGCATCTCAATACCCACGTACTTAGATGCCTTCCTGCGAAATTCCTCCATCGTAGTTGGAGGTCCCTTTGCCAAAGACAAAGCGAAATGTGACTTTGGTTGCATAGCTTCTATGAGAATATGCAACTGGATTGCCTCAGTCAGATCAGGGACCATGGCCGCCTCTTTATAAAATCTCTTAAGGAAATCCTTCAGAGATTCTTTGTCGCCTTGTTTGATCTGAGCCAAGGTATGAGAGGTTCTAGGTGCATCCCTGGAGATCACGAAGTGGCTTCCAAAAGCTGAGGCCAGCTCCTCCCACGAATCAATGGAACCTGAAGGTAAGCTCTTGAACCAGCTAAGAGCTTCACCTGTAAGAGTTCTGGGAAACATTCTGCACATGATGTCCTCCTCAGCTCCTAGAAACATGGCCTCATAGATATAGGCATCTAAATGCTTAGAGGGATCTGTTTCCCCAGTATATTTCCCTATAGAAATGGGCTGCATGGTTTGCAAGTGTCTGGGTACATGTACATTCATGAGCCTTTTGGAAAATGGGATACTCATCTTATATCCTGAGGGGGAAGCGTTTGAGCCTGCTCTCCTTCCTTCCTGATGCTGAGCATTTACCAGTGGGAGGCTTCGTTGCTCCTCCATGTACGTAGGAATACGAGAGTAGTGAGGAGTACTTGATTCCTCCTGCATGTGTGATTCATGATGTGGTTGTCTTGCGGGACCAGCTTTCTCATGCGCTGGGTTTGCTTTTTCACGACGAAGTTCTGCAAGTTCTTCTCTCAAGATTCGAATCATGTCATCTCTCGGATCTGGAGAATCAGCCTGCGTTGCTTTTTTCTTAGCACCATCATCGAAGTTAAGGCGTCTGGGATTGCGTGGAGGAGAATCCTCGTTCTGCATCTCCGGTCCTTGTCCCTCCATTGATGATGAAGATTGATCAAGATTGTGGGATTACCTAGTTTACAGGTCCCACTGGGCGTGCCAATGAACTGTTCTTTACAGGGGGTGTAGAAGTGTGCTTGTAGAACAACTCAAAATATACATATAAGTGTGTTTTGATACAAAGCAATGTATGTATAAATGTAAATACAAAGAGTCTTCGTATGTTGAGGCGGAGTATAATGTACTGCGGGGCGGTGTCACAGTCCGCCTGACGGGATCTGATTTGCCTTGACCCAATTGGGGATGGTACCTGCAATCGTTCTCCGACGCTCAAGTCAGTATCTCAGAATACTTAGAGACTTAGAAAGATCATCAGAGAAGATTATGCAAGTAATAGAGTGTAAGGTTCAGAGAATGGGCATAAAGATCCCTTATACCTTTTCAAGAGAGGTTTACATACCTGTCACGGGTGCTGCATTATTGGTAGGACCCGCTCCTTGTCTCCAGGCATAATGCTGAAAAGGTAGTGGGTCCCTGCGCCGTTTACTAGCACCATTATTGTAGTAGGTATCACAACTTGTCTGGAAAGCGTTAGTGCTTTAATATTTTATTGTTATTTCCCTTTATGCGTGACAGCGTGATTCCCATTATTAACCTCTCAAGACAGAGTCAATCTCGTGCCGGGGTTGTGAGTATGGGCTCGCTACGCAGTGTGGGAAATTCAGTATTCCGCCTGAGTTGAGCCTATGGCTTGGCGGAGTAACAACTTTGGCGAGGTTACATTCCTTGACGGAGTAACATGCCTGGGCGGAGTTACGTTCCTTGGCGGGGTAACGTGCCTGGGCGGAGTTATGAACCTTGGCGGCGTTACTTGCCCTGGCGGTGTGCACCCCGTATTGTATTTGTAGTGTATTTGAAAAATACTTCTCTTTATTCCAAATGCTGATCTGGCAGGGCATTGAAGCCATGCTCTTGGGGGCCGGTGTTAGGACCGGATCAATAAGATTTTTAGAAACTTATGACATAGCCTATCTACTTAAATAAGATTTTTAAAAGGCTCAATTCTACCATTTTGGTGTGTCAAGTTTGGCCTGATGAGGCTTTAAACAAGTAAGACCATAAACCCTTAAAGGGCGATGACCTAGCCTTTTTCTACCCCTATCTACCACCCGCCACCACCATTGCACTAAGGAAAAATAACTAGTAAGAAACTTAATTACATCGTAACTCTACTACTTCCATCCAAATCTTGATGTTTTGCAATTTCAAAACTTGGAGGATGAAAGTTCAAAACTTTCTTTTATTTAGTGTAGTGATATTAAAAGTGGATCGTCGATCGGCTTGGTGAGACCAATAGGTCAATGGTTGAACTTGTTGACTTAATATACATTTAACAAATATTTAATATGTGCATTTAATTTATACCAAAAATTTGTGTAAGAAAAATTAATTATCATTTACCATAATTAGATAATATAAACTTATATAATTGAGATATGTATGTGTGTGTATGTGTGTGTGTGTGTGTGTGTGTGTATATATATATATATATATATATATAAATTATCTAGTACAAGGGGATAACACAACCGATATAGGTATCGATGTTAAGTCTCTTTTGCATCTTACACCGATCTCATAGGGATTCAATGTTATGTCTCCCATTTTGATGGAAGCAAGGAGTCTTGGTGTCATCCCATCGAGTAACCTATTTGTATCTCGTGTTGAAAGGCAAAATAGGGTATCACTTACAAAGATAGTCTGACGCTCAAGTTAATCTAAATACTTAATATCAGAGATGAAGTGAAGGTTTTTTGAACGTACCTTAATGAGATATATTTATAGAGTGTGGTGGTGAAAATGTTCTATGTAGTATATATCAGTATAAATTTTATAAACCATGGGTAAAGATGACATGCTTGCAAGCGCCCTGACATCTTTTATAGGTAAGTGATTGGTGTGCCCCTGGACCTTTCCTGAAATTCTCCTTGACTTTGGTCATGTGCGACTTCGTTCGTCTTGACACGGGCACAATGTTGATGCTGGTCAGTGTAACATCCTATTTTCATCACAAATAGAAAATAGATATTAATATATATTTCTTGAAAAATACTTACTATAAGTTAGTTTATTATTTTTATTTTTTTTGAAATTTTGGTATTTATATTTTTATTATTTGTTTTTTTAAAATAATAAAAAAAAAATAAAAATATTTCCGAATGAGAATTTTAAAGTGACTTAATTAATATTCACTAATTAAGAAAATTATATTAAGAATTTTTAATATCCTTATTATTCACCATTTTTATTTTATGTTGTTATATTTTTATTTTTTTACATATTTAAGATTTAACTCTTATTAGAATTTTAAAATAAAATTTTGAAGGAATTAGACTATGGTTCTTTTGAACTTTTTGATCTACATAATATTTATGATTTTCTGGAATTTTTTGAAAATTTTGAATTATTTTAATAAAATAATATATTTTAAATAATTTTAAATTCATATAAAGTTGCTTAAAATTAAAAATATTTACAAGAATGTAAAGTTAAATTATAAGAAAATTTTCTAAAATCCATTTCAAGTAGACTTATCTAAAAATTATCGGTTTGAGAAAAATCTTGATTTTTTCTAATCGTTAAAAAATTAGAAACGTATCAATAAATTTTTATTAACAGAAAATTTTAGATTTTTAAAATTTCAGCTTTATATTACTTATTATAAAATTAGTGAGGACTGATATAATATCGCTAAATTTCAAAAAGGACTCATTTTGAATATTTAAAATATACCGAGTGAAGGATTACTATTTGACTTAATAATTTTGCCGACAATTACTATGCAAATCACTGTGCATGTATGAAATTTTCAAAAGATGCACAGTAACCTGGAATAAAAAATTTAAAAATGTATAGTACTTTTATATTAAAATAATGGAATGCATAGTAAATTTTTTTCCTATAAATACCGAAGGATTTCTTCTTTAGAATTCACAATTTCAGATTAAGTTTTCTTAATATAGTAGTGCTAGTGAGATAGTGGTGGAAGTGAGAGAGAGAAGAAAAGTTTTTGGAGAGAAGGTTCTGCCAAAATCCTAAGGTAAGAATACTTCTCTTTTATATTTTTTTGGTTATTTTTATATCGTTTTTAGAAATCTGATATTATATTGAAAATAATATTATTTTAAGTTACTATTCTGCATAGTAAACACTATTTCAATAGTAAATTACTATTTCAATAGTAAATTACTATTTACTGTTACTATTTACCATTACTATTCACGATTTATTATTTACTGTTATTATTCACGTTTTACTATTTACTGTTACTATTCACGTTTTACTATTTACTGTTACTATTCACGCTTTACTATTTACTATTCACTATTCACTATTCACTATTCAACATTTACCATTTTTATTTTAAGTAGTAATCTTACTTTTCATCTTGTAATTATATTAAAATGAAATTGGTATGTTTTAGAACTCGGAGACGAGGCGCGCATGGATTTTCAATAACGAATCGGTATACAAGAGGTAAGGGGGAGTGAGATAAAAATATAATATGAAAGACATAAGAATAATGGGAGGAGTCTCCTACTCCTTTTAAATTTAATAATATTATTATTTTAAAGTAATAACTTCTCAACTTAAAATTTATAATAAATTTAATATATTGCGTAACTTATTCTGAAATATCTATACATGGATCTGAATTATTATAACTTATACGGACTGGACTAAACCTATGCAAGGACTTGGATTTTTATATCCTATATGGATCGAACTAAACCTATGCAAGGACTTGGACTATTATGACCTGTCTAGACTGAACTATACCTATGCGAAGACTGGATTATATATATGGACTACCTGTGCGAGGAATGGACTATAAGGACTCAAAATCTAATCTACTAATTTAAATAACCATTAAAATTTGAATTATATTTATGAGCGATATTTAGTTGATTTGACTTGATTATAATTAATTGTATTTGATTTCGATTAATGATATTGTATTAGACTGTGATTGATAATATGCAATTATGATTGATAATATTTGATTGTGATTGATGAGATTACTATACTTGATTGTGGTTGATGAATGATTGATGACCTTGTGATATGAAGTTTGAGCATATAACAAGCATGACGGAAAGTTAAAACTCAGTAAGAATTTTCTTACCTTACTCTTTAAATTTTTATTCCAAGAGAAAGTATTTTATAATTATTTTAGTCTTTTATTTCTTCTTAGAAATAATTTTTATTAACTTTATTTTTAATCTCTATAATAAAATCTAGTATTAGAAAGAAGCTATTTTATGAAAATCAGAGGTTGAGACAATTAATTCTTGAATTAAAGAAAATTTTTATAGTTTTAAGTATTCTTAGTTAATGATTTTAAATTATTTTCTTTAGAAATTAGAAGTTTAAAGTAAATTATTTTGGTTTTCCCCAACGAAATAACTAAAGAATATTTTATGGAGATTTCAAAAACTCAATCTAGTTAATATTCAAATTGAGAAAGATTATGTAAATATGTGAAGATTTTTAAGAGAAAGCTTTGAGATATTTAAGGCTTAGAAACTCAATTTTGGTAAGATCTGAATTTGAAGACTGTACTAAATTATTTCAGTATAACAGAAGTTCAAAGAAGAACTTATGGAAATGTACAGTTTATTGTGATGATTTTGTGAACCTTTATGGTATTTAATAATTGAGTTTCTAAAAGCCTTAACTAACTAAATATACGAGTAGTTCATGCATCATGAATCATTAAAGAGAAATGAGATGTGATATTGCCTGGGGACGGATTATAGAAACCGAGGATACATTAGAGGAGGCTTAATTGCGAGCCTTGGGATGAAAGAGTGTGAAAGGGTGCTTCAGGTGACCTGGGGTCGCTCCCTGGTGTCGGGTACTTTCACAATAAAAACTTTCTCAGTCTGACTAGTCTCTAAGTGTTTCCACGCCAGTTGAGCTGTTCATATGCCATGAAGGCATTTATGTTATTATTATCCAGAATTTATGAAACAGTGTAAACTCCTGGTTGGCCCAGTGCAAACTAAAACTTTAAGGGCCCACATGCATAAACTGAATGAGATAGTAGCATAAGCATTACATAACATTCATGTGATTGTGACATTCTATATGGATGGTTATGAAGGAAAATATAAGTGTTATGTATGTGGAAACCCTATATTCATAATTGATTGTATATGAGAATATGACTGATATTACTATATTAGTTTGTGAAAACCCTTATGCTTATGTCTTATCTGTAATATATTATATTTTGTTTCTCACTCCTTCTTGTTTGAATTTTTGTGTCCAAAATAAATGTTATATGATATATAGCTAGCAGTCCAAGATGGAAGGATATGTAATTACAAGAGGATAAAGTGGTCTCATCCTCAATCGATTAGATGAAGAGATATGACAAGAGTAGGATTCAAAAACTCGATAGTTCAAGGACTAGGAAATGATTGTTCACATTTGTAGTAGAGGTATAGTTTAGTTTTATTTTGCCTTATTACAATATCAAGTAGATAATTGTAACAAGGTAAAGGTTAAACTTTGATAAACTCTTTCATTCGGATATAATATTGTAATGATTTATCACTTATGATTTCTATAAATTATTTTGTCATTATGGACAAATATTGAAAGACAATTTTTTTTTACTTTCAATATTCAAAGGAAATCAGATGTATATACGTCCCTGTTTACACGAGATAAAGAGTGATAAATATGTATATCTTTCTAAAAGATTTTTTTTAAAAGTAAGAAGAATACATATATATCTCGTGTATATAAGGGGGTGTTACAGTCAGGGAGGTTTGACATAGAGTGTGTACAAGGGGACGGAACCAAGTGACTTACTGGTAATACTCAGACTGATATCCTTTAGGTTGGTGTCTATATATACATTATTTTTTTAGAATTAGTTGTATACCATTTTGTATATAATGTATATGTCTATTATAATATTTGATTGACAATAGCCTGTATGTAAGCTTAATTATCTGACTCCTCATGGACATCAAGGAAAAGTAACTTTGCTTCACCTTTTGGGAACTTTATTAACACCATCCAAGTGTACTCCAAATTATAAATTTCAAATAGATGGTTACTCTTCATAATAACAAAAGCTCTCATTGTCTCTTCATTTTTCAGATTTTCTCCATAAGTTTTTCTTTACCTTTACATTTCTTTTGTTGCTTCTTAAATCCTTTTCTCTCATGGAAAACTATAAATAGCTGTAAAATGATTACAACTTCTCAATATGAACCACATTTGGATCTTTTAGAGATATCAAAAGGCTCTCTTTAAGTACATCTCATTCTTGCATTTTGTGATAATACTTCAATGGTAACCATCTTTGGACAACTTAGATTTGTGGGTGCCTATTGTCAAAACTTACCTTTGTAAGGTGGTGGCTATGGAACGATCGACCATGATTTTTTCTAACTATATTGTACTGATTCAACCATCACACCAGTTCACAGAGTCTGTTAAGAACTGGCCAAGTCAACTTGGTTTGTATTGGTTCGAACACATAGCCTATCTATTATCCTTCTTGGACATGTCAAGTGGCTGGTTTTCGGACAAACTAGTTGGGTTGGCTAGCTCATGTTGCTTTTTTACATTGATTTGATGATTGAATCTTTTAAATAATTAAACCTACATTTTATATTTTTTAAAACTAAAACCTAACAATTTTTAAACAAAAAAACAACATACATGGGCTGCCCCATGGGTTAACTTAGAGGCAAAAAATACAATACTTTTTAAAATGCCAACCTCTACAGACGACCTCTTACAAGATGAACCGACTTGTAATCTCAACTCTACACCCCCTGACCACTAACTTCATCATCTACCACATGCCTACCTAGAATGTTTCTTTTTCTACTAAGGTAGGAGATTGAATTGATTTGGTTTGAGGAGTATGGTTATAGTGGGTGGAAAAATAGGTGAGGAAATGGTGGGTGTGAGGGTGGTTGGTGGAGGAAAATGATGAAAATGGGAAAAAGAAGGATATAGGAGTGAGAGTTGGAGAAAAATAAGTTGGACACATTTTATATGAGGTGTCGAGTACATAGATATTGTAACCCTTAATGTCACGTAAGTTTCAATAGTTTGATGTAAAGAGAAAGTTGACTAAAAAAACTTATTCGACACACTTTTTAGAAATAGGAAATCTATTTAAAATTAAAAAAACGTTGAAACAAATTAAATAAATAAGAATCATTTACAATGATTTATTCAAGTATAAAAATTACTTTTTTATGAAATAATGTTTAGGTGCTTTGAGCTATGTATCAAAGTTATTACATACCTCCATGCTCTATAAATGCTTGCAAATATTTTCAAATAACTAACCAACTTATATAAGTGAGATTTAATCACGTAAGTTATAATCATAAGCATAAATAGACCAACTTGACAAACTTTTACATTATAAATATTTAATAATCACCTTCAAGTAACATCCCCCAATCTCTAAAATTCCAAACCTAGTTTTTCTCATGTGCCGGTGAGGAGAGAAAATAAACAAGAAAAAAAGGGGACCAATCGGATCCTAAATAACATTGTTTGGGACATGTTTAATTTCTAATTAGTGTTAATTAAAAACAAATTTTCAATCTATTAATTAAACAAAGTTTGAATATAATTTTAAATTGTATTAAATCAATATTCACCACTTAAATGTTCAATTAGCAAAAATCAATATCTTGAATTAAAAAAACACTTTACCTAAGTTTTTGAATACAAATTTAATCATTGAACAATTTCTTTGGGTAACATATCATTAATGATTCTGATCCTTACTTATAAATAGTAGTTATTAGAGGGTTGATTAAGAAGTTAATTAGTGTTGATACGGTCATATTTGATTCAGCGTGAAAGCAAAGAGTAAAGACACGTGTTTTTTTCATGGTTTTATTAATAAAAAAACACGTGGTTTTAGGAAAAGAGAGAGCGCGATGTGATTTAATGAAGTTAATTAAAAAAAATAATACATGGATTTAATATATAATTGTAAATTATTTAAACGTAATAATGCAATCTTAATGCTGTTTTGTTAAGATTTTATCAAGGTAAGTATATCTTTTTTCAATGAGAAAAGGTAAAATGTGACGAGATTTCATGAAAATAAAAAAAATGTTTTAAATTTATTCTAGAGTATATATAAGTTCAAATTACTTTAGGGTTATATATTTCTGAAATGTAATCTTATGCTATTTTTTCTTCATTGGAAATAATCTTGATTATTTTGATGGCCATGAAAAAAAATATATAGTCATACTATTTGGTTTTTTTCCTCCATGTTTCATTAGTTATATACAGTTATATTATCTATAATATACTTTATACTCAGAAAGTAAAACTTTTAGTTTAAACATAAAATAATTAAGTATTATACTAGAAAAGTCATATAAATATTTTTCATTTATAAATATATATTATATGTTTGTGCGTGTGAGAGAGAGAGATAAAAAATACATTTTCAAATTAAAATCTAACATTTTGCATGCTGAGAAAACGTATATAATGTATACACGGTAAACAATAGAAAATTAGAAATCTTTATGGAAACTAGTTAGTATAAGATGTATTTTAAAATGAATTCTATGTATAAACTATTATCTAAGATGTATCTTTTCTTAGATAGTGTAAAATCACATAAAAATTCAAGTTTTGAGTATTATTTTTTATTTATTGGTATTTTATATTGAATATTTTTTTTAAAAAAACTATTTTTTCCTTTAAAGAAAGCTGAAGAAATTTGGGGAAAACTTATATTGCCTTTTTAAATATGACCATAAAAAATCATTAAAACCGTTCGTTATGATTATCTTTCTCGTGGACGTTAGTCTTCAAAATTTTATTAAAAATTCATATATTTAAGAAAAATTGTGAAACATTGGGAAGAAGAATATATTATGTTTACCATTTTCATTTATTGGATATTATATTCAATACTTTATTTTAAATCTGTCAATTTCCTTTGAAAAAATTGATGATATTTTTGGAACAATCTTATAAAGCATGGCCGTAAAGATTATGTAAAAATTCAACTGTTCATTATGATCATATTTTTCGTGGGTATTAGTTTTGAAAATTTTATTAAAAATTCACCCGTTTGAGAAAAATTATGAAAACTAGAGAAAAAAAAGATAATATGTTATGCAAAAATTCAAGATCGAAAGCATTTTACTTTTATTAGAATTTTTTATAGAATATTTTTTTACTTATGAAATATTTGAGTTTAGAATCTTTTGAAAAAAGTATTTAAAGTGATATTTGAGTTTATAAATTTTGAGTTTATTTTATTTTTACAATTTTATTCTTTTTGATATATTCTTTTAGAATGCTTTTGTTTATTTTTAAAAAATATGTTATTTATGTTATTTGATATGTAACAGATGAAATAAATTTTTGATTAAATCAATTAATTTATAACTTTTTAATTTTCAGTTAATATTTTAATTTTCAGACAGTGTATCCACTAATCTATCGTAAATATTAGTATAAAATACTACAAATTACGTGTCAAACCAATACAAAAGGTTGAAAACCCCAACTATGACCATGATTAGAATTTTAAAACAGAAATTATGTGTGGTGACACGACCCTCCATTAACGTTAAGTTGACATAACAATCTCAATCAGCGAGAAAATCAACGTGCAAACTGTGACAAGAAGTAAAAAAATTGTTACCTCATTTTTGGCGCTTTTTACATGAACGAACGAACATCCCCACTTTACTTTACTTCACGTTTGGGGAAGCAAGCAATAACCACTTTCGTTCTGTGCCAACTTTCGTTTCTATCGCCAATACGATACCGTCTCAAACGACAGGAGATCTCAAAAACGCGATTTCAAAGCTTTAAACGCAGCACAGTAACTTCCTGGTACCAATGGAGTTCGATCCGATCCCAATCGGTTCGTGCTCCAAAGAACACCAAACGATCTACATGGAATGGTTTGCTTACGCTGATTCAGGTGCAGTGATTTTGTTCTTCTTCTCTGTTTTTCTTTTGATTTTTTGTATTTTTATTTTTGGTTATGTTCGTTTTCAGTAATTATTTCATAGCACACTTTTTCTTTTGTGTTTTTTTTTTGCAGATGGTGATGGCCGAATTACAGGGAGTGATGCTACGAAGTTTTTTGCCATGTCCAATTTGTCTCGCGAAAATCTTAAGCAGGTTTTCTACTTTCTATTTTTATCGTTATTTTGTATGGAAACTCTGAATAAATAATTGAATTTAGATAGCAATTGGTTCGGGGATACAACGGGAAGTGGCAAAGGTTGGTCATTATTAGCGAACCCTTCCTATTCCTTTTTTATTTTGAATGTAAAAGGGTTAGGTGGTATTGGAGTGAGCATGCAAGTGCTAAGAAAAGAGACATGACTGAGATTATTTTTTTTTTTTTGTAAGTTCTCCCGATTTGGTTTGATCTGTGATTTCATTTCAAGCAGTAAATTACTAGATGGTGTTTATTTTTTTTTTTATTATTATTTGTTCTCTATCTTTGCTATCAAGCATGCATTGATAAACTTTGAACTTCCCCTGTTTTTCCTACTTTAACTCCCTCTCCATTTTAACATTGTTAAATCAAATTTAGTTGTATCTAATGCCTATATTTGTTTATTTTTTGCAATTCAGCTTCAAATATCCATCGTTGTTATAGAGATTTTTTAATGTTAGAGAACTATAGTGTTGACTATTTACGTAAAACTTGACTTTGATACTATATCTTTTACAACTGGAATGCGTTGATTATTTATTGGTTTGAGTTATGAATTTAAGTTATACTTGCTGATGAGTATCTCTTGTTCCCTTTTTTTTTTGTGATCAAAGTGTTTCTTTGTTTGCTCCCCTCACCAAAATTAGGTGTGGGCTATTGCAGATTCAAAGCGACAAGGATATCTTGGTTTCACAGAATTTATCATTGCTATGCAGGTAAAAATATGTTTGCTTTGTTGATGTTTAATGATGATAAATGTCCAAAATCTTACACATTTGAAATGTAGCTAGTTTCTTTGGCACAATCTGGGCACTCGATAACACATGATTTGCTGGCTAGTGATGGTAAGTTATGTGTGTTTAAGTTTGTCCTCTGTTGCTTTATTTGAATAAATTTTTATAATTGTATTGGTGTGCTGTGCACATTCTTGGTGCTGTGCATGTCCGCTATGCTGATCATGAATGTCTTCCTATAGATTTACCCAATTGAAGCCTAATTTCCATTTTCTGCTGTTCATGTCTGCATACGTTGATCATGAATGTATTCCTGTAGATGTACCTAATTGAGGCTTCACTTATATTTCAGTTGATTTTAGAAATCTTAAACCTCCCACAATGGATGGTTTGGATGCATTACTAGTTGTAAGTATTTCTACTCAAGCCTTTTTTTGGTATCAACATTTTTTTTATGTTTATCTGGTGAGTGTGCTTACCACTTGACTTTGTTTATCCAGAAGAAAAAGCATAAACAAAAGGAGGTTGATATGAATGGTAATATTTTTCATTTTATTGAATATGGACATTCATTTTGACATTATTTTCTTTATTTCCTCCTTCATTATGAAGATAAAGTTTAATTAACAAACATGCAGGTAATTTTCAGTTGCAGCAATCGCTATCAAGTAATTGGTTTTCTGCAAAGTCAACAAAAAAGGCAAGCATTCTGTTAGTGTTTCTTTGATTTATTTTGTTTGCATTTGCCTTGCATTCCACTAGAATACACACTGAACATTTATGTGAGACTTTTTGACTAATAACAAGCTTGATTTGGTTCTTCCATCTGTTTTCTTGTTTTAAAAGATGAAACAAGCGTGTTTAGGTAACTATTAGGGGGAACCCAAACTTATTATTTGGTTTCAATGAAAGTTTCTTAGTGATGTAGGCCAATAATAGTAGCATGGCTGATACTCTGCAGTGAATATGGAGGTTTCAATTTAGAATTGTTATTATCTAGTTACTTCTTTTTGGGTTAACAAAATATGCATTTTGCCCCAAATCTATCTAGTTTAGTTTATGATATTTCATAAGGCAAGTTGATGGTGCCCCAAAGGCAATCCTATAGATATGTTTTCCTGGACCTTCTATTTGTTATTGTTACTTATTTATTACAATGTGAGAGAAAGTGAATGAAATGTGAATAGAAAACTTCAAAGAAAATTTAAGGGATAATTTCTGAATCCAGTGTTAAGTATCCCTAAATCAATGAATGGTGTGCGATGAACCTTTGAAGGAGAAACAATTAACATAGTTACATCAGTTACATACTCTGTGGAAAACTAATTGAAATGTTAAACAAGGCACAGTTAGAAGCCAGCTGGAAACTGCGTACATTGTATAACTGACCTAACCATACATTACAACTAGACTAAGTGCTTGTTTGTTTAATTTTGCAACCAATGAATGATGTTGGGCAAAGGGGGGGTTTTTAATCCAGTCCACAAAACGGCCATTTTATCACATAGAACACCGTGCCAAAAAGTTTTGAACTATTGATCTTGATTTTCTAACGCAGTTAGGTCGCTCAAACAATAAAACAAACAAGCACAAATCTATTCTGTGCTATTCAATACAAAGTGATTTACCTACCTACGTTTAATATGAATAAAACTTCTTTAAATTGACGTTGTGTGAAATTGTCATTTTTTTTAATGGTTTTTCACTTAAATTTTTGGTTACATGTCTCCGTAGGTGCCCCTTTCTTCTGTGACATCAATAATTGATGGATTGAAGAGACTTTACATTCAGAAATTGAAGCCACTGGAAGTTACTTACCGTTTTAATGATTTTGTATCCCCATTACTGGTCAGTAAGTGATTCTTCTTAGAAATGACTGGCTTCTCCAAATTTACTGTTACCTCTTTCATGCAGTCATGTTGTGGCTGTAATATAAAAAAAGAAACAAATATATATATTTTTTTAAATATTGATCATGATTCTTTACATACTGTAGACAAATAGCGATTTTGATGCCAAGCCAATGGTTATGCTTTTGGGTCAGTACTCGACTGGTAAAACAACCTTCATCAAACATCTACTTAAAAGTAGTTATCCAGGCACGTGATTCTCCTCTTTCAATATCCATTATGTGTGTCTGTGACACTGCTTATATATGTTTTTTTAATAAACTATAATATCTTCCTACTTTTCCTTCTGCTTAAGAAATGAGGAAGTACTGAATGATTTTTATATTTTTAAGACATTAAATGCTTGCACTTTTTCATTCAATATTTTCTTTACAAAGTATTAGGAGGATATTGTAAAAAGATATAGAATCAGTCTTAAATAATAATAAATATATGTTACTAATCTTTGCCTTCTTTTTCCTGTAACTGTTGATAGGTGCGCACATTGGACCTGAGCCTACAACTGATAGGTTTGTTGTTGTCATGGTACGTGTCAGCCATACCAGTTTCTCTCCTATGTCTCTCTAGTACCTATTCCGAGTTCTACATCTACCAGTCAATTTGACTTTTAATTGCTGGTGGGACTAAACAAAAAACATCTTCGTAAAAACTATGAACCTGCACTTCTATTATTGCAGTGTTGGAGTGTCACACTAACACTCCTTGACACCCCATAATCTGTGTTGGAGAATACTGAACAGGTGTCTAAGGACAAAGTTAATTTTTGATGGGTAGACACACAAGACGGGGTTTAGTCACTTGTCTTAGAAAACTTAGCTTAACACTTCAAGGACTGGGCTATTTAAAACAAATTTCAAACACTAATTTTTAATAAAAAATAACTTCAAGAAACAACCTAAGATATAAAAAACTAATAATAAAAATATTTGAAAGATACAAAGTGCTTAGAGAAACTTCTTTAGGGAAAATGTAAAATGATGCTTCTTAGTATTTTTTGTGGACTCGTTATCTTAGTGAATATGTAAAGCTTAGCTACTTATTTTGAGAGGGAAAATATCTAAATTCTGATTCTCAATTTAGATTTTTCATTATTTAAAGGATTTTTAATTCCATTTGACTTGCAAATGAGTTATAGCATTAGTTTTAACTAGCAAATGGAACTAATTTACAATTTTACAGTCTGGACCTGATGAGAGAAGCATTCCTGGAAATACTGTTGCTGTCCAAGCAGACATGCCATTTAGTGGCCTTACAACTTTTGGGACAGCTTTTTTGTCAAAATTTGAGTGTTCGCAAATGCCTCATCCTGTAAGTTGATCTAGAGCCATTGAAAAGTTGAGGTTTTCCTTCATAGCATTTGGACTTAAAATTTTTTCATTGTCCAAAGCTACTGGAACACATCACATTTGTGGACACACCTGGAGTTCTCTCTGGTGAAAAGCAACGGACACAACGAGCATATAATTTTACTGGTGTAACATCTTGGTTTGCTGCCAAGTGTGATTTGATACTTTTGCTGTTTGACCCCCACAAGCTTGACATCAGTGATGAGTTCAACCGTGTGATATCATCCTTAAGGGGGCATGATGACAAAATTCGAGTTGTTTTGAACAAGGCAGATCAAATTGATACTCAGCAAGTAAAGGCTAGCATAGGCGAACTTCAATTAGTTTATTTATTGAATCTTTCCCAACGTGGTCCAGTAAAATCTAATCTATATTTGATCCTATATTTTACAGCTTATGAGGGTTTATGGAGCCTTAATGTGGTCACTTGGGAAGGTGCTAAAGACACCTGAAGTAATGCGTGTGTATATTGGGTATGTCACTTCATAAATGTGTATACACTCCACTCAATGTTCGTTGTCTTTGACATCAGAGTTGGGGAGAGACTGCATAAAGTCTGAGTTCTCTTATTGGAGTATCATGAAGCTGTATAGATTTTTTTGGTGGTGCAAGAGTCTTGTTTACCTCCATCTTTTACCATGTTCCATGCAATTTAGACATGATATATCTATCTTTCATTTCCTTGATTATGAGATTGTTGTGTGATGTGTTGCACCTAATTGACTTTGTTTCGGCAGCTCTTTCAATGACAAGCCTGTAAATGATGCTGCCAGTGGTCCAATTGGTAAGGAACTATTTGAAAAGGAACAGGATGACCTCCTTTCCGATCTAAAAGATATACCAAAAGCAGCTTGTGATCGAAGAGTGAGTTTGTTTATTTGTTTAATTTATTTAGTAATAGTTTTCCACAAACTTTTGTGCTTATGTCAACAAATTAATTATAAAGATTAAAAGATGGTTGACACAGTAGATATGATGAAACTTCAAGGAATTCAGCCGATTGATTAGATTGTTTTCTCTTTTGTGGAATTATAAAATAAGGCTAATGTTGTCGGCTCTTGTAGGGTCGTTTTGTCCATACATGATTGATTCCTTAGAATCTCCTTTAGCTTTGTTATAGATTTCATAGTTGCTTGCTGTAGGCTGGTATTTTATTTCTTCAATTTTGGTTGAGTTTACATCTAATTTTTGAGGTTACCTTCTTTCATCATCAATATATATATATATATATATATATATATATATATATATATATATATATATATATATGTATATATATATATCATTTTACATGTTTCGTTTATTGTAGATCAATGAGTTTGTGAAACGAGCTCGAGCAGCCAAGATACATGCTTACCTAATCAGTCATCTTAAAAAGGAGATGCCCTCCATGATGGGCAAAGCTAAAGCTCAGAAAAAACTCGTTGATAATTTGGCTGGTGAATTTGGAAAGGTATGAATCCTGCACAATCGTTCTGCTTAATTGCCCATATCTGATAGCACTTAAAAAAGCATTTGTGACTGTCAAATTCAAAACAGGTACAAAGAGAGTTCCATTTACCTCCTGGTGACTTCCCAAATGTTGAGAATTTTAGGGAGATCTTGAGTGGTTACAATATCGACAAATTTGAAAAATTGAAACCAAAAATGGTACAGGCAGTTGATGACATGCTTGGTTATGACATCCCTGACCTCTTGAAGAAATTCAGGAATCCCTATGATTAAAATTATGAGCAATTGAGTTAGTGATGTTAATTAGTTGGAGTGACCTCTATAACTTTTGAGGGTCTTTCTGAAATGTAAATCTGTATTAAATTTCTTTTGTCCAATAGAGATTCAAAACAGTAAATAAAGGGAAAACACAATTGTTTATCGCAGTTTGTGGTATTGAAATTCCCTGCATCATATTTCATACCCTCGCCATCTTTGTTTTTCAAGAGGAACTATTGTCTATATGGTTAAATAAATGAATAGAAAAAGAAAAAGAAAATTAGAGAATATGTATACGCGTGTGCACATGCTAACCAAAGTATACGATAAAAACATTCATTACTATTTGTTAAATCATAGTATTAATTATTTAAATTGGAACATTGAAAATATTTTATACCAAATTATAGAATATTCAACTTTTTTTTTGTTTTAATTTGAAACCAACTGGGTGTCAACCAATGAGGATTCGGTCCATTGAAGGAGGGAGCTATTTGTATCGAAATGAATCAATAATATCTCCTAAAGTCAATTTTTTTCCCGATCATTCAAGTAAATTTTATTTTTTCCAGCAATATATATACATATAGACGAGGTATAAAATGAGAAGAATTTTCTTATTGTTAGATCTTATATTAGATTAAAAATATATTGATCATATGACTTTTTTAATTTAGTAAATTTTTAAATGATTATATAACTTTAATTTTTTCTTATGACCATTCATGTATAATTTTATAATTTAAATTTAACTTTTTCATTCTCACATAAGAGAATAATTCTCACTTTATATATATATATGTACAGTGAAAGCGAAATTTTTATGTGAGAACAATAATTCCCATTTTATGGATTAAATTAAATGGTTGAGGTTAAAATAGAGAACATTATTAGAATAGTACGGGTAACCCATTCAAATGTTACCAAAATCTATTAATTAGATTAAACATCTCAATTAAATTCCACTTAAATATAGTAATAATTCTCATTATTTTACCATTTTTTGGTAGTAATCGGAATTTAAAGAAAGCTAAGACCAGATGATCCTGGTCCAGCGTCATTGCCTTTTGTGGTTCACCAGATGCTTTACCTAACACCTTGTCTTTAAAGGAGATTCCAATGTCTGGCGGTCCAGACACTTTTCCTCCCTTGCCTCCACATCCACGTCCATAACCCTAATGTTCTCTTAACTTTTGCATGGTTAATAATATCAGTTATCAAATCTTCATCTTTAATCTTGTACGTTTAATTTTACTTTTGTTTTTTGATATTTCATTTTAGTTTCAATTTTGTATTTTATGTTGCTTTCGTCATTTTTATATTTTTCAAAACTATCACTTTTTTTAGCTGTTATCACCTTCTCGTGTATATAATCATTAATATTAAAGATTAAAAATGATACAACGGATTGACCGGTTAAATCTATAAAAAAATGAACATTTTAAGACTTTTAAGATAATAATAAATTTTGAGTGGAAATGACTTTTATTTTTATACGAAGCCAAAATAACTTAAATACCATATGATTTTATGTTTTTTTTTAAATTTTATAAAACAAAATGTCGTGGTTCTAAGTTTATTGCTTATTATATATATTGTATTATATACATAGAGGATGTAACATGAAGAAGGTTCTATTATGTTTATATGAGAGTGAGATGAACGAAATTGAATCATACAATTATACAATGAATGATTGAAATTAATTATGTAAGTTTTTTAAAAAATTATGTGATCTTTTAAATGATAATGTGACTTTTAAATTTTTTTAATCTCAATCTTATATATATATAAAGTTCTAGGTATAGCATATATCCCACATCGTGGAATCAGCATATATTCACACAGACATGGAAAATGTTATGGAACACACACATTAATGTCAGACAAAATATGTTCTCTACATTTCCATCACATTGGAATAAAGACATGTTTCATATTGATTACATTACTTTAATACGCTTAAATATATTTCAGTCCTTTTAATTTTGTAATTTTATTTTTACAATTTTGATATTTTACAAATTTGGTCACCTGAATTTCATTTTAGATATTTTGATTACCTAATTTTGAAATTTCATTATAAAAAAAAATTGGTCCTTCAATTGATTTTTCATCTAATAATTTACATATTTGTCCACTTAATTTTATTTTGCTAACAGGACTTTTAGTTTGACATTTAACATATATATCTTACCTTTTTTTTTTTAAGGATATTTAACATATTTTGCTCACATGACTTGTTTAATTATCATATTTGGGATTTATCACTCTTCATATTTAAAGTATACTCAAGGAATAGTTTTTAAATTTGAAATATAAAAAATAAAAAATAGGCAAAATAAACACACTTTTATATTCATGCCCTGTAAGGTTTTAAAATCTAAGAGGTTATTTGAAGAAAGATGCTAAAACCCGTAATACTAATACATGATATCCTCCTCCAACATATCTAAATTTGAATGTAATAAGCCATTAATCAGCTCAGTTTTGTGCATGTGTACATTGGGAGTAACTGGTATCATTGAAAATTCTCAGTAATAAGCATATCGAGAGCCAATAGTTAATATGGAGGCCCTTCAGTTCTCAAAAGCATTTGAAGCTTTGGGAATATGAATCCCCTCACTCTATACATGCATTCAATCAAACAAACCAAATTTATGAATAAATAAATGGATGAGTAAGTAACATTGTACACCAAAATGGAAAAGAAAAGTATAATGCATTACAATAATCACCAGAAGATATTGCTGGTGGGAGATGGGGATTTTTCATTCTCACTCTGTTTGGCAAAGGCCTTTGGCTCTGCTTCAAATATGGTAGCAACCTCCCTTGATTCCAAAGGTACACACTCAAGTTTAAATTTTGATTATTACCCTTTGCATTTGTGTCTTGATTCAAATCTTTTTCTCTGTGGAATCTATAATTAGCGACATTAACATCCAACTACTCCAAAGCTTCAGCAAACTTACGAAAACTGGAGAGACTTGGTTGCACCCTTTTGCATGAAGTGGATGCTAATTTCTTGCACCAGCACCCTCTTCTCCAGAACAAGGTTTTTGATCGCATAGTCTACAATTTTCCTCATGCTGGATTTTTCTTTAAAGAGAAAAATCTGCGGCAAATTAGGTAAGTTCATCATTGATTTTTCTTTTTTTGGTGAAAGAACTAGATCATACACATGTTCATACATTTTCAAACTTAACTCTTTGTGGTGTTTAATGATGTTTTTTTTCCTTGTATTTAGGCTTCACCAGATTTTGGTTTTGGGGTTTATGAAGAGTGCAAGGAAGATGGTAAGCCAAGATGGGGAAATTCATGTGACACACAAGAAGTGTTATCCTTATTGTAAATGGGATGTAGTGAAGCTGGCAGAGGAAGCTGAATTGTTCTTGGTTGAGGAAGTAGCATTCAAATTAAGGGATTATCCAGGTTACACTAATAAGAGAGGATCTGGATTTATTAGTTGGGACCAAAGTTTTAAAGTTGATAGTTCCAGCACATTCAAGTTCTTGAAATTACCTGAAGTGCAGCTATTTGGATTGGAGTTGGAGCACCTTCATGTTCATCGAAACTGGCAGTGTTCTTCTTTGTATTCCTTGAAGGAATTTATAATTATTTTTGTAGTAATGAACGCAGTGATCATAGTGTGGCTTTTTCTTTCTCCTTGGTGATGAACAATCAATGTATATGAATGTCATACTTAACAAAGAATGACACACTTCTTCACAGAACGTTCTTTCTAGTTTGTTCCTTCTTCTAATTGGGTTTGGGGTTGGTCCATTTAGACCCATTAAAGAAAAATATGTCAATATAAAATAAATAAATAAATAATTTAGTAGTTATTTAATATTTTTTATGTTTTTTAGATTATTATTATTTTAATAGGATATAAAGGAAGATGTTATTATTTTTAATAAATTATTTTTAATAGATTTCTTAATTAAAAACATTAAAAATAAGATCAATAATTTTAATAGGACTCAAAATCTTAACTTAAATTAGAACAACTTTTTACCAATGAATTTATGTTATAGATGATGGTTAATACTATAGTTCTTTTTTTTGGTCAGAAAGGAGGTTAATACTATAGGTTAACATGCGCGTTTTTGGGTTTGTGTGAAATTTACTACTACGTGGACACTCTGCAATTTTGACATACAAGAGTCATGGATTGAATGTTTACATCATGTAAAAAGTATAAGAAAGTATTTTTATGGGAAAAAATTTAAGGTGTGTTTACTTATAAAAAATTATTCTAATTTTTTTTAAAAAATTTATGTTGTTTTTTAAAATTTTCATTTTTTAAAGACTTTTCTATTTTTTTAGAAAAATGAAAAACTCAATTTTCAGTCTTCTATAAATTTTCTAAAATATTTTATAAACAAACACATTTTTTATTTTTCAAACTTTTTTAAAAATACTTTTTTATTTTTCTTAAAAAGTTACGAATTAAACACAACCTAAATATTTTTATGATTTCTTATGTGCGTATATAATCTCAAATTATTTAAAATGTATTTCCTTCTCTTCTAAGTAAAAAAAAATCTTAAATTTTTTATATCTAGTATAAGTAAATGTTAATAATTTAATCATATTAAATATTATTGTCTCCAAAATATCCTTAATCAATTTGACTTTTTAATTATTTTATCTATCTTCATTAAATATAGAAAAGGGTAATTTTAAAAATCAATTAACTTTTTGAATAAATTTAAAAAATTAAATAAGTTTGATTAACATTTTACTCAGTGTGAAGATTTGTTTTTCTTATATTAGAGATCAGATTAGACCAATGTTTTAGAACCGGACTAGTCATTGAACCGGTGAAGACACTAGTTTAAGGGTCACTAATCAAACCGATAGTCAAATCGTGGTTGAACCGATAATAATAAATTATTATTATTATTTTATATATTAAATAATAATCAATTATATCAAAATAGTATACTATTTATAAAATAAATTTCAAATGCATTAGAATTAAAATATTACATAGTAAGAAAGATTTAAAGTAGTACACATCTTAACATAACATGCTTAAAAGGTCTAAAAGCATACTAGTATAAATCAAGTAAAATAAAAAATATGTCAATTTATTTGGTGTACAAGTTCTAGTAGTGCGGTTTTTTAAAAACCAATTTTAGGTTTAATAAGTAACCGATTTTAAATCAATTCTGAACTGATTAAGACTATGGCTTCTAGTCCAACTGATGAATCTAGTCTGATTCTAACTATACTAGATTGAAGACAAGGTATTGCCAATTCTCATCAGCGTTATTGCCAAGGCATCATTGATTTGAACAACACCTTCCACACTAAATAAGCCATACGACCCCATAAGCCTATGCAATTTTCACAACATCTTTAACAAGAAATGACTTATTTGATATACAAAATTTATAAAAATTAAAGGGTAAAAACAAAATGAAAAAATAAGTTAGATAAACTAAGTACCAATTTAACTTATATTAGTACACATAGAATATTTAAATGAGAACGTTTGTTATTTATAAAAATTGATAACTATAAATTCAGACCACATAACTATACAATACTAGTAGAGAATTACAAGTTATTTAAAGCTTGGTTAATTGGATATACCGTTAGTGTGATATATATATATATATATATATATATATATATATATATATATATATATATATATATATATATATATATATATATATATATATATATACAACAATTACAATCAAGGTTGTAATGCATACAATAACTCGTAACTGATTTTCAATTAGGTAACTATATAGTATAAATCTTCACACTAACCCTAAACCATAATTAAACTCATGCAATTACTTAACTTTTGTTCTAGCTTCTACTTAAATAGCAATTTAGACAGAATAAGTATTTTTGAATATTACTTTAGTAGTTGATTTTCAATTAATATTTTTTTATTTATCCATGTTCATAATCTTATTTTAATTTTAATTTCAATTCAGTCCCTTATACTTTTTTAAAGCTTTTGTTATACACATCAAAGCTATCAAATCACGTATAATATAAAAGCTGTGATCAAATTTTATTCTAAGGGTTGAAGTGATTCAAGTCAGTAAAATTATTAAATTTTTGTTGAAATAAATATAATCTTTACGTTAGATCACTTAATATGTAATAAATACTTTTTTTAAAGAATTGTTAATTTAGTGATTTAAACATTAAGTGACAATAGGTTAATGTTAAGTCAGATACCAATGAGGATTGGTAAAACTATTTGTATCCGCTTGTCTAAGTTTATTATTAAGTAATTTTTTAAAAAGTATTTTTTTAATAAATATGTTAGAGTTGTTTTTTAAAATAAATAGAAATCTGCTTATATTTTATTTCTGTTTATTTTAAAAACTTTAAACAAACTCAAAAATTAAACATAAGTATTTTTTAAAAAATAAAAAATAAGTTTAAACAAACGAGCTCAATATCTTCTAACCGAAAAAAGTCAATTTCTTTTAGGTAAGATAACTGAAATAAACTTTATTTTTCCAATAATATAACATCATTTTTATGTGAGAGTAAAAACAATAATTCTCATTCTATATATTAATTAAATGGTTAATATTAAAATACATAACATCATCAAAACACCACAAATAACCTATTTAAATATTACCTAAATATTTTAATTAGATCAAATACTTCAATTAAATTCCACTATTAATAATTCTCATTATTTTACGATTTACATCCACCGTTCAATTTACGCTTAACTTTTTAAAATTTGTAATCAGATATACGGAAAATTCAATTTCAAGAAACTTATTTTGTTATTGGTTTCTCAATAACCCCAATATCCATGTATAATAAATCCCACACCAACAACTAAAAACTTTCTATTTATATATCCTGGATCAAATAATATATGTTTCTATTTATCAATTATAAAAAAAACTTCCTAATTTTTCATTTAAATTTTCAATATATACCTTGTTTCTTTTGAGTAGGTATAAGTTAACATATCCACTATCAATTATAATAAAATAACTAATTTTTTTACTAATCTATAAATACCTCAATCAATAAGACAAAGGGCCAGAGTTTTAAAACTCTTTAGTACCAAAAGGGGTCAAATCCAAACACTTAGTTCATCATGTACTTTTGACACTTAAAACATTTTTTATTGGATGAAATTAAGTGTTCACTTGTTTCAAGTTACTATAATTTTGTATTTCCAGAAATGATGCACCCAGAAATATCATGACCAGTAATATTATTCCTGAGTAGTAGCATATATGTTTAGATAAACTTTAACACACCTAGGAATAGTTTTTAAATTTTAAATATCAATAATAGGGAAAATAGAACCCGTAATGCATGATATCATCAAAATTTGAATGTAATAAGCCATTAATCAGCTCAGTTTGTGCATGCGCACATTGGGAATAACTTGTATCATTGAAAATTCTCAGTAATAAGCATATAAAGAGCCAATAGTTAATATGTAGGCGCTTCAGTTCTCAAAGCATTTGAAGCTTTGGGAATATGAATCCCCTCACTCTATACATGCATCCAATCAAACAAACCAAATTTATGAATAAATAAATGGATGAGTAAGTAACATTGTACACCAAAATGGAAAAGAAAAGTATAATGCATTACAATAACCACCAGAAGATACTTCTGGTGGGAGATGGGGATTTTTCATTCTCTCTCAGTTTGGCAAAGGCCTTTGGGTCTGCTTCAAATATGGTAGCCACATCCCTTGATTCCAAAGGTACACACTCAAGTTCAAAATTTGATTATAACCCTTTGCATTTGTGGCTTGATTCGAATCTTTTTCTGTTGGATCTATAATTAGTGACATTAACATCGAACTACTCCAAAGCTTCAGCAAACTTACAAGAACTGGAGAAACTTGGTTGCACCCTTTTGCATGAAATGGATGCTCATTTCTTGCACCGACACCCTCTTCTCCAGAACAAGGTTTTTGATCGCATAGTTTACAATTTTCCTCATGCTGGATTTTTCTATCCAGAGGCTGACCATTGGCAAATTAGGTAAGTTCATCATTGGTTTTTCCTTTTTTGGTGAAAGAACTAGATCGTACATGCACACATGTTTGTACATTTTCAAACTGAACTCTTTGTGGTGTTTAATGATGTTTCTTCCCTTGTATTTAGGCTTCATCAGAATTTGGTGTTGGGGTTTATGCAAAGTGCAAGGAAGATAGTAAGCCAAGATGGTGAAATTCATGTGACACACAAGACGTGTAATCCTTATTGTAAATGGGATGTGGTGAAGCTGGCAGAGGAAGCTGAATTGTTGTTGGTTGAGGAAGTGGCATTCAAAAGATGGGATTATCCAGGTTACGTTAATAAGAGAGGATCTGGATCAGCGCGTTTTCTAAAAAGGAGGGGAAAATTGAGGTTACGTTCAAATTGGGACCGAACTTTTAAAGTTGGTAGTTGCAGCACATTCAAGTTCTCGAAACCACCTGAAATGCAGATACTTGAGTTGAAGTTGGAAGCGTCTTCATGTGAAATGGAACAAATTGAGTTGGAGTTGGAAGTGCCACTATTGGAGACGGGGTTGGAAGCGCCTTTATGTGAAACGCAACAAATTGAGTTGGAGTTGGAAGCGCCACTTGAGCAGAAGTTGGAAATGCCTTCATGTGAAATGCAACAAATTGAGTTGGATTTGGAAGTGCCTTCATGTGAAACGCAACAAATTGAGATGGAGTTGGAAGCGCCACTTCAGTTGAAGTTGGAAGCGCTTCCATGTGAAACGCAACAAATTGAGTTGGAGTTAGAAGCGCCACTACTTGAGATGGAATTGGAAGTGCCATCAGGTGAAATGCAACAAATTGAGATAGGGATGAAAGCGCCTTCCGGTGAAACGCAACAAGTTGAGTTGGAGATGAAAGCGCCTTCTTGTGAAACTGATATGGGTAATGGTGAGGAAGCCCAAGTTGATGTGGCAAAGGGAAGTGGGCAACAATGGCAAGGGCCCAGGAGATCTGAGAGGCTGAAAAAGAAACTCAAGTTGATGGACGGTTATGTGTAAAGCTTGGGCGCGCATTGCTGAATTGTATTATGGTCACTGGATCTCCTACTTTCAGATGTTAAATTTTTCTATTTATATTCTGTTACAGCAAGGAAAATGCAGAAAAGGATTGAACCATTTTGTCTTCTATTGATACGTATCAAAAACACAACTGTTTGAGTTGAAGGTGGAAGCGCCTTCATGTGAAACGCAACTTCTTGAGTTAGAGTTGGAACTGCCTTTATGTTTATCCAAGCTGGGAATTTGTATTCTTTAAAGAAATTTGTAGTTTTTCTTACAATTAATCAATAAAATAACAAATGAGATGTGTGAATTATATTATTTATTTCTTTTATGACAGTAAGTAAAGAGAGATTAAGTATAGAAAATTAAATGATCAATTATAATCATTTTACTGTAATTTAGAAAACTATAATAAATTCTAAATAAATTTAATAATTTTAATTAAATTAACCCACATATAAATTAAATAAAAGGTTTTAAGAAATTTGTGTAATTTTTTGTCAATAAAATTCATAACAAAATATGTTTTCATCTTGTATGATAGGTTAAATGAGATAAGAAATTAAAAAAACATTTTTTAAAAATATTATGTGAAATTTGTCTTAACTTTTGCAATAAATTACATTAATATTTGCTTTTTTTTAATAAAAATTGATATTTAAATTTAAACTTTTTCATTATTTTTATTTTCAAAAATGAAGTTTATTAATTTTAAATAAAGAGTGCCTCAATTCCCTTTTCTGTCATGATTCATTGCATTTCTCTCTTCCCTAACTGAAACACTCGGACACTGTTCTTCGCTAACTCTTCTTCATCTGCATTTCATCTCCATTTCATTTCTTATTCTTCTTTTACCATTCAACTTCATCGTCGCATTCTTCTTCTTCTTCCTCAGCGATGTTACTCCACAAGGCTTTCTCCCATGTCTCCAGAACCCTTTCCCGAACCTCCCTTCTCTCTGCTTCGCAAAGGCCCAATCACTTTCATTCCCTCCTCCGTCAATCACCCAATAAGGTATTATGCCACGTTTGCTCATCAAATTTTGATTTTTCGCTTTTTCTTATGGTTTAGGGTTTTACTAGGGTTTTAGGGCTTTGCTTAATATTTGACTATTTTAACTGTTTCAGCACCGATTCTTTCTTTCTTTTTGTTCGTTGTGATATTTCTATTGATGTTATTCTGTTCTTCAATTATTGAATTCGGTTTTATGAGTGGAGATGTAATCTAGTTGGCTCTATATGTAAAGTATCGTGTTCAGGGTTGGAACTACGTTGCCTAATGCCTATAAATTTCAGTGTTGAATTTTGTTTTAGTAAGGGTAATGATTTCTTATGTTTCAGAGATTCATATTTTGTGCATGTTGGACTAGGTTGTTCAGTGTTGCCCAATTGTTGCTTTTGCACTGCCTTTGGGGATAGTTAATCTGTTTTATCTATTTGTTTTGAATTCAAATGTTCAGAGAAATATCTACGGATGTCATGTTAGGGTTTAGGAGAAAAGACCTGTGAGTTGTCTTCGGTCATTTTGGTGCTTTTGATTTAGATTGTCTATTTGAGTTTTATTTGGATGTGTTGTGTTTTACTTGTGTTAATAAAGATTTTATTATAATTCTTTGTTTATTGTAACCTGTTAATGTTAATAAGACATAACTTGTAAATGCATTGTTGAAGAAGAAAAAGGTTTTATTAAGTGTTTTCTCTTCTGTGGAAATAAGTGATAATTAATGGTTTTCAGATTTTATAAGAAATCGTTCTTTAATAGTTTATCAAATTCAAATGCTACTGTATGTTGAAAGTCTCAACTAGTTTAAGATTGAGTTAGGATGAATGACCAATATTTAAATTTAAGATGATATTAGAGTCTATCATAGATTTGTTATTGGGTCTCTTGTGAAGAGGTATGTTGAAAGTCTCACATTATTGGCTCACTCGTATTTGTCCATGCTCTATAATGTTCATTCCTGGGCGTGGAAGGTGTTGATAGTTTCACATTAACTAGAGATATAACCAATTCATAGTTTATTAGCTTTTAAGATTAAGTTAGACCCAATATCCAAAATTTAAGACTACAATATATCCTGCTTACTCTCTCTCTCATTCTTGATTCCTGACATTTTTCTAAAATTATATTTGAGGAATATGAGGTTTAAAATGTTTATGTATGAAGGAGCAATAGGTCCTCCAAAAATTTAATTCTTTGAATGTAAAATGATACTGTGAAATACTGAAAATTGATTTTATATTTATTATATATATCTTATACTCCAGGACTCAGTTATCCCCTTAGTCTTTTGCTGAGTAAATTCTGGTGATACCTTTGAATTCTCATTAAGTTCCATAAATGCTTTCTAATATTTCAGCTGATTCCAGTTCAAGTCAATTTGTTACTTCCACCGATAAATTCATCATCAATTCATAGATGTGCCTTTTCTTCATCAACCTCAACTGAAGCTGACAAGGAAAAACAGAATAATGAGCTTAATGGAGATTCTACAAATGACAACCCTGCTAAAACAAATGAAGAGGTGAAAAATGTTGATCAGGCTGGGCAAGCTAAATCTGCAGATCAAACACAGGAATCAGGTTCTGTTTCGGATTCTCAATCTCAAACTGTCAAAAGGAGGAGAGGTATTAAACGAACTGCATTTTCTGATTCTGATTCAGATTCAGATTCAGATTCAGGGAGCAAATGTGATCTATCCAGGGAAGATTTAATTAAACTTGTTACTGAAAAAGATGTACTTTTGAAGTTAAAGCACAAAGAGATTGGGAACATGCAGGATAAAGTTCTGCGTACTTATGCAGAGATGGAGAATGTCATGGGAAGGACTAGACGTGAAGCAGATAATTCAAAAAAATTTGCTATACAGGTCTAAGTTTGATCCTTTGCGTCCCAAATAATTCATCTTCGACTATGTGCTGAGTGGTTTAAATATCTTGTAGAATTTCGCACAGAGTTTACTAGACGTTGCGGACAATTTGGGAAGGGCTTCTTCGGTTGTGAAGGAAAGTTTTTCAAAAGTCGATACATCAAATGACTCTGTTGAAGCAGTGAAACTCCTGAAAACACTTCTACAAGGTGTTGAAATGACTGAGAAGCAGCTTTCAGAGGTAGACTGTTCTACCTTTTTTTAGCTAACTTGAATGTTCTACTTTATGCTGTTTGTTTACTTGCAATAGTTGATGCTTTTTCCCCTTTTCTTTTCAGCTATTCAAGTTTTTCATGTATATGGTTTTGTTAAGTAACTCTAGTACATTCCCTGTGTTTGGATGAAGAATTTTGAAATTTATAATATGTTTGAATGACAATAAAGTGTTCTTAAAATACTACAAAATTCCAACTTGATAATTTTTAATACAAATAGGTGGAGTTTCAAATGACATAATAAAAGAGAATTTCAAAATTCTTGTTTTTGTTTTTTTTTGGTTAGGACTGTTTTTTTGTTTAATTTATCTTATATTACCATTTCAATTATTTTCATACCTTATCTATAATCATCACTCATTATTAGTTTAATTTATCAAACAAAATGTTTCTAACTAAAGTTTTAATTTTAACTTATATGCATGTTATGGAAGCTTTTGCCAGTCATATTTTTCCATACTTCATTATTTGCTTAAAATGATGTGCTTCTGGGGACTGTAAAATGTTTTAGGCTTCAGCCTGTTGTAAAGCTAACTGTTCTGCTTACAGGTACTTAAAAAGTTTGGTGTAGAAAAATTTGATCCTACAAATGAGCCCTTTGATCCACACCGGCATAATGCCATCTTCCAAATCCCTGATGCTTCTAAGACTCCAGGAACTGTTGCAGCTGTTCTGAAGGTATTCTACATAATTTTTAGTTGAGGGACCATGATTTGCTTCCTCCAATTTTTAAATTTATTTCTACCCTTGCACTCTTGACATATTGTTATGTTTGGTCTTGTGATGTATGTGTGTATCATATTCATATTTGATGCTGATAGTTTTATAGTATCACTGCATTTGTAATTTTGTTGTTTCTATATTTGTTCATTTTGAAAAATCAGAGATACAAATCCAACTAGTTTTCTCATCCTTCCCCTCCCAATAAAGCACATTCCCGCTCTTGCAATCTTGCCCTCTTCAAAATCATCACGGAGAATAGCATATTTTCATGCTTTCTGAATGTTACTCTTTTTTATTATTATTATTATCCTTTGAAATAGCGGTAAAGGGTAGATTAGTGTCTGAACTTGGTCCTTTATCAATTCAGCTGGACCTACCTTTTGACATTAATTTTTATTTCTATTTTTATTTCTATTTTTAATCCAATCATGCTGATACTCACCACTTATGATTGAGCAACAAAGGGCTTTTTGATTTATAAATTCTTTTTGGATCAGAGGTTTTATTTGGTTGGATGTTGGAGGGAATGTGGTCTTGTGTTGGAGACATGATTACTAAGCTATCATTTGGTTGTTACAGGCAGGATATATGCTTTATGATCGTGTCATTCGCCCTGCCGAAGTTGGTGTAACGCAAGCTGTTGAGGGTAAAGAAAATGATGGAAACGATAGCATTGCTGACAAGGGCTCGTAGGATGAAGAAATTCTTGAGTGGCTTCTAATACTGTTCCAGCTTAAGTGTCTTCAGAAGCATTATGATGTGCTTTCCTTGTCACTAGTTCTATTTTCTTTGCCTTTTACCGGCATGCAATGGACTAATCTCATGTTCAGAGAGTAACATGCATAAGATGGGTTTGTTTCCATCAGATTTTGGTTGTATCTATGATGTTTATACTCATTCATTATATAGTAAATTTTTTGGTAGTGGGACCCTTCTATGTTTATGCCAAGTCTTGCATTAACTAAACGAGTTTTAGTCCCTTTTTTAAGATCATATATGATTGGAAGACCAGTCTCGGGGGTGTATAGTTTGTAGTTGGGGAAACGAAATTGAGTTGAAGTGAAAAATTTAAAGGTTGATATTAATTCTTCACGCCGTTTGAGACAATTAAAACTCCGTTGACCCGTAGGATCAAAAATCTTTCACTAGCCAATAGAGTTTTTCTCCGTTTAGAGACTCCACCAAACATGCTCTTAGACTAACTAGATGTAAGGTTAGTGGGAAAAAATCACAACCCAAATGTGATAAATTGAGCTTTGGGGATTGAAATAGAAGAGAAATATATGCAAGTAGAATAATAATACTTGTTTGGATATTGGAATGAGAGACTGGAAATTTAAAGACATTCAACTGATTTTTCTGTTCTTTTGCTATATAAAACTAATTTTTGGTTACATATCAACTATGTCGTATAGATATGAGTATCACATTGATACTAAGTATAAATATGGGATTATGTATAATGTTTTATGAGAAAAATTGATATTGATATGTACAAAATAAAAATATTCAATACAAACGAGTATTCGTATCTATTGTATACCTGGTACCCATACCGGATCAAATATGTATCTAATAAGAATATTTTAATTATTTTTAAAATAACAAGACTTCATAAACTGATATATTGTGTTTCTTTTCCGGTGGGTGGAGGAAGGTCTAGATTACTTTTTCATGTTTATTGCTAAATTTACTCATTTATTGTTCACAATTTTAAAAAAGGCAATTTTTTAAACCCGATATACAAATCTCTTCACAATTTATTTATTTTGTTTGTAAGAAAAGACCAAGAGTTAAGATTGTTTATGGCTTTGATGAGAAAAAAGAGTATAAATAGGAGAAAGAGAATGATAAATGCACTTTTATAATTACACAAAACATGCGATATCTATATTTTGATTAAATACATATGGGGCAAATTATAAAATGCTCTCTTAAGGTTTGAGTTTATTACAACACACTTTATTTTATAAGAGATATTATAAGAAGCCCCAAAATATTACAATGTTTACATCCCACCTGAAAAGTTACTTAAAGTAAATGGAATATTCTAATAACACATTCTAAAGACTAACCATGGCCACTTGTTTTACACTTGTTGCAATAAAAATTAACATGCGACGACCATAAATTATGAGCATCCCTTGCAAAAACAAGCATATGAAAAAATTTATATGCTTAAAGCATGTTTGTGGTTGTAAAATAAAAGCACAACTTGAAATACAAATCTCTTCACACTTTATTTATTTATTAGTATGTAAGAAAAAACTAATTACAGAGCAAGATGTAGGTGTTGTAAGATTTTGAGCAAAAGTGAAGTAACATGTTACGTGCAGAAGTTTGGTTTCAAAACCAACTGTTGGGTTAGGAAAGACTACGACATAATGAAGAATCCCCGTATCCCAAGTCACAGATAACTTTGACCCCCTTAAAGTCAATGTTAGGCAAACCCTACTCATATTGTAGAACCATATCATAAGCAACATGGTTATAGGTCCGAAGGAACCTGCTGATGTCACACAAAGGAGGATCTAATTAAGGAGAAGCTTGCCAAATTAGAGTTGGTTGATAAGAATCATTTGAAACCAACGCTATGTATGGCTGACTCATATTCACAAAATTGTGTTGTCTTTGGAAGGTGGCGTCAATGATCAAACTTTTGAGGAAGACTTCAGAGTTTAGCTTGATAAATGAGAATTTGTCTTGCATGTAAAAACTGAACATGAGGTTTGAATTTTTGGACGTTGTTAATGATTTTTTAATGGCCAAATTCTACAAAGACGATGATCGTGCGAAGGTGATAAAGGGAGGTCCGTGAATGACCTTTGACCATTACGTGACAGCGGAAACATGAACACTTGAGTTCTTGTCTTCTATAGTGAAGATGGATTGTAATTTCATATGGGTTAGGTTTCTAGGAGTCAACCTCACATTCTTTGATGAAAGTGTTCTCTAGTCACAGCTTCAATAATGAAAGTTTTTATGAGGGTTATACTAACACTCGTGTCAAGAGGAAAGTTTGAAAGAGTGTGTGTGTGGATGTGGCTTTTTATGGCAACCTTGTGAGAAATTGTCAACAAAATCATGGAGGGAGACGATGAGGGAAACTTTGAGGCCTATAAAGGAGAAAATGAGTTATTTCAAATCCTACAACAACGGAGGGAGTGACTTTCTGTTGAGGAGGTGTTTTGGCATGAACAAAAGGAGATTACCTTAAATTTCTATTTTAAAAAATGATATTTTATGAGGTGAAAGTTTAAAAAAATGATAGTGATATCATACTAAATAAATAAACGAGTAATATAACAATTTCCTCCATGAACAATTTTGCATGTTCAACCAATCCATTATACCAATGGACCTCATGCCTTGTTTTTTTTCTTTATGTTAAAGTGTAAAATTGTCAGGTCATAAAATTCTTATTTGATACCTTGTTCAAATGATTTTCCCGTGTAAAAATCGTTTCCATTATAACATCCTTTGGTATTTAATTTTTTGTTAACTAATATTATTAACCTTTGTTTGTTATGTGTTCAAGATTAAATATTAATATTAACTCTCTCTTAATAATTACTTCATACGGTACTTCTAAGTTTGGTGACTAATTAACATAACATAAATAAATAATTAATCGACGTAAAAATTGGGTTATTGATCCACCTTGCAGATGGGTAGCCTACACCGAATGTGTTTAGGAGAAGCCCGAAGGCTGTTCCCGGCCCTGTCAGGGGAGATGCCAACCGTCTCTCCTTTTCACGAACACATCCGTAAAAAGTAAAATTTGCTCTATATATGTTCAATTATTTGTATTACTTCCCGATGTGGGACACTTTGCCTAACATGTTTCACAGTGGTTCGCTTTTTTTATGCATATGAAGTGAGTGGCTCTTATGGTTTCTCTATAGGGTCCCGGTGCAGTTGGCTGGTGCACAAGTTTCTTTGACTCCGTTGCATAGTGCTACTGCCTCTGCTCTGTTCACTTCTCTTCTCTCTTTGCACAACGGCAATCAATCGGGGTTGTCTTTCAGAAGGTGTCTTTTTTCTTCTTAATTCACAGTTTTTGAATGGATTATCTTACACGACAAGTTTATGATAATGCTCACATTTCATATTTTCTTTGCCATTTGTTAAGTCTGTATTTTGTATTCATATGGCTGTTGGGTATTGTAGCTCTTGTTGTTAAAGAGTAGAATTGTGAGCTAAGAATTGGCTGTTGTTGCCTGCCTTAAACTTGATTGTACTTTGTCTGAAATGTTTCTCCCTTTATTTGTGAATTCCCTATGATGGGAACAAATTAATGTAACAATTCCTAGTGACTGAAAAAGAGGCGATAGTTGGACTGTTCAATTATATAGTGAAATTATACAATTCCCAGTTGTCTTTCCTATTCAATCGCAGATTTTATTTGTTTTGCACCAATTGAACCACTTGTCTTGTTGGGCCTGGGACATTCTTTGATCTACTTTTCAAAATATGACAGCAAACAAAGTTGGCAGTGTCCCTTCTTTTCTATTATTTTCTTATAAATAAAAACTTTGACCTAGTCAAACCATTAAATGTCAGAGGACATAGCAATGGTTAAGGGTCAAAGTCTATAATGGATTCTATTTGTTTTTGGTACAAGACTCGTAAGCAGAAAATAAAGATAAAGAGACTCAATGCATTAATAATGTTTTGCCTCTCCCTTTCTGCTTAGTCAGAAATCTTGTTCAATGGTATGATTTATAGATATCATTGAACTGATATCATGAGTAACATGATTTTAATGAAACATGATTGATACATTGTGTATAACTCTGCACTAAAAAGTAAAGAACTAGAAAAACCAAAATATTCAATCTCAAAATATGTATTTAGATAGAGTAAAAACATATTAGATATAAAACTTACTGATTCTGTCCAAATTATGTAACAAGAAAAGGAGTTGTATTATCCTATAGTATGCCTACCAACAACAAAATAAAAGAATAACCTTGCACTAACAAACATCCTTGAAAACCAGAGAAAACACTCTATACCAACAAGCTTATTCAGAATTTGCATCAATTGCCCTTGTTCCACTTCCTGAAGTTGAGTTGAGGAATAGACAACACAGTTGAAGATCTTATCACCGTGGCTAAGCTTGTAGCCTGTATAGTTTCTGATGATATTTATTTAGAACGAAAGGAACATGCCTAGACATGCAGATTGTCTATTCAACAACTCGAGTGTGATTTCCAGGGAGCGTTCAGCGGCATCCTTTCTCCATTATGCTGACATTCTTCCTTGACGACTTTTTCTTTGATATCTTCTTTTCATTTTATTCCCTGTGACATAAATATGAAGGTGGAAGTACTGCAATTTATTAATGTTACCATAACACATGTCAAATTGGCAATTAACAGAAGATATTAAGTTGCACCTTGGAGTCACAATTAAAATTAAACAAGGAGAGTAGAGAGAATGCTTAGCTTAAATTGATAGTCACCTCTCAATTAAGAAACCAAATAATATGAAAAGCCATATCCAGAAATTAATTGGTATACAAGTAGTTTTGTCAGGGTATAACTGTTGGTACCACTTGAATTTTAATTATGCCTGAAAAAGTAATAACAAAGATCATGAGCATTTCTTCTCACCTCATTCAAACATATTCAAAGATACCTTGCTTCCTATTCTTATCTTCACATTGATGGAAGTGTTGCTGAAGTACAATTGCTACTTATTTTCTTTGGTCTCCAAAAGCTTGCGCTTCTTAGCTGATGGATTTCTGTTGTGAATGGTTGCTGAGTTTAATAATTGAACATCCTCTTCATGTACCCATCGATACCCATATTTCTTCACCTCAATATCTAACTGTGTGTCCAGTTCTGGTTCTATCTCAATTTGCACATTCATGTCATCGAATTGAGGTGATATGAAATCTTCCAGAGTGTAAAAGAAGAGCCACATGGGATCTGATTTGTGATCCTCAGCAGGAAGCATCGAAATATAAGGGTGCATCATGTTGCTGCAGCGTTCCCTCTCCAATATTTCTGGGCAATTGAAAGCATTTAATCCCATGATTTGATCTTGGAATTTTCCCCGTAACCAATCAAATGGGTTTGTTTGTGAAGGGAGCTCAGGAATATGTTTCAACTGCTTGCAGTGCTCCAAGCTTAAATAATGGAGATTTGAAAGCTTCTCCAGGCTAGGCAACCTAGAAAAATTGTTTCCTCTCAAAGTTAACCATTTTAGGCCACACAGGTTTCCTATATCATCAGGGATTTGACGTAGATTACAGAAACTTGGATTAAGTTCACACAATGCTGGGAAACTAGGTGAGGAAGGCAACAAACAATTAACTGTTGGTGAAGGAGCCGGTGCTTCAACTAAACGAATGTTTTTCAAATGCTCTGGCTTTGTAATATCCCTTGATTCATCTAGTAACTGGATATTGTATAGATTTGAACAGCCAGAGAGGCTCAAAAATTCAAGGGAATTGAGGCCCAGCATGCTATTGGGTAAGCTTACTATATTTTCACAGCCTCTCATATCCAAAATTCTAAGCTTTCTTAGAAAACCAATTGATGGATCAATGTGTTCAAGTTGAATACATCCTACAAGATACAAGCTCTCAAGATTTGAGGCCTCTCCAAAACAAGGTAACTTGATTAGACTTTTGCAGTCTAGCAAGTTCAATTCTGTTAGCTTTCTTAGGAAACCAATGGATGGATGGATCTTCTTGAGCTTTATACATCCTTTAAGATTCAAATGCTCAAGATTTGGGGCCTCTTCAAAGTCCGGTATCTCAATAAGACTTTTGAAGTCGGAAAGAATCAAACGTCTCAAATTTTGTAGGGTCTGCAGTGAAGGAAATAACATAAACATACTTTGTCTTGTTTGTGTGTATAAATAAATTATAATAGTCACACTTGGGCTTTGTTTTGATTTTGATTTTCAATTAATCAAAGAAAAAGGAAATGATATACACATACTTCGTCTGGATTTTTGTTGTTCATGTAAGGAAAATTGCCTTCCCATGGTCTTACGATGTTGCTCTTCCGTATTCACATCCCAAAATTTGAACAACTCTAAATTACTCATTTTTGATATAGCATCAGCCTTGATTGTAGTTTCTTGAAAATCTGGTGCACCTCTAGAAAGAACAATGGCTTCCAAATTTTTTGCAGCCTGCAACATTGCAAAGAAGAAAGAAAATGTTAGATCAATGCAATATTTATAAATTTGTGGAAAGTTACATATGATTTTTTACTCAAAAAACTATCTTACCATATTATCAGACGTAACATTGTGGAGATCCTTGCGGTCCCATAACCTGCTCCACTCTCGGTGTTTTAGGTGATTTTTCCTGGACAATACTCTTGCCCAATTCTCTCAACAAGCCATGCATCTTAATAACATAATTACTAGTTATGAGCAATTTAGATTCCAAAACTGCTAGACCAATATCAGGATGAAATCCACGAACATCTAAAATTTCCTTCCAATAGCTTGTTGAATTGTTTGCATCCAAGAAGCAAGCAATATCTAGAAATATTTCCTTTTCCTTAACTTCTAACCCGTCAAAACTTACTCCCAACACATGTATTTTACTAGTATATGCCCATGGTTAACTTCATTGGACATACTCTGATCATGGCATTAGGCATATCCGCATATAAAATATTTTTCTTTTATTTCACACAGTTGCTACAAGATGATACTTGGTATTACCATTGTTGCAATCGCAAAATAAGAAGAAGTTCCCCTTTGGAATTGGATGAGGCTGTTATTGGAAGCCATTGCTGCAATTGCAAAATACGAAGTAAATTCTGCTCAACAACATCTGGATCATAACTATTAGAATTTAGATACTTAGTATAATTGACTTTGGTTTGTAGTTGCGAAAACCTAGTCGAAGAAATGAAAAAATTTAAGTATTGATCTTTCACGCCGTCGAAGACAGTCCGTTTGACTGTAGGATTTATTTTTAGAGTTGGTCAACCAAGTTGATACCCTAAGTTGGGAGGGGAATGCCTTATCCAATGTAACTATTTGGTAATAAGGTATAAAAATAAAGTTGTGAATAATATATATTTATATAATGATTAAAATTGATATTATATATTGTTTAAAATAGTAAAAATTTTATTAAATTAATAGATTTTTTTCCCATTGTAATCTCACTTGAAAGTAAAATAATACCAATAAAAAGTAGAAATTTTGTACAACAAAAAGATGAAGTATCAGAATAGAATATACGCTTAATGGTACAAATCAATATACTAAATGTAAGTAATATTTTTGTGAAGGCTATGGTCATTATGAGAAAGTTGCATTGCTAGACTTGTAATTGGACTTATTTTAAATATAAGAAGGGGTCATTTAAAATTTAAGAATGTATAAAGGTTTTATTTATTTATGACTTGTCTAAGATAAGCACTGGTCACTTATTTTTACCACTATACCCTTATATTATTAATATTAATGTGATATTCTTGGTGCTCATGGAGTTGGAGAATATGATTTAAATTTTGTTTTCTTTCTCTCTCTCTGTATGATAGATTAAAAAAAACAACTACAAGGTCAATAGTGTAAGGTGGTGCTTTTATTATTTTGTCATCATGAAATGTTTGACTCATATATTGTTTCCTTGTATTTTCTAGATATGTGTTGGTTATTGTAAATGTATAACATTTTTTTTACCTGTATATATCTAATAAATTAAAAGTTAAAATATACATATTTTGATCTTTTATATTTACGTTTGTTTAACTTCAATTTGCAAGTATTTTTTATGTTGTGTTGATGATCAAGCAATAAATAACTCATTTCATAAATTATTTAAATGGTTTTATATCTTAGTATTATAAATGACTTATTGTTTTAATTTTAACTTTTGAAATATAATTAATTATCTCGAAAGTAATACCATCAGCAATTATATTGGACGCAAAAGAAAGAAACGTAGCATCTGGGAGTTCATCATTGAAGAAACCAAAAATATGTAAAGGTCGTGTTCTCGTTGCCAATCTCAAAATACGGCTGGCTTAATTACTTGAGGAGATTCGAATCTTCTCTCTGCATAATAAATGATAATTACCCTTTATATGTTTCTTTAAATTGTTAAAATATTTTATTAATTTTTTTATCAGTAAAAGAAATAATAGTAAATGAGGGTATAAAAAAATACAATTCACAATCTTGATAAACGTAAGAGAAGTTTTCTATACCATTCTACATAACTTTTAAAAAATTCATTTAGGCTAAACTTTAACCAAATCCAAGACGTATACTTATTTAATGATGTGTATATTTTAGATAGCTCTTCTGCAGTATATGCCAGTAGTAGTAGTAGTATATATATATATATATATATATATATATATATATATATATATATATATATGCCATGTTAATTAAGGGTTTAGGGTAATGCCATTGCTGTTTTTGCTATAAATGGTTTGTTTTATTAAACTTAAACTTAAAATTAGAGGTTGGTTGATTCTTATGGAGGTACCCAAGTATCTTTATTTGTATTGAAAACAGATGTTTATTTTTGAGGGGTGCATTTTCAGCTATGTGCATGTGATGTTGTGATAGGGTTGGCTTTGGTTTAGGGGGTGTTTGGTATAAAGTTGAGTGGATGGAGTTTAGAAAACTGGGGTTTTGTAAATGGAGTTTAGAAAATTGGGGTTTTGTAAACGGAGTTTTGTTTGGTTGAGAGTTGAGTTAAAGTGAGTTGAGTTGTAGTGATTTTGTTTAGTTTGTAGTAGAATTAGGTTTGGGAAATGGTAGTTGAAGGTAAAATTACTAAAAAGGGTATGAATTTAAATAGATATAATTTATGTGTATATTTGTTTATATTAATATTAAATGTATAATACTAATAAATTTTTAAATTTTTTTGTATATATTGAAAGTAATAAATTAATGTGATTATTTTTATATATTATAAATTATAAATTATTATTAAAATAAAAAATCAGGCCATACTACAATACACCAAGGAAAGGCACTACACCCATGCACCACACCCATCATCTCCTCAGCATCATCACCGTCCAACCCATCAACCTCCCCTTCCCTTCCCTGCAACCCATCACCCCATCAACCGTCCAACCCATCACCCCATCAACCTCCCCTTCCCTGCAACCTCACCCCCACCCCAACAATCCCAAACAACCCAAACCCAACAGCCCCAACAGCTACCCCTACTCACGATCCCACCCACTAAATACGAAAAAACAGAGACAGCAGAGACCACCCACAACTAGAAAAGGAGACCGGCAGTTGCAAGAGAAACAAGATGGGGGTATTCTGGACTTTCAGGCAAACGCCGTTCAGTGGAGGGAGGGGCGAGCTCCTTCTACCCAACGCGCGTTATGGTCCGTTAGCGGCGACGAAACGGAGGGGGAAGAAGCTGCCAAACAGCGAGCGTGGCCAACGGAGCCCTGCCGACGGAGAAAAACTGCGTCAACGCCACGGAACGGAGAAGAAACCATCGAACCAAACATGCTCTTAGATCGGTGAGGTATATAACATATGTCGCGCTATGTAAAATGTATTAGCTTCATGGGCTTGGTACTGTACTAGTTTTATCATATATATCGATTTGTCTAAAAAAGTGTCTTTATTTTCTGAAATGGTTGGGACCATGGCATGATATTGTTAACCACTCAAATGGAACTTACAACTTACAAATAAGTCCCAAAGCGTCTATGTGTATTTATGTTTACAGTTAATACAGGGATAGATTGTTTAAACTTATTTTAAGAGATAAGTATTTTTTAAAAAAAACACTTATTTTAAATTTTGACGTGTTTGTTTAAAGTTTTAAAAATAAGTAGAAGCTGAAAATAAGCTGATTTTAACTTATTTTAAGAAACAACTCTAATCTGCTTATTTAAAAAGTGATTATAAAAAAGTTTTTTTTATAATCAATTTTTTAAATAGCTTAAACAAACGGGCCTAATAAAAGAATTAGGGATAGATAATAGATAATAGATAATCATTGGATTCTTTCTCCTTACAAAACTCTTTATATAAACCCCCTAAATCTTTTGTTTCAAAGAGTAGTATGTTTGAACCATGGAAAAGAAAAGGAAGAAATTGATCTTACCCTCTCCCCGAGTGTGAGACCCAAAACACAACCTCTTCCTCTTCCTCTTATCTTCCCCCTTAACAACCATCCTTACCCTCTTTCTCTTATCTCCTTCCTCAACAACCATTGTTACCAACCATTGAACCTGAACAACATGCTCAAGTCGTGATTAATTTAGATACCGAAGATGATTCTCCTATTTTATTCCCTATGGCACCGACACCACCGACATTAGAATCACGTTCTTGTCGATCTCGACGTCGCTTTTCTCTAGGTCCGAAGAGTGAAACCGTCCCCCACCTTTTCCATGGGTCAAGCTCGGCGGACTCCAACTCACCTAAAACAAGGAGTGATGAGTTAACCAAATTTATTCTGCAATGGGTTTAAAATTGGCACGCTCTGCATTTTGTGGGGTTTTGGCGAGCCGAGACGAGTTGATCCGACGGGTTATATGATATTTTATTTTAAAAAATAATAATATAATATTAATAATATCTTATGAAAAATTTTCTAACTTTTTTCATAGCATATCATTTTGATTGGTGTTTGAGTTATAATTATTAATATAATTATATTCAAAATTTTCATTTTAATTATATATTACTTTGTTTTTTAATTTAATTGACTTTTTCTTATTAAAAATATTAAGTTAATTGATTTTTATTAATTTCTATTAATTTATATTTTTAAGCGGATCAACCATTAACCAACCTTTTAATAAAAACTTTTTTTAAATACTAAAAATAATTTTAATTTTTTAAAGGTTGGCAGGCTAATTAAAAATTTCAACCCGCCTCTAGTAGATGGTCAAACCCGCCTGCCCCGTATTTTAGTGGGTTGATGGCAGAGCGGACGTGAGTAACCCGCATTGACATCCCTACCTGTATATAAAGTGTAAGATTAGATATTCTCACAGTGGAAGAAAAATTACTTTAAAAAATTACCTTAGAATTTTCTTTAAACTTTGATTATTTGATACATTCCATATAACTATAAAAACTATTAGAAACATTATTAAGATCACATTTTTTTCCGTTTCGTATCATAATTCCCTAAAATGAAAAATTAGTGTTTTATTTTATAAGTTTTTACAACAAAAACTTAAAAGTATTTATTATATTTTTATCTATTTTACCTTTAAGCATTAAATATTCTAATATTTATGCAATAGATAATAGTGGAATTCAATTTTATATGGCAAAAAGTTTAAAAGATAAAATTATTTTTTAATCAAGATATAATTATATAATATAAAATGGAGGAGGTTACATTTATGTTTTCTTTAATAAGTCGTATTTGTTTTTCAAATTTATGTTTTCTTTAATAAGTCATATATTTTGATTTTCAAATACTATAAATGGTAAAGCAAAATATCTTATATCTTAATGTTATCCAAGTTGTTATTGTGTACTCTGCTAAGGGGTGACACAACAATTCTGGTTCATGGCAATGGAACTGTGTACAAGAACCTTCACAAGTTTCCTCCTTTTCAACCCCTCAATCTCTTCTCACTCTTCTAATAGCTCTCTTCTTCTTCGTAACACTGCAACACCCTTCAAATCCAATTCCCTCAAGCTCTCAACTTTCACACCTTATGTTCACCTCTTTCAACCCTTTCTGTATCATCACAATTCTTCTCCCTTCACAGTCTTAGCTTCTTCTTCATCATCTTCTTCTTCAGTAGCAGTTGGCACAGAAAAGGACCGTCTTCCAGCAGAATTGAAGGTCACTGAAACAGAGGAATCCAATTCCAGTGTATGTCTTCTTTTTATCCTTTCTCCTCTGTTTTATGCTCTGCATCGTATAGTGTTTTTGTGTAGATTTCTCATACCACATTTACCCGAGTTCTTTTATTTGCTCTCCTGTTTAACAATAAAATAAAATTCCCTTTTGTGTTTATTTGGATATTGCTTATTGCTTGGTTCAACAATCAACATGTGAATCAGAGTTTGACATTTGGGTTATAATCTGTAAAGGGTCATGATATTTGTGAAATTATGTATGCACAATTAGGACTATTTTTAAAAAAAGGAAAAAAAGATAAGGGGTGATAGATTTATTTTGTTTTAAATTTGTTAGTTGATATAATTATAATAAAAAAGATACGTGTTATTTTCATTTTGTTTCTTGTCTTCAAGACATTGCATTTCATCACTCCAGTTACAAAATTTTGAAAAACAAAACAAACCAAACACCCCCTTAGCTAAGCAGTTAGTACACATATAACGTTTCTCACATATTTCAATTGTTCTAAATTCTAATTACCACCATCTCTTCCCTTTCTTCCTAAGAACCATTGGTTTTGACGAGGGATATGTGAGAAATGCTCTATGTATTTATTTCAATGGCTTGAATAGGAGTGTTGAGTTGAGTCTAAACTTGTGCAAGTTTTTTTAATGAGTTGCAAAAGAAACCCTTAAAATAAGATGATCCTAAGCATGACTTTTGGCCCAGAATTCATGTCAATGAATCTGTGTTTTTGCATTTGTTTCTCTTTGCAGGTTAGATTGCATGTGGAGGTGCCGCCATTGGTATGTGAGGATTGTTACAAAAGGGTCATAGCAGAGTTTATGAAGCAAGCAAAGGTGCTTTAGGGTTACACTTATGCTTTATACAGTCATATAGTGTCTTTGTCAGCAAATTATTGTTCAGTGTTTCCAGTCTATGATTTTCAGTTAAGAACAAAAAAAAGCAATAATTAGCATTTCAAAAATCCAATAAAGGCTGTCTCCGTAGTCAGGGGTGGTGAAGCAGAGAGAGGGAAGCCCTCGTCCTGCGGCCGTTTGAAATTTGAAACAATTAGTATAACCTCTCCACATTGTCTTTCATTAACTATTATCATTAACTACGATTAATAGTTATTGTTTTCTTGAGATTCTCATGGATCCCAGGTTTCAGCATTTAGGGCAGTATGTTAACCATTATCAGCTAATTTAATGTTATTTTAAGTTAACAGGTCCCAGGATTTCGCCCTGGAAAAAATGTTCCAGAAAGTATTCTTGTTAGTTATGTTGGACGTAAGCATGTTCAGAAAGCGACAATTGAATCGATATTGAGGAGGACACTTTCACATGCGATGGAATCGGTATGTTTCATTCTAGTTTCTTAATTTTGATATCCTTATTTTTTCTGTTGATGTCAGTCCTGTGCTATATACAATTTTGGGGCTCATTGTTTTTGTTTGCAATTATATCACTCAATGATTCTTTCATCTTGGTTGGGAAACTGCTACCTGGGGTCCTATTCATCACTTTTTTGAAATCTAGCTTCATTCTTGAAAGACAAGTATATTCCTTCATGTACATTGCACAAGCATTAACTGATCATCAGCATTTCCTCATTATCTAATTACATAACAGTGTATTTATTTGAAATCATTTGCCAATGAAATGCCTTTGATCCAACGACTTGATTCGGATCAAAACATCATTTTTTAAAAATTCCTTATCCATGTTCCAAAGTTATTATTGAAAGTCTGAAATAAGTGGATTATCAGATCAAATATTATTCTGATCTTGCACTTAAGCATCTCATAATTATTTTGTTTCATAGGTCACTGGAAAGGCTTTGCAGGACTCGGTACGTATAGTGACTAAATTTTCTGAGATGGAGGAGACATATTCTTCTCTTGGATCTCTTAGGTAATCTGCAGGTTAAGCTGTTTGAAATAGATTTTCTATTAGACTCATTATTTTTTCTCCTCCTATGCTGAATCTGTAATACTAAAACTATCTTCTTCATGTCACAGAGAAAAAGAAGACTGTAATTAATCAGCCAGTGACTCCTATAGTTGGATTGTATTAATTATTCTTTTGGTTTCACTTCTCCAGATATGATGTCATTGTTGATGTTGCACCAGAAATCAAATGGATTCCTGATAATAATGCATACAAAAATTTGAAGATTGTTGTTGAAATAGACAGTGACATAGATGCTCACAAAGCATCTGAACAAGAATTTAGAAGGCGTTACAAGTCCATTGGTGCACTGAAAGTGGTTACTGACAGAGGGCTACAGGTGACTGAATTTAACTTAGACCAGTCAGCTAACATACAATTAGTTTTTTTGAATATTCCAAAGTTAGCAATTAACTAATAGTTTTGTTAGAAAGGGAGAGTCGAACCCGCGGCCTTCTCCCTCCTTCCTGAAACTTTTACCACTAGACCATCTTATCACTTCTTTTTGTTAATTTTAATTTGACTTACTAAAAATGCTATTCATTTGAAACCTTCATGAATCATAATAGTTTCAAGTTCCATAAAGCAAGCATTAAGAAACCATCCAGATTTGATTTCCTCGTGTATGTTTTGCTACAAGATACTTTTTTCTTGTTCACAGATTGGTGATGTTGCTGTCATTGACATCTCTGCGACAACCATTGATCAAGATGAATCAAATGTTAAAAATATTCCCTCTGCAGAAAGTAAAGGTGTGGTGAGCTGACAAGTAATAGAAGTCTTTCTTTTCCTTAATGTATCATAAACATTTTTCCTCTGACCTTATATCAGATGTGCAGGTTTTAATTTTGATACAGAATATGGTGACAAACTATTACCGGGTTTCCTTGAGTCTATAATTGGAATTCATCGAGGCGAAACAAAATCTTTTCCTCTTGTATTTCCTGAAACTTGGAACCAAGAAAATCTCCGTGGTATTCATGCTCAGTTTACTGTAAGTTTCTAATGCTGAATCAAAAAATTAATCATATTACAGACATGAACTGGCATAGTAGTTTTCTCTCTTTCATAACAGCTTTACTAAACTTTTTATTCATTCATAACAGGTTGAATGCAAAGAACTTTTTTACAGAGACTTACCAGAGCTGGATGATTCTATTGCTGAGAAGCTTCTTCCTGGATGCACCACTGTGGAGCAGGTGATGTTTTCATCCATGACCATTAAGTATGATTGTTGCTTTAAAGTGTGAACCGAAGAATTATATTGAGTTGAATTCAGAGTAAAATTCTCCAGCTTGAATTGGCAGGTCAAAGAATTGTTGCTTCAGAGATGCCAAGAGGTGGAGCAAACAGCTAGAGAACAAGCAACTGATAATGCTATCTTAGATCAGATTTCTAAGGTAACATTATACTGTTAAGTAGCTGCATTAGATTGAGTCTGTCTTGTCTTACAGATTAAAATACCTTGCTACCTTTTTCAACATGCATGCTTCATATACATTGTGCATCTGACATCGATAAACTTGAGTTCATTTTATTAATTTTCTTCTATGCTAACTATTTCAAGAAAGACTTCAATTTCTGTGATTTGCAACAAGTGAAAGGAGTAAGATGATAAGACCTGCCTTTCCTTCTAGACCTCAAGTTTAATTTTTAATCTTAACATATCTTGTAAATCGTTTATATCATAATAAGTACAGTGGACAATTTATCTTGTGAAATATCGGAGATTTATGCTACAAATTTCATTAAACTTGAGTTGCCTTTCTTGGCCCTATGCTACTATTTCTTTTTTTATGCGTTATCTGCTGCAAGGAAACATTGGTGTTTTAAAAGCTTATTACAAAAGATCTGTGCATGTTGTCATTTTCAGATGGTAGAAGTTGATATACCTCAATCCTTGTTTGAGGAACAAGGTAGGCAGCTTTATGGAGCCAACCTATTAGAAATACAGGTATTGATTGCAAGATGCATCATTTTCAGGCCAGTCAGACTACTTGGAGTCCAATAATTTTACATTTATTCATTATTTAATGCAAAAAAAATTATTCCCTTTCTCCGAGACACATTTTGCACTGTTGCTTTTTTTTTGGGTTGAATCATCGTTATTTATCATTATGTGATGTAGGCAAAAATGAAACTTAGTGAGCAGCAGTTGGCATCTCTATCAAGTCCAAAGGCTGTGAAGGAATATCTCGAGCATCAGAAGGAAAATATAACAAATTTGATAAAACAGAATCTAGCAGTTGGTGATATATATAGGCGTGAAAATCTGGAGGTATGCCTGTCTGATTCAGATATGTTATTATTATAAATAGGCTTAAATATGTTTTTAATCCCTAAAAATATACTTACTTTTGGTTTTAGTCCCTACAAAATTGTCGAGCTTGGTTCTTATAAAATTCTAATATTTTAAAAATAGTCCCTTTCATTCATTGATAATGTGCCAGACATTAACACATGCCACATCACTTGCCACCTCATGATAATTGTTGATGTGACATGTCTAGATACTTGACACTTTATTTATGAATGATATCATAATAGGGATTATTTTCAAAAGATTTGAATTTTTAAGGATCAAAACCAACAAAATTTTTATGTAGGGACTAACTAAAATGTGTGTGTATATTCAGAGACTAAAAGCTTATTTAAGCCTTATAAATATTTGCTAAAGGCATTCTGAGAGCAAATTCTTTCCCATTGTCAAAACATGACATAAGTGCATTAGGGCCACCCAATTTAATGTGATTGCGAAAAAAAGATTTGCCTGCCTTGCATGTCACTTACTTTATTATTAAACTTTCTAATATAATTGGTGGACGCTTTCGCTTATTCGAATATGTGCATATGTCTTGTAGTTTTCTACTGATGACCTTGTCAAGGAAGTTGAGAATTCCATTGCTGAATTCAAACGTCAAAAACAAGAATATGACGAGGAACGGGTGAAGGATCAGGTTTGCAGTGCACCTTACCTTTGAATTTCTTAACTGTTGCCATTTTTAGTTTTGATTGTTTCATCATTACATATTATATATGCATGTATAGAATTACAAATATCTTGGACCATCTTCAACATGGTCCATATAGGGATAAGCGCTTCCTGTTTAATATTATGTTCCCGACTAACTTCTATACAATGGTGGGTTAGGTTGCATTTGCATTGAGGAAAAATTGTACTTTGGCCTAACTTCTCTCTGCCCTTATTTGAAAGGTTGATTGATATGAAATTTTAAAATTTTCTTGAAGGTTCAAGAAATACTAGAAGGAGCTAAGGTGCTTGAATGGTTGAGAGAACATGCAGATATTCAGTATGTAACTAGATGAGAGATGAGCATGGAGCAAAACAAATCACGAAAATGAAATTGCAGGTCCATTTGTAAGATTATTTTTTCGGCTGATGTATTTTGTGAGAAAATAAAATATTCTTGATTGAATTTTGAAGAAAGAATATTAAGAATAGTATTATTATATTAGTTTGTACATTGAAACTTCTATGAAAAATTAGTAATAAAAAGCAGTAAAAAAAACAACAGAAAGTAGTGTAAAACATCCCACATAGAGCTCCATTTGTCCTCTCCCTTTTTTCTTAATTCTACATTACTAAAATCAGCACTCTCACCATGGTAAACTTACTATGTTCTGGCATTGAAAAAGATACAGATTCTATTTAAAACAAACCCTTCCAAGTTCCAACAGTTATGTTTGCATTGAAAATCACAAGCATATATTCCATCATAAACCTGCTTTAAAATGTCAATGTGAAGCCCTAAATGGAGAAAACCAATGTCATATGTAAGGATCACTATACTAAATATATCTCAACGGATAGAAAAAAAAAATAGGCCTAAAAAAATTCCTTCACTAATCTCCACTAGTTCCGACAGGGTCATCAACTAAAAGTATAACAAACACCAATTGAAGGATGCTTCATAAAGTGTATCTGTGTATGCAATGAACTTGTCATGTCTGAATAAAACGTCTTTCTTGTAAAATATGCCCCAGTTTTGTGTAGAGAGCTATCTGCTCCTCTGAACCAAGATTCCTCATTATCTGCACCATAAATAAATAAATAAATAAAATTGTAAATGATTTTACAACAAAACATTTGACCATGTCTTGTATTAGCCACAGTAAATGATATCTTTCTGTTTAATTCATGACTATACATATACAACATTGGAACTGAAAATAAATTGCTTAAACTAAAACCTCACCTGGTCCAAGAACATCTCAACTGAATAGTCTTGGGCGACAAATGACTGATGGTAAATGTACACAAAAACAGCCATTACCATCTGAAAAGGATGCATAACACAGTATAAGACGCAAAACCACAACTAATACTATTAAAAAAATGAAAAAAATGTATCCTGAATTGTATCATAGCTTATTCAGATAACATTATAAGAACCAATGATGGTAATCTATAATACATATTATCTATCTATATGAAAACCTGGCAGTCCATTCTGTCAGTGAATCCACCATGTCCAGGTATACTGTCACCAAAGTCCTGTATCCATTGAAAGAGAACAAAGCTAAGTTTGGGAGTTTCAAAGTGAATGGAGAAAGGGAAATGGATACAAAATGAATGTCTATTAGAAATAGCAAGAATTGACCTTGATTTTAAAAGCTCTTTTGAAACCACTAGCAAAAAATCCTCCAAATGGTGCTATGATTGATGCAAATAATCCCATCCACAAAGCATGCCACTGTACTGGCAAAACTGCTATTTCTTTCCAAGGTAGCTACAAGACATTGCAAAATGAAAAACTTAGTCTTCAAATTAATAAAGATTAAGGGGAATATTGAATCATATGAATGCTAATCGCAACAGCATGAACAATAAAGTATCACCATGGCCTTTACATTAGATTTTGCGTTGTGCTCATCAATCACAGATAAAGACTATGCATGTGTTTGGATTGACGTCAAAGTTTCCCAAAGGACTTATTAGATGTGGCAGCTACATCATTTAAATGTGGATTGAAACCCATATTATGTAGGTGTTCGAATTGAAAGCCTACTTCTTGTTGATGGAGCAAATTTGAATGATGAATTGCCTTTGATAATGAGTTCTTAAAGATAGTGTTTGGTGGTTTGCTGTAAGGGCTTATAACATATTAATGAGTCAAACATGGACAAGGACATAAATCTTGAACAAATTTTGGGAGTTTTCTTGGACTTAGGGGGATGCTTCAGGCAAAAAACAGAGTTAAGAGAAAGCTAAGACTTTATTTTTATTTTTGTTTTGATTCATCATATAGATTTTATCTCAAACAAATCCCAGATAGAACTATTTGGAAAATTGCCTCAATAATCAATATAGATCATCAAACTTTCAAATAGTTAATAGATGTTTACTTCAAGATTTCCATTATCTTTAACAATATCCAAACTAACCTTGCTATATATGTCACGTTGGAATAGTCTTAACTCTTTAACAGATTCTTTCAGTGATTGCTAAATCTCACTTACCCAATGAGAAACCAATCCTGGCAATGGAATGTACTCTGGCTTAAAATTTGGGTCAGGGTCACACACCAGCCAACCAGTTGATAAATCCTGAATTTATTCCACCAGATGATCTTTCATTAGGAACAACTTAAATATTTTTTTCTTAGATAACTACACCTAATTAAGATTATTACCTTCCTTGGACATGTTAGCCACTGGAAGTGACCCAAGAAGTTCGCAAACTGCACAAAAAGAAGAAATCATAATGTAAAGCAATGATACTGAAATATATCCTTAAGCCAACAGTATAGTGGATGTTGTGAGGTATCTAGCAGAGCTAGTTTCAGCAGAAGAAAAAAATAAAATAAAATAAACAAGGTGTAAATTTTGAAAGTTTTCTGAGATGGTACTTATATTTAGCTTCTCTCCTGAATGAGGATAGTTCTTATATATTTCTTTTATCTATGGGAATCGAAAAAACTGTATTCAATCAACTGAGCTAGACCACCATGATTAGATAGTTATGTTTATCAAGTATCACAAATTGATGCTCACCGCAAATGCAGCAATCATTGTGGCAACAGATGCTCCAATGAAACCTTCCCATGTTTTCTTTGGTGAAAGCTTGATCAGAGGTGTTTTCCCAAAAAAGAAGCCAAAGAAATATGCAGCAACATCATTCATTGCAATAAGGGATGCCGGAAAAAGAAACCTTTCATAACAATATTAACATGTTACATTGTGATAATAAAGAATAAAATCATTTAAAGCATGAAAAACATAATGTTTAGTCAAACCAAAGCTGTTACTAATAATGCAACATCTCTAGGATTTTCCCTTGAAAGTAGTTGATGTTTTGCAGGAAACTGAGAATGAGTTAAAAATATCGATATAGTATGCCTTTGATGAACACAGATTATAAAAGCTCTGTTACATGCATTTCTTTTTCTTTTTACATTTTTAATTCCCCTCTTCACAATGAGAAATTATACTATTAAATCAATTGAACCACAAGATCCAGTCCAAACATCTTTAATTTTTGAGAAAATGGATAATTAATTCAAAGAAAACTAATTCATAGTAGTGTATCTGATATCCACCACGCAAACTTTTCTATCCTCTTACTCAAGAAACTCAGCTATACCAAAGTCAACATATAAATAGTAGAAGATATGTTTTGAATGTATTAATGGATACAAAAATATAATTTTTCCAAAACCAAATAATATATTGGAAATGGAATGAAAGCAAGCATTAGAGAGAGCTAACAGAAAAAAGAATGCCAAGAAAATAGTTGCTATCAGGGCACTTTTACTGAAACTCATGACAGTAAATTTGTTACAGAACCTTGTTTATTGATTTGTTGTATCCTTTTTATAAGAATGTTTAAAAATTTTCTGATCGAATATTAATTGAAGTTAAATCACATTTAATGACATTTGGAAAAGTGTCTACATAAACTAAAATTACATAAAATTCGAAAGAATAAACCAAGTAATGTGACAGACATCATGTTACCAGAATATCCCTTCAAATATATTGGCAACAGTGAATGCAGACTGGGTAAACACAACAATAAGTATCATATGTGTCCATGCATACTGGCCAAACTGATATTTGTAGTATCTCTTCTTTAATGAAAGAATAAACCATACAAAACCTGAAATCACAGATGAAATAACTTATTTAAATTACAGAGTAACAGAACATACACTTGAACTAGCAGAAGACCAGAATAATAAGATATTAGACAACGAAATTGACAGATTTCTGAGGAATGTGTCCAATGAAGACAGAACCAAAAAAAATCTTCAGACATCAAAATTGAGTGAATCACTTGAAACTACTAACCTGCAATGTATAGGAAGTAACATATAACCATCTGATACTTGATCAAGTTGCTCACAAGTCTATAGAAGATTTTATCTGAGGTCACTGTATTCTTAAGTTGTTGACTGAGAATACGGCCATATACGAATAGCATTGCTGTGAAGAAAAAATGCCTGGACATTGTATTCAGAATCTTATCTTAGTGGAACACTATGTAATGTATGCTAAACATTTTTCATATCCACATTTAAAAATTATAGTTGTATCAAAGCTTACCAGTTCAAGAGCTTAAACTTAGGGAGATGTTTATCTTGAGTAGCTCTTCTCAATAGATTGAAGAGCTCACTGGCCATGAATATTTGGATAACAACAACCATGAGCATGATGTAAAGATGACCCATGTATATGATGAGTGAGACAAATGCTAGCATCCACAGAGAAGAGTATGCTCGGATCCACATTGATCTGTATTTATATTTATCATTGACAAGTAAATAGTTTCCATTTGATTTGCTTATCTCCGGAGGAAACTGACATGAAGCAAGCATCAGTTTGATATTCAACAAAATGAAATTTCTTTTTCTTTTATACTTCATTTCTTCTTTACTACAACATTTATTAAAAAATTCATACATATGTAAGAGTGAAGTCTACATTCAATATTGATTTTGTGTATAACAACAACTAACAAGAAGCTATGAAAAAGATATATAGTTTATAGTGTCACCTATTTCCCTACAGTCATAATCAACACTCTTCAATCTTCATTCCTCAAGAAGTGATTAATGAAAATAAATCATTTATAGCTTAATCAAATATAGATAAAAAAAGGAAGTGTAGAGGGGAAAATCATAAGGGGCCATTTGGTTTTAGGAAATGTTTTCTACTTTCTTTTTAGTTATAAAACTATCACATTGTTTTTTATTTTTCAAAGTTTGTAAAGGATACAATGAAAACAAAAAATATATATTGTACATGTTTCCGGTACAAATTTTTAGATAGAATCAAATATCTTTTAAATAGATAGAATCTAGATAAATGGTCTTGTAGTAGTAGTAGAGTATCACACCAAAAAGTGTCCTCAATCACAAAGAAACATGTTAATAGAAAACACCAACCTCATTTGAGCGTCTTCTTTGTCGAAAATTTGGCGTTCTTGGTGAACCGGAGCCATTATCCATATGTATATCTCTCATTGTTGAAGTGATACTTAAAATAATTTCAGAGTGATATACATGCACGGATTGGTACCTCTCCTGAGACATCATATGGCAAAATATAATCACTTCCATAATTTGGAATGTTCAATACACAGCAAAGGGAGAACCAAAAAGTGCAAACAAAGTCAATGAGATTTTCCTAAAGTAACCAAAGTTGAAGCCATCAATTGCCTAATGCCTCATGAAATATTACAGTGATGAAATCAGTAAAATTTACACAGTAAATATGAAACGATCTTAATGTATAAATAATATAATGTAGCCTAATAAGTGTCTTAGATGATTCAAGATGTTATGAAATTAATGAGCATGTGATCAACATATAATTGAATTTACACAAGGAATAGATCATTGAAATTCACAAACTCAAAATAGAAATGGGATCATCACATCACTATAACAACAAAATGAAACACAATATGAATAAAAACAATGGAGTATATACGTACTTGTTGAAGAGGTAGGAGATGGCAAAAGGAACAACACAGAATTGGGAGAAGTTGATGACGATGGTGTGGTGTGGTTGGATGTGGCTTTGCTATGTTTGAGGGAAATGAGAATAACAGAAAGCATACCCACATGAGAGAGAACAAACTACGAGGGATACGTAATGGTATTCATTGACCAGTAAACTAAGCAATAATCTTCCTCAAAGGTTACTCAAAACACTAATAAATATAAAATCTTATGCTATAAGTCTATTATTAATCATAAAATTCATACAATCTACATAAATAAACAATACTTAACTACGTTCGTGGAATTTAAAAATAAATTTAATAACTCTATAGTTGTTTTAAACAATTTTGAGTATTCTTCTTAATCTTAGGGGTTAAATATAGAAAACATATTTAGGCCTATATATATATATAAAAGACAGAACCCCCCAGTTAGTCCTTGTCTCCAACAGAGTCGGACACTTAGGTCCTCTACTTAGTAAATTGGACTCATAAATCCCTGACGTCCATAATCGTCGGACACATAGGTCCCTACCGTTAGGCGTCCGTTAAAAGTGGGTGACGTGGGTCGTTATGTGCCAACTAGGACTGCCAGGTGCGCATCAAACGACGTCATTTTGGCTACACACGTCATAGCCTTCTATGGTGATTAAACTACACCATTTTGGGGGTAAACCCTAACCAAATTCTTTTCCCAACTTTGATCTACAGCTCTGATCAGTATCCCGTTTGCTTCTCCATTTTAGTGTCTCACGTTATCTTCTCCGTCACCATCTGCGAATTGTCGAGGCTTGAACGAATCCACCATGAGTCAAAACCCAAGCCAGGGATCATCATCCTCTTCATCCAGCCAAGGTCGACGGCGGCTCCGTTACCGTTGTGGCGACCCACCAGCATTGCGCGTGTCCCACACAGTGAGCAACCCAAATCGACAATTCTGGAGATGCGCATAACTTCGAGGAGGACAATGTGATTTTTTTGTCTGGGTCCAGGATGAGGACAATGTGATTCACGAAGAAGAAATGAGGAATACAGTGTTATGCAAGCTAACGGAGATGAAGGAAGTGATTCAAGGGCATAAAAGTGATGTGCATAGGGATGTCTATGAAGCTATGACCCAAGTGATACGTAAGGAGGAAGGTAAGTGGCAGATGCAAATGGAATCATTGGTGAAGAAAGAATGCATGGAAATCCATCAGGATTTGCATAAGTTGAAGATGATTTTGGTTGTGCACAGTGTAATAATTTTGACTTTGGTTTTGGTTTTGGTTATGGGTCGTGGTTCTTAGGGTAGAATAACTCAAGAATATGTCCAAGCTTTTGTAATGAGAATCGTGATTTTAGGTTGTATTCCTAAGGATGTGTGTTCCTTTGTATTATATAACCATGACAATGAGAAAATGTATTCCTTTGTATTTGACAATGAGAATGTTGTATTCATTGAATTGCCACAAGTGTTTGTTTAAAAATTGGTTTAATTGTCTGCATGGTTCAAAAACTGGGTTTGTATTTGAAGCAAGTAATGCATTGACTGAAAATATAGTAAATGGTTCACCAACCATGTTTTTAAGTTTTTACCAATAATTGTTTTTTAGTTTTCACTTGTGATGAATTTTAAGTTGTCACCAATAAGCATTTTAAGTTTTCACCTGTGATTGATTTTAACTTTTCACCAATCATCATTCTCAGTTTTCACTCATAAAGCATTTTCAGTTGAATCCCATAAGCATTTTCAAAAACCATCCGTTTTCACCAATCACCACAGCTCTTTAAGTTGCAGGACAAATGGTGACTAGACCAAGATATTTGCAAGCAGTAATATGAACCAAGTTATTTGCATTAGTTTTCACCTATCAATTGCTTGTCTAATTTTCAACAGAATTAACACATAACCAAAAATTATTTCAGAATTAACATAAAAAACAGAGTTACATGAAACCATCAAATTGTCAAATTTATTTAAATTGGTTTTACTAGTTGATGATCAATTTGATTGTAAACATATACCTTTGTAATTTTCATAAATAAAAGGTAAAAATAAATATTTGGTTCATGTTTCATCTCTATTTTTGGTTTAGTTTTTATTTTTTTTCATCAATATAGTCATTTAAATTTTTAAATATTTATAAATTCATCTAAAACCATTAACTAATTAATACTGTTAGGTAAATATTTTTAATCAACACATGTAAAAATCATAATCATTAAATAAGAAATCCAAAATCAACCAATGAGATCTAGCATTCCACCTCCTCCTTCCACCTTCCACATCTTCCATGCACCTTATGTTTCATTGTTTAAAATCAAATTTTTGTTTTGCTTTTAATGGTTAAAATTGATTTAGACACACATTTCATTTATATTTTATTGTTTAAAATCAAAATTTCGTAGCACAACACTAAATCAAACGAAAAATTTACCAAGCTTAAAACTAGAAATTTTGCAATAAATTAAATTAAGTCGAGCCAAATCAAAACTGTTTTAACATCGGTAAATTAAATTATAATTAGAATGGACACTAATTCTATTCCATTTGCGTAACGACGTGGGTGAGTGACAAACCCAAGAACTAGGGAAGTAGGTATGATACAGAGAAGTATATATATAATATTTAGAATAAGTGAATATTTTATGAAAATAAAATTATAAAAATAAAAAAAATTAATAGTTAATATTATATTTATTTTTATTTATAAGTAAATATACCTAATTTTACATATATTAAGAATAGTGGTTGAAGATAATTATTTATATTAATGTTATCACATATTTGATTTAATTTTTTAAAATAGCTTAGTATCATTTATTACTTAATAACCTTGAAAATATATATAATGAGGACATATATTTAGTAAATAAGTATTTACTCACATTAAGAAAATCTAATTAAGAAAATCTAATTTTGTTTATATTAAGAGAAAAAAAATCTCATTAAAATTTATTTATCATTTAGATATGAAGGTGATATTAATTATAGACCACGATCGAGATATTTAAATTTTCAAATTTTTTTTGTAACCATTTAAATTTTCATTGAGTCAATTCATTTTTTTTCCTTGATTAATCGGACGAGAAAGCCCAAGCAATGAGGATAACAAAAAAGAAACTATTAAATTAAAAAAATAAGAGGCCCAAGAAAGAATGAATGAGTGACACATGCCATTGCGCAAGCGACGAGGGCTAAACCTTATTTTCTTCATTCACGATTTCGCCGACAACGAACGAAGAACCCACGACCGATCCATCCATCGTTGTTTTGTCTTTTGTATATAAAAGCTCTGTTCCTTCATTCGCTTTCTCAGTTTTACCAAAATCATCAGAAAAAAAAAAAACTTCAAGAATTATTTTGAAGCATGCCGGGATTAACGTGCAACGCTTGCAACGCAGAATTCAAAGATGACTCAGAGCAAAAGCTCCATTACAAGTCCGAGTGGCATCGCTACAACCTCAAGCGCAAGGTTCTTTTAAAAATATTGTGTTTTTGTTATATTGATTCATTTACGTTTCGAAAATAAATAATTTATTTATTTTGTTAAACCCTAAGTTTATTTATTAGTGGCTCAACGCAGAAAGATTAAGGGGTTTGAGAGTGTGCAAAGAAATAATCTTTTTAAACAGAATGAATATGAAGTAGCTTCGTTAATTACTTGGGCTTGGTTTATCTTAGTCGAAGTGTGGTATATGTCTCTCTGCTAGGATTGTTATTCTACTTGCTGATTTTTGTGTGGAGATTTGTCTTGTGTTGTGTGTTTTTTGGGCTTTGGGGTGAATGGGTTTGTGCCAAATTATTGAATTTGTTTAACTCTTATTATCAAACAATTTTGAACCGATAGTGTTAAGAGCATTTCATAAGTAATTGTTAACAACATATTATTAGAGGAGGTTTTTGTTTTGTTGAGGCTTAGGGGAATAAGTATTTAGGACTTTCTGGTGTTGCTAGGAGGAGGAATCAAGCATGCAAATTGTTCCCCCACGTAACCAGAGAGGGACCCACGATTCCCCCTGATTCTCTCCACGCTGGCAAGGAGTTAACTACTCTGATCATAGCTTAGCAGGCCGAGCCCATTTTATAACCTAGGTATCAATAGAACCTATAGCCGCATGATGTAGGTTAAGTGACACGCTTTTGAGAAATAGAAAACCTAATCCCTAGGGAAATTCTCTAGGGTTTTGTGCCTTATACTCTTTGTGTGAACACAAATAATTATGGTTGGTACCAACAAAGGCAGTTATAGTTGTTACGTAGATGTAGATATAGATGATGCAGTTCCTTAAGCCTGGCCTGCTGGTAGAAGTTTAAGTTCTGGTCATGTATAGAAAAGGTTTTATCATGAGAAGTAAAACTCATTTCAGTGGTAGTTACACCTCAAGGATTAGTTGTAGACTCTTTAGCTGTAGACTGAAGGATATCCTTAGTGCTCAAATAAAAAAATGATTTGGGTTGATGGCATTCTCTTGTTTTACCTTTGGGGCACGGTGTAGGATTTGGTTACTATATTTTTATTTTTTTCTTAAGAACTTGGTTTGTTGTGTTGAAAATAGGATAATAATGTGAATTTTGCTTTTATTAAAAAAATATATATATGTAGGTTGCTGGGGTTCCTGGAGTGACAGAAGCACTTTTTCTGGCTAGACAATCTGTGCTTGCTCGAGAGAAAGATAAATTGAGTGAAACTCCAATGCTTTATAGCTGTGGACTTTGTGGCAAGGATTATAAAAGTGCTAAGGCTCATGCTGAGCACCTTAAATCACGTGGTCACATGATGCGATCTTCGGAAGGAACCAGTCACACGGATGAGAAGGCAATAATTAAGCCAATTCCACAACGTGCTGTGAATAGGCCCCCTCCTAGAAGAGAGGTGGATAACTCTGAAAATGAAGAAAGTGAAGATGAATGGGAGGAGGTTGATCCTGATGATGATTTGATTGATGGTGCTACAAAGTCATTGACTGATTTGAACGTGAATGAGCATGCTGACAACATTGATATGGATGAAGATGATGATGATTTTGAGGAATTAGACCCATCATGTTGTTTTATGTGTGATCAAGAGCACAAAACAATAGAAGACTGCATGGTTCACATGCACAAGCATCATGGATTCTTCATTCCAGATGTTGAGTATTTGAAGGATCCAAAAGGCTTCCTCACCTATCTTGGCCTTAAGGTATAGTTCTGTCCTTCCCTCCCCCTAAACAAAAAAGAATGGTTTAATAATGATATTGTCTTAATTTTGCTGTCTTCATTTTTCTAGGTCAAAAGGGACTTTGTGTGCCTGTACTGCAATGATCGATGTTATCCTTTCAGCAGCTTGGAAGCAGTCAGGAAACATATGGAAGCAAAAAGTCACTGTAAAGTGCATTATGGTGATGGTGATGAGGAGGAGGAAGTGGAGTTAGAAGAATTCTATGATTATAGCAGCAGGTGAGTTTAATTTCAACCATTCTGGTTTGAATTTATTGTTCTTCATAAACTATTTCTAAAGAAATTGGTATGGCTGTTTGATGCATATGATCTCAAATGTTCTTCATTGTTGTTCAGTTATATGGATGAGCAAGGCAAGCAACTTGTTGTATCTGGTGATTCAGCCAATAATGTCGAACTAGTTGGTGGGTCTGAGCTCATAATCACTAAGAAATCTGGTGACAGAATATCTACCAGAACACTTGGTTCCCGTGAATTTTTGCGTTATTATCGTCAGAAACCTCGGCCATCACCAGTTAATATGGCCATCACTGCTGCATTGGCTTCAAGGTTAACCTTTTTAACCTTATATACTATCTCTTTCTGATGCTGTGGAGCAACATTTTGTGTATCATACAAGCATAGCAATAAGTCACATGATGATAGGGATCATCTTTTCTTAATTTTCAGGTACAGGAGCATGGGTTTGACAACTGTCCAATCTAGGGAGAAAATTGTGAGGATGAAAGTCTTGAAGGAAATGAATAGGTCAGGTGTGGAGAATATGCGTACCAAGATAGCGATGAAGAGTAATGTTATCCGGAACCTGCCAAAGAATGTTCCATATTAGTCCTAACAAGTAATAGTTCACTTGTTTAAGTGGTACTTTGTAGTAGCTATTGAGTTATAAGCTTTCTTTCTGAAGTAATTTTACATTTCTTGATCTCATCAATCATCCACAGGGCATCCAAAATTTTCTGAAGTAATTTTACATGAAATTTTCTAATGAGTTGTTGGTCAGTTTACTTATTTCTTTGTTGTTAGTGGTATCATCAGCATCTGCATGATGAGGATCTTTGGTTGATGCAGTTTGAGAGGGGGAAAGGGAATCACTTGTAATTTTACAGGACCCATATGGAAATTTTTTATAATGTAGACATGAAAATGATGGGCCAAATTGAGTGGTAGTTTTAATTTTGATATTGGAGGAATGCAATTTTCTATTCTGATATTTTTTTAATCTATAATGAAGGAAGATGTGTAATTGAACTCATCACTTGTTCTTTTGTGGCTAGACATTACATTTTTCAAGTTTGAAGCTTTCTCTTTTTGACAAAACGAAGGGGATTCTTCAGTTGATAGTTAAAGGGTAATTTTTTTAAGGTGTAGAAATCACTGCAGTAGGTTTTATTTCGTTCAATAAATTTTTTTCTATACATAACATTTGAATTTAAGCATTGATGATACTTTAGACAATATTTCATTTTCATAAGTAATATGAATCCGGTTTCTGTTTTCCAAATTTAAGTGACAAACCATATGGATTTAGTCAGATAGGAGGAAAATGAATGGTAGCATTCCAATTTGAGATGGAAACTATCTTGTAACAGGAAGTAGAATGAGGATTTAGAGTGATAAGACTCTCACACTAAAACTTCTAGTACTTCTAGTGAGGTATCAAGTACTTATTCACTAACAATCACATAATTCTAATTATCACAAACATGAAAAAATGATATCAATAAATACTTGATTTGCTTGGGCCAATTGGAGAGTCATACCAACAATACTTATCAACTAAAGGGCCATACCAAAACTTCACATATTATAAAAGTATACTATATTACCATCATCTTTACACGTTTACATTAACCACCATCACAAAAGGATTATTTATAAAATTGCCCTGGCATTACATTGCTCCCGCCTCCGAGCTCATCGAGCAACATATCATCACCCTAAAAACTCAATAAAATGAAAGCTGAAGGGTGAGTACCATATCTTAATCAATTTAATTTCCAACATTATCAACTTCATATGAGTTATTAGTTCAAATTCCAAAATATCATTAAACACATATTAATTTCAAAATATTACCAAACACATATTAATTATCAATTTAACCTCAAATATCGATTATGAGTTCATCATCAGACATCACCACATATAATATCAATTCAATTCCAAACATTATCAAATATATATTAATCATCAACTCAACCACAACCATCACCATGAGTTAATCATCAATTCAACATCAATGGCCACAATATATCAACAAGGGAAGCCGTTAGTGAACCAAAGCGCTAGACAAACCAAAGTGTCATAACACGGACAACCTTGATATCTACGACGAACCAAAGCGCCATAAAAGTGAGTATCCCAGATATCTACAATGAACCAAAACATCATACTTGCAGATATCCCATAGCAAATCAAAGCGCTAGGCAAACCGAAGTCTCATATAACAAATAACCATGAGAGAACTGAAGCGCTCGACAAACGAAATTGCCATATAACAGTAATAATTAGAATAAGTGAATATTTTATGAAAATAAAATTATAAAAATAAAAAAATTTAATAGTTAATATTATCTTCATTTTTATTTATAAGTAAATATACCTAATTTTACATATATTAAGAATAGTGGTTGAAGATAATTATTTATATTAATTTTATCATATATTTGATTTAATTTTCTAAAATACCTTTGTATTATTTATTATATAAAGAATTAATGACCTTGAAAAAATATATAATGAGGACATATATTTGGTAAATAAGCATTTACTCAAATTGAGAAAGTTTAATTTTGTTTATATTAGGAGACAAAAAATCTCATTAAAATTTACTTATTATTTAGATATAAAGGTGATATTAATTATAGAAAACGATAGAGAAATTTAAATTTTTATTGAGTCAATTCATTTTTTTCCTTGATTAATCCAACTCCAATTTAATTGAGGTAATAGTTAAATAAACACTAAAAACATGTGTATAGTACGAGGAGAGTTCTCATTATAAATTATAATACTATGAAGATAGGTAGAATACAAGCATGGTATCATACAAAGATTTGTGCCAATAAAACACAATCACATGAGAGATAATGGAGGATTACTTTAATTAAGCTAATTAAGATGTTTACTTTAGACGATGATTGGGAAATAATTGATAAATTACAAATAGCATGTGAGTGCCTTAGAAATTGTGCTTTGGGGTGGTCAATGCAAATTCATATTCCTCCCAGCCTAGGCCACATGTGGCATGGCCCCAACTCGTTGTGTCATGTGTCTTACATTGCCATCTTGGTTTTTGATTTACGGACACAACATAACTTGTGTTGGAAAACATCATAACCCACTACTATATCATGAAGTTGTGCTATATAAAACATCTACGTAACCACAAAAAATGATAAATAAAGAGGGGCTTGGGGTTTCGTGGTCCCCTCCAACTTTTATTTTCTCTTACTATTACATGTCATACACATTAAGATATAAAATATGGTCATTTTTCTTACCCAAAAAGAGAAAAAATAAATTCATATAACATTGATTAAGCCAAATTTAACTGCCTTCCTTATAATTTATTTGTCAGTTTACATATTTCGTTCTATTGAGACTTTTTAACTTGTGTACCCACATGATAAAATTTTTTTTGAGTAGATTTAAAATTTACTCCAAGATTTCATTTGGATTCATAACTAATAAAGTCAACATTTCTATTAAACTTTATTTTTGTAATTTTTCATTAATTAGGATGGTTAAATAAAATTAATACAGATTAAAATATCTCGTTTAAAGATATCTTAATAGAAAAGTAGTTTTGTCTAATAAATATCAGATCAAAATCAAGTTCTAATCTTAATATATAAATAGATTTTTAATATTTCTTTACATTTCAAACTGACATTCTTAATAAATAAATCCTAATTACTAAATTCTAAAATGATTGGAATGTTAACAGAAATTCTAATCAATTAAAAACTAAGAATTTGAAAAACTAATAACAAAATAGTTTTAAAGTTTTCTCACTGATCTTGATTGTGTTCATTACTCCTTTTCTGACAGTTCCATCCCTATATACAACATATTTTAAGTTTATTGAATCATCATTCGCTAAAAACTTATCTTTGCCAATTGTAGTTCAAATCGTGTAACTCCTTTCTTTTGGTGTTAGTATGCTCAAAGGAAGAAATTGACCAAGCTCTTTATTGGTAGCGTGTTTGTTAGAATTAGGGCTGATTCTATGAAGACAACAACCTAAAATAATCGGAGAAGTCATCAAAGCTTATGTCAATCGATGATGTGTGTGGTGTGGGTGAGGGCAAAAACGTTGACATTGATGATTATGTTACAAGGGGTTGTGGCAAAGGCCAGGGAAGAACGAGTTGGTTTTCTATGAAGTGGAATACATAGTTTAGAAAAGTAAGCATATTTTATTGTCTATTTGATATGTAGTAAAAATAGAAAAAATGTAAAAATTAATATACATCATTCATACTATTTGAGACGTTTTGAATGTAGAATCTTTTTTTAGGTTGATCTTTGTTTAACCAATCTCAACGGAGAACCAAACACCTCATAGTCTTTGTATCAAAGCTTCCTTGTTGTTAAATGAGCAAAAAATCAACATTACTTGTTTGGTTGTTTTGGTTTGATATTGTCTTTTAGAGGAAAGATTTTAAATTTTTATGGGAATTAAATTGTTTTGTACAAAAAAATTTAAAAAAAAATAATAGAAATTGAAATTAAATTTTATGAATTTTAAATTCTCCATAATTTCTAAATGTTGCATCCAAAAGCTAATTAATTTCATAAACAGAGTCTTCGTGTGTAATTTTAAAAGAAAGTTCAACATAAATTTTAATGGAACTGTTCATTTTTTATTTTTACAACGTTTAAAAAAAGTTATTTTAGTATCTAGCATTTTAGCAAATTAATTTAATATTAACTTATTCCAAGTATTTTTTTTCATATTAATATTGTTGAAGAAAAGTCTAGTTGAAAATGAAACAATAAGTTATGATTCGGTCTGGATACCAGCCCTAAGACTAAGAGATCATTATCTTAGTCGGCCTAGAGTTCAATGGGTATCACAGGACAATGATCTAGTCGGCAAAAATATTAGCCGTCCTAGAGATCAACCGGTATCACAAAATACCGACCCGGTCATCCGAAGTAGTGTCTGAGCCATCGGATACCTCATCCGTTCTCACTTCACCCATCACTTATAACCGATTGCCTCAGTCATTTTGAGAGGCTGATCCGGACCAATCAACCGGTTTTCATTATATCACATGTAACCGGTGTCATCGGTATACATCCGGACTGTAATTCTGAGTCAGACATTCTCTCTGCACCGGTTAGTCCAGGATAACACCATGCACACCGGATAACATACATGTCACCCGACAGAAGACGATGGGCATTGCTACAGGGGCCGATCAATAATTCCCCACACTATGAGCCATAATCTGCTCCTGGGAATGATCAACTTGTCCCCTAAGTCTGGCCCCATTCTCCCTACGTTCAATATAAAATAGCCACTTGCCTCAATCATGTTGGTGAGTGCGCATTAAATAATAATATACTTGCATAATGAAGGTTAATGGTTCCTGTAACATCCCACCTCAAATAATATTTATTTATTCAATTTATTGATTTTCACAATAAATTTTTCACGTTTTTAAAATTAAATTACATCACAAAAATAAAAAAAAATGCATCTTATAAAAATTACCCAAATTATAATTTAAAATAAATAATTTATAGTCCTCAAAATCATTTAAGTTGAAATAATCTCAAAACCTGAAACAGGGGTCTGACGCTACGCGCCAGTCCCACGCTAGGCGTGAGAGTGCATTTGTAGCCCTGACGCTGAGCGCCAGGATGACGCTACGCGTGGGCTTATCAGTGACAGTACCTGATGCTGTCACACATTTTAGGCTTTTTGACCAATTACTAACTTATCCAATTAGCTCATTTCAGGTCTAATTGCCACAAAACTTAATGGTCCATATGTTTTCCCCATTCTGAAACTATTGGCGATGTTCGTTCGCCAAAATTCCAACATATGCTCAAGTTATGCATGAAATACAACTTAACCACTTTATGTGCAACACTCTTACACCAAATACCCTAAATGATTCTTAAATGATCCAAATCCAATGCATACCACTTTTAAATATTCTTATGGACTTATTGATACTTAGCAAAGGTATTGAAACTCACTGAAACTCAAATTTACCTATCCCGTTTCTCAAAGTCATAGGGATGGCTACTAACTCAAATCTCTAAATCTATTCAATTCATCGATACAACATTCAATCATTTCAAATAACTATTACAGCACAAAGACATCCACAGAACCTGCCTATAATGCATGATTTACTACAGTATAGCTCTATGCCATAACCATAGTCATTCAACAGTACCTGGTCATCACAGATGCATAATATCTAATGGCTCAATGCCATTACATAATCACATCACCCAAACCACACACATATTATACTATGCATAAGTTCACACTCCCACAGATTTACACACATATCTACATATATCTACTGACGGCTCAGTGCCATTAAGCATCACGAACAAGTAACAACAACACATACTTCTACAAATCTACGAGATAATATATTCACATATAAATATATACAAGATATACATTCCAAACTCCTCTGGCATTACTCCTTGCTCATTTTTGTACTGGTTTCCGCAGCATCCGCAACATCCTTGGGTTTATTCACTGTGAACATAAAATAAGGGTGAGTATATATCACAAGAATGATACAACTACATAATCAGAGTTGATATCACCTGGAGAATTTCATTCTCCTGCCTGGGTTATTGATCCACTAAACTCTTCTCATATGAACCCAACATATCATAATCCATCATAAATTCATTATGTTCACATCATAACAAATATCTCGCAACATTGAGATAAATTAATTTTAAGCACCCATACTTAATCAATTCATTTCACAATTCATTATTTCAATCATATCATTATCATATCAATGCAATAATTTGCATATCAGTCAAGGAGTATAATTCACAACTGACTCTCATATACATCAGACACCTAGTATCCGGATACTAACGAATCAGCCACCAGCTGGGAGTCCACCGACATCCTGTGAACACATCCTGGTTCACCGAGCCCGGTATCATAAACCGTCTCCCCACCTCAACCACTGGATCTCTTCCTGGATCACTGGGTAGCTCAACTGGGCCTCTACATGGACCACGGGAGCCAAAAGCGAGGGGTAATCTATACCGAATGGCTGTCCACAATACACATCATGCATACACAGCATCTAACAATATATCTCATCATATACACATTATTCATTTTAAATCATGAATATACATTATACAATCATTAAATGATTTTGGCATACAAGCCAACTCACAACATAAGAATCGCATCTCAGCATAAGAGCCACATCTCAACATAAATACCACATTTCTCAGCATAAAAGCCATATCTCAGCATAAAAGCCACATCTCAGCATAAAAGCCATATCTCTCGGCATAAAAGCCACATCTCGATAAAAGCCATAATCTTTAAATATCATAATCATACTTTACATTCGTAATATTCACATAATCAAACATAACTTTATATCTTCTATATCACGATAATTCAATATTTCATCACTCTCCATCATGCACATTCTAAGCATACTTTATACATTATTTTCCATCTTATTCATAATTCACCTCTCATTCATTACCATTCTATTTTCCATAATTGTTAAATACAACGTATAACCACATACATAATCTAATCACATATTCTCCTATATATATATATATATCAATCTCATACTTTCACAGATTTAATTTTTTCCAACATAATTATCACAAATCTGTAATCAAATATATACTATAATACTCCCCTTACCTCATTGTCGACGCTCTAAACTCAATTACCAAGATCAATGCGCCGCAACCACTAAAAGATAAAATTACAAAAAGGTTTAAGGTTTTAACCGTTCAAACCTTAATCCAACTCAAGAATATGCTCAGAAATTACTTCCTAAAGCTTTAGAAGCTTACCACAACTGAAACCACAAGTTCTCCGAGAAACCCCTTTTTCCGCTAATCTTTCAACGGCTCTTTCGCAACCTATATAAAGCGGAATTCAAATTCGTCACTCAATCCTTCTTTTGAACACCATAAGGAAACTTTTAATCGGTTTAGAATCTTAAAATTCAAAGTTCCCTTGTTTTCCCCAAAAATGGATAAAGATAGTAATTCTCCATGGAATTCAAAATTGAAAGATCCCATGCGTTAATCTTAAGTTTCTTACCTCTAATCCGCAATTAATTTCAGATTCCAACCTCTTGTTGGCCTTTAATTGTCGCAGGGAAAAGAGAGAAGAAGAAGAACCCCAAAACTTATGTTTTTAACTTCTGCTCTGCAGGCTGTCATCTTGGGTCTTTATTCTGTCCGCGACACTGACGCTACGCGTCCCCCTGACGCTACGCGTCAAGTCTAAATTTTTATATGGACGCTACGCGTCCACTAACGCTACTCGTCAAGTTTTACCCTGACGCTACGCGTCAGGTCCCAAATCAAAATTTTCTTTTTTATTTTAATTTTACATCTTATAATAATCTTACTTTATTAAATATCCAAATTCATGAATATAAAACATAGGGATGTTACACTCACCCCCCCTAAGAATAGATTTCGTCCTCGAAATCAACATACCTCTGTAAATAGATCCGGGTATTGTTGTCGCATCTCAGATTCTAATTCCCACGTGTGTGAAATTTCATTGAAATTCTGCCATAAAACTTTCACTAAAGGAATATTCTTATTCCTTAATTGTTTGGTTTGATAACCATCAATACGAAGAGGAATAGCCGGTACCGTCACATCTTCTCTGATTTCAATAATGTCATCTGGAACCACCATATCATCTCGAGGGATATACTTTCGAAGCTGGGAGACATGAAAAACATCATGCAACCTTGACAAGACTGTAGGAAGCTCAAGTCTATAGGCAACATTGCCTATTCGCTCTAAAATACGATAAGGTCCAATATACCTGGGACTCAACTTTTTACTACCAATAACTCGACCCACACCTTTCGTAGGTGAAACTTTCAAAAATACTTGATCATCAACTTAAAATATCAGAGGTCTATGTTTAGCATCATAATAGCTTTTCTGACGGTCTTGAGCAACTTTCAATTTATTTCTGATCAATTTAATCTGTTCTGTCATTGATTGAACCATTTCAGGCCCCAATACAAGGACGTCACTACCATCAGCCCAACATAAAGGAGTTTGGCATTTTCTACCGTATAAAGCCTCATAAGGAGCCATACCAATACTGCTATGGAAGCTATTGTTATAAGTAAATTCAATCAAAGGTAAATACTGCTCCCAACTCCCTCCATGTTCTATCACACATGCCCGAAGCAAATCTTCCAGAGTTTGTATTGTACGTTCAGATTGTCCATCTGTTTGAGGATGATATGCGGAGCTTATTTTCAACTCAGTGCCTAGCTCACGTTGTAAACTTCTCCAAAATTTAGAAGTAAAACGAGGATCACGATCTGACACAATACTGGAGGGTACACCATGCAACCTTATAATTTCTTTCACATAAATATTAGCAAGCTTTTCCAAAGACCATCTCATATTAATAGTAAGAAAATGAGCATTCTTCGTTAATCGATCAACAACAACCCATATGGCATCACATCCAGCACGAGAACGAGGCAAACCCGATACAAAGTCCATAGAAATACTATCCCACTTCCATATCGGAATATCAAGTGGTTGTGCTAACCCTGAAGGTTTCTGATGCTCCACTTTAGACTTTAAGCACACTATACAGGATGCCACATATTCAATTATCATTTTCTTCATCCCCGGCCACCAAAATTGTTGCCGTAAGTCTTGATACATTTTCGTCACACCTGGATGAATACTTAATGAACTCTTATGAGCCTCTGATAGAATCTGTGTTCGAAATTCACCATTGGAGGGCACTATAATACGATTTTTAAACCGCCACAGCCCATTAGAATCTCTATTCAAAGGTAGATTCTTGCCTCGATCTTGAGCATCAATCAACTGTTTTACATCAGTATCATCCTCTTGACATTCAGACAAAGATTTTAAAAACTCATTAGTAATTTTTAACATCCCAATTAGCATACAACCAGGAGAATAAACCACTACAGCTAGGTGCATATCACGAAAACTTTCTAGCAGTTTATATTCTTCTATCATTAAAGATGCAATATGAAGAGATTTCCTGCTCAAAGCATCAGCAACCACATTCGCTTTGCCTGGATGGTATTTTAATTCAAAATCATAATCTTTTAAATATTCCATCCATCGCCTCTGCCTCATATTCAATTCTTTTTGATCAAATAAGTACTTCAAACTCTTATGATCACTAAACACAACAAAACGGGAGCCATAAAGATAATGTCTCCAAATTTTCAATACAAATACAACCGCCGCTAACTCTAGGTCGTGAGTAGGATAATTCTGCTCATGAAGTCTCAACTGCCTAGAAGCATAAGCTATAACTCTATCTTCTTGCATTAACACACCCCCCAAGCCAGATTTAGAGGCATCACAATATACAACAAATTCTCTGGTCACATCGGGTAAAGCAAGCACAGGGGCAGAAGTCAATTTCTTTTTCAATTCATTAAAACTTTGTTCACATTCATCAGTCCAAACAAAAGGACATCCCTTCCTAGTTAATTTGGTCATAGGAAGTGCAATACGAGAGAAACCTTCTATGAAACGTCGGTAATACCCAGCTAAACCAAGAAAACTTCGAATCTCAGTAATAGATTTGGGCCTCTCCCACTTCATAACTGCAATTGTCTTGGAAGGATCAACAGAAACTCCATCACTAGAAATTACATGCCCCAAGAACTGAATACTTTTAACCCAGAATTCACATTTTGACAATTTTGCATATAACTGTCTCTCTCGCAAAATCTGTAAAACAATACGGAGATGCTGAACATGTTCACCCTCGGATCTTGAATATACTAATATATCATCAATAAACACTACTACAAACTGATCCAAGAAAGGATGAAAAATTCGATTCATATAACTCATGAATACCGCCGGAGCATTAGTAACTCCAAATGGCATCACCACATACTCATAATGACCGTATCTTGTTCGAAAAGCGGTTTTCGGAATATCCTCAGGTTTTACTCTAATCTGATGATATCCGGATCATAAGTCAATCTTAGAAAAGATACATGCGCCCCGTAACTGGTCAAGTAAATCATCAATCCTTGGTAAAGGATATTTATTTTTAACTGTCAATTTATTTAACTGACGGTAGTCAATACACATTCTCATACTCCCATCTTTCTTTCGTACCAATAGTACAGGAGCACCTCAAGGAGAAGCACTAGGTCTAATAAAACCTTTACTTAACAGTTCCTCAACTTGCTTTTTCACCTCAGTTAACTCTATAGATGACATACAATACGGTGCACGTGACACTGGCTCGGCACCCAAAACTAAGTCAATCACAAAATCAATTTCCCGGTTTGGAGGTAACCCAGGAATATCTTCCGGAAACACATCTGAAAATTCACTTACAACAGGTATATCAGCAAGAATCAAATTACCTATCCCTGTAAAATAACAATAACAAAAAGAAATATTAACATACCAAATCATTAGGAGTGGATTCAACAGGAAAAACCACCATTTTACGATAGCAATCCACCAGAATCTGATTGGCAGATAACCAATCCATTCCCAGAATAATATTCAGATTTTTCAAGGGCATACAGATTAAATTTGCATTAAAAGTTCGACCTTCAATAGATAAATTTACTCCTTCACACATAGTCATAGTCTTAACCTCAGAACCAGTCGGTGTAGACACAATTATAGCATTATTCATCAATACCATAGGTAATTCAAGATCTCTAGCACAACTTTCAGCAATAAACGAATGAGTAGCTCCAGAATCATATATCACATCTACAAGATTACCAAAAAGAGAACACTTACTGTGCACTAGTTGATCATTATGAATAGCATCAGAAGCATCAAAAGCAAACACTCTCCCAGTAATAACATTCTGAGCACTAGCAGACTGTGTGGTATCAGATTGTCGGATTGGGCCTCCTCGAGCCCCACTACGTCCACCCCTCTGAAAGCTACCACCCTGATTCACGGGAGTAAAACCCCTACCCCCTTGTACATTCTTGTGTTGCCTCATAGGACAATCGGGCCTAAGATGCCCAGTCTGACCACAATGATAGCATATAGGCAATTCAAATCTACAGTTTCTAACCAAATGTCCTTCTCCACCACATTTAAAACAAACTCGATTGTCAGGACGAGTACTGCCTCGACCTCTAACTGGAGAAGAAGATGAAGAAGAAGATCCACTTCGACTAAATCTCTGCTTTTTAAATTCAACTCCTTTAATTCTCAACTGAGATTTATCTTTTCTGAAAGAAACCCTCAGCATCTGAACATTTTCAGTCAACTGTGCTTTATTAACAAGTTCAGCATAGTCCCTAATCCCCAAAGGTACAATAGCAGTACGAAGCTCTATTCTCAAACCAGACTCATATTTAGCACTTTTGTTACTTTCAGTACCTTCTAAGGAAAAAGGGTAATAAAAGTCACATAACTCATCAAATTTAGCTGTATATTCAGCTACAGACATCCTTCCCTGTTCAAGATGTAAGAATTCCATCTCTTTTCTAGTTTTATAATTATCAGGAAAGTATTTTGCCAAAAACCTCTTTTTAAAATTGACCCAGTTTAAGGCCTCATTAGCATTGATCATCTGAGGTTTGGCACGTGTCCACCAGACCCTAGCTTCATCACGCAACTGATAAGTAGAGAATACCACTTTTTGTTCCTCAGTACATTCAAAATAATCAAACATTTGTTCTATTTCTCTGAGCCACATATAAGCTCCATCATAATCACGTCCACCCTTATACACTGAGGGATTACGCTTTAGAAATTTATCAAGGGTTGGGCCAGATTCAGCCCGTCCCATCAGCTGAGAAAACTTTTCTAAGAAGTCACCCTCAGAGGTTGAATTAGAAGTACCAGCCATTCTACAATTAACATAACACACCATTATTACTCAAACAAATTGAACATAGTCAAAAATCAATACCTCAATACCAGGGAGTGCGGCTAACGGATAACCAGTGAGCACAATGCCAGGATTCCTAAAAATTCACTTTTGCACATATACAATTCCATCCATACAAATGAATTCACAAACAAATCTTATTACTTTCTATCATTTCTACCCACAAGGTTTACAATCCTGAATAGTCTTGCTCTGATACCAATTGTAACATCCCACCTTAAATAATATTTATTTATTCAATTTATTGATTTTCATAATAAATTTTTCACGTTTTTAAAATTAAATTACATCACAAAAATAATAATAAAAATGTATCTTATAAAAATTACCCAAATTATAATTTAAAATAAATAATTTATAGTCCTCAAAATCATTTAAGTTGAAATAATCTCAAAACCTGAAACAGGGGTCTGACGCTACGCGCCAGTCCCACGCTAGGCGTGAGAGTGCATTTGTAGCCCTGACGCTGAGCGCCAGGATGACGCTACGCGTGGGCTTATCAGTGACAGCACCTGATGCTGTCACACATTTTAGGCCTTTTGACCAATTACTAACTTATCCAATTAGCTCATTTCAGGTCTAATTGCCACAAAACTTAATGGTCCATATGTTTTCCCCATTCTGAAACTATTGGCGATGTTCGTTCGCCAAAATTCCAACATATGCTCAAGTTATGCACGAAATACAACTTAACCACTTTATGTGCAACACTCTTACACCAAATACCCTAAATGATTCTTAAATGATCCAAATCTAATGCATACCACTTTTAAATATTCTTATGGACTTATTGATACTTAGCAAAGGTATTGAAACTCACTGAAACTCAAATTTACCTATCCCGTTTCTCAAAGTCATAGGGATGGCTACTAACTCAAATCTCTAAATCTATTCAATTCATCGATACAACATTCAATCATTTCAAATAACTATTACAGCACAAAGACATCCACAGAACCTACCTATAATGCATGATTTACTACAGTATAGCTCTATGCCATAACCATAGTCATTCAACAGTACCTGGTCATCACAGATGCATAATATCTAATGGCTCAATGCCATTACATAATCACATCACCCAAACCACACACATATTATACTATGCATAAGTTCACACTCCCACAGATTTACACACATATCTACATATATCTACTGACGGCTCAGTGCCATTAAGCATCACGAACAAGTAACAACAACACATACTTCTACAAATCTACGAGATAATATATTCACATATAATTATATACAAGATATACATTCCAAACTCCTCTGGCATTACTCCTTGCTCATTTTTGTACTGGTTTCCGCAGCATCCGCAACATCCTTGGGTTTATTCACTGTGAACATAAAATAAGGGTGAGTATATATCACAAGAATGATACAACTACATAATCAGAGTTGATATCACCTGGAGAATTTCATTCTCCTGCCTGGGTTATTGATCCACTAAACTCTTCTCATATGAACCCAACATATCATAATCCATCATAAATTCATTATGTTCACATCATAACAAATATCTCGCAACATTGAGATAAATTAATTTTAAGCACCCATACTTAATCAATTCATTTCACAATTCATTATTTCAATCATATCATTATCATATCAATGCAATAATTTGCATATCAGTCAAGGAGTATAATTCACAACTGACTCTCATATACATCAGACACCTAGTATCCGGATACTAACGAATCAGCCACCAGCTGGGAGTCCACCGACATCCTGTGAACACATCCTGGTTCACCGAGCCCGGTATCATAAACCGTCTCCCCACCTCAACCACTGGATCTCTTCCTGGATCACTGGGTAGCTCAACTGGGCCTCTACATGGACCACGGGAGCCAAAAGCGAGGGGTAATCTATACCGAATGGCTGTCCACAATACACATCATGCATACACAGCATCTAACAATATATCTCATCATATACACATTATTCATTTTAAATCATGAATATACATTATACAATCATTAAATGATTTTGGCATACAAGCCAACTCACAACATAAGAATCGCATCTCAGCATAAGAGCCACATCTCAACATAAATACCACATTTCTCAGCATAAAAGCCATATCTCAGCATAAAAGCCACATCTCAGCATAAAAGCCATATCTCTCGGCATAAAAGCCATATCTCGGCATAAAAGCCATAATCTTTAAATATCATAATCATACTTTACATTCGTAATATTCACATAATCAAACATAACTTTATATCTTCTATATCACGATAATTCAATATTTCATCACTCTCCATCATGCACATTCTAAGCATACTTTATACATTATTTTCCATCTTATTCATAATTCACCTCTCATTCATTACCATTCTATTTTCCATAATTGTTAAATACAACGTATAACCACATACTTAATCTAATCACATATTCTCCTATATATATATATATATCAATCTCATACTTTCACAGATTTAATTTTTTCCAACATAATTATCACAAATCTATAATCAAATATATACTATAATACTCCCCTTACCTCACTGTCGACGCTCTAAACTCAATTACCAAGATCAATGCGCCGCAACCACTAAAAGATAAAATTACAAAAAGGTTTAAGGTTTTAACCGTTCAAACCTTAATCCAACTCAAGAATATGCTCAGAAATTACTTCCTAAAGCTTTAGAAGCTTACCACAACTGAAACCACAAGTTCTCCGAGAAACCCCTTTTTCCGCTAATCTTTCAACGGCTCTTTCGCAACCTATATAAAGCGGAATTCAAATTCGTCACTCAATCCTTCTTTTGAACACCATAAAGAAACTTTTAATCGGTTTAGAATCTTAAAATTCAAAGTTCCCTTGTTTTCCCCAAAAATGGATAAAGATAGTAATTCTCCATGGAATTCAAAATTGAAAGATCCCATGCGTTAATCTTAAGTTTCTTACCTCTAATCCGTAATTAATTTCAGATTCCAACCTCTTGTTGGCCTTTAATTGTCGCAGGGAAAAGAGAGAAGAAGAAGAACCCCAAAACTTATGTTTTTAACTTCTGCTCTGCAGGCTGTCATCTTGGGTCTTTATTCTGTCCGCGACACTGACGCTACGCGTTCCCCTGACGCTACGCGTCAAGTCTAAATTTTTATATGGACGCTACGCGTCCACTAACGCTACTCGTCAAGTTTTACCCTGACGTTACGCGTCCCACTGACGCTACGCGTCAGGTCCCAAATCAAAATTTTCTTTTTTATTTTAATTTTACATCTTATAATAATCTTACTTTATTAAATATCCAAACTCATGAATATAAAACATAGGGATGTTACAGTTCCCCACTAACGAGTCCTCATATATCGAGTCAATCAGGTATAAGAACCCACTTCAGTTTACTGAAGATGGGTTCCTGGTTTTCATCCCTTACATTCCACACTTGGAATATATTACTGACTTGAGCGTTGGAGAATCTTCACAGGTGACACCACCTTTCGCCCATACCAACGCGTGGGGTCGGTGTAAAGGACCTCCAGGACGCCAAGACTGGTCTCTTCATATAGAGACACCGGATATACATACCGGATATTCACAGAACCGGCCTTCAAACATACACTTCTCTCACTATTTGTGATTGGCCTGACACCGGATCTCTTGGACCCCGGTGCAAGACGGATCAAGTTATTATTGGATTAGACCTTGAATTACGATGTTATTTTCAGACCCTGGATTTATTAATAACACACATCAATATATTTTTAAATAAAGTTTGCTCTTATATGATCTAACATGTTTGACTAAGTACTCCAGGAACTACATGTAAAAAGCACACAAGTTGCAAACCAAATGGGGAGTTCATATGACTAAAAGTATGATCCAAGCTCGTTCAGTCATTTGCTTAAGACAAAATTAGCCATTAGACCTTTGGACAACTTTGATCAACAAAAAGATTGTTATCCCAGAAGTACAATTTACAACATTCTGAAATCTAAATTGATGATAAATTAGAAGTAAAGCTCTTATCAAGAGAAATGTGTTTATCACTAAAAGGATAAAAGACAAATAAGCAAGAGCAGCCAAATCTCAACATCTCAAAATCTTCATCACAAAGTCAAAAAAAGCTGAACAAAGTTAGCATGTGTCAGCTACAATCAGAAAGATTTCAGCACTGACTTATGCTCATATACTTGATCTGATAAGGCCAATAAATAGCTTTATTTGTTGAGAATGCATTGGGTATCTGTTTCGTGCAAGAAAAGAAATGCTCAGATATTAGACTCTTTGATATCCTGTAAAGGTCTAATACTCAAAGCTCAAAGCAAACTCCTTTGTAAGATTTCTAACGTCTATATCTCTTTTCAAGAACCAACAATGGTCACATTTTAGCATCTATTTATACAGAAGAATATTGATTCAAAACAATAAGATAGAGAATATCCTCAAAAGATCATATATACTCTCTATTCTGTTATCAGTCTTTTTAATGACTCAAAGACAAATACTTTATTTGTGTGCCCTGCTTCTAGTAGATGTTGGTCTATTGTCTTTTCATAACTTAGTGTATACATACGTCATTGTATATTATTATACACTATGTTCTTTGAAATACCTTATAATCTTTTCATTCAATTGTATTGTGTAAAGACTGGTGTGTTACCAACCTTAATTTTAGTGTGGAAACACTATTTGCCTAAAAAAAGGACTTTTGAAAGAATACTTGGGTTGTTGAGCTAAGAGTGGCTTATTGAAAGAATACTTGGGTTAAATCAGAAGTAGTTGGAATCAATAATACTTGTGGTACTAATCTGGTGCTGTTGTTGTAAATGAGATTTTACAATGGTGGAAATCATTCAAGTTAGAAGGACTGAACATAGCTTCTGCGTTGGAAGTGAACCAGTATAAATTTATCGTATTCCTACTTTTCCTTGCTTGTTTCCTCTTTGTTTTCATGAGATTACTTGTTTTTATTGGCTCATTATTCTGTAAAAAGAGTTTAGGACTTATTCAATCCCTTTCTAAGTCCCTGAACCATTAAATATCTCATTTAATTTATAGGTGATCCGGTCTAGATACCGGCCCCCATTCTCGTGACGTCAGACTGACCTCATATAAGGAAAACCGGTGTCCTGGTTCAACGTTACCACACCGGATATCCGTTGTCTGGCCGTCCGTCCTCACTCCACGACAGCATCATTCATTTTCTCCACAACGGTTCTATGTTCATTTTTACAGGACATTTATATAACTGTTGGCTTTTCAGTCACAGCAAGAGAAGAGCCCCTGATAACTTATCAACGAAGGCACTGTTTGTAGCAAAATGCGTCACATCAATGGCTTCAGAAAGTAAGTGGGTGTGTCAGCAGATTATGCGGAAAAGGTGATTATCCTCCCCTCTTCCTAGAGGATCGTACTCTGATAATTGACCTACCTTCCTGACACATTCTGAAAGTTGAGCCACCTTGATTGACACTATATACACGTTATCAGAGCCAAGGGACCCACCTGCATCCAACGACTCATTTCTCTCACGTACAACTATAAGAAGCCCATATCAATACACATGCACGGTATCGTTGTTCTATCTCACATTCTACTATTACTTCGCTTGAGTATTCACTGAGTTCATACACTCTTCTAACTTGAGCGTCGGAGAATCTTTGCAGGTGGCACCACTTTTCGCCCCCCTACAACGCGAATCGTTGGTGTGAAGGATCTCTAGGACAACAAGACCGGCCTCTCCCACTGAGAGACCGGATTAATACATCGGTTTCTCACAGTTCCGGTGTGCAAACCCTAAAAACACCTGTAATCTTGTGGCTGGTCCCACACCGGATCCTAGACCCCGGTCCAGACCAGTTCATTGGCACGCCCGGTGGGACTCGATAGAGTTATTCCCATTTTCGCAGAAGTTTGGTTGTCACAATGGAAGGTGATGGGAGAGATTTCGTGGATGGTCACGTGGAGGATGTGACCCATCAACAGGCTGGAAGGAGACTCGTCTTCGAGTCCCCTGTAACTCAAAGCCGGAGGATGGTGCAAGTGCAGACGCCTAACCCTCGCGACGAGGTTATCAGGCAACTCAGGGAGGAGCTGATGGAGTTGAAGCGAGAGAGAGGAGGAGCTGGGGACAGAGTAGTATCTCATGCGGAGGATGCTCATCATGTATCAGCGAGGGATAGATCTACAACCCTCCAGTATTCGAAGATCCCCACGTATGAGGAAAGGGAGCAGACGCAGGACTCTGGTGATAGAGTCAGTATCAGGAGAAGGGAGCAGGCGATGGTGACTTCGGGGACGTACAAGCTCAGTGTCCCTTTCTCAAGAAGGCTGATGAGTATTACCATCCCAAAACATTTGCAAACAACTCAGCCATTGTCGATCGGGAGGTATAATGGAGAGACTGACCCCACTAAGCATTTGGATGCTTACGTGTATGAAGCCATGTATTTGGGAGCGGATGAAGATGTTATGTGCAGGATGTTCCCAAGGATGTTGACAGAGGAAGCTCTCAGCTGGTTTAAAAGCTTACCCACAGGATCTATAGACTCTTGGGAGGAAATGGCTGCTGCATTCGAAAGCCATTTTGTCATCTCTAGGGATATCCCAAGAACTTCTCACACCCTGGCCCAGATAAGGCAGGGGGAAACTGAAACTCTTAAGAAGTTCCTGAAAAGGTTTTACAAGGAGGCTGCTTTGGTCCCTAACCTCACGGAGGCCATACAACTCCATATTGTAGTGGAAGCTCTTCAGTCTGGTTCAGCCTTTGCCCTATCTTTGGCAAAGAGCCCACCTACAACCTTCGAGGAGTTTCGAAGGAAAGCTTCCAAATATGTGGGCATAGAGATGCATCTAGAGGCAACTGCAACAAGAGTAAAGCCTTCTGTACCCACTCAGCAGCCACGGAGAGAAAAGGAGAGGGTGAGACCTGAGAAGCATGCCTTTAGAGGAGACTTTGCGAACGCTCGTCCGCATCCACGAGATAGGCGTGTATCATCGTTCGACAACTATGCTCCGTTGAACACTAGGCATTCACAAATCATGAGGGAGGTTGGTTGGCCAACGTTGAACGTCTTGGGGATAAGAAAACCAGCCCCAGCCAAGAGGGGTGGTAACCCGCGTAAGTACTGCACTTTCCATGAACAGACAGGGCACAACACTGATGAGTGCAAGGCGTTAAAGAATACGGTGGAAACTCTCCTTCGGGAGGGAAAGCTGAAGCAGTATTTGTTTAAAGAGAAATCTGTGGACGAGCCTCAGAGGATGGAGAAAAGGAATAGAGATCCTGATGACGAGGATGATAATACACGTAACCCAGCAAGGAAGTTCACTGCAGCTGAGAAGCAGAAGGGAGTAGTGGTTGCTGAAGGTGCCCAACAAAATAACATGCCCCAGCAGCAGAGGCAGGGCAGACGAGAAGTGATTGAGATGATAGCTGGAGGATTTGCGGGAGGAGGAACATCAATCACAGCACGGAAGAATCACCACAGGATGATTCTGTCAGTCCAGGGCAAACCGAGGGATAACCGCCCTTTCAGGGACGGTATGACAGCCCCGATGGTATCATTTACTGATGATGACTTTGGCCCAACAATTCCAGGGGGTGATGATGCGGTAGTTATCGTGGCAGTCATAGCCAACAAGGACGTCAAGAGGATCCTCGTCGATCAGGGAAGTTCTTGTGACGTTATCTTTTATAATTGTTTCAAACGAATGGGTTTCAATGATGCAGATTTACAACCCTACACACAAGAACTCACAGCGTTTAATGGAGCCAAGCAACCCACCAAGGGGTATCTTGACACTTTGATTTCTTTTGAAGGAGAGCCCGGCGCAAGAACGGTCAAGTCAAGAATCCTGGTGATTGACGTGGAATCCCCATATGACGGTATCATAGGCTGTCCAACACTGAATGCGATGGAAGCAATTGTTTCCACTCCTCACCTCTTGATCAAATTCATTGACAAGGACAACGGTGTGTCCTCTCTCCGCGGTGATCAGGAGATGGCTCGATATTGTTATAACCTGAGCCTCAACATGGTTAAGTTGGAAGCATTCAACAAGAAGAGAAAGTTGAACGACGGAGGAACAGCGGCAGGGTCAGTCAGTCTCATTGATCTGGACCCCAGAGCGGAATTGAAGATTGATCCACTCAATCCATCTAAGCCCACACCGGATGGTGGTTCCAGGGACGTTGTATTAGGAGATTCCCCAGAGGAGGTCACGCACATCAACGATAAGCTGGAGTCTGCTATGGAGCAACGCTTATTAGCCCTTTTGCAGGAATTCAAAGACCTATTCGCATGGACAGCAGCAGACATGCCGGGGATGGACCCTGATTTCTGTTGTCACAAGCTTGCAGTGTATCCTGAAATCAGACCGGTGGCCCAGAAGAAGAGGAGGTTGGGACCGGAGAAGCAGAGGGCGGCTTGCGAGCAGACAGAGGAGTTGTTGAAGGCAGGCTTTATAAGGGAGATACGCTACTCATCTTGGCTTTCTAATGTGGTAATGATGCAGAAGGCTAATGGCAAATGGAGAATGTGTACAGATTATGTGGATCTTAACCGTTGCTGCCCTAAAGATCCATATCCCCTGCCCAACATCAATCGCATGGTGGATGATTCATCTGGTTACCAATACCTCAGTTTCATGGATGCCTATTCGGGGTATAACCAGATTCCGATGTGGGAGGGAGACCAGGAGAAGACTGCCTTTATCAATGACCGCGGTGTTTTCTGCTACACCGTCATGCCTTTTGGATTAAAGAACGCAGGCGCTACCTATCAGCGCATGATTAACAAAGCCTTCGAAAGGGATGCATACAAGGCTGGTCGAAGTTTATATTGATGACATTATAGCCAAAACGCCCACTGGAGGAGACCACGTTGAAGATCTACGCCAAGTCTTCACTAGACTTCGGCAATACAATATGAGATTGAATCCTATGAAATGCACCTTTGCCGTTCCAGCTGGGAAATTCTTGGGATTTATGCTGACCCAACGAGGCATTGAGGCGAACCCTGGGAAATGTCAAGCAATCCTGGACATGCAGAGCCCTAAGTGTCTGAGGGAGGTCCAATCGTTGAATGGGAAAGTGGCCGCTCTAGCTCGTTTCATGCCCAAGATGGCGCACAGGTCCCTCCCCTTGTATAAGGCGTTGAAGAAACACAAGAGTTTTGAATGGGGAGAGGAACAAGAGCAAGCCTTCCAGCAGCTCAAGGCCGTTCTCTCGAGTCCACCAATCTTGGTTAAGCCTGACCCTGGCGAGACGTTAATCTTATACTTAGCAATCTCTGATGAAGCTCTAGGTGTGGCCTTGGTGAAAGAAACCCCTAAAGGGCAGAGACCGGTGTACTTTACTAGCAAGACGTTTCAGGGGGCGGAAGGAAGGTATCAGAAGATTGAGAAAGCTGCCCTGGCAGTCGTGTGGGCGTCACGACGGTTGAGGCCCTATTTCCATGCGCACCCAGTACTGGTGAGAACAGATTTGCCTATCCGTTCAGTGCTTAGCAAGCCCGACCTAGCCGGAAGGATGATAAAATGGTCTATCGAGCTGTCTGAGTTTGAAATTTCATATGAGCCTCGAGGAGCCATCAAGGCGCAAGTGTTGGCCGATTTTGTTGTGGAAATGACTGGGGTGGACCCGGCCACCCCTCGAGCGCATTGGACCATTTACGTTGATGGCTCGTCGAACAGCAAAGGTTGTGGAGCAGGTGTGGTGGTAAAAAGTGATGATGGTGTGCACCTAGAAATTTCCCTCCGATTCAATTTCAAAACCTCTAACAACCAAGCTGAATACGAAGCATGCTTGGCCGGTCTCCGTGCGGCGATTGACATCGGAGCATCAGCAGTTACACTCTGCAGTGATTCCCAATTGGTGATTTCACAGATCCAGGGGGAGTACCAGGTGAAGGAACCACAACTTTAATTGTACTTGAATTGTGTTAATGAGTTAAAGGGAAGATTTGAAGTTTTAGAGTTCAAGCATGTGCCCAGGGAAGAAAACACCAGAGCGGACATCTTGTCAAGATTGGCAAGTACTAAGCAGCCTGGCAGCACAACAACGGTGGTTCAAAGCACTTTGACATCGCCCAGCATACCTCTGTATCCTTCTCTGAATGCTGTTATGGTGAGCTATCCATATGAGGATTCTTGGGTCATTCCCTATATTCGCTATCTGGCTGATGGTCAACTTCCCACTGATGAGAAGGAAAGGAGACGAGTGAAGAAGGAGCTGCCATATTTTACTATGGTCGATGGTGTTCTCTACAAAAGGGGATTCTCTGTCCCATATCTTTCATGTTTAAGAGAAGACGAAGTTCAAGCGGTTTTGGCTGAGGTGCACGAGGGGCAGTGTGGGTACCATGCTGGAGGCCGGAGCCTAATGAGAAAAGTCCTCAGGGCTGGATATTGGTGGCCCACTGTGAAGCAGGATTCCACAGATTTCGTGAGGAAGTGCGACGCTTGTCAAAAATTCTCCAATCTCCACCATACACCGGCCCAAGAGCTATCTTCATCTGCTGTGCCTTGGCCGTTCTACCAATGGGGCCTTGATATTTTGGGCCCGTTTCCCACTGCACCAGGAGGCATCAAATACTTGATCGTGGGGGTAGACTACTTCACCAAGTGGATCGAGGCAGAACCAGTAGTGCATATCACTTCTGCACGAACAAGACGTTTCGTGTACGAAAATATCATAGCTCGGTTCGGGGTGCCAGGGCGGATTGTGACCGACAACGGCACCCAGTTTACAGACAAAAAGTTCACGGATTTGCTTGAAGGACTGGGGATAATCCAGATATTCTCATATGTTGAACACCCCCAAACCAATGGGCAAGCAGAGGTAGCCAACCGAGAAGTGCTAAAGGGGTTGAAGAAGCGTTTGGGAGAAGCGAAGGGAGGATGGACTGACCAGCTATGTCATGTTTTATGGGCATACCGCACTATGCCTCATTCTTCAACTAACAAATCCCCATACCGGCTGACGTACAGGATTGAGGCGATGATTCCAGTGGAGTTACAAACAAGATCAGCTCGTGTGGAGTATTTTTCAGCTGAAGATAACAACGCCAACCTGGCGTCAGAGCTGGACGTCCTCCAGGAGCTAAGGGAAAAGGCTTTCGTCAGAGATCAGGCAATAAAAGCAAAGGCTGCACTCCGGTATAATAAACGTGTCCAGTACAGAGCTTTTAACACCGGAGACCTCGTTCTGAGAAAGGCCAGTGTGGGGAATAAGTTCGCCCACCAAGGAAAGCTAGCACCGACGTGGGAGGGTCCTTATAGAGTTTCTGAGGTGACTGGAAGAGGGTCATACCGGTTGGAAGAACTTGATGGAACTCCAATCCGCAACAAATGGAACACTCAGAACTTACGAGTTTATTACAGCTAGTTGGTAAGACGGCGTGTACTCTTTTTCCTTACTTGAGTTTTTTCCCATTGGGTTTTCTCAAGAAGGTTTTAACGAGGCATGGCCCCAACTACGCTCTTCATGTAATGTACTTTCAATTTTAATGAGAATACATCTTAACCACCCTATCATTCTCACCTTTCTTATATGTTATGATTTATAGCCGTAGTTTAATACGCATACACCTCAGGACGGATGAACACAACTACCAATTCTATAGTTGATGAGATAAATCCTCGAGGAATGGATGAAGACCCCTCGGGACGGATGATCTCAATCACACATCGTGTGTTTTGACGATGTAACTCCCTGGGTTGGAATGGGTTGTAGGGTTGGTCCTTTTTCAAGGCCACAAACCGAACCCCATTCGAAGACTACATGGGTTGTAGGGCTGGTCCTTTTTCAAGGCCACAAACCGAACCCCATTCGAAGACTACATGGGTTGTAGGGCTGGTCCTTTTTCAAGGCCACAAACCGAACCCCATTAGAAGACTACATGGGTTGTAGGGCTGGTCCTTTTTCAAGGCCACAAACCGAACCCCATTCGAAGACTACATGGGTTGTAGGGCTGGTCCTTTTTCAAGGCCACAAACCGAACCCCATGCGAAGGCTTGGGCGCAGTAGGCCGGTTCATACAGAAAACCGTGCTGAACCCCGAGTAACGGGCGCAGTAGGTTCAGGATTAACCCTGATCTGAACCCCGTGTTGAAGGCTTGGATTGTAGGATTGCACCGAACTCCAAGTACGGTTAGTAGGATCGAACCGAACATCGTGTGAAGGCTTGAGGAGTAAAACCAAATCGAACCTCAAGAGAAAGGCGTAAAAGCTTACCCTTGTCAAAGCTATACTAAAATTCAAAGGCAATGTTCTTCCTCAGTTGTGGAACATCACCCCGGAGCGGTTGAACGTTAACGCACCCACTCTACATCTTCGAGGACAGATAAACATTTCTATCTTTTTAAGAAGTTAAAAAGTAGTCCTTGAGATAAAACTTTCCTTTCCCAATGTACTTGCACTTGGGAACAGGGCATGCTTTAACTTAATTATCAATTATTCGTTACAATTTGTTATCTTAATCCGGTGTGATAAGTACGCTCTAAGCAGCTAGGTAACCACATAGAACGGATTCGTAAAGCATTGAAGACAATAAAGTATTTTGTATAACACTAAGTTATTCAACAATCACATATTCGACGCAAGCAGTTGAAGAAAAGCAATAGTGAATTTTATTCTAAAAAATAAGAAAATGTGCAGGTTACAAAGTGTTTTAAAGCTGGAGCCGATCCCAGAACACGGCTATGAATGAAAGCATAAAATTAAGAGGCCGGTGCTTGATCCTCCGCAGTGGGCACTCCTGCCTTCTCCATTTTGTCCTCCACTTCAGTTTGGGCACCTTCTTATGTTTCGGCTCCAGAGGCAGCGGTAGACGTCGTGGGTTCCATACTCTGACCTTCTGGAAGGGGAGGCAATTCATACAGAGATGCATGAGGTTCATGGTGCGAGCCGTCCTTATGAACTTCGACAAGTCTTCCCCCATGGAATTCGAAGAACGGATCTAATCCATACAAATTCAGCTTCACTCCAGGGTTACGATAGTAGACTTGACGAAGGGCCAGGCCGAAGGATTCATATGCCACATTTTTGCATATCTCCAAGGCTTTGGCAGCCTTGGCCTTTGCAGCAGCTAATCTCCTTTGAACCTTGGCGTAATCCTCTTCTGAAGGCCCAGCACTCGTACCACCCTTCTTGAGTTCATCAATTTGGGCTTGCATCTCCTTCCGAATGGTCTCCCACTCCCCAAGATCTTTGTTGCGACCGTCCCCCATAACTTTGAGATCATCAGCAAGCTTGGCCGATCTCTTCTTCTCCAGTTGTAATTCTTCTTCAAGGAGGGGTATGGACTTATTCTTATTCTGGAGGTCGGCAACTTCCCGCTCTAGGGCCTTGTTCGCAAAGTGAACTTGGCTTGCTTCTTCGGTTTTCCTCTGGAGCGTTTCTTTAGTTTTCTTCAATTCTGATTCCACGCCCTTGTGAACTTCAGCTTGCTTGGTTGCCCATTTCTCCTTCACCGCGAGTTCGGCCTCAAGTTTTTCAACTTGATCCATATAATCAGCTTTCTCGCTCAGGGACTCAAGTAGGCCGGACAGTTCATCAAGCTGCCAACGCCCAGCCTTGCAAGCACCTCGGACCCCAGCAGCGTCGAGGGAAGGGCAGAGGCAATACCGTGCCTTTGGAAGAGTAGGAGGCATGGACCCCTGAAACCACAAGTAGGGGGAGAGGAAGGAGTCACGCGGAGGCTCAAACGCTGGAGGAGGACCATTCCCAGAGTCCGGCTCTGAAGCATTCTGTGAAGAAGGGGTGGAGGATTCAGGAACGGGTTTCTTTCCCTTGTCCTTCTTCAATCCAGTTTCCTCGGCCGTCCTCTGACGCTTCTTCGCAAGGTCACCAGAGGAGGGCTTTTCCTGATCTGCCTTCTTGACCAGGCGTCTCTTTTTCTTCTTCTCTGGGACGGCCTCCTCGTCGGCCCCCCCCAGTGGCTTCAGGTTGTTGTTCTGTTTCTTCCTCGTCAAACAGAGGAACTTCTTCACCTACAGCAAAGGTCAAGGGAATGAGTGGAGTCTTGGTGGCGTTTCTCTTCGCCTGGATTTCATTTTCCTCAGAGGAAGAGTTGTCATCAGCCATCATGGTCCTTAACGACAACATCTCTGGGCAGGCTTTTTCGATTTGTTCTGCAAAACAAGAAAGGTTGAATAAGCATACAAGAAGAAAAAATAACCAGAGCGGAATAACTATACAACAGAAAGAGATTAAGAGCGGATGGTACGGAGGTAGGCGTTTTTGATGTCATCCTCGGCCAAAAGGAGCCTGCTGGAAAATCCCTTGAGGGTCTTAGAGGCCGTCTGCATGGCACTCAAGACCTCAACCGAGTGAGGGGAGAGTTCACTCTCATCTGTATAATAAGCACGGCTCATAAGGAGGAAATGCTCGTGCGTCCAGCTGAGGGGAAACTTGGTAAACCCCTCCTTGTTCAGCCAGAAGACCGGTTTATTCGGTTGAATCCGGATCCGCGTATAATAGTGTTTGAAGGAGCGTCCATCCACCTTCGCGGATTCCGTGTAAGACTTGAAATTTACAACCCTTGAGTCACTACGGAGAGTAATGAACCCAAGGCCGCCCTTTTTATTAGCTCGGCGGACCACTTGGCAATAGTAAAATAGCTTGGCCACAGTGGCGGAGAAATTGAAATGCTTCCCTAAAACTTCCAGAGCCCGGACAAGACCCCAACCGTTGGGATGCAGTTGTGAGGGGGCGCAGTCTAGGAAACGCAGGACGGCCATCTGGAACTCCGTCAGGGGGAAACGTACTCCCAGTTTCAGAAAGACGAAGTCATACATGTAGACCGACCTCACATCAGGGACGCTGTGGCATATTCTCTCAGACGGATGTGGTGCCATCACAGCGTATCGTGCCTTGTACTTCTTATCTGAATATATCTTGCAGCGGAAAGAAACCGTGCCTTCCTCTTCACTTGCATGGTGCGAAGGGATCTCTAGGAATTCCTCCTCCACCCAGCAATAAGGTTTTACCCTGTTGAGTTTCTCCCAGTCAAGCCGGTGTGCCACAACATTGACACACCCTTCAGCAGAGCGGAGAACCGGTGTTTTTCCACGTCCTAGAAGGTCCATGGTTGTACAGGCACGGTGGAATGCGTTTGTACTGTGGTAAAAAGCAATATCATCAGAGAGGTAACCTTCAGCACTCGACCCCTCGTCAGAGCGGCTGGTAGCCCTAGATTCAAGGGGAGCCTCAGAGCGACGTTGGGAAAAAGACGCTCGTGAGGAAGAGGCTTCGGCTCTCTCTGAGCGACGGGGCCCAGCCACAGGAGGACTCGCTGGAATCCTCCCACCACGGTGGCTAAGGGGGGCGCGAGAGCCAAAACTCCCCCTATTTGAAGTACCAGCGCGGCCTGCTCTAGATCGCATGGTGGAAATTGAATGACAAAAATTGCAAGGAGTTGAAGGAAAGGGAGGTTACCTAAAGGAAGAAGATCTTTGAGATGTTTGAAGACGACAGAGAAATTCCAGAGAAATTTGAGCAGAGTTTTACTAAGCTTGAAAACAAGAGTGGATTCCAAAATCTGCTAAGAGCTCCTTTTATAGGTAACGAAGAAGCACAGTGTTTCGTCGAAGGTCACAAGGCTTGCATCAAAACGCAACCACTTCAAATTGAAACGACTCCGTCGTTTCATCACGCACGGGCGCGAAAATGGTAACGTTTCAGTAAACATTTTGGCAAAATAGGCCCCCATTCAGTTTGAATCCAGGCCCAATAAGCCCAATCGACGGTTACACTCTTGGGCAATGATGGCTCTTGCATAAAAAAAAACGCATTTACTGTCCAATCATGCTGTACGCATTTAATGCCTCCCAACCACTTTTCGAATACCAAGGGTTTCGATTTTCAAAGACTCTTGGGATTTCCATTACTCATTTTATGCTGTCTGAATCCGTTGTACGCAACGCGAGAAGAGCGGTCACCCGTTTATTAGAGCGGACGCCGCAGAACTCCCATTTGAAGACTCAATTCGTACTCTTACGATTGAGATACACTTCCCCAATCCGACCTCGATATTGATCACGTTGAACGGATTATTAAATGCCTTCCTGCAGTCAATCTTCACTCTAACTTTGAATTGATTATCCATGGCAGAACTTGTTCCCATGCAGGTAAGACAACGGCTCCAAAGTGAAGCACAGATGCATAATTCTTTATTCCATAAAGATCAACCAACATGCAAGAACGCTTCGCAAACGGAGTCAACAAAAACTCCTTGGGGGGAATGGATTGGTGTCTCAGCTATATGCTGCACCATACCGACCCTAAGGTACAAAAAACCCCTTGGGGGGAAAGGATTGGTGTCTCAGCTATATGCTGCACCATACCGACCCTAAGGTCCTGCAAGCCGCCTATGGGAACAATTGGTGTCACAGCTATATGCTGCACCATACCGCCTCAAAGGTTTAACCAATTTCTTGCAGGAACAATTGGTGTCACAGCTATATGCTGCACCATAGCCATCCTGCATTCAACAATTCTCATTTGATCAGGAGTTACAATCCGGTCCAAGTCCAAAAGGATGAACACTCCATCCAAAGCTTGACTCCGCCTAACTACCAATGTTTTACGGAGTACATGAGCAACAAACTCAAGCACTACCCAACAAGTTCAAGTAAGTTCAACACTTGTAAAATTGTGCTTCCTTGGAAATTCCTAAGAGGCTACTCCGCCTTCTTACGGAATCCAACTCCTTGGAAATTCCTAAGAGGCCACTCCGCCTTCTTACGGAATCCAATTCCTTGGAAATTCCTAAGAGGCCACTCCGCCCTCTTACGGAATCCAACTCCTTGGAAATTCCTAAGAGGCCACTCCGCCTTCTTACGGAATCATACTCCTTGGAAATTCCTAAGAGGCTACTCCGCCTTCTTACGGAATCCAATTCCTTGGAAATTCCTAAGAGGCCACTCCGCCCTCTTACGGAATCCAACTCCTTGGAAATTCCTAAGAGGCTACTCCGCCTCCTTACGGAATCATACTCCTTGGAAATTCCTAAGAGGCTACTCCGCCTTCTTACGGAATCCAATTCCTTGGAAATTCCTAAGAGGCTACTCTGCCTTCTTACGGAATCATACTCCTTGGAAATTCCTAAGAGGCTACTCCGCCTTCTTACGGAATCCAACTCCTTGGAAATTCCTAAGAGGCTACTCCACCTTCTTACGGAATCCAACTCCTTGGAAATTCCTAAGAGGCTACTCCGCCTTCTTACGGAATCATACTCCTTGGAAATTCCTAAGAGGCTACTCCGCCTCCTTACGGAATCATACTCCTTGGAAATTCCTAAGAGGCTACTCCGCCTTCTTACGGAATCCAACTCCTTGGAAATTCCTAAGAGGCTACTCTGCCTTCTTACGGAATCCAACTCCTTGGAAATTCCTAAGAGGCTACTCCACCTTCTTACGGAATCATACTCCTTGGAAATTCCTAAGAGGCTACTCCGCCTTCTTACGGAATCCAACTCCTTGGAAATTCCTAAGAGGCTACTCCGCCTTCTTACGGAATCATACTCCTTGGAAATTCCTAAGAGGCTACTCCGTCTTCTTACGGAATCCAACTCCTTGGAAATTCCTAAGAGGCTACTCCGCCTTCTTACGGAATCATACTCCTTGGAAATTCCTAAGAGGCCACTCCGCCCTCTTACGGAATCCAACTCCTTGGAAATTCCTAAGAGGCCACTCCGCCTTCTTACGGAATCATACTCCTTGGAAATTCCTAAGAGGCCACTCCGCCTTCTTACGGAATCCAATTCCTTGGAAATTCCTAAGAGGCCACTCCGCCCTCTTACGGAATCCAACTCCTTGGAAATTCCTAAGAGGCCACTCCGCCTTCTTACGGAATCATACTCCTTGGAAATTCCTAAGAGGCTACTCCGCCTTCTTACGGAATCCAATTCCTTGGAAATTCCTAAGAGGCCACTCCGCCCTCTTACGGAATCCAACTCCTTGGAAATTCCTAAGAGGCTACTCCGCCTCCTTACGGAATCATACTCCTTGGAAATTCCTAAGAGGCTACTCCGCCTTCTTACGGAATCCAACTCCTTGGAAATTCCTAAGAGGCTACTCCACCTTCTTACGGAATCATACTCCTTGGAAATTCCTAAGAGGCTACTCCGCCTCCTTACGGAATCATACTCCTTGGAAATTCCTAAGAGGCTACTCCGCCTTCTTACGGAATCCAACTCCTTGGAAATTCCTAAGAGGCTACTCCGCCTTCTTACGGAATCATACTCCTTGGAAATTCCTAAGAGGCTACTCCGCCTCCTTACGGAATCATACTCCTTGGAAATTCCTAAGAGGCTACTCCGCCTTCTTACGGAATCCAACTCCTTGGAAATTCCTAAGAGGCTACTCCGCCTTCTTACGGAATCCAACTCCTTGGAAATTCCTAAGAGGCTACTCCACCTTCTTACGGAATCATACTCCTTGGAAATTCCTAAGAGGCTACTCCGCCTTCTTACGGAATCCAACTCCTTGGAAATTCCTAAGAGGCTACTCCGCCTTCTTACGGAATCATACTCCTTGGAAATTCCTAAGAGGCTACTCCGTCTTCTTACGAATCCAACTCCTTGGAAATTCCTAAGAGGCTACTCCGCCTTCTTACGGAATCCAACTCCTTGGAAATTCCTAAGAGGCTACTCCGCCTTCTTACGGAATCATACTCCTTGGAAATTCCTAAGAGGCTACTCCGCCTCCTTACGGAATCCAGTAATGACAAGCCTTAAAAGCACGAAAACACTTGTCCAAAAAACTAGACCTGAGTGTTGTAGCTCATTAAAGTGACTCCACCAGTCACTATAACAAGCTAGGGGACAAATGATCCGGTCTAGATACCGGCCCCCATTCTTGTGACGTCAGACTGACCTCATATAAGGAAAACCGGTGTCCTGGTTCAACGTTACCACACCGGATATCCGTTGTCTGGCCGTTCGTCCTCACTCCACGACAGCATCATTCATTTTCTCCATAACGGTTCTATGTTCATTTTTACAGGACATTTATATAACTGTTGGCTTTTCAGTCACAGCAAGAGAAGAGCCCCTGATAACTTATCAACGAAGGCACTGTTTGTAGCAAAATGCGTCACATCAATGGCTTCAGAAAGTAAGTGGGTGTGTCAGCAGATTATGCGGAAAAGGTGATTATCCTCCCCTCTTCCTAGAGGATCGTACTCTGATAATTGACCTACCTTCCTGACACATTCTGAAAGTTGAGCCACCTTGATTGACACTATATACACGCTATCAGAGCCAAGGGACCCACCTGCATCCAACGACTCATTTCTCTCACGTACAACTATAAGAAGCCTATATCAATACACATGCACGGTATCGTTGTTCTATCTCACATTCTACTATTACTTCGCTTGAGTATTCACTGAGTTCATACACTCTTCTAACTTGAGCGTCGGAGAATCTTTGCAGGTGGCACCACCTTTCGCCCCCCTACAACGCGAATTGTTGGTGTGAAGGATCTCCAGGACAACAAGACCGGCCTCTCCCACTGAGAGACCGGATTAATACATCGGTTTCTCACAGTTCCGGTGTGCAAACCCTAAAAACACCTGCAATCTTGTGGCTGGTCCCACACCGGATCCTAGACCCCGGTCCAGACCAGTTCAATAGGGGAGGAGTTAGGAAACTTTTCAAAACCCATATGTCATTCATTGTTTAGGATATTTTACCCAGGCATTAGTATTATTTAATTTGTTATAATAATTACATATTTTTGCATAGAAAAAGTTTTAGTATCTTTTATAAAGCATAGTTATATTTATTATACAATATTTATTGGTTGTTTCTTAATTGCCCTTATTAATAGTTTAAACATTTTACGTATCATTAAATATACTCGTAACTATTAGTGACACTTTATTAAGTTCATAAGGGTAAAACTGTAATAGAACATTAATTTTTTAGAAATCTAATATACTTAACTATTCCTTAATTTGGTTAACTATGTTTTATATAATAGACAAAGGACTAATTATTAATGCACATAATTTTATTTTGTAAAAAAATATGTTATATAATTTTAATTAAAAATTATTGGAAACAGGGCATAATTGAAAATTAAGAAATAAGACCCTGATTATATAATGAGAGAACACAGGGAAAATATTATTAGTTTTTGAACTGGTCTGGACTGGGGTCTAGGATCCGGTGTGGGACCAGCCACAAGAGTACAGGTGTTTCTAGGGTTTGCACACCGGAACAGTGTATATCCGATGTTGTAATCCGGTCTCTCAGTGGGAGAAGCCGGTCTTGTTGTCCTGGAGATCCTTCACACCAACGTTTCGCGTTGCAAGGGGGCGAAAGGTGGTGCCACCTGCGAAGATTCTCCGACGCTCAAGTTAGTAGAGCGTAAGAACTCAATGAATGCTCAAGCGAAGTAACAGTAAAGTGTGTGTTAGAACAAAGATACCATGCATGTGTATTGAAATATGATACTTATAGTTGTACGTGAGAAAATGAGTCGTTGGATGCAGGTGGGTCCCTTTGCTCTGATAGCGTGTATATTATGTCAATCAGGGTGGCTCAACTTTCAGAATGTGTCAGGAGGGCAGGTCAATTATCAGAGTACGATCCTCTAGGAAGAGGAGAGGATAATCACCTTTTCCGCATAATTTGCTGACACATCCACTTGCTTTTTGAGGCTATTGATGTGACATATTTTGCTACATACAGTGTCTTCGCTGATAAGTTATTAGGGGCTCTTATCTTGCTGTGACTGAAAATCCAACAGTTATATAAATGTCCTGTGAAAATGAACAAAGAACCGTTATGGAATATATAAGAGGGGCGATCGTGTGATGAGGACGGACGGCCAGACATCGGATATCCGGTGTGGTAATTTTAAACCAGGACACTGGTTTTCCTTATATGAGGTCACTCTGACGTCACAAGAATGGGGGCCGGTATCCAGACCGGATCATCTGTCCCCTAGCTTGTATGAGGGACTGTTAAGTTGCTCATATGAGCTACACAACTCTAGAGAAGTCTGGATGCCGATAGTACATTCTAGAAGGTCTCTGGGAGCTCTGTAGCGTCCGTTCTAATAAACGGGTGACCGTTCTTCTCGTGTTGCATACAACGGATTCAGACATCATAAAATAATGGAAATCTCAAGAGTCTTTGAAAATCGAGACCCTTGGTATTCGAAAAGTGGTTGGGAGGCATTAAATGCGCATGGCATGATTGGACAGTAAATACGTTTTTTACGCACGAGCCATTATTACCCAAGAGTGTAACCGTCGATTGGGCTTATTGGGCCTGGATTCAAACCGAATGGGGGCCCATTTTACCAAAATGTTCACTGAAACGTTACCATTTTCGCGCCCGTACGTGACGAAACGACGGAGTCGTTCAATTTGAAAGGGTTGCGTTTTGATGCGAGCCTTGTGACCTTCGACGAAACACAGTGCTTCTTCATTACCTATAAAAGGAGCTTTTAGCAGATTTTGGAATCCACTCTTGTTTTCAAGCTTAGTAAAACTCTTCTCAAATTTCTCTGGAATTTCTCTGTCGTCTTCAAACATCTCAAAGATCTTCTTCCTTTAGGTAACCTCTCTTTCCTTCAACTCCTTGCAATTTTTATCATTCAATTTCCACCATGCGATCTAGAGCAGGCCACGCTGGTCCTTCAAACAGGGGGAGTTTTGGCTCTCGCGCCCCCCTTAGCCACCGTGGTGGGAGGATTCCAGCGAATCCTCCAGTGGCTGGGCCCCGTCGCTCAGAGAGAGCCGAAGCCTCTTCCTCACGAGCGTCTTCTTCCCAACGTCGCTCTGAGGCTCCCCTTGAATCGAGGGCTACCAGCCGCTCTGACGAGGGGTCAAGTGCTGAAGGTTACCTCTCTGACGATGTTGCTTTTTACCACAGTACATACGCATTCCACCGTGCCTGCACAACCATGGACCTTCCAGGACGTGGAAAAACACCGGTTCTCCGCTCTGCTGAAGGGTGTGTCAACGTTGTGCCACACCGGCTTGACTGGGAGAAACTCAACAGGGAAAAACCTTATTGCTGGGTGGAGGAGGAATTCCTAGAGATCCCTTCGCACCATGCAAGTGAAGAGGAGTGCACGATTTCTCTCCGCTGCAAGATATATTCGGATAAAAAGTACAAGGCACGATACGCTGTGATGGCACCACATCCGTCTGAGAGAATATGCCACAGCGTCCCTGATGTGAGGTCGGTCTACATGTACGACTTCGTCTTCTTGAAACTGGGAGTACGCTTCCCCCTGACGGAGTTCCAGATGGCCGTCCTGCGTTTCCTAGACTGTGCCCCCTCACAACTGCATCCCAATGGTTGGGGTCTTGTTCGGGCTCTGGAAGTTCTGGGGGAGCATTTCAACTTCTCCGCCATTGTGGCCAAGTTATTTTATTACTGCCAGGTGGTCCGCCGTGCTAACAAGAAGGGCGACCTTGGGTTCATTACTCTCCGTAGTGACTCAAGGGTTGTAAATTTCAAGTCTTATACGGAATCCGCGAAGGTGGATGGACGCTCCTTCAAACACTACTATACGCGAGTCCGGATTCAACCAAATAAGCCGGTCTTCTGGCGGAACAAGGAGGGGTTTACCAAGTTTCCCCTCAGCTGGACGCACGAGCATTTTCTCCTTATGACCGTGCTTATTATACAGATGAGAGCGAACTCTCCCCTCACTCTGTTGAGGTCTTGAGTGCCATGCAGACGGCCTCTAAGACCCTCAAGGGATTTTTCAGCCGCCTCCTCTTGGCTGAAAATGACATCAGAAACACCTACCTCTGTAATATCCGCTCTTAATCTCTTTGTGTTGTATAGTTATTCCGCTCTGATTATTTTTTCTTCTTGTATGCTTATTCAGCCTTTCCTGTTTTGCAGAACAAATCGAAAAAGCCTGCCCAGAGATGCTGTCGTTAAGGACCATGATGGCTGACGATGATTCCTCCTCTGAGGAGAACGAAATCCAGGCTAAGAGAAACGCCACCAAGACTCCACTCATTCCCTTGACTTCTACTGTAGGTGAAGAAGTTCCTCTATTTGACGAGGAAGAAACAGAACAACAACCTGAAGCCACTGGGGCGGGCGACAAGGAGGCCGTCCCAGAGAAGAAGAAAAAGAGGCACCTGGTCAAGAAGGCAGATCAGGAAAAGCCCTCCTCTGGTGACCCTGCGAAGAAGCGTCAGAGGACGGCCGAGGAAACTGGATTGAAGAAGGACAAGGGAAAGAAACCCGTTCCTGAATCCTCCACCCCTTCTTCACAGAATGCTTCAGAGCTGGACTCTGGGAATGGTCCTCTTCGTGACTTCTTCCTCTCCCCCTACTTGTGGTTTCAGGGGTCCATGCCTCCCACTCTTCCAAAGGCACGGTATTGCCTCCGCCCTTCCCTCGACGCTGCTGGGGTCCGAGGTGCTTGCAAGGCTGAGCGTTGGCAGCTTGATGAACTGTCTGGCCTACTTGAGTCCCTGAGCGAGAAAGCTGATTATATGGATCAAGTTGAAAAACTTGAGACCGAACTAGCAGTGAAGGAGAAATGGGCGACCAAGCAAGCTGAAGTTCACAGGGGCGTGGAATCAGAATTGAAGAAAACTAAAGAAACGCTCCAGAGGAAAACTGAAGAGGCAAGCCAAGTTCATTTTGCGAACAAGGCCCTAGAGCAGGAAGTTGCCGACCTCCAGAATAAGAATAAGTCCATACCCCTCCTTGAAGAAGAATTACAACTGGAGAAGAAGAGATCGACTAAGCTTGCTGACGATCTCAAAGTTATGGAGGACGGTCGCAACAAAGACCTTGGGGAGTGGGAGACCGTTCGGAAGGAGATGCAAGCCCAAATTGATGAACTCAAGAAGGGTGGTGCGAGTGCTGGGCCTTCAGAGGAGGATTATGCCAAGGTTCAAAGGAGATTAGCTGCTGCAAAGGCCAAGGCTACCAAAGCCTTGGAGATATGCAAAAATGTGACGTATGAATCCTTCGGCCTGGCCCTTCGTCAAGTCTACTATCGTAACCCTGGAGTGAAGCTGAATTTGTACAGATTAGATCCGTTCTTCGAATTCCATGGGGGAAGACTTGTCGAAGTTCATAAGGACGGCTCGCACCATGAACCCCATGCATCTCTGTATGAATTGTCTCCCCTTCCAGAAGGTCAGAGTATGGAACCCACAACGTCCACCGCTGCCTCTGGAGCCGAAGCACAAGAAGGTGCCCAAACTGGAGTGGAGGACAAAACGGAGAAGGCAGGAGTGCCCACTGCGGAGGATCAAGCACCGGCCTCTTAATTTTATGCTTTCATTCATAGCCGTGTTCTGGGATCGGCTCCAGCTTTAAAACACTTTGTAACCTGCACATTTTCTTATTTTTGAAAATAAAATTCACTATTGCTTTTCTTCAACTGCTTGCGTCGAACGTGTGATTGCTGAATAACTTAGTGTTATACAAAACACTTTATTGTTTTCAATGCTTTGCGAATCCGTTCTGCGTGGTTACCTAGCTGCTTAGAGCGTACTTATCACGCCGGATTAAGATAACAAATTGTAACAAATAATTGATAATTAAGTTAAAGCATGCCCTGTCCCCAAGTGTAAGTACATTAGGAAGGGAAAGTTTATCTCAAGAATTACTTTTTAACTTCTTAAAAAGATAAGAATGCTTATCTGTCCTCGAAGATGTAGAGCGGGTACGTTAGCGTTTAACCGCTCCGGGGTGGATGTCCTACAACTGAGGACGGACATTGCCTTTGAATTTTAGTATAGCTTTGACAAGGGTAAGCTTTTACGCCTTTCTTTTGAGGTTCGGTTTGGTCCTACATCTCAAGTCTTCACACGGTGTTCGGTTCGATCCTACTAACCGTACTTGGAGTTTGGTGCAATCCTACAATCCAAGCCTTCAACACGGGGTTCGGATCAGGGCTAATCCTGAACCTACTGCGCCCGTTACTCGGGGTTCAGCGCGGTTTTCTGTGTGAACCGGCCTACTGCGCCCAAGCCTTCGCATGGGGTTCGGTTTGTGGCCTTGAAAAAGGACCAGCCCTATAACCCATGTTGTCTTCGGATGGGGTTCGATTTGTGGCCTTGAAAAAGGACCAGCCCTACAACCCATGTTGTCTTTGGATGGGGTTCGGTTTGTGGCCTTGAAAAAGGACCAGCCCTACAACCCATGTTGTCTTCGAATGGGGTTCGGTTTGTGGCCTTGAAAAAGGACCAGCCCTACAACCCATTCCACCTCAAGGAGTTACATCGTCAAAACACACGATGTGTGATTGAGATCATTCGTCTCGAGGGGTCTTCATCCGTTCCTCTAGGAATTATCTCATCAACTACAGAATTGGTAGTTACGTTCATCCGTCCTGAGGTGTATGCGTATTAAACTACGGCTATAAATCATAACACATAAGAAAAGTGAGAATGATAGGGCGGTTAAGATGTATTCTCATTAAAATTGAAAGTACATGACATGAAGAACGTAGTTGGGGCCATGCCTCGTTAAAACCTTCTTGAGAAAACCCAATGGGAAAAAACTCAAGTAAGGAAAAAGAGTACACGCCGTCTTACCAACTAGCTGTAATAAACTCGTAAGTTCTGAGTGTTCCATTTGTTGCGGATTGGAGTTCCATCAAGTTCTTCCAACCGGTATGACCCTCTTCCAGTCACCTCAGAAACTCTATAAGGGCCTTCCCACGTCGGTGCTAGCTTTCCTTGGTGGGCGAACTTATTCCCCACACTTGCCTTTCTCAGAAAGAGGTCTCCGGTGTTAAAAGCTCTATACTGGACACGTTTATTATACCGGAGTGCTGCCTTTGCTTTTATTACCTGATCTCTGACGAAAGCCTTTTCCCTTAGCTCCTGGAGGACGTCCAGTTCTGATGCCAAGTTGGCGTTGTTATCTTCAGCTGAAAAATACTCCACACGAGCCGATCTTGTTTGTAACTCCACTGGAATCATCACCTCAACCCCGTACGTCAGCCGGTATGGGGATTCGTTAGTTGAAGAATGAGGCGTAGTGCGGTATGCCCATAAAACATGACATAGCTGGTCAGTCCATCCTCCTTTCGCTTCTCCCAGACGCTTCTTCAACCCCTTTAGCACTTCTCGGTTAGCTACCTCTGCTTGCCCATTGGTTTGGGGGTGTTCAATAGATGAGAATATCTGGATTATCCCCAGTCCTTCAAGCAAATCCGTGAACTTTTTGTCTGTAAACTAGGTGCCGTTGTCGGTCACAATCCGCCCTGGCACCCCGAACCGAGCTATGATATTTTCGTACACAAAACGTCTTGTTCGTGAAGAAGTGATATGCACTACTGGTTCTACCTCGATCCACTTGGTGAAGTAGTCTACCCCCACAATCAAATATTTGATACCTCCTGGCGCAGTGGGGAATGGGCCCAAAATATCAAGGCCCCACTGGTAGAACGGCCAAGGCACAGCAGATGAAGATAGCTCTTGGGCCAGTGTATGGTGAAGGTTGGAGAATTTTTCACAAGCATCGCACTTCCTCACAAAATCTGCGGAATCCTGCTTCACAGTGGGCCACCAATATCCAGCCCTGAGGACTTTTCTCATTAGGCTTCGGCCCCCAGCATGGTGCCCACATTGCCCCTCGTGCACCTCCTCCAAAACCGCTTGAACTTCGTCTTCTCTTAAACATGAAAGATATGGGACAGAGAATCCCCTTTTGTAGAGAACACCATCGACCATAGTAAAATATGGCAGCTCCCTCTTCACTCGTCTCCTTTCCTTCTCATCAGTGGGAAGTTGACCATCAGCCAGATAGCGAACATAGGGAATGACCCAAGAATCCTCATATGGATAGCTCACCATGACAGCATTCAGAGAAGGATACAGAGGTATGCTGGGCGATGTCAAAGTGCTTTGAACCACCGTTGTTGTGCTGCCGGGCTGCTTTGTACTTGCCAATCTAGACAAGATGTCCGCTCTGGTGTTTTCTTCTCTGGGCACATGCTTGAATTCTAAAACTTCGAATCTTCCCTTCAACTCATTAACACAATTCAAGTACAATTGAAGTTGTGGTTCCTTTGCCTGGTACTCCCCCTGGATCTGCGAAATCACCAGTTGGGAATCACTGCAGAGTGTAACTGCTGATGCTCCGATGTCAATCGCCGCACGGAGACCGGCCAAGCATGCTTCGTATTCAGCTTGGTTGTTGGAGGTTTTGAAATTGAATCAGAGGGAAATTTCTAGGTGCACACCATCATCACTTTCTACAACCACACCTGCTCCACAACCTTTGCTGTTCGACGATCCATCAACGTAAATGGTCCAATGCGCTCGAGGAGTGGCTGGGTTCGCTCCTGTCATTTCCACAACAAAATCGGCCAACACTTGCGCCTTGATGGCTCCTCGAGGCTCATATGAAATTTCAAACTCAGACAACTCGATAGACTATTTTATCATCCTCCGGGCTAGGTCGGGCTTGCTAAGCACTGAACGGAGAGGCAAATCCGTTCTCACCAGTACTGGGTGCGCGTGGAAATAGGGCCTCAACCGTCGTGACGCCCATACGACTGCTAGAGCAGCTTTCTCAATCTTCTGATACCTTCCTTCCGCCCCCTGAAACGTCTTACTAGTAAAATACACCGGCCTCTGCCCGTCGGGGGTTTCTTTAACCAAGGCCACACCTAAGGCTTCATCAGAGATTGCTAAGTACAGGATCAAAGTCTCACCAGGGTCAGGCTTAACCAGAATTGGTGGACTCGAGAGAACGGCCTTGAGCTGCTGGAAGGCTTGCTCTTGCTCCTCTCCCCATTCAAAACTCTTGTGTTTCTTCAACGCCTTATACAAGGGGAGGGACCTGTGCGCTATCTTAGGCATGAAACGAGCTAGAGTGGCCACTTTCCTATTCAACGATTGGACCTCCCTCAGATACTTAGGGCTCTGCATGTCCAGGATTGCTTGACATTTCCCAGGGTTAGCCTCAATACCTCGTTGGGTCAACATAAATCCCAAGAATTTCCCAGCTGGAACGGCAAAGGTGCATTTTAAAGGATTCAATCTCATGTTGTACTGCCAAAGTCTAGTGAAGACTTGGCGTAGATCTTCAACGTGGTCTCCTCCAGCGGGCGTTTTGGCTATAATATCATCAATATAAACTTCGACCAGCCTTGTATGCATCCCTTCGAAGACTTTGTTAATCATGCGCTGATAGGTAGCGCCAGCGTTCTTCAATCCAAAAGGCATGACGGTGTAGCAGAAAACACCGCGGTCATTGATAAAGGCAGTTTTCTCCTGGTCTCCCTCCCACATCAGAATCTGGTTATACCCTGAATAGGCATCCATGAAACTGAGGTATTGGTAACCAGATGAATCATCCACCATGCGATCGATGTTGGGCAGGGGATATGGATCTTTGGGGCAGCAGCGGTTAAGATCCACATAATCTGTACACATTCTCCATTTGCCATTAGCCTTCTGCACCATGACCATATTAGAAAGCCAAGATGAGTAGCGTATCTCCCTTATAAAGCCTGCCTTCAACAACTCCTCTGTCTGCTCGCAAGCCGCCCTTTGCTTCTCCGGTCCCAACCTCCTCTTCTTCTGGGCCACCGGTCTGGTTTCGGGATACACTGCAAGCTTGTGACAACAAAAATTAGGGTCCATCCCAGGCATGTCTGCTGCTGTCCATGCGAAAAGATCTTTGAACTCCTGCAAAAGGGCTAATAAGCGTTGCTCCATAGCAAACTCCAGCTTATCATTGATGTGCGTGACCTTTTCTGGGGAATCTCCTAATACGACGTCCCTGGAACCACCATCCGGTGTGGGCTTAGAGGGATTGAGTGGATCAATCTTCAATTCCGCTCTGGGGTCCAGATCAATGAGACTGACACCCTGCCGTTGTTCCTCCATTATTCAGCTTCCTCTTCTTATTGAACGCTTCCAACTTAACCATGTTGAGGCTCAGGTTATAACAATATCGAGCCATCTCCTGATCACCGCGGAGAGAGGACACACCGTTGTCCTTATCAATGAATTTGATCAAGAGATGAGGAGTGGATACAATTGCTTCCATCGCGTTCAGTGTGGGACGACCTATGATACCGTTGTAAGGAGATTCCACGTCAATCACCAGAATTCTTGACTTGACCGTTCTCGCACCAGGCTCCCCTTCAAAAGAAATCAAAGTGTCAAGGTACCCCTTGGTGGGTTGCTTAGCTCCATTAAACGCTGTGAGTTCTTGTGTGTAGGGTTGTAAATCTGCATCATTGAAACCCATTCGTTTGAAACAATTATAAAAGATAACGTCACAAGAACTTCCCTGATCGACGAGGATCCTCTTGACATCCTTGTTGGCTATGACTGCCACGATAACTACCACATCATCACTCCCTGGAATTGTTGGGCCGAAGTCATCATCAGTAAATGACACCGTCGGGGCTATCATACCGTCCCTGAAAGGGCGGTTATCCCTCGGTTTGCCCTAGACGGACAGAATCATCCTGTGGTGATTCTTTCATGCTGTGATTGATGCACCTCCTCCCGCAAATCCTCCTGCTATCATCTCAATCACTTCTCGTCTGCCCTGCCTCTGCTGCTGGGGCATGTTATTTTGTTGGGCACCTTCAGCAATCACTACTCCCTTCTGCTTCTCAGCTGCAGTGAACTTCCTTGCTGGGTTGCGCGTACTATCATCTTCGTCATTTGGATCTCTATTCCTTTTCTCCATCCTCTGAGGCTCGTCCACAGATTTCTCCTTAAACAAATACTGCTTCAGCTTTCCTTCCCTAAGAAGAGTTTCCACCGTATTCTTTAACGCTTTGCACTCATCAGTATTGTGCCCTGTTTGTTCATGGAAAGTGCAGTACTTACGTGGGTTACCACCCCTCTTGACTGGGGCTGGCTTCCTTATACCAAAGACGTTCAGAGTTGGCCAACCAACCTCCCTCATGATTTGTGAATGCCTGGTATTCAACGGAGCATAGTTATCGAACGATGATACACGCCTATCTCGTGGATGCGGACGAGCGTTCACAAAGTCTTCTCTAAAGGCATGCTTCTCAGGCCTCACTCTCTCCTTTTCTCTCTGTGGCTGCTGAGTGGGTCCTGAAGGCTTCATCCTTATCGCAGTTGCCTCCAGATGCATCTCTATGCCCACGTACTTGGAAGCTTTCCTTCGAAACTCCTCGAAGGTTGTAGGGGGACTCTTTGCCAAAGATAGGGCAAAGGCTGAACCAGGCTGGAGAGCTTCCACTACAAAATAGAGTTGTATGGCCTCCGTGAGGTTGGGGACCAAAGCAGCCTCCTTATAAAACCTTCTCAGGAACTCCTTAAGAGTTTCAGTTTCTCCCTGCCTTATCTGGGCCAAGGTGTGTGAAGTTCTTGGGATATCCCTAGAGATGACAAAATGGCTTTCAAACGCCGTGGCCATTTCCTCCCAAGAGTCTATAGATCCTGAGGGTAAGCTTTTAAACCAGCTGAGAGCTTCCTCCGTCAACGTCCTTGGGAACATCCTGCACATAACATCTTCATCCGCTCCCAAATACATAGCTTCATACACGTAGGCATCCAAATGCTTAGTGGGATCAGTTTCTCCATTATACTTCCCGATCGACAGTGGCTGAGTTGTTTGTAAATGTTTTGGGATGATAATGCTCATCAGCCTTCTTGAGAAAGGGACACTGAGCTTGTACGTCCCTGAAGTCACCACCGCCTGCTCTCTTCTCCTGGTACTGACTCTATCACCAGAGTCCTGCGTCTGCTCCCTCTCTTCAAACATGGGGATCTTCGAATACTGAAGGGTTGTAGATCTATCCCTCGCTGATGCATGATGAGCATCCTCTGCATGAGATGCTACTCTGTCCCCAGCTCCTCCTCTCTCCCGCTTCAACTCCATCAGCTCCTCCCTGAGTTTCCTGATAACCTCATCGCGAGGGTCAGGCGTTTGCACTTGCACCATCCTCCGGGTTTGAGTTACAGGGGACTCAAAGACGAGTCTCCTGCCAGTCTGCTGATGGGTCACATCCTCCACGTGACCATCCACGAAATCTCTCCCATCACCTTCCATTGTGACAACCAAACTTCTGCGAAAATGGGAATAACTCTAACGAGTCCCACTGGGCGTGCCAATGAACTGGTCTGGACCGGGGTCTAGGATCTGGTGTGGGACCAGCCACAAGAGTACAGGTGTTTCTAGGGTTTGCACACCGAAACAGTGTATATCCGATGTTGTAATCCGGTCTCTCAGTGGGAGAGGCCGGTCTTGTTGTCCTGGAGATCCTTCACACCAACGTTTCGCGTTGCAAGGGGGCGAAAGGTGGTGCCACCTGCGAAGATTCTCCGATGCTCAAGTTAGTAGAGCGTAAGAACTCAATGAATGCTCAAGCGAAGTAACAGTAAAGTGTGTGTTAGAACAACGATACCATGCATGTGTATTGAAATATGATACTTATAGTTGTACGTGAGAAAATGAGTTGTTGGATGCAGGTGGGTCCCTTAGCTCTGATAGCGTGTATATTATGTCAATCAGGGTGGCTCAACTTTCAGAATGTGTCAGGAGGGTAGGTCAATTATCAGAGTACGATCCTCTAGGAAGAGGAGAGGATAATCACCTTTTCCGCATAATCTGCTGACACATCCACTTGCTTTCTAAGGCTATTGATGTGACATATTTTGCTATATACAGTGTCTTCACTGATAAGTTATTAGGGGCTCTTATCTTGCTGTGACTGAAAATCCAACAGTTATATAAATGTCCTGTGAAAATGAACAAAGAACCGTTATGGAATATATAAGAGGGGCGATCGTGTGATGAGGACGGACGGCCAGACATCGGATATCCGGTGTGGTAATTTTAAACCAGGACACCGGTTTTCCTTATATGAGGTCACTCTGACATCACAAGAATAGGGGCCGGTATCCAGACCGGAACAGTTTTCAACATTGATTTCAGTTAATCACATAATGATATATATGAATAAAGATAATGTAATATTTTTCTTTTCTTAAATTGTTATTAATATATTATTATATTTGTTGAGGAATAAAAGTGAAACCCTAATTTTTCTTGTCTCTTTTTTATTTTCACCATTGTTTATTTACTTTTATTTTGTATATTTTTTGAGATCATATTTTGTTTATTTTTATTTTGTGATTGAGTTTGATTTCGTTTTTCGATTATTAGGGGTGGAGTGTTGCGAGGTAGAGAGAAATATATGGGTATTAAAGAATTTAATAATGACTCAATCTCACATTGGATAAACTTAAGTAAGATTAGGGATGGAAATGAGTCAAACCGTCCGTCGAGGGCCTATGACATGACTTGTTTAAAGCCTAAATAGGTAAGGTTTGTCAAACTAAAAGGTCAGTTAGGCTTTTAAAAAGGTATTTTTAACAAAACAGGTCAGACTATAAACTTTCTAAAAAACCTTTGAAGCTCAACACACCAACTTATTTAATTAGATTAATTGTTAATTAGTTATATATATAATATATTTATAACAAAATAATATATATATATATATATATTATACATATTTATATTTATATAATATAAATTAATATTACAAATTTATAATTAAAAAATTATAAGGGAATGGAACATAAGTTTTTTAGGTTGGTTTTAGTCTTTTAAAAGTCTCACTATAAACTGACTTTCTAAAAAGGCTTTTAAACGGGCAGACCTTTAAACAGGCTAAATTAGACCTTAAAAAAAGCCTATGATGGACTAATAGGTCAAACTCAAGCTTTTCAAAACCCAGCCTAGCCTGATCCATTTCCATCCCTAAGTAAAATGAACGAGTTATAAGTGCAAGGATTATACATGTAATGTAAGGTTTGAGGTTGTATTGTGTAGTTTGACACTTTTAAGCTTACTCTCATCAGTATTTCCTCTTGTTGTGGACACCCCTCATACACTTCAATATGATTTCAAGCCTCTTTATCTCTAATTGGACTTTGCTTACTCCTGACTACTTTTATTGTGGTCTAGCTCGTTTGAGTAAATCATACTTGAGGGGAATATTTAAGAATCCAAGTGTGACTCAGTCCCATATTAAGTAGACGTGAGTAAGGTGAACGATTTATAAGTGAAAAGAACCATACACTCAATGTCTTAAGGTTTTAGGTTATGTTGTGAAGTATAACATTTGAGAGAGAAAGAAAGGTATTCTGGACGTAGTTGAGGGTATACATGGAGTTACTCTTGTTAACTCATTCGTGTTTTATGTTTTTTTTATGATGAATGTGAGGAGAGTTCTCATCCCCTCTTCACTTGTCAAATCTTCTATTCTTTGTGGCTGTTGTGCCCTTATTTTCGAGTAATCCTCACGCGATTTTCAATAAAAAATGTATTTTTACTTCCTTAAGCTATACTCTCATTTATAACAATAGTTAATAGAACCCTTAAACTTCTAGGTTTTCGTGAGTGTAATATTATAAAATCAAGGTACATAAAATAAATAATTATTAGACATATTTATAATATTTTTTAATGCAATTCATACACATGCCCGTCTTCAGCTCTGTATGGATCCCCTGTTTATAATATTTTGAACCCAAACAAGTCAATCTACCCCTCCACTAATTAACCGAAAGTGTCATCTACCAAAAGCAAACTAGTTTTTTTTAATTCACTCTGGTTTGTCGACAAACTAATGACGGGGTGGTAATTTACCCGTCTAAAAAATATAAAAATAATTAAAATTGGCAACTAAAAAGGTAAAATACATATAAAACAAATACATTTAATATGGTGAATGTGTGGAGACAGGTTCTCATTTTTTGTTCACTTGTCAAATTTCCTATTCTTTGTAGTAGTTGTGTTATGTTTAGTTGGAGTTTTATTCAATGATGCATAGTGATTGTACCAGTCATTTTGAAAGTAATATGAGTTTGAGTTTTAATAATGGAAGTAAAAATATACTTATTGTTTTGTCGTTTGTTGTTATTTAAACTATTTTTAGTGTAAGAAATTATGTTATCCTTAAGATTGAATCTGATTATTTAGAAAAAATGTTTAAAGCAAAATATATAAGAGTTAAGTTTGAATAAAGTAAAAGTTTTATTATGTAGTTACATGTTTCAATTTTATGAGTTGTTAAAAATTATATATGGACTATAATATCTCTTATACTATATTTAATGGTATGTTATTCTTTGCTTATAATAAAAAAGACAATATATTGTATTTAGGTCATACTCGATGAAAAGAACTGTAATTTACTTAATATTTTGAAAAGGAGTATAATTACAACATGAGACGTGTCACTGTAATTTACTATTCTTTTTATGAAATGAAAATTGAAGTCCCTGTCGTTATTCAATAATTGTCTCAGGAAACAGAAAATAAACCAAACAAAAGAAGAATGATTGATAAAGCATGAAGTGTGACATTTATTAATGAATCATTGCTTGCTTTTCTTATTTAGTTTTTAATTAGCTATATTGATTACTATATGATTGATTTATCACTATCTAACGTAATATTATTTATTACATTATTAACTTTTTGTTTAATATAAGTTGAGTTTAAAAATTAATATTAATTCATCACATTATTCAACACAATTAAAATTCTGTTTTTTCTTTCTTTTTACAAAACGTTATTAGGCGACGCGCATGCATGCTAACAACGTGGCCCAAAACCGTGGCGCATTTAGATAAGCAGGAGCAATTTAATAAAATATTTAAAATTAATAACAATAATAATAATTTTTTTTATTTTTTTCTGTAAATTTTGTGGTAATTCATTTTAAATGCTCGGGATATTTTTCATCAAATAATATAAATGCAAAGTTAAAACCATCCAACAAATTTGAAAGATCATTTACTTGCGCTCTTTGCAGTTGATTTATTTTTTATAATTTAGAAAACGATTACATATGTTATTTTTCCTTATATTTTTTATTAGTTTTTGGTTTTAATCACTGATTTATTTTTTTATTGGTTTTGATCTTTATATTATTAAATATGTTAAAATTAATATCTAAAAATATTAACGAAAGAAAAGATAAGGTTTATTTTGAAAAGTTAAATTGTGGAATAGGTTAGATGACAGAACAAGAGACATATGATATATTTCTGTTTACTTAATTAGCAGTTGACTGACTTATCAGTGTTATATTTTAGAGATTAATTTTAACATATTATGGATCAATATTAATATGTTTAATAACATTAACATTGAAACTAATATAAAAATAACTTAGGAATAAGATGAAAAATTGATAAAAATATAAGGATGAAAATCATATTTACAAGAGATCAATTATAATAGAATACATCATTATCAAATTTCAAAGTTTCATAATTTGAACCTTAAGGTTTTTCAGCAACCTATTTAATATTAGTTTCTTGATTAAAACTTTGCCCACTAATAATTTCACCTTTTTAGAATGCTTATTTAGCATTATTAATTTGTTGTTGATGAAGCATGTCATGTCTCTTACAAGATCCTTCAAGAATATTTAACAAAGTAACTCGGTGGGTTGACTTTCCCCTCTTTCACTTCACCAAAAACCTATTAAAAAGAATGGATTTAATATTGTTATAAGTCAAATTTCTCTAACTCATTTTATATTTTTTTTTGATGAGTCAACTTGTCAATCATAATCCTTCATTACGACTCAATGCCAATATAACTCATCCTTAATAAGTATATTGAGATGAAAATTCAACGTAATGTTTTCACGTTTACTTCTTACCGTTTCAAAAGATTAAAAAAAAAAAATCAATCTAATAATCAATACAAATAATTGAGATGAACTTGTAATGAAATTGGGTAATATTTAATTATACACCGATAGATTCATGTTTGAAGAGACCCAATTAATTAGACAATCCGAATTTCAAAACACTGATTTTAAATTTTTAACAGATGGGGTAGTTCTGGGGCCATATTATTATATACACACACAATATGGCACACCCCAACAGAGTGTTTTGTTTTTTTTAATGCAGCTACCCACACATTTATATTTTTCAATAAAAAAATGCTTGAAACGTAGGCCATTCCAAATACAGCAATAATAAATAGGATATCCTGTCCACGATCAAATATATATATATATATATATATATATATAAAATAATTATTCTAATAATGCATGCTTACGTAGAGTGCGAAGGCAAGATATGGTTCAAGAAAAGTGTTATAATGAAACATGAACTATAATTTATAATTGTCCCTTCCAAAAGTTTACAATAATAATTATTATCTAAACCGAACTCGACCGGACTAGATTAGTCAGTTTAAGGTTTAGGATTGGTTGATGATTATCAACTTACTAGATTATCAATCAATGTTAATTATTTATAGTAATGGATTTAATTAAAGTTTAATCTTTTTATTTTGATTCTAGAATAGAGGTTTAAAAATGTAAGTTTTATATACCTCCAACGAGTTACTTGGGTGTACGTGCACATCCCCATCCCTTTTATCCTAAAATTTAGGTAAGTTAAAATGACCAAATCCACTACTCGAGTTGATTATAATAATGATAATAGATTCGGGTCTTGATCCTGCTCCCTATGAGACCCAATGTTATGTAAATGACCTTGAAATCCTCAATTGTAAATTAAATGACATTTGATAGAACAATAATAATATTTTTAATTCCCCTAGAGTAATTTCTCCAAAACTTTCATGTATTTACACTTTATTTGTGAACACTAAAATTTTAACTATAGTGTAAAAGATCAATATTAATTTTTTATTTTTATAATTCTATTTTTTTAGCTTCCAACGAAATGAATCCCATGTTTTAGAAAATGATAATGATTTAATCTATAATGTAGACTAAACAGAAATATAGGTGGCTTCACAGTGATGCTGTCATTACTCATTTGGACAGAGACGTGTTGGATTTGTGATGACACCCAACCCTGACCGCGACCTTTGCCTTTGCCCATGTTTCCGTTTTCCTTAATTTCTTTCTTTTTTTTTTAATTGTAAAAAATAATTGTAGATATTTTTTCATAAAGAGAAAAAAAACATTCTCCGTATTTTACTAGGAAGCCCTTGGTCTATAGTTTTATTACAATATTGGCCTTTGTTATGGCACTTAAATTTAACGTTCTGGTCCTTTGACTGGTCACACATCTAAGATATAGGTACTTCAAAACAACTTAAATAGTGGTATTATGAATAATTATGGATGTCCCCCCTAAAGTTTTGATATTTATAAATGTCCCCCTCTCACCTCCTATAAATACCCCCTTCACTCATTAACACAATACTACTTCATTTCTATTCTCTCATTTCTCTCTTCAAATTTCTCTTCCTCCATAATTCTTCTTCCTTCATAATTTCTAGTTTATTTCATAACACGTTATCAGCACGAGGTTCTGACCAACTGAGATCTAAGGTAACAGAATTTTAATTTCTTTTCATAATTTTATTTCAATTTATATTATATGTATATATATATATATATTATAATAAGTTCCTGAAGAACTTATATTCCACACATCCCAGCAGGATGTATAAAATATTAATAAGTTCCTGAAGAACTTATATTTTGAACATCCCTATGGGATTTAAAAGAATTCCTGAAGAATTCTTGAAAATATTTACTGATAGTTCCTGAAGAACTAGAAATTAAATACTTTGTTATTTTATCACATTTTAATATGTTAATTAATTATATTTATATTATGATTTATTTATAAATTATATTTACATTATTTTGCCAATTGCCAATTAATTTGCTTTCACTTTATTGATGGCTAGCTAACAATGCTTCACATTATTACCACTTTTAATAATGCTTCACATAATGCTTTCAATTATTACCACTTTTAATAATGCTTCACATAGTGCTTTCAATTATTACCACTTTTAATAATGCTTCACATAATGCTTCCAATTATTACCACTTTTAATAATGCTTCACATATAATATTGTTTTGCTTCCAATTGCTCTTATTGATTCCACCTACATAAATGATTATACATTTACATTATTGAGTTACTATATTAATATATGTGTATCAAAATATTACATGCATAAATGATTTAAAAAAAAAAAAAAGAGGACCTTAACAAAGGGTAGCCAAGATTTGAACCATGAACCTTGACCTTGAAAGAAAGGTAGCTTACCACTAGAACACTTGATACAATTCATGTATTTATGCAAACTAAATTGTTATATCACTAAGTTACCTAGCAACATTTTTTTAATAACCATAATAATAATTTTTTTTTAACCTGTTTAATTAATTTACATTTTTTTTACTCTTATAATAAAATAAAATTAATAATTCATCATTGACTTGTTACCATCATTAGATATTTATAATTAATAAATTTATTCATTCAAAATATATCTAATATATTGTTTCAACTTCTTATATAGAAATAACTATGTCAAATATTACCAACCTTGAGTTCGTGGCTCTTGACATATCTGGAAAAAACTATCTATCATGGACATTGGATGCTGAAATCCATTTAGATGCAAAAGGTCTTGGAGACACCATTAAAAATGGAAATCAGGCATCTAATCAAGATAAAACTAAAGCCATGATATTTTTACGCCACCATATCCATGAAGGGTTAAAAAATGAATACTTAACAGTTAAAGACCCTCTTGTTCTGTGGAATAATCTAAAAGAAAGATACGACCATCAAAAGGATATAATTCTTCCAAAAGCCCGTTATGAATGGATGCATTTACGATTTCAAGATTTTAAATCCGTAAATGAGTATAATTCTGCAATGTTTAGAATTACTTCGAGATTGAAATTATGTGGAGAACAAGTCACTGAAAGTGACATGTTAGAAAAGACATTCTCTACTTTTCATGCATCCAATTTGCTCCTGCAGCAGCAATATCGCCAAAAGGGCTTTACAAAATATTCTGAATTAATTACTTGTCTCCTTGTGGCTGAGCAAAATAATGAATTGCTTATGCAAAATCATGAATCCCGTCCAACTGGAACTGCTCCATTCCCAGAAGTGAATGTAGCAACGCACGATCATAATACTCATGGTCGTGGTCGTGGCCGTAGCCGCGGTCGTGGACGAGGTAATGCTCGGGGACATGGTATTGGTCGTGGATATGGTTTTGGCCGTGGTCATGGTCGAAATGATAAGAGATCATCATTCACATGGAAAAATAAAGAACTTATAAAAAAAGGGACAGATGCTCAAAATAGCGAACAAACTAAAAACATCTGCTATCGTTGTGGTAGCAAAGGACATTGGTCTCGAGTTTGTCGCACACCAAAGCATCTCGTAGATCTATACCAAAAATCCCTTAAAAATAAAGGGAAAATAATAGAGACAAATTTTACTGGTATAGATGATGATTTCTCTGACTTTAGTGTTGATGATTTTCTTGCTCTTCCTGAAGAAGAAATTGACCACTCGATTGGAGAAGGGAGTGCCCCCAAATAAATTATTTTAATGTTTCATGTAATTTGTTTTGTTGTAAATTTTGTCTTTATCAATAAAATTTTGTTAAATATTATTGTTAATTATATTTTACTCATGATTTATTTTTATTTATTTAATGAAGAATGAATGCTCATGTGAATGATGAAGATATATGTCTCGCAGACAGTGCAACAACTCATACCATTCTCAAGAATGAGAAATATTTTTACCAAATAGTAAAACAAGAAGCAAATGTTAATACAATATCTGGTAGTATAAATATAATTGAAGGCTCCGGTAGAGCCAGTATTTTGTTGCCTGGAGGAACAAAATTGCACATTAAAAGTGCATTATATTCTAAGAAGTCTCAAAGAAATTTATTGAGTTTTAAGGATATCCGCAGAAATGGATATCATATTGAGACCACAAATGAAGGAAATGATGAATATCTATACATTACAAAATTAATTTCTGGTAAGAAATGTATATTGGAAAAATTGCCTTCATTTTCCTCCGGTTTGTACTACACATATATTAGTACAATTGAAACAAATGCCATAGTAAACCAGAAGTTTACAAATAAGAATGACTTTGTTATCTGGCATGAACGATTAGGCCATCCTGGATCAATTATGATGCGAAAAATAGTTGAGAATTCAAATGGTCATTATTTGTCCAGCAGACAAATTATGCAAACTAAGAATTTCTCATGTGCTGCTTGTTCTCAAGGAAAATTAATCATTCGGCCATCACCAATGAAAATTGGGAATGAACCACTTATATTTTTAGAGCGTATACAAGGTGATATTTGTGGACCAATACACCCTTCATGTGGACCATTTAGATATTTTATGGTTTTAATTGATGCATCAACAAGATGGTCACATGTTTGCTTATTATCAACTCGCAACCAGGCGTTTGCGAGATTACTAGCTCAATTAATTCGTTTAAGAGCTCATTTTCCTGATTATCCAATTAAGAAAATACGCCTTGATAACGCTGGTGAATTTACATCTCAATCATTTAATGATTATTGTATGTCCATTGGAATTGATGTTGAACATCCTGTAGCACATGTTCATACACAAAATGGACTTGCTGAATCATTGATTAAACGTTTGAAATTGATAGCAAGACCATTGTTAATGAGATCAAAACTCCCAATTTCAACTTGGGGACATGCAATCTTGCATGCGGCAACACTTATTCGTATCAGGCCTACAAGTAATCATGAATATTCCCCTTTACAATTGGTTCATGGTAAAGAACCAAATATTTCTCATCTAAGAATCTTTGGAAGTGCGGTATATGTTCCTATCTCTCCTCCGCAACGCACTAAGATGGGACCTCAAAGAAGGTTGGGAATATATGTTGGATATGAAAGTCCATCCATAATAAAATATCTTGAACCTTTAACAGGTGATTTATTTACAGCTCGTTTTGCTGATTGTCATTTTGATGAATCTATTTTCCCATCATTAGGGGGAGAACATAAACAGTTGGATAAAAGGATTAGCTGGAATGAGAGGTCTTTATCACATCTTGATCCTCGAACAAAACAATCTGAACTAGAAGTTCAGAAAATAATTAGTTTGCAAAATTTAGCAAACCAATTGCCTAATGCATTTGCTGATCCAAAAAGAGTAACTAAGTCACATATACCAGCTGTTAATACTCCAATAAAGATTGATATCCCCGAAGGACAATATAAATTTGCAAATGAGTCTGAAGAAAACGTGGCAGACCTGTTGGTTCTAAAGATAAAAATCCTCGGAAAAGAAAAGTAAATAAAGATGATGGTCGAATCGAGGATATAAAGACTCCAGTAGAGTCTCCTGACATAATCAAAGTTTCAAATCCAGAAGAAACTAAGGTACCTGAAATTGATACAAATAAAGAGATCTCGATACATTATGTCATGGATGGTATACAATGGAATCGACCTGAAGTCGATGTTGATGAAATTTTTGCATTCAAAGTAGCTCTTGATATCATAAATGATGATAAAGATTATGAGCCAAAATCAGTTAAAGAATGTGCACAAAGAAATGATTGGCCAAAGTGGAAAGATGCAATGCAAGAAGAGTTAAACTCACTTGCAAAACGTAAAGTTTTTGGGCCTGTAGTCCAAACACCCAAAGGTGTAAAACCAGTTGGGTACAAATGGGTCTTTACGAGAAAAAGAAATGAAAATGGTGAAATTGTGCGATACAAAGCAAGACTTGTTGCACAAGGATTCTCACAAAGACCTGGAATTGATTTCGAAGAAACATATTCACCAGTGATGGATGCCACTACTTTTCGATACTTGATAAGTTTGGCAATCCGTGAAAGGCTTGACTTACGCCTTATGGATGTTGTTGCAGCATATTTATATGGCTCACTTGAAAATGACATATATATGAAACTCCCTGAAGGATTTCATTTGCCTGAAGCATATAAAACAAATCCACGAGAAAATTATTCAATCAAATTGAATAAATCTCTTTATGGATTAAAGCAATCTGGACGAATGTGGTACAATTGTCTCAGTGAATATTTGTTGAAAGAAGGGTACAAAAATGACCCAATTTGTCCATGTGTTTTTATGAAAAGACTCGGAAAAGAGTTCGTCATAATTGCTATTTATGTAGATGATTTAAACATCATCGGAACTCCCGAAGAGCTCTCAAAGGCTGTAAATTGCTTAAAAAATGAATTCGAGATGAAAGACTTGGGAAAAACAAAGTTTTGTCTCGGATTACAATTAGAATATTTAAAGGAAGGAATTCTGATGCACCAAAAGACTTATACAGAAAAGGTGTTAAAGCGGTTTTATATGGACAAATCACACCCATTGAGCAGTCCAATGGTTATAAGGTCACTAGAAGTGAGCAAAGATCCATTTCGACCTCAAGACAAAAATGAAGAACTACTTGGTCCTGAAGTACCATATCTTAGTGCAATTGGTGCACTAATGTATCTTGCTAGTCATACACGACCTGATATATCATTTGCTGTTAATTTGTTAGCAAGACATAGTTCTTTACCCACAAAAAGGCATTGGAATGGGATTAAACACATATTCCGCTACCTTAGAGGTACAATGGACATGGGTTTATTTTTTCCATATGTATCTAAGGCAAACCTAATTGGTTATGCAGATGCGGGGTATTTGTCTGATCCTCATAATGGTCGATCACAAACAGGTTATTTGTTTACATGTGGTGGTACAGCAATTTCATGGAGATCCATAAAACAAACAATCACAGCAACATCATCTAATCATGCTGAAATCTTAGCATTACATGAAGCAAGTCGAGAATGTGTTTGGTTAAGATCTATGATTCAACATATTCAAGAAACTTGTGGCTTGCATGCTGGAAAACTACCACCAACAATTTTATGTGAAGATAATGCAGCTTGTATTTCTCAGTTAAAGGAGGGCTATATTAAAGGAGATAGGACAAAACATATTTCACCAAAATTTTTCTTTACTCATGATCTTATAAAGAATGGTGAAATAAATGTTCAGCAAGTCCGATCATGCGAGAATCTAGCAGATATCTTTACAAAGTCATTACCAACCAAAGTCTTCGAGCAACTAGTACAGAAGATCGGTCTTCGACGCTTACATAAGTGTTCTGATGAGGGGGAGAATTAAATATTTGTAATTTAATTATTTTTACGGATATACTTTGTAAAGAATGTTGTACTCTTTTTCCTTCACTAGGTTTTTGTCCCACTGGGTTTTTCCTAGTAAGGTTTTAACGAGGCACATTCTAAATACGGACATCCAAGGGGGAGTATTATGAATAATTATGGATGTCCCCCCTAAAGTTTTGATATTTATAAATGTCCCCCTCTCACCTCCTATAAATACCCCCTTCACTCATTAACACAATACTACTTCATTTCTATTCTCTCATTTCTCTCTTCAAATTTCTCTTCCTCCATAATTCTTCTTCCTTCATAATTTCTAGTTTATTTCATAACAAGTGGATCATTATTGTTAGAAGTGAATGGTTGATTTTAGTAATGTGTTTAGGTAAAGGGCGAGAAATGATAGTTTCTCTTGTTTAATATAGTTGGATATTGGTACAGCAACAAAAAGCTAGCACATCATTAATGTCGTGTTGACTATTAAAAGATAATAAATAGGTCTAACTTAGTGATGAGATTAAAGGATTTTGTTAACTAAACTCTATTTTTTTAAATATAGGTTTAGAGGGTGTTTGGTTTGCAGTTGAGGAAACGGAGTTGAGTTGAAGTAAAAAATTTAAAAGTTGATATTAATTTTTTACATCGTTCGAAAACAATCAAAACTCTGTTGATCCGTAAAATCAAAAACCTAATTCTATTTAACAGAGAAAAACTCCGTTGGGGTAGTACCCCAAACATACTCTTAAACTATGTTAAGTTTATTTTAAATCTATATCAAACTCACCTAATTGTTTAAATGAGTTAGGTTTAGAGTTTTTTAAAAGTGTATTTAGTTTAATAGTGAGACTTCAAACTTTGAAATTTTTTAAACTTAATAAGACTATCTATTTAAATCGATGTAAATAATATAATCATAAAACGTGATTATTTTGATATAAAAATTATGTAATATATTAATATTATATATTTTTTATTTTGTTTATATGTTTAAATTTGTTCTCACACATCATATAAATTATGTTTATTATATGTATGTTTGTAAATTTATTTAATAAGTATCATTACAGACAAATTGTTAAACAAGTATTTTTTAAAAGGCCGGATCAAGTTTTACAATTAAGTCTATATTTCTAAATAAATCTGATCTGTTCAGAAGTTCGGCGTCAAGAGTTGGCCGTCTTGACCGAGGTACGAACTTTAGTATCCTGACCACTGTTACCTCTCAATCACTCAGTTTTACACCGCCTCAGTGGAGTACAATATTTTACACCCCAATTCAGTGGGAATCTGAGGTTCTTCAAGTTCAGGTAGCAATTGATGTCTAGACCAAACTGAGAGTTCAGAACTACACCAGAGGGGTACTTGCAGAATATTCTCCGATGCTTAAGTCAGTAAGGTAATTAAGGCAGTGTGTGATTATAGAAGTAATTTACTGAAAAAATTAGATCAGATCCCTCCAGTAATAAATGAGTTGTATTTATAGTGTTTACCTTAGTTTTTGAAGTGATTTGACTATTTTCCTAACTTACAGGGTTAGGTTGATACAATGACTGCAGGGTCAGGTTCCCCATACCTCCTCTGACTGATTTGCCGAATTGTCAGTTATGAATCGGGTTTAAGGAAAAATCCATAGTCCGCCGATAGCTTCAGACTCCGGTCATGACCCTGGTTGACATGCCATGATGATTCTGAACTTCGTCAATTTCTGGTTACCACCTCGGATCAAAATCAGATTCAAACCTCTTGTTTCTCATTTTAAAATGTAATGACAAGTTAAGTTAAATTAAGATGTGGAACCTGAAACATTTTATAAATACAAGTTTCTTAACTATACATGATAATACATATTTCTCTTGTTATGTAACAAAACATTTTTTCCATGTATATTAATTATACTTACCATTACTGATTACTTTAATTAGTCGCAACAAAAATGTACCACCACTTGAGATGAATTTTATCTCCCGAGAATACTTAATTAAAGGTTAAAATATTATGATTATTACTTTTAAATACCAAAAAGACAAGTTGAAAGTTTTGGAGTGTTTGTGTTTTGAATTTTCTAATACAAAATGGTCGTCCTGAGACCTAGAGAGTGTTTCAGTCTCATCAAGGTTAAGTTCTTCTTCCTCTTGTTTTTTCTAAGGTAATGTTAATCACTTCTTAAGTGTTCAGGCTCATTAATATACAGCCACGTACTTACAAAATTCTTAGTATAATATACTTCTTTAATTTTTTAAATAAAATTTGAGTTAACTTTATATCAATAAAAATAATTTCAGATTCAAATTATTAAATAAACATAAAACAATGTTTTACGTAACAATACTGTATGTTAAATTGTCAACCAATGAAAACATAATCCAAAATCACCGTAATGATCCATCAAAGACGTGAGAAGACAAACGCAGGGTCAAGATGATTAGAAAGAAGTAATTTGGAGCTAACAAATTGCTTAGTGAAAATTAGACTAATAATTAGAAGTTATTAGAATTATTCGGTAAACTTATGAAATGTTAATTTATAATTTTTTTGAAAAAGTATAAATTTTTAACTTGTGAGAAACTATTTAAGATAGATAGTTTACGAACTCAAAAGTCCCCTTATTAATTACATATCATTTATACATTTGTAGTTTTCTAAAAATAATAATTTTTATTTTTCATACGATGATAATATTAAATATTTTTTTAAAGTTATATAACAAAATTTAAGATAGTTTTAACAAATAATTCTATTTGAATAAATTCTTTAAAAAGTTATAAATCATAAGCAAAACAATATGTTATACATTCATTTTGTAAATTGGGGTCTAAGTGTTTCTTTGTTTGATTTTGATGGAGTATTTAATTTTGTTTCTTAATTGAAAATGATCAAATAGTTTAAATCTGTTTGACCAATTTTAAATATTATATAGAATTAATATTGCCTAGTTATCATACATAAACTTAATAGGATTGTTCAATTAAGTGTCTGTTTGGTTTTCAGTTGGGGAAACGGAATTGGATAAAGAAATTTAAGGGTTGTTATTTCGATACAATCAACACTTTGTTTGACCGTAGTATCTATTTTTAAGGTTGGGTTTGACCAACTGAGTTGAGTAACCAATCGGATTCTAAGATGAGTTGAAAAGTGAGTTGATGAACCAAAATTAAATGATGTTTTACCAAAATTTAGTTTGCATAATAATAATAATAACTTGAGAGTAAAGACCAGTGAGTGAGTGAGTGAGGTAGAGTGTCATAAGTGTAAATAGGGAAGAAAAATGAGGACAAGAGAGGCATCAAATTTGTAGTCAAGGAGAGAAGAGTCATTGGTGGGTCCAATTTCTTTCCCTACACTGTACTCTCTCTGTCTTTTGCACCTTCTAATGAATCTCATCTAATCTTATTACTTTCTTATCGCCATTATTATATACACACACAACACAACACTCTTTCACGAACTCACTCACACTCACACACTCTCTGTTTCAGATCTGAAAAACCTCAACAACCCTAAGCTTCCAACGGTAAGCATTCATTCATCTTCTTCGCATTCTCCTCAGATCTGCTTCTTCTTTCCTACTTGGTTCTTTCATTCACCTCTCGTTATTTCTTTCCCTTGTCATGATCCTCTTCCCGGTGTGTTTAATTACCGTCACCTTGCATTGGATTATACTCATTTATTTATACTAATTCGACCTTGATGCAATTCAACTACCTTTTTGTTTTTGCCTTATTAAACACAAACAATAATTAACCATTATTATTGCTGTTATTTAGAAACTGAGCTTTTCGGCTTATCTTTCCAAAGATCCTTGTTTGAATTTATCAGTTTTTCTATTGGGACTCGAAAGTATTTTGGATACTTGAATTCAATGTTTATCCACAATCAATGGATTGCGAGTTTGCATTTATTATGGTTTAACTGCATTTGCATTGTCTTTTAACAGATGTACCAATGCCGGTTTTTTGCGATTTTTTTTTTATTGTTTTTTGTTAATAAAGACGAGTTTTTACCTTTTGGGTTATCTGTTTCTTTCTCGATCTTCACATAAGATATGTTTGGTGAAAGGAGAAAGGGACTTGTTATTTTATGTAATCTCTGTTTTGTTTGTGGGGTGCAGGTTTAGATTTCTCTGGAACTGCAATGGCAGTGACAGAATCTCAAAATCCTCTCCTTGGAGAAAACACATGTGGTTCGTTATTAAAGAAGTTGCAGGTAACTAACTTCATTCGGCTATTCATTTCTGTTGCTGAAGATGTGCATTGTCTGTAAAATAGTAAGATTGGATTGTCTTTATTTGCTGTAGGAAATATGGGATGAGGTTGGTGAGAGTGATGAGCAACGAGACAAGATGCTTCTTCAGTTGGAGCAGGAATGTTTGGATGTGTACAAGAGAAAGGTTGAGCAGGCTGCAAAGTCGAGGGCCCAGCTACTTCAAGCCTTGTCTGATGCTAAGCTTGAATTTTCTAGTCTTCTATCCGCTCTTGGGGAAAAGAGCTTTGCTGGAATTGTTAGTAACTACTTAACAATAGCTATATATTTTGCTTTGTAATGCATTTGAATACTAAAGTGGAAAACTAATTTCATATGCATAATTTTATTCTTTCACAGCCTGAGAACACTTCTGGAACTATCAAGGAACAGCTTGCAGCTATAGCACCAGTACTTGAACAGTTATGGCAACAAAAGGAAGAAAGAATAAAGGAGTTCTCAGATGTACAGTCACAGATTCAACAAATATGTGGAGAGATAGCAGGGAACTTGAACCTTAATGATGTTTCACCTGCAGTTGATGAGTCTGACCTGTCCCTGAAGAAATTAGATGAATATCAATCAGAGCTCCAAGAACTTCAGAAGGAAAAGGTAATTATATATAATTCATATATATATATATATATATATATATATATATATATATATTATAATGTCAATTGTCAAACAATGTATCAGTTGCAAATTTGAAAACTCCATTTGATTTCATTCATTAAACAGCTCATTGAGACTTTCATTGGATTGCTTTGTTTGGCAGAGTGAGAGGTTGCACAAGGTTCTTGAATTTGTGAGTACTGTGCACGATCTATGTGCTGTCCTTAGTATGGACTTCTTCAGTACGGTAACTGAAGTTCATCCAAGCCTAAATGATTCTACTGGGGTTCAATCCAAAAGCATAAGTAATGACACCCTAGCTAGACTGGCTAAGACAGTCTTGACGTTGAAAGAAGATAAAAAGCAGAGGCTGCACAAGGTAATCCATTTAGAGTACTGTTTTATTTCCTTAATATTATTTACACAATTTCTGTTAACTGTATGCACGCCCAAATGTTTGCAATTTAGGTTTACTGTGGTCCTTGTATTGCAAAATATGTGTATTTTTCTAAGAAATCATCATGAATTAATTCAATTCTGACTTTGGCCACTCAGAAGTGATACATGCAACTGCAAATGTGGTGCATTCTTTTCTACTTGACTGTTAATCTACTACTAATTCTTTGTTTTACTTTGACCTGGATATCCCATGCAGCTCCAAGAATTAGCTTCTCAGTTAATTGATCTGTGGAATCTAATGGATACTCATCCAGAGGAAAGGAGTCAATTTGACCATGTTACCTGTAATATCTCAGCTTCTGTTGACGAAGTCACTATTCCTGGTGCCCTTGCTCTGGATCTGATTGAGCAGGTACAAAAGACCTTCTGAAGTTTACAAATTTGAGCTCCAAATTTGCTATTAACTGATATTTTCCCCCCTTTAATGAAGGCTGAGGTGGAAGTTGAGAGACTTGATCAACTGAAAGCCAGCAGGATGAAGGAGATCGCTTTCAAGAAGCAAGCAGAACTTGAAGAGATATTTGCCCGTGCTCATATAGAAATAGATCCGGATGCTGCCAGAGAGAAAATTATGGCATTGATTGACTCTGGCAATGTTGAACCCACTGAATTACTTGCTGACATGGACAATCAGATTGCAAAAGCGAAAGAAGAAGCTTTAAGCCGAAAAGATATATTGGACAAGGTTGAGAAATGGATGTCAGCATGTGAAGAAGAGAGTTGGCTCGAAGACTATAACAGGGTACTTATAGTCTCCCTCTGCTTTTTTATCTCATTCTATGTCCGACTGTATGGTTGTGTACAGCTTTGGTGACAGGTGAAGTAGGGCTGTTCTGAACAGAACACTTGCTATCATGTTAATAAAAGTTGTAAATCCTTTAATCAGAGTCGGTTGATCTTCATTTGTCTTTATTCTATAGTCTGCTGGCCAGTTTTCAATTATTTGGTCCTTGATAGTATATAATTGAATTTTTCTTGCCCTGTTTCCAAAATTACATAAATTTTAGCTTTAGCTTTGCCACAAGTTACGATCATTCCATACAATGATTGCAAAATCTTCCTCATTTAAATTATGATTGTAACCTCTGACCTAATCTTGTAAAACAGGATGAAAACAGGTATAATGCAAGCAGAGGTGCACATTTAAACCTCAAACGTGCAGAGAAAGCTCGGATACTGGTCAACAAAATTCCAGGTATTTATTGAAAAAGATTACGAGCATCATCAGATATTGTTATTATTATTTATTAACTCAATCTGCAGCCGGTGTAAGGTTGTGAGCACAACAAAAAATTGCCACATTATTGTTTCGTAATCATTTCGGTTTCTTTTTGTGTGGTGAAAATGCAGCTTTGGTTGATACGTTGGTTGCTAAAACTCGTGCATGGGAAGAAGATCATGGCATCTCATTCACGTATGATGGTGTTCCTCTACTTGCAATGTTAGATGAATATGCCATGCTCAGGCATGAAAGGGAAGAGGAAAAACGAAGGATGAGGGTAAGTTTCACTGATAAGATGATTGGGATGACTCATTTTTAAATTAATTTGAGCACTTGTTGATGATAAGACCTTGACTCTGCAAGGAAAAAGTAAAACTATCAGCTTGTCATATTTTTTGTTCACTTATTTGTGACTACTGAGAGGTCATAACGGGTGAACTTTGCGCTGTGTAGGACCAGAAAAAGTACCATGAGCAGCAAAACACAGAACAAGAAGCCATCTTTGGTTCAAGACCTAGCCCTGCTAGGCCATCTAGTTCGAAGAAGGTAGGAGGCCCTCGTGCTAATGGTGGAGCCAATGGTACTCCTAACAGACGACTATCACTTAATGCTCATCAAAATGGTAGCAGGTCCACATCAAAAGATGGAAAAAGGGATAATACTAGACCAGTTGCTCCCGTGAATTATGTGGCAATATCAAAAGAAGACGCTGCTTCCCATGTTTCTGGTACTGAACCCATCCCGGCATCACCCTGACAACAAGATGTTCATTTTCAACCCCCATAATTTCATCTTTGTAGCATTGTCATATTACTAGTTACTGCCTTAGGAATATAATGCGAGTGACAAGTAAGTAATTAGAGAGGAACTGTTCTGAGCTGTGTATCTTGTTAAATTTGCCATTTGGAGGTTTTCTCAATACATGCTGCCTTATCCATTGAGGCCCTTTAGTCTTACCGTTTTTTCTAGATCCTCTTCATGCGGTCAAACCTTCACATTCGGGAGATAATCGGGCACCTAAAATAAGTTTTTTACATTGAAATAATATTTATAATTGAAAATAACTTATTTGATAAGTTATATAATTTTTTTGTTGTTGAAATAGATGAATAAAAAAACAACTTTCATGGATTATAAGTTATTTCTATGTTATTCCAAATGCACTAACTGACATCGAGTCTTGAGTTAAGTCGAGGATCAACAAAATGCATCAACTGACATAACTTAGAAAAATCTCTAAAAAATTCTTTATTCTAAAAATGTCAAAGGATTTCCTTACTTTACTCATGTAGTTATCTAAAATTTATTTGTTGAGCTCCATTTGCTATAAATTAAATTTGAATAGGAAAAAACTGCAGAGTTTAATGTAATTCATTTTCCTCCATATGTTTAAGCTGCTAAAGGGGGCAATCTTTTTATATAAAAGTTAAGATGAGTTGAAATTCAGACAAATAAATTTAAAGTTTCGGTATATTTAAGGATATACTTATAAATTACTTACAAACAGATCTCTATATTAGTGAGATTTAAACTTAAGATAACAAATTAAATTTTTAATCAACTAAATCAATTTTTATTGACAAGTATACAATTTATTATCAATAAAAGTTTGAATTAATTGATATATACTCACTTCGGATAAATTAATATCTGTATAACTATAGATAAAGCTATATTTTAAGAAACAAAACCCATTTTTTTTAATAATCTACCCTTCTAATGGATTAGTGTTCAACTTTTAAGTCGAGGCACCTTACGTTAAAAAGAGAAAAACATATAATCTTCCAATTAATTGATCATCTTGTGAATTGCATGCTTTTCAAAGTTAGCTATAAAAATCGTCCATTTCATTGATCATCTTGCAAAATGCCAAAGAATTTTTTTTTTTATAAAAGAACATCATATTTTAAAATACAATATATTAATTAATTAATTAATTAATAGCTCGTTCAGTTTTTGTTTTCTTCACAATTCAACACTTATATATTTTTGTTTTCCTTAATTGTGAAGCTTTTTCCTTGATAAAAGATGGTGCGGCAGGGAATGACGGTCGAAGGCATAAACTAGGAATAAAGGGGATAAACGACGTCGTGTGGTTTGCTATACGCTTCTGAGTTTTGAGTCTCTGAGAAATTGGGATGGCGAGCGATAACGAACCCGCGAAGTTGCTCTTACCATATCTTCAACGCGCCGATGAATTGCAAAAGCACGAACCAATCGTCGCTTATTACTGTAACTGTTTAACTATCTCTCTCTTTTTCTTTTAGATCGTAACCTATATTTCCCATTTTACGATCCTTCACTGATTCGTCTGAAACGTTCTAATTATTCTCATCATAATTTGTATGATTAATTGTTTTTGGTAAAATTAGGTCGATTATATGCGATGGAACGGGGGTTGAAGATTCCACAAAGTGAGCGAACCAAGACCACTAATTCTCTTCTCGTTTCGCTCATGAAGCAACTTGAAAAGGTTCTAAAATTAACCTCTATCTTGATTCTAATCACCATTAACTGAAAACACTAGGAGGGATCGCGACTTTGTATTGTTTTGCGATGTTTTAATTGATCCCAAATTTTGTATTGTTTTTGAATTGAGTAGTAATGATATTATGATGTTTTTTCATGACTACCTGCAGTTATGTTAGGGGATGTATGTATTTGATTGGAAATGTAAAATGTTTATGAAATTTTAGCTTACTCAATTATGTTATTTTTTTTACAGGATAAAAAGTCAATCCAGTTGGGGCCTGAAGACAATTTATATCTTGAGGGATTTGCTTTGAATGTGTTTGGAAAAGCAGACAAGCAGGATCGTGCGGGAAGAGCAGATTTGTATGATAAGTCACTTTTCTTCCCTTCTTAATGATAAATCACACACAAAACACACACTCACGCATTTATATATAAGCATCTTATTGGTAGGCATCAAATAAATAAGCCTTAAGCTTACCTTTTACCTTTAGCTTCCACGGTAGTTAAAATTCTGTTTTGAATCATTAAGTTGCATGATTTTATGATTTTAATCGTCCTGGGTGATTCGAATCTATGAAGCACTGAAACTTCTCTATTTTGACGTGTCCCATATCAGACACGTTTTCAACATCTACACTTATTCAACACATGTTGGACACTCTTTTACAAGTGTTCATGTAAAAAACCATTTGTTTATATAACTCACATGCTTGAGTTGACACTTCCAAATAGATGAACACAAATCTATATCATTAAAAGTATATTTATTTGTAGTCTTTATAAAAGTTAAACTTAGAATATAATAAAAAAAATAAAAAATGTATGTGTGCGTGCTGTGTCCCCATGTTTTGTTTTAGACATTAGTTGTGTCAAAGTATCTATGTCGTGTTCGATGTTTGTCGGAATATGTGCTCCATAGATTCTAATTGCTTGCTGCAGAATTGTGATTTGGGTGAAATTGTAAAGTTGTGAACTGAAGCGTAAATTAGCTAAAATCATGTGTGTAAAATCATGTGATTTTACATTGTATTGACTGTGAGCCCGTTTTTGAAGTTGGGACCTTATTTTAGATGGTTTTTATTCTAAGGTTTTTCCCCTCACATTTACTGTTTGTGAACCCTAACTGATTGTTTGAAGGTGTTCTTTGTTTGTCCATTTAGCCACCATTGCTGTTTGAAGGTATTCTTCTTCAGCACTAACCGTCTTCAAAATGCCCCTCTCTGTGCTATTGTTGTTCAAACTTTGAACAGAGCTGCTGCTGCTGTTGTTGTTTGAACCCACCCTCTTCTCTTTTTGTTCTGTCTTGTTTGGACCCAAATTTTGTTCTGTTTGCTGCTCACAGTTCTGAACTGATTTTGGTTATTCATACACAAGGGGTTGGTTATGGCGATGGTGGGGCCAGGCAAAAGCTTGATGTGCTGTGTACTTGTTTTTCGAGTTGTTAAGTTCTTTATGACATTGTGGGTTATGCGCTTTGACTTATGAAGATGACGACTGATATTTATGGAATGTGGACTTTGAATGCAGTTACGCAAGTTTTTAAGTGTTTAGTAGATTTAAGGAATATGGGTTATGTGTCTGATAATATGCATATCAGAACAATTTACAATTTTTATTCCCCTTCCCGCTTAACTACCTTGGTAGCTTAGCTTCTGTTGTGTCAGCTTCAATTCCTTTGATTTCAATTATTTGTTGAGGTAAACACTGAATTTTCACAATTTCTTGTTCCTTTCTCATGAAGTGGGTAGTTTCTCACTCTCTCCATTCCAAGTATCTATCTTTTTCCAAATTTTTGCTATTCCCTTAACACGTCATTTACACATCTGTGATAAGTTTTTACTGAATATTCTTTGACCTTTTGCAGGAATACAGCAAAAACATTTTATGCTGCCAGCATCTTTTTCGAGATTCTTAATCAATTTGGTGCAGTTCAGCCTGATGTGTGTATTCATTCAATGCATTGAACCTTCCATTTTGATGCATGTCTCATTGTATTTGCATGGTTTTCACAAATCCCTTCTTGTTTGGGAACAATTTGCAGCAAAATTATAACTTCCTGTAACTGTATGTTTGATGGTTTTGAGTTTCCTTTACAGCTGGAGCAGAAACAAAAATATGCAGCATGGAAAGCAGCTGAGATAAGAAAAGCTTTGAAAGAAGGAAGGAAGCCCACTGCTGGCCCCCCTGCTGGTGATGAAGATATGTCAGTTCTATTGGGTTCTTCAAGTAATAGATATGTATGATTCAAAACTTAACCTGGTGTCTTCTGAGTTTGATCAGTTAGGAAGAGGTATAAATAGATTAATGAATATAACTTAACAATTAACTTTCAGCTGTTTATTTTTGCAGGATCTTGAGACTACTGAAACTACTGTTACCAGTCCTGGACCAGAATCTGATTCATCACGTAATTATCATAGCCCTGCAAACTACCAGAATACGCCCAGCATTCATCATGCACCTAATTTTCATGATACTGTTAATGACCAACATCATGCAAACATTCCACCATCTATGCCGTTTCATGATAGAGTAGATGATAACCAGCATTCTTCTGTTGATTCCCACTCTTACACACCTGCAGTTCATCCTTCCCAAGACTACCATTCTCCTCCAGCTTCACAAGATTATCGTCCTCCTCCACATTCACAAGATTACCGTCCACCTCCACCTTCCCAAGATTACCACCCACCTCCACCATCCCAAGATTATCATCCACCTCCATCTTCCCAAGATTACCATACGCCTCCATCGTCCCAAGATTACCATCCACCTCCACCTGCCAGATCAGATGGTTCTTATCCGGAGCTCTACAACCATCATCAGTACTCAACCGAGCACTCGCAGCATTTAGGCCCTAACTACCCTTCTCATGAGCCTTCCTCTTATTCTTATCCCCATTTTCAGTCTTATCCAGGTTTTACAGATAGCAGCCTTCCATCAGTCCCATCGAACTATAGTTATTATCAAGGGTCTGATGCTTCATATTCTACCCAGTCGGCTCCACTAACTGCAAACCATTCATCCAGTGCTCAAAACAGTTCCAGCAACAGAAATGGAACTGCCGTTGAACCTAACTCAACTACTCAGACATACCACTATGACAGTAACTACCAGCCACCACCTGAAAAGATAGCAGAGGCACACAAGGCTGCAAGATTTGCTGTTGGGGCACTGGCATTTGATGATGTCTCAGTTGCAGTAGACTTCTTGAAGAAATCACTCGAGTTGCTTACAAATCCATCAGCTCCCCAGTAAGATTTTATGTAAATCATAATGTGGATTTCCATACTTATCGATACAATTAGAATGTCTTGTTTTGTAAAGTATTATATACAGCATGCATTGAAGTGTGAAGAAATTCAGTGAAACATTACTTGAACGAAAATCATTAAATCTGCCTGGAGTATGATGATCTTTCTTGTTGATCTGGAAGTTACCGAGATTCGTCTGTTTGTGAGGATTTTTTCTTTTTTATAAGCGTTTGTCAGAGGATTGTGATACATATTACATTTCTGTTTGATAAGTTTCTGTTGTCTGTCTGGAACAATTCTCCTTTACTTTTCAAGTCTCTTCTCTGAAGTCTGAACATAATTCATTTTTATGTCCATTCATCCATTGATCCTGAGAACTTGAATCCCAGCTGTAAAAATTCCTTAGAAGTTTAGGGTTTAGGGTTTTGGAAACTTGTTACTTAGAAGTTCCGATTCAGCCATTTATACGACTTTGAACAAAGTCATCTGGACAAGCCACATTATTTTGACGGAAATTGCCATATAAGAAGTAAACTGGAATAGGTTTGGTAAGTTTTAAGCGTCTAACCAAACTGTACTTTCTTTTTATACAGCAAGAGTGGATTTAGTTATAGGGCATTTGGGTTATTATCTCTGAAAAGATCCAACAATTGGATCGTAATATGGCTTTGGAAAGAAATGTTATTACGATCTATCGTAACCAAACCCTGTTCTGAGTGTTATGGCTGAGACATTGACTCGACAAGAAACCAAAAGCCATCTTATCCCATGAACTATATCAGTCACGGTGCAGCCTTCAACTTTCTTACTGAACCATCCAAACCCAACAGGTCTGGTCCATTGAACGATTTCACACCTAACCTTAAACCTTCCCTATTACACCTCACCTTTGATATTTTTGTTGGGGAACATTGGTTAGACACTGTTTCTGGCGTCGCACCGTGCAGAAGAAAGCGGCAGCACATTTTCAGAAAAAGTCACCTTTTTTTTTTTTTTGGTTAGTCACCCCTTTTTTAATGGTCCCCTTAAAGCGTTTTTACCTTTTTTGGGTCCATTTATTTTTTACCTTCTGAATGAGGAGGCTTTGTCTCTCGAAGCCCATCTGGGACCAGTATGCTGCTTTTGTCTCCCTCTCACCGTTTTTCTCTATTATTCTGGTAAATAGTTTTATAACAACCAGGAACGTGAGTACAAATGGGCCATGGCCCAAACGCTGCAATTATGCCACATAAAACATTACGCGCAGGCCTGCTTGCAAGCAACCCACTTAGGGGCCTCACTTGTTTTTCTCTCTTTACCACTTTTTAGCTTGATAGCATCGGTCATCTCTTCGTTCTGCTATCCTTTGATTATTGCTTAGGGAAAAATCATTTTTATTAAGAATATTTTATTATATGTGGATGTTCCACTAAAGTGCTATAAAAGGGATTAATTCCCTCTCATAATATATCTCTCATTTTTCTCTACAAACTCTCTAATTCCCATTCAATCTCTCTTACTCTCTTCACTTCATCTCCTCTTCTTCTAAAAATTTATTCCTCTTTAATATTCTTGTTCCAATATTTCATAACACGTTATCAGCACGAGATTCTGACCAACTTAGATCTAGTCAGGTCTACCAAAGGTAATACATGACTATTATTATTATTGTTATTTTTGATAATTTCAATTTATATACCTTATATTATTTATATTTATATATTATAAAAGTTCCCGAAGAACTTATATTCTAAACATCCTAAAAGGATGTATAAAATTATATCTATGTCATAAAAAAAAGTTCCTGAAGAACTTATTTATAAAATATCCTTATAGGATATATAAAATTAATAGTCAAACAACTTAGAATTCTTGAAGAATTCTTAAAATTATTTATTGATATTGATAGTTCTTGAAGAACTATAACGATCTAAGATATTAAAAAAAAATTATTATATAATTTTACGAGTTATTATTGATTTCATTGCTCATTATATTTTATATTTTAGTTTTATACTATCCAATTATGATGTTAGTAATAAATATATATATATATATATATATATATATATATATATATAAAAACACACTAACATAATCTACTAAAATTTAATTAACGGAATTAATATTAATTATATTAATTTATTTTATTTTATTTTATTTTCATCACTTTTACTAAAAAAAATTTTTTCTTTCAATTGCCTACTATAGCTTCATGAGTTCCATTCTGTAACTTCATGTGGCATGCATGTTTATTTTATATTATAACAAAACACCAAATCACAAATTCTTTCCATTGTAATTTCTTGTTTTATAAATTCATGGGAGAGCTAGAGGTTTTATATTATAAAAATTGCTTTCCTACATGCTTTACCATGGGATGCTATACCATTTTGTTAAATTAAATATTATAAATATTCCTTATTGCCATATTACTTCACGGATTGCGCTGCATGATTTGCTTTACCTGTAACTTCACGGATTGCTAGGTATAAAAGAGTTATTATAATTAAATAATATATATATATATATATATATAAATACATATAAAATAAATATTTATAGTCATTGTTAACTTGTTTTATTATTATTGTTATTACCATTATCATTAGATAATTATAATTAATATATTCATTTTGTTAAGTATTATCTAACTTATGTCTCTTGCATAGATATAACTATGTCGAATATTACCAACCTTGAGTTCGTGGCTCTTGACATATCTGGAAAAAATTATTTATCATGGACATTGGATGCTGAAATCCATTTAGATGCAAAAGGTCTCGGAGACACTATTAAAGATGGAAATAATGCATCTAGTCAAAATAAAGCTAAAGCCATGATCTTTTTACGCCACCATATCCATGAAGGGTAAAAAAATGAGTATTTAACGGTTAAAGACCCTCTCGTTTTGTGGAATAATCTAAAAGAGAGATACGACCATCAAAAGGATATAATTCTTCCAAAAGCCCGTTATGAATGGATGCATTTGCGCTTTCAAGATTTTAAAACTGTAAATGAATATAATTCTGTGCTATTTAGAATTACTTCAAAATTGGAGTTATGTGGAGAAAAGATCACTGAAAGTGATATGTTAGAGAAAACATTCTTCACTTTTCATGCATCCAGTATGCTCCTGCAGCAGCAATATCGCCAAAAGGGCTTTACAAAATATTCTGAATTAATTACTTGTCTCCTTGTGGCTGAGCAAAATAATGAATTACTTATGCAAAATCATGAATCTCGTCCAACTGGAACTGCTCCATTCCCAGAAGTGAATGTAGCAACACGTGATCATCATACTCATGGTCGTGGTCGTGGCCGAAGTCGTGGTCATGGACAAGGTAATGCTAGGGGACATGGTATTGGTCGTGGTCGTGGATATGGTTATGATCATGGTCGTGGTCGAAGTCGAAATGACAAATCATCATTTGTAGGGAAAAATAAAGATCGCATAGAAAAGGGAAAAGATGTTCAGAGTAGCGAACAAACAAAAAATATTTGCTACCGTTGTGGTAGCCAAGGCCATTGGTCTCGGGTTTGTCGCACACCAAAACATCTGATTGATCTGTACCAAAAATCCCTTAAGAATAAAGGGAAAACAATAGAAACAAATTTTGCTGGTATGGATGATGTTTATACTCCATTTGATATTGATGATTTTCTTGTTCTTCCTGAAGAAGACATTGACCACTCAGTTGGAGAGGGAAGTGCCCCTAAATAAATTATTTTAATGTTTCATGTAATTTGTTTTGTTATAAATTCTGTCTTTATCAATAAAATTTGAAGTTAAATATTTATTGTTGTTAATTATATTTTTAACTCATGATTTATTATTTTTTTTATTTTATTATTTGAAGAATGAATGCTCACGTGAATAATGAAGATATATGTCTCGTAGACAATGCAACAACTTATACTATTCTCAAGAATGAGAAATTTTTCTACTATATAGAAAAACAAGAAGCCAATGTTAATACTATATCTGGTAGTATAAATATAATTGAAGGCTCCGGCAGAGCCAGTATTTTGTTACCTGGAGGAACAAAATTGCACATTGAAAGTGCATTATATTTTACAAGGTCTCAAAGAAATTTATTGAGTTTTAAGGATATCCGTAGAAATGGATACCATATTGAGACCACAAATGAAGGAAATGATGAATATCTTTACATAACAAAGTTAATCTCTGATAAGAAATGTATATTGGAAAAATTGCCTTCATTTTCCTCCGGTTTGTACTATACATATATTAGTACAATTGAAACAAATGCCATAGTAAACCAGAAGTTTACAAATAAGAATAACTTTGTTATCTGGCATGAACGATTAGGCCATCCTGGAACAATAATGATGCGAAAAATAGTTGAGAAATCAAATGGTCATTGCTTGTCCAACAGACAAATTCTCCAAACTAATAATTTCTCATGTGCTGCTTGCTCTCAAAGGAAATTAATTACTCGACCATCACCAATGAAAATTGGAAGTGAATCACTCACATTTTTAGAGCGTATACAAGGTGATATTTGTGGGCCAATACACCCTTCATGTGGACCATTTAGATATTTTATGATTTTAATTGATGCATCAACTAGATGGTCACATGTTTGCTTATTGTCAACTCGCAACCACGCGTTTGCAAGATTACTAGCTCAATTAATTCGTTTAAGAAGTCATTTTCCTGATTATCCAATTAAGAAAATACGCCTTGATAACGCTGGTGAATTCACATCTCAATCATTTAATGATTATTGTATGTCCATTGGAATTGATGTTGAACATCCTGTAGCACATGTTCATACACAAAATGGACTTGCTGAATCATTGATTAAACGTTTGAAATTGATAGCAAGACCATTGTTAATGAGATCAAAACTCCCAATTTCAACTTGGGGACATGCAATCTTGCATGCTGCAGCACTTATTCGCATCAGGCCTACAAGTTATCATGAATATTCCTCTTTACAATTGGTTCATGGTAAAGAACCAAATATTTCCCATCTAAGAATCTTTGAAAGTGCGATATATATTCCTATTTCTCCTCCACAACGTACTAAGATGGGACCTCAAAGAAGGTTAGGGATATATGTTGGGTATGAAAGTCCATCTATAATAAAATATCTTGAACCTTTAATAGGTGATTTATTTACAGCTCGTTTTACTGATTGTCATTTTGATGAATCTGTTTTCCCACCATTAGGGGGAGAAAATAAACAGTTGGATAAAAGGATTAGCTGGGATGCGATATCTCTATCACATCTTGATCCTCGAACAAAGCAATCTGAACTAGAAGTTTAGAAAATAATTAGTTTGTAAAATTTAGCAAACCAATTGCCTAATGCATTTGCTGATCCAAAAAGAGTGACTAAGTCACATATACCAGCTGTTAATACTCTAATAAAGATTGATATCTCTGAAGGACAATCTAAATTTGCAAATGAGTCTGAAGCCAAAATAAAACGTGGTAGACCTGTTGGTTCTAAACATAAAAATCCTCGAAAAAGAAAAGTAAACAAAGAAGATGGTCGAATTGAGGATATAAAGACTCCAGTAGAGTCTCCTGACATAATCAAGGTTTCAAAACTAGAAGAAACCAAGGTACCTGAAATTGACAAAAAGAAAGAGATCTCTATAAATTATGTCATGGATGGAATACAATGGAATCGACATGAAGTCGATGTTGATGAAATTTTTTCATTCAAAGTAGCTCTTGATATTATAAATGATGATAAGGATCATGAGCCAAAATCTGTTAAGGATTGTGCACAACAAAATGATTGGCCAAAATGGAAAGATGCAATGCAAGAAGAGTTAAACTCACTTGCAAAACGAAAAGTTTTTGGACCTGTAGTCCAAACACCTGCAGGTGTAAAACCAGTTGGATACAAATGGGTCTTTACGAGAAAAAGAAATAAAAATAGTGAAATTGTACGATATAAAGCAAGACTTGTCGCACAAGGATTCTCCCAAAGACCTGGTATTGATTTCGAAGAAACATATTCACCAGTGATGGATGCCACTACTTTTCGATACTTAATAAGTTTGACAATCCGTGAAAGGCTTGACTTACGCCTTATGGATGTTGTTGCAACATACTTATATGGCTCACTTGAAAATGACATCTATATGAAACTCCCTGAAGGATTTAATTTGCCTGAAGCATACAAGACAAATCCTCGAGAAAATTATTCAATTAAATTGAATAAATCTCTTTACGGACTGAAACAATTTGGACGTATGTGGTATAATTGCCTTAGTGAATATCTGTTGAAAGAAGGGTATAAAAATGACCCGATTTGTCCATGTGTTTTTATGAAAAGGTTAGGAAAAGAGTTTGTTATAATTGCAATTTATGTAGATGATTTAAACATCATTGGAACTCTAGAAGAGCTCTCAAAGGCTGTAAATTGCTTAAAAAAGGAATTCAAGATGAAAGACTTGGGAAAAACAAAGTTTTGTCTCGGATTACAATTAGAATATTTAAATGAAGGAATTTTAATGCACCAAAAGACTTATACAAAAAAGGTGCTAAAATGGTTCTATATGGACAAATCACACCCATTGAGTAGTCCAATGGTTGTAAGGTCACTTGAAGTGAGCAAAGATCCTTTTCGACCTCAAGAGAAAAATGAAGAACTACTTGGTCCTGAAGTACCATATCTTAGTGCAATTGGTGCACTGATGTATCTTGCTAGTCATACACGACCTGATATATCATTTGCTGTCAATTTGTTAGCAAGACATAGTTCTTTACCCACAAAAAGGCATTGGAATGAGATTAAACACATATTTCGATACCTTAGAGGTACAATGGACATGGGTTTATTTTTCCTATATGTATCTAAGGCAAACCTAATTGGTTATGCAGATGCGGGGTATTTGTCTGATCCTCATAATGGTCGATCACAAACAGGATATTTGTTTACATGTGGTAGTACAGCAATATCATAGAGATCCATAAAGCAAACAATCACAGCAACATCATCTAATCATGCTGAAATTTTAGCATTACATGAAGCAAGTCGAGAATGTGTTTGGTTGAGATCTATGATTCAACATATTCAAGAAACCTGTGACTTGCATGCTGGAAAATTACCACCAACAATCTTATGTGAAGATAATACAACTTGTATTTCTCAGTTAAAGGAGGGTTATATTAAAGGAGATAGAACAAAACATATTTCACCAAAATTTTTCTTTACTCATGGTCTCATAATGAATGGTGAAATAAATGTCCAACAAGTCTGATCATGTGAGAATTTGGCAGATATTTTCATAAAATCATTACCAACCAAAGTCTTTGAGCAACTAGTATAGAAGATCGGTCTTCGACGCTTACATAAATGTTCTGATGAGGGGGAGAACTAAATACTTGTATATTTAATTATTTATTTTACCCATGATTTTACTTTGTAAAGAATGTTGTACTCTTTTTCCTTCACTAGGTTTTTATCCCACTGAGTTTTTCCTAGTAAGGTTTTAACGAGACACATTCTAAAAATGGACATCCAAGGGGGAGTATTAAGAATATTTTATTATATGTGGATGTCCCACTAAAGTGCTATAAAAGGGATTAATTCCCTCTCATAATATATCTCTCATTTTTCTCTACAAACTCTCTAGTTCCCATTCAATCTCTCTTACTCTCTTCACTTCATCTCCTCTTCTTCTAAAAATTTATTCCTCTTTAATATTCTTGTTCCAATATTTCATAACAATTTTGGTTTTTTAAGGCTATCTCCATGTATTTTATTCGCACGTTATTTTTTACACCAAAATAAACTAATTCGAAAATTATCATATTTAAGTACTATCAATGTGCTGATTAGTTTATTCAATGGTTATTGGGGGAAAGGTTTGAGCGCGACACCAAAATGTTAAATGGGTTTGGATCGTCTTATGTGAGGAAGTAAAATAATATTATCATGTGAAAAATAGAAAGTAAAAAAAAATGATAATATAGATATTTTTTACTAAAAAGGTTTTTTTAGGTGAGAGTGAAAGAGATAAATATGAGTCATGCAACCATACATGAGTAATCATGATAAAAAGTTGTTTAAATTCACATGATCACTTAAAAAGTCACGTGAGTTTTTTAAAAGGTCACATAATTTATATATTTTAATCTCAACCATATATGATAAGATTTAATGACTCAAATTTATTCCTTTTGTCTTTCTCATATGATAGATCATCTAATTATCAATATTTATATAAGGTTTACTAATTTAATTTGTTTAGTGACGTGATATTATCTTGTTGGTCACGATGAGTGGAATCTAATATGTAATAATACATGATATTAAATGAATTGGAGTTAAAATGCAAGGTTCTTTCTAGGTCAATTCATGAGATATGGCATTTGGACAACTTTATCTGTGCGCGTTGGGATGATAAAGGGACAGTGGAACACAAAAGAATGGTACAATTGAGAAGGCTCAACAACAGTGTCTTCGCGTGAAGTGTTCCTCTTCCTCGTGTGTCTCACAGTCTTGCAATCTTGTCTTCATTCCAACATTGTTTAGGATGCTGTCTCCAACTTGGATGTTAATGATCACTCATTGGTATCTTAAAAATTCTTGTGCCAACAGTACTACCTTTTCACCTTTACGGAAGTTATTGGTAGTTTGGTAGATGCAACCGATGCAAATAGTTCTTAGCAGCAACGTTAACTGTACTTCTTCAACTCAACAATTGTCTCTTTGTGTTTGTTTACCAAGCCTTGTCTTCACCGCCAAACTAACTAAATATCAAGTCTCTAAATTTTATCCTACCATATACGTGCCTTATTAAGCTAAGAATTTGCATTCTACATGAGATGCTATAATCATGATTCATATAATATATGTATATTTTTAATCGTAAGTATCTTCCATACAACTTAAAATTTAGTGTCTTTATTTGATAACCTAATTATGTAATTGAAATTTGGTCAATGATACATTAATATTAATGTTGTACGTCATTCGATATACTTTTTAACTTTTTTTGACCAACAGATTAAAAATTTGTTTTTACCAACTTCAACTAAGAATCAAATAACTATTAAGATAATCTTGTTCGAATCTTAATCAGAATTAAAGACTCTTCGATGTTATGGAAGAGTAATAACTCTTAATATAAACAATCACAATAGTAATTTCCTAAGGGGAAAAACGGGTGATAGGTTAAACATATTAAATGGTTAAGCTAAGAAATTAACAAATATCGATGCAGCCTTGACTAAGCTCAGTTAATGGCTTTACCCATTTCTAATTCCCGTATCCTTGGACAGAAAAACTGTGGAAATTGGAATAGATTTTTATTTTTGTTTATTTAATTGCAGTGCAGACTTATCTATATAACAGAAATTAACGTTATCCATTCAACTATGTTCCCTAGTTACTTGTTGATACTAACAAAGGCATGCAATGAAATATGCTAAACTCTTGAAGAACACGTCTCAAGTGTCATATTTAATGTTAGCATGAGTTCATACCACGATTCCCAGTTTCTCACCCTTGTGAGAGTAAAGGGAATGGGAATTAACTTCTCATTCTGTTCCTGTGGGGCTTATTTTAGCCCTCAAAGACTATCTAAGGAAGACTCTTGTGATGTTGGAAAGGACGGTTTTGTAGCATGGATTGTGGAAAATATAAAGCAAACTTACTTTCTGAGATGGAAGAGGTTGCAAGAGAAGAATAAAGAGGGGAAGAAGCAACTGAAAAAGGGGAAAGAGCTCACGTTAGAAGAGTGGCTTCTTAAATCACCAATTATGGAAAAGGATGGTAACTGCAATGGTGGCGACCATTGCAGTTTTAAGCATCACACTGGCAGTGATTATCCCTCAGTAGCTGGAGAAAGAACCCATTTTTCTGATTTCAAGGAATATGGTTTGTCTTTGGAGCAACTCTTAGACTGTGGTGCAACTTTGCCAATGGACAAGAGTATCTCTCTGGAAAATCTTTTAAAAGATGAGAAGGTTGATGTAAAAGAAGTGGAGTTTAATTCGTTGACTAGAAATCAAAGTTGTAAGGCGAAGAAAAGGGTGAGCTTTAGACTGCCAGAAGTGTCAGAAACTTTCACTTTGCATCCATCAGAAGTGAATTTTGAAGACTGTTAGCACATTAGTTTGTTCTGATTCAATGTGACTTGTGAATTTACTAGAATGATTATACATGCTTCAGTTTTGGAGTGCAAGAATACTGGGTTTAAATCCCAAACGTAGCTCAGAATCTAAATCATGGTCAATCTTCAATTTGATTGTAAGGTTCTAAACTAGTCGAATAATATGAATATGATATTCATCTGGTCTTGAGGTTTAGAGAAGAAGGGAGCATAATGTACTTTGAATTTGTTCCCTTTATCTGCACCGTTTGATTTGGTTAGAACTTTTCTTGATAGGACATTTCTCTTCTTGCTTCTAAGTTGGATTCATTTTAAGGTTTCAATATCAGGTGCTTAAAGATATTAACAGCACTTCTCATCAGCTGATATATTTTTGCTATTCTGTTCTTTCTTCCCTGCTGTTTCCTTTTGTTTTAACATGATTCCTTCTCTATATTCCCTTTTTCTTTGGTGAAGTTCCCCCTTTTTCGTACTATCTATGTATGTATACCAGGTTTTGTTATCGATCATAGCATGCAATGTATATTTTTTTTGTTTGATATACATTATTTCAGTTCAAATCGAGACACTATAGATGACAAAGTTCTTCCTACTAAGTTTTTAATTCAATTGGATTTTCAAGGACTCAAAACTTAAGGCCATTGATTAAGTTAGAACAGCTCTTTCATGTGTTGTGTATATTTAGCAAAACATGTGGTTGGCATGGCTAATATAGTGGTAACAGTCAGCAAGGATTAGAAATGTGCTAGGACAATCAAGGAATAAGTTAAAGCATTTGTTAAAAAACAAAAGCCTTCTTTCGACATTTCAAGTGTAAGGGAACAGAACTAATAATTTATCTACCTACTAGATCGTCAAGTTTAATATTAATTATAATAATAATAAAGCTGTTAGATTGATGAGGAAGAATGGACAGTGTGACTGAAAACAAAAAGTGTATCCAACAATCCATCTTGTTAGGTACATTTATTCATTCAACTTTCACAAGATATGGACACTACAATATGTATGCTATGAGAAAACAATATTAGTTCAGATCCAAGGGAACGTAAGTCCGAAAGTACATAATGTGTAGCATAGTATCTATACAGTCAGCAATATAACACACAAACAACACGCAAAAGTGAGAAAAAAGAGATTGAAAGTGATCAACCTCTCGTTTTCTGTTCCTTTTGTGCATTTTTGACTCCTCCGCAGTAATTCCACACACACAAAAAAAAACAGATAACAACTTCAGTGCAATTTCTTAGGTGTTCTCTTAGTGTTGGTCTTTGATTAAAATGGAAGTTTTACCTTGATAAACTACAAAATAAAGATTGACATTAATAATGGTTGATACATAATGTTGAAGTGAAATTCCAATTCTCATTGGAGAACAATACTAAAAATACTCAAGGAATTACATTTAAGTTATGTGAAAGAATAAAAAAAGGGAGGGGGTGGAGGAAAGTTTTGTCTTTTGGTTATCTTCAAGTGACCTTTTTTTTGTTGGTATCTAATCATTGAGCAAAAGAAAGGGATGCAACAATGTGAAAGAACTGTAGCTGCTCTAATAGCTCTTTGGCATGACAAGTGGCTCGTTTCTCCACTCTAAGAAATAGCTCCTCACTTAGTTTGTCACCAATGTGGGCATCAACAAGTACACCAGACACGGTTCTGCAGCTGTTGGCTAAAGCCCTTCCCACTTCACTTGCATCATCTGGTTGGTTCACCACAAGTGGGCTTCCTCCTTTGAATACCTCAAGCTTGTCTATTGCAAATGAACCATTAGCTTCAACCACTTCCTTGAAGTCTTGCAGGCTTGGTGCATAAACTGGAATGTTAAAACTGTCTCTTTTTTCTTGGCTTATTAATCCCTGCCATCAATAATTAATATGCCTTACTTCAAAATACTATTTGTTGCATGTCAATGCATTAAAGGAGATTGAGATTCAATTGGTATCTGCAAACCAATCAAGATTCTTCTTTTGAAAAGGTAACATAAAAATTCTCACATAAGTAATAAGTAATATAACAGATCATGAGTTCGGATCCTCCCACCGACAAAAAAAAACTAACAAATTAGACAGAGTAATAAAATATGCGATTAAAAAATGGATATCACATTACATATACTCAAAGTTGGTTATTAAGTCAGGTTTGGTATGACATGTTTTAGTTACTGAAATTGTTCCAAGTACTCAATACATTCTATTGTGTTGGTGTTAATATTCTGTACTTCATTGATATACAGTTTTGGAATTTAGACGTGTCTTAATAGTACATGCCTTTGACTCTATTCAAAGACTTTATTGGGTCCCACATATAGAGGGCTAGGAGGATCATTATATGAAACTTGATCATCAGATGAATGCATATCCATTTTGTCTATAGCTTTAGAACATGTTGATGTGATTCAGTGTTTGTTCTAAAGTCTTAGATATCCAAAACCAAATTGTTGGTCAATATTATGGACCACACATGACACTGCCAGCCGGCAATAAATCATTATTTCTGCCGACATGGTGATGAATAAATGGAGGGCTAGATCAACAGGGGTGATTCATCAATGGTTGGGACCAAGTTATTTAAAACGTGGCAAGTGAAAATTCATTATAAGTTACAACACTGTGTTTTTAATCTCTACAGTGTCTCCAACTCCTTTATGGTCTGCCAATGGGCAAATAGATAGAAGGGTATGGGAATGTGAATGTGAATGAAGTGGTCACACACAAGAAGCAAGAAGCAAGCATGCATAAAAATGTTAGTGATTTATGATAATTACCTCTTGGACAAGATCATCCCAAGCATCCTGAAAGTGGGTCCCAAAAAGAAGGCCTGCCCCACCTTGGTCTGTGGGGTCCACTGAAGTTCTGCCCAAGCAAACCAAGAACATGGACCCCTCTCTCTTCATCTCCACTGACCTTGCACTCAGAAAGCCTGCCAAGTCTGTTTGGAATTGTTTCTTGTAGCCATTTGCTGTGCTCTCACCAGCTCCATGGATGAACACCCTCCCTTTGTTGTATGCACTAGACCTCTTGTCCATCACACATTCTGGCACCTGCATACACCCAACTAATATTTTCAAAATGGGTCTCATCATAAAGCCAATAAGGATATCAATTAAAACAAATAAGAGATTCCAAATATGATTCAACTATAGAATAAAATCAAACTAGATATAATCAAACTAATTTATAATTCAACCGGTTTGACTAGACCAATTTCACAAGTTTCAACAACGATACTTTGCAACGAAACTACTTAAACAATTCAAACAATTCATTAATTAAAGAGTTTGATTTTGATGCGTTATCATCATCATACATAGTAGATGTAACTTTTTTAAAGTTGTTTTTATGCAAGTTGTGGAATGTTTGGAGCATTAAACTCACTATTGGTCATGGAGTTATATTATGTATATATACTGATATACATATATGCATCTCACCAAATTATGCTTCCTTGCCATTATATTTTACTGTACAAAATACAGTGCACACTTTTGTTGCAAGAAGTCGATTTTGGGGCAGTGAAGTGCATGTTATGTGACTCTATGAGGCCAATAGAAACCATATGCTACACGTAGGAATCCCAACTGCAAATATGTCTCTTTTGGAAATAAAATTCTATGTGCCGGCCCCATATATATTATTGAAATTCAATAGGCACGAAAGTAGAAGAACATTGGGTGGCTTATGCATGCATTGAAAATAACTGTTCAAACACGTTATTTGTTTCCCTGAAACATGGTCCTGTTTCTCAACCTCATAGACCATGAATTTGTTGCATTCACTTTTTGACCATAGGTTAAGATTTAGCTTTCCAATTAAAATGGACTTATCCTCAATTAGGAAGAGTCAAATATCCCTTTCATGTTGTTTTAGAAATTACATTAGACAACATAAACTATGGAACAATTTATTTCTAAAGAATTAGAGTGGAAAGAAGCGACAGTGAGACAAGAACATTAGAAATTGACCATTTCCTTTGTTTAATTAGCTTATTAAAAGAAGTGGAGAAAAATTGAAAGCCTTGCAATTTAAAAATCTTAAGGGAAAAAAGATTTTTTATATGAGGACAAAATTTAGTTTTTATTTTCCTACAATGCCATTAAAAATATTTGTTTATATGTTAAGTCCATGGAATCTAATGGATAATAAAGTAATTATATGTAAAAACAGTGTTTTCTTTCACTCAAATAAAACTCTTCCTTCTTTACTTCTTTTTTTATACTTCTCTTATTTTTAAAATTCATTGGATGTACATTTAATTGACCTTTTATTGTATTTCTTTTTACTCCATTATTTCTTGTTTCTTTCTTCACATCCAAACAAAGCATGTGTGTATATTGATGGGTGTTGGGGGAGTGAATTAAAAGACTATCGAAAGTCCCGAAAACGAGAATTTACTTCAAGGAATCAAGGGGTTTATTTTCCCTTCTTTTTAATCAAAACAAAAAAAAAGGGTTTATTAAATTAAACGTAATCGTGATTCACCAAAGTTTCCAATAAATGTGTGTGGTACCTTAAAGTTGGAGTTCTAATCGAAAGGTTCATAAAGATCTTGAGCAAAAGAATGATGAAAGATAGAAAAGTCATAGAATGATTTGAAATAACTTATAATTTTGCTTAATAATTCAACCACTTCAAGTTGCAAAGTAAGACAAATAAACCAATAAACGAAAATTTTAGGATCAAGTAACAAAATATCCAAAACTTTTCCTTTCCAAAGAATATAACTACTAAGAATATCATTAGAGTCCTTTAATTTGGAAAAAAAAATCCATACTACTAAAAACAATTCTATATAAAAATATAATTAAATTTGAGTCCCAACCTAAATGTCACGAGTTTAAATCTTATTATTAACACTATTAACACTTGTAACAATAATTAAATAACTATCTGTTAATATTTGAAGAAAGCTTATGATTAGTTACCTGAGATAGCCAATGCAAAGAGAAGGCTGAGTGGAAAACATCAACGGACCTTGCCGGAAAAAGTCTCCGGTAGAAAGAACCGGGGACTCCGGCGGCGAAGTAGGAGCGGTGGTTGTTGGCGGCGAGACATTCCTCCATGCTAACGCCGTAGTTGGCGAGTGGAGGAAGGAGCTGAAAGAGAGTGTTGAAGTCATTGCTTGGAAGGTCTGAAAAGAAAGCAGAAAACTCAGGTGGCTCACATCCTAAAGCCTCATATCTCTTAATTATGTGTTTTATGATCACATCCACCACGTTGATGGTGTTGCTTCCACATGAACACCCCAAGTCCACCACCACAAATGCCCTTTCACCACCGTGAAGAAGCTCAACTCTATCTAGGGTTTCCTTCAACAGGTGAAGCATCGATTTGGCATGTATAGCCTGCATTAATTAGTGTCATGTATCATAAATTAATCACATGTTATTTTTCTTTTTAATTTTTGTAATTAAAAAAAACATACGTCAAATTTAAAATTCAGTTGGATGGACTTTGGTTGTATATATAAAACTGTCAAACAAAGAACTATGGTGTGAATATGTATAGTATGTAATGTATGATATGAGAGCATGCATATATATAACACACATATAAGAATGAATATTGGGAATTTAAATAGGTTATTTATATAGTTATTATAGGAGCTAGAATTAATGGAGACCTATATAGTTTTGTTTTGATTTATTTATGTATTAGAAAAATATGTAAGGGATGAGAAGAATGGATACCTGGGCTTGGGAATTGTTGGCATAACTGGCCTCTCCTTTCCCTCCTTTCATGCTAAGCAACTTCTCAAGTTCCATATTGGACACAACAACATTGTCTCCCATGGGAGCCATATATAAAGTGGTTTTAATGATTTGATGAGATGAATTGATGGATGTATCAAGCAATGTATGTTTGGAAAACTCAGAGAGAGAGAGAGAGAGAGGATATTGTAGAAGAATAGATGAGAGGGGAGAGATAAACTTTTTTTATATTTCACTCTCAATTGAAACTCTCCCTAGATTGGGCTGCCTCTTTTATAGGCAAATAGCATGTTAAAAATTAGTAAAAACTGTTTTTGAGGGTTAAAAAAACAATATTCTTCTTTTTATTTCATCACTTCCTCTGTCATATTCCACATCACTTTTCTCAATTTTTTATGATTTTAAAAAATTGGATCAATAAATCAATGATAATAAAATATATTTTTAACATTATATAATATACTTTATGATATATTAATAATAAATTATGTAAAAATTAAGTTAATCCGATTTTTTCACTTGACCGGATCAGCGAAGATTTACGACGGTCTAATTTTAAGTTTCCGACGTTTAAACGGAAGATAAAAGGGCAAAACAACCAGCAATTATTTGTTGTTGTTGTTAATTTGTTATGATGATAAATGAGTTAATTAGTTAACTATGCAACAGGAAAACAAAAATTATAAAAAGAAACTCGGAAAAGGGTAAAAGCACATAATATGGGCCTCACGTGCAACACGTAAGGCCCAAGACTGGCGCCGGATTTTGATCTTTGTATCCACAAGCTACACATTAGTATATATTTATTTCTTGACCCAAATAAAAGTGTATATTTATTTCCAATAAAAAAAACTACAGATTTTGTTAGAAAAATATTAATTATTCACTTAGTGTAACATCTTCGACCAATTTGTTTCCACAAGAGAACAAGCCTAAATTAGATAAATTTTATATAGATTAAGAAAATAGATTAATAAAATGTTAGCTTTTTTTTGTTATTTTAAAAATTTTAATCCAGTTGATATTTTAAATCGCATGCCACTTGTTTAAACAAATACATAACATAAAAAATCAATCCATATCAACTTAAAAAACATAAGAGAATAGTTTGAGTAAGAGACTGAATTTTTATTTTATTATATAATCTTCAGAAAAGCATGAAATCATAAGTTAGTAAGTGCTATACGAAGGTTTTCATCATAGACTTTTTCGCCCTAGGTTAAAAAACATTAACTAAATGCATAATGATATAGTAAATGGAGAAGTTTACAGTAAAATGTAATGCTAGATAGCTTTAGATTAATGTATTGGAAATTATTGAGTAATGATACGTATTATAAGGGGACAAGCAGCTAGCTAAATGGTAAAAAAAAACAAATAAGAAGTGACAATAAATAAGGGTTCTTTATGCTACGTAAGTTTACTTTCATTTGGTGAAAGTTTGCCAAATAATTAAGTAATAACTTAATTATATTGATTACTCTTTAATAAGCAACTTTTACATGGAGTATGTTATTAAGTGTATTGTTGTGGGAAGATTGATTACTTTTGTCGGCTATTTAGGGCTTTATTATAAAATAAGAAAGAGTCAAAGTAATACATTAAAAGACAAATGATGGTTAATTATTTCTTTATTAATTAAGTCATCAACCCAGAAATCAAGGTTCTTCAGTTTCTTTCTACCTAACAAATGAATTAAGGGGATGGTATTTCATTAGTGGGATTAAAATGGTAAATCAATTAGGTTATTATTAGAATCAACTTACATATTAGGAAATTTATCTTTTATTTTTTTTAGGTTAAAAAAATTACTGTTCATTTGATATAGTTAGGGAAATAAAGTTATGAAAATGAAAAAATCTAAAAATTAATATTGATATTTCATACGGTTCAAAACAGTCAAAACTTCATTTTTAACTATAGGATCTAAAACTCATCTTTTTTAAACCTCAGTTCTACAATCAAAATAAAGAAACAAACATATGCTTAAACCAAAAAAGAATGTCTGTTAATGAAATCACGTTTCAGATAGATGCATGCATGTCCTCAAAGTTAAATTCGTCTTTAGTTGGTAGAAATGCAACGAGGAGGTTCTCAGAAAACAAAAGGAATTGAATGACATATTCTGTTGCTTACACACAACACATTAATTCAGCAACTAATTGTTTCTTTGTTTAAATATGGTCAAATAAAGTTTATATGAAACTGTGTGTTTCTCCCTTGTAAAATGAAAACGCTTAAAAGCGGTTGAAAAGGTTCTACTCTGTTATCGGTCAAAAGAAAAAGATGGAGGATATTACCAATCGATTTCCAAAATTAAAGATGAGATTCTTTAGCTTCATGACCAGGTTTTGGAAAAGTTTAATTATATTATAAGCCTACTCTTAGGCTATGTACTACTGACAATATATCTTTCTGCAGTTCTTTATACTTGTAATGTTTATAACTTCGTATCATATAATAACTAACTAAATTATTTATTGTTTCCAAAACTAAAAGAAATACACTATAAACATATTTTTAACAATACAATGAAGCATACATGTACACAAATGCCGATCCTACCATATTGTTCAACTCGATACATTAAAAACATGTAAAAAAAAATAAGTTGGAAATTCTAGTATATCCTATCGAGGGTTAGTGTACTTGTTTGACAATATTAAAATCAACACAAAGTATTTTAAAAGAAGAGAAAATGAGTCATATATATAACGCACACTTATTTAATTTGTTCAAAATTAAGAAAATGTTAATTTTTTCAGCTCGTTTTTGGCCCGTATGCATGGGGCCAGATTATAGTAGCTGAAGGACTAAAGTTGGTTTGTTCATTCCACCATTTTGGATGGCAAACTCGATAGACACACCTATTTTATCATCCTTATTACTCCACACTTAAAAAAAATCAAAATTAACAAAATAAAATATGTGATATTAATGTTATAAGGTGTAATTATTTACAATATTATAATATTATCTTTTGTTCTAAATATAAGTAAAAATAACTAATTTCACACATTAAAAAAGTTGGCTAAAACTAGTTATTTACATTAATACTATAAAATATTTAATGTAGTTGTCTTAGGAATATATATATAAAGAAGACATATTTGATATATGCAAATATTTAATAACATTGAAAATGTATATTTGTTATTTTAGGACAATGTTTCATTGATAATTTTGCTTATATGTTTTCCTTTAAAATGTGTTACTAATGACTATGTTTCATATATAATTCTTAATTAATGTTTTGTAACATCTTGATTGGGAAGGTTAATATAATTAATGATAGTTATGTTAATTTCTGAAACTCATTGGGGTAGGTTTTGAGTAACCCGAAGTTATCCGATTGGTTTCATAAATTAACCAAATGATCTAAAAGACAACTTTGCCCTTGTAGCACATCGAACTAATTGCCTCGCTTCCATTTCCTCTCTCGTGTGCATGACAAAAATTTAACCGTTAGGTTTTGTCGTATTTTTGTCGACATTAGTCTTAAAATTTGGCTAAAACTTCATCGTTGAAGAAAATCTGTCCCCTCCCTTAAAGAAATCTGAAGAAACTTAAGGGACTACCTTATAATGCCTTCAAAGCATGACTGTAAAAAATCATTTAAAAATTCAACCATTCAGTTTTATCATATTTTCATGGATTGTTAGACCTCTAAATAAGCTAAAAGTGTATTATAGAAAGAAGGGAAAACAATAAAAATTAAATCTTTAAATCTATCTTTATCTTTATTAGTAGATAGGTTAGTTTGAGGTGGTTAGACTGTTAACTAATCTCTTATATCTTTATCTTTATTAGTTATATGTTAATTTGAGATGGTTAGGGTGTTAACCAATCTCCTATAAATAGCTCCTCTGTTTTCCAACAGAGACAGATCTTTCTTTTTATTGCTTAACGTAAAATGTAACACCCCCTTATATACACGAGACATATATCTATTCTTCTTGCTTTCTTTTAAAGATATACATATTTATCACTTCTTATCTCGTGTATACAAGGACGTATATACATCTGATTTTCTTTGAATTTTAAAAGTAAAAAGTTTCAAATTATTCATAATGATAAAATGAACTTTCAAAAAATCATAAGTGATCAAAGATTACAGTATCATATCCAAAGAATAAGGTTTATTAAAGTTTAACCTTTACATTGATTTACAATCATCCAACTTAATATTGTATTAAGGTAAACTAAAACTAAAGATTTAATACCTCTACTTCGAATGTAACCAATTATTTCCTTATCTTCAAACCATGTGATTTTGAATCCTATTCTTGTCACATCTCTTCTCCTATCCGATTGAGGATGAGACCAATTTACCCTCTTGTAATTTCATCCTTTCATCTTGAACTGCTAGCTATATATCATATAACATATATTTTGGACACAAAATTCAAACAAGAAGGAATGAGAAACAGAATATAATACTTTACAGATAAGACATAAGCATAAGGGATTTCACAATCTAATATAATAATTTCAATCACAATCATATACATAATCAATTATGAATATAGAGTTTTCATAACATAACAATTATATTTTCATTCACAACCACCCATATAGAATGTCACAATCACATGAATGTCATGCAATATTTTTAATACTATCATCTCATTCATCATATGCATGTGGGCCCTTAAAGTTTTAGTTTGCACTGGGCCAACTAGGAGTTTACACTGTTCCATAAATTCTGGATAATAATAACATAAATGCCTTCATGGCATATGAACAGCTCAACTGGCGTGGAAACACTTAGAGACTAGTCAGACTGAGAAAGTTTTTATTGTGAAAGTACCCGACACTAGGGAGCGACCCCAGGTCACCTGAAGCACCCTTTCACACCCTCTCATCCCAAGGCTCGAAATTCAGCCTCCTCTAATGTATCCTCGGTTTCTATAATCCGTCCCCAGGAAATATCACATCTCATTTCTCTTTAATGATTCATGATGCATGAACTACTCGCATATTTAGTTGGTTAAGACTTTTAGAAACTCAATTATTAAATACCATAAAGGTTCACAAAATCATCTCAATGTACATTCCCATAAGTTCTTCTTTGAACTTCTGTTATACAAAAACAAATTTAGTACAGTCTTCAAATTCAGATCTCACCAAAATTGAGTTTCCAAGTCTTAAATATCTCAAAACGTTCTCTTAAAAAACTTCACATATTTACATAATCTTTCCAAATTTGAATCTTAACTAGATTGAGTTTAGAAATCTCGACTATAAAATATCCTTTAGTTATTTCGTTAGGGAAAACCAATTTAAATTTCTGATTTCTAAAAGAATATATATATATATATTTTTTAAAATCATTAATTAAGAATACTTAAAACTATAAAAATTTTCTTTAATTCAAGAATTAATTATCTCAACCTCTGATTTTCATAAAATAGCTTCTTTCTAATACTATATTTTATTCTAGAGATTAAAAATAAAGTTAATGAAAATTATTTCTAAGAAGAAATAAAAGACTAGAATAATGATAAAATACTTTCTCTTAGAATAAAAATTTAAAGAGTAAGGTGAGAAAATTTTTACTGAGTTTTAACTTTTCGTCATGCTTACTATATGCTCAAACTCCATATCACAAGGTCATCAATCATAATAAAATATTATCAATCACAATATCATCAATCATAATCAAATAATGTCAATCACGATCAAATAATATCGATCATAATTAAATATCATCAATAATAATTATAAACAAATCAATTAAATATAATTTAAATTTTAATGGTTATTTAAATTATTAAAATTGATTTTGAGTCCTTATAGTTCATTCCTTGCATAGGTCTATGTAAGTCCATATAATCCAATCCTTGTATAGGTATAGTTTAGTCCATATGGGTCATAGTGGTCCAAGTCCTTGCATATGTATAGTGCAGTTCGTATAGGTTATAAAAATCTAAGTCCTTGCATAAGTATGTTAGAGTTAGTTAAACCAGATATTTAATTTAAAATTTATTAAAAATTTTAAGTTAAAAAGTTAATATTTAAAATAATAATATGTTCAAATTTAAAAGGAGTAGAGGACTCCTCTTATTATTCTTATGTCTTTTCATATTATACTCTTATCTCACCCCCTTACCTTTTGTATACTGATTCGTTATTGTAAATCTGTGCATGCCTCGTCTCCGAGTTTTAAAACATACCAATTTCATTTTAATATAGTTACAAGATGAAAATTAAGATCATTACTTAAAGCAAAAATGGTAAATTTTAAATAGTGAATAGTGAATAATGAATAGTGAATAGTGAATAGTAATAGTAAATAGTAAAACATGAATAGTAACGGTAAATAGTAAATCATGAATAGTAACGGTAAATAGTAAATCGTTAATAGTAACGGTAAATAATAAATCGTAAATAGTAACGGTAAATAGTAAAACGTGAATAGTAAAGGTAAATAGTAATAGTAAATAGAAATTTACTATTTGAATAGTAATTTACTATTGAAATAGTAATTTACTATTGAAATAGTGTTTTACTATGTAGAATAGTAACTTAAAATAATATTATTTTCAATATAATAATAGATTTTTAAAAACGATATAAAAATAACCCTAAAAAATATAAAAGAGATGTATTCGTACCTTAGAATTTTAGCAGAACCTTCTTCCAAAAAAAATTATTTCTCTCTCTTACTTCCACCACTATCTCACTAGCACTACTATATTAAAAAAACTTAATCTGAAATTGTGAATTCTAAAGAAGAATTCCTTCGGTATTTATAGGAAAAAAATTACTATACATTTCATTATTTTAATATAAAAGTACTGTATATTTTTTGAAATTTAAAACATGGTTACTGTGCACCTTTTGAAAATTTCATATATGCACAGTGTTTTGCATAGTAAATGTCGGCAGAATTTTTAAGTCAAATAGTAACCTTTCACTCGGTATATTTTAAATATTGAAAATTAATCCTTTTTGAAAATTACCGATATTGTAACGTCCTAGGTTATTTTTACATTTATCTTTATTCAAACGATTACATTTTACAATAAATTTTTTCTTTTCCTTGAAAATTTATCGATATTTAGAGAAAACAATTTAATTCGAACACAACGGATGAGAGAAAGGCAAATCAGGGCGTCTCGCTTGAGCGGGGTCCCTACTCGTCTAAGCGAGATTCCGGACTCTCACTTAGACGAGGTGCTGTTCGTGAACGAACACCTTTCGCACATCGGATTATACCTAACGTACAACCGGTCTCGTAAAACTTCACTAAAAAAAAAAAAGGTTCTGTGAACCCACGAAGTTACCATAAAAACATATGCGTATAACAGTAATATGTTTTTGAAATATATTTTTCATTCAATCCGGTCTCAACTAAGCACAACTGATAATTACACTATGGAGTTTTTATACACACATAAGACTCTATAAAGAGTCATTCAACTTCATCCGGACCCTGGCACCGTTCTTCCCCTTGGCGCGGCTCCACGGCTCCTTCCCCCTCCCTGACTCTGGTTACTAAAAAAAAATGCAAGGGTGAGTGTTTGGCATAATAATTAATATAGAACGGAATTTAACACTATACATGCATATCAACACATACGCCTCAAGCATCATCTATAAGTAAGCATACCACAACATAACGAATTTCATGCAATAACTGTATTAGACCAGCTACACAATCTCCATCACATTTATCATATTCTTCACATTCATCATATACATCACATTCATCACATTCATCACAACTGACTCTCATACAATTTGACTCCTAGTATCCGGATACTAAAGGATTGGCCTTTAGCTGGGGGTCCTACTTGACACCCCGTGAACCCTGCTTGGTTCACCGAGTCCTGCTTGACTCTCCACCTCGACCACTGGGTCCTACTTGACCACTGGGTAGCTCAACTGGGCACGAAAGCCACGGGAGCCGGAAATGAGGGGCTATCATATACCGTCGGCCATCCCATACCACATAATCATTCAACCATTTACCTTTCATAATAATATCTATTTTCTCATCCCTCGGGTAGCCTGCTTGCTAACCCAGAGTCACATAACACTGATCATTTCACATTAGATATCAATTTTCTCATCCATCGGGTAGCCTACTTGCTAACCCAGAGTCGCATAACACTGATTACGTCAATATATTAAATATTTCAAGATCATGCATGATAACTCAACCACAAACACAATTCTCAACTCATCAATGTACATTATCACACATGCACAAGTATAAACACACAATTACGTTTAACAACATTTTCCTTTAGTCTGTTTACGTTACTTCAAAGATCGGAATAAGAAGTAAGTCCTATTCTAATTAATTATAACCCGAACACCCCCCTTACTCTGGTTCCACACTTTGATGATCTGCTCTCTGTGTCGATTTCTTTCTCTGAGCACCGGTTCTGCAATCTCAACTCCTTCACTCAATCTTCCGTTGCTTAGCCTACTACCTACGGATCATGAAGTACAGCTTCATCACTTCAACGTCCTTAATTCATGGACAACATCTGGTCTCACACTCACCAGGGGAGTGGAGAACAGCCACGAATATAGCCATGCATGGCTCTTAACGGCCAAAGAATGGAAGAAATAAGGGAATTACAATTGGATTGGATCAGTAGACTCACCTGGAAGTCTCGATCACAGGAATGAGGTTAAATTGTAGTTCAAACACAAATGGAGTCTCACTCCAGTGCATGCAGATCAGCGTTAAGAGAGAAGAGGCAACTGGAAGAGAAGGAACAAACTGATAGTAAAGGTAACTTGTGTAAAATGAAGAGGAAATGAAGGGAATCTTCATATATATATGGCTCATGGGCAAGATCGTCTTTTCCTTAATTTTATTTGTATTCTTACTATTTTAAACTATTGCTTAGTCATCAAATCAATTACACGTGTTTATCCCTTCAACGCCCACGTAGTCATAGTCCTCTAATAATTCGCTAGAGTGTAGGTCCGATATGAATATCGACCCCGCCGTCCTAACTTAATGTTCATACCTCGGAAATCCGAGCTACAACTTGAGAGATCGGATATATCATCCGCTCTCGACTATTTGTCACACACGTCCGTTGTTTCAGTTAGTGTGAAGTTAATCAGGGATGTGACCCCGTGTGAGGCGCTCTCCCCACAACGGTAGGACCAGACCGCCTAGCCCTGTCCGCTCTTCACCCACACTTCCGCTCTTTTAACTCCGCCTGCTCGCGTTTCAGATACCGACCTCGACACCGGCTCAGACAAAATAAATACTAAATAGAATTTCTAAACATTCACTAATATTTCCCATTTCATAATTTTCATTAAAACATCAGGGATGTTACAGATATTATATCAGTTCTTACTAATTTTATGATAAGTAATATAAAGTTTAAATTTTAAAAATCTAAAATTTTCTATTAATAAAAATTTATTAGTACGTTTTCAATTTTTTTACGATTGGTAAAAATCAAGATTTTACTCAAACCGATAATTTTTAGATAAGTCTACTTGAAATTGATTTTAGAAAATTTTCTTATAATTTAACTTTACATTCTTGTAAATATTTTTAATTTTAACTAATTTATATGAATTTAAAATTATTTAAAATATATTATTTTATTAAAATATTTCAAAATTTTCAAAAAATTCCAGAAAATCATAAATATTATGTAGATCAAAAAGTTCTAAAGAACCATAATCTAATTCCTTCAAAATTTTATTTTAAAATTCTAATAATAGTTAAATCTTAAATATGTAAAAACATAAATATAAGAACATAAAATAAAAATGGTGAATACTAAAGATATTAAAAATTCTTAATATAATTTTCTTAATTAGTGAATACCAATTAAGTCATTTTAAAATTCTCATTCAGAAATATTTTCATTTTTTTTATTATTATTTTAAAAAATAAATAATTAAATATAAATACCAAAATTTCAAAAAAAATGATAATAATATCTATTTTCTATTTGTGTTGAAAATGAGATGTTATACAAAACTGGTTTAATTCCAGTGTGAGAGGAGTAGACTCCTTTGCATAGCTCTTTTTTTTTCTTCTGAAATCAATAAAATTCAAGGACGAATAACGTCCTTTTTATCTTCTTGGAGGTATAAGATACCTAACAATTGGTCGGACCTGCCATTTTGTGTTGCTGCTGCAATAGAATCACGTTTACAACTAGTTGAAAACACGATCAAGAAACATGGAAGCAAGCTGGGGGAACTACAGAAAGATGTCGCCTACATCAAGGAAAATATGCCTGATTTGAATCAAATCAGAGGTCTTAACATGGAATGTCTAGCCTTCAAATTTGGCTAAAAAAATCATGCAAAAATTCAACCGCACGATTTTGTCAAAAATTTCATGGGCATTAGCCTTCAAATTTGGCTAAAAATTCATCGTTTAAAGAAACCTGCCCCTTCCCTTGGAGCTATCTGATGAAACTTCAGAGACAACCTTACAATGCCTTCCTAAGCATGGTCGTAAAAAATTATGTAAAAATTCAACCGCTTGGTTTTGTCATATGTACTGGTCTGGACCGGGGTCTAGGATCCGGTGTGGGACCAGCCACAAGAGTGCAGGTGTTTTTAGGGTTTGCACACCGAAACAGTGTATATCCGATGTATTAATCCGGTCTCTCAGTGGGAGAGGCCGGTCTTGTTGTCCTGGAGATCCTTCACACCAACGATTCGCGTTGCAGGGGGGCGAAAGGTGGTGCCACCTGCAAAGATTCTCCGACGCTCAAGTCAGAAGAGTGTATGAACTCAATGAATACTCAAGCGAAGTAATAGTAGAATGTAAGTTAGGACAACGATACCATGCATTTGTATTGAAATATGCTACTTATAGTTGTACGTCAAAGAATGAGTCGTTGGATACAGGTGGGTCCCTTAGCTCTGATTGCGTGTATATTGTGTCAATCAAAATGGCTCGTCTTTCAGAATGTGTCAGGAGGGTAGGTCAATTATCAGAGTACGATCCTCTAGGGAAAGGAGAGGATAATCACCTTTTCCGCATAATCTGCTGACACGTCCACTTACTTTCTGAAACCATTGATGTGACTTATTTTGCTACAAACAGTGTCTTCGTTGATAAGTTATCAGGGGCTCTTCTCTTGCTGTGAGGGAAAAGCCAACAATTATATAAATGTCCTGTAACAATGAACATAGAACCGTTATGGAGAAAATGAATGGTACTGTCGTGGAATGAGGGCGGACGGCTAGACAACGGATATCCGGTGTGGTAACGTTGAACCAGGACACCGGTTTTCCTTATATGAGGACACTCTGACGTCACAAGAATGGGGGCCGGTATCTAGACCGGATCATTTATCCCCTAGCTTGTATGAGGGACTGTTAAGTTGCTCATATAAGCTACACAACTCTTTAGAGAAGTCTAGATGCCGGTAGTACATTCTGGTAAGTCTCTGGGAACTCGGTGGTGTCCGCTCTAGTAAACGAGTGACCGCCCTTCTCGCGTTGTGTACAACGAATTCAGACAACATACAATAAGTAATGGAAATCCCAAGAGTCTTTGAAAATCGAAACCCTTGGTATTCGAAAAGTGGTTGGGAGGCATTAAACGCGTACAGCATGATTGGACAGTAAATGCGTTTTTTATGTAAGAGCCATCATTGCCCAAGAGTGTAACCGTCGATTGGGCTTATTGGGCCTGGATTCAAACTGAATGGGGGCCCATTTTGCCAAAATATTTACTGAAACGTTACTGTTTTCGCGCCTGTATGTGATGAAACGACGGAGTCGTTTCAATTTGAAGGGGTTGCGTTTTGATGCAAGCCTTGTGACCTTCGATGAAACACTGTGTTTCTTCGTTACCTATAAAAGGAACTCTTAGCAGATTTTGGAATCCATCCTTGTCCTCAAGCTTAGTGAAACTCTGCTCAAATTTCCTTGGAATTTCCTTGTCGTCTCCAACTTCTCAAAGATCCTCTTCCTTTAGGTAACCTCCTTTTCCTTCAACTCCTTACAATTTTAGTCATTCTATTTCCATCATGCGCCCTAGAGCAGGCCACGCTGGTCATTCAAACAGGGGGAGGTTTGGCTCTCGTGCCCCCCTTAGCCACCGTGGTGGGAGGATTTCAGCGAATCCTCCTGTGGTTGGGCGCCATCGCTCAGAGAGAGCCGAAGCTTCTTCCTCACGAGCGTCTTCTTCCCCCCGTCGCTATGAGGTTCCCCTTGGTTCGAGGGCTACCAGCCGCTCTGATGAGGGGTCAAGTGCTGAAGGTTATCTCTCTGACGATGTTGCTTTTTATCACAGCACCTACGCGTTCCACCGCGCCTGCACAACCATGCACCTTCCAGGACGTGGAAAAACACCGTTTCTTCGCTCTGCTGAAGGGTGTGTCAATGTTGTGGCACACCGGCTTGACTGGGAGAAACTCAACAGGGAAAAACCTTATTGCTGGGTGGAAGAGGAATTCCTAGAGATCCCTTCGCACCACGCAAGTGAGGAGGAGTGCACGGTTTCTTTCCGCTGCAAGATATATTCGGATAAGAAGTACAAGGCGCGATACGCTGTGATGGCACCGCATCCCTCTGAAAGAATATGCCACAGCGTCCCTGATGCGAGGTCGGTCTACATGTACGACTTCGTTTTCTTAAAGCTGGGAGTACGCTTTCCCCTGACGGATTTCCAGATGGCCGTCCTGCGTTTCCTAGACTGCGCCCCCTCACAACTACATCCCAACGGTTAGAGTCTTATCCGGGCTCTGGAAGTTCTGGGGGAGCATTTCAATTTTTCTGCCACTGTGGCCAAGTTATTTTATTACTGCCAGGTGGTCCGCCGTGCTAACAAGAAGGGCGGCCTTGGGTTCATTACTCTCCGTAGTGACTCAAGGGTTGTAAATTTCAAGTCTTATACGGAATCCGCAAAGGTGGATAGGCGCTCCTTCAAACACTACTACACGCGGGTCCGGATTCAACCAAATAAGCCGGTCTTCTGGCGGAATAAAGAGGGGTTTACCAAGTTTCCCCTTAGCTGGACGCACGAGCATTTTCTCCTTATGAGCCGTGCTTATTATACAGATGAGAGCGAACTTTCCCCTCATTCTGTTGAGGTCTTGAGCGCCATGCAGACGGCCTCAAAGACCCTCAAAGGGTTTTCCAGCCATCTTCTCTTGGCCGAGGATGGCATCAAAAACACCTACCTCCGTAACATCCGCTCTTATTCTCCTTGTGTTGTATGGTTATTCCGCTCTAGTTATTTTTCTTCTTGTATTCTTATTCAACTTTTCTTGTTTTGCAGAACAAATTGAAAAAGCCTGCCCAGAGATGTTGTCGTTAAGGACTATGATGGCTGACGATGACTCCTCTTCTGAAGAAAATGAAATCCAGGCGAAGAGGAACGCCACCAAAACTCCCCTCATTCCTCTGACCTCTGCGGTAGGAAATGAGGTTCCTCTTTTCGACGAGGAAGAGACCGAAGACGCAACTGAGGCCACTGGAGCAGGTGACGAGGAGGCCGTCCCAGAGAAAAAGAGGAAGAAGAGGCATCTTGTAAAGAAGGCAAATCAAGAGAAGCCCTCCTCTGATGAGCCTGTGAAGAAGCGTCAGAGGACGGCCGAAGAAGCTGAATTGAAGAAGGACAAGGGAAAGAAACCCGTTCCTGAGTCCTCTGCCCCTTCTTCTCAGAATGCTTCAGAACCGGACTCTGGGAACGGTCCTCCTCCGGCGTTCGATCCTCCGCGGGACTCCTTCCTTTCTCCTTACTTGTGGTTTCAAGGGTCTATGCCTCCTACTCTCCCAAAGGCACGGTATTGCCTCCGCCCTTCCCTCGACGCTGCTGGGGTCCGAGGAGCTTGCAAGGCTGGGCGTTGGCAACTTGATGAACTGTCCGGCCTGCTTGAGTCCCTGAGCGAGAAAGCTGACTATATGGATCAAGTTGAAAAACTTGAGACCGAACTCGCGGTGAAGGAGAAATGGGCGGCCAAGCAAGCTGAAGTTCATAGGGGGGTGGAATCAGAGTTGAAGAAAACTAGAGAAACGCTCCAGAAGAAAACTGAAGAGGCAAGCCAAGTTCATTTTGCGAACAAGGCCCTAGAGCGGGAAGTTGCCGACCTCCAGAATAAGAACAAATCCATACCCCTCCTTGAAGAAGAATTACAACTGGAGAAGAAGAGATCAGCTAAGCTTGCTGACGATCTCAAAGTTATGGAGGACGGTCGCAACAAGGACCTTGGGGAGTGGGAGTCTATTCGGAAGGAGATGCAAGCCCAAATTGATAAACTCAAAAAGGGTGGTGCGAGTGCTGGGCCTTCAGAAGAGGATTATGCCAAGGTTCAAAGAAGACTAGCTGCTGCAAAGGCCAAGGCTGCCAAAGCCTTGGATATATGCAAAAATGTAGCGTATGAATCTTTCGGTCTGGCCCTTCATCAAGTCTACTACCGTAACCCTGGAGTAAAGCTGAATTTGTACGGATTAGATCCGTTCTTCGAGTTCCATGGGGGAAGACTTGTAGAAGTTCATAAGGACGGATCGCACCATGAACCCCATGCATTTCTGTACGAACTGCCTCCCCTCCCAGAAGGTCAAAGTATGGAGCCTACAACGTCCACTGCTGCCTCTGGAGCTGAAGCACAAGAAGGTGCCCAAACTGGGGTGGAGGACAAGACGGAGAAGGCAGGAGTGCCCACTGTGGAGGATCAAGCACCGGCCTCTTAATTTTATGCTTTCATTCATAGCCGTGTTCTGGGATCGGCTCCAGCTTTAAAACACTTTGTAACCTGTATATTTTCTTATTTTTGAAAATAAGATTCACTATTACTTTTCCTCAGCTGTTTGCATCGAATGTGTGATTACTGAATAACTTAGTGTTATACAAAGCACTTTATTGTTTTCAATGCTTTACGAATCCGTTCTGCGTGGTTACCTAGCTGCTTAAAGCGTACTTATCACACTGGATTAAGATAACAAATTGTAACGAATAAATGACAATTAAGTTAAAGCATGCCCTGTCCCCAAGTGTAAGTACATTGGGAAGGGAGAGTTTATCTCAAAGATTACCTTTTAACTTCTTAAAAGATAGAAATCCTTATCTGTCCTCGAAGATGTAGAGCGGGTATGTCAGCGTTCAACCGCTCCGGGGTGGATATTCCACCACTGAGGACGGACATTGCCTTTGAATCTTAGTATAGCTTTGACAAGGGTACGCTTTTACGCCTTTCTTTTGAGGTTCGGTTTGGTCCTACATCTCAGGTCTTCACACGGTGTTCGGTTCGATCCTACTAACCGTACTTGGAGTTCGGTGCAATCCTACAGTCCAAGCCTTCAACACGGGGTTCGGATCAGGGCTAATCCTGAACCTACTACGCCCGTTAGTCGGGGTTCAGCGCGATTTCCTGTGTGAACCGGCCTACTGCGCCCAAGCCTTCGCATGGGGTTCGGTTTGTGGCCTTGAGAAAGGACCAGCCCTACAACCCATGTTGTCTTCGAATGGGGTTCGGTTTGTGGCCTTGAGAAAGGACCAGCCCTACAACCCATGTTTTCTTCGAATGGGGTTCGGTTTGTGGCCTTGAGAAAGGACCAGCCCTACAACCCATGTTGTCTTCGAATGGGGTTCGGTTTATGGCCTTGAGAAAGGACCAGCCCTACAACCCATGTTGTCTTCGAATGGGGTTCGGTTTGTGGCCTTGAGAAAGGACCAGCCCTACAACCCATTCCACCTCAAGGAATTACATCGTCAAAGCACACATTGTGTGATTGAGATCGTCCGTCTTGAGGGGTCTTCCTCCGTTCCTCGAGGAATTATCTCATCAACTACAGAATGGGTAGTTGCATTCATCCGTCCTGAGGTGTATGCGTATTAAACTACGGCTATAAATCATAACACATAAGAAAAGTGAGAATGATAGGGCGGTGAAGGTGTATTCTTATTAAAATTGAAAATAGATTACACAAAGAGCATAGTTGGGGCCATGCCTCGTTAAAACCTTCTTGAGAAAACCCAATGGGAAAAAACTCAAGTAAGGAAAAAGAGTACACGTCGTCTTACCAACTAGCTGTAATACACTCGTAAGTTCTGAGTGTTCCATTTGTTGCGGATTGGAGTTCCATCAAGTTCTTCCAACCGGTATGATCCTCTTCCAGTCACCTCAGAAATTCTATAAGGACCTTCCCACGTCGGTGCTAGCTTTCCTTGGTGGGCGAACTTATTCCCCACACTGGCCTTTCTCAGAACGAGGTCTCTGGTGTTAAAAGCTCTGTACTGGACACGTTTATTATACCGGAGTGCAGCCTTTGCTTTTATTGCCTGATCTCTGACGAAAGCCTTTTCCCTTAGCTCTTGGAGGACGTCCAGTTCTGATGCTAAGTTGGCGTTATTATCTTCTGCTGAAAAATACTCCACACGAGCCGATCTTGTTTGTAACTCCACTGGGATCATCGCCTCAACCCCGTACACCAACCGGTATGGGGATTCGTTAGTTGAGGAATGGGGCGTAGTTCGGTATGCCCATAAAACATGACATAGCTGGTCAGTCCATCCTCCCTTCGCTTCTCCCAGACGCTTCTTTAACCCCTTTAGCACTTCTCGGTTAGCTACCTCTGCTTGCCCATTGGTTTGGGGATGTTCAACAGATGAAAATATCTGGATTATCCCTAGTCCTTCAAGTAAATCCGTGAACTTTTTGTCTGTAAACTGGGTGCCATTGTCAGTCACAATCCGCCCTGGCACCCCGAACCGAGCAATGATATTTTCGTACATGAAACGTCTTGTACGTGCAGAAGTGATATGCACTACAGGTTCTGCCTCGATCCATTTGGTGAAATAGTCTACTCCCACGATCAAGTATTTGATTCCTCCTGGCGCAGTGGGAAACGGACCCAAAATATCAAGGCCCCATTGGTAGAAAGGCCAAGGCACGGCAGATGAAGATAACTCTTGGGCCGGTGTATGGTGGAGATTGGAGAATTTTTGGCAAGCGTCGCACTTCCTCACGAAATCTGCGGAATCCTGCTTCACAGTGGGCCACCAGTATCCAGCCCTGAGGACTTTTCTCATTAGGCTTCGGCCTCCAGCGTGATGCCCACATTGCCCCTCGTGCACCTCAGTCAAAACCGCTTGAACTTCGTCTTCTCTTAAACATGAAAGATATGGGACAGAGAATCCCCTTCTGTAGAGAACACCATCGACCATAGTAAAATATGGCAGCTCCCTCTTTACTCGTCTCCTTTCCTTCTCATCAGTGGGAAGTTGACCATCAGCAAGATAACGAATATAGGGAATGACCCAAGAATCCTCATATGGATAGCTCACCATGACAGCATTCAGAGAAGGATACAGAGGTATACTGGGTGATGTCAAAGTGCTTTGAACCACCGTTGTTGTGCTACCAGGCTGCTTTGTACTTGCCAATCTTGACAAGATGTCCGCTCTGGTATTTTCTTCCCTGGGCACATGCTTGAACTCCAAAACTTCAAATCTTCCCTTTAACTCATTAACACAATTCAAGTACAATTGAAGTTGTGGTTCTTTCGCCTGGTATTCCCCCTGGATCTACGAAATCACCAGCTGGGAATCACTGCAGAGTGTAACTACTGATGCTCCGATGTCAATCGCTGCACGGAGACCGGCCAAGCATGCTTCGTATTCAGCTTGATTGTTAGAGGTTTTGAAATTGAAACGGAGGGAAATTTCTAAGTGCACGCCGTCATCACTTTCTACCACCACACCTGCTCCACAACCTTTGCTGTTCGACGAGCCGTCGACGTAGATGGTCCAATGCGCTCGAGGGGTGTCCGGGTCCGCTCCAGTCATTTCTACTAAAAAATCGGCCAACACTTGCGCCTTGATGGCTCCTCGAGGCTCATATGAAATTTCAAATTCAGACAGCTCGATAGACCACTTTATCATCCTTCCGGCGAGGTCTGGCTTGCTGAGTACTGAACGGAGTGGCAAATCCGTTCTCACCAATACTGGGTGCGCATGGAAATAAGGCCTCAACCGTCGTGACGCCCACACAACTGCCAAGGCGGCTTTCTCAATCTTCTAATACCTTCCTTCCGCCCCCTGAAACGTTTTACTAGTAAAATACACCGGTCTCTGCCCTTCAGGGGTTTCTTTCACCAAGGCCACACCTAGAGCTTCATCGGATATTGCCAAGTATAATATTAATGTTTCGCCTGGGTCAGGCTTAACCAGAATTGGTGGACTCGAAAGAACGGCCTTGAGCTGCTGGAAGGCTTGCTCTTGTTCCTCTCCCCATTCAAAACTCTTGTGTTTCTTCAACGCCTTATACAAGGGGAGGGACCTGTGTGTCATCTTAGGCATGAAACGAGCTAAAGCGGCCACTTTCCCGTTCAATGATTGGACCTCCCTCACACATTTAGGACTCTGCATGTCCAGGATTGCTTGACATTTCCCGGGGTTAGCCTCAATGCCTCGTTGGGTCAACATGAATCCCAAGAATTTTCCTGCTGGAACGGCGAAGGTGCACTTTAAAGGATTTAACCTCATGTTGTACTGCCGAAGCCTAGTGAAAACTTGGCGTAGATCTTCAATATGGTCTCCTCCAGCGGGCGTTTTGGCTATGATATCATCAATATAAACTTCGACCAGCCTTGTATGCATCCCTTCAAAGACTTTGTTAATCATGCGCTGATAGGTAGCGCCGACGTTCTTCAGTCCAAAAGGCATGACGGTGTAGCAGAAAACACCGCGGTCATTGATAAAGGCAGTTTTCTCCTGGTCTCCCTCCCACATCGGAATCTGGTTGTACCCCGAATAGGCATCCATGAAACTGAGGTATTGGTAACCGGATGAATCATCCACCATGCGATCGATATTTGGCAAGGGATATGGATCTTTAGGGCAGCAACGGTTAAGATCCACATAATCTGTACACATTCTCCATTTGTCGTTAGCCTTCTGCACCATGACCACATTAGATAGCCAAGATGAATAGCGTATCTCCCTTATAAAACCTGCTTTCAATAACTCCTCTGTCTGCTCACAAGCCGCCCTCTGCTTCTCCGGTCCCAACCTCCTCTTCTTCTGGGCCACCGGTCTGGTTTCAGGATACACTGCAAGCTTGTGACAACAGAAATCAGGGTCCATCCCCGGCATGTCTGCTGTTGTCCATGCGAAAAGGTCTTTGAATTCCTGCAAAAGGGCTAATAAGCGTTGCTCCATAGCAGACTCTAGCTTATCGTTGATGTGCGTGACCTTCTCTGGGGAATCTCCCAATACAACGTCCCTGGAACCACCATCCGGTGTGGGCTTAGATGGATTGAGTGGATCAATCTTCAATTCCGCTCTGGGGTCCAGGTCGATGAGGCTGACTGATCCTGCCGCTGTTCCTCCGTCGTTCAACTTCCTCTTCTTGTTGAATGCTTCCAACTTAACCATGTTGAGGCTCAGGTTATAACAATATCGAGCCATCTCCTGATCACCGCGGAGATAGGACACACCATTGTCCTTGTCAATGAATTTGATCAAGAGGTGAGGAGTGGATACAATTGCTTCCATAGCGTTCAGTGTTGGACGGCCTATGATACCGTTATATGGGGATTCCACGTCAATCACCAGGATTCTTGACTTGACCGTTCTTGCACCGGGCTCGCCTTCAAAAGAAATCAAAGTATCAAGGTATCCCTTGGTGGGTTGCTTAGCTCCATTAAACGCTGTAAGTTCTTGTGTGTAGGGTTGTAAATCTGCATCACTGAAACCCATTCGTTTGAAACAATTATAAAATATAACATCACAGGAACTTCCCTGATCGACGAGGATCCTCTTGACATCCTTGTTGGCTATGACTGCCACAATAACCACTGCATCATCACCTCCTGGGATTGTTGGGCCAAAGTCATCATCAGTAAATGACACCGTCGGAGCTATTATACCGTCCCTGAAAGGGCGGTTATCCCTCGGTTTACCCTGGACTGACAGAATCATCCTATGGTGATTCTTTCATGCTGTGATTGATGTTCCTCCTCCCGCAAATCCTCCAGCTATCATCTCAATCACTTCCCGTCTGCCCTGCCTCTGCTGCTGGGGCATGTTACTTTGTTGGGCACCTTCAGCAATCACTACCCCCTTCTGCTTCTCAGCCGCAGTGAACTTCCTTGCTGGGTTGCGTGTATTATCATCTTCATCATCAGGGTCTCTATTCCTTTTCTCCATCCTGTGAGGCTCATCCATAGATTTCTCCTTAAACAAATACTGCTTCAGCTTTCCTTCCCGAATGAGAGTTTCCACCGTATTCTTTAATGCCTTGCACTCATCAGTGTTGTGCCCTGTCTGCTCATGGAAAGTGCAGTATTTACGTGGGTTTCCACCCCTCTTGGCTGGGACTGGCTTCCTTATACCAAAGACGTTCAGAGTTGGCCAACCAACCTCCCTCATGATTTGTGAGTGCCTGGTGTTCAACGGAGCATAGTGATCGAACGATGATACACGCCTATCTCGTGGATGCTGACGAACGTTCACAAAGTCTTCTCTAAAGGCATGCTTCTCAGGCCTCACTCTCTCCTTTTCTCTCCGTGGCTGCTGAGCGGGTGCGGAAGGCTTAACTCTTGTTGCAGTTGCCTCTAGATGCATCTCTATGCCCACATATTTAGAAGCTTTCCTTCGAAACTCCTCAAAGGTTGTAGGTGGGCTCTTTGCCAAAGATAGGGCAAAGGCTGAACCAGGCTGAAGAGCTTCCACTACAATATGGAGTTGTATGGCCTCCGTGAGGTTAGGGACCAAAGCAGCCTCCTTGTAAAACCTTTTCAGGAACTCCTTAAGAGTTTCAGTTTCTCCCTGCCTTATCTGGGCCAGGGTGTGAGAAGTTCTTGGGATATCCCTAGAGATGACGAAATGGCTTTCGAATGCAGCAGCCATTTCCTCCCAAGAGTCTATAGATCCTGAGGGTAAACTTTTAAACCAGCTGAGAGCTTCCTCCGTCAACGTCCTTGGGAACATTCTGCACATGACATCTTCGTCTGCTCCCAGATACATAGCTTCATAAACATAAGCATCCAAATGCTTAGTGGGGTCGGTCTCTCCATTATACTTCCCGATCGACAATGGTTGAGTTGTTTGCAAGTGTTTTGGGATGACAATACTCATCAACCTTCTTGAGAAAGGGACATTGAGCTTGTATGTCCCAGAAGTTATCACCGCCTGCTCCCTTCTCCTGGTACTGACTCTATCACCAGAGTCCTGCGTTTGCTCCCTCTCTTCATATGTGGGGATCTTCGAATACTGGAGGGTGGTAGATCTATCCCTCGCTGATGCATGGTGAGCATCCTCTGCATGAGACACTACTCTGTCCCCAGCTCCTCCTCTCTCTCGCCTCAACTCCATCAGCTCCTCCTTTAGTTTCCTGATAACCTCATCGCGAGGGTCAGGCATCTGCACTTGTACCATCCTTCGGGTTTGAGTTACAGGGGATTCGAAGACGAGTCTCCTCCCAGCCTGTTGATGGGTCACATCCTCCACGTGACCTTCCACGAAATCTCTCCCATCACCTTCCATTGTGACAACCTAACTTCTGCGAAAATGGGAATAACTCTATCGAGTCCCACTGGGCGTGCCAATGTACTGGTCTGGACCGGGGTCTAGGATCCGGTGTGGGACCAGCCACAAGAGTGCAGGTGTTTTTAGGGTTTGCACACCGGAACAGTGTATATCCAATGTATTAATCCGGTCTCTCAGTGGGAGAGGCCGGTCTTGTTGTCCTGGAGATCCTTCACACCAACGATTCGCGTTGCAGGGGGGCGAAAGGTGGTGCCACCTGCAAAGATTCTCCGACGCTCAAGTCAGAAGAGTGTATGAACTCAATGAATACTCAAGCGAAGTAATAGTAGAATGTAAGTTAGGACAACGATACCATGCATTTGTATTGAAATATGCTACTTATAGTTGCACGTCAAAGAATGAGTCGTTGGATACAGGTGGGTCCCTTAGCTCTGATTGCGTGTATATTGTGTCAATCAAAATGGCTCGTCTTTCAGAATGTGTCAGGAGGGTAGGTCAATTATCAGAGTACGATCCTCTAGGGAAAGGAGAAGATAATCACCTTTTCCGCATAATCTGCTGACACGTCCACTTACTTTCTGAAACCATTGATGTGACTTATTTTGCTACAAACAGTGTCTTCGTTGATAAGTTATCAGGGGCTCTTCTCTTGCTGTGAGGGAAAAGCCAACAATTATATAAATGTCCTGTAACAATGAACATAGAACCGTTATGGAGAAAATGAATGGTACTGTCGTGGAATGAGGGCGGACGGCTAGACAACGGATATCCGGTGTGGTAACGTTGAACCAGGACACCGGTTTTCCTTATATGAGGACACTCTGACGTCACAAGAATGGGGGCCGGTATCTAGACCAGATCATCATATATGGTTAAAAATTCATCGTTAGAGAAAATCTACCCATTCCCTTCGAGAAATTTGATGAAACTTCAGAAACAATCTTACAATACCTCTCTAAGGATGACAGTAAAAAATCATGCAAAAATTTATCGTTGGAGAAAATCTGTCCCTACCCTTAGAGATTTCTGATGAAACTTTAGGGAAATCCTTACAAGGACTTTCTAAGCATGACTACAAAAAAATATTTAAAATTTTAATTGCTCAGTTTTGTCATATTTTCATAGGCAATTAGCCTTTAAATTTGGCTAAAAATTTATAGTTGGAGAAAATCTGTCACTTCTCTTAGAGAAATCTAATGAAACTTCTGTGACTACCTTGCAATACCTTTCTAAGCACGGCCACAAAAAATCATGCAAAAATTTAACTGCTCAGTTTTATTATATTTTCGCTGGCATTGACCATCAAATTTGGCTAAAAAATTATCGTTTGAGAAAATTTGTCTTTTCTCTTAGAGAAATCTGATGAAACTAACATTGCAATGTCTTTCTAAGTATGACCATAAAAAATATGTAAAAATTCAACCGCTGAGTTTTGTTATATTTACGTGAGCATTAGCCTTTCAATTTGGCTAAAACTTCATTGTTGGAGAAAATGAGTCATATATATAACACACACTTACTTAATTTGTTCAAAATTAAGAAAATGTTAACCTTTTCAGCTCGTTTTTGGCCCGCATGGGTTGGTGGGGCCAAACTATAGTAGCTGAAGGACTAAAGTTGGTTTGTTCATCCCACCATTTTGGGTGGCAAACCCGATAGACACACCTATTTTATCATCCTTTCATGCTTAAAAAAATCAAAATAACAAAATAAAATATGTGATATTAATGTAATAAGGTGTAATTATTTATAATCTACTTATTATAATACTATCTTTTGTTCTAAATATAAGTAAAAATTAACTAATTTTACATATTAAAAAAGTTGGCTAAAAGTAGTTATTTATATTAATACTATAAAATATTTGATGTAGTTTCTTAAAGTAACCTTAACATATTTTATTATCTTAAAAATTAGTTGGCTTAGAAATATATACAAAGAAGATATATTTGATATATGCAAATATTTAACGATATTAAAAATGTATATTTTTCATTTTAGGACTATGTTTGATTTATTATTTTTCTTATATATTTTCCTTCAAAATGTGTGTGACTAATGACTAGATTCCATATATAATTCTTTATTAATGTTTTGTATTTTGTAACTGATCCGGTATGGATACCGGTCCCCTAAAACTAGCTACCCCGGATAATATAAAATATGAAATTTGCTTGTTGCTGACATCAATAGAAATGAATTGCCTTTCAGGCATACCAGAGTCAAAAAGTTTCTTCAGTATGGACTGTGTGAGTATGACCCTAGCCAAAATAGGCAAGTGGGCAACTTGAACATACAAAAGTTGTAGGCTCTAATCTTGACACAAGTCAAATCACCCATTTGTGTTTTAAGGGAACAATGTATAAATAGCTCATGTCATTAACACATAAACTAACTTAATGAGATCATTGAATACTTTTACTCTCTTGTGTTTGCTCCGTGATACAGATTTTTCTCGTTATAACCGTACTGACTTAAGCATCAGAGTCCCTTTTGCAAGTACACCTCTGATGTGGTCTTGAAGATGGTGGTTCAGTAGCTATTAAAACGTGAAGAGCTTAGAATTCTCACTGAATCTAAGTTTACAATACCACTGATACGGTGTAAAAGGTGAAAGAGAGTAAGAAGTTCGACACTGGTACGAGTCAACTACTTTGACCCCGTACATCGGTCAGATCAGTAACATCCTGATTTTAATTATTAGTTAATTTTATTAATTAAATAATTAAATTGGGAAAGTTAAATTAATTAATGACAGTTATGTTAATTTCTGAAACTCATTAGGGTAGGTTTTGGGTAACCCGAAGTTACCCGATTGGTTTCATAAATTAACCGAATGATCTGAAAGACAATTTTGCCCTTGTACCATATTGAACTAATTGCGTCACTTCCATTTCCTCTCTCTCGTGTGCATGACAAAAATTCAACCGTTCGGTTTTATCATATTTTCGTGGGCATTAGCCTTAAAATTTAACTAAAACTTCATCGTTGAAGAAAATTTGTCCCATCCCTTGGAGAAATCCAAAGAAACTTTAGGAACTACCTTACAATGCCTTTCTAAGCATGACCGTAAAAAATCATTTACAAATTAATCGCTCAGTTTTGTCATATTGTCATGAGCATTGACTTTCAAATTTGGCTAAAAATTCATCATTGGAGAAAATCTGTCACTTCCCTTGGAGAAATCTAAGGAAACTTCAGGAACAACCTTACAAAGCCTTTCTAAGTATGACCACAAAATATCAAACAAAAATTCAACCACTTAGTTTTATCATATTTTCATAGGCATTAACCTTTAAATTTGGCTAAAAATTAATCGTTGGAGAAAATCTCCCCATTCTCTTGGAGAAATCTGATGAAACTTAAGGGACAACCTTACGATGTTTTTCTAAGAATAGCCGCAAAAATTTATGTAAAAGTTCAACCGCTTAATTTTGTCATATTTTTATTGGCAGCCTTCAAATTTGGCTAAAAATTCATCGTTACCCTTCCCTTGGAGAAATCTAATGGAAATTCAGGGACAATCTTATAATGCCTTTCTAAGCATGACTGTAAAAAATCATGTAAAAATTCAACCGCTTGGTTTTATCATATTTTCGTGGGCATTAGCTTTCAAATTTGGTTAAAAATTTATCGTTGTAGAAAATCTGCCCATTTCCTTGAAGAAATTTGATGAAACTTCATAGACAATCTTACAATACCTCTCTAAGGATGGCCGTAAAAAATCATGCAAAAATTCAACTGCTCAATTTTGTCTTATTTTCGTGGGCATAGTCTTCAAATTTAGCTAAAAGTTCATCGTTAGAGAAAATTTGCCCATTCCCTTGGAGAAATCTGATGAAACTTCAAGGACAACCTTACAATGCCTTTCTAAGCATGACCGCAAAAAATATGTAAAAGTTCAACCTCTAGGGTTTGTTATATTTTCCTGGGCATAGCCTTGTAGAAATTCATCGTTGTAAAAAATTTGCTCTTCTATGACAGAAATCTAATGAAACTTCAGGGACAAGCTTATTATGCCTTTCTAAGCATGGTCGCACAAAATCATTCAAAAATTCAACCGTTTGAGTTTGTCATATTTTCATAGGCTATTACTCTTTAAATTTGGCTAAAACTTATCGTTAGAGAAAATCTGACCATTCCCTTGGAGAAATCCTATGAAACTTCATGGATAAATTTACAATGTCATTCTAAGAATGGCTATAAAAAACAATGTAAAAATTCAACCGCTCGATTTTGTTATATTTTCGAGGGTTGATGCCTTCAAATTTGGTTAAAAATTTATCATTGAGGAAAATTTGTTCTTCCCTTACAAAAATCTGATGAAAGTTCAAGGACAACCTAATTATGCCTTTCTAAGCATGGTCGCACAAAATCACGCAAAAATTCAACCACTCGGTTTTGTCATATTTTCGTAGGCACGCCTTCAAATTTGGTTAAAAATTCATCATTGGAGAAACTCTGCCCTTACACTTAGAGATTTTTAATAAAACTTCGAGGAAATCCTTACAAGGCATTTCTAAGCATGACCACAAAAAATCATGCAAAATTTTAATTGCCTGATTTTGTCATATTTTCTTAGGATATTAGCCTTCAAATTTGGCTAAAAATTCATCATTGGAGAAAATTTACCTATTCTCTTAGAGAATTCGATGAAACTTCTCGGATAACCTTGCAATACCTTTTTAAGCATGGTCGTAAAAAATCATGTAAAAATTCAACTGCTCGATTTCATTTTATTTTCGCGGGCATTAGCTTTCAAATTTGGCTAAAAATTTATCGTTGGAGAAAATCCGCCTAATGCCTTGTAGAAATCAGATTAAACTTCAAAGAGAACTTTACAATACCTTTCTCAGCTTGACCGTGAAAAATTATACAAAAAATTAATCACTCGTTTTGTCAAATTTTTCATGGGCATTATTAACCTTCAAATTTGGCTAAAAATTCATCGGTAAAGAAAATCTGTCTCATCACTTGGAGAAATCTAATGAAACTTCAAGAACAATTTTATAATGTATTTCTAAGCATGACCGCATAAAATCATGTAAAAATTCGACCACCCGATTTTCTCATTGTTTCGTGGGCATTAACCTTCAAATTTGGCTAAAAATTTATAATTGGAGAAAATCTGTCTCTTTCATTTGAGAAATCAAATGAAACTTTAAAGATAATCATGAAGGCCTTTCTAAGCATGATCCTAAAAAATCATGTAAGAAATCAACCACTCATTTTTGTTATATTTTCGTGGGAATTAGCCTTCAAATTTAGCTAAAAGTTTATTGTTCGAGAAAATTCGTCCATTCCCTTGGAGAAATTTGATGAAACTTCAAGGACAATCTTACACTGGCTTTCTAAGTTTGGCTGTGAAAAATCATAGAAAAATTCAATCTCTCAGATTTATCATATTTTCGTGGGTATTAGCCTTCAAATTGGCTAAAAATTCATTGTGGGAAACAATTTCCCCTTCCCTTAGAGAAATCTCATGAAACACTAGGAACAACCTTACAACGGCTTTCTAAATATGGCCGTAGAAAATCACATAAAAATTTAACCGCTCAATTTTATCATATTTTTATGTGTATATTAGCCTTCAAATTTCGCTGAAAAGTTACCGTTGGATAAAGTCCGTCCATTCCCTTAGAGAAACCTGATGAATCTCTAAGGAAAACCTTAAAATGTCATTCTAAGCTTGGTCATGTAAAATTATGCAAAAATTCACCCACTCGCTTTTGTCATATTTTCATGGGCATTGGTCTTCTAATTTGGTTAAAATTCATCGTTTAAAAAAATTTGCTCTTCCCTTGCAGACATCTTATGAAATTTTAAAGACAACCTTATTATTCCTTTTTAAGCATGGTCGTAAAAAATTATGCAAAAATTTAATTGCTCGGTTTTGTCATATTTTCGTAGGCATTAGCCTTTAAATTTGACTAAAAATTCATCGTTGGAAAAAATATGCCCCTACCCTTAGAGATATCTTTTGAAACTTAACGGAAATCCATACAGCGCCTTTCTAAGCATGACCAGAAAAAATCATGCAAAATTTTAACTGCCCGGTTTAATCATATTTTCATGGGCATAACCTTTAAATTTGGCTAAAAATTTATCGTTCGGAAAAAATTTACCCCCTTCATTGGAGAAATCTAATGAAACTTCATGGACAACATTATAATGCCTTTCTAAGCATGACTACAGAAAATCATGTAAAAATTCAACCGCTCGGTTTTGTCGTATTTCCGTGGGCATTAGCCTTCAAATTTGGCTAAAAAGTTATCGTTGGAGAAAAAATGCCCCTCCCCTTAGAAAAATCTAATGAAACTTAAAGGATAACTTTTACAAATCCTTTCTAAGCATTATCGCAAAAAATCATGCAAATATTTAACCGCTCGATTTTATCGTATTTCCGTGTGCATTAACCTTCAAATTTGGCTAAAAAAGTTATCATTGGAGAAAATATGTCACTTCTCTTGGAGAATTTTGATGAAAATTCAAGATAACCTTACAAAGCCTTTCTAAATATGGCCATAGAAAATCATGCAAAAATTCAATCACTAAACTTTATCATATTTTTCGTGGGCATTAGCCTTCAAATTTTGACTAAAAATTTATCGTTGGAGAAAGTTTGTCATTCCGATAGAGAAATATGATGAAACTTCAGGGCCAACCTTATAAGGTCTTTCTTTGCATGGTCATAAAAAATCATACAAAAATTCAACCACCTAGTTTTGTCATATGTTTGTGGGCATAGCCTTTAAATTTGGCTAAAAATTCATCTTTGTAGAAAATCTGCGCCATCCCTTGGAGATATTTGATGAAATCTTAGGGACAACCTTCCTTTTGAGAAATTTGATAAAACTTCAAGGACAACCTTACAATGCCTTTCTATGCTTGGTCGATAAAAATCATACAAAAAATTAATCGCTCAGTTTCGTCATATTTTCGTGGATATTAGCCTTCAAATTCAGTTAAAAATTCATCATTGTAAAAAATTTGCTCTTCTATTATAGAAATCTGATGAAACTTCAGGGACAACTTTATTATGGTTTTCTAAGCATGGTCACACAAAATCATTCAAAAATTTAACCGCTCAGTTTTTTCATATTTTCGTTGGCATTAGCCTTCAAATTTAGGTAAAAATTCATCGTTGGAGAAAATATGCCCTTTTCTTTGGAGAAATTTGATGAAAGTTCATGGAAAACCTTACAAAGCCTTTCTAGGTAAGGTCGCATAAAATTACATAAAATTCAACCGCTCGCTATTGTCATATTTTCTTGGGCATTAGGCTTCAAATTTAGCTAAAATTTCATTCTTGGAGAAAATCTGCCCTTTCCCTTGGAGACATCTGATGAAACTTCAGGGAAAACCTTACAAAGCATTACTAAGCATGACCGCAAAAATTCAACCGCTCAGTTTTGTCATATTTTTATGGGCATAAGCGTTCAAATTTAGCTAAAAATTTATATTTAGAGAAAATCTGCCAATTCCCTTGAGAAATATGATGAAACATAAGGGACAACCTTACAATGGCTCTCTAAGCATGGCCGCAAAAAATCATGTAACAATTCAACCGTTCGATTTTCTCATATTTTTGTGTGTTAGCTTTCAAATTTGACTAAAAAGTTACTGTTGGAGAAAATCCGCCCATTCCCTAGGAGAAATCTGATGAATCTTCAAGGACAACCTTAAAATGCCATTCTAAGTTTTATTGTGAAAAGTCATACAAAAATTCACCCGCTCAGTTTTGTCATATTTTCATGGGTATTAGCCTTCAAATTTGACTAAAATTTTATCGTTGGAGAAAATATGCCCTTTCCCTCTAGAGAAATCTGACGAAACTTCACGGATAACCGTACAATACCTTTCTATGCTTGGCTGTGAAGAATCATGTAAAAATTTAAACACTTGGTTTTGCCATATTTTGGTAGGCATTAGCCTTAAAATTTGGTTAAAAATTCATCATTAGAGAAAATATGTCTCTTTTTTTGGAGAAATCTGATGAAACTTCATGGACAACCTTACAATGCCTTTCTAAGCATGGTCGTAGAAATTCATGCAAAAATTCAACCGATCGATTTTGTCGTATTTCCATGGGCATTACTTTCAAATTTAGCTAAAAAGTTAACGTTGAAGAAAATACACCCTTTCCGTTGGAGAAATCTAATGAAACTCTAGGGACAATCTTACAAAGCCTTTCTAAGCATGGTCGTAAAAAATCATGTAAAAATTTTACTGCTCGGTTTTGTCATATTTTCATGGGCATTAGCTTTAAATTTGACTAAAAAATTCATCATTGGAGAAAATATGTCATTCCCTTGGAAAAATCTAATGAAACTTTAAGGATTACGTTAAAAGGCCTTTCTAAGTATTGTCACAAAGAATAAGCAAAAATTTAACCGCCTGGTTTTGTGATATTTTTGTGAGCATTAGCCTTTTAAATTTTTAAAAATTCTTCGTTGGAGAAAATCTGCCCCTTTCCTTGAAGAAATCTTATGAAACTTCATGGACAACCTTACAATGTCTTTCTAAGCATGGCCGCAGAAAATCATGTAAGGATTCAACCACTCGATTTTTTCATATTTTCGTGAGCATTAGCTTTCAAATTTGGCTAAAAAGTTATCGTTGGAGGAATACGCCCCTTCTGTTGGAAAAATCTGAGGGAACTTTAGGGTTAACCTTACAAAGCATTTCTAAGCATGACCATAGAAAATCATGTAAAAATTCAATCGCTCAGTTTTATCGTATTTTCATGAATGCCTTTAAATTTGACTAAAAATTTATCGTTGGAGAAAATTTGTCATTCCCTTGGAGAAATCTGATGAACTTCAAGGATGAAACTTCAAGAATAATCTTACAAGGCCTTTTTAAGCATTGCCACAAAAAATAAGCAAAAATTTAACTACCCGGTTTTGTCATATTTTCGTGAGCATTTAACCTTTAAAATTGGTTAAAAATTTATCGTTTGAGAAAATCTACCATTTCTCTTAGAGAAATCTGATGAAACTTCATGAACAACCTTTCAATGTCTTTCTAAGCATAGCTTCAAAAAATCATACTAAAATTCAACCGCCTAGTTTTATCAAATTTTCATGGGCATGAGCCTTTAAATTTGGCTAAAAATTTATCGTTGGAGAAAATTCATCTCTTCCCTTGGAGAAATCTGATAAAACTTCAAGGCATTGCACAACAATGCTTAGAAACACGTTATCTTCTATTTCCTAAAGTTTCATAATTTTTCTCTAACTATGAATTTTTAGTAAAATTTGAAGGTATTCCCATGAAAAATATGACTAAAACAAGCGATTGAATTTTTATACAATTTTTTATGGTCTTATTTAGAAAGACATTGTAAGGTTGTCCCTAAAGTTTCATTAGTTTTTTCCAAGAGAAGGGACATATTTTTTGAAACAAAAATATTTAGTGTAAAATCTCAACAAATAAAAAATGGTATCCGAGCTCAAATTTTTGTATTTTTTGTTGCATCAATGCTTAGAAACACACTATCTTCTTGTTCCCAAAATTTCAAATTTTTCCCCAACTATGAATTTTTAGTCAAATTTAAAGGCTAATACCTCTTCCTTGAGTTTTTATGTGTAGTTTTTAGTATTTCAATTAATTTGGTTTTGTCGTTAAATGATTATTTGGTATGTAGTTGGAGAAACGAAACTGTAATAATAAAATATATAAAAGTTAATACTTATCTTTCATACAGTTTAAAACAGTCAAAACTCTCTTCATTCTAAAAGCAGAAAAGGGAAGCAAACAGGCCATGATTCTCCACTGCATGATGTGTATTACACAACACACGCCAAAAGGTTGGGAAAATGGCATCACATACACAACTTCTAAGTTAAGTATCCAAGTCATGTGGTTTCAAAATATATATATACACCATATTCAGACTCCAACCAAATATAATTATTATAAATAACAAAATTCTTCCTATAAAGATTTAATAGAATTACATTGTTACTCGACCCTAAAATAACAGGTCAAGTTAAACAGTTAAGGTATATATCTTGTTAAAGTATGAGTAAAGAATTAACATAATTAACGGATGAAATTTTCTCTCTTAATATATAGACCAACCTACAAAGAAAAAAAAGAAAAAAACTAAAACCTTTAAGCCTGAGTGAAATTTAATCTACACTGAAAGGTTCTTATCTGATTTTCATGGGGAGAGCAAATGGCCCCTTCTCCTTTTTGAGCTCTTTCAAAGTCCAAACTCGCGTGATTGTCGCCGGTTTGTGTGAAACTAGGCCAACCATTTTACCCCCTTCTACCCTTAATATGCTTAGTTACACATATTTTGTTTTATTTTCTACTATTTGGTTATTATATTATAATAATCTATGCATATCTCTGTGTGACACTTAAAAGCAATGAATTGGGTCGTACATAACAGCTTTTGTTCTTTGTTTTCATTCTTTGAATCAATATCGATCTGTGACCATATAAGTTTAGTGGCCGGGTCAAGAATTAGCAGTACTCATTTTTCTTAGTGGAACCAAAATAACTATGATGGTGTGGGCTACCCCCTAGACCTATGTTACTAAATAAGGCCATTTTTCAACCAAAGAGAATGGGAGACTTTTAGAATATGCATGAGTTTGGTCAAAAGATATGCTAGTTACTTCCCTTTTGCTTATATTTGCTTGTTCTCTGCTTGTGTGGCCCTGCTGCCTCAGAGAACTTCAGAACTTGGACTTTGGAGACAGGTCCATGGGGGCCTTAAAATAAAGTAGAATAAAAGGTCTTTGATGTTTTTGTACTTTATTGCCAACATCCCCCCACCCCTCAACGTGGTCGTATGATTCTAGAGGAATTTTGTAATATTTGAAAGATGAAAATGTTGAGTTATTGATATATTTTTCAACTCTGAGGACATACACACTGATTAAGCATACAAATACCAAAATATTACTAAAAACTTTAAAGTAATAGGTGTATGGGTCATACGGTTACAAATTGTTCAATTTATTGATATTTACTTTGGGATTAGGCTACATTTGATTAAAATGGTGTGAGTTGGAAACACAACTTGGTAATTTATTGGTCGATCAGCTGGTTCTTATTCTCTGCCTAGTAGTGTAGGCATACATATCTAGCTTGGCCTTATTTTTCCCAAGTTTTAAGCAAACCTCATATGCTTATGCAAACTCTAATTAATCTAAAATAGTGATCTGTAACTCTAGGAAGGAACAATGTTCCCAGAATTATTCAAGCATAGCAGTTATTGGTATCAAACTTTTCTAGCAAAATAGAAAATAGTGTGGTTTGTCACGACAAAAAATAGTGTAAAATATGTTTTGCTTTCACAAAAGGACAATTAGTAGGTAGACAGGCTTTGCCTATTTATTATCTCTACATATCCATATTTATTGCATCTATTTTTCTATAGCAAGTAAGAATTCTTGCCATGTTGATTGGCTAGCAATATGGAAATTAATTAAATTATTAGTCTCCAAGTCCCATTACGCGGTTTTTCATAACAATTGAGTCTAAACTTTGAAGAATTTAAGTGTTGGCAGAATTGAGGTAAGCATCCACATGGCTATCAATTTTATAAAATTGATAGGCGCTATATATTCATATATAGTGTATATTATACAAGTTCATATGTTCAAGAAATTAATTTGAAAGTTTTTGATATTTTGTTATTGGATCTACTTGAAGCAATCATTTATTGTCTGTACAAGACTTCTGAAGATCTGCGTCTCCATGATAGGACATGGCTTGCTGTCTCGAATTCACTGATGTTGGGAAAGAGGAGATATGCATGAAATTCAGGAGTTAAACTTTTCTCTTAGGGTTGAGCAAGAATTATCTATCCGACCGCAAATTGTAAAAATTAAAATTAAAAATTGAGCTTGGTCGATTTTGGATAAATAAACGGTTGAACGAGTAAAAAGTACGGTAAAGTTTGGGCGGGTATGGTTTTGAATGTTTATCAGCTGAATTAACTGCACCCGACCGAGCTATTATATTTTAAGTCTTTTATCTTATGATTATATGATATAAAACCTACTATGATAATGTAATAGAAATTAAATCATTTTTCTATCGGATTGATAAAGAAAATGTGTAAAAAAAAGTTTAAAAAATGAATTTTGACCACAAAAAAAATTTAATATATTACAAGGTTAAATTGAAATTAACCGTTATAACTTAACTGAAACCACTCAAACGTAGGGTCATTTGGTCAAGTTTAATTGAAAATAAATTACTTTTAGTTAACATTAATTGAAGTATTCATCAACTGAACCCGCCTAAACCTAACCGACAATCACCTTTATTTTCTGCTAATTGAAATTCCGATAACCAAAAATAAAAATATTACAGTATAAAAACGAAGGATGAATAGGTTAGATATATAGATGTCACCAGGTGCATAAATTAACTGGGGTGACTGTCTATTAAAGCTTAAGGAGACAACAATCTTGAATTCATATCTTCGATGATGCAGTTTTATTAAAGGGTCGAAGAAAGTGTTTTGATACCGCTTAGTAAATTCTTCAAAAATTGATTAATCACTCAACATTACAAAGGCAGGAGATTATGATACCAGAGATTAATATTTAATAGTCATTCAATCAAGTCTTACAAAAGCTTCATTACATCATGCCATACGTTAAATACAAAGTTTAGATGCGCACTACACCTCATAGATAGACACCCTTTACAATAGAAAGCTTTTTGACAACCGGTAACACGTATATATCAACTAATCTTTTGCAAATTAAAATAAAAATTCAAATTCTGAAGCCCATTTGCCTCAACATTAAGAAACTAATATGTTCATATTAATTTACAGGATTCGATGGGTTATTCAAATACCTCATGGGCATTTAGCTTTTCCAATAGAATCTAGGCTGCTTGTTGGACAGATATAAATACCTAGAAACTGTTTCCCCTGGTCCTTAGAGAAAGACGACCAAACAATTCCCAATCATGACCCTAGCAGATCAGATCATCCATATCATCAATGGTCCCAATTGATATGTAACAATTAATGAAATTCTCAAAGTTACGCATTTTGGGGAAAAAATGGCTTTTGTACAAATGAAGTATGTTACATTTCTAGCAAATTAAGTGAACTACACTGATAATCTAATCTCATAATAATGTAATTAGTGGGTCTAAAGAGCCTAGTACCCAAAAAAGAATTATACAGAAAGAATTTCTACCGGGAAAAGAACTACCAAGGCTAAAGCTAAACAAAGCAGACATTCAGCTACTACATATTTTACATCAACTGCAATCCACGGTGGAATGATTTTAACATTCTTGCAAGGGGAGCCAACGACGATGTGCCTTGTAATGCGTCTGACAACAATCTTTATGCATGCTCAATTACCCATACAAGAAAAATCATGTTTGAAAATGCCCGCATCAACAATAAAGCACACTGAAGATCAGCAGAGGGACAGAGATGGGGAGAATCAAGAGATCGTAAAAGAACAACTATCAAGGATACTGTGATATTGTCTCTATTTTTCCTCAGATTTTGTGATTCCTTCAACTCTCTCAACTGCACATAGATTCCTTCATCTCAATACTCGATAAAGATAGTGAATACTGTGAAGAAATTTAACCCAAATTCATGAATATAACCCAATGTTCCCACGATTTTATTATACCACACAAGTGCTATACTAAATTAGAATTCATAGATTCAGAAGATACATTAGGTTTTAGAAAGTTTCAGCCAACAATTTTGGACATGCCAGGAGTCAAATACTCACCACAAAATTGCCATATGTAGGAATAACAAAACATACATGTTCAAGCGAGAATCAACAGGTTACAGGTTGAAATAATTTTTTGACCTCATCATAAAACCACCTGCAATGCCAAATCAAATCACTTAGATAAGCTCAAAATAGTTTAGGAAAGGAACTGGGTCATGTGTATTTTCAAATAGGTCATTAAACTAGTCAAGATTTTGCAATCAGGAATCTATACTTAACAGAATACTAATGAAAATGTTGACAAGGACCTAATTACAAATAGTTAAATAGTTTAGGGACCTAATTATAAGTTCTAAATATATATGAACCCGTTTAAAAATTCCCATATAGCTTAGGAACTGCTAGAATCATTTAACCTTAGATTAACATAATAATCCCAAACCCTAAGTCTCAAAACAAACAAGTACAAAGCAAAACAAAACAATAAAAACAGTTAAGTCTCAAAACAAACAAGTACAAAGCAAAACAAAACAATAAAAACAGTCAACACTTCCCTTTTGTAGTAACTATAAGCTCGGAAGTTTTCGACTTGATGGTTCCATTACAAACATGAAAAATGGTATAAATTGAAAATGGGAATAAAGCAATTTACCAAAACAAACAAGTACAAAGCAAAACAAAACAATAAAAACAGTCAACACTTCCCTTTTGTAGTAACTATAAGCTCAGAATAACCATATTTTCGACTTGACGGCTCCATTACATACATGAAAAATGGTATAAATTGAAAACGGGAATAAAGCAATTTACCAAAACAAACAAGTACAAAGTAAAACAAAAGAATAATAACAGTCAAGAAGGATAGAAGAATAAGGAGGCAAACCTGCAAAGGAAAATGGGCTGTACTCCAGCACTTGCCTCACTCCCTAACTGATATCGCCTGCCATTTTCTTGTTCAAACTTACCAGATGGGAGGACAGAACATGGGCCTTGAATGGAGCTAGCCATTTCAGTTCTATCACCATTGGATTCATAAACCTACAACAACGAAAACATATTTATAAGAAAATATCCATATGCAATTCTTCTGAATGCTAAGCATGTCCAAGGTGTAAAGGATTCATTTGATTGGAACACCAAACAAAACAGAGGCCAACTGTATAGGTTACAAGTATGAACCTACAAAAACTTTATGGGGTATAAGTGCATGTAAACCATGTAGCTTTAGACAAATCACAGAAACTGATAGTTAACATACCAGTGGCAAAGTTTCACTTTCACATTTACATGAATGCATTGATATATCCAAGAAAATAGACCTACTTGTTTATTTATATATAAAGATGTATGCATTAAAATAATATAAAAAATACCTCATTGACTTCAGATATACACGGATGACCAATATTTCCTGGCAAATCATGAGGAAAGTAGCAGTTTGTCACCTTAACCCACTTTAACCCAGTTTTGCAGTCTTCCCACATAGACTGAAAAACACGTAAATAAGTTCCTTGGTTAAATTTTCATAAAATTATCACACAAGGGTACAAATCAATCAAAACACAACAGAAACAGTATTGTGAACCTAAAACAACTTCATAAGTATTCATATCCACTTCACAATTTTATGGGTAAACTTGTACACACATAACTATAACCAACTGCTAGACAATAGTGAAAAGCATGATGATTCGCTAACCTGGAGTTTAGAAGGACTGACTTTGCCATGATTGGTAGGGAAAAGAGCATGACTCTGCACCCTATATGTTACTCCATCAACACGGCAAGACTGGTAAAACTTCTTGTCATCTACAAGTTGTACTACATCACCAACCCATTCTACAGCATGTGATCTATCTGAGGATGATGAGGGGTGCTGTCTACCTTCAGTACCAGTTCCAGAAGTTCCAGCAAAATTTGCAAGTGCTGCATCCTGTTCATCACACTTGATATCATAAGTTAAATTTTCTCCATGGGATTCCTTTTGTTTATTATCCATAATATTACTGATACTGTCAACATGTTCATCTGTAGATACTTCAACATTGTCTTGTGACATTGTGTGCTCAACTTGAAAATCTTGTGATGATTGCAAATTTTCACATTTAACCCGCTCAGATAATTTAGGAAGAGACTCAGATTCTGAAGTCTCTTTACAGGTAACCTCAGAATTTATTTGTTGAGCAGAACCATCACCAAGCAAGCCAGTGGAAGGACTGGAAGCCGAGCTATGGGACTTCAAAGAGTTGTTTGGATCAGGCTTATCAATAGCTTCAATGCTGGATGAAATGCTAGTCCCTTGCATATCTTTCATATCTAGGATCTTGGAATCTGATTGTAGCTCAAAAATGTGACTGCTACCAGAAACAGTTGGAATGGAGCTCCCATTTGTGGTTAGCATCTGAGGGCTGACCTTTGGATCTAAGTTTTCTTCTTTCTTCTCAGAACATGGTTGAATACCACAAGTACTAGCGGGCAATTTTGGTGGTGTGTTTGAGGATCTCATGACACGACCATATTTTGGAGGCAAAGGCTTTCCACCACTTATATTCAAACATCTCATACAGTGCCAATCAACTCTATTATGAATTCCTCTCAAAACCGATGGCTGCAGGCACTTCAAGTGAAATCCCTTTTCACAAGCGTCACAAAGAAGTACATTATCAACCTCATTGACAGTGAGCTCACACACCTGACATGTCAAAGCCTTATTCATATAATCCCTGGATGGAGGAGTCCATGTGGGACGGTCAGGAATCTTTGGTTGTAACAATTTCTGGACAATCTTTGCAATATCAGCATGACTAGGAATCAAAGGAGGCTGAACAATGTTCACAGCCTGGAATGGCTGGTGCCCACCAGGCAAATTTCCAGGAGCTGTTTGAGTAATAAAAGGTCTAAAGCTCTGATCTGATGTTATTTGTGGCCCTGCCCTTGATGCAGTTACATCAGGTGTTCCATCAACCTTGACAGTATTATGGGCAGGCACCTTGTTTTCTGATGCATTTCTAGTTAATGAAGCAGCTTGAGTCTGTATTGACCATGTTGGAGCATTAACCAAAGGTTGGTTTGCTGACGAACTTGCTACAGTTGAAAGGTTCAAACACTCAGTTGCTAATTTCATGACTAAAATGTCATAAGATACACTCATGCACAATCTAAAAATACAAAAGACTGCTAGCTTTTGCAAACTATGAAAACAAAAACACAAGCAGAACATGCCAATCTTTAAACCTTAACTGCAGCTTTTCATACAGTCTACAAATAATAAAGATTTGGGAGTAGGGGAGACAAATGAAGGGGAGCAATCATTCAATTCTAGACACTTACAAAACAAGGAAACAAGAACAGCATCTTCTTGGGAATTATATCAATTCAATAACCTTAAAATAGACCCATTCACCCAGATATACACCAATCCAGTCAACTTTCAGGCTTTAGCAAGTATCATTGCATGACTTGCATTGAAGAAACTCATACATACATAATCATACAATTCTAGCACTTTATTTACAACATTCAGTTAATTTTATGTATTTTATTTCTTCACAGTAAAATAAAATCCAATTTGACTGTTTAATCCATCATACACTGGAACCATACTGCAGTGTTAGCATTCATCAACCGAAAACATAACTACCACCAATCCTTGCAAGTTGGATCTGATGAGGAGTTTTGGAGGACATTACCTTGGGCTTGCAGCATATAAGAAGACCCATTTGATCCTCCATCAACTTTGAACGGTGGGTGTTCAAATTTAGGCAATGCTAAGGAAGATGAATTTTTCCCCAAGTGACTGCCAGGCATCACACCAGAAACCACTGGTGGCCTCACTTCATTGCTGGTTGATTGATGTTGCAAGGGTGTGGAAGATCCTGCATTAACATGGGCAGGAATAGACACTACGGTTGAAGTAATTGCTGGGTGACTTGATTTATCAACTGGAAACATTCGAACAGCATGTGATGGCACACGATTGTCAACTATTCCACCAATGCTGGTTTGCAAGGACTGAGATGCATATGTTGTAGAAGGTGTAGAAGTTGCAGCAAACTTCTTTGCTTCCTCCATCTAGATAACCCAAAAGATAGTAAAAAGAGATAAATCAAGGAGAAGAAACTAATCAAAAGAAAAAGAAGAAAGATTGTATATCTTGAATGCAAAAGAACGGTAAATAGAAGAGAACTCTCCTCCTCCAAAGGTTTCCCCTTCACAAATACTACAAATAAACAAATGCTCATACTTGCGCATTAAAGAAAACACAAATAATTTCATACCAACAAAGCTCAATGTGCACACAGAGATGAGACAGAAGTCAACCCTAGCCTAATTTTAATTTCTAAGCCTAAATCACCACCATATCCTCTCCTTTGCACATCATTCTCCAAGTGCCTAACTATTGCCCACGCTTATGCTATGGAAGTTTGTTTCCGTTACACCCTAGTATTTAGGGAATTTTATGACATTTATGGCGTAGGGGGCAGTGCATCCATATAATCCGTAATTCGATCAAATTATGTCCAAGGAGTTCAGTTGGGGACTGGGCCAGTTTTGGCCCAACGCATTGGATCTGGCCCAAATCTCATTCCTTATACAGGGCCTAATAAGATCATCTCTTTTTACTTTGGGCTGAACATCCCACTCCAGGAGCTAGTTCAAGATTAGTACAAGTGGCAACAGAACAATAACTCAATATGCATCAAGCCAAGTAATTAAAGCTCATTCGTAAAAACAATCCTCCGAAACCTTCCTCCATGAGGGAAGACACATAATTGCATAAAAATCAGCTGAATTCCGCAGTGCTAGAAACACAACACTCTTATCTTATCCTCGTTTTCTTAACATGCAACTATTCACAACAACCACAGGAACCTTAACACGACTTAATCATCAATCATAGCAAGGCTTTCTCACAAGAATCAATTATCCAAAACAACCAAGATAAGCACACCACACAACACAACCTAACCTCACAATGTTTCTCTTTATCATTCAACAAATTTTCCAAATTAAACAAAAGCTAAGGAAGCCAAAATGACAGTGCATGAGTAAAATTAAGTAGAAAAATCGATCAACTATTACCTTCCACTTAGCATGAGAATACCTCTCGGCAATGGACATCTTGGGAGAGCGAAACCCTAACCTCTGGTCCTTGAGCTTGGAATTCAAACCGAGATCCTCAATAACAGTGCCAATAGCTTCCCTAGCGACAATATCCTTGGGAGCGAAACCCTGACAGAGGTTAGCAAGCTTGATGCGAGCTTCTCTCATGAGCTCAACCTCAAGATCAGTAGGCTTCCTACCACCTCGAATCGTGGCCATAGTTGACAGAACCAACACAATCTCCGCCACTCTCTTCAATTCACCGTCGTCGCCAACCACCTCAGCCTCAACCTTGGCCTTCTTGTTGCAAGGCTCCTCGTCGGGTCCGCCGTTCTCGAAAGGGAGAGGCTCCGCCGGTTGGGGATCGGGAAGGTCCTCCATTGGAGGGGAAACCCTAGAGAGAGAGAGAAGGGAAGAAGGAGAGAGAGAGAGGGGGGGAAAGGAGGGAAGAGGAAGAAGGAAGAAGAAGTATTTGAAAATTGGAAGAGGCTTAATTATAATTTTGGCGGGTAAATGGGTTTGAGAGAAGAATTGCGCGTGAGTGAATGTTGTGTAAGTAAAATGGGTTTGGAAAAGAAAAGAAAAGAGAACAACGAGGTTGGGTGGCTCACCAGAGCAAATAGCAATCCCTAGAGAGAGAAACCGCACAGAATAATACAAATACAAAAAGGGAATTTTCGCCAATTAACCCCAAATTATACTACTAATTCTAATAATTATAAAAATAACCTCTATTTAACGAGTAACGCTACTCGCCTAGTTTCCAGATCATCATTAAACAACTACTTTAGTATCAGTAATATTTTTTAAATCGTTTCTTTCATACGTTTTATCGTATTCGCTATTTATATGACGAGTTGAAATTATAAATATATAATTGACAAAAATATATAATTGAGATGCTTCATATAATTAATTTATAAAATTAATAAAAGTAAAATATATGAAATATTTGAATAACATGAAATAGAATAAATAGTTTTATTTTACCTATGTTTTACATTTGTATTTGTCTATTTTTTTTATTTTTTCTTTTGTGAATTTACAAAAATTAATGATATAAGACATCCCGGTTATACTTTTTAAAATTGTTAGAATTTAAGTTTAGGCCAGAGATTTAAATATAAACAATTAAAATTAAGAGAATAAAATCATAAATTGACAATAGAGGGGCAAAAATACTGTTAAGCTTTTTTTTTCCAAGTAAAAAGTGTCGCAAATAATCATACCTACATATAAACCATACTAGTTTTTAAAAATTGAAGCAAACAACTTAAAATAAATTCTCTTAAGTATTTTGCATACTCCTTGAGCACAGAATTTGAAATTCCATTCCTTGCATACCGACACTCACATAAAAGAGTTTTATAATGTGAATTAATATGAAATCATTCTAAATATGATTTCAAAAGTAATTATTACATAAATAAAAAATTATTATTTAAATAAAAATTCTTAATTGGATAACGGACGGTGTATTCCAATTAAATTCTTAAAATATATTACATGTCTAACATTAAACTTTAGTTGTTTTCCTCATTCATTATAGTGGAAATAAATGTTTTTATAAATTATTATTTCTTACCACTAGGGAAAATAAAAATATTGGTTAATGTAACCAAACAAATGTTGATAATATTTGCATGAATTTACAAAAATAACATAGCAATCTCTGGCTCATTGAAATCGGCCAGTGGTAAAATCTTAATATTTTTTGGAATACCAGGAATTATGTTTCTAAATAATTATATTTTTTAGGAATGTTATAAATATATTTGTTATGATTAAAATATTTTTTAGAAACTCACGAATTTTTTATAACTTTAAATAGAGATTTAATATGCAATAGAGATTTAAATAAGTTTATGTGTAAAAAGGTTTTGATAGAAATTATAAATAAAGATAAATTCCTAAAAATACTAACTTTTTAAAATATTTATCAAATGTGAGAACAAAAGATTCTTAGGTTATAATTTACTAAAATCACAAAAACAATCATCTTACCAAATAACTAGTTAGGGTCTTAGATTTGAACATACAGAGCCTGCATTGCATAGGCATTCCAACAAAAACATTTGACTGTTGACTGTCTTTTCAAGTAATCTTCAGCACAGCATGATTTACAAAAAGATGAAATCCAGAGCTACACCAAAGATGGAACACACACAAGAAGCTATAAATTAAAGATGGACTTCTATGTATGTTCATGTCATTCACTCTTCACAGCCATCTTCACAAGTTGTTCATTCCCTTATCCACTGGGTACACACAGCATAAAGATCTCTGAGAAGGGTGGCACATGTTTGAGATAATAGTCTCCACAGTAATCCATTGAGGAGCATACCAATGATACCATAATATACGAGCATTTTCAAAGGCAAAACCATGAAGAACTGGCAATGGAATTCCCATCTTTATCTGTGAGTTCAGGTAGTTTTGAGGACAGTTGATGTCAGACTGAAAATGTTTGCACAATTTAAGAGTAAATCATAATAATAGCTTGGATATACTATAACCATGTATGGTTTAACAATCATATCATAAATTTCAAAATAGAAATTAAATTGGTTCAATTCTATTCTATCCTCTCCCCTTGGTTCTTTCCCTTAGACAAATTATTGTGTTATATGTTAACGACACCTTGATTATATTTGAACATTGTTGGCACTCGGCAGAAGAATGCATTTATTCTAAAGAATGCATTTATTCTAATTTACCTCAATCAGCTGCATGTGAAGTTTCCCCATTGGGCTCCATTTCAAGCTTGTAGAAAATTTTCTCAATTTAAGCCATCCAGCAATTGTTTCCTACAATTTCCATAGCATGAGGCACCAATATCCTGCTCCAGCAACCAACATTCATAGGCATGTTAGTCATGTGATAGATTAAAAAATAACAAAACAGCTTTGAAAATTTAGTCAGCAAATCAATAACAGGCTATATATATGTGTGTGTGTGTGTTTAAGATGACAAAAATGGTGGGAAGTTTGAATTTCATATAGCTTAGTTAGAGATGTAGCATATTGTGAGGGATGGCTACTTGAATAGTGCAAGCTTAAAAGGTCTTAAAACTATCCACTTAACTTATTCTACCTTGTAATAGAGAAATAGTGATTGTATTCCTTAATTTGTGTATTTTTTTTTCTCTGGATAATTAAATAGGAAAGAAGAAGCATTAATATTCATGTCATTATTTGGATATTTCTTGTATAGCTGAGGAATAAGGAATCTCCATAGGGTTCAAAAGGGCCTGATAAGGTGGTTCATCCACAATCTATTGCCTATCATCTGCCTGAGCACAAGAACAATATAAATTATCAAAAATTCAAAACTATGTATCAGTCTATAATAGCATAAAAGCATCCTATAGAAAAGCTTGAAGTGCAAACTTTTAATTGGAGCTACCAATTAGTACATAAAATCTAATCAGTATCAATACTATTATTCTTTTACTCAAACTTTTAATTGGATCTTTTGCAGAGTCTAGATATTACCATAGCCTAACCAGAAACAATCTAATGTAACACATGAAATATGCAACTCAAGAGAGAAAAAAATATCGGAAAACTCCATATTTATTGGACTGAGCCATGTAAAATAAAGAAGTAAGAACTGCGGAAACTTGCAGTGAAGAACACCAGGGAAACCAATTTGAAAACATTTTCATGTAATGAAATCTTTATCATTTTTTATGAAAGGTCACCACAGGAAATAGAAATGTTTGGTCCTGCGTGGTAACCCTGAGGTACTGTGAATAAACCATTAATTTCAAATTCAATAGAAGAATCACTCAGCAAAGGATTGTCAGTAAAAGAAACATTCAGAACAGCAGTTTCGTCTAACGAGATTGTCTTCGGAAGAGATTGCAATAAATTGTCAAGTGTTGCTATCCCCCTTCTCTTATTTTCCTAGAAATTTCCTCTTCAACTGCAGATGCTATATTTCCTTCAAAAGCATCAACTAGCTTGCAATAAAAAAGAAATTAAATGCATAATATCTCAACTATTAAATATAAAAGGTGGTTGGTAAAATGGATCGGCTTAACCGGACTAGCCTAAACCTAACCAATAAAGTATAGTGCTTGTGGTTTAAGTTTTGGGTCTAAATTAATTTTGGGTTGTTTTAGTCCAATTTTAAAGAGGCTTGATGTGAGCTAAGCTTGCTAAGACTGCTAGAAGCCTACAAAAACCAGATTTCTTTTGTTTGAGCATTTTAAGTTCAAATTAAATCCGTGATTTTTAGGCCTAAGCTGGCAAAGCCAGCTTCTATCGCTAGATAACTCATTTTAACAACTCTCAAAGATTCTAGAATGTAAGTCAAGTTTTGTCCCTTTTGAATTCTCTAGACAAGATTGTGCTACATAAGATAATGGAAGACACTCTTCTCTGCCTTCCTTCCCAGTTTCATGCCACACTAACGATTTAAGTTTTGGAGAGTAAAATTGAAGCATAGGATAAAAGTTGTTTGCCAAAGATTTCCCCATGGAATCGTAGAACCTCAATCAGCAACAAAATACACAAGTCTCTGAGTGCATGTGTAAAGAGTTTAATCTAATCATAAATAGCCATGGCTTCAGAAGGTTGCTCACACTTGGTAAAGCCAAGCTGCTTCACTGTTTAACGTTGTAGATAAATCTCCAACATGATATCCATAATCCAAGAGAATCAACTTAAGAGTTCCTTCTTGATTCCTTAAATTTACAGTAAGTCCCACTTGCAAATCTTTAACCTTCCAAACATAGCGCAACACAACAGAATGAGGGGATATAATTGACTTAAAACAGACAAAATTATTTGCACAAAAAAACGTATTAATCTCACAGGATTTTTGGCTATCAGATACTGAAATACCTATGTGTTGTATTGTTCATCTCGAGTCCACATCTTTTATCTTGCCATTTATGATAACTCCAGTTTCAATCATATTGAATTGGCTATGCTTTAACAAGTTGATCTTACACAAAGCAAATTATAAGCCATCAAAACAAAAAATGTAAATCTCCTGTTTTAACAGATGAAGAATTCACTTTATCATTAATTGTGATATCAGAAAGAACCACTCTGGCTTTTCCAACAAATGGAACTCGCACAGGCTTCTAATTTTCTGGAAGCTGACACTGAACAATAGAGGCAATAGCTTCCTCTATCGGAAAATCCTTGGCAAAATCAAGGCCCTTGTCAGATATGGCCAAAGAGATGAAACCCTCATGTTGTTGACCACCTCTGATAATGGTTGGGAATGAACACAAGGGACAAAAGAAGGAAACAAAATTGAAGGAGCCATTGTATTTTGCAGGTGGAGCCTTGTGAGGGGTCAAGTCAACATCATCATGCAGCCTAAGCTTTTGAAATTTGCAACAACAAAAAAATCTGATTAAAAACTACCAAGAAGAGCATATGAGCATGGTTACTTTTCTTGTTAATCGAGTTAAAGATGAAAACTTCAATTACACCCATGTGATATTGTTGTGAAAACGAGTTATTTATTTGGTCTGAATCAGGTCTATCTGATGCAAGTAGCAGGTTTTGTCAACCTGGACAAAAAGATTTGAATTAAATTTAGACTTGAAAATAATGATCAAACCTGAAGACTCGGTTTTTACAGGTTTAGTCCACACTAGGCTTAATCCTTGAAAAATTTAGGCTTGCAAGTTTTATGGTCAAGATGGTCAGTTTTACATATCAGGCTAAACTAACCCATCAAACTCGATGGCCGAAAAACAGGGGAAAGAGTTATGTATGAGAAGGAAAGGCATTCTTAATATTTTATATATTGAATAACGAAAATCGTGTTGGATTGGAGCTGAGCTTCTGAAAACAAGGAGCAGGAACAGTGAGAAGAGACGCAACAGCAAGTGGTTGGCTTTGGAGTTTTATTCATAAAGTATTATTGTCATATTATTAAATTGAGTTGGACTTGGCTTAGTAGTGATCAATGATTAATATATGTATTTCACCAGATCTTCCCACTAACGAGTAACGACAACCTTTGCACGTATGGTTAAGTTATGCCTTCCCTCTAACCGCTGAATGTTTGTGCTTTATGCTAAAATAGTAAAAATAGTATATATATATATATATATATAAGAACACACTATAGATGAGATAGTGATCGCACAGGGTACAGTTGAAAACAGAAATGCAACATCAAGTGAAACAGAGAGGGGACCCCATTACAGGAACAGAATAAAAAATTGTCCTTTTTTCGCTGAACTAGTCACCACGTCAATCTTATTATATAACTCATGTTCCACACGAAATCTAATGAACGCTTTCTAGGACGGTTGAATAGTGAATAATTGATAAATCCACATGACTGCATTAGAAATCCATTATTCAGGAAATCAGAAAGCTCCATGATTTCCTGCTTATCATGGATGTGGAACCTTTCCACACGTTAAGTCACTTTCGAAGATATCAAAAAGTTCCCTTCATTTGTACCTTTATGCATTAGGATTTCCTTTGACAAGTGAACCTTCACATATAGGTGGCAAGATTCCAGTATCAACCAGGAAGTTTAAAATTTGATCAATGAAACATTTACACACAGACTACATAAACTTGATGACCATAAAATTTTAGGGCTCAAACCTGATAATCAAAACTCAACTAGTGGGGTTTGTTTTTTCCACACATTATATAAAAGTTGTCTCCCAAATCCCAATATTCCCTGGTCCAATCCAGTCCTTCCTAATCAAGTTTTCATATATGTCATTTTGCCTCTAAACCCTCTGTCCATCACAGCTTTTGAATGAACAAAGGTAAGAACAGTATATTGTAAATCACATTCCAATTCACAATACTGCTATAATACTAAACATGGATGAAGTAGACACGTGGGATGTGGAACCCCGCCTTCGAAACTCATAATTGTCCTTCGTGGATTCACCCCGTGTCAGACATCATCTCCTTGATTCAAGTCTCCCATTCATCAATTTGAACATTTAGACTACAGAAACAAGGAAAGCAACTTCACAGGAAGTAGTCTGGCGCTGGTTTCTTGGCAGGTGCCCCTCTTGATTCCTGTATACCATCAAAAGTGGAAAATTAGAAATCAATTGATAAATTTAACACAATAATTAGGCCTTTTGGTTTGATGATATATTTTCTATACTCATTTTCTTTATTTTATTTTTTAATTACAAAAGTGTCACTTTCTGTTTGTTTTCACTTTTATTTTCTTTCCCATCTTAAAGGTTTGTATAAGAAAATGTGAAAACTTTTTTTATTTTCATTGCTTTCCACACAAATCTTGGAAAATAGAAAATATGATGAAAATAAATTGACATTTTTGTAAATAAAAGTAAAACCAAAAGACAAAAACAAAAAATTGTCAAGATCTTCTCACAGTAAACATGCCCTTAATTTTCTATATGAAGGAATAGCCTAAAGGATCATCATAAGGTAGGGAAGAACTTGGAACACCATTTGTTTACTGAAACATGCAAAAGACAGGGTAATCTAACTGAAAACTCACTGATGCAAATAAAATGAGATAAAAACACTTATTCTAATAGTATTATTAGTAAAGCCATGTCATATTAGTGGCACACTCTTTATCACCACATGAATAAATGGATTTCACATAATTGAAACTCAAATTGCTACCATTTGAGGACACAAAGTCCTTACAGCTCACTTCAAATACTGAGTAATTCAATATGAATTGATTTTGCCTACGAACCTGTGGAGCAGCATCAAACACACGGAACTGCTTATTAAGATTTCCATTCAACTCCAGAATTGCAGCTACATTACCACATCTATGACAAACATGAAAAATGACTTGGTAAAAGCTTCCCGGACACAAATAGGAACAGACATTTAAATTGGTTACATACCTGTAGCAATAATTTGGGGCCGACCAGACAGTAACTATTTGGTTGTTGAACATCCATTTATATCCTTCCATTACCAACTGATGAGCACGACATATATAGTCAATGTTATTGGAGTGATTAAAAGAAGCAACAACACTGCCACCAAATAAGAAACCAGCACCACGAGGGCTCAAACCCCATCCATCCACAATATCTTCGGGATCAGACCATAGGAGGTCACACATTGCACCATCATGAGGTACTTCTTGCTTCCGATCAATAGTTCGTATCTGCATATGAATGATAAATAATAACATATATAAAATCACTAATACACAATCTAAAATTCCTGAGACAAATAAATGAGGGTAGAGTTTCTAACCTGATCCAATGTTGAAATGGCAGGAGACAGACCACCGTGAACACTAAAAATCTTGTTTTCAATCAGGGCGGACAAGCTGCAATTGTTATCAACATAGGAAAGCTATTAGTGGAAGATGCAAATTACACCTAGCAAATCTGCAAATGCAGTTATGTTGTTTTTAAGAAACTTGATATAGGAATGTTTCTATTTAAACCTCTTTATTTCTATAGTCTATACATGAGGAATTCTTCTTGTGACACATTCTTGAAAACTCTTCAATAGTTTCTCAGGTTGTCAAATATCAAGGTCCCATTTAGGGCCAGGAAAGATCATAAGCCATGTGATCATACACAAATTGTAATATCCTACCAAATTATAAGAGTGTATTTCAAAATATAAAAAAAAGGATAATATCATTAATTAATAGATGTATAACATTAACTCCATAAAACTTAAGGGTAAGAATTTAGATAATCATTTCGATAGTTATTGTATTATTAATATCTCATCTTTTATATACTTAATAAAAATTATGGAGAGGGACAACAAAGAGTAAAAAGTGTACAGGACTGAGGAGCCAATCCAAAGATTTAAATGAAAGCCCAAAGAAAGGAAGAAGGCAAAAGGGAAATAAGATTGGATCAGAAACGCTGAACAGATATGCTTGAAGTAGGTAGCAGAAGTCAAGAACTGAAACGCTCCGCATTAAAATGCAGGATGCTACACGTATCAGAACAGAGAAACACGCCAACCCAAGTCAAAATGAGTTCGAAACAGAAAACATAGCACAAGCAGGAAAGAATGAGAGAACTAAGAGAAGCATGGCTGCTGAGGTAAAAAAAAAAACTAAAAAAAGGGAGAACTCTCGGTCACAACTCTCAAGGTGACCCAAACTGAAATGATCATAAAAGAGAATAGATGGCAAAGACAATTTCAAACAGAGGGAGAGAAGGCTCAACTGAAGTGTTATGAGAAGGAAAGGGAGAATGATTAGGGAAAAATCAGAATTTCCCATTACCAAAAGGTAAAACCAGCTCACAATCCATGGTTCTGCAATTCATTGAGGATCAGCAATCTCATGATCTCGTGAGCTTGCACAGATATCCTATGACTTTCCTATGATTTTACACATGATCACCCACGAATTTGCCTCAAGGTTATGTGAGTAGTGCCCTCTCTATTACTCAGTGAATTCCCCCATTGTATAACACATGGAATTTACCTAATAATATTAGAAAGTGCTAAAAAAAGACTATTAAAGAGTATATTGCTCTTTGCTAGCATTTAGGTTCTATGCATTTATTAGTAAAGGCTATCAAAATTATCAATCTATGGATTTTAGACTCACCCACTCAAGCCCCTTTCCCTTTTAAAATTTACAAAGATGAGCCACCTAAAGCACCCTTATTTTAACCAAACTCAAGTCCACCCAAAACTCCTTCCCTCTTAACACAGAAAGGGCAATGTTTGCATTTGGCATGTAAAATTTTCAATTGTAGACATTCCTCAAGCATGAATTAGACAGTTGGAAGAATAACAAGGGAAAAAAGTCCAGAAGAATTTGCCCAAACAAAGAGCTTCAATTATGCATAAAGATAATCAAAAAATTTTCTTTGTAGAAAAATCATTCCATAATTTGGGAGAAAAAAAGAAAAGACGGCCCCAGTACCCATAAAACAAACAAGCACTACGAGAAAGATGAATTTAAAACCAATTTTCTGTGGAAGTAAGAAACAACCGTTTCAGAAATTATATAGGAATTGAACTCTTGTGGGGAAGTAGCTCCTAAATGTAAGACTCAAATCAAGTGATGGTTATATACTAATATCTCAATCTGCTTAATGTCACCCGCAAAAATTACAGAAACTTATCTATAAAAGCTGGTAATCTATCAGATATTAGCAAACCTTAAGTAGTCGAATATATCAGTACAATATCTCCAGACATTAACTGAACCATATTTACGAAGGCACTCGTCATAGAATCCATATACCTGTCAAATGATGGGTTTGGAATAAGCATTCTCAGGAGTCATAAAATGTTTGGGAAAAATTAAGTGTCTTTCCCCACTTTTTTCATTATGTTTATAAAAAAGATTTATTTATTTCTTCCACTTTAATTGAAAGACAAACCTGTGTGATCTGACGACTTTCATGGTTTCCCCTAATGAGTGTTATCCGATCGGGATACCTCACCTGATTGTATGTCATAAATTAGTCACATAAATAACAAACAACATGAAAGAAGCATCATTATGAGACAAACAAAGTAGAAAAAATAACGACCACACATCCTCCTAAATAATAGAGAAAAGAAAATGTCATACAGAAAAAATCATAAGCTCAACTGAAAACAGTCTCTTTGTTGTATCATAGACAATGAGTCCCTTAAGAACTCCCATAAGCGAAAACCCAATTCTATCCAAATGCACCAAACACCAGCCTGAAGAACCAAATTCCAAAGCATTTATTCTCCTTTAAGAGCATTTTTGTGATAATAATCATTGAACAAACTAACTGAAACACTTTTATACTTATTACAAAAGAGCGCAACACAGATCTAACAAACACAGAAATCATAAAATAAACACAAAAAATTACAAAAACCTCCAAATTAACCACACAAGATGCTTCAAACTTCAGAAGAAAAAATCGTAAGAATAAAAGATAATCACCTTAAGAGCCAGAAGAAGCAGAAACGTTTCAACCGAGTAAAACCCTCTATCAACAAAATCCCCAAGGAACAAATAATTAGTTTTGGGGCAATCACCTCCTACTTTGAAAAGCTCCTTCATATCATAAAACTGCCCATGAATATCACCGCATATCTACACAATAAACAAAACTAATCAGAAGCAAAATCACAAATAAGAACCCCCCAACTACAACACAATAGTAAGAAAAACCATAGAAAAACACTAGTTAAATTCAATCCTACCCATACCCATAACACTATGAATACAAAACAAAGCAAAAAGCGACAAACTTTTCAAACGGGCATAAAAAAAACTCAAAAAAATCCACCAAAACCCAAATCCCAGTGAAAGACCAAAGTGAACATTATTTGGTGTGACATTTATAATAAGCCCTAGAAAAATTGATTTTGGTATCGAAATAGTGTTTGGTATTTGGAATAAGGGGGTGGAATGAGAGGTACTAACGGTAACAGGGGCATCGACCCTTTGAACGTTGCTTTCTTCAACGAGAATTTCCATGGCTTTGAGACAGAGAGATTTGACTTCGGATTCTTTGAGAGGTTCACACCTCTTGAGCTGTTCTATTTGCCTATCTAGGTCTGACATATCTATATTTCTTCTTCTTCTTCGGCTTCTTCTTCTTCTTCTTCAGCCCCTTCACTGGTCTCTCTTCTTCTCTGGTGCTTCAAAAATTTGTGCTTTTTCTCAAACCACCCTCTTTATTTCCAATTTATTTCCATGTTACTCACACCTTTCATTTCTCCAGTTTTTTCTTATAATACTTCGACGCCATGTATTATTATTTTTGTATGTATTTTAAGTGTATAAACTTTTATATTGTAAATCAATTAGAAATATGTTTTTTAAAAGTAATTATTATAAAAATCATAATCATTTTATAATTTAACATCTGAATGAAAAAAAAAATTATATTGACAGAATATTTAAATTTTAGTCTTTTTATTTTTCTTCAATATTAATAGCTGTAAAGATTAAAAAAAAACCATGAAAAATTTAAGAAAGAGGTGAGAAAGAACACAAATATTTATCTAGTTAATAAGAAAATTTATTATATGATTAACAAAATATAAGCTTTTACAATTGATTGAATTTCATATTGTATTTAAGATGAGCATGAATTTACCTCTTTAACCTATGTTTTTCATCCTTAGTCTAACATGATACAAGTATTTTTTTTATTGATTCATTTATTATTAATTTTTCAGAATGCTCTTTAAGCTTAACTAAAGCTTTTTCCCTAGTTACAAAACTTACTCTTGATTTGAGAAAATTTTATTAAAAATTTTTATAAAATATAATTTAATTTTTTATGGGAATGCTTTTTTAAAAAAGACATATCAAATATGGAAAACCTAGTTTCCTAAATTAAATTTTTTGAAATTAAAAAGAGTCCTTATATCAAACACTTATTAACAACAAAGATTTAAAAAAAAAATCTCAATCTTAAAATAAAAAATTACAACCTAGTAAGAAAAGACTCATAAATTTATTGAGATAATCATTTTTTATATTCACCCGACACACAATAAATGTAATCCAACAAAACTTATGTAGAGTTACAATAAAATAATCACACTTACACTGGTGAATTGTTTGGAAAATTTTCAAGTCAAATTAACAAGAAACAAGTTGAAATGAATTACACAAACCTTGTTACCAAGTTAAATTCAAATACGTTTTTAAAATGGAGTCTAATAAATTTTGAATCTTCTATTAATACTTTTTCTTTTAGGAATCTCTTATTAATACGAATGGTACCAATACTAAGAAAATCTTACCTGAATATAAATATATCAAAATAAAATAATAGCAATCATGGAATTAAATTATAGAAGCATATACATGGACTTTGTCTGCCAATGTGACTCTCTCATGGTGGAAACAGAACTATCCAAAAAGAAAGTGACATGTGCATATCCAACCTTTAAAGGCAATCTTTACACGAACATAATGACACAATAATTGATTTAATTTTCTCTGTGTTTCACAATAATTGAAAAGCTTATGGCTGCATGAATGCAGAAACAGAAACATTCATTAATATGATAAAAATTAGATAATGATTACTATTTTGATGATATCATAACCTTAATTTTTTAATTGTCCTTGCTAATTGTTCAGATTTTTATTTTTATTTGGTTAAAAGTTGGAATCAGTTAAGCATAAGTTTGACTAACCTAAAAAATAATTTTACAATCAAACGAAGTTTTAATTGTCTTAAACTACATGAATGATCAATATTAACGCTAAACTTTTTTTTATCTTTATAACTTTGTTTTATCAACTACGTATCAAAAACATACTTTATTAAATTCAACCCTTTAGTAAGAACATGAAACACCCATATAAGAAAAATTATGAAAATAATTTTATTTTGCACATCGGAGTAAGCGATTTGCACGATATCATAAAATTAATCTGTTTATTTTATTTTGTACATTCTGAGTTAAGTTTTTTCATAACCAAATTTTATGCTTCAACCAAACTTCACTTTCATGATACTTCATTTTCATTATCATACAAAAGAACATTTAAAATACATTGCACATAAACACATACATATATTTATGGTATCTACAAAATTGAAGTTTAACCAACTAAATTATTTAATATAGTCAATATTAAAATTTGCTTTTAGTTAAAATTTATTTTAAACTAATTTCATCTAAATTGTAAACCAAATGAACCCTTAATTTTTTTTTTTCTTTTGAGGTGGAAGCTATGGTACGCATTGATAATGGTACGTTCGTTAATAAGACAGCGAAAACGACGCCGTGGTGAATGAAATATTCTACAAAACCTTTCCGTTTCCATTGGTAAGCGACGGTGCCGGTTGGTGGTGGCGCCGTACGCTATTTTCCATCCATCGCCATCACCACCTTCCTAAAACGACGTCGTATCCATCACACTAACACTCGCGCTCCTAGCTTCCCAAAAATTAGGGTAATTCCCCCTCCGATCGTTCCCCCTTTCTCATCCCAAATCAATTTCCGCTATCTACACAATTCATCTTCTGAATCGTACTTTGCTCGTTCCTTTACAATGATTATCTGCTGATCAATCATGCGTTTTGTGTTTGCTTGTGAAGTTGGCTCTTGTTATCACTTTTTGTGAATTTGGTGTTTGATGTATGGTTTTTAAGTTAATTTTCAGTTTTGAGGTTCATGGGTGGGGCACTTGGTGTTAAAGGTTGTAAATTTTCTTGGCACCCCATGATGGATAGGAATTTTGCAATCCCATGATTTTCCCTCTGTGATAATGAGCTTTAACGCTTCTTCATGATGTTCTTTCTTGCTTGAATTGTTGTACCAATTGCCACCAATTCCTTTTTCTTACAAGTTGTTAACAGTAATTGTTGTTCAAATGGAGGAACTTTTTGATGAGACAAATAATCTGATTGGTGAATTGTGATCCCTTTTAAGGGTTTTACAAAGCAAGTAGAATTTATCATGTGGTATTTATATGGCCTGGAACAGCTTTTTTTTTCTATCATGTTCCATGCTGTTTTGAAGATTTGCAGGCCTTTCTAGCATACTTATTATGCACAATCTGTTATGTTTAAATTGTTCTATAGAATCACAATATATTATTTTTTATTGAGTTTTCTTTCTTTCAGGCCAATGGCGTCTTCTTCAGACTCATGGGTTAAGGAATATAATGAAGCAGTGAAACTTGCTGATGATATCAGTGGTATGATTTCTGAGTGGAATTCATTACCAGCTTCTGGACCAGATACCCAGCGTCATTCATCTGCCACAAGAAGGAAGATAACAATATTGGGGACTAGGCTTGATGGCTTGCAATCCCTTTTGACAAAGCTTCCTGGAAAGCAGCCTATGTGAGTGTGTAGTTGCTGATTATGCTAAAAGCTAAATTGCTAATGCTAATTACAAATGGTCATTCTGTTCAACAGAGATACTAGGAATACTACGCGTTGCATCTTCTAGTACCTCTCTCAATAAATGTTTTGAAGAAACTGATCTTAACTATCTTTCTCTGGTGATTGTTTCAATGTAGTAATAATAAACTCTACAGAATAAGAATAAGGAGATATGTTGTTATTAGAAGTGGTGATGTCTTCAATTCAGCTGCAAAGGTGTATGATGAAGTTTGCATTATTGTTTAATGAGGTGTATTTCACTTCAATGATGCAGATCTGAGAAGGAGATGCATCGTCGCAAAGACATGCTTGCTAATTTGAGATCCAAAGTTAACCAAATGGCTTCCACATTGAACATGTCAAACTTTGCAAATAGGGATACTTTGCTTGGGCCAGATTTAAAACCAGATGCAATGAGCAGAACTGTTGGCCTGGACAACAGTGGACTTGTTGGACTTCAACGGCAAATCATGAAAGGTCACTTGATTGAATTGTTTGAAAATATACTACTTTTAGTATGTTCTTTGCGTCTTATGGTGTATTGCTATTCAAGCAGAACAAGATGAGGGTCTTGAGAAATTGGAGGAGACTGTAATAAGCACAAAACATATTGCATTGGCAGTAAATGAAGAGCTGGATCTACATACTAGGCTCATCGTATGTTCCTTACCTTATTGCATTAATTTTCTTTCTTGCTGTTTCTGGCGATTTTCTGTGTCTCCCTTCTAAAACTGAATTTTTTTTGAACTGCCAGGATGACTTGGACCAGCATGTAGATCACACAGATTCTCGGCTTAGGGTAACACTTTTTTTGGGACCAAATCTATTGTCTAGTCGTACCAAAATTATGTTATATTGTTGACATTTTCTCACTGTTATCTTTTGTTTCTATTGTGAAAACAGCGAGTGCAGAAGAATTTAGCAGTATTAAATAAACGAGTTGGAGGTGGTTGCTCCTGCATGTGCATGCTTTTATCAGTGATTGGTGTAGTGGTTTTGGTTGTTGTGATTTGGCTGTTGATCAAATATTTGTAATAATTAAAAAACAACAAATATTTAGCGTTTCCTTTTGTGTGCACCGAAACATTATTCTACTTAAGTCCTGAAAGGATTTGTATTGTAGTATGGTGTGTTTTTCTCTTGTAAAAATGTGAACGCTACTAGCTGGAGTGACAGTTTGGCTGAGTATTTACACTTGCTTAATTTTAGTTAGTCTCATTGACTGTCCAAGAATGATGAGCATGACTTACGTTAATATCAAGGGAGGCTTACATATCCATTTAGCCAACAAATCGCAAGCTATATACCCGTAAGCGATTGGGTTCACACAAAACAGCATCCAACAACTTAAATCGAGTTGTAAAATGACAATGTGCATTAGAAGGCAAAAGGGCATGAAAGATATCTGAATAAATCAATTATGCGTCAACATCATTACATGCTGAATGAGTCCTACAATATAATAAAAATTGGAAAAATGAAGAGGGTAAGAGAGCTATGCAACTAAAAAAAGAACCTTCGTTGGGCTGCTCTAGATTCAACAGCGGAAGAGGACTTGAGGGGAGGGGTCACTGCCTTGCCCTGTTGACCCTCAGCCACCTTGTCAAGCAGCTTCGCAGCCCTTGGATCTGTCAACAACTTCTTCTGAAACGACTGCGAGAAGCCGGTTGCAATGATAGTCACATGAATCTCCCCGGTGTAGCGATCATCAACAACAGCCCCAAAAATAATATTAGCGGAAGGATCAGCTAAACTAGTCACCACCTACAAAAATCACATGTGACGTAAAGTATATTATGTGAAAGTCTCAACAATATCAAATGTTGCAGCACTCCACTTGAAGTCGCAATCATGCAATATTCTATAAGAAGTTTGCAAACCAAAGATATATTGGCAACAAATTCTCAAGATCAAAGGAATAACAAAATTCCTTTAGCAAGGGCTGATAAAATCCTTAAATACCTGAGACACCCTATTCACCTCCTGCAGCGTTATGTCCCTTCCTCCAGTAATATTATACACTACTCCAGTAGCTGACTGAATGGATGATCCAATTAAAGGAGCCAGAGTAGCCTGTTCTGCTGCCTCTTCAGCTCGATTTTTACCAGAAGAAACACCCACCCCAAGCATTGCAGTCCCAGAATCTTTCATTACAGCTTTTACATCAGCAAAATCCACATTGACAAGGCCAGGTATCTGCAAGAAGACACAACAGTTCATATTATCAAGGGGGAAACAATTGCACGAGCACTCCCTTGATGTAAATACAGGCATTCAGGTCACCACTCAAAAGTCAAAACTACTAAGGAATAAAAAAAGGTGTGTTGGTTCAAGCCTTTTATCAATTTGATGTTTCCTTTTTCTTTTTGCAAGTTAGTAAAATCAGGTCAATCAACAAGTAACTCAAATCCATTGTTTAGTGACTGGATAAGACGACTGAATGCATTGTTTGGCAAGCAACTCACTGTTATAATGTCCGAAATTCCTTGCACTCCCTGGCGTAAAACATCATCTGCAAGACAGAAGGCATCCTGCAGAGGCATCTGCTCATCAGCTATGTCAAGCAGACGGTCATTTGGAATCACTATAAGTGTATCAACATTTTTCTGCAGTCTTTCAATAGCTTCAAAGGCCTGAAGAAAATCAAATGAAAACTAGAGTTATTTTCAAAATTTCAGATCACAAACTACAAATTTCAGATAAACTGAAGACTCCTATCTACAAAATTAATAACCTCAGATAACAAACATATATATTGGATTACTGATAAGTGAGATAACATTGGGGTAGAATAAAGGAATAAACAATAAAGGAAGAATAAGAAGGTGGTTCCAATATCTTTCAACATTCTAAAGAAAAAGTGTGGCATTATATAGAGTATGAGTAGCTTGGTAATCACATTCCTAAAATAGAAAAGAAAAATACGAGACACCTACCTGCAAGGATCTTTTTCGTCCTTCAAAACTGAAGGGATAGGTAACAACACCAACAGTCAAGTAACCTGCCTCTTTTGATATTTGAGCTACCACCGGGGCAGCACCAGACCCAGTGCCCCCACCCATCCCAGCTGTTATAAACACCAAATCCGATCCTTTAAGAGCATCAGCAATAGCTTCTCTCGATTCCTCCGCAGCTTGTTCCCCCAAAAGTGGATTCCCACCAGTACCTGCATCTCTATCAAGTAAATTACATCAAATGCCACCCTTAACTTTCTCAGTAAACACAACACAAAAACAAAAGTGAAGCTACACAAACAAATGACACCATACTCGAAAAACAAGCAAGAAGGGTGCCTGACCTAATCCACGAGTCAGAACTTCTCCAATTTTAATAGGATTTTCAGCAGCAGAATGTAACAGTGCCTGAGCATCAGTATTTACTGCATAGAAGTCAACACCCTAATTCATGACGCACCACAATTCAACATCAGTATTCACTTGGTTACAGCAAAACACAAAGTTAACACTGAAAACGAATCCAAAATGTGCAACCACAGTAAAACAATGTCTCCACAAAACAAAAAAACAAAGCACCAACGTCAATTATTACAACAACATAGAAATGATAACAAGTAACAACCCATTAACGATATTCGAATTGGGTTAACCAAACATGACACCCAATTGAGCTATAAAGTAAAGGGTAAGGTAAAAATGAGACTTTTAAATAGAAGATAAGGGAAAGAGGGAGACCCACCTGCAAACCACTACCGATCATGCGATTGACGGCATTGTTACCACCACCACCGATGCCGACAACCTTAATCTTAGCGTTATCTACGTAAGCGGGGAAAGAGCATTTGACGGAGACGAAACGACGAGTGAGGCGTTGTGGGGTAATTCTTGGTGTTCTGGGGTTGAAAGAAATGGAAGAAGCGAGTGCATTGTGAAAGATAGAAGAAGAAGAAGAAGAGCATGAGAGAAAGTCGTTTGGGTTTGAGAGGGTGTGAAGATGAAGAATGGCCATTGCGTTTGCGAGATGACGGGTTTTTTGTTTTCTATTTTTTTATTAGGGTTTTAGGGTAAAATGAATATGAAATTGAGAAATGAGAATTGATGAAGATGATTGATTACCCTCCGATTTTGATGAGTGGATTTTGTTTGCTTGGTTGGATTCGAACCAGATGAAAGGGGCGTTACTTAACGGTTCTTTCAAGTGAAAAAAACATATCGACGACGTCGTTTTCCGTTCTAGTCTTGCTACCAGGTTCTAACCAATAATCATCATCATCTCTAAGGATTTTCTTCATATTTTTAACACAAAATAACTATAAAATATTAGAATTGACATCATTTTTATTTTATTTTTTAAAAACTAATTTATTTCTCTCTTTTTTTTTTTGGTCATAATTTATTTCTCTCTCTATAACAATGATACGTCCTAACATGTGAATTCCCTCGTAAGAAAGAACGGTCATGACTACGAGTCCATTTGACATGTAAGTAGAAAAATAAAATTATGAAAATAAAAAAATATAAAAATTAATTCACATTGTTCGAGACAGTCAAAATCCATATGATCTAAAAATTTCTCTTTCTTGACCTCAGTTTAACATGCAAAATGGATACAAACGGTCTCTACATCCTTTCTAAATCAAACCTCAACACATTTTGGAAACCAATCATAAAAATAAAATTGTAAAAGTTAAAAAAATAATAATTAATATTAATTTTATATTAAGCTAACAATTTTTTTCCATGGTGGCCACATTCCTCACCTGAGATGAGAAAGCCCAATTTCTTCCCAAAGCCCAAAAACCATTGTTGGCCCAAGAAAGTAGAAGCCCAAATAACAGAAGAAGGAGAGTGTTTCTCGCCAAAAAAAGGAAGAAGGAGAGTGTTGGGCCCACGTATAAGGGTGGGTCCCCTAATTACAGTTAACGTTCAATCAGTGGCCATGGCATGGCATGCGAGTGCGAGGTGATCAAATTGAAGCAGACACATCTCTCATCCCAAACGACATCGAATCACGAAACTCGGAGGTAATTTCGTGTCGTTTCGTCTTGGTTTTCAATTTCCTGAAACTCATCATCGTTTTCAGGATCTATGGCCTTCGCGGTAACCACGCTGATATTCGCAGTAGTTGGAATTATGGTTTCGCTATGTACCAGAATTTGTTTCAACCAAGGACCTTCTGCTAATCTGTATGCTTCGTTACTATGCACAAAACTGGACAATTATTATTATTTTTTTCCTTGTTTCAGTGAAATATTAAGTAATTGTTGTGAATTGTTCCCAACTTCGTTACTTTAGTCAAAGTCGATAAGTATGTTTACGATTTGTGTTACTTTTACAAAGTTAACCTAGAGATCGTTAACTATTGAGACTATTTCTTACTCTCCGTTTCAAGGGATAGAAGTAATAGATGAGAAATGTAGTTTTTATGCTACCCATTGATGACAAAGAGATAAATGATAAATCGATTAATATACCCTTATTTATCACTATTTTGATTAAAAAAAATTATCTATTAATAAATTTATTCTACACAAAAAAAATTATTTATAAGCAAATTTTTTAATATAATTAAATACTTATATACTAAATATGTCATTCTTAAGTATAAAACAACTAAGTTGTTTATGTAATAAATGATAGTATTAAACACACTTTAGAGAAATACATCAAATATTTAATAACATTAATATAAATAACAATTTTTAGTCAACCTGTGTTAAATTTATCTGATTTGTTTATAACAAGACTAGAGGGAGTAATAGTTAATAGCATAAGAATTTATAAGAAGGTCTTGTAAATGCAAAAGAACAAACAAATTTCTGAAAAGGATCTTAGAGGTATATACGTAGTATAATTGTATCTTATTTTCGGCATAGAGTTTGATTAGGGTGGGGAAACACTCGAAATGATGTTGTTATGGACTTCTTAAATGTACAAATCTTGAATTTTGTTGTGGTTTGGTTGGATTATCTGGTAATTGGATTTCTGTTACTTCATTTGGTTCGGATTTGTGGAATTCCATTACCAAAACTTTGAATAGAGTTGAAGAGCTGATGATAAAGTAGCTCATGGAGGGTTTTTTAATATCTACAAGAGTTACACATTTGATTGAAGAATTTCCATCATCAAATTGTGCTCAAGAATAGCTTGCAGAAAATCAAAATAACTGGATTCATAATCTGAAATAGTGGCTAAGTCTGGAAAAATGTGAACTCTGGTTATCAGTTTTAGTATTATTGCATATGAGAAGTTTCTGGATGCTAACTTTTTAATGTATAAAGTATAATCATGTTTTTTTTCTCCATAACCTTACGAATGCTTGCTTTACTGTATTTAGATATACACAATACCAGTTGTGTTTTCTATCGTGACATATTTATATTTATTTAGTGCCAAAGCATGTTTTTAAGATGATGTAAGTTGTTCTGAAGAAAACAGAAGTTTAATTACTTTTGAATAAAAACTTACTTCATTATTGTTGTGTTTTTTCTTTTCATGACAAAGTTTTGTCTCTCAGAATTTTTGTTCTCTGTGTGAAATAATATCATTATTCGGCTGCAGATTTCACCTAACTTTGGTTCTTACTGCAACAACATGCTGCTGGATGATGTAAGTGCACATTTGGTTTGCAATTTATTTAGTTATCATCATATCATCATATTAGAATAAAAATTTGGAGTTATTGTCTTATTGATCGATTGGAAGAGGACACTCTAAAGACAATGTTTTCCTTTCATCAGTAGTGATGTCATGCTAAGTTCTGAATATAGCCAGGTCCTGTTTTATTTTCTATTAGGATTTTTTTTTGGAGGTGGGTGGGGGGAATGAAGGAGACACCATAATGCCATCAAGCTTACTTTGGTTCTTCATTTGTTTTATCAGGTGGGCAATTGTATATTTGGCACAGATGAAACCACTCATAGTACCTATTCTGAGTGAGGGTGAATAACTATCTGTAAGAACAGATGTAACTTTAAGAATGTGAATCACAGGTTGGATGCTAGAGAGGATTTTATTTCAGCTCTCATGAATCATTTACTTTTCTATGGGTGGATCTGTATGTATCTCTTGTTGGATAATCAGATGGCATTACCCATGTTATAATTGTTGTATTCAACTTTCATTCAGTAGAGCAGTGTTTAGAATGTATTTTGGTGGAATAAGTTGATGCAAGACAATAACATCTTGGTTTTATTACTTTATAAAGAAATTAACTTATGAGAAATTTTTTCATTTTGATTTCACACAATCATGGTCTTATCTTGTGTATAATTATGCAGAAACGGAAGAAGCTCTGATCATTAGCAAATAAAGGAATGTGATGAATTATAAGGCATAACATGAAAAAAATTGGTATCGGTTCTAATAAGGGGTGTACACACAAGGCATCATTCTTTTCCCTTCCAGTGGTAATGCTATCTGATTGATGCGTTGTGTATTGAGAATGATAAAAGAAAATAGAATCAACTCAACTTTTCCATTATACACTCAACTACGTTGTTGAACTCCTCAATGGTGGAAAGAAGAGCCATGCTGCCGTGGTCATCACAAAGGCCACGGTGGTGGGCCCAGACACAGCCCAATGCAGTGTCCATTATGCCCCAACCATTATCAAACAATCACGCACACCCCATGTAGCAGCACAAAGAAGCATGTGACCTCCCACGTGGGAGTGGCATGTGTGACATAGTATAACGTAAGCTCATGAATTAGCCCAGACAATGAAAAGACGTGATGATTCCGGGCAACTTCAAATGAAAACCCTGCAAAGAGACTCTAAATCATGACAAGTTAAGAGGGCAATGGAGAGGTGAAGTGGGAGGATCAAGCCTTTGGGTATGCTTTTGGGATATGAAATAACAATAACATACCTTAATTAACGTTTTGATTTCTCCTTCCAAATCCTACCCACTTATGGTCCAATTGGAAAGGGAGGCACCTCTGCGACATCGTTATCAACTAACCATTTTGGTGCTTTTTTGGTAAACATGTAATATAAATTCATCCGATTATTATGTAACATTTAATGCAAAATATCAAATATATAATTGAAATTAATTTAAGGAATTTAACATCAATTAATATAAAATCCTCGGAAAGAGACTTATGATTTTTCGGTAAATGGTGTAGTGTCCAAACTCCAAATCTTACGCTAACCCTTTCCTAAATAGCATACCTAACATTTGACATACGTGATGCATGATTAAACCATTTTAAAAAACTGAATTTGTTGACTGAAATTTATGCAAATCTTAAAATAGAAAACTCTATTTATTTAATAATTTTTTAAAAAATAATGTTGAAAAGATGTGCTCGCTGACATCTCTTTCCTAATTTAGGGTTTAGGGTCAAAGTCTTCAGTTCACTTATATGGAGGCGAAGAACCTTAAACCATCCTCCATGCAAAATTGTCTTCAAGGGAAATACACAAAACAAGTCAATGTACGACTGTACATCGCAGAAACCACCAAATAAACAAAAACGAGATTGCAGGGATGGAACGTATCAAAGGTTGTGACATAAGATCTCCTACAATTGTAAAAGGACCATGGTAAAGAATCACTTCTGTACAAACTCTAACTCGACATGATCTATATGTACATGCGGCATCTTATGCCGACCGAAATAAAGACGGAAATAACATAACAGATGTTGTAACTACTCATCAAGCCAACCAGCCGAATGCTGGTTTGCATATGCGAGGTTAGGACCAGCTGCAAAACCCAGCAGCTCACCACCATATATAGGCTGGGGAACACTACGTTCAAAAGTGCTATTTTCACTCAATTTAAGAGGTTCAGAACCCAAAGACCTTATCCTTTGCCCTTTTCTAATCCCACTATAGGTTTTTCCACAATCCTGTATGGGCTCCAAATGCTGATAAACATTATCACCATCCTCAACATGTGCAGGAGCAATGGCAGATTCAGGCTGAAAAACTTTACTGGGTTGACTATGATCTGGTACTTCTTCGGTTTCTTTACTTACAGCCTGCCTTTTGACAGACTCTTCATTTACAGCCTGCCTTTTGGCTGGTGAGACCGCTCCTACTCGTCTTCTATTATTTTCTTCCTCAATACGTTTTCTCTTGCATGATGTCTTGCCAGACTTGTCCTTCCTATGTTCTGGTTCCTCTTGGTCAGCCTTACCACCATACAAGCTTCTTTTCTGACCATGGTGCGAGCTGCTTTTCAGATCTTCACTTGTATATGCTTGATCTTCTTGATCATTAGATGATAACATATCATGACTTGGTATGAGGTTGTCAACATCATTTCCATCTGTTGTATGATGAGCAGCCAACATGTCAGTATCAAGGTTTTTGCTTACTTCATGCTGGTTGTGCGTGTGACCATGCTCCTGAGCTATGACCTTGTGTTCGGTCGTCCAGTCAGGATGGCTCCAAAGGGAGAGAATAGGTGGCCTTACATTCTTTTGGTCTATTTGTCTGTCTTCTACATCAACTGATCCAGGCAGATAAAATGACTGGGCAAAAAGAAAAAGGAAATGCAGCCGTTAGGTTAACAAAGAGCATATCCATCCATGGAAGAATAATTTGAATTCACAATAAAACGGCAATATACACGAGTGGGGATCCACTTACTCTGGGATACAGTAACACCATCCAATTACTATACAAGCACTGAATTTTATATATTCAATTGGAGTGAAAGTCTACATAAGATATGTTAAAATCCGATATTCACTAGAGATATATGGTCAATTAATAACAAATAAGGTAATGGTAATTCTCATCTTATGATTTAAGATTTTAGAATTGAATTAAGCTTAATATATAAATTTAAGATTGTATTAGAGCTTGTCCTAGATCTATTATTAGGTCACCACGAATATCTAGTTCTACTACAATTTCATGCCAGATATGTCTAGTCCTAGGTGCGAAAGGAACATGTTGAAGTCCCAAATTTTGACTAGAGATACAGTCAATTAATAATATATGGAGTAAAAGCATATTTTAAATTTAATGTGCATGATCTTCACAATTGACATGATTCAAAGGTTAGATAGGTTAAATTTGCATTTTTTCAAATAGTAATTCATTGGCATAAGTGGATAGGTGTTGCTAATGAGTAGGAAAATCCACATCTCATGTGCGCATGCATGCATGTAAATAGAGAGAGAGAGAGAGAGAGAGAGAGAGAGAGAGACTGACCATGCCTGATAGAAAATTCCGATCCTCCCATATAAGATCATATGGTGATAGTTTTTTATCAAGCCTGTGACAAGCAAGAAAAGAATTGTGAAAGAAGAGAAATGGTTTTAAACAAAAGGAAGTGACAGCTCTAGGGTAGTGTCAGGAGGATTCTTTGGAGGGAGGGGGTGATTGAAAAAAGCACAAGGAAAAGGACCATGCCTCTCTGTCTCTGGTGGTACTATAATAATTAGGAGCTTTGGTTTAAACTCAAGAGCTTTATCTAGAAACTTGTTAGCTAGAGCTGCTTTTGGCCCAAAGGGGGGATTGAGCCTCATGATCTGCTCCGGTAGAAAAAAGAAAAAAAGAATATTAGCACATTGGATTTATTGATTATCCAATCCATGCACATAACCATGAAATTGAAAAATTCTCACCAACTGTGACCCTGCAGGTAACTCGGTTGGTTGTACAGTCATCCAGTCCCTCCTTTCATAACTAAAATCCTCCTGTTAAAAAGGGAAGGCGGTAAGGAAAAAGTAGCTACATAATCAAGAACAAAATCTATAATTATAGTCTGAATTTATGTTCATCTACTAAAAATTAGTGAAATCATTACCCTCAAAACATGAGTTCACCCAAGAAATAAGCATACTTCATCTTAAGCTATTCAACAGAGTCTAGTTAGTTTTTACACGGGCTTTTGTCTATTTGTGTCCATAAAAGACAGCCTCATCAATCTGCCAGTCTTCAAAAGTAGCAACCATTTATTTGGTTGGTGTGTACTTTTGTTGAATATATGCAGTATATAAAATTCTTCCAAAGCAATTGCTTGCTTAGTTTCAATTCAATAGTCTATTCTTCATCCAAAGGTTCAATGAGATAATGACCATTGTCCGTGGAGATAGAAGAACCAAAAAGAAAAGGAAAACCAAAAGATCAAACATGGGAATATGGAAAGGTGTAAATTAAGAATCAAATACAAGTACAACTATGAAACAAAAATCCATATAAGCACCATAGTTATATATATTACAACCAAAAAATCTTCAAAGATGGTATCTTCTACTATAATGGGCAGTAGCAAAAATAACAAAGAAGACACGGTTAATAAACTAGGATTCACAACTGAGCAAATATTAAATGAACTCTCCCATTCTCAAAAAATCAGTAACAATATATGGAATGGGAACACATTCATTCAAGATTTGGCATCTGAACACACAAAAAAAACCTGACAATCTAGAATCAATCACTTCATGATGCAATACCAGAATGGAAAAATTGAATTACAAGTTTACAACAATTATATCAATAAGAACTTCTAAAGTTTATCTACCTTGGTTGTAAGTAAATCATAGTTTCTGTATGAGCATTTCATCCCAGCCTCCTCAAGCTTTTTCTTCATAAGGATGCTAAAATCATTAGCATCACTGCATAAGTCCACAATCTGACCATCAATAACTATGTCAATCAGGTATTTGACATAACATATCAGAAATATAGCAACACAATGACAAGAATGGTAATCCGCCAGACAGAATTTCAAAAAAAGAAAACAGACATTTTGTCATATAGAAATGCCTTAGAAAGAAAATTCAAGTAGACTGGTGTGAAATGTAAATTCTAATGGAAAGAAACAGATGTGAAAAAACAGGTTTCAATTATATTATATAAAATTAGAGATAAGCAGGAAACCAACATGGAATTCAAGAAAATCTTTGTGAATTAGTCAGATCATTAACAACAGTCAGGTCAGATATAGAACTGTCAAAGTCAGCAGTATTTAGTTCCATTGAGTAATTGAGCAGAAAATAAGTAAAGTTGTGTAGCAAAATTAAAAAAAAAATTAGAAACTAAATACTGGTAGAATGCCAATTCTGCTATTATCTTCACTCAGCTTTAGATTACATAAAGGATCAATTAACAATTTTTATGCCAAATTGCTAATAGAGGAAAAAGACCTGAAATTAGTGCATAAGGAAAGGAATGCTTACTGTATCACCATTTTGGACATACCAATGTATTTTTTCAACAATCTGCATATGTAAAAAACCATTCTTTAAGCAAAGCTGGATGGATGTAATTATGATTATTAACATGGATAGATAGTTAACATGCAAACTAAATGTAACTGTATGTTATTAAAAATATGAATATGTTGGCCAAGATGGAAATTCATTTCAAAAGATAAAAAAACATGGCCACATCTGAGCATCTTCCTTCAGTAACCTTTGCTTTTATGAGCAAACAGTACATATAGTAATTAAGGAGGATATAAAAGCCAGCCATCATATAATATATCCCCAGCCCAACAACGCCCAACTCCCAAGGACCAACAAGTAGAAAGATACAACATAAAAGAGAGTATAAAGAGTACAAAAATCCAATGAAGTTACCAAAAGAGTAAGAGATAAGGTTGAGTGGAAAAGTATATAGGTACCATTCCAGCCTTTCCACATTAGTAAGATGGCAACCATATGATGTATAGCGATTACCATATAGAAAGGGTGCAAGAAAAACTTTCAGCCTCTCCAACAGGAAATCCACTCAATGAAGTTGTGATAGCTATGGAATCATTTCTAGGCAAAAAAACTAGAAAGCCTTCTGACCATCACACATTTTGTACAATGACGGGAACATTGGACAAGTAATACATCAAATGCCAGAACTAAATAGTGATTGCTTTTCTTACCGTACCCTTCATGAAATTAAATTAATGACTTCAGTTATGTTTAAGTTTTACTAACAACTAGGTTTTAATAACATCAGCTAATCATAGTCTTAGAGTGATGAAAGGCCAAAGATCAATAACCTGATCCTTATGAACTACATGGATCAAACAATGCCATCAAGAATTGAAACCAAATTCTCAGAATCTCAAACTTTCATGATACACCCATGAGCAATATTCACTTAGATTCACACTTTACATCAATGTTAGTGATTATTTTATTATGCCGACAAACTAATCCGCTTTATTCCGATTACAGTGATAATAATTAAAAATAGACCAAGCACCTTCCACTTATATATCTGCTTCAGAACACCCGGGTCGCAAACATCTTCTACATCCTGAATGCTGCACCCACTCTCTAGCTTCCTCAGAGCTGTTCGAACAGCCTGTATATATACACAAGATAGAATACATAGTCATATAAAAAATTCCACGGTAACATAATATTAATAAATATAAGAGAGTCATGTACATCAACTGAGCCTTCAAGCCTCCCCATTGTAATGGTATTCTCCACAGCATTTCCCAAGGAGTGAGTATTAGAAGTAAATGTATATTTCTCTAAGACATTCTCCAACATAACTGACGATTTGGCTTCTTCAAACATAGCCAACACTCTACAATTAAGGAAAACATCTCAAGTAAATAAGACCTTAACAATATCATAATAATGGATTCAGGTTTCAAAGAGGAATACAGGAGAACTCTATCTTAGTGTCAAACATTAAAGAACAAGCCCAAAACAATAAAAAGGAGTGATAGCATGAAAAATAATTCAGAACACAAATTAGACAGATTTACCTCTTTTCTGAATCAGCATCCAATGGAGGTGATGCAGTAGTAGTCACCTTTCTAATATGCCTGATTTTTTCCAAGCCCTTGCTCTTGAAAGCATGTACTTTCTCACTCGATGGAGGCAGTTTATGGTTTTCTTCACAGTCGGGCATTTCGATTTTGTTTGAGAATGACCTCTTTTTTTCATCAGAACACCTTCTTGGTGCTTCATTTAACTGTGACTCTTTTGCGATACTTGAACCAGAAATCATCTTATTAGACAACTTGCTACCGACTTTTCCACTCAAATTCAATCCTTTTGCAGTGCTTTTCCCAGATGAATAATCTGAGTCAACATTTTTCTTCTTCAATATACTTCTCTCTTTAGTTGCAGTTTTCTTTTGCCTGTTAATGGTATTAAATTTTTCGACAGTAGCTTTCACACTGGGAAATTTTATATGATCCCTTATAGGTGTCCCAAGTTCATCATCAATCTCATGATTTCTGGTCCACACAACACAAGGGTAAATAAAATTATATAGGGGATTAGCAAGGAGTAGGAAAAATTGAGAACCAAAACATCCAATTAACACTTACAAGCAATATATAAGAATGCGGTTGTTTGGTAAAAGATCTATCCAACCCCTTTGTATAACATCACGGGTAACATCTTCATTGTCGTCAACAACAATTTCTCTGAAAAGAGCAATTCAAGAACCAACCCTCAAGACTATATCAATCAATTATCAACTACAACTAGAATCATAAAATGATGACGGAAAAAGAGAAATAACCTGGGCAAACATTTGCGATGATATGACTTTGGACAACGCATACAAACAGCAAATCGCAACTCAGGATCCATCTTATCTTCCAATTCTTTACAGACACAGCAATAATGAACAGGACAAGTAAATGGATCCCCATCAGCAATATTTCTCTCAAGTTCCTCTGGGAAATGCTTAACTACTTGGGGAAGTAACTTTGCAACACAATGTGGATGATAAAAATGGTCACAGGTTGCAGAAGAACACTTGGTGACCTGAAAGCCAAATTCCCAAAATAACTTAGTTTAGTTTCATACATACAAGGAAGCTCCAGAAAAACTCTCATTTCCAAAACCCGTTCATCTTTTAACAAATCAAAATGAAACAGACACTGAGGCAGGAGAACTATGTGCTTTAAAACCAGTGGTTCGAAGGAAGGTATGGTGAGAGTGAAGATGGATATGCATATGCCACTACATGCATGTGCAATGTTAGCTTCAAAACAAAACCAGTTTTACAAGGTTCAAAACCTCAATGTTCTTGTAAATGTCAATATTTGTGGAGAAATTGAGAAAAAAAATTGACTTAATTTTATTAAATTTTTAAAAGGTTGTTTCATACTTTTGGACAGGCATAAATCATCGCGATCCAATGAAATTGAACAATATACTGTATGATCAAATAGCACCTCAATGATAACTTGGCCTCATCTCACTTTAGTCAAATACCCTGTTATGAGTAACAGTATTAAAACATCCATCAAAAAAATTCTTTTTGGGTGTGTCAAAATTTGTTGAAGAGAAAAGGTAAGAATGTGGGGTATTCAAAAGGTATGTCCTGTTAAGTATATGGGAATTGATTTCCCCTTCTCATTTCATTCACAAGGTCTAGAAAGGAAGTGAAAGGTATTTCCCCCTTAATTCGCTCAACAGGCAGGCCCAGACTGATCAGAGCACATGTGTCTGTCTACTGCAAGTAAAAAAAAATGAAAAACAATTCCAACTATTTCAAGGATCCTGGGAAATTACTTAACATCTAGCCTGCTTGCCTGAACTGGAAGGTTTATAAAGAAAATGAAACAACATTTTTATAAAATTGAAGAAAAATATATACTCTTATAAAATAAGCAATTAAAGGAATATATCTTTAAATAGGTAATAGTGACTTCCATATAAAACTCTTGATATATCTAATTAATCATTCCAGCCAGGAAACAACTCATCTAATGAATGATGGATTGGCTCAATAAAAACCTAAATCCAAATTAAACCCAAAATTTAATTAGGATGATGAATTGCACAAGAGGTCTTCAGCCACCACATAATTGACGTTTGCCTTTACCATGAGGATCCACAAGAATTATCAAATTCTTTCGTTAGATGTGGGAGCAGAGCCAAACATGCTTAAAATCTCTTTCTCCTCAATATATAGTTCTGAGAAAGAAAGGATCGTATATATTAAATATCCTCACTTCCAATGCCAGTTGTTAACATGCCATGTAATGTGTCCTGATCAAGGGCTTGGCTGCAATAAAGCATGGCATTCACTTGATAGTTGTACCATCCTATAGAATTTTTGGGAATTTATAATAAGGCACGCATAGCATTCAATATAGTTTTTGCATTAAAAAGACTAACAAGGATTAAGTTACACATTTGCTAAGGAAAACATATAAATGAACTATACAACAAGAAAAAAGAGAAACTATTTTATTTTCCGTAGCTATACCTCAGCACCCTTAACTTTATCAGATGACCCCAGCTTGCCACATGCAAAGCATTGGTGCTGATGATATTCACAATTCTTACAATAAAAATTCTTGTTCTCCTGCAAATTTTGCCACAGCCCACAATCAAACAAATTTCTACATGATTATATGATGTGGAAAATGACAAGTAAAAAATAAATAAAGGGAGAAAATATAACATTATCATACTTCGACTTCCTTTTTGGTTAAACCAAGAGAATCACAACTAGCTTCTTTACCAGCCTCCTTAGTACCATGAAATGATCTCTTGCATGGTCCATCACAGCTGCATTTATCATTAAATGTCTTAAAATTATGAAGTAAAACTAAGTGCATGTTTGGTAAAGATAGCTTATAGCTTTTCAAAAGCAAGTAGAGCTGTTTGGTAAACACAAAATAAGAGAAACTTATAGCTTTTCAAAAATTATAAGCTCTCAGCTTTTCAAAAACTACTTGAGGTAGCTTACGACTTATAAAAAGTTATAAACTCCCTCATTAATAACTTAGTTGTCATTTTTACCTTTATATTTTTTTAAAAAAACAACTTTTAACTTACACATTTTTTAAGGTTTAAAGTTATTTAACACAATTTAAACTAGTTTTACCAAATAGTTATATTTCAAATTTTCAATAAGCTTCCTTAAAAGCTATAAGCTACCTAAAAAGCCATAAGCCTTAAGCTATAAGCTTATTTTACTAAGGAGAGCCAGAAACTCAAGTAAAATTCTACAACAAGGAGGCCAATGAAATATTCATGTAATTTACTGTAAGAAATTTATCACAATATTAACTTCAGATTATCTTACTATATTTGTGCGTGTGTGTGTGTGTCGGGAGGTGGGGGGGGGGGGGGGGGGTTGTAGAATCCATTAGTCATCTAACTGAAGCAATCTTAGGATATTTTTCCTGATTTTCTAATTTTTCCTGATTTTCTAACTTATTTTGGTTTGTTTCCTTTTTTAGGGTTATTTCTCTCTTAATATATTGGCAAACTTTTGCTTACACTACTATTCTAGTAGTCTACTACTATATGACTAGGATAAATAGAATTGTTTTGTTGGTAAGTACTTGACATTATTATACACCATATCGCTATAATGTATTATTATATAAAGCCTCAATTCCTATCATTATTAAGGAAAATCATACCTAATCAGACAGATTAATAGGACAAACAGATCATTAAAATAAAGTAACCCAAATGAAATCATACCACACAAGATCACCACCATTGTCACAAAGTGCACAAACGGACACATCATCATCTGCTTCTGACGCTTTGTCAGTATCATCTGTAATATCATTGTCGACACTATCAATTGTAAGTCCTGGTTGAGTCAAGTCTTTCACTCCCTGAAATCAAGTAATATATATCTTAAAAAATATAAGAATACATATGGAAAAACTAAAAAGGAAGAAAATGAATCGGAAAAATTCATCAGCAGGGATGGAAAAAAATGTGAAACATACCTTATCAGAAAGTTTCTTATTCTCCAGCTTCTCCAACATCGTGAGCAAAGGCTATTAAGTCAAGATGCAATTTCGTTAAAATGAATCACATGTTGGAAACAATAACCAAGCCTTATTCCTCTTTATTGTTACCCAGTACAAGCAAAAATATCAGCGTAAGATAAAGTAAAAAGATATTTAAGCGTTCATAAAAATAAAATAAAACAAAGAGTAGAAATCTAACATAACTGAATGGAAAGAAAACTTAAGAGCAGAAAGTGGATACATCTTTCAATTATTGAACAATCTTGTCATGAGGGGATACATTTTTGGAGGAAGATAAAAACCAGAGAAGTGAAACAAGTAGAAAATTAAAAGAAACAAAGTGTCAATTGACCAACATTTCATTATATCATGCAAACTGTTAATGATAAAAGTAAAACAGTACCGAGATCCAACCCCTTATCTAGTTCAGCTATGTGAAGTCAACTTCATGAGCAATTTCTAAACTAGAAATCTCATAAGATACATCATCTAATTCCAAGAACAAAGAAGGATCAATCGACTCCTTAAAATCAAATTCAAAGGGGCCAATCTGATAGAAGTTATTTACTTTTATGCATTCAGCTGCTTCCACCAACAACGTAAATCAAAGTTGAATTCCATCAATTACCATTTTCCTCCTGTTGGAGAGTCTTAGCACACACAATCCATTAAAATCTACTCAAGTTAAGACATAACATACTGTCACTTACATATGAAGCTAAATCATTTTACTTGAACTCATCATATCAAGATATACAATGAAGTAAAATCATTTGATCTATAACTTGAAACCAAGTTTTAGCCAAATACATCCGCAGATGATTTACAGATACAGCTAACTAGAATATTCAAGTAAACAGTCAAATTGGTCATCAAAAGATAGGGTTGGCCACTAACGAGTTCCTCAGTGATGATAGTCACCGAATAAGTCTTCCAGATTTCAATTTGGCCACCATATTGATAACTAGACCCTTTCTTAGCAGTCAAAACAGTTAAAATCGCTAAGAAAGGGTTACTGTAACTGCTAAGAAACACCTAGTGACCAAATAAATTTTTAGAAGACTTATTTGGAAACCATAATTTTTGAGAAACCTAATTGGTACCAGAGTACTTTAAAATATTCACATGGCTTCAACTTCATAGCATTTAACTTACACAAACATGCAAGTAGAATGCTTAGTTATCAATAGCAAGCTAGCTATAGCTGTGATCAGCGGCCATTGGCCACTAAGCTTGAAAAGAGAAGCATTTTCAAATAGTGGTTGTCCCAGCCACAATAGTAGCTATAGACCTACAGTAGCAGCTTTTAAGATGCAACAGCAGTGTTGGATAGAGGCCTTTCTGGAAAAACAATTTTCGGCCATCAGCATATCTTCGGGACTTTGTTTTAACAATATTAAAAGATTATCTAGGAAGTAGGACACTAATTTCCAGGAAATCAGAAATCTCAGGGAAAGAAGTAGGAAAAAGGGTGGTGTGTAATGTGTAAAGTAAGAAAGGATGGTGCGAATATCTGTTTCCTTGATCACAAGTTAACAAATCTGGTAATGGTACAATGTCAAATTCAAACCACATTTTAAATAATTATCTTTCAAAAGGGAGTTGAGGTAGTACAAACAGGCTGAGAAAACCTAGATTTCTAGTCTAACACCAAAATGTCTTTCAAAACTGAAATACAAACCTTGGACTTAGCCAATACACGATCCCTTTTGGCAGCTTCACTAATCAAAGGCACATGGTCCAATAAATCATTCTGTGAGGGCTTAAACCCATAAGAGCTACAAACAATTTTCACAGATTAGAAAAACAAAACAAGTCATCAAACTTGCAATTACAGTTATATTAATCAATATGACATCAGAAAAATGAAAGTTGAGAGAAAAAGAAAAAACACCTCAACTCCCTATTGCTGCACAAGTCTTTCCAGACAGATGCCACAGACAATTCACGATTTCTCTTGGCACGATGCAGGAAGTGAAGGGTGACCAAAATGGTCCTTATGGTATCCCGAAAGCTCTTCCTAGGCCTCTGAAGCTTTACCCACCTTCCATCTTTCAAAAGCAATGATACCTCGGGTTTCACATTGGTAATATCGAACCTCCACGCAGTGACTTGCATGAAAACCGCCTGCAACCCATTGTCCGCGAGCCCGCGCAGGGAAACCTTCCCTCCGCCGGCATCAGAAGCATCGGAATCACTCCATTGAATTGGTAATACGGTAAACGAAACAGGCATGTCCTCGTCATCTTCGAGATAGTAATTCGACACAGAGAGAAACTGAACCGCAGCATCAGGCTCGTCATCTGAAGATGATTCCATGTTCCTCTTCATTCCAAAGCCTGCTTCGGTTCTTCCTTAACACCTTACCTTAAAGTAATCGAGAAAAAAAATCGAAAAAAGGAAAAGAGAATCAATGAGTGTGTCAAAGGATGAACAAGTGCGAAGAATAATTGGAGCATGCAATGGCAGTGAAAAGCAACAGAGAAAAGAAACAAAATCGTGAAACAAGTAGAACCTAAAACCCTAAATTCGAAAACAAGAAATCACAGAGTAACTGTTTTTATTTCTTAAAAAAAAACACAGAATGAAGGAATGAAGGAAGGAATGAGAATGGCGGGGAAGTGAAGCAACCTTGCGATGAGAGAGAGAGAGAGACGTTATAGGAAGTGAAAGGAGAGAGAGAGAGAGAGAGAGAGAGAGAGAGAGAGAGTTACCGTTAGGAGGAGGAACAAGGGAATGGAGACAGAAGAAGCAAGAAGAGTGTGTGTTGAGTTCAGTTAAGAGTTAAGAGTTAAGACTTCAAAAAGAAACTGAAACCCTTGGCGTTGGCGAAGATGGTGACGCTGCGTTATTCACGAGAGTCACCACGTCACAAATGTTCTGCGCTACGCGACACCGCATCTTGGCCACGTGTATATTCTACTCTTCCGTCGTCCCCATTAATTCAAAATAATTCTTTATTTAATATACTTTCTATTGGGTATTATTAAAATAATAAAAATAATAACTATTGATTCTTTGAAATTTTAATTAAATTATTAAATATGAGTAAGATCTATCTTCTACCTCTAAATAGATCAATAGAAATGGAGAAAGTATAGAATATTTTTTTAGAATCAATTATTTAGATTAATTTTTATCATTTAAAATATTATGATATTTTAATTTAATTTTTTACAATAATTTTATTCATTTTTAGTTTTTATGTCTAGTATAAATAGTTTCATATATGATTAAAGTAGTTTAGCAGAAAAAATATACGATTAAAATCGTATTTTAAAACTTTTTAATGATTACATATAGATAAGAATTTAACAAAGATTAAACTAAAAAGTAAAAACTCATAACTTTTTTGAACCAAAAGTTATTTAAGTTGATTTTGGTTTACATGAATTGAAAAATTTGTTGATAATGTAACCAAATTGATCAATTTGGTTTTAATGATATTAAAATTGTATAAAATGGTGTTTAAATGATATTGTTAACATAATTTAAAATAAAAATTTATTAGAATTATTGTGGTAAATATTTTTTTTGGATGGGAATTGAATTGAGTAATCTTTTTCATTTATTGTTTTAATTGTAATCTGTTTAAATCTATAAAGATATCATTTATGAATGTATATATTATTTATAATTAAGGATAAGATTGAAAAAAAAAAAACTTATCATGTCCTATAAGTGATTGGTCTCTTTATTATGAATATTCTAAATAATTATATATATGCTCTTGAAAGATCATGTTTGATCCTTAAAATTAGATACTTTCCTCAATTAAGGATATGTAGTGTTTTTTCTCTTGCTGATGTGTGAATCAAATTCTTTTGCAGGTATATCACCCCACTCATTTAATCTAATGGGCTAAAACAATCTATGATTGAATCAGGAGTGATCAATATGTGTGAATCTACATAATAATAATGTTGTGTGTTAGAATCAGCACAACATCAATATCATTTATGGAAAAGTATTATGTCTGATTTTTTTTTATAAAACTTCCATTTATAGAACTTAACATTTAAATAAACAGAGACTAAATAGTCTTATTTTAGATGCATATCCTTGTTAAGTGTGTGATAGGTGCTATATGTTTGTATCGAGAACTTCTATTATATATATATATATATATATAAATTTTTCTGTACCTTGTACCTGAATTTGTATCAAAGTGACTTACACTTCAATTTGAATGAAGGGAAATCGTGTATCTATCTCTCTCACAGGGATGAGTTCATAAATTCATTCATCTTATTTCCCTAAACCAATTGTTGCCATAATTGGAAAGCCTAATTGCAAATGCAATCTCTTAAATTAAACATGCAATATGCTTTTAGTTTTTCCACATGAATCACAGAAAGGATTCCTCAATCCCCATTTGGCCATGCAGGCACTTGTCAATAATCTGTAATGATTTAATTGCCATAATAAACAATCTCTCTCTCTCTCTCTGCTGATTTTAGTTTCCAGATTCTAGCCCATATAACATTTTTGAATCTTTGCCTAGTAAGAAGAGTTTTTAAAGGAATCTCAATACCAACCAAGGCCCTTCCAAATTGTTGAGTCAAAAACTCCCACATCTAAATAAGAATTCTTTCAATGTTTCCATCTTCAGCAGCAGCATTGGCTATATAAGCAACTGTGAAATCTGCCAGCAACTGGTGTGGAAGAGAACCTTGGCATAATAGAACATAAAAATACAATGCTAATAAACTGAAATGAATGGAACTGAGTGTGTACCCTTTTTAATGTTGGTCCTGAAGGTTACAATTTTTACTGTTATTAGAGGCACTTATACAATGAAAAATAAAGCAGTTATGTTACTGTTTACTAATATGTGCAAGTTATGTTCCCTCTTGGGTAACATTATTATTTTTCAGTCTTCTCTCTTTTATACACCTTGTGTATCACATGCAATACATGGCAGGAAATGGCATTGGATTTATGTGGATTCTGTCTGAATGGTTTGTTAGACCCTGCAGAAAAAATGTGAGTGGAGATGATCAATTACCTCAAAAAGTGATTTATTTTGATTTACTTGTAAAAATATGATGATTGCTTTAGAGTTTAACCTATATGTGATTATTACCCAATTTTATTTTTTCAACATTGATTTTAAATTATATAATATTTAATACTTTCCGCAATTTTTAATATTTTCGTTTAAAATATATAAAAATATGTTTTATAAACTCTACTCCTTAATACTCTTATTTAAAAATATATATTTCATAAACTTCTACAATAACATTTTTAAATTCATTTTCAAATTAAATGTTATTTCATGATTGAATGTAAGAATTTGATCTATTATATATAGCAATGTATTATTTTCGAATTATTACTATTGCTATTTATTCTGATTTGATTGTCAATTATGATGATTTATTTAGATTTTAATACATGTATTACTGCATTGAATTATAAATTTTGAATAACTCGGACATATAAATTTCAATTAATTTTAATTTAGATTGTTAGTTTTATGTTTATCCTCAAATTTTCTATTTTGGGTTGAAATTAAAAAAAATACATATCACTAAATTTAAAGTTAAATTTATATATAATATTAAAAACTTATATCTTATTTAATGATATAATTATGCAATTAACAAATTATTTTTAAGTAAATATAGTATACTTGATTGTTTAGGAATACTATTGGTATTTTTTAAAATTAATTTCTATTATCATGAATACATCTATATTATTTATCTTCATTTTTACATTATCAAAACAAAAGGTCTTAGAAAACATAATGACATGGGATACCAAAATCTACAGCTTTCTATAAATATTTATTAAATAAATGCTGCAAATTTTAATATCTTTAGTAGCTTCCGAATTATAAATAATTACATTATTTATATATATATATATATATATATATTATTTACATTTACTTTTATTTTCATGAATTGTAACCATATTCATCTTTGATTATATAATTATTTTATATTATCTTTTCATGAAAAAAATTTCTTTTGATTTTAGTATAAATAAAACATACATTATAGAAGGTTTACAAAAACTTAAACATCATATCCAACTACCTAAACTATACCCTTAAAACAGATTTACAGTTTTAACTATAAGATTAAAAAAACTAAAAAACAAAAGAAAAGAAGAAAGAAAATAACGCATGAGGTGTTAACAATTATACGATTACACAAATATTGTTGCACATTTCAATGTCTTAAAATTAATGATTTCTCTACTAGCTTTCCATGCAAACAATTCAATTCTTTTATATTTCTATATACAAATTTAATTGATAATATATTTATGGCAGAATAAATAACAAATTATAAAATTTAGTGTATAATACTTTTTAATCTAATAAAACAAATTAATCATTTATTTTATATAATTGTGTTAACATAAGGCAAGGTAAAAGGTCATCAATTTTGGTTGCCATCGTAACATAAAAATGAATGACAAAATACAAATACAGTAGTGGAACCTACCATGTAAAGAATAAGCTTTTATTCTGTTCCCTCTCATTTTATGCATTCCTTTCCAAAGAACAAGATATTTTTGTACAAAACTATTCACATCTACTCTATAAGTTGTTTACATAGGTAACTTGTTTGGAGGTTTTAGACCACAGTGGAAGTGTTCTTTTTTTAAGTTATGTGGCTATGTATTTTCACGCTCTAACAAAAACATTGCAGACTCATGCATGCAGTGTAAGCTTTCCCAAGCTACACTCATAACAGTAACAACTCATCTCCTGCAGAAACACCATCACACTCAGGTTGTGAAGAAGACACTGTTGTTGTGTCGGAGGTGGCATCATCAACACTCAAGTTGGAGAATTCACCACCAATGGAGGAACTTTCATCTTCACCACAAACCGAAGGCGCAGGGGATGCATCCGGCGTGTTGGTGGTAGCAGTACCAGCTGGGGAAGAAATTGAATCTGTATCATCAGTCTGTTGTTGCAGACTCCAGTACATTATACTGGCTGCAAGAGTGAGAATCATCTTCTGATTAACCTGCCATGAGATCAACAATGTCAATATATCACCTATCATATGTATATAAACTCTCATGTTAACCCTTAAGAATATGATCTGAACATTCTAATCTTGATATTTTAGAAACTTCAATTTAGTCATAATTATCATATAAAACAACATCAATTTAATCCTTTCTTTAGTATAAAATAAAAAATGACATTGAAATATATAACAGAAAAAGACTAAAATGAATGACTTTTTATGAAGTCAGATACTAAATTGAGATTTTTAAAAACCATAGCAAGTATGGATGAATTCTCATGTGGCATACCTCCATGATATCCTCAGGTAACAAAAATATGGAACAACCAAGCTTTCGTGCCACACTGATTATATAGGTGGCATTCAACCTCTTTTGATCATCTGAAATTTCAATAACAAATCCAATTTAGGAGGGATGAGAAAAATAGCAAAGCTGTAACATGTTATGCAAAGGACATGTTTATCTATGCATCCCAATAGAAATTATTCAATCACAAAATGGTAACATTTGAATGGAACCATACCACTTTCACCCTTGGTGACAAGATTCCAATTGACAATCCTAGGCTCTACAGCACTCAGAAGCTCAAGAAAAAAGAGTCCATTTGACAAGTTTTTATCCTGTGCATAAAATTAGATCCAAAAAGATGTCACTGATAAACCATCATTCTATTGTTTACTGTTGTTGACCTTTTTTAAAGGAATAGAATTTTTTAAATTGAAAACCTTGAAACTATCTATGTGAGAAGTTCTGCCAGAGCACTTCACTTTTCTGTTTGCCCATTTCAGGATATCAGCATCACCAATCTCCTTTCCTTGGGAATGAGATCTCAAATTCTTCAGCAGTTTAAGCATTGTAAATCTCATCAGCTGCCATAATAAAGCTGAAAAATAAAACATAATATCTTAGACTATGAAAGTTAAGTCCCTTTCCAGTACATACATACTGCAATGCTTGCCAATATTTTTGTTTTGGCTGAAAATTTGGACTACAAACTTTTACTCAGTAAATCTGTCACAAAATAGAAAGATAACACATACAGGTGGGACAAAGGGAGAGATAGAACATATTATGGACATAAATGCAAATTATGTCCATAATATTTGTGTGGAAGCAATATTGAGAATCTGAGATGAAGAAATTACCAAGAATGAGTTTCTTATTTCCTTGCACAATGTCATTGCCTGCTACATTTACCAGTGAGAATCTCAGCTGTTTACCAATTTCTATGACCTGATTGCAGTTCTCTACTTTTCTGAATGGCATTTTAATTGGAGGTTTCGTTGCCTGTTTCCAGTTAACTGATCCTGGAAATATCTTGTCCAGCAGTTCTAAGAGTATCCATCTACATGCAAAAGGTAGAAGGATTCAAACACATTAAGAACTAGGAGAATTTATAAATTAGATTTGGATATCATGTTCATTTCTTTTTGCCAACATGGAATAGCAGGAAAAATACAAGAAACTTGAAAATGAACACAAAGGAAGATAAAGGAAAGTTATAAATTTGCTCAAAAAAAAAAAACAGTTGAAGGCCTCAACATATACTCATTTCCTTAGACATGCAGATAAAGAAAGTACATAAATTAACCTAAAAAGAGAATAATTGAGAGCCTCTAAAGAATCAGTGGATAGATATGTGTCAAGTGGTTCATCTGGTCATTATGTTGAGATTCAAAATTGCTGAAAGTCTCACATGGACTAGAAATATGGCTAATCAAAAGTATATAAGGTGGAAGGTAATCCTCATCTTATAAGCTAACTTTTAGGATTGAATTATGTTCAATACCCAAATTTAAGATGATATCAAAGCCTATTCTAGATTCGTTATTGGGCTACCCATGTTGTCCACGCCCATCCTGAGTTTACGGGTGTTCTATAAGTCTCACGGGCCACCCTATTCATCCACCCTCCATTCCTGAGCGTGAAGGGGTAAAAGTATATAAGATAGAGGGTAATCCTCATCCTATGAGCTAGCTTTTAGGATTGAGTTAAGCCCAATACCCACATTTAAGAAAAATATTTACAGTTTTACAAATATGTAAGCCTTAGACACTGACCAAAAATAGTAAATGCAGTTTAAGAGAAGAACGTGTACCCATTTCTGACATCCTCAAATAGATTATTCACATGAGTCGAAATTCCGAGACTATTGATCCACAGTCGAAAGCATCTCTCTTCTCTAGATGTTTGCACATCATCTGATATTATCTCAGCATAGGACACCTTTTTAGTGTCTGTAGATAGACCACTCCTGCATTGTATGGGGTGATAATTAAGCAACTACAGCACTTAAAAGGCCAAAAAAGAAGATCCAGAAACAAACATATGTAATGCTATGCTAAACCAAAGTATTTTCAGAGTGGAAGAAGAATTATGGATTGTCTAGGTGAATCATATACTAGTTTATGATCTCCACAAGAAAACAGAAGGCATTTGATCCTTCATCTCAAGATGGAACTCAAAATTGTTTGTCTTTGTTGCTTCATGTATACAAATACATACTATAAATACTTCAAGATAACCAAGAACCTAAAATGCTTGACACCAACACCAATTATTCTAATTCATCACAAAGCCAACATTTTACCCTATCTAGTACCAAGATGCATCACAACAATGATGGTTATGATAAGAATACCCAAACCAAAGAAGTAATCTCCCACTTAAGAAAAGTGAACATGCATATGGACACTTATTTGAAGAATCAAATGCAAGATTAACTAAGCAATTCATTTCCTACCGGTGATGAAACAATTGTGCGACAAATGCAAGATTCAAATTGGAGGTACCATCTGCAATATCCCTCGGGGTCAAGTATCTTTTGCAGCCCATTCTCTCTGCATGATCAAGAACCATATTTGCCCTTTCATTTGTGTCCTTAGTATCTAGTGTAGCTGTGTTGCAATGTTCAGGGGCAAGGACATTGAGCAGATAAGCATAAGCCTCTCCATCCTGTAAATATATGGGTTTAAACACATAAGGATTGGCAAGTAGCTTATTGAAATTCTAATGCAAATCTCTAGTGAGTTTCATTAAATTATTCCCTTCGAAGTCTGGAGCTATAGGAATCACAATTCTAAAGCAACAAACATAGAAAAATTCTTTATCTGAAATCAGACCCAAAAGTGCTTATATACCTTAACATCAGAAGAAAAATTCTTGACAGTTTTCTGGTAACCCCCTCTCTGGAGATGAAAATTCATCCATTTTAGTAAAACCTTTTCAGGAGACAGATTAAGAAGCTCTTCAATTTCCTGAGACAACAAAATAATGCCACATCAATGAATTATCCTAAAACACATCAGGTAAAATAAAACATTAAAATATGATTTAATTTCCATAAAGCTAAAATTAAATAAGAAATTCATGTCCTGTTACCTGGCTATCATCAACCAATTCCACAAGTTGGGGAGTTTTCTTAAGGTTGAGATCTGCCAGCAGTTGAATCTGAAATGACCAAGGGAGTAGGAGGAAAAGAAAACAAAGACTTAGTAATCATTTCTAAAAAAGTCATAAGATTTATAAGACCATAAAGAAAACAAATAACGTCATTGTAGTAAGAAGTTAGAATATTTACCTTTATGATTTGGGAGATCAACCCTAGAACAAGATAAGGCTGCAACATAAACAACCAAACAACGATGTTAGAGAACAAAGATTAAGAACCTAAGAAAATGTCAATAGAAGATTACACAGAGCTAAGATTGCCAAAACCCACTCTTCCTTCAACTAAGTCCTGCGTGCCAATGTTAACGACGGTGCAGCCAATAGCCTTGGCAGAGTTGAGGCATAGAGTATGGTTCTCATTTCTCTCCCAAAGAGAAAGATTTCTCTTAGCATTGATGGCTCGTTCATCTATAGTCCCAGGCACAGCAACATTGATAAGCTTACTGCATTAATTAAACACGACATGTATCAAACCCAATATATTTTAAAAGGCTCAAGGACACACAAGTAAAATGCAACAATCAGCAAGCCCTGCTTATATACCACAGAAGAATGCCATCTTTTGCCAGATCAAATATATCATTTGTAGCCGGGTCCAATGGAAGATATTGCTTCAAAAATGGATCATCGCCAAGATAGCTGTTTATGTGAGCAACATAGCAGGATTTTTCTGATTCGCTAATTGTATGAAGAAGGGTAGTTACGGTATCCTTGAGGAACGATGAGGAGTGCTTCCTACCACCTTGTTTTGCCACAGCTTGGCTTTGCAAATTCAAATATGCCTACATGAGAGATGTAATAAACTAAAAGGTTACATACATTAAGTAACCAGCATTACAGTTAATGTTACATAACAGGTAAATAAATTGTTTCATTCATTAATACAATTAATCCAAACATAACATCCCATTATGATGTTCTTTTTTTTTTTTTGGTTTCAATAAGAATCAAATACTTGTCAGAGGCTCCCAACAATTATGTTCAAACAACTGAGCTAATCACACTATGTTAATTTAACAACATGAACAAAGTTACATAACCTGGTGATGTTGAAAATGAAAGAGCTAAAGACATGAAATCACTAACCCTTAAGAAGACTTCAAAATCAATATCATTGGTAAAGTCAATGCCTGATTCATCCAAGATCACCCTAATCTCATCCTCACTGTACATGTCTCTGAATACCTTTGACTTCAGCATTAAAGGGGGCAAATCTCCAAATGTAACTTTACCATTCTGGTTCTTTAAAGAGACAAACTACAACACCATAAAGAAGGACCAAATAAGTATAAAAAAAAAACAAAAGCATGAAACACATCAAATTCAAGAGAACGAGATGGACCAAATTGTCATTTATTAAAAAGCAATGGAATGAACTTACCATTGATTTAAGGCTGCGAAGTTCAACCTGTGTAAATTGACTGTGAAGCCATTGATCGGAGACAATAACACCCTCAAATTTTGACATCTTGGAGAATCACTAACAAAACACAGCCTACCAAATCTACAAAATTTGTATCTCCAAAGTCCAAACTACAAAACTTCTCCACAAAGGCTTGAAAGTATTTGTAAAACAAAAAATGTGTAGTGGTGTAAGACCCAACAACCTATTGCCAGATCAAATCTAAAAGAAAACTCAAACAAGAAGTTGTTTGCTGCTGGAATCATCAATCTGTCCAACGTATACCCTGACAGATAGCACAAACAGAATATAAGCTTAAAAAAGAAAAACAGAACAAAGATGTTTTTTCCTTAACATTTAACAAAAAAACAAAGTTTGTTACATTATTATCGAAAAACCCCATCATTCAAAAATGACTTAAAAACTCAATCCCATAAAAAAAACATGAAAAGGGTATGACCCAATAACGCATTTCACATCTATCGATTTTTCCAATTTTTTAAATCTATGTATTGAGTCTAATGATATTTTACCCCTTCCCTTCCCCACACAACCAAAATTCAATTGTGTAGGTTGTGATTAAGCAATAAGAGGGGAAAGAAAACAAGTTGGGGTAAGAATTATTATGCCTTGTGATAATTTTGAAAAGAGAAGAATGTTAATGAGTGTGCAAGTGTAATAAAGACAACATACCCTTCAATAAAAATCGGGTATGAGTTGTATCAAAGTTAAACTACCCTTCATTATGTCATTGAATGAAGGAACATGAAATGAAAGAGAGGAGCATGGAAGGGAAGAAAGGATCGATTTTTCTTAGTGGGTAGGCAAAGTGATTGAGAAGAGACGAGACCGTGTGACTCCTATTACTTTGGTTTTGTTAGGCGCGTGGAATAACCGCGAGAGAACGGTACTCGCTTTATCCTTCCTACACGTCTCTCTCTGTATATATTTTTTGGTGTTTTGTGGAACCGACTTTGATCTCAATTTGGAATGTGGGTAACTTGTGATCTCATCATGGGAACGCTCATCATGACGGAAAAATATTAGATTAAGGGGTGTTTGAAATATAATTAAGGTCAAATTTCGGTTTAATAAAAAAATTATGATTAAATGGAGTATCAGGGTGTTTAAAATAGAATTAGAATTTGTTAAATTTCGGTTGGATCAATGAAAAATTTTTACACTCAAACGAAGTGTTAATTATCTTAAGTAATGTGAATGATTTAGATATTTTTATTTTTATGAATCTGTTTTCTAATTGCGTGTCATATGAACATGAACACTAATTATGAAATGATAGGATATATATTAATAAATATAACATTATATTTTTACTTTTAAATATTTTATCAATTTTTATATTAGTAAATTATAAATTATATAATGTTTTTGGCTTGTAGTTGGAATTGTGACCAAATGAGGCACACATTAGGCAACACTATAATATATTAATGTTGTTCTTACTATTGTTATTAGTATATTTTATATTATATCAAATCTCGTGTTGAATTTTTAATCAAATAAACCACCTTTATTGTCGCTAAATCCAAATCAAAAGATGAAAAGATCAAATCATCGTCTTAAAGTAATGCATGGGCAATTTTATCCTTATTCTGTTTTGTTTTAACTTTTTATATATAAAAATTAAATTAAGAATATTAGAACTTGCTAACCAATTCAAGTGGTGTATGTTTTTTCCCTAACAATACGGTGGCTTTTTTAAAACAATATATTTAAGGTATTAAGTTCAAACTTTATTTAAATTTTGTGTATCAGAAAATTTAAGTTAGGAGCTCCTTAATAGAAGATATACATGTGATTAAACAATAAAAAAAACTCATTAGGCAACACTTTTATAACAATAAATAATGAAAATTACATGATTTTAAATTATACTGTTTTTCTTTGATAAAAGTATAGTGCAGAAACATATTTTAAGCAAACAAAAATTGCTTTTTTTTCACTATAGGAGCTATATATTTATGTGATGTAATTTTTTTAGATAATAAAAGGGTCTAAACCAAATTTATTAAAATTTAACAAGGTATAACTCTTGATCATGGTAACCTAATCTAAGATTTCTCCTAACTCGGATGGAGAATAATTATAAATCACAAAACCAATTTCATGATTACAAGCAATATCTATGAGATGATTTGCAACTTTGTTTGATTCTTGAAAAAGATGCTGGAACTACTATATCAACTCAAACCAATTTTTTTTCCCTGAAATCTAATGCTAATAAGAATGACTTTGGCATTCCTCGTTCCTTTAAGATTTTGATTGATCTTCTAAACCACAACCTTTGAATCAAACTAGACCATGATTTTCTTGACATTCAGGGAGTGTTTAGTTTGAAGTTGGGAAAACGGAGTTGAGTTGGAGTGAAAAATTTAAAAGTTCACGCCGTTAAAACAATCAAAACTCCGTTGACCTGTAGGATAAAAATCTCTCACAACTCAACTCCGTTTGCTCCTGTCACCGAACAACCTCTTAGTTTAATTACCAATGCAAGTCCTTCTCATGCACCCTCAAACTTCTACCAAATATGTAGAAGCAAAACCAATCAATCCATTTGAGAATTCTTATAACAAACTCCCTCTATGATCCAAAAAGAAATCTCCACAACTGAATAATCCTATAGTTACAATTTGGAAGCTCCAACTGTGTTGAGACAAATCCATTCTTGTTCTAGTTGATTCCATTTAATGTGCATATATATAACTTGCTTCTGTAGCTTAAAGGATCTGAAATATAAAGTGACTTAATTTATTGAAAAGACATACAAGATGATAAAATTTGAAGACATATGATTTTAGTAATAATTTCAAATATATATATTTCCAAAGAATTTGTTTAACTTTTTTTTTTCTCTTTCTTTTACTTGAGCAAAACTAAAGGATTAGCCTCCCATACATGTGTTTGAAATCTTGACAAAAGGTCAAATCTTGACTAGATGGTAAATTGCCACTATTTAAGTTATCTAAATTAAGTAATTTATGTTAAAAAAATTAAAATCGATAATTAACAAATTAATAACCAGCAGTCATTTTGTTTCACAATATTGTTTGATAATCCATACACATTAGCATTAATTTACATTTTCTTTAATCCAATGTTGTATCTACTTAAAAATAAAAAATTGGGAAATAATTCTTTTAAGATATATTCATCATCCAAAAGTGTATTTTATCTTTTTTTAACAAAGTCTTTAAACTCTAATAATATACTTAAAAGACCCAAATATTTGTCAATTATGTTAAACTCTATTAGTTAATATTTTTCTTTTTGCATAGAATAGAATTGTAGAATACATAAAAATTTGAACTTAAATATTTTATTTTTAAAACTATATTTTTAAAATTTAAACAAATGTAATTTGCTATTAGTGTATACATATGTTTTTAATTACAATTACTTTTTGAAAAATATAAATTTTAGTGTTTGGCTATTGACCCTCAATTTATATTTGCCTAATCTAATGAATAATTGTATGCCATAATCTATAAATAGGAAAGATATAATTTTCTGTTGAATTGGTAGGGCTAAGTTAGTGGAGTTCACGCCACCCATAGCAAACAGCCACCGCCAAACCCACCTACATCAGGTTAACTGTAACCATTACCATTCTAATTAATCGTAGAAACATTAGAAAATTGAAGAATTAATATTTTAAGTTAATGTTGAGATTTATATCAATATCTTAACATTTTTTTGTATATTTGAGACTGAACATTTACATGTGACTCAATATTTAGAGTGAGTGAGAGTCTAATACCATAATAGAAATGACGAGTCTTTTTTAACTTAAAAGTTAACTATGAAAAATATACTAATCATATTTGTAGTAGACTAATATCAAAGTAGATATATATTTTTAAACATTATGTTAAACTTATTTTACATATATATATTGATCCGGTCTCAATACCGGTATCCGATCTGCTATACATATTTCAACGTCTTTGATAAGACATCTACGTGTAACCGGTGTCATCGGTATACATCCGGACTGTAATTCCGTATCAGGCGTTCTCCCTATACCGGTTATCCAGGATAACACCATGACATCGGATAATACACACGTCACTATGCAAAGGACAAGGATTGTTGCTACAGGGATCGATCAATAATTCCCTGCACTACGAGCCAAATTCTGCTCACGGGAATGGTCAACTTGTTCCCTAATCCTAGTCTACATTCTCTATGCTCAATATAAAATAGCCACTTGACCCAATCATGCAGGTAAGTGCGCAATATAATAATGCTAATGGGAGTTGGTGGTTCCCCACCAACGAGTCCTCGTTAATCGAGCCAATCAGGTATATGAACTGACTTCATGATTGAAGTTAGGGATCTTCTTCTTCAGTTCTTTTACGACTGATTCCTCTCTGAATACATTCCTTACTTGGAATATAATCACTGACTTGAGCGTCGGAGAATCTTTGCAGGTGACACCACCATTCGCCCACTTCAACGCGTTAGGTCGGTGTAAAGGATCTCCAGGACGCCCAATCCGCTTTCTTCGCCCAAGGACAACGGATACATACATCGGATACACATACATCCGGTCTACTAGACGGTATTGACATACTATTCGTGACTGGCTTGAGATCGGATCTATTGACCCCGGTCCAGGACAGATCATTGGCACGCCCAGTGGGACCCGATAAAGTTATTCCCATATCCTTTGACAGAGCAGGTAATCCACAATGGAAGGCGAAGCACAAGACTTCATGGAAAATCAGGCTGAAGGCAGAACCAATCCTAACGCCTTCAGAAAACTCAACTTTGATTCTCATGGGGGCAGCTCAAAGAAGATAGTAACAGTGTCTGATCCTGATCCTCGTGATGAGTTGATCAAACAACTTCAGAGGGAACTCGCTGAATTGCGAAGAGAAAAAAGGCAAAGCGAGGATAAAGAGTCATCTCGCACGCGAAACACTCCCCACACAACTGATGGTGAAAAGTCCACCACTCTTCAGTACTCAAAGATCCCAACGTTTGAGGAGGGAGAACAAACTCGCGATTCTGAGGATGCAGCTTCCCGAAGGAAGAGAGATTCAACAACAGCACCCCCATTGTCTTACAATCTGAAGGTTCCTTTTTCAAGGAGACTTATGGGCATCAGCATTCCCAAGCACCTTCAAACCACTCAACCACTTTCCATCGGAAAGTATAATGGTGAAACTGATCCAACTAAGCACCTTGATGCTTATGTGTTTGAAGCCATGTACTTGGGGGCTGATGAAGACGTGATGTGCCGAATGTTCCCTCGAACATTGTCTGAGGAAGCCCTCGGGTGGTTTAAAGGCCTGCCTTCTGGATCCATAGATTCTTGGACGGAAATGGCAGCTTCCTTTGAAACCCACTTTGTCATCTCCAGAGACGTACCCAAGACGTCTCATACCTTGGCTCAGATTAAGCAAAGTGAAACTGAGGGCTTAAAAGATTTTTTGTAGAGGTTTTACAAGGAAGCAGCCCTGGTTCCTAACCTCACAGAATCTATCAAGCTGCATATCGTAATTGAGGCATTGCAGCCAGGATCAGCTTTCGCTCTTTCATTAGCAAAGAGCCCCCCAGCAACTTTTGAGGAGTTCAGGAAAAAAGCCTCAAAGTATGTGAGCATAGAGATGCACTTGGAGGCAATGGCTGCAAAGAAAAAGCCACCAACACCATCTCCCCAAACCCAGAAGGGTAAGGAAAAGACGAGGTCAGAACGCATGGAGAGGCCATTCACCAATCCTAAGGTGGATAACCACCCTCCTCGACCTCGAGAAAGGCATGTCAATTCCTTCAGCCATTATGCACAGTTATCTGCCAGACCATCTCAGATTTTGAGAGAGGTCGGATGGCCAGTTTTCAGCACATATGGCATCAGGAGACCAGCCCCTATGAAAAGACCAGGAAATTCACGAAAATACTGTGATTTTCATGAACAAAATGGTCATTCCACTGATGAATGCCAAGCTCTAAAGAACGCGGTTGAGACGCTAATTAGAGAAGGCAAATTGAAACAATACCTGTTCAAAGAAAAATCCTTTGACAGGGCAGAACGGAATGAGAAAAGAGAAAGAGATCCCGACGATGGGGATGACAACAACCCCAGTCCGGTTCGAAAGTTCTCTGCTGCAGAGAAGCAAAAAGGTGTAATGACCGATAATGCAGCACAGAAAGACAACATGCCCCAGCAACAACGTCAGGGCCGACGTGAAGTCATTGACATGATTGCTGGAGGGTTCGCTGGAGGAGGAGCTTCAATTACAGCCCGTAAGAATCATCACAGAATGATTCTATCTGTGCAAGGGAAAGTCAAAGACAATCGCCCTTACAGAGGAGGAATTGAGGCTCCCATAATCTCTTTCTCTGACGAGGATTTTGGCCCAACCGTTCCTGGTGGTGACGATGCTGTAGTCATCACTGCTGTGATCGCCAACAAGGACGTCCGAAGAATCCTTGTTGACCAGGGAAGTTCCTACGATGTTATTTTCTATAATTGCTTTGAAAGAATGGGTTTTAAAGACTCAGATTTACAGCCTTACACGCAGGAACTAACAGCTTTCAATGGCGCAAAGCAACTAACTAAAGGGTATCTTGACACCCTTATCTCGTTTGAAGGCGAACCAGGAGCCAGGACGGTTAGGTCTCGGGTGCTAGTGATTGATGTCAAATCACCATTTAATGGCATCATAGGCCGTCCTACTCTGAATGCAATGGAGGCAGTTGTATCAACCCCACATCTCCTTATCAAGTTCATTGACAAGGATAATGCTGTGTCATCTATCCGTGGTGATCAAGAGATGGCTAGGTACTGCTACAACCTTAGTCTCAACATGACAAAGCTGGACGCCTCCAATAAAAAGAGGAAACTTAATGATGCTGGAACATCGGCTGAATCCGTAAGTCTTGTCGACCTGGACCCTAGAGCGGATTTGAACATTGATCCGTTCAACCCATCAAAGCCCACACCGGATGGGAATTCCAGGGACATTGTCTTGGGAGATTCTCCAGAAAAGATCACCCATATCAATGACAAGCTAGATACTGAAGTAGAGCAGCGACTGCTGGCTCTCTTACAAGAGTTTAAAGACCTCTTTGCATGGACTGCAGCCGATATGCCAGGCATAGACCCTGAATTCTGCTGTCATAAACTTTCTGTCTATCCAGAGACGAAACCTGTGGCCCAAAAGAAAAGACGATTGGGCCCAGAGAAACAGAAAGCAGCTTGTCAGCAAACTGAGGAATTGCTGAAGGCCGGATTTATCAAGGAAATCCGATATTCCTCTTGGCTTTCGAATGTGGTGATGGTCCCTAAATCCAATGGTAAATGGAGAATGTGCATTGACTACGTGGACCTCAACCGCTGCTGTCCAAAAGATCCTTATCCTCTTCCTAATATAGATCGGATGGTAGATGATTCCTCTGGTTACCAATACCTGAGCTTCATGGACGCTTATTCTGGTTACAACCAAATTCCGATGTGCGAAGAGGATCAAGAGAAGACAGCTTTCATAAATGATCGTGGTGTCTTTTGCTATACAGTCATGCCCTTTGGCCTGAAAAACGCTGGGGCGACATATCAGCGCATGATCAACAAGGTTTTCGAAGGTATGCACACCAAACTTGTTGAAGTATACATTGACGACATAATAGCAAAGACACCGGTTGGTGGCGATCATATTGAAGACCTGCGCCAAGTATTCACCCGTTTGAGACAATTTAACATGAGGCTGAACCCAATGAAGTGCACATTTGCTGTCCCTGCTGGGAAATTTTTGGGTTTCATGTTAACTCAACGTGGTATAGAAGCCAATCCAGGGAAGTGCCAAACGATTCTAGACATGCAAAGTCCTAAGAATCTCAAAGAAGTCCAATCCCTGAATGGCAAGGTAGCAGCTTTGGCACGATTCATGCCGAAGATGGCTCACAGGTCGCTCCCCCTGTACAAAATACTGAAAAACTCCAAGAAATTCGAGTGGGGACAGGAACAAGAAAAAGCTTTCCAAGAGCTTAAGGAGGTGTTGTCCAAACCTCCCATTCTCACAAAGCCTGACCCCGAAGACACACTCATTCTGTACTTGGCTATTTCAGATGAAGCTTTGGGCGTTGCCTTGATAAAAGAAACTCCTGATGGACAAAGACCGGTCTATTTCACTAGCAAGACCTTGCAAGGTGCTGAGATCCGGTATCAAAAAATTGAAAAGGCCGCCCTCGCTGTTGTTTGGGCCTCACGACGGTTGCGTCCGTACTTTCACGCCCATCCAATCATAGTGAGAACGGATTTGCCACTCCGTTCTGTCTTAATCAAGCCCGATCTTGCTGGGAGGATGATCAAATGGTCTATTGAACTCTCTGAGTTTGATATATCCTACGAACCCCACAGCGCTATTAAAGCTCAAGTCCTGGCTGACTTTATTGTGGAAATGACAGGGATTGATCCGGATTACCCTCGAGTCCATTGGACCATTTACGTTGATGGTTCATCAAACCAAAGAGGCTCTGGAGCAGGTGTAGTTCTCGAAAGTGATGACGGAGTACACCTGGAGATCTCCCTTCGTTTCAATTTCAAAACATCTAACAACCAGGCTGAGTACGAAGCTTGCTTGGCCGGGCTAAGAGCTGCAATTGACATCGGAGCTTCTGAGGTGACACTCTGTAGCGATTCACAGCTGGTGATTTCGCAAATCTTAGGAGAATATCAAGCTCGCGAACCTCAACTCCAATTATACTTGAACTGTGTAAAGGAGTTGACTGAGAAATTCTCAAAGGTGGAGTTCAAGCATGTTCCACGTGAAGAGAATACGAGAGCAGATATACTCTCCAGGTTAGCAAGCACTAAACGACCGGGTAGCACCACTACTCTGGTTCAAAGCACGCTAACGTCGCCCAGCATCCCTCTTTTCCCTTCTCTAAACGCCATAATGACTGAATCCCTTTACGGAGATACATGGATGGCTCCTTACATCCGTTATTTGGCTGATGGACAGCTACCCACAGATGAGAAGGAAAAGACGAGGTTAAGGAGAGAATTACCGTATTTCACTATGATTGATGGTAATCTCTACAGAAGGGCACTCTCTGTGCCCTATTTAATTTGTCTCAAAGAGGATGAGGTACAAGGTGTAATGGAGGAAGTGCATGGAGGACAAAGTGGACACCATGCTGGAGGAAGAAGCTTAATGCGAAAAATCCTCAGAGCTGGATACTGGTGGCCCACAATGAAGCAAGACTCCATTGACTTCGTCAAAAAATACGACGCTTGCCAAAAATTCTCTAACCTACACCACACACCGGCGGAAGAACTCTTCACATCCGCTGTTCCATGGCCTTTCTACCAATGGGGATTGGATATTTTGGGCCCCTTTCCAACTGCTCCTGGGGGCATCAAATATCTCATTGTAGGGGTCGATTATTTCACTAAGTGGATAGAAGCAGAGCCGGTGGTGCATATTACTTCAGCCCGAACTCGCCGTTTCATGTATGAAAACATCATAACACGGTTCGGGGTCCCAGCACGGATTGTCACAGACAATGGCACCCAGTTCACGGATAGAAAATTCACAGATTTGCTTGAAGGGTTAGGAATAACTCAAATATTCTCATCCGTCGAACATCCCCAAACTAATGGTCAAGCTGAAGTGGCCAACAGGGAGGTGCTTAAGGGACTAAAGAAGCGCCTTGGTAAAGCCAAGGGCGGATGGACAGACCAGCTGTGTCATGTCCTATGGGCATATCGGACAACGCCTCATTCATCCACCAATGAATCCCCATATCGCCTAATATACGGGGTCGAGGCAATGATACCTGTGGAACTGCAAATTGCTTCCACAAGAGTTAAGTACTTCTCTGAAGAAACCAACAATGCTAACTTGGCATCTGAAATGGATGTCATACAAGAACTCAGAGAAGATGCTTTCATCAGAGATCAAGCCATCAAAGCCAAAGTTGCTCTCCGGTACAACAAACGAGTCCAATCAAGGACTTTCAACGTTGGAGATTTGGTTTTGAGGAAAGCAAGTATAGGGAACAAATTCGCCCATCAAGGCAAATTAGCCCCAAACTGGGAAGGCCCATACAGGGTATCCGAGGTCACTGGCAAAGGCTCTTATCGCCTTGAAAACCTTGATGGCACTCCAATCCGAAACAAATGGAACACCCAAAACTTGCGCATCTACTATAGCTAGCTGTTTCTACACTCTCCTATCCTTATCTTGGATTGAATACTGGAGAATTTATTTTCACAGCTACGCTCTACTTGTAATTCTTATTTTTGATTTAATAAGAATCTCTCATAACAATTTAACTCTTTCGAGTTTTTCTTATGCTGTGATTTTCAGTTTATCCGGTGTACAAAAGCATATTCAGGACGGATGATCTCAGCTACTTATTCTGTAGTTGACGATGTAACTCTTCGAATATGCGCAACGCACAAGAACATACTCAGGACGGATGATCTCAATTACCCATTCTGTAATTGACGATGTAACTCCTCGAGTGTGTAAATATTGAAGGCCCAGATTGTAGGATTAAACCGAACTCTGGGTACGGTTAGTAAGTTTGGCTGAACACCGGTGAAGGCTCGGATTGTAGGATTAAACCGAACTCTGAGTACGACTAGTAGGATTAACCGAACGTCGGTGAAGACCTGAGTTGTAGGATTAAACCGAACCTCAGGACATGGGTTGTAGGGCTGGCACTTTTTTAAGGCCACAAACCGAACCCCATTCAGAGATTACATGGGTTGTAGGGCTGGTCCTTCTTCAAGGCCACAAACCGAACCCCATTCGAAGACTACATGGGTTGTAGGGCTGGTCCTTATTCAAGGCCACAAACCGAACCCCATGCGAAGGTGTGGGCGCAGTAAGCTGGTTTTTCTTCAAGACCACGCTGAACCCCAAGTGACGGGCGCAGTAGGTTCAGGATTAGCCCTGATCTGAACCCCGTATTGAAGGCTCGGATTGTAGGATTAAACCGAACTCTGAGTACGACTAGTAGGATTAACCGAACGTCGGTGAAGAATCGTCATTGGGTAAAACCAAAGACCAATTGAAGAACGGCTAGTAGGATTCAACCGAACACCAAATATGACATGGACAGTAGGATCAAACTGAACTCCAAACACAACAAGTAAGTTATACTGAACTCCAGATTAATACTTTCTTATGAAGTTCTTTATGTGGAAGTTTTATAACTGACTCATGAACTCCGACACAAACAATTCACTCGGGTACGCCACAATCTAAGGCATATTCACCTGAGATCTCTCAGTCGGAAATATTTGAGGAGGAATGTCTATTTTAAATCCTCACTCTTAAAAACTCTCACGAGAAAATTTTACTCAGAGTTTATTCAAAGCGATAATCACCCAATGATACTGGGGGACAACATCAACGGTTTAACGAATATTTTAAGGAATGAACTCTCGTCTAAACGATCTCACAATCATTCCCCTTAAGCCGTTCTTGTAACAATGATGTGTTACCTGACAAGCGGTGATCTTATTGAGAAATCCATCTTGCATGTATAAGTCCGGTATGGAGATTTTGTTTTACAAACCGATCTTCATTACTTAAAACCGGAATGATACAATACACATGCAATCCCTCTATTAAAGTTGTTTTTCACTAAACAAGAATGGAGGTAAAAAACTCTTTTATTGATTAAATGAGAATTACAATTCGTGTAATAATCCGGAGCTGATCCCGGAACACAGCGAATTTGAATCAATAAAATGAAAAAGGAAACAGGGAAGGGCGCTACTTTCTCTGGCTTGAATCTCCTTCTTTCCCTTTGCCTTTGCCTCCGGCCTTGCCTTCTTCAGTGCGAGAGCTCGTTCCTGTGCTTATGGGCTTCAGGAATGAAGGTCCCATCGATTGGCCTGCAGGTAAAGGAGCGAACTTATAAGGAATGTTGGGCGGACTTTCATGACGCTTATCAACTATGGCCACCAGTTTCCCTTGATGAAACTCATAGAACGGGTCAATACCATTCAGATTAAGTTTCACCTTGGGATTCCGGTATTGAATTTGACGAACAGCCAACCCAAAGGATTCCTTGACTGCCTGATCGCACATATCCACAGCCTCGTCAAATTCCGCTTTTGTGTCCGCCAACTTTGAAAGCAGCTCCTTCTCCTTACGCGACCAATCTTCGGTTCCTCGGGCATAAACAACTTTGACTTCCTTAAGCTCCTCTTCCAGCTTTGAAGAGCGTTCCTTCTCCGCACAAAAACCGGAGTGGAGGTCGGAATTGATTTTCTTTTGATCAGCTACTTGGGCCTCCAACTCCTTGGCAAGATGTTTTAGCCTGACAATTTCTTCATCCTTCTTATATCCTTCCTCTTTGGAAGCTTCTAATTTACTTTCTAAACGAAGGATGGTTGCCTTGTCCTTAGCAGCAGCAACGCTAAGGTCATTAACCTTGCCAACCAACGAGCTCAGCCTCTCATTCTCTTCTGGAAGCTTGCGAACCGATCTTAGGAGCCCGGATAATTCTGCCAGGTGCTTCTGTCCGGCATCGCAAGCTTTGGCTACTTCATCGCTCATCAATGAGGGCTTCAGCTTGTACGGAGTCTCAGGAACGGCCTCAGGAACAGAACCCTCGTATACCAGATATTGTGCAAGACCGGAGCTACTTTGAAGGGGGCGAGTAACTTTTGGTGCAAAGTAAGTCGTTATTGGCTTTGCACCATAGGTGATCCCGTCGCCAGGAGCATCCGGAGTGGACCCTACATCCAGAGCGGATCTTTCCACTTTCTTTCCCTTTGAAGGCTCCGGATCAGCACTCTCACTTGAAATTTTTTTGTTTTTTCGGAGAGGGTTGACGATCCGAGGTCCTTGAGGAACCGCGTTTTATAATTTTCTTCTTTTCTCCGACCTTCTCAGCCACAACCTTCTCAGATCCGCCCTCCAGTAAGGGAATATCGTCACCAGCAGATGAGGTTAAAATGATGGTCTCCGTTGTGGCTTTCTTCGAATTCCGTTTCGCCTGAATGTCATTTTCAGCTGCCACAGAATTCGCTCCAGCTTTGAGCCCTTTCAGTTTTTCCATCTCTGGAGACGCAACTTCAATTTCAACTGCAAAACCAAGCAACATGGTTAGAAATCAACTACTTCAAGGCATGATGCGATAAAATATGAATATTAGCAGGAAAATTACACAGATATTCCTCGCGGGTAGACCACGATCCTAACAAACGCCTGCAAGAGAAAAATTGATGCGAGGCGGTGTAAGATTGAAGGGCGGAAAGAACGGAAACTGAAGACGGGCTTAGTTCATCCTCCTCAGTGTAGTACGCCTGGGAGGTCAGCAAAAAGTGTTCATGCGTCCAAGCCACTGGGAACTTCGGAAGCCCATCTTCAGTTAACCAAAAAACTGACTCGTCAGGGTGAACGCTAATCCTCGTGAAATAGGACTTGAATGAATGTCCATCAACTTTGGCGGAGTCAGTGTACGCCTCAAAGTTGATAACCTTTGAAAGAGTCCGGAGGGATATCAAACTCACTCCCCCTTTCTCTTTATTTGCACGACGGACCACTTGGGCAAAATAAAAGAGCATGGCCACCGTCGGCTTGAAGTTGAAGTGCTCCCCAAGCACTTCAAGAGAGCGGACTAATCCCCATCCGTTGGGATGAAGCTGTGAAGGAGCGCAGTCCAGGAATCTCAGAACCCCCATCTGAAACTTCGAAAGGGGAAACCGCACACCAAGGTTCAAAAATAAAAAGTCATACATATACAAGGACCTTTCGTCCGGGATATGACAAATTCGATCGGATGGCAACGGGGCTATCACCACGAAGCAATTCTTGTATTTGTCCTTCTTGAAGACCGTGAAACGCGTCTCCAGCTCCGCTCCTCCCTCTCGAGCATGAACTGATGCTATTTCACGAAACTCCTCAGCCACCCAGCTGAATGGGCGTTTCTGTTGGAATTTCACCCAGTCTATCCGGTGTGCAACCACATTGCATAGGCCGGATTAGGTCTTCAAGATATACTTCTCAGAAGGAGATTCCCCTTCAGACGATTTCCTCCCAGTAGCTTTCTTTGTCACCATTGTGAAAGCTTTGATGCTGCGATAAAATTTCACATCATCAGAGAGATACAAATCCCCACTCTCAACACTCTCACTGGAGGAGGAAGACTCTGAAGAGGGTATAATCACCCTTCGCCTCTGATATTGCGACTCCTCCCTCTCTGTGTATTGCGGCCTCGACTGGAAGATCACTGGGATCCTCCCACCACGAACACTAGGGTTTTGAGCCAAAGCCCTTCCTCCTCTTCCTCTAGGGCCAACGCCACTGAAGCTAACACCCTTCCTAGGCATTCTCAAATATTGAAAAGAGAAACTGAGAACGAAGGGAAAGTGGTTACCTTAGATAGTGAATTGAAATTCACAGAGGTGGATACGAAGAACTTCTTGGAACTTTCGCAGAAATTCGTCAAGGAAGCAAGAAGAAATGGTAACTGAGAATTGCCGAATATGCCTATATCAGGGCACCAAAATTTTTCAAATACCCATTAAACATAACCTGTCGTTTACCCCAAACGACTTCCCGTTTAGTGGACCAAAATTGTCGTTTAGTACATCAAGGCGCGAAGATGCCATCATTTCGTCACAAAGCCATCGAAATGGGCCTATTAAAACCAAATACTAGGCCCAACAAGACTATACGTAACAGTTACTAAGGCATGCGCACTTAATGCGATAATGGCGCGCCCACGTGAATTAAGGCATTAAATGTCCAATCATTAGAAACGTGGCCACCATTACCCGAATACCAAGGGTTGCGAAATTCGATAAACTTCTGATATTTCCATTGTCGAATCCGCCCTTAAAATTTCGTCACTACGGAACATGGTTCCAAGAGCGGATATTTACACTTCGGTGCAAATCCGAAATCCAGACGTACTATGATCAATATAGCTCATATGAGCAAGTCAACTGCTTCCTCACATCAGCTAGGGGGCTAGTAGAGGTAAGACTCGGATTTCGGATGGAGCGAAAATTGCCAATTGAATCCGCACTCCCTTGATTGGAAAAATTCACCAGGACGGATGATCTCAATCACTTATTCAGTGATTCGATGATGTAACTCCTGGTACGAAGAACTCCAATAATCATTCCAGGACGGATGATCTCAATCACTTATTCAGTGATTCGGTGATGTAACTCCTGGTATGAAGAACTCCAATAATCATTCCAGGACGGATGATCTCAATCACCTATTCAGTGATTCGACGATGTAACTCCTGGTATGAACAATTCTCATCATCATTCTGAAAGTATTCACTCAATCCGTATTCCTACGATTGAAAAATGTCTCCAGGATGGATTATCTAAAACACTTAATCTGTGATCTGACGATGTAACTCTTGACGATGTGTACTTTTCCAGAACGGATAACCTCAGTCACCCATTATGTGATATGATGATGTAACTCCTAACGCGGTGTACCTGCCCAGGACGGATGATCTCAATCACCCATGCTGTGATCTGACGATGTAACTCCTGGCGCCATACACACCCAAAGGACGGATGATCTCAATCACCTAATATGCGACCTGATGATGTAGTTCCTGGTATCGTACACATCCCCAAGACGGATGATCTCAATCACTTATGAAGTGATTTAATGATAAAACACCTGGCATGATCAATACTCATAATCATCTTTATGATGGAAAATTCCGAAAGTCAGTCCGCACTTTCGCTTTCTAGTGGTATTCTCCCAGGACGGATACTCTTTATCACCTATTCTGTGATACAACGACGTAACTCCTGGTGTAGAAAAAACTCCCATCATCATCCTTATGATAAAGGACTCAAACACCACTTCCTTGCAGTTCCCTAAACTTGGAACAATATTATCATCTCCTGTAAGAATATTACGGATTAGAAGCAGTCATCCGTCCTGTTACACTACTTTGCTAAACAGCGGATCGACCCATCTTTCCCCAAAAGAATTAAGGATCATGCCCTAGAGACAGGCACCTTCTTCTTAATACACACTTGGGGACATGTATATATTTATCCTTTCTAAATTTTATTTGTTGTTTAATCTTCCGAGGCTATTATTTCAATCCGGCCTTAAGATTAATTATATAGAACGGATTAGAAACGATTTAAATATACATGAAACGACGAAGACAAATTTCTTCAATCAAAACTCATTCATTGAAATGAAATTACATACAACAGTTCAAAATCCGGAGTTGATCCCGGTACACAACTATACATGTAAATGAAAACAAAACTACTGAGGAGGAATCTGTTCTTCAGTTTTTTGTGCCTCTTCAGCACTTGGCTCTTGTGCTCCTTCCTTTAGAACCTCCGCACGAGTCTCGCCTCCAGGAGCCTCAGCCCTTTCTTCAGAAGAGGGAACCTCGGGCGCAGGAAAGACGTAGTCAGGTCCCATGGATTGACCCTCAGGAAGAGGAGCCAAACCATATAAGGACGTCGGTGGATCTTCGTGACGACCATCCACCACTGCGACTAACTTTCCCTCATGGAATTCATAGTACGGATCCATCCCATAAAGGTTAAGTTTCGCAGTGGGGTTGCGGTAGAAGACTTGGCGTATGGCTAGGCCGAAGGACTCTTCAACAGCCCGGCTGCATATGTCAACAGCTTCTTCTCTCTCAGCTTTCGCTGTAGCCAATTCTCCCCGCAACTTGGACAGCTCCTCACTAGATATCTCGGGCTCCACTTTCCTAGCCTTCAGTCCCTCTATCTCAAGAAGGAGCTTCTTCTCCCTTTGAGACCACTCCTCAGCATCAGCCTTATTTTTATCCTGGCTGCTGCGGAGTTCTTCCTCCTTCTCTGCCACCTTGCCTTCCAAGTTTTTAAGATCGCCTTTGAGCTTGAGATTCTCTTTAGTTACAAGATCCCCAAACTCCTTAGACTTGTTAAGACGATCTTCCATTAACTTCATGGCGGCTTTGTCCTTGTCTGAGGAAAGGTTGAGCTCTTCTAATTTGTCACTTAGCTCCTCAACCTTGTCGACGTTCTTAGCCAACTCGCTGACGGAAGATAGCAATCCAGCAAGTTCGGCTAGCTGCCACCTTCCGGCCTCACACGCTCCTTCAATTTCTTTAACACTAAGCGTAGGCCGGAGTTTATACATCGGTGGTGGAAGAGTGGCAGGAGTAGAACCTTCGTAGGAGAGGAAGGGGGTGAGAAACGAGGTCGTTGGGAAGGAGGTCGGCCCTGATCCAGAAACCCCAGCAGCAGTGCCTTTATTGAGACCGGAGGAAGCACCAATCCCTTCCGAGGTTTCAACGGCTTTATCCTCCGAAGTCCTTTGCTTCTTGGACTGACGCTTCGAAGGATCATTCTGGATCTTTCTTCTCCTCTCAGTAACAGGAGGTTGACCCGAGGCTGTTCCAACATCGGATGAACCGCCCTCAACCAGTGGGATGTCCCCTTCAGCATCCGAGGTCAGGATGATTAACTCAGGACGATCCTTGGTTGAGGGCCTGGGCTTCACTTCATTCTCACGGGTGACGGATTTACCAGCCGCCTTGAATTTCTTTAATTTGTCCATCTCCGGAGTCTCTTGTTCTATTTCACCTACATGAACAAACACAAGATGTCAGCAACTACAAATATTCTATATATATTTGGTAAAGGAGGAAGATGAAATAAAACGAGAAGTATGAAAATATTCCTCCCGGACTCCGCTTGAGCTACTTAGCAAACGCCTACACGAGAAGACGTGACGACCTGTAGTGTGCGATTCAAGTGCGAACAACACTCTCGACGTCTCACGAGACAGATCGGATTGATCAGTGTAGTACGCGTGTGAGCTCAAGAGGAAATGTTTGTGTGTCCAGCTCAGGGGAAATTTGTCAACGTCCTCTTCATCCTTCCAAAATTTTGGTTTGCCCTTCTTGATGGAGATGCGAGTGAAGTAAGTCTTGAAGGACTTCCCGTCAACCTTGGCAGAATCTGTGTAAGACTCAAAGTTCACAAAGGAACAGAGAGTCCGGAGAGTCACCAGACCAACTCCACCCTGCTTGCTTGCTCTTCGAACTACCTGAGTGTAGTAGAACAGCATCGCTACAGTTGGCGTGAAATTGAAGTGTTCCCCAAGCACTTCGAGAGCCCGGATGAGGCCCCAACCATTGGGATGAAGTTGAGAGGGTGCACAGTTCAGGAACTTCAGGACGCCCATCTGGAGTTCGGTTAGAGGAAAACGAACTCCCAGATTATGGAAAATAAAGTCATACATGTATACAGAGCGGTCATTAGGGACGACGTGGCATATCCGCTCTGTCGGAAGTGGTGCATAAACCCTATACCACTTCTTTGTCTCTTCATCCGTACTCAAAGTAAACCTCGGCTGGATCCGGGATCCCTCCTCATCCGCATGTCGGGAGGCCAATTCCTTAAACTCACTAGACACCCAGCAGAAAGGCCATTTAGCCTGAACCTCCTCCCAATTTAGCCTCGAAGCAACTACGCTGTAGAGACCTTCTGCTGTTTTCGAAATGGCGCTATCTCCAGAAGATCCTTCTCCAGTTGCCATTGGAAATATCTAGACCGAACTCCTTAATCTACGATAAGAAATAAAATGTCGTCAGAAAGTTGCAATCATTACTCACTGCATTTTGAAAGCAATTATAATCAGAGGGCGACTCTGAGAAGGGAAAGGTCACTTCCCGCAGTGAGTAAGATCCCCTTTCCGAGCGACGCGGTTCAGTCTTAGGAAGAATCACAAGGATTCTTCCCCACGACTATTAGGGTTGAGGGAAACTGATTCCCCCCCTTTAGATGAAGCCTACTTTCTATAACTACGAGTAGCAAGTCAAAACGAAACTAAAGCGACAAGGAAAAGATAGTTACCTCAGATGACAGTGATGAATTTGAGGAACGAAGAAACCCTCACAATGTAGATGATAAACTTCCTTGCAAAATTTCTGCAGAGTTTCGTTGAGAAAGCAAAAGCAAGTGGAACCCAGAATCCACTAAGTATTCCTTTTATAGGAAACAAAGAGGACCGGTTACCTCCTCTTTAAGTTGTGTCGTTCTCGATAAAATGTACCTGTTCACAAGCGAAACGACACAACCGTTCCAAATTCTTGGGCGCCAAAACGATAGCAACTCAGCAAAGGGCTATCCACTAGGCCCAAAAGTTTTGAAAACTTCAGGCCCATTAAGCCCAAAACGACGGTTAATGAGATTTTCATCTCAGACGCAATAATTGCCTGCCCACGTGATTAAAAGCATTAATGTCTAATCATGCAACGTAATTTACGCTTTACAGCCGTTACACGAACTTCAAGAGCTTTCAATTCCAATAAACTCTTGAAATTCTCACACAACGAATCTTTGTCTGAATCCGTTGTGACAGTACCGAAAGGTCTTTTCTATTAAAATCAGAGCGGTTCTTTACGAATGACAACAGATGCTAAGGAACTGTTACACACGTAAGCTTACCGATATTAAGACCTTTCGCAGGTTGAGTAGCTTATGTGAACAACTATTCAGTCCCTCACACAAGCTAGGGGACATATGATCCGGTCTCAATACCGGTATCCGATCTGCTATACATATTTCAACGTCTTTGATAAGACATCTACGTGTAACCGGTGTCATCGGTATACATCCGGACTGTAATTCCGTATCAGGCGTTCTCCCTATACCGGTTATCCAGGATAACACCATGACATCGGATAATACACACGTCACTATGCAAAGGACAAGGATTGTTGCTACAGGGATCGATCAATAATTCCCTGCACTACGAGCCAAATTCTGCTCACGGGAATGGTCAACTTGTTCCCTAATCCTAGTCTACATTCTCTATGCTCAATATAAAATAGCCACTTGACCCAATCATGCAGGTAAGTGCGCAATATAATAATGCTAATGGGAGTTGGTGGTTCCCCACCAACGAGTCCTAGTTAATCGAGCCAATCAGGTATATGAACTGACTTCATGATTGAAGTTAGGGATCTTCTTCTTCAGTTCTTTTACGACTGATTCCTCTCTGAATACATTCCTTACTTGGAATATAATCACTGACTTGAGCGTCGGAGAATCTTTGCAGGTGACACCACCATTCGCCCACTTCAACGCGTTAGGTCGGTGTAAAGGATCTCCAGGACGCCCAATCCGCTTTCTTCGCCCAAGGACAACGGATACATACATCGGATACACATACATCCGGTCTACTAGACAGTATTGACATACTATTCGTGACTGGCTTGAGATCGGATCTATTGACCCCGGTCCAGGACAGATCATATATTTTTCATTCCATGTAAAAGGTAATCTTGTTCAATTTAGGAATATTTACAATATGATGAAACTAATTTTTACAGCAGATTAAGAGTGTGTTTGGTTTTCAACTGGGTTGATAGAATTTGACCAATCCCAAAAATAAATTCTACAATAAAGCATAATTTTGACTGTCTCAAATGACATGAAAGCTTTAAATTTTTTTATTTTTCTAACTATAACTCTGTCTGTTCAACTAAAAATCAAATGGACGCTAAATTCAAAACCTTAAAAGGAAAATAATTAAACACAAAACCAATTATTCGCTGGTTATATAATAAGTGGATAAAGAAGGAAATGTAAAAAATGTCATGAATTCATTTTCCCTGTTATGAACATTTTACTTTTGGTCCACACAATGAATCCTTGTGTATCATGTATGGGTGTGAATAGGGCTCTAGTGTTGTGGTGCCTATCATACAGGAAATTTCTCCCTTTTTATTATGTAAAATAATAAATTAAAATCTCAATAGCAAATAAATAAATTTTGGATTTTAAATATATATGTGAATGCGTAAACAAAATATTTTGATAAAAATCAGATCTTAAAATTCGGACACCATGTATATATCTCCAGATGTTATTATCCACTTTCAACAAAAAAAATGGAAAATATGATTTGGTTTCATGATAAATTATAATTAATTTATAGAATAAAAAAGGTGGCAGAGGAAGAAAAAGAATAGAGTGCAGGAAAAAATTGTCCTTCGTCACTCGCAAGGCCTTTGTTTTTTTTGGCACACAAGGCCTTTGTTTTTTTGGTGAACACTTACAATTCTATAAATGGCCCATATATATAATCCCCCAAGAAAGTTCAATCCAATTACCCTTTGTGTTTTTGTCATCAAACCAATAAAACTTTGTGAGAAAAAAAGTACATGGCCTTTATGCCAAACATTGAAAGAATACCTTTTTTATTATTAGAAAAAAAAACCAATCAAACTGATTTTTAGTAGTTTGGTTATGTACCTAAACATTCGGTCATTGTATTGTATCTCTCTTCTCATACCACATGTTATGTTTTTAGGGGTGAATGAATATATAAGGTAAGGTTGGATTTCACTTGAAACAAATTAATTTGATAAAAGTTAATTAGATTAGATTGAGTCGGATTTGTGTGTTTGTTTTTTATAAATTTGATCTGATCCAATCCAATTTAAGTTGATTATCCAATTAAATAAAACATATTATAAATTTTATGAAAACACAAACTGTAAAAAATTTTCAAATATCACAAAATCCACATTAAACATTACAATATAGTACTTGTTAGTCTTTAGCACACGAAATCGACAGAAATATAAATCTGAATTAACAAATTGAAGTCTTAAAACCAAATCAAATTCATTTTAACAATACATTTAAAATTGAAATAAAATAACAACATTAACAAAGTAACCCAAAATTATTAACTTATAACTTATATGTGAATGAATTCCTTTGCAGAGCAAAAAAAAAATGAAATGGATTGGGTCTTTCTGTATTTTGTTAGTTTATTTAGTGTGAATGTGTAACATCCCAAGTATTTTAATCATTGGAAAATAAATAGATGGATATTTAGACTTAAAATAATATTAATTAAGTAATATAGAGTGAAAATATGATTTAAATATGAATTTTAAAGGAAATGATATCAGGGACCTGACACGTAGCGTGACTGTGGCGAATATTAAATTTAAAAGTGATGATGGGTTTTAAGTTAATGAATTGAGAAAGAACAAGTGACATGTCATTAATAATAATAAATATGATGAATTATAATGGGAATGCATAACTGTATCAGCAAGAAAGTGAGATGATGTAGATAGGTATGAGGTTAGGAATTTTATTAGATAAGCCCTATAGGAAGTTAATGAAAATGATGCTTATACTAAATCATTGATGCTTATAAATGATATAATGTATTGATGTTGTACTGTGTGTATATCCGACATGGCTTGATGATTAGATTGGTGGAATTATGTGAATGAGTAGCATTACTTATATGTATATTGGATAATTGAGACACGAAACTTGTGCCAATTGAGCAGAGAAACTAAGGTAAGTGATTGATTATGTGACTATGTGTATGTACATGGATATCATGAATTTTGTCCTGATTGATGATGAGTCTTATTATAGTGTATTGACGAGTTAAATGTGATGATGATCTATGAGATTATGTATGCATGTAAGGAAATGTTTTGTCCTTGAAATAAATAATAATTGTGTTGTTTAAAGTGCATGTTAATATGATTGTGAATAATTGTTGATAGTGAATATGAATAAGGAATTGAGATGCCTTGTAGTGTGTTATGATTGGTGAGAAATGATGACCCAAGAAATTGTGGCATTGTGTCAGTGGACTTGGCAAGTCGGCCGCCCAAGTGATGGTTATAATTTATTGTTGATAAGCCACAGGATGTATAAGAACGGATTGATTATGTGGTGGAAGATGACCACCGGTATGATGTTCCCCTTGTTTTCTGGCTCCCGTGGTTTGTATACCCAGTTGAGCTACCCAATGGTCAAGTCGAACCCAGTGGTTAAGGTGGGGAGCCAAGTCGGGCTCGATGAACCAAGTCGGGTTCACGGGATCTCAAGTCAGACCCCCAGTTGAAGGTCAATCCTTTTAGTATCTAGATACTAGAGCGTCATATTATCTGAGAGTTAGTTGTGTTTTATATGCTTGGACATGCAATGATGATTATATCTGTGATATGTGATGATGAATCTATTTATTGAGATGAGTTAAGTTTTTATTATGAATGACCTCATAATTGGAGAGCATGCGAATGTTTGTATATGTGTATATATGTATAATTAAGTTAGTGTGGTGCTTGATGGTATGTAATAATATGGTTTAGTGGATGATGATGGTTCACTAGCGATAATAATTGAATTGTGATGATAACTATTGTGGTTAAATAAGAATGTAGCTAGACTATGTTTTTTCTAGCATTGGTGTATTTATTTCTATGTTAATCCTTGATTCCAGTCACTCACCCCTTTTATTTGTGGTTTTAGTGACTGATAGCAAGTTGCTGATGGACACCGTGGAGGCAAGCACTAAATGAGGTCAAGACGATGTGGAAGAGAAAATACATTGATGGTTATGCATATATGTATATTTATTTGATGTTTCTAAATGTAGATTAAACTATTGATGTAGAGTGTGTGAGTTTAATTAGCATATATAGGTATGCCGATACCAAATGGTGTGGAGCCATTTGGATAGCTGAGTGATTATAGCATATATTATATATATTTTCATGACTGTGGTATCTAATATATGCTTCCTGATGAGTATTGATGTGTTTATTTACATTTATGTACGGTATATGGCTTATATGTTTCTGTTGATGGATTTATAGTTAATGATATTGAGCCATTAATGTTCATATATATGGTATACCCAAGTTCTTCTTGATTCGTGTGTGTGATATGGCATTGAGCCATGTATGAAGTTAATTATGCAATATGGGAGGTTATGTTTTATTCTGGGCTTTCGTGTAATTTGTGTGTGATTTTGGTGAAAAGTTGAATGCTTAGGTGATGTTGAATGAATTCAAGAAAGGTAATGAGTTGCATAAGTCAAGAATAATAGGTTTTGATCTAAAATTGATGTTATCATGGTGAATGAAGAAAGAGAAATCATGAAGTTAGAATGACAAGTAATGAGAATTAGTAATTCTAGGTAAAATTGAGGAACTGCATGGGTGAAATGGATATCCGGTGGGATTCAGGATCCCAAGAGAGTCTCTATAGCTTTCTTAGGTTATTTATGACTTGTGTGCATTGTTAACCTGGCGATAGCGTCTCAACAGTTCGTTTCCACCACCGGGTTGTTAATTGGCAAGCGCACCAATCGTTTGTAGTTTTCAAAATTTAGATATCGTTCCACTGGGATTGAAAGTCCAATAACAACAGTAATTTTCTATTTACTATGGTAAATGTGAAGGAAGTTATAGACAAAAGAATGATTTATATACAATTTATACAATATTCACAGGATAGCATGATTGAGTGGTTCATAAGATAAAAGAAAATAAAATCTATCTAAAAAGTCGAGTTGCAATCTAGAATAGGTAAGATACTTGAGATAAACACAGATAAACAAATTATGTTGGAAATTGGATCCCTAATCTAGAATAACAATGAGGAACTCAAGACATGCATATTTAATCATCAAGTTTCATGTCATTGCAGCTTAAAATCATTATAACCAATCTCTCGTGATATAAATTCTAAGAATTCACCGTAAAGTCCGATCCCTCGTGAGCTTTCTTAGTAAAAACTTGCATTAAGACCTGGCCTTATGGCAACAATGGTTAACAACCCCTATAGAATTGAGATACCAAGGGTATTCCAACTTTTTACTTTCGTCAAAACAAGTTTCAATACGGCATGAACAATCATTCTCCCATTTGACATTCATACTAATAAAACAAGTTTCAATACACATGAAAATCATTCTCCCGTTTGACGTTCATATTAATAAAAGGTTGAAATACTAACATGGACTTGAATCATAAACATGCAGAGGTCGAATTCACAACATTATACTCAATAGATTAGTTCACCAATTCCAACATAAACAAATTAGTTACACATGGTGAAAGTAAAAACAACACTTACAGAGTTTGACATTACGAAGACGATGGGAACTTCACGATACAACGATCACAATACACCGAAACACACTCAAGTATCTAGAAAACTATTCTAGAACTACAACTCACAAAAGAAGTACTCAAAGTCGAGCACAAGAGAGAAAAGAAGAGAATAGGATGCTATGGGATGGGATGGAATGGTGTTGGATGGCCCTATTTATAGGGCTGAGCAAGGGTGCTGACGCTACGCGTTAGTGTGACGCTACGCGTCAGTGTGACGCTACGTGTCAGGCCCCTGACTCAGCTTCCATTAAACAATTGATAATGGCCACTTCAAATTATTAAATTTGATCATGCTTGGCCACTTGGACGTGTCTCCACTGTGTTTTGGCCATTTGTGTTAAGTGGGGTGGCCCTTGGTGCTGAGTGGGGTGGCCATTATTGGGTCAAAGCTGAGTGCTTAGCCAAGTTGGATGTGGAGTCCACGCAGCACTGACGCTACGCGTGGCTGTGACGCGTAGCATCAGCATCAAAAATAGCTGTTGATGCTACGCGTGGGGTGAGGCTACGCGTCAGCTCCTCCAGTGTAATTTTCTTTTGATTTCTTGACTTTTTCACTGCAAAACTAGAGAAAATTGATCAAGGGCAGATTATTTCCAACAACATTCATTTATTAATTTCAAAGCCTAATTTTCTAACAAATTAAACTAATTTTTATAATTTTTGTGAAATTTTTATTAAAAGATTTATTGTAATTTGAGGACTAACAAATACCCCCAACTTGAGACATTGCTCGTCCTCGAGCAAGAGAGAAAAATAAAATAAAAATTTGGAATCAAAATTTTTGAGTTAGTCCGAGAATTTACCACAAAAAATAATTGCACAATTTACCATTTTGAAATAATCAATTATTGACATCTAATATAACAAAGGTTTAATGATAAAATTCTTTACAATATTTTATTAGCATATCAAGCATAATTTCAGGCTTACCTCTCCAAGTGTTTGTCTCAATGCAATTGGTAACCTGTTTCACTCAATCAATCATAAAATCAAACGAATTTAACTTTGTTTGTCATCTAATCAATGGTTATTTATACAGAATTAATTCAGAAATCACAAGGTCTTTTCATGGGTTGTAATGAGGCTTGGCTTACAAGAATCAATGGTTTTTCTTGGAATTCAAAAACCTGAAATCATAAAAGAGCATTTTATAAATTTTTTTTTAGGCTTTCTCTTGACCCAAACTCTCAGTATTTTTGTTTGATGAAAAATAAATACCCCCAACTTGATTCTTTTCACTATTTTTAACTTTTCTTTTCCATACTTTATTTTTTTCTGAAAAGAATCAAGTTGCTTATTTTCACTCCCCATTTTTGTGAGAACATTCAAAATATTTTTCATTTATTTCAATTGCTTTTTTAATCAACCAAGTATAGGGAATGGTAAAAACAGATTTAGGTTTAAGGGTACCAAGGAATTTATTTTAGGCTCAAATTGGCTTTCAAAGGATAAAATAATTTTTACCAAGGTAAGCTGTTTGGCCCAAGGTCTTTTTCACCAAAAATGTGCCTTGATCATTTTCCTGAATTTTCTGTATAACAACACAAATCAAAGATTAAAGCAAAATCAATTTGAATGAAGTTATGTCGATTAAACCCTCAAGTATATAAAAAGATATCTCTCTGCTCACCGGATTATCAAAATTTGCTTGATGGTTAATAAACCTATTGTAATTAAATTTATCAAAATTCCTCAGTTATAAAGAACTAATAATTGATTTTACAAAATTAAGTTTCATTGTGTAAAAACTCTAAGTGTATAAATTAACTTACTAACAAAAAAAAATTTGATTGATTTATTAAAAGATTTATTTTTGGATTTTTGGATTATTTTTTGAATAAAATATGCAAAAACAAATAATTACGTAAAAACACACCACACAATAATAAAATACCATAATATAAAGTGTAAATGTAAATGTAAATATAAACTAAAAATAACTGTACTCAAAGTAAATGCAAGAAATAAGAAGATGGCATCATCAATCCTCCATCTGATCATCATCCTCCATCTGATCATCATCCTGTTCCTCCTCCTCATCATTGCCGTTAGAGTCAGCCTGTGCGCCAGACGATCCACCAGTCTCAGGGTAGGTAGGTAAATCACCGGGCCAAGTTACATGTGCTGCAAACTCGGCTGGGGTAACATAAGGTGCTCCCTCTCCCTGTAACCTGTACTGATAAAATTCATCGTGAAGATGAATATAAGCTCTATGAGTGGCAGCCATCATCTGCATCATATGCTGATGCTCAAGTGATATCCGGGCGAAGCCCTGTGTGACAGCATCAGTAGATGGAGGCTGCACTGGTGGTTTCCTCCTCCTAGGTCTGGGCTGAGCCTCCTGCTCTAGTGGTGGAAGCTCGCACTGCTGGACGAAATAATCTCTGTTTACTAAAACTTTGGGGACTCTCCCCGAAGAACTAGTGAACTCAGGTGAAGGTACGACGACTCCCTGCCTCCTCAGTAAGGCAGATATGATGAGAGGAAATGGAATGGGGCGGTTCACTTTATACCCAAGGGCATAAAAGTGAATCTTCTCAGATATAAGCTCAGCGATGTCAATGGTATGGCCCTGGAGGATAGAAAATAGAAGGCAACAACGCTCAACTGGAAGAGATGAAAGGTGGGTGACAGGAGTGATGTTATGAAGCATGAGGTAGGACCACGCCTGGGCTAGAGGGGTCAGCTGGGTCTTTAGGAGGTTAGATGGACTCCTTCCAACCCTACTCAGGTTGAAAAAGATCTCATCCTTACTCAAGAAGTGAGCAACCTCCTCAAGGGAGTATCCTAACTCTCCCTCGGCAATAATCTTGTTTCTGTTTTCCTTCCAGAAACAAGTGTCATCCTCGAGAGTAGGCTCCCAAGGATTACCCAATAGGGTACTGATAGTATCCCGGTCATATGAAATATGCCGGCCCCTCACCCAACTCGTCCGCTGCTGTCCGATACTCGGTGCATCCTGGCGAGTCGTGAAGGCATTTGCATAAAACTCCATCACTAAGATGGGATCCCCCTCAGTAGGTAGAGAAAACAGGGGTCCCCATCTCCTCCTCTGGATTCCATCCTACAGCTCAGGATAATCTCCAGCACTAAGATCCAACACCCTCTCCCATATGAGTCTTTGCCCCTTTATCTTATGAAAGCGGGCCCATTTCGCGTCAGTGTGAAATCTCGTAGGATCCCTCGGACCTAACACTTCCTGTCCCTGAAGATCAGGATCCTCAGAGGTGGTGTCAGTATCCGTGGCCTTCCTCTGTCTTTTAGAGGGACCAGCAGTGGGAGTGGATTTCCTTGGTGCCATCTGCAAAAAGTAAAAATTTTCAAAATTAAGCACACACTTAATAAATCACACATTATATACAATCAACCAAATATTTACAAATATAAATATTTACACATGTAATTCACACAATTCAAAACAATATATTTTTGTATTTTTGTGATTTATAAAGAAAGTTAATATGCATATTTTTGTATTTTTAGCAATAAAAACAAAAATTCACACAAAATAATATGCATCAACAAATTTTTATATTTTTAATTTTTATTAATGCAAGAAAGTATAACAAATACTAAATAAGAAAATTTATTAAATTAAAAGAAAATACAAACAAACTTCAAAAATAGGCATACTGGACTGATTTATTAAAAACAAAAATAAATACATACATGAAACAGTAACATCACTCAAAATTTTAACAAAATTCAAAATAGAGGCTGACGCTACGCGTGTTTGGGACGCTACGCGTCAGCCTGTTACTCCCACGCTACGCGTCGTGGGACGCTACGCGTGGGCTTGCAGTTCATCCTCACGCTACGCATCAGTGGGACGCTACGCGTGAGCTGTGCAGAACAGAAAAAAAAATAGGGGTTGCACAGCAGCAACCCCTTTCCAAACCACATTATATCCATTCAATTCCTAATTCCTAACAGAAATCAATTCCAATGGTCTTCTAATCCTAATCCTAACCACATTTATTTCTAAAAATCGAAAATTTAAAACCAAAACTAAAGAGAAAGGATTAGAACACTTACATGTGATTCCTTGAGCAAATAGGATTGAGAAGGTTTGGAAAAGAGAAAAGGAGGTTTCGAAAATTAGGTTTTGAAAACTTAAGTGAGGCAGAGAGGAGATCTTAGGTTTTAAACCCTAAGATGGGCCTCTCTGGTTCAGTTTTAAAAACTGAACGTGGGCTCTGATGCTACGCGTGGATGGGACGCTACGCGTCAGGTCCAAAATTCAGAGTCCATGCTACGCTTCACAGTGGCGCTACGCGTGGGCTTCTGTTTTTGATTTTTCAAAATTTTGATTTTCAAAAACCTTTTCTTTTGAGTTTAAAACCCCTTTTCTTTTTAAATTGATTCTTATTTTTTTTATTTTGAAAATAGCAAGAAAAGAATGGGTTGCCTCCCATTGAGCGCTAGATTTAATGTCTCCAGCCAGACATTACCTCTGATTAATCAGGTGGTCTCCCAATATTCGTTGAGGATTCACCTGTCTTTTTCTTCCTCCTTCTTCTTTTCCGATGCTTAATTACCTGTTTTTCATCTTTCAAGGCATCGGTTAATTTAAAACAATTTAATTGATTGGGAAGAGATATACCTGGTTCGATTGAAGGGTAAACTTTTTCCTCATTACTTGTTCTGAGGTGTTCATGAGCACTGAAGCTTACTTCTTCTTCATAAACCTTGACTGCAACCATACTTAGATCAACATCTACTTTGATCCTTGCAGTTTTCATGAAAGGTCTTCCTAGGATCAAGGGGATCTCAGTATCCTCCTTCATATCCAGTACCACAAAGTTAACTCTGAAGTGGTACTTATCAACCTTTACCAGTACATCTTCTACAATCCCAAAAGGCTTCTTGACAGAGCGATCCACAAACTGTAATTCTGTTTTTGCCTCTTTTAGCTCAAATTCACCAATACGCTTTATTAAATCTGAACTGGTCTGGACCGGGGTCTAGGATCCGGTGTGGGACCAGCCACAAGAATGCAGGTGTTTTTAGGATTTGCGCACCGGAACTGTGAGAAACCGATGTATTAATCCGGTCTCTCAGTGGGAGAGGCCGATCTTGTTGTCCTGGAGATCCTTCACACCAACGATTCGCGTTGCAGGGGGGCGAAAGGTGGTGCCACCTGCAAAGATTCTCCGACGCTCAAGTTAGAAGAGTGTAAGAACTCAGTGAATACTTAAGCGAAGTAATAGTAGAATGTCAGTTAGAACAACGATACCATGCATGTGTATTGATATGGGCTTCTTATAGTTGTACGTGAGAGAAATGAGTTGTTAGATGCAGGTGGGTCCCTTGGCTCTAATAACGTGTGTATTATGTCAATCAAGGTGGCTCAACTTTCAGAATGTGTCAGGAGGGTAGGTCAATTATCAGAGTACGATCCTCTAGGAAGAGGAGAGGATAATCACCTTTTCCGCATAATCAACTGACACACCCACTTGCTTTCTGAAGCCATTGATGTGACGTATCCTAGGCGGAGTATCATGCCTAGGCGGAGTAACTTGCCTAGGCGGAGTAACGTGCCTAGGCGGAGTAACGTGCCTAGGCGGAGTAACTTGCCTAGGCGGAGTAACGTGCCTAGGCGGAGTAACGTGCCTAGGCGGAGTGTCATGCCTTGGCGGAGTGACATGCCTAGGCGGAGTTATGTGCCTAGGCGGAGTGTCATGCCTTGGCGGAGTGACATGCCTAGGCGGAGTTATGACCCTTGGCAGGGTAACATACCTAGGCGGAGTGTCATGCCTTGGCGGAGTGACATGCCTAGGTGGAGTTACTTGCCTTGGTCGCATATACTCCGTATTTGAAGCGTACTTACCTCGTTCAAAATGCTGACCTGGCAAAGCATTAAAGCCATGCTCTTGGGGGCCGGTGTTAGGACCGGATCATTAGCCTCTTAGCTTGTTATAGTGACTGGCGGAGTCACTTTAATGAGCTATAACACTTAAGTTTTAGCTTTTATAGGCATGGGTTTAGGCGGTGTTTGCTAGAGCAGAATTTACGGACAAGTGTTTTCATGCATTTATTGCTTGTCATTACTTGTCACGCCTGTCATTAATGGATTCCGTAAGGAGGCGGAATAGCCTCAGGAATTTCAATGGAGTTGGATTCCGTAAGAAGGCGGAGTAGCCTCTTAGGAATTTCCAAGGAGTTGGATTCCGTAAGGAGGCGGAATAGCCTCTTAGGAATTTCAAAGAAGTTGAATTCCGTAAGGAGGCGGAGTAGCCTCTTAGGAATTTTAAAGAAGTTGAATTCCGTAAGGAGGCGGAGTAGCCTCTTAGGAATTTCAATGAAGTTTGATTCCGTAAGGAGGCGGAGTAGCCTCTTAGGAATTTTAAAGAATTGGATTCCGTAAGAAGGCGGAGTAGCCTCTTAGGAATTTCCAAGAAGTTGAATTCCGTAAGGAGGCGGAGTAGCCTCTTAGGAATTTCAATGAAGTTTGATTCCGTAAGGAGGCGGAGTAGCCTCTTAGGAATTTTAAGGAATTGGATTCCGTAAGAAGGCGGAGTAGCCTCTTAGGAATTTCCAAGAAGTTGAATTCCGTAAGGAGGCGGAGTAGCCTCTTAGGAATTTCCATGAAGTTTGATTCTGTAAGGAGGCGGAGTAGCCTCTTAGGAATTTTAAAGAAGTTGAATTCCGTAAGGAGGCGGAGTAGCCTCTTAGGAATTTCAATGAAGTTTGATTCCGTAAGGAGGCAGAGTAGCCTCTTAGGAATTTTAAGGAATTGGATTCCGTAAGAAGGCGGAGTAGCCTCTTAGGAATTTCTAAGAAGTTGAATTCCGTAAGGAGGCGGAGTAGCCTCTTAGGAATTTCCATGAAGTTTGATTCCGTAAGGAGGCGGAGTAGCCTCTTAGGAATTTCAATGAAGTTTGATTCCGTAAGGAGGCGGAGTAGCCTCTTAGGAATTTTAAGGAATTGGATTCCGTAAGAAGACGGAGTAGCCTCTTAGGAATTTCTAAGAAGTTGAATTCCGTAAGGAGGCGGAGTAGCCTCTTAGGAATTTCCATGAAGTTTGATTCCGTAAGGAGGCGGAGTAGCCTCTTAGGAATTTTAAAGAATTGGATTCTGTAAGAAGGCGGAGTAGCCTCTTAGGAATTTCCAAGAAGTTGAATTCCGTAAGGAGGCGGAGTAGCCTCTTAGGAATTTCCATGAAGTTTGATTCCGTAAGGAGGCGGAGTAGCCTTTTAGGAATTTTAAAGAAGTTGAATTCTGTAAGGAGGCGGAGTAGCCTCTTAGGAATTTCAATGAAGTTTGATTCCGTAAGGAGGCGGAGTAGCCTCTTAGGAATTTTAAGGAATTGGATTCCATAAGAAGGCGGAGTAGCCTCTTAGGAATTTCCAAGAAGTTGAATTCCGTAAGGAGGCGGAGTAGCCTCTTAGGAATTTTAAGGAATTGGATTCCGTAAGAAGGCGGAGTAGCCTCTTAGGAATTTTAAAGAAGTTGAATTCCGTAAGGAGGCGGAGTAGCCTCTTAGGAATTTCCAAGGAGTTGGATTCCGTAAGAAGGCAGAGTAGCCTCTTAGGAATTTCAATGAAGTTTGAATTCCGTAAGGAGGCGGAGTAGCCTCTTATGAATTTCCAAGGAGTTGGATTCCGTAAGAAGGCGGAGTAGCCTCTTAGGAATTTCCAAGGAGTTAAGTTCCGTAAGAAGGCGGAGTAGCCTCTTAGGGATTTTAAAGAAGTTTGATTCCGTAAGGAGGCGGAGTAGCCTCTTAGGAATTTCCAAGGAGTTGGATTCCGTAAGAAGGCAGAGTAGCCTCTTAGGAATTTCAATGAAGTTTGAATTCCGTAAGGAGGCGGAGTAGCCTCTTAGGAATTTCCAAGGAGTTGGATTCCGTAAGAAGGCGGAGTAGCCTCTTAGGAATTTCCAAGGAGTTAAGTTCCGTAAGAAGGCGGAGTAGCCTCTTAGGAACTTCAAAGAAGTAGGATTTTACAAGTGTTGAACTTACTTGAACTTGTTGGGAAGTGCTTGAGTTTGTTGCTCATATACTCCGTAAAACATTGGTAGTTAGGCGGAGTCAAGCTTTGGATGGAGTGTTCATTCTTTTGAACTTGGACTGGAGTGTAACTCCTGATCAAATGTGAATTGTTGAATCCAGGATGGCTATGGTGCAGCATATAGCTTATGACACCGATTCTTCCTGTGAGAATTTTGTTGGTTCTTACCCTTGAAATAGTATGGTGCAGCATATAGCTGTGACACCAATTCGTCCTGCAAGAAATTGGTTGAACCTTTGAGGCGGTATGGTGCAGCAAATAACTGTGACACCAGTTGTTCCTGCAAGAAATTGGTTGTACCTTTGAGGCGGTATGGTGCAGCAAATAGCTGTGACACCAGTTCATCCTTTGAGGCGGTATGGTGCAGCCTATAGCTGTGACACCAATTCATCCTTTGAGGTGGTATGGTGCAGCATATAGCTGTGACACCAATTCATCCTTTGAGGCGGTATGGTGCAGCATATAGCTGTGACACCAATTCATCCTGCAAGAAACTGGTTGCGTTTTGGAGTTAGCGTAGTGCAGCATATAGCTGTGACACCAGCTCTTTCCACAAGAAGCCTGCAGGACCTTGGGGACGAATTAGTGCAGCATATAGCTGTGACACCAGTTCTTTCCAGAGGCGGCCTGCAGGACCTTAGGGTCGGTATGGTGCAGCATATAGCTGTGACACCAATCCTTTCCCCCCAAGGAGTTTTTTGTTGACCCCGTTTGCGAAGCATTGTTGCATGTTGGTTGATCTTTATGGAATAAAGAGTTATGCATCTGTACTTCAGTTTTGGAGCCGTTGTCTTATCTGCATGGGAACAAGTTCTGCCATGGATAATCAATTCAAAGTTAGAGTGAAGATTGAATGCAGGAAAACATTTAATAATCCGTTCAGCGTGATCAATATTGAGGTCGGATTGGGGAAGTGTATCTTCTTCAACCGGTGTTGGATTTCACTCATTTACCAGCCTTCACACGGTGTTCGGTTCGATCCTACTAACCGTACTTGGAGTTCGGTGTAATCCTACAATCCAAGCCTTCAACACGGGGTTCAGATCAGGGCTAATCCTGAACCTACTGCGCCCGTTACTCGGGGTTCAGCACGGTTTTCTGTATGAACCGGCCTACTGCGCCCAAGCCTTCGCATGGGGTTTGGTTTGTGGCCTTGAAAAAGGACCAGCCCTACAACCCATGTAGTCTTCGAATGGGGTTCGGTTTGTGGCCTTGAAAAAGGACCAGCCCTACAACCCATGTAGTCTTCGAATGGGGTTCGGTTTGTGGCCTTGAAAAAGGACCAGCCCTACAACCCATGTAGTCTTCGAATGGGGTTCGGTTTGTGGCCTTGAAAAAGGACCAGCCCTACAACCCATTTCCTGAGGTTCGGTTTAATCCTACAACTCAGTTCTTCACCGGTGTTCAGCCAAACTTACTAACCGTACCTAGAGTTCGGTTTAATCCTACAATCTGGGCCTTCGAATGGGGTGATTCACCCAGTTGCACCTTCGAAGAGGTTCATCGCTAACAACGGATACATTGTTAGGATCATCCGTCCTGAAAGTATCTTGTCACAACAGTGTTGTGCATCGAATAAAATCATGAAGACAATGGGTGAATCAGTTAGAGTATTTCATTAATTATGAATTACAAAAGAGAGAAAGAGAGATGAGTCGAGGTTATGACTTATTAGACCTTCTTGGTAAAAACCTGATCTGGATCTGCTCTTATCACTCCATTGTAACGTTGGGGATTTCTCTCTTGCCGCTGTTGCTTCCAAGCGCATTTCAATGCTCACATACTTGGATACTTTCCTCTTGAATTCTTCGAAATTCACTGGAGGATTCTTTGCCAATGACATGGCAAAAGCAGAGCTTGGTTGCAAAGCTTCTATTGCTATGTGCAATTGAAGTGCTTCTGCCAAGTTTGGAACAGTAGCTGCTTCCTTGTGAAACCTCTTCAGGAAGTCCTTGAGAGTTTCATGCTCCCCCTGCCTAATCTGAGCCAAGGTATGAGATGTTTTGGGAGTATCACTGGAGATGACAAAGTGGTCCACAGACGCTGTTGCCATTCCTTCCCATGAGTTAATGGAACCTGATGGTAGCTTCCTGAATTAGCTAAGGGCATCATCAACAAGAGTCCGAGGGAACATCCTGCACATGATATCTTTATCTGCCCCCAGGTAGATGGCCTCCCTTCAACTGTGGGATATTTGAATACTGGGGGGTAGAGGATTTTTCTCCCTCGGTTGTGTGATGTGTCCCCTTGATCAGAGACATGGCTCTCTCCTCCACACTCTTTCTTTCATGTTTCAATTCCATCAGTTCCTCCCTCAGCTTTCTTATCATCTCATCCTTTAGATTTGGTGCTGAAACCTGCACCATTCTTCTTGAACTTTCCACAGGCGACTCGAAAGCTAAGTGCCTGTTCACTGGTTGTTCCTGGGCAGTGATGTCTTCCACGTGCCCATCTGGTTGGTTTCTCCCATTGCCTTTCACAATAAGAGACCAAACTTCTTAAACGAGAGGTGGGAATAACTTTAACGTGTCCCACTGGGCGTGCCAATGAACTGGTCTGGACCGGGGTCTAGGATCCGGTGTGGGACCAGCCACAAGAATGCAGGTGTTTTTAGGATTTGCGCACCGGAACTGTGAGAAACCGATGTATTAATTCGGTCTCTCAGTGGGAGAGGCCGGTCTTGTTGTCCTGGAGATCCTTCACACCAACGATTCGTGTTGCAGGGGGGCGAAAGGTGGTGCCACCTGCAAAGATTCTCCGACGCTCAAGTTAGAAGAGTGTAAGAACTCAGTGAATACTTAAGCGAAGTAATAGTAGAATGTCAGTTAGAACAACGATACCGTGTATGTGTATTGATATGGGCTTCTTATAGTTGTACGTGAGAGAAATGAGTCGTTGGATGCAGGTGGGTCCCTTGGCTCTGATAACGTGTGTATTATGTCAATCAAGGTGGCTCAACTTTCAGAATGTGTCAGGAGGGTAGGTCAATTATCAGAGTACGATCCTCTAGGAAGAGGAGAGGATAATCACCTTTTCCGCATAATCAGCTGACACACCCACTTGCTTTCTGAGGCCATTGATGTGACGTATCCTAGGCAGAGTATCATGCCTAGGCGGAGTAACTTGCCTAGGCGGAGTAACGTGCCTAGGCGGAGTAACGTGCCTAGGCGGAGTAACTTGCCTAGGCGGAGTAACGTGCCTAGGCGGAGTGTCATGCCTTGGCGGAGTGACATGCCTAGGCGGAGTTATGTGCCTAGGCGGAGTGTCATGCCTTGGCGGAGTGACATGCCTAGGCGGAGTTATGACCCTTGGCAGGGTAACATACCTAGGCGGAGTGTCATGCCTTGGCGGAGTGACATGCCTAGGTGGAGTTACTTGCCTTGGTCGCATATACTCCGTATTTGAAGCGTACTTACCTCGTTCAAAATGCTGACCTGGCAAAGCATTAAAGCCATGCTCTTGGGGGCCGGTGTTAGGACCGGATCAAAATCTAAGGGCATCAAGTTGATGTTAGCCCCTAAATCTAATAACGCATTCCTGATGTTGATATTTCCAATTGTTACAGGAATGGTGAAACTCCCTGGATCTTTGCATTTTTTCGGGATTACACAGTTTGTTTCTTGCTCTGTATTTACTTGCACATTTTTTTCTTTTTCATTTTTTTCATTTTTTTCTATTTTTTCACTTTCTTTCTCTTCTTCTTTCTTTTTCTCACTCTTTTCTTTACAATCAATTTTTACAACATCAGAAGAAACAACATTACATTGTTCCCTTGGGTTTTGAGTATTTGCAGAAAACCCAAAACTTTTTAATTCGGCTATTTCTTTTGCAAGCTGACCCATTTGTATGTCTGATGCTTTCCGGGCAGCTTCATTTGTCTCTACAAACTGCAATAACTGTTGAATAGATTCCTCTATTCTTGCCAATCTTGCATTGTCAGTTTGTTGTTGCTTAAATTGATTGTTAGGAGGTCAGTTGGAAGGTCCATCATCCTGTCTCCAGCCAATATTTTGATTTTGCCAACCCTGCAGGTAACTGTTAGGAAAAGAATTTCCATGATTGAAAGGAAAATTACCTAAGGGTGCTCTTTGATGGTTCATGAAATTGGGTTGCTCTTGCTCATTTCCACAGTAACCACATGGTTGTTCTCCCATGCAGTGCATACATTGTTTAAGTTGAGCAGGGGGTGGTGACGCTACTTGAGCAATTTGGAGTTTTTCCAATTGCTTGCTCATAACTTCAATTTGTTGGGTCAGTAATTTTTACTGAGCCAACACCGCATCATTTACTCCCAATTCGAGCATTCCTGGCTTCCTTTGTAAATTACCTCTTTCATGCTTTGCTTGGCGGTCACTGATAGCCATTGATTCCAATATTTCTATGGCTTCCTCCACAGTCTTGTTCATTAAAGAACCACCTGCACAAGCATCTAACATCATCTTGAATTGAGGCAATAAACCATGGTAAACGATTCTTACCTTTTCAGCATCATTCAGGTTGTGATTTGGACACTTTCTCAAGAGTGCCTTGAATCGTTCCCATGTCTCTCCTAATGATTCATCATTATTTTGAGAAAAAGAGTGTATGGCTGTCATTGCTTCAAAATATTTTGAAGGAGAATAAAATCTTTCCAAAAATTTTCTTTCAACATCGGACCAGTTTGCAAAACTACCCGGTGGACAAGATTTAAACTATTCTTTTGCTTTACCAATCAATGAAAAAGGGAAAAGTCTCATATAAACAGACTCTTCTTGATTGGGTTCAAAACCAATTGTGCTGCATAACTCATAAAAAATAGTTAAATGTTCATATGGTTCTTCATGATTTAAACCAGCAAATTGGTTGTTTTGAATAATATTTAAAGTGACAGGTTTAATCTCCACTGGCAAAACTGGTCCTTGAAACATTCCCGAAACTCGGGGTGGACCATTAATAGCAGCAAACTGTCCCAATGTTCTCCTTTCAGCAGCCATATTTGAATTTTCAAAATTAGAAGTAGAAGAAGATTTAGTTTGTGTTTTAGATTTCAAAGACTTGATTTTCTTTACAAACTTTCTATCTCAGGATCAAAATAAATTTTACCTGCGGTAGATCGAGTTTGCATACACAAACTAGACAAAGAAAGTTAGTGTAACAATAAATAAAAAAAAATAATTTTAACTAAGGTAAAAAAAATAAATATTTACCATGGTAATTAAAAATTTACTGTTTTACTGAAACAATTCAATCCCCGGCGACGGCGCCAGAAAACTTGTTAACCCGGAGATAGCGTCTCAACAGTTCGTTTCCACCACCGGGTTGTTAATTGGCAAACGCACCAATCATTTGTAGTTTTCAAAATTTAGATATCGTTCCACTGGGATTGAAAGTCCAATAACAACAGTAATTTTCTATTTACTATGGTAAATGTGAAGGAAGTTATAGACAAAAGAATGATTTATATACAATTTATACAATATTCACAGGATAGCATGATTGAGTGGTTCATAAGATAAAAGAAAATAAAATCTATCTAAAAAGTCAAGTTGCAATCTAGAATAGGTAAGATACTTGAGATAAACACAGATAAACAAATTATGTTGGAAATTGGATCCCTAATCTAGAATAACAATGAGGAACTCAAGACATGCATATTTAATCATCAAGTTTCATGTGATTGCAGCTTAAAATCATTATAACCGATCTCTCGTGATATAAATTCTAAGAATTCACCGTAAAGTCCGATCCCTCGTGAGCTTTCTCAGTAAAAACTTGCATTAAGACCTGGCCTTATGGCAACAATGGTTAACAACCCCTATAGAATTGAGATACCAAGGGTATTCCAACTTTTTACTTTCGTCAAAACAAGTTTCAATACGGCATGAATAATCATTCTCCCGTTTGATATTCATACTAATAAAACAAGTTTCAATACACATGAAAATCATTCTCCCGTTTGACGTTCATATTAATAAAAGGTTGAAATACTAACATGGACTTGAATCATAAACATGCAGAGGTCGAATTCACAACATTATACTCAATAGATTAGTTCACCAATTCCAACATAAACAAATTAGTTACACATGGTGAAAGTAAAAACAACACTTACAGAGTTTGACATTACGAAGACGATGGGAACTTCACGATACAACGATCACAATACACTGAAACACACTCAAGTATCTAGAGAACTATTCTAGAACTACAACTCACAAAAGAAGTACTCAAAGTCGAGCACAAGAGAGAAAAGAAGAGAATGGGATGCTATGGGATGGGATGGAATGGTGTTGGATGGCCCTATTTATAGGGCTGCGCAAGGGTGCTGACGCTACGCGTCAGTGTGACGCTACGTGTCAGGCCCCTGACTCAGCTTCCATTAAACAGCTGATAATGGCCACTTCAAATTATTAAATTTGATCATGCTTGGCCACTTGGACGTGTCTCCACTGTGTTTTGGCCATTTGTGTTGAGTAGGGTGGCCCTTGGTGCTGAGTGGGGTGACCATTATTGGGTCAAAGCTGAGTGCTTAGCCAAGTTGGATGTGGAGTCCACGCAGCACTGACGCTACGCGTGGCTGTGACGCGTAGCGTCAGCATCAAAAATAGCTGTTGATGCTACGCGTGGGGTGAGGCTACGCGTCAGCTCCTCCAGTGTAATTTTCTTTTGATTTCTTGACTTTTTCACTACAAAACTAGAGAAAATTGATCAAGGGCAGATTATTTCCAACAACATCCATTTATTAAATTCAAAGCCTAATTTTCTAACAAATTAAACTAATTTTTATAATTTTTGTGAAATTTTTATTAAAAGATTTATTGTAAATTTGAGGACTAACATGCATATTTGGTTACATTAAAAATGAGTTTGAAATAGTTTTGTTACCTTTAGATGCATAAAAGTGTTCAAACTACAATCTCACGCATAACTCATTCGTATGATGGAATTTTGGCCAAAGGACACTGCCAACAGTTCTAGAATGAGGAAAACATATGGCCCACGAAGTTTCATGGTAATCAGACTTGAAACAGGCCAATTGAGTATGTTAGAAGTTGGTCGAATGACCTAAATTGTGTACCAGCAATAGGTGCTGTCACTGGTACGTTGATGCTGGGCGTCAGCCTGACGCGTAGCGTTAGGCGCCTGTTTCAGGGTTTTGGGTTTTCTTTCATTTTCATGGTATTTTAAGATTCTTGACTATAATATAAATGATGTTATGACATTTTTCACTAGAAATAAGTATTTTCTTAAATGTCGATTATTTATTTTATTATTTTTGAAAAAAATATTGTAAAATTTAATTAAACACATAAAAATAAATGTAAACTAACCTAGGACGTCACAAAACGTGTAACACAAAAACATATATAATAATGAATAAATAATATAAAATTAGGTTGGGTACTAATTAAGTACCCGATTTTCAAATCTCAAATTCGATTACAATTAGCTTTTGGTTAGATTTGATCAGATTTGATTCAATTACTAAGAAAATCCAATCTGTCTCTAGTTGGATTAGGTTGAATAATTAAGTTAAATATATAAATTTGACCTGATACTTAACCCTATCAACAAAGTTAATATAGCCAAAAATAGAAAATATCAATGAAGTGTTTTGTAGAAAAATGTTGAAGTTTTAACTAGTCAAATTTTCTTTTATGAAATGTTAGTCATGTTTGTGATTTTAGATTGAGAATACGAGACCATTCAAGTTTATTTCTCATATTATTTTAGTAATAAGGATTGGTTGAGTGTGTATGGTTAAACTATTATGAGCATGTGCCAACGGAGAATTTTCCGTTAAGTTGAGGGAAAATTTTGATCCCACGGTCAACGGAGTTTTGATTGTCTCAAACGGCATGAAGAATTAATATCAATCTTTAAATTTTTCACTTCAACTCAACTCTATTTCCCCAACTGCAAACCAAACACCTTCTATGTTAATTTGTATACGAGAATATGAGACTTTTCAAGTTTATTTCTCATATTATCTTAATAAGAATTGATTGAGTATGCATGGTTAAACTGTTCTGTTAATTTGCATAGCATCATGTATAATTATAGTTAAGTGCCATTTAACTTTTGAATGAAGTTGTATTGAAAAAGAAAAAAGAAAAATATATATATTTTTTAAAAAAAGATAAAACAAAACCTCTTATAATAATCGAACAAACTAAAAAAAATCTCTCACAATAGAGTTATTAAGAACAATAAGCGTCCTGTCACTTTTTACGCTACTCAAATTTCAAACATTAGAGCTTCAATCACTGAAAATTCTCCAACTCAATAAGTAGTTAAATTTGAAGAGAATAAGTATAAGAAATAATAAAAGAAAAATATGAGGAGCCCCCCACAACTGAAAAAATCCACCACTAACAACAATATTTAATTATCTACCACTTGATTTACAACTTGACGTGTATCTATTACTGCAATACCTCATAACAGACAAATGGTTATCTATTGAACAGAAAAGAAAAGAGGAAACTTCTTTGTCAGAATACTTGACTCTAACTATAGAGTCACACTGATAAAATTCCAGGCACAATCAATGAACCCTTTTTGATTAATACTAGTTGTAAGTAATGGGCCAGTGTAAGTTTGTTTTTTTATGATGATTACTTTCACTAGTCATTCTCGTGAACTTCTACCCACCGCACTAACAATGACACGTCTCATAGAAAGTGAAACAGTTTTTAATGACTAAAATCTAAACATGATCACTATAAATGTATGAACTTAGAGGCAACAGAGCATAGTAGATAAGAGTAAATAAGGTAGCTAGCTTAGTACCTGGTTTAAAGTTAAGGAGAGTATGGCAAAGTGTAACACAATGGTAATAGCATTAGCAGCAGTAGTAGTAGTGTTGCTGATTGATGGTGGAGAAAGTTTTGCAATATGTAACGTAGATTCAAGTCAGTTAAGCTTGTGTCGTGCAGCAGTTAGTGGTGGTAATCCGCCACCACCAGATGAAAAGTGTTGTGCTGTCATTCGTCAGGTCAATCTGCCCTGCCTCTGCCAATACAGGGGATTCCTACTTCGGTTTGGAATCAATCCCAAAAATGCTTTTGCCTTGCCTTCTAAATGTGGCATCAATAACCCTCCTCAATGTTGATCAGGTAATTAATCTTCTTTACGCTGCATACATGCTTATACTTGAGTTGATCAAGTTTCATGACTCAAGTGTCTTTGTTTTGCAGTGAATGAAGCACTTAATAAAGGTCTTAGTCTTCAATTGCTTTCATGCATTTAATTTGGTGCTCCGTTGGTTGTTTTGCTTATCAGTTTGCAAGTGTTTGTGTGATGTGTTGCAAACCTGTTACAAGTAATGTTTTTAAGAGAAGATGAGTCATTAAATCAGTATCTTTATTGATTTAAATGAATCTGTATTGTTGACTAGATAATAATAAAGAATTAATTTGAACATCCGGTTTATGATTTAACATATTAAATTTATTAGTTTAATCCGATTTTAATGACAATAGTTTTAAGTATTAATAAAATATATCATTATTGTTTATTTTCCCTACATGTCTACATGAATATTAATTAATAAAATGTTTGGTTCTGAACTTCAAACAGAAAAATAATTAATAGTAACATAGGTAGTAATGGTGTTCTCGTTGCTCATACCTACTAATACACACGAGAAAACACTACTAAGACGATATTGAATTCCAATGTTTGAATTGAAGAGGATGAACAAACATGAATTTCCAAACAGAAGTGTTGCAAATATAATTTGTATTAATAATTCATGGTTAAAAATTAAGGTTGTAGCGCGAAGAGAAATTGCGAGTTGCTGAAAGCATAGCAGCCAAAACAAGGCTCGCGATAAAAGAAAGTCGATCATGGTGGTTTTTATTTTATCTGCCTATATAAACTCTCACCTTAATTAATCTTATAAAAGCATACAATTGCCATAAAATATTGAGGAGTCAGCTTTGGAGTTTATGTTGCAATATGAATATGACCATGTTTCATTTTTGAAATATATCAAGTCAAAAATAAAATAAAGTTTCTCCTGTTAGAACTTTATTGAGCCACATATCATAAAGTTTTAAAAAACAAGTGAAATATTAATGAATCACAAAATATTGAATATTGGAAAGATGAGTTATAAAGAATGAATCCTAATATATATATAGACACACATGATTAGATGTTTATGTAAGCAATGTAAATTTAATTGGGGCAATTAAGTTAGATTACAATGCAATTAGAATAAGACGGTTGGAAATCAAATGTAAATGATGAGAACAAAAAAGTTCTACATTAGATAGATATTGACAAATATAAAGGTTAATAAATAACTGGATTCATACATTTAACACTAATTAATTTTGGGTTGTAAAGTAGTGTTTTATACTTGACTCATCTATCTAAATTCTCAAACTCTGGTATCAGAGCCGACGGAATGTAAGGACTAAGACATATATGACAGTTAATCAAAAGAGTAAAAGAAGCAAGCTATAACTGGTCTAGAAACTAATATAAGTAGTTGTTGGTTTACCCAATGGAAAAAAAATCTATTAAATTAACTTAAACTAATTAGTAACCATTAATATATCATGTCAACAAAACTAATTAATCTCGTATTCCCAACCCTTACCTCACATATGTCATGGTTTAGTATTTGAAAAACAAAACAAATACCCAGCAACCTTATAACAGTAGAAGTGGTGTTTGGTAACGAAATAGCATAGTTAATATATCATGTTTCACAAGGAAAAAGAACCAAATTTAAGGAGGTAGTAAGCACTGAAATACCATTCAAGGAGGTCCACTGAGTTAATTATTAGAGTTCTATCACAATAAATATTTAATGATATTTTTAACCAATCTTCTGTAAGTGTTAATGAGTTCATTTAAGTAAAATTAAAAAAATTATTCATTTAAGGTAATACAATAATACATAGATATATAAGGCACTAAGACTGGTCGCGGCATAATATATGCTAAAATAAGGTCAAGTTAAACGGATACAAAATTAAATGGAATATATTTAAAAGTTAAAGAATGAAATAAAATACGTGCATGAAATGATAAGAAATTATAGCAATCACAATGAACAACACACCACACTATAACAATTATATGTATTTATACAAAAGGAAATTGCTGTAGCTTAAAAGGCAAATGAAATAATAACATACTCATGCATAAAAAAAACATTAAAAAAAAATCACACATTCCTCAATTCTCCTATGCCATGAAGTTTGGTAAGGGTCTTCTCTACTCAGGAAGGCAGAACTGAAATAAGACAGAAAGGTATCTAAAAGTTCATTCAGCCACGATTTTAAGGAGTTTTCATTCTGTTCACTCTTTTATTGAGTTTGATCTGACCTCCAAACATCCTCACAAGCCATTGAGGCTTTCCAATTAACAGCACACAACATCCTATTCCCATTCCAAACACCATTCCACATCCATATCCTACTGCCACTGCTTTCCAACCAAATCCCAATTCTTCTTCACTATCCATACTTGGTGGAGCTGGAGAACTCTGTTCAGGGTCATTCCTGCATTTGGTTGACAATGGAGGTCCACATAAGCCCAAGTTTCCCTCATAAGAATCATTGGAAAAGGTATCAAACTGTTGTCCTCTAGGTATTTCTCCCACAAGTTGGTTTCCAGAAAGATTCAACACTTCAAGAAAGTTCAGATTGGTTAATTCTGCGGGAATCTCTCCAGTGAGCATATTCGAGGAGAGATCTAACGATTCAAGTCTTGTCAAATTTCTCATGGATTTGGGAACAGGACCACTGAGCTTGTTATGGGAAAGGTTTCCTTTGAGCCTTTGAAGCTCTCCAATAGCATTAGGAATCTCTCCTTCAAATTTGTTTCTTGATAGATCAATATTTACAAAGTTCATTGGGATTTTTGTGTACAGAAAAGCATTTGCTTTTATTGCGATTGTCATAGAATTAGTGTATCCAAATGACTCTGCAAAAAAGTGTTCGTAGCTCCCTGCTTCAACTTGAATGACACTCTTCATGGCTTGAAAATTTTTTATGAAGGCTTTAGGTATAGAGCCATTGAAGTTATTAGATGAGATATCAAAAATAATTAAACTGGGAAATGGATGCTTGGTCTTTAAACTAGTAATGGGACCATGCAACTTGTTGACTTGCAAAACCAATACTTTCAAAGATGGTAGAGTTTGAAGCCAATGGGGAAATGTATCCTCTATTTGGTTGTTTCCAAGATTTAAAAGCTCCAGATTTGTGCAGTTGGACAAAGATTCTGGCAAAGAACCCTCTAACTGGTTATCATTGAGATTCAGAATATTAAGCCCTTTCGGAAAAGTAATCGGCAAAGTGCCATAAATTTTGTTTATCTGCGCATCCAAAACAGAGAGGTATAAATTTGCAAGGCATTGTGGAATGGTGCCTGTCAACTTGTTGTGGGACAAGATGAGAAAATCAAGTGAAGTTAAATTACAAATTGTGGAAGAGAAGACACCATCCAATAAATTGAAACTAAGATCAAGGTCCTGTAGTTGGCTGTTTCTGGAGAATTGGTCCAACGACCCTGTCAACAGATTTTGAGAGAGGTTCAAAAACTGCATTGAACTCATTTCTTCTAACCAATTGGGAATTTTCTCATCAAGTTTGTTATTGGAAAGATCGAGATCTGCCAACTTTGGGAATCTTTTTGATAAGTTAGGAAACTCAGTCAGACACATTGAAGATAAGTCCAAAAAGCTTAGGCTTGAAAAACTATAATTGACATTGGATGTGAAGTTGAGAGATAATTGATTATTTTGTGAAAGGCCAATTTGTTCTAGATTTTGAAGCTTGGAGAAGAGTGGGAAGTGGAAGGGACCACTGAAGTTGTTTGATGATAGACCCAAGATTGTAAGGTTTACGAGATCGAAAATTGACGTTGGAATATTGCCCTGTAGCTTGTTGCCGTCCAAATACAGATACTCCAAGGAATATGATGAGATTGAACTTATATGTCCTGTGAAGTGATTGTCTGATAGATATAACCACATCAAAGATGGCAAAGATAAACACCATGAAGGAATTGTCCCATTTAGTAAGTTGCTACTTAACCTGTTATTTTGTTGGGCAGAGGGCCTTGTAATTTATTACCAGAAACATCCAAACTAGAAAGTTGTGTTAAGCTAAACAAGGAAGATGGGATTTGTCCACCTATATTATTTCCAGAAAGAGAGAAAAATTTTTAATTTGGTTAGCTTATCAAACACATTTGGGATTTGACCGCTTAATCGATTGAAGAAAAGATCCAAGAGAATGAGATTTTGAAGGTTTGAAAGTGATGATGGCAGCTCACCTTCTATATTGTTAAAACTCAAATCTATTTCTTGAAATTTGTTTGAGTGATGAAAGACATTTGGGATTTGACCATTGAGATGATTAATATTGAGATACAGAAAAGTAAGATGCGGAAGTGTTAAGAGTGAGGGAGGGATTGAACCATTGATTTTGTTAAATGAGAGATCTAAGGAAGTAAGATGTGTGAGGTTAGAGAAAGAGGGAGGGATTGAACCTTGGATGGAAGAAAAGGACAGGTTAAGATGTGTGAGAGTCTGACTTTGAGCTTGGTGTGATATCTTGACCTGATATATTTTAAGTCTGACTTGATTTTTTTAAAAACTCAATTTAATATATAAAAGTTTGATTTAAATTATCGTAAAAAAAAAGCAAGTAAGCATACACTAAATTTTCCCCTTAATATAAGAATCTCTCAGATAAGTTTAGTTTTTTTTAATATTATTAATATAGTTAAAGTCATTTAAAGTGTTTACAAATTATAAGAATTTTCTAAAAGTATCATTACATATTTTATTGAGACTCATAAATTTTACTTTTTTCTTTTTAATTAATCCTTATTTTATTAATGGTTAATAAGAGTATTTTGGTAAAAAAATAATAATACATGTTGTTAACTTTTTTATAGGGTTAAATAAATCAATTGATTTATCTTTACACAAACCAATATGCTTTTAATAAACTAACAACCTATGTAACACCCTTAGTTTTTTTTTAAAATAGATAAATACCAAAGAGGGGGATTTTTCCAAATTTTAGAGTTTACAAATCATTCATAATCTACCCAAAATAATTAAACCGGTACAACGAGGAGAAGGAGGGGAAAAGGAAGGTAAGGAAAAGTAAAGGCCAATCAAAAGCCATTCAGCGGAAGCCTAACAACGCTCAAGCGAACCCAACAGAAACAGCACCCACTCGCTCAAGCGAGACCAGACTCCGCTTGAGCGAGACAGACCAACTAGCTCGGGCGAGCACACATTCGCCTGAGCGGGCCAAAGCAAAAGCCTCCCAGCAACACACCCTCGCTGGAGCGAATACCACACAGAAGCCTTCCATCCAAACACATTCGCTAGGGGGAATCCATCATTCGCCAAAGCGAGAAGCCAGTCGGCATTTGATCACTCGGGAATCAGGGTTCCACTCACTCAGTAAACGATCCATTCAAACACCACTCGGTGTATCCATCTTCAACACAATCAGAAATCCACCAAACCAATATCACTCGGTATTTCATTATTCCTCTCACTCGGAATATACTTAGACCTTCCTTCACTCAGAAGGAGTCTCCACCTTCATGCTCCACTCAGAATACTCTAGTCGGATTCACTCGGGAGTGTTGCACGATCGTCATTTATTATACTGATATCTAGAGTCAAACCTCACTCGGTAACTCATTCAGAGACTGAATCCTTTCACACGGCTTTTCACTCGGAAAATCAATCAAAGTCCGACTCATCCTTCTAGCGGTATCTCACTTGATATTTAACTCTAAAACCGACCAACACTCATTCGGTCACACACACACGGTATTCGCGCCTAATCTCTCTCAGAGAATACCTTAACCATCCATTACTCAGAAATAACCTCCTTAATCAATTTCACTCGGAGTTATCCGAACTCCTCAACACTCGGAGGAATTCACCAAGTTAAGTCACTCAGACTTATGAAATACTTAGCCACTCAGCATACTTATTACCCTATTCGCTCGGAATAGGTATCCATGTTCACTCGGAAAACTTATACAACTTATATACTTAGATTATTTCTTATCTGAACCATCAACAACTCTTCACTTGTCAGAGTTTCACTCGGGTTTCCACTCGGGCATAAGCAATCTCCTCTCTCCACTCGGGGTTTACTTATATTTTCACTCTACCTATTTTCACTTAACCACCAATAGGCTTACCTTAACTCAAAATACATTTCACTCAAACCCATAAGGTCAACACCACTCAGGAATAGCCCAGTAGAGTATATCTCACTCGACATGGACATCCAGCATCATATTTCACTCGGTATCTATTCGCTTAGCGTTATTCATTCCTCACCATTCATATTCAATCCAAATAATGACTTAACCATCAACATATACATGTGTAAAGATTCCGAATCATTAACTCTAACACTATTTCATACTTCAACACTCCTCCAATGATCAACAGCGCATTCAGTCGATAAGAAGCATCAAATCAATATAAAACACTTATACATATATATATATATCTATTCATTCACTCGGAATACGTAGTATCTTAACATCATTCATCCACCAATCCTCATTACCCGATACAAGTACATGACTTCAATGTAAATCATAGATATATAAAAGCATGCACTCGGATTCCAATACATATGTATTTATATTCATTATACAACATGCTATACGAGCCGGCCAAGGCCGTAATACATTAAACACACTTGGTACATTACATCATGTACAAAGCCTCATCATAAAAACCCTATACTCGGGTTTAAGGCCATCACATCATTCCAGTCGGACCTGCACATACTGAAAAAAATGGTGTAGGGGTGAGCTTTACATATTAAATGACAGATATTGGCTCGGATTAATCTCAGAATCCACAACACAATTATATATATATATATATATATATATATATATCATCAATCATCACAACACACACTGCCATCCAATATGGACAATCACAAACATCTTCCGCTCGGGTTTCTTACTCATTTCACTCGGCTATAAAGCCTAACGTCCTCATCAATAATACAATCCCTCAATCGGATTTCACCTCAAGTCTACCCCAGTACTTATATCAACAATACTCACACTCCGAGCCACACTCAAGGAGTCTGCCTGAGCTCAGCTCCAGGACTTAATCACGTTCAACACATTCAATTTCATTAAACACATATTTAACATCATGTATTGCATGTATTTATTCATACCATTACCCACATAGGGACCAATAACAAGCCACACAATGCACTCGGCAATCATAACACAAATAACATGCATCTCATGCATTAACGCACATCATCACAAATATCATCATACATCTCTTGGACGAATGATCATGCACATCTTAAATAATAAGCATCAATCCGGGTTCAACTCAACAACATACAGCATCCAACAAAACACAACACAGTGCAATAATGTCACCCAGAAACCCGTCCATAAACTATGCATTTGAGATGCAAAGCCCCCTACCTGAAATGACGTTCCAGTAGCCACATGACCACTCGGCCCAGCCACAGTAGCACTCTGCTCGGCATTCCAGCAGTGGGAAGAGCCACACAACTTCCTAGTCAATCAGTAACACGCTTCTCAACAACCAAGTATCAAACATCACCCTTTCGCTCAAGCCACACATACACTCGTTTGAGCGAAAAGGGTCCAGTGACCATTTCTTCACTGGCTCGCTCAAGCGTGGCCATTCTCGCTTGAGCGAGATACGCCCAGTAGCTCCCCTGAACGCAACACACTCACAGCATCAACACTCCAAGCTCCACTCTACTCTGCCATCCGGTCGGTGGAGAGACCTCCAGGCACAGCACCGTCCTCACCACCATGGAGGACAACCAAGCTTCCATGCATGCACCATACCATGCATGCCTTCTTCTTCACAACAGCACCATACACCTTCAACAACAGTGGAGGACCACCATGCCTCCATGCAACATGCATGTCTTTATCCACACAAGAGAAGCACAGCCTCATCAACAGTGAACCATCGTGCATCCACAACCGAGGCGCACACACACCCACGCTGCAGCAGGCTCCAACCGAGCCCATCATATGAAGGAGAAGAAGAAGAAGAAGACGAAGGGGAAGCACCAGGGAACCAAAGGAAGAACCCAACCTCCAAATCACGCAGCCACACGCTGTTTCCTCCACCATGTTGTTCCTCACACAGCCACACCATTCCACTCGGTCTAACACAGCTTGTGAGTGGAAGAAGATGATGAAGGAGAGGACGAAGGAGCAGGAGCTCCAACAAGTTCTAGAGAGAAGGAGGAGCGTTTCTCCTCCCTCCAGAACATGCAACACGAGAGAGTGAAGAGAGTGAGAGGGAAACCAAAACTTATCTTCACACTCACACTCTCCCACTCAGCCTCATCATCACGCTGCCCAGAGACAGCCCATCCTCATTAATGCAAGTCCCAATCCAACTAAAGCCATCAGCCATCAACGTGGGGTCCACGCGGGAAGGAAGGGAAAAGAGAGAGAACCGAAGCTTCTCTCATGGTCCAAGGGGCACCAATGTCCTTTCCCCATTATTATTATTATAATCATTATTCAATAATTAATCTAATTAACCATTAAATTCCAATTAACCATCAACTAAACCAATCATAATCCTTAATCCTGAATTTAACCTTAATTAGCAATTAATTAAAAATCAGGATGTTACAACCTACATATATACAACATATACTTAATAATAATTTTTATATTAAAGGTATTTTTAACCTATTTTAATTTTAATTCATAGTGTATTTATAAACTATACTATATTAAAAATTATATTTCTTTATAAAACTATATATAAAAGCTAAAAATACCAATTTGAATAGAAAGACTATTTTAAAAACTCAACGTATTTAATTAAATATGTTTTTGAAAATGCCTTGAATTAATCTTTATATTAATTAGGTCGGATCACAACCAATTCTTAAATAGGTTAGGTTATATACCCCCCACAGACGACTTGACCAATTCTCATTTGTAACTATGACTAATTCTTTATATATATATATATATTGTTTATTTAGATAAATATAATATTTTCTATCTCATAATTAAATATTCAGTCTCTATTTCCGCTACCTATATTACATATCACTCATTAAAACTGTGGAATAAGGGTGTTCGCAGTACGGTTTTGAAAAAAAAAAGCCGAATTTCATAACAAGCAAGCGTGTTTGATTTGATTTGAATGGAATAAAATGAAAAAACACACCAAGCCAAACCATTATGGGTTGGATTGATTTGGTTTAACAATTTTAAACATTCCTTTTTGAATATTATACACTATGAAATTATATATAGTTTATCATAATTTTACCATTTTTCCAAACAATTTATTGTACTAAAATTATAGAAGGTAAATAGTTAAGTACAGAATAAATAATTTTGACAGAAGATCGTCAAATTGGTTGTCACACTACGAGACTGACAAAAGGTCCATCTATGTATCAAGAAGCTGTGCCACAACAATTAATTAGATTAACAAGTAATTAATGATGAAGTTTTAAAATATTCTCACTATAATGACCCAGGTTAATAATACCTTACTGTAGGTGATAATTAAGAAATAAATTTCCCCTGCAATTTCCCCATTTCCAACAACTTTTTTTTATTAAATGTGCTAAGGATTAGTTGTTAATTTTATGTTGTTTTCCTTGATTTAATGCTAAAATCTTCAATTGATTCATAATTAACAATTCATTAATTGATTTGAGTAGTTTTGATGTGTTTTGATATGTTGAAAAGGATAAAAGAAGAGAAAAAGAGAATCAGCTTTATTTCCGCTCAATTTCAAACCACCAATTTTAATTTCACTATTGCTTTCTTTATGGTTGGAGTAAATTGAACTTTTGATATCATGTTCCTAACATCTATAACTGCATTTGGAACAGTTGTATCATGTTTTCGAGTTGACTATAGATACTTACTTGCACTTACGAGCCATTGTTTGTTGAGGCCAACAAACTGAAAAGAAATGGTTGCTTCGCCCCTACAAACAGTGGCCCGTAGGAGTGAGCTGCTCGCAGAAAGGCTCACTTAAATGCTCTAAAGTATATTTTTGGGGTATATCTTTGGATAGAGGAGTGAAGCTTAGAACTTTTGGAGAACTTCTTCATACTTTAAGAGCTTGGAGCTTTGTTTTAGGCTTACTTCTTCATCTCTTTTGTTGGGATTGAATAAACTCATTTTTATTTATGATTTTGTAGTGAATATTTGTTTTTTACACATTAATACCATATTAGCATATCTTTTCTCATGCCTAATGCTTACTTCTATTCATGAGAATGTTATTTTTGTGTTTGAGTTACCAAACGGATTTTGAGATTGAAATGTCCATTAAATTTTTCTAGAAATAGAATTGATTTTAATAGTTGTTAAAGTATTGTCTCAATGCAAGCCTTAATATTAGATTGTTAAGGGAATGAGACTTGATATTTGAATTTAGAATCAATTCATTAAGAAATTAGGTTTAGTGACTTTTATACCATATTAATTTGATTTAATGCCTAACTATATAGAATCTGATCTCAAATGAGTAAATAGGATGAAGAAGTCGAATTCCAATATGTTTTAGTAATTGTTTTCTCTTTTTTTTATTATTTTACACTCTTGAAATCAAACACTTTCAAACCAATCAATCAATGAACAAAACTTTAAACATATTTCACATATATTTGTTTTGATTCATACGCAAGTATCTTATGATATACTTATAAAGGTAAAGTTCACACGCAAAAGAGTGGTTAATAGTGTGATTAAAACTTTGACAAATCTTTTGTAAAAACAACTAATTAGACCCGTTTGAGCTTTTCAAAAACAGTTAGAAAACAAAAAAAATTATCAACTAGTTAAGAGCCATGTCTAAGTTTTTGCAAACTTTAAAAATGAAAATAAGTAAGATAACAATGTTAATAAATTAAGAAAAAGAGATGGTACACAAACACATTATATTAATTCACCTCTCAATTGATCACTAAGAAAAGTGTAACTCGCATTTTCTTACAAAAATCTTAAATATTCTTTCGCAACTTAACCTATATCTAGAATAACAACCCAAATATTTAAATGATACCCTTCTACAATGCTAATTTGAATTCCTGGACATTATTAGAATTCTTCCACATATAAATCCATTCGTGCCATTCGTGCTTGGTCTCTATGTTTATGCACTTTCCGTGCTGCTTCCTCACATGTTAGAACAGTGATGAGTGCATTATTCTTCTCTTTTCTCCCTTTTCCTTCTTTATTGACATTAAGTGCGAAGTTCATCATATCACACGTACCATTCTCACATCATCAACTTTTATCATTATTATTAAACGGATTTAAAATTGAAACCATTTCAGCTCAGCTTCACATCGATTCTTCGTGATTTTGTTTTGGCAAAGAAACAATTTTGGATAAGAGAATATAACAATGAGTGTACCACAATATATCAATGACAAAAAAAAGGATCAGTTCTGTTTCTTTACTCAAGCATATAGTCATTATTCATTTTATTAAACAACAAAAGAAACAAGTATACATCTTTTTGACAACTAAACACGTGTGGAAACAGAATGCAAAACCGGGAAACTTCTTTGTTTGAATAGAGTCACAATGATCAAATTCTAGGCACAATTAATTAACCCCTTTTTGTTTAGTGGAAAGTAATGGGCCAGTGTAAGTTTGTTTTATGATGATTACTCATTTTTCTAATTAACTCCTTTCTGTTTAGTAGAAAGTAATGGGCCAGTGAACTAAACATGATCCCTATAAATATATTAACTTGTGGAAACAGAACATAGTAGACAAGAGTAATTAATTAAGCTAGCTTAGTACCTGGCTTAAAGTTAAGGAGAGTATGGCAAAGTGTAACACAATGGTAATAGCATTAGCAACAGTATTAGTACTGTTGCTGATTGATGGTGGAGAAGGTTTTGAAATATGTAACATAGATTCAAGTCAGTTAAATTTGTGTCGTGTAGCAGTTACTGGTCCAAATCCGCCACCACCAGATCAAAAATGTTGTGAAGTCATTCGTCAGGCCAATCTGCCTTGTCTCTGCCAATACAAGTCATTGCTACCTTCAATTGGAATCGACCCCAAAAATGCGTTTGCTTTGCCTCCTAAATGTGGTATCAACAACCCTCCTCAATGTTGAGGTAATTGATCTTCTTTAGCCCACATGCTTGTATCTGAGTTGATCAAGTTTGATGACTCTAGTGTCTTTGTTTTGCAGTGAAGTGAAGCACTTAATAAAGGTCTTGTCACCTACCTCTTAGTCTTCATTTGCTTTCATGTGTTTAGTTAACACTTAAGAAGCTTGTAAGACAGCATTTGGTGCACCTCTATAATAAAGGTGTAGGGGTAGGTTGTTTTAATAAATGTGTTTTGCTCATAAGTTGGCAAGTGTTTGTCTGATGTATGGCAAGAGTGTTTGAGGTACAAGAATAGAGAATATCATTACTACTTATTTTCCCTCCACGTCTACAAGAGTAGTAACAAGTCTTATCATTTCCTCTGGCTGAAACTTGTAATAATATGTTTGATGAAATGTTTGGTTCTGAACTCAAAAGCAGAATATTATATACAGAGTATAACCAATTAATATAGATAGTAATGGTCTTCTTCAGGGAATTTCTCAATTAATGAGTACCACGAAATGTGTGCTTTGTAATTGGTGATTAGCTTCTTTAAACAAAGCCAACAAATTACATGGGACGAGAACATACTATGTAAACTAGTTCTTAACAGTATCACAATGGCAGATTTAGCTTTCAAATTTCAAACAAGAATCCAAAAGAATTCCATTATAATGTCAATGACAAGTCTGTTAAATTTGGTTTTCCTCGCCTTCTCGATGTATCAAGCCAGCAAAGACTGCATCAGGAATAAATAATTAATCCTCAAGAGCTGAATCACAGGAAAATTTATCCTGCCAGATTTTAATGACCATATCCACCAATGCACACGAGAAAACAATACTGAGACGATTTTGAATTCTAATGTTTGAATGCACAAGGATGACTTTGTTAATTTTTTTGCTCCCACAAAAGCACGTTCAAGATCTTGTTCAGTTAGCTAGTTAGCTGTGGAAGTTAATATCAAATATAAGCATGATGAAGAAACATTCCTTAAAGATCCTACTTTATATCGAAAGCTGGTTGGGAGCCTTATCTACCTCAAAAATACTAGACCATACATTTCTTATGCTGTTTATACAGTTAGTAAGTTTATGCAATCTACTCAGCATCTCCACTTCAAGACGGTGCCACGCATCATCAAATATCTTTATCGTACCCCAAATCGTGGCCCTTTTCCCCCTAATGGTTCATCAATGCAACTCTGGGCCTATAGTGATTCTGATTGGGCTGCCTATATACTGGACAGTCTACTTTAGGATAGTGTATGTTCTTTGGTGGTGCTCCCATTTCTTGGAAATGCAAAAAACTAAGAATCTGTATCTAAGTCATCCATTGAAGCTGAGTATCGTGCAATGTGTATTGCGTGCTCTCTGAGATACTTTGGTTGCGTGGCCTTCTTCATGAAATTCGTTTCTCACAACGTGAACCCACTCCAGTGCATGCTAACAACATAAGTGCCATCAAAATCACATCTAATCCTGTTTACCACAAGTGTACAAAGCACATAGAATGAACCAGAAGCTTCCTCTCCACCAACTCCCAAAACGGTGCAGCCATTGTTGACAAATGCAAAGGGGGCTTTTCAAAAACCAACCCATGTCCAGCTCATTGTTTCTTGCAAGTGGTGTTTAATTATTAAGTTTATTAGCATTCTGAGTTCTATAAATAGCAAAGCAATGTAATTTATTTTCATCAAGTAATCAATAACATTTCTTCCTTAGCTCATTTGAGTTTTCTCTCTTTGAGAGTTTCTCCTTGGCATTCTGAGCCATCTTGGCATCAGAGCAAGGTTCCCAGATCTTGCTGCGCCTTAGGTTGAGTTAGAGAGAGCGGAAATAGTGAGTGGGTAGTTGTTCCCTCACCGGAAAAATTTGGGTCACCACAAAACGCCCTTTTCCAGTCCGTTTTTGACAAAACCGCCACCGCAGAAGTGTCCGGAAGGTCCCAAAACCTTGGGATACTAAGTTTCGTGTAAAACGGAACTCATTTGAGGTTAGAACAGCCTCGCCGGAAAAGTCGCCGGAAAATCGGGCTTCGCCGGAAAATCTGGAGGTTGAAGACGATACTTTTAACACCGGTTTTCTAACCGCTGTTAAAAGTCTGCACAGCCGCTGTTAAAAGTTTGGACTTTCTACAGCAGTTTTGCTTTCAAGCTGCTGTTAAAAGTATCCTCCACCACATCCTGCCACGTGTCCCTTTGACCCAGGTTTGACCAGATATTATTTTGCATATTAGCCCCTTATATTTCTATATATTTCATTGTAGCCCATAGCCTTTCCAAATTACACATTGGCCCCTGTAGTTTCAATAATTCTCTTTTTACCCCTAAACATCTTGAAATTACAGATTTACCCTTATCCATCTAAAATTACCATTTTGCCCCATTCTTCCAAAAATTACCATTTTACCCCTATCTATCTAAAATTACCATTTTGCCCCATCCTTCCAAAAATTACCATTTTACCCATATCCATCTAAAATTACCATTTTACCCAATTTTCAAAAAAAATTATCTTTTTACCACTACCTTTAAAATGCCTCCTAGAAGACAATTTGAAAGAAATCTCCAAGACATCGAACTAGATGACTTGCGACAACAAATTCAAAGGTTACAGGAGATAGTTGAAGCCCAACAAGCCCAGCTCAACCAACAAAGAAATACAAATTCTGTTGAAAGTGACTCTGATGATAGTAATTCTTCCTCCTCTAACAACTATAGAGTGAGAAGGTCACGACAACAAGGCCATGACTTCAGAATGGATATACCAGAATTCGAAGGGACATTAGAACCTGACGAATTTTTGGATTGGATCCGTATTGTTGAGAGAATATTCGATCTGAAGGATATTCCAGATGAGCAAAAGGTTAAAATCGTCGCCATCAAACTAAAGCGACATGCATCCATTTGGTGGGAGACTCTGCAAAAGAATCGTGCAAAAGATAGAAAAAGTAAGATTAAGACTTGGGAGAAAATGCGAAAGCAACTCAGAGCTAGATTCTTACCTGCTAATTATCGTCAAGATAATTATATGAGGCTTATTAATCTTCAACAAAAGACAATGACAGTTGAGGAGTATACCAGGGAATTTGAGCAGCTAAAGATGAAATGTGAGTTGATTGAAGAAGAAGAACATACCATAGCTCGTTACCTTGGAGGGCTAAATACAGAGATTTCTCATCTAGTCCAGCTACAACAATATTTCACCCTAGATGATGTCATCCGACTTGCCATCAGGATAGAAAAACAACTCCCCAAGAGAAACCAGTTCCATCCTTCTTCTTCCAGATTACCTTTCCAACCTTCTTCTTCTAGAAACCCTTCCTTTTCCCGAAAAACACAAACCACCCAACCACCTATCCCAAACAAAACACCAGCCAAACCATACAAAGATAACAACCCTAAACCTACCTACCAATCCAAGTCCACTATAAAATGCTTCAGATGTCAAGGTTTTGGCCATATAGCTTCTGATTGCCCAAACCGAAAGGTTGTCACCATCATTGAAGGAGAACCTTTTGAAGCTTCAGAAGAAGAGCTAGAAGTAGAACTAGGAGAGCCGGTGTATGACCATGAACTCACACCTGCTGATCATGGTGAGTTACTAGTTGTCAGGAGAAGTCTACACACAGCACAAATAAAAGAGAACTCCTGGTTGAGACACAATATCTTCCACACTCGTTGCACCTCGCTAGGAAAGATTTGTAATGTCATCATTGATAGTGGAAGTTGTGAGAATATAGTCTCAAACTACATGGTGGAAAAGCTCAAGTTGCCAACACAAACTCACCCGCATCCTTACAAATTGCAGTGGCTTAATGAAGGCAATGAGGTAAAGGTTTCTAAAAGATGTCTTGTGTCTTTTTCAATTGGCAGGAAATACCAGGATGAAGTTTGGTGCGATGTTGTTCCTATGGATGCTTGCCATCTTCTTCTTGGAAGGCCTTGGCAATATGATCGTCGTACCCAATATGACGGTTATACAAACACCTACTCGTTTGAAAAGGACGGAGTGACAATCAGATTAGCTCCACTACCGCCTGATGAATTCAACCAAGACAAAAAAGAAGAACAGCAGTTGGTGTCCTTAGTCACCAAGAATCAATTTAAGGTGGCTACAAATAAAGTTAATCATTTGGGCTTTATATTGTTGATTGAGCAAAATCGTGGAACCAGTATACCACCAGAAATTATGCCACTTTTATCAGAATTCCCAGATGTTATTCCAAAAGAAATTCCTCCAGGACTACCACCTATGCGTGATATTCAACATGCTATAGACTTTGTTCCAGGAGCAGTTATTCCAAATAAACCCGCTTATCGAATGAATCCTCAAGAGCATGCTGAAGTACAAAGACAGGTTGAAGGATTGCTGAAGAAAGGATTAATTCAGGAAAGTGTCAGTCCTTGTGCTGTTCCTGTTATATTAGTCCCTAAAAAGGATGGCACATGGAGGATGTGCATGGATAGTAGAGCTGTGAATAAGATCACCATCAAGTATCGATTCCCGATACCACGACTTGATGACTTGTTGGACCAATTACATGGTGCCACTATCTTTTCCAAGATTGATCTCCGTAGTGGATACAATCAGATCAGAATCAGGCCTGGAGATGAATGGAAGACCGCTTTCAAAACACGAGATGGTCTGTATGAATGGACAGTCATGCCATTTGGGTTATCCAATGCCCCCAGCACATTCATGCGCCTAATGAATCAGGTATTACGCCCTTTCAATGGACAATTTGTGGTTGTTTACTTTGACGATATCCTGATTTACAGTAAAAGCAAGGATGAGCATTTAAAACATATAAGACAGGTGTTAGAGGTTCTTCAGGAACAGAAACTCTATGCCAACCTAGAGAAATGCTCTTTCATGACCAAAGAAGTGATGTTTCTTGGTTATATTATTGGCGCTAAAGGCATCTGTGTAGACCCTAGCAAGATTGAGGCAATCAACAACTGGCCTATTCCTCAGTCAATCCATGACGTCAGAAGTTTCCATGGGCTAGCTTCTTTTTATCGCAGGTTTATCAAGAATTTTAGTACCATTGCAGCTTCGCTCACCAATTGCATCAAAGGTGATAAATTTCAATGGTCAGAACAAGCACAAAAGAGTTTTGATGAATTAAAGGAGCACTTGACGAAAGCCCCTGTACTAGCACTACCTAACTTTGACCAAGTGTTTGAGGTAAGTTGTGATGCTTCTAACATTGGTATTGGTGCAGTACTCAGTCAGGAAGGCCGACCAATAGCTTTCTTTAGTGAAAAGCTAAATGATGCTAAGCTGAGGTACTCCACTTATGATAAGGAATTTTATGCCATCGTACGAGCTTTGCAACATTGGAGTCATTACCTGCTTCCAAAAGAATTCATTCTCTATTCAGATCATGAAGCTCTCAAATACTTGAATTCCCAACAAAAAATCAGTCGTAGGCATGCTTCATGGATCGAGTTTCTACTGGCTTATCCATTCCTAATCAAACATAAGTCTGGGAAACAAAACTCTGTTGCAGATGCTCTTAGCCGACGTCATGTCTTGCTATCCACTTTGCAAACAAAAGTTATTGGCTTTGAGATTCTAAATGAATTGTATCAAGATGATCCTGACTTCACCAGTATTTGGCAATCAACTGAGAACCAACCTTTTCAAAGTTACCATCGCCAACAAGGTTTTCTATTTAAGAACAATGTTTTGTGTATTCCTCGTTGTTCTTTAAGAGAAGCCATTATCTGGGAAGCACATGATGGAGGATTAGCTGGTCACTTTGGCAGAGACAAAACAGTTGCACTGATCAAGGAGAACTTCTACTGGCCTAAGCTCGAAAGGGATGTCATTCGGCATATCCAACGATGCCGTATCTGTCACCTTGCCAAATCCAAGAGTCAAAATACTGGATTATACTTACCATTGCCAGTACCCACAGCACCATGGGAAGATGTTAGCATGGATTTCGTTCTTGGGCTACCACGAACACAACATCAAAAGGATTCTGTAATGGTGGTCGTAGACAGGTTTTCAAAAATGGCGCATTTCCTACCTTGTCAAAAGACTAATGATGCTGTCTACATAGCTAACTTATACTTCAAGGAGATTGTACGACTCCATGGAATTCCCAAAACTATCACATCAGACAGAGATGTCAAATTTCTAAGTCACTTTTGGAGAACTCTATGGAAAAAGATGGGTACGAAGCTACAATTCAGCAGTGCTAGTCATCCTCAAACAGATGGCCAAACAGAAGCAATCAACCGATTGCTAGGAAACCTATTACGAAGTTCTATCGGTAAAAATCTTCGTCAATGGGATCAAGTCATAGCCCAGGTGGAGTTCGCTTACAACAATTCCACAAATCAGGCTACTGGAATGTGCCCTTTTGAAGTAGTGTATGGTGTACGACCTATTAGTCCATTGGATATGGTTCCTTGTTCTACAAAGAATCAGTTCAGTGCTGATGCTGACCAAAGAGCCAAAGAAATCAAGAAGCTTCATGAACAAGTTCGAGCTAGAATCGAAAAGCAAAATGCAAAATACAAAGCTCAACGAGACAAGCATCGAAAGCAACAAGTGTTTAAAGAAGGAGACTTGGTATGGATTCATCTTCGAAAGGAAAGATTTCCAAAGCAACCCAATGCCAAGTTGTCCCCTAGAGCCGATGGACCCTTTCGGGTAGTTCAAAAGATTAATGATAATGCTTACAAAATTGAGCTACCAGGTTCCTATGGTGTATCAGCTACCTTTAATATTGCTGATCTCTCACCGTACTTCGAAGAGGAAGATGCTTAGACTCGAGGGCGAGTCTTTCCAACCTGGGGAGAATGAACCAGAAGCTTCCTCTCCACCAACTCCCAAAACGGTGCAGCCATTGTTGACAAATGCAAAGGGGGCTTTTCAAAAACCAACCCATGTCCAGCTCATTGTTTCTTGCAAGTGGTGTTTAATTATTAAGTTTATTAGCATTCTGAGTTCTATAAATAGCAAAGCAATGTAATTTATTTTCATCAAGTAATCAATAACATTTCTTCCTTAGCTCATTTGAGTTTTCTCTCTTTGAGAGTTTCTCCTTGGCATTCTGAGCCATAGAAGCTGATTCTCACCCTATCTGGGAAGCTTATGATCGGTGTGTTACTACCCTTCCACATATTTCAACAGATTTACAAATCGCTAACATCTTCACCAAATTAATGACACGTCAGAGACACGATTATCTTATTAGCACATTGATGCTTGTAAACTTCCAAGCATCAATTTGAGGGGGATGTATTTCATATTCACATTGCTCTGCCATTGCACTTTCATCTAAACCATATATAGAAATTGGCATAATTAATTCTTGATGAAAGTCTTTTCTGTAAGTGTCTAATTTTATTCAAATTTTGTCAACCTGGATACTGAAATAACCTCTGTAAATTAGAATTAAAAATCTGAATCACTGTTTGTTGGCATAATATAGTGGTACCGCATTACATGTAATTTTATTTTAAAAATGATATTAGTGCGGTTCAATATGAATCACACTAATATTGTTTTTAAAAGATGAAAAAAGGTACTTAGAGTGTGAGACATCCTATTAAGTTTCACACCAAACTTAACGTGGGAATCAATATCTCATATGAGTTTTGTATGGAAGGCAATACGTGGGAAGACCGAGACATTAGGTTGCATGCCATTTGGTTAGTGCTGAGAGAATGTTGATGCAAATATTAACATTATATCAAATTTCTAGGTAAAATTAAGATATTAATTCTCACACTTTATCCACCATATAGAATGCATCCTCATGTTGTGAAAGAATGTATAATCATGAAATAACTCCACCATATATTTCCCTGAATCAAATTATTTAGTTGAAATGAAAAATAAGACCTTTAAGGAAATGATAGTATTTTAGACCATCTATTTCCTATGAAAATTAATCTTGATAGTATTTCGAATGCACCCATACTTGATGCCTTTAAGAACCCACATGAAGATTTGAGAAGGAGTAAGAGACAATAAAAAAATAATTTTTTTTGGAAATTACTTTTATACGTATTTTGTAGAAAAAGTTTTAACCTTTTTTCAAGTCATATCTTCCTCTAATTTTGGTTTTTGGAACAAAGAAGTAATTCAAAATGAACTAAATTCGATTTTAAAATCTAACATTTGAAAGCTAGTTGATTTACCTCTAGGAATCAAGCTCATAAGTTGTAAATAGATTTTTAAAAGGAAGTATTTACCCAATCGTTCTATTGAAAAATACAAAGCTCGTATAGTAGCAAAAAGTTTTATACAAAAGAAAAATATTGATTACTTTAACACCTTTACTCTTGATGAGGATTTCCTCTATAATAGTTTTGATCACTTTATTCATAATCTAGTTATTCATCAAATGGATATAAAAATTGCCTTTTTAAAGAGTGATTTAGAAGAAGAAATTTATAAACCTAGAGTTTGCATTGTCTCTGGTCAAGAAAATACAATATGCAAACTTGTCAAATATATGAGATTGAAATAAGAACCTAAACAATGACATGAGAAATTTGATGCAGTTTGAATTCTCTTTTATTGAAATTGATAAATGTTTCTACACACAAATAGAAAATGGTGAATGCGTGATTACCTGCTTATATGTAGATGACATGCTTATCTTCAGAACATGTGATGCTATTATGTATAACACTAAGAGATTTCTTACTTGCAATTTTGATATGAAAGATATGGGGAATGCAAGTGTGGTCGTGAGAGTTAAAATCATAAGGAAGGATAAGAATATATTGCTTTCTCAAGAAAAAACATTATATCAACAAACTTCTTTGAAAGTTTGAACACTTTGACGCTAAACCTATGACCACCCTTTATGATAGTAACTCTCAGTTAAAGAGAAATAGAGGAGACCCTATGTCAAAATCTAAGTATGCTTAAATTATTGGGACTCTATTGCACATAATGAATTTCTTAAGGCCAGACATAACATTTGTTGTTGGCAAATTAAGTAGATATATACATAACCTTAATCATAAGCATTATACAACATTGTCTAGATTGATGAAATATTTGAGAGGTACCATGAATTATGGTATTCTGTATAGTTAATTTCTCATTGTGTTAAAAGGATATAAGGATACAAACTAGATTTCATATTCATATTAGATAAAGTCTACCAGTGGTTATGTATTCACACTGGTGGTGTTGTTACTTGGAGATCAGCCAAACAAACTATCACAGAGATCTACTATGGAGTTAGAGTTTATTGCTCTGGAATTGACTAGTAACGAGGTTGAGTGGTTAAGAAACTTCTTAGCGAGTATTCCTTTTGGTATAAAACCAACACCTTTAGTGTTAATGTATTGTGATAGCAAATCAACTATAAATATTGTTAAATATAACTCTTACAAGTTGAGACATAAAATGGTAAAACAACTATTGGAAAAATGAGTTATATCTATTGGATATGAGGTTAAAAGTGAATTTGATTGATCCTCCAATTGAACAATTGGGTAGAAAACTCATTTATGAAACACTAAGGGGAAAGACACTACAACGTACATTAAAATTGACAATGTGGGAACCTAACCTTTGTGATTAGAGACATCATAAAGAAGTTTATATGGGTAATAACAAGTCATTGTTAATTCTTTAACACTACCTTTCTTTTCCCATCCTATATGTGTGAAGTGTTAGACTACATTGAATGAGATGTTAAACTATGAAGCTTTTAATAATTTCATATCACTTTGGGGGGTGTATGTAATACGCGATATACTTGATGAAATCACCAATAGAAGTGGCAGGTCCACTTGTATAAGGCTAAGGTAAAATTTCTAGAGCACTCATGAATTATTAGGCGCAGACACGACCTAAATGCATTAGACTATAATAACAACGAAAGTTGTAAGGTGTAATGTGACAGGTAAACCTCTAATTTACATTAAAGAGATGATTGGTTCATAGAAGCTCTGATTCAACAACATACTGTATGATATGTTTGTCTACCTAAGACTTGGTTCATAATACAAAAGACACCAAATCTTATACATCTACATTAATGTTGTAAACCTAGTAAACTTTTGTTTATTTATTTTATTATAATTTGTTTTTCTGAAAATTCTTTCAAAATATATTGTAACATGCCTCAGCCTTAATTATCAATGCTACTTTTACAACACAAAGATTTGCATGGTTGAGAAAGAGTCGCAAACAGCTGCATCCTTACTGCTGCACTCACTATGGTCCTTTTCATGACATTTCTCAATGAGTGTGAGTGCAAGAAAATGTTCTTAACAATATCACCAGATTTACCTTTCAAAGTTTCAAACAAGAATCCATAATATTCAGCATTTAATGGAGGCAATGACAAGCAGGATCTGATTTAGCACATTATCTTCCGCTTACCTCAATTAATTTAGCATTTCTAATTTCTTACAAATCAACCTTCTCGATCAATGTTTCATTTGATTTTGGTTTCCTTGAGATATTTGAACCAGAAATCATATTGGAGAAATTTGTAAAATCTCTCATCCGAGATCTCACGATTTCAGCTCTTCCCCAAGTAATGGTAAATAAATTTGTGTTGGAACTAGGGGGTCAGTTAAGGACAAATTGATGGATCTTCACAGAATTGAATGTTATATATAATCCTTAAACCAAACTGAAATTTTTTTTATTCGATTGGGCCTGGTCTGTTGGAGTTGGGTCTGAGGCCTAACAAATACACATGGGAGAGTTCGATCACAATTTTTAGTATGATATCTGCAATCTACCAGTTAATTCTTAGAGTTCGATCACAATTTTTTTTTTTTTAATGACATCCATAATCAGCCTTGTGTTTTAGTTGTTTTAAGTAAAATTAGAAAAAGGTAAATAGTTGTTAAGGTAAGTACATACTAAATGTATAGATTATGCAGCTGAGAGCTTTGTTGACACATTCATGCGTGTAATATTTGTTATACATGCTGTCATGCATGCATTCCATTCCAGGAGAATTGCGTATCAAATTTGATGAGAAACATTTTCTTTCATTCATAGTGTCTTCTCTTTCTTTTTTCTTGCGGCCAAAATTTCATAATAAATACCGCACTAAGTTTCGTTATATTGATATTATCTATGAAATTCACCGTATCATCTTATGAATATCAGATGTTGATACAATACAAATGTAATTCATTTAAAAGGGCGACATATTAAATATTAAATAGATAGTTTTACAATAGAACAGATACATCATACATGGTTTTATAACAAATTCACTTAACAACTAATAATAAATTAAGTAATTTGATTTACTAACCTGTATATTTCAATTATATCACACGCACCAATGTTACATCATCAACTTTTATTTTTATTAAACGGATTTAACATTGATAGTTTTAACAATTGAAACCATTTCAGCTAAGCTTCACATCGATTTTTTCCTTTTTTCATTTTGGCAAGAGAATATAATAATTACTGAGAAATCTGGATCAATCCAGACAATTAAATCAAAAGAAAGGGATCAGTTCTATTTCTTTACTCAAGCATATTGTTAATAATTTTATTAGAAAAACAAAAGAAAGAAGGACCAGTTTTAATTGTATACTCAATGAACCCCCTTTTTTTGTTTAATAGAAGGTAATGGAGCAGTGTAAGTTCTGACTATAAATATATTAACTTTGAGGAAACAGACCATAGTAGACAAGAGTAATTGAGTAAGCTAGCTTAGTACGTACGTGGTTTTAAGTTAAGCAGAGAGTATGGGAAAGTGTAAAAGAATGGTTATAGCAGCAGCAATAATGGTGCTGCTGATTGGGACGTGGTTGGGTAGTGGAGAAGGTGCTAACATATGTAACGTAGATTCAAGTGAGTTAGAGGCTTGTCGTCCAGCAGTTACCGGTGATAATCCGCCACCACCAGATGAACAGTGTTGTGCTGCTTTACATCAGGTCAATCTGCCTTGTCTCTGCCAATACAAGAGTAAGCTACCTTCATTGCAAATTGACCCTAAAGAGGCTTTAGCCTTGCCTGCTAAATGTGGTATCGCTAACACCCCTCATTGTTGATGAGGTAATTAATCTTCTTTACCCTTAAGTGCCAATGTTTGGGTTGATCAAGTTTCATGATTCAATGTCTTTGTTTTGCAGTGAACCACTTAACAAAGGTCTCCTACGTATTACAATTTACAATAAGAGCACCTAGGTACCTCTTAGTCTCCAATACTTGCGTTCATGTGTTTCGTTAACACTTGTGAAAGCACTTGGTGCTCCTTAATAAGGGTGTTTTTTTTATCAATCTGTGTTTGCTTATATGTAGCAGTGTGAATCTGATGTCTTGCAAAAGGGTTTGAAATACAATAATACAGTACAGGATACAGTACCACAAACAGCTTCTATATCTTCACTGCACCCATAATCTTTATAAGAAACTCCTCAATGAGACGCCATTGTAATAACTAATTATTATATAAAGTAATGGTCTTCTTCATGATATTTATATTGTACTCTCAAAAGTCTAAAGTAATCGGTGATTTAGCTTCTTTAAACAAAGCCAAACTAACCACAATGATGAAAACATGCTAAGTATTTGAAACAAATTATCAAAGACCTTATCCGTGTTTCGTTGATAATTTGGTTTCCTTGAGATTTTTGAACCAGAAATCATCTAGTACATACTTCCAATCTCAACATCAATCTCATGATTTGAAGTCTGCTCCAAGTAATGGTAAATAGATTTGTGTAGGGAGTTAAGGACAAATTGATGGGTAATATCAGCTTTTTAGTTGTAAGCTCCACGTCCTAAGGATCTTCTGAGAATTGAATGTTAAATGAAGTGCACTTCAAATATTTTATCAATTAAGAAAACATATGCATTGCAAAAGAAATAATAAAAGAGTAAATTCGCCCTGCTAGATTTGAATGCCCATATATACCAATGCACACGAGAAAACAATATTAACACAAATTGAATTCTAATGCTCATATATAACCTTTTAAATTGATAACTGCATGCGTTGTATAGTTGACGCGGCTTGAGGTCGGAATTAAAAATGATTCACATGCCAATTTCCTAATTCATTCTTTAGAATTTGTATATTATAAATAGATAGATGGATCCATGCATGTACCAACTTTCCCTCCTCATAAGAATCACTTGAAAATATATTGATCAATTGCTTTCCTTTGGGTATTTTTGCCACAAGATGGTTGAGAAAGATTGAACACTTCAACAATCAAGAAAGTTTAGATTGGTTAAGTCTGTGGGAATCTCTCCGGTGAGCATATAAGATCTAATGATTCCAAGGTTGTCAAATTTCCAATGGATTGGGGAATAGTACCACTGAGTTTGTTTTAGGAATACCCCAGATTTTGTATATATATATTCTTAAATTTGTTTATATCAATCATCAAGTATTTTCACTAAAGGAATAAAAGTCTGAACTGTTCATAACCTTTTGTTTAGTGCCTAAGTAATTTTAGGATACGAAGATTAGGCTGTAAAAACAAAAGGGGAGCATACGTGTTCTAAAAGTCTGGTAGAACAATAAAAGTTTGATAAAAACATCCTGATCAAGGAACTCTTCTTCAACGTTCATAAATTCTATTTTGGTTATGCTTTGGGAGTAATGATCATATCATATTTGCGTACCTACCCCTGCGAATTCTGATCACAACTCATAGATCTCATTAGGACATCTCAGAAAGCAACTTATCGCTTAATTAAGAAATTAGTTCACAAATTATTTTGTGTATGAAAATGCATGAGAAACTATTTTCATGAAAATATTGAAAAATGATTCAGACATATGTCAAGCTTAAATTCAACTTCAAGGTCTGATAAAAAGAAACTTAAGGCAAAATACGTTTAAAGGATTTCCAACATCCATATCTCCTTTCAAGAAGCAGTAACGTTCACATCCTCCAAGCCTCTCTTAATACCAAGTAAATTTGAACATCAAATATACAAGAAAAACTCAAACAAGTTATTATTCAATCTCATTCTTGTTCATTTTCTTGTAAGACAAAGACCCTCATTACTTTCAAGTTCTGCCTCTGGCAGACTCGCGTCTTGTGACAAAAACTTAGTCTTTGAATTCAAATTATCTATTATTTGTACACTAAGTTAAAAAAACTTCTTTTCATTTGTAAAAGTCAGATGTGTTACGAGAATGAGTTTGTGTGTTGGGAAATACTTTGGCCTGAAGAAGCTTTCGAAACAATACTTGGGTTGAGCTAGGAGTGGCTTTTAGAAAGAAAACTTGGGATAAGCCAAAAGTGGATAGTGTCAAGAATACTTGTAGCACAAGTTTGATGCTGTTATTATTGTAAAGGAGATTTTACAATAGTGGAAATCCTTTAAGTTTGAAGGGACTGGATGTAGCTTCCGTGTTGGAAGTGAACCAGTATAAACTTTGTTTATCTCTTTCATTTATTACTTGTTTGATTACTTGTATTTTTATTCCGTTCGAAGCTTCGTGAAAAAGAGTCTAAGACTTATTCAACTCCTCTTCTAAGTCTGACTCTGAACCATCACTAATAACTATTCTTAATCAAATAAACAACACTCTGGCTATCATAAAAAACAGTAAAAACATCACGTGCGAGACCAAGTTTATTGACCAAATCTCGAATCCATTGAGCCTCTTTCACACTCTCTATTGTCGAATTATATTTTAACTTGGTTATGGATAATGTAACAATAAATTAGAGTGAAGCTTTCTAAGTCAGCAGAATTACAGAGAGTAAAGATGTAACAAAACAGAGATCTTCGTCTGTCAAGGTCTCTACCATAATTTGAATCAACAAAACCTGCAACTTCATTGGTTGTAGCTTTGCTTCTATCAAATACTAAGCAAATATTTGATGACTTTATGCTAAAGTCTTATGCTAAAGTCTAAGTACTACATGTGCAAATATGATAACTGTGTATACACTCTCGACAAGGACAACATTTGTATCTTATACTTACTCCTTTATGAGGATGATATTTTGCTAGCAAGCTCAAGCATAAAGGATATAGAGTTTTTCAAACAGACTCTGAAAATTTAGTTTGAAATGAAGGATTTGGGACAAAGACTTAGAATGCATCAGTCTAAGCCTATTGAAACTGCTTTAGGCTCTCTGTCAAAGCTCTCCGCTTCTTAATCACCCATAACTGACCAAGAAAGTGGCATATGTTGCAAGTCTGATTAGCAGGTTCATGGCTAATATGGCATGCTCATTGGAATGCTCTGAAGTGGATTCTGAGATATTTGAATAACATAACAAACTTTGGTTTAATGTACCAAAAAATGGCTCAAGGCAATGATCCTATCATTGGTTATGTGAATGTAGACTTTGCAGGCTGCATCTACATAAGAAAATCTCTCACTAGTTATGTTTTCAGTCTGTTTGGTACTGCAGTGTCCTGTAAAGCAAACCTGTAGGCTGTGGTGGCTTTGTCAACAACACAATCTGATTGCTCTAGCTGAATAAGTGAAGAAAGGTCTATGGTTGAAAGATCTAATTAGTGATCATAGAATAAACCAAGACAGTATAACAATGTTTTATGATAGCCAAAGTGTGATCCATTTGGAACCATCAAACTTACTATGAAAGGACTAAACAAATTGATGTGAAGTTTCATTTCATAAGGGAAATGATTGTGGAAAAAAAGTGAGAGACTAAAACTTTATAAGAAAATTGGCTAAGTATTGTAACTGTACGTGTAACAACTTCATGAATAATCATTTTTGCTACTCTACTATTCCCGTAGATGTAGGCTATCCTTGGTTGAACCACATTACTTATTACTTCTTGGTGTCCTCATTCCTCCCTATCTCTCTTTTACGTTTAATTGTTTTAAGTTTTTATGCATTGTAATATACTCTCTAATACCATGTATTTCCTGTTCAAGTTCTGTCTCTATTTTGTATGTGTTTTGTGGTGTCTTTTGTGTATCTTGGGACTAGATCATCATTAAAAGAATCAAAAGTAATACAGGTGAGAGCTTTGTTGAGACATTCATGCGTGTAATATTCCTTATACATGCTGTCATGCATGCATGCCATTCCAGGAGAATTGCGTATCAAATTTAATGAGAATCATTTTCTTTTATTCAGTGTTTATTCTGAGTTCATTATTATTCTCTTCTCTTTCTTTTTTTCTTGCGGCCAAAATTTCCTAATAAATACCGCACTAAGTTTCGTTATATTGATATTATCTATTGACCTTAAGTATGAAATTCATCGTATCATCTTATGAATATCAGATGTTGATTCAATACAAATATAATTCCTTTAATAGGGCCATATATCATGAGACATATTAAATATTAAATAGATAGTTTTACAATAGAACAGATACATCATACATGGTTTTATAACAAATTCACTTAACAACTAATAATAAATTAAGTAATTTGATTTACTAACCTGTATGTTTCAATTATATCACACGCACCAATGTTACATCATCAACTTTTATTTTTGTTAAACGGATTTAACATTGATAGTTTTAACAATTGAAACCATTTCAGCTAAGCTTCACATCGATTTTTTCCTTTTTTCATTTTGGCAAAAGAGAATATAATAATTACTGAGAAATCTGGATCAATCCAGACAATTAAATCAAAAGAAAGGGATCAGTTCTATTTCTTTACTCAAGCATATTGTTAATAATTTTATTAGAAAAACAAAAGAAAGAAGGACCAGTTTTAATTGTATACTCAATGAACCCCCTTTTTTTGTTTAATAGAAGGTAATGGAGCAGTGTAAGTTCTGACTATAAATATATTAACTTTGAGGAAACAGACCATAGTAGACAAGAGTAATTGAGTAAGCTAGCTTAGTACGTACGTGGTTTTAAGTTAAGCAGAGAGTATGGGAAAGTGTAAAAGAATGGTTATAGCAGCAGCAATAATGGTGCTGCTGATTGGGACGTGGTTGGGTAGTGGAGAAGGTGCTAACATATGTAACGTAGATTCAAGTGAGTTAGAGGCTTGTCGTCCAGCAGTTACCGGTGATAATCCGCCACCACCAGATGAACAGTGTTGTGCTGCTTTACATCAGGTCAATCTGCCTTGTCTCTGCCAATACAAGAGTAAGCTACCTTCATTGCAAATTGACCCTAAAGAGGCTTTAGCCTTGCCTGCTAAATGTGGTATCGCTAACACCCCTCATTGTTGATGAGGTAATTAATCTTCTTTACCCTTAAGTGCCAATGTTTGGGTTGATCAAGTTTCATGATTCAATGTCTTTGTTTTGCAGTGAACCACTTAACAAAGGTCTCCTACGTATTACAATTTACAATAAGAGCACCTAGGTACCTCTTAGTCTCCAATACTTGCTTTCATGTGTTTCGTTAACACTTGTGAAAGCACTTGGTGCTCTGTAATAAGGGTTTTTTTTTATCAGTCTGTGTTTGCTTATAAGTAGCAGTGTGAATCTGATGTATTGCAAAAGGGTTTGAAGTACAATAATACAGTACAGGATACAGTACCACAAACAGCTTCTATATCCTCACTGCACCCATAATCTTTATAAGAACTCCTCAATGAGACGCCATTGTAATAACTAATTATTATATAAAGTAATGGTCTTTTCTTGATATTTATATTGTACTCTCAAAACTCGAAAGTAATCGGTGATCTAGCTTCTTTAAACAAAGCCAAACTAACCACAAAGATGAAAACATGCTAAGTATTTGAAACAAATTATCAAAGACCTTATCCGTGTTTAGTTGATAATTTGGTTTCCTTGAGATTTTTGAGCCAGAAATCATCTAGTACATACTTCCAATCTCAACATCAATCTCATGATTTGAAGTCTGCTCCAAGTAATGGTAAATAGATTTGTGTACCGAGTTAAGGACAAATTGATGGGTAATATCAGCTTTTTAGTTGTAAGCTCCACGTCCTAAGGATCTTCTGAGAATTGAATGTTAAATGAATTGAATTCACATGCCAATTTCCTAATTCATTCTTTAGAATTTGTATATTATAAATAGATAGATGGATTCATGTATGTACCAACTTTCCCTCATAAGAATCAATTGAAAATGTATTGATCAATTGCTTTCCTTTAGGTATTTTCGCCACAAGATGGTTGAGAAAGATTGAACACTTCAATAATCAAGAAAGTTCAGATTGGTTAAGTCTGTGGGTATCTCTCTGGTGAGCATATTTGAAGAAAGATCTAATGATTCCAAGTTTGTCAAATTTCCAATGGATTGGGGAATAGTACCACTGAGTTTGTTTTAGGAATACCCCATATATATATATATTCTTGAATTTGTTTATATCAATCATCAAGTATTTTCGTTAAAGGAATAAAAGTCTAAACTGCTTATAATATTTTTTTAGTGTCTAAGTAATTCCAACATACAAAGATTAGGCTGTAAAAACAAAAGGGGAGCATACGTGTTCTAAAAGTGTGGTAAAAAACCAAAAGTTTGATAGAAGCATCCTGATCAAAGAACTTTTCTTCAACGTTCATAAATTCTACTTTGGTTAATTATGTTTTGGGAGTAATGATCATATCATATTTACATACCTACCCCTGTGAATTCTGATCACAAGTCATAGATCTCATTAAGACATCTCAAAAGCAACCTATCGCTCAATCAAGAAATTAGTTCATGAATTGTTTTGTGCATGAAAATGCATGAGAAACTATTTTCGTGAAAATATTGAAAAATGATTCAGACCTCTCTCAAGCTTAAGTTCAACTTCTAGGTCTGAAATAAGAAGCTTAAGGCAAAATACCTTCAAAAGATTCCAAACGTCCAAATCTCCTTTCAAGAAGCAATGACGGTCACATCCTCCAAGCCTCTATAAATAGCAAGGAAATTTGAACATCAAATATACAAGAAAAACTCAAACAATCTCTTCAAGTTATTATTCAATCTCATTCTTGTTCATTTTCTTGTAAGACAAAGACCCTCATTACTTTCAAGTTCTGCCTCTGGCAGACTCAGCTCTTGTGAATTCAAATTATCTATTATCTATACACTAAGTTCTAAAAACTTCTTTTCATTTGTAAAAGTCAGGTGTCTTACGAGAACGAGTTTATGTGTTGGGAAAACTTTGGCCTGAAGAAGCTTTCGAAAGAATACTTGGGTTGAGCTAGGAGTGACTTTTTGAAAGAATACTTGGCATAAACCAAAAGTGGCTAGTGTCAAAAATACTTGTAGCATAGGTCTGATGCTGTTATTGTAAAGGAGATTTTACAATAGTGGAAATCCTTCAAGTTTAAAGGGATTGGACATAGCTTCCGTGTTGGAAGTGAACCAATATAAACTCTGTGTGTTTATCTCTCTTATTCATTACATGTTTGATTACTTGCATTTTAATTCCGTTCAAAGCTTTGTGAAAAAGTGTCTAGGACTTATTCAATTTCTCTTCTAACTCTGACTCTGAACCATCACTAACAACTATTCTTAATCAAATAAACAACACTCTGGCTATCATAAAAAACAGTAAAAACATCATATGCGAGACCAAGTTTATTGACCAAATCTTGAATCCATTGAGCCTCTTTCACACTCTCTATTGCCGAATTGTATTTTACTTTGGTTATGGATAATGTAACAATAAATTGGAGTGAAGCTTTCTAACTCAGCGGAATTACAGAGAGTAAAGATGTAACAAAACAGAGATCTTCATCTGTCAAGGTCTCTACCATAATTTGAATCAACAAAACCTACAACTTCATTGGTTGTAGCTTGGCTTCTATCAAATACTAAGCCAATATTTGATGATTTTATGCTAAATTCTTCTGCTAAAGTCTGGGTTATACATATGAAACTATGAAATCTATGTATACATTCTCGACAAGGACAACATTTGTATCTTATTATACTTACTCCTTTATGAGGATGATATTTTGCTAGCAAGCTCAAGCATAAAGGATATAGAGTTTTTTAAACAGACTCTGAAAATAGAGTTTGAAATGAAGGATTTGGGACCAGTCAGAAAGATATTGGGAATGGACACTATTAGGAACAGAAACAAATGAGAACCCTTCTTATCTCAGTAAGGGTATTTGAAGAAGGTTGTTGAAAGACTTAGAATGCATCAATCTAAGCCTGTTGAAACTACTTTAGGCTCTCTGTCAAAGCTCTCAGCTTCTCAATCACCCATAACCATGAAAGTGGCCTATGCTGTAAGTTTGATTAGCAGGTTCATGGCTAATATGGCATGCTCATTGGAATGCTCTAAAGTGGATTCTGAGATATATGAATGACATAACAAACTTTAGTTTAATGTACCAAAAAATGGCTCAAGGCAATGATCCTATCACTGGTTATGTGGATGTAGACTTTGTAGGCTGCATTTACATAAGAAAATCTCTCACTGGTTATGTTTTCAGTCTGTTTGGTACTGCAGTGTCCTAGAAAACAAACTTGTAGTCTATGGTGGGTTTGTCAACAACAGAGTCTGATTGTTCTAGCTGAATAAGTGAAGAAAGGTTTGTGGTTGAAAGATCTAATTAGTGATCTTAGAATAAACCAAGACAGTATTACAATTTTTTATGATAGCCAAAGTGTGATCCATTTGGAAAACGATCACACTTACTATGAAAGGACTAAACAAATTGATGTGAAGTTTCATCTCATAAGGGAAATGATTGTGAAAAAAAAGTGAGAGACTAAAACTTTCTTAGAAAATTGGCTAAGTATTGTAAGTGTGTAACAACTTTATTAATAATCATTTTTGCTATTCTACTCTTCCCATAAATGTAAGCTATCATTGGCTGAACCACATTATTTATTACTTCTTGGTGTTCTTATTCCTCAGTATCTCTCTTTTATGTTTAATTGTTTTAAGTTTGTATGCATCGCAATATACTCTATTTTACCATGTATTTCCTGTTCAACTTTCTCAATTTTGTATGTGTTTTGTGGTGCCTTTTATGTTTCTTGTGACCAGATCATCATTAAAAGAATCAAAAGTAAATGAATACAGGTGAGAGCTTTGTTGAGACATTCATGCGTGTAATATTCCTTATACATGCTGTCATGCATGCATACCATTCCAGGAGAATTGCGTATCAAATTTAATAAGAATCATTTTCTTTCATTCAGTGTTTATTCTGAGTTCATTATTATTCTCTTCTCTTTCTTTTTTCTTGAGGCCAAAATTTCATAATAAATACCGCACTAAGTTTCGTTATATTGATATTATCTATTGACCTTAAGTATGAAATTCATCGTATCATCTTATGAATATCAGATGTTGATTCAATACAAATATAATTCATTTAATAGGGCCATATATCATGAGACATATTAAATATTAAATAGATAGTTTTACAATAGAACAGATACATCATACATGGTTTTATAACAAATTCACTTAACAACTAATAATAAATTAAGTAATTTGATTTACTAACCTGTATGTTTCAATTATATCACACGCACCAATGTTACATCATCAACTTTTATTTTTGTTAAACGGATTTAACATTGATAGTTTTAACAATTGAAACCATTTCAGCTAAGCTTCACATCGATTTTTTCCTTTTTTCATTTTGGCAAAAGAGAATATAATAATTACTGAGATCAATCCAGGGTTCTGAACTCAATGACAATTAAATCAAAAGAAAGGGATCAGTTCTATTTCTTTACTCAAGCATATTATTAATAATTTTGTTCGAAAAAAAAAGAAAGAAGGACCAGTTTTAATTGTATACTCAATGAACCCCCTTTTTTTGTTTAATAGAAGGTAATGGAGCAGTGTAAGTTCTGACTATAAATATATTAAGTTTGAGGAAACAGACCATAGTAGACAAGATTATTTGAGTAAGCTAGCTTAGTACGTACGTGGTTTTACGTTTAGCAGAGAGTATGGGAAAGTGTAAAAGAATGGTTATAGCAGCAGCAATAATAGTGCTGCTGATTGGGACGTGGTTGGGTAGTGGAGAAGGTGTTAACATATGTAACGTAGATTTAAGTGAGTTAGAGACTTGTCTTCCAGCAGTTACAGGTGATAATCCGCCACCACCAGATGAACAGTGTTGTGCTGCTTTACATCAGGTCAATCTTCCTTGTCTCTGCCAATACAAGAGTAGGCTACCTTCATTGCGAATTGACCCTAAAGAGGCTTTAGCCTTGCCTTCTAAATGTGGTATCGCTAACGCCCCTCATTGTTGATGAGGTAATTAGTCTTCTTTACCCTTAAGTGCCAATGTTTGTGTTGATCAAGTTTCATGATTCAATGTCTTTGTTTTGCAGTGAACCACTTAACAAAGGTCTCCTACGTATTACAATTTACAATAAGAGCACCTAGGTACCTGTTAGTCTCCAATAATTGCTTTCATGTGTTTCGTTAACACTTGTGAAAGCATTTGGTGCTCCTTAATAAGGGTTTTTTTTAATCAATCTGTGTTTGCTGATATGTAGCAGTGTGAATCTGATGTTTTGCAAAAGGGTTTGAAGTACAATAATACAGAAGGAGTCTCCACCTTCATGCTCCACTCAGAATACTCTAGTCGGATTCACTCGGGAGTGTTGCACGATCGTCATTTATTATACTGATATCTAGAGTCAAACCTCACTCGGTAACTCATTCAGAGACCGAATCCTTTCACACGGCTTTTCACTCGGAAAATCAATCAAAGTCCGACTCATCCTTCTAGCGGTATCTCACTTGATATTTAACTCTAAAACCGACCAACACTCATTCGGTCACACACACACGGTATTCGCGCCTAATCTCTCTCAGAGAATACCTTAACCATCCATTACTCAGAAATAACCTCCTTAATCAATTTCACTCGGAGTTATCCGAACTCCTCAACACTCGGAGGAATTCACCAAGTTAAGTCACTCGGACTTATGAAATACTTAGCCACTCAGCATACTTATTACCCTATTCGCTCGGAATAGGTATCCATGTTCACTCGGAAAACTTATACAACTTATATACTTAGATTATTTCTTATCTGAACCATCAACAACTCTTCACTTGTCAGAGTTTCACTCGGGTTTCCACTCGGGCATAAGCAATCTCCTCTCTCCACTCGGGGTTTACTTATATTTTCACTCTACCTATTTTCACTTAACCACCAATAGGCTTACCTTAACTCAAAATACATTTCACTCAAACCCATAAGGTCAACACCACTCAGGAATAGCCCAGTAGAGTATATCTCACTCGACATGGACATCCAGCATCATATTTCACTCGGTATCTATTCGCTTAGCGTTATTCATTCCTCACCATTCATATTCAATCCAAATAATGACTTAACCATCAACATATACATGTGTAAAGATTCCGAATCATTAACTCTAACACTATTTCATACTTCAACACTCCTCCAATGATCAACAGCGCATTCAGTCGATAAGAAGCATCAAATCAATATAAAACACTTATACATATATATATATATCTATTCATTCACTCGGAATACGTAGTATCTTAACATCATTCATCCACCAATCCTCATTACCCGATACAAGTACATGACTTCAATGTAAATCATAGATATATAAAAGCATGCACTCGGATTCCAATACATATGTATTTATATTCATTATACAACATGCTATACGAGCCGGCCAAGGCCGTAATACATTAAACACACTCGGTACATTACATCATGTACAAAGCCTCATCATAAAAACCCTACACTCGGGTTTAAGGCCATCACATCATTCCAGTCGGACCTGCACATACTGAAAAAAATGGTGTAGGGGTGAGCTTTACATATTAAATGACAGATATTGGCTCGGATTAATCTCAGAATCCACAACACAATTATATATATATATATATATATATATATCATCAATCATCACAACACACACTGCCATCCAATATGGACAATCACAAACATCTTCCGCTCGGGTTTCTTACTCATTTCACTCGGCTATAAAGCCTAACGTCCTCATCAATAATACAATCCCTCAATCGGATTTCACCTCAAGTCTACCCCAGTACTTATATCAACAATACTCACACTCCGAGCCACACTCAAGGAGTCTGCCTGAGCTCAGCTCCAGGACTTAATCACATTCAACACATTCAATTTCATTAAACACATATTTAACATCATGTATTGCATGTATTTATTCATACCATTACCCACATAGGGACCAATGACAAGCCACACAATGCACTCGGCAATCATAACACAAATAACATGCATCTCATGCATTAACGCACATCATCACAAATATCATCATACATCTCTTGGACGAATGATCATGCACATCTTAAATAATAAGCATCAATCCGGGTTCAACTCAACAACATACAGCATCCAACAAAACACAACACAGTGCAATAATGTCACCCAGAAACCCGTCCATAAACTATGCATTTGGGATGCAAAGCCCCCTACCTGAAATGACGTTCCAGTAGCCACATGACCACTCGGCCCAGCCACAGTAGCACTCTGCTCGGCATTCCAGCAGTGGGAAGAGCCACACAGCTTCCTAGTCAATCAGTAACACGCTTCTCAACAACCAAGTATCAAACATCACCCTTTCGCTCAAGCCACACATACACTCGTTTGAGCGAAAAGGGTCCAGTGACCATTTCTTCACTGGCTCGCTCAAGCGTGGCCATTCTCGCTTGAGCGAGATACGCCCAGTAGCTCCCCTGAACGCAACACACTCACAGCATCAACACTCCAAGCTCCACTCTACTCTGCCATCCGGTCGGTGGAGAGACCTCCAGGCACAGCACCGTCCTCACCACCATGGAGGACAACCAAGCTTCCATGCATGCACCATACCATGCATGCCTTCTTCTTCACAACAGCACCATACACCTTCAACAACAGTGGAGGACCACCATGCCTCCATGCAACATGCATGTCTTTATCCACACAAGAGAAGCACAGCCTCATCAACAGTGAACCATCGTGCATCCACAACCGAGGCGCACACACACCCACGCTGCAGCAGGCTCTAACCGAGCCCATCATATGAAGGAGAAGAAGAAGAAGAAGACGAAGGGGAAGCACCAGGGAACCAAAGGAAGAACCCAACCTCCAAATCACGCAGCCACACGCTGTTTCCTCCACCATGCTGTTCCTCACACAGCCACACCATTCCACTCGGTCTAACACAGCTTGTGAGTGGAAGAAGATGATGAAGGAGAGGACGAAGGAGCAGGAGCTCCAACAAGTTCTAGAGAGAAGGAGGAGCGTTTCTCCTCCCTCCAGAACATGCAACACGAGAGAGTGAGAGGGAAACCAAAACTTATCTTCACACTCACACTCTCCCACTCAGCCTCATCATCACGCTGCCCAGAGACAGCCCATCCTCATTAATGCAAGTCCCAATCCAACTAAAGCCATCAGCCATCAACGTGGGGTCCACGCGGGAAGGAAGGGAAAAGAGAGAGAACCGAAGCTTCTCTCATGGTCCAAGGGGCACCAATGTCCTTTCCCCATTATTATTATTATAATCATTATTCAATAATTAATCTAATTAACCATTAAATTCCAATTAACCATCAACTAAACCAATCATAATCCTTAATCCTGAATTTAACCTTAATTAGCAATTAATTAAAAATCAGGATGTTACAACCTACATATATACAACATATACTTAATAATAATTTTTATATTAAAGGTATTTTTAACCTATTTTAATTTTAATTCATAGTGTATTTATAAACTATACTATATTAAAAATTATATTTCTTTATAAAACTATATATAAAAGCTAAAAATACCAATTTGAATAGAAAGACTATTTTAAAAACTCAACGTATTTAATTAAATATGTTTTTGAAAATGCCTTGAATTAATCTTTATATTAATTAGGTCGGATCACAACCAATTCTTAAATAGGTTAGGTTATATACCCCCCACAGACGACTTGACCAATTCTCATTTGTAACTATGACTAATTCTTTATATATATATATATTGTTTATTTAGATAAATATAATATTTTCTATCTCATAATTAAATATTCAGTCTCTATTTCCGCTACCTATATTACATATCACTCATTAAAACTGTGGAATAAGGGTGTTCGCAGTACGGTTTTGAAAAAAAAAAGCCGAATTTCATAACAAGCAAGCGTGTTTGATTTGATTTGAATGGAATAAAATGAAAAAACACACCAAGCCAAACCATTATGGGTTGGATTGATTTGGTTTAACAATTTTAAACATTCCTTTTTGAATATTATACACTATGAAATTATATATAGTTTATCATAATTTTACCATTTTTCCAAACAATTTATTGTACTAAAATTATAGAAGGTAAATAGTTAAGTACAGAATAAATAATTTTGACAGAAGATCGTCAAATTGGTTGTCACACTACGAGACTGACAAAAGGTCCATCTATGTATCAAGAAGCTGTGCCACAACAATTAATTAGATTAACAAGTAATTAATGATGAAGTTTTAAAATATTCTCACTATAATGACCCAGGTTAATAATACCTTACTGTAGGTGATAATTAAGAAATAAATTTCCCCTGCAATTTCCCCATTTCCAACAACTTTTTTTTATTAAATGTGCTAAGGATTAGTTGTTAATTTTATGTTGTTTTCCTTGATTTAATGCTAAAATCTTCAATTGATTCATAATTAACAATTCATTAATTGATTTGAGTAGTTTTGATGTGTTTTGATATGTTGAAAAGGATAAAAGAAGAGAAAAAGAGAATCAGCTTTATTTCCGCTCAATTTCAAACCACCAATTTTAATTTCACTATTGCTTTCTTTATGGTTGGAGTAAATTGAACTTTTGATATCATGTTCCTAACATCTATAACTGCATTTGGAACAGTTGTATCATGTTTTCGAGTTGACTATAGATACTTACTTGCACTTACGAGCCATTGTTTGTTGAGGCCAACAAACTGAAAAGAAATGGTTGCTTCGCCCCTACAAACAGTGGCCCGTAGGAGTGAGCTGCTCGCAGAAAGGCTCACTTAAATGCTCTAAAGTATATTTTTGGGGTATATCTTTGGATAGAGGAGTGAAGCTTAGAACTTTTGGAGAACTTCTTCATACTTTAAGAGCTTGGAGCTTTGTTTTAGGCTTACTTCTTCATCTCTTTTGTTGGGATTGAATAAACTCATTTTTATTTATGATTTTGTAGTGAATATTTGTTTTTTACACATTAATACCATATTAGCATATCTTTTCTCATGCCTAATGCTTACTTCTATTCATGAGAATGTTATTTTTGTGTTTGAGTTACCAAACGGATTTTGAGATTGAAATGTCCATTAAATTTTTCTAGAAATAGAATTGATTTTAATAGTTGTTAAAGTATTGTCTCAATGCAAGCCTTAATATTAGATTGTTAAGGGAATGAGACTTGATATTTGAATTTAGAATCAATTCATTAAGAAATTAGGTTTAGTGACTTTTATACCATATTAATTTGATTTAATGCCTAACTATATAGAATCTGATCTCAAATGAGTAAATAGGATGAAGAAGTCGAATTCCAATATGTTTTAGTAATTGTTTTCTCTTTTTTTTATTATTTTACACTCTTGAAATCAAACACTTTCAAACCAATCAATCAATGAACAAAACTTTAAACATATTTCACATATATTTGTTTTGATTCATACGCAAGTATCTTATGATATACTTATAAAGGTAAAGTTCACACGCAAAAGAGTGGTTAATAGTGTGATTAAAACTTTGACAAATCTTTTGTAAAAACAACTAATTAGACCCGTTTGAGCTTTTCAAAAACAGTTAGAAAACAAAAAAAATTATCAACTAGTTAAGAGCCATGTCTAAGTTTTTGCAAACTTTAAAAATGAAAATAAGTAAGATAACAATGTTAATAAATTAAGAAAAAGAGATGGTACACAAACACATTATATTAATTCACCTCTCAATTGATCACTAAGAAAAGTGTAACTCGCATTTTCTTACAAAAATCTTAAATATTCTTTCGCAACTTAACCTATATCTAGAATAACAACCCAAATATTTAAATGATACCCTTCTACAATGCTAATTTGAATTCCTGGACATTATTAGAATTCTTCCACATATAAATCCATTCGTGCCATTCGTGCTTGGTCTCTATGTTTATGCACTTTCCGTGCTGCTTCCTCACATGTTAGAACAGTGATGAGTGCATTATTCTTCTCTTTTCTCCCTTTTCCTTCTTTATTGACATTAAGTGCGAAGTTCATCATATCACACGTACCATTCTCACATCATCAACTTTTATCATTATTATTAAACGGATTTAAAATTGAAACCATTTCAGCTCAGCTTCACATCGATTCTTCGTGATTTTGTTTTGGCAAAGAAACAATTTTGGATAAGAGAATATAACAATGAGTGTACCACAATATATCAATGACAAAAAAAAGGATCAGTTCTGTTTCTTTACTCAAGCATATAGTCATTATTCATTTTATTAAACAACAAAAGAAACAAGTATACATCTTTTTGACAACTAAACACGTGTGGAAACAGAATGCAAAACCGGGAAACTTCTTTGTTTGAATAGAGTCACAATGATCAAATTCTAGGCACAATTAATTAACCCCTTTTTGTTTAGTGGAAAGTAATGGGCCAGTGTAAGTTTGTTTTATGATGATTACTCATTTTTCTAATTAACTCCTTTCTGTTTAGTAGAAAGTAATGGGCCAGTGAACTAAACATGATCCCTATAAATATATTAACTTGTGGAAACAGAACATAGTAGACAAGAGTAATTAATTAAGCTAGCTTAGTACCTGGCTTAAAGTTAAGGAGAGTATGGCAAAGTGTAACACAATGGTAATAGCATTAGCAACAGTATTAGTACTGTTGCTGATTGATGGTGGAGAAGGTTTTGAAATATGTAACATAGATTCAAGTCAGTTAAATTTGTGTCGTGTAGCAGTTACTGGTCCAAATCCGCCACCACCAGATCAAAAATGTTGTGAAGTCATTCGTCAGGCCAATCTGCCTTGTCTCTGCCAATACAAGTCATTGCTACCTTCAATTGGAATCGACCCCAAAAATGCGTTTGCTTTGCCTCCTAAATGTGGTATCAACAACCCTCCTCAATGTTGAGGTAATTGATCTTCTTTAGCCCACATGCTTGTATCTGAGTTGATCAAGTTTGATGACTCTAGTGTCTTTGTTTTGCAGTGAAGTGAAGCACTTAATAAAGGTCTTGTCACCTACCTCTTAGTCTTCATTTGCTTTCATGTGTTTAGTTAACACTTAAGAAGCTTGTAAGACAGCATTTGGTGCACCTCTATAATAAAGGTGTAGGGGTAGGTTGTTTTAATAAATGTGTTTTGCTCATAAGTTGGCAAGTGTTTGTCTGATGTATGGCAAGAGTGTTTGAGGTACAAGAATAGAGAATATCATTACTACTTATTTTCCCTCCACGTCTACAAGAGTAGTAACAAGTCTTATCATTTCCTCTGGCTGAAACTTGTAATAATATGTTTGATGAAATGTTTGGTTCTGAACTCAAAAGCAGAATATTATATACAGAGTATAACCAATTAATATAGATAGTAATGGTCTTCTTCAGGGAATTTCTCAATTAATGAGTACCACGAAATGTGTGCTTTGTAATTGGTGATTAGCTTCTTTAAACAAAGCCAACAAATTACATGGGACGAGAACATACTATGTAAACTAGTTCTTAACAGTATCACAATGGCAGATTTAGCTTTCAAATTTCAAACAAGAATCCAAAAGAATTCCATTATAATGTCAATGACAAGTCTGTTAAATTTGGTTTTCCTCGCCTTCTCGATGTATCAAGCCAGCAAAGACTGCATCAGGAATAAATAATTAATCCTCAAGAGCTGAATCACAGGAAAATTTATCCTGCCAGATTTTAATGACCATATCCACCAATGCACACGAGAAAACAATACTGAGACGATTTTGAATTCTAATGTTTGAATGCACAAGGATGACTTTGTTAATTTTTTTGCTCCCACAAAAGCACGTTCAAGATCTTGTTCAGTTAGCTAGTTAGCTGTGGAAGTTAATATCAAATATAAGCATGATGAAGAAACATTCCTTAAAGATCCTACTTTATATCGAAAGCTGGTTGGGAGCCTTATCTACCTCAAAAATACTAGACCATACATTTCTTATGCTGTTTATACAGTTAGTAAGTTTATGCAATCTACTCAGCATCTCCACTTCAAGACGGTGCCACGCATCATCAAATATCTTTATCGTACCCCAAATCGTGGCCCTTTTCCCCCTAATGGTTCATCAATGCAACTCTGGGCCTATAGTGATTCTGATTGGGCTGCCTATATACTGGACAGTCTACTTTAGGATAGTGTATGTTCTTTGGTGGTGCTCCCATTTCTTGGAAATGCAAAAAACTAAGAATCTGTATCTAAGTCATCCATTGAAGCTGAGTATCGTGCAATGTGTATTGCGTGCTCTCTGAGATACTTTGGTTGCGTGGCCTTCTTCATGAAATTCGTTTCTCACAACGTGAACCCACTCCAGTGCATGCTAACAACATAAGTGCCATCAAAATCACATCTAATCCTGTTTACCACAAGTGTACAAAGCACATAGAATGAACCAGAAGCTTCCTCTCCACCAACTCCCAAAACGGTGCAGCCATTGTTGACAAATGCAAAGGGGGCTTTTCAAAAACCAACCCATGTCCAGCTCATTGTTTCTTGCAAGTGGTGTTTAATTATTAAGTTTATTAGCATTCTGAGTTCTATAAATAGCAAAGCAATGTAATTTATTTTCATCAAGTAATCAATAACATTTCTTCCTTAGCTCATTTGAGTTTTCTCTCTTTGAGAGTTTCTCCTTGGCATTCTGAGCCATCTTGGCATCAGAGCAAGGTTCCCAGATCTTGCTGCGCCTTAGGTTGAGTTAGAGAGAGCGGAAATAGTGAGTGGGTAGTTGTTCCCTCACCGGAAAAATTTGGGTCACCACAAAACGCCCTTTTCCAGTCCGTTTTTGACAAAACCGCCACCGCAGAAGTGTCCGGAAGGTCCCAAAACCTTGGGATACTAAGTTTCGTGTAAAACGGAACTCATTTGAGGTTAGAACAGCCTCGCCGGAAAAGTCGCCGGAAAATCGGGCTTCGCCGGAAAATCTGGAGGTTGAAGACGATACTTTTAACACCGGTTTTCTAACCGCTGTTAAAAGTCTGCACAGCCGCTGTTAAAAGTTTGGACTTTCTACAGCAGTTTTGCTTTCAAGCTGCTGTTAAAAGTATCCTCCACCACATCCTGCCACGTGTCCCTTTGACCCAGGTTTGACCAGATATTATTTTGCATATTAGCCCCTTATATTTCTATATATTTCATTGTAGCCCATAGCCTTTCCAAATTACACATTGGCCCCTGTAGTTTCAATAATTCTCTTTTTACCCCTAAACATCTTGAAATTACAGATTTACCCTTATCCATCTAAAATTACCATTTTGCCCCATTCTTCCAAAAATTACCATTTTACCCCTATCTATCTAAAATTACCATTTTGCCCCATCCTTCCAAAAATTACCATTTTACCCATATCCATCTAAAATTACCATTTTACCCAATTTTCAAAAAAAATTATCTTTTTACCACTACCTTTAAAATGCCTCCTAGAAGACAATTTGAAAGAAATCTCCAAGACATCGAACTAGATGACTTGCGACAACAAATTCAAAGGTTACAGGAGATAGTTGAAGCCCAACAAGCCCAGCTCAACCAACAAAGAAATACAAATTCTGTTGAAAGTGACTCTGATGATAGTAATTCTTCCTCCTCTAACAACTATAGAGTGAGAAGGTCACGACAACAAGGCCATGACTTCAGAATGGATATACCAGAATTCGAAGGGACATTAGAACCTGACGAATTTTTGGATTGGATCCGTATTGTTGAGAGAATATTCGATCTGAAGGATATTCCAGATGAGCAAAAGGTTAAAATCGTCGCCATCAAACTAAAGCGACATGCATCCATTTGGTGGGAGACTCTGCAAAAGAATCGTGCAAAAGATAGAAAAAGTAAGATTAAGACTTGGGAGAAAATGCGAAAGCAACTCAGAGCTAGATTCTTACCTGCTAATTATCGTCAAGATAATTATATGAGGCTTATTAATCTTCAACAAAAGACAATGACAGTTGAGGAGTATACCAGGGAATTTGAGCAGCTAAAGATGAAATGTGAGTTGATTGAAGAAGAAGAACATACCATAGCTCGTTACCTTGGAGGGCTAAATACAGAGATTTCTCATCTAGTCCAGCTACAACAATATTTCACCCTAGATGATGTCATCCGACTTGCCATCAGGATAGAAAAACAACTCCCCAAGAGAAACCAGTTCCATCCTTCTTCTTCCAGATTACCTTTCCAACCTTCTTCTTCTAGAAACCCTTCCTTTTCCCGAAAAACACAAACCACCCAACCACCTATCCCAAACAAAACACCAGCCAAACCATACAAAGATAACAACCCTAAACCTACCTACCAATCCAAGTCCACTATAAAATGCTTCAGATGTCAAGGTTTTGGCCATATAGCTTCTGATTGCCCAAACCGAAAGGTTGTCACCATCATTGAAGGAGAACCTTTTGAAGCTTCAGAAGAAGAGCTAGAAGTAGAACTAGGAGAGCCGGTGTATGACCATGAACTCACACCTGCTGATCATGGTGAGTTACTAGTTGTCAGGAGAAGTCTACACACAGCACAAATAAAAGAGAACTCCTGGTTGAGACACAATATCTTCCACACTCGTTGCACCTCGCTAGGAAAGATTTGTAATGTCATCATTGATAGTGGAAGTTGTGAGAATATAGTCTCAAACTACATGGTGGAAAAGCTCAAGTTGCCAACACAAACTCACCCGCATCCTTACAAATTGCAGTGGCTTAATGAAGGCAATGAGGTAAAGGTTTCTAAAAGATGTCTTGTGTCTTTTTCAATTGGCAGGAAATACCAGGATGAAGTTTGGTGCGATGTTGTTCCTATGGATGCTTGCCATCTTCTTCTTGGAAGGCCTTGGCAATATGATCGTCGTACCCAATATGACGGTTATACAAACACCTACTCGTTTGAAAAGGACGGAGTGACAATCAGATTAGCTCCACTACCGCCTGATGAATTCAACCAAGACAAAAAAGAAGAACAGCAGTTGGTGTCCTTAGTCACCAAGAATCAATTTAAGGTGGCTACAAATAAAGTTAATCATTTGGGCTTTATATTGTTGATTGAGCAAAATCGTGGAACCAGTATACCACCAGAAATTATGCCACTTTTATCAGAATTCCCAGATGTTATTCCAAAAGAAATTCCTCCAGGACTACCACCTATGCGTGATATTCAACATGCTATAGACTTTGTTCCAGGAGCAGTTATTCCAAATAAACCCGCTTATCGAATGAATCCTCAAGAGCATGCTGAAGTACAAAGACAGGTTGAAGGATTGCTGAAGAAAGGATTAATTCAGGAAAGTGTCAGTCCTTGTGCTGTTCCTGTTATATTAGTCCCTAAAAAGGATGGCACATGGAGGATGTGCATGGATAGTAGAGCTGTGAATAAGATCACCATCAAGTATCGATTCCCGATACCACGACTTGATGACTTGTTGGACCAATTACATGGTGCCACTATCTTTTCCAAGATTGATCTCCGTAGTGGATACAATCAGATCAGAATCAGGCCTGGAGATGAATGGAAGACCGCTTTCAAAACACGAGATGGTCTGTATGAATGGACAGTCATGCCATTTGGGTTATCCAATGCCCCCAGCACATTCATGCGCCTAATGAATCAGGTATTACGCCCTTTCAATGGACAATTTGTGGTTGTTTACTTTGACGATATCCTGATTTACAGTAAAAGCAAGGATGAGCATTTAAAACATATAAGACAGGTGTTAGAGGTTCTTCAGGAACAGAAACTCTATGCCAACCTAGAGAAATGCTCTTTCATGACCAAAGAAGTGATGTTTCTTGGTTATATTATTGGCGCTAAAGGCATCTGTGTAGACCCTAGCAAGATTGAGGCAATCAACAACTGGCCTATTCCTCAGTCAATCCATGACGTCAGAAGTTTCCATGGGCTAGCTTCTTTTTATCGCAGGTTTATCAAGAATTTTAGTACCATTGCAGCTTCGCTCACCAATTGCATCAAAGGTGATAAATTTCAATGGTCAGAACAAGCACAAAAGAGTTTTGATGAATTAAAGGAGCACTTGACGAAAGCCCCTGTACTAGCACTACCTAACTTTGACCAAGTGTTTGAGGTAAGTTGTGATGCTTCTAACATTGGTATTGGTGCAGTACTCAGTCAGGAAGGCCGACCAATAGCTTTCTTTAGTGAAAAGCTAAATGATGCTAAGCTGAGGTACTCCACTTATGATAAGGAATTTTATGCCATCGTACGAGCTTTGCAACATTGGAGTCATTACCTGCTTCCAAAAGAATTCATTCTCTATTCAGATCATGAAGCTCTCAAATACTTGAATTCCCAACAAAAAATCAGTCGTAGGCATGCTTCATGGATCGAGTTTCTACTGGCTTATCCATTCCTAATCAAACATAAGTCTGGGAAACAAAACTCTGTTGCAGATGCTCTTAGCCGACGTCATGTCTTGCTATCCACTTTGCAAACAAAAGTTATTGGCTTTGAGATTCTAAATGAATTGTATCAAGATGATCCTGACTTCACCAGTATTTGGCAATCAACTGAGAACCAACCTTTTCAAAGTTACCATCGCCAACAAGGTTTTCTATTTAAGAACAATGTTTTGTGTATTCCTCGTTGTTCTTTAAGAGAAGCCATTATCTGGGAAGCACATGATGGAGGATTAGCTGGTCACTTTGGCAGAGACAAAACAGTTGCACTGATCAAGGAGAACTTCTACTGGCCTAAGCTCGAAAGGGATGTCATTCGGCATATCCAACGATGCCGTATCTGTCACCTTGCCAAATCCAAGAGTCAAAATACTGGATTATACTTACCATTGCCAGTACCCACAGCACCATGGGAAGATGTTAGCATGGATTTCGTTCTTGGGCTACCACGAACACAACATCAAAAGGATTCTGTAATGGTGGTCGTAGACAGGTTTTCAAAAATGGCGCATTTCCTACCTTGTCAAAAGACTAATGATGCTGTCTACATAGCTAACTTATACTTCAAGGAGATTGTACGACTCCATGGAATTCCCAAAACTATCACATCAGACAGAGATGTCAAATTTCTAAGTCACTTTTGGAGAACTCTATGGAAAAAGATGGGTACGAAGCTACAATTCAGCAGTGCTAGTCATCCTCAAACAGATGGCCAAACAGAAGCAATCAACCGATTGCTAGGAAACCTATTACGAAGTTCTATCGGTAAAAATCTTCGTCAATGGGATCAAGTCATAGCCCAGGTGGAGTTCGCTTACAACAATTCCACAAATCAGGCTACTGGAATGTGCCCTTTTGAAGTAGTGTATGGTGTACGACCTATTAGTCCATTGGATATGGTTCCTTGTTCTACAAAGAATCAGTTCAGTGCTGATGCTGACCAAAGAGCCAAAGAAATCAAGAAGCTTCATGAACAAGTTCGAGCTAGAATCGAAAAGCAAAATGCAAAATACAAAGCTCAACGAGACAAGCATCGAAAGCAACAAGTGTTTAAAGAAGGAGACTTGGTATGGATTCATCTTCGAAAGGAAAGATTTCCAAAGCAACCCAATGCCAAGTTGTCCCCTAGAGCCGATGGACCCTTTCGGGTAGTTCAAAAGATTAATGATAATGCTTACAAAATTGAGCTACCAGGTTCCTATGGTGTATCAGCTACCTTTAATATTGCTGATCTCTCACCGTACTTCGAAGAGGAAGATGCTTAGACTCGAGGGCGAGTCTTTCCAACCTGGGGAGAATGAACCAGAAGCTTCCTCTCCACCAACTCCCAAAACGGTGCAGCCATTGTTGACAAATGCAAAGGGGGCTTTTCAAAAACCAACCCATGTCCAGCTCATTGTTTCTTGCAAGTGGTGTTTAATTATTAAGTTTATTAGCATTCTGAGTTCTATAAATAGCAAAGCAATGTAATTTATTTTCATCAAGTAATCAATAACATTTCTTCCTTAGCTCATTTGAGTTTTCTCTCTTTGAGAGTTTCTCCTTGGCATTCTGAGCCATAGAAGCTGATTCTCACCCTATCTGGGAAGCTTATGATCGGTGTGTTACTACCCTTCCACATATTTCAACAGATTTACAAATCGCTAACATCTTCACCAAATTAATGACACGTCAGAGACACGATTATCTTATTAGCACATTGATGCTTGTAAACTTCCAAGCATCAATTTGAGGGGGATGTATTTCATATTCACATTGCTCTGCCATTGCACTTTCATCTAAACCATATATAGAAATTGGCATAATTAATTCTTGATGAAAGTCTTTTCTGTAAGTGTCTAATTTTATTCAAATTTTGTCAACCTGGATACTGAAATAACCTCTGTAAATTAGAATTAAAAATCTGAATCACTGTTTGTTGGCATAATATAGTGGTACCGCATTACATGTAATTTTATTTTAAAAATGATATTAGTGCGGTTCAATATGAATCACACTAATATTGTTTTTAAAAGATGAAAAAAGGTACTTAGAGTGTGAGACATCCTATTAAGTTTCACACCAAACTTAACGTGGGAATCAATATCTCATATGAGTTTTGTATGGAAGGCAATACGTGGGAAGACCGAGACATTAGGTTGCATGCCATTTGGTTAGTGCTGAGAGAATGTTGATGCAAATATTAACATTATATCAAATTTCTAGGTAAAATTAAGATATTAATTCTCACACTTTATCCACCATATAGAATGCATCCTCATGTTGTGAAAGAATGTATAATCATGAAATAACTCCACCATATATTTCCCTGAATCAAATTATTTAGTTGAAATGAAAAATAAGACCTTTAAGGAAATGATAGTATTTTAGACCATCTATTTCCTATGAAAATTAATCTTGATAGTATTTCGAATGCACCCATACTTGATGCCTTTAAGAACCCACATGAAGATTTGAGAAGGAGTAAGAGACAATAAAAAAATAATTTTTTTTGGAAATTACTTTTATACGTATTTTGTAGAAAAAGTTTTAACCTTTTTTCAAGTCATATCTTCCTCTAATTTTGGTTTTTGGAACAAAGAAGTAATTCAAAATGAACTAAATTCGATTTTAAAATCTAACATTTGAAAGCTAGTTGATTTACCTCTAGGAATCAAGCTCATAAGTTGTAAATAGATTTTTAAAAGGAAGTATTTACCCAATCGTTCTATTGAAAAATACAAAGCTCGTATAGTAGCAAAAAGTTTTATACAAAAGAAAAATATTGATTACTTTAACACCTTTACTCTTGATGAGGATTTCCTCTATAATAGTTTTGATCACTTTATTCATAATCTAGTTATTCATCAAATGGATATAAAAATTGCCTTTTTAAAGAGTGATTTAGAAGAAGAAATTTATAAACCTAGAGTTTGCATTGTCTCTGGTCAAGAAAATACAATATGCAAACTTGTCAAATATATGAGATTGAAATAAGAACCTAAACAATGACATGAGAAATTTGATGCAGTTTGAATTCTCTTTTATTGAAATTGATAAATGTTTCTACACACAAATAGAAAATGGTGAATGCGTGATTACCTGCTTATATGTAGATGACATGCTTATCTTCAGAACATGTGATGCTATTATGTATAACACTAAGAGATTTCTTACTTGCAATTTTGATATGAAAGATATGGGGAATGCAAGTGTGGTCGTGAGAGTTAAAATCATAAGGAAGGATAAGAATATATTGCTTTCTCAAGAAAAAACATTATATCAACAAACTTCTTTGAAAGTTTGAACACTTTGACGCTAAACCTATGACCACCCTTTATGATAGTAACTCTCAGTTAAAGAGAAATAGAGGAGACCCTATGTCAAAATCTAAGTATGCTTAAATTATTGGGACTCTATTGCACATAATGAATTTCTTAAGGCCAGACATAACATTTGTTGTTGGCAAATTAAGTAGATATATACATAACCTTAATCATAAGCATTATACAACATTGTCTAGATTGATGAAATATTTGAGAGGTACCATGAATTATGGTATTCTGTATAGTTAATTTCTCATTGTGTTAAAAGGATATAAGGATACAAACTAGATTTCATATTCATATTAGATAAAGTCTACCAGTGGTTATGTATTCACACTGGTGGTGTTGTTACTTGGAGATCAGCCAAACAAACTATCACAGAGATCTACTATGGAGTTAGAGTTTATTGCTCTGGAATTGACTAGTAACGAGGTTGAGTGGTTAAGAAACTTCTTAGCGAGTATTCCTTTTGGTATAAAACCAACACCTTTAGTGTTAATGTATTGTGATAGCAAATCAACTATAAATATTGTTAAATATAACTCTTACAAGTTGAGACATAAAATGGTAAAACAACTATTGGAAAAATGAGTTATATCTATTGGATATGAGGTTAAAAGTGAATTTGATTGATCCTCCAATTGAACAATTGGGTAGAAAACTCATTTATGAAACACTAAGGGGAAAGACACTACAACGTACATTAAAATTGACAATGTGGGAACCTAACCTTTGTGATTAGAGACATCATAAAGAAGTTTATATGGGTAATAACAAGTCATTGTTAATTCTTTAACACTACCTTTCTTTTCCCATCCTATATGTGTGAAGTGTTAGACTACATTGAATGAGATGTTAAACTATGAAGCTTTTAATAATTTCATATCACTTTGGGGGGTGTATGTAATACGCGATATACTTGATGAAATCACCAATAGAAGTGGCAGGTCCACTTGTATAAGGCTAAGGTAAAATTTCTAGAGCACTCATGAATTATTAGGCGCAGACACGACCTAAATGCATTAGACTATAATAACAACGAAAGTTGTAAGGTGTAATGTGACAGGTAAACCTCTAATTTACATTAAAGAGATGATTGGTTCATAGAAGCTCTGATTCAACAACATACTGTATGATATGTTTGTCTACCTAAGACTTGGTTCATAATACAAAAGACACCAAATCTTATACATCTACATTAATGTTGTAAACCTAGTAAACTTTTGTTTATTTATTTTATTATAATTTGTTTTTCTGAAAATTCTTTCAAAATATATTGTAACATGCCTCAGCCTTAATTATCAATGCTACTTTTACAACACAAAGATTTGCATGGTTGAGAAAGAGTCGCAAACAGCTGCATCCTTACTGCTGCACTCACTATGGTCCTTTTCATGACATTTCTCAATGAGTGTGAGTGCAAGAAAATGTTCTTAACAATATCACCAGATTTACCTTTCAAAGTTTCAAACAAGAATCCATAATATTCAGCATTTAATGGAGGCAATGACAAGCAGGATCTGATTTAGCACATTATCTTCCGCTTACCTCAATTAATTTAGCATTTCTAATTTCTTACAAATCAACCTTCTCGATCAATGTTTCATTTGATTTTGGTTTCCTTGAGATATTTGAACCAGAAATCATATTGGAGAAATTTGTAAAATCTCTCATCCGAGATCTCACGATTTCAGCTCTTCCCCAAGTAATGGTAAATAAATTTGTGTTGGAACTAGGGGGTCAGTTAAGGACAAATTGATGGATCTTCACAGAATTGAATGTTATATATAATCCTTAAACCAAACTGAAATTTTTTTTATTCGATTGGGCCTGGTCTGTTGGAGTTGGGTCTGAGGCCTAACAAATACACATGGGAGAGTTCGATCACAATTTTTAGTATGATATCTGCAATCTACCAGTTAATTCTTAGAGTTCGATCACAATTTTTTTTTTTTTAATGACATCCATAATCAGCCTTGTGTTTTAGTTGTTTTAAGTAAAATTAGAAAAAGGTAAATAGTTGTTAAGGTAAGTACATACTAAATGTATAGATTATGCAGCTGAGAGCTTTGTTGACACATTCATGCGTGTAATATTTGTTATACATGCTGTCATGCATGCATTCCATTCCAGGAGAATTGCGTATCAAATTTGATGAGAAACATTTTCTTTCATTCATAGTGTCTTCTCTTTCTTTTTTCTTGCGGCCAAAATTTCATAATAAATACCGCACTAAGTTTCGTTATATTGATATTATCTATGAAATTCACCGTATCATCTTATGAATATCAGATGTTGATACAATACAAATGTAATTCATTTAAAAGGGCGACATATTAAATATTAAATAGATAGTTTTACAATAGAACAGATACATCATACATGGTTTTATAACAAATTCACTTAACAACTAATAATAAATTAAGTAATTTGATTTACTAACCTGTATATTTCAATTATATCACACGCACCAATGTTACATCATCAACTTTTATTTTTATTAAACGGATTTAACATTGATAGTTTTAACAATTGAAACCATTTCAGCTAAGCTTCACATCGATTTTTTCCTTTTTTCATTTTGGCAAGAGAATATAATAATTACTGAGAAATCTGGATCAATCCAGACAATTAAATCAAAAGAAAGGGATCAGTTCTATTTCTTTACTCAAGCATATTGTTAATAATTTTATTAGAAAAACAAAAGAAAGAAGGACCAGTTTTAATTGTATACTCAATGAACCCCCTTTTTTTGTTTAATAGAAGGTAATGGAGCAGTGTAAGTTCTGACTATAAATATATTAACTTTGAGGAAACAGACCATAGTAGACAAGAGTAATTGAGTAAGCTAGCTTAGTACGTACGTGGTTTTAAGTTAAGCAGAGAGTATGGGAAAGTGTAAAAGAATGGTTATAGCAGCAGCAATAATGGTGCTGCTGATTGGGACGTGGTTGGGTAGTGGAGAAGGTGCTAACATATGTAACGTAGATTCAAGTGAGTTAGAGGCTTGTCGTCCAGCAGTTACCGGTGATAATCCGCCACCACCAGATGAACAGTGTTGTGCTGCTTTACATCAGGTCAATCTGCCTTGTCTCTGCCAATACAAGAGTAAGCTACCTTCATTGCAAATTGACCCTAAAGAGGCTTTAGCCTTGCCTGCTAAATGTGGTATCGCTAACACCCCTCATTGTTGATGAGGTAATTAATCTTCTTTACCCTTAAGTGCCAATGTTTGGGTTGATCAAGTTTCATGATTCAATGTCTTTGTTTTGCAGTGAACCACTTAACAAAGGTCTCCTACGTATTACAATTTACAATAAGAGCACCTAGGTACCTCTTAGTCTCCAATACTTGCGTTCATGTGTTTCGTTAACACTTGTGAAAGCACTTGGTGCTCCTTAATAAGGGTGTTTTTTTTATCAATCTGTGTTTGCTTATATGTAGCAGTGTGAATCTGATGTCTTGCAAAAGGGTTTGAAATACAATAATACAGTACAGGATACAGTACCACAAACAGCTTCTATATCTTCACTGCACCCATAATCTTTATAAGAAACTCCTCAATGAGACGCCATTGTAATAACTAATTATTATATAAAGTAATGGTCTTCTTCATGATATTTATATTGTACTCTCAAAAGTCTAAAGTAATCGGTGATTTAGCTTCTTTAAACAAAGCCAAACTAACCACAATGATGAAAACATGCTAAGTATTTGAAACAAATTATCAAAGACCTTATCCGTGTTTCGTTGATAATTTGGTTTCCTTGAGATTTTTGAACCAGAAATCATCTAGTACATACTTCCAATCTCAACATCAATCTCATGATTTGAAGTCTGCTCCAAGTAATGGTAAATAGATTTGTGTAGGGAGTTAAGGACAAATTGATGGGTAATATCAGCTTTTTAGTTGTAAGCTCCACGTCCTAAGGATCTTCTGAGAATTGAATGTTAAATGAAGTGCACTTCAAATATTTTATCAATTAAGAAAACATATGCATTGCAAAAGAAATAATAAAAGAGTAAATTCGCCCTGCTAGATTTGAATGCCCATATATACCAATGCACACGAGAAAACAATATTAACACAAATTGAATTCTAATGCTCATATATAACCTTTTAAATTGATAACTGCATGCGTTGTATAGTTGACGCGGCTTGAGGTCGGAATTAAAAATGATTCACATGCCAATTTCCTAATTCATTCTTTAGAATTTGTATATTATAAATAGATAGATGGATCCATGCATGTACCAACTTTCCCTCCTCATAAGAATCACTTGAAAATATATTGATCAATTGCTTTCCTTTGGGTATTTTTGCCACAAGATGGTTGAGAAAGATTGAACACTTCAACAATCAAGAAAGTTTAGATTGGTTAAGTCTGTGGGAATCTCTCCGGTGAGCATATAAGATCTAATGATTCCAAGGTTGTCAAATTTCCAATGGATTGGGGAATAGTACCACTGAGTTTGTTTTAGGAATACCCCAGATTTTGTATATATATATTCTTAAATTTGTTTATATCAATCATCAAGTATTTTCACTAAAGGAATAAAAGTCTGAACTGTTCATAACCTTTTGTTTAGTGCCTAAGTAATTTTAGGATACGAAGATTAGGCTGTAAAAACAAAAGGGGAGCATACGTGTTCTAAAAGTCTGGTAGAACAATAAAAGTTTGATAAAAACATCCTGATCAAGGAACTCTTCTTCAACGTTCATAAATTCTATTTTGGTTATGCTTTGGGAGTAATGATCATATCATATTTGCGTACCTACCCCTGCGAATTCTGATCACAACTCATAGATCTCATTAGGACATCTCAGAAAGCAACTTATCGCTTAATTAAGAAATTAGTTCACAAATTATTTTGTGTATGAAAATGCATGAGAAACTATTTTCATGAAAATATTGAAAAATGATTCAGACATATGTCAAGCTTAAATTCAACTTCAAGGTCTGATAAAAAGAAACTTAAGGCAAAATACGTTTAAAGGATTTCCAACATCCATATCTCCTTTCAAGAAGCAGTAACGTTCACATCCTCCAAGCCTCTCTTAATACCAAGTAAATTTGAACATCAAATATACAAGAAAAACTCAAACAAGTTATTATTCAATCTCATTCTTGTTCATTTTCTTGTAAGACAAAGACCCTCATTACTTTCAAGTTCTGCCTCTGGCAGACTCGCGTCTTGTGACAAAAACTTAGTCTTTGAATTCAAATTATCTATTATTTGTACACTAAGTTAAAAAAACTTCTTTTCATTTGTAAAAGTCAGATGTGTTACGAGAATGAGTTTGTGTGTTGGGAAATACTTTGGCCTGAAGAAGCTTTCGAAACAATACTTGGGTTGAGCTAGGAGTGGCTTTTAGAAAGAAAACTTGGGATAAGCCAAAAGTGGATAGTGTCAAGAATACTTGTAGCACAAGTTTGATGCTGTTATTATTGTAAAGGAGATTTTACAATAGTGGAAATCCTTTAAGTTTGAAGGGACTGGATGTAGCTTCCGTGTTGGAAGTGAACCAGTATAAACTTTGTTTATCTCTTTCATTTATTACTTGTTTGATTACTTGTATTTTTATTCCGTTCGAAGCTTCGTGAAAAAGAGTCTAAGACTTATTCAACTCCTCTTCTAAGTCTGACTCTGAACCATCACTAATAACTATTCTTAATCAAATAAACAACACTCTGGCTATCATAAAAAACAGTAAAAACATCACGTGCGAGACCAAGTTTATTGACCAAATCTCGAATCCATTGAGCCTCTTTCACACTCTCTATTGTCGAATTATATTTTAACTTGGTTATGGATAATGTAACAATAAATTAGAGTGAAGCTTTCTAAGTCAGCAGAATTACAGAGAGTAAAGATGTAACAAAACAGAGATCTTCGTCTGTCAAGGTCTCTACCATAATTTGAATCAACAAAACCTGCAACTTCATTGGTTGTAGCTTTGCTTCTATCAAATACTAAGCAAATATTTGATGACTTTATGCTAAAGTCTTATGCTAAAGTCTAAGTACTACATGTGCAAATATGATAACTGTGTATACACTCTCGACAAGGACAACATTTGTATCTTATACTTACTCCTTTATGAGGATGATATTTTGCTAGCAAGCTCAAGCATAAAGGATATAGAGTTTTTCAAACAGACTCTGAAAATTTAGTTTGAAATGAAGGATTTGGGACAAAGACTTAGAATGCATCAGTCTAAGCCTATTGAAACTGCTTTAGGCTCTCTGTCAAAGCTCTCCGCTTCTTAATCACCCATAACTGACCAAGAAAGTGGCATATGTTGCAAGTCTGATTAGCAGGTTCATGGCTAATATGGCATGCTCATTGGAATGCTCTGAAGTGGATTCTGAGATATTTGAATAACATAACAAACTTTGGTTTAATGTACCAAAAAATGGCTCAAGGCAATGATCCTATCATTGGTTATGTGAATGTAGACTTTGCAGGCTGCATCTACATAAGAAAATCTCTCACTAGTTATGTTTTCAGTCTGTTTGGTACTGCAGTGTCCTGTAAAGCAAACCTGTAGGCTGTGGTGGCTTTGTCAACAACACAATCTGATTGCTCTAGCTGAATAAGTGAAGAAAGGTCTATGGTTGAAAGATCTAATTAGTGATCATAGAATAAACCAAGACAGTATAACAATGTTTTATGATAGCCAAAGTGTGATCCATTTGGAACCATCAAACTTACTATGAAAGGACTAAACAAATTGATGTGAAGTTTCATTTCATAAGGGAAATGATTGTGGAAAAAAAGTGAGAGACTAAAACTTTATAAGAAAATTGGCTAAGTATTGTAACTGTACGTGTAACAACTTCATGAATAATCATTTTTGCTACTCTACTATTCCCGTAGATGTAGGCTATCCTTGGTTGAACCACATTACTTATTACTTCTTGGTGTCCTCATTCCTCCCTATCTCTCTTTTACGTTTAATTGTTTTAAGTTTTTATGCATTGTAATATACTCTCTAATACCATGTATTTCCTGTTCAAGTTCTGTCTCTATTTTGTATGTGTTTTGTGGTGTCTTTTGTGTATCTTGGGACTAGATCATCATTAAAAGAATCAAAAGTAATACAGGTGAGAGCTTTGTTGAGACATTCATGCGTGTAATATTCCTTATACATGCTGTCATGCATGCATGCCATTCCAGGAGAATTGCGTATCAAATTTAATGAGAATCATTTTCTTTTATTCAGTGTTTATTCTGAGTTCATTATTATTCTCTTCTCTTTCTTTTTTTCTTGCGGCCAAAATTTCCTAATAAATACCGCACTAAGTTTCGTTATATTGATATTATCTATTGACCTTAAGTATGAAATTCATCGTATCATCTTATGAATATCAGATGTTGATTCAATACAAATATAATTCCTTTAATAGGGCCATATATCATGAGACATATTAAATATTAAATAGATAGTTTTACAATAGAACAGATACATCATACATGGTTTTATAACAAATTCACTTAACAACTAATAATAAATTAAGTAATTTGATTTACTAACCTGTATGTTTCAATTATATCACACGCACCAATGTTACATCATCAACTTTTATTTTTGTTAAACGGATTTAACATTGATAGTTTTAACAATTGAAACCATTTCAGCTAAGCTTCACATCGATTTTTTCCTTTTTTCATTTTGGCAAAAGAGAATATAATAATTACTGAGAAATCTGGATCAATCCAGACAATTAAATCAAAAGAAAGGGATCAGTTCTATTTCTTTACTCAAGCATATTGTTAATAATTTTATTAGAAAAACAAAAGAAAGAAGGACCAGTTTTAATTGTATACTCAATGAACCCCCTTTTTTTGTTTAATAGAAGGTAATGGAGCAGTGTAAGTTCTGACTATAAATATATTAACTTTGAGGAAACAGACCATAGTAGACAAGAGTAATTGAGTAAGCTAGCTTAGTACGTACGTGGTTTTAAGTTAAGCAGAGAGTATGGGAAAGTGTAAAAGAATGGTTATAGCAGCAGCAATAATGGTGCTGCTGATTGGGACGTGGTTGGGTAGTGGAGAAGGTGCTAACATATGTAACGTAGATTCAAGTGAGTTAGAGGCTTGTCGTCCAGCAGTTACCGGTGATAATCCGCCACCACCAGATGAACAGTGTTGTGCTGCTTTACATCAGGTCAATCTGCCTTGTCTCTGCCAATACAAGAGTAAGCTACCTTCATTGCAAATTGACCCTAAAGAGGCTTTAGCCTTGCCTGCTAAATGTGGTATCGCTAACACCCCTCATTGTTGATGAGGTAATTAATCTTCTTTACCCTTAAGTGCCAATGTTTGGGTTGATCAAGTTTCATGATTCAATGTCTTTGTTTTGCAGTGAACCACTTAACAAAGGTCTCCTACGTATTACAATTTACAATAAGAGCACCTAGGTACCTCTTAGTCTCCAATACTTGCTTTCATGTGTTTCGTTAACACTTGTGAAAGCACTTGGTGCTCTGTAATAAGGGTTTTTTTTTATCAGTCTGTGTTTGCTTATAAGTAGCAGTGTGAATCTGATGTATTGCAAAAGGGTTTGAAGTACAATAATACAGTACAGGATACAGTACCACAAACAGCTTCTATATCCTCACTGCACCCATAATCTTTATAAGAACTCCTCAATGAGACGCCATTGTAATAACTAATTATTATATAAAGTAATGGTCTTTTCTTGATATTTATATTGTACTCTCAAAACTCGAAAGTAATCGGTGATCTAGCTTCTTTAAACAAAGCCAAACTAACCACAAAGATGAAAACATGCTAAGTATTTGAAACAAATTATCAAAGACCTTATCCGTGTTTAGTTGATAATTTGGTTTCCTTGAGATTTTTGAGCCAGAAATCATCTAGTACATACTTCCAATCTCAACATCAATCTCATGATTTGAAGTCTGCTCCAAGTAATGGTAAATAGATTTGTGTACCGAGTTAAGGACAAATTGATGGGTAATATCAGCTTTTTAGTTGTAAGCTCCACGTCCTAAGGATCTTCTGAGAATTGAATGTTAAATGAATTGAATTCACATGCCAATTTCCTAATTCATTCTTTAGAATTTGTATATTATAAATAGATAGATGGATTCATGTATGTACCAACTTTCCCTCATAAGAATCAATTGAAAATGTATTGATCAATTGCTTTCCTTTAGGTATTTTCGCCACAAGATGGTTGAGAAAGATTGAACACTTCAATAATCAAGAAAGTTCAGATTGGTTAAGTCTGTGGGTATCTCTCTGGTGAGCATATTTGAAGAAAGATCTAATGATTCCAAGTTTGTCAAATTTCCAATGGATTGGGGAATAGTACCACTGAGTTTGTTTTAGGAATACCCCATATATATATATATTCTTGAATTTGTTTATATCAATCATCAAGTATTTTCGTTAAAGGAATAAAAGTCTAAACTGCTTATAATATTTTTTTAGTGTCTAAGTAATTCCAACATACAAAGATTAGGCTGTAAAAACAAAAGGGGAGCATACGTGTTCTAAAAGTGTGGTAAAAAACCAAAAGTTTGATAGAAGCATCCTGATCAAAGAACTTTTCTTCAACGTTCATAAATTCTACTTTGGTTAATTATGTTTTGGGAGTAATGATCATATCATATTTACATACCTACCCCTGTGAATTCTGATCACAAGTCATAGATCTCATTAAGACATCTCAAAAGCAACCTATCGCTCAATCAAGAAATTAGTTCATGAATTGTTTTGTGCATGAAAATGCATGAGAAACTATTTTCGTGAAAATATTGAAAAATGATTCAGACCTCTCTCAAGCTTAAGTTCAACTTCTAGGTCTGAAATAAGAAGCTTAAGGCAAAATACCTTCAAAAGATTCCAAACGTCCAAATCTCCTTTCAAGAAGCAATGACGGTCACATCCTCCAAGCCTCTATAAATAGCAAGGAAATTTGAACATCAAATATACAAGAAAAACTCAAACAATCTCTTCAAGTTATTATTCAATCTCATTCTTGTTCATTTTCTTGTAAGACAAAGACCCTCATTACTTTCAAGTTCTGCCTCTGGCAGACTCAGCTCTTGTGAATTCAAATTATCTATTATCTATACACTAAGTTCTAAAAACTTCTTTTCATTTGTAAAAGTCAGGTGTCTTACGAGAACGAGTTTATGTGTTGGGAAAACTTTGGCCTGAAGAAGCTTTCGAAAGAATACTTGGGTTGAGCTAGGAGTGACTTTTTGAAAGAATACTTGGCATAAACCAAAAGTGGCTAGTGTCAAAAATACTTGTAGCATAGGTCTGATGCTGTTATTGTAAAGGAGATTTTACAATAGTGGAAATCCTTCAAGTTTAAAGGGATTGGACATAGCTTCCGTGTTGGAAGTGAACCAATATAAACTCTGTGTGTTTATCTCTCTTATTCATTACATGTTTGATTACTTGCATTTTAATTCCGTTCAAAGCTTTGTGAAAAAGTGTCTAGGACTTATTCAATTTCTCTTCTAACTCTGACTCTGAACCATCACTAACAACTATTCTTAATCAAATAAACAACACTCTGGCTATCATAAAAAACAGTAAAAACATCATATGCGAGACCAAGTTTATTGACCAAATCTTGAATCCATTGAGCCTCTTTCACACTCTCTATTGCCGAATTGTATTTTACTTTGGTTATGGATAATGTAACAATAAATTGGAGTGAAGCTTTCTAACTCAGCGGAATTACAGAGAGTAAAGATGTAACAAAACAGAGATCTTCATCTGTCAAGGTCTCTACCATAATTTGAATCAACAAAACCTACAACTTCATTGGTTGTAGCTTGGCTTCTATCAAATACTAAGCCAATATTTGATGATTTTATGCTAAATTCTTCTGCTAAAGTCTGGGTTATACATATGAAACTATGAAATCTATGTATACATTCTCGACAAGGACAACATTTGTATCTTATTATACTTACTCCTTTATGAGGATGATATTTTGCTAGCAAGCTCAAGCATAAAGGATATAGAGTTTTTTAAACAGACTCTGAAAATAGAGTTTGAAATGAAGGATTTGGGACCAGTCAGAAAGATATTGGGAATGGACACTATTAGGAACAGAAACAAATGAGAACCCTTCTTATCTCAGTAAGGGTATTTGAAGAAGGTTGTTGAAAGACTTAGAATGCATCAATCTAAGCCTGTTGAAACTACTTTAGGCTCTCTGTCAAAGCTCTCAGCTTCTCAATCACCCATAACCATGAAAGTGGCCTATGCTGTAAGTTTGATTAGCAGGTTCATGGCTAATATGGCATGCTCATTGGAATGCTCTAAAGTGGATTCTGAGATATATGAATGACATAACAAACTTTAGTTTAATGTACCAAAAAATGGCTCAAGGCAATGATCCTATCACTGGTTATGTGGATGTAGACTTTGTAGGCTGCATTTACATAAGAAAATCTCTCACTGGTTATGTTTTCAGTCTGTTTGGTACTGCAGTGTCCTAGAAAACAAACTTGTAGTCTATGGTGGGTTTGTCAACAACAGAGTCTGATTGTTCTAGCTGAATAAGTGAAGAAAGGTTTGTGGTTGAAAGATCTAATTAGTGATCTTAGAATAAACCAAGACAGTATTACAATTTTTTATGATAGCCAAAGTGTGATCCATTTGGAAAACGATCACACTTACTATGAAAGGACTAAACAAATTGATGTGAAGTTTCATCTCATAAGGGAAATGATTGTGAAAAAAAAGTGAGAGACTAAAACTTTCTTAGAAAATTGGCTAAGTATTGTAAGTGTGTAACAACTTTATTAATAATCATTTTTGCTATTCTACTCTTCCCATAAATGTAAGCTATCATTGGCTGAACCACATTATTTATTACTTCTTGGTGTTCTTATTCCTCAGTATCTCTCTTTTATGTTTAATTGTTTTAAGTTTGTATGCATCGCAATATACTCTATTTTACCATGTATTTCCTGTTCAACTTTCTCAATTTTGTATGTGTTTTGTGGTGCCTTTTATGTTTCTTGTGACCAGATCATCATTAAAAGAATCAAAAGTAAATGAATACAGGTGAGAGCTTTGTTGAGACATTCATGCGTGTAATATTCCTTATACATGCTGTCATGCATGCATACCATTCCAGGAGAATTGCGTATCAAATTTAATAAGAATCATTTTCTTTCATTCAGTGTTTATTCTGAGTTCATTATTATTCTCTTCTCTTTCTTTTTTCTTGAGGCCAAAATTTCATAATAAATACCGCACTAAGTTTCGTTATATTGATATTATCTATTGACCTTAAGTATGAAATTCATCGTATCATCTTATGAATATCAGATGTTGATTCAATACAAATATAATTCATTTAATAGGGCCATATATCATGAGACATATTAAATATTAAATAGATAGTTTTACAATAGAACAGATACATCATACATGGTTTTATAACAAATTCACTTAACAACTAATAATAAATTAAGTAATTTGATTTACTAACCTGTATGTTTCAATTATATCACACGCACCAATGTTACATCATCAACTTTTATTTTTGTTAAACGGATTTAACATTGATAGTTTTAACAATTGAAACCATTTCAGCTAAGCTTCACATCGATTTTTTCCTTTTTTCATTTTGGCAAAAGAGAATATAATAATTACTGAGATCAATCCAGGGTTCTGAACTCAATGACAATTAAATCAAAAGAAAGGGATCAGTTCTATTTCTTTACTCAAGCATATTATTAATAATTTTGTTCGAAAAAAAAAGAAAGAAGGACCAGTTTTAATTGTATACTCAATGAACCCCCTTTTTTTGTTTAATAGAAGGTAATGGAGCAGTGTAAGTTCTGACTATAAATATATTAAGTTTGAGGAAACAGACCATAGTAGACAAGATTATTTGAGTAAGCTAGCTTAGTACGTACGTGGTTTTACGTTTAGCAGAGAGTATGGGAAAGTGTAAAAGAATGGTTATAGCAGCAGCAATAATAGTGCTGCTGATTGGGACGTGGTTGGGTAGTGGAGAAGGTGTTAACATATGTAACGTAGATTTAAGTGAGTTAGAGACTTGTCTTCCAGCAGTTACAGGTGATAATCCGCCACCACCAGATGAACAGTGTTGTGCTGCTTTACATCAGGTCAATCTTCCTTGTCTCTGCCAATACAAGAGTAGGCTACCTTCATTGCGAATTGACCCTAAAGAGGCTTTAGCCTTGCCTTCTAAATGTGGTATCGCTAACGCCCCTCATTGTTGATGAGGTAATTAGTCTTCTTTACCCTTAAGTGCCAATGTTTGTGTTGATCAAGTTTCATGATTCAATGTCTTTGTTTTGCAGTGAACCACTTAACAAAGGTCTCCTACGTATTACAATTTACAATAAGAGCACCTAGGTACCTGTTAGTCTCCAATAATTGCTTTCATGTGTTTCGTTAACACTTGTGAAAGCATTTGGTGCTCCTTAATAAGGGTTTTTTTTAATCAATCTGTGTTTGCTGATATGTAGCAGTGTGAATCTGATGTTTTGCAAAAGGGTTTGAAGTACAATAATACAGAAGGAGTCTCCACCTTCATGCTCCACTCAGAATACTCTAGTCGGATTCACTCGGGAGTGTTGCACGATCGTCATTTATTATACTGATATCTAGAGTCAAACCTCACTCGGTAACTCATTCAGAGACCGAATCCTTTCACACGGCTTTTCACTCGGAAAATCAATCAAAGTCCGACTCATCCTTCTAGCGGTATCTCACTTGATATTTAACTCTAAAACCGACCAACACTCATTCGGTCACACACACACGGTATTCGCGCCTAATCTCTCTCAGAGAATACCTTAACCATCCATTACTCAGAAATAACCTCCTTAATCAATTTCACTCGGAGTTATCCGAACTCCTCAACACTCGGAGGAATTCACCAAGTTAAGTCACTCGGACTTATGAAATACTTAGCCACTCAGCATACTTATTACCCTATTCGCTCGGAATAGGTATCCATGTTCACTCGGAAAACTTATACAACTTATATACTTAGATTATTTCTTATCTGAACCATCAACAACTCTTCACTTGTCAGAGTTTCACTCGGGTTTCCACTCGGGCATAAGCAATCTCCTCTCTCCACTCGGGGTTTACTTATATTTTCACTCTACCTATTTTCACTTAACCACCAATAGGCTTACCTTAACTCAAAATACATTTCACTCAAACCCATAAGGTCAACACCACTCAGGAATAGCCCAGTAGAGTATATCTCACTCGACATGGACATCCAGCATCATATTTCACTCGGTATCTATTCGCTTAGCGTTATTCATTCCTCACCATTCATATTCAATCCAAATAATGACTTAACCATCAACATATACATGTGTAAAGATTCCGAATCATTAACTCTAACACTATTTCATACTTCAACACTCCTCCAATGATCAACAGCGCATTCAGTCGATAAGAAGCATCAAATCAATATAAAACACTTATACATATATATATATATCTATTCATTCACTCGGAATACGTAGTATCTTAACATCATTCATCCACCAATCCTCATTACCCGATACAAGTACATGACTTCAATGTAAATCATAGATATATAAAAGCATGCACTCGGATTCCAATACATATGTATTTATATTCATTATACAACATGCTATACGAGCCGGCCAAGGCCGTAATACATTAAACACACTCGGTACATTACATCATGTACAAAGCCTCATCATAAAAACCCTACACTCGGGTTTAAGGCCATCACATCATTCCAGTCGGACCTGCACATACTGAAAAAAATGGTGTAGGGGTGAGCTTTACATATTAAATGACAGATATTGGCTCGGATTAATCTCAGAATCCACAACACAATTATATATATATATATATATATATATCATCAATCATCACAACACACACTGCCATCCAATATGGACAATCACAAACATCTTCCGCTCGGGTTTCTTACTCATTTCACTCGGCTATAAAGCCTAACGTCCTCATCAATAATACAATCCCTCAATCGGATTTCACCTCAAGTCTACCCCAGTACTTATATCAACAATACTCACACTCCGAGCCACACTCAAGGAGTCTGCCTGAGCTCAGCTCCAGGACTTAATCACATTCAACACATTCAATTTCATTAAACACATATTTAACATCATGTATTGCATGTATTTATTCATACCATTACCCACATAGGGACCAATGACAAGCCACACAATGCACTCGGCAATCATAACACAAATAACATGCATCTCATGCATTAACGCACATCATCACAAATATCATCATACATCTCTTGGACGAATGATCATGCACATCTTAAATAATAAGCATCAATCCGGGTTCAACTCAACAACATACAGCATCCAACAAAACACAACACAGTGCAATAATGTCACCCAGAAACCCGTCCATAAACTATGCATTTGGGATGCAAAGCCCCCTACCTGAAATGACGTTCCAGTAGCCACATGACCACTCGGCCCAGCCACAGTAGCACTCTGCTCGGCATTCCAGCAGTGGGAAGAGCCACACAGCTTCCTAGTCAATCAGTAACACGCTTCTCAACAACCAAGTATCAAACATCACCCTTTCGCTCAAGCCACACATACACTCGTTTGAGCGAAAAGGGTCCAGTGACCATTTCTTCACTGGCTCGCTCAAGCGTGGCCATTCTCGCTTGAGCGAGATACGCCCAGTAGCTCCCCTGAACGCAACACACTCACAGCATCAACACTCCAAGCTCCACTCTACTCTGCCATCCGGTCGGTGGAGAGACCTCCAGGCACAGCACCGTCCTCACCACCATGGAGGACAACCAAGCTTCCATGCATGCACCATACCATGCATGCCTTCTTCTTCACAACAGCACCATACACCTTCAACAACAGTGGAGGACCACCATGCCTCCATGCAACATGCATGTCTTTATCCACACAAGAGAAGCACAGCCTCATCAACAGTGAACCATCGTGCATCCACAACCGAGGCGCACACACACCCACGCTGCAGCAGGCTCTAACCGAGCCCATCATATGAAGGAGAAGAAGAAGAAGAAGACGAAGGGGAAGCACCAGGGAACCAAAGGAAGAACCCAACCTCCAAATCACGCAGCCACACGCTGTTTCCTCCACCATGCTGTTCCTCACACAGCCACACCATTCCACTCGGTCTAACACAGCTTGTGAGTGGAAGAAGATGATGAAGGAGAGGACGAAGGAGCAGGAGCTCCAACAAGTTCTAGAGAGAAGGAGGAGCGTTTCTCCTCCCTCCAGAACATGCAACACGAGAGAGTGAGAGGGAAACCAAAACTTATCTTCACACTCACACTCTCCCACTCAGCCTCATCATCACGCTGCCCAGAGACAGCCCATCCTCATTAATGCAAGTCCCAATCCAACTAAAGCCATCAGCCATCAACGTGGGGTCCACGCGGGAAGGAAGGGAAAAGAGAGAGAACCGAAGCTTCTCTCATGGTCCAAGGGGCACCAATGTCCTTTCCCCATTATTATTATTATAATCATTATTCAATAATTAATCTAATTAACCATTAAATTCCAATTAACCATCAACTAAACCAATCATAATCCTTAATCCTGAATTTAACCTTAATTAGCAATTAATTAAAAATCAGGATGTTACAACCTACATATATACAACATATACTTAATAATAATTTTTATATTAAAGGTATTTTTAACCTATTTTAATTTTAATTCATAGTGTATTTATAAACTATACTATATTAAAAATTATATTTCTTTATAAAACTATATATAAAAGCTAAAAATACCAATTTGAATAGAAAGACTATTTTAAAAACTCAACGTATTTAATTAAATATGTTTTTGAAAATGCCTTGAATTAATCTTTATATTAATTAGGTCGGATCACAACCAATTCTTAAATAGGTTAGGTTATATACCCCCCACAGACGACTTGACCAATTCTCATTTGTAACTATGACTAATTCTTTATATATATATATATTGTTTATTTAGATAAATATAATATTTTCTATCTCATAATTAAATATTCAGTCTCTATTTCCGCTACCTATATTACATATCACTCATTAAAACTGTGGAATAAGGGTGTTCGCAGTACGGTTTTGAAAAAAAAAAGCCGAATTTCATAACAAGCAAGCGTGTTTGATTTGATTTGAATGGAATAAAATGAAAAAACACACCAAGCCAAACCATTATGGGTTGGATTGATTTGGTTTAACAATTTTAAACATTCCTTTTTGAATATTATACACTATGAAATTATATATAGTTTATCATAATTTTACCATTTTTCCAAACAATTTATTGTACTAAAATTATAGAAGGTAAATAGTTAAGTACAGAATAAATAATTTTGACAGAAGATCGTCAAATTGGTTGTCACACTACGAGACTGACAAAAGGTCCATCTATGTATCAAGAAGCTGTGCCACAACAATTAATTAGATTAACAAGTAATTAATGATGAAGTTTTAAAATATTCTCACTATAATGACCCAGGTTAATAATACCTTACTGTAGGTGATAATTAAGAAATAAATTTCCCCTGCAATTTCCCCATTTCCAACAACTTTTTTTTATTAAATGTGCTAAGGATTAGTTGTTAATTTTATGTTGTTTTCCTTGATTTAATGCTAAAATCTTCAATTGATTCATAATTAACAATTCATTAATTGATTTGAGTAGTTTTGATGTGTTTTGATATGTTGAAAAGGATAAAAGAAGAGAAAAAGAGAATCAGCTTTATTTCCGCTCAATTTCAAACCACCAATTTTAATTTCACTATTGCTTTCTTTATGGTTGGAGTAAATTGAACTTTTGATATCATGTTCCTAACATCTATAACTGCATTTGGAACAGTTGTATCATGTTTTCGAGTTGACTATAGATACTTACTTGCACTTACGAGCCATTGTTTGTTGAGGCCAACAAACTGAAAAGAAATGGTTGCTTCGCCCCTACAAACAGTGGCCCGTAGGAGTGAGCTGCTCGCAGAAAGGCTCACTTAAATGCTCTAAAGTATATTTTTGGGGTATATCTTTGGATAGAGGAGTGAAGCTTAGAACTTTTGGAGAACTTCTTCATACTTTAAGAGCTTGGAGCTTTGTTTTAGGCTTACTTCTTCATCTCTTTTGTTGGGATTGAATAAACTCATTTTTATTTATGATTTTGTAGTGAATATTTGTTTTTTACACATTAATACCATATTAGCATATCTTTTCTCATGCCTAATGCTTACTTCTATTCATGAGAATGTTATTTTTGTGTTTGAGTTACCAAACGGATTTTGAGATTGAAATGTCCATTAAATTTTTCTAGAAATAGAATTGATTTTAATAGTTGTTAAAGTATTGTCTCAATGCAAGCCTTAATATTAGATTGTTAAGGGAATGAGACTTGATATTTGAATTTAGAATCAATTCATTAAGAAATTAGGTTTAGTGACTTTTATACCATATTAATTTGATTTAATGCCTAACTATATAGAATCTGATCTCAAATGAGTAAATAGGATGAAGAAGTCGAATTCCAATATGTTTTAGTAATTGTTTTCTCTTTTTTTTATTATTTTACACTCTTGAAATCAAACACTTTCAAACCAATCAATCAATGAACAAAACTTTAAACATATTTCACATATATTTGTTTTGATTCATACGCAAGTATCTTATGATATACTTATAAAGGTAAAGTTCACACGCAAAAGAGTGGTTAATAGTGTGATTAAAACTTTGACAAATCTTTTGTAAAAACAACTAATTAGACCCGTTTGAGCTTTTCAAAAACAGTTAGAAAACAAAAAAAATTATCAACTAGTTAAGAGCCATGTCTAAGTTTTTGCAAACTTTAAAAATGAAAATAAGTAAGATAACAATGTTAATAAATTAAGAAAAAGAGATGGTACACAAACACATTATATTAATTCACCTCTCAATTGATCACTAAGAAAAGTGTAACTCGCATTTTCTTACAAAAATCTTAAATATTCTTTCGCAACTTAACCTATATCTAGAATAACAACCCAAATATTTAAATGATACCCTTCTACAATGCTAATTTGAATTCCTGGACATTATTAGAATTCTTCCACATATAAATCCATTCGTGCCATTCGTGCTTGGTCTCTATGTTTATGCACTTTCCGTGCTGCTTCCTCACATGTTAGAACAGTGATGAGTGCATTATTCTTCTCTTTTCTCCCTTTTCCTTCTTTATTGACATTAAGTGCGAAGTTCATCATATCACACGTACCATTCTCACATCATCAACTTTTATCATTATTATTAAACGGATTTAAAATTGAAACCATTTCAGCTCAGCTTCACATCGATTCTTCGTGATTTTGTTTTGGCAAAGAAACAATTTTGGATAAGAGAATATAACAATGAGTGTACCACAATATATCAATGACAAAAAAAAGGATCAGTTCTGTTTCTTTACTCAAGCATATAGTCATTATTCATTTTATTAAACAACAAAAGAAACAAGTATACATCTTTTTGACAACTAAACACGTGTGGAAACAGAATGCAAAACCGGGAAACTTCTTTGTTTGAATAGAGTCACAATGATCAAATTCTAGGCACAATTAATTAACCCCTTTTTGTTTAGTGGAAAGTAATGGGCCAGTGTAAGTTTGTTTTATGATGATTACTCATTTTTCTAATTAACTCCTTTCTGTTTAGTAGAAAGTAATGGGCCAGTGAACTAAACATGATCCCTATAAATATATTAACTTGTGGAAACAGAACATAGTAGACAAGAGTAATTAATTAAGCTAGCTTAGTACCTGGCTTAAAGTTAAGGAGAGTATGGCAAAGTGTAACACAATGGTAATAGCATTAGCAACAGTATTAGTACTGTTGCTGATTGATGGTGGAGAAGGTTTTGAAATATGTAACATAGATTCAAGTCAGTTAAATTTGTGTCGTGTAGCAGTTACTGGTCCAAATCCGCCACCACCAGATCAAAAATGTTGTGAAGTCATTCGTCAGGCCAATCTGCCTTGTCTCTGCCAATACAAGTCATTGCTACCTTCAATTGGAATCGACCCCAAAAATGCGTTTGCTTTGCCTCCTAAATGTGGTATCAACAACCCTCCTCAATGTTGAGGTAATTGATCTTCTTTAGCCCACATGCTTGTATCTGAGTTGATCAAGTTTGATGACTCTAGTGTCTTTGTTTTGCAGTGAAGTGAAGCACTTAATAAAGGTCTTGTCACCTACCTCTTAGTCTTCATTTGCTTTCATGTGTTTAGTTAACACTTAAGAAGCTTGTAAGACAGCATTTGGTGCACCTCTATAATAAAGGTGTAGGGGTAGGTTGTTTTAATAAATGTGTTTTGCTCATAAGTTGGCAAGTGTTTGTCTGATGTATGGCAAGAGTGTTTGAGGTACAAGAATAGAGAATATCATTACTACTTATTTTCCCTCCACGTCTACAAGAGTAGTAACAAGTCTTATCATTTCCTCTGGCTGAAACTTGTAATAATATGTTTGATGAAATGTTTGGTTCTGAACTCAAAAGCAGAATATTATATACAGAGTATAACCAATTAATATAGATAGTAATGGTCTTCTTCAGGGAATTTCTCAATTAATGAGTACCACGAAATGTGTGCTTTGTAATTGGTGATTAGCTTCTTTAAACAAAGCCAACAAATTACATGGGACGAGAACATACTATGTAAACTAGTTCTTAACAGTATCACAATGGCAGATTTAGCTTTCAAATTTCAAACAAGAATCCAAAAGAATTCCATTATAATGTCAATGACAAGTCTGTTAAATTTGGTTTTCCTCGCCTTCTCGATGTATCAAGCCAGCAAAGACTGCATCAGGAATAAATAATTAATCCTCAAGAGCTGAATCACAGGAAAATTTATCCTGCCAGATTTTAATGACCATATCCACCAATGCACACGAGAAAACAATACTGAGACGATTTTGAATTCTAATGTTTGAATGCACAAGGATGACTTTGTTAATTTTTTTGCTCCCACAAAAGCACGTTCAAGATCTTGTTCAGTTAGCTAGTTAGCTGTGGAAGTTAATATCAAATATAAGCATGATGAAGAAACATTCCTTAAAGATCCTACTTTATATCGAAAGCTGGTTGGGAGCCTTATCTACCTCAAAAATACTAGACCATACATTTCTTATGCTGTTTATACAGTTAGTAAGTTTATGCAATCTACTCAGCATCTCCACTTCAAGACGGTGCCACGCATCATCAAATATCTTTATCGTACCCCAAATCGTGGCCCTTTTCCCCCTAATGGTTCATCAATGCAACTCTGGGCCTATAGTGATTCTGATTGGGCTGCCTATATACTGGACAGTCTACTTTAGGATAGTGTATGTTCTTTGGTGGTGCTCCCATTTCTTGGAAATGCAAAAAACTAAGAATCTGTATCTAAGTCATCCATTGAAGCTGAGTATCGTGCAATGTGTATTGCGTGCTCTCTGAGATACTTTGGTTGCGTGGCCTTCTTCATGAAATTCGTTTCTCACAACGTGAACCCACTCCAGTGCATGCTAACAACATAAGTGCCATCAAAATCACATCTAATCCTGTTTACCACAAGTGTACAAAGCACATAGAAGCTGATTCTCACCCTATCTGGGAAGCTTATGATCGGTGTGTTACTACCCTTCCACATATTTCAACAGATTTACAAATCGCTAACATCTTCACCAAATTAATGACACGTCAGAGACACGATTATCTTATTAGCACATTGATGCTTGTAAACTTCCAAGCATCAATTTGAGGGGGATGTATTTCATATTCACATTGCTCTGCCATTGCACTTTCATCTAAACCATATATAGAAATTGGCATAATTAATTCTTGATGAAAGTCTTTTCTGTAAGTGTCTAATTTTATTCAAATTTTGTCAACCTGGATACTGAAATAACCTCTGTAAATTAGAATTAAAAATCTGAATCACTGTTTGTTGGCATAATATAGTGGTACCGCATTACATGTAATTTTATTTTAAAAATGATATTAGTGCGGTTCAATATGAATCACACTAATATTGTTTTTAAAAGATGAAAAAAGGTACTTAGAGTGTGAGACATCCTATTAAGTTTCACACCAAACTTAACGTGGGAATCAATATCTCATATGAGTTTTGTATGGAAGGCAATACGTGGGAAGACCGAGACATTAGGTTGCATGCCATTTGGTTAGTGCTGAGAGAATGTTGATGCAAATATTAACATTATATCAAATTTCTAGGTAAAATTAAGATATTAATTCTCACACTTTATCCACCATATAGAATGCATCCTCATGTTGTGAAAGAATGTATAATCATGAAATAACTCCACCATATATTTCCCTGAATCAAATTATTTAGTTGAAATGAAAAATAAGACCTTTAAGGAAATGATAGTATTTTAGACCATCTATTTCCTATGAAAATTAATCTTGATAGTATTTCGAATGCACCCATACTTGATGCCTTTAAGAACCCACATGAAGATTTGAGAAGGAGTAAGAGACAATAAAAAAATAATTTTTTTTGAAAATTACTTTTATACGTATTTTGTAGAAAAAGTTTTAACCTTTTTTCAAGTCATATCTTCCTCTAATTTTGGTTTTTGGAACAAAGAAGTAATTCAAAATGAACTAAATTCGATTTTAAAATCTAACATTTGAAAGCTAGTTGATTTACCTCTAGGAATCAAGCTCATAAGTTGTAAATGGATTTTTAAAAGGAAGTATTTACCCAATCGTTCTATTGAAAAATACAAAGCTCGTATAGTAGCAAAAAGTTTTATACAAAAGAAAAATATTGATTACTTTAACACCTTTACTCTTGATGAGGATTTCCTCTATAATAGTTTTGATCACTTTATTCATAATCTAGTTATTCATCAAATGGATATAAAAATTACCTTTTTAAAGAGTGATTTAGAAGAAGAAATTTATAAACCTAGAGTTTGCATTGTCTCTGGTCAAGAAAATACAATATGCAAACTTGTCAAATATATGAGATTGAAATAAGAACCTAAACAATGACATGAGAAATTTGATGCAGTTTGAATTCTCTTTTATTGAAATTGATAAATGTTTCTACACACAAATAGAAAATGGTGAATGCGTGATTACCTGCTTATATGTAGATGACATGCTTATCTTCAGAACATGTGATGCTATTATGTATAACACTAAGAGATTTCTTACTTGCAATTTTGATATGAAAGATATGGGGAATGCAAGTGTGGTCGTGAGAGTTAAAATCATAAGGAAGGATAAGAATATATTGCTTTCTCAAGAAAAAACATTATATCAACAAACTTCTTTGAAAGTTTGAACACTTTGACGCTAAACCTATGACCACCCTTTATGATAGTAACTCTCAGTTAAAGAGAAATAGAGGAGACCCTATGTCAAAATCTAAGTATGCTTAAATTATTGGGACTCTATTGCACATAATGAATTTCTTAAGGCCAGACATAACATTTGTTGTTGGCAAATTAAGTAGATATATACATAACCTTAATCATAAGCATTAGACAACATTGTCTAGATTGATGAAATATTTGAGAGGTACCATGAATTATGGTATTCTGTATAGTTAATTTCTCATTGTGTTAAAAGGATATAAGGATACAAACTAGATTTCATATTCATATTAGATAAAGTCTACCAGTGGTTATGTATTCACACTGGTGGTGTTGTTACTTGGAGATCAGCCAAACAAACTATCACAGAGATCTACTATGGAGTTAGAGTTTATTGCTCTGGAATTGACTAGTAACGAGGTTGAGTGGTTAAGAAACTTCTTAGCGAGTATTCCTTTTGGTATAAAACCAACACCTTTAGTGTTAATGTATTGTGATAGCAAATCAACTATAAATATTGTTAAATATAACTCTTACAAGTTGAGACATAAAATGGTAAAACAACTATTGGAAAAATGAGTTATATCTATTGGATATGAGGTTAAAAGTGAATTTGATTGATCCTCCAATTGAACAATTGGGTAGAAAACTCATTTATGAAACACTAAGGGGAAAGACACTACAACGTACATTAAAATTGACAATGTGGGAACCTAACCTTTGTGATTAGAGACATCATAAAGAAGTTTATATGGGTAATAACAAGTCATTGTTAATTCTTTAACACTACCTTTCTTTTCCCATCCTATATGTGTGAAGTGTTAGACTACATTGAATGAGATGTTAAACTATGAAGCTTTTAATAATTTCATATCACTTTGGGGGGTGTATGTAATACGCGATATACTTGATGAAATCACCAATAGAAGTGGCAGGTCCACTTGTATAAGGCTAAGGTAAAATTTCTAGAGCACTCATGAATTATTAGGCGCAGACACGACCTAAATGCATTAGACTATAATAACAACGAAAGTTGTAAGGTGTAATGTGACAGGTAAACCTCTAATTTACATTAAAGAAATGATTGGTTCATAGAAGCTCTGATTCAACAACATACTGTATGATATGTTTGTCTACCTAAGACTTGGTTCATAATACAAAAGACACCAAATCTTATACATCTACATTAATGTTGTAAACCTAGTAAACTTTTGTTTATTTATTTTATTATAATTTGTTTTTCTGAAAATTCTTTCAAAATATATTGTAACATGCCTCAGCCTTAATTATCAATGCTACTTTTACAACACAAAGATTTGCATGGTTGAGAAAGAGTCGCAAACAGCTGCATCCTTACTGCTGCACTCACTATGGTCCTTTTCATGACATTTCTCAATGAGTGTGAGTGCAAGAAAATGTTCTTAACAATATCACCAGATTTACCTTTCAAAGTTTCAAACAAGAATCCATAATATTCAGCATTTAATGGAGGCAATGACAAGCAGGATCTGATTTAGCACATTATCTTCCGCTTACCTCAATTAATTTAGCATTTCTAATTTCTTACAAATCAACCTTCTCGATCAATGTTTCATTTGATTTTGGTTTCCTTGAGATATTTGAACCAGAAATCATATTGGAGAAATTTGTAAAATCTCTCATCCGAGATCTCACGATTTCAGCTCTTCCCCAAGTAATGGTAAATAAATTTGTGTTGGAACTAGGGGGTCAGTTAAGGACAAATTGATGGATCTTCACAGAATTGAATGTTATATATAATCCTTAAACCAAACTGAAATTTTTTTTATTCGATTGGGCCTGGTCTGTTGGAGTTGGGTCTGAGGCCTAACAAATACACATGGGAGAGTTCGATCACAATTTTTAGTATGATATCTGCAATCTACCAGTTAATTCTTAGAGTTCGATCACAATTTTTTTTTTTTTAATGACATCCATAATCAGCCTTGTGTTTTAGTTGTTTTAAGTAAAATTAGAAAAAGGTAAATAGTTGTTAAGGTAAGTACATACTAAATGTATAGATTATGCAGCTGAGAGCTTTGTTGACACATTCATGCGTGTAATATTTGTTATACATGCTGTCATGCATGCATTCCATTCCAGGAGAATTGCGTATCAAATTTGATGAGAAACATTTTCTTTCATTCATAGTGTCTTCTCTTTCTTTTTTCTTGCGGCCAAAATTTCATAATAAATACCGCACTAAGTTTCGTTATATTGATATTATCTATGAAATTCACCGTATCATCTTATGAATATCAGATGTTGATACAATACAAATGTAATTCATTTAAAAGGGCGACATATTAAATATTAAATAGATAGTTTTACAATAGAACAGATACATCATACATGGTTTTATAACAAATTCACTTAACAACTAATAATAAATTAAGTAATTTGATTTACTAACCTGTATATTTCAATTATATCACACGCACCAATGTTACATCATCAACTTTTATTTTTATTAAACGGATTTAACATTGATAGTTTTAACAATTGAAACCATTTCAGCTAAGCTTCACATCGATTTTTTCCTTTTTTCATTTTGGCAAGAGAATATAATAATTACTGAGAAATCTGGATCAATCCAGACAATTAAATCAAAAGAAAGGGATCAGTTCTATTTCTTTACTCAAGCATATTGTTAATAATTTTATTAGAAAAACAAAAGAAAGAAGGACCAGTTTTAATTGTATACTCAATGAACCCCCTTTTTTTGTTTAATAGAAGGTAATGGAGCAGTGTAAGTTCTGACTATAAATATATTAACTTTGAGGAAACAGACCATAGTAGACAAGAGTAATTGAGTAAGCTAGCTTAGTACGTACGTGGTTTTAAGTTAAGCAGAGAGTATGGGAAAGTGTAAAAGAATGGTTATAGCAGCAGCAATAATGGTGCTGCTGATTGGGACGTGGTTGGGTAGTGGAGAAGGTGCTAACATATGTAACGTAGATTCAAGTGAGTTAGAGGCTTGTCGTCCAGCAGTTACCGGTGATAATCCGCCACCACCAGATGAACAGTGTTGTGCTGCTTTACATCAGGTCAATCTGCCTTGTCTCTGCCAATACAAGAGTAAGCTACCTTCATTGCAAATTGACCCTAAAGAGGCTTTAGCCTTGCCTGCTAAATGTGGTATCGCTAACACCCCTCATTGTTGATGAGGTAATTAATCTTCTTTACCCTTAAGTGCCAATGTTTGGGTTGATCAAGTTTCATGATTCAATGTCTTTGTTTTGCAGTGAACCACTTAACAAAGGTCTCCTACGTATTACAATTTACAATAAGAGCACCTAGGTACCTCTTAGTCTCCAATACTTGCGTTCATGTGTTTCGTTAACACTTGTGAAAGCACTTGGTGCTCCTTAATAAGGGTGTTTTTTTTATCAATCTGTGTTTGCTTATATGTAGCAGTGTGAATCTGATGTCTTGCAAAAGGGTTTGAAATACAATAATACAGTACAGGATACAGTACCACAAACAGCTTCTATATCTTCACTGCACCCATAATCTTTATAAGAAACTCCTCAATGAGACGCCATTGTAATAACTAATTATTATATAAAGTAATGGTCTTCTTCATGATATTTATATTGTACTCTCAAAAGTCTAAAGTAATCGGTGATTTAGCTTCTTTAAACAAAGCCAAACTAACCACAATGATGAAAACATGCTAAGTATTTGAAACAAATTATCAAAGACCTTATCCGTGTTTCGTTGATAATTTGGTTTCCTTGAGATTTTTGAACCAGAAATCATCTAGTACATACTTCCAATCTCAACATCAATCTCATGATTTGAAGTCTGCTCCAAGTAATGGTAAATAGATTTGTGTAGGGAGTTAAGGACAAATTGATGGGTAATATCAGCTTTTTAGTTGTAAGCTCCACGTCCTAAGGATCTTCTGAGAATTGAATGTTAAATGAAGTGCACTTCAAATATTTTATCAATTAAGAAAACATATGCATTGCAAAAGAAATAATAAAAGAGTAAATTCGCCCTGCTAGATTTGAATGCCCATATATACCAATGCACACGAGAAAACAATATTAACACAAATTGAATTCTAATGCTCATATATAACCTTTTAAATTGATAACTGCATGCGTTGTATAGTTGACGCGGCTTGAGGTCGGAATTAAAAATGATTCACATGCCAATTTCCTAATTCATTCTTTAGAATTTGTATATTATAAATAGATAGATGGATCCATGCATGTACCAACTTTCCCTCCTCATAAGAATCACTTGAAAATATATTGATCAATTGCTTTCCTTTGGGTATTTTTGCCACAAGATGGTTGAGAAAGATTGAACACTTCAACAATCAAGAAAGTTTAGATTGGTTAAGTCTGTGGGAATCTCTCCGGTGAGCATATAAGATCTAATGATTCCAAGGTTGTCAAATTTCCAATGGATTGGGGAATAGTACCACTGAGTTTGTTTTAGGAATACCCCAGATTTTGTATATATATATTCTTAAATTTGTTTATATCAATCATCAAGTATTTTCACTAAAGGAATAAAAGTCTGAACTGTTCATAACCTTTTGTTTAGTGCCTAAGTAATTTTAGGATACGAAGATTAGGCTGTAAAAACAAAAGGGGAGCATACGTGTTCTAAAAGTCTGGTAGAACAATAAAAGTTTGATAAAAACATCCTGATCAAGGAACTCTTCTTCAACGTTCATAAATTCTATTTTGGTTATGCTTTGGGAGTAATGATCATATCATATTTGCGTACCTACCCCTGCGAATTCTGATCACAACTCATAGATCTCATTAGGACATCTCAGAAAGCAACTTATCGCTTAATTAAGAAATTAGTTCACAAATTATTTTGTGTATGAAAATGCATGAGAAACTATTTTCATGAAAATATTGAAAAATGATTCAGACATATGTCAAGCTTAAATTCAACTTCAAGGTCTGATAAAAAGAAACTTAAGGCAAAATACGTTTAAAGGATTTCCAACATCCATATCTCCTTTCAAGAAGCAGTAACGTTCACATCCTCCAAGCCTCTCTTAATACCAAGTAAATTTGAACATCAAATATACAAGAAAAACTCAAACAAGTTATTATTCAATCTCATTCTTGTTCATTTTCTTGTAAGACAAAGACCCTCATTACTTTCAAGTTCTGCCTCTGGCAGACTCGCGTCTTGTGACAAAAACTTAGTCTTTGAATTCAAATTATCTATTATTTGTACACTAAGTTAAAAAAACTTCTTTTCATTTGTAAAAGTCAGATGTGTTACGAGAATGAGTTTGTGTGTTGGGAAATACTTTGGCCTGAAGAAGCTTTCGAAACAATACTTGGGTTGAGCTAGGAGTGGCTTTTAGAAAGAAAACTTGGGATAAGCCAAAAGTGGATAGTGTCAAGAATACTTGTAGCACAAGTTTGATGCTGTTATTATTGTAAAGGAGATTTTACAATAGTGGAAATCCTTTAAGTTTGAAGGGACTGGACGTAGCTTCCGTGTTGGAAGTGAACCAGTATAAACTTTGTTTATCTCTTTCATTTATTACTTGTTTGATTACTTGTATTTTTATTCCGTTCGAAGCTTCGTGAAAAAGAGTCTAAGACTTATTCAACTCCTTTTCTAAGTCTGACTCTGAACCATCACTAATAACTATTCTTAATCAAATAAACAACACTCTGGCTATCATAAAAAACAGTAAAAACATCACGTGCGAGACCAAGTTTATTGACCAAATCTCGAATCCATTGAGCCTCTTTCACACTCTCTATTGTCGAATTATATTTTAACTTGGTTATGGATAATGTAACAATAAATTAGAGTGAAGCTTTCTAAGTCAGCAGAATTACAGAGAGTAAAGATGTAACAAAACAGAGATCTTCGTCTGTCAAGGTCACTACCATAATTTGAATCAACAAAACCTACAACTTCATTGGTTATAGCTTTGCTTCTATCAAATACTAAGCCAATATTTGATGATTTTATGCTAAAGTCTTCTGCTAAAGTCTGGGTTCTACATATGTAACTATGACAGCTATGTATACACTCTTGACAAGGACAACATTTGTATCTTATACTTACTCCTTTATGAGGATGATATTTTGCTAGCAAGTTCAAGCATAAAGGATATAGAGTTTTTTAAACAGACTCTGAAAACAGAGTTTGAAATGAAGGATTTGGGACCGGTCAGAAAGATTTGGGGAATGGACACTATTAGGAGCAGAAAGAAATGAGAACCCTTCTTATCCTAGTAAGGGTATTTGAAGAAAGTTGTTGAAAGACTTAGAATGCATCAGTCTAAGCCTATTGAAACTGCTTTAGGCTCTCCGTCAAAGCTCTCGGCTTCTCAATCACCCATAACTGACCAAGAAAGTGGCCTATATTGTAAGTCTGATTAGCAGGTTCATGGCTAATATGGCATGCTCATTGGAATGCTCTGAAGTGGATTCTGAGATATTTGAATAACATAACAAACTTTGGTTTAATGTACCAAAAAATGGCTCAAGGCAATGATCCTATCACTGGTTATATGAATGTAGACTTTGTAGGCTGCATCTACGTAAGAAAATCTCTCACTAGTTATTTTTTCAGTCTGTTTGGTACTGCAGTGTCCTGGAAAGCAAACCTGTAGGCTGTGGTGGCTTCGTCAACAACAAAATCTGATTGCTCTAGCTGAATAAGTGAAGAAAGGTCTGTGAAAGATCTAATTAGTGATCTTAGAATAAACCAAGACAGTATAACAATGTTTTATGATAGCCAAAGTGTGATCCATTTGGAACTATCAAACTTACTATTGTCTTATGATGTCATGCATTCATGCCATTCCAGGAGAATTGCGTATCAAATTTAATGAGAATCATTTTCTTTTATTCAGTGTTTATTCTGAGTTCATTATTATTCTCTTCTCTTTCTTTCTTCTTGCGGCCAAAATTTCCTAATAAATACCGCACTAAGTTTCGTTATATTGATACCTTAAGTATGAAATTCGTCGTATCATCTTATGAATACCAGATGTTGATTCAATACAAATATAATTCATTTAATAGGGCCATATATCATGAGACATATTAAATATTAAATAGATAGTTTTACAATAGAACAGATACATCATACATGGTTTTATAACAAACTCACTTAACAACTAATAACAAATTAAGTAATTTGATTTACTAACCTCTATATTTCAATTATATCACACGTACCAATGTTACATCATCAACTTTTATTTTTATTAAACGGATGTAATATTGACAGTTTTAACAATTGAAACCATTTCAGCTAAGCTTCACATCGATTTTTTCCTTTTTCCATTTTGGCAAAAGAGAATATAATAATTACTGAGTATCTGGATCAATCCAGGGTTCTGAACTCAATGACAATTAAATCAAAAGAAAGGGATCAGTTCTATTTCTTTACTCAAGCATATTATTAATAATTTTGTTAGAAAAACAAAAGAAAGAAGGACCAGTTTTAATTGTATACTCAATGAACCCCCTTTTTTTGTTTAATAGAAGGTAATGGAGCAGTGTAAGTTCTGACTATAAATATATTAACTTTGAGGAAACAGACCATAGTAGACAAGAGTAATTGAGTAAGCTAGCTTAGTAAGTACGTGGTTTTAAGTTAAGGAGAGAGTATGGCAAAGTGTAACAGAATGGTGATAGCAGCAGCAATAGTAGTGCTGCTGATTGGGACGTGGTTGGGTAGTGGAGAAGGTGCTAACATATGTAACGTAGATTCAAGTGAGTTAGAGGCTTGTCGTCCAGCAGTTACCGGTGATAATCCGCCACCACCAAATGAACAGTGTTGTACTGCTTTACATCAGGTCAATCTGCCTTGTCTCTGCCAATACAAGAGTAAGCTACCTTCATTGCGAATTGACCCTAAAGAGGCTTTAGCCTTGCCTGCTAAATGTGGTATCGCTAACACCCCTCATTGTTGATGAGGTAATTAATCTTCTTTACCCTTAAGTGCCAATGTTTGGGTTGATCAAGTTTCATGATTCAATGTCTTTGTTTTGCAGTGAACCACTTAACAAAGGTCTCCTACGTATTACAATTTACAATAAGAGCACCTAGGTACCTCTTAGTCTCCAATACTTGCTTTCATGTGTTTCGTTAACACTTGTGAAAGCACTTGGTGCTCTGTAATAAGGGTTTTTTTTTATCAGTCTGTGTTTGCTTATATGTAGCAGTGTGAATCTGATGTATTGCAAAAGGGTTTGAAGTACAATAATACAGTACAGGATACAGTACCACAAACAGCTTCTATATCCTCACTGCACCCATAATCTTTATAAGAAACTCCTCAATGAGACGCCATTGTAATAACTAATTATTATATAAAGTAATGGTCTTTTCATGATATTTATATTGTACTCTCAAAAGTCGAAAGTAATCGGTGATCTAGCTTCTTTAAACAAAGCCAAACTAACCACAAAGATGAAAACATGCTAAGTATTTGAAACAAATTATCAAAGACCTTATCCGTGTTTCGTTGATAATTTGGTTTCCTTGAGATTTTTGAGCCAGAAATCATCTAGTACATACTTCCAATCTCAACATCAATCTCATGATTTGAAGTCTGCTCCAAGTAATGGTAAATAGATTTGTGTAGCGAGTTAAGGACAAATTGATGGGTAATATCAGCTTTTTAGTTGTAAGCTCCACGTCCTAAGGATCTTCTGAGAATTGAATGTTAAATGAAGTGCACTTCAAATATTTTATCAATTAAGAAAACATATGCATTGCAAAAAAAATAATAAAAGAGTAAATTCGCCCTGCTAGATTTGAATGCCCATATATACCAATGCACACGAGAAAACATTATTAACACAAATTGAATTCTAATGCTCATATATAACCTTTTAAATTGATAACTGCATGCGTTGTATAGTTGACGCGGCTTGAGGTCGGAATTAAAAATGATTCACATGCCAATTTCCTAATTCATTCTTTAGAATTTGTATATTATAAATAGATAGATGGATCCATGCATGTACCAACTTTCCCTCATAAGAATCACTTGAAAATATATTGATCAATTGCTTTCCTTTGGGTATTTTTGCCACAAGATGGTTGAGAAAGATTGAACACTTCAACAATCAAGAAAGTTTAGATTGGGTAAGTCCGTGGGAATCTCTCCGGTGAGCATATACGATCTAATGATTCCAAGGTTGTCAAATTTCCAATGGATTGGGGAATAGTACCACTGAGTTTGTTTTAGGAATACCCCAGATTTTGTATATATATATTGTTAAATTTGTTTATATCCATGATCAAGTATTTTTATTAAAGGAATAAAAGTCTGAACTGTTCATAACGTTTTTTTTAGTGCCTAAGTAATTTCAGGATACGAAGATTAGGCTGTAAAAACAAAAGGGGAGCATATGTGTTCTAAAAGTCTGGTAGAACAACAAAAGTCTAATAGAAACATCCTGATCTCTTCTTCAACGTTCATAAATTCTATTTTGGTTATGCTTTGGGAGTAATGACCATATCATATTTGCGTACCTACTCCTACGAATTTTGATCATAACTCATAGATCTCTTTAGGACATCTCCGAAAGCAACCTATCGCTTAATCAAGAAATTAGTTCACGAATTGTTTTGTGCATGAATATGCACGAGAAACTATTTTTATGAAAATATTGAACAAGGATTCAGACATCTCTCAAGCTTAAATTCAACTTCAAGGTCTCATAACAAGAAGCTTTAGGCAAAATACCTTTAAAGGATTTCCAACATCCATATTTCCTTTCAAGAAGCAATAACGTTCACATCCTCCAAGCCTCTATAAATACCAAGTAAATTTGAACATCAAATATACAAGAAAAACTCAAACAATCTCTTCAAGTTATTATTCAATCTCATTCTTGTTCATTTTCTTGTAAAACAAAGACCCTCATTACTTTCAAGTTCTGCCTCTCGCAGACTCACGTCTTGTGTCAAAAACTTAGTCTTCAAATTCAAATTCTCTATTATTTGTACACTAAGTTCTAAAAACTTCTTTTCATTTGTAAAAGTCAGATGTGTTACCAGAATCAGTTTGTGTGTTGGGACACACTTTGGCCTTAAGAAGCTTTTGAAAGAATACTTGGGTTGAGCTAAGAGTGGCTTTTTGAAAGAATACTTGGGATAAGCCAAAAGTAGCTAGTGTCAAAAATACTTGTAGCACAGGTTTGATGTTGTTATTGTAAAGGAGATTTTACAATAGTGGAAATCCTTTAAGTTTGAAGGGACTGGACGTACCTTCCGTGTTGGAAGTGAACCAGTATAAACTATGTGTTTATCTCTCTCATTCATTACTTGTTTGATTACTTTTATTTTAATTCTGTTCAAAGCTTTGTGAAAAAGAGTCTAAGACTTATTCAACTCCTCTTCTAAGTCTGTCTCTGAACCATCACTAACAACTATTCTTAATCAAATAAAAGACACTTTGGCTATCACAAAAAACAATAAAAACATCACGTGCGAGACCAAGTTTATTGACCAAATCTTGAATCCGTTGAGTCTCTTTAACACTCTCTATTGCCGAATTGTATTTTACTTTGGTTATGGATAATGTAGCAATAAATTGGAGTGAAGCTTTCTAACTCGGCAGAATTACAGAGAGTAAAGATGTAACAAAACAGAGATCTTCGTCTGTCAAGGTCTCTACCATAATTTGAATCAACAAAACCTGCAACTTCATTGGTTGTAGCTTTGCTTCTATCAAATACTAAGCAAATATTTGATGACTTTATGCTAAAGTCTTATGCTAAAGTCTAAGTTCTACATGTGCAAATATGATAACTGTGTATACACTCTCGACAAGGACAACATTTGTATCTTATACTTACTCCTTTATGAGGATGATATTTTGCTAGCAAGCTCAAGCATAAAGGATATAGAGTTTTTCAAACAGACTCTGAAAATTTAGTTTGAAATGAAGGATTTGGGACAAAGACTTAGAATGCATCAGTCTAAGCCTATTGAAACTGCTTTAGGCTCTCTGTCAAAGCTCTCCGCTTCTTAATCACCCATAACTGACCAAGAAAGTGGCATATGTTGCAAGTCTGATTAGCAGGTTCATGGCTAATATGGCATGCTCATTGGAATGCTCTGAAGTGGATTCTGAGATATTTGAATAACATAACAAACTTTGGTTTAATGTACCAAAAAATGGCTCAAGGCAATGATCCTATCATTGGTTATGTGAATGTAGACTTTGCAGGCTGCATCTACATAAGAAAATCTCTCACTAGTTATGTTTTCAGTCTGTTTGGTACTGCAGTGTCCTGTAAAGCAAACCTGTAGGCTGTGGTGGCTTTGTCAACAACACAATCTGATTGCTCTAGCTGAATAAGTGAAGAAAGGTCTATGGTTGAAAGATCTAATTAGTGATCATAGAATAAACCAAGACAGTATAACAATGTTTTATGATAGCCAAAGTGTGATCCATTTGGAACCATCAAACTTACTATGAAAGGACTAAACAAATTGATGTGAAGTTTCATTTCATAAGGGAAATGATTGTGGAAAAAAAGTGAGAGACTAAAACTTTATAAGAAAATTGGCTAAGTATTGTAACTGTACGTGTAACAACTTCATGAATAATCATTTTTGCTACTCTACTATTCCCGTAGATGTAGGCTATCCTTGGTTGAACCACATTACTTATTACTTCTTGGTGTCCTCATTCCTCCCTATCTCTCTTTTACGTTTAATTGTTTTAAGTTTTTATGCATTGTAATATACTCTCTAATACCATGTATTTCCTGTTCAAGTTCTGTCTCTATTTTGTATGTGTTTTGTGGTGTCTTTTGTGTATCTTGGGACTAGATCATCATTAAAAGAATCAAAAGTAATACAGGTGAGAGCTTTGTTGAGACATTCATGCGTGTAATATTCCTTATACATGCTGTCATGCATGCATGCCATTCCAGGAGAATTGCGTATCAAATTTAATGAGAATCATTTTCTTTCATTCAGTGTTTATTCTGAGTTCATTATTATTCTCTTCTCTTTCTTTTTTTCTTGCGGCCAAAATTTCCTAATAAATACCGCACTAAGTTTCGTTATATTGATATTATCTATTGACCTTAAGTATGAAATTCATCGTATCATCTTATGAATATCAGATGTTGATTCAATACAAATATAATTCCTTTAATAGGGCCATATATCATGAGACATATTAAATATTAAATAGATAGTTTTACAATAGAACAGATACATCATACATGGTTTTATAACAAATTCACTTAACAACTAATAATAAATTAAGTAATTTGATTTACTAACCTGTATGTTTCAATTATATCACACGCACCAATGTTACATCATCAACTTTTATTTTTGTTAAACGGATTTAACATTGATAGTTTTAACAATTGAAACCATTTCAGCTAAGCTTCACATCGATTTTTTCCTTTTTTCATTTTGGCAAAAGAGAATATAATAATTACTGAGAAATCTGGATCAATCCAGACAATTAAATCAAAAGAAAGGGATCAGTTCTATTTCTTTACTCAAGCATATTGTTAATAATTTTATTAGAAAAACAAAAGAAAGAAGGACCAGTTTTAATTGTATACTCAATGAACCCCCTTTTTTTGTTTAATAGAAGGTAATGGAGCAGTGTAAGTTCTGACTATAAATATATTAACTTTGAGGAAACAGACCATAGTAGACAAGAGTAATTGAGTAAGCTAGCTTAGTACGTACGTGGTTTTAAGTTAAGCAGAGAGTATGGGAAAGTGTAAAAGAATGGTTATAGCAGCAGCAATAATGGTGCTGCTGATTGGGACGTGGTTGGGTAGTGGAGAAGGTGCTAACATATGTAACGTAGATTCAAGTGAGTTAGAGGCTTGTCGTCCAGCAGTTACCGGTGATAATCCGCCACCACCAGATGAACAGTGTTGTGCTGCTTTACATCAGGTCAATCTGCCTTGTCTCTGCCAATACAAGAGTAAGCTACCTTCATTGCAAATTGACCCTAAAGAGGCTTTAGCCTTGCCTGCTAAATGTGGTATCGCTAACACCCCTCATTGTTGATGAGGTAATTAATCTTCTTTACCCTTAAGTGCCAATGTTTGGGTTGATCAAGTTTCATGATTCAATGTCTTTGTTTTGCAGTGAACCACTTAACAAAGGTCTCCTACGTATTACAATTTACAATAAGAGCACCTAGGTACCTCTTAGTCTCCAATACTTGCTTTCATGTGTTTCGTTAACACTTGTGAAAGCACTTGGTGCTCTGTAATAAGGGTTTTTTTTTATCAGTCTGTGTTTGCTTATAAGTAGCAGTGTGAATCTGATGTATTGCAAAAGGGTTTGAAGTACAATAATACAGTACAGGATACAGTACCACAAACAGCTTCTATATCCTCACTGCACCCATAATCTTTATAAGAACTCCTCAATGAGACGCCATTGTAATAACTAATTATTATATAAAGTAATGGTCTTTTCTTGATATTTATATTGTACTCTCAAAACTCGAAAGTAATCGGTGATCTAGCTTCTTTAAACAAAGCCAAACTAACCACAAAGATGAAAACATGCTAAGTATTTGAAACAAATTATCAAAGACCTTATCCGTGTTTAGTTGATAATTTGGTTTCCTTGAGATTTTTGAGCCAGAAATCATCTAGTACATACTTCCAATCTCAACATCAATCTCATGATTTGAAGTCTGCTCCAAGTAATGGTAAATAGATTTGTGTACCGAGTTAAGGACAAATTGATGGGTAATATCAGCTTTTTAGTTGTAAGCTCCACGTCCTAAGGATCTTCTGAGAATTGAATGTTAAATGAATTGAATTCACATGCCAATTTCCTAATTCATTCTTTAGAATTTGTATATTATAAATAGATAGATGGATTCATGTATGTACCAACTTTCCCTCATAAGAATCAATTGAAAATGTATTGATCAATTGCTTTCCTTTAGGTATTTTCGCCACAAGATGTTTGAGAAAGATTGAACACTTCAATAATCAAGAAAGTTCAGATTGGTTAAGTCTGTGGGTATCTCTCTGGTGAGCATATTTGAAGAAAGATCTAATGATTCCAAGTTTGTCAAATTTCCAATGGATTGGGGAATAGTACCACTGAGTTTGTTTTAGGAATACCCCATATATATATATATATTCTTGAATTTGTTTATATCAATCATCAAGTATTTTCGTTAAAGGAATAAAAGTCTAAACTGCTTATAATATTTTTTTAGTGTCTAAGTAATTCCAACATACAAAGATTAGGCTGTAAAAACAAAAGGGGAGCATACGTGTTCTAAAAGTGTGGTAAAAAACCAAAAGTTTGATAGAAGCATCCTGATCAAAGAACTTTTCTTCAACGTTCATAAATTCTACTTTGGTTAATTATGTTTTGGGAGTAATGATCATATCATATTTACATACCTATCCCTGTGAATTCTGATCACAAGTCATAGATCTCATTAAGACATCTCAAAAGCAACCTATCGCTCAATCAAGAAATTAGTTCATGAATTGTTTTGTGCATGAAAATGCATGAGAAACTATTTTCGTGAAAATATTGAAAAATGATTCAGACCTCTCTCAAGCTTAAGTTCAACTTCTAGGTCTGAAATAAGAAGCTTAAGGCAAAATACCTTCAAAAGATTCCAAACGTCCAAATCTCCTTTCAAGAAGCAATGACGGTCACATCCTCCAAGCCTCTATAAATAGCAAGGAAATTTGAACATCAAATATACAAGAAAAACTCAAACAATCTCTTCAAGTTATTATTCAATCTCATTCTTGTTCATTTTCTTGTAAGACAAAGACCCTCATTACTTTCAAGTTCTGCCTCTGGCAGACTCAACTCTTGTGAATTCAAATTATCTATTATCTATACACTAAGTTCTAAAAACTTCTTTTCATTTGTAAAAGTCAGGTGTCTTACGAGAACGAGTTTATGTGTTGGGAAAACTTTGGCCTGAAGAAGCTTTCGAAAGAATACTTGGGTTGAGCTAGGAGTGACTTTTTGAAAGAATACTTGGCATAAACCAAAAGTGGCTAGTGTCAAAAATACTTGTAGCATAGGTCTGATGCTGTTATTGTAAAGGAGATTTTACAATAGTGGAAATCCTTCAAGTTTAAAGGGATTGGACATAGCTTCCGTGTTGGAAGTGAACCAATATAAACTCTGTGTGTTTATCTCTCTTATTCATTACATGTTTGATTACTTGCATTTTAATTCCGTTCAAAGCTTTGTGAAAAAGTGTCTAGGACTTATTCAATTTCTCTTCTAAGTCTGACTCTGAACCATCACTAACAACTATTCTTAATCAAATAAACAACACTCTGGCTATCATAAAAAACAGTAAAAACATCATATGCGAGACCAAGTTTATTGACCAAATCTTGAATCCATTGAGCCTCTTTCACACTCTCTATTGCCGAATTGTATTTTACTTTGGTTATGGATAATGTAACAATAAATTGGAGTGAAGCTTTCTAACTCAGCGGAATTACAGAGAGTAAAGATGTAACAAAACAGAGATCTTCATCTGTCAAGGTCTCTACCATAATTTGAATCAACAAAACCTACAACTTCATTGGTTGTAGCTTGGCTTCTATCAAATACTAAGCCAATATTTGATGATTTTATGCTAAATTCTTCTGCTAAAGTCTGGGTTATACATATGAAACTATGAAATCTATGTATACATTCTCGACAAGGACAACATTTGTATCTTATTATACTTACTCCTTTATGAGGATGATATTTTGCTAGCAAGCTTAAGCATAAAGGATATAGAGTTTTTTAAACAGACTCTGAAAACAGAGTTTGAAATGAAGGATTTGGGACCAGTCAGAAAGATATTGGGAATGGACACTATTAGGAACAGAAACAAATGAGAACCCTTCTTATCTCAGTAAGGGTATTTGAAGAAGGTTGTTGAAAGACTTAGAATGCATCAATCTAAGCCTGTTGAAACTACTTTAGGCTCTCTGTCAAAGCTCTCAGCTTCTCAATCACCCATAACCATGAAAGTGGCCTATGCTGTAAGTTTGATTAGCAGGTTCATGGCTAATATGGCATGCTCATTGGAATGCTCTAAAGTGGATTCTGAGATATATGAATGACATAACAAACTTTAGTTTAATGTACCAAAAAATGGCTCAAGGCAATGATCCTATCACTGGTTATGTGGATGTAGACTTTGTAGGCTGCATTTACATAAGAAAATCTCTCACTGGTTATGTTTTCAGTCTGTTTGGTACTGCAGTGTCCTAGAAAACAAACTTGTAGTCTATGGTGGGTTTGTCAACAACAGAGTCTGATTGTTCTAGCTGAATAAGTGAAGAAAGGTTTGTGGTTGAAAGATCTAATTAGTGATCTTAGAATAAACCAAGACAGTATTACAATTTTTTATGATAGCCAAAGTGTGATCCATTTGGAAAACGATCACACTTACTATGAAAGGACTAAACAAATTGATGTGAAGTTTCATCTCATAAGGGAAATGATTGTGAAAAAAAAGTGAGAGACTAAAACTTTCTTAGAAAATTGGCTAAGTATTGTAAGTGTGTAACAACTTTATTAATAATCATTTTTGCTATTCTACTCTTCCCATAAATGTAAGCTATCATTGGCTGAACCACATTATTTATTACTTCTTGGTGTTCTTATTCCTCAGTATCTCTCTTTTATGTTTAATTGTTTTAAGTTTGTATGCATCGCAATATACTCTATTTTACCATGTATTTCCTGTTCAACTTTCTCAATTTTGTATGTGTTTTGTGGTGCCTTTTATGTTTCTTGTGACCGGATCATCATTAAAAGAATCAAAAGTAAATGAATACAGGTGAGAGCTTTGTTGAGACATTCATGCGTGTAATATTCCTTATACATGCTGTCATGCATGCATACCATTCCAGGAGAATTGCGTATCAAATTTAATACGAATCATTTTCTTTCATTCAGTGTTTATTCTGAGTTCATTATTATTCTCTTCTCTTTCTTTTTTCTTGAGGCCAAAATTTCATAATAAATACCGCACTAAGTTTCGTTATATTGATATTATCTATTGACCTTAAGTATGAAATTCATCGTATCATCTTATGAATATCAGATGTTGATTCAATACAAATATAATTCATTTAATAGGGCCATATATCATGAGACATATTAAATATTAAATAGATAGTTTTACAATAGAACAGATACATCATACATGGTTTTATAACAAACTCACTTAACAACTAATAACAAATTAAGTAATTTGATTTACTAACCTCTATATTTCAATTATATCACACGCATCAATGTTACATCATCAACTTTTATTTTTATTAAACGGATTTAATATTCATAGTTTTAACAATTGAAACCATTTCAGCTAAGCTTCACATCGATTTTTTCCTTTTTTCATTTTGGCAAAAGAGAATATAATAATTACTGAGATCAATCCAGGGTTCTGAACTCAATGACAATTAAATCAAAAGAAAGGGATCAGTTCTATTTCTTTACTCAAGCATATTATTAATAATTTTTTTCGAAAAAAACAAGAAAGAAGGACCAGTTTTAATTGTATACTCAATGAACCCCCTTTTTTTGTTTAATAGAAGGTAATGGAGCAGTGTAAGTTCTGACTATAAATATATTAAGTTTGAGGAAACAGACCATAGTAGACAAGATTATTTGAGTAAGCTAGCTTAGTACGTACGTGGTTTTACGTTTAGCAGAGAGTATGGGAAAGTGTAAAAGAATGGTGATAGCAGCAGCAATAATAGTGCTGCTGATTGGGACGTGGTTGGGTAGTGGAGAAGGTGTTAACATATGTAACGTAGATTTAAGTGAGTTAGAGACTTGTCTTCCAGCAGTTACAGGTGATAATCCGCCACCACCAGATGAACAGTGTTGTGCTGCTTTACATCAGGTCAATCTTCCTTGTCTCTGCCAATACAAGAGTAGGCTACCTTCATTGCGAATTGACCCTAAAGAGGCTTTAGCCTTGCCTGCTAAATGTGGTATCGCTAACGCCCCTCATTGTTGATGAGGTAATTAGTCTTCTTTACCCTTAAGTGCCAATGTTTGTGTTGATCAAGTTTCATGATTCAATGTCTTTGTTTTGCAGTGAACCACTTAACAAAGGTCTCCTACGTATTACAATTTACAATAAGAGCACCTAGGTACCTGTTAGTCTCCAATAATTGCTTTCATGTGTTTCGTTAACACTTGTGAAAGCATTTGGTGCTCCTTAATAAGGGTTTTTTTTAATCAATCTGTGTTTGCTGATATGTAGCAGTGTGAATCTGATGTTTTGCTAAAGGGTTTGAAGTACAATAATACAGTACAGGATACAGTACCACAAACAGCTTCTATATCCTCACTGCACCCATAATCTTTATAAGAAACTCCTCAATGAGACGCCATTGTAATAACTATTATATAAAGTAATGGTCTTCTTCATGATATTTATATTGTACTCTCAAAAGTCTAAAGAAATCGGTGATCTAGCTTCTTTAAACAAAGCCAAACTAATCACAATGATGAAAACATGCTAAGTATTTGAAACAAATTATCAAAGACCTTATCCGTGTTTCGTTGATAATTTGGTTTCCTTGAGATTTCTGAACCAGAAATCATCTAGTACATACTTCCAATCTCAACATCAATCTCATGATTTGAAGTCTGCTCCAAGTAATGGTAAACAGATTTGTGTAGGGAGTTAAGGACAAATTGATGGGTAATATCAGCTTTTTATTTGTAAGCTCCACGTCCTAAGGATCTTCTGAGAATTGAATGTTAAATGAAGTGCACTTCTAATATTTTATCAATTAAGAAAACATATTCATTGCGAAAAATATAATGAAAGAGAAAATTCGCCCTGCTAGATTTGAATGCCCATATATACCAATGCAGACGAGAAAACAATATTAACACAAATTGAATTGTAAGGCTCATATATAACCTTTTAAATTGATAACTGCATGCGTTGTATAGTTGACGCGGCCTGAGGTCGGAATTAGAAGTGATTCACATGCCAATTTCCTAATTCATACATTAGAATTTGTATACTATAAATAGATAGATGGATCGACGTATGTACCAATTTTCCCTCATAAGAATCACTTGAAAATGTATTGATCAATTGCTTTCCTTTAGGTATTTTTGCCACAAGATGGTTGAGAAAGATTGAACACTTCAACAATCAAGAAAGTTTAGATTGGTTAAGTCTGTGGGAATCTCTCCGGTTTAGTGCCACTGAGTTGGTTTTAGGAAAGGTTTAGCCCATTAATGACGCAGCTCTCCGATATCTTTTGGAATCTTCCCTTCAATGGGGGAAATTTATCCTCTATTTGATTTAAAACCTCTAGATATTTGCCATTTGACAAAGGTTCTGGCGGAAGACCCTATAAGTGTTAAGATTTCATATCAAAACACTAATTGACAATTAGAAGAGTAGTTCAACAGGTATTTCAACCATCTCACATGTTATGAGGTAGACGATGTATGACTTCAAATTGTTAAGAAAAGTGTAGAAATGCGGAAGCATCGGATCGGTTCAATCGGAAATAAAGAGAAGTAAGTCGAGAGACAAGAAAAATAACACACAAGATTTATTTGAAAAACTCTAAAAGTGGAGAAAAACTGGAAATCACGAGCAAAATAATTCCATTATGTAAAAAGAGAGAATACAATATGATCTGTCCTGAACCGGGGTCTAGAGATCCGGTGTCAAGTTAATAATAAATAGTATGAAGACTCTGTGCAGAAGACCAGATGTATGAGTATCCGATATAGATATCCGTTGTCCTTGTATGAGAAGGGCGGATTGGGCGTTCTGGAGATCCTTCACACCGACCTAACGCGTTGATGTGGGCGAATGGTGGTGTCACCTGCAAAGATTCTCCGACGCTCAAGTAAGTGATAAAATTCCAAGTGAGGAATGTTTTTCAGAGAATAATCGTAACTCTCTCTTTTTCGAAGATCCCCTCCTTCATTAATGAAGGGAGTTCATATACCTGATTGGCTCGATTCACGAGGACTCGTTAGTGGGGAACCACTAACCTCCAATAGCATTATTTTATTGCGTACTTACCAGAATGATTGGGTCAAGTGGCTATTTTATATTGAGCGTAGAGTGTATAGACCAGAATTAGGGGACAAGTTGACCATTCCCGCGAGCAGATTTTGGCTCGTAGTGCAGGGAATTATTGATCGGTCCCTGTAGCAATGCCCTTTGTCCTCTGTGGGGTGACGTGTATAGTATCCAGTGTATGTGGTGTTATCCGGACTAACCGGTATAGGGAGAACGCCTGATACAGAATTACAGTCCGGATGTATACCGAGGACACCGGTCATACTTTGTTTGACTGTCAAAGATGCTGAAATACACCTTGTAGATCGGATACCGGTATTGAGACCGGATCATATGTCCCCTAGCTTGTGTGAGGGACTATGTAGTTGTTCACATAAGCTACTCATCCTACGAGAGGTCTAGATGCCGGTATACCTATGTAGGAAATATTTTCTACATGTATGTTGTTCAGCATTAACCGTACTGCGGATGAGCAATCCGTCGTCTTGATATTGCTACAACGGATTCAAACAAAGATCCCCAGCATGGGAATGCCGAAAGTTTTTGGAAATTGAAACCTTTTTGAAATTCGAGTAACGGCTGTAAAGCACAAATTGCGTCGCATGATTAGACATCAAATGTCTTTAATCGTGCATGCAAGTAGTTATTGCGCATAAAGCGTAAGTCTTAGTAACCGTCGTTTGGATTTAATGGGCCTAATTTTTAAGGCCTCTAAGCCCAATAAGGAGGCCCTTTAGTGAATTAACGTCGTTTTGGCGCCCGTAGATTTGAAACGACTGTGCTGTTTGTTTTGTAGACCGATGCGTTTAGTCTTGAACGACACAACCTTAAGAGTTGGTGATCGAAACCTTTCGTTTCCTATAAAAGGAATACTTAGTGGATTCTGGGAACCGCTTGTTTCAGCTACCTCAACAAAATCTGCAGAAATTTTGTAAGGACGCTCGTTGCTTGTTTCGCGAAACTTTTCTTGCCTTCGTCCTCCTTACTTTCTGAGGTAACCATTTTCTCCTCCTCTGTTACTTAATTTGTTCCCTTTTATTCTGTTCTTTGCTCATAATAAATGTATTTTTAAGAGGGGGAGAATAGCTTCCCGCAACCCTAACTATCGTGGGGGGAAGAATCCATGTGATTCTTCCAGTGACTGAGTCACGTCGCTCAGAAAGGGAATCTTACTCACAGTGAAGAGTGATTATTCCTTCTTCAGAGTCGTCCTCTGATTGTAGTCGCTCTTCAGATAGTGAGGTGAGTAATGATTGTTACCCTTCTGACGGTGTGACTTTTTATCGTAGAGCAAAGATTTTGTTTAGGCGACTCAAATGGCGACCGGAGAAGGAATTTCTGGAGATCAAGCCGTTCTGAAGACAGCAGAAGGCCTCTACAGCGTTGTTGTCTCTAGGCTGAACTGGGAGGAACTTCAGGCTAAGTGGCCTTTCTGTTGGGTGGCTGGTGAGTTTAAGAACTTGGCCTCTCGTCATGCAAATGAGGATGGATCTCAAATTCAACCAAGGTTCACACTTCATGCAGAGGAAGAAATGAAAAAGTGGTTCAGGGTGTTTGCACCTCTTCCTACAGAACGGATATGCCACGCAATGCCAAATGACCGTTCTGTGTACATGCATGATTTCGTATTCCACTACCTTGGAGTTCGTTTTTCTCTATCCGAGCTCCAAATGGGTGTGTTGAGGTTCTTAAATTGCGCACCCTCTCAACTTCATCCTAACGGTTGGGGCCTCATCCGTGCTTTGGAGGTACTGGGCGATTATTTCAACTTTACGCCTACTGTAGTGATGTTGTTCTACTACACCCAAGTAGTTCGGAGGGCTAACAAGCAGGGCGGTGTTGGTTTAGTGACACTCCGGACCTTATGTTCCTTTATGAACTTCGAATCCTACACCGATTCGGCTAAAGTTGATGGAAAATCATTCAAATCCTACTTTACCCGGATATCTGTTAAGAAGAAGAAACCTGTCTTTTGGAGGGATGAAGAGGGTCTTAATAAATTTCCTCTGAGCTGGACTCATAAGCATTTTCTTTTACACTCCCAAGCATATTATGCTGATCAATCCGAGCTATCCCCTGAATCGTCGAAAGTGTTGTTCGCACTTGAAGCGCACACTACACGCTCTAAAGTATTTTCGTGTAGGCGTCTTTTAAGTAGTTCAAGCGGAGTCCGGGACGAATATCTTCGTAATTCTCGTTTTATTTCTCCTTTTCTCCTTTGTCAAATATGTCAAATATTTCGTAGTTGCTAATATCTTGTGTTTGTGCATGCAGGTGAAATAGAGCAGGAATCTCCGGAGATGAATAAGCTGAAGGGGTTTAAAGCAGCAGGTAAATCCGTAGCTCACGAGAATGAAATTTAGGCTAAGACTTCTGTAAAGGATCGTCTTGAATTGATTATTCTGACATCGGATGTGGAAGGGGAGATTCCGCTGGTCGAGGGCGGCTCGACTGGTGTTGGCGCAACTACCAGTTAGCCCCAAATAACTGAGAGGAGGAGAAAGATCAAGAATGATTCTTCCGGAGGACCGTCAAAGAAACATAAACCTTCGGGGAGCTCAAAAAGGGGAAGAGTTTCAGAAGGTAAGGCTGTAGAGACCTCGGATGCAGCTGATGTTTCCTCCGAGCACCATAAGGGGATTCCTGCCGGGGTTTCTGGATCAAGTCCGATCTCCTACCCAACAACTTCGTTCCTTACCCCCTTCCTCTCATATCGGGGAGCAACTCTAGCGATTCTTCCTCAACCGCTGTATGAACTCCGGCCCACGCTTAAAACTAAAGAGATCAAGGAGGCGTGTGAGGCCGGAAAATGGTAGTTAGCAGAACTGACTGGGATGCTTCATTCATTCAGTTTGTTAGCTGATGACGTTGACAAGGTTGATGAGCTGAGTGATAAATTAGAACAGCTCAACCTCTCGACGGAGAAGGATAAAGCTGCCCTAAAATTGGCTGAAGATCGCCTTGCCAAGTCTAAAGAGTTTGCAGATATTATAAACAAAGAAAATCTCAAGCTCAAAACTATGCTTAAAGACTTGGAAGGTAAATTGGCAGAGAAGGAGGAGACGCTTAGTAAATCTCAAGAGGAACTCCGTAGCAGTCAAGCTAAACAAGCTGATCTTGAAGACAAAAGCAAAGCTGCTGCGGAGGATTATTTTAAGCAAGCCGAGGAGTGGTCCCAAAAGGAGAAGAAGTTCCTCCTTGAGATCGAGGGACTGAAGACTAGGAGCACGGAATCTAGAGGATCGAGTGGGGAACTATCGAGGTTACAGGAAGAATTGGCTGTAGCAAAAACTGAGAAGCAGGAAGCTATCGACAGGCGGTTGAAGAATCCTTCGGCCTGGCTATACGCCAAGTTTTCTACCGCAACCCCACTGCGAAACTTAGCCTCTATGGTATGGATCCGTTCTACGAATTCCATGGAGGAAGGTTAGTCACAGTGGTTGATGGTCGACATGAAGATCCTCCGAAGTCCTTGTACGGTTTGCCTTCCCTTCCTGAGGGTCAAAGTATGGGACCTGATTTCGTCTTTCCTACGTCTGAGGTTGCCTCATCTGCAGAAGGTACTGAGGCTCCTGAGGGGAAGACTCCTGAGGAAATCCCGAAGGAAGGGACACAAGAGCTTGGAGCAGGGGAAGCACAGAAAGAGACTGAAGAGCAAATTCCCCCTCCATAGTCTTGTTTTTGTTTATATGTAAAGTTGTGTACCGGGATCAACTCCGGTTTTGAACAGTTACATGTAATTTTGCTTTTTCTTTTCCTTCTTTATGAATGAATGAAATTCTATTCGGATATTTGTCTTGGATATATATATTGTCTCAGTGCCTGATAGTCCGTTCTATATGACTAACTGTTGAGGTCGAATCGAAATGATTACCTCAGAAAATTAGGTAATAGAAAGACATATACATGAATACTGTCCCCAAGTATAGGCGTGTTAAGGAATAGGTACCTGTTGTAGGGCGTCATCCTTAGTTCTTTTGGGGAGAAAAATGGTCAATCCGTTGTTCACAGAAGCGGTGTGTCAGGACGGATGACTAGTATTAATTAGTGTTACTCTCACAAGGAGGTTCACATAGTCAATCTGTTGTTCAATGTGAGAGTATCGTTCCGAGATTTGGGAACTGCAAAGATGATGGTTGTGTTTTCCATCGTAGGGATATTGATGAGAATTTGTTCACGCCAGGAGTTGATACATAAAATCACAGATCAAGTGATAGGGAGTATCTGTCCTGGAGAAATATCTCTCAATCATAAGAGCACAGATTAAGCCTTCAAGATCACAGGAGTAATATCATCAAATCACAGATTGGGTGATTGAGATTATCCGTTCTGGGGAAGTACACCATGCCAGGAGTTACATCGTCAAGTCACAGATCAGGTGATTGAGATCATCCGTCCTGGAGAAGTACACTGTACCAGGAGTTACATCGTCAAGTCACAGATCAGGTGATTGAGATCATCCGTCCTGGAGAAGTACACTGTACCAGGAGTTACATCGTCAAGTCACAGATCAGGTGATTGAGATCATCCGTCCTGGAAAAGTACATTTTGATCTTCAGGGTATGGAATTGAGTTTTCAATTTCACTATCGAATCCGGTATTCAGGGTCATCACTTTGTTTGTCCCCTAGCTTGTGTGAGGGATTAGTAAAGTGACTTATATAAGCTACGTCGTCTGTAATGATTTTGAATACCGGATGATATTCCTCATTTATAGAAAGTCGTTACGTGGTTGCATAAATATCCGTGCTTGGGATGAAGTTCCGTTGTCGTAGATCTTCTTAGGATGGATCCGTACAAAAAGTTCTTTTGTGTGGGAATCCCAGAAGTTATTAAAACTTGCAACCCTTGGTATTTGGGAAACAGTTGTAATATTTCTCATGATTGGACATTTAATGCCTTTAATCACGTGGGCAAGCCATTATTACTTTAAATGCGCACGTCTTTATAACCGTCACTGAGGGGCTTAATGGGCCTGAAATTTAAATTTTGAGACCCATTTGAGAAGCCCTTTTGACGAATTGACGCTGATTTCGCGCCTCAATGTTCGAAACGACAACCTCGTGTCTACGAAAAAGGTGTCGTTTAAAAGTGTCGTTTGGTTGTAAACGACATAACCTTCGACTCCTTATAAGAGTAGAATTTAATAGATTCAGAAGTTACTCAGTGTTTGCTCACTTGACGAAACTCTGCAAAAATTTCGAGAAGAGACTCCTGTTTGCTTGTGTGAGATTTGATTCACCACTTCTCTTCATTCTTAGGTAACCTCTCTTTCGTCTTCTCGTTTTTCTTCTAGTTTTTCTAAATGTTTGGGAGAGACTTTGCTAGCTCGAGGTATGTTGGTCATAGGGGAAAGAGAGGTAGAGTGTTGTCTCGGACCTCCTTAAGTCGTGGTGGAAGGATCCCTGTGATCATCCACTCAAATCCACTTCATTCAGAGAGGGAGGCGTCACCTTACTCGAGGCGAAGGGTGATAATACCCTCTTCAGAATCCTCTACTAGCGAGAGTGAGGGGAGCGCTGATTTGTACCTTTCTGATGATGTTAGCTTTTATCGCAGTGTTAAGGCATTTAAACTAGCCGTAAAGAAGATGTCTGGAGAAAGCACCTCTAGTGGTGGAGCATCTTCTAAAAAATATATCATGAAGACAGCTTCTGGATTGTGTAATGTAGTTGCACATCGGATTGACTGGGTAAAGTTCCAGCAGAAACACCCATATAGTTGGGTTGCTGACGAATTTAGTGATACGGTGTCCATACATGCTCGGGAGGATGGAGCAAGGTTGGAGCCTCGCTTCACCGTTTTTAAACAAGAAAAGTACAAGGAGCATTTCATGGTGTTGGCTCCCTTGCCATCACAACAGATCTGTCATACACCGGATGAGAGGTCAATATATATGTATGACTTCTTATTCCTAAACTTAGGTGTACGCTTCCCGCTCAGCAAATTCCAAATGGCTGTTCTGAGGTTCTTGGATTGCGCTCCCTCACAGCTTCACCCAAACGGATGGGGTTTGATTCGTTCTCTTGAAGTGCTTGGGGAGCACTTTAATTTTACACCAACGGTGGCCATGCTCTTTTACTTCACGCAGGTGGTCCGTCGTGCGAATAGGGAGAAGGGAGGAGTAAGTCTAATAACCCTCCGGACTCTCTACAAGATCATCAACTTCGAATCCTACACTGACTCTGCCAAAGTTGATGGACGTTCCTTCAAGTCTTATTATACCAGGATTCGTGTGAAGCCTGATGAACCAATTTTTTGGTTGAATAAAGATGGGATTGAAGAGTTCCCCGTGTCCTGGACGCATGAACATTTCTTGTTGACGTCCCAGGCTTACTACACCGACGAGGACGAGTTAACACCAATATCGGTTTCTGTTCTTTCTGCTCTTCAATCGTACACCGCCTCGCATAAGTTCTTCTCTTGTAGGCGTTTGCTTGGGTCAAAGACCACCTGCGAGGAATATTTGCGTAATTTCCTGTCATTTTACATGTTCTTCTTTCTTAATAACTCAATATCTTTTGTTTCTGACGGTTCTTTTTTCTGATTATGCAGTTGAAATTGAAGCTGATTCGCCAGAGATGGAGAAGTTAAAAGGCCTTAAGGCTGGAGGGAAATCCGTGGCGGCTGAAAACAACATTCAGGCAAAGCGGAATTCCAAGAAGGCCACTGTTGAGACCATCATACTCACCTCGTCTGCTGGTGACGATATTCCTTTGTTGGAGGACGGATCTGATATACCAATCTACAACATTGAGGGAAAAAGGTTGGTGAGAAAAGGAAGAAAGCAAAATATGACCCTTCCAAGAAAACCGAATCTCAACCCTCTCCCAAAAAACAAAAGATTTCTGGAGGGGCAGTTGATGCAGAGGTTTCCAAGGGTAAGGCGGTAGAGAAGGTCACACCGGATGCCCTGAGCAGTGTTCCTACGTCGGTTGCCAAACCAATAACTGCTTACTTTGCGCCTAAGGTTTCCTGTCCTCCCCCAGGGAATTCCAATCTTGCCCCACACCTAGTGTATGTGGGTCCCGTGCCTCAAAGCATCCCTGATTCTCCGTACCAGCTGAAGACTTTAGAGCCTGATGAAGTAACAAAAGCTTGTGACGCCGGACAGTGGCAGTTAGCAGAACTGTTCGGTTTCCTAAAGTCAGTTCGGAGACTGTCGGAGGACAACAAATGGCTCAGTAAGTTAGTAGGCAAAGTTAATGACCTTAGCGTTGCTGCAGCTAGGGATAAGGCAAGCATCCTCCGACTAGAGAATAAATTAGAGGCTTCCAAAGAGGAAGGGTATAAAAAGGATGAGGAGATTGCCAGTCTGAAACATCTTGCTAAGGAGTTGGAGGTCCAGATACTTGATCAGAAGAAAACCAATTCCGACTCCATGCCAGCCTTTGTACAGAGAAAGAACACTCGGCCAAATTAGCAAAAGAATTGAAGGAGGCTAAGGTCGTTTACTCTCAAGGAGCAGAAGACTGGTCGCGTAAGGAAAAGGAGTTGCTTTTAAAATTGCCGGGTTTGACTGACGAAATCAAAACTTTGAAGGCGGATTTGGATGAGGCTGTAGGTATCTATGACCAAGCAGTCAAGGAATCCTTCGGACTGGCTGTTCGTCAAATTCAATACCGGAATCCTAAAGTGGAACTTAATCTGAACGGTATCGATCCGTTCTATGAGTTTCACCAAGGAAAACTGGTGGCCATTGTTAATGACCGTCAGGAGGATCCGCCTAACACCCCTTACAAGTTTGCTCCTCTACCTGAAGGTCAGTCAATGGGACCTTCTCTCCTGAAGCTTAAAAGCGAAGGAACAAGTTCTGGCGCTAATGAAAACAAGGCTACTGGTGATGGGGGAAGCAAGGCCGGAGGTAAAGGCAAAGGAGAGGACGAAGAGACGAGCCAAAAGAAATAGTGTCCTCCTTGTCTTAGTCTTTATTGATTAAATATGATGTGTTCTGGGATCAGCTCCGGATTACTGTATGACTTCCTTCTTGTAATTTAGCATTTGATCAATAAAAGAACAATTTGCCTTTATATGTTTGTCAGTTGAAACTAGATTTGATAGAAGGATTGCATGTGTAATGAATCATTCCGGATTTAAGTATGTAGAGTAAAGAAAGGACGTTAACATATAACTTTCACTCCGGATTTGAACATGCAGGGTGAAGAACGGATAAAAACATATAACTATCGTTCTCATGTATGAGCACTTTGATAATTAAAGGCTTGGTTTAACAGAAAAGATAGAGTATCTTTTGTCAAGTATGGATAATTTGGTGTGATGAAGTCATTTTCTGGAATCACACGTTTGGTATACAAGTCTGGTAAAAAGTGTACCTTGCTCCTTGAAGATTAGGCCTTTTGGTTGTAAGTACCATAATGGGGATTGCCGTTGTGAGGGAACATGCTATTGTCATGAGAACGGCTTACAATATTAATCTTGAGGGGAAGTGATTGTGATAACGTTGCATTAAGAGTTCATCCCTCGAAATATTTGTTAAGCTGTCGATACTGTCCCCCAGTATTGTTGGGTGATCAGTTCTGAGCGAATATTTAACTGAACAAATTCCGAGTGAAACTTTCGAGTGGAAGTTCTTCTGACTGAGGATTTCCGAATGAAATTCTTCGGATGAAAATGTCTGAGAGACATATTCGGATGTGATATTCTAGGGTAAGATTCCACCGACTGAAATTTCTCTGAATGATGCCTGGCATGGTACCGAATGGAGAATTTTCAAATATTTCGGGTGAATATGATTCGGATAGGGGTGTACCCGAATGAATTATTCTTGAGTCGGAATTCATAAGTTGGGCTTCGAATGAGTAATGCCGACTGGAGAATTGATGACCCGTACTTTGAAATCATGAAGTTCACAAATAAGGGACTTCAAAAGAGGATGTCAATCCGGAGTTCAGAATAACTTACTTGTTGTGTTTGGATTTCGGTTTGATCCTACAATCCAAAATTCTGATCGGGGTTCGGTTCTGATCCTACAGCCCATGTCGTATCTGGCGTTCAGTTTGATCCTACTAACCGTTCTTTATTCGGTCTTTGGTTTTACTCAATGACGATTCTTCACCAACGTTCGGCCAGACCTACTAGTCGTACTCGGGGTTCGGTTTAATCCTACAATCCGAGCCTTCAACACGGGGTTCAGATCAGGGCTAATCCTGAACCTACTGTGCCCGTTACTCGGGGTTCAGCGTGGTCTTGAAGAAGAACCAGCTTACTACGCCCAAGTCTTTAATACGGTGTTGGGTTTTACCCTCTTACCGTTCTTGGAATGGGGTTCGGTACAATCCTACAACCCATTTCCTGAGGTTCGGTTTGATCCTACAACCCAGGTATTCACCGGTGTTCAGCCAAACTTACTAACCGTACCCAGAGTTCGGTTTAATCCTACAATCCAGGCCTTCAATTTCTCACACATACTCGAGGAGTTACATCGTCAACTACAGAATGGGTAGTTGAGATCATCCGTCCTGAGTATGCTCTTGTACGCTGCACATATTCGAGGAGTTACATCGTCAACTACAGTATGGGTAGTTGAGATCATCCGTCCTGAACATGTTTTTGTACGCCGGATAAACTGAAAATCACAGCATAAGAAAAACTTGAAAGAGTTAAGTTGTTGTATGAGATTCTTATTAAACAAAAATAAGAATTACAATGAAAGCATAGCTGGGATTATAATTTCTCCAATGATAAGTCTTAAATGAGGATAGGAGAGTATGTATCGCTCCAGCAGCTAGCTGTAATAGATGCGCAAGTTCTGGGTATTCCATTTATTTCGAATTGGAGTGCCATCAAGGTTCTCAAGGCGGTAAGAACCTTTGCCAGCAATCTCGGATACTCTGTACGGGCCCTCCCAGTTTGGGGCTAATTTGCCTTGATGAGCGAATTTGTTCCCTATACTTGCTTTCCTCAAAACCAAATCTCCGATGTTGAAAGTCCTTGATTGGACTCGTTTGTTGTATCGAAGAGCTACTTTGGCTTGATGGCCTGATCTCTGATGAACGCGTCTTCTCTGAGTTCTTGTATAACATCCATTTCTGATGCTAAATTAGCGTTATTGTTCTCCTCAGAGAAGTATTTGACCCTGGTAGAAGCGATTTGTATCTCCACGGGTATCATTGCCTCCACCCCATATGTTAGGCGGTATGGGGATTCATTGGTGGAAGAATGAGGTGTAGTTCGATATGCCCAAAGGACATGGCACAATTGGTCTGTCCATCCGCCCATGGCGTCACCAAGACGTTTCTTTAGTCCTTTGAGCACCTCTCTGTTGGCCACTTCAGCTTGGCCGTTTGTTTGGGGATGTTCGACGGAAGAAAATATTTGGGTTATTCCTAACCCTTCTAGCAAATCTGTAAATTTTCTGTCCGTGAATTGGGTGCCATTGTCTGTGACAATCCGTGCTGGGACTCCGAATCGTGTTATAATGTTTTCATACATAAAACGACGAGTTCGGGCTGAAGTAATATGTACCACCGGCTCTGCTTCGATCCACTTAGTGAAATAATCGACCCCTACAATGAGATATTTGATACCCCCAGGGGCAGTTGGGAAAGGACCCAAAATATCTAATCCCCATTGGTAGAACGGCCATGGGACAATGGATGTGAAGAGTTCTTCAGCTGGTGTATGATGAAGGTTAGAGAATTTCTGGCAGGCATCGTATTTCTTGATGAAGTCAATGGAGTCTTGTTTCATCGTGGGCCACCAGTACCCCTCCCTGAGGATTTTTCTCATTAGACTTCTTCCTCCGGCGTGGTGCCCACATTGTCCTCCGTGCACTTCTTCCATTACTGCTTGTACCTCATCCTTTTTTAGACAAATTAAGTAAGGTACTAAAAGTGCCCTTTTGTAAAGGTTGCCATCAATCATAGTAAAGTATGGCAATTCTCTTCTTATTCTTTTCTTTTCTTTCTCATCAGTGGACAACTGCCCATCGGCCAAAATAACGGATGTAGGGGGCCATCCATGTGTCACCGTAAAGGGAGTTGGTCATAATGGCGTTTAGAGAAGGGAAAAGAGGAATGTTGGGTGATGTCAGAGTGCTTTGGACCAATGTTGTGGTGCTACCAGGTCGTTTGGTGCTTGCCAATCTGGAGAGTACATCCGCTCTGGTGTTCTCTTCGCGTGGAACATGTTTGAATTCCATTTTTGAGAATCTATCTCTCAACTCCTTGACACAGTTTAAGTACAGTTGGAGTTGAGGCTCACGAGCTTGATATTCTCCCAAGATCTACGAAATCATGAGTTGTGAATCACTGCAGAGCGTCGCCTCAGAAGCTCCGATGTCGATTGCAGCTCTTAGTCCGGCCAAACAAGCTTCGTATTCAGCTTGGTTGTTGGAAGTTTTGAAATTAAAACGAAGGGAGATCTCTAAGTGTACTCTATCGTCGCTTTCAAGGACTACACCTGCTCCAGAGCCTTTTTGATTAGATGAACCATCGACATAGATGGTCCAATGGACGCAAGGTGTATCTGGATCAATCCCTGTCATTTCCACAATAAAATCTGCCAAGACCTAAGCTTTAATAGCGCCTCGAGGTTCATAGGATACATCAAACTCTGAGAGTTCAATGGACTACTTGATCATCCTACCAGCGAGGTCAGGTTTGATTAACACAGAGCGGAGTGGAAGGTCCGTTCTTACCAGGATCGGATGTGCGTGAAAATACGGTCGTAACCGTCGAGAAGCCCAGACAACGGCGAGGGCTACCTTTTCAATTTTTTGATACCGGATCTCCGCACCTTGTAATGTTTTGCTGGTGAAGTAGACCGGCCTCTGTCCATCAGGAGTTTCTTTTATTAAGGCAACACCCAAAGTTTCATCTGAAATGGCCAAGTATAAGATGAGTGTGTCCTTAGGGTCAGGTTTTGCTAGAATAGGAGGTTTGGACAACACCTCTTTAAGCTCTTGAAATGCTTGCTCTTGTTCCTGTCCCCACTCGAATTTCTTGGACTTTTTCAGCACTTTGTATAGAGGAAGTGACCTGTGAGCCATCTTTGGCATGAACCGTGCCAAGGCTGCTACTTTGCCATTCAGGGATTGGACTTCTCTCAGATTCTTTGGACTCTGCATGTCAAGAATCGTTTGGCACTTCCCTGGGTTGGCTTCGATACTGCGTTGAGTTAGCATGAAACCCAAAAACTTCCCAGCTAGGACAGCAAAAGTGCATTTCAATGGGTTTAGCCTCATGTTAAATTCTCTCAAACGGGCAAACACTTGGCGTAGGTCGTCAATATGATCACCTCCAACTGGTGTTTTGGCTATAATATCATCGATGTACACTTCGACAAGCTTGGTGTGCATGCCCTCAAACACCTTGTTGATCATGCGCTGGTATGTGGCCCCAGCATTTTTCAGGCCAAAGGGCATAACTGTGTAGCAAAAGACACCACGATCATTAACAAAAGCTGTTTTCTCCTGATCCTCTTCGCACATCGGAATTTGGTTGTAACCTGAGTAAGCATCCATGAAGCTCAGGTACTGATAACCAGAGAAATCATCTACCATCCGGTCTATGTTAGGAAGAGGATAAGGATCTTTTGGACAGCAGCGGTTGAGATCCACATAGTCAATGCACATTCTCCATTTGCCATTGGATTTGCAGACCATCACTACATTTGAGAGCCAAGAGGAATAACGGATTTCCCTGATAAATTCGGCCTTCAATAATTCCTCGGTTTGTTGGCAAGCTGCTTTCTGCTTCTCCGGTCCCAATCTTCTCTTTTTTTGGGCAACCGGTCTCGTCTCTGGGTAGACGGACAATTTATGACAACAGAAAGCAGGGTCAATACCAGGTATATCGGCTGCAGTCCAAGCAAAGAGGTCTTTGAACTCCTGAAGGAGCATCAATAGTCGCTGCTCCATTTCTGTATCTAGCTTGTCGTTAATATGGGTGACCTTTTCTGGAGAATCTCCCAAAATGATGTCCCTGGAACTCCCATCCGGTGTAGGTTTTGATGGGTTGGACGGATCAATGTGCAAATCTGCCCTAGGGTCCAAATCGACAAGGCTCATAGAACCAGCAGCTGCTCCAGAATTATTGAGTTTCCTCTTTTTGTTGGATGCTTCCAACTTTGTCATATTTAGGCTCAGGTTGTAGCAATACCTGGCCATCTCCTGGTCACCTCGGATGGATGAGACATCATTGTCTTTATCAATAAATTTAATAAGGAGGTGTGGAGTTGACACGACTGCCTCCATAGCATTCAGGGCGGGACGTCCTATGATTCTGTTAAATGGTGACTCGACATCGATTACCAACACTCGGGATTTAACTGTTCTGGCTCCTGGCTCGCCTTCAAAAGAGATAAGGGTGTCAAGGTACCCCTTTGTTGGTTGCTTTGCACCATTGAAAGCTGTTGGTTCCTGTGTGTAAGGCTGTAAGTCTGAGTCATTAAAACCCATCTTTGTAAAGCAGTTATAAAAAATAACATCACAGGAACTTCCCTGATCAACAAGGATTCTTCGGACGTCCTTGTTGGCTATGACTGCAACGATGACTACAGCATCATCTCCACCAGGAATGGTAGGGCCAAAATCCTCGTCGGAGAAAGAAATTACTGGAGCTTCAACCCCTCCTCTGTAAGGACGGTTGTCTTTAACTTTTCCTTGTACAGATAGAATCATTTTATGATGATTCTTACGGGCTGTAATGGAAGCTCCTCCACCAGCGAATCCTCCGGCAATCATGTCAATAATCTCACGTCGGCCTTGGCGTTGTTGCTGAGGCATGTCATCTCTGTGTGCTGTGTCATCAGTCATCACACCTTTTTGTTTCTCTGCAACAGAGAACTTTCTAACCGGATTATGGTTAGTGTCATCCCCTCATCTGGATCTCTTTCTCTTTTATCATTCCGATCTATCCTATCAAAGGATTTTTCTTTGAACAGGTATTGCTTTAGTTTGCCTTCTCTGATTAACGTTTTTGTTGGTGTATGCACTATGAGCTTTTATGCTTTTTCATTTGTATCATTTTTCTACTTATCAATAGAATAAATATTTCAGTTTAAAATTGTTTTAAAACATATTTATCCTTGGAGTAATAGGTCATTAAAAATTATTCCTAAAATGTCCCTAGTTAAGTATTTGCATGGGGACATGTAAATACACTGAGACTAGTGTGTGAGTGTACTGATGACCTGATCTCACAGATCATAGATATAGATGATATCGAGTCTTCACACGGGTACACATTAAGAGTAATGATGTACTGGACAGACCCACCATGAGAACGTTGCATGGATCGTTACATGATTGTCATAAACGATTCTCAATGTGATAATGGTATATGTAGTCCTTCGACCTGAAGTCACTATGATTCCTACATGAGGAGTTTATTGTTTTAATACAATTAAACATCTTCTGTAATAAGAGGACTATAAAGGTTGTGGTTAGACAATGAACAAATTATGCAGAGGGATGTGAGTGATGTAGATGGGATTTGTCTCTCCTATGTGACAGGAGTGATATCCATAGGCCACTTGATGGAGTAAGACTAAGAAAACGCATGGGCATGCTAGAAAGAATAAATATTGGATATTTATTCGGATCCAGTCTACTCCGGTATCAAGTAAAATAAATTGGGCCGTACAAGGATGACGCGACCATGCCTTGGGCCCAATTAGGATATCGTGACAAAAGGAATAAACGTATTAAATAATTATCACTTATAGGTTATGTTGATAATATTCGGACATAATGATGCATTGCTAGATGCCGCTCTTATTTTATATTAATAATAAAATAGTTTATTATTAATATGACCGGGTATTTTACCTATAGGGTCACACACATAGAGTAAGCCCATCAGAAAATGTTGTCTTATTTTAGTTGGACTAAAATAAAGCTATTGGGCCTAACTCATTTGGAATGAGTAAGGAGCCCACTTTTAGAGAGAACAAATTAGGTCAAACCTAAGCCTATAAATAGAGCATAAGATGCTCATAGGCCGTTCACTCAAGTGAGACACAAATTCGCAAAAGTTGCAAGAGCTACACGCCGTCAAACTAGCAGTTGGCAAGTGTTACGATTCTGGTGGGAGTGCTCGTGTGGACTCCTAAAGGACGAGGCTATGACTGCTTCGGAGTTCTTCAAGAGGTAACCTAAAATAATTTCGAAATTGTTTTGTGCTTTGAAACACGGAACCTTGCAAATCCTATGGAATCCCTTTTATTTTTCCGCTGCTCATGCTTAGGGATTCCCTAACAGTTTCAACTGCATTTTTTAGAGCTTGGAATTCGTCAGTAGAATGACCTGTTTGTTCATGGAAATCGCAGTACTTACGGGGATTCCCTGGTCTTCGCACAGGGTCTGGTCTTCTAATGCCATAGATGCTGAAAGCTGGCCATCCAACCTCTCTCAAGATCTGAGATGGCTTGGTAGATTATGGTGCATAATGGTTGATGGAATTAACACGTCTTTCTCGTGGTCGAGGAAAGGAGTTATTATCTTTGGGATTATTGAATGGTCTCTCCATGCGTTCTGACCTCATCTTTTCCTTATCTCTCCGTGGTTGAGGAGGGGGAGTTGGTGGCTTTTTCTTCGCAGCCATAGCCTCTAGGTGCATCTCTATACTCACATACTTGGAGGCTTTTTTCCTGAACTCTTCAAATGTTGTTGGTGGGCTTTTTGCCAGTGAAAGAGTGAAGGCTGATACTGGCTGCAAAGCCTCAATAACGATATGCAACTTAATGGATTCTGTGAGGTTAGGAACCAGGGATGCTTCATTGTAAAACCTTTTAAGGAAATCCTTTAAGGTTTCGTTTCCGCCTTGCTTGATCTGGGCCAAAGTATGAGATGTCTTGGGGACATCTTTGGAGATGACGAAATGGGTCTCAAAAACAACTGCTATTTCAGCCCAAGAATCTATAGATCCAGAAGGTAAGCTTTTGAACCAACCGAGGGCCTCTTCTGACAATGTTCGTGGGAACATTCGACACATCACATCCTCATCGGCCCCTAAGTACATGGCTTCGAATACGTAAGCATCGAGATGCTTAGTGGGATCAGTTTCACCATTATACTTCCCAATAGAAAGTGGCTGGGTGGTTTGAAGATGTTTGGGGATGTGGATACTCATAAGTCTTCTTGAGAAAGGGACTTTGAGTCTATAAGTTACAGAGGGTGTTGTAATTACCTCCCACTTCTCTCCGGCAGCTTCCTTATCAGAATCATGGGTTTGTTCTCTTGCTTCGAACGTGGGGATGTTTGAGTATTGGAGAGTTGTGGATTTTTCTCCATCGGTTGTTTGTTGCGTCCCGTCAGTTTGGGATGTTGATCTCTCTCCTATACTCTGTCTTTCACGTTTTAACTCTACCAACTCCTCCATCAACCTTCGTATCATCTCATCTCTTGGATCGGGTGTAGGTACTTGCACCACTCTCCTTGAACTTCCAATAGGTGATTCAAACACTAAGCGTCTGTTTGTTGGTTGTTCTTGGGCTGTAACATCCTCTACGTGTCCCTCGAATATGTTTCTTGCATTCCCTTCCATGATGCTAAAACCAGACTCTGTAAACGAGAGGTGGGGATAACTTTATCGTGTCCCACTGGTGCCAATGATCTGTCCTGAACTGGGGTCTAGAGATCCGGTGTCAAGTTAATCATAAATAGTATGAAGACTCTGTGCAGAAGACCGAATGTATGAGTATCCGATATAGATATCCATTGTCCTTGTATGAGAAGGGCGGATTGGGCGTTCTGGAGATCCTTCACACCGACCTAACGCGTTGATGTGGGCGAATAGTGGTGTCACCTGCAAAGATTCTCCGACGCTCAAGTCAGTGATAAAATTCCAAGTGAGGAATGTTTTTCAGAGAATAATCGTAAGTCTCTCTTTTTCGAAGATCCCCCCTTCATTAATGAAGGGAGTTCATATACCTGATTGGCTCGATTTACAAGGACTCGTTAGTGGGAAACCACTAACCTCCAATAGCATTATTTTATTGCGCACTTACCAGAATGATTGGGTCAAGTGGCTATTTTATGTTGAGCGTAGAGTGTATAGACCAGAATTAGGGGACAAGTTGACCATTCCCGCGAGCAGATTTTGGCTCGTAGTGCAGGGAATTATTGATCGGTCCCTGTAGCAATGCCCTTTGTCCTTTGTGGGGTGACGTGTATAGTATCTGGTGTGTGTGGTGTTATCCGGACTAACCGGTATAGGGAGAACGCCTGATACGGAATTACAGTCCGGATGTATACCGAGGACACCGGTCATACTTTGTTTGACTGTCAAAGATGCTGAAATACACCTTGTAGATCGGATACCGGTATTGAGACCGGATCACAATAAATTCTCTAAAGTGATGAGAATGAAGAGACAATAAACCTTATAAAATTGTGAGGGTAAAAAATAAAATTTTCTCTTATATGGAATTATAAAATATGAAACTCACTACAAAAAATTAAAAAATTGGATACTTAGAATGCATTGTGGCTTTTATAAGAAAATGGAATGGAATATAATATGGAGGCACAACTTGTATAGTATGTGAAAGCAAAATTGAGTCATTAACTTAACAATATCCACCTTTACTCAAATTTGATAAATTGCTCATTTTAAATAAAGCCCTAAAGGGCATTCAGGTGTTGTAGAGGCTAACCAAGGTCAAACAGTATTGGAACTTGGCATTCGGAAATGGCTTACTATGTTAGCTAAATTCTCAAAAGTTCTTTTACACCACAACTTCACCATCAGTAACATCCAGGATATATAGTGATGTTTAACATCTATTTGTTTGGTTGCTAACAACTATTCGTGATCAAATAAACAACACTCTGCCTATCACAAAACACAGTAAAAACATCACATGCGAGACCAAGTTTATTGACCAAATTTCAAATCCATTGAGCGTTTTTCACACTCTCTATTGCCGAAATGTATTTTGCTTTATTTATAGATAATGTAGCAATAAATTGGAGTGAAGCATTCTAACTCAGCAGAATTACAGAGAGTAAAGATGTAACAAAACAGAGATCTTCATGTGTCAAGGACACTACCATAATTTGGATCAACAAAACCTATAACTTCATTGGTTGTAGCTTTGCTTTTATCAAATACTAAGCTAATATTTGATGATTTTCTGCTAAAGTTTGGGTTCTACATATGCAACTATGACAGTTGTGTATACACTCTCAAGAAGGACAACATTTGTGTCTTATACTTACTCCTTTATGAGAATGATATTTTGCTAGCAAGCTCAAGCATAAAGGATATAAAGCTTTTCAAACAGACTCTGAAAGTAGAGTTTAATGAAGGAACTAGGACCAGCCAGAAAGATATTGTGAATTGACACTATTAGGAGCAGAAAGAAATGAGAACTCTTTTTATCTCAGCAAGGGTATTTGAAGAAGGTTGTTGAAAGACTTAGAATGCATCAATCTAAGCCTTTTGAAACTCCTCTACGCTCTCTTTCAAAGATTTTAGCTTCTCAATCACCCGTAATTGAGGAAGAAAGTGGCCTATGCTGTAAGTCTGATCAGCAAGTTCATGGCTAATCTGGCCATGGTCATTGGAATGCTCTGAAGTGGATTTTGAGATATTTGAATGACATAACAAACTTTGGTTTAATGTACAAAAAAATGACTCAAGGAAATGATCATATCACTGGTTATGTGGATGTATACTTTGCAGGCTAATCTACATAAGAAAATCTCTCACTAGTTATGTTTTCAGTCTGTTTTGTACTGCAGTGTCCTGGAAAGCAAAGTTGTAGTCTATGGTGGCTTTGTCAACAACAGAGTCTGATTGCTCTAGCTGAATAAGTGAAGGAAGGTCTGTGGTTGAAAGGTCTAATTAGTGATCTTAGAATAAACCAAGACAATATTACAATTTTTTATGACAACCCAAGTGTGATCCATTTGGAAAACCATCAAACTTACCATGAAAGGATTAAAACAAATTGATGTGAAGTTTCATTTCATAAGGGAAATGATTGTGGAAAAAAAGAGAGACTAAAACTTTGTTAGAATATTGGCTAAGTATTGTAACCGTATAACAACTTCATCAATAATCATTTTTGCTACTCTATTCTTCCTGTAGATGTAGGCTATCCTTGGCTGAACCACATTACTTGTTACTTCTTGGTGTTCTTATTCCTCCCTATCTTTCTTTTACGTTTAATTGTTTTTAGTTTGCATGTATTGCAATATATTTTGTTTTATCATGTTTTTTTTTCGATTTCTTTCTTTATTTTGTATTTATGTTTTATAGTGTCTTTTGTATTTCTTGTGACCAAATCATCAATAAAAGAATCAAAAGCAAATGGATATTATGCAGGTGAGAGCTTTCTTGACATTCGTGCAATATTCCTTATACATGCTGTCCTGCATGCATGCCATTCCAGAAGAATTGCGTATCAAATTTAATGAGAACCATTTTCTTCATTAGTGTTTATTCTGAGTTCATTATTATTCTCTTCTTTCTTTTTCCCTGCTGCCCAAATTTCTTTATAAATAGCACACTAAGTTTCGTTCACGACTTTATTACATTGATATTATCTATTGACCTTAAGTGTGAATTTCTATCGTATCACACGCACCAATGTTACATCATCATCTTTTATTTTTATTAAGCGGACTTAATATTGATATTTTTAACAATTGAAACCATTTCGGCTACTTCACATCGATTTTTTCCTTTTTTTCCTTTTGGCAAAAGAGAATATAATAATTGCTGAGTACCTGGATCAATCCAGGGTCCCTAAACTCAATGACAATTAAATCAAAACAAAGGGATCAGTTCTATTTCTTTACTCAAGCATATTATTAATTTTATTAGAAAAACAAAGGAAAGAAGGACCAGTTTTACTTGTTTACTCAATGACCCATTTTTTGTTTAATAGAATGCAATGGGGCAGTGTAAGTTCTGACTATAAATATGTTAACTTGGAGGAAACAGAACATAGTAGACAAGAGTAATTAAGTAAGGTAGCTCAGTACGTACGTGGTTATAAGTTAAGGAGAGAGGTATGGGAAAGTGTAACAGAATGGTGATAGCAGCAGCAATAGTAGTGCTGCTGATTGGGACGTTGTTGGGTAGTGGAGAAGGTTCTAACGTATGTAACGTAGATTCAAGTGAGTTAGAGGTTTGTCGTCCAGCAGTCATTGGTGATAATCCGCCACCACCAACTGAACAGTGTTGTGCTGTTTTTCGTCGGCTCAATCTGCCTTGTCTCTGCCAATACAAGAGTAAGCTAGCTTCATTGGGAATTGACCCTGCAAAGGCTTTTGCCTTGCCTGCTAAATGTGGTATTGCTAACCCCCCTCAATGTTGATGAGGTAATTAATCTTCTTTACCCTTAAGTGCCTATATTTGAATTGATCAAGTTTCATGATTCAAGTGTCTTTGTTTTGCAGTGATCCCCTTAACAAAGGTCTCCTACGTATTACAATTTACAATAAAAGCACCTAGGCACCTCTTAGTCTTCAATACTTGCTTTCACGTGTTTCGTTAACACTTATAAAAGCATTTGGTGCTCTTCAATAAAGGTTGTTTTTTTAATCAATGTGTATTTGCTCATAAGGTCTGATGTAACATTGTTAATCTGATGTATTGCAAAAGTGTTTGAAGTACAATAATACAGTATATTATTACTATTTTCCCTCCATGTCTACATGAAATGTTTGGTTCTAAACTCAAAGCAGAAAATTATTTACAGGATACTGGGGCCATAATCTTAATGGAAACTCCTCAATGAGATAGATAGTAATGATCTAATCATGACATTTATATCTGTAATGTCTGAAGTAATCGGTGATCTAGCTTCTTTAAACAAAGCCAACAAACCACATGGGATGAAAACATCCTGTGTATTTGAAACAATGTCAAAGGCCTTCTTGATGTTTGGTTTGATTTTGGTTTCCTTGACATATGAACTATAAATTAACCTACCATGCACTATAAAATGTCACAGCAATATTTCCCAAGAGCTTAATCACACAGCCAAAATTTCCCTGCTAGATGTGAATACTCATATATACCAATGCACACGATAAAACAATATTAACACAAATGGAATTCTAATGTTTGAATTCAAGAGGATGGACAAGCATGAATTTGTAACAGAAAATGACTCAGCACCAAATAAGAGTTGCAAAGATAATTTGTAATACTTCTTGTTGAGTCACATAATGTCATAACAAACAAACACTCATGGCATTAGGTAACAGCCTGTGCTCTTGGAGAATATATTGTTCCACAAGGGGGAAAAATGGAACTTAAGGAGGTAACAACTACACAGCCATTTATTGTTGGAATTTCTTGAGAGACAGAAGCATGAAATTTCACTACAACTTCTCATTGTTATTAGTCCACATGGAGAAAGACCCAGCAATCTTGGGAAATAAAAGTTTGTAGAATTTAGAGAAAGAGAAGATTGTAGTTTTGTTAAGGAAATTAGTGTGTTGCGGAAGCACTAGATCAAATCAATTGGAGATAAAGAGAAACAAGTATAAGGGCAAGAAAGTAAACACACAATATTTCCGTGGAAAACCTCCAAGACTGAAGAAAAAGAACACTGATGATCACGAGCAAAACAGTTCCACTATATAAGAAGGAGAGTAGAAGAAGTTCTTAAAAAGAAAAGAGAACAAAGAGACCATAGCCCTATAAGTCACAGGGGCAAAAATAAAATTATCTCTCAAATTTTCTGACTAGAATACTCTCTCAGATGAAACTAAAAATATATACTCGCTACTAAAAATTCTCTCAGGATTACACTAGGAGAGAACTTGACCATGATTGTAAATGTGATACCTTGAATCCTTTTATAGGAAATTCTAAGGAATATAATAATATTTCCTTAACTAGAAGACAAAACCAAATTGAATTGGTTTTGTGAAGAAGTAAAATTCAATTTGAATTTGTATTTGAAGAAGTAGAATTCAAATTGAATTTGTATTCTGAAGAAGTAGAATTTAAATTAAATTTGTATTGTGAAGAAGTAGAATTCAATTTGAATTACTATTCTAAAGAAGTAAAAATCAAATTGAATTGGTATTATGAAGAAACAAAATTCAATTTGAATTGCTCATGGTAAATTAAGTACCACATTAACAAAATTTGAGACATGTATTTAACAATCTCCACCTTGGATCAAATTTGATAAATTGCTCATTGTCGAATAAAGCCCAAAAGGGGCATTCAAGTACTGTGTAGACTAACCAAGTCCAAGCAATGTTGGAACTTGGTATTAGGAAGTGGCTTAGTAAGCATATCTGCTGGATTATCAGAAGTATGAATGCACCATAATTTCACTAATTGTAACGATGTCTCAGATAAAGTGATGTTTTACATCAATATGTTTGGTCTTGTCGTGATAACGACTATTCTTGGTCAAATGAATAAAACTTTGACTATCACAAAACACAGTAAGAATATCTTGTGTAAGACCAAGTTCATTGACCAAACCACGAATCCAAAGAGTCTCTTTCACACCCTCTGAAATATATTCTGCTTTAGTTGTAGATAATGCAACAATAGATTGAAGAGAAGCTTTCCAACTGATAGCAGAGTTACAAAGAGTGAAGATGTAACCAGAAAGAGATCTTCTTCTATCAAGATCACCACCATAATCTGAATCAACAAAACATGCAACACCATTAGTTGAAGCTTTGCTTCTGTCAAATACCAAGCCAATATTAGAAGTACCTTTTAGGTACCGAAAAATCCATTTCACAGTATTCCAATGATCCTTTCCAGGATTATGCATGTATCGACTCACCATGCTAACAGCATATGCTAAATCTGGTCTAGTGCATACCATAACATACAATAAACTACCAACTGCACTAGCATAAGGAACGTGTGACATGCGCTCTATTTCTTCTTTAGTTTGTGGGCATAGGTCTGAAGATAACTTAAAATATGCAGCGAGTGGAGTAGAAACAAGTTTACAGGTTTTCATATTAAATCTTTCAAGCAATCTCTCAATATATTTCTGTTGAGATAAGAACAATTTACCAGCTTGACAATCCCTGTGAATCTCCATGCCAAGAATTTTCTTAGCTGCACCTAATTCCTTCATCTCAAACTCATTATTGAGTTAAGCTTTTAATTTCCTGATCAGAGACTTGTCACATGATGCAATCAACATATCATCAACATAAAGTAACAAGTAAATGAAAGTTCCATCAGGAAATTATTGGAAATAAATACAGTCATTATATTGACTCCTTGAATATCCTTGCCCAATCATAAAGGAGTCAAACCTTTTGTACCATTGTCTAGGAGCTTGATTGAGATCATATAAAGATTTTATCAAATGATAAACACGATGCTCTTTACCAGGAACAATAAATCCCTCTGGCTGATCCATATAGATTTCTTCTTCCAGCTCTCCATGTAGAAAAGTTGTTTTAACATCAAGTTGCTCTAATTCCAGATCAAATAAAGCAACAAAACCAAGTAAGATATAGATGGAGGTATAATGAACAACTAGTGAAAAAATCTCATTAAAGTCAATACCTTCCTTTTGATGAAAGCCTTTGACGATTAATCTTTCCTTGCATCTAGGATCTTCTTGTAAATCCATTTACTTCGAAGCGGTTGTTTGCCTTTAGGGAGTTCTGTCAAACTCTATGTATTATTCTTATGAAGACTTTTAATTTCTTCATTCATAGCTATAAGCCATTTTGAAGAATCCGCACAAGAAACAGCTTCAGAATAGCTAGTAGGCTCAACCGCATTATTTACCTCTTATGCAATAGACAATGCATAAGCAGTCAAATTATTATCAACAGTGTATCTGACTGGCCTTTTAATTTGTCTCCTTTGTCTGTCTCGAGCAATAGAATAATTGTGACATCCTGGCGCTGTTGAGGGTGGGGAGTGATCGTCGGTGCATGGGCACGGACAAGGAGTGGCTCCTGGCAGGCTTCTAGTGGGGAACGTGGCATCCTGGGCATTGTTGAGGGCGGGGAGTGATCACCGGTGCATAGGCACGGACAAGGAGCGGTTCCTGGCAGGCTTTCAGTGGGAGGGACACATGAACAAACCAAATACATACCAGAATAAGAGGGATCCAAAGACTGTATAGGTATGGGACTATACAGTCGAGGATAACTTAAAGGAATGAATTCGTACTACCTATACCAACAAATGTATTAGCCTTTTCGGTGGCCTATAACATAAGGACTCCAAAGTTAAGCGTGTTTAACTTGGAGTAATTCTAGGAAAGGTGACCTCCTGGGAAGTTCTCAGGAAATATGTGATTATGGACAAAACACACTGGAAAGGTATCATGTTGGTTTATGGGGAAAGTCGTTCATTCCTGAAAAGCGGCCGGGGCGTTACAGTGGTATCAGAGCCTAGCCTCTCCTAGTACGGTATGGTTTGGGGACGAACCAGGCGGAAGCTGGTGGGCATGTGACATCCTGGCGCTGTTGAGGGCGGGGAGTGATCGCCGGTGCATAGGCACGAACAAGGAGCGGCTCCTGGCAGGCTTCCAGCGGGGAGTGATCGCCGGTGCATAGGCACGGATAAGGAGCGCCTCCTGACAGGCTTCCAGTGGGAGGTGTAACATCCTAAAAATAAGCTGTACTATTAAAACGAGGTTTAAAGAGGGATTTAAAGGCAAATGGGGAATTATTTTAAATAATTGCCAAAATGACAGATACGTCCCTAACATTTGCAATAATGACGGACGCGTCCTAAGTGTTTTAAAACTAAAATTTCTCCTCGTTTCTTCTCAAACTTTCATGAGAATAGAGAAAAGATATCTCTTCTTCATATTCTTCTTTTTATCAAAAATCATTGCCTCTCACTAGTGCAAAAAGTAGCTATCAGGACGGGGATACGAGCACGGTTGAATAAAATCCGTCTTTGAAACCAGGCGGTGGCAATTTTGTAAATATGAGGAAGTTCAAAAAATTTATAAAACGCATATATAAGCACGGTTAGAGAGCAACCGTGTTTATAAGGGCTCTATTAACACGGTTATTCCATGTCCGTGCTTAAATCATTTTATTTTTTTTAAATTTTTTTTATTAAATGGGCTCTATTAACACGGTTACAGAGGTCCGTGTTTAAATCATTTTATATTTTTTAAAAAAAAAATTAAAACGGAGATACAAAGACGGTTAGTGTGGAACCGTCTTTATATGGGCTCTATAAACACGGTTTTCCTATATCCGTAGTTAAATCCTTTTATATTTTTTTTTTTAAAAAAAATTTAAAACGTAGATACAAAGACGGTTACACAGGGAACCGTGCTTAAAGAGCAGATACGAGCACGGTCAAAATGGAACCGTGCTCATAGGTTCAACCTCATTTTCGTTTTCCCTCCTCTCTTGACGAAAAGCGAAGTTCCCTCCCCATTTCATTTTCACTTCTCACCTTCTCCTCCTCTCTTGACGAAAAGTGAAGTTCCCTCCCCCCACCAAAACTACATTCGTCTTCCCTCTATTTCACAGCAACGTTTCTTCTCACAGTAACGTACACGGTGTTCTCCATTAGCATGCTTGTTCTCTATTTCACCCAAACGTTTCTTCTTCCTCTCTACCACGAAAGGTGTTCTCCATTAGCACGCTCGTTCTTCTCTGTACCACGCTTACAGGTTTTTCCTAAAACCCCTATTTTCCTCTTATGGTTATTGGTTAGAAATTTATTTGGTTATGTTTGAGTTGAATGGTATTTGGAAAATGAGAATGCTAGATGAGGAAGGTGCAAAGTCTACAAAGGGTGTTTCCTGCAGCCATGGCAAAAAATCTTAAGAAGCTTGAGAAACTTGAAATAAAGCATCTGCAATCCCTTTTCTCAGATCTGAAGGTTCGTAAACAAAATCTGCAGCACTTGCGAGTTTCTTTTTTGATGTTTTCATCTTCAATTCTTACTAATTTGTTTTGTGTTTAATTACCAGGCCATTCCTAAACTGGAGAAAGTGAGACTTGATTGGAAACACACTTGGCTGTTGCAAAAACTTGTGAAAGACCTCCGAAGCTTACATGAAATTCGTTTTCATTTTCCTGGGGATGTGAGTGAGTATGCAGAATACTGGAGTCCATTTACGAACACGGTTCTTTTGAACCGTGCTTAAAAGTTTCATCTACGAACACGGTTAAAAACAACCGTGCTTAAAGGTCTCTATCTACAAGCACGCTGGCAACAAGCACGGTTCTGGAACCGTGCTTAAAGGTCCAAAAGAACCGTGCTTAAAACCCATTAATCCACTAGTGTCTAATCCTCTCTTTTTAGTTTTCTTCCAAGATTTCCAAAAATTAAAGTGGAAATCATCTCTTCTCCACTTCTCCTTACATGGACAGTTTGGTTAAAGGAAGAGAGAGCTTGAATTATTTAATTCAAGGTAAGAAGATGAACTCTTGTGTTGGGATATGATTTAATCCTTTAATTCTTTCAATTTCTTGAGTTTTAAAGAAGTTGGAAGCCATTGACATGTACAGAGCTTAGGTTTTTCAAGAACCTTAAGCTCTATATGAAAAAGTGAATTCAAGCGGTTTCTTGATTGCTAATTTTAGAGGATTAAAGTCTAACAATGGTTGTTTCAATAAATTAGGTAGCTGTGGAAGATTTTAAAACTAGGAGTTTGATTCAGAGCTTGTGAATAACAAGCTGATTGTATTTAGTAGCTCGAGGAGCTTTTGGAATTTCTTATTCCAGGTAGGGGGAGCGTTTACATTTTAAATGCATAATTTATGAACGGATTTAGGATAATATTGTTATATTAGTGAGACATCCCGAATATATATAATATGTATGACATTTGTGTGATGACGTTTTCTGTTCATAAACTATTGATATTGAGATATTGAATTGGTATGAAATATAAATTGTATGTGATGTAATGAATTGGTTATGATTCCTATGCATGAGATGCAATAGGATATGTGATGATGATATGTGTATATGCATGAGATGCTATGCTATATGAATGATATTCATAAAGTTTTCATGATATATAAATGCATGTGATGCATATTGATAAAGCATGGGATGCTTATATGATGAATAAACATGAAATATGATGTGGTTTCGAGGATTCCACAAAAGACCTTAGGTGGGATTCAAGGCAAAACCTCTTGAGCAGGGCTCGGGGTTTAGCCCGTGACACTACCGTTGTCACTGGGAGTGATTGTGTCACATGAGAGGGCAAACAGTTTGGTACCAGTAAAACAGCCGGATTAGTTGAGAGCCGAGTTATGGCTGAGAGCTAGTGTTGCAACACAAAAATTAAAACTTAATAATGGATCCATTTGATTGAGCATGTGATTGCCTTGATGTATGTTGTTGTGAACAACATGATTATATGATTATTAAGAATGAATGAAATGTAATGAGATTATGAGATATGATTATGATTTATATGTGGTTATGAATTGGACACTTGATCCGATTTAATAACTGTCATTTAACATGTAGTATGCTCACCCTTATTTGTGGTTATCTTTTTCAGTGGATATAGGAAGAAGTGAAGGCATATGAGATGACATTCAGTAGAGATTGAAGTGTTATATACATGTTTGTACATAGTATATATGGTAGTATATTATGCCATGGCCGACTCTAGATAATGTTTTATGATATGTATGAAGGATTTAAAGTTTTGGATGGATAGCTTCATTTAGAGGCTTGAAATCTAAATATGATTATGAATATGTATTTGATGATATGATCACACTAGTGCAAAAAATGGCTACGACAACGGGATATGATCACGGTCCAGGGGAAAACCGTGTTTGAAAAATACACGCTGGCATTTTTATAAATATAAGGAAGTTTTTTAATCACGGTTATGACGTAACCGTGGTCGTAGGAACAAGGTTTTTTATTTTTATTTTTATATTTTTAAAAAATGTACCTATAATCACGGTTGAGAGGAAACCGTGATTGTAGGGTATATATAATCACGGCTTTATGAGAAGCCGTGATTATATCTACTACCAGGTTTTTTATTTTAATTTTTATATTTTTAAAAAATGCACCTACAATCACAGTTGAGAGGAAACCGTGATTATAGGGCATCTATAATCACGGCTTTATGGGAAACCGTGATTATATCTACAACCAGATTTTTTTATTTTAATTTTTTTATTTTTAAAAAATGTACCTACATTCACGGTTGAGAGGAAAACCATGATTATAGATACCCTACAATCACGGGTGTTTGGGAACCGTGGTCATAGGTGTTTTCAAAATATAAATTTTGAACGTCGTGCGCTCCTTCTATTTCTCTGTTAGCTTTCTCCCATCTTTCTCTGTTAGCTTTCTCTCATCTTTCTCTCTAAGATTTCTCATTTTTGTTTTCTCATTACCATTGATGTTTGCATTTTTTTATTACCATTGATGTTTGTATTTTTTTATGTTCTAGATCTAACGTGGTTCTATGTATATATTTTGCAGGTTTTCTTTTGCTATTCTCGTTGCGTGTCATTGACGACCACCACACGACCCTTCTCTTATTTTCTCGTTCAACCAAGGCTTTTCTTTTGTACATCTCTTCTTTTCTATTTCTTTCGATTATAATGAAGGCTTTACATGTTTCTTAGTTATTCTGTTTGTTTTTGTTCTCTACATTTTGCTTTTGTTTGTTCCTATAATAGAGGTTTTCTGTTTTGAAGGTCAATGTTGGGGTTATTTTGAGGAGGATGTTGGTGGCAACTATGGAGATGTGCACAGAACTTTTAATCATGTTCTCTGATCGAAAGAAACGGTGGTGGTGATGGTCAGTTGGGTATGGATTGTGGCGTGGAAGATTATAGAAGGTTGGTTTTTAATCACGGTTGTGGTTGGCAATGTAATTAAATGTAATCTATAACCACGATTGTGAACCGTGATTAAAAGCCCTGATCTATTACCACGGTTGGAACAACCACGGTTCATGAACTGTGATTAAAGGCTAATTTTAACCGTGATTAAATCCCTTTTTTGCACTAGTGTCATGTTATATGAGATAATATATGAGTTGATTTTATAGAATTTAAAATTATGCATATACATAAGATGAAAATTAGGAACCGGAGGGGTGAAATTAAAAACCGATGAGTTGTTGAGTCATCGGAAGGGATCGATAGATTCCTTATATCAATTATGAGTTGTCCATATAGGTTTTGATGTATTTGAATGCAAATTGATGGATTAGGTGCATGTAAATTGTATATTTGGATCATAGTACATTTTTGTGCATATGTTTTTCATATGTCTAAATTTTGGCAAACGGACCACGCCAATAGCTCTGGAATGGTGAAAATATAGTGCCCATGAAGTTTCATAGTAATCGGAGTTGAAACGGGAAAAATAGGTAGGTGGGAAGTCAATTTATCGATTTAAAGCTGTCAATCTCGCTTAAGCGAGTCAAATTTCACTTGAGCGAGCCATTATATGAGTTTGGATGTGTATTCTGGTTAAATCTTATTCAATCGAGACTAATTTCGCTTAAGCGAGTGATGTTTTCGCTCAAGCCATTGCCAATTTCACTCAAGCTAGCTGACAGGGTCTGATGCTATTGCATTTTCGTTCAAGTGAGAGCCTGAGCGAAAATTTTGCTTAAGTGTCCAAAATCTTGCTCAAGTGAGATGATTCATCTTTTTCTCTCTTCATGAAAGTTGTATATAATTTTGTCACCATCGTTTTAATACCCAATTTACATCAATCATAGTTTGGTAGCCCGAGTTATGCCCAAAATACTAAAGGATGTTCATGCTGAAAATTTCAGCAGGGCTGATTTTATAAATTTACGAATTAGACAATCTTCGAGGCATAATTGGCCCTTGACTTCTTCATAACAATTATAGATATTTGAGTTGAGGATGTTTACAAACTAGATTCATCCCGATTGGAGTTATATAACTCCGATTTGACTCAGTTTATCGAGTGGTGTGCAAGGAGCCGGCGTGCTGAAAATTTTTCTTTAGGCCATTTTGAAGCCCCAAATCCTAAGATATGTTATAAGGGACCTATTAAGTCATATAGGGACATCCTAGGATGGGTATGGTTATTTAAAAAATATATATTTTCCATATTTTATTTATTTATTTATTTGTTTATTATTTTTTTAAAATTAAGGATTGGATGTTTTACTTTCCACTGATTCTTATGATCTCCATTTTGATTATCCAAGATACATCTTAATTATTTTTATACCTTCTCATATCGCCATATATGGGAAAGGTTTATTTAGATGGTCCAGGGGTATTGATTAAATATTTATTTCGTGGCCTTTTCTATAATTTAATTGATTTGATAAACCGCGAAAAAAATTACCCTTAATTTTATTATTCTAATTGATTATATTGGAATAATTATATTAAGGGTTAGGATGTTTTAATAATCCTCTTCCTGTGGCTGAATAGGAGAAGTGGTACGATCATCACCATGATCATTAATGCTAGACTCATTGGTACAGGAAGATGAGACATCAGTATTAACATATTTTAATTCTAACTTCACCTTCTCGCTAGTACCCTGTAGATTATTAGTACTAGAAGAAGAAATAGAAGATTGTTTTCTAAAAGATAATAATGCATCCTCATTAAAAGTCATATCTCTACTAAGAATTAACTTTTATGACTTAGGATCAGAACACCATAGACGATATCCATTAGACTCAGATGTATAACCAAGAAATATGCACTCAATAGCTCTAGGAGCTAATTTTTCATCATTAACATGCGCATATGCAGGACATCTAAAGATTCTTAAATTAGAATAATTAACAGGATTACCTGACCAAATTTCTTCTGGAATTTTAAAATCAAGTGAAGAGTGTGGAGAGCGATTAATTAGTAACAAGTAGTAAATGTTGCCTCTGCCCATAATTCACGTCGATGCCATAACCTAGCATTTGAGAGCATACAATAAGCTCTCTCAAGGATAGTTCTGTTTAAACGTTCTACAACACCATTCTGTTGGGGTTTACCTGGAATGGTTTTATGTTTAGCAGTGCCATGATTTGCGTAGAACTCATTAAAGTCATCTTCACAGAACTCCAATCCATTATCTGTTTTGAGCTTCTTGACTTTCTTCCCAGTCTGAGTTTCAACAAGAGTTTTCCACTTCTTAAAAGTGGGAAAAGTATCATTTTTATGTCTTAGAAAGTAGATCCAGACTTTACAAGAATAATCATCAATAATAGTCATCATATAACGCTTTCCTCCATAAGAAGGAACTTTACAAGGTCCCCAAAGATCTGAATAAATGTAATCAAGAATACCTTTTGTTCGGTGAGTTGCTGTAGAGACGCTAACTCTTTTCTGCTTCCCAAAAACACAATGTTCACAAAACTTTAACTTACCGATGCCTTGATTACCAAGAGTATTTGAGTAAGCTAGCTTAGTACATATGTGGTTTTAAGTTAAGGAGAGAGTATGGCAAAGTGTAACAGAATGGTGATAGCAGCAGCAATAATAGTGTTGCTGATTGATGTTGTTAGGTAGTGGAGAAGGTATTAACATATGTAACGTAGATTCAAGTGAGTTAGAGGCTTGTCATCTAGCAGTTAATGGTGATAATCCGCCATCACCAAATGAACAGTGTTGTGCTACTTTACATCAGGTCAATCTGCCTTATCTCTGCCAATACAAGAGTAAGCTACTTTCATTGCGAATTGACCCTAAAGAAGCTTTAGCCTTGCTTGCTAAATGTGGTATCGCTAACACCCCTCATTGTTGATGAGGTAATTAATCTTCTTTACCCTTAAGTGCCAATGTTTGACTTGATCAAGTTTCATGATTCAATGTCTTTATTTTGCAGTGAACCACTTAACAAAGGTCTCATACGTGTTACAATATACAATAAGAGCACCTAGGTACTTCTTAGTCTCCAATACTTGCGTTTGTGAACACCTCTTTTGGTCCGGTCCAAGTGGAATGAATCTTTTTATACTGAATTCTAATTCAGAATGGTCAGATTCGAAAAGAATGGCTCCAACATAATCAGAACCGAGCAAAATAACTCAGAATGAAGCTTTTCCAAGAGAAGTACAGCCCTGTGGGAGGCAAATCCGATTGGAATGACTAAAAAATGATCACATCTGAACAAGATGACTCAGGTTAAAGCATTTCCGAGTGAAATACAGCCCTGATGGAGATAAATCCGAGTGAAAAAACTCAAAAAATGGTCAAATCTGAGTCAAAATGAAGCATTTCCGAGTGGAATGACTCAAAATTGATGAAATCCGAGTGAAATAACTCAGAATGAGTTATTTCCGAGTGAAATGCTCCCCTGTTGAAGTTGAATCCGAGTGGATAGCTTCCCTGCCAAGCCAATCCGAGTGGATTATGCCTATTTTCAAGAGAAGTCCGAATGGAATGACTCAAAAATGATGAAATCCGAGTGGAATCACTCAGAATGAGTCATTTCTGAATGAAATGCTCCCTGCTGAAGTCAAATCCGAGTGGAATATGCTCCTGTTGGATCAAATCCGAGTGAAATCACTCAGAATGAGTTAAATCCGAGTGACATTACTCTGAATGGAGAAAATCCAAGTGAAACTACTTAGTTTTGGGCATGTCCGAGTGGAGTATGACCTGTTGGGTGGGAAATCCGAATAATGACTCAACAATGGACCAATCCGAGTGGAGTATGTCCTGTTGAATTCAAATCTGAGTGAAATGACTCAGATTAGATGTAAATCCGAGTGGATAATTCCCTTTCAGATGCATTCTGAGTGGAGTATGCCAGTTTACAAGCCCTGATTGCAAAAAATGTCAATTCTGAGTGAAAGGAATGCTGATTGAAGAAAATCCGAGTGAAAGTGACCAAGTTCCATTCGAATTAAGAGCTCACAAGGTCAGTTCCGAGTGAAACCTTCAAGCAGTTAACTTTCGGGTCACTATTGAAGATATTCCGAGTGAACATTCCAAGCAAAGACAAGATCCGAGTAGCACACCTCTGATTGAAGTGATTCCGACTGAAACACTGATTCAATCATTTCTGAATCAGCTTTTAATTGGTTCCTTAGTAAAATACTATTCAATCAATTCTGAGTAAAGTTTCCACCAGTTTCCGAGTGAAACCATTGTGAAGAGGATTCCCGAGCGAATGTATCCGAGTGAATTGATGTGTGAGCACATCCGAGTCACATTTCACACAATACCGAGCCATTTCAGTTAGCACCGAGTGAGCCATCCTTTTCCCAGTTCCGAGCCCCTTTTTCACTCGATTTCCGAGTAACTTTTCACCCTTCCCGAGTCCTTTTGGCCAATCAATTCCGAGCCCCCATTTCTACCATACTTCAACCTTCACCGATCCACTTTTTACCCGTTCCCGAGTCATCTTTCTCCCAATTCCGAGTCACACTTCACATGTTCCAGTCGGATCCGAGTCATTTGTCACTCGGATTGTGGAGAGGAGATGAAGTCTGAGTCATTTTCACTCGGTTCTGATTCAATTTCTTTAATTCCCACTCAATCCAATTGACACCAACATGATTTCATTCGGTCTTTAGCATCAAAGGGGCCTTTTCCACTCGGATTTAGGTGGTAAAGTGAAGACCGACCCCCTTTTACACTCGGATTTAGGTGGCAATGTGGATGAATGTTGACTGAGAGGGTGATCCGAGTGATTTACACTCGGATTTCCAACAATTTCACTCGGATTTCCAACATTTTCACTCGGAATTCTTCCATTCTCACTCGGATTCCCACCAGGTCCCCCTGTTAAACCGTGCTGACTTGGATTCCACCACCCAAGTGGATCCAGGAATCCTGGGGGTGGCAGACAAGTGGCCAACAGGGGCGGAAGTGGGGGAATTAAAAATTCCCACCCAGCCGTTGTCCCCCACTTCACTCTGAGTGGAGGCCTTAGCTGGCATTCCACTCGGAAGTGGAAGCCTGAGCTGGCCTTCCACTCAAACCAGCCTATAAATAGGCAAGGGGCTGAAGATTTCAGCCCTTACAGACTTATACACACATCACGCATACTTACATACACAGATACGCATCCAGTACCCTCCTTCCTCTCTTCATCAGCCAGCCCTGTACCTCCTTCCTGTCTCCCTCAGCCACACCGTCCTCTCCCCTCAACACAACACCGCCCAATACTTCATTCCTCTCAGCCAACCAACCTCCTCATCCCTTTACCTACACACCGTCCCAATTCCTCTCACAACACCGTCCTCTCCCCTCAAGTACACCAAATCCAATCTCCTCACTCCACTCAACTCCAATACCGTCCCTCTTCTCACTGTCTCACTCGGTAAATCACTTCTCACTCGGTAAGCTCACTGTCTCACTCGGTTTATGCTATTTCCACTCGGTTTCCTCATTTTCACTCGGTTTTTCCTTGTCCTCACTCGGTTTTCTGCTTTCATCACTCGGTTTTACCATTTTTACTCGGTTTTTCCTTGTCCTCACTCGGTTTTCTGCTTTCATCACTCGATTTTACCATTTTTACTCGGTTTTTCCTTGTCCTCACTCGGTTTTCTGCTTTCATCACTCGGTTTTACCATTTTTACTCGGTTTTTCCTCTTTCTCACTCGGTTTCTGCTATTTCCACTCGTTTTTTGTAATTTTCACTCGGTTTTTGCCATTTTCACTCGGTTTTTCACTTCTCCCACTCGGTTTTCACTCATTTTTCCTCTATTTTCAGAATTTATTGTTTCCCTTTCTCTTTTGTAGCTTCTACTACCTTTTTCCTTTCGTTTCATAGTAAAATACAATAAAGGGAAATAAATGCTTCCTATGCTTTCTTTCAAATCTAAATAAAAATCATTAAAAAGAAACAAATCATTTTTAAACAGTGTCGTACGGGAGCACTCCCGTCTACACAACCTCTTTAGGATTCGTACACATGCGAAGAACTTCGCCTTGTACGAGTTCCCCACCTCAGTGACATCCATCATCATCTCCCAAGTCTTTTCCTAAAAGAACAACACTCAGAACTACGTAACCCTGATTTCTTGATAATTCAAGAATACGTAGGAGCAGGACTTTAACTCCTGTCGGGCCCATCTTTCTTATTTCTTTTTGCTGATTTATTTCCTTACTTCCACGTTTCTTTCATAAATGGCCTTTTTTGGTTACTTCCGTGAAAATCAATTTAGACGTGACGTCTTGTTGGTTTCCCCCTAGTTTTTGCTTAAGCCTCGCCATAATTCATAGGGGAGGGATACTTAGGACGAGACGTCCCGCTTATCTCTTTCCTATCCCTATTTTTTTATTCGAGGATGTATAATTTAGGCATGACGCCTTATTAGCATTCTTTTCCCCTCACTGTCTCATATCGAAGTCGAGTTTAATTCGGATGAAACGTCCCATTGACCTCGCTTCGACATTCTATGTTTGTACAGTTCTCTCACCCTATTCTGTCGTTTTTAAAATAAAAAAATACAATAATAAAAGGGAAGAAATAAACCATTTTTTGTAAGGCTATTTATGTTGCGCATTTTCAATTTTGGTACTGTTTTTGACAGGCGATGTAGGGTGCTAATACCTTCCCTACTCGTAACCGACTCCCGAACTTGAATCTCAATTTTTAACCAGTGCTTTACTGAACCTAGTTTTTTCCAATGTTTTTTCCTATGGATAAAAATGTTGGTGGCGACTCCCTGTTCCACCCCTCATTCTCTCTCTTTCTCGCCGCGCCGTCGCGATTTAGGTTGCGACAGATGGCGACTCCACTGGGGACAACTTAAGAGAGTCAGGCCAGTTTGGTTGAAAGCGCGTTTTTTTATATAGCCTTTGTTTAGCTTGGATTTCTTCCCCTTGTTTTTTATTTTTCGTTAATTGTTGTGAATGTTCGTTATTATTTGCATCTTGTTATTCGTTTTATTGTCCATGTTCCGTATGATTGTTGAACCCTAGGATAGAGGACCATATTACTTTCCTGTAATTATTGAACCCTAGGGTAGACGACTTTGTATATTTGTTCTGTGTTTGTTCTCTGTGCAGAATGGTGTAAGGTAAAAAGGTATTGAATGCCCTTTCACACACTACACTCACAAATTACTCACACACACTTATGAGTGGCGCCCTATACCCAGGCCCCAAATGAAACTTAAGTTAGGAGGGGTTGGTATACGGAATCGTATAGGATGTACTTCCTATCCGGTGATCGTGAGAACCCCAACTAGAGTTCGACCTCTTGTGACACACGCACCTAGTGGTTCCCCACTGTTGCGTCCCTGTCATGGGTAGGATCTTGGCTCTGGTAACCTTCTAGAAGTCTAGTATAAGCCACCTGGTGTGAAGAGTCACTTTTAGACAAGCCCTAAGGTCCAGAGAAAACCTTCAACAAAACCTGACTTAGGCCACGAAAGGGCAAACTTTACTTTACCTTATGTCATTTTCACTTTCCTGTTATTAAAAAGGGATTATCTATCATCCAAAGATTCGCTTAGTCTTGGAAAATTTTTTAGAACTCACAAGCATTCTTCAGGTGAATAGATGATCCTCTCTTTTTTTGTCATGTATCTCTGAGTCTGAAATCATAGGTTCTCCTAATCGTCAAAGGAAAAATCCAAAAAAAATTATACTTCATTTCCCTCTGGTTGAAGTGGCAATGACGATTGGGAAAACCTACGACTTTTAAGCTCGCATATCTGATTCTATTCTTTGTCTTGATATTCGCAGGGGACGATTCCGAATTTGTCAGTATTTCTAAGACAGTATGGAAATTAACATGGGACACAGTAGTTGTGATATAGGGGTGACTGAATTAAAGAAGATATTGCACCTCAAGGCTAGGAAGGTCAATACTGACAGTTTACAAGCACTAGGGAAAAAACTGAGCTTGACACAAAAGATGACTTTCGCAAGGAAGTATGGGAAGATCCTGAAACTCTTGGAGGTAGACATCCAAACAGAAGCCATCACAGCTTTGGCACAATTCTATGACCCACCTCTCCGCTGTTTCACTTTCCAAGACTTTCAACTGGCACCATCTTTAGAAGAATTTGAACAAATATTGGGTATGCCAATGGAGTTACAGATTCCTTATCGCCATTTGGACCATCATGCGTCAATCATTTCTGTCGCTCGTATTTTGAAGGTCCATCCTGAAGTGTTAAGAGGAGTACAAATGAACAGAAACCAGATTCTCGGATTTACTAGGGAATTTCTGGAAAAGCACATGCATGTCTTGGCAGAAAGGGAAGAATGGGAAGCTTTCATTGATACCTTGGCTCTCACTATTTACGGAGTTGTCTTATTCCCTAACTTAGACAACTACGTAGATTATGATGCTATAGGTGTCTTCACCGCTCGCAAGCACAGAATGGAAAATCCCGTCACAGCAGTGTTGGCCAATGTCTATTGCACCTTGGATTTCTGCCATACCCAAGGAGGAAAGAGGATTATTTGTTGTTTGCCTGTTCTATATGTGTGGCTCACATCCCACGCTTTTCATCAATTGTGCAAAGCCGAGTGTCCCATCTCTGATTTGAAGTTGTGCCAGTTGACAACGAAGAATGGGCGTGAGTGGGCTAATCACCTTGTAGGCCTTACAGCAGAAAAGGTGAGGTGGTGTCCTCAATGGCTAGAAATTGAGTCCATCATTTATAGCTGTGGAGGATATCTAAATGTTCCTCTAATGGGGACACAAGGCTACATCAATTATAATCCTGTTATTGCTAAGCGGCAGTTGGCTTATCCTCTACTTGGGCCGCCGGACGAAGCACTACTTACTCCTTTCGTTCTGTACTATACGAATGGGAATTACACCTCCACTATTCGGGACATAGCCAATGCCTGGAAGAAGGTCCATAGGATGGGCAAAGAATTGGGAGCACGAAGCCACGCTGTGAGAGTTGAATACTTAGATTGGGTGGTGAATAGAGTCTCCATCATGAAATTGCCTTTCAAGAGCTCTTCATACCAATCTGAGGACACAGTTCCTCCGCCGTGCATTGTGGAGGACAAGGTTACCATATCACTAAAGGCCCAAGTAGAAGAGCTAAAGGCAAGGAATCAAAAATTGGAAGAAGACCTCCTGAAGTGCCAACAAGAGTGCGCCCTTCATAGGAAAGAGAACTCTGAAGGAAGGCATGCTATGGAAGAAATGCGGAAAAAGAGAAAAATTGATGAAGATTACAGAATAAAACAAGATCAATGCCTTCGGGTGGCCAATTCACAACTAAAGATGAAGGGTCAGCAGAGCGATGCTGTATTGGCCGAAAAACAAATTTTAAAGGACATGCTGGTACAATCCAAGGAGAAGGGAAAGGAGGCTTTGATGCAAAAAGAAATGCTACAAACCCAAGTCCACAAATTGGAGCAACAGCTTGATGAAACGATGAGAGCTTATGAGCAAGAAATACATGCTGAACAGAAGAAAACCCTTGACGCCGAACGCCGTTGCCAAGAAGCCACACAAGCTTTGGGGACAGAGTTAGCTCAACGGGATGGAGTCATTCATTTATGGATGGACCGTTTCGCCAAGTTGGCATACCTATCCAATGGAATCTTGGAAGATTTTCCCTCAATGTTAAAGCAGGCCGAAGGCATGGTCAATCCCCTATCCACCCCAAAGGAGATATCATCATTTTTGAACTATTGTCAAGAAAGACTTTGCAAAATGAAAGTTATGATTGCCCAAGCTAGGAATGGCTGAATATTGTAACCGTATCTTTCAAGTAACATTGTACCTTTACAGATGAATGGGATGATGAATTAATGTGCCTTCACAGTTTGTCTCATGTTAATTTCCAATATACTGTTATACTAAGTACTTTTGAACGCGACGTTCTGGGGAAAGGTCAAGGAATACGTGTCAAATTCGGAATCGTATCCCGCGAATGCCCATTTATTTATTTATTTATTTATTTTTCTTCTTTTATCTTCTTTAACTGTTCCCTCTATTTTTCTAACCATTTGTCGTGATTCCTTAGACGCTACGGGTAAGCATCCCTACGCGACCAGGCTCAGAAAGAAACTCATGGCCGAAATAGAGCAAGAAAATGAAAACCTGTGAGCTGAGGTTAACCAATTGAAAGAACAAATGGCTGAAATGGCCAAGATATTTGAAAGAAGGATCGTAGAAAGGGATTCTTTAGCAGAAGTTGAAAATACTAGGCAGCAATCTCCTGTTCTCCAACACGCTCAAGGTCATGCTGGGGAACCAAGCTCAAATCCTGCAGGGCCTACTGTTACCGTTCGCCTTAGTAAGCCGAACCCTGCTCACGTTCAACAACACTCTTTTGTTGATAAAAAAGGGAATGTTGTACCCTTCCCACAGTATGGGTTACCCCCAGGCTATTTCCCACCACTCCAAAAAGAGCCAGATTATCAGGAAACAATCCTTCACGTGGCTCAACCAAATATCCCACCTGTCCGGAATCCTCAAACGATTCCGGTCCATACACAGGCTGAACAACCACAAGCTGCCCAAGCCACAACTGGACACCAAGCCTCAATTCCGAATAAGAGCCCGGCACATGTTGACCGACCAGTCAAGAGTGCTAGTCACTATGTCGTCACAGGACCAAGTACTGCCACTGCTGCTACCCAGGAAGGAAGATTAGAGTTCTTGGAAAGGCGATTAAGGGAAATGGATGGGAGGAATCGATTTGGATTAGGCAGTGCTGCACAACTATGCCTAATTCCTGACGTTGTTATTCCTCCCAAATTCAAAACACCTGAATTTGATAAGTATCGGGGGCTGACATGTCCGAGAAACCATCTTACCATGTACTGCCAAAAGATGGCTTCGCATGCTTCCAACGACTCTCTGCTCATCCATTGTTTTCAAGATAGTTTGGCTGGAGCGCCTCTAACCTGGTATAACCATCTTGAACGTTCTCGTATACGCTGTTGGGAGGATCTGGCAGATGCTTTCATGCAGCAGTATAAGTACAATTTGGACATGGCACCGGATAGAGTACAATTGCAGAACATGTCCAAGAAAGACAACGAGACATTCAAAGAATACGCCCAACGGTGGCGTGAAGTAGCTGCGCAAGTTGACCCACCTTTGTCTGAGAAAGAGGTGATCTCGACATTTATTGACACACTCCAATCGCCATTCTATGACAAGATGATCGGAAGTATTTCATCCCACTTCTCCGATATCGTCACTATCGGAGAAAGAATAGAAAATGGCCTCCGGACAGGGAAGATCGCCCGAGGCCCAGCTGGGGTTAATGCAGCAAGAAGACCCTCCCATGTGGAAGGAAAGAGAAGAGAGGGAGAGACTGATCTGATCTCCCATAATCAGGGAAGAAACCAGCCGAGGCCACCCACCCCGGTCGCCTTTCCATCAACCTATCATAATACACTACATCCATATGTGGCCACCGTTCAAACACCACATCCACCACATTTCCGCCCACCTGTCATGCGACCGCCTGCACCCCTACAGGCACCATATCAACCACCACAAGCTCCGTACCAGCAGCCACAAATGAACCCGCCGAATCCAAATCAGAGAAGGCAAAATAACGACCGTGCCCCACCGCAATTTGATCCAATTCCCATCACTTACACAGAGCTTCTCCCTTACCTCATCGAAAACACGATGGTAGTACCCTGCCCTTTAAAGCCACTTCAGCCGCCGTATCCTAGAGGGTATGACCCGAACGCACGGTGTGATTACCATGCCGGTGCACCGGGACATTCTACTGAGAACTGCTTGGCACTGAAGTTTAAGGTAAGGGACCTCATTCGGGCCGACTGGATAAGCTTCAAAGAAGGGAGCCCAAGCGTGACAACTAATCCCCTTCTAAACCATAAAGGATCGGATGTCAACGCTATAGAAGGGGATGAAGATTGCATTTCTAAAGTAGAAGACATCCAGATGCCTTTGGAAACAATACACTCCCATATGTTGAAGATGGGATTAATAGAGGGGTCGTGGAGTGAAGAGCATAATGACCTCCAATCCGCAAAACGAAAGGACTTCCAGGAAACCCTTTAAAGACTCATGAATGCTCGAGTCATAGAGGTCTGTAGGCGCCGTGAAGGACAAATAAATATGGTACAGGAACAGGGTAAGGCACGAGTTCCGAAACCCCTGGTCGTATACTATAACAAGGATACGCCAACGGCTTCGGCTCCTGCCAAGACTGTCTTCACAGTAAGGGCACCAACCGCTTTCCCCTTCCAAAGTTCCCACGCTGTGCCATGGAGGTACAATACAGATGTGTTCGTCACCAATCCAGAGGCAGTCAACTCCATACCATCCTCTTCTATTACAAATATAACCGGAGTGGGAAAAATGACACGGAGTGGAAGGATATATACACCACCTGAGCCCAAACAAGGCAAGGCTACCGGAGAAGGAAAAACTCGAAAAGAGATAGCCTCTGGCGAAACAAAGGGGACTGTGACTGAAGAGGAAGCCCAGGAATTCCTGAAGTTTATTCGCTATAGTGACTACCAGGTGTTGGACCAATTGAACCATACCCCTGCGAAAATTTCCCTGTTATCTTTGCTAATGAGTTCTGAACCACATCGAAACACACTGATGAAGGTGTTGAGCGAGGCGCACGTGAAGCAAGATTTACCCGTCGAACAATTTGGGGGCATAGTAGGGCATATCGTTGCCAATAATTACTTGACCTTCACAGATGAGGAAGTACCTATTGAAGGAAGGGGGCACAACAAAGCCCTCCATATTTCTGTGAAATGTCAGGATTATATCCTGGCAAAAGTGCTTGTGGATAATGGATCTTCTCTAAACGTCATGCCAAAACCCACGTTGGCAAAATTGCCTTTCGACGGAACATACATGAGGCCCAGCTCTATGGTTGTGCGGGCTTTTGATGGGACACGTAGGGAAGTTATTGGAGAAATTGAATTGCCTATACAAGTCGGGCCCTTTACTTTCCAGATACTCTTCCAAGTAATGGATATTGCGCCCGCCTACAGCTGTTTATTAGGGCGACCATGGATTCATTCGGCAGGGGTGGTCCCCTCCACGCTGCACCAAAGACTAAAATTCATCATCGACAACAAGTTGGTGACTGTTTCTGGGGAGGAGGACCTTTTGGTCAGCAAACCCATATCCACTCCATACATCGAGGCCGCCGAGGAAGCCCTCGAAACATCCTTCCAAGCCTTGGAGATTGCCAATGCAACAAGCATTGTGAAGATGTCTTTCCCCAACGTGCCCCTAATGGTGACGCTGAACATGTTGCGGAAAGGGTACCAACCCGGAAAAGGATTGGGGCGGGATTTAGAAGGCAGAACCCAACCGGTGAGTCTCCCGAAAAATAAAAATAGATATGGCTTGGGATATAAGCCCACTGTGACGGATAAGAAAAGGGTTGAAGGGGAAAAGAAGGGGAGGAGAACTGCTCGCCTTACTGGTCAAGAGATCAACACTGCAAGAATCCCTATCTGCGATCTCTATCAGAGCTTTAAGAGCGCCGGAGTGATATATCCGGATCAAGTTGCCATGGTGGAGAATGAGCCTGACCGTAATGTGGAGCTGGTTTATGCTTGCCATCCAGATCAAGAGCTGAGCAATTGGGAAATCATGGAGTTCCCTACAACCATTAACGTTCTATCAGAGTAATCACTGTATTTCATAATTTGGTGGTCCCCTTGCTATGCCCAAGGCTCTGGGACCCATTTTGTAATAAAGGCAAAACTTGTTTACTTTATTTTTGAAAATCAATGAACACATTTTTATTCCCCATCACCTCATCTTTGTGCATTCTCTGTTTCTTAAACCTTTCACTTGCTTGCTTCTCTTTTCACTTTATAATATAACCCGAATGCAGATCCAAAAATGATTTCCCTGAGAACGACAAAAACCTGGATTTATTTCATGACCCTGTTTATCCAAATGATTGCGTCTACAAGGAAAGTGAGGAAGACTTTGGACCCTTATCTGAATTAACGAGATTATTGGAACAAGAGGATAAGGAGATCCGCCCACATCGGGAGGAAATTAAAATCATCAACCTTGGAGGTGAAGGAGAAGATAAAATGATCAAGATAGGCACCTGCCTGAGTAAAAACCAGCAAGATGAATTGATTGAACTGCTACGGGAATTTTGGGATGTGTTCGCTTGGTCATATCAAGATATGCCAGGGTTGGATAACAGCATAGTGGAACATAGATTGCCTCTGAAACCAGAGTGTCCACCAATTAAGCAAAAGCTGCGAAGAATGAAACCGGAAATATCCACAATGTGTGTGGACATAGTCAAATATCCACAATGGGCAGCCAACATAGTCCCGGTCCCAAAGAAGGATGGAAAAGTGCGGATGTGTGTGGACTATCGAGATCTAAATAGGGCCAGCCCTAAGGACGATTTTCCTCTTCCACATATTGACATATTGGTCGATAACACAGCCCAGCACTCCATTTTCTCTTTCATGGATGGTTTCTCCGGGTACAATTAGATTAAAATGGCACCCGAAGACATGGAAAAAACCACGTTCGTTACTTTGTGGGGTACTTTCTGTTACAAAGTAATGTCCTTTGGTTTGAAGAACGCAGGGGCAACTTATCAAAGAGCAATGGTCACTTTATTCCATGATATGATGCACAAGGAAATAGGGGTCTATGTGGATGACATCATTGTAAAATCCAGAACCGAGGAAGATCATGTCCGCGACTTAAGGAAATTGTTTGAACGGTTGAGGAGGTTTAAGCTTAGATTGAATCCTGCCAAGTGCACGTTTGGCGCAAGGTCAGGCAAACTGTTGGGTTTCATTGTGAGCAAGAAAGGAATTGAAGTGGATCCCGACAAGGTCAGGGCAATCCTAGAAATGCCACCTCCTTGCACAGAAAAAGAAGTCAGGGGGTTCTTGGGAAGATTAAACTACATCGCTCGATTTATCTCACAATTGACATCGACCTGCGAGCCGATCTTCAAGCTACTCCGCAAGAACCAACCGGGGCAATGGAATGAGGATTGCCAAACAGCTTTTGAGAAGATTAAGCAGTACTTGAAAAAACCACCAATATTGGTGCCACCAACCCCTGGGAGACCACTGATTTTATACATGACGGTACTGGATGAGTCCATGGGCTGCGTATTGGGTCAGCACGATGAAACGGGAAAGAAAGAACATGCCATATATTACCTAAGCAAAAAGTTCACTGATTGTGAAATGCGATACTCCGCATTAGAACGAACTTGTTGCGTATTAGCATGGGCTGCGAAGCGTTTAAGGCAATACATGTTAAGTCACACTACCTGGCTAGTCTCTAAGATGGATCCTATCAAGTACATCTTTGAGAAGCCAGCCCTGACCGGAAGGATTGCTCGATGGCAAGTGCTGCTAACTGAGTACGACATAACATATGTCACTCAGAAAGCCATAAAAGGGAGCGCTTTGGCTGACTACCTAGCCCATCAACCCATAAGTGATTACCAACCAATACTGTTCGACTTCCCAGACGAAGATATTTTGGCATTGTCCGATGAAGAAGAAGGAGGTAACAAGGACAAATGGATTTTAAGATTCGATGGAGCTTCTAATGCTTTGGGACATGGAATCGGAGCCATTTTGATTTCACCAAAGAAAGAGTTCATCCCTGTCTGTGCCAGGCTATGTTTCGATTGTACCAACAATGTCGCTGAATATGAGGTATGCTCCTTAGGGATCCAAGCGGCATTAGATATGAAAGTAAGGACACTGGAAGTCTACGGAGACTCTGCTTTAGTCGTCCACCAGTTGAAAGGTGAGTGGGAAACCAGAGATAGCAAGCTTCTCCCCTATCATGCCCATATTATGGAAATGATCAGAGATTTCGAAGAGATTTCTTTTCATCATGTTCCTCGGGAAGATAATCAAATGGCTGACGCTTTGGCCACTCTTGCTTCAATGTTCAAAGTAAACAATGACTATGACGTGCCCCTCATCGAGGTAGAAAGGCGTCATGAGCCCGCATACTGCCAAGTAGTCGAAGAACAGTCGGATGGAAAACCTTGGTATCATGATATCAAGAGGTATATCCAGAGGCAAGAATACCCTGACAATGTCACAGAAAATGACAAAAGAACCCTGCGACGGCTCGCCATGGGGTTTTTCTTAAATGGAGACGTGCTTTACAAAAGAAACTATGATTCTATCCTTCTTCGTTGTGTTGATACCGCTGAAGCAAATAGAATCATGAGGGATATCCATGAGGGATCTTTCGGAACCCACATCAATGGGCACGCCATGTCAAGGAAAATCTTAAGGGCTGGTTATTTTTGGATGACCATAGAAGCAGACTGCTTCGCCTATGCTCGGAGATGTCATAAGTGCCAAATATATGCTGATCATATTCACGCACCCCCGTCATCTTTAAATGTTTTGTCAGCACCATGGCCTTTTTCGATATGGGGCATGGATGTCATTGGTCCCATTGAACCAAAGGCTTCAAACGGCCATCGTTTCATTTTGGTCGCCATTGATTACTTCACAAAATGGGTGAAAGCAGCTTCATATACTAATGTAACCAAAGGTGTTGTTGTTAAATTCGTCGAGCGTGAGTTGATATGTCGGTACGGCCTACCGAGTCAAATCATCACAGACAATGGTACAAACCTGAACAACAAAATGATGAAGGAGCTTTGTGAGAGCTTTAAGATCTCCCACCATAATTCCTCTCTGTACCGCCTAAAAATGAATGGGGCAGTCGAGGCAGCGAACAAGAATATCAAGAAGATAATACAGAAAATGGTGGCAACCTATAAAGACTGGAACGAAATGCTTCCTTTTGCTCTGCATGGTTATCGTACCTCAGTCCGGACCTCGACTGGGGCAACTCCATTCTCTTTAGTTTATGGCATGGAAGCAGTCCTGCCTTTTGAAGTGGAGATTCCTTCCCTCCGAGTAATCATGGAAGCCGAACTGGTTGAAGCAGAATGGATCCAGACTCGACATGACCAATTAAATCTGATTGATAGTAAGAGACTGACTGCCCTCTGCCATGGTCAGTTATATCAAAGGCGTATGAAGCGAGCATTTGAAAAGAAAGTACGACCCCGACAGTTCCAAGAGGGAGACTTGGTGCTCAAGAAGGTTTTGTCAATGCATAAAGATCACCGAGGCAAATGGACTCCTAACTACGAAGGGCCGTATGTCGTGAAGAAAGCTTTTTCCGGAGGTGCTCTCATACTCACCAACATGGATGGGGAAGATCTACCAATGCCTATAAACACGGACGCAGTGAGAAGATACTACGCGTAAAAAAAAAAAAAAGAGGCTCGCTAGGTTGAAAACCTAAAAAGGCGACCTAGGCAAAAGTTAGAGCAATTGATGAGGTCGAAAATCCTAAGAAAGCGGCCCAGACAAATTCACACCCTATAGATTCAACACTGCAATGCCAATTTTCCAAGTCACGGATAAGGGGATGGGTCTAGAACATCGAAGCCATTGTCAAGTCACGCCCTCAAAAACAAAATCAGAAGATAAACAGGAAATCATGGAAAAGACTAAAATTTTGTCGCTCTCAGGAAATCGATGGAGGATCTAAAAGGCCTTCCCTTCCATCCTTACCATCAATTCCTCACATCTTGTCATATTTTTGCATTATTATTGTCACCTGTACATATCTATTGTTCATAAATAAAAAGTTTCCTTTCTTCTCACATGTGTTCATGACTAGAATGAATAAACGAGTTTTGCCTAAAAAGAATTTCTTAAAAAATGAGTTTTGAGAAGAACGAAAACACAAAGTTATGGGGAACGAAGTGGACACCGTTGCCAGATCTTACCTCAAGCAAGCTCAACTAGCTCTGCGAAACAACCTCAATGAAGTCAGAAGTAATAATTATTTTGGCCATGAACGCCTATCGCCAAGGGAGTCCGCCTGTAAGTTTTTAATTAGTTTTGTGTTTCTCTGTTAAAGGATGGTCGGGAATCATGATCCCCGAGATGTGTAGTTGCCCAACTCTATCCTTAGCAGACCTTCGGCATGTTCGCAGTAAACCCCAAGTCCATTCTCTTTCACCCAAAGGGGCATTACCCTGAATCACCAAATTTTCTCCCCAGTGGAACCATAATCGCCAAAAACTACACTTCCCAAATCCTTCCCCAGTGGGACTACACTTCCTAGCCAACCCAAAACTGGGGCATCTCCCCAGATTCTTCTTTTAGTCAAGGGACAGTTTTCCCCAAAGACTCTTTCGATCATGTCTAACAAGGGCATCTCCCCTGATTCTTCTTTCATTCAAGGGGCAGCTCCCCAAGATCTCATCCAAGGGGCATTTCCCCAAGATCTCTTCCAATCATGTCAAACTGGGGCATCTCCCCGGGTTTATTCTCTTATTCAAGGGGCAGTTCCCCAAGATTTCATCCAATCATGTCAAACTGGGGCATCTTCCCGGGTTTATTCTCTTATTCAAGGGGCAGTTCCCCAAGATTTCATCCAATCATGTCAAACTGGGGCATCTCCCTGGGTTTATTCTCTTATTCAAGGGGCAGTTCCCCAAGATTTCATCCAATCATGTCAAATTGGGGCATCTCCCTGGGTTTATTCTCTTATTCAAGGGGCAGTTCCCCAAGATTTCATCCAATCATGTCAAACTGGGGCATCTCCCTGGGTTTATTCTCTTATTCAAGGGGCAGTTCCCCAAGATTTCATCCAATCATGTCAAACTGGGGCATCACCCCGGGTTTAGTCTTTCATTCAAGGGGCAGTTCCCCAAGATTTCATCCAATCATGTCAAACTGGGGCATCACCCCGGGTTTAGTCTTTCATTCAAGGGGCAGTTCCCCAAGATTTCATCCAATTATGTCAAACTGGGGCATCTCCCCGGGTTTATTCCTTCATTCAAGGGGCAGTTCCCCAAGATTTCATCCAATCATGTCTAACTGGGGCATCTCCCCGGGTTTATTCTCTTAATCAAGGGGTAGTTCCCCAACCACCCATAGTCATGTCAAACTGGGACATCCCCCCAGATTCATTCTCTTGCGTTCAAGGGGCAGTTCCCCGAGAACCCGCAGTCGTGGCAACCGATGGATCAACCCCAACTTTACATTTCCTGCCAACAGTGAGTTAATTCAGACGAGATGTCCTGTTAACTCCCCCAACCTTCACATTTCCAGTCAACAGTGAGCTAATTCGGACGAGACGTCCTGTTAGTTCCCCCAACCTTTACTTTCCTGTCGCCGATCAAATGGCACCCCTTTACTTTCCTGTCGCCGATCAAATGGCACCTTTACTTTCCTGTCGTCGATCAAATGGCACCCCTTTACCTTCCTGTCGCCGATCAAATGGCACCCCTTTACCTTCCTGTCGCCGATCAAATGGCACCTTTACTTTCCTGTCGCCGATCAAATGGCACCCCTTTACTTTCCTGTCGCCGATCAAATGGCACCCCTTTACTTTCCTGACGCCGATCAAATGGCACCTTTACTTTCCTGTCGCCGATCAAATGGCACCCCTTTACTTTCTTGTCGCTGATCAAATGGCACCTTTATTTTCCTGTCGTCGAACAAATGGCATCCTTTTACCTTTCAGTCACCAAAGAAGGCATCCTTTTTTCTCCCAGTCGTCGAATGAGGCGCCCTTCTGCTTCATGTCATTCAAAGGATAATTCCCAGTTAACCGCTTCTTGCTAAAAAAAGAGCACTGCTTCACTTCTTTTTTCCAGATTTAAAAAAAACAAAAAAAAAGAAGAAGAGAAAAGTGAAACGGAAGAGGAAAATGCTCGTCTTTGAAGAAGAAAGGTCACACTGGCTCGTGATTGCCCACACCATCAGTCGCTATACCGATCAAGAGGTCCCACTTGGCCCCCTACATCGGTGTTCATATCTTTACTTCCTTTTCACTTCAAAAACACAGAAGCTTCGTGTTTCTTTTGTGAAAAAGAAGTAAAGAGGGGCATCTGTGAACACCTCTTTTGGTCCGGTCCAAGTGGAATAAATCTTTTTATACTGAATTCTAATTCAGAATGGTCAGATTCGAAAAGAATGGCTCCAACATAATCAGAACCGAGCAAAATAACTCAGAATGAAGCTTTTCCAAGAGAAATACAGCCCTGTGGGAGGCAAATCCGATTGGAATGACTAAAAAATGATCACATCTGAACAGGATGACTCAGGTTAAAGCATTTCCGAGTGAAATACAGCCCTGATGGAGATAAATCCGAGTGAAAAAACTCATAAAATGGTCAAATCCGAGTCAAAATGAAGCATTTCCGAGTGGAATGACTCAAAATTGATGAAATCCGAGTGAAATAACTCAAAATGAGTTATTTCCGAGTGAAATGCTCCCCTGTTGAAGTTGAATCCGAGTGGATAGCTTCCCTGCCAAGCCAATCCGAGTGGATTATGCCCATTTTCAAGAGAAGTCCGAATGGAATGACTCAAAAATGATGAAATCCGAGTGGAATCACTCAGAATGAGTCATTTCCGAATGAAATGCTCCCTGCTGAAGTCAAATCCGAGTGGAATATGCTCCTGTTGGATCAAATCTGAGTGAAATCACTCAGAATGAGTTAAATCCGAGTGACATTACTCTGAATGGAGAAAATCCAAGTGAAACTACTTAGTTTTGGGCATGTCCGAGTGGAGTATGACCTGTTGGGTGGGAAATCCGAATAATGACTCAACAATGGACCAATCCGAGTGGAGTATGTCCTGTTGAATTCAAATCTGAGTGAAATGACTCAGATTAGATGTAAATCCGAGTGGATAATTCCCTTTCAGATGCATTCCGAGTGGAGTATGCCAGTTTACAAGCCCTGATTGCAAAAAATGTCAATTCTGAGTGAAAGGAATGCTGATTGAAGAAAATCCGAGTGAAAGTGACCAAGTTCCATTCGAATTAAGAGCTCACAAGGTCAGTTCCGAGTGAAACCTTCAAGCAGTTAACTTTCGGGTCACTATTGAAGACATTCCGAGTGAACATTCCAAGCAAAGACAAGATCCGAGTAGCACACCTCCGATTGAAGTGATTCCGACTGAAACACTGATTCAATCATTTCTGAATCAGCTTTTAATTGGTTCCTTAGTAAAATACTATTCAATCAATTCTGAGTAAAGTTTCCACCAGTTTCTGAGTGAAACCATTATGAAGAGGATTCCCGAGCGAATGTATCCGAGTGAATTGATGTGTGAGCACATCCGAGTCACATTTCACACAATACCGAGCCATTTCAGTCAGCACCGAGTGAGCCATCCTTTTCCCAGTTCCGAGCCCCTTTTTCACTCGATTTCCGAGTAACTTTTCACCCTTCCCGAGTCTTTTTGGCCAATCAATTCCGAGCCCCCATTTCCACCATACTTCAACCTTCACCGAGCCACTTTTTACCCGTTCCCGAGTCATCTTTCTCCCAATTCTGAGTCACACTTCACATGTTCCAGTCGGATCCGAGTCATTTGTCACTCGGATTATGGAGAGGAGATGAAGTCCGAGTCATTTTCACTCGGTTCTGATTCAATTTCTTTAATTCCCACTCAATCCAATTGACACCAACATGATTTCATTCGGTCTTTAGCATCAAAGGGGCCTTTTCCACTCGGATTTAGGTGGTAAAGTGAAGACCGACCCCCTTTTACACTCGGATTTAGGTGGCAATATGGATGAATGTTGACTGAGAGGGTGATCCGAGTGATTTACACTCGGATTTCCAACAATTTCACTCGGATTTCCAACATTTTCACTCGGAATTCTTCCATTCTCACTTGGATTCCCACCAGGTCCCCCTGTTAAACCGTGTTGACTTGGATTCCACCACCCAAATGGATCCAGGAATCCTGGGGGTGGCAGACAAGTGGCCAACAGGGGCGGAAGTGGGGGAATTAAAAATTCCCACCCAGCCGTTGTCCCCCACTTCACTCTGAGTGGAGGCCTTAGCTGGCATTCCACTCGGAAGTGGAAGCCTGAGCTGGCCTTCCACTCAAACCAGCCTATAAATAGGCAAGGGGCTGAAGCTTTCAGCCCTTACAGACTTATACACACATCACGCATACTTACATACACAGATACGCATCCAGTACCCTCCTTCCTCTCTTCATCAGCCAGCCCTGTACCTCCTTCCTGTCTCCCTCAGCCACACCGTCCTCTCCCCTCAACACAACACCGCCCAATACTTCATTCCTCTCAGCCAACCGACCTCCTCATCCCTTCACCTACACACCGTCCCAATTCCTCTCACAACACCGTCCTCTCCCCTCAAGTACACCAAATCCAATCTCCTCACTCCACTCAACTCCAATACCGTCCCTCTTCTCACTGTCTCACTCGGTAAATCACTTCTCACTCGGTAAGCTCACTGTCTCACTCGGTTTATGCTATTTCCACTCGGTTTCCTCATTTTCACTCGGTTTTTCCTTGTCCTCACTCGGTTTTCTGCTTTCATCACTCGGTTTTACCATTTTTACTCGGTTTTTCCTTGTCCTCACTCGGTTTTCTGCTTTCATCACTCGGTTTTACCATTTTTACTCGGTTTTTCCTTGTCCTCACTCGGTTTTCTGCTTTCATCACTCGGTTTTACCATTTTTACTCGGTTTTTCCTCTTTCTCACTCGGTTTCTGCTATTTCCACTCGTTTTTTGTAATTTTCACTCGGTTTTTGCCATTTTCACTCGGTTTTTCACTTCTCCTACTCGGTTTTCACTCATTTTTCCTCTATTTTCAGAATTTATTGTTTCCCTTTCTCTTTTGTAACTTCTACTACCTTTTTCCTTTCGTTTCATAGTAAAATATAATAAAGGGAAGTAAATGCTTCCTATGCTTTCTTTCAAATCTAAATAAAAATCATTAAAAAGAAACAAATCATTTTTAAACAGTGTCGTACGGGAGCACTCCCGTCTACACAACCTCTTTAGGATTCGTACACGTGCGAAGAACTTCACCTTGTACGAGTTCCCCACCTCAGTGACATCCATCATCATCTCCTAAGTCTTTTCCTAAAATAACAACACTCAGAACTACGTAACCCTGATTTCTTGATAATTCAAGAATACGTAGGAGCAGGACTTTAACTCCTGTCGGGCCCATCTTTCTTATTTCTTTTTGCTGATTTATTTCCTTACTTCCACGTTTCTTTCATAAATGGCCTTTTTTGGTTACTTCCGTGAAAATCAATTTAGACGTGACGTCTTGTTGGTTTCCCCCTAGTTTTTGCTTAAGCCTCGCCATAATTCATAGGGGAGGGATACTTAGGACGAGACGTCCCGCTTATCTCTTTCCTATCCCTATTTTTTTATTCGAGGATGTATAATTTAGGCATGACGCCTTATTAGCATTCTTTTCCCCTCACTGTCTCATATCGAAGTCGAGTTTAATTCGGATGAAACGTCCCATTGACCTCGCTTCGACATTCTATGTTTGTATAGTTCTCTCACCCCATTCTGTCGTTTTTAAAATAAAAAAAATACAATAATAAAAGGGAAGAAATAAACCATTTTTTGTAAGGCTATTTATGTTGCGCATTTTCAATTTTGGTACTGTTTTTGACAGGCGATGTAGGGTGCTAATACCTTCCCTACTCGTAACCGACTCCCGAACTTGAATCTCAATTTTTAACCAGTGCTTTACTGAACCTAGTTTTTTCCAATGTTTTTTCCTATGGATAAAAATGTTGGTGGCGACTCCCTGTTCCACCCCTCATTCTCTCTCTTTCTCGCCGCGCCGTCGCGATTTAGGTTGCGACAGCGTTCATATGTTTCGTTAACACTTGTGAAAGAATTTGGTGCTCCTTAATAAGGGTGTTTTTTTTCAATCTGTGTTTGCTTATATGTAGCAGTGTGAATCTGATGTATTGCAAAAGGGTTTGAAGTACAATAATACGGTACCATAAACAGCTTCTATATCCTCACTACACTCCTCAATGAGATCCATCGCAATAACTAATTATTATATAAAGTAATGGTCTTCTTCATGATATTTATATTGTACTCTCAAAAGTCTAAAGTAATCCGTGAGCTAGCTTCTTTAAACAAAGCCAACTAACCCCAATGATGAAAACATGCTAAGTATTTGAAACAAATTATCAAAGACCTTATCCGTGTTTCGTTGATAATTTGGTTTCCTTGAGATATTTGAACCAGAAATCATCTAGTACATATTACCAATTTCAACATCAATCTCATGATTTGAATTCTGCTTCAAGTAATGGTAAATAGATTTGTGTAGGGAGTTAAGGACAAATTGATGGCTAATATCAGCTTTTTAGTTGTAAGTTCCACGTCCTAAGGATCTTCTGAGAATTGAATGTTAAATGAAGTGCACTTCAAATATTTTATCAATTAATATACATTGTAAAAAAATAATAAAAGAGTAAATTCACCCTGCTAGATTTGAATGCCCATATATACCAATGCATACGAGAAAACAATATTAACACAAATTGAATTCTAGTGCTCATATATAACCTTTTAAATTGATAACTGCATGCGTTGTATAGTTGACGGGGTTGAGTTCAGAATTAAAAATGATTCACATGCCAATTTCCTAATACATTCTTCTTAGAATTTGTATATTATAAATAGATAGATGGATCCATGTATGTACCAACTTTCCCTCATAAGAATCACTTGAAAATGTTTTGATCAATTGCTTTCCTTTGAGTATTTTTACCATACTACAACACAAATTGCAATAGGTGACGCTAGTATTGTCTGTGGTTGGGCGGAACCGTAGACATTGATGCTCAAAAAGTAGTATTTTATGCGGGCAGAAGGGTTAAACATAGACAATAGTATTATCTGCGGTTACATGTAATAACCACATACTATAGTTTCCATTCATGTGCAGTTTGGCTCACTTCTCCATAACTTTCGCATATAATATATGTTGGACAATAAAATATTGGTAATTTTAAAATTCTAAAAAATCTAAAGCGATTTTAAATGAAAAGGAAATTTTAAATTCTCCCCAAGGTTGAAAGAAATCTCAGTTCTCTCTTGAATGGGTCAGACTCTTCTCTTCCCCTTCTCTCCCTAGCGCGAGTGCCTCTCTTCTTTGGTGAATTTTGCCGCTTATTCCATGCGAGATTTTCATCTCCGTCTCATTTTTCAGCGATCTCTCCCTCTGAGGTTTCTTCTCTCATTCTTTTCCTGAAACTCCATCTCTCTGTGTGTTTGTGTTTCCTTGGAAATGGTTTTTCGTTTAAATTTGGGAAAATGGTTTTTTGATTTCAATCAATTGATATTACAATCGATTATATCATTCTCAAGTTGCTGTAATTGTTAATTCATTTTTTGGTACTGTTCAGTGTTTAGTTTAGCGTTGCTTTGTAGGTGTTTGATAAAATGACTCAGAGAGTAGCCATGTTGGTGCTTTGTTTTCTTTTTCGTCAAAATCACTGCCTGCATTGTATGATGCTTTAAAATGGTAATAGTTTGATTCATGACAATAAATAAGTGTATATTTGAATATAGTTTTTTTCACAAGGTGATTTTTAGTTTTATTTTTTGAATTGATGATGTTATGGTGTCTGAGTTTCATTTTATAATGTTTTAATCCTTTGAATTGATGTGTGTGATAGTCAGATGTTACTGAGTTTTATGTAGTCTCTACTACTTTTGCTATTATATATTTGAAATCTATTAATTTTGCTTATATTTTTGTAACATCATTCTGTACTTGATTAACTTCTATATGTATATAATATATATTTATGTCTAAATGATGATGTGCAGGTTTGATATCGACTAAATACTCCTCTGGTTCTCAAGGGAATATCTCTCACCATTCATGGAAGAGAAAAGATTGATATATTGTTGGCCGAACTGGAAGTGGGAAATCAACCCTCATTCAGGTGTTGTTTAGGTTAATTGAGCCTTCAGCTGGGAAAATAATCATTGATAAGATCAACATTTGCACTTTGGGCCTTTATGATGTAAGGTCTTGATTTGGAATCATTCCTCAAGATCCTGTCCTCTTTCAAGGAACAGTTAAGAAGCAACATTGACCCCCTTGGACTCTATTCCGAAGAAGAGATTTGGAAGGTATATATATATCAAAGAAGTCACGTGCTTGTTTGATTTTATAGTGTTTGTTCAATAAATCAGTTACAAAAAGAGTTTATGGTATCAGTAAATAGTCAATATTCATTTTACACGTCATTCTAAGCATATTCTAACTTATAAAGAGGGAAGGGGGGGAATTACGTGTTCTTGTTAGCCTTCATGCATGGACTCTGATCCAAGAGCGATGGAGAGTGATGGGTTAGTGTACTTATGCTTGAATGGTTTATTTTTCCAAAAATATTTTGGCATTCAGGACTAACACTTAATTTTTTTTCAAAAATAGTTTCTAAAATACTTATAATGTTGTTCTCAATCAGAATTGAAGTTTCGACTTATAAGTGCCTAACCTTAATTCTTATTTTTGTTATGTGTATGCAAAACTCTGATTCTGATTGAAAATCATCACCTAACGAAATGCACCTAAGTAAAGAAAAGCTTACATGTTACACCCATAAAAAGTCATAACACTGATAAGTTGTTGTCTAATTTTGTTGCTGCAGAGCCTTAAGCACTGCCAATTGAAGGACGTGGTGGCTTCAAAGCCCGAGAAACTTAAGGCACCAGGTGTCAACTGCTCTTCTTTTATTTTCTTTTTAATTTTTGATCCTCTAAAATAACAGTAAAGGAGGGGAAAGAATAAGTGTTAGGAAATGAACTGGTCTGAACCGGGGTCTAAGATCCGGTATGGGACCAGCCATAAAAATGTATATTTTATAGTGTTTGTACACCGGTACAGTGGGTATCCAGTATTATAATCTGACCTCTCAGTAGGAAAAACCAGTCTCGTTGTCCTGGAGATCCTTCACACCAGAGTTTTGCGTTGTAGGGGGTGAAAGGTGATGTCACCTATGAAGATTCTCCGACGCTCAAGTTAGAAGAATGTTTTTGAACTCAATGAATGCTTAAGCAATGAAATAGTATAGTGAGAGTAAGAACAACGTAACCTTGCATGTGTTGATGAAGATGCTATTTATACTTGAACGTGGAAAATGAATCATTGGGTGTTAGTGGGCCCATAGGCTCTGATACCATGTATGAATTGTCCATCAGAGTGGCTCAGTGTTCAGAATGTGACAGTGGGTAGGTCAATATTCAGTGTACGATTCTGACACAAAGATGAGGATAATTCATCTTTTCCATATATTACGGCTGTGATTGTACTTTCTTCTTTTAGTGAATGATTTTGACACATCCACTGTGCAAGGTATCTTCTCTGATAAGTCATTACTCTACTTATCTTATCACAACGTTGAAGCTAACGGTTATATATGACGGAGAAGCGAGAATGGATGGAACATCCGGTGTCTTGAACCAGTAGATACCGTGCAATAATACCATGCGATAATACCATACGATACCGGTAGATCCTCTGAACCGTCATGGTGACATCACAACTTAAGGGGCCGATATCCAGACTGGATCATTTGTCCCCTAGCTTGTGTGAGGGACTGTTAAGTTACTCATATAAGCTACACAGTTTTCAAGGAGTCTGGATGCCGGCTAGGTACTCCGAAGATCGTTCAAAACTCTTTTCTGCTACACGCTAGTATTCTGTCCATGCAGCCGTTCTACGGTTGATGTATCCGCCCTCTAAGCATCCTCATAGCGGATTTGGATAAAGATTTGCAACGAGGGAAATCCCAAGAGTTTTTGAAAATCGAAACTCTTGGTATTCGAATAGTGGTTGAAATGCATTTAATGTGTCTGAAATGATTGGACAATAACTACTTTTTAACACGTGAGTCATCATTGCTCCATGAATATAACCATCGCTTGGGTTGATTTGGGCCTAATATTTAAATTGCTTCGGCCCATTGCATCAAGCCTTTTTACGAATCATTGCTACTTCGCGCCTTTGGCTATGAAACGACAAAGTCGTTTGAATTTGAAAAGTTGCATTTTGGAATAAACGACGTGGCTCTTGGTCGATCACTGTGCCTCTTCGTTACCTATAAAAGGGTAACTTAGCAAGTTTCAGAGTTCACTTTCTCCTTCGAGCTTAGCAAAACTCTGTTGAAATTTTGAAGACCTTGTTGCTGTTCTTGCCTTTTGTGAAGCTCTTACCTTCTTTATTCCTTTCCTAGGTAACCTCTTTCTTCCTTACCTTTATATTTTTCTTAGTTTCTTCAAACTCCACCATGTGCCCTAGGCAAAACAATGCTGGTACCTCAAACAGGGGGAAACAGAGCTCACGTACCCCGTCTGGCCACTGTGGTGGGAGGATTCCTATGAATCTCCCTGTGGCTGGGTCTCAATGCTCAGAGAGGGTTGGTACTTCCTCCTCGCGATCACTAGTGGTTCGGTGCCGCCCTGAGGGTCCCTTCGACGTGAGGGCTACCAGTCGCTCTGACAGTGAGTCGAGTGCTGAAGGGTACCTCTCTGATGACGTTGCCTTTTATCACAGTGCCGAAGCATTCCAGCATGCCGCTGACGAAATGAAGATTCCTGGATCTGGGAAGACATTAATCCTTAGGACTGTAGAAGGGTGTGTTAACGTTGTTGCACACCGGTTGAATTGGGAGAGGCTAAATAGGGAACACCCATACTGTTGGGTTGAAGAGGAATTCTTGAATATTGCTTCACATCACGCGAAAGAGGATGGGAGCCTGGTGGAAGTTTGATTCCCTGTCCACTCAAGATCGAAATACAAAGGCCGCTTTCTTATCCTTGCACCTCGGCCCATTGAGCGAATTTGTCACCGAGTCCCAGATGAAAGGTCGGTGTACATGTATGATTTTGTTTTCCAAAATTTGGGGGTCCGCTTCCCCGTGACGGAGTTCCAAATGGCCGTTCTTCGCTTTCTAGATTGCGCTCCTACACAACTGTATCCCAACGGCTGGGGCCTGGTGCGTGCCCTTGAAGTTCTCGGGGAGCACTTCAACTTCACAGCCACTGTGGCAAAGCTCTTTTACTATTGCTAAGTGGTCCGGCGTGCCAACAAGAAGGGCGGTCTAGGGTTCATAACACTCCGTTGTGACTCAAGGATCGTCAATTTTAAATCCTTCATGGAGTCTGCTAAGATTGATGGGCACTCCTTCAAGCAATATTACACGTGAATTCGGGTGCAGCCGAACAAGCCAGTCTTCTGGCTCAACCAGGAGGGAATTGTAAAATTTTCTACCAGTTAGACGCACGAGCATTTCTTGCTACTAAGCTTATTACACTGAGGAAAGCGAGCTGTCCTCACACTCTGTGGAAGTGTTGAGCGCTATGCAATCGGGTTCAAAGGCCCTTAAAGGATTCTCTTGCAGGCAACTCCTGGGGAGTGCCGTCGTGAAGGAGAAATACCTCTATAATATCCATTCTCCAGCTACATGCATTGCTTATTCATTTTGCATTTCCTGTTTTGTCTTCAGTGTTAAAACTTACTTTTTCTTATTTTTGTAGAGCAAATCGAAAAAGCCTCTTCCGAGATGCTTTCCCTTAAGTCCAGGCTAGCAGATGATGATTCCTCATCTGACGAAAACAACATTCAGGCCAAACAGAACTCCTTCAAGGCTGAGACTCCCACCATTCCCCTGACATCCGCTGTGGGGGACAACGTGCCGCTCCTTGATGAAAAGGATCATGAAGAAACACTTCAAGCACATGGGGAAGATCAGGATCAGCCTATTACTAAGAAGAAGAAGAAGAAGAAGAAGAAGAAGAAGAAGAAGAAGAAGAAGAAGAAGAAGAAGAAGAAGAAGAAGAAGAAGAAGAAGAAGAAGAAGATGATGAAGAAGAAGAAGAAGAAGAAGAAGAAGAAGAAGAAGAAGAAGAAGAAGAAGAAGAAGAAGAAGAGGAAGAAGAAGAAGAAGAAGAGGAAGAAGAAGAAGAAGAAGAAGAAGAAGAAGAAGAAGAAGAAGAAGAGGAAGAAGAAGAAGAAGAAGAAGAAGAAGAAGAAGAAGAAGAAGAAGAAGAAGAAGAAGAAGAAGAAGAAGAAGAGGGTCCTAGTGAAGGCCGCTGACCAGAAAAAGCCTTCCGCCGAGGGATCCCCTAGAAAACGCTAGAAGACCCTGGAGGAAACTGGCATGAAAAAAGATAAAGGGAAGAAACCGGTTGACTCTTCTCCTATCCCTCCTTCTCATACAGGCTCAGAAACAGAGTCAGAAGGTGTGCCTCCCCTGGTCAGCTCTCCTACAAAAGAATCTTTCCTCTTTCCTTACCTCTGGTTCCAAGGCTCTATAACATCCCAAATTTTTAAATAAAGGATTAATTAAGGAGATAAATATTGAATAATTGAATATGAATTATTTGATGTCCCAAAATATTAGAAATAATTAAATTAAGATTTTTTGAGACTGTTGGTGATTTATGGAGACCGGATGAGCCAAAAATAAGCCCGATTGAGATATGGGTCTTGAATCAAGTATCTCTGATTGAGATGATACTGGTCAGGGCTGTTGAGGATACTATTGGGAGTCCAAATATGTATTCAAAATAATTTTTGGATAAAGTATTGAGCCCAAACAGAGAACCTGTTTATGGAAAAAAGATGAATTTTAATGAATGGAATTAAAAATAAAGTAAAAGCCCAAATTTTTCCTCCTTATTCTCGTGAGTTTGCTGAGAGAGTGGGGAAAAACACACTTTGCTTCTTCTTCTCTTATTTTCTTCACATTTTTCCTCATTTCTCTTCATCTCTTTTCCCCTCAAAACCTAAGCTAAGGTGGTGGCTCCCTCTTCTCCTTCTCTATTTTCGTTCAAGAAACTAGGAAGGAAGCCATTGAAGCTTGAGATCTTCCTTTTCTTCCTCTCCATTTCATGTGGCACATTCCCTCTTCTTGAACCCATTTCATTTTTGGGTGTAAGGTAAGAAATACTCATCATTTAGTTGAGTTTTTGCCATAGATATATGATAGTATGAGTTTAGGAGCCATACATGTGAATGGGTGTTTATTAGAAGCATTTAATGCATGAGCCCTAAGGTGGGTGGCCATAAATATGAGGTTTTAATTAGGGATAAATGTAGTAGATGCATCTATATTGGAAAAAGATGGAAGATTGATGGTCATTTATGTATGTGGTTGGATTTTGGTGAAAACCCTAACCCTAAGATTTGGGGAAAATAGGAAATGTGAAGTGGATAATGCAATTGGAGTGGAAATATATAAATTGAAAGGTAGAAGAGCTAGTAAATAGACTAATTTTAGAATGTTAGGCTATAGTTGTTTTGTAGCCTTTGGATCTAATGAATGAGTCTTGATGGGAAGGAATTCCCGAAGCCTAATAAAGGAAGGAAAAGGATGCCTATAACATGTTTTATACATGTTATGAATTATAGATATAAAAATGGTTAGTTAAAGTTGAATTTGTATTGAGTGGATAATTAATTGTGATTCTTTGTGTATATTATGTAGGACCTATTCCGAACGACGAGGCGGGTACATCGTATCCATCGGAATTCTTCTCTTGAGGTAGGAGAAGGGTCTGTATATTCTAAATGCATGAGTAGAATAGTGTTTTGATTGTCATATGTGACAATATGCATGTTTGCCTTGCTTGAAATATTATAAAGATTGATAATGTTGTGTATGATATTGGTAATGTGTTTTGGCAATATGCTTTGATGCATTTAGAATATTTATGGTGTGCTATGTGGTGGTGTTGAATGATCAATAATATGATGTTATGTTTATGTCAACCATAAATGTGAAATGAATGTTGTTGATGCTTGATTGAGAATGGGTGTGAATGAGTAGCATGTCAAAATTGATATTGAAATTGTTGATGAATGCCACTTTGAAAATTGAGAATAAAGACTAAAGCCAACAATAATAAAATCCACTAAGAATGGTGAAGTGGTGTTGGTGATGATAATGATGATGATGTCTGATGAGTGGCATATAGGATGCACAGTGTGAGAAATGCATTTGATTGCATTGCATCCATGGCATACTGCATAGCTGCTGATGTTGGAATTTTAGGGGATTCCTCCGGTTGGCCCAGTGGGAGGGCGGCTCTATGCACGAGCAATTTGTTATTTCCCCTGTGACTTGGTGTATGAGTCACGAAGCTGCCCATGTTGTGTTACGGGTAGCAGTATGTGGTTGACCCTTGTGGGGGGTGGCTCTTAATGAGCAGGTGTCCCCGGTGGTCCTTTGGATCATAGCTGCCATGATATGTCTCATAGTTGGCCCGCAACACCATATATTGATTGTTGTTTACCGTGGTCATGGAGAAAATGACTGGTGTTACAAAATGGGCGATGCGGTTTGGTACCAGTGAAAGATTGGTGAAATGCATGCAAATTTAATGATAAGTGTACACATTTTACTACTGCAGTAGGGGCATGGTATGTGATCATGCTTGAACCCACAATTTGGTGCTTATATTCCCACAGTCAGATCTGCAAATTGTTAAATTTTCCATTGTGCATATGCATTAGCCTAAGAGCATTTGCATATAGCAAGGAAGTATGCCAAAGGTGATGATATATGGTGATGGTTGTGTTATGGATGAAGAGTTGTATTAAGACAACATAAAAGATATGAATACCAAAAGTAAATTGATTGAGATGATGAAATATGTAGTAGTTCAATTATTGAAGGACTAGATTATGTGTTATATGCTTTGCTTTGCTTTATTAAATGATGATAAGTTGTATGTGAATGCAAAGTATACATGTATGATACATATGCTCATAATCATATGGTATTCATATTCATACTTTTGGAATATATGACTCACTCTCCCATGTTGTCCATTTTTAGATTTGTGAATGCAGGACATTCATGGGTAAAGTGAAACTTTTGGAAGTTCTTTTGATGAATGAGGTAAATAGATGTGTAGGAAGTGCCTTGGCCGGCAACTTGTTGATTTTGTGTAGCCACGTTAAGAATTATGTCTATTGTAATTATGATGATGTATGAATGGTTGAACTTGGCTCTATTTGGTGAACAAATGATGAGAATTATGAATGACGAATTTATGTGATGTATAAGATTTCCATGATTTTCATGCATAAGCAAGGAACTAGTGACTCCATTAGCTTAAACATATTAATTGTGTTTTGTGGGAAGTGGAACGACCCAATTTTATAGAGAAAAGACCCTTGAGTTACACAAAAGCGCCTCAAAAAGGGTAAAATACAATTTTCTGCATATCTCTCTCATTTTGGGAATTTTTGAGTGAGACCAGTGGCCACGCGTCACAAATGATGTGTATTTATTGGGGTTAAAATTTCATAGCATTTGGAGTTCATATGAAAAAGTTAGGGGGGTTAGAAGTCCCAAAATCATGTATTTTCTGCACAATTTCTGCATTCTGGTATAGCGTAATCGATTACGAAGGTGATCGTAATCGATTACAGGCCTTCTGTTTTAGGCGTAATTGATTATTTTCAGGCGTAATTGATTACAAAGGTGTTCGTAATCGATTACAGGCATTCTGTTTTAGGTGTACTCAATTACAAAGGTGTTCGTAATCGATTACAGACATTTTGTGTCAGGCGTAATCGATTACAGGATTAGCGTAATCGATTACGGTAATCGATTATGACAGGATTGCACAATAAGCATCCTTTACCATTTTTGGCCTGTTTGGGGATCTTAATGACGTTTTTAACCTCTGACTTGTGAAAGTTGTAGATAATTATGTTACGGAGGTGTGAGAATTGGTCTCACCTTAATTGGAGTTTTCTAACTCTCATTAGGCATAAAATACCGAACCCAATGCGTTGAAAAATTCAAATTTAAGAGGGTTTTGAACCCAACTTTTTATGATTTTCAAATTGGGACTATTAGGTGATATTTGTGACATGTCCCACTATTTCTAATACTAAATGCACACACATTTACCATAATCATAGAAATCAATTGAAGTCTCTTTGAACCACTTTTCATAATCACTTACACCTCTTGAATTAGCTTATATTTCCGCTATTCTTTGTTGATGATCATGTGATTGATTGTCCAAAGAGAACTCTTGTTTTAAATTACACATCTTCTCATATCTTCATATATGGGATATGTTTTCTATAAATGATCCGGGGTTGCTTGTTAAAGTTCATTCTTAAAAGTTTCTCCTAGTAAAGGTATTGGGAGAACACTAAAAAGCAAGAAACTGAGCCCGAAGTATATTGGCCCATATGAAATATTGAAAAGAGTTGGCCCTGTAGCTTATCAGATAGTGTTGCCTTCACACTTGTCAAATCTGCATAGCGTGTTCCATGTTTCTCAGTTGAGAAAGTATTTGTCAGATCCTACCTATGAGATGCCTGATGATGATGTTAAGATCAGAGAGAACCTGACCACTATAGCTGAGCCCACTGGTATAGTGGATCGATCTGTGAAACGTTTAAGGAGCAAAAATGTTTAGTTGGTCAAGGTTGCATGGCAACAAAATCAATGTATTATGCATACTTGGGAACGTGAAGACGCTATGAGGCAACAATATCCTGAGCTATTCCGTTGAGGTATGTTTCTATGTTTGAATTTCGAGGTCGAAATTCTTTTATGGAGGGGAGAATTGTAACATCCTAAAAATAGGATTTATTATTAAATGAAGTTTAAAGAGGGATTTATAGGCAAATGGGAGATTAATTTGAACAATTACAAAAATGATGAATACGTCCCTAACAATTACCAAAATGACGGATACGTCTCTAACATTTGTCGTAATGACAGACGCATCCCTAAATGTTTTAAAAGCTGAATTCTTCTCTTTTCTTCTCAAAACCTTCGTGAGAAAAGGGAGAGTATAGTTCTTCTTCATCTTCTTCTTCATTTCATCCAAAATCATTGCCTCTAATCTTCTCTTTTCAATTTTCTTCCAAGATTTCTAAAAATTGAAGTGGAAATCATCTCTTCTCCACTTCTTCTCACATGGACAGCTTGGATTAAAGAGAAAGAGAATTTGAATTCTCAAATTCAAGGTAAGAAGATGAATTCTTGTGTAGAAATATGATTTAATCCTTAAACATTTCAATTCTTAAATTACATAGAATTGGAATTCATTGATATTCATGAAGAAGAGCTTAGGTTTAATGAAATCATGGGTTTCTATGAGAAAAAAGAGTAGAGGTAGTTCTTAATTATTAATCCTAGATAATTGAAGCTTAGTAATTGATGTTTCAATAAAATAGGTAGCTTCGGAAGGATTCGGAGCTGAAAGTTCAATTCGGAACTTGCGAAAGCGAGAGAATTATACTTGATAGCTCGAGGAGCTTCTGGAATTTCTTATTCCAGGTAGGGGGAGCGTTTATATTTTAAATGTATAGTTTATGAACAGAATCGGGATAATATTGTTATCTTTAATGAGAAATCCCGAATATGTATGATATGTGTGATATATTATGAAATATGATGTTTTCCGTTCATATGTGAGTATATTGATATTGAATTTATATAAGATATGAATTGTATATGTGATGTATGAATTTGTGATAAAGTCTATGCATGAAATACAATAGAATATGTGATTGATGAGGATGATATGAATAATATTCATGAAGTTTTCATGATATATAAATGCATGTGATGCATATTGATAAAGCATGAGATGCTTATGTGATGAACAAAAATGAAATATTATGTGGTTTCAAGGATTCCACAAAAATACCTTGGGTGGGACTCAAGGCAAAAACCTCTTGAGCGGGGCTCGGGGTTTAGCCCGTGACACTACCGTTGTCGCTGGGAGTGTCACGTGAGAGGGCAAACGGTTTGGTACCAGTAAAATGGCCGAATCAGCTGAGAGCTGAGTTATGGCTGAGAGCCAGTGTTACAACACAAATAAAAGACTTAATAATTGATCCATTTGATTGAGCATATGATTGAATTGATGTATGTTGTTGTGAACAACATGAATTTATTATCATTGTGAATGAATAAAATGTAATGAGATTATGTAATATGACTATGATTTATATGTGGTTATGAATTGGATGTTTGATCCGATTCAATCACTGTCATTTGACATGTATATGCTCACCCCTATTTGTGGTTATCTTTTTCAGTGGATATAGGAAGAAGTGAAGGCATATGAGATGGCATTCAGTAGAGATTGCAGTGTTATGTACATGTTTGTACATAGTATGTATGGTAGTATATTATGCCTTGGCTGGCTCTAGATGATGTTTTATGATATGTATGAAAGATTTAAAGTTTTGGAAGATGGATAGCTTCATTTAGAGGCTTGAAATCTAAATATGATTTTGAATATGCATTTGATGATATAGTCATGTTATATGAGATAATATATGAGTTGATTTTATAGAATTTAAAATTATGCATATATATATAAGATGAAAATTAGGAACCGGAAGGGTGAAATAATAATCTGATGAGTTTTTGAGTTATTGGAAGGGATCGATAGATTCCCTATATTATATATGACTTGTTTAAATAAGTGTTGATGTGTTTGAATGGAATTAAGAGGGGTTGATGCATTTAAATTGCATAATTGGACCATAATGCATTTTTGTACATAAGTTGATCATATGTCTGAATTTTGACAAATGGATAGCGCCAATAGCTCCAAAATGGTAAAAATGTAGTGCCCATGAAGTTTCATAGTAATCGGAGTTAAAACGGGCAAAATAGGTAGGTGGGAAGTCAATTTATAGGTTTAAAACTGTCAAACTCGCTCAAGCGAGTCAATTTTCGCTTGAGCGAGCCATTATACGAGTTTGGGTATGCATTCTGGTCAAATCTCACTCAAGCGAGGCTAATTTCACTCAAGCGAGTGACAATTTCACTCAAGCCATTGCCAATTTCGCTCAAGCTAGCTGACAGGGTCTGATGCTGTTGCATTTTCGCTCAAGCGTGATCCTGAGCGCAAATTTTGATTAAGTGCCCAAAATCTCACTAAAGCGTGATGATTAAGCTTTTTCTCTCTTCATAAAAGTTGTAGATAATTTCGTCACCGTTGTTTTGATACCTAATATGCATCAATCGAAGTTCGGTAGCCTGAGTTATACCCAAAATACTAAAGGGTGTTCATGCTAAAAATTTCAGCAGGGCTGATTTTATAAATTTGCGAATTGAGCAATCTTTGAAGCATAATTGGCCCTTGACTTCTTCATAACAATTGTAGGTATTTGAGTTGCGGATGTTTATAAACTAGATTCATCCCGATTGGAGTTGTGTAACCCCGATTTGACTCAAATTATCAAGCAGTGTGCAGGGAGCCGGTGTGCTAAAAAATTTTCTTTGGGCCATTTTGGAACCCCAAACTCTAGGATATGTTATGGGGGATCCATTGAGTCATATAGGGACATCCTAATATGGGTGTGAATAAAATAAAAATTTCCTATATTTTATTTATTTATTTATTATTATTATTAAATTAAGGTTTGGATGATTTATTTATCAAATTAAAATACGCTTTCCGCTGATTCATGTGATAATCTCCATTTTGATTATCCAAGATACATCTTAATTATTTTTATACCTTCTCATATCGCCATATATGGGAAAGGTTTATTTAGATGGTCCAGGGGTATTGATTAATTATTCATTTCGTGGCCTTTTCTATAATTTAATTGATTTGATAAACCGCGAAAAAAAATTTACTCTTAATTTTATTATTCTAATTGATTTTATTGAAATAATTATATTAAGGGTTAGGATGTTTTAGTTATTATTGCCTTGGTGGATGATATTTTTATGGTTCTCATGTTTTATTTGGTTTACTTGAGCATAGTTTTTTGCATGTGCATTCTTTGTTGCTAGCCTATTAACAAGCTTTTCTCAGAGAATAGACATGTTCGTTGTATTTCTACCTCCCATCAAGTGTAGTCCCGGAATCTCATGTTACATTGTGTTCTGAAACTATTTCCTTTATATTGATATTTTGTTACTGTCAATGTGTTAGTTAATGAGAGACCCATATTTTTAATTTTTTTAATTTTATACTATTTAGTTTACAATAGTGGAAATCCTTCAAGTTTGAAGGGATTGGACGTAGCTTCCATGTTGGAAGTGAACTAATATAAACTATGTGTATTTATCTCTCTCATTCATTACTTGTATTTTAATTCCGTTCAAAGCTTCCATGTTTGGCCTGAAGAAGCTTTTGAAAGAATACTTGGGTTGAGCTAGGAGTGGATTTTTGAAAGAATACTTGGGATAAGCCAAAAGTGGCTAGTGTCAAGAATACTTGTAGCACAGGTCTGATGTTGTTATTGTAAAGAAGATTTTACAATAGTGGAAATCCTTCAAGTTTGAAGGGATTAGACGTAGCTTCCATGTTGGAAGTGAACCAATATAAACTATGTGTATTTATCTCTCTAATTCATTACTTGTATTTTAATTCCGTTCAAAGCTTCATGAAAAAGAGTATAAGACTTATTCAACTCCTCTTCTAAGTCTGACTCTGAACTATCACTAACAATTATTCTTAATCAAATAAACAACACTCTGGCTATCATAAAAAACAGTAAAAACATCACGTGTGAGACCAAGTTTATTGACCAAATCTCGAATCCATTGAGCCTCTTTCACACTCTCTATTGTTGAATTGTATTTTACTTTGGTTATGGATAATGTAGCAATAAATTAGAGTGAAGCTTTCTAACTCAGCAGAATTACAGAGAGTAAAGATGTAACAAAACAGAGATCTTCGTCTATCAAGGTTACTACCATAATTTGAATCAACAAAACCTGCAACTTCATTGGTTGTAGCTTTGCTTCTATCAAATACTAAGCCAATATTTGATGATTTTATGCTAAAGTCTTCTGCTAAAGTCTAGGTTCTACATGTGCAACTATGACAGCTGTGTATACACTCTCAAGAAGGACAACATTTTGTGTCTTATACTTACTCATTTATGAGGATGATATTTTGCTAGTAAGCTCAAGTATAAAGGATATAGAGTTTTTCAAACAGACTCTGAAAATAGAGTTTGAAATGAAGAATTTGGAACCAGCCAGAAAGATATTGGGAATGGACACTATTAGGAGTAGAAACAAATGGGAACTCTTTTTATCTCAGCAGGAGTATTTAAAGAAGGTTGTTGAAAGACTTAGAATGCATCAATCTAAGCCTGTTGAAACTCCTCTAGGCTCTCTTTCAAAGCTTTCGGCTTCTTAATCATCCGTAATTGAGGAAGAAAGTGGCCTATAGTGTAAGTCTGATCAGCATGTTCATGGCTAATCTGGCCATACTCATTGGAATGCTCTGAAGTGGATTCTGAGATATTTGAATGACATAACAAACTTTGGTTTAATGTACAAAAAAATGACTCAAGGAAATGATCATATCACTGGTTATGTGGATGTAGACTTTGCACGCTGCATCTACATAAGAAAATCTCTCACTAGTTATGTTTTCAGTTTGTTTGGTACTGCAGTGTCCTGGAAAGCAAACTTGTAGTCTATGGTGGCTTTGTCAACAACAGAGTCTGATTGCTTTAGCTAAATAAGTGAAGGAAGGTCTGTGGTTGAAAGTTCTAATTAGTGGTCTTAGAATAAACCAAGACAGTATTACAATTTTTTATGACAACCAAAGTGTGATCCAAATGAAAGGACTAAACAAATTGATGTGAAGTTTCATTTCATAAGGGAAATGATTGTGGAAAAAAAGAGAGACTAAAACTTTTTAGAAAATTGGTTAAGTATTGTAACCGTATAACAACTTCATCAATAATCATTTTTGCTACTCTATTATTCCCGTAGATGTAGGCTATCCTTGGCTGAACCACATTACTTGTTACTTCTTGGTGTTCTTATTCCTCCCTATCTTTCTTTTACGTTTAATTGTTTTAAGTTTGCATACATTGCAATATATTTTGTTTTATCATGTTTTTTTATTCAAATTCTTTCTTTATTTTGTATTTGTGTTTTATAGTGTCTTCTGTATTTCTTGTGAACAAATCATCAATAAAAGAACCAGAAGCAAATGGATATTATGCAGGTGAGAGCTTTCTTGACATTCGTGCAATAATCCTTATACATGCTGTCCTGCATGCATGCCATTCCAGAAGAATTGCGTATCAAATTTAATGAGAATCATTTTCTTCATTAGTGTTTATTCTGAGTTCATTATTATTCTCTTCTTTTTCCCTGCGGCTAAAATTTCCTTATAAATAGCACACTAAGTTTCGTTCACGACTTTATTACATTGATATTATCTATTGACCTTAAGTGTGAATTTCTATTGTATCACACGCACCAATCTAACATCATAACTTTTATTTTAATTAAACGGACTCAATATTTTTAACAATTGAAACCATTTCAGCTACTTCACATCGATTTTTTCCTTTTTTCGTTTTGGCAAAAGAGAATATAATAATTGCTGAGTACCTGGATCAATCCAGGGTCCCTAAACTCAATGACAATTAAATCAAAACAAAGGGATCAGTTCTATTTCTTTACTCAAGCATATTATTAATTTTATTAGAAAAACAAAGGAAAGAAGGACCAGTTTTACTTGTTTACTCAATGACCCGTTTTTTGTTTAATAGAATGCAATGGGGCAGTGTAAGTTCTGACTATAAATATGTTAACTTGGAGGAAACAGAACATAGTAGACAAGAGTAATTAAGTAAGGTAGCTCAGTACGTACGTGGTTATAAGTTAAGGAGAGAGTATGGGAAAGTGTAACAGAATGGTGATAGCAGCAGCAATAGTAGTGCTGCTGATTGGGACGTTGTTGGGTAGTGGAGAAGGTTCTAACGTATGTAACGTAGATTTAAGTGAGTTAGAGGTTTGTCGTCCAGCAGTCATTGGTTATAATCCGCCACCACCAACTGAACAGTGTTGTGCTGTTTTTCGTCGGCTCAATCTGCCTTGTCTCTGCCAATACAAGATTAAGCTAGCTTTATTGGGAATTGACCCTGCAAAGGCTTTTGCCTTGCCTGCTAAATGTGGTATTGCTAACCCCCCTCAATGTTGATGAGGTAATTAATCTTCTTTACCCTTAAGTGCCTATATTTGAGTTGATCAAGTTTCATGATTCAAGTGTCTTTGTTTTGCAGTGATCCCCTTAACAAAGGTCTCCTACGTATTACAATTTACAATAAAAGCACCTAGGCACCTCTTAGTCTTCAATACTTGCTTTCACGCGTTTCGTTAACACTTATAAAAGCATTTGGTGCTCTTCAATAAAGGTTGTTTTTTTAATCAATGTGTATTTGCTCATAAGGTCTGATGTAACAGTGTTAATCTGATGTATTGCAGAAGTGTTTGAAGTACAATAATACAGTATGTTATTACTATTTTCCCTCCATGTCTACATGAAATGTTTGGTTCTGAACTCAAAGCAGAAAATTATTTACAGGATACTGGGGCCATAATCTTAATGGAAACTCCTCAATGAGATAGATAGTAATGATCTAATCATGACATTTATATCTCTAATGTCTGAAGTAATCGGTGATCTAGCTTCTTTAAACAAAGACAACAAACCACATGGGATGAAAACATCCTGTGTATTTGAAACAAAGTGAAAGGCCTTCTTGATGTTTGGTTTGATTTTGGTTTCCTTGACATATGAACTATAAATTAACCTACCATGCACTATAAAATGTCACAGCAATATTTCCCAAGAGCTTAATCACACAGCCAAATTTTCCCTGCTAGATTTGAATGCTCATATATACCAATGCACACGATAAAACAATATTAACACAAATGGAATTCTAATGTTTGAATTCAAGAGGATGGACAAGCATGAATTTGTAACAGAAAATGGCTCAGCACCAAATAAGAGTTGCAAAGATAATTTGTAATACTTCTTGGTGAGTCACATAATGTCATAACAAACAAACACTCATGGCATTAGGTAACAGCCTGTGCTCTTGGAGAATATATTGTTCCACAAGGGGGAAAAAATGGAACTCAAGGAGGTAACAACTACACAGCCATTTATTGTTGGAATTTCTTGAGAGACAGAAGCATGAAATTTCACTACAACTTCTGATTGTTATTAGTCCACATGGAGAAAGACCCAGCAATGTCTTGGGAAATAAAAGTTTGTAGAATTTAGAGAAAGAGAAGATTATAGTTTGTGAATGTACTAGCATGGTTATTGTTTCTTGTTAGAGAACAGAAGAATACATCAGATTTTGTATTGTCTACCAGCTGGTTATGCAATCTTCTTCTGATCAAATACTGTATATGTATGTTTTGAGAGAAAGAAAAATGAAACAAAAAATTCTAATCTAGCTTTTTTCTTATTTCCCAAACTCCTTTAGTATGTGCATTGTATCAGTTAATTCTTAGAATTCGATACGATCACAACAGATTTTCAAGGATATCCTTAATCGGCCTTGTGTTAATGATTTTTTTTAAGTAATTAGTTAAGCTAAATACAAATGTCCAATAATATATACATAGACAAAGGTAGGCTTATCTGCAACACAATGCTAGAAACAAGTCAAGCTAGAAAATTAACTATAGTTGAAGGTACGTATCATAGATGTATCTGTCGTGTATAGGTGTCCAATAGACCACTTTTGACGTATCTTTCCTGCAACGCACACATGTACCTAAAAGAAATAAAAATCCAAAACACATGCATTATACAAATAAGCTTTGAAATCGAACTGGAAAGTATATGCAGGAAAACATGATCCAATTCATTCAGCCACAATTTTCAGTTTCACTACTTCTCTTCCTTGTCATCCTTTCACTCTTTTATTAAAGTAATCTCCAAACATGCTCACAAGCCATTGAGGCTTTCCCATTAAAATCACACAGCATCCTATTCTCATCCCAAACACCATTCCACATCCATATCCCAGTGCCACTTCTTTCCAACCAAATCCAAATTGTTCTTCACTCTCCAAAGTTAATGAAGCTAGAGAATGTTGTTCAGGTTCATCCTTGCTGCATTTTGTTGACAACGGGGCTCCACATAAGCCCAAATTTCCCCATAAGAATCATTTGAAAATGTATCAAACTGTTTTCCTCTTGGTATTTCTCCCTCAAGATGGTTTTGAGAAAGATTCAACACTTCGAGAAAGTTCAGATTGACTAATTCTGTAGGAATCTTTCCAGTGAGCATGTTTGAGGAGAGATAATGATTCAAGGTCTGTCAAATTTCTCATGGATTTGGGAATAGGACCACTGAGTTTGTTATGAGAAAGGTTAAGCGCTCTGAGGTCATGAAGCGTTCCAATAACACTGGGAATCTCTCCTTCAAATTTGTTTACTGACAAATCAAAACTTACATAGTTGGTTGGAATTTTCGTGAGTGTCAGAGTAATTGCTTTTGTTGTCACATTCACTGAACAAATGTATCCAGACCCGGATGGTTCTTCCATGTATCGCAAACTTCCATCCCCTTCAACTTGAGTGACATTCTTCATGGCTTTAAAACTGTTTATAAAGGCTTTTGGAATTGGACCATTTAAGTTATTGGATGAGATATCAAAGATAATCAAACTGGGAAATTGATGCTTGCTCCTCAAATTGGGAATGGGGCCGTGCAGCTTATTGGATCTCAAAACCAATACTTTCAAATATGGTAGTTCTTGAAACCAACGGGGAAAGGTATCCTCTATCTGATTGTTTCCAAGATTTAGAAGCTGCAGATATGTGCAGTTGGATAAAGATTCTGGCAAAGGACCCTCTAATTGGTTATCATTGAGATTCAGAGTACTAAGCATGTTGTTCTTTGAAAAGGAATTTGGCAAAGTGCCATAAAGTTTGTTCATCTGTAAATCCAAAACCGAGAGGCTTGATAAAACTGTAAGGCATTGTGGAATGGTGCCTGTCAACTTGTTGTGGGACAAGTTGAGAAGTTCTAATGAAGTTAAATTACAAATTGAGAAAGAGATGACATCTTCCAATAAGTTGAAACTGAGATCAAGGAATTCTATATTGTAATTCCTGGAGAATTGGTCCAACTTTGGTGTCAAAAAGTTTTGAGAGAGGTTCAAAGAAATTAATGAACTCATTTCATGTAATCAATTGGGTACTTTTCCAGTAACTTTGTTGTCGGACAAATCGAGATACTCCAAAGTTGGGAATTTTCTCGATAAGTTGGGAAACTCAGTTAAAGAAAGCGAAGACAGATCCAAAGTGGTTAGGCTTAAGAAACTATAATCGACATTGGACATGAAGTACAGTGATAATTGATTGTTTTGTGAAAGGACAAGAAATTGAAGGTTGGGCAAAAGTGGAAGATAGACAGGACCGGTCAAGTTGTTTGATGACAGATCCAATGCTGTAAGATTTACAGGGAAAACTGAAACTGGAATATTGCCCTGTAGCTTGTTGTTGTTGTTCAAATACAGATACTTGAGGGAATGTGATGAGTTTCCACTTATATGCCCTGTGAACTGATTGTATGATAGGCATAAATACTCCAAAGATGGCAAAGATAAACACCAAGCAGGAATTATCCCATTTAGAAGATTGCTTGCTAACTCTAAAAAAGTTAGGTTTGAAAACCCTGATATTTTGTAGGGCAGAGGGCCTTCTAATTTATTGTGAGAAAAATCCAAACTTGAAAGTTTGATTGAGTTAAACAATGAAGATGGGATTTGTCCTCTTAGAATGTTATTAGAAAGAGAGAGAATTTCCAATTTGGTTTGCTCAGCAAACACATTTGGGATTTGACCGCTTAATTGATTGCATGAAAGATCTAAGAAAATGAGATTTTGAAGGTTTGAAATTGATGATGGCAGCTCACCTCCTATATTGTTATGACTCAAATCTATTTTTTGAAATTTGTTTGAGTGATGAAAGACATTTGGGATTTGACCATTGAGATTATTATCCTTGAGATACAAAAATGTAAGCTGCGGAAGTGTTAAGAGTGAGGGAGGGATTGAACCATTGAGATTGTTATCTGAGAGATATAGGGAAGTAAGATGTGTGAGGTTAGAGAAAGAGGGAGGGATTGATCCTTTGAATCCACAACCTGAAGGACCTAACACTCTCAAAGAAGCACCACTGCAACTCAATTCTGGAAGCTCGCCTTCTCCAAGGTATTCATAATTACCTAACAGATCAAGGTATTGAAGATTTGGTGAACAAAGAATATGATTAGTCATGCTACCTCTTAATCTTGTCTCTAAAAGACTAAGAGTAACCAAAGTAGAAGAGAGATTAAGTGAGCTGATACTGATTGAAGACATGTCTGTAGAATCCAAAACAAGTTCCCTTAAAGCAGTTGCATTTTGGAGAAGCTTCTTCCATGTGCTATCTTTCCACTTCAACTTAGGATAATAATTCCCAGAGAGATCAAGTGAAACTAATTTGGAAAGGTGTGAGATTTGAGAAGGAATTTCACCTTGAATGTTAGAATAGGACAAGTTAAGGTGTGTGAGAGTGGGAAAGGCACCAAAGTGAGAGGAAAGTTGAGATTGAGAGAAATTATTGAAAGCAAGGTTGAGAGATTGGAGATGGGAGAGATGGAATAAGGTGCTGTTTGGATGTATTTTACCATGAAGGCCACTACAACTGAGGTCAAGGTAAATCACGTGACCAGATATGGGGTGGCACGTGATGCCAAGCCAGGAGCAACAGTCTGTTCCAAGTTTCCATGTTGTTGTCTTGGGCTGATAAATATCATCACAAGAGTCAGAAGAATACATAGGATTGATAGTGAAGGAGTTGTTGAATTGATGTAAAGAATGAGCTTCTTGGGGAAGGCACAAGGAAAGGGAGAATGACAAATATTGAAGGAACAATAAGAAACACAGAACCAACCACTTTTGATTCATTAGTACGGACTTAAGTGAATGGAAAATGAATATATATACGAGATGAATATGAATGGATACATGCATCTAGCAGTCTTGTTTGGCTGTGACTGCTGCCTCCTTGCAAAAAATGTGTTTGTTGCTTTATATGATAGAACTCATCTGCGGCTGTAATGTAACCGACCACTTATTTGTTTGTTGTGACCAACGCTGAGAATGAGAATTATAAATACTGTATATGAATATCATTGCGAAGATTATGGTAGTTTTCAACTTAGATTGATGAGAAAGGTTTTTAAAAAATTGTTAGAATTTTTGTATCGGTAGCTAATATAAGAGATAAATTTTTAAAAATACACTTAGGAGAATAGAAATACACGGATATGTAAATGTTACTGCTACTATATATGAGAATATGTAAACAGAGTCATGTAGACAAATATAAGTATATGAGTATATGTATGTTGTGAGAGAAAGAAAAATGAAATTAAAATTCTAATCTAGATTTTTTCTTATTTCCCTAACTCCTTTAATATGTGCATTGTATCAGTTAATTCTTAGAGTTCGATTCGATCACAACAGATTTTTAAGGATATCCTTAATTGGCCTTCTGTGCTAATGTTTTTTATTTAAGTAATTAGTTAAGCTAAGTACAAATGTCCAATAATATATACATAGATAAAGGTAGGCTTATCTGCAACACAATGCTAGAAACAAGTCAAGCTAGATAGATAGAAAATTAACTATAGTTGAAGGTACGTATCGAGACGTATCTGTCGTGTATAGGTGTCCAATACATATCTGATGCTGGTGCGTGACCACTTTTGACGTATCTGAGATTCCTACAACGCGCACATGTACCTAAAAGAAATAAAAATCCAAAACACATTCCTACAGCCACAATTTTCAGTTTCACTATTTCTCTTCCTTGTCATCCTTTCAGTCTTATTAAGGTAACCTCCAAACTTCCTCACAAGCCAATTAGGCTTTCCTATTAACAGCACACAGCATCCTATTCCCATCCCAGACACCATTCCACATCCATATCCTATTGCCACTGCTTTCCAACTAAATCCCAATTCTTATTCACTCTCCATACTTGATGAAGCTGGACAATTCTCTTCAGGGTCCTTCCTGCATTTGGTTGACAATGGAGGTCCACATAAGCCCAAGTTTCCCTCATAAGAATCATTGGAAAATGTATCAAACTGTTGTCCTCTTGGTATTCCTCCCACAAGTTGGTTTCCGGAAAGATTCAGGACTTCAAGAAAGTTCAGATTGGTAAATTCTGCGGGAATTTCTCCAGTGAGCATATTCGAGGAGAGATCTAACGATTCAAGTCTTGTCAAATTTCTCATGGATTTCGGAACAGGACCACTGAACTTATTATGGGAAAGGTTGAGTCCATTGAGCCCTTGAAGCTCTCCAATAACATTCGGAATCTCTCCTTCAAACTGGTTTCTTGATAGATCAATATTTACAAAGTTCCTTGGGATTTTTGTGCATAAAAAAGTATTTGCTTTTATTGTGACTGTCACAGAATCAGTGTATTCGATATCTGTTCGTAAGTATACGATTTGAAATACTAAGCCTCCGGAAATGTATTCAAAAGGGCTCCCTGCTTCAACTTGAATGACACTCTTCATGGCTTGAAAACTTTTGATGAAAGCTTTAGGTATAGAGCCATTGAATTTATTAGATGAGATATCAAAAATAATTAAACTGGGAAATGGATGCTTGGTCTTTAAACTAGTAATGGGACCATGCAACTTGTTGGCTTGCAAAACCAATACTCTCAAAGATGGTAGAGTTTGAAGCCAATGGGGAAATATATCCTCTATTTGATTGTTTCCAATATTTAAAACCTCTAGATATTTGAAGTTGGACAAAGATTCTGGCAAAGGACCCTCTAAATTTGGCAGAGTGCCATAAATTTTGTTTATCTGCGCATCCAAAACAGAGAGGGTTGATAAATTTGCAAGGCATTGTGGAATGGTCCCTGTCAACTGTTGTGGGACAATATGAGAAATACAAGTGAAGTTAAATTACAAATTGAGGAAGAGACGACACCATCCAATAAATTGAAACTAAGATCAAGGGTCTGTAGTTGGCTGTTCCTGGAGAATTGGTCTAACAACCCTGTCAACAGATTCTGAGAGAGGTTCAGAAAACGCAATGAACTCATTTCTTCTAACCAATTGGGCATTATTCCATTAAGTTTGTTATTGGAAAGACTGAGATCTGTCAACTCTGGGAATTTTCTTGATAAGTTGGGAAACCCAGTCAAACACATTGAAGATAACTCCAAAGTGTCTAGGTTTAAAAAACTATAATTGACATTGGATGTGAAGTTGAGAGATAATTGGTTATTTTGTGAAAGGCTAATATATTCTAGATTTTGAAGCTTGGAGAAGAGTGGGAAGTGGAAGGGACCGGTGAAGTTGTTTGATGATAGCCTCAACTCTGTAAGGTTTACAGATTGAAAATTGACGTTGGGATATTGCCCTCTAGCTTGTTGTTGTTCAAATACAAAATCTTCAAGGAATATGATGAGATTGCACTTATATGCCCTGTGAAGTGATTGTGTGATAGATCTAACTGCACCAAAGATGCCAAAGATAAACACCACGAAGGAATTATGCCATTTAGTAAGTTGCTACTTAAGAATAGTGAAGTTAGGTTTGAAAGCCCTGTTATCTTGTTGGGCAGAGAGCCTTGTAATTTATTATAAGAAACATCCAAATTAGAAAGTAGCATTAAACTAAACAATGAAAATGGGATTTGACCATTGAGATTATTATGATGGAGATATAGAAAAGTAAGATGCAGAAGTGTTAAGAGTGAGGACGGGATTCAACCATTTAGATTGTTATATGAGAGATCTAAAGAAGTAGGATGTGTGAGGTTAGAGAAAGAGCGAGAGATTGATCCTTCGAATCCACAGTTTGAAAGATCCAACACACTCAAAGAAGCACCACTGCAGCTCAATTCTGGAAGCTCACCTTCATAATTTTCTGATAGATAAAGATGTTGAAGATTTGGTGAACAGAGATGTGATTTGTCAAGTTTCCTCTTAATCTTGTCCCTCTAAGACTAAGAGTAACCAAAGTAGAAGAGAGATTGAGTGAGCTGATATTGATTGAAGACATGTCTGTATCATCCAAAACAAGTTCCCTTAATGCAGTTGCGTTCTGGAGAAGCTTCTTCCATGTGTTATCTTTCCACTTCAACTTAGGCTAATAATTCCCAGAGAGATCAAGTGAAACTAATTTGGAAAGGTGTGAGATTTGAGAAGGAATTTCACCTTGGATGGAAGAAGAGGACAGGTTAAGGTGTGTGAGAGTGGGAAAGGCTCCGAAGTTGGATGAGAAGTGAGAGTGTGAGAAGTGGTTGAAAGCGAGGTTGAGAGATTGGAGATGGGAGAGATGGAATAAGGTGTTATTGGGGTGGCACGTGATGCCAAGCCAGGAGCAAAAGTCTGTTTCAAGTTTCCAAGTTGTTGTCTTGGGCTGATGAATATCATCACAAAAGTAAGAAGGATCAATAGTGAAGGAGTTGTTGAATTGCTGTAAGGAATGAGCCTCATGGGGAGACACAAGGAAAGGGAGAATCAGAAATATTGAAAGAACAAGAGAAAACATAGAAGCAGCCACTTTTGATCCCTTGCTAGAGATTAAAGGGAATGGAAAATGAAGGAGAGATCACATGAATACATATAAACACGACATGAACATGAATGTATACATGCATCTAGCAGTTTTGTTTGGCTGTGATTGCCTCCTTACAAAAAACGTGTTTTATTGCTTTATATGATCGAACTCATTTGCGGCTGTAATGTAACCGACTGTTAGGAACAAAAGCAACTAAAAGAAAAAGAGAGAGAGAGAGAAACGACACAAGAATTTTACGTGGTTCAGCACACAGTGTATGTACCTACATCCACGGCTACACTAGGAAGTGTTTTTATTTTGGTGTGTTTGAAAGCTTTACAAGGTGTTACTTATATAGTAACATAGAAGGCATAATTCCCTTAAGATTTTTCAATGTGGGACTAATTAAACTACATAGTTTCTAACAATTCTCCCACTTGGAGTTTAATTACAGTCTTTGTAAAAAAATAAGCTTATTTGCTCTTTCACCTAGTGTAGCGCCTTCATCATCAATTATCCTTGAAGGCCAGTTAATGCAATGCAAAGCCTCAACTTGTCAGTTGTGACAGTCTTGATCAACATATCAGCTAGATTCTCTGATCCTGAGATCTTCAACAAAGACAAATCTCCATCACTTATCAAGTCTCTGATAAAGTGATACTTCAATTCAATGTGTTTGCATCTTGAATGAAGAACTGGATTTTTAGCAAAGACATATAGCACTCTGACTGTCACTGAACAATGAAGAATTATCTCATTCCTTCCCCAAATCTTTAAGAAAGTTCTTCAGCCATAGCATCTCCTTGGCTGCTTCAGAGATAGCCACATACTCGACTTCAGTGGTTGAGAAAGCAACTCTTCCTTGGAGTTTAGACTTCCAGCTAACAGCAGTACCACCCAAAGTAAAAATGTAACTTGTGGTGGTTTTACTACTATCCAAATCTCCTCCTAAATCTGCATCAGAAAACCCCTGTAAAGTGAGATTGCTTCTTCTAAAACACAAACACATTCGTGATGTACCCTTCAAATATCTTAATATCCACTTCACAGCTTCCCAATGCTTCTTTCCAGGATTAGATAGTTACCTACTCACAACTCCCACTACATGTGTTATGTCAGGTCTGGTGCAAACCATAGCGTACATCAGGATCCCTACTGCAGACGCGTATGGTACTTTAGACATGTAACTTTCTTCATCTATCTGAGAAGATTGCCGCTTTGAAAGTTTTAACTGAGTTCCCAAAGGGTGTTCCTGGTTTTGGTATCTCCAACATTAAACCTGTCAAGCAATTTTCCTATATATTTCTCCTCTGACAATTTTCAGATACCTTCTGGTCTATTTCTGAAGATTCTCATACCAAGAATTTGTTTAGCTGGAACAAGATCCTTCATCTCAAAGCTGTCTGCCAACTGCTGTTTTAGCCTGTTGATTTTTGTCATACTAGACCCTGCAATTAGCATGTTGTTAACATATAAAGCAAGGATAATATAACTATCATCATATTTCTTAACATAACAGTAATGATCTTCTTCACATCTGTGAAATCTTGAGTTGGTCATGAACTCATTAAACTTCTTGTACCACTGTCTCGGTGTTTGTTTCAAGCCATACAAGCTCTTATGGAGTTTGCATACAAGATTCTCCTTGCCTTGCTCTTTAAAATCTTCTGGTTGTGTCATAAAGATGTTTTGTTCTAAATCCTCATGTAGGAATGCAGTTTTAACATCTAACTGCTCCAAATGAAGATTCTCTGTAGCTATAATACTCAAGATAACTCTGATGGTGGTCATCTTGACAACAGGAGAGAATATCTCTGTGAAGTCAATTCCTTGTTTCTACTAAAGTCCTTTCACTACGAGTCTCGCCTTGTATCTTTTGCTGCCGTCAGATTCTTCCTTTATCCTATAAACCCATTTATTTTGCAACGCCTTCTTTCCTTCTGGTAGCTTAGTCAAAGACCAAGTTCCGTTTCTCTGGAGGGATTTCATTTCATCTTCCATTGCCAGCTCCTACTTAATCGAGTCACTGCCCTGCATGGCCTCAGCAAAGTACTTTGGCTCACCAGTATCAGTTAACAACAAATAATGCAATGAAGGGGAATACCTCTGTCGTGCCACTCTTATTCTTCTAGATCTTCTCAACTGGGTATCAGGAGTTTCCGACGTTGTTATGGGTTCTGATTTTGACTCAGGCTCCACTTCCAAATCACTTTCTGAAATTTCTTCCAATGCTACTTTCTCATAAAGTTCTAATTGTTTATCTGCACACATGGATTTTGTAGACCTATCCTTATAGAACATGTTTTCATTAAATGTGTCATTTCTACTTCTGATAATTTTCTTGTTTTGGTCATCCCAAAACCTGTAGCCATACATGTCAGATCTATAGCCAATGAAATAACATATTCTTGCTTTAGGATCCAGTTTATCTTTGTTATTACAGTCTACAAGAATATATGAGATACAACCAAAGACTTTCAAATGTGAAAGGTTTACCTCCTTTCCAGACCATACTTCTTCAGGCAAATGATAATCCAAAGGAACTGATGGTCCTCTATTTATGAGGTAGGCTGTTGTGTTTATTGCATCTGCCCAAACACCTTAGGTAGGCAAGACTGGATCCTCATGCATCTAGCTCTCTCGTTCAGGATTTTATTCATTCTGTCTACCACACCATTTTGCTCTGGTGTTCTTGGTATAGTCTTGATCATTCTGATCCCATTTTCTGAACAGTGAATTCCTGGCTATCATACTCTTCACCATTATCAGATTTCAGACTCTTAACCTTTAAACCTGTCTGAGTTTCAACTTTTGTTTTCTATTTTTGTAACACAAAACACATCAGATTTATTTTTTAGAAAATAGACCCATACTTTTCTTGTAGAGTCATCAGTGAAAATGACATAATAGTGTGATCCTCCAAGGGATTTTACTAGAGCTGGCCCCCAAACATTTGTATGCACTAGTTCTAGCCTTTCAACTTTAGATCTCTTTCCTGACTTTGAGAAGCTAACATTTTTTATGCTTTCAAAAGATACAATGTTCACAAACACCAACATCAACATGTTTCAAGCTAGATAATTTACCTTTTGACACCATGAGCTTCATTCCTTTTTTACTCATGTGTCCCAACCTTTGATGCCATAAAGAGGAACTGTTGGCAGCTTCAGTGACTGCTACCATATCCTCATCCGCAACCATGTAGAGAGACCCTCGCTTCTTTCCACGAGAAATAACCAGATTGCTTTTTGTTACCTTCCAAGTTCCATCTCCAAATATAGTATGGTGTCCCTCATCATCCAACTGCCCTATATAGATATTAAGTTTCTCTTTAAGGTAGGGATATGTCTAACATTATGCAATGTCCAAAGGGTCCCACTATAGGTTCTGATGTTAATATCACCTCTTCCCATAATATCAAGAGATTTTCCATCTTTAAGGTAAACCTTCCTAAACTTTCTAGATACATAGTTAGATAATAGTTCTAAAGAAGGTGTAGTGTGGAATGACGTACCCGAATCCATAATCCATAAGACAACAGGACTATCTAAACTACAAATTAATGCATCTGCAATTTCATCAGTTGCTATGTTTGCGGATTCATCATCATCATCCTGCTTCTTGTTTTTGTTCTTCCTCTTTGGAGCTTTGCATTGATTGGTAAAGTGACCTTTTTTGTCATAATTCCAACAAATGATGTCATTTTGAACTTTGGTTTGCCTTTTTCCTCTAGACTTTGATCTGCCTCGGCCTTGATTCTGACCCTTCAGGCTATTCCTTCCTCTGCTTTTAGTATTCAGTACTGAACTGAAAGAAGAATTGGAAGACTCTCCTGAGTCTCTTCTGGGAACATCTTCACTTAAGATTAAGTTACGGATGCCATCAAGCTTCAACTTGGTATTTCTGGTAGAGCTGCTAACTACAGTAACTGTTGCACTCTAACTATCTACCAGAGATGATAGTAGGATCAATGCTTTCACTTCGTCTTTAAAGGTGATCTGCACTGATGCCAACTCGGCAAGGATTGTATTAAATTCATTAATATGATGAGTTACAAAATTACCTTCACCCATTCTGAGATTGACTAGCCGACGTATCAAATATACTTTGTTGGCTGTTGATGGCTCTTCGTACATGTTTGATAATGACTTCATCAAACTTGTAGTTAGCAACATTCTTTGATAGTGTTAGTCGGATCATACCAAGAGTCTGTCGGTCTAGCAACTCCCATTCTGCCTGCTTCATGTCGTCTGGCATCTTCCCTGTTAAGGGTTGATGCAACTTCTTATGATACAGATAGTCTTCCATCTGCATTTTCTAGTATTCGAAGTCTCTGTCATCGAACTTCTCAATCTTCACCTTTCCATCTTCTAGCGCCATTGCTCCTGTTGCTTTCTCTAAACTAAGAAAGCTCCCACTATTTTCTCTAAACTAAGACTCCCTAGAAAAACCAAATCCTTTCTGATGTGGAAGTTTAGACAAGGCTGCAACCACAGAGCATACTAAGACATAGGCTCTTGATACCAATTGTTAGGAACAAAAACAACTAAAAGAAAAACAGAGAGAAAGAGAAACGACACAAGAATTTACGTGGTTCAGACCTACATCCACAGCTATACTAGGAAGTGCTTTTTATTTTGGTGTGTTTAAAAGCTTTACAAGGTGTTACTTACATAGTAACATAGAAGGCATAAGTCCCTTAAGATTTTTCAATGTGGGACTAATTAAACTATATAGTTTCTAACAACCGACCACGTATTTGTTTGTTGTGACCAAACGCTGAGAATGAAAATTATAAATACTATTAATATCATTGTGAAGATTATGATAGTTTTCAACTTAGTATGATGAGAAATATTTTTAAAAAAATTGTTAGAATTTTTGAATCCGTAGCTAATGAAAGATAAATTTTTTAAAATAAACTTAGGAGAATAGAAATACACAGATATGTAAAAGTTACTGCTACTATATATGAGACTATATGAACAGAGTCATGTCATGTAGACAAATATAACTATATGTTTCATGTTACAGGTATAACTTATGAAAGTTAAATAACAATATGATTAATACTAGCATACGACCATAACATGGTTGATCAAATCTCAATTTCATCAACTTTTAAAAAAAATTATATTCTAACCCAAGACATAAGAATACAAACACATGCTCAAATCCTCAAAGAAATTACTACGTCTAAAATGAATAAAGGCATATTGGTTCTCTACCCTTAGACAACAATGTCCGGAGTCGAAGGAGGCGAGCCTGGAACCGCCGTTGAGGGCGGTGAGGACGGTGAAGTTGAGGGAGCACACAGAGATGGAAATAAGAGGTAGGGAGAGGAAGATTATAAGGTAAAAGAAGTTCATTTTGGGTCTTGGGAATGAGAGATGTGACATCCCAAGCACTATTGAGGGCGGGGAGTGATCACCGATGCATAGGCACAGATAAGGAGCGGCTCCTGGCAGGCTTCTAATGTGAGAGACACATGAATAAACCGAATACATACCAGAATGAGAGGGATCCAAAGACTGTATAGGTATGGGACTATACAGTTGAGGATAGCTTAAAGGAATGAATTCGTACTACCTATACCAACAAATGCATTAGCCTTTCGGTGGCCTATCACTTAAGGACTCCAAAGTTAAGCGTGCTTAACTTGGAGTAATTCTGGGATGGGTGACCTCCTGGGAAGTTCCTGAGAAGTGTGTGTGTGAGGACAAAAACACACTGGAAAGGTCTCGTGTTGGTCTGTGGGGAGAGTCGTTCATTCCTGAAAAGCGGCAGGGACGTTACAAGAGAGATTGGAAAAGGTTAGGAATATTTAAATCTAAGAGGGGCTCATTTGCAAACATCATACTAAAATCAGTTTAACCGGTTCTTCCAGTTAACTTCAAATAGCCTATACTGCTAGATTGGATCCAACCGTCCGTTTCCATGGTGCCCATAATTTATAAAATTCACCTTAGAATTCTCCGTCCATGATAGGAAAATTGGAGTAACAATGAAAACGTATTAAGATGAATCACAAAAAAATATTTATAGGCTAAATACACATTTTGGTCCCTTATGTCTTAAGTTTTTTCTAAATTGGTCCCCTATATTTTTTTTAATTCAAATTGGTCCCTGAACTTTTTAAAAACGTATTAATTTGGTCCTTCCGTTAGCAAACGTACTAACGCCGTTTGCTAACATGGCATGTCTAGACACATGTCCAAATCTTATTAGCACACGTGTCATCATTAGAATATAGGACACATGTCAGATTTTGATTGGGTGATGCTTAAATTTAAAATTAAAAGAAATGGCACTTGCAGGGAGTTGAACCCAAGACCTTACACTCACACACCAAATGCATTACCACTAGGCTACATGTGACTTTCATATTAAATATGACAATATTTGTATATAAAGCTAACATTTCAATATCTTCTAAATATATATTTAATTATTTTTGATAAAATATCTAAATATATTTAGTTTAGTTATTGTTAAAAAATATATTTAATTTTATTATTATAAATAAATATTATTTAAAAATATATTTAATTTTATTATTTTTAATTTAATTATTTTTGTTAAAATATTTAAAATATAAATATAGTTAAATATAAATTTATTAATAATAAAATATAAATTTAGTTAAATATAAATTTAGTTAAAATATAAATTTATATTTTAAATATTTTATCAAAAATAATTAAATTTATATTTAAAAATAATAAAATTAAATATATTTTTAAATAATATTTATTTATAATAATAAAATTAAATATATATTTTTAATAATAACTAAACTAAATATATTTTTAGATATTTTATCAAAAATAATTAAATATATATTTAGAAGATATTGAAATATTAGCTTTATGTACAAATATTGTCATATATAATATGAAAGTCACATATAGGAGAGTGGTAATGCATTTGGTGCGTGAATGTAAGGTTTTGGGTTCAACTCCCAGCAAGTGTCATTTTTTTAAATTTCGAATTTAAGCATCACTCAATCAAAATTTGACATGTGTCCTATATTCTAATGATGACACGTGTGCTAATAAGATTTGGACACGTGTCCAGACATGTCATGTTAGCAAACGACGTTAGTGATTTTCTAACAAAAGGACCAAATTGACATGTTTTTAAAAAGTTCAGGGACTAATTTGAATTAAAAAAAATACAGGGGACCAATTTAGAAAAAACTTAAGACATAAGGGACCAAAAGGTGTATTTAGCCATATTTATAAGATATTAAGCTAACTTAAACTAACTAACAAACTAATAAACTAACTAGTAAGCACTAATAAATTATGAGAACAAACTAAGTAATCAATCTCAGATTCCTAATAGTCACATCATATATGTCATGGTTTAGTATTTAAAAAAACAAAACAAACACTCCTGCAACATTATAACAGTAAAAGTGGCATTAGGTAACAAAATAGCATAGTTAATATATAATGTTCCACAAGGAAAAAAAAAATCAAACTTAAGGAGGTAGTAACCACTGCAACCATTTAAGGAGGTCGCTGCATTGTATCACTTGATTATTAGAGTTCAATCATAATAAATATTTAATGACATTTTTAACCAACCAGCTGTAGATGTTAATGAATTCATTTAAGTAAATGGAGTATATTTGAGGATTAAGGAGTGAAATAAGATTCTTGCATTAAAAAGCAGAATTGAGATGACAGAGAAATGTATCTAAGTTGATTCAGGAACGATTTTGAGGAGATGTCAACCTTTTCAGTCTTTTATTGAGTTTGATCTGACCTCCAAACATCCTCACAAGCCATTCAGGCTTTCCTATGAACAGCACACAGCATCCTATTCCCATCCCAAACACCATTCCACATCCATATCCTATTGCCACTGCTTTCCAACCAAATCCCATTTCTTCTTCACTCTCCATACTTGCTGAAGCTGGAGAGTTCTCTTCAGGGTCCATCCTGCATTTTCTTGACAATGGGGGTCCACATAAGCCCATGTTTCCCTCATAAGAATCATTGGAAAATGTATCAAACTGTTGTCCTCTAGGTATTTCTCCCACAAGTTGGTTTCCAGTAAGATTCAACACTTCCAGAAAGTTCAGATTGGTTAATTCTGGCGGAATCTCTCCAGTGAGCATATTCGAGGAGAGATCTAACGATTCAAGGTTTGTCAAATTTCTCATGGATTTGGGAACAGGACCACTGAACTTGTTATGGGAAAGGTTGAGCCCTTTGAGCACTTGAAGCTCTCCAATAACATTCGGAATCGCTCCTTCAAATTTGTTTCTTGATAGATCAATATTTACAAAGTTCATTGGGATTTTTGAGAACAGAAAAGTATTTCCTTTTATTGTGACTTTCATAGGATCAGTGAAATTTTTTTAATAAATAGAAATACAATGTCTCCTTCCAAAATGTATGTGAAATTTGTTTTAATAAATAGAAATCCAATGTCTACTTCGGAAATGTATTCGGTAGGGCTCCCTGCTTTGGCACTCTTCATGGCTTGAAAACTTCTGATGAGGGCTTTAGGTATAGAGCCATTGAAGTCATTGGATGAGATATCAAAAATTGTTAAACTGGGAAATGGATACTTGGTCTTTATGGGACCATGAAACTTGTTGGCTTGCAAAACCAATACTCTCAAATATGGTAGAGTGTGAAGCCAATGGGGAAACGTATCCTCTATTTTATTGTTTCCAAGATTTAAAACTTCCAGATTTGTGCAGTTGGACAAAGATTCTGGCAAATGATCCTCTATCTGGTTATCATTGAGATTCAAAGTAAGAAGCGGCTCTGGAAAAGTACTTGGCAAAGTGCCATAAATGTTGTTTATCTGCGCATGCAAAACATGAAAGTATGATAAATTTGCAAGGCATTGTGGAATAGTGCCAGTCAACTTGTTGTGGGACAAGTTGAGAAGTACAAGTGAAGTTAAATTACAAATTGAGGAAGATGAGATGACACCATCCAATAAATTAAAACTAAGATCAAGGACCCGTAGTTGGAGGCTGGAACTGGAAATTGACGTTGGGATATTGCCCTGTAGGTTGTTGTTGTTCAAATACAGATACTTCAAGGAATATGATGAGATTGCACTTATATGCCCCGTGAAGTGATTGTATGTGATAGATCTAATCGCATCAAAGATGGCAAAGATAAACACCACGAAGGAATTGTCCCATTTAGTAAGTTGGTAGGTAAGTATAATGTAGTTAGGTTGGAAGGCCCTGTTATTTTGTTGGGTAGAGGGCCTTGTAATTTATTATCAGAAACATCCAAACTAGAAAGTTGCATTAAGCTAAACAATGAAGATGAGATTTGTCCGCTTAATTGATTGGATGAAAGATTTAAGAGAATGAGATTTTGAAGGTTTGAAAGTGATGATGGCAGCTCACCTCCTATATTGTTATGACTCAAATTTATTTCTTGAAATTTGTTTGATTGATGAAAGACATTTGGGATTTGACCATTGAGATTATTATGATTGAGATACAGAAAAGTAAGATGCGGAAGTGTTAAGAGTGAGGATGGGGTTGAACCATTGAGATTGTTACGTGAGAGATGTAGGGAAGTAAGATGTGTGAGGTTAGAGAAAGAGGGAGGGATTGATCCTCTTAAACTTGTCCCTCTAAGACTAAGAGTCACCAAAGTAGAAGAGCGATTGAGTGAGGTGATATTGATTGAAGACATGTTAGTACCATCCAAAACAAGTTCCTTTAAAACAGTTGCGTTTTGGAGAAGCTTCTTCCATGTGCTATCTTTCCACAGCAAATCATTATGGGTGAGATCAAGTGAAACTATAATTTGGAAAGGTGTGAGATTCGAGAAGGAATTTCACCTTGCATGTTAGAATGGGACAAGTTAAGGTGTGTGAGAGTGGGAAAGGCTCCGAAGTTGGATGAGAAGTGAGAGTAAGAGAAGTTATTAAGAGCGAGGTTGAGAGATTGGAGATGGGAGAGATGGAATAAGGTGCTGTTTGGATGTATTTTACCATGAAGGCTACTACAACGGTCAAGGTGAATCACGTGACCAGATGTGGGGTGGCACGTGATGCCAGGCCAGGAGCAACAGTCTGTTCCAAGTTTCCATGTTATTGTCTTTGGCTGATAAAGACCTTGACATATGTTGAACGCATAGGTAATATGATCGACAGTGAAGGAGTTGTTGAATTGATGTAAGGAATGAGCCTCATGGGGAAGGCACAAGGAAAGGGAGAATGACAAAAATTGAAAGAACAAGAGAAAACACAGAAGCAACCACTTTTGATCCATTGCTAGAGATTAAAGGGAATGGAAAATGAAGGAGAGATCACATGAATATTTATAAACAGGACATGAATATGAATGTATCCATGCATCTAGCAGTCTTGTTTGGCTGTGATTGCCTCCTTGCAAAAAACGTGTTTTGTTGCTTTATATGATCGAACCCACGTGCGGCTGTAATGTAACCGACCACGTATTCGTTTGTTGTGACCAAACGCTGAGAATGAAAATCATAAATACTGTAGATGAATATCATTGTGAAGATTATGGTGTAGTTTCCAACTTAGATTGATAGAATAGTAGATCTTATAACTTGTTGATTGGTTCTGTTTCATACCCCCAAATTAAGAGTAGTAAACTGATGTTATTATATGTAATGAGTTGAAATAAAATTCATCAAACTGGGTGAACTAATATCGAAGATAAGACCCAGAAAAGGAAAAGGGAGTGGAAACTCAGAGTAGAACATGGTGAGGAAAAGCTTAGCTAAATGTGAATAAGCCGTAATTAGTGACCGGATTATATAAAGAACTAGTTCTGAAAACCGTGTGATAGATCAGATATATTAGACACAGATAATCATTATTTTTTGTGTTAGCACGATATTATATCTTACTTATATAATATAAGTTTAAATATGCAACCTATTATGTATCCTTTTGAAGGGTGGAGAGAGTTTGAATTTATAAATTGATTAAGAACTTATAAAATTAGTTATTTTTATGTGAGTTTATATTATAATAAATTAAAAATAATTATTTTAATAAGCTAATAAAAAGACTTATGTGAATCATAAGTAATTTTTATAATTCATTTCTTCTTAAGTTTTTTAAACATACCCATGATAAATCCTAAAAATTCAAATGATATTATAATTTGTGTTAATTCATCTTAATTTTCACGTGTAATAATAATTTTTATTGATTGATATTGATATTAATTCTATAAGGATGTAAATATTTATTTATGTATTTTGAATAATAATATACTTTTCTAACTATAGTAATAATATACTTTAATATTAAATTTTAATTCTCTGCTATAAAAATGAATCCATAAGATCATCTAAATCTTTTCATTTTCATGTAATATTAATTTTTTATGAAAAATTTCAATTCTTTTTTGTATGTAAAACTTTTTGTTTATAATATTAATTTTTAGCTTATGCAATTTTTATTGTTTCCGGGTTTTAACTCAACTGGAAGAATATCTTCCTTATAATAATCTTAACTGAATCAAACTCCAACATATCTTTGTTTATTTTGTCCTTCATATTAGAATCAACCTTATTGGTTGTTAGTGTACATATTTCTTCATATAGGTTTTTTGAAAAAAATTATTCGATAAAAAATTAACATGGGGAAGTTAGAAGAAAATTTAAAATATTGCTATTTACAGACTTTTAGCAATATTTGGTGTCATATAGTACTACATCAGTAAAAAATATTTTTTAATATAATTTAATTAAAATCCTTTATCACGATTCAAATATAAATAGTAAAAATTTAAAATGTTTCTGCCAAAATATGATCTAACTAACTAAACTAAATCTTATTTAATAATACAATTCCTAGATTCTGGTATTCTATACATAATATTGGCATGCATGCATGCATGAGGAGACTATACTTTACCTACACCACAAGTTGCATCCTTAGTGTAAGGTATAGGTGAATTGAGAAGTTGCCCTAACATTCATCATTTTGACTTAGTCTAAACCAACTACCTACTGAGTACAGCTGCAAGCAAGCTGTATATTAATCACATTTTTACTCTCTCACTCTCACTTTTATCAATTAAGTGTCGGTCTTCCTATACCATGTAATCTTCTCAACTTCACATCCTGTATTATTTCCAAGCATAAAAAAAGTTATTAACTTAGATTTTAATTATCAATTTTTTTATGAATTAATTTTGAATTATAACTAATACGATTAATATCCTTAAAAATTTAAATGTTAAAAGATATTGATATGTGTCAAAATTACCTAAAAATTTAATTTAAATTGAAATTAAAATGTAATAGTTATAAATTTAATTTAATTTTAATTGAAATTTGAATTTTTTTATTATATTAAAATTTAGAAATATTAGTCAAAATATTTAAAGTTTTATATTCAATTTTAAATTCAATTGGTGTTTTTAGTCAATATCAAATTTGAAATTTTATTTTTAATATATTATATTAAAAATTTTAAATTTTAAATTTAATTTACAGTACATTTTGAAATTTTCTATTGTATTAAAAACTTTTATATTTAAATTTTAAATTCAATTGATCATTCACTTTTATATTTGTTCAAATATAAATAGAAGTTAAATTTTTAATAAGTAATAGTAGGAAAATAACCAATTTTAAAAAATGTTCAATTCTCTTATAATCCAACAGTCCAATTGTAGTTATTTATTCACAAATGACTTTTGTGCATAACTAAAGTTAATAGATTTTTTTATTTTTGTTAAATGTATAACAATTTTAAATATAAAAAACATAAATTCGAGCAAGTCTATAATTATATTATAATAAAATGACATTTTAGAGTTTAAAAAATAAATAAGTAAAAGATTAGAAAACTTTTGAAAATTTCTATTTAGAAGTTCATTTGTAGAAAGAGATAAAATATAAAATAACACCGATTTGTAAATGTCCACATTATATTTTATATTTTTTAATGTTGTAAATTTGAGATTGCTAAATGGGGTTTGAGAGTTGGTTCAACCATGCACGGATTTAACTAGGCATATCATGTAAGTGAAATATTTTATTATTTGTTTCATAGTAATTTTAAATTTTACAGGTTGGATATTAAATTTGTTGAAATTTGATTGTGATAACTAATTTAATATTTGGTGCTTTCTTGTAGATGAAGCTCAAGCCATAGTCATCTTTACATATATGTGTTGCATCCTTGAACTTTTCCATTGGTATCAGTTTGATAGGGAAAAAAGGTGATGTAAAGCTTGATAAAGTTGAAGACAGTTTTCTGTGATGTGTAATGAGATATAATTGTTGTTTAAGATTAACTAGTTGTTTGTGTTGAATTTTCACCACTTTTTTTTTTTACATGGAATTTCTGCTCTTTCTCTGCGATAAGTTAATTAATATTAAACTTGTAATCATGCAAACCTGCAAGCAGTAAACACAAGCAATTTATTCTTTAGGAATTAATATGGTTAGAGGTTTGATCATACACTAACTGTTGAGACTATAATTTATCTTTGGGATTACCGCTTGAAAAATCAACGATAAGGAAACTTAATACAAAAAATGATTTGTTTTAACCTTACAAAAAAGTCTGCGATGACATTAGGAATTTATTTGACCAGTTTCTTTAATATGTGCCTAAAATATTTGATTCTTAAAATTAAAATTAAAATGTAAAAGTTTTAATTAATTTATAATTGGCATAAATAAAGTTCTATTGGAATTAATTTTTAAGATCCAATAATTTTTTTCTATTTTTTAAATTTCAAACTAACACAAAAGAAAATCATAATTTGATAATTTTTATAGATAATGGGAAGTAGTTATGGAAATAGGTTCTAGGCTGAGTTAGGTTTTATTAGGTCTGACCGGACTTGTATCAAAGGTCTTAGTCTGATCTCTTTACATATGTAATTATGAGATGTGAGACATTTTTAAAAGTTTGACTTAACCTATATTTAAAAGTTTGTCTGTATATTAAATAAATCTATAACATAATGTCTAATAAAAAACTACTTTAAACATTTGAATAGAATAACAAATATATAATATTAAAATATTATATAGTATTCTACATATAAAAATAACATTTTATTATTAAATTATTTGAATTATTTTAAATAGGTTAGCTAATTAAATTTAAAAGACTTTTTAAATGGCCTAATTTAGATTTAACTTAATAAGCTTTCAAGAAAGTGATTCATTTTAAAAAAAATCTAATTTATCTATGAATATGATGTAGGTTAAACCTAAATCTTTAGTAAGTAGTCTAACATGTTTGTATCCTTAATACGAAATAAGAAAAATAATATATTAAAGTAATAGATCTAATAATTTATGTGCTAAAAAATAAAAATAAAAAGAATACAGAAAAATAAACCACAAAAATATCTTAAAAATTATGTGGCGCGCCATAGCAAATATCTGCTTGGTTGAATATTGCCAATGCCATGCACCACATATTTTCGCCGTCCATATCCTGAGACCTTATAAGAAAGCTTTTCTGAAGTCATCAATTTTAGGGTTAGAAGCATCTCGAAAATATCCCTCTCAAATATATATATATATATATATATATATATATATATATATATATATATATATATATATGTGTATATACATCTTCATTTATGTTTTTCTCTTGAGTTCAATATCCTTGATCCACCACATATCATGGAACTTCCCAACCCTTTCTCTATTTACTTCCTCACCTTTCTCTTTCTCTTCATATTAACCAAATTAGCCAAAAAAATTTGTTCTAATACTACTACCAAGTTACCCCCAGGACCAAAGACACTACCTCTCATAGGTAACACACACCAAATACTTGGCTCAATGCCCCACCACTGCTTCAGAAACTTGGCCAACAAGTATGGACCATTAATGCACCTAAAACTAGGAGACGTATCCAACATCATAGTCACCTCACCAGAAATCGCCAAACAGATCATGAAAACACATGACCTTAACTTCTCCAACAGGTCCAACCTTGTCCTCTCCAATATAATATCTTACAACGGCACAGACATTGCATTCGCTCCATATGGACACTATTGGAGGCTTCTGCGAAAGATATGCACCGTTGAGCTATTAACCGTGAAGCGTGTCCAATCTTTTAGGTACGTATTATATTATGTTATAACATAAGTTATTTTCATGTACGTTGTTTATAAACTCTTTCAAACACATTTTAGGTCCATAAGAGAAGAGGAAGTGCTGGAACTTGTTAAAACAATAGGTGCAAGTGAAGGGTCTATTGTGAACCTCTCTGGAAGGATTTTCTTAGTGACATATGGGATAGTGGCAAGAGCGGCTTTTGGTAAGAGAAGTAGATACCAGAAAATATTTATAGCGGCGGTTGAGGAACAGTTGAAGCTGCTTGGAGGGTTTAGTGTTGCTGATCTGTATCCTAATAGTAAAGTGGTTCAAATGATGAGTAGGACTAAGGCTAAACTTAAAAAGGTGCACGCACAGATTGATGGAATATTGCAAGATATTTTGGATGAGCACAGAAACAGAAAACGTAAAGGAGAAGTGGAAGATCTAGTGGATGTTCTTCTCAAGTTTCAACAAGACAAAGACTCGGAGTATCCCTTGACCGAAGATAACATCAAAGCAGTCATCCTGGTAAGTCTCCACAGACTAAACTGCATTATATAGACTATACTTTAACTGATAAATCATATCATAACAGAAAAGATAGAAATTGAACATACAAAATTTTTATGTGGAAAACTAAAAGAATATTCATATATCTGCACTGTATCTAGCAGATTGTGTATCTATCTACACTATATCTAGCAGATTCTGTTAATATTTCTTTTGTCCATCATTTGATGTCCATATCTTCATAATAGGCAATGATTTATTTGATCTCCTATTTTAGGAAATAGATCAGCACAGTGTTAGGATATTTTGTTGCTCAAATAAAGGATGGCCGGGGCCACTGATAGTGTATATATGTAAAAGGAATTTGTTAGAATAAGACAGAACAAATTTTCACACAAAACAATTGTTTTAGCAAAAACTCTCAAGGAAAAACAATAGGTAAGAACACAAAAATATTTTTACTAAGTGAACAAAATATTATAATTCCTTTCTAATTAGAAGGAGAAAGCAATGATGCTCTCTCTTATAAAAAAAAACACTAACTATAAAAACACTATTTATATCTCTTTGCATATTTTCTCCCTAGTTGAACTTAAGATTTTGGGATGGGATGATAAAATTGAAGCAAGAAGCTTCAATTTATAGTCATCAAGATTTATGACCACACACTTTATTTTACACCACACATTTTCTTTTAGCTAATATACACTACACATTTTGCACTAATAATGAAAGGGACTTTATCTCCCATAGTAGGACTGCATACTCTGAACAAATGTTAATTAATGTAATTTAGTTAACTACACTGAACAAATGTTAGTTAATTTAATTTAGTTAATTCTCAACACTTTTTAAATTTTTAATGTGAATATTATTTTTTATTAATAAATTTTTAATTTGAGTATTATCCAACTAAGTTAATTAAAATTAATAATATATATATATATATATATATATATATATATATATATATATATATGAATGAATCCGTTTGTAGGACATCTTTGCTGGAGGAGGTGAAACATCATCATCAATTGTAGAATGGGCGATGTCAGAAATGATTAAGAACCCAAAGTTGATGGAAGAGGCACAAGATGAGATAAGAAGTGTGTTTGATAGGCAGGGATATGTTGATGAGACAAAATTACACCAATTGACTTTCTTAAAGTCCATTGTCAAAGAAACCTTGAGGCTACACCCATCCGTGCCATTTTTACTTCCTAGACAAAACAGAGAAAAATGCCAAATCAATGGATATGAGTTACCAGAAAATACCAGGATTGTTATCAATGCTTGGGCAATCGCAAGAGATCCCAATTATTGGGCTGAGCCTGAGACTTTTAAACCAGAGAGATATCTCAATAGCTCTATTGATTTTAGGGGCACAGATTTTGAATTTATTCCATTTGGTGCTGGAAGGAGAATGTGTCCTGGTATTGTATTTGCCATGCCCAACATGGAGTTGCCACTTGCCCAATTGCTATACCATTTTGATTGGAAGCTTCCCAATGGAATGAAGAATGAGGAGCTTGATATGAGTGAGTCATTTAGGTTTACTCTAAGAAGAAAAAATGAACTCTGCTTAAGTCCCATCACACGTCGACCTATACCTCAGTAAATAAGGTCATAAACTTGGTGTTATACCAGTTTTTCCTGCTGGGAAAAAAGGTTTATGAGAGTTGGGATGTTCTTGAATTCATCAGGATTAAGGAATATTTGGAATAGTAAATTAGATGAAATTTCTAATTATTCAGTAGTTACTGTACAAGTTGTATTTCCATCTATTGCAAGATTGGTCAAATAGAGTTGAGAATGCATTTTGAGTAGAAGGAAACAACAAGTATATCCAATTAGGTCATGTTTACTTTGGAGAAGTTGGACGCAAATAATGAAAATGTAATGGATAATAAGATTTCTATTTTACTTTTGTTAGTTAGATAATTCATAATCTTTTATATGTCATGATTATTCATTTATGAATTTTTTAGAATAATTATTTTAATAAGTTAATAAAAAAACCTATGTACGTTATAAGTTATTTTTATAATTAATTTCTTAAGCTTTCGTAAATATACCCATGATAAATCTTGAAAATTTTATAGTATTACAATAACTTCAAATGATATTATAATTTATGTTATTTCATCTTAATTTTCACATGTAAGATTAATATTGATATTAATTCTATAAGGATGTAAATATTTTATGCATCTTGAATAATAACATGCTTTTTTAACTACAATAATAATACACTTTAATAGCAAGTTTTAATTCTCTACAGTAAAAATGAATCCATATGATTACTCTTTTATAAAAAAATTAATTCTTTATTGTATGTGAAACTTTTTGTTTATAATTTTAATTTTTAGTTTATGTAGTTTTTATTGTTTCCAGGTTTTCAATATACCTAAAATGAGAATGTGGTTAGTTTATGTTAAAAGTCAACTAGAAGAACTATCTTCCTTATTATGATTTTAACTGAATCAAACTCGAACATATTAATTTTTTTTTTATTTTCTTTGGTTCTTAATATTAAAATAAAAAACAAAATTATCAAAATCAATATCTATACTAAACATACGCGAATATTTTTTATTCAAAAATTACTTCAACATTAAATGATTAAGATTTGATGTCATAGTTAAAAAAAAGTGTTAGCATCCCTCACAGGTGATTCACACTTTGAGAAAGCCAGCATAGATGACTGATATAGTTGGAAGTGTTAACTAGCATCATTGAAAAAAGTTCTGATAGCGGAGACAAAAACCCGTCGCTATAAAAAGGTACTCAGGGACAGTACAGCAACCAAGCACCTTCCGTTGCTGAAACGCTCATCGATAATATAACACCTATAGAAAATGAAACCCGTCACAACCATTACGACGGAAACCCTTAGCCTGGACATCGTTGCTTAAGGTGGCACAACCAGTTAGCGACGGAAAACCGGATGTAGCGACATCCCTATTGTATAACCAAATCAGCGATAGAAAGCTGACGTAGCTTTTTATAATGAATTTTCTCTTTATTAGTGCTTAAATCAGTAATAGCACTTGGTTTATCCAAATCCAAATTCATTACCCCAAGGCAAACACAGATTTGCTCACTCCATTAAGAAAAATTAAGTTCATTAAAAACTGAAATAAATGAGAGTTGCGAATGCATAGCAAACAAAGGTTTTAAAAAAATATTAATCCCTTGAGTTATATAATAACATGCTTAAAAAATAGATTAAAAAAAAATAACTTAACAGTTATTATAAGTGCTAGACGTTGATGGCATGATGAATGGTAATACCACGTTTAACCTACCGTTGGCTTCCATCTCATGCGTCAACACTATTCTTTTTGGTGTATGCTCAATCAAATCTAACCAACCAAATTTATATTCTAATGATTCTAAATAACCATACGCTTATGCTCAAAGGTACTGTTATGATGGAGTTCAAGTTTCACATGCTGTTAATTAATAACATTAATAGTGATGAGAGTGACATAAACTAAACCAAGGAGCTAAGTTTTGCTCTACCATTATAATAAAATGAACATGAAAATTTAACAGGAACAAGCGATTAAGACAGATAAGCGAGTTAGAGTTAATGAACTAGAGTTAATGTCTTCTTTTTTTATATACACTTGCATGATAACGGGTACTTTTTCTCGGGTGAAGATAAGGAACGATTAAAAGTAGCATTTGTTATGAGATGATGAATTTTAAATTATAAATTTAAATTATAGAATTGAATTTTTACCTATGTCCATGTCTCCATGACTTTATGAGATGATGAAAACTTTGTTGATAAAACATTTTCAATTATTACAAATATCTTATGAGTATTTCCAATAACTTTATTATTATGATATGATGCAATTTGATTTTTTTAAAAGCTACTTCGGTAGTTCTTAGGTGAAAAACATGTTTAAGGTGATAATTTTGTAAGTTAATTCTCTTTAATTTGTTATGACTTAAGACATGACATGATTTTCTATACTTTAAGGAGATCTAAACATGTTTTTAGTCCATGTAAAAGAAAGAGGGTAAATAATTATTTTTTTACTTAAATATGTTTTAGTAGTCCATGTAATAATATAAATTTTGTTTTTGATTCTTATAAAATGCAAGTTTTATTTTTATGTCCTTATATATTGATGTGAACTCCAAGTGAGCTCAATTTCCTTCACTGAGCTCAATTTCCCTACTGTGGGACTTTATTATGTGATTGAAGACTTAGCTCAATTTTAAAGTCAACTCTCTTTAGCGTACTCATTACCCATAATATTGTTTCCCAAAGTTATATAAAATCAAAGTGACAGAATGAAATGAAGCTAACATACTATTGTTCAACTGCTATTTTACATCAGTACAAAATAATAACCTCTGAAAGGTGCCTAAAATAGTGGATATCTTATAACTTGTTGATTGGTTCTGTTTCATACCCTCAAATTAAGAGAGCTAAACTGATATTATTATATGTAAATTAGTTGAAATATATAAAATTCATCAAACTCAGTGAACTAATGTCGAATATAAGACCCAGAAAAGGAAAAGGGAGTGGAACTCAGAGTAGAATAGAGATCTAGAATATTGTTTAAAATGATAGTCTACCCTATCTTGTTTCATTCACTACCACAAGTGTCAATTTCAACACTGTACCTCATTAAGTATTTTGGCATACATAAAATAAATAAATAATGCACTTTTAATTAATTATTAAGTAAAACGTTTTCTTAAGCTGAATGGGTTTTCTATTTTATCATATATATTGTTATTATTGTATAGTTATCAGTATTTTTTCTATGTATATTTTTTGGAGATAATTTTTTTTCCGTTAGGACTGGAAATGAGGAAGTTAGAAGAAAATTTAAAATGTTAGCAGTGATGAGGAGGATAAAGATGAGAGGATGAGGTTCTCTGTTTTTGTTTTTTTTCTTTTGATTTGATGAAGAGGGTTAAGATGAGGTGAAGTTACTGGTGATGGTTTTTTTTTATGTTAAATTGGTGAGTTTCTCTCCTTTTTGTTTTTCATTTTGCTGTTTGATTATTTGTTGTTGGGATTTTTTATTTGGGTGAATAAAAAAGGAATGAAGATGAAATGATGATGATTTTGGTTCTGTGGTTTTGTGTATTAGTTCGATGATGAGTTGAAGAGGGTTAAGAAGATGGGATATGATGATGATGAGTTGAAGTTGCTGGTAATGGTGTTTTTGATTTGATAATGAACATGAGATTGTGAAGTTGTTGTTAATGGTGTTCACTACTAAAAAAACCCTAAATAGCCACCCCAAAATAGCAACCACGCAAGGTGGTCACTAATTAGCGACCGCCTAGCGACCACCTAGAAAAAAGAGACTAAAAAAATATTAGTGACTAAGTTAGCGGCCAAAAAATCCCGTCGCTAAAAAAGCATCACTACACCGTCGCTAACAGTACGTCGTCGCTAGTGCAGTCGCTAGATTTCGTTCCCGCACTTTTTTTGTTTCCCTCTTGTTGGCGCCAAATAGTTGCGACAGTACATGTACCGTCGCTAATAGTTACACCGTTGCTACGGCGGTCGCTAGATTTCATTCCCTCTTTTTTTTTTGTTTCCCTCCAAGTGTTTTATTGTGCCAATTTTTAGCGACGGCCATATACCGTCCCTAAATGAAAGGCAAACTATAGCGACGGCCCTGGTTCGTCGCTGTTTGTTATTTTTAGCGATGGTAGGAGCGTCATTGCTAATAACTGAGGTTAGGGACGGAGTTGCTATACCGTCGCTAAGGTTTTTAGAGTTTAGTGACGTTTTTACCGACGGCTGGGCGCGGTCGCTAAGGTTTACTGATACTCGACCAGCGCCTGTCCCCTAATCATTTGCCCTAAACTCCCAATTCCTCCATCTTCCCTCCCTCCGAGTCCCTCCCTCCCCTCCGTCCCTGCCTCTCCTTCGAACCCCTCCCTCCGACTCACTCCCTCTGTGTCCCTCCCTGCCCTCCGACTCCCTCCCTCTGACTCCTTCCCTCCGAACCCCTCCCTCCGAGTCCCTCCCTCCCCTCTGTCCCTGCCTCTCCTCCGAACCCCTCCCTCCGACTCACTCCCTTCATGTCCCTCCATGCCCTCCGACTCCCTCCCTCTGACTCCTTCCCTCTGAACCCCTCCCTCCGAGTCCCTCCCTCCCCTCCGTCCCTGCCTCTCCTCTAAACCCCTCCCTCTGACTCACTCCCTCCGTGTCCCTCCCTGCCCTCCGACTCCCTCCCTCTGACTCCTTCCCTCCGAACCTCTCCCTCTGAGTCCCTCCCTCCCCTCCGTCCTTGCCTCTCCTCTGAACCCCTCCCTCCGATTCACTCCCTCTGTGTCCCTCCCTGCCCTCCGAACCCCTCCCTCTGACTCCTTCCCTCTGAACCCCTCTCTCCGAGTCCCTCCCTCCCCTCCATCCCTGCCTCTCCTTTGAACCCCTCCCTCCGACTCACTCTCTCCGTGTCCCTCCCTGCCCTCCGACTCCCTCCCTCTGACTCCTTCCCTCCAAACCCCTTCCTCCGAGTCCCTCTCCCTGCTAAAATTTTAATCTAACTCGACAGCAGCTTTCCCTCCCCCAAATCATTTGCCCTAACCCCAATCATTTGATTTCTCCCTCAGTCAGAGCACTTCCCTTTCTCTCGCATTGCACTCAACCACCACAGGTACACAGCTTCATCGGAGAACAGCCTAGCACCGCCGTGCCACTCATTATCTACGCCTCTCACTGCCTCTTAGCACCGCGCCTCTCCAGGTTTATTTTCCTCCCTCCTCCCTCCTCTTTCCGTCTCTGTTTCTTGTGTGTGTGAAATGAACTGTCATATTCTTTGACAGGTCTCTAAGTTTCCTTTTCTCTTTACATCACCATCATCTTCTCCGACCACCATCAAACTGCATTATTTTTTTATTTATGTATTACATATTAGGTTCTAATAAAAGGACTGTAAATCTTTTACAACTTAATTTGTCTTAATGTTTTCAAAATTTTAGCATCCTGTAAGTGTTCCCCCTACCACGAATTCAAGGCTTTCGCCTCTGAAGCCAGAGCCTGTTGATTATAATTATGGTTTTGGTGTGACAGTTGATATACCTTGCTAATTATGCTCCTTCAATATTAGGATTTGAAAAAGAAGGAGAAGGAACTTCAGTCCAAGGAAGCTGAATTGAGAAGAAGGGAACAGGTATACAAGTATTTCTTAGTGTCTCTCTGCCAGATAAGAGTTCCCTTGATATTTATTGAGATTGGAACACTTCCTGCTTCAGTTTCTAACCTTTTCCTTTGAGGGATCTTGTCTTTCAATATTCCAGATATAATCTTGATTCTCTTGCATTCTTCCTTTGGAAAATCAGTATTAACAATGGAAAATACATAGATCAGAAGAGTTTCAATTTTGAGAGTTACAATTGGTATAAATAGTGGAAATTCACATGTATTTTTATTTCTTCGATTTATCAAAATGCAGGAAGTGAGACGCAAGGAAGAAGCTGCTGCACGAGGTGTGTTTACGTTTCCTGATCTTGTATGTGAAGTGCTTAATGAAACTGTAGAAAATTACTTAGTGGTTGCATGCTTTATCACTTTTAAAAATCAATTGTTTCTGTTGTTAGTTTTTTCTTTTTCTTCCTATCTTTTATTGGGGCGGGGATATTTTTGCCTGTGTCAACATTCAATTGATAGTTATAACAAAATTCCATATATGTCTGTATTATACCTAAATACAGAAGTCAAACACAGTCCATAAAGTATTTGTAATTAGTAAAATGTTCTTAAAACTACAAACAGAGCACAGGGTCAGCTTAAGCAGCTTGTAATATTTAAGTACAATTTTTTATTAGTGTAATAACTACAAATATACTCAAAAAAATGTTTTTCTTATTCTGTTGCCTATTCAATTAATGGTCATGCACAAACTAGTTTAATAGTGGCATGTAATTGAACTTATTTCAACATCAATCCAATAACTTAAAATATTTCCCTCTTGTGACCCATTCTGATTTCTGAATTGTGATCACTTAAAATAATGTGTGTATTTGGTATATTATTAGTACGCTATACTTTGAGCATGTTCTGGGTTTTGATGATGAACTTAGTCTATAATTTGTTTTACTTGTCTTTGTTTGTTTAGTTTCCTTGCTACTTGTAACTGTTCAACCACTTATTGGTTTGTTATGCAGACTAGCACACGTTACGTGTGGTCTCTGATCGTCTGTCGACAGCTTCATATTCATCCCTGACTTTTTTCCCCAGGTAATCCCCTAACACTGACTTTCTCATTATGTGTATGCATGTCGATTGTTATTTGTTAGTGGAGAGCAGAGCTCATTAGGCAATGGTCTTATGTGCTGATAACATGATTTTTTATGCATGCGTAATGTTGTTTGTTAGTGGAGAGCAGAGCTCATTAGGCATTGGTTTTGTGTGTTGATAACATGATTTTTTATGCATGTGTAATGTTGTTTGTTAGTGGAGAGCAGAGCTCATTAGGCATTGGTTTTATGTACTGATAACATGATTTGATTTATTATGTATACACATTATATATTTGATTTACAGTTTTTATATTATATTCCATTTAGTATTTATTTTGTCATTCTTCATTTATTATGTCAATATTTATTGGTAATTAAATTCAAAGAAAAACACCTTATTCTGATTATCATTAATAATTCAACCTATTTGATAAATAAATTTAATCCATTATTTTGTTTTTAATAATAATTTAATATTTTAAAAAAATTATTCAAATTTAATTATAAAATTTTATCAGCCAATACAAAATATTAATCAACATTTTTAAAGTTAAATTAACAAAACCTATAAATATTTAACCAATTTTTTTAAAAAATAAAAAATCCCATTAGCGACGGACAAAGACGGTCGCTATATGACTACCAATAGCGATGGATAGAAGTGGTCGCTGTTTGGCCAGAAACAGCGACGGACAAGTGCAGTCGCTGGAAGGCACCTGTTAGCGACGGATTAGTTGGTCGCTATAGGCTACCCGTAGCGACGGCCATAAGTGGTCGCAGTGTGGCTGTTAATAGCGACGGCTGGTCGCAGTGTGCTGTTAATAGCGACGGATAAGTGAGGTCGCTGTATGGCTACTAGTAGCGACGGGGTCTTGGTGGTCGCTGAACGTGGTCAGTTAGCGACGGCTGAAGTAAGTGAAGCAGAGACCATGTTAGTGACGGCGTTACGCCGTCGGCATTTTAGCGACGGCGTTTCTGTGGTCGCTGATCTATCTTCGACGAAGGTTTTAACGACGGGCGTTTGACCGTCTGAAATACCGTCACTATTCCTCTTAGCGACGACCCTGGCATGGATTAGCGACCAATTTTGTCTGTCGCTAACAGGTGTACTTTTAGTTGTGGTTCCCCCGATTTTCTTTTAATATTTAATCTATTAATTATAATTAACAGGGCTAATAACTTGCTTAATTATTTAAACAGATGTTTAGCTAATTTTAGTCACGTCATCCTTCACATTTCACTATTGAAGTGGGCTATGCATTAGCCACCTCAGTAAAAAGTCAGGCTTCCTTGATTTTACATAACCTAAAAATTTTATCAGGGCCAAAATCCTAGGGCAAATTTCATAGGGGCTTTTTCCTATACCCTAGACTTTTGAAGGGCTAAAAAGGTATTTTAACCATTATTAATACAACAATAACAAATTGTACAATATAAACACTGAATAAATAAGGTCCAAGTAACTATCTAATAGGAGTCAAGCTTCACTACATCATCAAGTGTTTGCAAAAAAAGCTTTCATATATGTGAAGATCACAAACAATTTTTAAACCAATGATGTATGAATTAATTGATCCGGAAGATTGTAGATGTTTTTTTACTATGGTTATGGAAGCATGAAGCATTACTCCAACTTATAAATAAATGGTAAAATATTGTAGAAGAAATCATTATATTACCATACGCTTATGCTCAAAGGTATTTTTCTTTTTTACTTAAATATATTGTAGTACGAATTTTGTTTCTGATTCTTATAAAATATGACAAGTTTCATTTTTATGTCCTTATGTAGCGATGTGAACTCCAAGTGATATGGTGAGATGAATCTCTATTGATCACATAAAATTCCACACGCCAGATTCAAGACTGACTTTTACAGTCAAGTCTGTTTAGCGTGGTCATTACCCATAATATTGTTTGCTAAAGTTACATTTAGATTTAGAATGAAATGAAGCTCACATATTATTTTTCAATTACTATTTTATATCTGTACAAAATAATAAACTCTCTGAAAAGTGACTAATACCCCCATATTTAAGAGAACTAAACTGATATTATTTATTATATGTAATGAGTTGAAATAAAATTCATCAAACTCAGTGAACTAATGTCGAATATAAGACCCAGAAAAGGAAAAGGGAGTGGAACTCAGAGTAGAATATTTCTTAGCTAGAGAAGACTCTAGACTATTGTTTATATCTTGTTTCATTCACTACCACAAGTGTCAATTTCAACATTGTACCTCATTAAATATTTTGGCATATATAAAATAATTAAAAATAATAATGCACTTTTAATTAATTATTAAGTAAACGTTTTCTTAAGCTGAATGGGTTTTCTATGTTATCATATTTCAGAGCATGGTGGGTACTGAATATATATGGAATACAAACAACGAAACTCATCCAAAAAAATAAAAGATATATATTTGTTATCATTGTATAGTTATTAGTATTTTTCTTCTACGTATATTTTTTCAAGAACAATTTTTTTTACTGTACTTAGATATAACAGTTGATGCTTTAAATGAGAATCTATTACATACATGATATCTTAAATTCAAGATTTCACTTAAATGATATCAAACTGTTTACTCTTAGAACCGACCTCATTGGTGGTTAGTGTACATACATAATAGTTGATACTTGCTGTTGATTCTTCCTTGTTTGCTCTTAGAACCGACCACAAAGGTGACTTCATTTGAATTTATGAAACCAGGGGGTTGACATATCTGTTAGGTTAATGAGGGAGCTTCTTCATTACCCATAAATCTTTGAAGTTCTAAATTCAACTCTTTTAAATAAAATAAAAAAATCTTTGTTAAAATAGTTATTTTTATTATAATATATATGTTTGATAATTATGGGTAAAAATGAAATTATAAAGAAAAATATGATGCTTAATACTGATTTAATCAACAATTTTTTTGTTGGCTTAATTCCAATTTAATTGACACGACGATCAAGCAAACAAATAATGTAAATATTTCTAATTCGAATTAAATTAATTCCCTAAACCCAAAACAAATATAACTATTTACTACTGCCACATTAACAATATGAGTTACAAGATAAATATTGAATCAGTTTTTAGAATAAATATTTTTTCATTAAATACTATCCGCCTGAGTCAATAACAGAACAGTATAAAATAAATGGACCGACACAATTCTGTATATTAGTAAATAGTTACATACATTGTGTTGAATAATCTCCATAAAAGCCACCTTAAAAGAATAGTAGTGAAATTGCAGACTTTATAAGACGAAAAAGCAGAAGCGGTACGTGAATTAAATGAAGCCTAGAATTAGAACTTCACAACCTATTTTGGAACACCTCATGGGGACGTTTTTATTTCCTTTCCTTACTCTGATTCTTTTCCATTTTCCTTCACACACTTGTGCCCTTGTGCCCTTATGCAAACACCATGAAGCCTCTGCCTTGCTTGCATTTATAAACTCTTTTAATATTACATCTCCTTCTTGGCCTTCGCTGTGCGACGCATCTCATCCAAAGACAGAATGATGGCAGAATGGTACCAATTGCTGTTTATGGGATGGGGTCACTTGTCACACCATCTCAGGCCATGTCGTTGCCTCAGACCTTAGCTGCGGTTGGCTTGAAGGCCATTTTCAGCCCAACAACACTCTGTTCCAACTTACTCATCTGCACTCACTCAACCTTGCTCTCAATAATTTCATTGACTCTCCAATGCCTTCAGGATTCGGTGATCTTGTGGCTCTCACACATCTCAACCTATCTCTATCTGAGTTTAGTGGTTTAATTCCTTCCAAAATATCTCACCTGTCAAAACTAGTCTCCCTTGATCTATCAAAAACTAAAACAATATCGCATGGCCAAAGAGCGATAGAATATGATTCTGGTGGAGAAATGAGATTTAAAGGATCAACCTTTGAAAAGCTCATTGGTAACCTTACTGACTTAAGGGAGCTCATTCTTGATGGCCAAAATATGTCTTCCATTCATCCCACCTCCCTCTCTTTGCTCCTCAATTCTTCATCCTCCTTCTTCTCGCTTAGTCTCCATGATTGTGAATTGCAAGGCACGTTACCAGGTACCGTACTTTGTTTACCCAATCTTCAATACCTTGACCTTTCTTTTAATACACGGCTCGCAGGTGAACTTCCTAAGTTTAATTGGAGCACTTCTCTCAGGTACTTGGATCTCTCTCTAACTGCTTTCCAGGGCACACTTCCTAAATCCATGAGCCATTTGAAGTCTCTAAATTATTTGAGTCTTGAGTCCACTTTCTTTGAGGGGCGTGTCCTTCAATTTCTGTCTAATCTCACACAACTAAATCATTTGAGCCTAGGATGGAATGAATTCAGTGGTGAGGTTCCATTATCACTTTCAAATCTTCAGAATCTTACTTATTTGAGCCTCGGGGGGAACAACTTTAGTGGTGAGATCCCATCATTCTTTTCAAACCTTCAACATCTTACTTTCTTAGATCTTTCCCAAAACAGCCTAGAGGGCTCAATTCCAGACATGAGTGGACTTTTAAATTTAATGCATCTACACCTGGACAATAATCTGCTGAATGGAAGTATTCCGCTTTGCTGTTTTCCATCCTCATCACTGTTGGACTTATATCTTGGTGGCAACCAGTTTACTGGTGTGATGGGTAATTTCACCGTTTTCTCTTTGGAATATTGTGATCTATCTGATAACAAGCTACAAGGTAGTATCCCAAACTCATTATTTGATCTACAAAATCTATCTCGCTTGATCCTCTCATCAAACAACTTGAGTGGCTTTGTACCTTTCCACAAATTTTCAGAGCTCAAATATTTGGAGACTCTCGACCTTTCTCATAATAATCATTTATTTCTTAATTTTGACAATGGGTCTGACTACACCTTCCCACATCTCGGTGAATTATATTTATCTTCTTGCAATATCAATAAATTCCCAAAGTTCCTCAAGAGGCCCAACTACCTTTACTCTTTAGATCTATCTAACAACCAAATTCATGGAAGGATTCCAAAATGGTTTAATAATACAGGGACTGACACCTTGTATTATTTAGACCTTTCTCATAACCTTCTAATATCAGTTGGATATCTCTCACTCTCTTGGAAGGAAATTTCTTTCATTGATATAAGCTTCAACTCATTAGAAGGAGATATTCCGATTCCCCCATTTTCTATTCAATTCTTTTCGGTCTCAAATAACAAATTGACAGGAGACATTCCTTCAAGAATTTGCAAAGCAAGCTACCTTGAAGTACTCAACTTGTCCCACAACAACTTGACTGGAAAGCTTCCACAATGCCTTGGAGTCCTTCCTTACCTTTCAATTTTAGATCTGCAAAGAAATAACCTTTCTGGAATCATACCTAGAACCTATTTTGGGATAAAGGCATTGGAGACTATGAATTTCAATGGCAATCGATTGAGGGGGCCATTACCTCAGCATATGGCCAAATGTAGAAAACTAAGAGTTCTTGACCTTGGAGAAAATCATATACAAGATACATTTCCTAGCTGGTTAGAGTCCCTTGAAGAGCTCCAAGTCCTTGTTTTACGTGACAATAGTTTTCATGGCACCATCAACAGTTTGAAACTCAACAACACTTTTCCTGAGTTAAGGATTTTTGACATCTCCAACAATAATTTTACTGGCCCATTGCCAATAACATATCTCAAAAACTTTAAGGGAATGATGACCGCCAATGGTGGTTTGCTTTATCTGAATGGTAATGATTCGAGTTATAATTCACAATCAAAAAGGTATAATGATTCTGTGGTGGTGACAATAAAAGGAATCATTATTGAGCTAGAGAGGATCTTAACTACTTTTGCAACTATTGATTTATCAAATAACAAATTTGAAGGGATGATTCCAGAAGTCATTGGAGAGTTGAAGTCACTGAAAGGATTGAACCTTTCCCATAATAAAATCACTGGTTTTATTCCACAATCCTTTGGTAATTTAGCAAATGTGGAAGGGTTAGACCTTTCCTCAAACATGCTCGTGGGTGAGATTCCTGAGGCCCTGACAAATCTAGGATTTCTTTCTTTCTTGAACCTTTCACAGAACCACCTGGAAGGGATGATACCTACAGGTAAACAGTTCAATACATTTCAAAATGATTCCTATATGGGAAATCCAGGCCTATGCGGGTTCCCGTTGTCAAAATCATGTCACGAAGGTGAGGAACTGCCAAAAGATTCATCTAGAAACCATGAAGAAGAATTTGGATTTGGTTGGAAAGCCGTAGCCATAGGATATGCATGCGGAGTGTTATTTGGGATACTCTTGGGATTTCTTGTACTTTTAATTAGGAAACCGCTATGGATAATCAATCTTGTTGAAGATGTTTCCAATTCAATAATGAGAGAGAAGATCTACAAATCTGTTGTGAATTTGAGAGTGCTATTTAGGGTTTGAGAGTTGGTCCAACCTTGCACGGATTTAACTAGGCATATCATGTAAGTGAAATATTTTATTATTTGTCTCATAGTATTTTAAATTTTACAGATTGGATATTAAGTTTGCTGAAATTTGATTGTGACAACTAATTTAATATTTGGTGCTTTCTTGTAGATGAAGCTCAAGTCGTAGTCATCTTTACATACATGTGTTTCCTCCTTGATCTTTTCCATTGGTATCAGTTTTTATTATTGAAGGCCATTTTTCTTAAGATTAATAATTAGTGTCTTCATCCTTTGATTTGAAAAAAAAAGTAATGTAAAGCTTGATAAAGTTGAAGACAGCTTTCTGTGATGTGTAATGAGATATAATTGTTGTTTAACTAGTTGCTTGCGTTGAATTTCCACCACTATTTTTTACATGGAATTTCTGCTCTTTCTCTGGGAATAATTTAATTAATTATGCAAACCTGCAAGCAGTAAAGACATCTCCTGTCAGAAAAATAGAGAAAGACGCATACACAAATTAATTTGCCGAATGCCTTGCAATATATTATTTAGGAATTAATATGGTTAGAGGTTTCATCATACACTAACTGTTGAGACTATAATTTATCTTTGGGATTACCACTTGAAAAATCAATGATAAGAAAACTTAATAAAAAAAATGATTTGTGTTCACACAAAGAGTTTAAGCATAGAAACCCTAAAGAATTTCTCTAGAGATTAAGTTTATTAATTTTCAATATGTATCATTTGAATACAATATATGTACAGTCTTTACTTTTATATCTAGATTACAGAGTGAACTTTCAGTCAATTAGATTACTATCAAGCTAACTAATTATCTACTGACGTGGAGAAACCTGGGGGATGGTGGGTCCTCTTTGGGGGAACAATTTGTTTTAACCTTACAAAAAAATATTGATGGAATATTGCAAGATATTTTGGATGAGCACAGAAACAGAAAACGTAAAGGAGAAGTGGAAGATCTAGTGGATGTTCTTCTCAAGTTTCAACAAGACAAAGACTCGGAGTGTCCATTGACCGAAGATAACATCAAAGCAGTCATCCTGGTAAGTCTCCACAGTCTAAACTGCATTGTATAGACTATACTTTAACTGATAAAATCATATGATATGTCATGCAGCCAAGATAGAGATGGGAAAAAATAGAAACTGAACATACAAAATTTTTATGTGAAAAACTCTTAACAAATAAGGGAAAAATCATAAGTAAGATTAGAGAAAGATTTTTACTAAAAAATATTATAACTTTTCTTTAATTAGAAGGAGAGAACAATGATACTCACTATTTGTATCTCTTAACATATTTTTACCTGAATTAAACTTGAGATTTTGGGATGGGATGATAAAATTGAAGCAAGAAGTTTTAATTTATAGTCATTAAGGTGCAATTATGACCACACACTTCATTTTGCACCACATATTTTCTTATGGCTAATATGCATTACACATTACACATTTTATACTAATAATCAAAATCGCTTTATCTCCAATAGTAAGACTACATACTCTGAACAAATGTTAATTAATGTAATTTAGTTAACTACACTGAACAAATGTTAGTTAATGTAATTTAGTTAATTCTCAACATTTTAAATTTTTAATGTAAGTATTATTTTTTGTTAATAATTTTTTAATTGAGTATTATACAACTAAGTTATTAAAATTAATAATATATAAATTAGCAGAATCCATGTGTTTAGAACCACTAAAATCTCAACAACAAAAAAAGCTTAAAATTATAGTTGAAAAAGGTCATTTCCATTGTAGAATACCAAACAATATACGAACTTGCATGTGGTTTGTAGGACATCTTGAGGAGGTGAAACATCATCATCAATTGTGGAAAGGGCGATGTCAGAAATGATTAAGAACCCAAAGTTGATGGAAGAGGCACAAGATGAGATAAGAAGTGTGTTTGATAGGCATGCAAAAAATTAAGTATGTAAATCATTATAATTTTAACATACAATATATATATAACACATATCATAACAACTCAGTTCATAATTAATGATTTGACTGAAAGCATACCTGAAGACAAGCGATCTACGAATTCCTCAAAAATGAGCACGTACTACTCTCAACCTGAGTGTCTTATGTTTAGTATTTTACTGATTCTATATAATAATCACCTAATTGGATAGTGATTATATAGACACAAAACAGATGACAGCAGGAACTTCTCACTGTGCACATAGAATGGGCCAACCCATCACGGTCCATTCAATTAGAAAGCTCAATAATGAAATATATTTAATTAATAATATAGAAATAATAATTTAAAAATGTTAATCCACAAAAATATATTAATATAATAATATATTAATAAGAAAAATCTAACATTTCTCCCACTTAGATAACATTATTAAATTATTAAGTACTAAATCTATATTATCATGACATGTTATTAAATATCACCAAGAAATGTAATAAATTCACAATAGCATATAATCATATCCAATAGGGATATACATTATACACTATAATAGTTTATATATGAATTTCATTTCTAAAAGTTCCAAATATTAAAAAAATGCAACAAAAGATATGTCAATAAAATGACATCAACTAAACATATCCAAAATCGGAAATAAGTCTCAATAAAGATTACAAAATGAAACTCCCACAAATCCAAAACATCAAAAGACCTGACTAAACCCATGTGAGCTACATGATTCTGAAAAGCTCCAACTGTCAAGCCTTTGGTTAGTGGATCTGCCAACATGCTTTGAGTAGAAATGTGCTTAATTCGAGTCTGATACTTAAGTACTTTCTCTCTAACAAATAAGTACTTCACATTGAAGTGCTTCGAACGAGTAGAACTCTTATTATTCTGAGACAGAAGTACAGCAGCAGTATTATCGCAATAAATTACAAGTGGCCTAGAAATACTTTCAACAATACGGAAGCCAGAAATCAAATTCTTTAGCCACATAGTTTGGCGGATAGCCTCATAACAAGCAACATACTCTGCCTCTATAGTAGAAGTAGCTGTGATTGTCTGTTTGACACTCTTCCAAGATATAGCTCCTCCTGCCATCATAAAAATAAAGCCTGAAGTAGACTTACGGTCGTCAGGGCAACCTGCAAAATCAGAATCTGAATAACCTATGACCTCAAGTTGATCAGACTTTGCATAGGTCAACATATAACCCTTGGTTCCCTGTAAATATCTGAAGACTTTCTTCACAGTTTTCCAATGAGCCAAACCTGGGTTGCTCAAGTATCTGCCCAAAGAATTAACAGTGTAAACACTATCGGGACAAGTGCAGACTTGAGCATACATCAAGCTCCCAACAGCGGAAGCATATGGAACTTTGTCCATTTCAAACAACTCTTTGTTGTTTTGAGGACACTGAGAATTAGAGAGTTTCTCACCCCTTTGAACAGGCGCGGTACATGGGGAGCAAGAGTACATATTAAACCTTTTAAGAATTCTATCAATGTACCATTTCTGAGACAATCCAAGAGTACCACGAGACCTATCACGACATATCTGGATGCCTAAAACAACATAAGAATCACAAAGGTCTTTCATATCAAAATGGCTACTCAATATTTTCTTTGTCTCATTCAAAACATAAATACAGCTGCTAGAAAGAAGAATATCATTATCATATAAAAAAAGGATGATAAAGTTTCTACCACTCATCTTCAGGTAAATGCACTAATCTGAGGCATTTTCCTTGAAGCCAAAAGAAGTGACCACTTGGTTAAACTTCAAGTACCATTGTCTAGAAGCCTGTTTCAAACCATAAATGGATTTATTCAACCTACAAACTAAGTGTTCTTTTCCACTTTCAACAAAACCATTAGGTTGAACCATATAAACATCTTCAGCAAGATCTCCATTCAAAAAAGCTGTTTTGACATCCATCTGGTGTAATTCCAGATTAAAATGAGCTACCATAGCCATAACAACTCGAAATGAATCCTTTGTAGAGACCGGTGAGAAAGTTTCTTTAAAATCAATGCCTTCTCTCTGACTGTACCCTTGCGCCACCAATCTAGCTTTGTATCTTTCAACTTCGTCAGATGGTTTACGCTTGGTTTTGAAAACCCATTTGTAGCCAACTGGTTTGCAACCTGGAGGCAAAGAAACAAGCTCTCAAACATTATTGTGAGACATAGAAGCTAACTCATCATGTATGGCATTCACCCATTCAGAACCATGAGAGCTAGAGATAGCTTGTTCAAAACTAATAGGGTCATCATCACCACAGAGTCAAACTCATGTTCCTAAAGATACACAATATAATCATCCAGTATGGACGACTTACATGTTCTTTGAGATCTTCTTACCACATCTTCAACAATAGCAGGTGCAGGTGCAATTTCATCATTTAAAGGGGCATGGTCAATCGAAACGTCAGGATCTTGATAAGTTACCGTAGGTGCTGTCACAATCTCATCAGTAATAGGAACATATTTATTATTGGGTACGAAATGAGTTATATCGATTACCGAAATAGAGAATTATGGTGTAGGGACTTGAACTCTATCTTTTTCAAAGAAAATTGATCATGAGGAAATGCTCCCACTACCCAAATTATCCTCAAAGAATACTGCATGATCAGACTCTATGACTCATGTAGAGTGAGAAGGATAATAGAATCTGCTACCTCTTGAACCCACATAATAACCAATAAAGAAGCCGCTAACAGTCTTCAAATTAAGCTTCTTCAACGTAAGGTTATAGGGTCTCACTTCTGCCTTACATCCCCAAACACACAAGTGTTTTAAACTTGGTTTCTTTCCAGTCATCAATTCATAAGGAGTTTTTGGTATAGACTTACTAGGCACTTGATTAAGAATGTATATAGCGATTCTCAGGGCATCCCCCCAAAGAAAATCAGGTAAGGAAGATGGACCCATCATAGATCTCACCATATGCATAAGCGTATGATTTATCCTTTCTGTTACTTTATTTTGTTTAGGTGTACTTGGCATTGTGTACTGAACTTTGATGCCTGGAGGTATCTAGCAAAAGGTCTAGATTCCTTCCAGTCTCATTATATCTGTCATATATTCTCCTCCTCTATCAGACCGCACACATTTTATCTTCTTGCCAGTTTTCAATTCAGCGGTATCCTTGAATGATTTAAAAGCATCCAAGGAACATGATTTCTCTTGAAGAAGATCTATCCAGCTAAAACAAGAGTAATCGTCAATGAATGTAATAAAATACTTATATCCTCCCACAGCAGTGGGTGTAATAGGCCCACACATGTCAGTGTGAATCAACTCTAACACGGCATCACGACGACTCCCAGATTTGTTTCTGGGTTTAGCAGTAAGCTTATATTTAATGCAAGCCACACAAGCATCAAAATCAGAGAAGTCCAAATTGGGTAAAATCTCATGCTTAATGAGTTTCTCAATACGAGGCCTTGAAATATGCCCTAAGTGCCTATGCCATAACATGGAAGAGTTTTCATCAACCCTGCCACGCTTATGCCCAACAATAGAATTCACGCTCATATCAGAAAGAGTCAACATATAAAGATTATCACAAAGAATCCCACTTCCAAAAACAGAAGATTCAAAATGGATGTCCAATTTTCCATTGCCAAACACAAAAGAATAACTATATTTATCCAAAACAGAAACAGAGATCAGGTTTCTATGAATAGAAGGGACATAAACAGCATCTTTCAGAAGCAAAACATGACCAGAGGGCAAACCCAAAGAAACAACCCTAATATCTTCAACAAGGACTCTAGCTCCATCTCCTACTACGACCTTTGATTCAGAATCACTTGGTTTCCCCAGGCTTGTGAACCCCTGCAAAGAATTCACCACATGAATTGTTGTGCCCGAGTCAAACCACCAAGTATTAGGAGGAACGTCAACAACATTAGATTCAAAACAAGCTAAAGCAAGAAGTGTACCTTCCCTCTGATTTTTCTTCTTTAGGATATAATAATCCTTCAGCATAAGTCCAAACTTCTTGCAATACTTACATTCTCTTTTGAAAAATTTTCTGTTTGAACCAAGGTTAGGAACTATCTTCTTCATTTTCTTGTCATTGTGATTTTTATGAACATATTTGAACCTTGAAGAGGAATTAGCAAACTTATTTTTGTGAGGTTTGTCAATAAATTGAACAACTCCAGACTTTCCTTTTTTCATAGCCTCCTCCTCCTGAGTGACAATGGCAATAGTCTAATCAATAGTCCACTCATGGTTTTGAGTATTATAAGAAGTCCTCAAAACATCAAACTGGGAAGGAAATGATTCTAAAATTTTCCAAATCGGGTAGCTGTCATCAATCTCAAGCTTTATCCCCCTCAGTTTGTTACGATAATGTACCATTTTCAGCATGTGCTCACGAACTCCACTAACACCATCATATCTAGCTCAATCAAAGAATGAGGAATAGTGGCTCTTCTTAGCTTTGTCAAAAGTCTTAAACTTTTCTCCAATTGATTTCAGGAAGGTTACAGCATTGTCATTTTCTACAATACTCTGTCTGATTGACTTCTTCATGGTGAATTTTATCACCATCAAACACACTCGATTCGAGTGATCCTATTTTGCATGATAGGCCCTTTGATCGGTAGTTGACTCATCAGTGAGGATGGGTGGCTCGTTTTCCCTTAAAGCTAAAGTCAATGTTGGCCATAGCCAAATACAGATCCAGAGACTCCTTCCAGCCCTCATAATTAGTCCCATTTAACGTTTTTACCGAAGTGGGCATCGATACTGATATATGAAAATAAGCCACATGCATAATTAGATCATGCAAAATAGTGTGCCCATCACAAAATTTCTTATTAATTATAATCTCGCCTAAGGGTTCCAGATTATAATAAACAAGAAATATTCTCAAAAGAATACAATGCATAAAATTTTATGTCACCAAATTCTAACACCGATAGGGCATCAGTACAAAATTGACATAAATAAAAAACATAAATGCATATATTAAAAAAATCACATTAACAACAACACATCGATAGGATATAATTATTATTAATGTAATATTATGTATAGATTTTTATTTTATTTTATTTTCACTAGTCCTATATAAATGGTCTCACGATAGGTGGGATGACATTTGTACAGAATAATTCAAAAAATTTGTATACAATATTACTATTACTGATTTTATATTTTATAATTATTGTATACATAATAAGTATATATTAATTATGAATATATTTAATATATGTAACATAACATTAATATCATACCATTTAAAAATATGTACTGACACGTAGAATTAATATACTACCAATATATAATGGTACACAAGTAGCACGCAACAGTACTGAACATAAAATAATAAAATTAAAGAAATAATTAAAACTTGAAAGTTATCATACATGTTTATACACAAGAATTGCATACAAGCCCCTTTTTTTAATTATATATACAGCGAGTGAGAGAAAGGGAGCGACTACACTGTAAAAAAAACAAATTATTGTTATGGGAAATAAAATAATATTAATGTCAATCATTAGAACAAAGTTATATATATATTAACTTTCAAAAAAAACTCATGTGATTTGCCTTCATTATTTTTTTATTATAGTATTTCAAATTTAAATATGATAAAAAATTCAAATCAACTTTTAAATGTTGAAGCCTTTAATTCACGATCACAAGCACTGAATTTGTCCAAACCGTGTTAACAATTAAAACAAAAAAAATCTGAAGCAGACTGGCAACGCCATAAACCATAAAAGGAATGTAATCATGGTATATATATAATATTAATTGTGTCAATTCAAAACCATATTTGTAACAGATGCTATATATATATATATATATATATATATTAATGACAAATAATGACACATTTAATGGCAATAAAATTGCATAACAGCAATCACAATTATAAACGGCACAATATATTTGACTACCGAAAAGCTTGAGATAAAATTCACAAGTTTAATAACATATATCACGTTAAATATCAATATGAAAATAATTTTTGCAAGGGAAAAAAAGTCTTAAAGGGCTCCATCTATATCATTCATTATATCACTATTATGCTTCAACTGTCCCACATCACATGTAACACATGCATGATTTCCAAAACATAGATGAAATGGACATTCTCTTAATTTCTTTTTTTATGGAGCTGAATTGTTGTTGTTTGTCTTTCAAGTGGAATTGTCATTAATAAGGACTGTTTTAGCTTGATTAAGTGGGAGAGTTGAATCTGCTATAGAAAATGTTGGGTAATATTCCATATAAGCTAAACTATTGAAGTTTTTGTCTCCTAGCTAGCTTTGTCTAGGCTTAAACCAGGCAATAGTCAATCTTATAAAGCTAAACTATTGAAGAAAATGGCCAATGTTTCACAAACAACTTTAGAAAACACACCAACATGGGCTGTAGCAACATTGTTACTAATATCCATTTTTATTGAGGATTTGCTCCATAAATTGGTCACGGTATATATATAATATGTTATTCACTTATATATCTCAGGTAATTAATAAAGAGTATAAACTCTCATTTAAAAATAACTTATTACATAAGTTTAATTAAGTTAAGTATCTAAATATCACTTAAATATTTAAAGATACTCAACTAACTATTTATCATTTATGTCTAGTAGTGGGGTTGACAATAAGGCTTAGATGCATACAATGAAGCTAAATAACCTTTTAAAGTGCATGGATGATTCGAAATTTTCTGGAAATACTTTTAACAAGAAAAAATAATAGTTTTTCTAGGAAAAAGTATGAAAACGCCTTTTATGCCTTACGTATTTCAAGCTTTTCATACTATAGCATAGGTGAAAATTAATAACATTTTATTAATCCGCCTGAATATAAAGAATATTAAAACTTGTATTAACAATATTTAGGCAACTGTTACCATATTGACTATTTTTTAAATATTCTAGTTTACTTTTTGAGTAATGTAAATTTATTTATGTAATTGAATGATTAAATATTGTGCTTATTTGTTAGTGTGTATCCTATCTGGAATGTGTTTCAATTACATTTTTTCACATGCTTGTTCAAACAAACTCACATGGATACCGTCAAATTTATGGTAAAATGTGATTGGGTATACTTTCTACTTTCTATTGGCATCTAATTGTTGTTTGGGGTTATTGAAGATCTGTTTGATGTTTGTTATATTGCAGTAATGAATCAGTGTAAATTTGCATATTAAGCTATGATTAGACTTGAGCCTGCAAATGGCAACCCAAATTGGCTCAAAAAACAAAGATTAGTTGATTGAATGAATCATAAACAAGAGAAAATAAAAATGAATAACTCAAATCTAAGTCATCCTCAGGGCACTAGGAATTTGAAAGGGATAGTGGTTTACTTTTGAAAAGGAAGATTTTGAACAAGAGATCTAAAGGGACAAAAGGTTTTGAGCTAAAGAATGCTTCAAGTTGGGACACACAAAAAAAGGGCATTAAGATGTGCATAGCACCTAGTCTGGCTTCGGCATTATTCAGTTCTCAGTCACGGTAGGTACCACAATTCCAATATCTATGTGATTAGGACCTGAAAACCACTGTCCTTCACCTTTTTCCTTGTGCGTGACTAGACTTCATTTTCTATTGTGTAAATGTAGTTCAACAAGTGTCTTGTGCTCTAAATTTACACTGCCACACCACAACACATTACACAAAGGCAAGAGATAAGGCACTAGATTCCTCTGACGTTATGAGGCCCTATATTCCATTGTACCACCCACTACATCAGACCCTGCACTGCATGTTTAGCAGCCTAGTATACAAAATCTGAAGTGAGGCGGATCAAAACATGTGATCACAGTAACACCACTTATACTGAGTACTAAATTAGGCTTAATAGCTTTACCTACAAGGAAGGGGTGCTACCGCGCTAGTGTTTGAATAAAAGGACTGAAAAAGTGTCAGATCCTGAAGTTATCTCAATGTTGTAAGTTGCTATGTGTGCATGCAAGAGCCTCAGTTCCAATTGAAGCATCCTGCTAGTGCTAGGTGGAACTCCCAACCCAAAAATCACATACACAAATTGTGCAATATATTTAACCACAAACACAAAAATCACACGTTCACAAATCTCATCTTTTTATGTTCACAAATCACAAACTATGTAACATATTTTTTTATATTGACCATATACACAAAAAACACATGTTCAAAAATCACATAATTTTATGTTCACAAAAATGACATGTTGTAACAGAATCAGAAAATGCACCTTGAAGGAGAGAGCCAAAGCTCGTGCGGGGGACAGGGACGGACGGAGGAGGTGCTGTCAATGAAAGGGAGCTTCAAACGAAGGGAAGCAGGCACGAATGAAGGGAGGGACGGAGATGGAGAAAAAAGGTCAAGGGAATTAGATTTTAGGGCAACTGATTTGGGAAAGAGAGGTGATCGAATAAGATTAAAAGATTAGCGACGGACGCTACCTACCACTAATATCATCACTAACATGGTCATGTAGCAGTAGTTTGTTCGTAACTTATCCACCTAGATGAACTCCCGAGAGGGAAAGTAAATACAGTGACGAAGTATGTTCCACCGTGGCTAAATTTGTTACACGTAGTGACAGGGGTTAGGGATGGTGTTACCTATATATTAGCGAAGGGGTATGGTGTCTGTTGCTAAAGTTGGTGGGCAAAAAAGAATGTTAGAGGGAAGGTAAACATAGTTTTGGTATCCTGATCTTGTCGCTATTTGTTACACGTAGCAACGGTGTCGATGAAGGCCTTTTTTCTTCATGATTAATGATGGTGTTTATGACAGTCTTTTGACAATAATAGCGATGGAATGTGACTTGGTCGCTAGAGTTGTAGTTGATTTTTGTGACAACGTCTCTTTTCCTGTACTGTCGCTATTGGGTCACTAATTAACGACGGAGGGTTTCAGTCGTTGATTTTCCGTCATTGATTTTTAGTAGCTATCAATTGTTATTCTGGTAGTGTGGTATGCCTTCATTTTGACTTTTAACCTCTATCTAATACCATCTTGTTAACAATATTGGTTATTAAGGGTTCTATGAGGAAGTGATACTGTAGGAGTTGTTATTATACCTGACCATTTGGTGTAGATGGACAAAACTATGAGGTAAATGTACAGTGATTATTCCTCTCAATCATTCAGTATTACATCAGTTTAGTGGGATCAAGTATTATATATCTCTGAGTTTAGTATGGGAGCTCAAAGTCTTCATATATTGAGGTCTGGGATGTTCATTGGAGATCTGTGTAAATGGAAGATTTGGAGTTACCTGCAAAGACACTCTGAAACTTAAGCCAGTAACAAGTTTAACTGGAGCATTACGAGTCTTAAATGTTGAATCTTGTGTGTATTGAATGTAGTTATTTACAGGCATGTGTTAAGGGGGACAAACCCTGCTATGGAGTCTGTCACTGCTACTTCGTATGGAAATGTTGTCATGCTTAGTCTTTTTCTACCATACTGGTAGCTTTTTTATTGGGTATGCACTAACAATTTTGGGTTCCTCAAATCGGTCATAATGGACCTGGGTAAGAGAAGATTGAATTGCATACTCATAGTTCTTATGTTGTCAGTATCGTTTGGTTGGATTAGTACCAGTACTGTGTCTTGTCTTAGGGTCAGAGTCAATATCATGCCCTGATCAATACCAAATATAGCCATTTAACTATTAATACAGACCTTATGATACTGGTATCGATATCAGGTTCAAATTAGGTGAAAAATCAAGTACACCACAAACTCACAAAGTGACACTACCATTTGAACTTCTTTTCTTGTATATATTAAGATTTGTCTTATATATATAAATATATGTATATATATATATATATATATATATATATATATATATATATATGACCTCAACTTGCAGTTTTATATAAGAAGCTTGTGATTTTTATTGAATTCATTTTACTAGATTCAACCAGTTCATTACAAATAACTAATTTTCATTCCCGAAACATATATCAAAATTCTTTAATCAAATGCATTTATTTCCTAGGCTTTTTTATAAATAATGTTCTTTTCAAAATTTATTATATAATTAGGGTCGTTTTTAAAAAATTACATATATGGGTCTGTTTTATGTGTCGTATTTATATAGGATGACACTAAAGTCGCCCCCATACAAGATGACATACTTTTTCGGTTATTAAAAGTGCCACAAACTAAAAGGTGTAGTAGGAGATCACTACAATTTTAATTATTAAACATATAATATTGATGTGGCATTTTTCGTGATTAAAACTGCTAGAAACAATTCGGAGTGAAACATCTCTTTAATTTGTGACGGTTTTAACCATGAGAAGTTGCCTATCTAAAACTAAACCACTCCAACACATAATTTCTCACTTACTCTTTGACGCAGTGAAAGCAAAACGAAAGGTATGAACATGGAGTTTGTGGCTTACGGTTATGGCGCTGGTTTCATCCCATTTTGGGAACGAGCTCCATGGATGTGGAAATTCAAGTCCAATCAAAATCATTTCTAGTAGCTCTTCTCGCTGTGAAGGAATAACTTTCATACAAGATTTTAGTTGGATTGTTGGACAGGGATTGTTAGTTGTGAGCTTTAAGTTGTTTTCTATATAAATTTCACCTCTGAATTAATGTTAAAATGTTCATTTAATGTGATTTGAAGTCCTTATTGTGATCTTTTTAAAGCAGTGTCCTAATTGACAACTCATTAATCTAGCTAGGTGACTCAGACTTGTTGATCTAATTCATAAATTAATCTAGCTAGGCAACTCATAATGTCTTATTAAAATAATAAATATTATATATGTCTAGTTATAAAAAACTCAAAGTACTAAAAAAATTCAGCATTTAAATTTAAAATAATAAAATATCCTAGTAGTTAAAACAAGTTAAAATACTAAACTATTGTAGCCCAAAAGCATAGGCACAAACATATAACCTTAACAGTAGCACAAGTGCAACTAGGCAAAGAGAAAAGCGACAAAACAAATGAGAAACAAGCCAAGGACCGAATATAAGCTCTCAGGTAGTTGCAAGAGAGAAAAAGATACAAAATGTAGGATTTGGATATGAAACACAATTATATTTTTGGGAGGTTTTTAAAAAATTTCAGGTACAGTCCATGGACTCATGGACTCGACATAAACTCACAAGTCCACAAGAGTTTGGTCGAGTTTACATGAGTTTAAAGAAGGACAGGTTTCACAAAAAAAAAAAAAGAAGGACAGGTTTATCATGAATTAATCAATTTCCTAAAGTAGACATGTAAACTTGTGTGAGCTTGTACAATTTGCAAATTGACTCGTGAGTTTTGACAACAATAAATATGATTTTTAAGAATGTGACTATTTGTTGGGATAAAATGATAGAGTTGGTTTGGTTTAAGGGTTAGATTTGATTCAAACATAGAATGAAGAGTTTTTCTTACAGTTTTATTAATTGATATAGAAAATCTCTTTTATGTGTTTTAGATTTGTCATATTTATTTTTATATATGAGTTAGAATACTCTTTATACCTCTTTAATGTTATTTGTTGATAAAAAAATTGTAATAGAATTTTCTAGAAGAAACTATAAAGTAAATACGTAGTATGTTATTATCTTCTCTTCACGTGTATTAATGTTAAGGAGTGAACAAAATTTAATTGGCAAGAAACATATCATTAGGCATCATATACCAATGTTACTTTCCCACTTCCCATATAAAGGGCACGGACTCATTCTCACCTTGGAGAAATTTATACATGGTTTTGGATCATTACATTAGCCCGTGGTTCATACTCCATATAATAATTATTTAACATACATTAAATCTTGCTTGGATAGATGATACAATTTATTTTTCTTTATATTTCAATACCGGTTATTTTAATCATTAATATAAAAAATTAATTAGTTTGTATATATATACTAAAGGCTTAAAAACTTTTGAACTATAGACTTCAACCTGCCACCCCATAGTTAAGCTGTGAATTGACTTCTTCCATTCAAAGATGCATAATAAGTATTATGGAAAAATTTGAAATGCGGAAGCACTAGATCTCTTCCATAGAAATTAAAGAGAAGTAAGTAGAGAGATAAGAAAAATAGCATAGGAGATATACATGAAAAATTCTCAAATTGGAGAAAAAATTATAAACAATCACGAGCAAAGTGCAATAAGTTCTCTAAAATAATGAGAACGGATAAATAATATGTTCTTCCTTAATGAATTATTCATTAATTAAGGATCTTTAGAATTCATAGTTTTCATGTTTGAGAGTGATTAGAAGCACTACCTTTATCCATGCTTTTGAATTGATGTTTGAATGTCGAAGATCTTGCATGCAATTAAGGAAAACATTTTTCTATCTTTTTCCTTTTTTTTTGTGCACATAATATAATTAATGGGCACATAATATAATTAATAGATCATGAGACACACTTAATTGGTATAGATAGAGGACAATTTCAATTTCCTTTCATATGTATAATTATTCTTAACATTTACAACTTTAAGAGACTCCTTCTCAAGAGTCACGTTACCCTTCTGTGAATAAACAGGAACAGAACTAGCAAAAGGTTGAGAAAGAAAATTGTGTAAACCATGGGTATTGAAGCAAGTCAATGTATGATTTTTATATAAAAGGAAAAAATATAGTGGAATCCAATTGGAAATAAGTCTATCAATTAAACCTATTAACGAGATGCTACAAAATAATTAAACAGATAATAATCAACATATATATTTTTTTCTTTTAAAATGTAAATCGTAACTTCCCAAAATCAAATACCTTAATAACTGACTTTTATGCATAGGTTTTTCAAAAAGAAATTAAATGACTGAAAAACTTTTGAAATATAAGAAAAATTTCTAACAATCCTTCATATATTTCAACAGTTTTTTTCAATAAAAAAAATTAGGTTTACATCATAGTGTGAATATGAACCAGACCCTAGACAGATAAACTTAACTTACATTGAATTGGTAAAGCAAAACTTATATAAACCAAAATCACTTTAATGTAAGATAATGGTCTACCTATTTTCTGACTCTTTTGCTATTTTGTACGAATAGGCATTGTGCGTGTCTGGTGATTCATAGGTGCTCTAAAAATTTCACCATTCTAATTTCATAGGAGCAACCCCACTCTACATTCACATAGGTCTTTTCATCAAGTGTATAATGCATTTTTATAGACCACCCATAAGGGGTATGAAAATCATTAAAAGCTTTTAGAGTTAACCATCATTCAGTGCAATTTAACACTTCTCAGATACACCAAGAGGAAAGAGGCACGACTAATTAAGTGACTTATAATTACCCATATGGACTTTCTTCATGGGATCTCTAATCACAAAGGTTAGGTTCTCATCACTGTTAGTTGCAAATGACTTAAGTCTCATTCCCCTCGGTGTTTAACTCATTAGCTTTTCACTTTGGAAACTCAAGATCAAAGTAATTTTGATCCATGATTTATAGATACGTCACTTGATTATAATATGCATGTACATATCTCAAGATCTCAATATAAATATTGTTAGTTAGTTTTGCTTATTGGCAATCACAATATACGACTTAGGAAGACACATTTTTTTCGTATATATGCTAAGAAAATTTTCTTAGTTTATTAGCCTTAAATTTTACCAAGTAAAACAATAATTTGGCCTCCATTTTTAATTTAGGTTACTCATGTCTACTTAGATGAATTCTAAGTGACAAATCCTCTTTTGAGGGTAAAATAAATTCACTTAGGAATTTATTCTAAAAAAAATTAGACATCATTGTGTCATTAAAACACAATGAAACACATAATAGTTAAATTTATTCATGATAACTCTATCAAGAATAAAATAAATTTATTTATGAATTTATTCTCATTTAAATTATTGGATTCAATCAACATTATATTTACATCATCATATCATTAGTATGGTGGAAATCATTGCATAAATATCTCATTAAATCCAATAATCTTCCAAAAATTTAGACACTTGTATTAGGTAACTGAACTGGTCTGAACCGGGGTCTAGGATCCGGTGTGGGGTCAGCCACAAGAGTTCAGGTGTTCTAGGGTTTACACACCGGTACAGTGGGTATCCGATGTAGTAGTCCGGCCTCTCAGTGGGAGAAACCGGTCTTGTTGTCTTGGAGATCCTTCACACCAGTGATTCGCGTTGAGAGAGGATGAAAGGTGGTGCCTGATAAGAGTCTAATTTGCATTAGTTTTAGAGTCCTTTTTGTTTAAGTTTTCGGGTTGTTCATGCTAGTTTTCCCCTTAATTCCAAGTGTTTTCTTTCATTCCGCATTTGCTACTCGGGTGTTTCAAGTTTTACAGGAATAGCTTAGGTACACGTGCATAAATTCAAAAACAAGAAGCATTCGAGGAAGCATTGGATGCATGGAAAGGAGTCAAGCCACTAAGAGCTTAAAAATAAAGCCTTATCCACCTTCCAAAGCATGATAGAAAAAGGATCTACCAAGACGGATATTCCGGGGCCTCAAAACAGTGAGAAAAACACAAAAAGAGGAAGTCTAGAAAAACCCACTGCCAGTGGGTTTTTCCCATTGCCAGTGGGAACCCACTGGCCGTGGACCTCTCTGGAGTGGGAGAATTGAGCCATAAAAACCCACTGCCAGTGGGTTTTTCCCACTGGCCGTGCTTCCCTCTACCCAAAAACCCACTGGCCGTGGGAATTTCCCACTGGCCATGGATTACTCTGCCTGGAAGTGAAAAATTAGGATCCTGGACCCCCTGTCACGATCCACTGGCCGTGGGTTTTTCCCACTGCCAATGGGTTTTGCACGTTCTACATTTTTGTCATTTTTTGGGAGCGGTTTCTGGGGTTAAGAGGCAGTTTTTTGAAAGGTAAAAAACACAGAGACATTAAAGGACACTTTTTGGGAGAAAAAGAAAAAGCTTTGCCAAGGATTTTCGGAAGGGATCAAGGCTAAAACGTCAAAGGAGATCAAATTCTGCAGAATTGGGAAAAGGATTTTAGGAGATTTAGTGAGAACTTCCTCTTGTATTTTCTGAATCCCTTTTCATCTTTTGATTTTCCTTCTATGTTTGGTTTGAATTCCTTGTATTGTGGTATTATCATAGTTGTTTCCATGGCACATTAAACATTTCTCTTGGGAATTAAGGTGTAGCATTTATGTGAACCCATATGTAATGTTCTTCATTCTTGGTTGTTAAATTGTGTTCTTATTCAATTTTGTGAGTTCTTAATGCTTCCATTAAGCTTAGAGATAAGTATGGATGATTGTAAACGGTATGGGTAATCGAAAGATTGGCGTATAGTTTGAATTACACAAAATCAAACCTAGGGATTCGGGTTACGAAAGTGAACGAAACTCTTTGAGGGATATCTGAGTTTTCATAAAGCTTAAAGGACCTAATTAGTGAATTGAACGCGGTTCTTCAATAATTAGGTACGTTAGTGAGGTTTCGAGAGAAAGTCACTGATCAATTTAGGAAAACTTGCCTTAAGAAACATGATTTAATGATCTAGAAATCGAACTGCATTAAATATTGGCACCCACATTTATGTGAATCTTTACTTCCCAAGAAATTAATCTCCATCGTCTCCAAATCAATCCTTTTATTGTTGTTGTATAGTGTTCTCTGTTTATGTCATTTAGTTCTTTGTGTTATAAATTTCTAAACCAACAAATGAATTGTCTAGATAATCAAAATGCTATAAACCGGTAATTGAGAACAATCCCTGTGGGAACGATATCTCTTTTTATTACGCGATACCCCGTGCGCTTGCGGGCCTATCAAGTTTTTGGCGCCGTTGCCGGGGATTGTCCCCCAATATTAGCTAAACGGTGTTTTGATTAGACTAGATTCTTTTATTTTATTTTTTTCTGCATAATTTTTCTGGTTTTTGTTTTAATTTTTCTGCAGAATTACGCTTGGGTATTTGTGTGTTTGTGGATTGTGCAGGTTTCTTTATGCGAAAGTGTTCTAGCTTTGAAGACATCTTCGACCCTGAAATCGAACGCACACTAAGGAAACTCAGAGCACTTCGGCAGCGACTAAAGCAAAGCAAACAACAAGCTTCAAGTTCAGCTACCGACGAGCAAATGGATAATCCAGACAATAGAGCACTCTGTGATTTTGCAGTGCCCAATGCAATGGGTAGGAGATCTAGCATCACTAGACCAAACATCGAGGTTAACAATTTTTAGTTGAAGCCATCCTTGCTCTCGATGGTTCAACAAAGTCAGTTTGGAGGATTGCCATCCGAGGATCTCAACTTGCATCTTCAGATTTTCCTTGAGTATTGTGACACGCTCAAGGTGAATGAGGTCTCAAGCGATGCAATCTGGCTTAGGCTTTTCCCATTCTCATTAAGGGACAAGGCTAGAGCTTGGTTGTATGCACTTCCGGAGGGGTCGATCACTACATGGGAGTAGCTGGCTCACGCCTTCCTCAACAAATATTATCCCAGGAGCAAAACAGACCAATTGAGGAAGCTGATAATCACTTTCAATCAGAAGGATGATGAGACCTTGTACGACACCTGGGAAAGGTACAAGGAAATGCTCCGGGAATGCCCACATCATGGCATTGAACGTTGGTTGACGGTGCACATTTTCTATAATGGGTTGACTTCGAACCAAAAAGTAACCTTGGATGCCGCAGCTGGTGGTGCCTTCATGAGCAAAAACATGGACGAAGGTTACAACCTCATTGAGGAGGTCACCCAAAATACTTACCAGTGGTCATCTGAACGGAGCCTACCAACAAAAACTCCAGGTAAGTATTCTTTAGATGCTATTTCCCTTCTTACTGCTAAGGTAGAAGCACTATCTGTTAAATTTGATAAGTTAGGAACAGGTGCTTCTAATGTGGTGTGTGAATTGTGTGAGGTTACAGGTCATAGCACAACAGGTTGTCAGCTTGGTGTATCCCAAGGCCCCGAGGCTGAAATGCAACAAGTGGATGCTATTGGGAGTTATGATGGAAATTTTGGGAACAACTACAGACAACAAGGCCCACCTGGTTTCCAACATAGACCACCTCCATTCCAAGGCAACCAGAATAACTATAGACAACCATAAGGACCCTTCATACATCAAAAATCAAAATTAGAGTCCTTGATGGAGACGTTTGTAGCTACTCAACTAAAGCAGAATGATGAGTTCTCCAATACCATTAAGAACCTAGCTACAAAGGTGGACTCGCTTGCCACTCACAACAAGATATTGGAAACTCAGATTGCTCAACAGGCTTCCAGCTCTACTAGAATTCCAGGGACATTTCCAGGAAAACCAGAAGCAGGCCCATCCAACCACGCCGTGGCTGTAATACTTAGGAGTGGTACACAATGTGAAGGTCCAATGCCACCAAAGGAAAAACAAGTTAAGAATGACCCTAAGAAGGATAAGACTGTATCACCTCTACCTGCTATGGAAGAAGAAAAACAAGAGAAGAAGGGGGAGGTTAAGCCATATCAACCTCCAATTCCATTTCCTCAGCGCTTGGCCAAGGCCAAGTTGGACAAACAGTTTGGTAAGTTTTTAGAAGTTTTGAAAAAACTATACATTAATATTCCTTTCACAGATGCTTTGCAGCAAATGCCTACATACGCAAAGTTTTTGAAGGATATCTTTTCCAATAAAAGAAGGCTGGAAGAGGAGGGTACTGTAGCACTTACTGGAGAGTGTAGTGCACTTATCCAAAGAAAGCTACCACCCAAGCTTCAGGATCCAGGTAGTTTTTCCATCCCATGCATGATCGGTGATATGCCAATAGATAGAGCTTTATGTGATTTAGGAGCTAGTGTTAGCCTGATGCCTCTGTCTATTTCTAAGAAACTAGGATTGAATGAATTGAAACCTACTAGGATGACCTTACAATTGGCTGATAGATCTATTAAGTATCCTGTAGGTATTTTAGAGGATGTTCCTATTAGGGTAGGAAAAATTTTTATCCCTGCTGACTTTGTTGTGCTAGAAATGGATGAGGATTCTATGATCCCCATTATATTAGGCAGGCCATTTTTAGCAACTGCAAGTGCCGTGATTGATGTTAAAAATGGTAAGTTATCTCTGACTGTAGGGGATCAAAAGGTTGAATTTAAACTGATAGATGCTTTGAAAAAACCTTTTCATGATAATGTTTACTGTAACATTGAATTAGTTGACCAAGTGGTGAAGGAAGAGATTCTTCCTAAGGATCCACTTGATTTTGTTTTTCTAAATGAGCCTACAGGAACATCCAAATGCAGTAAGGGTTATGCACCATTGAAAAATGATACTGAAGTCATGTGTGATAAAGTGGTGAACCCAAATGTGGAACTTAAGCCTTTAAATTCTACACTGAGGTATGAATTTCATGGCTCTAATAGGTTTTTTGTTGTAATTTAGGTATAGCGTCCGGTTGAAGACGTTAAACTTAGCACTTATGGGGAGGTAACCCCATGGTTCCATGGTAATCTTAAATTTCTTTTTCTAATTTAAATTTGTGTGGTTCGTTTCACAAAAAAAAATTAATTAAGAAAAAAATCTCTTTATTATTTCTTGGTTTCCTTCTGTGATTCGGTTTGGGGTTATTACATATTGATTTATCTTTGATGAACAATGATGTGTAATCCTATCTCAATTACATGATTGATTATCTTTGTTCATGTTTCTCTTGTATTTTTTTTTTCTATTTTGAATGCATGCATGTGATTTCTAGGATAAGTGCAAACAAATGCAACTAAGTTTATGTGCAAAAGAGGGAGTTTAATGTTTGAAAACAGTGAAGTCCACTGGCAGTGGGTTTTTCCCACTGGCAGTGAACTCCTCTGACTTAAAATGTAAAAAAAAAATTTTTGGGACAAAACAGTCAAGTCCACTGTGTCATACATGTAAAAGTGTTTATATATGTTCATATGAGTTTATTGATGAAAAATTCATGTGGGTATGCTATCAATTTCTTGTTTGGCTTTATCATGTTCATCATTATACATTGAAACCCACATGCACTTTTTTCTTCATGATTGAGACTCCATGACACATAATGGACATTTATTGCATTATTATTCATGTGTGAAGTGTGATATGTGAAATTGGGAGACTTGGTGGTGCATGTTTCATGGATTTCTTAGTTCATGTTTATATAAGTTTCACTGTACATTGCTCTCCCTCTTCTGAACAGTGAGGACACTGCTCAAGTTTAGTTTGGGGTGGTAGGTACGATGAAACTTATTCTGAGCCTTTTGCAGTTTGTCATTTTACTTGATTTTATTTGATTACCTGTTGCATTTTCCTTTCAGTTTCATTTTATCATGTTAAGATGTAGTTTGCATGCATTCTATTTTTAATGTGTTTTCATTTAGGACAACATAGCTAGTTTTCTAGTGATCATTGTTGCCGTAAATTGTTTCAGTTTGGATTGAAGTAATTTTAGGGCCTTGTGGAATCCAAATAAAAAAACAAATAATTTGTTATGATGATTGCTTGATTGTTTGGAGGTACTATGCTTTATGATTCTGTGTTTTCTCTGACTAGGTCTATTTCACCCACCATGTATTTTGAGAGCTTTTGAACCAAAATGGGGTAGCCTTTGAACATAAACATTTAGAAAACCCCTGTTTTCTTCTATTGAGTGTGTCATACGTTTAAAGCGCTCTAGAACTTGGCTTGCGACCAATTCAAAATGGTTGGTGATTACTCGTTATGGAATGAAAAAGGCACCGTAGGTTTTGTTCTTTAGCCTCCGAATTTTGAAAGTTATAATATACCATTAGTTGCCCTTTATTGAACCTAAACTGTTGGTTTTTGTTTTTGAAACCCTTTGGTAATTGGTTTGATAAATTCTTGAGAAAATAACATAAATTCAAGGATGGCAACTAGAATGAAAATGGCTAAAAGAAAAGTGAGTTTTAGTTGGGAAACAAAAATAAACAAAATGATTTTGTGTTTCCAACTAAAGAAAAAATTGTTGGGAAAAACAAAGAAAAGGATGAAAGCAAGGTAGAGAAAGGAGTTAAGTTTAAAAATGAAAACAAAAAGGACTCCTTAGAAGTTTTTGAAGGAATAAAAAAATATGCTTTCTGGTTTGCCTTCTGAAACTTAATTATTCTCAAAGATTTCATTGGATAATAGCCCTTTGAATTTCCTTTTTCTTGGTATCCATTCCCGCATCTGTGAACCCATGGCCCCATTACAACCAGATGAAAGACCTTTTGACCATAACTTGTTTTCTAGATAACTGTGGAGATTAAGGTCACTTGCCAAGCCTATGGTAGTGTCTTGAAATGTTATGATTTGAGTGATTCTTATACACAAGCTTAAATACTTAGAGAGAAATGAAAGGATGTGTGTCTATAGCCTAGTCTTGTGAGCATAGTATGAATAATTGTGTGGTTCCTGTTTAGATAATCTTGCAATAATCTGTTAAAATTCTTTTCTCTAATTGGGTTCCTTAAGTTATTCTAAGTTTGTCATTCTCTATTGTTTATATTTGTGGTAATGATGATTTCTTGGGGACAAGCAATGTTCTAGTTTGGGGTATTGATAAGAGTCTAATTTGCATTAGTTTTAGAGTCCTTTTTGTTTAAGTTTTCGGGTTGTTCATGCTAGTTTCCCCCTTAATTCCAAGTGGTTTCTTTCATTCCGCATTTGCTACTCGGGTGTTTCAAGTTTTGCAGGAATAGCTTAGGTACAGGTGCATAAATTCAAAAACAAGAAGCATTCGAGGAAGCATTGGATGCATGGAAAGGAGTCAAGCCACTAAGAGCTCAAAAATAAAGCCTTATCCACCTTCCAAAGCATGATAGAAAAAGGATCTACCAAGACGGATATTCCGGGGTCTCAAAACAGTGAGAAAAATGCAAAAAGAGGAAGTCCAGAAAAACCCACTGCCAGTAGGTTTTTCCCACTGGCCGTGGACCTCTCTGGAGTGGGAGAATTGAGCCATAAAAATCCACTGCCAGTGGGTTTTTCCCACTGGCCGTGTTTCCCTCTGCCCAAAAACCCACTGGCCGTGGGAATTTCCCACTGGCCATGGATTACTCTGCCTGGAAGTGAAAAATTAGGATCCTGGACCCCCTGTCATGATCCACTGGCCGTGGGTTTTTCCCACTGCCAGTGGGTTTTGCACGTTCTGCATTTTTGTCACTTTTTGGGAGCGGTTTCTGGGGTTAATAGGCAGTTTTTTGAAAGGTAAAAAATACAGAGACATTAAAGGACACTTTTTGGGAGAAAAAGAAAAAGCTTTGCCAAGGATTTTCGGAAGGGATCAAGGCTAAAACGTCAAAGGAGATCAAATTCTGCAGAATTGGGAGAAGGATTTTAGGAGATTTAGTGAGAACTTCCTCTTGTATTTTCTGAATCCCTTTTCATCTTTTGATTTTCCTTCTATGTTTGGTTTGAATTCCTTGTATTGTGGTATTATCATAGTTGTTTCCATGGCACATTAAACATTTCTCTTAGGAATTAAGGTGTAGCATTTATGTGAACCCATATGTAATGTTCTTCATTCTTGGTTGTTAAATTGTGTTCTTATTCGATTTTATGAGTTCTTAATGCTTCTATTAACCTTAGAGATAAGTATGGATGATTGTAAACGGTATGGGTAATCGAAAGATTAGCGTATAGTTTGAATTACACAAAATCGAACCTAGGGATTCGGGTTACGAAAGTGAACGAAACTCTTTGAGGGATATCTGAGTTTTCATAAAGCTTAAAGGACCTAATTAGTGAATTGAACGCGGTTCTTCAATAATTAGGTACGTTAGTGAGGTTTCGAGAGAAAGTCACTGATCAATTTAGGAAAACATGCCTTAAAAAACATGATTTAATGATCTAGAAATCGAACTGCATTAAATATTGGCACCCACATTTATGTGAATCTTTACTTCCCAAGAAATTAATCTCCATCGTCTCCAAATCAATCCTTTTATTGTTGTTTCTTAGTGTTCTCTATTTATGTCATTTAGTTCTTTGCGTTATAAATTTCTAAACCAACAAATGAATTGTCTAGATAATCAAAATGCTATAAACCGGTAATTGGGAACAATCCCTGTGGGAACGATATCTCTTTTTATTACGCGATACCCTGTTCGCTTGCGGGCCTATCAGTGCCACCTGCGAAGATTCTCCGACGCTCAAGTCAGAAGAGTGTATGAACTCAGTGAATACTCAAGCAATGCAATAGTAAAGAGTGAGTTAGGACAACGTAACCTTGCATGTGTTTTTGATTGAGCTATTTATAGTTGAACGTAGGAAATGAATCGTTGGATGCAAGTTGGCCCATTGGCTCTGATAGCATGTGAAGTGTGTCAATGAAAATGGCTCAGTACTCAGAGTGTGTCGGGGAGGTAGGTCAATTATCAGAGTACAATCTTGTGATAAGGATGAGGGATAATCATCTTTCCGTATATTTCACTGACACATGTACTTACTCTCTAAGGCAATTGACATTGACACATTCCGCTATGCAGGGTATCTTCGCTGATAAGTTATAAAGAACTCTTATCTCACAGTGATTCTGAGGCAAACGGCTATATAGACGTTCAGTGAGAACGAGTGAAGTATCCGTTGTAGAGAGAATAAGTAGAACGTCTGATGAGATAAGAGCAGATGGAGGGATACCGGATATCCGGTGTGGCGCTGCCCGAACTGTGACACTAGTTTCCCTCTCATGAAGTCATTCTGACGTCATAACTTTAGGGACCGGCATCCAGACCGGATCATTTGTCCCCTAGCTTGTATGAGGGACTGTTAAGTTTCTCATATGAGCAATACAGCCTTTGAGAAGTCTGGATGCCGGTGGAACATTCTGGAAATTCTTTCTGAAAACTCTGTAATATCCGTTCTGCTAATTGAGTTACCGCTCTTCTCGTGCTATATATAACGGATTCAGACAGCGTATCATAATAAGGGAAATCCAAAGAGTTTTTGGAAATTGAAACCCTTGGTATTCGAAGAGTGATTGGGGTGCATTAAATGCGTCTGAAATGATTGGACATTAAATGCATCTTTTTACGCACGAGCCATTACTTCGCAGGGATGTAACCGTCGGTTGGGCTTATTGGGTCTGGATTTCAACTGATGAAGGCCCATTTTGTAAAAACATTTACTGAAACGTTACCATTTTCGCGCTTTAACGTTACGAAATGACGGAGTCGTTTGAATTCGAAAGATTGCGTTTTGAAGTAAACGTCGTGACTTTCAACAGAGCACTGTGCTTCTTCGTTACTTATAAAAGGGACACTTAACGAGTTTTGGGATTCATCTTTGCCTTCAAGCTTAGTGAACCTCTGCTCAAATTTCTAGAGATTTCTTTGCTGCCTTCAACCTTCACAAAGTTCTTCTCTCTTTTAGGTAACCTCCCTTTCCTTTACCTCCCTAAAATTTTATTCATTCTACTTCCACCATGCGCCCTAGAACAGGCAACGCTGGTACCTCAAACAGGGGGAGTTTTAGCTCCCGCGCCCCCTCTAGCCACCGTGGTGGGAGGATTCCAATGAATCTTCCTGTGGCTAGGCTTCGTCGCTCAGAGAGAGTTGAAACTTCTTCCTCACGAGCGTCTTTTACTCAACGCCGCTCTGAGGTTCTCCTTGACTCGAGGGCTACCAGTAGCTCTGATGAAGGGTCAAGTAATGAAGGTTATCTCTCTGACGATGTTGCTTTCTACCACAACACATACGCGTTCCATCGTGCATCAAAAACCATGGAGGTCCCTGGGTCTGGTAAAACGATGATTCTCCGTACTACTGAAGGGTGTGTCAACATCGTGGCACACCGGCTGAATTGGGAGAAACTGAATAGGGAGAGGCCGTACTGCTGGGTTGAGGAGGAGTTTTTGGAAATCCCCTCACATCATGCGAATGAAGAAGAACGCCCCGTCACTCTCCGCTGCAAGATTTACTCAGATAAGAAGTATAAAGGGCACTATGTTGCTCTTGTACCCCGTCCATCTGAAAGAGTTTGTCACATCATCCCAGACGAGAGGTCGGTCTACATGTACGACTTCGTGTTTCAAAAGTTGGGGGTCTGCTTCCCCATGACGGAATTTCAGATGGTCGTCCTACACTTCCTTGACTGCGCTCCAACTCAACTACACCCCAACGGCTGGGGCCTGGTCCGTGCTCTCGAAATTCTGGGAGAGCACTTCAACTTCACTGCCACCGTGGCCAAATTATTCTATTACTGCCAGGTGGTCCGCCGTGCTAACAAGAAGGGCGGCCTTGGGTTCATAACACTCCGTTGTGACCCAAGGATAGTAAGCTTCAAGTCCTACACTGAATCCGCTAAGGTGGATGGACGTTCTTTCAAACATTATTATACGCGGGTCCGTATTCAACCCAATAAGCCGGTCTTCTGGCACAACAAGGAAGGATTTACCAAATTTCCTCTCAGTTGGACGTATGACCATTTTCTACTGCTGAGCCGTGCTTACTATACTGATGAGGGTGAGCTTTCCTCTCACTCCGTTAAGGTGCTGAGCGCCATACAGATGGCCTCAAAGACCCTCAAAGGATTTTCTTGCAGGCTCCTCCTGGCGGATGGCAATGTCCGCACTACCTACCTCCGTAATATCCGTTCCTGCTGTGGTTATGCTATGCATTTATTCCATTCTGATTATTTTCTTCTCATGTGTTAACTCAATTTTCCTTGTTTTGTAGAACAAATCAAAAAAGCCTATCCAGAAATGTTGTCTCTAAGGACTATGCTGGCTGATGATGACTCCTCCTCGGAGGAAAATTAAATTCAGGCTAAGAGGAACGCCACCAAGGCTCCAACCATCCCTCTGACTTCCACCGTGGGAGGTGAGGTCCCCTTCCTCGATGAGCAGGAACTGGTGGGTCAAACAGAGGCCACTGGGCAGGGCGATGAGGTTGTCCCAGAAAAGAAAAAGAAGAAGAGGCACCTGGTCAAGACGGCAGATCTGGAGAAGCCTCCTTCTGGTGACCCCGTAAAGAAGCGCCAGAAGACGTTTGAGGAATCTAGGATGAAAAAGGATAAGGGGAAGAAACCTGTCCTTGACTCTTCTGCTCCTGCTTCACAAACCACTTCTGGGTTGGGCTCTGAGAGCGGTCCTCCTCCAGTATTTGATCCTCCCAGTGAGTCATTTCTCTCACCCTATCTCTAGTTCCAAGGATCTGCTCCCCTAACTCTTCCAAAGGCAAGGTATTATCTCCACCCTTCCCTCGATGTTGCTGAAGTTTGAGGTGCTTGCAAGGCCGGTCGCTGGCAGCTAGATGAGCTGTCCGGCCTGTTGGAGTCCTTGAGCGAAAAGGCGGATTATATGGAGCAGGTTGAAAAACTTAAAGCCGACATGACCAAAAAGGATAAATGGGCGGCCAAACAAGCTGAGATTCACAGAAGTATGGAGGCTGAACTATTGAAGACCAAGGAAACACTTCAGAAGAAAACTGAAGAGACAAGCCAGCTTCACTTTGCCAACAAAGCTTTAGAGCGGCAGGTTGTTGAGCTTCAACAGCAAAATAAGTCCATCCCCCTCCTTGAAGAAGAGCTGCAATTGGAGAAGAAGAGATCGGCCAAGCTTACTGACGATCTCAAAATAATGGTGGACGGACATAACAAAAGCCTTGGGGAGTAGGAGATCCTTCGGAAGGAGATGCAGGCCCAAATTGAAGAGCTGAGGAGGGGAAGTACGAGCACTGGGCCGTCGGAGGAGGATTTTGCCAAGCTCCAGAAGAAATTATCTGCTGCTAAGGCCAAGGCTGCCAAAGCCTTGGAGATATACAAAAATATGGCTTACGAATCCTTCGGCCTAGCACTTCATCAAGTTTTTTATCGTAACCCTGATGTGAAGCTTAATTTGTATGGATTAGATCCGTTCTATGAATTTCATAGGGGAAAACTTGTCGAAGAGAAGAAAGACGGCTCACACTAGGATCCTCGCGAGGCTCTTTATGAACTGCCTCCACTTCCAGAGGGTCAAAGTATGGAGCCAACACCATCCACTCCTGGCCCTAAAGCTGAGACGCAGAGAGGTGCTTAAGCTGAAGCAGAGATTGGAGTGGATAAGGCTCAAACCGAGGGAGCTGAAGGGGGGAGGACGGAAGTGCCTACTTCGGAGGATCAACCACCTGTTTCTTGATTTTATACTTTCATTTATAGCTGTGTACTGGGATCAGCTCCAGCTTTCAATATTTCAAAACCTGTATGACTTCTCCTTTCCAGTAATAAAATTTGCATTATTCCTCTTCTATCATTTATGACAAGTGTACGATTGCCAGATAACTTATCAATATGCATAATACTTTAATTTTTTCAATACTTTGCAAACCCGCTCTTATTTAGCTATACTGCTGTTTAAAGTGTTCTTATCACCTCAGATTAAGATAACAAATTGTAACAGATGATCTACAATTAAGTTAAAGTATGCCCTGTCCCCAAGTATAAGTATATTGGGAAGGGAAATTTCGCTGTAAAAGTTACCTTTAACTTCTTTGAAAGTTTGAAAAGTTCATCCGACATCGAAGACGTAGAACGGCTATATTAACGTTTAGTCGCTCTGTAATAGATTCTTCAGAGTTGAGGACGGAAATTATATTTGGAGTTCGGTATAGCCTTGAAAAGGGTTAAGTTTTACACCTTTCTCTTGAGGTTCGGTCTAATCCTACAACTCAAGTCTTCACACGGTGTTCGGTTCAATCCTACTAACCGTACCCAGAGTTCGGTGCAATCCTACAATCCAGGCCTTCAGGTGGGGTTCGGTTTGTGGCCTTGGAAAAGGACCAGCCCTACAACCCACGTTCCAGTTGAATGGGGTTCGGTTTGTGGCCTTGAAAAAGGACCAGCCCTACAACCCATGTTTTATTTGAATGGGGTTCGGTTTATGGCCTTGAAAAAGGACCAGCCCTACAACCCATGTTCCCCCTTAAGGAGTTACATCGTCAATAAATAAAATGTGTGATTGAGATCATCCGTCCTGAGGGTCTTCACTTCATCCCTCGAGGAGTTACATCGTCAACTACAGAATAGGTAGTTGAGATCATCCGTCCTGAGGGGTCTTCATCCCAATCATAAGAGTACGGATTGAGTCTTCAAAGACTTCCATCATAAGGATAATGATGGGAATTGTCCACGCCAGGAGTTGTATCGTCGAACCACAGAATAAGTGATTGAAATCATCCGTCCTGGGGAATATGCGTAATAGACTATAGCTATAAATCACAACATATAGGAAAAGTGAGAGTGATAGAGTTATTGAACTGCATTCTCATTAAGATTAAAGTATATTACAAAGAAAGCGTAGTTGGGGTCATGCCTCATTAAAACCTTCTTGAGAAAACCCAATGGGAAAAAACTCAAGTAAGGAAAAAGAGTACATGCCGTCTTACCAACTAGCTGTAATAAACACGTAAGTTCTGGATATTCCATTTGTTGCGGATTGGAGTCCCATTAAGTTCTTCCAACTGGTATGATCCCTTTCCAGTCACCTCAGAAACTCTATAGGGGCCCTCCCAAGTTGGCGCTAGCTTTCCTTGATGCGTAAATTTATTCCCCACACTTGCCTTCCTCAAAACAAGGTCACCAGTGTTGAAATCTCTGTATTGGACGCGCTTGTTATACCGGAGGGCTGCTTTCACCTTTATTGCCTGGTCTCTAACAAAAGCTCCTTTCCTTAGTTCATGGAGGATGTCCAGCTCTGATGCCAGATTGGCATTGTTGTCCTCAGCTGAGAAATACTCCACTCAAGCCGATCTGGTCTGTAGCTCTACTGGGATCATTGCCTCGACCCTGTAGGTCAACCGGTATAGGGATTCATTAGTGGAAAAGTGTGGTATAGTACGGTACGCCCATAGAACATGGCATAATTGATCAGTCCAACCTCTCTTCGCTTCTCCAAGGCGCTTCTTCAATCCCTTCAGCACCTCTCGATTGGCCACTTCAGCTTGGCCATTCGTTTGGGGATGCTCCACAGATGAAAATATCTGGACTATCCCCAGTCCTTCAAGCAAGTCTGTGAACTTCTTGTCTGTGAACTGGGTGCCATTGTTGGTCACAATCCGCCCTGGGACACTAAATCGAGCTATGATGTTTTCATACATGAAATGCCTTGTCCGCGCAGAAGTGATATGCACTACTAGCTCAGCCTCAATCCACTTGGTGAAGTAGTCTACCCCCACAATCAGATATTTGATACCTTCTGGAGCAATGGGGAACGGACCCAGAATATCAAGGCCCCACTAGTAGAACGGCCAGGGCACAGTGGATGAAGAGAGTTCTTGGGCCGGCGTATGATGGAGATTGGAGAATCTTTGACAAGCATCACATTTCCATACAAAATCTGCTGAGTCTTACTTCACAGTGGGCCACCAATATCCATCCCTGAGGACCTTTCTCATTAAGCTCCGACCCCCAGCATGGTGCCCACATTGCCCCTCATGTACTTCCTCCAACACTGCTTAAACTTCATCTTCTCTCAAACATAAAAGGTATGGGACAGAGAATCCCCTTTTGTAGAGAACACCATCAACCATGGTGAAGTATGACAGCTCCCTTTTCACTCGTCTCCTCTCCTTCTCATCAGTAGGGAGTTGTCCATCTACCAGATAGCGGATATAGGGAATGACCCAAGAATTCTCATAAGGATAGCTTACCATTATAGCATTCAGAGAAGGAAACAGAGGGATGTTAGGTGATGTCAAAGTACTTTGAACCACCGTCGTTGTGCTACCGGGCTGCTTTGTACTTGCAAGCCTTGATAAGATGTCTGCTCTGGTGTTTTCCTCTCTAGGCACATGCTTGAATTCTAGAACCTCAAATCTCCCCTTCAATTCATTTACGCAATTCAGATAGAGTTGAAGCTGCGGCTCTTGGACTTGATATTCCCCCTGAATTTGTGAAATCACCAGCTGTGAATCGCTACACAATGTAACTGCAGACGCTCCGATGTCAATCGCCGCTCGGAGACCGGCCAAGCATGCTTCATATTCAGCTTAATTATTGGAGGTCTTGAAATTAAACCAGAGGGAAATTTCTAAGTGCACACCATCATCACTTTCCACCACAACGCCTACTCCACAGCCTTTACTATTTGATGATCCATCCACATAAATGGTCCAATGAGCTCGAGGTGTGGCTGGATCCGACCCTGTCATCTCCACTACAAAATCAGCCAATAGTTGCGCCTTAATGGCTCCTCGTGGCTCATAAGAAATTTTGAACTCAGACAGCTCGATGGACCATTTGATCATTCTTCCTGCAAGATCTGGTTTGTTGAGGACCTAACGGAGAGGCAGATCCATTCTCACCAGTACTGGGTGCGCATGAAAATATGGCCTCAACCGTCGTGAAGCCCACACCACTGCTAGGGCGGCCTTTTCTATCTTCTGATACCTTCCTTCCGCCCCCTGGAATGTCTTACTGGTAAAGTACACCGGCCTCTGACCCTCTGGAGTTTCTTTAACCACAGCCATGCTTAGGGCTTCATTAGAAATTGCTAAATACAAAATCAAAGTCTCACCAGGGTCAGGCTTAACCAAAATTGGTGGACTTGAGAGCACGGCCTTGAGTTGCTAAAAAGCTTGTTCTTGCTCCTCTCCCCATTCAAAACTCTTGTGTTTCTTCAACGCCTTATACAAGGAGAGGGATCTGTGCGCCATCTTGGGCATGAACCGAGCTAGAGCGGCTACTTTCCCATTCAACGATTGTACCTCCCTTAGACTTTTAGGGCTCTGTATGTCTAGTATTGCTTGACATTTTCCAGGGTTGGCCTCAATGCCTCGTTGGGTCAGCATGAACCCTAAGAATTTCCCTGCTGAAACAGCAAAGGTGCACTTCAACGGATTCAACCTGATATTGTACTGTCAAAGCCGAGCGAAAACTTGACGTAGATCATCAATATGATCTCCTCCAGTGGGAGTCTTTGCGATGATATCATCGATGTACACTTCAACCAGCTTGGTGTGCATCCCTTCAAAAACCATGTTGACCATGCGCTGATAGGTAGCACCAGCATTCTTCAGTCCAAATGGCATGACGGTGTAACAGAAGACACCGCGGTCATTGACAAAAACCGTCTTCTCTTGATCGCCTTCCCACATCAGAATTTGGTTGTACCCTGAATAAGCATCCATGAAACTGAGGTATTGATAACCAGAAGAATCGTCCACCATACGATCAATATTTGGAAGAGGATACGGATCCTTGGGGCAACACCGGTTGAGGTCTACATAATCTGTACACATCCTCCATTTGCCATTAGCCTTCTGCACCATTACTACGTTGGAAAGCCAGGATGAATAGCAGATCTCCCATATAAAGCCAGCTTTCAACAACTCCTCAGTCCGCTCACACGCTGCCTTTTGCTTCTCCGGTCCCAACCTCTTCTTCTTCTGGGCCACCAGTCTCGTTTTTGGGTACACAACGAGTTTATGGCAACAAAAATCAGGGTCCATCCCAGGCATGTCAGCTGCTGTCTATATGAAAAGGTCTTTAAATTCCTGCAAAAGAACCAACAAACGTTGCTCCATGCCAGCCTCCAGATTATCATTAATATGCGTGACCTTTTCTGGGGAATCTCCTAAGACGACGTCTCTGGAACCACCATCCGGTGTGGGCTTTGAAGGGTTGAGAGGGTCGATTTTCAATTCCGCCCTTGGGTCTAAGTCAATTAGACTAACAGACCCAGCCGTTGTTCCTCCGTCGTTCAGCTTCCTCTTCTTATTGAATGCTTCTAATTTAACCATGTTGAGGCTCAGATTGTAACAGTACCGAGCCATCTCCTGATCACCGCAGAGGGAAGACACACCGTTGTCTTTGTCAATGAATTTGATCAAAAGGTGAGGGGTGGACACAATTGCTTCCATAGCATTCAGGGTAGGACGGCCTATGATCCCATTGTAGGGAGATTCCACATCAATCACTAGAATTCTTGATTTGACCGTTCTTGCACCAGGCTCTCCTTCAAAAGAAACCAGGGTATCAAGGTACCCTTTAGTGGGTTACTTGGCCCCATCAAACGCCGTGAGCTCTTGCGTGTAAGGCTGTAGATCTGCATCATGAAAACCCATTCTTTTGAAACAGTTATAAAAAATTACATCACAAGAACTTCCCTGGTCGACAAGGATCCTTTTCACATCTTTGTTGGCAATGACAGCAATGATCACCACTACATCGTCTCCTCCTGGGATCGTTGGGCCAAAGTCATCATCAGTAAATGTCACCATTAGGGATGCCACACCGTCCCTGAAAGGGCGGTTATCTCTTAGTTTTCCCTGTACCGATAGAATCATACGATGGTGATTCTTCCTGGCTGTTATCGATGCTCCTCTTCCAGTGAATCCTCCAGCTATCATCTCAATCACCTCGCGTCTACCTTACCTCTGCTGTTGTGGCATATTGTCCTGCTGGGCTCCTTCAGCAATCACCACTCCTTTTTGCTTTTCAGCCGCAGTAAATCTTCTCACCGGGTTTCGACTATCATCACCCTCATCATCTGGATCTCTCCCCATTTTGTCCATTCTGTTAGGCTCATCCAAAGGCTTTTCCCTGAACAGATATTGCTTCAACTTTCCCTCTCTAATGAGAGTCTCCATAGTGTTTTTCAGTGCTTTGCACTTATCTGTATGATGACCCATTTGTTCATGAAAAGCGCAATACTTTCATGGGTTACCAATCCTCTTGACTGAGGATGGCTTCCTTATACCAAAAACACTGAGCGTTGGCCAACCAACCTCCCTCATGATCTGGGAATGCCTGGCATTCAGAGGAGCATAGTTGCTAAAAGATGAGACACGCCTATCTCATTGATGAGGTCGAACGCTCACAAAGTCCTCTCAGAAGGTATGCTTTTCTGGTCTCACCCTCTCCTTCTCCCTTTGTGGCTGCTGAGGGGGTATAGGGGGCTTTATTCTTGCTGCTGTAGCCTCCAGATGTATTTCTATGCCCACGTACTTTAAAGCTTTCCTTCGAAACTCCTTGAAGGTTGTTGGGGGGCTCTTTGCCAAAGATAGGGTAAAAACGGATCCAGGTTGCAAAGCTTCCACTACGATATGGAGCTGTATGGCCTCCGTGAGGTTGGGGACCAAAGTAGCCTCCTTGTAAAACCTCTTCAAGAACTCCTTAAGAGTTTCAGTCTTTCCTTGCCTTATCTGGGCCAAGGTGTGAGAAGTTCTTGGAATATCCCTAGAGATGATGAAATGGCTTTCAAACGCAGCTGCCATTTCCTCCCAAGAATCTATGGATCCTGAGGGTAAGCTCTTGAACCAGCTGAGGGCCTCCTCCGTCAGTGTTCTTGAGAACATCCTACACATGACGTCTTCATCTGCCCCCAGATACATGGCTTCATAAACATAAGCATCTAGATGCTTAGTGGGGTCAGTTTCTCCATTGTATTTTCCTATCGATAGTGGCTGAGTCGTTTGCAAATGCTTTGGGATGACAACACTCATGAGTCTCCTTGAGAAAGGAACATTGAGCTTGTAAGTCCCAGAAGTTACCACTGCCTGATCCCTTCTCCTGGTACCGACTCTATCACCAGAGTCTTGGGTCTGCTCTCTCTCCTTGTACGTGGGGATTTTCGAATACTGAAGGGTTGTAGATCTATCCCTCACTGATGCATGGTGAGCATCCTCTGTATGGGAGGTTACCCTGTCCCCAACTCCTCTTCTCTCCCATCTCAACTCCATCAGCTCCTCCCTGAGCTGTCTAATAACCTCATCACGAGGGTCTAGAGTCACTACTAGTACCATCTTTCGAGCATTGGTAGCAGGGGACTCAAAGATAAGTCTCCTTCCAGTCTGTTGGTGGGTCACATCCTCCACATGACCATCAACGAAATCACGTCCATCGCCTTCTATTCTGACCACGAAACCTCTACGAAAAGTGGGAATAACTCTAACGAGTCCCACCGGACGTGCCAATAAACTGGTCTGAACCGGGGTCTAGGATCCAGTGTGGGGCCAGCCACAAGAGTTCAGGTGTTCTAGGGTTTGCACACCGGTACAGTGGGTATCCGATGTAGTAGTTTGGCCTCTCAGTGGGAGAAACCGGTCTTGTTGTCCTGGAGATCCTTCACACCAGCGATTCGCGTTGAGAGAGGACGAAAGGTGGTGCCACCTGTAAAGATTCTCTGACGCTCAAGTCAGAAGAGTGTATGAACTCAGTGAATACTCAAGCGATGCAATAGTAAAGAGTGAGTTAGGACAACGTAATCTTGCATGTGTTTTTGATTGAGCTATTTATAGTTGAACGTAGGAAATGAATCGTTGGATGCAAGTGGGCCTATTGGCTCTGATAGCGTATGAAGTGTGTCAATCAAAGTGGCTCAGTACTTAGAGTGTGTCAGGGGGGTAGGTCAATTATCAGAGTACGATCCTGTGATAAGGATGGGGGATAATCACCTTTCCGCATATTTCACTGACACATGTACTTACTCTCTGAAGCAATTGACATTGACATATTCTGCTATGCAAGGTATTTTCGCTGATAAGTTATAAGGAACTCTTATCTCAGAGTGATTCTGAGGCAAACGGCTATATAGACGTTCAGTGAAAACGAGTGAAGTATCCGTTGTAGAGAGAATGAGTAGAACGTCTGATGAGATAAGAGCGAATGGAGGGATACTGGATATCTGGTGTGGCGTGCCCGAACTATGACACCGATTTCCCTCTCATAAAGTCATTCTGACGTCATAACTTTGGGGACCGGTATCCAGACTGGATCAGTAACGAAATCATTTTTTAGAAAGCCACCTATCATATGGAATCTTATATATTTAATGAGATTTTTCTCAAAAATAATATATATTCTTAAAATATATTATCACACTTCCTTATACAATTGAACTCAAATCATACTTATGCTTAAAATCATATTTGTATAATAACAATCATATATTTAAGCTACTTATTAAATCATATTAGATAACATAACTTATCATAGCCTATCATGCAGGCATCAAAATAATTTTTAAAACACTAATAATATCATAATTATATCATGTACCACACATCAAGTTTAATTTCACACATCATCATAGATAGACTCATCATCATCTTAAAAAGAAATAATATAATTTTTTTCTTTGATATTTTGTTCGTAGCAATAACAATTAGTGTAGAAAACACTCATCAATATCAATATTACTATGAATAGAAAGTTACACAAATGTAACAAGCTATGCATATTAATTTGTAATAAAAAGTTATTAGGAAATTAAAAAATCACTATGAATTCTTAAACCTACGCTTTAATACCACATGTTATCTTCCTTAACAAGGATTTTTAGAATTCATAGTTTTCATGTTTAAGAATAATTAGAAACACTAACCTTTATCCATTCTTTTGAATTTGGAAGATCTTGTATGCAATAAGAGAAAACACCTTTTTATCTCTTTCCTCTCTTTCTTGTGCATACAATATAATTAATTGATTATGATATACGCTTAACCAACAGAGATAGAGGACAATTTCAATTTCCTTTTACATATATAACGGTTCTCATCAATAGCGAGGACTTTAAGAGACTCATTCTCAAGAGTCACGTCCCTTTATTTACTAAATAATATTTATTGAATACTTTTATCTCCTATATACACAAAACATATTTCTTACAAAATAAACCCTATAAAATTGTGTAGGAAGAAAATAAAATTATCTCTTGAATTTTCTATCTCATAAATACTCTGTTAAATGGAACTAGAACATATGAAAAAGTATAATTTTATAGGCAAATGGAATAGAATATAAGTAAAAGTCACAAATTATATAATATATAAAAGCCCCAAAATACATAGTGTGAAAAAATGACCAAATATATATAAGTGTGAAATCAAATTGAGCGCGTTTGACATTTATGTTGGTGTAGATGCTCAATCAAATTTAACCAACAAAATTTTTAATCTAATGCTTCTAAATAAATACACACACTTGAGATGGTTACATAACCATGTTTTGATATAGGATTTGTATTGCTCATTTCAGCCAATTTCGTTTATTTAACGGAACATTTATATAAATAAGCTCTAAATAACTGTCTAATAGAAGTCATGTTTCACTACATCTCAAGTGTTTGTAAAAAGAACTTTCATATGTGTCAATCACAAACAATTTTTAAACCATTGATGTATGAATTAATTGATTCGGATTAGATTTTTTTTACTATGGTTATGGAAGCATGAAGCATTTGTCCAATTTATATATAAATGGTAAAATATTGTAGAAGAAATCATTATATTACCATACGCTTATGCTCAAAGGTATTGTTATAACGGAGTTCAAGTTTCACAAGTTGTTAATTAAAAAGATTAATAGTGATGAGAGTGACATAAACTAAACCAAGGAGCTAGGTTTTGCTCCACCATCAGAATAAAATAACATGAAAATTTAACAGGAACGAGAGATTAAGAGCGCATTTGGCATGTACATTCCAACAGAGTTTTCTCCGTTAAGTGGGGGAAGCTTTTTATCCTACTGGTCAACGAAGCTTTGATTGTCTCGATCGACGTGAAAAATTAATATCAACTTTTAAATTTTTCACTTCAATTCAACTTCGTTTTCTCAACTGCAAACCAAACACCCTCTAAGACAGATAACGAGTTGGAGTTAATGACCTAGAATCAATGTCTTCTTTTTTTTGTATGTACACACTTTGATGATAACTAGGAAGGTACACTTATCCTCGAGTGAGGATAAGGAGTGATTAAGAGTAACGTTTATTATTTTCACCTGAGTGTTGAACGTTTTAGTAGTTTCTCTGTATGGCGATGTGAACTCCAAGTGATACATGCATACGCTGACATGAATCACATGAACATCATTCCACACGCCAGATTTGACTGAGCTCATTTTCCCTGCTGTAGGACTTTATATGTGAATCTGACTGAAGACTTTAAATTAATAGATAGGCGAGTTAGAGTTAATGACGTAGAATTAATGTCTTCTTTTTTTATATGTACACACTTTGATGATAACTAGGAAGCTACACTTATCCTCGAACGTTTTAGTAGTTTCTCTGTATGGCGATGTGAACTCCAAGTGATACATACGCTGACATGAATCACATGAACATCATTCCACACGCCATGAGCTTAATTTCTCTGCTGTAGGACTTTATATGTGAATGTGATTGAAGGCTTTAAAGTCAAGTCTGTTTAGTGTGGGCCATAATATTGTTTTCCAAAGTTATATAAAACCAAAGTTACATCATTACAAAATAGTAACCTCTTTGTAAAGTGACTAGAATAATAGACCTTATATTTTCTTGATTGGTTTTGTTTCACACCCTCAAATTAAGAGAATCAAACTGATATTATTATATGTAATGAGTTTAAATAAGACCCAAAAAAGGAAAAGGGTTGGATATTAGTACTTAAATCAGTAATAGCACTTGGTTTATCTTTAAGAGCCATATCCAAATTTATTACCGCAAGGTAAACACAGATTTGCTCACTCCACTAAGATAAATTAAGTTCATTAATTAAAAACTAAAATATATGAGAATTGCGAATGCATAGCAATAGGTACCGCAAGGAACAAAGGTTTAAAAAAATATTAATGTCTTGAGTTATATAATAACATGCTTAAAAAATAGAAGGAACTGTATACATTGCATATTGGTGTTGGACAACCCAGCAATATACCCTTACTTGTCATAATAATGCTAATGATATTCACATAATTTAGTAACGAACTCATGAACCAATTAAAAACATTTATTATTTTTGGATATATAAATATAACTAATGATATAATTATACTACTAATATGCATGTCCATAATTATAAAAGAAAAAATAATCAATCTTTGGAGATCCTTAATAATCTTATAACAATGAAAAAGTATCATCTTGATAACTTTTATAGGCAAATAGAATAGAATAGAATATGGAGCATAATATGTAAAAGTCACAAATTAAAATTGAGCGGTGAATGGTAATACCACGTTTAACATTTATGTTGGTGAGGCTCATAAATCAACGCTATTCTTTTTGGTGTAGGTGGTGAATGAAATCTAACCAACAAAATTTTTGATGGAGGAAATCATTATATGACCATATGCTTATGCTCAAAGGTATTCTTTAGATGGAGTTCAAGTTTCACAAGCTGTTAATTAATAAGATTAATAGTGATGAGAGTGACATAAACTAAACCTAGGAACTAAGTTTTGTAACATCCCTAATGTTTTGTAATTAGAAAATAAATAAAAGTGTAAATGGAGCTTAAAATAATAATAAATAAGGAATATAAACAAAAAATGGAGTTTTAAATGAATTTTTAAAGAAAATGACATCAGGACCCTGACGCATAGTGTCAAGTGGAAATTAATGGCCTGACACGTAACGTCTGCGTCGCAACCTATTTTAAATGAAGACATGTAAAACAAAACCCGCAAATAATTTCTTCTTCTATTTTGGCATGTTGGCTGCCCCGTGTGATGATTAATGTCAGCTTCTGACATTTGTATATAAGAATTGTTGATAATATGCCATGTTGATATGATATGAGATGTGATTATGTGGTGTGGGACGACTGACGGTATGTATAGCCCTCATTTTTTGGCTCCTGTGGCCTTTGTGCCCAGTTGAGCTACCCAGTAGTCAAGTCAGACTTGGTGATTGAAGTGGAGAGCCAAGTCGGGCTCGGTGAGCCAAGTCAGGTTCACAGGGTGTCATGTCAAACCCCTAGCTGAAGGCCGATCCTTTAATATCCGGTTACTAAGAGTCAGATATGGATGCGAGTCAATGGTGATATTCGATTATGATATATAATCTTATGTGTGTGTTATATTATGATTGTTGATTATGGCGTGCACTCTGAGAATGATAAATTCTGTATGAAATTGACTGCTAACAACTATGTGTAGAGTGTATGAAATTTGTAAATGTGAGTAGTGATGATGATAACTGGGATTATAAGCATAGGATGGAAATAATGAATTAATAGTAGTTATAGTACTTTAATTAATCAGGTACTTCTGTTATTTATTTACCGTTATAGATTAATTATGATATGTCAAACACTTAGTTATTTAATCTTAGTAATCAGTGACAGGGGGGATGTCAATGCCCTAGAGGTGTGCCAAGCGGAGAGTTAATGCCAAGGAAATATGAAATCATGTAATAAGTAGTATTGTGTATGGATTTAGTGTATGTAGTATTGTAATCTGCTTTATGTGATTTGATGTTTGTGAATTGATAGCGTGTGGACTATGTAACATCCCGATTTTTATAATTTTTAGGAAAATAATTTAAAAGGGATTAAAGAAGAAATTCCAAATGAATTTTTGAGTGAAAAATGTCAGAGACAAGATTTTTCGAGTGAGAATGTATGTGATTCTGAGTGAAATGAGACTCAAAACTATTTCCATTTGAAGTGAAGATATTTCCGAGTGAAACATCATTAAGAAAATCATTTTGAGTTAAGAAACTGTGTCCGAATAAAATACGTTCGAGTGAGGCAAAATCAGAGTGAAACGGAAACATCTCCGAGTGGAATGATTCTGAATGGGTTGTTTCTGAGAGAAATGAAAGTACTCCTCGGACCGATATTTCTGAGTGGTGAACTCCCGAGTGGAGTATATCCGAGTTAAGTAATTTTTCGAGTAAAGTGTGTCTGAGAGTGACACTTCTGAGTGGAATAATACCGAGTGATACATTCCGAGTAAGTCTTTCTAGGAAGAGTGTATCTAGATAAAGACTTGAACTCCGATTGAGTATGTTTGTGAGTAGGGAGGTCAAAAATATCCACACCCGCGGGTACCCGTGGATAAAAACCCGTCACGGGTATAAAAACCCGCGGGTATGGGTACCCGTGGAGGAGGAAGGGCGGGTTTTGTACTACCCGTTAAGAAACGGGCACGGGTATGGATATCATTATATCCGTACCCGCGGGTACCCATATATAAAAATTTATATTAATACCCTTTATTATTATTAATATATAATTATATTTAGTGGGCATTTTTGGTATTTTCTAAGGCTAGATATTTAATTTTTAATTTATTTTAATGTTTTATATTTTTATTTTTGAATTTTTTATTTTAATTAGGTACCCGTGAATATCCGTGGATACCCGCGGGTAGTAACTACCCGAAAAAAACCCATAAAACGGGTACCCGTGCGGGTAATGGTGGGCACGGGTTTTATTTTTATCCGCGGGCACGGGTAGCGGGAAAGAGGTACTCGTGCCCACCCCGCCCTGTTGACATCCCTATTTGTGAGTGAAGAATTCCAAGAAGAATAAATATCCGAGTAATTCCTTTCAAGTGGAGTGATTTCCGAGAAAGGAAGTGGATGTTGAACTCCGAATGATCTTTCAATTGAGAAACTTCCGATTGATAAAAGAGTAAGACTCTGACTCAGAAAAGTATGCCCAGAATGCAGAAATTGAGTCGGAATACATTGAAACTGAGTAGGAATATGCTGAAGCCGAGTCGGAATTAATAAATATTTTAATTATGGATGCTTTCCACATCACTTTGTTCTTCTACATTTTAGCGAATTCCTTTTCAGATATTTTCCTAAGAATGGGACCCTTTTTGATGTGTTGTCCCTTTTCATTAAATATCTTAATGCTTCATTATCATTAAAGAGACGTGTGTCAGAATACTTCAATTCATTCACGTCTCTTCTGCATGCAAGATATATAAATACTTCCATTTTTGGATTAATTTAAGAACTTTTGAAGTGGAAATCATTATCTAAAATCCTTATATTTCCAATCTTTACTGGAAACCAACGAACAAGAAGAAAGTTAGCTTTCCATTTCTTCTCTTTACGAAAAAAGCCTGGACTGGTGCAGAAACTGCAACTCCAGTCGGAATTCATGGACAGTGACTGGATTATAGCTTTTAAAGCTACTGGAACTCCTTGTTCCAGGTAGGGGGAGCGTACATCTCAAATAGATGATTTATGAATGGATTTGGGGTGATATTATGATGCCTATATGCTATGTGCAAATTAGTGAGACCCCACTTATATGATATTTTATGTTTTCATATTTCCATTCATATTGATGTGCTGATTATATATATGTATATGATGGTGAAAAGAATGTTTTCCATGAACTCTTCATGGGATATTTATATGATGATTATCTTGATGATTGGATCGGTCGATGGCATGAGATAATGTTGATGTGTGATTGATGATTGATAATTATTTGATATATCAATTGTGTTCAGACGCACACAGGACTATAGGGGGCCTGTGATGCCGGTCCAGATGTGGACGGCCTGATGAAGGCATAGACCCTGTGGTGGTTCCTTTATACCATGGACGCCTTTGAGTGGGACTCAAGGCCGGCCCGTAGCACTGAGTAGAGTTACCGCTATCACTCTGGGAGTGGTACTCGGTGTTACATTATGGGCGCAGAGCGGTTTAGTACCTGTAAAATGGCCGGATCAGCTGGGAGCTGAGTTATGGCTCGGGGAACCAGTGTTGCAACACAAATTAAAAGACTTAATAATGGATCCATTTGGTTGAGCATATGCATACACTGATTTATGTGTTATTGAGAATACATACTGTTATGATGAGTATATATATATATATATATATGTCTCGGTTTTGTCTAATGAATGATTTGATGAATGATATTTGTGATCGATTATGGTTTGTATAGTTTTGAATTGGACTTTTAATCTAATTCAATAACTGTTATTTGATATGTTATGCTCACCCTCTACAATTATTTTTCAGTGGATGAAGGGCCCAGCCATGATATGTGAAGTCACTCAGCTGCTCGGAGTGTATTTTGGTAGAAGCCTTGGCCGGCTCCTGAGTATACCGAGTCACTGCCTTTATTATTTTTTTTATTTTAAAAAAAGCCGGTCGGCTTTTGTAAAAACTGATATTGTAATTATTTAATTCAAATTCTATTTTGGAAATTTGAATTATTTGTAAAATATTATTTGAATTATTGAAATTTATTTTAAAAATTAAGGATGTTATAGATTATATGATGTAATTTGATGATGATGATCGTGTGATTGTTTGATGATTAAATACATGAATGATGGATTTCAAGTTGGTATATGATGTGATGGCAATATGGATGAAGTGATGATACATATTGTGAATGGTTGGCACGGAGCCATTGAGTGATTGATCATTGATATAGACAAGTGTTGTTATGTGCATGATTGTTTGTGTGTGATGTAATTGAGTGACGCATTGATGAATTTGATAAATTGTTGAGGTTATGCATATAGCGGGTTTTTGAGAAATTTAAGAATCAAATAAGTGATTTTGAGATTTGGCAGGTTTCAAGACCCCCAGAAGGGATTAGTAGGTCCCCTAGGACATTTAGGAACTGTGTGTATTGGTCTTGTGCCATTTGGAGTCCATTTAGGTGGTTTGATACGAGGGTTTTGCACCTAATGGGGTTAAACTGTATTTTGTGCATAACTCACACGTATGTTGGAATTTTGGAGAACGGACGGCGCCAACAATTCTGGAATGGGGAAAACATGTGGCCCGTGAAGTTTCGTAGCTATCTGACCTAAAACAGACCAATTGGGTAGATTAGAAGTTGGCCGATTGGCCTAAATGTGTGACAACATGATATGTTTTTTTATGGAGTTAAATGTGTTTTTAGTCCATGTAAAATAAAAAATAAAAAGATTATTTTTTAATATTTTAATCTATTTTATTTTTGATTCTTATAAAATATGTAAGTTTTATTTTGATGTCCTTGTATGGCGATGTGAACTCCAAGTGATATGCTGACATGAATCACATGAACATCATTCCACACGCCATGAGCTTAATTTCTCTGAAAAGTGGCTACAATAATAACGTCTTTGAAAAGTGACTACAATAATAGACCTTATATTTTCTTGATTGGTTCTGTTTCATACCCTCAAGTTAAGAGAACTAAACTGAGATTATTATATGTAATGAGTTGAAATAAGACCCAAAAAAGGAAAAGGGTTGGATAGTCTCCCCCATCTTGTTTCATTCACTACCACACCTCATTAAATATTTTGGCGTATATAAAATAAATAAACAAAATAATGAACTTTTAATTAATTATTAAGTAAAACGTTTTCTTAAGCTGAATGGGTTTTCTATTTTATCATATTTCAGAGCATGGTGAGTACTAAATATATATGGAGTACGAACAACGAACCTCGTAAAAAAAACATATACTTGTTATTTACTATTATAGTTATTAGTATTTTTTCTATGTGTATTTTTTTAATAATAATTTTTTATCATATTTTGATATGACAGATGAGGCTGTAAATGAAAATTTCTTACATATATAATATCTCAAATTCAAAATTTCACTTAAAATGATATCAATTCATTTATTGTAGAACCGACCACATTGGTTGTTAGTATACATTTTGTTCATATAGATTTTTGAAAAAAATTTATCCAATAAAGAATTAACATGAGGAGAAAATTTAAAATATTTACCGTCTTGCAAGTCATGCATGCTTGCTATTCATTCTTACTTGTTTGCTTTCTATACCTGTGAAGTGACGTGACGCCATTATTATAAATACGTTATTCAAATTCCCTTTTTATTCCATAACATAACCATCCTACTTTCTGTGTTAACAAACTATTTTGGACAACGTTATGGGGACGCTTTTATTGGCTTTCCTAACTGTGATTCTTTTCCATTTTGCGTCACACATTGTTCACTTGTCCCCTTATGCAAACACCATGAAGCCTCTGCCTTGCTTGCATTTATAAACTCTTTTCATATTACATCTCCTTCTTCGCTTTGGCCGTCTGAGCTGTGCGAGGCATCTCATCCAAAGACAGAATGATGGAAGAATGGTACCAATTGCTGTTTATGGGATGGGGTCACTTGTGACACCATCTCTGCCCACGTCGTTGCCTTAGACCTTAGCTGCGGTTGGCTTGAAGGCCCTTTTTATCCCAACAACACTCTGTTCCAACTCACTCATCTTCACTCACTCAACCTTGCTCTCAACGATTTCATGGAGTCTCCAATGCCTTCAGGATTCGGTGATCTTGTGGCTCTCACGCATCTCAACCTATCACTTTCTGGGTTTACTGGTTTAATTCCTTCCAAAATCTCTCACCTGTCAAAACTAGTCTCCCTTGATCTAACACATGTTAGGAACAATAGCAACTAAAAGAAAAAGAGAGAGGGAGAGAAACGACACAAGAATTTTACGTGGTTCAGCACACAGTGTATGTACCTACATCCACGGCTACACTAGGAAGTGTTTATATTTTTGGTGTGTTTAAAAGCTTTACAAGGTGTTACCTATATAGTAACATAGAAGGCATAAGTCCCTTAAGATTTTTCAATGTGGGACTAATCAAACTATATAGTTTCTAACAATTCTCCCACTTGGAGTTTAATTACAGTCCTTGTAAAACAATAAGCTTATCTGCTCTTTCACCTAGTGTAGCGCCTTCATCATCAATTATCCTTGAAGGCCAGTTGAGGCCATGCAAAGCCTCAACTTGTCAGTTGTGACAGTCTTGGTTAACATATCAGCTGGATTCTCTGATCCTGAGATCTTCAACAAAGACAAATCTCCATCACTTATCAAGTCTCTGATAAAGTGATACTTCAATTCAATGTGCTTGCATCTTGAATGAAGGACTGGATTTTTCGCAAGACATATAGCACTCTGACTGTCACTGAACAATGGAGAATCATCTCATTCCTTCCCCAAATCTTTGAGAAAGTTCTTCAGCCATAGCATCTCCTTGGCTGCTTCAGAGATAGCCACATACTCGACTTCAGTGGTTGATAGAGCAACTCTTCCTTGGAGTTTAGACTTCCAGCTAACAGTAGTACCACCCAAGGTAAAAATGTAACCTGAAGTGCTTTTTCTACTATCCAAATCTCCTCCTAAATCTGCATCAGAAAACCCCTGTAAAATGAGATTGTTTCTTCTAAAACACAAACACATCTGTGATGTACCCTTCAGATATCTTAGTATCCACTTCACAGCTTCCCAATGCTCCTTTCCAGGATTGGAAAGGTACCTACTCACAACTCCCACTGCATGTGCTATGTCAGGTCTGGTGCAAACCATAGCGTACATCAAGCTCCCTACTGCAGACGCATATGGTACTTTAGACATGTAACTTTCTTCTTCATCTATCTGAGAAGATTGCCGCTTTGAAAGTTTTAAGTGAGTTCCCAGAGGGGTGTTCCTAGTCTTGGCATCTCCAACATTAAACCTGTCAAGCAACTTTTCTATATATTTCTCTTGGGACAATTTCAAAATGCCTTCTGGTTTGTTTCTGACGATTCTCATACCAAGAATTTGTTTAGCTGGACCAAGATCCTTCATCTCAAAGTTGTCTGCCAACTGTTGTTTCAGCCTGTTGATTTCTGTCATACTAGACCCTGCAATTAGCATGTCGTCAACATATAAAGCAAGGATAATATAACTATCATCATATTTCTTAACATAACAGCAATGATCTTCTTCACATCTGTGAAATCTTGAGTTGGTCATAAACTCATTAAACTTCTTGTACCACTGTCTTGGTGCTTGTTTCAAGCCATACAAGCTCTTATGAAGTTTGCATACAAGATTCTCCTTGCCTTGCTCTTCAAAACCTTCTGGTTGTGTCATAAAGATGTCTTCTTCCAAATCTCCATGTAGGAATGCAGTTTTGACATCTAACTGCTCCAAATGAAGATTCTCTGCAGCTACAATACTCAAGATAACTCTGATGGTAGTCATCTTGACAACAGGAGAGAAGATCTCTGTGAAGTCAATTCCTTGTTTCTGCTGAAATCCTTTCACTACGAGTCTCGCCTTGTATCTTCTGCTGCCGTCAGATTCTTCCTTTATCCTATAAACCCATTTATTTTGCAATGCCTTCTTTCCTTCTGGTAGCTTAGTCAAAGACCAAGTTCCGTTTCTCTGAAGGGATTTCATTTCATCCTTCATTGCTAGCTCCCACTTAATCGAGTCACTACCCTGCAAGGCCTCAGCAAAGTACTCTGGCTCACCGGCATCAGTTAATAACAAATAATGCAATGAAGGGGAATACCTCTGTCGTGGCACTCTTATTCTGTTAGATCTTCTCAACTGGGTATCAGGAGTTTCTGACGTTGTTATGGGTTCTGATTCTGACTCAGGCTCCACTTCTAGATCACTTTCTGAAATTTCTTCCAATGCTACTTTCTCAAAAAGTTCTAACTGTTTAGCTGCACACATGGATTCTGTAGACCTGTCCTTATAGAACATGTTTTCATTAAATGTGACATTTCTGCTTCTGATAATTTTCTTGTTTTGGTCATCCCAAAACCTGTAGCCATACATGTCAGATCCATAGCCAATGAAATAACATATTCTTGCTTTAGGATCCAGTTTATCTCTGTTATTAGAGTCTACAAGAATATATGAGACACAACCAAAGACTTTCAAATGTGAAAGGTTTACCTCCTTTCCAGACCACACTTCTTCGGGCAATTGATAATCCAAAGGAACTGATGGTCCTCTATTTATGAGGTAGGCTGCTGTGCTTATTGCATCTGCCCAAAACACCTTAGGCAGGCCAGATTGGATCCTCGTGCATCTAGCTCTCTCGTTCAGGGTTCTATTCATTCTTTCTGCCACACCATTTTGCTCTGGTGTTCCTGGTATAGTCTTGATCATTCTGATCCAATTTTCTGAACAGAAATCTTTGAATTCCTGGCTATCATACTCTCCACCATTATCAGATTTCAGACTCTTAACCTTTAAACCTGTCTGAGTTTCAACTTCTGTTTTCCATTTTTTGAACACAGAAAACACATCAGATTTATTTTTCAGAAAATAGACCCATACCTTTCTTGTACAGTCATCAATGAAAGTGACATAATAATGTGAGCCTCCAAGGGATTTTACTGGAGCTGGCCCCCAAACATCTGTATGCACCAGTTCTAGCCTTTCAACTTTGGATGTCTTTCCTGACTTTGAGAAGCTAACTTTTTTCTGCTTTCCAAAGATACAATGTTCGTAAACACCAACATCAACATGTTTCAAGCTAGATAATTTACCTTTTGACACCATGAGCTTCATTCCTTTTTCACTCATGTGTCCCAGCCTTTGATGCCATAAAGAGGAACTGTTGGCAGCTTCAGTGACTGCTACCATATCCTCATCCGCAACCATGTAGAGAGACCCTCGCTTCTTTCCACGAGCAACAACCAGATTGCCTTTTGTTACCTTCCAAGTTCCATCTCCAAAAGTAGTATGGTGTCCCTCATCATCCAACTGCCCTATAGATATTAAGTTTCTCTTTAAGGCAGGGATATGTCTAACATTATGCAATGTCCATAGGGTCCCACCAGAGGTTCTGATGTTAATATCACCTCTTCCCACAATGTCAAGAGATTTTCCATCTGCAAGGTAAACCTTCCCAAACTTTCTAGAAACATAGTTAGATAATAGTTCTAAAGAAGGTGTAGTGTGGAATGACGCACCCGAGTCCATAATCCATGAGTCAACAGGACTATCTAAACTGCAAATTAATGCATCTGCAATTTCATCAGTTGCTACGTTTGCGGATTCATCATCATCATCCTGCTTCTTGTTTTTGTTCTTCCTCTTTGGAGCTCTGCATTGATTGGTAAAGTGACCTCTTTTGTCATAATTCCAACAAATGATGTCATTCCAGACTTTGGTCGGTCTTTTTCCTCTGGACTTTGATCTGCCTCGGCCTTGATTCTGACCCTTCTGGCTATTCCTTCCTCTGCTTTCAGTATTCAGTGCTGAACCAAAAGAAGAATTGGAAGACTCTCCTGAGTCTCTTCTGCGAACATCTTCGCTTAGGATTAAGTCACGGATGTCATCAAGCTTTAACTTGGTATTTCTGGAAGAGCTGCTAACTGCAGTAACTGTTGCACTCCAACTATCCGGTAGAGATGATAGTAGGATCAATGCTTTCACTTCGTCTTCAAAGGTGATCTGCACTGATGCCAACTGGGCAAGGATTGTGTTAAATTCATTAATATGATGAGTTACAGAATTACCTTCACCCATTCTGAGATTGACTAGCCGACGTATCAAATATACTTTGTTGGCTGCTGATGGATTTTCGTACATGTTTGACAATGACTTCATCAAACTTGCAGTTGTCTTCTCATTTACAATGTTGAACGCAACATTCTTTGATAGTGTCAGTCGGATCACACCAAGAGTCTGCCGGTCTAGCAACTCCTATTCTGCCTACTTCATATCGTCTGGCTTATTCCCTGTTAAGGGTTGATGCAACTTCTTATGATACAGATAGTCCTCCATCTGTATTTTCCAGTATCCGAAGTCTCTGCCATCAAACTTCTCAATCTTCACCTTCCCATCTTCTAGCGCCATTGCCCCTATTGCTTTCTCTAAACTAAGAAAGCTCCCACTATTTTCTCTAAACTGAGACTCCCTGGGAAAACTAAATCTTTTCTGATGTGGAAGTTCAGACAAGGCTGCAACCACAGAGCATACTAAGATATAACCAAATCTTTTCTGATGTGGAAGTTCAGACAATGCTGCAACCACAGAGCATACTAAGATATAGGCTCTGATACCAATTGTTAGGAACAATAGCAACTAAAAGAAAAAGAGAGAGGGAGAGAAACGACACAAGAATTTTACGTGGTTCAGCACACAGTGTATGTACCTACATCCACGGCTACACTAGGAAGTGTTTATATTTTTGGTGTGTTTAAAAGCTTTACAAGGTGTTACCTATATAGTAACATAGAAGGCATAAGTCCCTTAAGATTTTTCAATGTGGGACTAATTAAACTACATAGTTTCTAACAACACACTCTGAAACAATACCAACGATGACATATTTTGATGGTGGAGAAATGAGATTTGAAGGATCAACCTTTGAAAAGCTCATTGGTAATCTTACTGACTTAAGAGAGCTCTTTCTTTCTGGCATAAATATGTCTTCCATTCATCCCACCTCCCTGTCTTTGCTGCTCAATTTTTCATCCTCATTGCTCTCGCTTGGTCTCCAAGAAAGTGAATTGCAAGGCACGTTACCATGTGCCGTACTTTCTTTACCCAATCTTCAACACCTTGACCTTTCTTCGAATACAAGGCTCGAAGGTGAACTTCCTAAGTTTAATTGGAGCACTTCTCTCAGGTTCTTGGATCTCTCTCACACTGCTTTCCAGGGCACAGTTCCCAAATCCATTAGCCATTTAAAGTCTCTAAACTATTTGAGTTTTTTTGCCACTTTCTTTGAGGGGCCTGTTCTTCAATTTTTGTCTAATCTTACACAACTAAATCACTTGAACCTTGGATCGAATGCATTCGGTGGTGAGGTTCCATTATCACTTTCAAATCTTCAAAATCTCATTTATATGGATCTTTCATATAACCATTTCGAAGGACACATTCCGTTATGTTTGAGGAACATCACACAACTAAATTATTTGAGCCTCGAGGGGAACAACTTTAGTGGTGAGATCCCATCATTCTTTTCAAACCTTCAACATCTTACTTCCTTAGATCTATCTGAGAACAGGCTACAAGGTAGTATCACAAAGTCATTATTTGATCTACAAAATCTATCTACCTTGAGACTCTCATCAAACAACTTGAGTGGCCTCGTACCTTTTCACAAATTTTCAGACCTCCAAAATTTGGAGTATCTTGACCTTTCTCATAACAATCATTTATTTCTTAATTTTGACAATGAGTCTGTCTACACTTTCCCCTGTCTCTATGTATTATCTTTATCTTCTTGCAATATCAATAAATTCCCAAAATTCCTCAAGAGGCTCAAGTACCTTAAATATTTAGATCTATCTAACAACCAAATTCATGAAAGGATTCCAAAATGGTTTAATAATACAGGGAATGACAACTTGTATTATTTGGACCTTTCTCATAACCTTCTAACATCAGTTGGATATCTCTCACTCTCTTGGAAGACAATTTCTTTCATTGATTTAAGCTTCAACTCATTGGAAGGAGATATTCTGCTGGTTTCCTCATTTTTTACTAGATTCTTTTCAGTCTCAAATAACAAATTGACAGGAGACATTCCTCTAAGTATTTGCAAAGCAAACTTCCTTGAAGTACTCAACTTGTCCCACAACAACTTGACTGGAAAGCTTCCACAATGCCTTGGAGTCCTTCCTTCCCTTTCAGTTTTAGATCTGCAAAGAAATAACCTTTCTGGAAGCATACCTAGAAACTATTTTGGGATAAAAGCATTGGAGACTATGAATTTCAATGGCAATCGATTGAGGGGGCCATTACCTCGGCATATGGCCAAATGTAGGAAACTAAGAGTTCTTGACCTTGGAGAAAATCATATACAAGATACATTTCCCAGCTGGTTAGAGTCCCTTGAAGAGCTCCAAGTCCTTGTTTTACGCGACAATAATTTTTATGGCACCATCAACAATTTGAAACGCAACAACACTTTTCCCAAGTTAAGGATTTTTGACATCTCCAACAATAATTTTACTGGCCCATTGCCAATAACATACCTCAAAAATTTTAAGGGAATGATGATTATCGATGGTGGTTTGCATTATCTGAATAATAATGATACTGATTTGATTTTTGATTCAGAAAGGTATGATGATTCTGTGGTGGTGACAATGAAAGGAAACATTATTGAGCTAGAGAGGATCTTAACTAGTTTGGCAACTATTGATTTATCAAATAACAAATTTGAAGGGATGATTCCAGAAGTCATTGGAGAGTTGAAGTCACTGATAGGATTGAACCTTTCCCATAATAAAATCACTGGTTCTATTCCATAATCCTTTGGTAGTTTAGAAAATGTGGAATGGTTAGACCTTTCCTCAAACATCACTAGTGGAAAAAATGGATATAACAACGGGGATATATTCACGGGTAGAAGAGGATCAGTGATAAAAACATGCGCGGTGGCATTTTTGAAATTATAAGGTGAACGTTTTAATCAGAGAAAACTATATATCCACGGTTAACATCATAACCGTGAATGTAACCATCAATATATATTCACGGTTGAGGAGTCAACCGTGGATATATAGTACCTGAAATATATATCGACGGTTTTAATCACAACCGTGAATATATATTGATGGGTACGTTCACGGTTATGATGTTAACCGTGGATATATATAGATGTTAATATTCACGGTTGTATTTCCAACCATGGATATATAGTTCAGGTTTTAGGGTTTAATCACTGGGTACTCTATGTCCACGGTTGTTTCTATAACCGTGAATATAGATTTAATATTTATCCACGGTTGGTATCGTAACCGTGGATATATAGTTAACATTTATCCACGGTTGTTTGTTAAACCGTGAATATATGTGTAATATATTCAAGGTTGTGAGGGGGAACCGTGAATATACATCCTTTCTGAAACTTCAAAAGCCGCGTCTTTCAGCTTTTTACTTCTTCTGCTTCTTTCGCGCTAGTCTTTCTTTGCTTCCTCCACCTTTCTTTGCCCTATTGCTCTTGTATTTACGCAAGTTCTCTACCTCCTTTGGTCTTTTTCTTTCATCGTTTCTGTCAGGTAAGTCATCCCTATTTTTTTCTTTTTCATTTTCTCTTTCTTCGTTTGAACTATTTCTCATCTTCTCCATTTATCCCAGTGTGCTCGTTGCTTATCCCATTGTTCCAGTGTGCTCGTTGGCTTATCCCATTGTGCTTGTTGCTCGTTGCTTATCCCATTGTGCTCGTTGCTTGTTGCATTATCCTGTAGGTCATCCCTATTTTTACTAGTCATTGTTTTTGTTGGTCCCTGTTTGAGTTAAATCTATTTTAAGTTATGTTGATGCGTTATATGGGTTTTGTGGACTGTTGAAAGGGGTTTCTGTCTCTGCTTTGTTGGTTGTATATATAATGTGCCTGTTCTATTCTGTTCTGGTTGTATGTATAATTACTTAGTTGTTATGCATACAACCAGAACAGTTTATTAAACTGTGATGCCTATGTTGTTAAACTGTGATGCTGAATAGTTTTTCCATTTTCCTGAAAACAGTTTCCCTTCCTCTGTTTTTATTTTCATCTGCTGAAATTTTTAATTTCTGTTTTATATTATGAAAAAAATCAGTTATGTATTTAATCTTTCAGTTCATCATACTTTATTCTGTGTATTTATTTGTCTGGTTGTAATGGAACAAATACATGGTCTTGAAAGGGGGGAAGGCCTTACGGTTTTGCAGAAACCATGGAAAATTGGGTTAAGATAGTAGTGATGGATGTGGGGAGGTGAAAGGGAAATACAAGAGAGAAGGGTTCTGAGTCAGGATTAAGTTAAGGCTAAATCAATGGATTAATCAAATCACCAAGAAGCATTTAAGCTTTGAAGTTCCAGGATTTTTTAACTAGAATTTATCTAATTTGTGTAACTTTTGTGCAGGATAAGAAATTAAAAAGAGTAAGAGTAACTTATTAAACTTGCATTGGAAATCACAAGTAGACTGCATTAATATTTATTTTACATGAAAGCATTCCCCTTTGATTTGTTGGCATGTTGCAAAGTTGTACAACCCCTCTAACTAATAGTTGGTGTCCACTAAGCTTTGAAGTTCAACGTGCAGGGAGGCAATGTATCTTGCAACTTGAATTTAAATACGATGTATTAAAAAAAAACTAAACTATTATTTGAACTTAGGTATGTAACCAAACCAACAACGAAATGGGCGTTTCAACAACCAGCATTGTCCAATTGCTGCTATTCTAAGTACTCTTCTATTTTTCATTTATTCTAAAACTATCTCAATAAAACCAAATTATCATTACAGCTTAAGTTATAAACTCTGTTTAAACTCTGTTTGTGCCTGTATGGTTATATGCATTTCTTAGAAAATTACCATAATTTTAACCATTTTAACCAAATCTTAGAAATGGTTATATGCCTGTTTGTTTAAACCTTACTCCAAATTTTAACCAAACGGACCCTAACTCCATTCAGCAACTACGTTTTCCACCATTTCTGTTTGGCTCCAGCAACCATGTTCACCAACCTCCGTTCAGCATCCTCCAACAACGTTTCTGTGGCGGTGGTCCATAGCTCCCTTTAGCCAACCCCATTTCCCCATCAGCTTTCGTTTGTGGTGCAAGGTCCATTTTGCTCCTGGGTGGTTGTTTTATCACTAGTGGAAAAAATGGATATAACAACGGGGATATATTCACGGGTAGAAGAGGATCAGTGATAAAAACATGCGCGGTGGCATTTTTGAAATTATAAGGTGAACGTTTTAAACAGAGAAAACTATATATCCACGGTTAACATCATAACCGTGAACGTAACCATCAATATATATTCACGGTTGAGGAGTCAACCGTGGATATATAGTACCTGAAATATATATCGACGGTTTTAGTCACAACCGTGAATATATATTGATGGGTACGTTCACGGTTATGATGTTAACCGTGGATATATATAGATGTCAATATTCACGGTTGTATTTCCAACCGTGGATATATAGTTCAGTTTTAGGGTTTAATCACTGGGTACTCTATGTCCACGGTTGTTTCTATAACTGTGAATATAGATTTAATATTTATCCACGGTTGGTATCGTAACCGTGGATATATAGTTAACATTTATCCACGGTTGTTTGTTAAACCGTGAATATATGTGTAATATATTCACGGTTTCAAGGGGAACCGTGAATATACATCCTTTCTGAAACTTCAAAAGCCGCGTTTTTCACTCTTTTTTCACTTTCTCTTCTTTTTCGCGCTGGTCGTCGTCTTCATCCTTTCTGAAACTTCCCTGGTTGTTCTTTGCTGTTCGTGTTCACTTGCTTGTTCCCTCTTTCGTTCGTGTCATCTTCGCACCATTTTCAAGTAAGTGCTTCGTTGCCTTTCGTTCATCATTGCCTCTGCTGGTTGTATGTATAATGTACCCGTTCTATTTTCTTCTGGTTGTATGTGTATAGTTACTTAGTTGTTAGGCAGGAACCTTTCAATAGTTTTTCCAAGTTCTTGAAGTCATTGTTGGTTCACATGAAATCTGATTCCATATGGTAGGATAAGTTTGGCATCAGTTTGTTACTAATGATTTAGGGAGCATTAGGGGAGATGTTGCTTGGGTTTTTCTGTTTAAGTAAGTTCATTTTCTTTCTCTGCTTGGTTTTAAGTTATACTATGTATTCCAGCTATCAGATCAGGTAGTGCAGGTTACTACTGTTGTACATTGATGGATATGTTAAGCCTTAGATATTCTGAAACACGTGATCCCCAACCAGAGCCCCTATATAATATGCTTGGATATGTTAAGCCTTAGGATTTTTCTGAGTGGGAAAGGATTCTACAGTTTAATCAGGTCTATTATAAATTTAAATTACTTAAGAGACAAGGATAAAAACAACCACAACAAAGAATAGAAGGAAAAAGAAAATCTCTTAAAACAATATGACCCCAGATTTATAAAGGCACCAATTTTCTGCCAACTAAATAATATGACCCCAGATTTATAAAGGCACCAATTTTCTGCCAACCACATCCTCTAACAGTTCCTGAATTATAGTTCACAAAGTGAAAAACAAAATATCATTTGCATTTTACACTAACTAAACTAATTAACATACGATACGTCAAAACATTTTCTTACGATATATTATTAAGAGTTCGAATCATGTCATGTATGTGTATAGAAAATCTTTATGTTATTACAAACATTATATTTTAGCATGAAAGTTATTGTGCATATGAGTGAACCGTAGTTCCCCGTTTGAGATTCGACACAAATGGTCATTAAATCAATTAATGTCATCGTTTGTGTTGAATCTTGAATTGTCCGTTTGGACAGTTTGGGATGAACAATTATATTTTATACGTCATTGTTAGTATGTACAAGTTAGGAGTTATTTTAAAATTTGATAAAATTTCGGTAACTTGTATTTTGTGTTGTTCTTTGGGTGCATATTTGGTTGTGGTTGAATTTGATTTGACCACTCTCATTTTGTGTACTTAGAGACCAATGCGAAATGCTGCCGAAATTTCATCAAATTTTAAAATAAGTCCTAACCTGTATATATGAATGACGTATAAAAATAATTGTCATGCTGAATGGGTATAGGACCACCACCTTTGTATAAAAAGTGAGGTTGATCATAGCACCTTGTAAACAGTTGGTATGGATCGGAGTTGGATTTCTGCGTCACGCCTAAGTCTGGAGTACGAGGGGGGAGTTGAATCATTTATAGAATTCGTAGCGAGGAATGCAGTGGGGGTGAATGGAAAGTATTTTTGCCCTTGTGTTAAATGCTTCAACCTGCGTCGGGTAGACTTGGAAGAGGTGCGAGAACATCTACTGTGTGACGGTTTTCTACGTAGTTATACGCGTTGGATATGGCATGGTGAAGATGTGGTGGTGCCAAGTAACAGCTCTCAGACTAAAAATCGAAGCTCGATGCATGACAACGATGTCGACATGGATGACCGACTCGAGGATATGATCCGTGATGTAGGGGTAGAAGGTTTTAAGAAAGCTCATGTATATACAACTCTGTGTCAGGACTCTGAGCAGCCGTTGTATCCAAACTGCCTCAATTTCACGAGGTTATCAGCTGTTTTGCGGTTGTTTAATTTGAAGGCCATAAACGGGTGGACGGATAAAAGTTTCACTGACTTACTGAAGTTGTTGAAAGAAATGCTCCGAGCTGGAAACACCTTGCCGAAAAGTAACTATAAGGCCAAAAAGGTGTTGTGTCCTATGGGTTTGGAGTATGAGAAAATACATGCATGCCCAAATGATTGTGTATTATTCCGGGGTGAATTAGAAATACTGCATCGATGTCCTAGATGTGGGGTGTCACGGTATAAGAAGAAAGAGACGGATTCTGATGAGGTATGCACTAAAGGGTCTCCTGCAAAGGTGTTGTGGTATCTACCTATAGTTCCAAGACTAAAGCGTCTGTTTGCCAATGCAGATGATGCAAAACTTATGAGATGGCATGCTGATGAGAGGGTTGTTGATGGACTACTTAGGCATCCGGCCGATGGGTCGCAATGGAAGAAAATGGATAGGATTTTTCCAGAATTTTCCAATGAACCAAGAAATGTTAGGCTTGCACTAGCCACAGACGGCATGAACCCGTTTGGTAACCTGAGCACAACCCATTGTTCGTGGCCTGTTTTGTTGTTTGTTTACAACTTGCCGCCATGGTTGTGCATGAAGCGAAAATATGTGATGTTATCAATGATGATTTCTGGTCCACGACAACCAGGGAACGACATTGATGTATATTTAACTCCATTGGTTGAAGACCTCAAAAGGTTGTGGGAAGACGGGGTTGAAGTGTTTGATGGGTTTACCGGGCGATCATTCAAATTGCGTGCCATGTTATTTTGCACAATCAATGACTTTCCAGCGTATGGTAACTTATCTGGGTACAGTGTGAAGGGTCATAAAGCTTGTCCAGTATGTGAGGAGGGGACTAGTTCTGTGCGGTTGCATCATGGCAGGAAAAATGTTTATCTTCGACATCGAAGGTTTCTTAAAGCGAATCATCCGTTTTGAAGGTTGAAGAAGTCGTTTAACGGTGCCCAAGATTTTGAAATGGCTCCTCCACCACTATCTGGTCGCCAGGCATATGAAAAGGTGAAGGACGTCAACGTGCAATTTGGTAAGTGTGAAAAACAGCACCCGACACAAAACAACTGGAAGAAAAGGTCAGTGTTTTTTGACCTGCCATATTGGAAGGAGCTTGATGTAAGACACTGCATTGATGTAATGCATGTGGAGAAGAATGTGTGCGACAGTTTAGTTGGTACACTCTTAAACATACCCGGGAAGACTAAGGATGGCCTAAACTCGCGTATGGACTTAGAGTTGATGGGTATACATCAAGATTTGCATCCACAATCAAAGGGCAAAAGAACATATTTGCCTCCAGCATGTCATACGTTATCAAGAAAAGAAAAGCAAAGTCTGTGTGAATCGTTACGAAGTGTGAAAGTTCCGTCTGGTTATGGCTCCAACATCAAGTCTTGTGTTTCCATGAAAGATTTAAAGTTAATTGGGTTGAAGTCACACGATGGTCACATGTTGATGCAGCAGTTTCTGCCTATCGCCATTCGTGACATTCTTCCTAAAAATGTGAGAAATGTCATAACAAGGTTGTGTATGTTTTTCAATTCCATATGTTGCAAGGTCATCGTGCCCGGCGAATTGGATGTGTTGGAACAGGAAGCATCACTTATATTATGTCAGCTTGAAATGTATTTCCCGCCCTCTTTTTTTGACATAATGGTCCACTTAATCATCCATTTGGTGAGAGTTGTTGTGGTCCAGTGTTCCTCCATTGGATGTATCCCGTTGAGCGATATATGAAGATATTGAAAGGGTATATGAAGAACCAACGTCGTCCCGAAGCTTCAATTGTGGAAAGATATATTGTAGAGGAAGCAATTGAGTTTTACACTGAATACATGTCACATGCTGCAAGCATTGGTATTCCAACGACCCGTCATGAAGGGAGATTGGATGGGAAAGGAACGATTGGAAAAAAAGTGAAGAGCATGCCACGTGCTGATGTCCTTCAGGCACACTTGTATATTTTAAACAACACGGACGACGTGCAACCGTATCTAGCCACACACAAGGAGCTAGTCAAGAAAACCAACCCTAAAATGACTGAAAAGTGGTTGTTGAATGAACACAACAAGAGTTTCATGCAGTGGTTCCAAAAGACCGTCCTGAAAGATGCATCTGCATCCTCGACATTACATCGACTAGCACAGGGCCCGAACTTTGATGTCCTCACCTTTTGTGGGTATGACATAAACAACTATTCATTTTATACAAGGACACAGGATGAAAAGAGTACAAATCAAAACAGTGGAGTGATGGTTGTGGCTCAGTCAATGCATTTCTCAACTGCAAAGGACAACAACCCTGTGATGGCGGAGTCATGCTACTTTGGTGTGATTGAAGATATATGGGAAGTTGATTACGGTCCCTTCACTGTTCCTGTGTTTAAATGCAAATGGGTTGACAATAAGAACGGTGTCACAACTGATGATTTAGGAGTTACGTTGGTGGACCTCAACAAGATCGGGCATAAGGAAGAACCATTCATAATGGCAACGCAGGTGAAGCAAGTTTTTTATGTGGCTGACCCAGCTGACAAACGGTGGTCAATTGTTATCCAAGGTAGACACATTGGAGACCCCAATCTTGATATTGTGGACATTCCATCAACTACAACACGTATTCCAACATCTATCGTGGAACATGACATAGATGATGTAGTTGCCAGTCGTCATGACCACCATGAGGGCTTGTGGGAAAATATTTCATCTTAATAGGGTATTAATCTTGTTGGTGATTAATTTCATTACATGTTATATTAGTTATTCGTTGTTTTAAATGTTATATTAAATATTTGACAGTTTTTTTCCTTGTTTGGACAGATACTCATGGCTGACCAGGATGGACGATCCAGGTCCGATTCACAGGCCAGTGGTTCCTCTGCTCAGAAGAGTAGAGGTGTTACCCGGATGCCAGACGTCGCACGTAGGCGTCACCGGGGAGAGAGGCCAGTTGTTGACATGGATGTCAACACCGGCCGATTTAGTGGACCGCATGCCACGAAGCTTAGCAGTTATCTGGGGGTTGTGGTACGGTCGAAGGTGTCCATCACTATCCCCGACTGGGATAGTGTCGAGGAGGTGGTGAAGAACCAGCTATGGAGTGATGTTCTGGTAACTTATGTATTATTTAAGTCTTATTTTAGTGTATTATTTCATGTAACTCTTAATAAGGACTCCTTTATGGACTAACTCCTTTCATGTAGGATTCTTTTGAGATACCATCTTCCGACATAGCGAGGAGGAAGGTCCTCGGTATCATGGCTGAGCGATGGAGGTCGTTCAAATCCATACTCACCACGAGGTATATTGAACTTTAAATTCTTAATCAACGCTTCACCAAATTGTGCCAATCCTTAGTTTAAATGTACCTTTCATTGTAGGTATGTATTCGGGGACGACCAAGGAAAGTTCCCTGGAGAGAAGTATCCATTCATCGATCAGGAGACCTGGGATGCTTTTGTTGCATCTAGACATTCTGCCGAGTTTCAGGTACATTGGTTTTTAGATGATTAAATAATATGTATAATTTATACGGCTAACTGTGAATATTTTTTTTCTTGTTGTAGGAGACCAGAAAGAAAGCCAAGGAGACTAGGAAGCTAAATGACTGCCCACACACACTGTCACGTGGCGGTTACCGTAGGTTGGAGGAGCGGCTGGCACAGGAGAGGCTGAGTCAGTGTCAGACTGACACTGGTATTGTGGATCCCCCTTCCCCACCTGCGCGCCACGACAAATGGAAGCGGGCTAGGATGAAGAAGAGTGGGGAATACACTTCCTCACAGGCTCAGGAGGTTGCCTAACGGATAGTAAGTATTCCCCTTTATATCAAGTCTGTTTTTCAGTTTACGTTAAGGAAGTGAATATTAACTTGTTTGGTTTCAGGATTCCTTGGTTGAGCAATCAACCCAAGGGTCTTTCGTAGCCCATGGACGGGAGGATATATTGACTACCGCCATTGGCAGGCCAGAGCACCCAGGAAGAGTGCGTGCTATTGGTCGAGGTGTAGGTAAGTGCTAACTAACTCTATGCCTTCATTTTGTTATCTGTTAAACAATTATGGGCTAATCATTCACATTTTACAGGCCTCCGCGCCTATTACGGTGCTCCCGACCCTGCCCCATCCCTTGAGCAAATAGTGGAGCAAAAGGTGGCTGTTGTGAAGGCTGAGTACCAGGAGGAGATATCTAGGCTCCACCAGGAGATGGCCCGATTCAGGGAGGAGATGAAGGCCTCACTCAGCCACCACCAGGAGACTACTACACCAGCCAGCGACCCACAGGTTAGATTCTTTATTTATTTTCCTCAATTTTATTATTTGTAATCACTTTCATTGTTGAATAACTTCTGCCTGATGTGTAAATATGTAGGTACGGAAGGTTAGCACTAAGGGGTCGTGCGCTGCGGCTGACCCTGAGGATGACGGGGTCGAGCCACCAGACACCCGTCAATGTGACCTGTTTATTGACGGGTCGGAGGAGCCAGTTGCCACTGGTATGGTGCACAACTTAGGCCCTGTGGTTCACCATCAGACATTACCTGATGGTATGTCCAGGGTCTCGGTTGTGCTCGTCCTCGAGGAGGATGCTGTTGTGCCAGTGGCAACTCAGGAGGTGAAGACCGTCGGTCAGGCGGTGGGCCACTTTCTGATGTGGCCCAACAGACTTCTGGTGATTGCCCCTGGACAGGTTAAAACCCTAAACACTAACTAGCTTTATTTCCTTGTCAATTATGGTACAAAATGTGATGGTTGTCAATTGTTCAACAGGAACAGCCATTGAAGAAGCCAGACCCGGCCAAGGATCCCGTCCGGATGCTATGGCGCATCGGGTATGAGGAAGATAACGACACTGTTCAGGTCCCATGGCAGCCACTAGTGTTCGGCCATCCCAGTGATTTTCCAGTTTACGTTACAAGTTCTGACATTTGTGACATTATTACGGGGTCGTCGATGCTGAACGGCTCCATCTTGCAGTTGTGGGAGCTGTAAGTATATCCTTGTGTTGTCCAATTTTTTCATTATACAAGTTATTTGTCGCTAACCATGTCTTACCTTGTTTAGGTATCTGGCAAACCTCTCAGTGGACTTGGGTTTCCAAGGAACTTACGGTTTCTTAGAGCCCTCTCTCATACAGAAGCAAGGAAACACCTCACAGAACACCCAGACATACATCCAGAATTGGATGTTTGAGTCTGAGAAGTCTATATACATGGCCCCTATCATAAAGGGTAATACTCTATTCCATAATTATTGTTATGATATTTTGCATTTTGAAGTCTCAGTTATCACTCGTAACTGCAGGGCTCACTGGACGCTTCTGGTGATCTGTCAGAAGGACTATCTTGCTCTGTACTTTGATAGTTTGCACAAAACAGCTCCACAAGACCTGAGAGATATAGTAGACCGGTAAGTTCATCCCTAAACAATAACCACAAATTCAATTACATCATTTTTAGAACTATACAATTCTAACTTATCATGTGTTTTGTTTGACGCAGGGCGGTGGTTGGATACAATGTACTGATTGGAAACAAGCACAAAGGAAGAACAGTTGTATGGGTGTACCCAAAAGTAAGTCAATCGTATTCATTCAAATCTTCAGTACATGTTTTTTAAGTTCCCAATTCACTTATTCTATACTATATGTCCATTGTAGTCTTACAGGCAGAAGGGTACCTTTGAGTGTGGCTATTTCGTCATGCACACTATGCTGACCATTGTCCAACATCATTTAGTAGATGGATGGACAGAGGTAATTCTCATCACCGTGTCAATTTCTCCAATTTCATCAGTTTCATGTAATAAATAAAGCTTTTGTTCTAATTGTTTTGTGCATTGTTTGCAGTACTTTAATGACCGGTCATATTTCCCAAAGGAACTTGTGGATGATGTTAGAAGGCAATGGGCCTCACACTTCATTGAACTTAGGCAAAGCTAGATATAGGATATTTATTCTTTTATATATGTATGTAGTAGGATTTAGGGTTTACTTTTATTAGATTACATTCAACTTAATTGTATATACTTTCATTTTTTAGGTTGTTATGAATTGATATAGAAAATAAATTGTTATATATATATATACATACGATTCTTTCGGCATAGTGTTGCTGTGGCATACTGTATACTGTACTGGCTTGTCTGAATGCAGGGTTGGGCAACGATAAAACAGAATGCATATTAAAAAAAAAACCTCAGCATTTATTCACGGTTAAGGCAACAACCGTGAACAAAGACAAGATTTTTCCACGGTTACTACCATAACAGTGGATATAGATACATTTTATCCACGGTTGTCCATCACAACCGTGAATATAAGTAGTTTGTTACTGAAACTAAACCATACTTATATTCACGGTTATGATGGACAACCGTGGATAAAATGTATCTATATCCACGGTTGTCCATCATAACCGTGAATATAAGTATGGTTTAGTTTCAGTTACAAACTACTTATATTCACGGTTTTGGTGGACAACCATGGATAAAATGTTTCTATATCCACGGTTATTCTCGATAACCGTGAATATAAATAGTAAGTTATGTTCACAGTTGTTCTTAACCGTGGTTAGATGTGATTTATTACCACGGTTGTTAACCGTGGTTAAAGACCATCATCTACTACCACGGCTTCAACAACCACGGTTCTTTAACCGTGAATAAAGGCCTTTTTTAACCGTGATTATATCCTTTTTTTCCACTAGTGTATTTCCAATTGCAACTTCCACCATTGCAAGGCTATAGAGCTTAAGGAACCAACAGATTGGGCATGGTGTGGCCATTGTTGTATGAACTTTAGAAATATTATAAGATACCTCTTTTGGTTAAAATGTACTCCCTAAATTGAAAAGTTCTAAATGGTTGAGATTACTTTTCTCCTAAAACTTATATTGTTCTTCTTAAGTAGAATTTAACTAAATTCAACACCATGTCCATAAGCCATAATCCATAAATAAAAGTTCAAATCTAAAAATTCTCATAATCCATAATCCATCATCTAACACCATAGCTCTACTTGAAAATAATAGAATTTAAAAATATCATATTAATTACTAAAAAAATTCTAAAGTTTGAACTTGCATTATAAACCAACATCATAATCCATAATCCATAATCCATACTCCAACACCATACTTCTACTTCAAGATAACATAAATTAAAAACATCATACTATTTTAGGAAAAAAGTTAACTAAATTATTATCCATTTTATTTCTGTTATTGTTGGTTACTCTTATATGTTATGTTTATTGTTGTTGTATGTGTGTGGTTGTTAACTAGTATGAAAGTTGTTGTGCATATGAGTGAACCGTAGTTCCCCGTTTGAGATTCGATACAAATGGTCATTAAATCAATTAATGTCATCGTTTGTGTTGAATCTTGAATTGTCTGTTTGGACAGTTTGGGATGAACAATTATTTTTTATACGTCATTGTTAGTATGTACAAGTTAGGAGTTATTTTAAAATTTGATAAAATTTCGGTAACTTGTATTTTGTGTTGTTCTCTGGGTGCATATTTGGTTGTGGTTGAATTTGATTTGACCACTCTCATTTTGTGTACTTAGAGACCAATGCGAAATGCTGCCGAAATTTCATCAAATTTTAAAATAAGTCCTAACCTGTATATATGAATGAGGTATAAAAATAATTGTCATGCTGAATGGGTATAGGACCACCACCTTTGTATAAAAAGTGAGGTTGATCATAGCACCTTGTAAACAGTTGGTATGGATCGGAGTTGGATTTCTGCGTCACGCCTAAGTCTGGAATACGAGGGGGGAGTTGAATCATTTATAGAATTCGTAGCGAGGAATGCAGTGGGGGTGAATGGAAAGTATTTTTGCCCTTGTGTTAAATGCTTCAACCTGCGTTGGGTAGACTTGGAAGAGGTGCGAGAACATCTACTGTGTGACGGTTTTCTATGTAGTTATACGCGTTGGATATGGCATGGTGAAGATGTGGTGGTGCCAAGTAACAACTCTCAGACTAAAAATCGAAGCTCGATGCATGACAACGATGTCGACATGGATGACCGACTCGAGGATATGATCCGTGATGTAGGGGTAGAAGGTTTTAAGAAAGCTCATGTATATACAACTCTGTGTCAGGACTCTGAGCAGCCGTTGTATCCAAACTGCCTCAATTTCACGAGGTTATCAGCTGTTTTGCGGTTGTTTAATTTGAAGGCCATAAACGGGTGGACGGATAAAAGTTTCACTGACTTACTGAAGTTGTTGAAAGAAATGCTCCCAGCTGGAAACACCTTGCTGAAAAGTAACTATGAGGCCAAAAAGGTGTTGTGTCCTATGGGTTTGGAGTATGAGAAAATACATGCATGCCCAAATGATTGTGTATTATTCCGGGGTGAGTTAGAAATGCTGCATCGATGTCCTAGATGTGGGGTGTCACGGTATAAGAAGAAAGAGGCGGATTCTGATGAGGTATGCACTAAAGGGTCTCCTGCAAAGGTGTTGTGGTATCTACATATAGTTCCAAGACTAAAGCGTCTGTTTGCCAATGCAGATGATGCAAAACTTATGAGATGGCATGCTGATGAGAGGGTTGTTGATGGACTACTTAGGCATCCGGCCGATGGGTCGCAATGGAAGAAAATGGATAGGATTTTTCCAGAATTTGCCAATGAACTAAGAAATGTTAGGCTTGCACTAGCCACAGACGGCATGAACCCGTTTGGGAACCTGAGCACAAACCATAGTTCGTGGCCTGTTTTGTTGTTTGTTTACAACTTGCCGCCATGGTTGTGCATGAAGCGAAAATATGTGATGTTATCAATGATGATTTCTGGTCCACGACAACCGGGGAACGACATTGATGTATATTTAACTCCATTGGTTGAAGACCTCAAAAGGTTGTGGGAAGACGGGGTTGAAGTGTTTGATGGGTTTACCGGGCGATCATTCAAATTGCGTGCCATGTTATTTTGCACAATCAATGACTCTCCAGCGTATGGTAACTTATCTGGGTACAGTGTGAAGGGTCATAAAGCTTGTCCAGTATGTGAGGAGGGGACTAGTTCTGTGCGGTTGCATCATGGCAGGAAAAATGTTTATCTTCGACATCGAAGGTTTCTTAAAGCGAATCATCTGTTTTGAAGGTTGAAGAAGTCGTTTAACGGTGCCCAAGATTTTGAAATGGCTCCTCCACCACTATCTGGTCGCCAGGCATATGAAAAGGTGAAGGACGTTAATGTGCAATTTGGTAAGTGTGAAAAACAGCACCCGACACAAAACAACTGGAAGAAAAGGTCAGTGTTTTTTGACCTGCCATATTGGAGGGAGCTTGATGTAAGACACTGCATTGATGTAATGCATGTGGAGAAGAATGTGTGCGACAGTTTAGTTGGTACACTCTTAAACATACTCGGGAAGACTAAGGATGGCCTAAACTCGCGTATGGACTTAGAGTTGATGGGTATACGTCAGGATTTGCATCCACAATCAAAGGGAAAAAGAACATATTTGCCTCCAGCATGTCATACGTTATCCAAAAAATAAAAGCAAAGTCTGTGTGAATCGTTACGAAGTGTGAAAGTTCCGTCTGGTTATGGCTCCAACATCAAGTCTTGTGTTTCCATGAAAGATTTGAAGTTAATTGGGTTGAAGTCTCACGATTGTCACATGTTGATGCAGCAGTTTCTGCCTATCGCCATTCGTGACATTCTTCCTAAAAATGTGAGAAATGTCATAACAAGGTTGTGTATGTTTTTCAATTCCATATGTTGCAAGGTCATCGTGCCCGGCGAATTGGATGTGTTGGAACAGGAAGCATCACTTATATTATGTCAGCTTGAAATGTATTTCCCGCCCTCTTTTTTTGACATAATGGTCCACTTAATCATCCATTTGGTGAGAGAGGTCCGTTGTTGTGGTCCAGTGTTCCTCCATTGGATGTATCCCGTTGAGCGATATATGAAGATATTGAAAGGGTATATGAAGAACCAACGTCGTCCCGAAGCTTCAATTGTGGAAAGATATATTGCAGAGGAAGCAATTGAGTTTTGCACTGAATACATGTCACATGCTGCAAGCATTGGTATTCCAACGACCCGTCATGAAGGGAGATTGGATGGGAAATGAACGATTGGAAAAAAAGTGAAGAGCATGCCACGTGCTGATGTCCTTCAGGCACACTTGTATATTTTAAACAACACGGACGACGTGCAACCGTATCTAGCCACACACAAGGAGCTAGTCAAGAAAACCAACCCTAAAATGACTGAAAAGTGGTTGTTGAATGAACACAACAAGAGTTTCATGCAGTGGTTCCAAAAGACCGTCCTGAAAGATGCATCTACATCCTCGACATTACATCGACTAGCACAGGGCCCGAACTTTGATGTCCTCACCTTTTGTGGGTATGACATAAACAACTATTCATTTTATACAAGGACACAGGATGAAAAAAGTACAAATCAAAATAGTGGAGTGATGGTTGTGGCTCAGTCAATGCATTTCTCAACTGCAAAGGACAACAACCCTGTGATGGCGGAGTCATGCTACTTTGGTGTGATTGAAGATATATGGGAAGTTGATTACGGTCCCTTCACTGTTCCTGTGTTTAAATGCAAATGGGTTGACAATAAGAACGGTGTCACAACTGATGATTTAGGAGTTACGTTGGTGGACCTCAACAAGATAGGGCATAAGGAAGAACCATTCATAATGGCAACGCAGGTGAAGCAAGTTTTTTATGTGGCTGACCCAGCTGACAAACGGTGGTCAATTGTTATCCAAGGTAGACACATTGGAGACCCCAATCTTGATGTTATGGACATTCCATCAACTACAACACGTATTCCAACATCTATCGTGGAACATGACATAGATGATGTAGTTGCCAGTTGTCATGACCACCATGAGGGCTTGTGGGAAAATATTTCATCTTAATAGGGTATTAATCTTATTGGTGATTCATTGAATTACATGTTATATTACTTATTCGTTGTTTTAAATGTTATATTAAATATTTGACAGTTTTTTTTCCTTGTTTGGACAGATACTCATGGCTGACCAGGATGGACGATCCAGGTCCGACTCACAGGCCAGTGGTTCCTCTGCTCGGAAGAGTAGAGGTGTTACCCGGATGCCAGACGTCACACGTAGGCGTCACCGGGGAGAGAGGCCAGTTGTTGACATGGATGTCAACACCGGTAGATTCAGTGGACCGCATGCCACGAAGTTGAGCAGTTATCTGGGGGTTGTGGTACGGTCGAAGGTGTCCATCATTATCCCCGACTGGGATAATGTCGAGGAGGTGGTGAAGAACCAGCTATGGAGTGATGTTCTGGTAACTGTGAATATTATTTAAGTTTTATTTTAGTGTATTATTTCATGTAACTCTTAATAAGGACTCCTTTATGGACTAACTCCTTTCATGTAGGACTCTTTTGACATACCATCTTCCGACATAGCGAGGAGGAAGGTCCTCGGTATCATGGCTGAGCGATGGAGGTCGTTCAAATCCATACTCACCACGAGGTATATTGAACTTTAAAATCTTAATCAACGCTTCACCAAATTGTACCAATCCTTAGTTTAAATGTACCTTTCATTGTAGGTATGTATTCGGGGACGACCAAGGAAAGTTCCCTGGAGAGAAGTATCCATTCATCGATCAGGAGACCTGGGATGCTTTTGTTGTATCTAGACATTCTGTCGAGTTTCAGGTACATTGGTTTTTAGATGATTAAATAATATGTATAATTTATACGGCTAACTGTGAATATTTTTTTTCTTGTTGTAGGGGACCAGAAAGAAAGCCCAGGAGACTAGGAAGCTAAATGACTGCCCACACACACTGTCACGTGGGGGTTACCGTAGGTTGGAGGAGCGGCTGGCACAGGAGAGGCTGAGTCAGTGTCAGGCTGACACTGGCATTGTGGATCCCTCTTCCCCACCTGCACGCCACGACAAATGGAAGCGGGCTAGGATCAAGAAGAGTGGGGAATACACTTCCTCACAGGCTCAGGAGGTTGCCTCACGGATAGTAAGTATTCCCCTTTATATCAGTGTCTGTTTTTCAGTTTACGTGAAGGAAGTGAATACTAACTTGTTTGGTTTCAGGATTCCTTGGTTAAGCAATCAACCCAAGGGTCTTTCGTAGCCCATGGACGGGAGGATATTTTGACTACCGCCATCGGCAGGCCAGAGCACCCAGGAAGAGTGCGTGCTATTGGTCGAGGTGTAGGTAAGTGCTAAATAACTCTATGCTTTCATTTTGTTATCAGTTAAACAATTATGGGCTAATCATTCATATTTCACAGGCCTCCGCGCCTATTACGGTGCTCCCGACCCTGCCCCATCCCTTGAGCAAATGGTGGAGCAGAAGGTGGCTGTTGTGAAGGCTGAGTACCAGGAGGAGATATCTAGGCTCCACCAGGAGATGGCCCGATTCAGGGAGGAGATGAAGGCCTCACTCAGCCACCGCCAGGAGACTACTGCACCAGCTAGCGACCCACCGGTTAGGTTCTTTATTTAATTTCCTCAATTTTATTGTTTGTAATCACTTTATTTCATTGTTGAATAACTTCTGCTTGATGTGTAAATATGTAGGTACAGAAGGTTAGCACTAAGGGGTCGTGCGCTGCAGCTGACCCTGAGGATGACGGGGTCGAGCCACCAGACACCCGTCAATATGACCTATTCATTGACGGGTCGGAGGAGCCAGTTGCCACTGGTATGGTGCACAACTTAGGCCCTGTGGTTCACCATCAGACATTACCTGATGGTATGTCCAGGGTCTCGGTTATGCTCGTCCTCGAGGAGGATGTTGCTGTGCCAGTGGCAACTCAGGAGGTGAAGACCGTCGGTCAGGCGGTGGGCCATTTTCTGATGTGGCCCAACAGACTTCTGGTGATTGCCCCTGGACAGGTAAAAACCCTAAACACTAACTAGCTTTATTTCCTTGTCAATTATGGTACAAAATGTGATGGTTGTCAATTGTTCAACAGGAACAGCCATTGAAGAAGCCAGACCCGGCCAAAGATCCCATCCGGATGCTATGGCGCATCGGGTATGAGCAAGGAGACGACACTGTTTAGGTCCCATGGCAGCCACTAGTGTTCGGCCGTCCCAGTGCTTTTCCAGTTTACGTTACAAATTCTGACATTTGTGACATTATTACGGGGACGTCGATGCTGAACGGCTCCATCTTTCAGTTGTGGGAGCTATAAGTATATCCTTTTTTTGTCCAATTTTTTCATTATACAAGTTATTTGTCGCTAACCATGTCTTAACTTGTTTAGGTTTCTGGCAAAACTCTGTGTGGACTTGGGTTTCCAAGGAACTTACGGTTTCTTAGAGCCCTCTCTCATACAGAGGCAAGGAAACAGCTCGCAGAACACCCAGACATACATCCAGAATTGGATGTTTGAGTCTGGGAAGTCTATATACATGGGCCCCTATCATAAAGGGTAATACTCTATTCCATAATTATTGTCATGATATTTTGCATTTTGAAGTCTCACTTATCACTCGTAACTGCAGGGCTCACTGGACGATTTTGGTGATCTGTCCGAAGGACTATCTTGCTCTGTACTTTGATAGTTTGCATCGGACAGCTTCACAAGACCTGAAAGATATAGTAGACCGGTAAGTTCATCCCTAAACAATAACCACAAATTCGATTACATCATTTTTAGAACTATACAATTCTAACTTATCTTGTGTTTTGTTTGACGCAGGGCGGTGGTTGGATACAATGTACTGATTGGAAACAAGCCCAAAGGAAAAACAGTTGTATGGGTATACCCAAAAGTAAGTCAATCGTATTCATTCAAATCTTCAGTACATATTTTTTAAGTTCCGAATTCACTTATTCTATACTATATGTCCATTGTAGTCTTACAGGCAGAAGGGTTCCTTTGAGTGTGGCTATTTCGTCATGCACACTATGCTGACCATTGTCCAACATCATTTAGTAGATGGATGGACAGAGGTAATTCTCATCACCGTGTCAATTTCTCCAATTTCATCAATTTCATGTAATAAATAAAGCTTTTGTTCTAATTGTTTTGTGCATTGTTTGCAGTACTTTAATGACCGGTCATTTTTCCCAAAGGAACTTGTGGATGATGTTAGAAGGCAATGGGCCTCACACTTCATTGAACTTAAGCAAAGCTAGATATAGGATCTTTATTCTTTTATATATGTATCTAGTAGGATTTAGGGTTTACTTTTATTAGATTACATTCAACTTAATTGTATATACTTTCATTTTTTACGTTGTTATGAATTGATATAGAAAATAAATTGTTATATATATACATACCATTCTTTCGGCATTGTGTTGCTGTGGCATACTGTATACTGTACTGGTTTGTCTGAATGCAGGGTTGGGAAACGATAAAACAGAATCCATATTAAAAAAAAACCTCAGTATTTATTCACGGTTATGGCAACAACCGTGAATAAAGACAATATTTATCCACAGTTACTACCATAACCGTGGATATAGATACATTTTATCCACGGTTGTCCATCACAACCATGAATATAAGTAGTTTGTAACTGAAACTAAACCATACTTATATTCACGGTTGTGATGGACAACCGTGGATAAAATGTATCTATATCCACGGTTGTCCATCATAACCGTGAATATAAGTATGGTTTAGTTTCAGTTACAAACTACTTATATTCACGGTTGTGATGGACAACTGTGGATAAAATGTATCTATATCCACGGTTATGCTCGATAACCGTGAATATAAATAGGATGTTATATTCACAGTTGTTCTTAACCGTGGTTAGATGTGATTTATTACCACGGTTGTTAACCGTGGTTAAAGACCATCATCTACTACCACGGCTTCAACAACCACGATTCTTTAACCGTGAATAAAGGCCTTTTTTAACCGTGATTATATCCTTTTTTCCACTAGTGCATGCTCGTGGGTGAGATTCCCGAGGCCCTAACTAATCTAGGATTTCTTTCTTTCTTAAACCTTTCACAAAACCACCTGAAAGGGATGATACCTTCAGGTAAACAATTCAATACATTTCAAAATGATTCCTATTTGGGAAATCCAGGCCTATATGGGTTACCTTTGTCAAAATCATGCCACGAAGGTGAGAAACTGCCAAAAGACTCATCTAGAAACCATGAAGAAGAATTTGGATTTGATTGGGAAGTCGTAGCCATAGGATATGCATGCGGAGTGTTATTTGGGATGCTCTTGGGATCTCTTGTATTTTTAATTGGGAAACCGCTATGGATAATCAATCTTGTTGAAGATGTTTCTAATTCAAGAATGAGAGAGAAGATCTATAAATCTGTTGTAAATTTGAGATTGCTAAATGGAGTTTAAGAGTTGGTTCAACCATGCACGGATTTAACTAGGTATATCATGTAAGTTAAATATATACAGTGTTTTATATTTTACAGGTTGGATATTAAATTTGCTGAAATTTGATAGTGATAACAAATTTGATATTTGGTGCTTTCTTGTAGATGAAGCTCAAGCCGTAGTCATCTTTACATACATGTGTTTCCTCCTTGATCTTTTCCATTGGTATCAGTCTTTGTTATTGAAGGCCATTTTTCTTAAGGTTAGTAATTAGTGAATTGATCCTTTCATTTGACAAGAAAAAAAGGTGATGTAAAGCTTGATAAAGTTGAAGAAAATTTTCTGTGATGTGTATTGAGATATCATTGTTGTTTAAGATTAACTAGTTGTTTGTGTTAAATTTCCACAATTTTTTTTACATGGAATTTCTGTTCTTTCTCTGCGAATAATATGAAATCAAACTTGTAATTATGCTCTTCTCTTGTTTATCGCACAACACACATCTCCTGTTAGGAAAAATCACCAATAAAAAAACTTAATAAAAAAATGTGATTTTTTTTACCTTACAAAAAAGTTGATGAAAGAGGCACAAGATGAGGTAAGAAGTGTGTTTGATAGCCAGGGATATGTGGATGAGACAAAATTGATTCTTGGGATATAAGTTTACATTTTAGCCAACTGAATCAATTTTAATCTTGTGTTATACTTTACTACTATATGAGCACTTTGTATTATTCCACAACGCCTTATAACACATTACACACACAAATTACGTCTGTGTTGGGCTTTTTGACCAATATGGGGTAATATTTAAAACTATTTAGAGGTTTAAGGTTATGGGGGAAAAATTTAGTGGTCTGGGGTGGGAATGGTCAAATCAAAGTTTAAAAATCGCATGTTGGAATGACGGTTTTTGAAACCGCTGGGTGAGAAGACGGTTTCTCTGGGAGTGTGCCAAGTGTCAAAAACGTGGGGGTAAAATCGTCTCCTCATGAGACGGTTTCAGTGCATTCAACAAGGCGATTTTTCAGTCTGAAAAGCGTCTGAAAAGCACCCCAAAATCGCCTCATTAAGAGGCGGTTTCTTCATGTCCCAATTCGCCGTTCAAAAAGGCAGTTTTCCAGTCTGAAAAGCGTCTAAAAAGCACCCAAAATCGCCTCATCGAGAGGCGGTTTCTTCATGTCCAAATTCGTCGTCCAAAAAGAATACATATAGAATACATATTTTGTTATATATTATATATTCTATTAAATATTTTTTATTAATGTTTATAGAATATATATTTTGTTATATATTATTTATTATTTACGAGTTAAAGAATACATATTTGGGTTGTTTTTTATATAACAATGAAAATAAATATTTTGTTAAATTTTATTTATCATTTATTATTTATATATTCTGTTTGTAGAATTTAAATTCTTGTTATTATACACTTTGTTAAATTTTATTTATTGTTTATATATTTATAGAATATATATTTTGTTAAATTTTATTTATCATTTATTATTTATATATTCTGTTTGTAGAATTTAAATTCTTGTTAATATATACTTTGTTAAATTTTGTTTATTGTTTATATATTTATAGAATATATATTTTGTTAAATTTTATTTATCATTTATTATTTATTATTTATATACACTGTGCGGTTTCCAAAGTCAGGTGCAGTCTGAAAAGGAAGCAAATCCACGCTGCGGTTTCAGGAGCTGTCACGTCGTCTGAAAAGCCACCAAAACTGTCTCTTGAGGAGACGGTTTCCATGCATGTGTGACACTTGTCCAACATGCAGAAACTCACCCCCTGATCCTACGGTTTATAAATTGATTTGACCATTCTTACCCCAGACCAACAATTTTGTTAAAACCAACCCCATTCCCATAATTTTTTTTTAAAAGTTACCCCAATTCAGCCAAAAATCCTTTGTGTTGTGCCTTTGTGGACACTCACCGGGCTTGGGCTTTCAATCTTATATTATTTTTTATAAATATCAAGTGACCTGGGATATTTATACTTGAGTTTCTAAAAGTCTTAACCAACTCAATACACGAGTAGTTCAGGCATCATGAATCATTAAAGAGAAATGAGATGTGATATTGCCTAGGAACGAATTATAGAAACCGAGGATATATTAGAAGAGGTTTAATTACGAGCCTTGGGATGAGAGGGTGTGAAAAGGTGTTTCAGGTGACCTGTGTTCGCTCCTTTGTCGGGTACTTTCACAATAAAAACCTTCTCAATCTGACTAGTCTCTAAGTGTTTCCATGTCAGTTGAGTTGTTCATATGCCATGAAGGCATTAATGTTATTATTATCTGGAATTATAGAACAGTGTAAACTCCTGGTTGGCCCAGTGCAAATTAAAACTTTAAGGGCCCATATGCATAAACTGAATGAGATAGTAGTATTAAAAGCATTTCATAACATTCATGTGATTGTGACATTCTATATGGGTGGTTGTGAATGAAAATATAATTGTTATGTATGTGGAAACCCTATATTTATAATTGATTTTATATGAGATTATGGCTGATATTATTATATTAGTTTGTGAAAACTCTTATGCTTATGTCTTATCTGTAAGATATTATATTTTGTTTCTCACTCCTTCTTGTTTGAATTTCTGTGTCCAAAATATATGTTATGTGATATATAGCTAGCAGTCCAAGATGGAAGAACATGTAATTACAAGAGGGTAAAATGGTCTCATCCTCAATCAGATAGATGTAGAGATGACAAGAGTAAGATTCCAAAACTCGATGATTCAAGGACTAGAAAATAATTAGTCACAGTTGTAGTAGAGGTATAGTTTAGTTTTACTTTACCTTTTTACAATATCAAGTTAGATAATTGTAACAAGGTAATGGTTAAACTTTGATAAACTTTATCATTCGAATATAATACTGTAATCTTTTATCACTTATGATTTCTATAAATTTATTTTGTCATTATAGACAAATATTGAAAGACAATTTTTTTTTTACTTTCAAAATCAGATGTATATACGTCCTTCTATACGTGAGATAAGAAATGATATATATATATATATATATATACATCTTTCTAAAGTTTTTAAAAACAATAACAATATACATATCTCATGTATATAATGGGGTGTTACAGTTATAATGGAGTTCAATTTTCACAAGCTGTTAAGTAATAACATTAATAGTGATGAGAGTGAAATAAACTAAACCAATGAGCTACGTTTTACTCTACCATCATAATAAAATGAACATGAAAATTTAACGGAATGAGCGATTAAGACAGATAAGCGAGTTGGAGTTCATGCCTTCTTTTCTCATATGTATACACTTACATGATAACTGAGAAACTACTTATCCTCGGGCAAGGATAAGGAGCGATTAAGAGTACCGTTTGTTACCCTACTTAAGGGTAATTCACTTGCTTAAAGTTAAATAGCCTAAATGGTTATTGAACGCTTTAATAGTTTGTCTTATAGTGCACGCTATCATCTTATGTGGGGGAAGCATTGTTATCAAAACCGAACCGGTTCGGCCGGTCCGATCGGTTGAACCGTGAACCGTTTAGGTGACCGGTCCAAGTCAATTCCTTAATACTATCTGTTCAACCTCGGTTGAACCCCGGTTTTAGTACGGTTTTCATGAACCGGAGCCTTCACCGATTCAATGACCGGTCCGGTTCTGAAAACATTGGGGAGAATGATGATTGTAAAATTATTTATTATTTGGATTCCTTTTATTTCTCAAGCGAAAAATATAACTTTAAATTATAGAATTGAATTTCTACATATGTCCATATCTCTATGGCTTTATGAGATGATGAAAACTTTGTTGATAAAACATTTTCAATTATTGCAAATTTCCAATAACTTTAGGAGAGAAGAAGACATTCACTTGCAATTTGATTTTTTTTAAACCTACTTCGGTAGTTATGTTCTTAGGTGAAAAACATATAAGATTCAGAGAGAAATAAGTAAAGTTGAAAATAAAACTTATGAATTGTTGAAGGTGATAATTTTGTAAGTTAATTCTATTTAATTTGTTATGACTTAAGACATGACATGATTTTCTATAATTTACGGAGATCTAAACATGTTTTTAGTCCATGTAAAATAAAGAGTGAAAATAATTATTACTTAGATATGTTTTAGTCCGTGTAATTATATAAATTTTGTTTTTGATTCTTATAAAATATGCAAGTTTTATTTTTATGTCCTTAATTATATATTGATGTGAACTCCAAGTGATATGCTGACATGAATCGCATAAACTCCAAGTGGGACTTTATTATGTGATGGAAGACTAGCTTTTAAAGTCAAGTCTCTTTAGTGTGGGTCATAATATTGTTTGCCAAAAGTTATACAAAATCAAAGTGACAGAATGAAATGAAGCTCTTGATTGGTTCTGTTTCATGCCCCCGAATTAAGAGAACTATTATATGTAATGAGTCGAAATAAAATTCAACAGACCCAGAAAAGGAAAAGGGGTGGAAATTCAGAGTGTAGAAAATGGTGTGAGGAAAGCTAAATGTGAATAAACCGTAGTTATTGACCGGATTTATATAAAGAAATAGTTTAGAAACTCTGTGATATTAGATACAGATTATCAATGTTTTTTTTTGTTATGCATGATATTATATCTTATTATATTATTTATATAATAATTTTAAATATACAACACGATTATATATTGCTTGAAGGATACAGAGAGTTTGAATTTATAAATTGATTAAGAACTTACACAATATTGATTATTTTTATGAGAGTTTAAATTATAAATTTAATTATAAAATTTATTGAAATAAATTAAAAATAATTATTTTAATAGGCTAATAAAAAAAGTCTTAAGTTATTTTTATAGTTAATTTGCTGCTATATATGTTTAGCAAATATATCCATGATAATCCTAAAAATTTTACAATATTAAAATAACTTGAAATGATGTTATACCTTAGGTTAATTCATCTTAATTTTCACGTGTAATAAAAATTTTATTAATTGATATTGATATTAATTCTATAAGAATGTAAATATTTATTTATGTATTTTGAATAAAAACATACTTTTCTAACTACGATAATAATATATTTTAATGTCAAATTTTAATTCTTAGTTTGTAGTGATTTTAATCATAGAAAACTTTGTCATCATGCATGAACACTACTTTAGTATCATTCTATATCGTACGATACATACAACAGTCGCGTATATGTATTTTTTTAAAAATGACCCAATTGTGTAATAAACTTTAAGAAAAAGCTATATATATATATATATCCTATTTCCTACCCATCAAAGACTATAATAGACTATTGTTTATAATGATATAGTCTCCCCTATCTTGTTCCATTCACTATTACAAGTGTCAATTTCAACATTGTACCTCATTAAATATTTTGGCTTATATAAAACAAATAAATAAATAAATAATGCACTTTTAATTAATTATCAAGTAAAACGTTTTCTTAAGGGTTTTCTATTTTATCATATTTAGCATGATGGGTACTGAATACACATGGAATACAAACAACGAATCTCATCCAAAAAAAAAATAAAACATATATACTTGTTATTATTATGGTAGCATATGATAAGTGAAACTGTAAAAATTACATACACAATGTCTTAAATTTAAAATTTTATTTAAGTGATATTAAATTGTTCACTACTAGAAATAACCTCATTGGATGTTAGTATACATTTTTATGATATAGATTTTTTGAAAAAATTTATTCGATAAAGACTCAACATGAGGAAGTTAGGTGAAAATTTAAAATATTACTATCTACAGAGTTTTAGTAGTCCCGTCTTGCAAGTCGTGCTTGCTATTGGTTATTACTTGTTTGCTTTCTTGGTTATTCATTATTATGTGAAGTGACGCCCCACTCCATAGCCATGATATGAGACCTTACTTGCTTATAAATTCCCTTTTTATTCCACAACCATCCATCCTACTTTCTGTGTTAACAAACTATTTTGGAACACCTCATGGGGAGGCTTTCATTTGCTTTGGTAACTGTGATTCTTTTCCATTTTGCTTCACACACTTGTTCACTTCCCTCATGCAAACAGCATGAAGCCTCTGCCTTGCTTGAATTTATAAACTCTTTTAATAATACATCTCCTCTCACTTGGCAGAATGGTACGAATTGCTGTTATTGGGATGGGGTCATTTGTGACTACTTCTCAGGCCACGTCCATGACTTAAACCTTAGCTACAGTGGCCTTCATGGTCGTTTTCATCCCAACAACACTCTATTCCAACTCACTCATCTTTGGTCACTCAACCTTGCTGGCAACTATTTCAGTGGTGAGGTTCCATTATCACTTTCAAATCTTCAAGATCTCACTTATTTGAGTCTCAATGACAACAACTTTAGTGGTGAGATCCCATCATTCTTTCCAAAAGGTCTTTCTTTCTTAGATTTATCTAATAACAATCTACAAGGTAGTATCCCAAAGTCATTATTTGATCTACAAGATCTAAATTTCTTGAAACTCTCATCAAACAACTTGAGTGGCCTTGTACCTTTTCACAAATTTTCAGAGCTCTATTATTTGGACACTCTTGACCTTTCTCATAACAAACATTTATTTCTTAATTTTGACAATGAGTCTGACTACACCTTCCCCCATCTCTATGATTTATATTTATCTTCTTGCAATATCAATAAATTCCCAAAATTCCTTAAGAGGCTCAACTACCTTGAATATTTAGATCTATCTAACAACCAAATTCATGGAAGGATTCCAAAATGGTTTAATAATACAGGGAAAGACAATTTAGCTTATTTGGACCTTTCTCGAAACCTTCTAACATCAGTTGGAGATCTCTCACTCTCTTGGAAGGGAATTCCTTTCATTGATTTAAGTTTCAACTCATTGGAAGGAGATATTCCGATTCCCCCATTTTCTATTAGATTCTTTTCAGTCTCAAATAACAAATTGACAGGAGACATTCCTTCAAGAATTTGCAAAGCAAGCTCCCTTGTAGTACTCAACTTGTCCCACAATAACTTGACTGGAAAGCTTCCACAATGCCTTGGAGTCCTTCCTTACCTTTCAATTTTAGATCTGCAAAGAAATAACGTTTCTGGAACCATACCTAAAAACTATTTTGGGATAAAAGCATTAGAGACTATGAATTTCAATGGCAATCGATTGATGGGGCCATTACCTCGGCATATGGCCAAATGTAGGAAACTAAGAGTTCTTGACCTTGGAGAAAATCATATACAAGATACATTTCCCAGCTGGTTAGAGTCCCTTGAAGAGCTCCAAGTCCTTGTTCTACGCGACAATAATTTTTATGGCACCATCAACAATTTGAAACGCAACAACACTTTTCCCAAGTTGAGGATTTTTGACATCTCCAACAATAATTTTACTGGCCCATTGCCAACAACAAACCTCAGAAATTTAAAGGGAATGATGACTGTCGATGGTGGTTTGCATTATCTGAATAATAATGATGCTGATGGGACTCTTTATTCAGAAAGGTATGATGATTCTGTGGTGGTGACAATGAAAGGAAGCATTGTTGAGCTAGAGAGGATCTTAACTATTTTGGCAACTATTGATTTATCAAATAACAAATTTGAAGGGATGATTCCAGAAGTCATTGGAGAGTTGAAGTCACTGATAGGATTGAACCTTTCCCATAATAAAATCACTGGTTCTATTCCACAATCCTTTGGTAGTTTAAAAAATGTGGAATGGTTAGACCTTTCCTCAAACATGCTCGAGAGTAAGATTCCCGAGGCCCTGACTAATCTAGGATTTCTTTCTTTCTTAAACCTTTCACAAAACCACCTGGAAGGGATGATACCTGCAGGTAAACAATTCGATACATTTCAAAATGGTTCCTATTTGGGAAATCCGGGCCTATGTGGGTTACCTTTGTCAAAATCATGCCACGAAGGTGAGAAACTACCAAAAGACTCATCTAGAAACCATGAAGAAGAATTTGGATTTGGTTGGGAAGTCGTAGCCATAGGATATGCATGCGGATTGTTATTTGGGATGCTCTTGGGATTTCTTGTATTTTTAATTGGGAAACCGCTATGGATAATCAATCTTGTTGAAGATGTTTCTAATTCAAGAATCAGAGAGAAGATCTACAAATCTGTTGTAAATTTGAGATTGCTAAATGGAGTTTAAGAGTTGGTTCAACCATGCACGGATTTAACTAGGCATATCATGTAAGTGAAATATATACAGTGTTTTATATTTTACAGGTTGGATATTAAATTTGCTGAAATTTGATTGTGATAACTAATTTGATATTTGGTGCTTTCTTGTAGATGAAGCTCAAGCCGTAGTCATCTTTACATATATGTGTTTCCTCCTTGATCTTTTCCATTGGTATCAGTCTTTGTTATTGAGGGCCATTTTTCTTAAGGTTAGTAATTAGTGTATTGATCTTTCATTTGACAAAAAAAAATGTGATGAAAGCTTGATAAAGTTGAAGACAGTTTTCTGTGATGTGTAATGAGATATCATTGTTGTTTAAGATTAACTAGTTGTTTGTGTTGAATTTCCACAATTTTTTTACATGGAATTTCTATTCTTTCTCTGCGAATGATATGAAAATCAAACTTGTAATTATGCAAACCTGCAAGCAGTAAACAAAAGTGCTCATCTCTTGTTTATCACACAACATACATCTCCTGTCAGGAAAAATCACCAATAAAAAACTTAATAAAAAAATATGATTTGTTTTTACCTTACAAAAAAGTTGATGGAAGAGGCACAAGATGAGGTAAGAAGTGTGTTTGATAGGCAGGGATATGTTGATGAGACAAAATTGATTCTTGGGATGAGTTTACATTTTAGCCAACTGATGTGTTATACTTTACTACTATATATATGAACACTTTGTATTATTCCACAACGTTTTTAAATTATTACATGATCTGTTAATTTTGATTTTCTATACCGTTTATAATAAGAGAAATTCTAATTAATATGTTATAATTTATGAAAACAGAAAGCTATACAAAATTTGTATCAGATGAAAATTGTGTTATAGGCAGAAATAGGTCTTACAGTGTAAGTGTTTACGAATATTCAACAACACTTTTTTTTTTGGTCATCTTTCAACAACACTTTGAAAGAGGAGTTGAACATCCAATTGCATGAACACTTTACACACACAAATTACGTCTGTGTTGTGCCTTTGTGGACACTCACCGGGCTTGGGCTTTCAATCTTATATTATATTATTTTTTATAAATATACCTAAGGTGAGGTGACACTCTTATAGAATAGGTCTGGTAGATTACCCAAAAAATTCTTTGGACCAAAAAATAATAAATAGATCCGGTTCCACCAATCGAGAGCACAATTTGAAAGTGTCAGTTTAATAATTAATTAGGAAAACAGAATTGTAAAAATAAAAAAATTAATTATTAATATTGATTATTTATGTAATTTAAAATGGTTAAAATTTCATTCAACTAACAAATTATTTTTTGTATCAAACAACTACAAAGTCCATTAGTCCAACTACATCAATATATCTTGTCCTTTAAAAAACGCTTATATTCAATATTTTTTATTGTCAATTCAAAAAAAAATGCCATTGCGAAAAAATAATATAAATAAAGGAATATGAAAATTCATCATCCATGATATCTATGCAAACAAAATGAAAAGAAAACGAAGCATTAGTTGTCTATTGTTGCATTTTTAATTTTTTAATTTTCTTTTGTATTCCTAGTATGATAGATAGATCAACCCATCAAGTCCATTCCAATTGGGTGGGTTGTATTGGTTTGATGGGTCTAAAACCTACTGTTATATGTTAACAAATTAAGCAAACTAATATTAAAGTCCTATAGTCCACTTTACCATACCAAATTATCGAAGGTCTTCAATATTAATTTGTAGGGTGGAAATTTGAGTCCCTTTCTGAAGATTGGATGTTACTTTTCTTTACATATTATAATAATTGTTTTTGAAATTATAATAATTTTTAATTTTAATCCTTATAAAAATTTTATCTGATTTCAATCACTAAAATAATTTTAAAAAAACATGTGATGTTATTATTTTTTTCATTTAAACAGGAACACAAGTAAAATCATACTGTCATTTTTGTTAAATATGAGGCCTAAAAGCAAATAAAAAATTTTCAAGTGACTAGAATAAAATTCTTGATATTTTCATGGATGAATAATTTATTTAAGTCTTCTACAGTATTTATCTTGTTCTCTTTGAGAAAAATCTCACACACATCTAAAATAATACTACAGGCGTTTTATTAAATGGGTATATTTTCTGCAAACTGAAAACATTTTTTTAGGCTTAATGTATGTTTGTTATAGCATTGAATAATTGTAATTGTTACTGTATTAAATAATTTGATCAATGGCTGCAAATGCTAAATCATCTCAGGCTTAGTGTTATTCTTTTTCTATTTCCCCGATCGATTTCATAATAAATCCGATCTGACTATTAATCGCACTTAGCATGGTGCATCCATCCTTCTTAATTTATCTTAAATGTGTTAGTTCTGAAGAATGAAGATTTGTTATGGTTAATAGTCATTGTAATTGAAACATGTAATGTTCATTAAGGGTTTATACAACCATACACAGAAAATTAAGATATCTACATGTTGGAAACTACACAGCACTAATCCAGAAAGGAGAAAAGGAAGAAATGGAAGGGAAAAGAGAAATACTTGCTCAAATAAGTGACTCTTTTTATAGGCTTGATGGTATCAAAACAGATAGGAAAAAATTAATGACACTAATTGGTAGAAGTGAAACGGCTAGAAACAATTATGGCTAAGCATAATGGAATGATGATCATTCTTGTTATTAATATTGTGCCTCATAACCAAAAAAAAACAGGAAAACAGTTTTCTTCCAAATTTATGGACCTATACTTATCTAGCGAGGAATGTGCGTGATAGAATTGATTGATGATCTTATTCGTTAACCTTCTATCCAAATTAACTAAAATATATGAAGATATAATTAAGAAATAGAGTTTTCAATTATGACTCAAAAAATTAAGAAATGTCAAAATCGAATAAAACCATTATTCCATCTAAATGTACATTGGTTACCAAAAAACTAAATGTACATCCAATTCAAAGCTTCACTAGGGGTCCGTTTGATATACAGTTGAAGAAATAAAGTTATAAAAATAAAAAAATTTAAAAGTTAATATTAATTCTTTACGTCATTCAAGATAATTAAATGATCATAGGATTCGAGAAACCAAACCCCCTATTTTTAAGTAGTTTCATGAAATCTCTGCAAGCAATAAACAAAAGTGGTGCGGGTACGCGCTCTTCTCTTGTTTATCACATAACACACATCTTCTATTAGGAAAAATCACCAATAAGAAAACTTAATAAAAAAAACATGATTTGTTTTTACCTTATAAAAATGTTGATGGAAGAGGCACAAGATGAGGTAAGAAGTGTGTTTAATAGCCAGGGATATGTTGTGTTAGGAACAAAAGCAAATAAAAAGGAAGAGAGAGAAAGAAACAATATAAGAATTTTACGTGGTTCAATACATAGTGTGTGTACCTACATCCACGGCTACACTAGGAAGTGTTTATATTTTGGTGTGTTTAAAAGCTTTACAAAGTGTTACTTATATAGTAATATAAAAGGCATAGGTCCCTTAAGAATTTTCAATGTGGGACTAATTAAACTACATTGTTTCTAACAATTCTCCCACTTGGGATTTAATTACAGTCCTTGTAAAACAATAAGCCTATCTGCACTTTCACCTAGTGTAGCGCCTTTATCATTAATTATCCTTGAAGGCTAATTGAGGCAATGCAAAGCTTCAACTTGTCAGTTGTGATAGTCTTGGTCAACTTATCAATTGGATTCTCTGATTCAGAGATCTTCAACAAAGACAAATCTTCATCACTTATCAAGCCTCTGATAAAGTGATACTTCAATTCAATGTGCTTGCATCTTGAATGAAGAACTGGATTTTTAACAAGACATATAGCACTCTAACTATCACTGAACAATGGAGAATCATCCCGTTCCTTCCCCAAATCTTTGAGAAAGTTCTTCAGCCATAACATCTCCTTGGCTGCTTCGGAGATAGCCACATACTCAGCTTCAGTGGTTGAGAGAGCAACTCTTCCTTGAAGTTTAGACTTCCAGCTAACAGCAGTACCACCCAAAGTAAAAATGTAACATGTGGTGTTTTTTCTACTATCTGAATCTCCTCCTAGATCTGCATTAGAAAATCCCTGTAAAGTGAGATTATTTTTTCTAAAACACAAACACATATGTGATGTACCCTTCAGATATCTTAATATCCACTTTGCAGATTCCCAATGCTCCTTTCTAGGATTGGATAGGTACCTACTCATAACTCCCATTGCATGTGCTATGTTAGGTCTAGTGCAAACCATAGCGTACATCAGGCTCCCTACTACAGACGCGTATGGTACTTTAGGCATGTAACTTTCTTCTTCATCTATCTGAGAACATTGCTACTTTGAAAGTTTTAAGTGAGTTCCCAAAGAGGTGTTCGTAGTCTTGGCATCTCCAACATTAAACCTGTCAAGCAATTTTTCTATATATTTCTCCTGGGACAGTTTCAAGATACCTTCTAGTCTATTTCTGAAGATTCTCATACCAAGAATTTGTTTAGCTGGACCCAGATCCTTCATATCAAAGTTGTCTGCCAACTGCTATTTTAGCCTGTTGATTTGTCATACTAGACCCTGCAATTAGCATGTCATCAATATATAAAGCAAGGATAATATAACTGTCATCATATTTCTTAACATAACAGTAATGATCTTCTTCACATCTATGAAATCTTGAGTTAGTTATAAACTCATTAAACTTCTTGTATCACTGTCTCGGTGCTTGTTTCAAGCCATACAAGCTCTTATAAAGCTTGCATACAAGATCCTCCTTGCCTTGCTCTTCAAAACCTTCTGGTTATGTCATAAAGATATCTTCTTCCAAATCCCCATGTAGGAATGCAGTTTTGACATCTAACTGCTCCAAATGAAGACTCTCTACAGCTAATACTCAAGATAACTCTGATGGTGGTCATCTTGACAACAGGAGAGAAGATCTTTGTGAAGTCAATTTCTTGTTTATACTGAAATCCTTTCAGTACGAGTCTCGCCTTATATCTTCTATTTCCATCAGATTCTTCCTTTATCCTATAAACACATTTATTCTGTAGTGTCTTCTTTTCTTTTGGTAGCTTAGTCATAGACCAAGTCTTGTTTCTCTAAAGGGATTTTATTTCATCTTCCATTGCTAGTTCCCACTTAATCGGGTCACTGTCCTATATGGCCTCAACAAAGTACTCTAGCTCACCAGCATCAGTCAATAATAAATAATGCAAGTAAAGGGAATACCTCTGTCGTGCCACTTTCATTCTGCTAGATCTTCTCAACTGGGTGTCAGGAGTTTCTGACGTTGTTATGGGTTTTGATTCTGACTTAAGATCCACTTCTAGATCACTTTCTGGAATTTCTTCCAATGCTACTTTCTCATAAAGTTCTAACTTCTTATTTGCACACATGGATTCTGTAGACCTATCCTTATAGAACATGTTTTCATTAAATGTGACATTTTTGCTTCTGATAATTTTCTTGTTTTGGTCATCCCAAAACTTGTAGCCATACATGTCAGATCCATAGCTAATGAAATAACATATTCTTGTTTTAGGATCCTGTTTATCTCTGTTATTAGAGTCTACAAGAATATATAAGGCACAACCAAAAACTTTCAAATGTGAAAGGTTTACCTCCTTTCCAAACCATACTTCTTCAGGCAATTGATAATCCAAAGGAACTGATGGTCCTCTATTTATGAGGTAGGCTGATGTGTTTATTGCATCTGTCCAAAACACCTTAAGCAGTCCAGACTAGATCCTCATACATCTATCTCTATCATTCAGGGTTCTATTCATTCTTTCTACTATACCATTTTTCTCTGGTGTTCCTGGTATAGTCTTAATCATTTTGATCCTATTTTCTGAACAATAATCTTTGAATTCCTGGCTATTATACTCTCTACTATTATCAAATTTTAGACTCTTAACCTTTAAAACTGTTTGAGTTTCAACTTCTATTTTCTATTTTTTGAACACAAAAAACACATCAGATTTATTTTTTTAAAAATGGACTCATACCTTTCTTGTAGAGTCATCAATAAAAATGACATAATAGTGTGAGCCTCCAAGGAATTTTACTAGAGCTGGCCCTCAAACATCTGTATGTACCAGTTCTAGCTTTTCAACTTTGGATGTCTTTCCTGACTTTAAGAAACTAACCTTTTTCTGCTTTCCAAAGATACAATGTTTATAAACACCAGCATCAACATGTTTCAAGCTAAATAACTTACCTTTTGACACCATGAGCTTCAATCCTTTTTTACTCACTTGTCCCAGTCTTTGATGCCATAAAGAGGAACTGTTGGCAGCTTCAGTGACTACTACCATATCCTCATCTGTAACCATGTAGATAGATCCTCGTTTCTTCCACGAGCAATAACCAGATTGCCTTTTGTTACCTTCCAAGTTCCATCTCTAAAAGTAGTATGTGTCCCCCATATCATCCAACTGCCTTATAGATATTAAGTTTCTCTTTAAGATAGGGATATGTCTAATATTATGCAATGTCCATAGGGTCCCACCAGAGGTTTTGATGTCAATATCACCTCTTTCCATAATGTCAAGAGATTTTTCATCTACAAGGTAAACATTCCCAAACTTTCCAGAAATATAGTTAAATAATAGTTCTAAAGAAGGTGTAGTGTAGAATGACGCACCCAAGTCCATAATCCATGAGTGGACTATCTAAACTATAAATTAATGCATCTGTAATTTCATCAGTTACTACGTTTATGGATTTATCATCATCATCCCACTTCTTGTTTTTGTTCTTCCTCTTTGGAGCTTTGCATTGATTGGTAAAGTTACCTCTTTTGTCACAATTCCAACAAATGATGTCATTTTGGACTTTGGTTTGTCTTTTCCCTTTGGACATTGATCTGCCTCGGCCTTGATTCTGACCCTTCTAGTTATTCCTTCCTCTGTTTTCAGTATTCAGTGTTGAACTAAAAGAAGAAGTAGTAGATTCTCCAAAGTCCCTTCTGCGAACATTGAAACGCCCCGGCCGCTTTTCAGGAATGAATGACTCTCCCCACAGACCAACACCTGACCTTTCTAGTGTGCTTTGTCCTCAATCACACACTTCTCGAGAACTTCCCAGGAGGTCACCCATCCTAGAATTACTCCAAGTTAATTCCCCGTTGGAAGCCTGTCAGGAGCCGCTCCTAGTCCGTGCCTATGCACCGGTGATCACTCCCCGCCCTCAACAGTGCCAGGATGTCACATGCCCACCAGCTTCCGCCTGGTTCGTCCCCGAACCATACCATACTAGGAGAGGCTAGGCTCTGATACCACTGAAATGCCCCGGCCGCTTTTCAGGAATGAATGACTCTCCCCACAGACCAACACCTGACCTTTCTAGTGTGCTTTGTCCTCAATCACACACTTCCCAAGAACTTCCCAGGAGGTCACCCATCCCAGAATTACTTCAAGTTAAGCACGCTTAACTTTGGAGTTTTTAAGTGATAGGCCACCGAAAAGGCTAATGCATTTGTTGGTATAGGTAGTACGAGTTCATTTCTTTAAGCTATCCTCAGCTGTATAGTCCCATACCTATACATAGGGATGGCAAAATGGGCCTGGCCCGCAGGCCAGCCCGTTTGAGCCTTTAAAATAGGCCAGGCCGGGCCAACCTCCGGAGCCTGTTTTCCTAAATAAGCCCGACCCATTTTGGACCGTCAAAAAAGGGCCCCTGAAGGACCGGGCTGGCCCGTTGGGCCTGTTGTATTAAAATATATTTTATACTATTAATATATATATATAATGTTAAAAAAATAAAGTAACTTACTTAACGTTATTTTCTTTCTTTGAATGCTTCCTGTGTCGGCCCTAAATTGAAGACTGGAGCGTGACCATTTCCTTTTCTTTCTAAAAGTCAAATACGTTGCTTGCTCCCATTCCAGTGGAATACGTTGCTGGATCGGTGGAGTGGCTGATTTGCTTGCTGGCCCAATCAGCCAATCACAGTGGGACACACCAGGTTGAATGCAAGAATTTCCACGAGCAAGAGGAGCTGCTGGGAGTGCGTGACTTGTCCAATTCGGTGGTTCCACTCACACCACGTTGCTGCTGGGCGTGCGTGCGTGACTTATCCAGGAAAGAAAGGTAAGGTAAGTTTGTTAACAAATTGTTAACAATAATGCCTTTTAATTTTGTTGGCTGATTTAAAGATTTTGTACAACATGCTGTTAGTGGAACAATTATGTAGTGGTTTTAGTTTTCTTCAATTATGTAGTGGTAAATTTAAAAATTATTTAGTAACATAATAAATAATTTTAAGTATTTAATTTGGTTGCAATTTTGATGATTTTATTGTTTTCATTTAATGAAATAAATTAGATTAATTATAAAACCATTGCTTTAGATAGGTGAAATCTAATATTTATTTCTAATTTTACTTAAAAAATATTTAAAAATAGTTTAAATTTAAAATTTTAAAAAAACATGTATAATTCTATAATTCCCTTTAAAAAATGGCTTGGCCCATTTTGGCCCGTTTTAGCCCGCGGGCCACATAGAATATGGGCCGGGCCTATGTTTTTGGCCCGTTTTCATATTCTGGCCTGGCCCGGCCCGTTTTTGGACGGGCCTATACGGGCCCTGGCCCGGCCTGGCCCGTTGGCCCGTTTTGCCACCCCTACCTATACAGTCTTTAGATCCTTCTCATTCTTGTATGTATTCGGTTCGTTCATGTGTCCCTCAACAGCGTCGGGATGTCACAAACATCTTTGCTTAAGATTAAGTCACAGATGTCATCAAGCTTCAACTTGGTATTTCTAGCAAAGCTGCTAACTGCAGTAACTATTGTACTCTAACTATCCGGCAGAGATGATAGTAGGATCAATGTTTTCTCTTTATCTTCAAAGGTCATCTACACTGATGCCAACTGGGTAAGGATTGTATTAAATTCATTAATATGATGAGTTACAAAATTACCTTCACCCATTCTGAGAATGACTAGTTGACGTATCAAATATACTTTATTGGTTGCTGATGGCTTTTTGTACATGTTTGACAATGACTTCATCAAACTCACAGCTGTCTTCTCATTTACAATGTTGAACGTAACATTCTTTGATAGTGTCAGTCAGATCACACCAAGAGTGTACCGGTCTAGAAACTCCAATTATGCGTGCTTCATGTCGTCTGGCTTCTTCCTTGTTAAGAGTTGATACAACTTCTTATGATACAGATAGTCCTCCATCTATATTTTCTAGTATCTGAAGTCTTACCATCGAACTTCTCAATCTTTACCTGTAACATCCTATTTTCATCACAAATAGGAAATAGATATTAATATATATTTCTTAAAAAAATACTTACTATAAGTTAGTTTATTATTATTTTTTTAAAAATTTTGGTATTTATATTTTTATTATTTGTTTTTTTAAAATGATAATAATAAAAAAATGAAAATATTTCTAAATGAGAATTTTAAAGTGACTATATTAAGAATTTTTAATATCCTTATTATTCACCATTTTTATTTTATGTGGTTATATTTTTGTTTTTTTTACATACTTAAGTTTTAACTCTTATTAGAATTTTAAAATAAAATTTTGAAGGAATTAGACTATGGTTCTTTTGAACTTTTTGATCTACATAATATTTATGATTTTCTGGAATTTTTTGAAAATTTTGAATTATTTTAATAAAATAATATATTTTAAATAATTTTAAATTCATATAAAGTTGCTTAAAATTAAAAATATTTACAAGAATGTAAAGTTAAATTATAAGAAAATTTTCTAAAATCCATTTCAAGTAGACTTATCTAAAAATTATCGGTTTGAGAAAAATCTTGATTTTTTCTAATCGTTAAAAAATTAGAAACGTATCAATAATTTTTTATTAACAGAAAATTTTAGATTTTTAAAATTTCAGCTTTATATTACTTATTATAAAATTAGTGAGGACTGATATAATATCGCTAAATTTCAAAAAGGACTCATTTTGAATATTTAAAATATACCGAGTGAAGGGTTACTATTTGACTTAATAATTTTGCCGACAATTACTATGCAAATCACTGTGCATGTATGAAATTTTCAAAAGATGCACAGTAACCTGGAATAAAAAATTCAAAAATGCATAGTACTTTTATATTAAAATAATGGAATGCATAGTAAATTTTTTTTCCTATAAATACCGAAGGATTTTTTCTTTAGAATTCATAATTTCAGATTAAGTTTTCTTAATATAGTAGTGCTAGTGAGATAGTGGTGGAAGTGAGAGAGAGAAGAAAAGTTTTTAGAGAAGGTTCTGCCAAAATCCTAAGGTAAGAATACTTCTCTTTTATATTTTTTGGGTTATTTTCATATCGTTTTTAGAAATCTGTTATTATACTGAAAATAATATTATTTTAAGTTACTATTCTGTATAGTAAAATACTATTTCGATAGTAAATTACTATTTCAATAGTAAATTACTATTCAAATAGTAAATTACTATTTACTATTACTATTTACCTTTACTGTTACTATTTACCTTTACTATTCACGTTTTACTATTTACCATTACTATTCACGTTTTACTATTTACCGTTACTATTCACGATTTACTATTTACCGTTACTATTCACGTTTTACTATTTACTGTTACTATTTACTATTACTATTCACTATTCACTATTCACTATTCAACATTTACCATTTTTATTTTAAGTAGTAATCTTACTTTTCATCTTGTAATTATATTAAAATGAAATTGGTATGTTTTAGAACTCGGAGACGAGGCGCGCATGGATTTTCAATAACGAATCGGTATACAACAGGTAAGGGGGAGTGAGATAAGAATATAATATGAAAGACATAAGAATAAAGGGAGAAGTCCCCTACTCCTTTTAAATTTAATAATATTATTATTTTAAAGTAATAACTTCTCAACTTAAAATTTATAATAAATTTAATATATTGTGTAACTTATTCTGAAATATCTATACATAGATCTGAATTATTATAACTTATATGGACTGAACTAAACCTATGCAAGGACTTGGATTTTTATATCCTATATGGATCGAACTAAACCTATGCAAGGACTTGGACTATTATGACCTGTCTAAACTGAACTATACCTATGCGAAGACTGGATATATGGACTTATATAGACCTGTGCGAGGAATGGACTATAAGGACTCAAAATCAAATCTACTAATTTAAATAACCATTAAAAATTTGAATTATATTTATAAGCGATATTTAGTTGATTTGACTTGATTATAATTAATTATATTTGATTTCGATTAATGATATTGTGATTTATAATATTAGATTGTGATTAATAATATGCAATTATGATTGATGATATTTGATTGTGATTGATGAGATTACTATACTTAATTGTGGTTGATGAATGATTGATGACCTTGTGATATGAAGTTTGAGCATATAGCAAGCATGACGGAAAGTTAAAACTCAGTAAGAATTTTCTTACCTTACTCTTTAAATTTTTATTCCAAGAGAAAGTATTTTATAATTATTTTAGTCTTTTATTTCTTCTTAGAAATAATTTTTATTAACTTTATTTTTAATTTCTATAATAAAATCTAGTATTAGAAAGAAGCTATTTTATGAAAATCAGAGGTTGAGATAATTAATTCTTGAATTAAAGAAAATTTTTTTATAGTTTTAAGTATTCTTAGTTAATGATTTTAAATTATTTTCTTTAGAAATTAGAAGTTTAAAGTAAATTATTTTGGTTTTCCCCAACGAAATAACTAAAGAATATTTTGTGGAGATTTCAAAAACTCAATCTAGTTAAGATTCAAATTGAGAAAGATTATGTAAATATATGAAGATTTTTAAGAGAAAGCTTTGAGATATTTAAGGCTTGGAAACTCAATTTTGGTAAGATCTGAATTTGAAGACTGTACTAAATTATTTCAGTATAACAGAAGTTCAAAGAAGAACTTATGGAAATGTACAGTTTATTGTGATGATTTTGTGAACCTTTATGGTATTTAATAATTGAGTTTCTAAAAGCCTTAACCAACTAAATATACGAGTAGTTCATGCATCATGAATCATTAAAGAGAAATGAGATGTGATATTGCCTGGGGACGGATTATAGAAACCGAGGATACATTAGAGGAGGCTTAATTGCGAGCCTTGGGATGAGAGAGTGTGAAAGGGTGCTTCAGGTGACCTGGGGTCGCTCCCTGGTGCCGGGTACTTTCACAATAAAAACTTTCTCAGTCTGACTAGTCTCTAAGTGTTTCCACGCCAGTTGAGCTGTTCATATGCCATGAAGGCATTTATGTTATTATTATCCAGAATTTATGAAACAGTGTAAACTCCTGGTTGGCCCAGTGCAAACTAAAACTTTAAGGGCCCACATGCATAAACTGAATGAGATAGTAGCATAAGCATTACATAACATTCATGTGATTGTGACATTCTATATGGATGGTTATGAATGAAAATATAAGTGTTATGTATGTGGAAACCCTATATTCATAATTGATTGTATATGAGATTATGACAGATATTACTATATTAGTTTGTGAAAACCCTTATGCTTATGTCTTATCTGTAATATATTATATTTTGTTTCTCACTCCTTCTTGTTTGAATTTTTGTGTCCAAAATATATGTTATATGATATATAGCTAGCAGCCCAAGATGGAAGGATATGTAATTACAAGAGGATAAAGTGGTCTCATCCTCAATCGATTAGATGAAGAGATATGACAAGAGTAGGATTCAAAAACTCGATGGTTCAAGGACTAGGAAATGATTGTTCACATTTGTAGTAGAGGTATAGTTTAGTTTTATTTTGCCTTATTACAATATCAAGTAGATAATTGTAACAAGGTAAAGGTTAAACTTTGATAAACTCTTTTATTCGGATATAATATTGTAATGATTTATCACTTATGATTTCTATAAATTATTTTGTCATTATGGACAAATATTGAAAGACAATTTTTTTTTACTTTCAATATTCAAAGGAAATCAGATGTATATACGTCCTTGTATACACGAGATAAAGAGTGATAAATATGCATATCTTTCTAAAAAAAAAATTTATCTCGTGTATATAAGGGGGTGTTACATTACCTTTCTATCTTCTAGTGCCATTGCCCCTGTTGCTTTCTCTAAACTAAGAAAGCTCCCACTATTTTCCCTAAACTAAGACTCCCGTGAAAAAACAAATCTTTTCTGATATGGAAGATCAAACAAGGCTGCAACCATAGAGCATACTAAGATATAGGCTCTTGATACCAATTGTTAGGAACAAAGCAATTGAAAAGAAAGAGAGAAAGAAATGACACAAGAATTTTACGTGGTTCAATACACAGTGTATGTACCTACATCCACGGCTACACTAGGAAGTATTTATATTTTGGTATTTTTAAAAGTTTTACAAGGTGTTACTTATATAGTAACATAAAAGGCATAGGTCCCTTAAGAATTTTCAATGTGGGACTAATTAAACTACATAGTTTCTAACAATGTTCATGACACAAAATTGCACCAATTGACTTTTTTAAAGTTCATTATCAAAGAGACTTTGAGGCTACACCCATCCGTGTCATTTTTACTTCCTAGCCAAAAGAGAGAAAAATGTCAAATCAATGGATATGAATTACCAACAAATACCAGGATTGGCAAATACCAGGATTGTTATCAATGCTTGGGCAATTGCAAGAGATCCCGATTATTGGGATGAGCCTGAGACTTTTAAACCAGAGAGATTTCTCAATAGCTCTATTGATTTTAAGAGCACAGATTTTGAATTTATTCCATTTGGTGCTAGAAGGAGAATATGTCCTGGTATTGTATTTGTCATGCCCAACATGGAGTTGCCACTTGCCCAATTGCTATACCATTTTGATTGGAAGCTTCCCAATGAAGAGCTTGGTATGAGTGAGTCATATATGTTGGGAACAAAAGCAACTAAAAGAAAAAGAGAGAGGGAGAGAAACGACACAAGAATTTTACGTGGTTCAGCACACAGTGTATGTACCTACATCCACGGCTACACTAGGAAGTGTTTATATTTTTTGTGTGTTTAAAAGTTTTACAAGGTGTTACCTATATAGTAACATAGAAGGCATAAGTCCCTTAAGATTTTTCAATGTGGGACTAATTAAACTACATAGTTTCTAACAATTCTCCCACTTGGAGTTTAATTACAGTCCTTGTAAAACAATAAGCTTATCTGCTCTTTCACCTAGTGTAGCGCCTTCATCATCAATTATCCTTGAAGGCCAGTTGAGGCCATGCAAAGCCTCAACTTGTCAGTTGTGACAGTCTTGGTTAACATATCAGCTGGATTCTCTGATCCTGAGATCTTCAACAAAGACAAATCTCCATCACTTATCAAGTCTTTGATAAAGTGATACTTCAATTCAATGTGCTTGCATCTTGAATGAAGGATTGGATTTTTCGTAAGACATATAGCACTCTGACTGTCACTGAACAATGGAGAATCATCTCGTTCCTTCCCCAAATCTTTGAGAAAGTTCTTCAGCCATAGCATCTCCTTGGCTGCTTCAGAGATAGCCACATACTCGGCTTCAGTGGTTGATAGAGCAACTCTTCCTTGGAGTTTAGACTTCCAGCTAACAGCAGTACCACCCAAGGTAAAAATGTAACCTGAAGTGCTTTTTCTACTATCCAAATCTCCTCCTAAATCTGCATCAGAAAATCCCTGTAAAATGAGATTGTTTCTTCTAAAACACAAACACATCTGTGATGTACCCTTCAGATATCTTAGTATCCACTTCACAGCTTCCCAATGCTCCTTTCCAGGATTGGATAGGTACCTACTCACAACTCCCACTGCATGTGCTATGTCAGGTCTGGTGCAAACCATAGCGTACATCAAGCTCCCTACTGCAGACGCATATGGTACTTTAGACATGTAACTTTCTTCTTCATCTATCTGAGAAGATTGCCGCTTTGAAAGTTTTAAGTGAGTTCCCAGAGGGGTATTCCTAGTCTTGGCATCTCCAACATTAAACCTGTCAAGCAACTTTTCTATATATTTCTCTTGGGACAATTTCAAAATGCCTTCTGGTTTGTTTCTGACGATTCTCATACCAAGAATTTGTTTAGCTGGACCAAGATCCTTCATCTCAAAGCTGTCTGCCAACTGTTGTTTCAGCCTATTGATTTCTGTCATACTAGACCCTGCAATTAGCATGTCGTCAACATATAAAGCAAGGATAATATAACTATCATCATATTTCTTAACATAACAGCAATGATCTTCTTCACATCTGTGAAATCTTGAGTTGGTCATAAACTCATTAAACTTCTTGTACCACTGTCTTGGTGCTTGTTTCAAGCCATACAAGCTCTTATGAAGTTTGCATACAAGATTCTCCTTGCCTTGCTCTTCAAAACCTTCTGGTTGTGTCATAAAGATGTCTTCTTCCAAATCTCCATGTAGGAATGCAGTTTTGACATCTAACTGCTCCAAATGAAGATTCTCTGCAGCTACAATACTCAAGATAACTCTGATGGTAGTCATCTTGACAACAGGAGAGAAGATCTCTGTGAAGTCAATTCCTTGTTTCTGATGAAATCCTTTCACTACGAGTCTCGCCTTGTATCTTCTGCTGCCGTCAGATTCTTCCTTTATCCTATAAACCCATTTATTTTGCAATGCCTTCTTTCCTTCTGGTAGCTTAGTCAAAGACCAAGTTCCGTTTCTCTGAAGGGATTTCATTTCATCCTCCATTGCTAGCTCTCACTTAATCGAGTCACTGCCCTGCAAGGCCTCAGCAAAGTACTCTGGCTCACCGATATCAGTTAATAACAAATAATGCAATGAAGGGGAATACCTCTGTCGTGGCACTCTCATTCTGCTAGATCTTCTCAACTGGGTATCAGTAGTTTCTGACGTTGTTATGGGTTCTGATTCTGACTCAGGCTCCACTTCTAGATCACTTTCTGAAATTTCTTCCAATGCTACTTTCTCAGAAAGTTCTAACTGTTTAGCTGCACACATGGATTCTGTAGACCTGTCCTTATAGAACATGTTTTCATTAAATGTGACATTCCTGCTTCTGATAATTTTCTTGTTTTGGTCATCCCAAAACCTGTAGCCATACATGTCAGATCCATAGCCAATGAAATAACATATTCTTGCTTTAGGATCCAGTTTATCTCTGTTATTAGAGTCTACAAGAATATATGAGACACAACCAAAGACTTTCAAATGTGAAAGGTTTACCTCCTTTCCAGACCATACTTCTTCGGGCAATTGATAATCCAAAGGAACTGATGGTCCTCTATTTATGAGGTAGGCTGCTGTGCTTATTGCATCTGCCCAAAACACCTTAGGCAGGGCAGACTGGATCCTCATGCATCTAGCTCTCTCATTCAGGGTTCTATTCATTCTTTCTGCCACACCATTTTGCTCTGGTGTTCCTGGTATAGTCTTGATCATTCTGATCCCATTTTCTGAACAGAAATCTTTGAATTCCTGGCTATCATACTCTCCACCATTATCAGATTTCAGACTCTTAACCTTTAAACCTGTCTGAGTTTCAACTTCTATTTTCCATTTTTTGAACACAGAAAACACATCAGATTTATTTTTCAGAAAATAGACCCATACCTTTCTTGTACAGTCATCAATGAAAGTGACATAATAGTGTAAGCCTCCAAGGGATTTTACTGGAGCTGGCCCCCAAACATCTGTATGCACCAGTTCTAGCCTTTCAACTTTGGATGTCTTTCCTGACTTTGAGAAGCTAACCTTTTTCTGCTTTCCAAAGATACAATGTTCACAAACACCAACATCAACATGTTTCAAGCTAGATAATTTACCTTTTGACACCATGAGCTTCATTCCTTTTTCACTCATGTGTCCCAGCCTTTGATGCCATAAAGAGGAACTGTTGGCAGCTTCAGTGACTGCTACCATATCCTCATCCGCAACCATGTAGAGAGACCTTCGCTTCTTTCCACGAGCAACAACCAGATTGCCTTTTGTTACCTTCCAAGTTCCATCTCCAAAAGTAGTATGGTGTCCCTCATCGTCCAACTGCCCTATAGATATTAAGTTTTTCTTTAAGGCAGGGATATGTCTAACATTATGCAATGTCCACAGGGTCCCACTAGAGGTTTTGATGTTAATGTCACCTCTTCCCACAATGTCAAGAGATTTTCCATCTGTAAGGTAAACCTTCCCAAACTTTCCAGAAACATAGTTAGATAATAGTTCTAAAGAAGGTGTAGTGTGGAATGACGCACCCGAGTCCATAATCCATGAGTCAACAGGACTATCTAACTTGCAAATTAATGCATCTGCAATTTCATCAGTTGCTACGTTTGCGGATTCATCATCATCATCCTGCTTCTTGTTTTTGTTCTTCCTCTTTGGAGCTCTGCATTGATTGGTAAAGTGACCTCTTTTGTCACAATTCCAACAAATGATGTCATTTCGGACTTTGGTTTGTCTTTTTCCTCTGGACTTTGATCTGCCTCAGCCTTGATTCTGACCCTTCTGGCTATTCCTTCCTCTGCTTTCAGTATTCAGTGCTGAACCGAAAGAAGAATTGGAAGACTCTCCTGAGTCTCTTCTGCGAACATCTTCGCTTAGGATTAAGTCACGGATGTCATCAAGCTTCAACTTGGTATTTCTGGAAGAGCTGCTAACTGCAGTAACTGTTGCACTCCAACTATCCGGAAGAGATGATAGTAGGATCAATGCTTTCACTTCGTCTTCAAAGGTGATCTGCACTGATGCCAACTGGGCAAGGATTGTGTTAAATTCATTAATATGATGAGTTATAGAATTACCTTCACCCATTCTGAGATTGACTAGCCGACGTATCAAATATACTTTGTTGGCTGCTGATGGCTTTTCGTACATGTTTGACAATGACTTAATCAAACTTGCAGTTGTCTTCTCATTTACAATGTTGAACGCAACATTCTTTGATAGTGTCAGTCGGATCACACCAAGAGTCTGCCGGTCTAGCAACTCCCATTCTGCCTGCTTCATGTCGTCTGGCTTATTCCCTGTTAAGGGTTGATGCAACTTCTTATGATACAGATAGTCCTCCATCTGCATTTTCCAGTATCTGAAGTCTCTGCCATCAAACTTCTCAATCTTCACCTTCCCATCTTCTAGCGCCATTGCCCCTGTTGCTTTCTCTAAACTAAGAAAGCTCCCACTATTTTCTCTAAACTGAGACTCCCTGGGAAAACTAAATCTTTTCTGATGTGGAAGTTCAGACAAGGCTGCAACCACAGAGCATACTAAGATATAGGCTCTTGATACCAATTGTTGGGAACAAAAGCAACTAAAAGAAAAAGAGAGAGGGAGAGAAACGACACAAGAATTTTACGTGGTTCAGCACACAGTGTATGTACCTACATCCACGGCTACACTAGGAAGTGTTTATATTTTTGGTGTGCTTAAAAGCTTTACAAGGTGTTACCTATATAGTAACATAGAAGGCATAAGTCCCTTAAGATTTTTCAATGTGAGACTAATTAAACTACATAGTTTCTAACAATATAGGTTTACTCTAAGAAGAAAAAATGAACTCTGCTTAATTCCTATCACACGTCGACCTATACCTCAGCAAATAAGGTCATAAACTTGGTGTTATACCTGTTTTTCCTGCTAGGAAAAAAGGTTTATGAGAGATGGGATGTTCTTGGGTTCATCGGATTAAGGAGTATTTGGAATAGTAAATTAGATGAAATTTCTAATTATTCAGTAGTTATTGTACAAGTTGTATTTCCATCTATTACAAGATTGGTGAAATAGAGTTGAGAATGCATTTTGTGTGTAGAACGAAATTATAAATAGATGTAGTCTATCAAATAAACCTGATAAGGTCCACTCATTGAGAGGGAGTCAGAATAGTTTTTGGAGTCCAATTAGGTGATGTTTATTTAGGTCCACCTAAAAACAAATCATATACAGTGTCAAGTTGGAGGCAAAAGTAATGGATAATAAGATTTCCATTTTACTTTTGTTAGTTAGATAATTCATAATCTTTTATATGAAAGATGAATAGTTGATTTTCATGCAATTATTCACTTTTGAATTTGTTAGAATAATTATTTTAATAAGTTAATAAAAAAACCTATGTACGTTATAAGTTACTTTATAATTAATTTCTTCTTAAGCTTTCGTAAATATACCCATGATAAATCTTGAAAATTTTACAGTATTAAAATAACTTCAAATATTATAATTTGTTAATTCATCTTAATTTTCATGTGTAATAATAATTTTATTGATTTATATTGATATTAATTCTATAAGAATGTAAATATTTATTTATGCATCTTGAATAATAACATACTTTTTTAACTACAATAATAATATACTTTAATATCAAGTTTTAATTCTCTACAGTAAAAATGTTTTCATTTTCATGTAATATTAATTTTTTTATAAAAAAATTTAATTCTTTTTTGTATGTGAAACTTTTTGTTTATAATTTCAATTTTTAGTTTAGGTAGTTTTTATTGTTTCCAGGTTTTCAACAATATACCCAGAATGAGAATGTGGTTAGTTTATGTTAAAACTCAACTAGAAGAACTATCTTCCTTATTATGATCTTAACTGAATCAAACTCGAAGGTATTGATTTTTGTTTTATTTTCTTTGGTTCTTAATTTTAAAATAAAAAAACAAAATTATCAAAATTAATATCTATATTAAATATATGTGAATATTTTTTATTCAAAAATTACTTCAACATTAAATGATTAAGATTAGATGTCATAGTTAAAAAAAAGTGTTAGCATCCCTCACAGGTGATTCACACTTTTCCTTAGAAGAAAGCCAGCACAGGTGACAGACACAGTTACGTGTTAACAAGCATCACTAAAAAAAGTTTTGACAGCGACGACAAAAACCCGTCCCTATAAGGGGGCAATCTATCGCTAAAGGAACTCAGTGACAGTGACAGCAACCAAGCACCTTCTGATGCTGAAACGTTCGTCGCTAAATCTTTGTGACGGAAGCCCCTGGCTTGGATCGTTGCTAAAGGTGGCATAGCAGTGGTGCATTTATCATCAAGTCCGTTGCTATTTTATGAACACGTTAGCGACGGAAAATCAGATGTAACAACAGGATTGTTGAAACGAAGTCGCTAAGTTCGTTGCTATTGTATAACCAAATCGGCGGTAAAAAGCGTGATGTAGCTTTTTATAATGAATTTTCCCTTTATTAGTGCTTAAATCAGTAATAGCACTTTTATCTTCTTTAAGAGCCAAATCCAAATTCATTATCCCAAGGTAAACACAGATTTGCTCACTCCATTAAAAAAAATTAAGTTCATTAAAAACTGAAATAGATGAGAATTGCGAATGCATAGCAACAGATACTGCAAGGAACAAAGGTTTTAAAAAAATACTAATGCCTTGAGTTATATAATAACATGCTTAAAAAATAGATTAAAAAAAAGAACTTAACAGTTATAAGTGCTAGACCTTGATGGCATGATGAAAGGTAATACGACGTTTAACATTCATGTTTGTGAGGCTGATTTTAACCTACCGTTAGCTTCCATCTCATGCGTCTACCCTATTCTTTTTTGGTGTAGATGCTCAATCAAATCTAACCAACCAAATTTTTAATCTAATGATTCTAAATAACCATGCATACGCTTATGCTCAAAGGTATTGTTATTATGATGGAGTTCAAGTTTCACAAGCTGTTAATTAATAAGATTAATAGTGATGAGAGTGACATAAACTAAACCAAGGAGCTAAGTTTTCATAATAAAATGAACATGAAAATTCAACAGAACGAGCAATTAAGACAGATAAGCGAGTTAGAGTTAATAAACTAGAGTTAATGCCTCCTTTTTTATGTGTACACACTTACATGATATCGGGTACTTATTCTCGGGTGAATATAAGGAACAATTAAAAGTAGCATTTGTTACCCTTTCCTAAGGGTAATTTACTGGCTTACAATTCAATAGCGTAAGTGGTTGTTAAACGCTTTAGTAGTTTATCTTAATGCATGCTTTATAGGATGATTTAGAGCCTGTTTGTATAGAAGTTAGGATTTGTACATAGAGGTTTGCAAGTAGGTTTATTTTCTCCTACGGTCGTTTTGATTGTCTCGAATGACGTAAATGATTAATATTAACTTTTAGATTTCTACCTTTTCTAATTTTTCTAACTACATACTAAACAGACCCTTATTATCTTATAAGGGGGTGGGAAAGTATTTGTAATTGATCCGGTCCTAACACCGGCTCCCAAGAGCATGGCTTTAATGCTTTGCCAGGTCAGCATTTCGAACAAGGGAAGTACGCTTCAAATGCATTATAATTGTTTCTATACGGAGTATATACAACCAAGGCAAGTAACTCCGCCAAGGCATGTTACTCCGCCAAGGCATGTCACTCCGCCAAGGCATGATACTCCGCCAAGGCTCATAACTCCGCCAAGGCATGTTACTCCGCCAAGGCATGTAACACCGCCAGAATGTGTTACTCCGCCAAGGCTGATTACCTCGCCAAGAAGGAAAATATTGAATACCTTATGCATGAAATGTTCCCAATGCATATTACTCCGCCAAGCCATAGACTCAATACTGGCGGAATATTGAATTTCCCATACTGCGTAGCAAGCCCATACTCACAACCCCGGCACGAGATTGACTCTGTCTTGAGAGGTTAATAATGGGAATCACGCTGTCACGCATAAAGGGTAATAACAATAAAATAATAAAGCATTCACGCTTCCCAAGTAAGTGGAAATACCTACTACAATAACGGTGCTCGTGAACAACACAGGGGGCCACTACCTTTCTTGCATTATGCCTGAAAACAAGGAAAGGGTCCTACCAATAATAGAGCACAGCACCAGTAACAGGTATATAGACCTCAACAAAAAGGTATAAGGGGCTCCCCCCAATTTTGAACCTTACACTTTTGACTTGCATAATTCTCTCTGATTGTCTTTCTAAGTCTTCAAGTATTCTGAAATACTGACTTGAGCGTCGGAGAATAATTACAGGTACCACCCCCAATTGTGTCAAGGCAGAGAAGACTACTTCAGGCGGACTGTGACACCGCCCCAGAGTACACTGCACTCCGCCACAACACACAAAGACACTCCATATTTGTATTTATACGTACATTACTTTGTAACAAATGGACACTTTATGTACATTTTGAATTGTTCAACTTACATACTTCTACACTCCCAGTAAAGAATGGTTCATTGGCACGCCCGGTGGGACTCGTTAAAGTTATTCCCACTTCTCGTTTAAGAAGTCTGGTCTCTTATTATGGAAGGCAATAGGAGAAACCAACCAGATGGGCACATGGAAGACATCACTGCCCAGGAACAACCAGTGAACAGGCACTTAGCTCTCGAGTCGCCTGTGGAAAGTTCAAGAAGAATGGTGCAGGTTTCAGCACCAAATCTAAAGGATGAGATGATAAGAAAGTTGATGGAGGAACTGATGGAATTGAAACGTGAAAGAAAGAGCGTGGAGGAGAGAGCCATGTCTCTGATCAAGGGGACACATCACACAACCGAGGGAGAAAAATCCTCTACCCCCAGTATTCAAATATCCCCACATTTGAAGGGAAGGAACAGATCCACGATTCTGATAAAAGAGTTGTTAAAGGGAAGAGGAGGCTGATGACAGCCTCTCCAGTAACTTATAAGCTCACAGTCCCTTTTTCAAGGAGACTTATGAGTGTACGCATCCCTAAGCACCTACAGACTACTCAACCTCTCTCCATAGAAAAATACAATGGTGAAACTGATCCTACTAAGCATCTTGATGCTTATATACTCGAAGCCATGTACCTGGGGGCAGATGAAGATGTCATGTGCAGGATGTTCCCTCGGACTCTTGTTGATGATGCCCTTAGCTAGTTCAGGAAGCTACCATCAGGTTCCATTGACTCATGGGAAGAAATGGCAACAGTGTTTATGGACCACTTTGTTATTTCCAGTGATATTCCCAGAACATCTCATACCTTGGCTCAGATTAGGCAGGGGGAGCATGAAACTCTCAAGGACTTCTTGAAGAGGTTTCACAAGGAAGCAGCTGCTGTTCCAAACTTGGCAGAAGCACTTCAATTGCATATAGCAATAGAAGCTTTGCAACCAAGCTCTGCTTTTGCCATGTCATTGGCAAAGAATCCTCCAGTGAATTTCGAAGAATTCAGGAGGAAAGCATCCAAGTATGTGAGCATTGAAATACACTTGGAAGCAACTGTGGCAAGAGAGAAATCTCCAACGTTACAACGGAGTGATAAGAGCAGGTCCAGATCGGGTTTTACCAAGAAGGTCTAATGAGTCATAACCCCGACTCATCTCTCTTTCTCTCTTTTGTAATTCATAATTAATGAAATACTCTAAATGATTCACCCATTGTCTTTATGATTTTATTCGATGCACAACATTGTTGTGACAAGATACTTTCAGGACGGATGATCCTAACAATGTATCCGTTGTTAGCGATGAACCTCTTTGAAGGTACAACTGGGTGAATCACCCCATTCGAAGGCCCAGATTGTAGGATTAAACCGAACTCTGGGTACGGTTAGTAAGTTTGGCTGAACACCGGTGAAGACCTGAGTTGTAGGATTAAACCGAACCTCAGGAAATGGGTTGTAGATTGCACTGAACCCCATTCGAAGGCCCAGATTGTAGGATTAAACCGAACTCTGGGTACGGTTAGTAAGTTTGGCTGAACACCGGTGAAGACCTGAGTTGTAGGATTAAACCGAACCTCAGGAAATGGGTTGTAGGATTGCACCGAACCCCATTCGAAGGCCCAGATTGTAGGATTAAACCGAACTTTGGGTACGGTTAGTAAGTTTGGCTGAACACCGGTGAAGGCTCGGATTGTAGGATTGAACCGAACTCCGAGTATGACTAGTAGGTTTGGCCGAACGTCGGTGAAGACCTGAGTTGTAGGATTAAACCAAACCTCAGGAAATGGGTAGTAGGATTGCACCGAACCCTATTTGAAGGCTGGTGAATGAGTGAAATCCAACACCGGTTGAAGAAGAACGATTGAGACTAATTTCCCCAGGACGGATGCTCTCAATCACATATTCTGTGAGTTGACGAGGTAACTCCTGGCGCGGACAATTCCCATCATCATCCTTATGATGGAAGTCTTTGAAGACTCAATCCGTACTCTTATGATTGAGACTAATTTCCCCAGGACGGATGCTCTCAATCATATATTCTGTGAGTTGACGAGGTAACTCCTGGCGCGGACAATTCCCATCATCATCCTTATGATGGAAGTCTTTGAAGACTCAATCCGTACTCTTATGATTGAGACTAATTTCCCTAGGACGGATGCTCTCAATCACATATTCTGTGAGTTGACGAGGTAACTCCTGACGCGGACAATTCCCATCATCATCCTTATGATGGAAGTCTTTGAAGACTCAATCCGTACTCTTATGATTGAGACTAATTTCCCCAGGACGGATGCTCTCAATCACATATTCTGTGAGTTGACGAGGTAACTCCTGGCGTAGACAATTCCCATCATCATCCTTATGATGGAAGTCTTTGAAGACTCAATCCGTACTCTTACGATTGAGATACACTTCCCCAATCCGACCTCAATATTGATCACGCTGAACGGATTATTAAATGCCTTCCTGCATTCAATCTTCACTCTAACTTTGAATTGATTATCCATGGCAGAACTTGTTCCCATGCAGATAAGACAACGGCTCCAAAACTGAAGCACAGATGCATAACTCTTTATTCCATAAAGATCAACCAACATGCAACAACGCTTCGCAAACGGAGTCAATAAAAACTTCTTGGGGGAAAAGGATTGGTGTCTCAGCTATATGCTGCACCATACCGACCCTAAGGTCCAAAAAACTCCTTGGGGGGAAAGGATTGGTGTCTCAGCTATATGCTGCACCATACCGACCCTAAGGTCCTACATACCGCCTCAAAGGATGAATTGGTGTCACAGCTATATGCTGCACCATACCGCCTCAAAGGATGAATTGGTGTCATAGCTATATGCTGCACCATACCGCCTCAAAGGTTCAACCAATTTCTTGCAGGATGAATTGGTGTCACAGCTATATGCTGCACCATACCGCCTCAAAGGTTCAACCAATTTCTTGCAGGATGAATTGGTGTCACAGCTATATGCTGCACCATACCGCCTCAAAGGTTCAACCAATTTCTTGCAGGATGAATTGGTGTCACAGCTATATGCTGCACTATAGCAATCCTAGATTCGACAATTTTCATTTAATCAGGAGATACACTCCAGTCCAAATGCAAAAGGATGAACATTCCATCCAAAACTTGACTCCGCCTAACTTCCAATGTTTTACGGAGTACATAATCAACAAGTTCAAGTAAGTTCAACACTTGTAAAATTGTACTTCATTGAGATTCCTAAGAGGCTACTCCGCCTTCTTACGGAATCCAATTTCTTTGAAATTCCTAAGAGGCTACTCCGCCTTCTTACGGAATCCAATTTCGTTGAAATTCCTAAGAGGCTACTCCGTCTTCTTACGGAATCCAATTTCTTTGAAATTCCTAAGAGGCTACTCCGCCTTCTTATGGAATCCAATCTCATTAAAATTCCTAAGAGGCTATTCCGCCTCCTTACAGAATATGTTTCATTAAAATTCCTAAGAGGCTACTCCGCCTTCTTACGGAATCCAGTTTCATTGAAATTCCTAAGAGGCTACTCCGCCTTCTTACGGAATCCAATTTCTTTGAAATTCCTAAGAGGCTACTCCGCCTTCTTACGGAATCCAATTTCTTTGAAATTCCTAAGAGGCTACTACGCCTTCTTACGGAATCCAATCTCATTAAAATTCCTAAGAGGCTATTCCGCCTCCTTACGAAATCTGTTTCATTAAAATTCCTAAGAGGCTACTCCGCCTTCTTACGGAATCCAGTTTCATTGAAATTCCTAAGAGGCTACTCCGCCTTCTTACGGAATCCAATTTCTTTGAAATTCCTAAGAGGCTACTCCGCCTTCTTACGGAATCCAATCTCATTAAAATTCCTAAGAGGCTATTCCGCCTCCTTACGGAATCTGTTTCATTAAAATTCCTAAGAGGCTATTCCGCCTCCTTACAAAATCTGTTTCATTAAAATTCCTAAGAGGCTACTCCGCCTTCTTACGGAATCCAGTTTCATTAAAATTCCTAAGAGGCTACTCCGCCTTCTTACGGAATCCAGTTTCATTGAAATTCCTAAGAGGCTACTCCGCCTTCTTACGGAATCCAATTTCATTGAAATTCCTAAGAGGCTATTCCGCCTCCTTACGGAATCCATGGCATACGTGGCAATGAGAGATTGAAACGACAAAACGTGGTTTTGAGGCGCTTTAATGACAGGCGTGACAAGTAGTAATGATAAAGCCAATAAATGCATGAAAACACTTGTCCATAAATCCTGAACTAGCAAACGCCGCCTAAACCCATGCCTATAAAAGCTAAACTTAAGTGTTATAGCTCATTAAAGTGACTCCGCCAGTCACTATAACAAGCTAGGGGGCAAATGATCCGGTCCTAACACCGACCCCCAAGAGCATGGCTTTAATGCTTTGCCAGGTCAGCATTTCGAACAAGGGAAGTACGCTTCAAATGCATTATAATTGTTTCTATACGGAGTATATACGACCAAGGCAAGTAACTCCGCCAAGGCATGTTACTCCGCCAAGGCATGTCACTCCGCCAAGGCATGATACTCCGCCAAGGCTCATAACTCCGCCAAGGCATGTTACTCCGCCAAGGCATGTAACACCGCCAGAATGTGTTACTCCGCCAAGGCTGATTACCTCGCCAAGAAGGAAAATATTGAATACCTTATGCATGAAATGTTCCCAATGCATATTACTCCGCCAAGCCATTGACTCAATACTGGCAGAATATTGAATTTCCCATACTGCGTAGCAAGCCCATACTCACAACCCCGGCATGAGATTGACTCTGTCTTGAGAGGTTAATAATGGGAATCACGCTGTCACGCATAAAGGGTAATAACAATAAAATAATAAAGCATTCACGCTTCCCAAGTAAGTGGAAATACCTACTATAATAACGGTGCTCGTGAACAACACAGGGGCCCACTACCTTTCTTGCATTATGCCTGAAAACAAGGAAAGGGTCCTACCAATAATAGAGCACAGCACCAGTAACAGGTATATAGACCTCAACAAAAAGGTATAAGGGGCTCCCCCCAATTCTGAACCTTACACTTTTTACTTGCATAATTCTCTCTGATTGTCTTTCTAAGTCTTCAAGTATTCTGAAATACTGACTTGAGCGTCGGAGAATAATTGCAGGTACCACCCCCAATTATGTCAAGGCAGAGAAGACTACTTCAGGCGGACTGTGACACCTCCCCAGAGTACATTGCACTCCGCCACAACACACAAAGACACTCCATATTTGTATTTATACGTACATTACTTTGTAACAAATGGACACTTTATGTACATTTTGAATTGTTCAACTTACATACTTCTACACTCCCAGTAAAGAACGGTTCAGTAATGATGGTTGTAAATTTATTAGTTATTTGGATTCCTTTTATTTCTCAAGCAATAAATATAATTTTAAATTATAGAATTGAATTTCTACCTATGTCCATATCTCTATGACTTTATGGGGATTTTTGCCCTTTTGGGGTAGAAAAAAAATAATTTGTAAAATGGGGTAGAAAAAAATATATTTGTATGTCTGGGGTGAAATTTGTCTTTTCATATTTACATTACGCACTTCTAAATGACGAAATAATGCTACGTCGTATGGAAATACGTAATACTGTTTTTACGTATTGTGGGAAAACGTAATTGTCAGCGGTTCAAAACTTTAACCGCAGACAATGGGTTTCTGATTACGTATTGTGAGAAGACGTAATGGCAGTCCCATTGTCAGTGGTTCAAACCTTCAACCGCAGACAATGGGTAAATTTAACAATTTTTTAAATATATTTTATAATTTTTTAAATATATTAAATAAACTTCCATATTATATATTTAATATATATTAAATACATTTATACTTTAAAAACTTTATTTACTAAATTTATACTTTAATAAATTAAATAAATTTATACTTTAATAAATTTATAATTTAATTATTTAAAATTTAAAGTATAAATTTATACTCTAATAAATTTTAAATTTTAAAATTATTAAAGTATAAATTTATTAAATTATTTTTTCAAAGTATGAATTTATACTTTAATATATATAAAAGTGTTGATTTATATATTAAATAAATATTTTAAAGTATAAATGTATTTAATATATAGTAAATATATAATTAATAAATTTAAACTTTAATATATATAAAAGTATTCATTTATATATTTAATAAAGTTTTTAAAGTATAAATGTATTTAATATATATTAAATATATAATATATTTGAAAGTTTATTTAATATATTTAAAAAATTATTAAACATATATTAAAAAAATTGTTAAATATACCCATTGTCTGCGGTTGAAAGTTTAAACCGCTGACAATGGGACTGCCATTAAGTCTTCCCACTATGCGTAATCAGAAACTCATTGTCTACGGTTAAAGTTTTGAACCGCTGACAATTACGTTTTCCCACAATACGTAAAAATAGTATTACGTATTTCCATAATACGTAACATTATTTCGTCATTTGGAAGTGCGTAATGCAAACATGAAAAGACAGTTTTTACCCCAGACATACAAATATATTTTTTTCTACCATATTTTACAAATTATTTTTTTTCTACCCAAAAAGGCAAAAATCTCGACTTTATGAGATGATGAAAACTTTGTTGATAAAACATTTTCAATTATTGCAAATATCTTATGAGTATTTCCAATAACTTTAGGAGAGAAGAAGACATTCACTTATTATTATGATATGATGCAATTTGATTTTTTTAAAAGCTACTTCGGTAGTTCTTAGGTGAAAAACATGTTTAAGGTGATAATTTTGTAAGTTAATTCTCTTTAATTTGTTATGTCTTAAGACATGACATGATTTTCTACACTTTAGGGAGATCTAAACATGTTTTTAATCCATGTAAAATAAAGAGTGAAAATAATTATTTTTTTACTTAAATATGTTTTAGTCCATGTAATTATATAAATTTTGTTTTTAATTCTTATAAAATGCAAGTTTTATTTTTGTGTCCTTATATATTGATGTGAACTCCAAGTGAGCTCAATTTCCACACGCCAGATTTGACTGAGCTCAATTTCCCAACTGTGGGACTTTATTATGTGATTGAAGACTTAGCTCAATTTTAAAGTCAAGTCTCTTTAGCGTGGTCATTAAACTCAATTTCCCTACATTCTGTGCTAGAATTAGAACTTCACAAACTATTTTGGACAACGTTATGGGGACGTTTTTATTTGCTTTGGTAACTCTGATTCTTTTCCATTTTGCTTCACACACTTGTTCACTTGTGCCCCTATGCAAATACCACGAAGCCTTTGCCTTGCTTGCCTTCAAAAACTCATTTAATAATACATTTCCTCCTTGGGTTCGGCCTAGGCTCTGTGAGGCATCTCATCCAAAGACAGAATGATGGCAGAATGGTACCAATTGCTGTTTATGGGATGGGGTCACTTGTCACACCATCTCAGGCCATGTCGTTGCTTTAGACCTTAGTTGCGGTTGGCTTGAAGGCCATTTTCATCCCAACAACACTCTGTTCCAACTCACTCATCTTCACTCACTCAACCTTGCTTTCAACGATTTCATGCCCTCTCCAATGCCTTCAGGATTCGGTGATCTTGTTGCTCTCACACATCTCAACCTATCTCTTTCCGGGTTTACTGGTTTAATTCCTTCCAAAATCTCTCACCTGGCAAAACTAGTCTCCCTTGATGTAGCACAAACTAAAACAATACCGTATGGCCCAACAACAATGACATATTCTTCTGGTGGAGAAATGAGATTTGAAGGGTCAACCTTTGAAAAGCTCATTGGTAACCTTACTGACTTAAGGGAGCTCTTTCTTGATGGCCTAAATATGTCTTCCATTCATCCCACCTCCCTCTCTTTGCTGTTCAATTTTTCATCCTCCTTCCTCTCGCTTGGTCTCCAAGTTAGTGAGTTGCAAGGCACGTTACCAGGTACTGTACTTTGTTTACCCAATCTTCAATACCTTGACCTTTCTGGGAATACAGGGCTCGCAGGTGAACTTCCTAAGTTTAATTGGAACACTTCTCTCAGGTACTTGGATCTCTCTCACACTGCTTTCCAGGGCACAGTTCACAAATCCATTAGCCATTTGAAGTCTCTAAACTATTTGAGTTTTGACGCCATTTTCTTTGAGGGGCCTGTCCTTCAATTTCTGTCTAATCTCACACAACTAAATCATTTGAGCCTTGGATGGAATGAATTCAGTGGTGAGGTTCCATTATCACTTTCAAATCTTCAGAATCTCACTTATTTGAGCCTCAGCGGGAACAACTTTAGTGGTGAGATCCCATCATTCTTTTCAAACCTTCAACATCTTACTTTCTTAGATCTTTCTGGAAACAGCCTAGAGGGCTCAATTCCAGACTTGAGTGGACTTTCAAATTTAAAGTATTTACGCCTGGACAATAATCTGCTGAATGGAAATATTCCTCTTTGGCATTTTCCATCCTCATCACTGTTGGAGTTATATCTTGGTGGCAACCAATTTACTGGTCTGATGGGTAATTTCACTGTTTTCTCTTTGGAGTATTGTGATCTATCTCATAACAAGCTACAAGGTAATATCCCAAAGTCATTATTTGATTTACAAAATCTATCTTTCTTGAGACTCTCATCAAACAACTTGAGTGGCCTTGTACCTTTTCACAAATTTTCGGAGCTCCAATATTTGTGGTATCTTGACCTTTCTCATAACGATCATTTATTTCTTAATTTTGACAATGGGTCTGACTACACCTTCCCTCATCTCCGTGAATTATATTTATCTTCTTGCAATATCAATAAATTCCCAAAATTCCTCAAGAGGCTCAACTACCTTCAATATTTAGATCTATCTAACAACCAAATTCATGGAAGGATTCCAAAATGGTTTAATAATACAGGGACTGACACCTTGTATAATTTAGACCTTTCTCATAACCTTCTAACATCAGTTGGATATCTCTCACTCTCTTGGAAGAGAATTTCTTTCATTGATATAAGCTTCAACTCATTGGAAGGAGATATTCCGATTCCCCCATTTTCTATTCAATTCTTTTCGGTCTCAAATAACAAATTGACAGGAGACATTCCTTCAAGAATTTGCAAAGCAAGCTACCTTGCAGTACTCAACTTGTCCCACAACAACTTGACTGGAAAGCTTCCACAATGCCTTGGAGTCCTTCCTTACCTTTCAATTTTAGATCTGCAAAGAAATAACCTTTCTGGAATCATACCTAGAACCTATTTTGGAATAAAACCATTGGAGACTATGAATTTCAATGGCAATCGATTGAGGGGGCCATTACCTCGGCATATGGCCAAATGTAGAAAACTAAGAGTTCTTGACCTTGGAGAAAATCATATACAAGATACATTTCCTAGCTGGTTAGAGTCCCTTGAAGATCTCCAAGTCCTTGTTTTACGCGACAATAATTTTCATGGCACCATCAACAGTTTGAAACTCAACAACACTTTTCCTGAGTTAAGGATTTTTGACATCTCCAACAATAATTTCACTGGCTCATTGCCAACAGCATACCTCAGAAACTTTAAGGGAAATGATGACTGTCGATGGTGGTTTCCATTATCTGACAGGTATGGATTATTATTCACAAAGATATAATGATTCTGTGGTGGTGACAATGAAAGGAAACATTATTGAGCTAGAGAGGATCTTAATTGTTTTTGTAACTATTGATTTATCAAATAACAAATTTGAAGGGATGATTCCAGAAGTCATTGGAGAGTTGAAGTCACTGATAGGATTGAACCTTTCCCATAATAAAATCACTGGTTTTATTCCACGATCCCTTGGTAGTTTAGAAAATGTGGAATCGTTAGACCTTTCCTCAAACATGCTAGTGGGTGAGATTCCTGAGGCCTTGACTAATCTGGGATTTCTTTCTTTCTTAAACCTTTCACAAAACCACCTGGAAGGGATGATACCTACAGGTAAACAATTCAATACATTTCAAAATGATTCCTATATGGGAAATCCAGGCCTGTGCGGGTTCCCTTTGTCAAAATCATGCCACGAAGGTGAGGAACTGCCAAAAGATTCATCTAGAAACCATGAAGAAGAATTTGGATTTGGTTGGAAAGTCGTAGCCATAGGATATGCATGCGGAGTGTTATTTGGGATACTCTTGGGATTTCTTGTACTTTTAATTGGGAAACCGCTATGGATAATCAATCTTGTTGAAGATGTTTCCAATTCAAGAATGAGAGAGAAGATCTACAAATCTGTTGTGAATTTGAGAGTGCTATATAGGGTTTGAGAGTTGGTCCAACCTTGCACGGATTTAACTAGGCATATCATGTAAGTGAAATATTTTAATATTTGTTTCATAGTATTTTAAATTTTACAGGTTGGATATTAAATTTGCTGAAATTTGATTGTGATAACTAATTTGATATTTGGTGCTTTCTTGTAGATGAAGCTCAAGCTATAGTCATCTTTACATATATATGTGCTTCCTCCTTGATCTTTTCCATTGGTATCAGTGTTTGTCATTGAAAGCCAATTTTTTTAAGGTTTATAATTAGTGTTTTGATCCTTTGATTTGACAAGAAAAAAAAAAAAGGTGATGTAAAGCTTGATAAAGTTGGAAAAGAGTTTTCTGTGATGTGTAATGAGATATAATTGTTGTTTAAGAATAACTAGTTGTTTGTGTTGAATTTCCACCACTTTTTCTACATGGAATTTCTGCTCTTTCTCTGCGAATAATATGAAAATCAAACTTGTAATTATGCAAACCTGCAAGCAGTAAACAAAAGTGGTGAAAAGTGCTGTCTTACCTACGTGCTCTTCTTGTTTATCACCCAACACACATCTCCTGTCAGAAAAATCACCGATAAGAAACCTTAATAAAAAAATATGATTTGTTTTTTCCTTACAAAAAAGTTGATGGAAGAGGCACAAGATGAGGTAAGAAGTTTGCTTGATAGCCAGGGATATGTTGGTGACACAAAATTGCACCAATTAAAGCCCATTATCATAGAAACCTTGAGCCTATCCGTGCCATTTTTACTTCCAAGACACAACAGAGAGAAAGGCCAAATCAATGGATCTGAGTTACCAGCAAATATCAGGATTGTTATCAATGCTTGGGCAATTGCAAGAGATCCCGGTTATTGGGCTGAGCCTGAGACTTTTAAACCAGAGAGATTTCTCAATAGCTCTATTGATTTTAAAAGCACAGATTTTGAATTTATTCCATTTGGTGCTGGAAGGAGGATTTGTCCTGGTATTTGTATTTGTCATGCCCAACATGGAGTTGCCACTTGCCCAATTGCTATACCATTTTGATTGGAAGCTTCCCAATGAAGAGCTTGATATATATGAGTGAGTCATTTTGGCCTTTTTGTTCTTTTGTTTCACTTAAGTTGCTTAATCATAAACCTTCCTTCTCATAGTTTGCCTATAATATTAATAAATTAGATGAAATTTCTAATTATTCAGTAGTTACTGTACAAGTTGTATTTCCATCTATTACAAGATTGGTGAAATATAGTTGAGAATGCATTTTGGGTAGAAGAAAATTAACAACTAGCTCCAAAAAAGTCTTTCTTGAGGCAAATAATAAGAGACCCTGCGCTGAATAAAATGTGATTGGGTATACTTTAGTTTCTATTGACAACTAATTGTTGTTTGGGGTTATTGAAGATCTGTTTGATGTTTGCTATATTGCATTAATGAATCAGTGTAAATTTGCATATTAAGCTGTGATTAGACTTGAGCCTGCAAGTGGAAACCCAAATTTATTGGCTCAGAAAACAAAGATTAGTTGATTGAATGAATCATAAACAAGAGAAAATAAAAATGAATAACTCAAATCTAAGTCATCCTCAGGGCACTAGGAATTTGAAAGGGATAGTGGTTTACTTTTGAAAAGGAAGATTTTGAACAAGAGATCTAAAGGGGCAAAAGGTTTTGAGCTAAAGAATGCTTCAAGTTGGGACACACCAAAAAAAGGGCATTAAGATGTGCATAGCACCTAGTCTGGCTTCGGCACTATTCAGTTCTCAGTCACGGTAGGTACCACAATTCCAATATCTATGTGATTAGGACCTGAAAACCACTGTCCTTCACCTTTTTCCTTTTGCATGCCTAGACTTCATTTTCTACTGTGTAAATGTAGTTCAGCAAGTGTCTTGTGGTCTAAATTTACACTGCCACACCACAACACATTACACAAAGGCAAGAGATAAGGTGCACTAGATTCCTCTGACGTTATGAGGCCTTATATTCCGTTGTACCACCCACTACATCAGACCCTGCACTGCATGTTTAGCAGTCTAGTGTACAAAATCTGAAGTGAGGCGGATCAAAACATGTGATCACAGTAACACCACTTATACTGAGTACTTAATTAGGCTTAATAGCTTTACCTACAGGGACGGGGTGCTACCGCGCTAGTGTTTGAATAAAAGGACTGAAAAAGTGTCAGATCCTGAAGCTATCTCAATCTAGAGCAGGTTGTAAGTTGCTATGTGTGCATGCAAGAGCCTCAGTTCCAATTGAAGCATCCTGCTAGTGCTAGGTGGAACTCCCAACCCAAAAATCACACACAAATTGTGCAATATATTTAACCACATACCCAAAATCACAAGTTCACAAATCTCATCTTTTTATGTTCACAAATCACATATCACTCAGTATTACATCAGTCTAGTGGGATCAGGTATTATATATCTCTGAGTCGAATGGGAGCTCAAAGTCTTCATATATTGAGGTCTGGGATGTTCGTTGGAGATCCGTGTAAATGGGAGATTTGGAGTTACCTGCAAAGACACTCTAAAGCTTAAGCTAGTAACAAGTTTAACTAGAGCATTACGAGTCTTAAATGTTGAGCCTTGTGTGTATTGAATGTAGTTATTTACAGGCATGTGTTAAGGGGGACAAACCCTGCTATGGAGTCTATCACTGCTACTTGGTATGGAAATGTTGTCATGCTTAGTCTTTTTTTGCTATACTGATAGCTTTTTTATTCGCTATGCACTAACAATTTTGGGTTCCTTAAATTGGTCATAATGGACCTGGGTAAGAGAAGATTGAATTGCATACTCATGGTTCTTATGTTGTTAGTATCGTTTTATTGGATTAGTACCAATGTCTCTTGTCTTATTATCAGAGTGAGTATCATGCCCTGATCAATACCAAATATATCCATTTAACTACCAATACAGACCTTATGATACTAGTATCGATATCAGGTTCAAATTAGGTGAAAAATCAAGTACACCACAAAGTGACACTACCATTCCACTAACTATGAACTTCTTTTCTTGTATATATTAAGATTTGTATAATATATATATACATATATATATATATGACATCAACTTGCAGTTTTATTTGGCATTTTACTATAAGAAACTTGTGATTTTTACTGAATTCATTTTACTAGATTCAAACAATTCATTACAGATAACTAATGTTTCATTCTCGAAACATATATCAAAATTCTTTAATCAAATGCATCTATTTCCTAGGCTTTTTCATAAATAATGTTCTTTTCAAAAATTATTACATAATTAGGGTCGCTTTTAAAAAATTACATATATGAGGCTGTTTTATGTGTCGTATTTGTATAGGATGACACTAAAGTCATCCCTATACAAGATGGCATACTTTTTCAGTCATTAAAAATGCCATAAACTAAAAGGTGTAGTAGGAGATCACTACAATTTTAATTATTAAACATATAATATTGATATGACATTTTTTATGATTAAAACTACTAGAAACAATTTCGGAGTGAAACATCTCTTTAATTTGTGACAGTTTTAACCATCAAAAAAGTTGCCTATCTAAAACTAAACCACTCCAACACATAATTTCTCGCTTACTCTTAGACGTAGTGAAAGCAAAACGAAAGGTGTGAACATGGAGTTTGTGGCTTACGGTTATGGCGCTGGTTTCATCCCATTTTAGGAACGAGCTCCATGGATGTGGAAATTCAAGTCCAATCAAAATCATTTCTAGTAGTTCTTCTCCCTGTGAAGGAATAACTTTCATACAAGATTTTGGTTGGATTGTTGGATGGGGATTGTTAGTTGTGAGCTTTAAGTTGTTTTCTATATAAATTTCACCAGTGAATTAATGTTAAAATGTTCAATTAATGTGATTTGAAGTCCTTATTGTGATCTTTTTAAAGCAGTGTCATTAATCTAGCTAGGTGACTCAGGCTTCTTGTTAGGCCCAAAAGGAAAATAAAATTACCTTCTTGGATGAAAGATTTTGCTACTTAGTTTTATGTTTTCTGGACTTTTAAAATATGGTTCTCTGATGGCCCATTTATGTTTAGGCCCTTTTGCAATTTCCTATTTAGCACTTGTTATTTTCACTATGAAGATTAGAAAAGAAAAAGGTTAAGAATTATTCCTTTCTGTTGTTCTTCTCTTTCCTTAACTGAATCCATTTCTTGGTAGTGGTACATAACTGCCCTACCAATTGGTGCTTTCATCCAGCCACCATGCCTCCTAGACCATCTCTTGAAGAGGCCATCCTCTCAATCAACGAAAAAATACAATCCCTACAAACTGCTCATGATGCACAGTATGACAGACTCGTTACTTCCATGGAAGCTCGCTTGGAAGCCGTTTCTAGGGTGCTAGCTACTGTCCTTAACAGATTGGCCACCGTTCCTACCCCCACCCAATCACATTCTCCCCCTGGTACCCTCCATGTTAGCCAAGATGGTATCATTATCACTAACCCTACCATGACTAGTGACACTACCAATTCCATCCCTACAAACTCAACCACCTACACTATCCCCGTTAGCCAACCCATATTCTCCCAACCTGCTTTCACCCAACCCTTTTTCCAAACCCCAATACCTCCCCCTTCTCCCCCTATCCGTCCGCCAAAATTACAACTCCTTCCCTTTGATGGGTCTGACCCTCTAGATTGGCTTTTTCAAGCTGATCAATTTTTTACCCTTCACCAGGTACCCCCTCCACAACGTTTGGAAATCATCTCTTTCTATATGAAAGGTGATGCCTTGAGTTGGTTTAAATGGATGTATAACAACCATCAATTATCCACTTGGGAAGCTTTTGTTCATGCATTGGAGGTCCGTTTTGGCCCTTCTTCTTATGAGAACCATCAAGCTGCACTCTTCAAACTTAAACAAACCTCCTCTGTTTCTTCCTATCAACAGGTATTTGAAAGACTTTGCAATCAAATTGTTGGCCTTACCCCTGAAATCATATTAAATTGTTTCATCTCTGGACTAAAACCTGAAATACAACGTGAACTAAGCATCCTAAAACCCTATTCTATCTCACATGCCATTAGCCTAGCCAAACTCGTAGAAAGCAAATTCCTTGACACTTCATCTCCCTCTACCTTTTCCAAACATAAATCTCATTCCGTTTTTACCTCTTCACCTACCTTACCCAAAACTACCCATCCCTCTTCCTTGCCATCCTCTTCCTCTAACCCTGGACTTTTGCCTACCCCCAAAAACCAACTTCCCGTTAAGCGTCTAACTCCTGCACAAATGCAAGAGCGTAGGGCCCAAGGTCTATGTTACAACTGTGACTCTAAATACACCTTTGGCCATAAGTGTCAACCCAAGCTCTTCCTTCTCTTATTAGATAATAATTTCCAGCCTGATCATGATACCACCCTAGCCTCTGACCATTCCGACCCTGAAAACCCTAACCTTTCTAGTGTACATTTCCAGCTTTCCCACCTGGCACTCACTGGCTCTGGTTCTCCCAAGACACTCAGATTCCATGGTACCATAAATGGCCACACAGTAACCATATTAGTTGACACAGGCAGCTCTCATAATGTCCTACAACCCCGTTTAGCTCAATTCCTTTCCCTCCCCGTCACAAAGATCCCCAAGTTTCCTGTTATGGTGGGCAATGAAGCTTACATCCAATGGCCTCTGCTCTAATACCCCATTAATGATTCAGGGTCATACCTTTGATGTTCCCTTTTACTTATTACCAATCAAGGGTGCTGATTGTGTCTTGGGAATTGATTGGCTTAGTTTCTTAGGCCCTATTACTTCTGATTTCTCTGTCCCTGGCATGTCCTTCTCTGTGGCTTCTACTCCTATTACCCTCACTGGTGATTCCTCTACCCCCCAACCAGCCACCTTCCACCAATTAGCCCGTCTCTCTCACACTCGATCCATAGCCCATATTTATACCTTACTACCATCAACCACCAACCCCCCTGAACCAGACCCAACCAACCCTATCATTTTTCCTAACCACCTCCCCCCACCCATTATTGACCTATTAAACCAATTCTCCATTGCTAAACCACATGGTCTCCCTCCCTTTCGTGAACACGTCCATCATATTCCCTTAATCCCCAACACAACCCCTGTCACTGTAAAACCTTACAGATACCCACATACCCAAAAGGACGTCATGGCTACCATCATATCTGAGCTTCTTAAGGACGGTTTTATAAAGCCTAGCAATAGCCCCTTTTCATTCCCGGTTTTACTAGTTCGAAAAAAAGACGGCTCCTGGCGACTCTGTGTAGATTATTGGGCCCTAAATGCTGTGACAATCAAAGACAAGTTCCCAATTCCTACAATCGATGGTGCCTCTATTTTTTCAAAAATAGACCTTCGGTCTGGGTTTAATCAAATCCGAGTGGCACCAGCCGACACTCATAAAACAGTCTTTCGAACATTTGATGGTCACTACGAATTTCTAGTGATGCCTTTTGGCCTTACAAACGCCCCATATTCCTTTCAAGCTGCTATGACTCATCTGTTACGCCCCTATTTACGTCGGTTTGCTTTAGTGTTTTTTGATGATATACTTATCTTTAGCACTAATCTTACTGATCATTTGGTTCATTTAAGACTGGTTTTGTAGTTATTATATCAGAATTCCTACTTTGCAAAATTGTCTAAATGCATTTTTGCTACCCCTTCGGTTGATTATTTGGGTCATCTAATTAGTGCTCAAGGAGTTCAACCAGACCCTGCAAAAATCCAGGCCATGGTTGACTGGCCCGAGCCACGATCTCTCACGACACTCAGGGGATTTTTGGGCCTCACCGGGTTCTATAGGCGTTTTGTACGCCACTACGCCTCTCTCGCCGCTCCTCTCACCGACCTTCTCAAATCTAAAAATTTTACATGGTCCATGGCAGCCTATGTGGCCGTTGCAGAATTAAAAAAATACATGTGCAACCTCCCTACATTAGCACTCCCTAATTTTTCTATCCCTTTTGACGTTGAAACTGATGCATCTGTCATTGCCTTGGGAGCCGTACTTTCATAGCAAGGAATCCCTCTGGCTTTCTTTAGCAAGAAGCTCTCTCCACGCCAACAGCAACTCTCAGCTTATTCTAGAGAAATGCTCGCCATTACAGAAGCAGTGAAGAAGTGGAGGCAATACCTAATTGGCAATTCATTTAAAATTGTCACAGATCAGAAAAGCCTAAAGGAATTAATGACACAATAAATGCACACTCCAGAACAGCAAAGATGGGCTATCAAGTTACAGGGCTTTACTTACACTGTGGTATACCGTCCTGGTAAAGACAATCGCGTCGCTGATGCCTTGTCTCGAAGCCTTTCTGAATCTTCCCCATACTCAAAAGTGCCAATCCTTCACTCTATTTCTTCCCCTGTACCACTTTTCATTGATGAACTTCAGAAGTACCTTCTTACACCTACAGGGCTACAATTGACAACTAAGTTACTTGCCTCCTCACCACAGTTCCAGATAAAACAGGGCCTAATTTTTTTTACAGATTGAATTTACGTACCTGATCATTTGGAGTGGCGATCCAAACTACTTTTTGAATACCATGCTTCGCCCCTGTCTGGGCACTCAGGGGTTAAACCCACCACTGCAAGACTGGCTGCTTCCTTCTACTGGCCCTCACTCAGAACAGATGTCAAAAATATGATTAAATTATGTTTTCCTTGCCAGCAAAATAAATATTTACCATCAAAAAAATATGGCCTTTTGCAACCCCTCCCTATCCCAAATCAGGTATGGCAGGACATCAGTATGGATTTTATAACGAGCTTACCTCCTTCACATGGACATACTGTTATTTGAGTAGTGGTGGACCGCTTCACCAAATACGCACACTTCATTGCTCTGCCTTCTTCTTTCACAACTCCCACACTAGCAGAAAGGTTCATGACAGACATACACCGACTCCATGGTATGCCAAGAACAATCGTTTCAGACCGAGATAGACTTTTCCTTAGCACCTTCTGGACTTCCCTGTTCAAACTCCAAGGTACAAAATTACAGTTCAGCTCAGCTTATCACCCGGAGTCAGACGATCAAACTGAAGTGTTAAATAGAACGTTAGAAGCTTACCTGCGTTGCTTCTGCGGCGACTACCCTCATTCTTGGTTCTGATTTTTGCATCTCTCAGAATATTGGTGTTGTTCAAGTGGCCTCAATACTCAAGAGGGGGGTGAATTGAGTTTTAAAACTTTTGATTGGAATACCTTTGAAATTGATTTTTATAACCAAGTTTATGAGATTGTGCAAGTGAAATAGAATGGAGGATAACAAGCAATGCACTATAATGAGAAATGTTGCTGAAGCAATTTACCAAACACTTGGTGTGCAATATTAGAGATACAACAAATTAAGCAAGTTCAAGTATGCTCTTCTCAACCAATCAATACCAATCAACAAATATGCAGTAAATGAAATTAAAAGAGTAAGGAAGAGAAGCTTGCAAACCGATATAACGAGTTCCACCCAATCCGGTGTACGTCTCGCCTCTAAGCAACCCACTTAGAGGATTTTCCACTATTGTAGACTAGAGATACAACTTTGAGCAATTGCGGCTTCCTAGTGTCCCACACTCAAGAACCCAATCCTCACAAGTACAAGGGCAACCCACCCAATCTCTCAGTCTCACAATATCCCAAAGGTTGAGTCCACAACCTTTGTAACCACTCAACCTAGAGTGAACAACCACTCAACCTAGAGTGAAATAGCTTGTGTTTGGTGTTTGTTTACAATCAATACACTCTCTCAATAGAGCAGATATACAAATGAAAAGCTCTCCCAAATTCTAATCTCTCAAGATGAGAGGATATACAAGTGAAGTATAAGATACAAGAAATAGGCTTACAAAGCACAAAATAGAGCTAAGGATTTGTTGCTTCTTGGTTGTGTGTTTGTGCTTGTCTTCCTCTTCAATTTATAGAGCCAAGATAGCTGTTGAGGAGTGCCCTAGTCCATCATAGCCGTTGCAGTTAGTGGGAATTTGAAGAATGGTGGAGACATGACCTGGTTTCCCACTTAAATCTGTTTTTCCACTAGCGTAATCGATTACACCCTCGCGTTGTAATCGATTAGCTTCAAGTCAGAGACTTCCTAATCGATTATTTCACTTCCTCTAATCGATTAGCATCTTGTACCTGATGCATTTAATTTGTTTTCGCAGCATCCTAATCGATTAGCATGTCTTGCAATCGATTACCTTAAATTCCAGTGGCTTCCTAATCGATTGTATAGCTTCCATAATCGATTAGCCATCATACCTGATGCATTTAGTTCCATTTCTGATTGTTGTAATCGATTAGTCTCTGGTGTATAATCGATTACCTTAATTCCAGTGGCTTCCTAATCGATTGTTCAGCTCCCTAATCGATTAGCTTTCATACCTGATGCAATTTCTTCCAAAACAGAAAGCTCCTAATCGATTAGCATCTATGGCCTAATCGATTAGCTTCGCTGTTACTTCAATTCTGATTTCATGTCTTTGTTTTTGCATTGTTTTCTTCAAGAGTGCTTGTCATTATCAAAATCTTTGCACATCTTTGGACCTGTTAACATATTCAAACACATTCTCCCCCTTTTTGATGATGACAACTATGTTCATCTCTTGAGGGTTGTTAGTTTAAATAATATAGACTTATCTTCTATTTGCAAAAACAACTCTGCTACATTATCTCTTTTTCAAATAGCGGATGACCAAGTTCAAAAATCAGAGTAATCACATTCAGCAGCCAATGTCTTATCTCATTTTATCTATTGTCTATTATCTCTTATCTATAACTCTCCCCCTATCAAAAGGAATTTAACAAACATATAATATTTTTCAAATTTTGTTAACAGAGCATCTATTATCTCTTTTTTTTAGTACCAGAGCATATTCATAATTGTAGTCAGAGCATCTATCAATATTATCAATATTATCCATATTTGTATCAGAGCATTATCCATCTTATGAACATATATTCTTCTCCCCCTTTGTAATCATCAAAAATAATTTAGAGCAGTGAAGAGAAATAATATAAACTGAAATAAGAAACTTTTATTGAATTTAAAAGATGGGAAATACAAGAAGTAAGATTATTCAAAATTCAGAAAAACAAGAAAAAGAAACCAACAGCTAAACAAAACGTAACTAAAAATCTAATTATCCGGGTTGAAGAAGCGGATTTCTGCAATTTGGTGAGCCAGCTCTTCATAACGCTGCTGCATCATCTCAAAATGTTGCTGCTCGGTCATTGAAAACTCTTGGAGGGAGTTTTCAAGTCGATCGAAGCGGCGATCAAGATGGGCGTAGAGAGATGCAAATGGGTCTGCTTGGGGTGCAGATGAAGAGGCTGATGGTGCAGCTTGTGGTTGAGGTGGAGGAGGAGGAGGGGCAGCAGGTTCAGCAAAGGGGTTGGCACCATGTTCCCGGTCACTCCGTAGAATCCACATTCCAGCAATGTTGACCATGCCCATTTTATTGAGGTGGGAAGTGCCAATGCAAGCTCTTGGGGACACTTTTTCAGAGAGTTCCCCAGCCAAATCAACACCACAAAATTTAAAAATTTTGGTGAGGAGGATACCATAAGGGAGCTTTTGCTGGTCCTTGGCATGGCGCATGTGGAATTTGATCAACTGAACCCAGTTGATCTCTTTGTGGTTCAGCATGGCCCACATTAGGAGGACATCATCCTCTTCAACCAGAGCATAGTTCCCACCACGGGGAACAATCATCTTGACCAAGAAGAAGTGGAGCAAGCGGTTGTTCATGGTCAAGTGGCCAACTAGTTTATGGTTGCTCATGGGAGGAGCCGGCTTCCACAAAGAACGGCGGGCAGTGATGGGATTAAAACCCCATTCATCCTCGGGTTCGCCTCCATCAAAGTCAGCATTGTTGAGGGGCAGTTTGGAAATTTCTACAAATTGGGCATTTGAGAGTTTGATGGTGGTGTTTTTCACCTTGGATTCAACCATCCCATTGACAAGGCGGAGGTTGCAGTAGAATACTCTCATAAGCTCAGGATAGTATTCTTCTTCTTTGAGGGATAAGAAGGGGAAGAGGTTGTAGTGGTGGAGACTTTGGGTGAAGGTGAGGCTTGGGTTGTCAAAAGTATCGGCAATGGTGTAGTGAGGAGTCATGATTTCCTTTTCAGAAAAGTTCTTCATAAAGTGTTGAAGGTCTCTAGGGGAGGAGAAGAACCTTGAAAAATCAAGGGGGTTATGGGCTTGAGCAGTAGAGGACCTAGCTCTCTTGACATTCCTTGAGGTAGACATGGTTGGAAAAGGCAAAGAAGAAGATGAAGAGAGATGAGTGGTAGAGAGTTTTTGAGAGGTTTGAGAGGAAGGAGGTAGTGTGAGATGAGAAGGTGAATGAGGGGGTATTTATAGTTGAAAATTAGGTTTAGGAAGGAGGAAAGAGAGTTTAGAAAGGAGTGAAGTGAGTTAAGAGAGGGAGAGTTTTGAGTGAGCCTAGGAAATTGGAGTTTTTGACTCATCAGAACGCATACTAATCGATTACGTGGCAGGTGGTAATCGATTATATCACTGTTTCTGGGGAATTTCAAACGTTTTGTATAGAGGGTAATCGATTAGAGGCTTAGGGTAATCGATTAGTTTAGAAACAGAATCGTCCTAATCGATTGGGGCAATGTGGTAATCGATTATGAAGAAGAGGAAACGTTTTGAACTTGAAACAGAAGCTTCGTAATCGATTATGGATCATGGATAATCGATTATCTTAGAAACAGAATGATTGTAATCGATTATGGGTGAGCTCTAATCGATTAGTTTAGAAACAGAAGCTTAGTAATCGATTGGGATTAACAATGTAATCGATTATGGAGTCAAAAACTTCAAACATATCAAACAGCAAGGTTCCAAACATGAAATGTGATATATACCATGCATTATGCCATTCAACAAGGTTCTTATCAAAATATTCAAACACAACTGGTCATGTCAAGAATGCCTAACTCTCTTCTTATGTGAATGAATTGTTCTCTAGCCAAAGGTTTTGTGAAAATGTCAGCTAGTTGCCTAGATGTTTCTACATGTTCGAGTACACAATCCCCTTTTAACACATGATCTCTAATAAAGTGATGCCTAATCTCAATGTGTTTGGTTCTAGAGTACATTACTGGATTCTTGGAGATGTTAATGGCACTAGTATTATCGCATTTAAGAGGCACATGGTTTAATACAATTCCAAAATCTAGAAGTTGTTGTCTCATCCAAAGGATTTGAGCACAACAACTACCAGCTGCAACATATTCTGCCTCAGCTGTTGATAGCGCAACACTTACTTGTTTCTTGCTATGCCAAGAAACAAGAGAACTACCAAGCAAGTGACATGTTCCGCTAGTACTTTTCCTATCAAGCTTGCATCTTGCAAAGTCCGAATCAGAATAACCAACTAAAGTACATTCAGCCCCTTTGGGGTACCATAAACCAACATGTTGAGTCCCAACTAAATATTTCATTATCCTTTTTACTGCAGTGAGATGAGATTCCTTAGGACAAGCTTGGTATCTAGCACACATACACACAACAAACATGATATCCGGTCTACTAGCGGTTAAGTAAAGTAAGGATCCTATCATACCTCTGTATTTTGTAAGTTCAACATCCTTACCTTTCTCATCCTTGTCCAAATAGCATGAAGTGCCCATAGGTGTGGCCATATCATTTGCTTTGTCCATATTGAATTTTCTGAGTAATTCCTTGCAGTACTTAGATTGGTTTATGAATGTGCCTTTATTGGTTTGCTTGATTTGTAGTCCAAGGAAGAAAGTGAGTTCCCCCATCATGGACATTTCAAATTCTTCCTGCATAAGCTTGGCAAACTCCTTGCACATTGAATCATTAGTGGCACCAAAAATTATATCATCAACATAAATTTGTACCAATAGTATGTTATTCTTTTTGTGCTTTATGAATAGGGTTGTATCAACCTTCCCTCTTTCAAAATGATTTTCTAAAAGAAATTTGCTTAACCTTTCGTACCAAGCTCTTGGAGCTTGTTTCAAACCATACAAGGCTTTCTTTAATTTGAAAACATGATTTGGAAATTGATGGTTTTCAAAACCTGGAGGTTGATCAACATATACTTCCTCTTGAATGTATCCATTCAAGAAAGCACTTTTAACATCCATTTGATACAATTTGAAATCCCTACAACATGCGAAGGCTAATAGTAGTCTAATTGCTTCTAATCTAGCTACAGGTGCATACGTCTCTTCATAGTCAATGCCTTCTTCTTGATTATATCCTTTAGCTACTAGTCTAGCTTTGTTTCTAGTAATTATGCCATTTTCATCCAATTTATTCCTAAAAACCCATTTGGTTCCTATTATTTGGTGATCATTGGGTCTTGGCACAAGCTCCCAAACTTCATTTCTTTCAAATTGATTTAGCTCTTCTTGCATGGCCAACATCCAATGTTCATCAATAATAGCCTCATCTATGTTCTTGGGTTCTATTTGTGATACAAATGCTAGATGATTACAAGTATTTCTAATAGCATTTCTAGTACTTACGCCTTGAGTCATTTCACCTATGACTTTGTCTAAGGGATGATCCTTCAAGGTTACCCATTCTTGTTGTCTCTCAATTTGTGCTGCATCTCCATCATTGTTGACTTCTTCTTCTTTGTCTTGCAAGTTCAATTCTTGAAAAGTACCTACAAGATCATCAACATCTTCCTTTCTCGGAGGGTTATGGCTATTTTCATCAAATTTGACATGAATAGATTCCTCAATGGTATTTGTTTGTTTGTTGAAAATTCTATAAGATTTACTTGATTGAGAATATCCTAGGAATATTGCCTCATCAGATTTTGCATCAAACTTTCCTAGATTATCCTTTCCATTGTTGAGCACAAAACATTTACATTCAAAAATATGAAAGTATGCAATGTTGGGTTTTCTACCCTTGTAAAGCTCATAGGGGGTTTTCTTTAAAATAGGCCTTATCAAACATCTATTCATTACATAACACGCAGTGTTTACCGCATCGGCCCAAAAATGTTTTGCAATGTTGTTTTCATTTAGCATGGTTCTAGCAAGCTCCACTAAAGATCTATTCTTTCTTTCAACTACTCCATTTTGTTGTGGAGTTCTAGGAGCTGAAAAGTTGTGATTAATACCATGTTTTTCGCAAAACTTTTCAAAAGATTGATTTTCAAATTCTCCTCCATGATCGGTTCTAATGGATGCAATTTTTGAATTTTGCTCATTTTGGATAATCTTTGCAAGTTTCTTGAATGCATGATATGCTTCATTTTTATGAGCAAGAAACAATGTCCATGTATATCTTGAATAGTCATCTACTATAACTAGACCATAGTAATTACCTCCAAAGCTTTTGATTTTGGATGGTCCAAATAAGTCCATGTGCAAAAGTTGTAAAGGCCTTTGAGTAGAAACAATGTTTTTGGATTGAAAAGATGCCTTTACTTGTTTTCCCTTTTGACATGCATCACAAAATCTATTTTCAAATTTAAGCTTTGGTAGACCAATTACTAAATCTTTCGAAACAAGTTTGTTCAAGTGGTCTACATGTATATGAGCTATTCTTCTATGCCATAGCCATGTTTCATCTTCTTTTGAGATGAAGCATTGTTCATCATTTGTAGACAAACTATCCATATCAATCATGTAAATATTATCAATTCTTTGGCCTACAAACTTAATTTCCTTATTGGTCTTATGCTCAATTATGCAACAATTTGATTCAAATAAAACTCTATATCCTTTGTCACATAATTGACTTATGCTAAGTAGATTATGTTTGAGGCCTTCAACATACAACACATCACTTATGGAGGTGGAAGAATTCTTACCAATATTTCCAATGCCTAGGATTCTTCCTTTGGTGTTGTCTCCGTAGGTGACACTTCCTTTCCTTTTGGGAGTGAATGATGTAAATTTGGTTATATCTCCCGTCATATGCTTTGAACACCCACTATCTAAGTACCAATGGGTGTTGCTTGCCTTGAAGCATACTTACAAAACAAAATCATTTTAGAGAACTAGGTACCCATTTTATGTTGGGTCCTTTAAGGTTAGTTTGTGGTAATGTCCCTTTGGGAACCCACACCTTTCTTAAGACTTTTGGTCCTAGTTTCCTAACACTACACTTATAAGCACTATGTCCTTTGGAACCACAATGATTGCATTTCATAAAAGGTGAGGAGGATTTGCTTGGTGGTGCAAAGAAGTTTTTATAGTGCTTCTCCATTTTGTGATTACTATGTTCTTGGTCATATCCTAAACCGGTTTTACTAAACATGCATTTTTGTTGCCCAAGTAGGATATTCAAGTTATCTCTTCCATTTGTGAATTTCTCTAGTGTCCTATTTAGGTCTTCAACCTTGGTTTCTAATACAATGCACCTTTTTGCAAAATCACATGGTTTATCCTTAGAGCATGTTTGAACTTTCTCTAGTTCTTCTTTTAAGCTCTCATTTTCTTTACATACTTCCATGAGATGCAATTCAAGGGTATCACTAGTTTTTCTAGATGCTTTGAGTTTACTAGAGATTTTTGTAAATTTATCATATAATTCTTCAAATGCATCTAACAGCTCATTTTTATCTAAGTCAAGAAGATTTACCTCATTATCTTCTTCTAGATGATTTGCCATTAAGCAAAGATTGGCTTGCTCATCTTCCGAGTCGTCGGAGCTGCTCACATCGTTCTCATCCCAAGCAATATAGTCTCTTCTTCTTCTTTGTTTGTCCTTGCCTTTCTTTTTGAGGTTTGGACAATCGGCTTTGAAGTGCCCTTCCTTGCCACATTCAAAACAACTTGGTGAAGAGGAAGTTTCATTAGAGGTAGGTTTCTTACCTTGGGGCTTAAAGTTCTTTTGAAACTTTTTGTTCTTCATGAATCTTCCAAATCTTTTTACGAATAGCCCAAACTCTTCTTCTTCATCTAAGTCACTACATGATTCTTCCTCAAGCATGGAGGTAGCTTTGAGGGCTAGCCCTTTCTTCTTGGTGGATTTCTCCTCTTCCTCGGCTAGCTTCAATGCTTTAAGTTCTTGCTCTTGTTCTTGCAATTTTCCAAAGAGTGTTGCAAGAGACATTTCATTGATGCTAGGAGATTGTTTTATTGCTGTGACAAGAGGTTGCCATTCCCTGCTAAGACTTTTCAAAATTTTATGCACAAGCTCTTTGTTAGTATATACTTTGCCAAGAGTAATAAGATGGTTGATAATAAGTGTAAACCTTTTCTGCATATCTACAATAGATTCACCTGAATTTATCCTAAAGCATTCATATTGGCTAGTCAAGGTACTAATTTTGGAGTCCTTTACATCATTAGTACCTTCATGGGTTACTTGAAGAGTATCCCACATTTCTTTAGCAGTTTGGCATGTCATTATCCTAAAAAATTCATCTTGACCTAAAGACATAGTAATGAGATTTTTGGCCTTGTAGCCATATTGGACTTTCTTTTCTTCCTCGCTTGTCCATTCATCTATAGGTTTTTCAACATTCTTGCTATCTATAGTATGCATTGGTATATAAGGACCATTTTCAATGGTATTCCATATTCTCAAGTCAATTGATTGAATGAAGATTTTCATTCTCTCTTTCCAAAAGGCATACCCTTCCCCATTGAAAGCGGGAGGTCTATTTATCGCACCACCCTCGGGAAAAACATTTTGAGAACTTGAGGCCATTTAATCTCTTGAAGCTGTTAAGCTTGATCTACCAAGAGTCAAGCTCTGATACCACTTGTTGTTCAAGTGGCCTCAATACTCAAGAGGGGGGGTGAATTGAGTTTTAAAACTTTTGATTGGAATACCTTTGAAATTGATTTTTATAACCAAGTTTGTGAGATTGTGCAAGTGAAATAGAATGGAGGATAACAAGCAATGCACTATAATGAGAAATGTTGCTGAAGCAATTTACCAAACACTTGGTGTGCAATATTAGAGATACAACAAATTAAGCAAGTTCAAGTATGCTCTTCTCAACCAATCAATACCAATCAACAAATATGCAGTAAATGAAATTAAAAGAGTAAGGAAGAGAAGCTTGCAAACCGATATAACGAGTTCCACCCAATCCGGTGTACGTCTCGCCTCTAAGCAACCCACTTAGAGGACTTTCCACTATTGTAGACTAGAGATACAACTTTGAGCAATTGCGGCTTCCTAGTGTCCCACACTCAAGAACCCAATCCTCACAAGTACAAGGGCAACACCCACCCAATCTCTCAGTCTCACAATATCCCAAAGGTTGAGTCCACAACCTTTGTAACCACTCAACCTAGAGTGAACAACCACTCAACCTAGAGTGAAATAGCTTGTGTTTGGTGTTTGTTTACAATCAATACACTCTCTCAATAGAGCAGATATACAAATGAAAAGCTCTCCCAAATTCTAATCTCTCAAGATGAGAGGATATACAAGTGAAGTATAAGATACAAGAAATAGGCTTACAAAGCACAAAATAGAGCTAAGGATTTGTTGCTTCTTGGTTGTGTGTTTGTGCTTGTCTTCCTCTTCAATTTATAGAGCCAAGATAGCTGTTGAGGAGTGCCCTAGTCCATCATAGCCGTTGCAGTTAGTGGGAATTTGAAGAATGGTGGAGACATGACCTGGTTTCCCACTTAAATCTGTTTTTCCACTAGCGTAATCGATTACACCCTCGCGTTGTAATCGATTAGCTTCAAGTCAGAGACTTCCTAATCGATTATTTCACTTTCTCTAATCGATTAGCATCTTGTACCTGATGCATTTAATTTGTTTTCGCAGCATCCTAATCGATTAGCATGTCTTGCAATCGATTACCTTAAATTCCAGTGGCTTCCTAATCGATTGTATAGCTTCCATAATCGATTAGCCATCATACCTGATGCATTTAGTTCCATTTCTGATTGTTGTAATCGATTAGTCTCTGGTGTATAATCGATTACCTTAATTCCAGTGGCTTCCTAATCGATTGTTCAGCTCCCTAATCGATTAGCTTTCATACCTGATGCAATTTCTTCCAAAACAGAAAGCTCCTAATCGATTAGCATCTATGGCCTAATCGATTAGCTTCGCTGTTACTTCAATTCTGATTTCATGTCTTTGTTTTTGCATTGTTTTCTTCAAGAGTGCTTGTCATTATCAAAATCTTTGCACATCTTTGGACCTGTTAACATATTCAAACACAATTGGTACAACACTACCATGCATTCTACAATTGGCATGACACCATTCCAGGCCCTCTATGGCCGCCCTTCTCCAGCCATCCCAGATTTTATTCCAGGCAGTACAGATTTGGGTACTCTGTCTTCCTCACTGCAGCAAAGACAGAACATCTTATCCACCCTTAAGAAAAATCTTATACAGGCGAAACAGAGAATGGTTTCACAGGTGAATAAGCATCGTAAAAACCTTACCTTCCAACCAGGAGACTGGGTTTTTCTCCGACTCAGGCCATATCGACAGCAATCCGTCTCCCATCAAGCCTCTCAAAAGCTTACAAAGCGCTTTTACGGTCCCTTCCAGGTCCGGCGTCGTATTGGTTCTGTAGCATATGACCTTGATCTTCCTCCCTTTTCCCGAATCCATAGTGTTTTCCACATCTCTCTGCTACGACCTTGCTACGGTGACCCCTTACAGCATTTCACCCCCTTGCCTCCTCTATCTCTTCCCGAAGACATGGCCCCACCACCAGCAAAACCCTTTGAACAGAACCCTCAACCCGCACGCCCTTTAGCCTACCGTGGAACCCCCTCTCCAAATGTCCCTCAGACCCCCTCTCATACCATCTCCCAAAATTCCCAGCATTCAAATGATTTTAATTTCCCTCAATCTCCGCTCACGGTTTTCCCTGATAACTCTCCACTTTGCCATGATAACTCCCTCTCTCCAAATCACGCTTCTGATTTCATGCCTCAGAAATTGTGTGCTTTAACTCCCCCCCCAGGCGATCAGTTTCAATTCTCCAAGCAATTCACGTGACAAGCATTCCACATGGGCCCAAGGTGTCGATCTGGTCCCTTCAGTTTCGGCTCCAGAAACTTTTCCTCACATTCACCTTGAGGACAAGGTGATTCTTGATGAGCCGTCCAATGTTAGGCCCAAAAGGAAAACAAAATTACCTTTTTGGATGAAAGATTTTGCTACTTAGTTTTATGTTTTTTGGACTTTTAAAATATGGTTCTCTGATGACCCATTTATGTTTAGGCCCTTTTGCAATTTCCTATTTAGCACTTGTTATTTTCACTATGAAGATTAGAAAAGAAAAAGGTTAAGAATTATTCCTTTCTGTTGTTCTTCTCTTTCCTTAACTGAATCCATTTCTTGGTAGTGGTACATAACTGCCCTACCACTTGTTGATCTAATTCATAAATTAATCTAGCTGGGCAACTCATAATGTCTTATTAAAATAATAAAAATTGTATATGTCTAGTTATAAAAAACTCAAAGTACTAAAAAAATTCAGCATTTAAACTTAAAATAATAAAATATCCTAGTACTTAAAACAAGTTAAAATACTAAACTATTGTAGACCAAAAGCATAGGCACTAACCTTAACAGTAGCACAAGTCGATAATTAGTAGAGGTGCAACTAGGCAAAGAGAAAAGCGAAAAAACAAATGAGAAACAAGACAAAGACCAAAATATAAGCACTCATGTAGTTGCAAAAGAGAAAAAGATAAAAAATGTAGGATTTTTTTGGGAGGTTTTGAAAAAATTTCAGGTACAGTCCATGGACTTATGGACTTGACATAGACTCACAAGTCCATAAGAGTTTGGTCGGGTATACATAAGTTTAAAGAGACATAAGTTTATCATGAATTAATCAATTTCTTAAAATAGACACGTAAATTTGTGTGAATTTATACAATTTGTAAATTGACTCGTGAGTTTTGATAACAATAAATGTGATTTTTAAGAATATGACTATTTGTTGGGATAAAATGATAGAATTGGTTTGGTTTAAGGGTTAGATTTGATTAAAACATAGAATGAAAAGTTTTTCTAACAATTTTACTGATTGATATAGAAAATCTCTTTTATGTGTTTTAGATTTGTAATATTTATTTTTATATATGGGTTAGAATACCCTTTATACCTCTTTAATGTTATTTGTTGATAAAAAAATTGTAATAGAATTTTCTAGAAGAAACTAATACATAGTATGTTATTATCTTCTCTTCACGTGTATTAATGTTAAGAGTGAACAAAATTTAATTGGCAAGAAACATATCATTAGGCATCATATACCAATGTATACACATGGAATGCTTCTTTCCCAATTCCCATATAAAGAGCATGGACTCATTCTCCCTTTGGAGAAATTTATACATGGTTGTTTTGGATCATTACATTATTTAACATACATTACATCTTGCTTGGATAGATGATACATTTTATTTTTCTTTATATTTCAATACCGGTTATTTTAATCATTAATATAAAAAATTAGTTTTTATACATATACCAAAGGCTTAAAAACTTTTGTACTAGACTTCAACCTGCCACCCCATAGCTAACTGTGGATTGAATTTTTTAACTAATTAAATCAAAACTAATCTAAACCAACTGAGAATTTATTTTTGTTGGGTGCGTTTAATCTGAGTACTCAACTAGCCATCCAACCTAAATTTATATATTTTTTATTATTTATTTTTATGTTTCGCACCTTAAGATTTCATTTATGGATTACACAACCCCACCCAACATAATTCTAACATTACTTCCCTAGCATTTTTAGCTTGTCATGTTGTTTGATCATCAGTTTTAATTAAATCTATCTATATTATTTGTTTGTATGTCCAACAATTATGATTTTAGATTAATCTTTTTCATATATCTATTTTTTTTTATTTTAACACATTATACATCATTCCAATTATCTGATTCAAACCAATTCAATTTATATTAGATTAGTTTAGATTTAATAAAAAAATAAATCTAATCTAATTCAATTAACTTTGATCAACTCAGATGTTTTTTATTACTCAACCCTACATTAGCCATTCTGATCAATGTAAGTTTTCTAAAAGATCGTAGGGTTGTTAGTAATGCCCCTGACACCACTTATCTTAAAACTTTCAAAATATGAGAAAAACATATAAGAGTAATCACTCATTCTATTGGAATCTCAAACGATGATTTACAAAATATAAATACCAAGTATTTATAGAAAACTTCTACCTAACTAATTGCACGTAACAGCCTTTGCCAATTTGTTAGCAACAACAATCACACATTGTCTTGCCCCAACCTCACTCTCCCTCCCCTAACAGCTTGTCAAGAAGAGAAACATGTTTTTCAAACTCCCCCACCACGTACCAGCAAACCAGAATCGTTTTCTAGGAATATTGGCTTTCATATAGCCAGTTTGCAGAGAAAACCTTTCTTTCTTTCTTTGTTATCTTTGCAGGATAAAAAACAATTGTTTTTGTTTTCAACTTTTGGTTTAAAAAATTACCAACCATTCTCATTCCTTGTTTAAGGTTTTTCATATTTGACTTTTGTGACATGGGCTGAAGAGTGTGTTATCAATTTCAAAATATTAAGAAAGCCAACCAAAATGTTAGTTTTGTACCCGTTCAATAACCAATTATAAAAATGGTAAAAATTAAAAAATTTAATAGTTAATATTTTTAAAATTTTTTCCTACATACTAGTATAAAAAAGTTGACTATTAATATTCTCAATAATAGTATACGTATTTTGAGACCACTTGGATATGGAAAATGACAATTTAGAAAGTGGTGGAATCTGTGCATAGCCATTGTTTCTCTTTCGTTTAAGGAATAATATTCGTTTAAAGCACCTTTCTTTTTCCATCAACCCTACTATAAACATGAAGAGGGACCCAGTTCCAGCTAAACACTGACATAATAATTTATATAAAGGATATATTTATGAAGCAGTCCTTAGATAATTACATCATAATAACTGGCCTTTTGAAATAGTCACAGCTTCAAAAATATAGGTTTCAACATGAAAATGTCTTAAGTCTTGACACGATGTTTTCTAGACTAACTCAAAGAAAACAAATAGATAATTATAATTTATGCAATTGGATTGGATCATCAATAAAATTATCAAATTAGTGACCACAACCGCGTTATCATGACATCATGAGAAATGTTTTTGTTTTAAAGTAAAATCAACTTAACTAGTTAGTGTCTCTTTCATATTAAGTTTTATGAAAATAAAAAATCTAAAGGTTAATATTGATTTTTCATATTGTTTTAAATAGTTAAAACTTTATTTGAACGTAAGATTTTTTTGGAAGGTCAAATCAAGCCAACAGGAAACTAAATAAGGTCTTAATACCAGTGTAATCAACTCATATGAGATCGTTTGGTTAGTTGAGATTTGACAAAAAAAAATCGTCGATTTAATGAAATTTTGACTACTTTAAACGACGTGAATTTTTTCATTTTTATAATTCTGTTTCAACACAACTGAATAACAAACAGACACTATATCACTTTAAATTGAATTGAAATTATTATCTTATAAAATGAATTTTTTTTTATTTTTTTGACGTTTTAAACATAAGTTGAATCTTGAGATATGTTTTGACTCTAATAATACATCAAAATTGAATTTATTTAAACTTTTTGTTTACCAATAAAAATGCGAAAATAAATAAAATGTTATTTGAGGAAAAGAAAAGTATAAAAGGAAACAAATTAGAATTCAATTATTTTCAGGAAATTGAATGCAATGTGAGTTGAATTCAACTATCCCACTAAAGAGTGGAAGAACACTTTCATGTAAGGTTATATCCACCATGCCACTAATCGACAAACCACACACGTAACAAGTATTGCTATGGTGGGATGTTGGTCATTTTTGTTTCATACACTATTTTTAAAACCTAATAAGATAAAATTATTACTATTGATAAAACGTTCTTGATTAAAATTTAAATGTAATTTTATCTTTTTTTATTTAAATTTAAAATTATAAATTAAGCTTGAATAATCATCCTATTTGGTTGCAGTCTAGGGCTTATTACAGATAATTTTTCAATTTATTATTTAAATAAAATTTAATCAATGATAAATAATATTGAATATTACATAACTAGTTATAGTTACCAAATGGACACAAACATAACATTAATAGTTTGTATGAAAGAGAATAAGGAAATGGATTGAGTGGGAGCAGTAGTATTTGTATCAGCACAATGGAAAGATATGATTCCCTACACCCACTGACCATCATAGTCATAGACTCGCAAATCACAATCGCACGTTGTCGCTGTGAACTTGGGACCCACCTCGCCGTTTTTGCGCGTTCGCTGTCATCAGCCAATTACAAGCCGCCACGTCTCTCGTGCCAGATTTTTGACAACCATATTGTGGACCCCACAGCACCCCCACACACCACCCTGCATTGGTCAAAACCGCGGCTTCTAGCTCAAGCCAGCTTGTCCACTTCGCCTTATATTTTTTTCTTAACAAAATATTAATATACAAATAATTCTATTTAAAAAATATTAAATTTAATTTTTACTAAACATATTTATCGAGAAAAACAAAAAAATTTAAATGTGGAGATTCACATGCATAAAAAAGACATTCTCTTTTAACACACAACCACTTATTGATTTACTATTACATCGTCGTAATAGATAAAAGAGATTAATTAATATGTTCGTATAACGTAAATAATTTATTAGAATTTGTTATAGAAAAGTTACATTAATAATAAATTTTAATAAAATATTATTTTTTTATCTTAATAATTACCTCTTTATATAAGAATAATGAGAGTTGAATATATAATGCCATGCATCTCACTTAACATGCAAATAATAAACTCACTTATATTTATGTATTTGATTTCCATTAAAAAAAACTCATACATAATTATTATAAATTAACTAAAACATTTGAATTTGAAATGATAAAAGTAAAGATGCATTAAAATTAAGTAGAAATAACTTTTTTCTTAAATAGGGAGTAATAAAATTTTGAATGTCATGCATATTAGTTAATTAAATCCTTACTTTTTGGCCTGCTTAATAAATTTTTTACAATTAAGTAATAAACATTCTCTTAAAAATATTTGTTAGCATCTATGACATGCATAACATTAACATATTATATATATAAAAAATGTGTATAATGAAATGTAAATATATATACACACACAATTATAGAATGGAAGAAAGGAAGGAGAGAAGCAAAAAGCCAACCACTCCCAAAAGGTTCTCTCTTCTGCATACACTCACTCTTTGATTCTCTCTCTATCTCTAACTTTTAAGGTGGTTGGTTGGGTTCTTCACTTCATCGGAATCTGCAGAGGTTGCCGGAATGTGGAAACCACGCGCTCTCTCTGCTACACTCTCTCTGCTTCTTCTTCTTCAGTCTCTGCTTGCTCTGGTCTCTGCTCAGAGATCTGCATGGAAAACACTCAATGGTATGTGTTCTATGTCTCTGTGATTCACTGTATTGTCTCTTTGTTTCACTAGGATCTTTGGTTTTTTTCCCTCTTCACTTTCTACTTGCTTATCAGCTAGAAATCAATCTCTGATAAGCTACAAAGTGAAGGATCTACGCGTTTCTTGTGTGTGAACTTTTGGTTGGTTAGTTTTAGCTTAGTAAGGATTTGAGTAGATGGCTTAACCTGGTTCATTTATTAGTTTTTAGTTAGTTTATGGGTAATTTAAGATAGAGTGCTTAAAATGAGTTTGGTGTTTATTGAGTTAATTCTGGTGATATTCATTATATCTGAAAATGAAATTATTGTTGTTTGTTGTTAGGGAATGTTTTAGCTCAATGGGCTGTTTGCTGATTTAGTTTTTTTCTTTCAAGAGGGAAATCACCAAGTGGATATAATTCTTGATATAATCTCAAAGCTTGTTGTCATTTTGCTTTTTAGGATCTTATTTTTAGTAAACCTTCAAGTTAGTTTGATTGTATGGGTTGGAGGTTTTAGTTTCTGAGATTTTAAAAATTTCAATTTAGTTTCTAATTTTACAAAATGATATTCAATTTAGCTCTTTTTTGTGCAAAATCACAGCGATAAAATAAAAGTATGAGGGCTTAGAGTGAAAGATTTTTTGCAATGTCAGGTAGTAGATTGAAGTTTTTAAAATTTTAGGACTAATATATGATCTTGAGGACTAACTTGGAGGTTTACTTCTTCTTTTTTGCCATTTTTGTTTATGTTTTCTGTTTAGGGAGCAAGTTTTACTGTGTTAGGTGCCTTGGAACTTACTTGTGTGATTGTTTTGCAGGAAGTCCTCCATTGGTGATAGCGCGTGGTGGGTTTTCAGGGATGTTTTCTGATTCCAGCTTAGGTGCCTATAACTTGGCAGTGATAACCAGTGGACCAGATGTCTTTAATTGGTGTGATGTGCAATTAACAAAAGATGGAGTCGGGATCTGCCTTCCACATATGGACCTTCACAATTCTACTAACATTGCAGACGTTTTCCAGAATAAAACTACGAGTTACTCAGTTAATGGTGTACCCACCAGTGGATATTTTTCTGTGGATTACACCCTGAAGGACCTTTCCAATGTTATCTGTAAGTTTAACTTATCTTGAAGGTGTAGTTTTATAAAACTTTTGTCGTTGTAGACTCTGTATTTGATCACTTGATGCAGTGAGCGATTCTTTTCTATGTTATATGTGTGTTGTTTTTTAAGGTCTAGTATCTAATACAGGATCTTATTAAACTTTTCTCTGCCTTGGCTTGCTAATGAGCTTTTATGTTGTTTCTTGTGCTAACAAGTATCCTCTTCTGGGCAGTAACTCAGGGAGTATTGTCTCGACCCTTCCAGTTTGATGGCACCCCCTTTAATGTTCTTACTGTTGATGATTTAGTTACATTAGATCAACGACCAAAAGGATTATGGTTGAATGTTCAGGTAAATGGATTATGGAATCCATTCCCACCATTCATTCTCCTTGTTTATTTCAAAACTAACTTTTGTTTTCTCCTGATATTTTAAAGCATGATGCATTCTACACGCAACATAATTTGAGTATGAGAAGCTTTGTGCTTTCAGTTTCTAGAAGAATAGTTTTCAGTTATATCTCATCACCTGAGGTTGGTTTTCTGAGAGGTATAACAACACGCTTCAACCCCAAAACAACAAAACTGGTCTTCAGGTTTCTGGGACAGAATGACATAGAACCATCAACCAATCAGACTTATGGTTCACTCTTAAAAAATCTTACACTGATTAAGACGTTTGCTTCTGGGATTCTTGTTCCCAAGGATTACATATGGCCTGTAGATAACAGCCTTTATCTATTACCACATACGTCTTTGGTCTCAGATGCACATAAAGTTGGGCTGGAAGTTTTTGCATCAGATTTTGTGAATGATGTTCCATTTAGCTATAATTACAGCTACGATCCTCTTGCTGAGTACCTCCAATTCATTGACAACGGTGACTTCTCTGTTGATGGTGTGCTGTCTGATTTCCCCATAACTCCATCTGAAGCTGTAGGTAAGTGATTTATTTCCATCCGTTTTGTCAGAATAGTCTGCCACAAAAATGGAATGCGGTTGTTTTTTAATCAAAGTCTCGTTCACTTAGGTTATGTTCCTGTGAGTAGTTTAGAGGGGAGAATATTTGTATTACAAAAGCATTATAATTATTTCAGAATTTTATAAAACAAAACCAGTGAAGTGAATATCATTGGGCCAAAAAGGATAAAAACTGGAAATCAGAGATTATCATGTAACATACCAATCTTCTCTTATTTTATTTTGTAAATATTTTATAACTTTCTAAATCTAGAATGAAAAATCCACCGCCATGCCTTTCCCTACTAGCTCTTCCATCCACTTATATTCTTATTTCTTTTTTCACTGATATATAGTATTTATTGCTCAGATTGGAGCTAATGCAGCTTTAAGGTTCTCGCAAATTAAATTTCCCTAATATCTTCTGGATCTTGTGCTCATAGTGTTTGAGTGAATCTCCTTAAATGTGTCTCCCTTGTCCCATTTGCAGTTTTCTTTTCGAAAAAATTAAAGCGATCATGAATGGCTTGTTTAAATCTTAAACATGGGCCATATCCTCACCTTCTGTCCCAAGTTGAATTGCACTAATCTCTTCAAATCTAGGATTTATCGTGAAAATCATCATGTTGAATGAAATGTAATCCTGGACTTTGGTTATCAATCTGCCTGAAATTGGTATATATCTATATGCTACTCTATCCATGCTACACAATATTGGCTAGGAGATACTTGCACTTTCCATGAGGATGCCAATAAGATAGTTTACAAAATCCTAGATCAATCAAAGGACACTGGTATAATTTATGTTTACTTGGCTAATGGATTTCATGTCCTAATACTAGTGCAAGTACATACACAAAGCTCTTACGAACATAATTTTTGAGCCCATTACACACCATTTCTTCTTTCATGTATGTATGCTTGTGTTCACTATTGCTTTTTCTCTATTTATTTAAGGAGATATTTAGTTGTTTTTATTATAATGCAGGTTGCTTTGCTCACCTAGGCACTAATGCCACCAAAACTGGTACACTTAGTTTTCATTTTTCGGAATGTGTATTCTCATCTTGTTCTTCAGTAATTTCTAGTTGCTTAATCATAGCTTAGCCTGCATCATTGTTAAGTTGTTGCTCACTTTTTATCATGCTTCAGATAAAACTTTGGTTATCTCAAAATATGGATCTAGTGGAGATTATCCTGCTTGTACTGACTTAGCATATAAAAAGGCCATATCAGATGGTGTGGATGTTCTTGACTGTCCTGTTCAAATGGCCAAGGATGGAACACCATTTTGCTTAAACTCCATTGATCTTATAGAGAGTACAACAGTTGCCCAATCAAGGTTCAGCACATATGCCATGTCTATCCCTGAGATCAAATCTGGGAATGGCGTATTTACATTCAACTTGACGTGGAATGATATAAAAGGCTTGACCCGTAAGTCAAAGAAAGTTCAGCAGTTGTTAGTTATTCCTGTGGTCTAATAGGCTCGTTTGTTTAAACTTATTTTAAGAGATAAGTGTTTTTTTAATTAAAAAATGCACTTATTTTAAATTTTAACGTGTTTGTTTAAAGTTTTAAAAATAAGCAGAAGCTGAAAATAAGCTGATTTCAGCTTATTTTAAGAAGCAACTCTGATCTGCTTATTAAAAAAGTGATTATAAAAGAATCACTTTTTTATAATCACTTTTTTAATAAGCTTAAACAAACGAGCCCAATATTCTTCTGCATATCTGTATTTGAATGGAGGTAATCCAGACTTGTCAAAGCTTAATTGACTGATACTTCAATTTGGCAAAAAATTGGGATAAGAGATTTATGGACATATGAAAACAAGTTGTGTTTTAGGAATACTGGGGGAATTACAAAGTCACTTGATAGGACAATTAGTGTTTCACTGATAAATTGCCAAACCTTTCCCTCCCATATCATTTGGTGCTTTTCAGTACTTTTTCACTTTGCTCCCCGCTGTTTTTATTGATTTGATTGTTGTAACAAATATTTGACATTTTTCTCTTTTCTATTGTCTCTGCAGCCTCAATATTGAACCCTTTTCCAAGGTACAGATTGTACAGGAATCCAAGATATAACAAAGCTGGGACATTTTTGACGTTATCAGATTTCTTGTCCTTGACCAAAAATCAGACTTCTCTATCTGGTGTTATGATCGTTGTTGAGGTGCGTTCTTCCATGCCTATTATTGCTGTTGGATCCATTCTATCAGCTATTATTTGAACATATATCATGTTGATAAGAGCTCCAACCAATAATCTTGTTGATAAGAATTAGGGTCACTTTAGTAAATTAATAATTCATATGAAGGATTTCATCCTGGAATTAACGGGGGAACTGAAAGGGGAATATTATATTACATTATTATGCAATATTTTTTTGTCAAATTCAACACCTAGTTTACTCATTTATTTATATTCCAATACCCATTTCCTTCTAAAGTATTGGCTAACTGTCAAAAATAATGAAATATTTTTATTTCATTCTTTGGGGTTTGGGTTCTTTTTCTACTTTGTGCTGGTGATTTCTCTCTTTTTTCGAAACCAAATCAAATGGCTTGTTTGCTTGTCTTTATTGAAGCATCCAAGCGTGACTTAGTCTTTCATTGAGTAGATGTGAGTAATGAAATATCTTTTATTTGGTTTTGTGGGGGTTGGGTTCTTTTTGTACGTTGTGCTAGTGATTTCTCTCTTTCAAGACCAAACCAAATGGCTTGCTTGTCTCTATTGAAATTTCCTAGTGTGACTCAGTCTCACATTGAGTAGATGTGAGTAAGGTGAGCGATTTAGAAGTGCGAGGATTCATATACCTAATGCTTTAAGGTTTTTGGTTATATTGTGGTGTCCAACACTTATAGGTTACATTACGGTTCTAACCACTTAAGGGCCAGCTTGTTTGAGGGACAGCATCTCAAGTCATTTTCTATTGATTAGCATATATATTGTATTCTTCTTTGCAGAATGCAGCCTATCTTGCACAAAAGCAAGGACTAGGTGTGACTGATTCAGTCATTGATGCTTTGAGCAAAGCAGGTTACGATAACTCAACAGCTCAAAAAGTGTACATTCAATCCACAGATAGCTCTGTGCTGCAGAAGTTCAAGGAGAAAACCAATTATGAGCTTGTCTACAAGATTAACGATGATGTTGGTGATATTGCTAATGCAGCTGTTAAGGATATAAAGAGCTTTGCTAGTTCTGTGGTTATCAGCAAGAAATCTGTATTTCCTGATGATGAGAAATTCCTGACCGGTTCTACAAGGACTGTTGAAAAGCTAAAAGCCACTAACCTCTCAGTTTTTGTAGAAACATTCAGCAATGAGTTTGTATCTCAGGCATGGGATTTCTTCTCAGATGCAACTGTGGAGATCAACACTTATATTCAGGGATCAGGAATTGATGGTGTCATCACAGACTTCCCTAAAACCGCTGATAGATACAGAAGTAAGTGCTAGTAAATTCTGCTATAATATGGAGTCTCTTATAAGCCTTTTAAATTACTATTATAATTTTTCTTCATTCTAATGCAGGGAGCAAATGCTTGACTGCGGGTAACAACACACCAGTTTACATGGATCCAGTTCAACCAGGTGGTCTTTATGGACTCATAACCAAGGCGTATTTGCCTCCAGCTGTAGCTCCACTCCCTCCCTTGACAGAATCTGAAGTGACAGAGCCCCCTTTGCCTCCTGTTGCTAAAATAGCCCCGGCTTCAGGCCCGACTGGAGCAGCACGTCCCCAGGGAAGTGCACAGCCTAAGGTCAATGTCTGCTTCTTCTTGTCCAGTCTGGCTGTGTTAATAGTTTCTCTTGTTTTGCTTTGAGTCAAATCATCTCCACACTACGTGCTGAAAACCCAAAAAAAAAAAGAGAGAGAAAAGGTTGCTGTTGCTGGTTTCAACCCTCTATTTTCTCACCTGGCATGAAGCTTTTGGCTTTAGACTTCATTGATAATCCACAATTTTTCTTTAAAGGAGCAAATTCTTTCAATCTTATTTGTTGTAGTTATGATTGTCCATTCTTAGTTCCCCAATCGCTTCTCGGGTTTATACTGTGAGCACAGAAACCTGAGGTGGTATATATCTATGAATTCTTTCTAGATGTGTATTTTGTATCTTTTGTATTAAGATATATTTATTATTGATCTTGGTTTGCATTTGCATGACATGATATTAGCAACTTGAGGTCTGAATCATGTTTGGTCAACAACTACGCAGAGCATATCCATGGGTTGATCGTTTCATATAAGCAGTTTTTGTTCTGCATCTGATCTTACATGTCAAAGCTTAGCTATGAATATGATTTGTTATACACTTACGATGTTCTATACTTAAAATTGAGTTTTATTTCATTAATTTATGTCAACAGTTACGGGTTAATTATTATTTGTAGCTTCAATGTTAATTATATAGTGAAAACTGATTTTGAGGCCAAGACTTGGCTCATAAAAAGATCTTTTTCTTTATATATATTATTATAATGGCCGTGGTTGGCTTGAAGGGCCCCTCCTTATCTTTGTAACAGTGGTGATGGAAAAAGAAAAGGTTCTTTAAATTTTATTCCTTAAACAAAGAGAAAGAAGAGCGAGACAGATGCACCACTTTCTAAATTATCAACTTTCTATTTATGGGAAAATGATTCGGTTACCCTTTGGTATTGGTTTGCCTTTGCCTCTACTTCAAATTTCTGAAATTGTTTTCACTTTTCATACACTTTAGCCTGTCTCACGAGTCAAATATGAAAACTACTTAGCTGGGGTGGTGTACCAGTAGAGGGTTTGGGTTTCGAAACTTAACTGACTTAAATTCATCCAAACTTTTATAAATAAATAAATAAATAAGAAATGGTTAAATATATAACGCCCAAAAGTTAAATATGAGAAGTTGAAAAACAAAAAAGAATAAGCTTTTTTATGCCGATAACGTCACTTAAAAATCTAATTACAATTATGGGGTTGTTTTTTTAATAATTTACTTAAGGATGGTTGTTTTTGGTAGGTGCAAAAGAGTAGGAGACATAGTGTCGTCTTAGATCAATGCAACATCCTTCTAGCTTGACACATGACTATATTGTAGCCACTTCAATATTGTAGCCACTTCAAACGATATTACTAGTGTCCTACCCCATAACCGAGTCTATAGGGTTTCAAATTATTTAATTATTTATTTTGGTGCACAAATTTAGTATTGAATCTTGAATTTTCCGTTTGGACAGTTTGGGATGAATGATTTTAACGTGTAATCATATTAATTAATACATATTAGTTTAAACTAATGACCTAAATATCTATTTTTTACTGAATAGGTTACAGCACAAAAAAAAGGCAAAATTCAAAAGTCATCTACGTTATCGTTCACATGATCCAGCACTCTATAATAATGCATCAAGTGCTTTCCAGATTGCTTCTTCTGTGACGGGTTCTTCAACCAGGCCAAAAATCATGGAGGTGATATGATCACCTTCACCAGGTACATTTATCCCTCCTTGACAACGTAAGTCAAGGATCAAGCAAAGTTAAGGATCAAGCTTACTTGTTTTGCAATGAAGGGATAGTACGTATCTCGAACAAGAAAGCAGATCAAACCTAACAAAAGAAGGAACCAATATCAATTAGGGTATATAATGTATAATAAAACAATAAATGAGAAACCATTTAATTTTTTACCTTACTACCAATTCATACAAATGAATAATATACTGACTTACTTTATAAAACAATTGACAAACTCAATTCTGTATTGACCGATTTAATCCTTAACTGACCCACCCGATCTTAATATGACCAACCCTATAAGAAAATGACACTCAATATGGAAATGACCAACATAACACACTAGTGACCAACCTTAGGTTTAAATGACCAATCGAATCCTATGTCGACCCGCTCAATATGGAAATGACCAATGGAGCACTATAGTGACCAACTCTAGGTGAAAGTGACCAAGTGAATAATATACTGACTTACTCTACAAAAAATATGACAAACTGCATTCTATATTGACTAACTTAATCTTTTACTGACTAAGTCCATCTCAATATGACCAACCCTATAAGAAAATGACACTTAATATAGAAATGACCAACGTAACACACTAATGACCAACCTTAGGTCTAAATGACCAATCGAATCCTTTGTCAACCCACCCAATATAGAAATGACCAATAAAGCACTATAGTGACCAACTCTAGGTGAAATTGACAAACTAAATAATATATTGACCCACTCCACAAAAAATATGACAAACTCTATTTTTTATTGACCAACTTAATCCTTTATTGACCCACTTCATCTCAATATGACCAACCCTATAAGAAAATGACACTCAATATGGAAATAACCAATGTAATACACTAGTGACCAACCCTAGGTCTAAATGACCAATCGAATCCTATGCTGACCCATTTAATATGGAAATAACCAATGAAGCGCTATAGTAACCGATTGAATAATATATTGACCCATTCTACAAAAAATATGACAAACTTCATTCTGTATTCACCAACTTAATCCTTTACTGACACACCCTCATCTCAATAACAAACTCTAATTGAAAAATTACCACTGTATATGAAAATGACCAATCCTATACTTAACTCAAACTTATTGATAAATAACCAACTCTATACGTATAAAGGCCCACAGTATAATTAAATGATCAAAACCATACTTCACTGAGAATCTTATTAAGAAATGATCAACTATGTACGCAAGAAGACCACCGTATATGAAAATAATCAATTCTATACTTAATTGAGATCTTATTGATAAATGACGAACCCAATACGAAAAATGACCCATGGTATATGAAACTGACCAATCCCATACTTTATTGAGAACCTTATTGATAAATGACCAACTCAATACCCAAAATGACCCACAAAATATGAAAATGACCAATCTCATACTTTACTCAACCTTATCGAAAGTTGACCAATCTTACACAAAAAATGACGTAATTTTCACAAAAGATAGGGGGCCAACATATATACTTAGCCAATTTTGGCTAAAATTAATAAAGCTAATTATGTTTACAAATTTAGAAATACACAAATTTTCCCAGTCATATTTTTTTCCAAATACCCTCAGCATGTCTATGACATTTAAGAGCACTAATTTCTAATAAGATTTGTAAATCTATTTCTCAAAGAAAAATAACTACTCTATGCTAACTATTAATGATCTCACTAGACATGATTGCATTTATTTCCACTTTAATAAATATACAGGAAAAGTATAAGAAGGCTACATAATTGTTGAGATTGAGATAAAGTGGGTCAATAAAGGATTAAGTAGAATTTAGTTTGTCAATTTTTATATAGAGTTTGGCCACTTTCATATAGAATTGGTCACTTAGTGTTCTGTTGGTCAATGCCTACTAGAGTGGGTCATTTGCATATTGGCTTAGTCATATTCAGTTAGAGTGGGTCAGTAAAGGATTAAGTAGGTCAATACATAATAGAGTTTGTCAACTTTTTTGTAGAGTGGGTCAATATATATATTATTGAGTTGGTCACTTTCACCTAGAATTGGTCACTATAGTGTTCCATTAGTTTTTTCCATATGGAGTGGGTCAACATAGGATTCGATTTGTCATTTAGACCCAGTGTTGGTCAGTGTAGTGTTATATTGGTCATTTCCATTTTAAGTGTCATTTTCTTATAAGGTTGTTCATATTGAGATGGAGTGGGTCAATAAAAGATTAAGTTGGTTAATATAGAATAAAGTTTATCAATTTTTTTGTAGAGTGGGTTAGTATATTTTTCAGGTGGTCACTTTTACCTAGAATTGGTCACTATAGTGTTCCATTGGTCTTTTCCATATTGAGTGGGTTGGTATAGGATTTGATTGCTCATTTAGACCTAAGGTTTGTTAGTGTAGTGTTATGTTGGTCATTTCCATATTAAGTGTCATTTTCTTATAGGGTATGTCATATTGAGGTGAAGTGAGTCAATAAAAGATTAAGTTGGTCAATACAGAATGAAGTTTATTATTTTTTGTTGAGTGGGTTAGAATATTATTCAATTGGTCACATTCACCGAGAATTGGTCACTATAGTGTTCCATTGCTTCTTTCAACATTGAGTGGTCGGTATAGGAATCGATTAGTTATTTAGACCTAGGGTTAGTCTGTGTAGTGTTACGTTGGTCATTTTTATTTTGAGTGTCATTTTCTTATAGAGTTAGTCATATTGAGATAGAGTGGGTCAGTAAAGGATTAAGTTAGTCAATACAGAATGGAGTTTGTCAATTTTTTTTTGTAGAGTGGGTCAAGATAATATTCAGTTGGTCACTTTCACCTAGAATTGGTCACGATAGTGTTCCATTGGTTATTTCCATGTTGAGTGGGTCGACATTGGATTCAATTGGTTATTTAGACCAACGGTTAGTCAGTGTAGTCTTACGTTGGTCATTTCCATATTAGGTGTCATATTCTTATGGGGTTGGTCATATTCAGAAGGAGTGGGTCAATAAAGGATTAAGGTGGTCGATACAAAATGGAGTTCATCAAAACAAAATTATAGAGTGGGTTAGAATATTATTCAGTTAGTCATTTTCACCTAGAATTGGTCATTATAGTGTTCCATTGGTCCTTTCCATATTGAGTGGGTCGGCATAGGATTCGATCGATCATTTAAGCCTAAGGTTGGTCAGTGTTGTGTTACGTTGGTCATTTCCATGTTGAGTGTCATTTTCTTGTAGAGTTGGTCATATTGAGATGGAGTGGGTTCGGAAAGGATTAAGTCGGTCAATACAAAATGAAGTTTGTCAATTTTATTATAGAATGGATCAGTATATTATTCAGTTGGTCACTTTCACCTAGAATTGGTTACGATAGTGGTTCATTGTTTATTTCCATGTTGAGTGGGTTGACATAGGATTCGATTGGTCATTTAGACCTAGGGTTAGTCAATGTAGTGTTACGTTGATCATTTCCATATTTTAATTAATATGGAAATGATCAACGTAACACACCAATGACCAACCCTAGGTCTAAATGAGCAATCGAGTCCTATTCCGACCCACTCAATATGGAAATGACGAATAGAGCACTATAGTGAGGGTAAATAATACCAAAAGGGCACTTCCAAAAAATATTTACGTTTCTGGGGTCATTTCGTAGGAAATTACACTGTCTGGGGCACTAAACTGTGTCGTCAATTTTTGAACCGACACATGTGTCGGAAAAACTGCTACTGACATGTAACACCCTCAGTTACACCTTAATAAATTCTAGAAAAATTCGTAATTTTTTTTTTACTAAAGGTATGATTGTTAAAAAGAAACTATCGGAATAAATTATATACATTATTGCTGAAATACCTCATAAATATTATTAAAACTTTATAAAGTAATTTTACATTCATCCAACGGAAATAAATATTAAACATTATAAGAAAGAGAGGAAACTCCATGGCCCAGAAGCAGTTACTTATTAACATTATTTATTCATTGGACCACGGTATTCATACCGAGCTCCCTTTCTAGAACGTGCTATATTTACTGCCGATATTCTTCGATCCTTCCCTCTGAACCATCAATTTAAAACATGTGAAACAAAAACACGGAGAAAGGAGTGAGAAACAGAATATAATATTTCCGAATAAGACATAAGCAACAAAGGGTTTTCACAAACCAATACTTAATAATATCAATCACAATCACACACACAATCAATTATGAATGCATGAATGTTATGCAATATCTTCATCACAACTTACCTATATATGTGGGCCCTTAAATTTTAATTTGCACTGGGCCAACCAGGAGTTTACACTGTTCCATAAGTCCGGATAATAATAATATGAACAGCTCAACTGGTATGGAAACACTTAGAGACTAGTCAGATTGAGAAAGTTTTTATTGTGAAAGTACCTGACACTAGGGAGCTACCCCAGGTCCCCTGAAGCACCCTTTCACACCCTCTCATCCCAAGGCTCGTAATTAAGCCTCCTCTAATGTATCCTCGGTTTCTATAATCCGTCCCCAGACAATATTATTTCATTTCACTTTAATGATTCATGATGCATGAACTACTCGCGTATTGAGTTGGTTAAGGCTTTTAGAAACTCAATTATTAAATCCCTTAAAGGTTTACAACATTATTTCAATAAACTGTACATTTTCTCTAAATTTCTGTCCCACAGAAATAAATTTGGTACAGTTTTCGAATCTCACTGAAATTGAGTTTCTAAGCCTTAAATATCTAAAAACTTTATCATATAAAACTTTACATAATCTTTCTCAAATTAAATCTTAACAAAATCAAATTTAGGAATCTCAATTATTTCCAAATATATTTAGTTATTAAGTTAGAATAAATAAAATAATTTTCTTTCAAAAAATTTTGTTTTATTAAAAGAGAATAATTATTAACCAAAAATACTTAAAATTACAAAATTTTTCTTTAACTCAAGATTTAATTAAATAAATTCTCATAAAATATTTTCTTTCTAAAATAAATACTAATTTTTTTATTCTAAATATTGAAAATAAAGTTAATAAAAATAATTTTTAAGAAGAAATAAAAGATAATAAAATTTAAAGAGTAAGGTAAGAAATTCTTACTGAATTTTAGCTTTCCGTCATGCTCGCTATATGCTCAAACTCCACATTACAATATCGTCAATCAAAATCAAACAATATCAATCATAACTAAATATCATCAATCAATCAATCATAATCAAATCAAATCAATTAAATATCATTAATACATATCATAATACAAAATTTAATGATTATTAATATAGTCAATTTTAGTCCCTTTGGTCAATTCCTCGCATAGGTATATGTAAGTCCATATAATCCAGTCCTTGCATAGGTATAGTTCAGTCCATATGGGTCATAATGGTCCAAGTCCTTGCATAGGTATAGTCCAGTCCATATAGGTCATAATGGTCCAAGTCTTTGCATAGGTATGTTAGAGTTAGTTAAACCGGATATTTAATTTAAAATTTATTATAAATTTTAAGTTAAAAAGTTAATATTTTAAAATAATAATATTATCAGATTTAAAAGGAGTAGGGGACTCCTCCCATTATTCTTATGTCTTTTTATATTATACTCTTATCTCACTCCCCCTTACCTTGAATTGTTACCCAAAATAGATTTGCTTTGCGCCTCCGATTTCTAAAAATATTAATACCAATCTTATTTCAGTATAAGCATAAGACGAAGATTAAGATTACTACTTAAAACAGAAATGGTAAATTCTGAATAGTAAATAATGAATAGTGAATAGTGAATAGTGAATAGTAAATAGTAAATAGTGAATAGTAACAGTAAATAATAAAACGTGAATAGTAACGGTAAATAGTAAATCGTAAATAGTAACGATAAATAGTAACAGTAAATAGTAATTTACTATTTGAATAGTAATTTACTGTTGAAATAGTATTTTACTATGCAGAATAGTAACTTAAAATAATATTATTTCTAGTATAATAACAGATTTCTAAAAAACGATATAAAAATAACCTTAAAAAATATAAAAGAGAAGTATTCTTACCTTAGGATTTTGGCAGAACCTTCTCTCCAAAAACTTTTCTTCTCTCTCTCACTTCCACCACTATCTCACTAGCACTACTATATTAAGAAAACTTAATCTGAAATTGTGAATTCTAAAGAAGAAATCCTTCGGTATTTATAGGAAAAAAATTTACTATGCATTCCATTATTTTAATATAAAAGTACTATGCATTTTTGAATTTTTTATTCCAGGTTACTATGCATTCTTTGAAAATTTCGTACATGCACAGTGTTTTGCATAGTAACTGTCGGCAGAATTATTAAGCCAAATAGTAACCTTTCACTCGGTATATTTTAAATATTCAAAATGAGTCCTTTTTGAAATTTAGCGATATTATATCAGTCCTCACTAATTTTATAATAAGTAATACAAATTTGAAATTTTAAAAATCTAAAATTTTCTGTTAATAAAAATTTATTGATACGTTTCAAATTTTTTAACGATTGGAAAAAAATCAAGATTTTTCTCAAACCGATAATTTTTAGATAAGTCTACTTGAAACGGATTTTAGAAAATTTTCTTATAATTTAAATTCACTTTCTAATAAATATTTTTAATTTAAGTCACTTATATGAATTTAAAATTATTTAAAAAATATTATTTTTATTAAAAAAATTCCAAAATTCCAAAAAATCATAAATAATACGTAGATTAAAAAGTTCTAAAGAACCATAATTTAATTCCTTCAAAATTTTAATATAAAAATAAAAATAGGGGTGTTACAACTCTACTCCCCTTAGAAAATTTCGTCCTCGAAATTTACATTAATCAGTAAAACAAATGAGGATGAGACTTTTTCATCTCAGTTTCTAGTTCCCATGTAGCATCTTCTCCTCTCGTTTCACTCCAAATAACCTTTACAAGCGGAATTGTCTTGTCTCTTAATTGTTTTATTCTTCTGTCACTAATTCTAACAGGTGGTGCATCATATGTAAGATTATCTTTAACTTGTATGACATCAGGTTCAATAACATGTGTAGGATCAGATATATACTTTCGCAAGTTTGACACATGAAAAACATTATGGATATTAGAAAGAAAAGGTGATAATGCTATTTGGTAAGCAAGGGGACTAACTTTATGAAGTATTTGGTATGGACCGATAAATCTAGGAGTTAGTTTTCGAGATTTCATTGCCCGACCGACCCCAGTCATAGGTGTGACTTTCAAGAATACATGATCGCCTTCTTGAAATTCGAGCGGCTTTCTTCTTTTGTCATAGTAACTTTTCTGCCTGCTCTGTGTTGCCTTCATCTTTTCCTGAACTATTTTGATTTTATCTGTGGTTTGTTGTACCAACTCTGGTCCTAGCATCAAGTTTTCACCAGTCTCAAACCAACATAGCAGGGTCCTACATTTTCTTCCATATAATGCTTCAAAAGGTGCCATGCCAATGCTAGCATGGAAACTGTTGTTGTAGGTAATTCATTTTTCCCATCATTCACTCGGTAATTCACCCCCAAACCGACTCCTAATTTGCTTGGCCTTTCACTCGGTATTATATCCCAAATCCGGGTCATTTCTAATGGTTCTTACTCGGTTAATGTCCTTCAAAAACCGACTCCCTCGCATTCTTTTCCTATCTTTCTTCTACTCGAAGTTTTTATTCCAAATCCGAATCTCTACATACACTATTCCACTCGGTAAAAGTCATCCAATCACTCGGCATAGACTTACAATTCTCACTCGGAAGTGTTTCTTCTAGAACCCGACTCTCTCTCATTCTAATTATTCAATCACTCGGACTCTAATCACCAATAACAATTCATATCTTAGAAAGAAATCAATCGGATTTACCACTCAGAAATACTCAAACTTTACTCACTCGGTTTACTAATATTTCTCTCTCGGTTTTAGCCAAATTCTTCAGTTACAATTTCAATCAGAACATATTAAGGCCCTTACTTCTCGGAAAAGACTTACACATACAAGTCTCACTCGGAATTGGTCCAATAGAGTATATCTCACTCGGAAGAGGAGTCATACTCATAGACTTTACTCAAAAATGGCCCTACCTACTACAATTCACTCGGAATAGGTTCTCAAATACCATTTTCCGCTCGGTATCTACTAAATTAACATTATTCATTCATTACCACTCATATTCAAGCCAAGTAATGCTTTAACCATACAATATATATATATATATAACCACTCGGAATCACTATTTCATCCAACAATTCTTCCCAAATAATTTTCAACAACACATTCCAGTCGGTATAAAATACTTACAGGTATTCATTCACTCGGAACTTCACATTATTCACTCGGGTTTCTCATTCAGACCTACTAAATTCTTGTCTTTTTCACTCGGACTAGTTACTTCTTAATCAATCAGTATTTACCACTTAACAATTAAGTCCTTCACATTCAGGTTTACTCGGTTTTTCATCTCTTAACAACACAGAATTCTTCCTCACAATACATTTCATTCAGCATCCTTTCAGATCTATTTTCACTTGGAAATTGAGCAACAGAAATATAAGCCTCATTTGGAAATACCTCTGCCCTATATATTCCACTCGGAATGAGCTTCTATCACTCTATATTCCACTCGGAATTGCATATTTGGGGTCATGCTTCTTAGAACAGGTTATACTGGATTCAAATATGCCCTTACTCGGAACTCTACTACCCAAAACACCACACTCGAAGATCTTTCTACCCGGAATGCTATTCCCTTCTTCTCTAGGAAGATCTGAGTTGGACAATTCACTCGGTTTGCACTTGGTTATAATTCTAATTGAGTCTATTCACTCGGTATACTGTAATTATAACGATTGTCACTTGAAAAGAAATAATTGGAAAGGTCTGACTCAGAAATGAGTCTCTCAAGGATGTTTTTACTCGGAATATTCATCCAGAAGTGGTTCTCTTGAACCCACTTCACTCCAGCTGTCTCTGTGATCAAGGATCCACTCGGTAGTAACCTTCTTGTTCATATATTACTCGGATAACATAACCTTACACTCGGAATTTCATCTTTCACTCGGAATCTCTAATCCTTCACTCGGAATTTCATCCTTCACTCGGAATCTCTAATCCTTCACTCGGAATTTCATCCTTCACTCGGAATCTCTAATCCTTCACTCGGAATTTCACTCTGTCACTCGGATCAGAGCCTATTTCACTCGGAATTTGCATAATTTTACTAATAGTCTGTATAAATTCCATTATTATGTACGAAAATGACATTTCTGAGATACCACAGACTACCAACGGGGTGTATATTCACTTATTACCACTTACAGACCTTCTAAACTTCAATTCTTACCAAATAAGACTGCTACTAAAAACAGGGATGTTACATGGTTGGTCTCTCCCATTTTAAAACCGCCTCCACCTTGGAAGGGTCTACAGCTATTCCTCCTTGACTAATTACATGTCCTAAAAAGTTCACCTCTTCCAACCAGAATTCACACTTCGACAGCTTTGCATACAGTTGTTTCTTTTTCAGGATTTCCAACACGACCTTCAAATGTTCAACATGTTCTTCTCTGCTTTTAGAGTACACTAATATATCATCAATGAACACCACTACAAATTTATCTAGATATGGATGAAAAATCCTATTCATGTAATCCATGAATACGGCTGGTGCATTAGTTACACCAAAAGGCATTACTAGATATTTGTAATGGCCATAGCGTGTTCTAAAAGCAGTTTTCGATACATCTTCTTTCTTTACCCTTATTTGATGGTATCCAGACCTCAAATCAATTTTGGAGAACACCGTGGCACCACGCAGCTGATCCATCAAGTCGTCAATCCTTGGCAGAGGGTATCTGTTCTTGATCGTCACCTTGTTCAGTTGCCGATAATCTACACACAATCTCATGCTACCATCCTTTTTCTTAACCAACAACACTGGTGCACCCCAGGGGGATACACTGGTGTGTTTGAATATGTCAACAGGTCCAAAAGATGTGCAAGGATTTTGATAATGACAAGTACTCTTGAAGAAACAATGCAAAAACAAATACATGAAATCAAAATTAAAGTAACAGCGAAGCTAATCGATTAGGCCACAGATGCTAATCGATTAGGAGCTTTCTGTCTTGGAAGAAATTGCATCAGATATGAAAGCTAATCGATTAAGGAGCTGACCAATCGATTAGGAAGCCACTGGAATTTAAGGTAATCGATTATACACCAGAGACTAATCGATTACAACAATCAAAAATGGAACTAAGTGCATCAGGTACGATGGCTAATCGATTATGGAAGCTATACAATCGATTAGGAAGCCACTGGAATTTAAGGTAATCGATTGCAAGACATGCTAATCGATTAGGATGCTGCGAAAACAAATTAAATGCATCAGGTACAGATGCTAATCGATTAGAGGAAGTGAAATAATCGATTAGTGACTCTCTGACTTGAAGCTAATCGATTACAACGCGAGGGTGTAATCGATTACGCTAGTGGAAAAACAGATTTAAGTGGGAAACCAGGTCATGTCTCCACCATTCTTCAAATTTCCACTAACTGCAACGGCTATGATGGACTAGGGCACTCTTCAACAGCTATCTTGGCTCTATAAATGGAAGAAGAACACAAGCACAAGAGGCAACCAACACACAACCAAGAAGCAACAATTCATAGCTCTACTTTTATGCTTTGTAAGCCTATTTCTTGCATATTGTACTTTCACTTGTATATCCTCTCATCTTGAGAGATTAGATTTTGGAGAGCTTTTCATTTGTATATTTGCTCTATTGAGAGAGTGTATTGATTGTAAACAAACTCCAAACACACAAAGTTATTCACTCTAGGTTGAGTGGTTGTTCACTCTAGGATTGAGTGGTTACAAAGGTTGTGGACTCAACCTTTGGGATATTGTGAGATTGAGAGATTGGGTGGGTTGCCCTTATACTTGTGAGGATTGGGTTCTTGAGTGTGGGACACTAGGAAGCCGCAATTGCTCAAAGTTGTATCTCTAGTCTACAATAGTGGAAAATCCTCTAAGTGGGTTGCTTAGAGGCGAGACGTACACCGGATTGGGTGGAACTCGTTACATCGGTTTGCAAGCTTCTCTTCCTTACTCTTTTACTTTCATACATTGCATATTTGTTGATTGGTATTGTTTGGTTGAGAAGAACATACTTGAACTTGCTTAATTTGCTATACCTTAGACATTACACACCAAGTGTTTGCTAAATTGCCTCAGCAATATTTACCTCTTGTAGTGCATTGCATATCATTGTTACTTGCTTTCACTTGCATAATCTCATAAACTTGGTTATATAAATCATTTTTAAAGGTATTCCAAGCAAAAGTTTTATAACTCAATTCACCCCCCCTCTTGAGTATTGAGGCCACTTAAACAACAAGTGGTATCAGAGCTTGACTCTTGGTAGATCAAGCTTAACAGCTTCAAGAGATTAAATGGCCTCAAGTTCTCAAAATGTTTTTCCCGAGGGTGGTGCGATAAATAGACCTCCCGCTTTCAATGGGGAAGGGTATGCGTTTTGGAAAGAAAGAATGAAAATCTTCATTCAATCAATTGACTTGAGAATATGGAATACCATTGAAAATGGTCCCTATATACCGATGCATACTATAGATAGCAAGAATGTTGAAAAACCTATAGATGAATGGACAAGCGAGGAAGAAAAGAAAGTCCAATATGGCTACAAGGCCAAAAATCTTATTACTATGTCTTTAGGTCAAGATGAATTTTTTAGGATAATGACATGCCAAACTGCTAAGGAAATGTGGGATACTCTTCAAGTAACCCATGAAGGCACTAATGATGTAAAGGACTCAAAGATTAGTACTCTTACTAGTCAATATGAATGCTTTAGATTAAACTCTCATGAATCGATTGTTGATATGCAAAAAAGATTTACTCTCATCATTAATCAACTCATTACACTTGGAAAGACTTACACTAACAAAGAACTCATTCATAAAGTGTTGAAAAGTCTTAACAGAGAATGGCAACCGCTAGTTACCGCCATCAAACAATCTCCTAGCATAAACGAAATGTCTCTCGCCACTTTATTTGGTAAGTTGCAGGAACAAGAACAAAAGCTGAAAGAATTAAAGATGGCGGAAGAGGAAGAAAAATCTTCCAAGAAAAAGGGTCTTGCTCTCAAGGCTACTTCCACAAATGAAGAAGAAGAATCCGGAAGTGAACTTGATGAAGAAGAAGAATTTGGACTATTTGTAAAACGCTTCGGGAAATTCATGAAAGGCAAACGCTTTCAAAGAAGCTTCAAAAACTCAGGTAAGAAACCTATCACTAAAGAAAATTCTTCCTCACCCAACTGTTTTGAATGTGGCAAGGAAGGGCACTTCAAAGCCGACTGTCCAAACCTCAAAAAGAAGGGCAAGGACAAACAAAGAAGAAGAAGAGCCTATATTGCTTGGGATGAGAATGATGTGAGCAGCTCCGACGACTCGGAAGATGAGCAAGCCAATCTTTGCTTAATGGCAAATCATCAAGAAGAAGATAACGAGGTAAATCTTCTTGACTTAGATAAAAATGAGCTGTTAGAAGCATTTGAAGAATTGTATGATAAATTCACAAAAATCTCTAGTAAACTCAAAGCATCTAGGAAAACTAGTGACACTCTAGAGATGCACCTTATGGAAGTTTGCAAAGAGAATGAATGTTTAAAAGAAGAATTGAAAAATGCTCAAATATGCTCCATTAGTAAACCTTGTAATTTTGCTAAGAAATGTGTTGATCTAGAAAATAAAGTCCTAGATCTAAACAAAACCTTAGAAAAATTCACTAATGGAAGAGATAATTTGAATATCCTTCTTGGGCAACAAAAATGCATGTTTAGTAAAACCGGCTTAGGATATGATCAAGAACATAGTAATCATAAAATGGAGAAGCACTATAAAAACTTCTTTGCATCACCAAGCAAATCCTCCTCACCTTTTATGAAATGCAATCATTGTGGTACCAAAGGACATAGTGCTTATAAGTGTAGTGTTAGGAAACTAGGACCAAAGGTCTTAAGAAAGGTGTGGGTTCCCAAAGGAACATCTCCACAAGCTAACCTTAAAGGACCCAACATAAAATGGGTACCTAGTTCTCTAAAATGATTTTGTTTTGTAGGTATGCTTCAAGGCAAGCAACACCCATTGGTACTTGGATAGTGGGTGTTCCAAACATATGACGGGAGACAAAAATAAGTTCATATCACTTACTCCACGAAGCAAAGGATTTGTCACTTATGGAGATAACACAAAGGGAAGAATACTTGGAATCGGAAATGTCGGTAAAAACTCTTCCACCTCCATAAATGATGTTTTATATGTTGAAGGACTAAAACATAACTTGCTTAGCATTAGTCAATTATGTGACAAGGGCTATAAAATTGTTTTTGAATCAAATGGTTGCATAATTGAAAATAAACTAAACAAGGAGATAAAATTTGTTGGTCAAAGAGTAGATAACATTTACATGATTAATCTAGATTGTCTTGCTTCAAATGATGTACAATGCTTTATAACTAAAGAGGATGAATCATGGCTTTGGCATAGAAGAATCGCTCACATTCATGTAGACCATTTAAATAAACTTGTTTCAAAAGATTTAGTTATTGGTTTACCAAAACTGAAATTTGAAAATAAATTCTGTGACGCTTGTCAAAAAGGAAAACAAGTAAAGGCTTCTTTTCAAGCAAAAAATATTGTTTCAACAACAAGACCTTTGCAGCTTTTACATATGGATTTGTTTGGACCTTCGAAAATCAAAAGTCTTAGTGGAAACTATTATGGTCTAGTGATTGTGGATGATTACTCTAGATATACATGGACATTGTTTCTTACTCATAAACATGAAGCATATCAAGCATTTAAGAAACTTGCCAAGGTTATCCAAAATGAACAAAACTTAAAAATAGCATCCATACGAACGGATCATGGGGGAGAATTTGAAAACCAATCTTTTGAAAAATTTTGTGAAAAGTTTGGCATTGAACATAATTTTTCGGCTCCAAGAACTCTACAACAAAATGGAGTAGTTGAAAGGAAAAATCGATCTTTAGCGGAGCTTGCAAGAACTATGTTGAATGAAGCAAATATTTCAAAACAGTTTTGGGCCGATGCCGTGAACACCGCGTGTCATGTTATGAATCGTTGTTTGATAAGGCCTATATTAAAGAAAACCCCCTATGAACTTTATAAAGGACGAAAACCAAATATTTCCTACTTTCACATTTTTGGATGCAAATGCTTTGTCTTGAACAATGGAAAGGAAAATCTTGGCAAATTTGATGCAAAATCTGATGAAGCAATTTTTCTAGGTTATTCATCTACTAGTAAAGCATATAGACTCTTTAACAAACGGACTTACACAATTGAAGAGTCCATACATGTTAAATTTGATGAACTTAACCAAAATCCTCCGAGAAAGGAAGTTGATGATCTTGTAGGTACCTTCCAAGAAATGAACTTGCAAGACAAAGAAGAAGAAGTCAACAATGATGGAGGTGCAATACAAATAGAGAGACAACAAGATTGGGTAACATTGAAGGATCATCCCTTGGACAAAATCATTGGAGAAATAACCAAAGGGGTAAGTACTCGAAACGCCATTAGAAATGCATGCAATCACTTGGCTTTTGTATCCCAAATAGAACCCAAAAATATTGACGAAGCCATTATTGATGAACATTGGATGTTGGCCATGCAAGAAGAGTTAAACCAATTTGAAAGAAATGAAGTTTGGGAACTTGTGCCAAGACCCAATAATCATCTAATAATAGGCACCAAATGAGTTTTTAGAAATAAGCTAGATGAAAATGGTATAATAACTAGAAACAAAGCTAGACTAGTTGCAAAGGGATACAACCAAGAAGAAGGAATAGACTATGAAGAAACATATGCTCCCGTAGCTAGGTTAGAAGCCATTAGATTATTGCTAGCTTTTGCATGTTGTATGGATTTCAAATTGTATCAAATGGATGTCAAAAGTACGTTCTTAAACGGCTACATTCAAGAAGAAGTTTATGTAGATCAACTTCCCGGTTTTGAAAATCATAAATTTCCAAACCATGTCTTCAAATTGAGAAAAGCCTTATATGGTTTGAAGCAAGCTCCAAGAGCTTGGTATGAAAGATTAAGCAAATTCCTTTTAGAACACAACTTTGAAAGAGGAAAGGTTGATACTACATTGTTTATAAAACGCAAACAAAATGACATCCTCTTGGTACAGATTTATGTAGATGACATAATATTTGGTGCTACTAATGAAAATCTTTGTCAAGAATTTGCCAAGATTATGCAGAATGAGTTTGAAATGTCTTTGATGGGAGAACTCACATTCTTCCTTGGACTACAAATAAAACAAGCCATTGATGGAACGTTCATTAGCCAAACCAAATACTGTAAGGAACTACTTAAAAGGTTTGGAATGGACAAGGCAAACGAGATAGCTACACCCATGAGCACATCCTGCTATCTAGACAAAGATGAAAAGGGTAAGGACATTGAAATCACCAAATATCGAGGTATGATTGGATCCTTACTGTATTTAACTGCGAGTAGACCTGATATTATATTTGCGGTATGCATGTGTGCTAGATATCAAGCATGTCCTAAAGAATCACATTTGACTGCCGTAAAAAGAATTTTGAAATATCTTGTGGGTACTCAAGATGTTGGTTTATGGTATCCCAAAGGTGTTGAATGTAATCTTTTAGGATATTCTGATTCCGACTTTGCGGGGTGTAAGCTTGATAGAAAAAGCACTAGTGGTACATGCCATTTGCTTGGTAGTTCCCTTGTTTCTTGGCATAGCAAGAAACAAGCAAGTGTTGCATTGTCAACAGTTGAGGCAGAATATGTAGCAGCTGGTAGTTGTTGTGCTCAAATTCTTTGGATGAGACAACAACTTCTTGATTTTGGTATTTCCTTGAACAAAGTCCCCATTAAATGTGATAATACAAGTGCCATTAACATCTCCAAGAATCCAGTAATGCACTCTAGAACCAAACACATTGAAATTAGGCATCACTTTATTAGAGATCATGTGTTAAAAGGGGATTGTGTACTTGAACATGTAGAAACTTCTAAGCAACTAGCTGATATTTTCACAAAACCCTTGGCTAGAGAGCAATTCATTCACATAAGAAGAGAGTTAGGCATTCTTGACATGTCCAATTGTGTTTGAATATTTTGATAAGAACCTTGTTGAATGGCATAATGCATGGTGCATATCACATTTCATGTTTGGAACCTGGCTGTTTGATATGTTTGAAGTTTTTGACTCCATAATCGATTACAGTGTAAATCCCAATCGATTACTAAGCTTCTGTCTCTAAGATAATCGATTAGACCTCACCCATAATCGATTACAATCATTCTGTTTCTAAGATAATCGATTATCCATGATCCCTAATCGATTACGAAGCTTCTGTTTCAAGTTCAAAACGTTTCCTCTTCTTCATAATCGATTACCACATTACCCCAATCGATTAGGACGATTCTGTTTCTAAACTAATCGATTACCCTAAGTCTATAATCGATTACCCTCTGTATGAAACGTTTGAAATTCCCCAGAAACAGTGATCTAATCGATTACCACCTGACACGTAATCGATTAGCATGCGTTCTGATGAGTCAAAACTCCAATTTCCTAGGCTCACTCGAACAACTCCCTCTCTTAACTCACTTCACTCCTTCCAAAACTCTCTTTCCTCCTTCTTAAACCTAATTTTCAACTATAAATACCCCCTCATTCACCCTCTCATCTCACAAACCTCTCTAAAACTCTCTAGCACTCATATCTCTTCATCTCCTTTTTTAGCATTTTTCACCATGTCTACCTCAAGGAATGTCAAAAGGGCTAGGTCCTCTGCTGCTCAAGCTCATAATCCCCTTGACTTCTCAAGGTTTTTCTCTTCTCCTAGAGATCTTCAGAATTTTATGAAGAATTTCTCTGAAAAGGAGATTATGACTCCTCACTACACCATTGCTGACACCTTTGACAACCCAAGCCTTACCTTCACCCAAAGCCTCAACCACTACAACCTCTTCCCCTTCCTATCCCTCAAAGAAGAAGAATACTATCCTGAGCTTATGAGAGTATTCTACTGCAACCTCCGCCTTGTCAATGGGATGGTTGAATCCAAGGTGAAAAACACCACCATTAAACTCTCCAATGCCCAGTTTGCAGAGATTTCCAAACTGCCCCTCAACAATGCTGACTTTGATGGAGGCGAACCCGAGGATGAATGGGGCTTCAATGCTCTTACTGCTCGCCAATCTTTATGGAAAGCTGACCGTCCAAGGAGCAACCACAAATTAGTTGGCCACTTGACCATGAACAACCGCCTGCTCCACTTCTTCTTGGTCAAGATGATTGTTCCACATGGTGGGAACTATGCTTTAGTTGAAGAGGATGATGTCCTCTTAATATGGGCCATGCTGAACCACAAAGAGATCAACTGGGTTCAGTTGATCAAGTTTCACATGCGCCATGCCAAGGACCAGCAAAAACTCCCTTATGGTATCCTCCTCACCAAAATTTTCAAATTCTGTGGAGTAGATTTAGCAGGGGAACTCTCTGAGAAAGTGCCCCCTAGAGCTTGCATTGGCACCCATCACCTCACCAAAATGGGTCTTGTTTTCTCAAATGGAGCATGGTACTCACGCATGGAGGGCGTTTATGCCAACATTCCCTTCCAAGCTCCTGCTGAAGAAGCACCTACTCCTCCTCCTTCTCCACCTCAACCACAAGCTGCAGCCTCTTCATCTGCCCCACAAGCTGACCCTTTTGCATCTCTCTACACCCATCTTGATCGCCGCTTCGATCGACTTGAAAACTCCCTCCAAGAGTTTTCCATGACCGAGCAGCAACATTTTGAGATGATGCAGCAGCGTTATGAGGAGCTGGCTCACCAAATTGCAGAAATCCGCTTCTTCAACCCGGATAATTAGATTTTCTGTTTAGTGATGTTCTGTTGGTTCCTTGTTTTATTTTCTGAATTATGAATAATTTTACTTCTTGTATTTCCCTTTGTTATTTAATTCAATAAAAGTATCCTATTTGAGTTTATATTATTTCTGCTCTAATTGTTTTTGATGATCACAAAGGGGGAGAAGAATATATGTTCATATGTTGGATAATACTCTGATTAATACTCTGATACAAAATATTGATAACATGCTCTGACTACAATTTTGAATATGTTCTGGTGCTCTGGTACTAAGAATATGGATAATAGATGCTCTGTTAACATATTTGAAAAATGTTATCTGTTTGTTAAATTCCTTTTGATAGGGGGAGAATTATAGATAAGAGATAATAAACAATAGATAAAATGAGATAAGACATTAGCTGCTGAATTGATTTTTGAAATTGGTCATCTGCTATTCTGAAAAAGAGATAATGTAGCAGAGTTGTTTTTGCAAAAGATAAGTCTATATTATTTAAACTAACAACCCTCAAGAGATGAACATAGTTGTCATCATCAAAAAGGGGGAGAATGTGTTTGAATATGTCAACAGGTCCAAAAGATGTGCAAGGATTTTGATAATGACAAGTACTCTTGAAGAAACAATGCAAAAACAAATACATGAAATCAAAATTGAAGTAACAGCGAAGCTAATCGATTAGGCCACAGATGCTAATCGATTAGGAGCTTTCTGTCTTGGAAGAAATTGCATCAGATATGAAAGCTAATCGATTAAGGAGCTGACCAATCGATTAGGAAGCCACTGGAATTTAAGGTAATCGATTATACACCAGAGACTAATCGATTACAACAATCAAAAATGGAACTAAGTGCATCAGGTACGATGGCTAATCGATTATGGAAGCTATACAATCGATTAGGAAGCCACTGGAATTTAAGGTAATCGATTGCAAGACATGCTAATCGATTAGGATGCTGCGAAAACAAATTAAATGCATCAGGTACAGATGCTAATCGATTAGAGGAAGTGAAATAATCGATTAGTGACTCTCTGACTTGAAGCTAATCGATTACAACGCGAGGGTGTAATCGATTACGCTAGTGGAAAAACAGATTTAAGTGGGAAACCAGGTCATGTCTCCACCATTCTTCAAATTTCCACTAACTGCAACGGCTATGATGGACTAGGGCACTCTTCAACAGCTATCTTGGCTCTATAAATGGAAGAAGAACACAAGCACAAGAGGCAACCAACACACAACCAAGAAGCAACAATTCATAGCTCTACTTTTGTGCTTTGTAAGCCTATTTCTTGCATATTGTACTTTCACTTGTATATCCTCTCATCTTGAGAGATTAGATTTTGGAGAGCTTTTCATTTGTATATTTGCTCTATTGAGAGAGTGTATTGATTGTAAACAAACTCCAAACACATAAAGTTATTCACTCTAGGTTGAGTGGTTGTTCACTCTAGGATTGAGTGGTTACAAAGGTTGTGGACTCAACCTTTGGGATATTGTGAGATTGAGAGATTGGGTGGGTTGCCCTTATACTTGTGAGGATTGGGTTCTTGAGTGTGGGACACTAGGAAGCCGCAATTGCTCAAAGTTGTATCTCTAGTCTACAATAGTGGAAAATCCTCTAAGTGGGTTGCTTAGAGGCGAGACGTACACCGGATTGGGTGGAACTCGTTACATCGGTTTGCAAGCTTCTCTTCCTTACTCTTTTACTTTCATACATTGCATATTTGTTGATTGGTATTGTTTGGTTGAGAAGAACATACTTGAACTTGCTTAATTTGCTATAGCTTAGACATTGCACACCAAGTGTTTGCTAAATTGCCTCAGCAATATTTACCTCTTGTAGTGCATTGCATATCATTGTTACTTGCTTTCACTTGCATAATCTCATAAACTTGGTTATAGAAATCATTTTTAAAGGTATTCCAAGCAAAAGTTTTATAACTCAATTCACCCCCCCTCTTGAGTATTGAGGCCACTTGAACAACAACTGGGTCGTATAAACTGCTTCTCTATCATCTCTTTAAGTTGTTTCTTCAACTCTGCTACTTCTAGAGGTGACATTCGGTATGGTGCAATTGAAATAGGTCCAACTCCAGGTACTAGATCAATGGAAAATTCTATATCTCTTTCTGGGGGTAAACCGGGGATATCTTCAGGAAAAACGTCAGGAAATTCACACACAACCGGCAGATTTTTGATTTTTGATTCTTGCTCTCCTTTCGTTGAAAGCAATAGCATGAATCCTTGAGCCCCTCCTTTTAAAGAGGCACTCACTTGGTTGGCGGTTAGAAATCTCGAATCCTCAGGATTCAAATTCACTGGTTCTTTAAACATTATGGTTTTATTATGACAATCTATTAGAACATGATTGTCAGACAACCAATCTAGCCCAATAATAACTTCTAAGCCAGAAAGGGGTAAACAGAAAAGATTAGCCTTAAAGTCCCTACCATCTATGACAATAGGGCATTTCCAACAAGCTTTAGAAGTGACAATGGGATTGTTTCCAGGAGTATGTACAGATAAGTCAAATGGCAGTTCTATCACAGGTAATTTTAGTTTTTCTACACAGTCATTGGCAATAAAGGAATGTGATGCACCTGAGTCATACATAACAGTTAAAGAAATCTTATTAATGATACACTTACCTTCTACCATGGAATCAGCATGAGATGCTTCTTCTCCAGTGATTGCAAAAACCTTTCCTTTTGCTTTCGGCCTTCCGACTGCACTGTGCGCGCCTCCTTGAGTATTTATGCTTGTACTTACACCTTCAAGGTTTTCTCTCTTCATCTCTGGGAAATCCTTGATGTGATGACCTGGTTTGTTACACTTAAAGCAAACATAAGTGTTTTTAGGACAATCCCTTTTCAAATGGGGTCCTCCACAGATAAAACATTTAAAATTTGGTGCAGATGTTGGGTAATAGCTTCCAGTTGAAGCTTGGGGTTTGTTAGGAACAGATGCTGCTCCAAACCGGCGAAATGGTGCTTGGTAAGGCTTATTCCTTCTGAAATCTCTTCTTTGGTGATGGTGAGGTCCTCCACTTCTTATTTCTCCTGCCTTGTGAATGGGCTCACGACTTTTGGTCATTCTATCCTTATGGTCTTCTTCAAAGATCCTGCAGCGATTTACCAATACAGAAAATTCACGGATTTCCTGCATTCGTATAGCTTCCTTAATTTCTGGCCGCAGTCCATTTACAAACTTTGTACACTGATCTCTTTCATTAGTAGCATCATTATAATGAGAATGAAAACGAGATAGCTCTTCAAACCTGGATGCGTACTCTCCAACGGTCATACTTCCTTGGGTCAGCGACAGGAATTCGAATTGTCTTTTCTCTTTAACATCAGCTGGAAAGTATTTCTCCAGAAACATATCCTTGAAATAATCCCAAGTGATCTCCACGTCGTTGACTTCGAATTGTCTACGCATGCTATCCCACCAATGTTCGGCATCCTCAGATAAGGCATAAGTAGCGAAGACTACCTTATCAGCTTCATTACATTGTAATGCTCGAAAGATCTTCTCTATCTCTCGAATCCAGATTTGTGCTCCATCAGGGTTATATCCTCCCTTGAAACGAGGTGGATTGCGCTTTTCGAATAGGTCCAGTCTTCTCAAGGCATCATTACCTTGACCTTCACGTGCTCCCATTGCATTGATTAAGCGTTCTACAACTCCAGCAAGATCGTTTCCAGCCATTAGTTTCCTGTTTCACAGTAACTGAGATTTGTCACATCAATCACAGTTACTACCAAGTCAGATATTCTATTCTCTACCACCTATACAGAGTTTACAGACAAAGCAAGATAGACCTTTTCCCCAGGCCTATTGGATTAACTGCTCTGATACCACTTTGTAACACCCTCAGTTACACCTTAATAAATTCTAGAAAAATTCGTAATTTTTTTTTACTAAAGGTATGATTGTTAAAAAGAAACTATCGGAATAAATTATATACATTATTGCTGAAATACCTCATAAATATTATTAAAACTTTATAAAGTAATTTTACATTCATCCAACGGAAATAAATATTAATCATTATAAGAAAGAGAGGAAACTCCATGGCCCAGAAGCAGTTACTTATTAACATTATTTATTCATTGGACCACGGTATTCATACCGAGCTCCCTTTCTAGAACGTGCTATATTTACTGCCGATATTCTTCGATCCTTCCCTCTGAACCATCAATTTAAAACATGTGAAACAAAAACACGGAGAAAGGAGTGAGAAACAGAATATAATATTTCCGAATAAGACATAAGCAACAAAGGGTTTTCACAAACCAATACTTAATAATATCAATCACAATCACACACACAATCAATTATGAATGCATGAATGTTATGCAATATCTTCATCACAACTTACCTATATATGTGGGCCCTTAAATTTTAATTTACACTGGGCCAACCAGGAGTTTACACTGTTCCATAAGTCCGGATAATAATAATATGAACAGCTCAACTGGTATGGAAACACTTAGAGACTAGTCAGATTGAGAAAGTTTTTATTGTGAAAGTACCCGACACTAGGGAGCTACCCCAGGTCCCCTGAAGCACCCTTTCACACCCTCTCATCCCAAGGCTCGTAATTAAGCCTCCTCTAATGTATCCTCGGTTTCTATAATCCGTCCCCAGACAATATTATTTCATTTCACTTTAATGATTCATGATGCATGAACTACTCGCGTATTGAGTTGGTTAAGGCTTTTAGAAACTCAATTATTAAATCCCTTAAAGGTTTACAACATTATTTCAATAAACTGTATATTTTCTCTAAATTTCTGTCCCACAGAAATAAATTTGGTACAGTTTTCGAATCTCACTGAAATTGAGTTTCTAAGCCTTAAATATCTAAAAACTTTATCATATAAAACTTTACATAATCTTTCTCAAATTAAATCTTAACAAAATCAAATTTAGGAATCTCAATTATTTCCAAATATATTTAGTTATTAAGTTAGAATAAATAAAATAATTTTCTTTCAAAAAATTTTGTTTTATTAAAAGAGAATAATTATTAACCAAAAATACTTAAAATTACAAAATTTTTCTTTAACTCAAGATTTAATTAAATAAATTCTCATAAAATATTTTCTTTCTAAAATAAATACTAATTTTTTTATTCTAAATATTGAAAATAAAGTTAATAAAAATAATTTTTAAGAAGAAATAAAAGATAATAAAATTTAAAGAGTAAGGTAAGAAATTCTTACTGAATTTTAGCTTTCCGTCATGCTCGCTATATGCTCAAACTCCACATTACAATATCGTCAATCAAAATCAAACAATATCAATCATAACTAAATATCATCAATCAATCAATCATAATCAAATCAAATCAATTAAATATCATTAATACGTATCATAATACAAAATTTAATGATTATTAATATAGTCAATTTTAGTCCTTTTGGTCAATTCCTCGCATAGGTATATGTAAGTCCATATAATCCAGTCCTTGCATAGGTATAGTTCAGTCCATATGGGTCATAATGGTCCAAGTCCTTGCATAGGTATAGTCCAGTCCATATAGGTCATAATGGTCCAAGTCTTTGCATAGGTATGTTAGAGTTAGTTAAACCGGATATTTAATTTAAAATTTATTATAAATTTTAAGTTAAAAAGTTAATATTTTAAAATAATAATATTATCAGATTTAAAAGGAGTAGGGGACTCCTCCCATTATTCTTATGTCTTTTTATATTATACTCTTATCTCACTCCCCCTTACCTTGAATTGTTACCCAAAATGGATTTGCTTTGCGCCTCCGATTTCTAAAAATATTAATACCAATCTTATTTCAGTATAAGCATAAGACGAAGATTAAGATTACTACTTAAAACAGAAATGGTAAATTCTGAATAGTAAATAGTAAATAGTGAATAGTGAATAGTGAATAGTGAATAGTAAATAGTAAATAGTGAATAGTAACAATAAATAATAAAACGTGAATAGTAACGGTAAATAGTAAATCGTGAATAGTAACGGTAAATAGTAACAGTAAATAGTAATTTACTATTTGAATAGTAATTTACTGTTGAAATAGTATTTTACTATGCAGAATAGTAACTTAAAATAATATTATTTCTAGTATAATAACAGATTTCTAAAAAACGATATAAAAATAACCCTAAAAAATATAAAAGAGAAGTATTCTTACCTTAGGATTTTGGCAGAACCTTCTCTCCAAAAACTTTTCTTCTCTCTCTCACTTCCACCACTATCTCACTAGCACTACTATATTAAGAAAACTTAATCTGAAATTGTGAATTCTAAAGAAGAAATCCTTCGGTATTTATAGGAAAAAAATTTACTATGCATTCCATTATTTTAATATAAAAGTACTATGCATTTTTGAATTTTTTATTCCAGGTTACTATGCATTCTTTGAAAATTTCGTACATGCATAGTATTTTACATAGTAACTGTCGGCAGAATTATTAAGCCAAATAGTAACCTTTCACTCGGTATATTTTAAATATTCAAAATGAGTCCTTTTTGAAATTTAGCGATATTATATCAGTCCTCACTAATTTTATAATAAGTAATATAAATTTGAAATTTTAAAAATCTAAAATTTTCTGTTAATAAAAATTTATTGATACGTTTCAAATTTTTTAACGATTGGAAAAAAATCAAGATTTTTCTCAAACCGATAATTTTTAGATAAGTCTACTTGAAACGGATTTTAGAAAATTTTCTTATAATTTAAATTCACTTTCTAATAAATATTTTTAATTTAAGTCACTTATATGAATTTAAAATTATTTAAAAAATATTATTTTTATTAAAAAAATTCCAAAATTCCAAAAAATTCCAAAAAATCATAAATAATACGTAGATTAAAAAGTTCTAAAGAACCATAATTTAATTCCTTCAAAATTTTAATATAAAAATAAAAATAGGGGTGTTACAACACTAGGAGTGGCCATGTGGCATTGGTTAGAAAAAGTACTGTGAGTCGGCAGTAAAAATGGCGACAAATCTAAAATGGTGTCGTCATATGTTGTGGCGACACAACCCCATTGGCTGGCCTGGGCGGTGAGCTGACACCACAGTGTTTTTTTTTTAATTATAATACTATTTTTAGAAATTAAAATGCAAAAGTATACAATACCAAATTTAAGAATAAAATTTGGAAATATTAAATTCATAAATAAAGTGAATTATAAATTAAAAATTTGTTAAGTTAATTTTTAGAAAATAAAGTTGATAATTTTGTACAGGAAAATAAAATTCAAAAAATAAATATAAAAAATAATTTATGTTATAAAATGTCATATGTGTTAACGCATTATCATTGTTTGTATAAAATATTAAAGAATTTTTGAAAATAGAAAATTTTCAATTATAAATTTTAAAATTAAAATCAGAAAGTAAAAGTTAAAAATAATTAATGTTATAAATTTTAATTTTAAGTTATTTTTTAAAGATACCGTTTGATTATATAATGCCATGTACATAAGAAATTCCAGAAATTTAAAATTTACATTTATATATTTTAAAAAATATTCAGAATATAAAATTGACATATAGGTGTGTCGTATAAACTTCAGGCGACACAACCTGTGTCGTATAAACTTCAGGTGACTTATGTGTTGTTTTTTTTTGTGCGACACAAAAAAAGCACCCAGACTTGTAAATACCCCACAAACAGCCCTATTTTTGTAAATATTTCACTGAAACAACCCCAGATATAATTGTTTTTCCCTATAGTGACCAACTCTACATGAAAGTGACCAACTGAATAATATATTCACCCACTCTTCCAAAAATATGACAAACTCTATTCTTATTGACCAATTTAATCCTTGATTGACCCACTCCATCTCAATATGACCAACCCAATAAGAAAATGACACTCAATATGAAAATCACCAACGTAACACACTAGTGACCAACCCTGGGTCTAAATGAAAAATCAATTCCTATGCCGACCCACTCAATATGGAAATGACCAATGAAGCACTATAGTGACCAACTCTAGGTGAAAGTGACCAACTGAATAATATATTGACCCTCTTTACAAAAAGTATGATAAACTTCCTTCTGTATTGACCAACTTAGGGGTGTTTGGTTTGCAGTTGGGGAAACGAAGTTGAGTTGAAGTGAAAAATTTAAAGGTTCATATTAATTCTTCACGTCATTTGAGACAATCAAAACTCTGTTGACCCGTAGGATCAAAAAGCTCCCACAGATTAATGAAGGTTTTCTTTGTTACCAACGTGCTCCAAATAGCCTCTTAATCCTTTACAGACCCACTACATCTCAATATGACCAACCCTATAAGAAATTGACACTCACTATGGAAATGACCAACGTAACACATTAGTCACCAACCCAAGGTCTAAATGATCAATTAAATCCTATGTCGACCCACTCAATATGGAAATGACCAATAAAGCACTGTAATGACCAACTCTAGGTAAAAGTGATCAACTGAATAATATACTGACCTACTCTACAAAATAATTGACAAATTGCATTATGTATTGACTAACTTAATATTTTACTAACCCACTTCATCTTAATATGACCAACCCTATAAGAAAATGACACTCAATATGGAATTGACCAACATAACACACCAGTGACCATCCCTAGGTCTAAATGACCAATCAAATCCTATGTTGACCGACTCATTACAGAAATAACCAATGGAGCACTATAGTTACCGACTCCAGGTGAAAGTGACCAACTAAATAATATACTGACTTACTCTACAAAAAAATATGCTAAATTGCATTCTATATTGACCAACTTAATCCTTTACTGACTTAGTCCATCTCAATATGACCAACCCTATAAGAAATTGATACTCTATATGGAAATGACCAATGTTACACTAGTGGCCAACCTTTGGTCTAAATGACCAATCGTATCCTATGTCAACCCACTCAATATGGAATGACCAATTGAGCACTATAGTAACCAACTCTAGGTAAAAGTGACCAATTGAATAATATATTGACCCATTCTACAAAACAATTGACAAATTGCATTCTGTATTGACTAAGTTAATCCTTTACTAACCCATTTCATTTCAATATAACCAACCCTGTTAGAATATGACACTCAATATGGAAATGACCAAGGTAACACACCAGTGACCAACCCTCAGTCTAAATGACCAATCGAATCCTATGTCGACCCAATTAATAAGGAAATGACCAATGGAACACTATAATGAGCAACTCTAGGTGAAAGTGATCAACTGAATATTATATTGACCCATTCTACAAAAAATATGACAAACTAGATTATTTATTTAATCCTACATGCATTGCAACCATGGAATATTGATAAAAAAATATTGCATCCATGGCATTTTAAAATTTTTAGGTTTTAGAGAATGAGCACGAATAAGACGTTATGAAATAAAAAGGCACACTAGTGGAAAAAATGGATATAATCACGGTTAAAAATAGCCTTTAATCACGGTTAAAGAACCGTGGTTGTTGCAGCCATGGTAGTAGATGAGGGCCTTTAACCATGATTAACAACCGTGGTTATAAATTACATATAACCACGGTTACGAGAAAACCGTGACTATAACTGACTATACATATTCACGGTTATGAGCATAACCGTGAATATAATAGACAATGTATATTCACAGTTATAGTAGAACCGTGGATAAAGAACATATATATTCACGGTTACGCTAAACAACTGTGAATATAAGTAGTGTAAAAAATTCACTTATAGACTATGTATAATCACGGTTATAGTAGTAACCGTGGATAAATAGGGACTATAATCACCGTTGTTACCATAATCGTGAATAAATATTGAGGTTTTTTTTAATATGGTTTCTGTTTTATTGTTTCTCAAACCTGCATTTAGACAACCAGCACAATATACAGTATCCCAGCATATCCAGCAACAAACAATATATAAAAAGAATGGTATGTATATAACAATTAATTTGATATGAATTCATAACAACCTAAAAAATGAAACTATATACAATTCAGATGAATGTAACTTGATAAAATATAAACCCTAAATCTTACAATAGATACATATATAAGAGAATAAAGATCCTATATCTAGCTAAGTCCTTTCTTGACTTCAATGAAGTATGAGGCCCATTGCTTTCTAACATTATCTATAAGTGTCTTAGAGAAGTATGACCAGTCCTGGAAGTACTGCAAACAATGTACAAAACAATAAGAACAACAGCTATATTTATTACATGAAATTGATGAAATTGGTAGAAAAGTAGTTCAAATGATGAGACTCACATCTGTCCATCCATCTACTAAATGTTGGACGATGGTCAGCATGGTATGCATGACGTAATAGCCACACTCGAAGGTACCCTACTGCCTGTAAGACAACAATGGACATAAAGTATAGAATAAGTGAATTCGCAACTTAAAAAATATATATTGAAGATTTGAATGAATACGATTGACTTACTTTTGGGTGTACCCACACAACTTTTCTTTCGCTGCACTTATTTCCAAGCAGTAGATTGTATCCAACCACCGCCCTACGTCAAACAAAACACAAGATAAGTTAAAATTGTATAGGTCCAAAAATGATGTAATCGAATTTGTACTTATATTTTAGGGATTAAGTTACCCGTCTACTATATTTCTCAGGTCTTGTGGAACTGCCCGATGCCAAGTATCAGAGTACAGAGCAAGATAATCCTGGGGACAGATCACCACAAGCATCCAGTGAGCGCTGCAGTTACCAGTGATAAGTGAGACATCAAAATGCAAAAATTAATGACAATAATTAAGGAATAGAATATTACCCTTTATGATATGGGCCCATGTATACAGCCTTCCCAGACTCAAACATCCAATTCTGGATGTATGCTTGGGTGTCCTGCGTAGTGTTTCCTTGCTTCTGTATGAAATAGGGCTCTAAGAAACCATAAGTTCCATCGAAACCCAAGTCCATACAGATTTTTGTCAGAAACCAAAATAAGTTAAGACATGGTTAGTGACAAATAACTTGTATAATGAAAATCTTGGACATAAAATGATATACTTACAGCTCCCACAGCTGAATGATGGAGATGTTTAGCTGCGTCGTCCCTGATATAATCTCACACAAGTCACTCCATGTAATGTAAACCGGTAGTGAACTTGGAGGGCCGAACACCAGTGGCCGCCATGGGACCTGAAGAGTGTCATCTCCTTGCTTAGCCCCGATCTGCCATAGCATCCCGATCGGATCGTCGGCTGGGTCTGACCTCTTCAATGCCGGTTCCTGTTGAACAATTGATAACCATCACAGTTTGTAACATAATTGACAATATAAGAAAATTAGTTAGTGTTTCAGGTTTTTACCTATACAGGAGCAACTGACAGAAGTCTATTGGGCCACATCAGAAAGTGGCCCACCGCCTGACCGACGGTCTTCACCTCTAGAGTTGCCACTGGCACAACAGTATCCTCCTCAAGGACGAGCACAACAGAGACCCTGGACATACCATCAGGTAATGACTGATGGTGAACCATAAGGCCTAAGTTGTAGACCATGCCAATGGCAACAGGCTCCTCTGACCCATCAATAAACAGGTCACATTGACGGGTATGTGCAGGCTCCACCCCATCATCGTCAGGGTCAGCTGCAGCGCACGACCCCTTAGTAGTGACCCTCCGTACCTACATATTTACACATCAGGCAGAAGTTATTCAACAATGAAAGAAAGTGATTACAAACAATAAAACTAAGGAAATTGAATAAGGAATCTAACCTGTGGGTCACTAGCTGGTGCAGTAGTCTCGTGGTGGTGGCTGAGTGAGGCCTTCATCTCCTCCCTGAATCGGGTCATCTCTTGGTGTACCCGAGATATCTCCTCCTGATACTCAGCCTTCACAACAGCCACATTCTGCTCCACCAACTACTCAATGGAGGGGGCAGGGTGTGACGTCCCGTGTAATTTTCTAAATAAATTTTTCGCGTTTTTAAAAGATCTTTTTAAAATTCATAATTTAAAATCAGAGTTCACATAAAGGTCGATAATAGCGGAATATTATCATGCATACTAGTCGTGAATAATAAAATTTAAGGAATAATTACGTAGCGAAAACGATTTTAAAAATAACAGTACATAACACGTTGTATTTATTACAAATCATAAAATTAGAATAAATTTGAAATCCAAACAATAATTCACATAGGCATCAACCATAGCATCACTCTTCATTCTGGGTGGCATTCACTGTAAAAATTAAAGTAAGAGTGAGACAGAATATAGAATAAATATAAAATAAATAAAATTGCACAAACACAATCAACAAACCATAATGATATGATGAATATGCCAAACAAGTTCATTTATATTTAATAAGTCTTTAATTAGACAAATGATGTCATGCTGGATCCATTTGGTTTGGTGGGAATACTGCAGTAAAAGGTCTCATAGAGACATCAGTAGGAATTAATACAGTCATGGATCCCTACAGCCCCATGACCAATACATCGGTACATCGGTAGGAATTTATACAGTCATGGATCCCTACAGCCCCATAACCAACACATCGGTAGGAATTTATACAGTCATGGATCCCTACAGCCCCATAACCAACACATCGGTAGGAATTTATACAGTCATGGATCCCTACAGCCCCATAACCAACACATCGGTAGGAATTTATACAGTCATGGATCCCTACAGCCCCATGACCAACACATCGGTAGGAATTTATACAGTCATGGATCCCTACAGCCCCATAACCAACACATCGCAAAATAGGGCTTTAACTCATCATAGAGTAACCCCCCACCAGGGTAGGCAATCATGGAACCCCTAAAATTCCATGATGCGTCCAAATGCTTATGATGCATGAATGCCTTTAATTCTCTTTATCATTTAACATACCATGATATTAATATTTCTAAAACCACTTGGAAAACCACAAGTCCTTAAAGGACACATCACATATAATAATTTTCAGAATCATGGATTTACTGTTTCAACCACATATATCAATAACCGCAAGGCATTCATGTATATATATATTAATTTAATCATTCATAATTATTCACCACCAAAATACACAAACTGAATGATGCTCATTAGACACTCATCAACATTCATAATACTTTATAATCACTCAAGAATTCAATAATAAATTGTTATTCATAGAGAAAACATCATTGTTATCCATAATAACCATCATAAGTAAATTTCAGCATTTCCAAACAGCGACATGCATTAGTAAAACAGTCATAATATGAGCAAATCAACTCCTTTTTAGGTGATTCCACTTTCTGTAGTTCAATAACATAATTGTCTACAACTTTCATGAAGACCATAAATTCAAATTCTAAACAGAAACATCACTTATTCACAGAATACAAAACTGCCTCAAAGAGGATTTTTAAAACGTACATAGGTTAGTATTTTCAACGTTTCTGGAGCTACAAAAACAATTTTGGCATGAAACCAGTTCTAAATTATTCTTAACACAAATGTCTACAACTTTCATGAAGGCATCAACCACTAATTCTCACCACAAAATTCCCAGTTTTAAAAATAAAATTCGGATTTTATAGTTAACAGATTTTCATCATGAACATACTTCTATATTTTGAGCATATCTAGAGCTACAAGAATATTTTTAACTCAAAACCACTTTCTATAGATCCCTAACATAAATATCTACAACTTTCATGAAGACATCAAAGGCTGATTATGCATGTATAAGTCCCAGCATTTTAATATATACACAAAACATAGGGTAAACATTCCACTCCGACATGCTGTAGTATTTTGGCTATAACTTTTGCTATACATATCCAAATAAGTTGATTCAGGTCTCAAAATTCACAAAACAAAAAGATATACATCTTTCATGAAGAAGTCAGAATCAAAATCACACGTTTTCAATCTCAAAACGGAACAACAAGATACGAAAATAAAACTGGATTCCTAGGACAGCATACAATTCTACCCATTTCATAATTATTCACAACCCTATCCCCTCTTACCTTAATGGAGTCCTTTGTTTAGCAAGATATGTCTTGTAGTTTCCTCGTTCCAGTCCGCAATGAATATGGAAAGAAAAGCCTCTGAACGTATAAAATGAGAAGAAGAAGGGTGTGTGATTTGCTAAGTGGTTCGTATGTAGGAGTGTTCTGAGAGTCATATCACTGGGTTAATAATAAGAAAGTGAGTGGGGAACATCGGTTAGAGGATTAGGTGGGATAATGGAGCCTTTTGATTCCTTTCACAGTCAGCTTTGCATTGATTGGGATAAAATATATAAAAGTATTATAATGGATGTACTTTCCCCTGTGATTGGTTCGTTGTGCCACTTATTTTTGGATTCATGTGATTAAGTGGACTGATCACTAGTTGAAGTGGAATTAAAAAAAGTGTTCAATGTTGGAGGATTTGAGGAGGTTGGTATTGCATGTGAGGGCGGAGTGGGGTGTGAGGGCGGTATTGAGTGTGAGGGCGGTCTTGAGGGTGAAGGGCGGTGTTGAGTGTTTCTTAAGAAATATTCATGCCCTAAAAGACGTTCACGTTACTCTGCCAAGGCATTTGACCTCGTCAATGCTTATTACTCCGCCAAGGTACGAGACCCCGCCTAGGCTTATTACTCCGTCAAAACGTGTGACTCCGCCTAAGCTTATTACTCCGCCAAGGCATGAGACCCCGTCTAGGCTTATTACTCTGTCAAAACGTGTGACTCCGCCTAATCTTATTACTCCGCCAAGGTACGTGACTCTGCCTAAGTTTTACTCCGTCAAGGTACGTGACTCCGCCTAAGTTTTACTCCGCCAATAAGGAACAGTTCAAATACCATCCAACTATTCAGTAAGCAACTAACAACTTCCAATAGCCAACAGTTCGGAAAACTACACCGTCCAGCAACCAACAAGACGTCACTCAGTCTTGTGGTCAATTAATAAGCTTTCCACTTGGCTTTGTAGGAAAGCCGTACCCTTTCCACTCATTATTATCTTCTTTTCTTGGACGGACTCAATCCGGTCTGCATCATACTGGGTCCTTTCTTTCTTTCATCAGCATTCCAATGTGAGATAGAGGACATCGGGTGGTTTCTGACATCGGATTGCTCAAACGAGCAAGGGTCCTTCTCGCTCAAGCGGAATCCCACTTGCTTGAGCGACTCAAGCAGTTCTCGCTCGAAATTCCTCTGAAACCGACTCAAGTACTTTGATTTCTCACTCGGTTTCTGTCACTCGGCTAAGATTGATTCTAAACCGACCCAAGATATATATGTTGTCAATAGGAATTTCTTCGTTCAGGATTGCAACTTCTGATCCTAATTGACTCGGAAACGAGTCTTTGGAATATGCTTGACTCAGGAATGAGTCTCCCTGGGATGTTTGACTCGGAAACGAGTCACTTAGGAATAATTGACTCTGGAGTGAATCCTTTGAAGAACTTGACTCGGAATTTGAGTCTTATCTATGAGAATCTATGAAATTTCTAAATTTCATCCAAAAATAAAATTTTTTGAAGTATAATAGACCATTTATAAAGCGTTCTATTCATTGTTTAACACATATAGACCTTCCATGCTTTATAAATTACATAATTGAATTATTATTAAAGTAGGATGTTACATTTCTCCCACCCTAATAAAAATTTCGTCCTCGAAATTTCAAAGCTGAAATCTTTCCGTATCATCATCCGGAATACAATCCTATTACAAAATACATATTTATGCCATTAATATACCATCGTAAATATCCTCCTCCGATACTCTTTATCAAATCCTAGCTCGTCTAACTTCAATTTACATGCTCGTGTTAGGCTTCGGGAATTCCCTTCCCAAGTCCAAGATTCCTTAAATCTTACAAGAGCTAATCACACCCGTCAATAATAATACTATGGTCCTTAGTTTTTAAGATCATCACATGAATCATTCAACTATTACTATTTCAACTACTTCAAAGTGACTCAATGATATGATGAATATGCCAAACAAGTTCATTTATATTTAATAAGTCTTTAATTAGACAAATGATGTCATGCTGGATCCATTTGGTTTGGTGGGAATACTGCAGTAAAAGGTCTCATAGAGACATCAGTAGGAATTAATACAGTCATGGATCCCTACAGCCCCATGACCAATACATCGGTAGGAATTTATACAGTCATGGATCCCTACAGCCCCATAACCAACACATCGGTAGGAATTTATACAGTCATGGATCCCTACAGCCCCATAACCAACACATCGGTAGGAATTTATACAGTCATGGATCCCTACAGCCCCATAACCAACACATCGGTAGGAATTTATACAGTCATGGATCCCTACAGCCCCATAACCAACACATCGGTAGGAATTTATACAGTCATGGATCCCTACAGCCCCATGACCAACACATCGGTAGGAATTTATACAGTCATGGATCCCTACAGCCCCATAACCAACACATCGCAAAATAGGGCTTTAACTCATCATAGAGTAACCCCCCACCAGGGTAGGCAATCATGGAACCCCTAAAATTCCATGATGCGTCCAAATGCTTATAATGCATGAATGCCTTTAATTCTCTTTATCATTTAACATACCATGATATTAATATTTCTAAAACCACTTGGAAAACCACAAGTCCTTAAAGGACACATCACATATAATAATTTTCAGAATCATGGATTTACTGTTTCAACCACATATATCAATAACCGCAAGACATTCATGTATATATATATTAATTTAATCATTCATAATTATTCACCACCAAAATACACAAACTGAATGATGCTCATTAGACACTCATCAACATTCATAATACTTTATAATCACTCAAGAATTCAATAATAAATTGTTATTCATAGAGAAAACATCATTGTTATCCATAATAACCATCATAAGTAAATTTCAGCATTTCCAAACAGCGACATGCATTAGTAAAACAGTCATAATATGAGCAAATCAACTCCTTTTTAGGTGATTCCACTTTCTGTAGTTCAATAACATAATTGTCTACAACTTTCATGAAGACCATAAATTCAAATTCTAAACAGAAACATCACTTATTCACAGAATACAAAACTGCCTCAAAGAGGATTTTTAAAACGTACATAGGTTAGTATTTTCAACGTTTCTGGAGCTACAAAAACAATTTTGGCATGAAACCAGTTCTAAATTATTCTTAACACAAATATCTACAACTTTCATGAAGGCATCAACCACTAATTCTCACCACAAAAGTCCCAGTTTTAAAAATAAGATTCGGATTTTATAGTTAACAGATTTTCATCATGAACATACTTCTGTATTTTGAGCATATCTAGAGCTACAAGAATATTTTTAACTCAAAACCACTTTCTATAGATCCCTAACATAAATATATACAACTTTCATGAAGACATCAAAGGCTGATTATGCATGTATAAGTCCCAGCATTTTAATATATACACAAAACATAGGGTAAACATTCCACTCCGACATGCTGTAGTATTTTGGCTATAACTTTTGCTATACATATCCAAATAAGTTGATTCAGGTCTCAAAATTCACAAAACAAAAAGATATACATCTTTCATGAAGAAGTCAGAATCAAAATCACACGTTTTCAATCTCAAAACTGAACAACAAGATACGAAAATAAAACTGGATTCCTAGGACAGCATACAATTCTACCCATTTCATAATTATTCACAACCCTATCCCCTCTTACCTTAATGGAGTCCTTTGTTTAGCAAGATATGTCTTGTAGTTTCCTCGTTCCAGTACGCAATGAATATGGAAAGAAAAGCCTCTGAACGTATAAAATGAGAAGAAGAAGGGTGTGTGATTTGCTAAGTGGTTCGTATGTAGGAGTGTTCTGAGAGTCATATCACTGGGTTAATAATAAGAAAGTGAGTGGGGAACATCGGTTGGAGGATTAGGTGGGATAATGGAGCCTTTTGATTCCTTTCACAGTCAGCTTTGCATTGATTGGGATAAAATATATAAAAGTATTATAATGGATGTACTTTCCCCTGTGATTGGTTCGTTGTGCCACTTATTTTTGGATTCATGTGATTAAGTGGACTGATCACTAGTTGAAGTGGAATTAAAAAAAGTGTTCAATGTTGGAGGATTTGAGGAGGTTGGTATTGCATGTGAGGGCGGAGTGGGGTGTGAGGGCGGTATTGAGTGTGAGGGCGGTCTTGAGGGTGAAGGGCGGTGTTGAGTGTTTCTTAAGAAATATTCATGCCCTAAAAGACGTTCACGTTACTCTGCCAAGGCATTTGACCTCGTCAATGCTTATTACTCCGCCAAGGTACGAGACCCCGCCTAGGCTTATTACTCCGTCAAAACGTGTGACTCCGCCTAAGCTTATTACTCTGCCAAGGCATGAGACCCCGTCTAGGCTTATTACTCCGTCAAAATGTGTGACTCCGCCTAATCTTATTACTCCGCCAAGGTACGTGACTCTGCCTAAGTTTTACTCCGTCAAGGTACGTGACTCCGCCTAAGTTTTACTCCGCCAATAAGGAACAGTTCAAATACCATCCAACTATTCAGTAAGCAACTAACAACTTCCAATAGCCAACAGTTCGGAAAACTACACCGTCCAGCAACCAACAAGACGTCACTCAGTCTTGTGGTCAATTAATAAGCTTTCCACTTGGCTTTGTAGGAAAGCCGTACCCTTTCCACTCATTATTATCTTCTTTTCTTGGACGGACTCAATCCGGTCTGCATCATACTGGGTCCTTTCTTTCTTTCATCAGCATTCCAATGTGAGATAGAGGACATCGGGTGGTTTCTGACATCGGATTGCTCAAACGAGCAAGGGTCCTTCTCGCTCAAGCGGAATCCCACTTGCTTGAGCGACTCAACCAGTTCTCGCTCGAAATTCCTCTGAAACCGACTCAAGTACTTTGATTTCTCACTCGGTTTCTGTCACTCGGCTAAGATTGATTCTAAACTGACCCAAGACATATATGTTGTCAATAGGAATTTCTTCGTTCAGGATTGCAACTTCTGATCCTAATTGACTCGGAAACGAGTCTTTGGAATATGCTTGACTCAGGAATGAGTCTCCCTGGGATGTTTGACTCGGAAACGAGTCACTTAGGAATAATTGACTCTGGAGTGAATCCTTTGAAGAACTTGACTCGGAATTTGAGTCTTATCTATGAGAATTTATGAAATTTCTAAATTTCATCCAAAAATAAAATTTTTTGAAGTATAATAGACCATTTATAAAGCGTTCTATTCATTGTTTAACACATATAGACCTTCCATGCTTTATAAATTACATAATTGAATTATTATTAAAGTAGGATGTTACACAGGGTCGGGAGCACCGTAATAGCTTTGGAGGCTTGTGAAATATGAATGATTAGCCCATAATTGTTTAACAAATAACAAAATGAAAGCATACAGTTATTTACAACTTACCTACACCTCGACCAACAACACGCACTCTTCCTGGGTGCTCTGGCCTACCGATGGCGATAGTCAAAATATCTTGCCTACCATGGGCTACGAAAGACCCTTGGGTTGATTGCTCAACCAAGGAATCCTGAAACCAAACAAGTTAGTATTCACTTGCTTCACGTAAACCAAAAAATCTGACACATTTATAAAGGGAATACTTACTATCTGAGTGGCGACCTCCTGAGCTTGTGAGGAAGTGTATTTCCCACTCCTCCTGATCCTGGCCCGCTTCCATTTCTCGTGGCGTGCAGGTGGGGAACGGGGATCCACAATACCAGTGTCAGGCTGGCTAGCCTGACACTGGCTCAGCCTCTCCTGGGCCATCTGCTCCTCTAATCTATGATAACCCCCACGTGATATTCTGTGGGGGCAGTCATTCCTAATGTCCCGGGCTTTCGATCTGACCGCCTATAACAAGAAAGAAAAATATTCAGAGTTAGCCGTTTAAATTATACATAATTTAATTATTTAAAAACCAATGTACCTGAAACTGGTCAGAATGCCTAGATGCAACAAAAACATCATAAGTCTCCTGATCAATGAATGGATATTTCTCTCCAGGGAACTGTCCTCGGTCCTCCCCGAATACATACCTACAACTCAGGTACATTTAAACTAAGGATTGGTACAATTTGGCAAAGCGTTGATTAGGAATTTAAAGTCCAAATATGCCTCCTGGTGAGTATCAATTTGAACGACCTCCATCGCTCAGCCATAATATTGAGGATCTTCCTCCTCGCTATGTCATGTGATGGTATGTCAAAAGAATCCTACATGAAAGGAGTTAGTCCATAAAGGAGTCCTTATTATGAATTACATGAAATAATACACTAAAATATGTATTTGCATGTGATAACAGGTTTTGATAATGACAATGGAAACAAGCAATGGGAAGTCTTCAAAGAATCAAAAACAATTAGTGATTTCATGTGAAAGAAGAAAATGGTCTCACAAAGGTTCAAGAGATGAAGAAACCAATGAATCAAACAAAAGGAAAGCAACCATACATCATTAGATTCAAATGGATGACCAACAGGCATAAGAAAATGTCAAAATGAAGAGCCTGAATCGATTCAAGCACGAATGAATCGATTCACAGCCCTGGAAGTCATAAAAATAAGAAACAGAATGGGTTGAATCGATTCACCATGACCCTGAATCGATTCACAGCCCTGGAAGTCACTAAGATTGCAAACAGCATGCCCTGAATCGATTCACAAGGACCCTGAATCGATTCACACGATGCTGACAGACCAGGAACCCAAAACAGAATGCCATGAATCGATTCAAACAAGGCTCGAATCGATTCATTCGACTCTGGAACTCCAAAATGCATAAAACAGAATACTCTGAATCGATTCAAGGATCTATGAATCGATTCACATAGTGGGAAACACCACTAAACAGACAGACTTAAGTGGAAAACATACACTCAAATCCCACTATACGCAGAGACATGATTTGCAACGGCTAGAAGCTCAAGAATGGCTATAAATGAAGTATCAATTCAAGCAAGAAGAATACAGAGAAAAAGGCACAAAACAAGGCATCAATATTCTTCCTCTAAGAGTCTTTCTAATTCATTCTTCTCTTGTATATTCTGCAACTCTAGTTTCTAAACTTGCATACATCTAAGAGTTGTTAGATTGTGAGCTTAAATTTGCATATTCTCTCTTGTTGAGAGTTAGAAGTTGTGAGAGCTTTTCATTTGTATATCTACTCTATTAAGAGAGTATATTGATTGTAAACACAAACTCCAAACACACAAGTTATTCACTCTAGGTTGAGTGGTTGTTCACTCTAGGTTGAGTGGTTACAAAGGTTGTGGACTCAACCTTTGGGATATTGTGAGATTGAGAGATTGGGTTGGTTGCCCTTATACTTGTGAGGATTGGGTTCTTGAGTGTGGGACACTAGGAAGCCACAATTGCTCAAAGTTGTATCTCTAGTCTACAATAGTGGAAAATCCTCTAAGTGGGTTGCTTAGAGGCGAGACGTACACCGGATTGGGTGGAACTCGTTACATCGGTTTGCAAGCTTCTCTTCCTTACTCTTTTACTTCCATACATTGCATATTTGTTGATTGGTATTGTTTGGTTGAGAAGAATACACTTAAACTTGCTTAATTTGCTATACCTTAGACATTGCACACCAAGTGCTTGCTAAATTGCCTTAGCAATACTTACCTCTTGTAGTGCATTGCATATCATTGTTACTTGCTTTCACTTGCATAATCTCATAAACTTGGTTATAGAAATCAATTTCAAAGATATTCCAAGCAAAAGTTTTATAACTCAATTCACCCCCCCTCTTGAGTATTGAGGCCACTTGAACAACAAGTGGTATCAGAGCTTGACTCTTGGTAGATCAAGCTTAACAGCTTCAAGAGATTAAATGGCCTCAAGTTCTCAAAATGTTTTTCCCGAGGGTGGTGCGATAAATAGACCTCCCGCTTTCAATGGGGAAGGGTATGCCTTTTGGAAAGAGAGAATGAAAATCTTCATTCAATCAATTGACTTGAGAATATGGAATGCCATTGAAAATGGTCCCTATATACCAATGCATACCATAGATAGCAAGAATGTTGAAAAACCCATAGATGAATGGACTAGCGAGGAAGAAAAGAAAGTCCAATATGGCTACAAGGCCAAAAATCTCATTACCATGGCTTTAGGACAAGACGAATTTTTTAGAATAATGACATGCCAAACCGCTAAAGAAATGTGGGATACTCTTCAAGTAACCCATGAAGGTACTAATGATGTAAAGGACTCAAAAATTAGTACTCTTACTAGCCAATATGAATGCTTTAGGATAAATTCAGGAGAATCTATTGTAGATATGCAGAAAAGGTTTACACTTATTATTAACCATCTTATTACTCTTGGCAAAGTGTACACTAACAAAGAGCTTGTGCACAAAATTTTGAAAAGTCTCAGCAGGGAATGGCAACCTCTTGTCACAGTAATAAAACAATCTCCTAGCATCAATGAAATGTCTCTTGCAACACTCTTTGGAAAATTGCAAGAACAAGAGCAAGAACTTAAAGCATTGAAGCTAGCCGAGGAAGAGGAGAAATCCACCAAGAAGAAAGGGCTAGCCCTCAAAGCCACCTCCATGCATGAGGAAGAATCATGCAGTGACTTAGATGAAGAAGAAGAATTTGGGCTGTTCGTAAAAAGATTTGGAAGATTCATGAAGAACAAAAAGTTCCAAAAGAACTTTAAGCCCCAAGGTAAGAAATCTACCTCTAATGAAACTTCATCTTCACCAAGCTGTTTTGAATGTGGCAAGGAAGGGCACTTCAAAGCCGATTGTCCAAACCTCAAAAAGAAGGGCAAGGACAAACAAAGAAGAAGAAGAGCCTATATTGCTTGGGATGAGAACGATGTGAGCAGCTCTGACGACTCGGAAGATGAGCAAGCCAATCTTTGCTTAATGGCAAATCATCAAGAAGAAGAAAATGAGGTAAATCTTCTTGACTTAGATAAAAATGAGCTGTTAGATGCATTTGAGGAATTATATGATAAGTTTACAAAAATCTCTAGTAAACTCAAAGCATCTAGGAAAACTAGTGATACTCTTGAATTGCATCTCATGGAAGTATGTAAAGAAAATGAGAGCTTAAAAGAAGAACTAGAGAAAGTTCAAACATGCTCTAGGGATAAACCTTGTGATTTTGCAAAGAAGTGCATAGTGTTAGAAACCAAGGTTGAAGACCTAAATAGGACACTAGAGAAATTCACTAATGGAAGAGATAATTTGAATATCCTACTTGGGCAACAAAAATGCATGTTTAGTAAAACCGGTCTAGGATATGACCAAGAACATAGTAATCATAAAATGGAGAAGCACTACAAAAACTTCTTTGCACCACCAAGCAAATCCTCCTCACCTTTTATGAAATGCAATCATTGTGGTACCAAAGGACATAGTGCATATAAGTGTAGTGTTAGGAAACTAGGACCAAAGGTCTTAAGAAAGGTGTGGGTTCCCAAAGGAACGTTCCCACAAGCTAACCTTAAAGGACCCAACATAAAATGGGTACCTAGTTCTCTAAAATGATTTTGTTTTGCAGGTATGCTTCAAGGCAAGCAACACCCATTGGTACTTGGATAGCGGGTGTTCGAAGCATATGACGGGAGATATAACCAAATTTACATCATTCACTCCCAAACGAAAAGGAAGCGTCACCTGTGGAGACAACACTAAGGGAAGAATCCTAGGCATTGGAAATATTGGTAAGAACTCTTCCACCTCCATAAGTGATGTATTGTATGTTGAAGGCCTCAAACATAATTTACTTAGTATAAGTCAATTATGTGACAAAGGATATAGAGTTTTATTTGAATCAAATTGTTGCATAATTGAGCATAAGACTAATAAGGAAATCAAGTTTGTAGGCCAAAGAATTGATAATATTTACATGATTGATATGGATAGTTTGTCTACAAATGATGAACAATGCTTCATTTCAAAAGAGGATGAAATATGGCTATGGCATAGAAGAATAGCTCATATACATGTAGACCACTTGAACAAACTTGTTTCTAAAGATTTAGTAATTGGTCTACCAAAGCTTAAATTTGAAAATAGATTTTGTGATGCATGTCAAAAGGGAAAACAAGTAAAGGCATCTTTTCAATCCAAAAATATTGTTTCTACTCAAAGGCCTTTATAACTTTTGCACATGGATTTATTTGGACCATCCAAAATCAAAAGCTTTGGAGGTAATTACTATGGTCTAGTAATAGTAGATGACTATTCAAGATATACATGGACACTGTTTCTTGCTCATAAAAATGAAGCTTATCATGCATTCAAGAAACTTGCAAAGATTATCCAAAATGAGCAAAACTCAAAAATTGCATCCATTAGAACCGATCATGGGGGAGAATTTGAAAATCAATCTTTTGAAAAGTTTTGCGAAAAACATGGTATTAATCACAACTTTTCAGCTCCTAGAACTCCACAACAAAATGGAGTAGTTGAAAGAAAGAATAGATCTTTAGTGGAGCTCGCTAGAACCATGCTAAATGAAAACAATATTGCAAAACATTTTTGGGCCGATGCGGTAAACACCGCATGTTATGTTATGAATAGATGTTTGATAAGGCCTATTTTAAAGAAAACCCCCTATGAGCTTTACAAGGGTAGAAAACCCAACATTGCATACTTTCATATCTTTGGATGTAAATGTTTTATGCTCAACAATGGAAAGGATAATCTAGGAAAGTTTGATGCAAAATCTGATGAGGCAATATTCCTAGGATATTCTCAATCAAGTAAATCTTATAGAATCTTCAACAAACAAACAAATACCATTGAGGAATCTATTCATGTCAAATTCGATGAAAATAGCCATAACCCTCCGAGAAAGGAAGATGTTGATGATCTTGTAGGTACTTTCCAAGAAATGAACTTGCAAGACAAAGAAGAAGAAGTCAACAATGATGGAGGTGCAGCACAAGTTGAGAAACAACAAGATTGGGTAACTTTGAAGGATCATCCCTTGGACAAGATCATTGGAGAAATAACCAAAGGGGTAAGTACTCGAAACGCCATTAGAAATGCATGCAATCACTTGGCTTTTGTATCCCAAATAGAACCCAAAAATATTGATGAAGCCATTATTGATGAACATTGGATGTTGGCCATGCAAGAAGAGTTAAACCAATTTGAAAGAAATGAAGTTTGGGAACTTGTGCCAAGACCCAATGATCATCTAATAATAGGCACCAAATGGGTTTTTAGAAATAAGCTAGATGAAAATGGTATAATAACTAGAAACAAAGCTAGACTAGTTGCAAAGGGATACAACCAAGAAGAAGGAATAGACTATGAAGAAACATATGCTCCCGTAGCTAGATTAGAAGCCATTAGATTATTGCTAGCTTTTGCATGTTGTATGGATTTCAAACTGTATCAAATGGATGTCAAAAGTGCGTTCTTAAACGGCTACATTCAAGAAGAAGTCTATGTAGATCAACCTCCCGGTTTTGAAAATCATAAATTTCCAAACCATGTCTTCAAACTGAGAAAAGCTTTATATGGTTTAAAACAAGCTCCAAGAGCTTGGTATGAAAGATTAAGCAAATTCCTTTTAGAACACAACTTTGAAAGAGGAAAGGTTGATACTACATTGTTTATAAAACGCAAACAAAATGACATCCTCTTGGTACAGATTTATGTAGATGACATAATATTTGGTGCTACTAATGAAAAACTTTGTCAAGAATTTGCCAAGATTATGCAGAATGAGTTTGAAATGTCCTTGATGGGAGAACTCACCTTCTTCCTTGGACTACAAATAAAACAAGCCATTGATGGAACGTTCATTAGCCAAACCAAATACTGTAAGGAACTACTTAAAAGGTTTGGAATGGACAAGGCAAACGAGATAGCTACACCCATGAGCACATCCTGCTATCTAGACAAAGATGAAAAGGGTAAGGAAATTGAAATCACCAAATATCGAGGTATGATTGGATCCTTACTGTATTTAACTGCGAGTAGACCTGATATTATGTTTGTGGTATGCATGTGTGCTAGATATCAAGCATGTCCTAAAGAATCACATTTGACTGCCGTAAAAAGAATTTTGAAATATCTTGTGGGTACTCAAAATGTTGGTTTATGGTATCCCAAAGGCCTTGAATGTAATCTTTTAGGATATTCTGATTCCGACTTTGCGGGGTGTAAGCTTGATAGAAAAAGTACTAGTGGTACATGCCATTTGCTTGGTAGTTCCCTTGTTTCTTGGCATAGCAAGAAACAAGCAAGTGTTGCATTGTCAACAGCTGAGGCAGAATATGTAGCAGCTGGTAGTTGTTGTGCCCAAATTCTTTGGATGAGACAACAACTTCTTGATTTTGGTATTACCTTGAATAAAGTTCCCATTAAATGCGATAACACAAGCGCCATTAACATCTCCAAGAATCCAGTAATGCACTCTAGAACCAAACACATTGAGATTAGACATCACTTTATTAGAGATCATGTGTTAAAAGGAGATTGTATGCTTGAACATGTTGAAACCTCTAGGCAACTAGCAGATATTTTCACAAAACCCTTGGCTAGAGAGCAATTTATTTACATTAGAAGAGAATTGGGTATTCTTGATATGACAAATTGTGTTTGAGTGATCACTTCATCTTATGTATTGATTGCATGACACCTTTACTAGTGATTAATGCAAAAGAACCCCATGGAAATGGAGATTTAATGATCCTATATGGAATTCCTCATGCCTTGAATATATTGGAATGGAAAGAAATGAATTTTGAGTGAAACAGCCCTTCGAATCGATTCAGCACCCCCTCGAATCGATTCACAGACCTGTTGGTTCAAAAATCCTCAAAACAGTATCGTTCGAATCGATTCACACTCCCCTTGAATCGATTCAAACACCTGATGGTCCATATTCCCTCAAACAGAGAGGTTCGAATCGATTCACAGCATACTCGAATCGATTCACGTGTCTGACCCTTTCATTTCTCTCAAATCAGTAACGTTCGAATCGATTCACAGCATTCCTCGAATCGATTCACGCGTCAGTTACTGTATATTCACGCTGATAAATTCACACACTTCCTTATTTCACTCTTCCACTATCTCCCACTCTCTCTTCTCAAACTTCTCAACTTCTAATCTCTTCAACTTCTTCTCCAAACCTTCCACTCAAATCCTTCATCTTCCATGGCTTCCTCCTCTCAACCTCGCAAGAAACAACGTGCAAACACCGCTGCAGCCTCCATGCCTCAACACTCTGATTTATCTAGATTATTCACTACCCAAAAGGATCTTGAAAGGTACCAATCTTCATTCTCTGAGAAACATCTCATTTCTCCCCATTGGCTTGATCTCCCATTCTTTGAAGCATCTGGACTTCCTCTACTCACCACCTTACATCAACAAGAGCTAGTTGGCTTCATGGCTCTTGAGGAAGTAGCAATCTACCCCAAACTCATTCGTGTATTCTACTCCACTTTACGCCTTCAAGATGCTCGCTATATTGCCCGAGTGAAAGGTAAGACTATCATTCTTGATAATGAGGTAATGAATCAAGTTGGCTTACTCCCTCTTAGCAACGCTTCCTTCCATGGCAAAGAACCTCCTCTTGCATGGAATTATAATCCATTGGAGGCAAGAGCTTTCTTTAATCTTGCAGGTCCCTCGAGCACGGTTGGCACCTTAAGTCTCCATCACCGCCTCTTGCACTTTGTCCTTGTCAAAATTCTCCTCCCCTCCGGTGGAAATTATGCAAGGCTAAATGAGGCCCAAATCTTGCTGCTCTGGGCAATTGTCAATGAGAAAGACATAAATTGGATTGACTTGGTTAGGCATCACATGGTTGAAGCCCAAAACCTCGCTCATCTTCCATATGCCATACTCATTACCAAATTGCTCCACCATTTTAAAGTGGACTTGAAAAATGAGATCAAGGAAGTGGTCGGTCCCAAAGCACCTATTGGCAAATCTCATCTCACTAAGATGAATATTGTGGAATACCAAGGCAGGTGGCAATTTCTTACGCATCCCCGACATGAAGTTGAAGATGACGCTCCTCCTCCTCCTCCTCCTCCTCCACCCACTGCTACTGATGATCTTTTCACAAGACTCACTGCTCACCTGGACCAGCGCCTCAACTCCATGGAAGCAAACATCCACACTCGACTGGACAGGATTGAAGCAAACATGGAAGAGCGATACACGGAGCTTGCCACCCAGATATCCAGCATTCACTTCCCACATCCATGACTGATCTTTACTTTTCTTTATTCCTTTTATTTTTCACATTCAGACTTGGTTGTTTACTTTGGTTTCTGTTTTGGTCAATTATTTGCACAACTATCTCGTCTCAGTTTCTTACCTTGCTATGTCGGTTGAACAATTATCTCGTTTGGTTAATTTTTTTTGGTTTATCTCAATTGCATTTGCCTGTGATTACTACTCGATTTACTGCATACTCCCAACTTTTGTTTTTGATAATGACAAAGGGGGAGAGATAGAAAGATAGAGAGAACACATGTGCGATATGATATATGTGATAATACGATACATGTACGTTATGATAAATGTGCGATATATGTGAATGTGATACATATACATGAATGAGACAAATGTGCGACATTATTTCAACGATTGAGATAATTTGATGGTTTTATTGAAAAACAAAGGGGGAGACATATTTCCCTAAAAGAAATAACTATTTAAAACAGAGACATCAGTCTTCATAACTTGTTGGCTAATAAAAACCCCAAGAGATGGCCATTGGTTGTCATCATCAAAAAGGGGGAGAATGTATTTGCATGTGATAACAGGTTTTGATAATGACAATGGAAACAAGCAATGGGAAGTCTTCAAAGAATCAAAAACAATTAGTGATTTCATGTGAAAGAAGAAAATGGTCTCACAAAGGTTCAAGAGATGAAGAAACCAATGAATCAAACAAAAGGAAAGCAACCATGCATCATTAGATTCAAATGGATGACCAACAGGCATAAGAAAATGTCAAAATGAAGAGCCTGAATCGATTCAAGCACGAATGAATCGATTCACAGCCCTGGAAGTCATAAAAATAAGAAACAGAATGGGTTGAATCGATTCACCATGACCCTGAATCGATTCACAGCCCTGGAAGTCACTAAGATTGCAAACAGCATGCCCTGAATCGATTCACAAGGACCCTGAATCGATTCACACGATGCTGACAGACCAGGAACCCAAAACAGAATGCCATGAATCGATTCAAACAAGGCTCGAATCGATTCATTTGACTCTGGAACTCCAAAATGCATAAAACAGAATACTCTGAATCGATTCAAGGATCTATGAATCGATTCACATAGTGGGAAACACCACTAAACAGACAGACTTAAGTGGAAAACATACACTCAAATCCCACTATACGCAGAGACATGATTTGCAACGGCTAGAAGCTCAAGAATGGCTATAAATGAAGTATCAATTCAAGCAAGAAGAATACAGAGAAAAAGGCACAAAATAAGGCATCAATATTCTTCCTCTAAGAGTCTTTCTAATTCATTCTTCTCTTGTATATTATGCAACTCTAGTTTCTAAACTTGCATACATCTAAGAGTTGTTAGATTGTGAGCTTAAATTTGCATATTCTCTCTTGTTGAGAGTTAGAAGTTGTGAGAGCTTTTCATTTGTATATCTACTCTATTAAGAGAGTATATTGATTGTAAACACAAACTCCAAACACACAAGTTATTCACTCTAGGTTGAGTGGTTGTTCACTCTAGGTTGAGTGGTTACAAAGGTTGTGGACTCAACCTTTGGGATATTGTGAGATTGAGAGATTGGGTTGGTTGCCCTTATACTTGTGAGGATTGGGTTCTTGAGTGTGGGACACTAGGAAGCCACAATTGCTCAAAGTTGTATCTCTAGTCTACAATAGTGGAAAATCCTCTAAGTGGGTTGCTTAGAGGCGAGACGTACACCGGATTGGGTGGAACTCGTTACATCGGTTTGCAAGCTTCTCTTCCTTACTCTTTTACTTCCATACATTGCATATTTGTTGATTGGTATTGTTTGGTTGAGAAGAATACACTTAAACTTGCTTAATTTGCTATACCTTAGACATTGCACACCAAGTGCTTGCTAAATTGCCTTAGCAATACTTACCTCTTGTAGTGCATTGCATATCATTGTTACTTGCTTTCACTTGCATAATCTCATAAACTTGGTTATAGAAATCAATTTCAAAGATATTCCAAGCAAAAGTTTTATAACTCAATTCACCCCCCCTCTTGAGTATTGAGGCCACTTGAACAACAAAATAAAACTTAAATGATACACAAGTTACCAGAATATCACTCCATATCTAGTTCTTCACCACCTCTTTGACATTATCCCAGTCGGGGATAATGATGGACACATTCGACCGAGCCACGACTCCCAAATAACTGCTAAACTTCGCGGCATGTGGTCCTCCAAATCTACCAGTGTTGACATCCATGTCAACACGTAACCTCTCTCCCCTGTGACGCCTAAGTGCAATGTCTGGCATCCGGGTAACACCTCTGCTCTTTCGAGCAGAGGAATCAGTCGCCTGTGAGTCAGACCTAGATCGTCCATCCTGGTCTGCCATGTATATTTGTCCAAACAAGGAAACACAACTGTCAAATATTTAATATAACATTTAATACAACAAATAATTAATATAACATATAATTCAACGATTCATTAACATGATTAATACCCTATGAAGATGAAATATTTTCCCACAAGCCTTCATGGTGGTCATGACGACTGGCAACTACATCATCTATGTCATGTTCCATGATAGATGTTGGAATACGTGTTGTGGTAGATAGAATTGCTTTTATGTTTAGTATTATTAACGTTTATAATAATACTAAACATAAAAGCAATTCCATCTACCACAACATGTATTCCAACATTTATCGTGGAACATGACATAGATGATATAGTTGCCAGTCGTCATGACCACCATGAAGGCTTGTGGGAAAATATTTCATCTTCATAGGGTATTAATCATGTTAATGAATCATTGAATTACATGTTATATTAATTATTCATTGTATTAAATGTTATATTAAATATTTGACATTTGTGTTTCCTTGTTTGGACAGATACACATGGCTGACCAGGATGGACGATCTAGGTCTGACTCACAGGTGACTGATTCCTCTGTTCGGAAGAGCAGAGGTGTTATCCGGATGCCAGACGTTGCACTTAGGCGTCACAGGGGAGAGAGGTTACGTGTTGACATGAATGTCAACACTGGTAGATTTGGAGGACCACATGCCGCGAAGTTTAGCAGTTATTTGGGAGTCGTGGCTCGGTCGAAGGTGTCCATCATTATCCCCGACTGGGATAATGTCAAGGAGGTGGTGAAGAACTAGATATGGAGTGATATTCTGGTAACTTGTGTATCATTTAAGTTTTATTTTAGTGTATTATTTCATGTAATTCATAATAAGGACTCCTTTATGGACTAACTCCTTTCATGTAGGATTCTTTTGACATACCATCACATGACATAGCGAGGAGGAAGATCCTCAGTATTATGGCTGAGCGATGAAGGTCGTTCAAATCGATACTCACCAGGAGGTATATTTAGACTTTAAATTCCTAATCAACGCTTTGTCAAATTGTACCAATCTTTAGTTTAAATGTACCTGAATTGTAGGTATGTATTCGATGAGGACCGAGGACAGTTCCCTGGAGAGAAATATCCATTCATTGATCAGGAGACTTGGGATGCTTTCATTGTATCTAGGCATTCTGACCAGTTTCAGGTACATTGGTTTTTAAATGATTAAATTATGTTTAAACGGCTAACTGTGAATATTTTTCTTTCTTGTTGTAGATGGTCAGATCGAAAGCCCAGGACATTAAGAAGCTGAATGGCTGCCCCCACAGACTGTCACGTGGGGGTTATCGTAGATTGGAGGAGCAGATGGCCCAGGAGAGGCTGAGCCAGTGTCGTGCTAGCCAGCCTGACACTGGTATTATGGATCCCCCTTCCCACCTACACGCCACAAGAAATGGAAGTGGGCCAGGATCAGGAGGAGTAGGGGATACACTTCCTCACAAGCTCAGGAGGTTGCCACTCAGATAGTAAGTATTCCCTTTATAAATGTGTCAGATTTTTTGGTTTACGTGAAGCAAGTGAATACTAACTTGTTTGGTTTCAGGATTCCTTGGTTGAGCAATCAACCCAAGGGTCTTTCGTAGCCCATGGTAGGCAAGATATTTTGACTATCGCCATCGGTAGGCCAGAGCACCCAGGAAGAGTGCGTGCTGTTGGTCGAGGTGTAGGTAAGTTGTAAATAACTGTATGCTTTTATTTTGTTATCTGTTAAACAATTATGGGCTAATCATTCACATTTCACAAGCCTCCAAAGCTATTACGGTGCTCCCGACCCTGCCCCCTCCATTGAGAAGTTGGTGGAGTAGAAGGTGGCTGTTGTGAAGGCTGAGTATCAGGAGGAGATATCTCGGCTCCACCAGGAGATGGCCCGATTCAGGGAGAACATGAAGGCCTCACTCAGCCACCACCACGAAACTACTGCACCAGCTAGCGACCCACAGGTTAGATTCCTTATTCAATTTCCTGAGTTTTATTGTTTGTAATCACTTTCTTTCATTGTTGAATAACTTCTGCTTGATGTGTAAATATGTAGGTACGGAGGGTCAGCACTAAGGGGTCGTGCGCTGCAGCTGACCCTAACGATGATGGGGTTGAGCCTGCACATACCCGTCAATGTGACCTGTTTATTGATGGGTCGAAGGAGCCTATTGCTATTGGCATGGTCTACAACTTAGGCCCTGTGGTTCACCATCAGTCATTACCTGATGGTATGTCCAGGGTCTCTGTTGTGCTCGTCCTCAAGGAGGATACTGCTGTGTCAGTGGCAACTCCAGAGGTGAAGACCATCGGTCAGGCGGTGGGCCACTTTCTGATGTGGCCCAACAGACTTCTGTCAGTTGCTCCTGTATAGGTAAAAACCTGAAACAGTAACTAATTTTCTTATATTGTCAATTATGGTACAAACTGTGATGGTTGTCAATTGTTCAACAGGAACCGACATTGAAGAGGCCAGACCCGGCCGATGATCCGATCGGGATGCTATGGCAGATCGGGGCTGAGCAAGGAGACGAGACTCTTCAGGTCCCATGGCGGCCATTGGTGTTCGGCCGTCCAAGTTCACTACCGGTTTACATTACACGGAGTGACTTGTGTGAGATTATCTCAGGGACGACGCAGCTGAACATCTCTATCATTCAGCTGTGGGAGCTGTAAGTATATCATTTTATGTCCAGTTTTTTTATTATACAAGTTATTTGTCACTAACCATGTCTTAACTTGTTTAGGTTTCTGACAAAAATCTGTATGGACTTGGGTTTTGATGGAACTTATGGTTTCTTAGAGCCCTCTTTCATACAGAAGCAATAAGGAAACACTATGCAGGACACCCAGGCATACATCTAGAATTGGATGTTTGAGTCTGGGAAGGCTGTATATGTAACATCCTACTTTAATAATAATTCAATTATGTAATTTATAAAGCATGGAAGGTCTATATGTGTTAAACAATGAATAGAACGCTTTATAAATGGTCTATTATACTTCAAAAATTTTTATTTTTGGATGAAATTTAGAAATTTCATAGATTCTCATAGATAAGACTCAAATTCCGAGTCAAGTTCTTCAAAGGATTCACTCCAGAGTCAATTATTCCTAAGTGACTCGTTTCCGAGTCAAACATCCCAGGGAGACTCATTCCTGAGTCAAGCATATTCCAAAGACTCGTTTTCGAGTCAATTAGGATCAGAAGTTGCAATCCTGAACGAAGAAATTCCTATTGACAACATATATGTCTTGGGTCGGTTTAGAATCAATCTTAGCCGAGTGACAGAAACCGAGTGAGAAATCAAAGTACTTGAGTCGGTTTCAGAGGAATTTTGAGCGAGAACTGGTTGAGTCGCTCAAGCAAGTGGGATTCCGCTTGAGCGAGAAGGACCCTTGCTCGTTTGAGCAATCCGATGTCAGAAACCACCCAATGTCCTCTATCTCACATTGGAATGCTGATGAAAGAAAGAAAGGACCCAGTATGATGCAGACCGGATTGAGTCCGTCCAAGAAAAGAAGATAATAATGAGTGGAAAGGGTACGGCTTTCCTACAAAGCCAAGTGGAAAGCTTATTAATTGACCACAAGACTGAGTGACGTCTTGTTGGTTGCTGGACGGTGTAGTTTTCCGAACTGTTGGCTATTGGAAGTTGTTAGTTGCTTACTGAATAGTTGGATGGTATTTGAACTGTTCCTTATTGGCGGAGTAAAACTTAGGCGGAGTCACATACCTTGACGGAGTAAAACTTAGGCGGAGTCATGTACCTTGGCGGAGTAATAAGATTAGGCGGAGTCACACGTTTTGACGGAGTAATAAGCCTAGACGGGGTCTCATGCCTTGGCGGAGTAATAAGCTTAGGCGGAGTCACACGTTTTGACGGAGTAATAAGCCTAGGCGGGGTCTCGTACCTTGGCGGAGTAATAAGCATTGACGAGGTCAAATGCCTTGGCAAAGTAACGTGAACGTCTTTTAGGGCATGAATATTTCTTAAGAAACACTCAACACCGCCCTTCACACTCAATACCGCCCTTAACACTCAACACCGCCCTTCACACTCAACAACGCCCTTAACCCTCAACACCGCCCTTCACCCTCAAGACCGCCCTCACACTCAATACCGCCCTCATACCCCACTCCGCCCTCACATGCAATACCAACCTCCTCAAATCCTCCAACATTGAACACTTTTTTTAATTCCACTTCAACTAGTGATCAGTCCACTTAATCACATGAATCCAAAAATAAGTGGCACAACGAACCAATCACAGGGGAAAGTACATCCATTATAATACTTTTATATATTTTATCCCAATCAATGCAAAGCTGACTGTGAAAGGAATCAAAAGGCTCCATTATCCCACCTAATCCTCCAACCGATGTTCCCCACTCACTTTCTTATTATTAACCCAGTGATATGACTCTCAGAACACTCCTACATACGAACCACTTAGCAAATCACACACCCTTCTTCTTCTCATTTTATACGTTCAGAGGCTTTTCTTTCCATATTCATTGCGGACTGGAACGAGGAAACTACAAGACATATCTTGCTAAACAAAGGACTCCATTAAGGTAAGAGGGGATAGGGTTGTGAATAATTATGAAATGGATAGAATTGTATGCTGTCCTAGGAATCCAGTTTTATTTTCGTATCTTGTTGTTCAGTTTTGAGATTGAAAACGTGTGATTTTGATTCTGACTTATTCATGAAAGATGTATATCTTTTTGTTTTGTGAATTTTGAGACCTGAATCAACTTATTTGGATATGTATAGCAAAAGTTATAGCCAAAATACTACAGCATGTCGGAGTGGAATGTTTACCCTATGTTTTGTGTATATATTAAAATGCTGGGACTTATACATGCATAATCAGCCTTTGATGTCTTCATGAAAGTTGTAGATATTTATGTTAGGGATCTATAGAAAGTGGTTTTGAGTTAAAAATATTCTTGTAGCTCTAGATATGCTCAAAATACAGAAGTATGTTCATGATGAAAATCTGTTAACTATAAAATCCGAATCTTATTTTTAAAACTGGGAATTTTGTGGTGAGAATTAGTGGTTGATGCCTTCATGAAAGTTGTAGATATTTGTGTTAAGAATAATTTAGAACTAGTTTCATGCCAAAATTGTTTTTGTAGCTCCAGAAACGTTGAAAATACTAACCTATGTATGTTTTAAAAATCCTCTTTGAGGCAGTTTTGTATTCTGTGAATAAGTGATGTTTCTGTTTAGAATTTGAATTTATGGTCTTCATGAAAGTTGTAGACAATTATGTTATTGAACTACAGAAAGTGGAATCACCTAAAAAGGAGTTGATTTGCTCATATTATGATTGTTTTACTAATGCATGTCGCTGTTTGGAAATGCTGAAATTTACTTATGATGGTTATTATGGGTAACAATGATGTTTTCTCTATGAATAACAATTTATTATTGAATTCTTGAGTGATTATAAAGTATTATGAATGTTGATGAGTGTCTAATGAGTATCATTCAGTTTGTGTATTTTGGTGGTGAATAATTATGAATGATTAAATTAATATATATATACATGAATGCCTTGCGGTTATTGATATATGTGGTTGAAACAGTAAATCCATGATTCTGAAAATTATTATATGTGATGTGTCCTTTAAGGACTTGTGGTTTTCCAAGTGGTTTTAGAAATATTAATATCATGGTATGTTAAATGATAAAGAGAATTAAAGGCATTCATGCATCATAAGCATTTGGACGCATCATGGAATTTTAGGGGTTCCATGATTGCCTACCCTGGTGGGGGGTTACTCTATGATAAGTTAAAGCCCTATTTTGCGATGTGTTGGTTATGGGGCTGTAGGGATCCATGACTGTATAAATTCCTACCGATGTGTTGGTCATGGGGCTGTAGGGATCCATGACTGTATAAATTCCTACCGATGTGTTGGTTATGGGGCTGTAGGGATCCATGACTGTATAAATTCCTACCGATGTGTTGGTTATGGGGCTGTAGGGATCCATGACTGTATAAATTCCTACCGATGTGTTGGTCATGGGGCTGTAGGGATCCATGACTGTATAAATTCCTACCGATGTGTTGGTTATGGGGCTGTAGGGATCCATGACTGTATAAATTCCTACCGATGTGTTGGTCATGGGGCTGTAGGGATCCATGACTGTATTAATTCCTACTGATGTCTCTATGAGACCTTTTACTGCAGTATTCCCACCAAACCAAATGGATCCAGCATGACATCATTTGTCTAATTAAAGACTTATTAAATATAAATGAACTTGTTTGGCATATTCATCATATCATTATGGTTTGTTGATTGTGTTTGTGCAATTTTATTTATTTTATATTTATTCTATATTCTGTCTCACTCTTACATTAATTTTTACAGTGAATGCCACCCAGAATGAAGAGTGATGCTATGGTTGATGCCTATGTGAATTATTGTTTGGATTTCAAATTTATTCTAATTTTATGATTTGTAATAAATACAACGTGTTATGTACTGTTATTTTTAAAATCGTTTCCGCTACGTAATTATTCCTTAAATTTTATTATTCACGACTAGTATGCATGATAATATTCCGCTATTATCGACCTTTATGTGAACTCTGATTTTAAATTATGAATTTTAAAAAGATCTTTTAAAAACATGAAAAATTTATTTAGAAAATTACACGGGACGTCACAGTATACATGGGCCCCTATCATAAAGGGTAATATTCTATTCCTTAATTATTGTCATTAATTTTTGCATTTTAAAGTCTCACTTATCACTGGTAACTGCAGCGCTCACTGGATGCTTGTGGTGATCTTTCCCCAAGATTATCTTGCTCTGTACTTTGATACTTTGTATCGGGCAGTTCCACAAGACCTGAGAAATATAGTAGACGGGTAAGTTAATCCCTAAAATATAAGTACAAATTCGATTACATCATTTTTGGACCTATACGATTCTAACTTATCTTGTGTTTTGTTTGACGTAGGGCGGTGGTTGAATACAATCTACTGCTTGGAAATAAGTGCAGCGAAAGAAAAGTTGTGTGGGTGCACCCAAAAGTAAGTCAATCGTATTCATTCAAATCTTCAATATATATTTTTTAAGTTGCGAATTCACTTATTCTATACTTTATGTCCATTGTAGTCTTACAGGCAGGAGCGTAGCTTCGAGTGTGGCTATTACGTCATGCATACCATGTTGACCATCGTCCAACAACATTTAGTAGATGGATGGACAGATGTAAGTCTCATCATTTGAACTACTTTTCTACCAATTTCATCAATTTCATGTAATAAATATAGTTGTTGTTCTTATTGTTTTATGCATTGTTTGCAGTACTTCCAGGACCGGTCATACTTCTCTAAGACACTTATAGATAATGTTAGAAAGCAATGGACCTCATACTTCATTGAAGTCAAGAAAGGACTTAGCTAGATATAGGATCTTTATTCTCTTATATATGTATCTAGTGTAGGATTTAGGGTTTACATTTTATTAGGTTACATTCATCTGAATTGTATATAGTTTCATTTTTTAGGTTGTTATGAATTCATATCAAATTAATTGTTATATACATACCATTCTTTTTATATATTATTTGTTGCTGGATATGCTGGGATACTGTATATTGTGCTGGTTGTCTGAATACAGGTTTGGAAAATAATAAAACAGAAACCATATTAAAAAAAACCTCAATATTTATTCACGGTTATGATAACAACCGTGATTATAGACCCTATTTATCCATGGTTACTACCATAACCGTGATTATACATAGTCTGTAAGTGAATTTTTTTACACTACTTATATTCACGGTTGTTTAGCATAACCGTGAATATATATGTTCTTTATCCACGGTTTTACTATAACCATGAATATACATTGTTTGTTATATTCACGGTTATGCTCATAACCGTGAATATATATAGTCAGTTATAGTCATGGTTTTCTCGTAACCGTGGTTATATGTAATTTATAACCACGGCTGTTAACCGTGGTTAAAGGCCCTCGTCTACTACCACGGCTGCAACAACCACGGTTCTTTAACTGTGATTAAAGGCCATTTTTAACCGTGATTATATCCATTTTTCCACTAGTGTTAGCAAAACTAGATCAGTACAGTCGCTTTCTCCTCTTTGCTTTTGCTTTACCATTAAGGTATAAGGGTTTTGTTACAAGTTATGCATAGTCCAATTGATAGCATAAGTCAAGGATCAAGCTTACTTGTTTTGCAGTGAGGGATAGTATGTATCTTGAAAAAGAAAACAGCGTAGGTCAAACCTAACAAAAGAAGGAACCAAAATCAATTATTGTATATAATGTACAATAAAACAATAAATGAGAAACCATTTACTTTTTTACCTTACTACCAATTCATACAAATCTATCGCTGAATTTCATGTTTTTAGGAATGTTCAACATAAAGTTAAACGGGGTGAGTTGGATCCTGCAGCGATATGGGCTATACTCTTCATTTTCTAAAATCTTGTTTAATTTATAGACATTTTGAGTCTTGACAACATGTCTTGAATGCAGGTTCGACATGTTGTCACAAATGATTGCACATTCGGCATATATTAGAAATGAACTGGAAATCTGAAAGAACCACAAGGGGCGGAACAAGGGTCTGCGTGTGTTTGATATAAGGATGGGATGAAAGTCAGCGACAAGTTCCCTAAGCACATATAGAAAAATAAAAAACAACTCATCCATCCATTTCTACAACATTAAGCATCGAACCAAGTAGAATCAAAGAGTATTGGAAAACGCACCCACTGAATCCTCTTGCTATAGTAACAAGGCACTTGGGTTCGCTAGCCCTCTTCTTTGTGCTCTGATAAATGAGCCTCCCACCTGCATTATTTTCACAACAAACAACACAACGTAGATGCAGAAAGTAACAAGTAACAAGTAACAGTTGCTCTTTATTCGTATATAGTTAATCATTTTCGTATAGAGTTGGTCAATGTAGTATTAAGTTGGTCACTTTCACATAGAATTAGTTAGTGTAAAATTTAGTTAGTCATTTTCCTATAGAGTTGGTCAGTATATCATAGAGTTGTTCATTTTCACATTGAGTTGGTCATTTTCATAGAGTTGGTCCGTGTGGGATCTAGTTGTTCATTTCGTATAGAGTTGGTCATTGTGGGATCAAGTTGGTTAGTATAGTATTGAGCTGGTCATTTTCAAATACAATTGATCAATATCGAATAAAGTTGGTCGGTGTAAGATTGAGTTGATCATCTTCACATAGAGTTGGTCAGTATAGTATTGAGTTGGTTAGTTTCACATTGTGGTCATAATGTGTTTAACATGTTACAATTTCGGTCACAACAGTGCAGGTACATAATTTAGTGGGACATTTTCAAACACAATCTCGGCACCTGTACGCCATTTTTGTGCACAATACCTATGCACAATACGAGTCAGAAATTAGAATATTAAAAGTTAATAATTTAGCAGGAAGCAGTATTTAACAAATAGAACAAGTGTTCTATAGTTTTAGCATCAGATATAACAAATTGTAGATGAATGAGTTGCCACAATAGAAATCTGTAGCGGTATTTTCTGATATTAGCAGGAAAGTGCCATAGTAGTGTCATGTATTAGATCAGTATCACTAGTACAAAAATACCATTTCACATCGTAGATTTTATAACGGTTTAGGAAAAACCGATGTAGAATATAAAGGCGGTGGCATTTTTGTAAATAAATAAAACATTAGAAATATTTCACATCGGTTTTTTACTAAAACCGATGTGAAAAATGATATATCACAATGGTTTTAAAAAACCGATGTTACAAACTGGGGCGGTGGCATTTTTGAAATTATGTAAAAGTTTCATAAGAAATATTAGACAACGCTTTTTAAGAAACCGATGTGAAAAATGTTTAAAAAATTAAAATCAAGAACGGTTTTTGTTTAAAACCGTTGTGATAAATATTTCAATTCGCGCTAAAAAGGGGAGAGGCACAGGCACGAGCAAGGATCCACATCGGTTTGTATAGAAACCGATGTTGAGGCTCAATTTACAGGAGGATTACACATCGGTTTTTATAAAAACCGATGTGGAGGCATAATTATAAACATAAATAATAGGTACAGGAGTATGGTAGAGATTTTCAATTCTTCTGATTCAATCCCCCGTTCACTCCTCGCTTTTAGAGTTTCCATTTTCTCCCATGGCGCCGGATCCCAACAGCGCCAGCACCAGCTCCGTCCCAAAGACGACACCTTTGCGAAGAAGAAGGTCGAGAACGAAGATCTGGTGAGTCCAAAACCCTCGCCTCCAATTTTCACTTTCTCTCACAAATTTCCACTGTTAGCCTTTCTGGAGCAAATAAGTGAAAAAGTAATTGAAAATTGATTGATTTTATGGTAACCTGTGCAGTCGGATGAGGATTTGGCGTTGAAGCAGCAGCTAGAGTTGTATGTGGAGAGGGTTCAGGATCCTGACCCTGGATTGCAGAAGGTTACACTAGAGAACATGAGGTGAATTAAAATTCTGGTGATTGAAAGATGTTTCAATGGATAGTGTGACTTCAGCTTCAGAAAAGATGCAGGCGATAATTGATGAGGTCAGTTGTGTGCATATGCAGTCTCTAAATCTCAAAAGGTCTATGGTTATACTTATCTCCTTTTTTCAATTGTTTCTTTAAAGTCGGTGGTGGCGACTTGATATTGTGCCCATTGGTTTCAGTTTTTTGCTCAGAAAAATCACTTTTATTTTTGAAAAGAAAAATCACTTTTATCATATTTAGGCTGTTTGTTTAAGCTTTTTGAAAAAAACAGAATCTAAAAAGAAATAGATTTTTGATTATTTTGAGAAACTGTTTTGAATAACCACCCTTCAAAACAAAGAAGTGGAACTTAAAGTTGAAGATAACAGTTACATCTCTTAGAACTTAAAGTAGAAGATTCAATAAGTCAATTTATTGATTCCTTTATGCTGAGTTTAGAAAGGCCTCTAATGAGAGGCGGTAGAAGGTCCCATGACCCTTAAGTTACAATAGGATATGTAATGATTTTAGAACTAGAAACCATAGCATCATTACCCAAACTTACGTTGCTGGTGGAGTTTATATTTGCAGGTATTAAAGAGTAAGAGAACTTTTTGTAACTAAAGAAATCAAATGCATAGTAACCACACCACAAAAGCTAGTCATTGTATTATGGTTTAGTTGAGTGAGTTATAAATACAAGGACCCATAAAGTATTTCTTCTTTATGCTTAAATGAGGTGATTTCCAGAGTAAGAAAAAAATGTCAAGTTGGACCTGAAATCCTTGTTATTATTGTTGTTGTTCAGCTATCTTGGAACTATATTTAGAAAAATGAAGTGTTCAATCCTTACTCAAAATTATTATTATGTTTTAAATTTTCTGTTTCTCTGCTGATTTTTTTCACATCAGAAATTTGCATGATATGTAATTTTGGCTAGATGTATATCCAATGCCTCCTCCACCTCCACCTCCTACGCCTCCACTTCCTCTAGACCTTCCTGATGAGAGGGTTGTTGCTCAACATTATATAGTATATTGAGCATAGTGACTCGGCTAAATTCAGTAACTTAAGATTTTCTCAGGGCTAAAAATCAGTTTGTATTACCCTATTTATTTGAGAATTCTCAAGCAAGAGAATACTTGGTTTTGTCCTACATTTTTCACTGTTGTCTGTATGTTTTGAATTATGAATAGTTCTTAAAAGGTTCAAAAGTCCAAGAATAAAATGCAGTATCAATGGTCAATACTTTTCCTTACTATATTTTGTTTGCAATATAGAAAGATTCATTGGGTATCTCAATTGTTCTTGTTCTTCATGTTTGGTAGGAGCTGATGTTAATCTGAAAAATAATGGGGGTCGCACTGCTTTACACTATGTGGCCAGCAAAGGCTGGTTGAATATTGCGGAAACACTCATCTCCCACAATGCCAAGATCAATATAAAGGACAAGGTAGCATGGATACATTTGATATGTTTGTGGCACTGCAGTTTCAATATACCAATTTTTTCAGCCACGTTGAAGATAATTTAATGTGTCTTGCACTAACAATCAGGTTGGTTGCACCCCATTGCATCGGGAAGCTAGCACCGGGAAATCTGAGCTGTGTGAACTTTTGATTGAAGAAGGAGCAGAGGTTGATGCTGTCGATAGAGCTGGTCAAACTCCTTTAATGAATGCTGTGATTTGCCATAACAAAGAGGTACTACTACACACATATGTTTTATACTGTAACAGTAAAAATATGTGTTAACAAATTGTGTTTATACAATGTTTCTTAGAAATCCATATGTACTTGTTGTAGATGTTCCACAAATGATTTTTTTCCTTTGGTACTGTTTCCTTTTTCAATTTTGACTGCTTCAGTGTTTCGCGATAATAAATTTGTATGCAAAATTCCCACCTACCGGCAAGTAAAATAAGTGGATCTGACTCCAAATCTGTTACTTTTATTCTGATCCAATGACTTCATAAGTTTCTTTGCATGGGACTTTTTTAAGAAGGATTCTATATGGATTGTTCATAATTGATTCATATGCAATGCAAGTATATTTCTCTGAACTATGTGCTTTTCTCAAGCCGAAACTGTGCACAGACCTTATTTGTAATGCCTGATTGACAACAGTGAAGCATTGAATGCCAATCATGTAGGTTCTTACACTTTTATGTCTCCTTGATTTTTTTAATTCTAATGTTTTAGAAAAAGAATGGTTATAGCATTTGAGTTTTTAATTATAAATGAATGAATGTGTTCATAGAGAGGAAATTCTCTTAAAGTGAACTATTTTTTTTTACAATATTAAGAAATAGGCATACATGTTTACAACCCCAGGCGCCATGTCGTTGAATTTTGATGCACTAGTGCTAGTTAGGCAGAATTGAATATAAAATGCATGCGGCAGTATCAAAAAGGAATTGTTCCACTGCCACAGGTGTTAAAGCATCATCAATTGAGTGATATGGCATTGGACCATGTTGAGTGGAATTGTTCCACTCCCTCTCTCATAACATGAGTGGAAATTTATTGCAGTAATGTTGAGTGGAGTAGTAAGGGTATTTTCAGAAGAAATCAATTAATATTGCCTTGAAAATTTAAGTGGACAGATAAATGGAAACAAAGATGCACTGCATTCAGATGATGAATTCAAAACAAACCTGTCATGGAATGCTCGTATTCGGATAGCACTTGGTACAGCTAGGGCCTTAGAGTAAGTTAATTAACTATCATATCAAGTATTGATATTAAGTAAAAATATTTGCCCTTAGTTTTTGATTACTTGATTTGTTGTGTATAGTGGGTTCAATGTTTTTCAAATGTAGTTTGTTCTGCCTGAATTTTTAGGTGTTCCTGTGGATTAATTTAATTCTGGAAGCTTTTTTGGTAGAACTGGGAATCAGTATCAGTCTATTATAGCCTTTAGTTATAGCTTAACGACTTTCACCTGCTTGTGACTAATATAAAGGCCAGTCTTGATAAAGTTTTTACTTCTTCATATTTATGAAAAGGTTGCTGCAGTATTCAAACTTGACGAAGAAGTAGTTATAGCCAATTTGGATGCTGACAAGTACAAGGATTTGGCTGAGAAGTGAGTATTCTTGTTAGGAACCTGGCTGGAGAAATTGCACAGGAATATGCAAAACGGCAGGTTGGATATGTGGCTAATTTGGATATATTTTCTACTTCATGAAAGTGCTTTTGGTCAGTTACTTTGTATAGCTTCAACCATAGCTTCAAACATAAATTTTGTATATATTATGTATGAAATTATGACCTAAACTATGTATAAAACAATGTTCGATGTTATATATATATTGATTAACATATGATTTTAATTGGTGTTGATATATTTGTTTTCTGTGTTGTATAAATGTATACCTAGGAATTGACATGGAAAATTAATATATTCGAGATGAATGTTGAAATCATGTCCAGGTTTCTTTAAAAAATTCGTATATAATGAAACAATTAAATTTTTTTTTAAAAAAAACATGTTTTCACATCGGTTTTTACAAAACCGATGTTATATATCATCATTTTTCACATCGATCGTAAAAAACCGATGTTAAAGGTCCAACATCCACTACGGTTTGTCTAAAAAACAGATGTGGTAATGATGATTTCACATCGGTTTCTCTAAAAAACCGATGTTACATTCTGTTTTTCACAACTGTTTTATAAAAACCGATGTTATAATACCCTTTTTCACAACGGTTTTCATTGAAAACCGACGTTATATATCCACTTTCCACATCGGTTTTATCTAAAAACCGATGTTAAATATATTTTTCACATCGGTTTAAAAACCGATGTGAAATGTCCTTATATTTCACATCGGCCAGATCCACATCGGTTTGAAAACCGATGTGAAAAGTCTAAAAAAACCGATGTTAAATGTCTTTTTTGCACTAGTGTATATATATTATGGAGACAATATAGACAATTCATTATCAGGAAAAGTTAATTAAGGACAACTAAAAAAGCTTATGAACAATGATATTTAAAATGAAGTTTGCAAAACAATGGTACATAATTGTGTGATACATTGTAAACTACCTGACAAAAGACACATTCAAAAACTAACATAAAAATACTAAAAAGCAATTATAATGCTAAATTGTTAAAAATTTAGAATTCTTCTTACCATTTTCTTCTGTTAGTGTTTGTTGTGGCAGTAGTGGAGACTTCCCCTTCACTATCAAAAGGATATCCTATATTGAACCAATTTCTCAAATCTATAAGAAGAGTTAATTGATGCATAACAGGCTTCACACATGATGGGTTGTAGCACTTAGAAATGAACTATTTTCTTTATCCCTTTTTATAATATTTATGTTCTTCAGTTACTTCATAATATTTTGGAAACAATAAATATTATTGTTTTTTATTTTAAATGTTTCATATTTGGATTTAGATATATGACCACTATCAACAACAAAGTCAACTTTAAAACCGCTGCTACATTATCGTTTTGTTTGAAATTACCTCTTTTTCCTTTTGATAACACTTGAGTGATTGTCAAATTCAATTAGTTTTTTATCCATAATTTTAAATTTTGGATTCAAGTAGAGAACCAAATCATCTAGATTTTTTATAACAAAAAAAAAAAAGACAACCAATAATAATTCAACCGGTTTGAACTGAACTAAAATATCTTAAACAATAATAATACTAAACAACCAATATATTTTTTTATGTAACTTAAAATATTACAACCATATTATTTGAACTTAAAAATTATACTTTAATTTTGACGTTATTCTTTGTTACATCACTAATTAAAGCAAACCAAAAATAAAACTCTTTTTATCAGGAAAGATTTTGTTATGTAAGGTAAGATCCTGTTCAATAATTTTTATGTTAGAAATTAGTCTTTAGAATTTCAGTTAGAAAATACCTTTTGGTTAAAAAAACTAGATATAACTGTTATTATTTACTATGTTTAATGCATTTGTTACAAAATTTAATAATTTTCAATAACATTTAATTCGTTATGTAAAAAGCTCTTAATATCATTAATTTACGTAACTTACATTAAAAAAAGTAACGCTACACATTGTATATATTTGTTCCCACCTCTTACAAGTTACACTATCAGCTTTTTATAATTAATCCAATTATGAATTATTGGATATAGGTACAAATTAATTGTTAGTTTAAGCAATTATTCCACTAAAAATTATGTTTACTGTGATTTCAAAAATATATAAAAATCTTTTATACAGGCCATGCATCATAAATAATATATATATATATATATATATATATATATATATATATGTGTGTGTGTGTGTGTATATATATATATATATATATGAATTATGTGAGAACTGAGAACGTCAATGACACTAAATGCATAATTATTTTTCAATAATTTTAATGACATCTCAATAAATAATCAAATGTTAGTATAAAAAACCTTTTTACATTGACATATGTTGGTATAAATTAAATTAATACCTAGTAGTTTGTTCAATACATATTTAATTTCAATATTTTTTTTTTGAATTTTATGAAAAACAAAAATTATTGCAGGATTAGTCATATCATGACATGGATGATCCATATTTGATTAGGATTGGCTTATATGTCATATGATATAGATGTAGCTAAGAAATATATTTAAAAATTAAGAAAAATATAATATAGGTTCATTGATAGGAGGTTTATATTAACTGAAAGAAGTTAAATGTAATATTTAAGTTATCAAGTTCTCTCGTTAAATAAATTAGTCTTTTGAATTAAATTCCCTTTATGTTTAGTATCATTAACGTTTATAAAAATAGTTATCTATTAATATTGATTGATGAGTCGTGTGCTTAAATACTAACACCTATTTCCCCCTTCTCCTCCTGAAAACTAGTCCCATATTCCAACCTGTTATGGATTCAATTGACATCATGATTCTAATAACTTAAAGCGAAAAAAAGTCAACTATTATGATTTGTAAATTGTAATTTCCAAAATAAGAAAAAAGAAGAGAGATATTCCTTTCACCCCATTTTCAAATCTATATCTATAATAAAACACAATTGATAGATAATGGAATCTAACAAGTGTCACTCTCTAGATAGTCTTGTTTTCCTCCAAAATTTTTCTTTATTATTGTCGGCTTTTTAGTTTATTTTTTCATTTTTTATTTTTTACTCATTGTATATCCTCTTTCTTCACTTAATCTCCATTGTCTATCTTTTCATATACCCCAACATTCTCTTTTACCCTTGTCTCTTTGTTTCTCTCTGTCTCTTTGTTTCTTTGTTTCTCTACTGATATAAGATTGCATTATTTTTCTTAATGTCTCTTCTTTGTTTCCTTTTGTATTCCCCCTCTAATCATTCTCTGGTCTTAATAACTTGATCCTTTTCTCTTCCGCCCCTCTACGATCATCTCAAGCCTCTTTCTTTCTCTTCTTAACGTCTTTTCTTTATTCTTCTTCATACTCCCCCTTTCATACCATTTTGCGGTCTTTATAACTCTTCCCCTTCTTTCGGTCGCCTCTGTGCAACGTCAGACTTCATTCTACCATGATTATGCATTGGCCAACTCATCCTAATTCCCTTCATACATCATTCTTCCTGAATGACTACAAAAGGTTTAATGAAGAGCAATTTTGTTCTTGATTTTTGCTTCTATGCATCTTCTTTCAACTTCTTTCATTATATTTTTCATTGGCAGATGTTTGTTCACGATAATAAGGATCTTTTTAAGCAAGTTTTGAGCACAACTTCTTTCTGTATGGCTTTTAAGAGATCCAATGAACATTGTCTTCAAGTGACGTTTCATCAGACTGAAAAAAAAGGATTTCTAATAGAGAATTTACTCAATATGAGATAGTTTTATGGTTTAATATCTAACTCTTAGGTGGTGTTGCATTACATAGGAGCTGGTGAGTTTGACATCAGGATATATGATGATAAAGGGAAGGAGATACCGTATTCGGTCCCTGAGCACCATGTTGCTGACTTCAATGTTTGGTTGTCTTCTTATCACGCAAATGGTAGTTAATTGGTAGCTATTAACTTCTTATCTCAGACTTTCTAAACTTTCTGCTCAACCATTTCATACTGATATAGACAAAAATTCAAAAACCTGATTTTTGTTCCCTGTCATTTTTGTTGTAAAGGTTAATATGTTATTAATTTTTCTGACTTCATTGGCTTCTGATAAAACATTATTTTCATGGCATAATTTGCTAAAAAATACCTACGACCATCTGATTACATCTGTAACAACCCATTGGACTCTTTGTGCACCTATTGGTATTGAGGTCGTATGTTGTATCATAAAGAGAGAAAAGGGTAAAAGATACGTAAAATTTGGAGCTGGGTGAAAGATTTTTTGCGACACCCATGCTCTCAAATAGTATGACCAACGTTTATTTTCATTCATTCGGACAAACCAAATTATTGTTTAGTGCAACATCACTATAGGGATTGAGTGACTTTCTCTAATGATAGTTTTTTTGTTTTAGATGGATTGATAACAAACATAGCAAGTTGCTTGATGTTTTCAATCCATATAAAACAAAAAAATTGTCATCGGAGAAAGTCACTCAATCCCTAGTGATGTTGACCGAACAATATATAATTTGGTTTATCTGAATGAAATAAAAGAAGCATTGATCATACTATTTGATAGCATGGGTGTTGCAAACGTGCTCTAAATTTTGCATAATTTTTTCCCTTTTCTCTCTTGATGATATAACATATGACCTCAATGTTAGTAGATCCACAAAGATTCCAATAGGTTGCTGCAGATGCAATTAGATGGTCGTAGGTATTTTTTGACAAATTCTGCCATGAAAATAATGTTTTATCAAAAGTCAATGAAGTCAGAAAAATTAATAACCTATATTATGTAACATTCCAATTTTTATGATTCTTAGAAAAATAATTTATTAAGGAATAAAGGAAGATTCTCGAATAAAATTCCGAGTGAATACTATTTGAAATATGATATTCCGAGTGAAAATGGTATGATTCCGAGAGGAATAAGACCGAGAGAACTATTTCCAAGTGAAGTTAAGATGTTTCCGAGTGAAACATCATTAAGAGAATCATTTCTAAGTTAAGAAAAACGGTGTCCGAATGACACTTTTGAATAAGGAAAATCCGAGTGAAACGGCTCCGAGTGAAATGTTTCCGAATGAAACGTTTCCGAGAAAAGTACTCCTGAGTGGGGAAAAACTTTGAAATTGAATAAGTACTTCTCAAGTTGGGATATTTTGAAAAATGACTGAGTGAAGTATCTTCGAGTTGTGATACTTCCGAGAGAGATGACACCGATTAAGATAGACCGAGTAAGTCTTTATAAGGAGACTACTTCTGGACGGAGAAAGACTCTAACTCCGAATGAGTATATTCTGAGTGAGCAATTTCAAAGGAAGTAAATGACCGAGTGATGAATTCATTCAATTCATATTCGGCCAAAGTTACTGAGTTTGTGCTCGGGTTTATCTTTGAGACAGTCTTCAACCCAAGTGATCTTTTGGTTGGAAGATTTCCGAGTGACGTAGGTGAAGGCTTGACTTGGACAGAAATATATCTGAGTGAAATGACTGAATGAGATATTACTGTGTGGGATATTTCTGAGGAGGGAAAGCTGAGCGTTTCATGGGATGAAACCTTTCTGAGTAAATTTCCTCTGAATGAAGGAATTCTGAACGGATAAAGGTTGTAATGAATCTTCTCGAAAAATATGTCCAGAATGCTGAAACCGAGTCAGAATTAATGATTATTTTAATTATGAATGCTTTCCACATCACTCTGTTCTTCTACCTTCCAGTGGATTCTTTTTCTGATGTTTTTCTAAGTATGGGACCCTCTCTGATGTGCTGTCCCTTTTCATTAAATGCTTATTCCTTACTTATCATTTGAAGAAACGTACAGCAGACGATTTCCTATCGTTCACGTCTCTCTTTTGCATGAACGATATAAATACCAATTTCTACTGTTGAATGAGTTTAGAAAAACTTTTGAAAGTGAAAACATCATCTATAATCGTTCTCTTCCAACCTTTACTGGAAACCATCAACGAAGGAGAAATTAATCTTCCTTTCTTTCCTTTTTACGTGAAAGCTTGAATTTTATAAGAGAGAAAGCTTAGACTGATTCAGTGCTACAATTCCAATCGGAATTCGTGAAGCTAAGATTGATTAAAGCTTGAAACACTATTGGAACTCTTTATTCCAGGTAGGGGGAGCGTTACATTTCAAATAAATGGTTTATGAATGGATTTGGGGTATTATCGTTATGATGTATATATCCTATGTGAATAAATTGTTATTGAGACCCCGATTGAATAACATATTTTATGTTTTCATATCTTCCATTCATATTATAGATATTGATGTGATGATTATATATATGTGTGATCGATGATGAGAATGGTTTCCATGAATTTTTCATGAGATGCTTATGTGATGATTGAATATGAAATATGATGTGGTTTCCATAAAAGACCTTGGGTGGGACTCAAGGCAAAAGACAAAAGACCTTGGGTGGGACTCAAGGCAACCTCTTGAGCGGGGCTCGGGGTTTTAGCCCGTGGCACTAACCGTTGTCACTGAGAGTGATGGTGTCACATGAGGGCGCACACAGTTTGGTACCAGTAAAACGGCCGGATCAGCTGAGAGCTGAGTTATGGCTCGGGGAGCTAGTGTTGCAACACAATTAAAAGACTTAATAATGGATTTATTTTATTAAGCATGTGCATGCACTGATATATATGTTATTGAGAATAACATGCTGCTTATACTGAGTTGTTTGATTTGGTTGTGTTTATTTATATATAGTTATGAATTGGACTTTTAATCCAATTCAATAACTATTATTTGACATGTTTATGCTCACCCCCTACTTCTTATTATTTTCACAGTGGATATAGGGCACAGTGATGGCGTGTGAAGTCACTTATCTGACTGGAGCATTATGTATTAGCATGTACAATACATAGTATACATAGTTATTTTGTAGAAGCCTTGGCCGGCTCTTGTGTATACCGACTTGTTATATTTTCTTTGTATATTAAATGGGTCGGTCGGCTATTGTAAAAGTGACAATATTATTATTTAATCCAAATTCTGTTTTAACATTGGAATTATTTGTGAAAAATTTCTTTGATTATAGAGATTTTATTTAAAAATTAAGAACGTTATATATTATCCTTACAACAAAGTGATAGGGAGGAAAAATCAGGTTTTTGAATTTTTCTATATTAGTATGAAATGGTCGAGCAAAAAGTTTAGAAAGTCAGAGATAAGAAGATAATAGTTACCAATTGGCTACCCTTTGCCTGATAAGAAGACAACCTAACATTGAAGTCAGCAGCATGGTGATTAGGGACCGAATACGATATCTCCTTCCCTTCATCATCTATATCGTGATGTCAAACTCACCTGTCCCATATAATGTAACACCACCCAAGAGTCGGATATTAAACCATAAAACTGTCTCATATTGAGTAAATCCTCTTTTTTCAATCCGATGAAATGTCACCTGAAGACAATGGTTCATTGGATCTCTTAAAAGCCATACAGAAGGAAGTTGTGCTCTAAATTTGAGTAAAAGATCCTTATCAACGTGAACAAACATCTACGAATAAAAATATAATGAAAAAAGTTGAAAGAAGATACACAAAAGCAAAAATCAAAATCAAAGTTATTCTTCATCAAACTTTTTCTTGTAGTCATTTAGGAATAATGATGTATGAAGGGAATTAGGATGAGTTTGCCAATGCATAATCATGGTAGAATGAAGTTTGACAGAGGCAACCGGAAGAAGAGGAAAGGTTCACAGAGCAGTATGAAGAGGGGAGTATGAAGAGAAATAAAGAAGAGACAATAAGAATAGAAAAAAAGAGGCTTGGGATGATCAGAGGGGGGCAAAATAGAGAAGGATCTGGGTTATTAAGACCAAAAAATGATCAAAGGGGGGAATACAAAAGGGAATAAAGAATAGACATTAAGAACAATAATGCAAACTTATATCAGTAAAGAAACAAAGAGATGAGGGAAAGAGAAAGACACACAAAGAAACAAAGAGACTTGGGAAAGAAAGAGACGTAGAGAAACAAAAAGACAGGGGAAAAGAGAAGGTTGGGGTATATGTAGGGGTGTGTAAAAATTGGATTACCTCAAATCCAATCTAAATCTATTTAGAAACTATTTATAAGGATTGGATTTTGAATCTAATCCATTTTGTAATTTTAATTCAATTATAATCTATATCTAGTTTTTAGAAAATAAATTTTATCCAAATCCAATTTTTTAAAACTAGATTTAGTTAATCCAATTTATTAAAACTGGATTTAATCCAAATCCTATTTTTAATTTAGTTTTTAACTCAAATCTAGTTCTAATCCAGTTTGTTTTAGGTTAGATATAGTTTTTTAAATTATACTATTTGAAAAATTAGATTTTAAAATCATTCCATTTTTGTTATGTTAAACTGGACTGGATCCTAATCTAATTTTTTAAAAATGGATCTATACAAATCCAAATTTTAAAATCTGTCAAATTTGATTTTTTAAAGATTAGATTTTATCAAAATCTAAATGTAAAATATGCTTTCAATATCTAATATGTCTGGTATCCAAGGTTAAGAGTTGACCTCCTCAGACCGGTGTCTCAAATGACCTCACGTACACTCGATTTTACACCGCCTCAGTGGAGTACAGTATTATATACTTAAGTCTAGTGGAGAGCTTAAGTTTTTCATGTTAGGGTTTGAGATTGATGTCTTATCTGTACCGAAGTCAAGGGGGACACCGGAGTTGCTTCTGCAAAAGATTCTTCGATGCTTAAGTCAGTACGGGTATTACGAAAAAACAAGTATTATGGAGGTTACTCATAATAATCAGTTCAGATCTTCTTTAAGTAATAAATGAGTTGTATTTATAGGAATTACCTAAGTAGGAGAAATGATTTGACCATTCTCCTAACTTACTGTAGTAACAATGTTTACAGGGACATATTACTCATACCTCTTCCGACTCATGTTTCGATGTCAGAATGTTGACTGAAGTCTAATACTTGTACTTTTGATGACGTGTCTTGGGTTTTGAAGCACCCCGTCCATTAGCCTTGGGGTTTGGTATGCACCCCAGATCAATATCCAATTTGGTGAAATTCAATTTTTTTTTCTTATTTGAATTAGGCTTAAATATGATTTGGATTCAAAAATTGGATCTTTTTGTATACCCTTAGGTATATGAAAAGACAAACTGGGGGAGATTAAGTGAAGAGAAAGGATATACAATGAATAAAGAATAAAAAATTTAATAATTTAAAATAAACTAAAAAGCTAACAATAGTAGAGAAAAGTTTTAGAGGGAAAAGACGGCTATCTAGAGAGTGGAACCTGTTAGATTCTACGTTTTGCTTTTGAAGGGTTCTTTCATCTTTTTTCTTAATTACCCTATTTCAAATCTCTAGCTCCTCCAAAATTTGGATTCAATTGATTCATAATTCAATGCTTTCTATATGGAGCATTTATGATAATCAGGTAACATATTCATTATATGTTTACAAATTTTCCTCCCCTCTCATTTCTAAATATACTACAAAGTTGATCAATCAAAACCAAATGATATTACATGTCATATGATTACATTTTATGCTTGGTAATCAAATTGTTTTTTTAGTCTATTATAAATTTCTCTATTCATTTATTATTTTCTTCTCCTCCATATCCTCATTATAATTTAAAAATTTTCTCGGCACAAATTTAACACTAGTTAAGATATATATTTTGTAAGTGTCATGCTTTTGTTCCAATGATGTCATTGATCTGCACAAGAACCAAATAAACATGGATTCAATTTATATTCTTGCAGGGTTTGGTATTTAGTAAGAGAAATAGAGTTATGAAAATAAAAAAATTTAAATGTTAATATTGATCTTTCACGTCTTTTAAAATAATTAAAAATTCGTTTGATTGTTATATATTTTTGGTTAAAATACCTTTTTAGCCCTTCAAAAGTCTAGGGTATAGGAAAAAGCCCCTATGAAATTTGTCCTAGGATTTTGGCCTTGATAAAATTTTAGGTTATGTGAAATCAAGGAAGCCTGACTTTTTGCTGAGGTGGCTAATGCATGAAGTGAAACGTGGAGGATGACGTGGCTAAAATTAGCTAAACATCTGTTTAAATAATTAACTAAGTTATTAGCCCTGTTAATAATAATTAACAGATTAAATATTAAAAGAAAATCAGGGGAACACCATTAACAGCAACTTTACAATCTCATGTTCATTATCAAATCAAAAACACCATTACCAGCAACTTCAACTCATCATCATCATATCCCATCTTCTTAACCCTCTTCAACTCATCATCAAACTAATACACAAAACCACAGAACCAAAATCATCATCATCTTCTCATCTCCATTCCTTTTTTATTCACCCAAATCAAAAATCCTAACAATAAAATAATCAAACAGCAAAGTGAAAAACAACAGCAAAATGAAAAACAAAAAGGAGAGAACCTCACCAATTTAACATAAAAAAAACCATCACCAGTAACTTCACCTCATCTTAACCCTCTTCATCAAATCAAAAGAAAAAAAAACAAAAACAGAGAACCTCATCCTCTCATCTTTATCCTCCTCGTCACTGTTAACAACCACAACAAACCAATCTTCTTCTTCATTGATTCAAAAAATAGCAAGAACATCATCACCTTCCCCAACAAAATCAAAAACCAATACACCAAAACCAGAAGAAATCATCACCACCAAAATCATCTTCACTATCTTCCACAAAAAACACAAACACAATCAAAGAAAAGAAAATAGCAAGAAGAAGAAGGACAGCCGCCGGAGACCGTCATTGTCGCGCTCGCCGTCGTCGACCTTTGTGAGTCCGAGCAGAACCCTAACCGCGAGCTTTTCCTCCGCAATCGACAACCCCTGACGCCAATCTCCCAATGCCGACTAGGATCAGACCAGCTGGAACCCCGACCATGCGATCCCGCCAGAACTCCATGCCTAGACCGCTGCTTGCCGATCATCTCCTCCCCCGCAAAGCTCGACGCCGACTACACCAGATTCGAGGCTCGCCGACCGGTCCCGTGCGTCAGGCCACCGAGCATCGCCCCTAGTCGACCGTCATTCCTCTTCCTTCATCCTCTGTCACCGATTTGCTCTCTCCTCTCTCTCTCTCTCACTTTCGAATTTTATCTCTCTTCCCTCCTCTTTGCCGTTTCTTTTCTGCTTCTCTCTATCCCTTCTTTTCTTATTTTTTTCTTTTTTTTAATTAATATTTAATTTGTTAATTATAATTAACAAGGCTAATAACTTACTTAATTATTTAAACAGATATTTAGTTAATTTTAGCCACGTCATCCTCCACGTTTCACTACTGAAGTGGGCCATGCATTAGCCACCTCAGCAAAAAGTCAGGCTTCCTTGATTTCACATAACCTAAAATTTTATCAGGGCCAAAATCCTAGGGCAAATTTTATAAGGGCTTTTTCCTATACCCTAGACTTTTGAAGGGCTAAAAAGGTATTTTAACCTATATTTTTTCACTTCTCAAAAGCCTCCGTTTAAGTTTCACCATGTTTAAACAACCAGAGGCTTGATGATAATATCTTTTGTATGTTTCATTTTTCAATCAATTAGGTAATTTGAAGCCTGCAGTAGGAGAAAATATCATATCAACATTAAATTTTGCACACATAAAATTTGCTTCAATTTTCTATTCATTACACTGTTGTTCTATCTTCCACGCAATTTGTATATGTATCAAAGTAACATTTCATCTCTTGGATTATAAAATTTTAATGCGTGCGTCTCTTTTATCCACGTATTTAAAAGGTTTGATTTGTTTTAAATATATATATTAAGATCTTAAAACATAATTAAATGTTTTTTATCAATTATATATGTATCTTTTGTTGAAATCAAGAAAACATTAATTAAGAAATCAGTATTAAATATAGAAAAGAACTATATGAAGAAAATAAATGAGTAAAAAGATATATTTTTTAAATATCAATTGAGTTATAAATCCAATAACACTGGACGTTGATTTTTCAATTGTACCCTTATTATCTTTAATTATTTTATTTACTTTATTGAAATGAGAGCATTAATCAATCATTAATTATAAAAAAAGAAATAACACTTTAGTAAAAATTAGAGAAAAAGTTAAAATTAATCTGTGTAAAAATATCAAACTTGATAGTTAAAAAGAAATTGAAGGAATAAAAGATAACAAAATTATCTCATGAGAATAAAATATTCCTGCTAATGCTTTTTAAAAAAAAAATTAACTTGTTAATAAAATTTTACAACTATGACTTTATATATTAAGTGGAGATAGTTTTAAAATTGTATTTTATATCCATATAAATATTTTACTTAAAATAAATATGTGTACAAAATTATGATATGTAAGAATACAAATTTATTTTCAGGAAACTTAAATGATAACTAAACATACTTTTAAAACTTACTCATGATTTTTTTTTCTCATTCTAGTAATACAACTTACTCAGAAATATAAAAAAAATACCATATATCAAATACACCATAAAAGAAAGATAAAAATAAATGGAGAGAGAGAAAATAACTTGCACATTCTTTTAATAATTAAAAAGTTATTTAATTTATATAACTTTATAAAAGACAAAAGATTAAAAATAGAAAATTTTTATTTAAAAACATAGTTAATATTTATTCACTGTAATATAAGGGCATTTTATTTTATGAGAGATTCTACAAGTGAGATAAATCTTATTAACAAAAAAATATATATCTAAAACTCAAGGAAAAAAAAGAAAGTTTATGGGTGAATAATAGGTAATTACAAGGAAATGAAGGGCTTGGTGATTCAGTGGGAACATAACGGAAACTCTAGATCCCTTGACAAGTGAATTAAAACTCTTAATTGGCATAGAGATACTTAGGGTTGTTTGATTCCCGGTTTGATCAATACTAAAATAAAATTTTATGATTAAACAAAGTTTTGACGATTTTAAATAATGTAAAATATTAATATTAACTTTTAAATTTTTTTATTTTTATAACTGTATTTCCCTAACTACATATTAAACAGACATTTAATAATATCGGAATAAACGAATATTTGCGTTGCGTGTGGAGAATGAAGTTAGAGCGTGTTTGTCTCATGATGAAAGACATACGCATGCATGCCACCATCAACTTTATTCAACAAAATTTCTCTGAGAGTACTTTCTTTCTTTGCATTGAATCAGATTTTCCAAGTCACTGTCCTCCAATTGTGGTTTTCATCAAACTTTTTGATTAATCTCTCCCACATGAGGTGCTGCTGATGAAAAATGTGACTCAAATATTATACCACAATTATAATAATGTTTACTCAAAATCTCACACACACAAATTAACACCCTGATGTTAAAAATCAGATCAAACCAACCGTTCAATTGTGATAATTTAAGGGATGTTTGGTTTTTCGTTGAGATTGATTAAAAAATCTTATGAAGTTTTAACTGTTTCGAACAACGTAAAAAATTAGTAGTATTAACCTTCTAAACGAACACTTAGTCCATATAAAAATTTAAAATTATAGTTAAAACTTCTTACCCTTCTCAATAAATGTATTTATGAAGAATTAAACTAAACTATTACCATAATTTCAATCTACATTACCAACTAAATCATAACCAATTGCTAATAAAAATAATTAATAAATTAATTATTAACTTTTACTTATTCAAAATAGTAATACTAATAAATGGATCTCTCATATTTGAATTTAAAAAGTTTAATATATAAAAACTGGTTTGGAAACTAATTTTATACTCCCCTTCTGTCTTTTTATATGTATATAAGACCCGAGTATCCATTTTCAATTCATAATGTTTATTTATTATTTTTTGCAACACATTTTTATTAATAATATTTTTCTCTTGATACTAATGAATTTTAGAAAATTCATTTCTCTATCTTCATTAATATGAATATGAAGGATAATTTTAGAAGTACAAAAAAAATAATCAACAAATTTAATGTATTTATTTAATATTACTAAATTTCAGTATGAAATAATATAATATTATAGTGATATAAAAAGGATCACATAAAGTATATCAACCAACCAAAAATCACTATCATATATCTAGATAATCATATTTTTTTTAACATATTAGAATTATTTCTAACTTATTTTTACATAAGCTTGATAACACTTTTGATCCTTCTGGATTTAACATAAGAACTAAAATTACTAGAAAGTTCAGAGATTTAATATTTGTTTCTTCAATTTCAACTTGGACCAAAAGTGTAATTAAGTAAGATAGTCATTTCTCAAAGTGAGAAAAATATCAAACTATTAAATACAATTGCATTATGTGGATCAATAATCTCAAGTTTTTAGCACAAAAATAAATTTATTGAAAGTTTAGATTGTTAATTTAACGTTGTAGTTTCAAAGTAGCCTACAGCTTCAAATTATAAAATTAGTGGGAAGGTTGTTAAAAACAAGTGAAGACTTTAATTAACGATTGTGAAACGTGACAGAGTCCAGCTACAATACAACCAATGATTTTTAATTTTTTTCTCTCCTTTTTATTTATGACCCTTAAATTTGGTTTGAACATAAAGGCCACCAATTCAGTATGACATGTGCTAGTCGTCATGTAACAACAGATAATATTAGTTACTCATAGTAATTAATTATTATTTGATAAATATATAAAATTAAATAAAAATAATATATATAATATTATATTTGAAAACAAAAAATAATTAAAAAGAAAATATTTTCACAATTGAAACTAGAGGTGAGCATAAACCGCTCACCCAAACTAAAACGTATAAACCGAATTAAAAAAATGAGCTTGGTTAGTTTCAGACGGGTAAACAAGTAATTAGGTCAAAAAAATGACTAAGTTTAGTTAAGTTTAAATTAGTCTGGTTTTATATTTTTATTAATCGAATTAACTGTACCCGGCCAGACCTATCCATGTTATATATTAAGTTATAAGTTTATTTTATTTTAATTATATTTTAAGTCTTTTGTCATGTAATTATGGGAGATATATATATAGTATACAGTGTGATAATGTAGTAGACATTAAAATCATTTTTCTATAGAATTGATAAAAAAAATGTGTAAAAAAGTTTAAAAATAAATTTAGGACACAAAATAAATTCAATTCATTTACAAATTTAAACCGAACTTACTCATTATAATTTAATAGAAACCACTCACCTAAAAGCCAATAAAACCGTGAGCTTATTTAATGAGATTTGATAAAAAAAAATAAGATACATTCAGTTAATTCAAACCTGATATATCCCTGATGAAAACGGGACGTAATATTCTCTCATTCAATGTTGTACACCACACATCATGAGTGCGTTATGCTGACGTTTGTTTTTTGGAATAAAGAAAAAGCCTTGATCTCAAGCAAACTTGTGTGTTTTGAGTTTGACTTTCCAAGAAACTCTACCTCTCTACCTCTACCTCTACTTCAAGCCACCTTCCTATATATATTCTATGCATCTTTGTTTTGCTCCTCACATTTCCCATTTTTCATTCTATTATAACTTTCTTTTTTCACTTGTTTCATAAAATGCCAGACCAAGATTCTTGCAGTTACCTTAAAGAACCTCGTCTAGTAACAAGGAAGTTTTTGGCCAGACCTCAACGTGAAGGTGTTGGTGCAGTTGTTAGAAGAAGTATAGGAAGGTAAGTCACAATGATCTTCTTCTTCTTCTTCTTTTTTGTAGGAAATCAGAGACATATAACAATCCATATAACTTACTCAATCAATTTAGCTAGACCCATTGAAACTAAAAAATGATGTTTAAACGCATAGTTAAGATATTGTATGTAGTTATTTTAGTTAGTTAATTTTGATCATAAGATTGAAGTGCATGGACTATGGAATAATTTTATATGCAATTGTGTGTATTGCATTGCAAGTTTTGGAACATGTTTAAAAGTTTAGATTTTGGAATTGATTGGTTATCTGGGTATGTTCAGATTTGAGCTCAAGTACTTCGATCCTTTCCTTGTCCTGGATGAATTCTCAAGTGGGTAACCCTGTTTTTTGCTCTGTTTTTCTAACTTGAATTGAATCTTTTTTTTTCTTTTCTAAGAATGTGAAATTCTGAAAATGTTGCAGTCACTGCTCCTGCTGGGTTTCCTGATCATCCACATAGAGGTTTGTCAATTGGACTTTCTCTGTCACTTATATGTTTTCTTCTAATCTTCACAGTGATCTTCATTCTTCTCTGCTTTGCTTCTAGCTCTGATGTTTCTTCCTTGTGATGTTTTCTCACTTTTTCTGGTTACAGGCTTTGAGACGGTCACATACATGTTACAGGTAAAGGAAACTGTTCTTTTGGTCCATTGATTATAAAACTGTTTCAAACATTTGACAAACCTTTTTTTTAAAGTTATCTTATTCTTTGTTGCAATCCATTTATAAACTGTTTTCAATCCGTGTTTTAAGAAGTCAATGGTATATAATATAGTGGTCATTATGGGGTTAGTCAACATAGTTGCAAATTCATGTACTAAAAACACATAATTGTAAAACAAAAGTTTAAAATAATTAAGCTAAAGCTCAACATGCTTTAATATAATTAATTCTGGTTTCACTCTCAAATACTTTTTTGCTAATATTGGTTCTTAAAAAAATTTAAAATAATCTTACTATTATTGCATATTGATAATATATGAAGTATTTTGTAACATGTCATCTTAACATAACATTTGACATGATATGTCTGTATGTATGTCATATGGTCAAAAAAATTTAATGGAAGAGACTAAAACTAAATTAATTATACTTATGAGTGACAAAACTTATCTAAACCATACACTAAATATTTGGGTTTCTGATTTTAAACTTAGATGATAAGTTTGCTAAAAGTTTGTTAGTTGAGCAGAAATAAGCTAAATGTGGTGTGGCAATATACAAGTCATAAATTAATGATTAGTTATGAAATGAGGTGTTTTGATTAGTGCCACTTAAACTAAAACAAAACCATCAAAGATTGTGTGGTGATTATTGCCTATGTAGTAGTTGGTTAGACAAGAGTGACCCCACATGTTAGATATTTTGAATATGGATTTCTAGAATGCCAACTACTAGGTTGAGTGTGTTTTACCTAAAGTAAAGTGTCCTTTTATGTGTAGGGAGCTGTAACGCATGAAGATTTTGAAGGACATAAGGGAACAATTGAAGCTGGTGACTTGCAATGGATGACTGCAGGGAGAGGGATTGTTCACTCTGAAATGCCTGCAGCTCAAGGAACCCAAAAGGGTCTTCAGCTTTGGATCAACCTTGCTTCCCAAAATAAAATGTAAGTCAACAATGTTGGAAATAATCATGATTTATCCTTATCTAATAAGCACTAACCAACAGGGAGTTATTTTCTGGTGAAAGACTCACATCACAATCTTGGGCTTATTAGATGACGTGCTTTTTGCGTCACTGAATAGCATCATTATTTGCTTGGGCCATTTTTGATAATGCTTATGATCACCAAATATCAATGAGACAAAAAGGAACTCCACTCTTTAGAAAGAAAAAATAGAATATGTTATTAATTTTTCGAATTAATTTATATACCTTCCTCACTTTCACATGTGACTTTATTTCATGGTTCCCCATCATGTACCATTTCCTTGAAATGCTCTTCAATAGAGAGAGCATCAAAAGATGCAAGTGTACAAAAGGCCATGAAATGCCCACCATAAACAATGTGCCTCTGACCAATATATCCGGTGGTGATGATGGAAAGTTCAGTAACAAAGGCAATATATTACCAGCAATAAAGTCACATCAGTAATTTGACTTTTTAAAATATACTATATATCCTTTTGATATGCAGTTGGAAAAACGAGTTATGAAAATAGATAAATCTAAAGGGTAATATTGACCCTTCATGCCGTTCGAGATAATTAAAACTTTGTTTTGAATTTTTTTCTTCCTTGTACAAAACTTAGTTTGTTATTTTCGAACATTTAAACAAACTATCTTTAATTTTTGGCTAAACACTTTTTATTATGAAGGCGTTTCCAAATTTGTCTTCTTCTCGATGGTTCATTGTAATTGGATTCAACTTTCTCATTAGTATCTTGTCGGCACTATTTGTTATGCTTTAACAGACAATTATTTTCTAGCTTCAAGTTTACATTAAATTGGTACAATAGTTCCTTAATTTAGACGCTAAACTTTTGGTCTAACATGTCTCTGTACTATTATTACCTTAGGATTGAACCAAGGTATCAAGAAATCTTGAGCAAGGACATAGCAGAAACTACAAAAGATGGTATCCAAGTTAGAGTTATAGCAGGTGAAGCTCTTGGAATAAAGTCTCCAATCTACACAAGGACACCAACCATGTACTTGGACTTTTCCCTTAAACCAGGATCTCACTTGCAACAACTTGTGCCAAAAACTTGGAATGCTTTTGTGTACATATTGGAAGGAGAGGGTGTTTTTGGAAGCCAAAAATCTCAGCCTACAACCTCTCACCATATCCTTCTTCTAGGTGCTGGTGATGGCCTAGAAGCATGGAACAAATCTTCTAAGGTGCTTAGGTTCATTTTGGTTGGAGGTGAACCATTAGGTGAACCTGTGGTGCAATTTGGACCCTTTGTGATGAATACTCAAGAAGAAATTGACCAAACCATTGATGATTTTGAAAACTTTGCCAATGGATTTGAGAAAGCAAGACACTGGAGGTCTGAGAGTGTAGTTAGTCTTGATTTTTGATTTTATTTAATGTCACATTTGATGGTAGATTTAGATAAATAGGAGGGAAAAATAAGTTGTACTGTAAATTGGAATTTATGATTATTAGGTGAAGAATATCTATCATTTTTGCCTTTTGTATCATGTCAATATCATTTGTACGCGTTAATTGAATTGAAGTCTACAAGTAGTAAGTTATAAGCCACAGCAACATTTGTAGTCTCTCAAGCTTTTTATTCTAACACTAATATCTCTATTTAACTGTTCATTTGTCATTTTATTGAAGAAAAACGGAGAATTTAAGCTTTTTTTCCTTTGTAAGAAATAATAAGCCAGCTTCTCATGGAATGATTCAGTGGTTATTATTCATAGGGTTGGGTAAAGAATTAGCTGAATTACAACTCTATTTGACAAAATTTATTTAAAATGTGAAACCTGAATCAAAAATTAACCAGACAACTTGTTCAAAAATTTAATGAATTTATATAAATTAGTGGTCAATTGCGTTATTAATTCATTTGATGCCTGAAAACTTGTAGCAGAGTTGATGATGAAGATCTCATCTAATTTCATGTCTCCTTTATAATCAAAACAGAGAAACCCTGTCAAAATTATTACTGAATAATCTTTTGATGGAGTAACACATAAGATTAGAGAAATTTGGATGTAGAAAGTTTCAGAAAATGATACCATGTTATGAAGCTTAGAAAAGTAAACTGATGTCATACTCATTCATTTTCATATGTTCTACAGAAGCATAGAACTAGACGGATGAGAGGGCGCATGCAACAAGAAGAATGTATGATGGTTTGATCAGAGCTAAACATATTATACATGCGCTATATCCTCCATTTAAAGAACTAACTAAACCATCCATCTAACTCTCTGATGTTTCAAATACTTTTTCAACTTCTGCAATGGTGTTTTGAGCTTCATCAATTTCAGGGCCATTAACCTTCTCACCTGACTCCTCTAATAATTCAGCCTGAAACTGTAAAGAGAAATAAATATGAAATCAAAATTACAGACCAAATCTCAAGAAATGCACAAATTAAACTTATTATTAAATTGATTTTTAAATGAGAAAAAACCTCAGTAATACACAATTTTGGTTTCAGAAAAGAAAATATATTGGTTTGTTTCAAAGACCCTATTTCCTAATACACACAAGAATTCAAAAACATGAGAACCAAAATCGTTGCAGAAGATAAATTTACCAGATACAAAAAGATTAACTTATTACATATCAGGGGAAAAAAACAGATATTATCAAATTTTCTGGCATCTGCTAGACTCCCAATTAAACCAATATGCATGATCCCCCCAAGACCCAAACCAGTCAAATAACTTTTTAACTTCCTCATTAAGATTATAAATAGATTAAGTGAAAAATAGGAAGTTGCAGGAATCAAATAGAGAGAAAAACTGTACAATGGTCAATTTTGTATCAAAACTTGAACTAGCAGGCTAAGGATCAGCAATCTAACTATATTCCTACCCCTATCTTATGCTAAGAATACATAAGATCATTAACAGGTACGATGTTCCATTGGAACAATTCAGAATTAAGACTATGTAGTCAGCCGAGACATTTTATCATAAAGCAAAGGCATGAGATACCATGAGCATGTCAAAGTGGTTTAAAATGTTCATTACATGAGAAAAATGAAGAAAACTGAGATGATATACAATCACAGTACCAATACTCGTTTCAAGTCTGCCAGAGAGGCCTCAAGGCGCTTGTGACAATCAGGAATCATCATCCTAGACTCAGCCAGCACATTTTCCTGTCCAAATCAGTTCAACAAAATTCACAATCATTTTTATTTTCCCAGAAAAAAGTAAATGACAGTAGATCCCAATGGTCCATCCAACAACACCCTATCATCTAAGACCACAATGATTTCCAAAACTAAGTGCTTTATTGGCAACCCAATTGCAAAAATAGAGTTCTATTGGAGACACCATCCAATAATTAATATTAATTTCAAGGTACCATCTAACTTTGATTGACCAACAGATCAAAAATTTGCTTCTAGTCAGCCATGTTTGGATAACCTCAACTAAAAACTAAACCGGCAGCAAACAATGCAAGCCTACTAGATCCATCTTTGCATATTAGAATTAGGTTAATTTAATGAAAAAAAAAAGGAATATTTTACTTATTATAACTTTATAAGAAAATTGAGAAAAATAAAATGTGAAACCTGTTGCTTGAGGTCATAAGGGTCAGCTCCTTTTTCCTTCATGTCAGCAGTTTTGGCAGCTTCTCTCTCAACTTCCTTCTCATAAGAATGCAGCTCCTTCACTATGCGTTTGCATGTACTTGTCTTTATCTTCAGGTTTCTCAAAGTAGCCGTTAAATCCCTAAAACACCCCAAAAATAAAATAAAATCGTGTTAAATTTGCTTCCAAATCAGAATCAGTAAGAGTTAGCACTGAAAGCACGATGTGTTCCTTCCACTGGTGATAATCGCTTTCTCAAATCTCAAAATGAGAATCGCAAGCTGCATTATCCAAATAAAAAATATATATCGGGAAAAAAAGTGGGAAGAGATTCATTTCAATACATGATTGTGAGTGAAAATTTAGGAATAGATGAAGAAAGAGGAAAATGGATGTTCAATTCTGACGCTGCGTCTTGCTCTTGCGGTGCCCTAACGCAGATCCACGTTAAGACGATGAGGATCTTTGTTCTCACCAAAACGCGCCGTTTCGACTCACTTTTTTGTTTTTCTGTTTTTAATTCTATTTTTAAATTATTAATTTTTGGTGAAGTCACATTTAAGAATACAACCCTGAGTTGGTCAACTGAGAATTTTTATTTTCAACATAGCTTTTTTGACAAAAGTTTTTAGTATGTGAGAATACAAACCCTCGTAGCAGGCTTGGAAGCCCAAACCCACCGCTTCAAACTGCTATAAGGGATTACTTATCCACTTTTGTTTTCGGCCCAATTTAAATAATTAGTTAACCAATTTTTCATATAAGCCTTTACCTAAAAATTTGGAGTGAAATGTTCATAAAATTGTACGTTTAATACCAAAATTATCTTAAGTGCTTTATAATAGTGTAAGTTGAAGATTACAGAATAGCTCGGACAAATTACTCATTCATTTAAACTCAGTTTTTTTTTAAATGCCTTAAAATTAGTTTAAAGAAATTACTTTAAATAAATCCCGTATATGATGACACATTCTGTAATTTATAAATTTGATAAACTTTAAATAACTCCCGTATATGATGACACATTCTGTAATTTATAAATTTGATACTAATGATAGTAACGCATCTGCTATACTGGACAGATTCTATTCAAGTAGCAGCTCAATTGTAGAAGCTGGGCGTGTTAAGGTACATAGTCACGTAGTTGAAAATGATATTTCAAATATTTGAAGTGTGAGCATGTTGAATTTATACCAAGTTTTATAGCAGAGTGATGCCATTAGTAAAAATGTGTAATTCAAGTGTTTGATGCCTAGGAAGACCCAGGGCTAAAAATGCTCCTGGAGTATACTATCAACCAGGATCACAGAGATGTTTTAATTAGAGGAATCGTTAATGATAAATCCATAATGCAGGTATTGGGATTGGGATCTAATTCCAACTTAAAATGCTTTAAAATGAATATCCAATTTGAATGTCTGGTTAAAAATAATGCATTTTTAGCTTTCAAGCTATAATCGTTGTGAGTGTTTCGATGGTAATAGCATAAATCAAGTTCAAACAATCACCAGACGAAAGGTCTTCCAAGATCCCGAAACCACCAAATCAGTAGGAAAGAAAATGATATAAGCAAAGATGTCATATTGGAACTCAGTAACATGTAAACAATCCATGTCCTCGGACAATTTGTCGTCATCCTCAAATTCTAGAAAAAGAAATGCTGGCAAGAGCTACTTGGAACCTAAAAGCAAAGAAGGATATCGTATCTACACGAAGCTAGAAAATCAAGATACCCCAGTTTCTTATTGAGACGCAGGATAACTTCCCTTGTTGCGCTTTGTCAAAGACTTGGAGAAAGAGGAGAAGGCTTCTTTGAATTCATTTGGAAGAGGCAATTGAAGGGGGAGCACCAAGGGAGGACGTGCATTGTGTTGCACAGTTGTTTTCCACGACATGGGAAGTGCAAGTGCTGGCTGCTGCTTGTTTAGCCCTTCCATAATGAAAGAAAATGCCCCAAAAGTGAGGCAACTCTGCAGAAGAGCTTGTGGTGCCCCTGTAAAACCCTAGGATATAAGCCATAATAACAATAATCACAGAAAATTAAATTTACAAGTGTATTTAGAATGTGTTTGAGTATGCAACTTAATTAAGAACTTATACATTAAATTATTTTTATATGGGAGTTTATACTATACATTTGATCACAAAACTTGTTAAAATAAGTTGAAAATAACTTATTTTTATAAGTTTCACCAAGAAGGTTATTGAAATAAATAAAAAATCATGTATGAGTCAATAGGCTATTTTTTTAAGTTCTTCCAAATGGATTGTGAGCTAAACAAGGTATAACAATGTAATGAATTTAACAATAGCTATGATTGGAGGCCAGACTTTGTCAGCAAAATTCTTTTCCGCTTTTTCCTTTTATGTGATGGTTTGGAAAGGGGAGGGGGTTTCTGCAGAGTACCAAACCACAAAAAATTGCCTCGCTTAAGGATGATGGACAAAATATCGCTGTATTTATATCATATGATTATATTTTTTAAAGGGATATCAACTATCAATGTTCAAGAATGACAAGAAGATCTATTCAGAATAGCCAGAGTGGCAAGCGCAAGCCCTTTAACCTTGTTTCTTGTTAGTTGTTAGTCCAAGAAGGTTTATCAAGTTTCATAGAACAAGCAAATTGATCAATGTACTCAAATAAAAAAAGAAAGAAAGAAAGATACCAGGAAAACTTAGAGCAAGGCCAGTGCAGCATCCAGCAACCCCAGCATTAATAACTGCAGATGCAAACGATTCACATCACCATTGAAAGAACACTCACACAAAAGGTAAAAGTGCAATCTCATAGTTAAAACTTATATACCATCATCCTTTCCTCGAAGTCTTTTCAAAATGCAAACAACCAAGCTATGAACTCCAGACAAAACTGCAAATGTCTAATTAGGTAAAGAAAAAGCGATTACCTCACGAGCTATAACAAACAAAACATTAAAAAACTGAAAAACACGAACCAAGTAGATAATGTAACACAAACAAGCATTCAAGCAAGTAATGTACCTTTGCATAAGACCCGGCTTCTACAAAGGATCCTTTAAAACCTTTCTTCTTAAACAATCCAGCACCTGAAACACATCCATCACAATCATCCTTAAGCAAAATCATAAAAGAAATAACCTAAGCAAGCTTCTATTTTAACTTAAACAAACACTAAATAAAACAAAAAACGCGAGCAATTAATTAATTCAAAAAACTAAATATCATTGAACGTAGTAACCTAACACTAGAAACTCGCTCAATTACTTGTTCTAAACTACACTAAACTAAGCAGAAATTTTCTTATCACTACATATTATGAAAGCTAAAACGGAACAAAACGAACAATTCAAAAACAATAACAACGAAGAAGCTCCACTTCTCGATAGGAACAAAATTCTGCAATCGAAACACCGAATCAACAGAAACAGTAACTCGCGAAGGAATAAACAGCTACAGGAAGACATTAGGCATAAACAATTAAACGCTAATTAATTGATAAACGCAATGGAACGAAGATGTAGTAATAATAATATAGTATGAAAGAAGGGAAAGGAGAAAGAGAGGACCGTATCCAAAGACGGAGCCCATAAAAGCGCCGCCGGCGGAGTCGGTGGCGAAGCGGAGGAGGCAAACGGCGGGGGCAGCGGGAACGATGGCGTTTGGAGGATTGGAAACGGAAACGGAATCGGAATCCTCAGGTTGTGGCTGAGGCTGAGGAGGAACAGCGTCAGAACCCGCCGTCGCCATAGATGTGTACTGTGCTTTGCTATGCTGTATTGTTGTTGGAGCTCTCTCTTCGTCCTTCTCAATTTTGATGTGATGTTATCTGTTCCAAGTTCCTAAATGACGTCGTTTTATATCCTTTCTTTTAAGTTTTAATAACCATGCATCAAATGTAAAATGCTGCTAAATAAATCAAACAGGAGATAATCTTAAGAAAAAATTGAAGAGTTTAATTTTGATGATTAAGGTAAAGATACTTCAAAATTATTTGAGTTCAATTTTAATGTATGATTAAGATAATGATGGTTATATTATCAAATAAAGTTAAAAATAATTATTTTTTAAGCTCAAATCATAAATCATATAGTTTCCTCTTAATTCCATTAGGGTTTAGGCCTTGGTTAAAAATAATTATTTTTTTAGCTCAAATCATAAATTATATAGAGTTTTCCCCTTGGTTGTGAGAATTTCGTTAATCCATTTATAAGCTTCACTAATTAGATGACTAATTTGACTACCATTATAACTCAAAACATTTTCGACTTCATGCATGGAAGAATTTTAATTTAGAATCTCATCTTAAACTAATACAACCTCTTCTTAAGTTAAAATTTTTATATTAATTTAAAATTTGTTTTACTTCTTTTTAACAATATCCACAAAAACATTTCTTAACAGTGCAAGATCCATAAAATATTTTTTAACAATATGTTATAGTAAAATAATTTCTGAGTCAGTATCCGTACTAAACAGTATTTCCTCAATTGGTGCACAATTAATTTCGTAGATTGTGGGAAAAAATTGAATGTTATTACTATTACTGTCAAGTACAAGCAGACAATTATTGAGATTCCACACAACACTTAAAAAATACAATAACTAAAAAACAATCCAAAGAATCCAAAGAATGCAGAGTGAATGAATAGTTGTTGATCCGAGAAGGATCTGAAGCTCTTGATAATCAATCAATCTAACAACAGTTGTGGAACTAATAGTGGTCTTGATAGATTGCTCCAAACTCTACTTTCCATGCCTGATCTTCATCTGGATAGGAAGTTGCATTCTTGGGTGTGATCACATCAGAATCCTCTCTAAATAGTGGCTGCAATGCAGACTCTGGTAGTTTGCTCTCTGCAAGGTACTGCTTCATGGTAATCATCTCCATCTTGTGTTTTCTTTTTAGCTTATCCATTTGCTTTTTTAGCTTTTCATTATCTTGTTGCACTTCTGTAAAGTTCTCCTACATAGGAAGGAAACATAAAAATCAAGAACAAAGATAGACATATCTGAAATGGACCATATCACACAATTGCTTTCTAATCCTATTTTATGTTTCTACATTATTTGTAATTTTGTACATCATAAGAATCAGCTTCAGAATTGTGTTTTAGAATATCTGTTTTTTAAACCTGTGCTAGGTTACAAAATAACAAATAAAAAATGAAAAGTTTGCATTTAAATACAACATTAATGTTGTTTTTTCCGTGATTTCTAATAAAAAGGGTTTAGGGTGGTTACTGATTTACTTGGTGATATATTATGGAATTCCTTCCTCTCCATAATATTTTTAGTGCCAACCCATCACATCACAATTTAGCCCATAAAGTTGATTTAAAGTTTGATAATGCACCAAATTAACAGCTTTCAAAAGAAATGATGGAAATTTACCTCTGCAATAGATGCTGCATGCTCCGCTTCTCTGAGTCTAACAAGTAACTCTCCAGCTGCATGAACAGCTTCTGCAGTGTCTCTCAGTTGAATCTTCAGACTCATGTTCTCCTTTTTCAAGAATTTTGCCTCCCTTTCTCTCTCCGCCCTCAATGCAGAAAGTTCAGCAGCAAGAGATTTGGCAAAGCGAGCATGACCCTTTTTCCCTGCCTTTGCTGCTGCCTTCTTCACCTCTGCTATGCCTTGCATTATAGCATTATGCTTTGCAACCAAGTCATTATATTTTTCTTGTAGATCAGCATAGTGCTCCACCATCCTAGCATGTCCAAGAACTGATCGTTTTAGTGCATCATCTAACTCTTCAGTGCACTTCTTCTCTAAACTCAATTCCATCTCCACCCTCTCTGCCCGCTTGCGGTTGGTCTCGAGATCAACTCTTAGTTCATCAGTAAGACAAATCCACTCACTTTCCATCTCTGTCCATCTTTGTCTCTCTTTCTCTAACTCATCTCCACCATTATCTCGAGAAAATACACTGCTTTTTCGCAGTTGAATGGATCTTGACACTAAGGAAGATCTCAGCCGTTCAGTGGACTTTCTAACTGGTGCATCACTACACAATTGCAGCTTGCTTCTTAGATTCTGAATTTCCTTAAGAAGTTCTTCCTTCTCATCTGCATCAAAAGAGCTCTCTTGTTGAGTTACTTCTTGGACTTCTTTAATTTCACATTTGTCCAATGAAGTCACCCTCACAAGCTGCAGACAACATAAAATGTAAATAAGAAGGGTGAGTTCTAAACCATCTATGGATAACAGAACTTAATATTGTAATTTACTACACATCCACGAATTGACCTTGTCTTCATCTTTCAGTAAATCTTCTTCGTGCATAGTATGTTTGCTGCTTGCTTGACCATACACAGTGGAGGACTTTTGTTCTTTCTCTAATTTCAATTGCTCCACCTGGACAATTCAATATTTGTCAGTAATCGACAATTCAAACCACAGACATAATTCACAAGGGTCACGACTTACCAATTGATTTAGTTCTTCAATTTTAGCAGCTTGCACTTTGCAAACGTTCTCAAGCTCCTTTTCTCTCAAGGAGATACTTTGTGAATCCTTGAATGAAGAAAGAAAAAATAGATAAATGCATTTGAAAAGAAAATTAATCAAGAACATTCTAGAAATCAAGACTCAAACATACTTTTGGAACTTCATCTCTCAGTCCATCCAGATTTCCTGCGTCAGCTGTGCCAACCTGTGACTTTAACTTATCTTGAACCTCATCAGAATCCTGATCATATATTTTTTTAAGGCAAGACTCACAAAGCAAGGTTGCAGTTTTTTCATCAATTGAATATTTCTTCTGTTGCATTGTCTGATCACAAGAATCACCCTTGTCTATTTCTGGACGAGGTGTGCTCAAGTGCTCAAAAGAGAAAGAAGCTGAAGAAGTGTTTAATGCTGAGTTCCGCTGGTGATAATCAATTATCTGCAATCCCCTATGAAGACTTGCTGCCAAGGACTCAGTAGGACCTGGAAAGACCTTGCTTGACCGAAGTGATGATCGCACCTGCTCGCCCTGTTTAAGTGATTGTCCTAATATACTTTTACTAGAACTCAAATTCTCCTCTTCCAAATTGTTCCAACTTCCAAGACAACTTGATGAATAAGCAACACTTTTACTCTGGGAATTCCTGATTTTTGGAGACTCAGACAACTTCGGTTCCTCGAGTATTGGAGATCGACTACATGAACTAACCGAAATGCTATCTCTGAACGTAGATTTAATCTTCCTTGAGGCGTCAGCTGTACATGAAAAGTCATCCGCTGATGCATACAAGGTGTTAACTGATCCCTCACTTTCCTCACAACAAAGCTTACTAAGAGTTTCTCCAAAACATACATCCTCTTTTTCGACTTCATCACCACTGATCATATCTACATCATCAACAGAATAATACTGGACACAATCTTCACTGACAGATATGTCTTTAGGATTCCCATCACATGAACTATACAATTCATCAATCTGCTGGCGTAATTGCCTTATGTCCTCCTCATCCACATTTACCTCGTCATCTGTGTCATTATCAACACGGGGTAGGAGTAGGGAGCGGTTTAAGCTGACTCTCAACTGATTAAGGCTTTCCCTTACATTACTTACTTGGGAATATCCATTTTTACTCCCGTCTGAGCTATGAACCTCAGCCTTTGCTCTAATAAGCTCTTCCTGCATCAAAGAAAACACATGATCCTTAGATGTCATACCTGCATCAATCATTTAAAAACTATTTCCACTGAAATTGGAGATGAATAATACCTTCAGTTTCCGGATTTGATCACTCAAATCATTAACATCATCCTCCTTTATTTCATTAATAACAGGTTCATTTCTAATGGATCTTACTCGCTGTCCAAATCTGAGTGTTCGCAGTGTTTCACCATTATTCCTACAATATCAATAAATACAATCTTTACTACCACTAGAAACAAAATATGTGATCTAGGGAGATGGAGCAATGCTCTTTGGTCCAGATAAAAATACTTGTTATCAGCAGAAATGGAACAGATTACTGATAGTTTGGCATTTCCACCAAATGATTCTTGTAGTAAACGTGTTAAGCAGGAATTCCTGATAGGAATTTCTTCTGCTTTTCCTGAGTGGGTTTCCTTAGTCAGAGCATCTACTAAATGCCTACAGAAGTGAAATGAAAGAAAGGTTAAAAAATAGTAGAATTAAAACAAAAAGATTTCACCCAAATAAAACCGAGATATAACTCAAAAATCACCAAACCACACCATGAAAAGTATAATTCAAATGCAGTCTAAATAAAAATCTAGTCATGGCATAGCATCTTACCCTAACTGAGACAAGGACTTCTTTACTTTTTTGCTTTCCCTTAGACATTGTTTGCCTGCATCATCAACTTTGTTCCTGTCCTGTCCAGCAAGATCAATAAGGGTAATTCTGCTAGATTTTGAACTACTGAAACGATTTGATGAGACTCCCTGCAACACCAGTCAGTGAAAATCAAAGTTAACAAAGTTAGTAGAGAAAATTAACAATATGAATCTATATTCACTGTTAAAAAAAATCAGTAGCTTTCCATAGCTAGTCATGTACTCATGTTAAATAGAATTATATTGGTAATACCTTACACCAAGACTCAATCACAAAAGTGAAAATGATATGTGATCGAGAGCTCTTAGAATTTAAGCTTGTTGTTCCAACTTTTCTGCTTGAAAGGCCCTGCAGCATATAAAGATATAAAGTGTAAACAGCTTGTAGACATCGAATTTACAACATTATTGCCTATGATGCTCCCTAGTCCATACCTTAATCAAAATTTGTGTCACATCATCATAGCTAGTAACCAATTCCTCTGTCAGATTTTCAATATACAGTCCATTTTTGGATTCATCCTTCATCTGTGATTACAAGGGTATTATTATAAAACTAATGATTTTGTGATAAATTGTTGCACAAAAGTGTGGCATTATATACCTGAAGGTTCCGCTGGCTTGGATCAAGCAAATCCCCAACTTGATCATTGTATATCTATGTTCAAACAGTAAAGAAAATAGAAAATTAGATCATTATCACAGCAAGGGACCAGCACGGAGAATTTTATAAAGAATTTTATTATATTTAGGATTTTGATTATCACATGTATTCTAATAAAACACTATTATTTTTAGTGGTTTAAACTCAACCTTTAGTTAGGCCAAAGGTCAACAAAACTTAAATATTTACAAAAAGAATTACCTCCAGGAAGGAACATCGACATTGATAGTTGAACTGATTCCCTTCAGACATCTGCTGCTCCTAATACAGTAATTCAAACTCAAAATAGTCAGTACTCAAGAAAAAAACATGGTTGAAAACCCCTTGATGTAGCAATTTAAGCAGGAAGTAAAACACCTACTCTCTCGAGCTCAGTAAATAACATTTGGAAGATCCGAGGAACAATTCCCTTGCTACTTTGGGGCAAAGCTTCCTCAAACATGGCACTTGGAGGACCCCACATTGTATAAGTCTTTCCACTTCCAGACTACCAAAGAATTAGGAAAAAAAACTTAATAGCTAATCAAGAATGTTATACCTTGTTTTTGCGTTAAAAGGTTGAAATAATAGTGCAAACATCAATTAGTGAATTAGTACCTGGCCATATGACAGAATTGAAGTGTTGTAACCAGCTAAAGCATTTCTAACCGAGGGCACACCCAATGACTGAAAAATATCTTCCTGAACAAACACCGGCTTATTATATAAATCACACTTATCTTCTCTTACAACAGTGAAGCAAAGAAAGTCTGTTTGACTAAAAAGAGTAAGTTATCTAAGTACAAAGCAAAATACCTTAAAAATCTTCACAACGAAAATTACTGAAAACAAAAATATAAATAAACACCACGGTGAACTTGAAGTGAAGTTCTTTACCTGAGTGGAGTTGGAATCGAAAACCGAATCAAATGTGAATTGCCTTTCCCCAACACATAATGTATCAGAAGAAACCTTCTTAACGGTTCGATCTCCCTCTAACCCTTTGTTATTAGTAGGTCTGATCCGAACCACAACCTGTTTCAAAAACCATATTGTGAGCAAAAATAGTAAAAAGCAGAAATCTTTGCACATACCCAGGTCTGGGTTCACACATTAAAACTTCAATTTTCAAAAAAAATAAGCCCATAAAAAGAGAAAAAATTGCACTTGCCTTTACTGGGGGGTCCGATTCAAGAGGGGGTTTCGAAGAAATTGAGGTTTTGCGGTGTGATTGTTTGGCCGAGGAAGGTAACGATTGGTCATGGTTGATCTGGATATTGGAGTCGATGGGGGGAGTGTTCTCTGCATCTGATTTGTGGATTTTAGAGTTTAAAGTTGGTTTGTGTTTGGAAGAGTGTGATCTGGGAAGAAGGTTTCTGAGAGAAGAGGAGGAAATGGTTGAGCCCGAGAATGATTTTGTGTTACTGATTTGCTTCATGCTTATGGTTTTCTTCTGAGCAATGGAGAATGAAAAAAACACACAGAGAAAGAGAGAGAGAGAGAGAGAGAGAGAGAGAGAGAGAGAGAGAGAGTTTGAATTCAAATGTTTGCAAAGGGAAGAAGAAGAAGCATGCTTTTGAGTTAACGGGATGACGATGAGAATCAGGTGACCGTTGCAAAATATGAAAAGTTATGAAATGACTAAAATATCCTTCATTTCTTTCTTTCTTTTTTCCAATTTCAAAGAGCATTTTAGTCAAGTTGATTATGTTTATGATTCTTATTTTTCTTGGAAATATAATTTTTGTTCTCGAAATTATAATAATCTTAAAAACTTAAATGACTAATGTTTTTATTGTGAATTCAGAGTATTTCCACTTGAAAGACTAGATGTGGAAATTATTGAGTGTCTAACATAATGCTTAAACTGAGCAATGTTTGGTATTTCTATAATATAATATGATATTGTTGATTTAAGTTGACTTTAACTATTTATATTATTAAAAAAACCCATACTAATATTGTTTCCACGTTTTATACTAAACAAAAATTGTTTATTTTATTTTAAGCATAAGAACTATAGATAACTCTTTAAATGAAATAATGGTTTAAAAAATTTATCCTTAAAATAAGTATAAGGGCTGCTTAAAATATTGTTGAAAGAAGTTGTTAAAAATTAAAATTACTTAAATTCCATCCAAGATCAATTATATAATTAAATGGATTAACTATTCTAGGAATGAAATATTAAAATTACTTTAATAAAAAATTTTATAAATCAAATAGTTGAGAAAATAAAGTAAAACTTATTATTATTTATGTTATACCTACGTCCTGTTTAAATTGTTAAAATATTTCTTGTTTTTATTTTTTATTTTTTAGTTTTAATTATAAAATTGTCATCTTATTTATAAATCAATTTTTTTCTATTTCCTATTTTATTTTTTGTTTACACTTTTTTCAATATAAAATTTTTAAAACAAGAAATATGATAAAATAAAAAATAAAAAAAACGTTTTCAAGACTTCGACCTTAGTTGTAGTGGGCTGCAAGTAGGGATAGAAATGGGTCAGGTCGTCCGTCGGGGGCCTATGGCTTGGCTCGTTTAAAGCCTACATAGGTCAGGCTTGTCGGGCTAGAAGGCAAGGCTTAGGCTTTTAAAAAGGCCTTTTTAACTAAATAGGCCAGGCCACAGGCTTTTTGAAAAGCCTTTGAAGCCTAACAGGCCGGCCTATTTAATTAAATTGATTGTTAATTAGTTATATATATATATATATATATATTACATATTTACAATTATATAATATAAATTAATATTACAAGTTTACAATTAAAAAAATTAGGAGGGAATGGAACACAAATTTTTTTTAGGTTGATTTTAGCATTTTAAAAGTTTCACTATAAACAGACTTTTTAAACAGGCTTTTAAACAGGCCAGACCTTCAAACAGGCCATAACAGGCCTTAAAAAAAGGCCTATGACAGGCTAATAGGTCAGGCTCAGGCCTTGAAAATTTGATGTAGGCCAGGCTCAAGCCTTTTAAAGCCCAGCCTGGCCTGGCCCATTCCCATCCCTAGCTGCAAGATATAATTCTTCGAGACAAATACCCTTTTTAGTCTTTAACACCTTTAATCAACCATAATTTCTCTCATTCTAACTTGTCATCTCACTTTGGAAGGTTTTTGAACCTCATGTACCTCAACTTCTCACATTCTAATTTTGAAGGTGAAATTCCTGGACGATTCTAATGTCCACTAAGTTTTGGGTCAACAATTTTCTGACATATTGGTAGTACAAAAGCATGGAATTATTTAGACCGTTGATTACTTGAACAGCAGGGATTGAGAGATGAGAATATATGGGTACCGGTTTAGTAAGTGAGGGATATTCTATTAAAAAAACACAAACCGCGTGAGGAATTGTAACGGGCAGAGTGTCAGTACGCGTGTGAGCACTTAGTGAGGCGTGCGGTTACGTGTTGAGCATGCCTGAGCTTGGGTCTGCCACTCTGAAATGATATAGGTGATATTAATTAGAAGAACACTGTTTTCTCTTCACCCAAAACAAAGAACATTGTATTCTCTTCATCTTCCCATTTTCTTCAGATTGAAATTTTCATCTCCGTCCTGAGAAGAAGTCTTGTCTCCCTTTTCCTAGTGTTTCGTCTGAAGTTTTCATTTCACTTGTGAGAAGGAGTGTCTATGTTCCCTGTCTCTTGGTTGTTGTGAATACATCTGTTGTCCTTCATCCCACCCCAAGCGTTCGTCCTTCCCCCCTTCACCTCATCAGTTTTCATACATATACTTGTAGTTTTGATACCCGGGTTCGACGGTGCGAAGAAGCAAAAATAGAAACTAAAAAAGTGGTATATGGTGTTTAGAGGTCGAAACCCTGGTATCTACAGTCCCTGGAGTGACTGCCATGTGGAGGTGTCTGGGTACCTACATGCATGTCATGCTTTGTACCATACCTACGAAGAGGCAAGTGAGGAATGGGAACATCCCTGTTCCAGAGCATCCGATCTGAATGGTGGAGAGGAAGACACTATGGAAGAAGAAGATTCAAAAGATAAAGGTCTGGACATTACCATGCAAACATGGTTTATTGTGGGGCTATTGGTCGGGATTAAAGTTGCAAGTATAAGGGAGTAAGAAGGAAGTGGAAACCTAAGCCCAAAAAAAGATAAGTATTTTTTTAAAATTATTTATGCCAATAATTTTAAATATTGTTGTTTTGGTGCTTTGTCTTGAAAGTGTTATAACTTTTACTTTCTTGTTGCAGAGGCGTGTGTAAAGATAGATGGATTTGCTAGAGTATCACCATTATGTATTTCACTATCATTTTTGACACAGGGAGTTCTAAGTTGTGGGTACCTTCATCTAGGTGAGCTTTGTGCACTAATTATGTTATTTGTGAGTTGCGAATATGTATTTGTATATTCATTATTTATGGTCGCACCTTTTGAATTGAGCTTGGTCAAATGTGTCAAGTCTCTGGCTTGGTAGTTTTGCTTGTATTTGGTTACCTGTGGCTTATATATGAGACCCGAGGTGAGTATTATTTTTCTGATGATTCCTTACAAACAGCACATAGCAAATTGAGTCAAAGGATAATATAAGACTCAAATTACTACAAGGTGATTCAAACACACAGAAATTGGAACATGTAACTAATCTTTTAATCCTTGAACTACATCCAGTTAAGTTAATTAAGGAAATATGCAATGTACTACAACATTTGTATATTCACTAATAAATAATATATGTGTATGATGTTTTAGAAGCTACATGATCATGTTGGGCCATCATATTAATTTAATTTTGCTTTCTAGCACAGACCATTCAGCACAATGCTTATGATCATGATCCTTATGCAAAGGAATTTGGGATTAAAATTAGTGAAAAGCTAGCATCAGTAGAAGCACGAATTGTTCCTGCTCCATGGGTAATGTGCTTCTCCACCAAAAGATACAGGATGCTTTAAGTTTGATGTACCTTTTGTTTATTTTTTTTATTGATATGTAATACTTGTCTGCAGCTTAAATATCATGAAAGTGGTAAAGAAAAGAATTATTTACCCCAAGTTGTTCAGTGGAATATGATGAACAAGGTAATTTATGTCAATATTAAATCATGTGCTTCTTCTGATTGATATATATTTTTGTTTTATTTTATTGAAGAATCTTGGAGGCATGGATTATTTCTGTACTACTTGCAAAGTGAAGTTTGATTTTGATTTATCTGATTCAGAAAAATCATAGCCAAAAGTCAAGTAAGTTCATGTGGTTCGTTTCCTCTCGTCCAATTGGTAGCTTAAATTGAAAAATTCCATGTGATTTTCTCAAAGGATTCACATTCATCTACTGATTTATTTTATTTTTGTTTGGTTATTTCCAAAAATATCTGCCATTTTATATTGTAATTTGTATTTCAAACTATAGTGTTGGTATAGATGGAACAAAAATGGTGGCCAGCTAGTGCTTTCAAACAAGGTCGCTGTTCTCTGCAATGGTGTGGAAGGAACATATTTTCCCAGCCTTCATTTGTCAGCATAAACTCCATCAAAAATATTTTACATAATTTTTCTCTATCCAAATCTATTAATTGTTATTGTTATTTATTACTTATTATTAGTTAATTTGTTTGTAAATGGTGCAGCTAGCGCTAAAAAATTATTACTATTGTGCCTAGTTTTAGAGAAAATGTAGGTGAATACTGCTATTTTCTAAACATGATAAGTTGCATAATGAATATAATGTTTGGTCCAATTTAATTTAAATCATGAAATTTCGAGGTATGTCCTATTCATGTTTAACCTGGAGTTTTCATGAAATGGTTTTTAACACCTGGTCCATTTGTAATGTCCTAATTCTTTAATCAATGATACAGAAAATGATCAATGGAATGACGGTTAGCCGGTGGGCATGCATAAATTTTGGAAGAAGTGTCCAAGATAGTATTGCTCGCAGCTTTTGTAATGAGCTTGCTCAAATGTGTCAAGTCTGGTAGTTTTCCATTTATTCAGCTTTTTATATTTGAAAGTGCAGACTAAATGTTTCTTGAGATTCATAACATATTTTTCTTATTGTAGGAATTTAATCCAAATCCTATTATCCCAATCAACCATTGGATACCAACTATAATATTTGGAGCAGATGTCACACATCCTGAAAACGGAGAAGACTGGAGTCCCTCAATAGCAACTGTATGCTTATAATAATAGCCTTAACTTTTAATTTGATCCATGATTATAAAAGGTGTTGATGACTTATATGTTCCCCAACCTATAGATGTAATTCTGTAAATTATGGTGCAGGGTATAAGTCACCATGCTCGTTATCATGGTATGTGGGATGAACATAATTTTATAGTAGATAGGATTCAGTCTTTGTCAAACCATACTTATGTCAGGTGTACACGCTCCGTTTCTATTGGTAAGCCCATTTTATTAATATGTGCTACATGAGTTTACACTTTAAGCCTATTTTATTAATATGTGTTACCTGTGTTCACGTTACACTGTGGGAGGCGCAAGTGAAGATGATTTGTTCGCGATTAGGATTATGCACTTATGTTGAGACTAGTGTTGTTGAGGCGCAAGGGAAGATGACCTGGATTATAATGAAAGAATCTCTGTTAGTGTTAACGAAGCTTCTTGTTCTAGGTACAGAACAGGTGAAAAAAGATAAGTATTTTTTGAATTTCAAATCTATGAATGCTATTAAGTCTTGGAATTCATCTTTATTCATAGTGTTAATTATATTTTTTTTGTGTGGTAGGAATGGGTGTACCAACCTTGAAGCGAGGTCTCTGTTAACATTATCTACATCAAGCAAGCGGTAAAAATAAGACACTAGAATAAGCGATTTAATATGATTAAAATAAATGGTTTAAAATAAGTTATTTAAAATAAATTAATTAAAATAAAGGTAATAAAGGTGAACAATTATAGAGTCGGTGACTTTAAAATATGTTTTTCAAAATAAAATAATTCAAAATTAAACATTAAATTAAGAGTATAGAACGGCTACGTTAGTTTGAGCATAAATGTTTATTATGACCGTTGGTAATGTAATTTAACTTTAAAGGCGTTAATTTAGATTTGAGGGTAATTTTAAATTTTTTATTATAAACTTATCAAATTTTTGTTAATTTATAGAAAAGATTTTACACTTATTAATCTTAGATTTTAAGATGAAATCATTCAAAATTATTTAGACAAGAGTGTAGATGTGGTGACGTTTTGATTTTAAACTTTTCAAATTTTTGTTAAGTTATGGCTGGCCATTTTTAAAATTTTACATATTCTTTAAAATTTTTAAAGTACAACAGTCATTTAATGATACTGGTGCTGATTAGACATTCTCTGGCTACTGGTTTTGAAATGTGATTTTGTAGGATTTTGTATATCTTCACGCGTATTAGTAATCATTGCAAGTGTTTGCAATTAATAAGATTCTTTAATATATTAATTACGTTCAACTAATTTTGGTAATGTTAGCATGATAAAAAGGTAACTATTTGTGAAATGAGGCTCACGCTTAGCTAAAAATATAAACACTTTTGTTGTGATAGATGGTTTAGGTAATGTTAATCCAAGAATGGGTTCAAACACAAACCCAGGTTTGCCACCAACATTAGTAGATCAAATGTTAGCATACATGAAACAGTTAGCTGATCGCCAAACACAATCAGAAATGCAAATACATTGGTTGAAAATAGAGTTAGACAACATGCGTATGTGTGTAGCTATGTTACCCTTCTTGTTGTGGAACCAGCATGCCCCAAATATGTGTTACCAATCTAGTCAACAACCACCCCCAACGGTGGATATTGAACACACCCGTGTGAAGGAAAAAGGTAAGTCAAAAGTTGTTGATGTTGATGAATTCAACGTAGATAATTACTTAGCTGCTGCGTCACCCCATGGGGTGGTGGTCTTGGATGGGGATCATGTTGAGCAGCCTGGGTCAATGAAAGGGAAATCTCCTTTAACTGCAGGAGGGTGTTCCACACCAACCACCTTGCAGGTAAAATAACCTTAAAAAATGTACACTACGTTTGGTGTGGTTTTACCAATAAGGCTTTTTATGTCTTCATACCGTACATGATTTTTATTTTGTCTAACTTTTTTTCATAAGGGATTCACAAATGCAAGTTTAGGAAAAAGGACTTGCATATCTGAACCATACTCATACAACACCTGATCTTCAAGTGAAATATGTTCTCATTTGGTCCCTCAACTATCCCAGCCTAGGTTGAGCCCAACTGGGCCTCAACAAATATTAACTCAAACCTTACCACAAGTGTTTTCGAGTCTGACTCCGTCTGATCCTAAGCCTATATTGTCACTCTCTAAAAGGGGTGTGGGTTTTGTTCTTCCAAAGGTTCCCTCTTTATATATGTTAAGCATTGACAATTTTTTTGTTTCGATGTGGGTAGCTGTTTGCTAATAACTTTTACATATCCTAATGCAGCATCTAAAATGTAAATTCAAAATCTCCTATGATTTAGGTCTAAGCACACATGAACTAATGACTGCGTATTATATTTTTGGAGCAAGTTTGGACAGTGGGTACGTGGGTTTTATTATTTTTTGACAAAATATAGGTTAAGTAGTAACTAACGTATGCAAATTTTTTAGTGATGTTGTTTTCTCAGCAACTTTATGTTGCATCGTGAAGACTTTCATTGCTTAGTCCCTGGTAATACTATCTCGGAAAAGGTAAGTAGAAGATTAATAAATTAAATGTCTAGTTAATCGTTTGTCACTTATAAGTATTATTTTGTAGATATTTTGAATGGTGTGCTTGAACCATGCAAATTCCAACCGAACCTCTGATAGGGTCACCACGTGGTGTTTACCAACTTCCTTTGCTGTGAGAACAATCATCTGGCCTACCTATTTTATTATTTGTGTAACTTGAGAACAATTTTTAATATGATTTAAGGACTAAACATAACAGGAGAATATTTTGGGAGGTTATTCTATCAGGGATCTTATCACTGACTACGTCCTTGATTGGATGCCTGGGAGTGTCTATCTAACATGAGTATAAAATTTTTAAGTTAAAAATACATACTTTATCTCTATCACATAACTTGACATATATTTCTGAAATGATGCAGATCTATGTTCCCGTTAAAGAGGATAATCACTTGTATCTTATGGTTGTTAATATAAAAGATCATGAAATCCATAAACTAGACATATTCCCCAATAACGATAAGGACCCCTTGAGAGTGAAGAACGTTGAAACAATAGTAAGTATTGTAAGTTATGGTAACCTACTATCGTCATTTCAACTTGGTTAATGGTCTGGTTGAATATTTGTGTAGGAGCGTATGTTAAGCCAAATGATCATCTCCGATTACTTTATTCCCGGTACTGACTTTGAAAACTAGAAGATTGTTGAGCCAGAAGGAATTCCCAACCTAGGGTCAAGCACTAATTCTGTTGTCTGGGTATTTGATTCGCTCAACATGGGAAACCATTTCCAAAAGAATATGATTGGGGTGGTAAGTATTGTACACAATACTCATACATAACATAAACTAACTTTATCTCTGATTATGTAAATTGATTAGATATCTTGTGTCTGGAAGTTGAACGAACTGTTGGTCCGATTAAAAACTGCAATCCAAGGTGTATTGGGCTCCAGTGATGAAGTCAAAGAGTATGTTAAGAATACAATTCACATCGTTTGGAGTAGCTCTACCTGATTGGCTTTGTCAAGTGATGCTTATGTCTTAGCTCTACCTTATTATTAGAGCTAAGACATAAACATGATAGAGCTAAGACATAAACATTAGTTGACAAAGCCAATCAGGTAGAGCTACTCCACACCATGTGAATTGTATTCTCAACATACTCCTTGAGTTCATTGTTGGAGCCCAATACACCTTGGATTGCAGTTTTTAATCGGACTAACGGTTCGTTCAACTGCCAGACACAAGATATCTAATCATCTTACATAATCAGAGATAAAGTTAGTTTATGTTATGTATGAGTGTTGTGTACAATACTTACCACCCCAATCATATTCTTTTGGAAATGGTCTCCCATGTTGAACCAATCAAGCACCCAGACAGTAGAATTAGTGCTTGACCCTAGGTTGGGAATTCCTCCTGGCTCAATAATCTTCTAGTTTTCAAAGTCAGTACCACTTTCTATCATACTAGGAATACAGTAATCGAAGATGATCATTTGGCTCAATATACGCGCCTACACAAATATTCAACTAGACCATTAACCAAGTTGAAATGACTATAGTAGGTTACTACAACTTATAATACTTACTATTGTTTCAACGTTCTTCACTCTCAAGGGGTCCTTATCGTTATTGGGGAATATATCTAGTTTATGGATTTCATGATCTTTTATATTAACAGCCATGAGATACCAGTGATTATCCTCTTTAACGGGAACGTAGATATACATCATTTCATAAATATATGTCAAGTTATGTGGTAGAGACAAAGTATGTATTTTTAACTTAACAATTTTATACCCATGTAAGATAGACACTCCCAGGCATCCAATCAAGGACGTAGTTAGTGATAAGATCCCCGATGGGATGACCTCCCAAAACATTCTTCTGTTATGTTTAGTCCTTAAATCATATTAAAAATTGTTCCAAAGTTACACAAATAATAAAATAGGTAGGCCAGATGATTGTTCTCACAGCAAAGGAAGTTGGCAACCACTACGTGGTGACCCTATCAGAGGTTCAGTTGGAATTTGCATGGTTCAAGCACACCATTCGAAATATCTACAAAATAATACTTATAAATGACAAACGATTAACTAGACATTTAATTTATTAATCTTCTACTTACCTTTTCCGAGACAGTATTACCAGGCACTAAACAATGAAAGTCTTCACGATGCAACATAAAGTTGCTTGCTGAGAAAACAACATCACTAAAAAATTTGCATATGTTAGTTACTACTTAACCTATATTTTGTCAAGAAAATAATAAAACCCATGTACCCACTGTCCAAACTTGCTCCAAAAATATAATACGCAGTCATTAATTCATGGTTGCTTAGACCCAAATCATAGGAGATTTTGAATTTACATTTTAGATGCTGCATTAGGATATGTAAAGGTTATTAGCAAACAGCTACCCACGTGGAAACAAAAAAATTGTCAATGCTTAACATATATAAAGAGGGAACCTTTGGAAGAACAAAACCCACATCCCTTTTAGAGAGTGACAATATAGGCTTAGGATCAGACGGAGTCGGACTCGAAAACACTTGTGGTAAGGTTTGAGTTAATATTTGTTGAGGCCCAGTTGGGCTCAACCTAGGCCGGGATAGTTGAGGGACCAAACGAGAACATATTTCACTTGAAGATCGGGTGTTGTATGAGTATGGTTCAGATATGCAAGTCCTTTTCCCTAAACTTGCATTTGTGACTCCCTTATGAAAAAAAGTTAGACAAAATAAAAATTATGTACGACATAAAAAGCCTTATTGGTAAAAAACATACCAAACGTAGTGTATATTTTTTAAGGTTATTTTACCTGCAAGGTGGTTGGTGTGGAACACCCTCCTGCAATTAAAGGAGATTTCCCTTTCATTGACCCAGACTGCTCAACATGATCCCCATCCAAGACCACCACCCCATGGGGTGACGCAACAGCTAAGTAATTATCTACGTTGAATTCATCAACATCAACAACTTTTGACTTACCCTTTTCCTTCACACGGGTGTGTTTAATATCCACCATTGGGGGTGTTGTTGACCAGATTGGTAACACATATTTAGGGCATGCTGGTTCCACAACAAGAAGGGTAACATAGCTACACACATACGCATGTTGTCTAACTCTATTTTCAACCAATGTATTTGCATTTCTGATTGTGCTTGGCGATCAGCTAATTGTTTCATGTATGCTAACATTTGATCTACTAATGTTGGTGGCAAACCTGGGTTTGTGTTTGAACCCATTCTTGGATTAACATTACCTAAACCATCCATCACAACAAAAGTGTTTATATTTTTAGCTAAGCGTGAGCCTCATTCCACAAATAGTTGCCTTTTTATCATGCTAACATTACCAAAATTAGTTAGACGTAATTAATATATTAAAGAATCTTATTAATTGCACACACTTGCAATGATTACTAATACGCGTGAAGATATACAAAATCTTACAAAATCACATTTCAGAACCAGTAGCCAGAGAATGTCTAATCAGCACCAGTATCATTAAATGACTGTTGTACTTTAAAATTTTAAAGAATGTAAAATTTTAAAAATGGCCCGTCATAACTTAACAAAAATTTGAAAAGTTTAAAATCAAAACGTCACCACATCTACACTCTTGTCTAAATAATTTTGAATGATTTCATCTTAAAATCTAAGATTAATAAGTGTAAAATCTTTTCTATAAAAATTAACAAAAATTCGATAAGTTTATAATAAAAAATTTTAAATTACCCTCAAATCTAAATTAACACTTTTAAAGTTAAATTACATTACCAACGGTCATAATAAACACTTATGCTCAAACTAACGCAGCCGTTCTACACTTTTAATTTAATGTTTAATTTTGAATTATTTTATTTTAAAAAACATATTTTAAAGTCACCGATTCTATAATTGTTCACCTTTATTACCTTTATTTTAATTTATTTATTTTAAATAACTCATTTTAAACTATTTATTTTTAATCATATTAAATCGCTTATTCTAGTGTCTTATTTTTACCGCTTGCTTGATGTAGATAATGCTAACGGAGACCTCGCTTCAAGGTTGGCACACTCATTCCTACCACATAAAAAAATATAATTAACACTGTAAATAAAGATGAATTCTAAGACTTAATAGCATACATAGATTTGAAATTCAAAAAATACTTATCTTTTTTCACCTGTTTTGTACCTAGAATAAGAAGCTTCGTTAACAGCAACAGAGATTCTTTCATTATAATCCAGGTCATCTTCCCTTACGCCTCAACAGCACTAGCCTCAACATAAGTGCATAATCCTAATCGCGAACAGATCATCTTCGCTTGTGCCTCCCATAGTGTAACGTAAACACAGGTAGCACATATTAATAAAATGGGCTTAAAGTGTAAACTCAGGTAGCACATATTAATAAAATGGGCTTACCAATTGAAACGGAGCGTGTACACCTGACATAAGTATGGTTTGACAAAGACTGAATCCCATCTGCTATAAAATTATGTTCATCCCACAGACCATGATAACGAGCATGGTGACTTATACCCTGCACCATAATTTACAGAGTTACATCTATAGGTTGGGGAATATATAAGTCATCAACACCCTTTATAATCATGGATCCAATTAAAAGTTAAGGCTATTATTATAAGCATACAGCTGCTATTGAGGGACTCTAGTCTTCTCTATTTTTAGGATGTGTGACATCTACTCTAAATATTATAGTTGGTATCCAATGGTTGATTGGGATAATAGGATCTGGATTAAATTCCTACAATAAGAAAAACATGTTATGAATCTCAGGAAATATTTAGTCTGCACTTTCAAATATAAAAAGCTGAATAGATGGAAAACTACCAGACTTGACATATTTGAGCAAGCTCATTACAAAAGCTGCGAGCAATACTATCTTGGACACTTCTTCCAAAATTTATGCATGCCCACCGGCTAACCGTCATTCCATTGATCATTTTCTGTATCATTGATTAAAGAATTAGGACATTACAAATGTACCAGGTGTTAAAAACCATTTCATGAAAACTTCAGGTTAAACATGAATAGGACATACCTCGAAATTTCATGATTTAAATTAAATTGGACCAAACATTATATTCATTATGAAACTTATCATGTTTAGAAAATAGCAGTATTCACCTACATTTTCTCTAAAACTAGGCACAATGGTAATAATTTTTTAGCGCTAGCTGCACCATTTACAAATAAATTAACTAATAATAAGTAATAAATAGCAATAACAATTAATAGATTTGGATAGAGAAAAATTATGTAAAATATTTTTGATAGAGTTTATGCTTACAAATGAAGGCTGGGAAAATATGTTCCTTCCACACCATTGCAAAGAACAATGACCTTGTTTGGAAGCACTAGTTAGCCACCATTTTTGTTCCATCTATACTAACACTATAGTTAGAAATACAAATTATAATATAAAATGGCAGATATTTTTGGAAATAACCAAACAAAAATAAAATAAATTAGTAGATGAATGTGAATCCTTTAGAAAATCACATGGAATTTTTCAATTTAAGCTACCAATTGGACGAGAAGAAAAGAACCACATGAACTTACTTGACTTTTGGCTGTGATTTTTCTGAATCAGATAAATCAAAATCAAACTTCACTTTGCAAGTAGTACAAAAATAATCCACGCCTCTAAGATTCTTCAATAAAATAAAATAAAAATATATATCAATCATAAGAAGAACATGATTTAATATTGACATAAATTACCTTGTTCATCATATTCCACTGACCAACTTAGGGTAAATAATTCTTTTCTTTCCCACTTTCATGATATTTAAGTTGCAGACAAGTATTACATATCAATAAAAAAGACAAACAAAAGATACATCAAACTTAAAGCATCCTGTATCTTTTGGTGGAGAAGCACATTACCCATGGAGCAGGAACAATTCGTGCTTCTACTGATGCTAGCTTTTCACTGATTTTAATCCCAAATTCCTTTGCATAAGGATCATGATCATAAGCATTATGCTGAATGGTTTGTGCTAGAAAGCAAAATTAAATTAATATGATGGCCCAACATGATCATGTAGCTTCTAAAACATCATACACATATATTATTTATTAGTTAAAATACAAATACAGTAGTACATTGCATATTTCCTTAATCAACTTAAGTGGATGTAGTTCAAGGATTAAAACATTAGTTACATGTTCCAATTTCTGTTTGTTTAAATCACCTCGTAGTAATTTGAGTCTTATATTATCCTTTGACTAAATTTGCTATGTGTTGTTTGCAAGGAATCATCAGAAATATAATACTCACCTCGGGTCTCATATATAAGCCACAGTTAACCAAATACAAGCAAAACTACCACGCCAGAGACTTGACACATTTGACCAAGCTCAATTCAAAAGATGAGACCATAAATAATGAAGATACAGATACATATTCGCAACTCACAAATAACATAATTAGTGCACAAAGCTCGCCTAGATGAAGGTGTGAACACCTCTTTCGGTCCGGCCCAAATTGTTAAGACACCGGACCCAGCCTTGAAGTTGGTAACACCGGACAAGGCCTAAGTTAACACCGGACCGATGTCATGCGCCGGAGCAGAATGACAGGCCAGTCCGGCCCCAAGGAAAGTGGACAGATTAAGATAGGCACACCGGCCCCTGTAATTACGTTGAAAGATTCAGCCGGTGTGAAGACACAGGTAATGATAATGGCCAGAGCTGCACACTACACGAATGGGTGAGTGGGAGTTCTGGTTGTCCCAAAAAAAACCTCAGCCCATGACTTGAAGGCCCCGCCCACCGTCCTCACTTCAAGAGTCCGCCCAAACGTCCTCACTTCAAGAGTCCGCCCAAACGTCCTCACTTAGAGTCCGTCCAACCGTACGCACCTCAACTCCGCCCATGAGTCCTCACCTCAACTCTGCCAATAGTCCTCACCTCAGCTCAGCCCAACGTCCTCACCTCAGTCCATTAATGGCCGATGTTACGGATCTGACAACAAAAAGACGAGTGAGTCCGGCCCAAGTAAGACGATCTCGTGGGCACACCGGCTGGTAGTAGATCCGGACCAGGAAGGAGAACACCGGCCCCTGTGATTACATTGAAAGATTCAGCCGGTGTGAAGACACAGGTAATGGTTCTTAAGGCCCCACATCGGATCAGTGGAGACTCCGTCCAACCAATGGCTTTGCTAACCGGTGTCACAAATTTGACAATAGAGGGACGAGGTCGGAAGCTTATGCGCGATGACCTGGAATCGCACTCCCTGGAAAATGGCAGACAGGGAGGCGGAAGTGGGCAATTAAAAAACCCCACTGAAAACCCTGCTCCCCACCAATGATAATGGCCAGAGCTGCACACCACTACACGAATGGGTGAGTGGGAGTTCTGGTTGTCCCAAAAACCCTCAGCCCATGACTTGAAGGCCCTATAAATGCCCCAACCAAGGAAGCTCAAGGGGTTGGTCTTCACATTCTCCCTCTACGCGAGAAAACTCTGGAAATTCTCTCCGATTCCTCAAGATCCTTAACTGACCTCCCCACCTGAAACCAGTGACTTGCCCTAGTCACCACAAAGGACCCCTTAGTTCGAAAAAGGGTTTGAAGTTTTCTTTTTCACTAACACAAAGCCACTGCTCTCACACCGTCCGTATCTCGAACGCACCTCGTCATCTCAAAACCAACCGTCCCAATTCCCGCATCATCACCTCGTCCATCTCCGTTATTGCTCAACAGCGTTTCGCCTCGGATTAAATCCCCACAACACCGGTCGTGACCTTCAGATTTCCAGATCGGGTCTAACTCCGGTCTATTGTCCCTGCCAGCGTGCGAGTTCGAAATCAGTCTGACACCGTCACTGTGCTCAACCTCCCACATCGGTTCTTAGCTCGTCACACCGGTTCCACTCCTTTCCTTATTTCTTTTGCTTTCAGTTCCCTTTTTTTTTACTTTCCTGTGAGTTTGCTGTTTGTTGATTATAGTTGCCTGCGTACCTTTAGTTTACGCTGTTAATATTTTTATCCTTTTCCATAATAAGCAGACATAATAAAAGGGTAATTTTGTAAAAATAGTGTCGTACAGGAGCACTCCTGTCTACACAACCCTCTTAGGATTCGTGCACGTGCGAAGAACTTCGCTTTGCATGAATCCTCCTCTTTAATGATATCCATCAATATCTTTCAGATTCCTTCCTAAAAATAGCAACATTCAGAACTACGTAACCCTGATTTCTTGATAATTCAAGAATACGTAGGAGCAGGACTTTAACTCCTGTCGGGCCCGTCTTTCTTATTTCCTTTTTGTTGATTTATTTCTTTACTTTTATGTTTCTTTCATAAATGTTCCTTTCTTTGATCGCTTCAGTGAAAATCAATTTAGACGTGACGTCTTGTTGGTTTCCCCCTAGTTTTGCTCAAGCCTCCGCCATAATTTCATAGGGAAGGGATACTTAGGACGAGACGTCCCGCTTATCTCTTTCCTATCCCTATCCTTTTTACCCGAGGATGTTTAATTTAGACGTGACGTCTTATTGGCACCCTCTCATCCTCTCTGTCTCATATCAAAGTCGAGCTTAATTCGGATAAAACGTCCCATTAACCTCGCTTTAACATTCTATGTCTGTACAGTTCTCTACTCCATTCTATCATTTTCAAAATAAAAGGGAAGAAACCATGTTTTATCTAAGGCTATTTATATTGTGCTTTCAATCTTGGTACTGTCTTTGACAGGCGATGTAGGGTACTAATACCTTCCCTACTCATAACCGACTCCCGAACTTAGATTTCAAATTTTTTAACCAGTGCTTTACTGAACCTAGTTTTTTCCCAATGTTTTTCCTATGGATAAAAACGTTGGTGGTGACTCCCTGTTTCATTCGATACACTTTCTTTTGTTCGCCGCGCCGTCGCGATCCAGGTTGCGACAGATGGCGACTCCACTGGGGACCCTCAAGAGAGTCAAGCCAGTTTGATTGAAAGCGCATGTTTTTTTTATATGACCTTTGTTAGCTTGGATTTCTTCCCATTGTCTTATTTTCTATTGATTGTTGTGAATGTTTGTTCTTGTTTTAATCGTCTTGTTATTTGTTTCGTTGTCTATATTTTGCATGTTTATTGAACCCTAGGGTAGGAGACTATGTTACTTTTCCGCAAACATTGAACCCTAGGGTAGACGACTTTGTATATTTGCTCTGTGTTTGTTCTTTGTGCAGAATGGGTAAGGTATAAGGTATGGACTGCCCTTCCACACACTACACTCACAATTATTTGCACACACTTATGAGTGGCGCCCTATACCCGGGCCCCAAATGAAGCTTAAGTTAGGAGGGGTTGGTAACGGAATCGTATGGGATGTACTTCCTATCCGGTATTCGTGAGAACCTCAACCAGAGTTCGACCTCTCATGATATACGCACTTAGTGAATTCCTCACTGTTTGCGTCCCTGTCATGATTAGGATCTTGGCTCTGGTGACCTTCTAGATGTCTAGCGGAAGCCACCCAATGTGAGAAATCCACTGTTAGATAAGCTATAGGTCCCAGAAAAGACTTTCAGAAAAAACCTGGCTTAAGGCACAAAAGGGCGGGCTTTACTATACCTTATCTCATTCTCGCTTTCCCTTTAAATCCAAAATTGATGAACTGCTTACATGTTCAAAGGGTTACTTTATTCCAAACAAAGGGTGAATCATTTTTCTTTCTAAAAAAAATAGTAATCCTTTAACAAATAAGCAGTTCCCTCACTTTTTGTGTACTTATGAGTCCTGGGTTATAGATCTTCCCAATCGTCAAAATGAAAACAAAATTCTATTCAAGCAGATATTGATGACGTTGGGAAGATCCATAACCCGTGCGACTTTAGTTTCACATGAGTTTTGCCGACCGCTACTTCTCAAACTGAAAGTGTTTTCCAATAAATTAATGAAGAAGTAGTGGTTCATAAAACATAGCAGTAACTGATTTCTTTTTCTCTCTCTTTGCTCTTGCAGGAAGCTGTTTGGAATTTAGCGGGTACCTTTGAGCAATATGGAAATTAACATGAGATCTGATAGTTGTGACACAAATGTGACCGAGTTGAGGAAAGTATTGCACCTTAAGGCCAAGAAGATTGACATGGGTAGTCTGCAAACAATGGGGAGAAAATTAAACCTGACACAGAAAATGGCTTTTACAAGAAAGTATGGAAGGATTCTGAAGTTGTTAGAAGTGGAAGTGCAAACTGAGGCGATCACTGCCTTAGCACAATTCTATGACTCACCTCTCAGGTGTTTCATATTTAGAGACTTTCAGTTGGCCCCATCCATTGAAGAATTTGAACAAATCTTGGGGATGCCTTTGGAAGGACAGATACCTTATCGTCATCTTGACCATCATGCAACTATTGCTTCCATCGCCCGTGTCCTGAAGATCCGTCCCGACACCTTAAGGGATGCACAACTAAACAGAAATCAGATCCCCGGATTCACTCGAGAATTTCTCGAGAAACATATGCAGGTCCTGGCAGAAAGAGAAGATTGGGAAGCCTTTATGGATGCTTTAGCTATTACCATCTATGGTGTTATTTTGTTCCCCAACATTGATAACTATGTGGATTATGATGCTATTACCGTATTCCTAGCTCGCAAGCACAGGCTTGAGAATCCTGTCACGGCTGTGTTAGCAAATGTGTACTGCACCATGGATTTCTGTCATACACAAGGTGGAAAAAGGGTTGTTTGTTGTCTACCTGTTTTGTATGTATGGCTCACATCAGACGTCTTCCACCAAGTTTGTAGGGCCGAATGTCCGGTTTCTGATCTGAAGCTATGTCAGTTAACAGTGAAAAGTGGGCGCGAGTGGGCCAATCACCTCATAAGGCTCATAGCTGAGAAAGTTAGGTGGTACCCCCAATGGTTGGAAGTTGAATCAATTGTTCATCACTGTGGAAATTACCCAAATGTTCCCCTTATTGGTACGCAAGGATGTATCAACTATAATCCCATCATAGCCAAGCGTCAGCTAGCTTATCCTTTGCTTGGACCACCTGATGAAGAGTCTCTCGTTCCTTTCATCTCATATTACTCGAAAGGAAGTTGTGTCCTTGTCATTCGGGATATAGCGAATGCATGGAAGAAAGTCCACCGAAAGGGAAGAGAGCTGGGGGCCCGAAGCCATGCTGTCAGAGGAGAATATTATGAGTGGATCTTGAATAGGGTCTCTATTGTTAAATTACCCTTCAGGAGTCCCCCTCATCTCCGGGAAAATCCTCCTGCTCCATCACTTGTTGTGGAGGATGAAGCAACCAAGGCGCTAAAGACCAAAATAGAAGAGTTGGCCTCCAGGAACAAGAAGCTAGAGGAAGACTTATTGAGATGTCAGCAAGAATACACCCTTCAGAAAAGGGAGAACCTGGAGAATAAGCAAGCTGTTGAAGAGATTAGGAAGAAACGAAAGATTGATGAGAGCTACATGATAAAACAAGACCAATGTCTTCAAGCGGCCAATTCTCAACTAAAAATAAAGAACAAGCAAAGTGATACCATCCTGGCTGAGAAACGTCTTCTAAAGGATATGCTGGCACAATCGAAAGAAAATGAGCAGAATATCATGGTACAAAAAGAGCTCCTACAGACACAAGTCCACAAATTGGAACAACAGCTCAATGAAGTGGTAAAGGCTTGCGAGCAGGAGATGGGTAGGGAACGACAACGCGCCATAAATATTGAGCAAGATTGTCAAGAGACCATACGCCTCTTAGAAGCTGAACAAGATAAAACTATTCACTTGTGGATGGATCGCTTTGCTAAGCTGGCGTACCTGGCTAACGGAGCTCTAGAAGATCTCCCGTTTTTACTCAAACAAGCTGAAGGAATTGCTAACCCTGTCAACACTCCTAAGGAAATTGCAACGTTCTTAGATTACTGCAGAGGACGAATTTGTAAAATGAGGGAAATGATTGCCCGAGCTAGGGATGGCTGATTTATTTTCCCGCTTTGTAACTCGGCACTCTATGGAAATAATGTACTCTTTTCGAGATAATGGATTCCTTTGTCTTCACAACTATCTCATGTTAATTTCCATTCAATGCTTTACTTAGTACTTTTGAACGTGACGTTCTGAGGAACGGTCGAAGGATCCGTCAAGTTCCAATATTGCTTCCCACGTAATTTTGTTTCACTTAATTTTTTCTTTAATTCGCTTATCTTTTCTAAATTTTCTTTTGTGTTCCTTTCTAAGGACATTACGGGTAAACATTCTTACGAGACCAGGCTCAGAAAGAAACTCATGGCTGATATAGAACAAGAAAATAAGAATTTGAAGGCTGAGCTCGCCCAGGTCAAGGAACAGATGGCCGAGATGGCCAAGCTCTTGGAAAGGAGAGTCACAGAAGGGGGATCTTCTGCAGGGGTTGAAGACGCCCGGCAACAACCACCCACCTCTCATCACGGCCAAGATCCGGCTACAGGATCCGACCCCAGGACCACCGCACCTCCCTTCGTTGTTCGCATAAGAAGACCAAATCCTACAAACACACAACAACATACCTTTGTGGACGAGGAAGGCAATGTTATTCCCTTTCCCCCGTATGGTTTGCCGCACGGGTATTTCCCACCACTCTAGGAAGAACCTTGCCACCAAGACCAAGTTCCCATCACTGCCCCGTCTAACACTAATCAACCAAACAACCCACTTACCCAAGCACAAACCTCCCAGGTGCCACCCACTCATGCTCAAGCCGCCCAAACACAAGCCGCCCAAGCACAGCCTGCTCATACCATTCATATACCCCGAACCACTGCCAGACCAGATACCTTCATACCAAACACTGACCTGTTTTATTCCTACCAGCAAAATGGGAAGGTTGGTCAACATACTGCTGTCGGTCCGAGTGCTGTGGCTACCACCCAGGAAGAGAGGTTGGAATTCTTGGAAAGGCGTTTAAGGGAGATGGAAGGAACAAGTAGATTTGGGACAGGCACTGCTACTGAACTTTGCCTAATCCCTGATGTCGTCATACCCCCTAAATTCAAGACGCCAGATTTTGACAAATACAGAGGGTTGACGTGCCCAAAGAACCATCTAACCATGTACTGCCGTAAGATGGCTTCGCATGCGTCAAATGACCCTCTGCTGATTCATTGTTTTCAGGACAGCCTGGTTGGGGCTCCCCTGACATGGTACAATTATCTAGAGCGCTCTCGTATACGCTGCTGGAAGGACCTAGCAGACTCGTTCATGCAACAATACAAATATAACCTGGACATGGCCCCGGATAGGGGACAGTTGCAGAACATGATTAAGAAAGACAACGAGACGTTCAAGGAGTACGCCCAGAGGTGGCGCGAAGTGGCGGCACAGGTTGACCCACCTCTATCCGAAAAGGAGGTGATCACTATGTTCATAGATACGCTTCAAACTCCTTTCTATGAGAAGATGATTGGAAGTGTCTCGTCCCGTTTCTCTGATATTGTCACTATTGGAGAAAGAATAGAAAATGGACTAAGGACCGGCAGGATAGCCCGAAGTCCATCTGGGATGGGAGCCGCAAGGAAACCCACACTCGACGAAAATAGGAGAAGAGAAGGGGAGACCAACTTGGTCTCTCACAACCAGAGAAGGAACCTGGCAGGGCCACCTACCCCAGTTAGCCTTTCACCAGTATATCCCGGCGTGTCGCACCCGTATGTGGCAGCCATTCCAAACCATAATCCACCACAATTTAGACCAACCATTGTACGGCCACCTGCGCCACCACAGATACCACACCAAGCACCACAAGCCAACCCACCGCCAAATATCCAAAGAAGGAACAATGACCGTGCTCCACCCCAGTTCGATCCCATTCCAATGTCCTATACCGAACTCTTGCCTCACCTCATTGAAAAAACTCTAGTAGTACCCTGTCCCTTGAGGCCACTACAGCCACCTTATCCTAGGGGGTATGACCCTAATGCCCGGTGCGATTATCATGCGGGTGCACCAGGCCATTCTACTGAAAATTGTCTGGCTTTGAAATATAAAGTAAGGGACCTGATTCAGGCAGATTGGATAAGCTTCCGAGAAGGAAGTCCAAATGTAACAACAAACCCTCTGCCTAATCATGAAGGGCCCGGGGTCAATGCTATCGGGGAAGATGTGGAGTATACATCCAATGTTGAGGACATTCAGATGCCTCTAAAAGAAATTCACTCCTTTATGTTTGAGGAAGGGTTAGTAGAGGACAAATGGGATGAAGACTTCGATGATGCCCAATCGACAAAGCAGCAAGAGTTTCGAAAAACTCTCCAAAGGTTTATGGACAGTCACACTATACGAGTCTGCAAACGCCATGGCGATGAGGTAAATATGATACAGGGACAGACTGGACTTCGGGCCCCAAAACCCCTGGTCATATTTTATAGTAAAAATGCGTCGTTAACGCAGACCCCTGCCAGAACTACTATTACGGCCCGGCCACCTGCTCCATTCCCGTATGACAACTCCCACGCCGTGCCTTGGAAGTATAACACAGACATAGTTGTTTCCAACCCCGTAATAGTTGATCCGGCGCCTGCTTTGTCGGTTACCAACATCGCTGGTGTAGGCGGAATGACCCGAAGTGGGAGAGTATATGCGCCTTCAGAGCCAAAGCAAGACAAGACTGCTGCGGAAAGAAAAACTGGGAAGGTTGGGATCGCTGGCGAAGCAAAGAAGGTTGTGCCAGAAGAAGAGACTAAGGAGTTCTTAAAATTTATCCGCCACAGCGATTACCAGGTATTGGATCAGTTGAACTATACCCCCGCCAAGATCTCCTTATTATCTCTGCTGACAAGTTCTGAATCACATCGGAACGCGCTGATGAAGGTGCTAAGTGAGGCACACGTGAAACATGACTTGCCTGTTGACAAGTTTCAAGGTATTGTTGGACATATATTAGCCAGTAACTATCTGACTTTCACGGATGACGAGGTGCCGGTGGAAGGGAAAGGACACAACAAAGCTCTCCACATCTCTGTGAAGTGTCAAGACCATATTATGGCAAAAGTGCTCGTCGATAATGGATCATCCTTGAATGTGATGCCCAAGTCTACATTAGCTAAATTACCCATAGATGGGGCATACATGAGACCGAGCTCCATGATAGTAAGAGCTTTTGATGGGACCCGACGGGAGGTCATAGGCGAAATTGAGCTACCCATACAAGTTGGACCTCATATCTTTCAAGTTCTCTTCCAAGTAATGGATATCATGCCCGCCTATAGTTGCTTGTTAGGGAGGCCATGGATCCATTCAGCAGGTGTAGTTCCTTCCACTTTACACCAGAAACTAAAGTTCATCGTTGATAACAGACTGGTAATCGTTTCTGGAGAGGAGGATCTTCTGGTCAGTAAGCCAGTTACTACCCCCTATGTAGAGCCAGCCGAGGAAGCCCTCGAGACATCATTCCAGGCTTTAGAGATAGCGAACGCCACAAGTATGTCTTTCCCAAAGGTACCGCTAGCAGTAGCGAAGACCATGCTACGAGGAGGATATAAGCCAGGAAAAGGACTCGGAAGAGAACTGGAAGGAAGAATTCAACCTGTCTGTCTTCCTGAGAACAAAAATAGGTACGGCCTGGGATACCAACCTACCACTGAAGGCCAAAAAAGGGTAGAAAAAGAGAGGAGAGGGAAGAGGATTACTCGTCATACCGGGCATGCATTCAACACTGTGAAAATCCCCATCTGTGACCTCTACCAGAGCTTCAGGAGCGCCGGAGTAATGTTTCCAGATCAAGTGGCCGTGATCCAAAGTGATCTTGATGAAGGCCCCGAATTTGTGTATGCTGGCTCACCTGGTCAGGAACTGAATAACTGGGAGGTCATAGAGTTCCCCACGATTTGTACCATTTCATCAAAGTAATCATGTTTTCTGTTCGATCCTTTAGCTATGCTTCGGGATCTCATTTTGTAACAATAAAAACTTGTTCGTTTGTTTGAATAATAAATGCCGTCAGCTTCCAAATAGCTTGATCTGTTTAGTAACCTATTATTTAAACCTTTCTCTTGCTTGTTTTCCTTTTCATTTGCTATGATACACTGAAAATGCAGATCCGAAAGCGATTCATCTGAGAATAGTGAGAATTCGGTCTTATTTCATGATTCTGACTGTCTAACTGATTGCGCCGATGAAGAATATGATGAAGACTGTGATCCCTCGCCTGAGTTAACCCGGTTATTGGAACAAGAGGATAGGGAAATTCTGCCCTACTTAGAGATAGCCGAGGTTATCGATTTGGGAATTGGAGGAGTTAAAAAGGAAGTCAAAATTGGTACCTCGTTAAGTAAAGAACAGAGGCAGGAACTGATTAGGTTGTTGAGAGAGTTCAGCGATGTTTTCGCCTGGTCTTACCAAGATATGCCGGGACTAGACAATAGCATTGTCGAACATAGGTTACCATTAAAACCCGAATGTCCGCCAGTGAAGCAGAAGCTGCGACGTATGAAACCTGAGATGCTTTTGAAAATCAAGGAAGAAGTCAAGAAGCAATTTGATGCCGGGTTCTTAGCCGTGGCAAAATACCCACAGTGGGTGGCGAATATCGTCCCGGTCCCGAAAAAGGATGGCAAAGTATGAATGTGCGTAGACTATCGAGATTTGAACAGGGCTAGCCCCAAGGATGACTTTCCCCTGCCTCAGATTGATGTTCTGGTCGACAATACCGCGCAACATACGATCTTTTCATTCATGGACGGTTTCTCCGGATACAATCAAATTAAGATGGCGCCCGAGGATATGGAAAAAACCACATTTGTCACCTTGTGGGGAACCTTCTGCTATAAGGTGATGTCTTTCGGTCTAAAGAATGCCGGAGCAACTTACCAAAGGGCCATGGTAACCCTTTTCCATGACATGATGCACAAGGAGGTAGAGGTTTACGTCGATGATATTATTGCCAAGTCTAAAACGGATGAAGGGCATATGGAAGACCTAAGGAAACTCTTCGAAAGGTTGAGGAAATTCAAGCTTAGGCTGAACCCAGTCAAGTGCACCTTCGGCGCAAGATCCGGGAAATTACTGGGATTTATAGTAAGCAAGAGAGGCATAGAGGTCGACCCTGACAAGGTTAAAGCCATTCTTGAAATGCCTCCTCCCCGTACAGAAAAGGAAGTTAGAGGTTTCTTGGGGAGATTAAATTACATCATTCGCTTCATCTCACAGTTGACGGCAACATGCGAACCAATTTTCAAATTGCTCCGTAAGAACCAACCAGTTCAATGGAACGAGGATTGTCAAAAGGCTTTTGAAAAGATAAAGCAATACTTGCGGAACCCGCCAATTTTGATCCCACCTACCCCGGGAAGACCACTCATTTTATACCTTACAGTGTTAGATGAATCCATGGGTTGTGTGTTGGGGCAACTTGATGAGACTGGGAAGAAAGAACATGCCACTTATTATCTAAGCAAGAAGTTTACTGACTGTGAGATGAGGTATTCTGCTCTGGAAAGGACCTGTTGTGCGTTAGCATGGGCAGCCCGACTTTTGAGACAATACATGATAAGCCACACTACTTGGCTAGTTTCCAAAATGGACCCTGTCAAATATATCTTTGAAAAACCTGCCTTGACCGGAAGGATTGCTCGATGGCAGGTCCTGCTAACTGAGTACGATATAGTCTATGTCACTCAGAAGGCTATAAAAGGAAGTGTTCTGGCTGACTACCTAGCTAATCAACCCATAAGAGATTATCAGCCCATACAGTTCGACTTCTCGGACGAAGATATCATGGCCCTGATTGATGAAGAAGGAGCCCAAAAGGATAGATGGACCCTAAGGTTTGATGGTGCTTCTAACGCATTAGGACACGAAATCGGAGCAATCCTCATGTCACCTGACAGAGAACTTATCCCCGTTTGTGCTCGATTATGTTTTGATTGTACCAATAACATCGCTGAGTACGAGGCGTGTTCTCTGGGAATCCAAGCAGCATTGGATGCCAAAGTGAAGAAATTGGAAGTATACGGGGATTCTGCCCTGGTCATTCACCAACTAAAAGGAGAGTGGGAGACTAGAGACAGCAAATTAATTCCCTATCAAACTCGCATCAAAGAGTTGATTAAGGAATTCGATGATGTTTCTTTTCACCACGTTCCCCGGGAGGACAACCAAATGGCTGATGCTTTGGCTACCCTAGCATCAATGTTCAAGGTGAGCAATGATTACGACATGCCTCTCATTGAAATAGTGCGGCACCACGAACCCGCATATTGCCAGATGATTGAAAAGGAGTCAGATGGGAGGCCTTGGTACCACGATATCAAGAGGTATGTCCGAAATCAAGAATATCCCGAAGGCGCTACAGAGAATGATAAGAGAACCCTGCGACGGCTCGCCGTGGGTTTCTTTTTAAACGGTGATGTGCTTTATAAGAGAAATTACGACTCTGTCCTTCTTCGTTGCATCGACACCGACGAAGCAAGTAAAGTCATGAGGGATGTCCACGAGGGATGTTTTGGAACTCACACTAACGGACACGCCATGTCAAGAAAGATTTTGAGGGCTGGTTACTACTGGATGACCATGGAGTCAGACTGTTTTGCCTATGTTCGTAAGTGTCACAAATGTCAGATATACGCAGACCATATTCATGCTTCCCCGTCTTCTCTGAATGTCTTGACAGCACCATGGCCCTTTTCAATGTGGGGTATGGACGTCATTGGACCCATCGAGCCAAAAGCCTCTAACGGTCATCGTTTCATTTTAGTCGCTATCGACTATTTCACAAAATGGGTAGAAGCTGCTTCGTACGCCAATGTGACAAAGAGTGTTGTGGTTAAATTTGTCAAACGTGAACTGATATACCGGTACGGTCTGCCGAGTCAGATCATCACTGATAATGGCATGAATTTGAATAACAAAATGATGAAGGAACTTTGTGAAGACTTCAAAATCCACCATCATAATTCCTCCCCGTATCGCCTTAAAATGAATGGAGCAGTCGAGGCAGCCAATAAAAACATCAAGAAGATTGTACAGAAAATGGTTGTGACCTACAGAGATTGGAGCGAAATGCTCCCCTTTGCTTTACATGGGTATCGTACCTCGGTCCGAACCTCAACTGGGGCAACTTCATTCTCCCTGGTTTATGGTATGGAGGCGGTCTTGCCTTTCGAAGTAGAGATCCCTTCTCTTCGAGTGATAATGGAGGCGGAATTAAAGGAAGCTGAATGGACCCAAACTCGATATGACCAGTTAAATCTGATTGATGGGAAGAGATTAGCGGCCCTTTGTCATGGTCAGTTGTATCAAAAGCGTATGAAACGAGCGTTTGAACAGAAGGTACGACCTCGACAATTCCAAGAAGGAGACCTAGTCCTCAAGAAAATCTTGCCAATCCAAAAGGACATCCGAGGGAAATGGACACCTAATTACGAAGGACCATACGTCGTGAAGAAGGCTTTCTCTGGAGGAGCTCTAATCCTCACCAACATGGATGGAGAGGATCTACCAATGCCTGTGAACGCCGACGCGGTGAAGAAATATTTTGCCTAAAAAAAAAAAAAGGGTGCTCGCTAGGCTGAAAACCCATGGGGCAGCCTAGGCAAAAATTAGAGCTGCTTGATGAGTCGAAAACCTGGAAGGGCGGCTCAGGTAGAATAAAAGCCACAAGTTCAGGCGTAAGGACGTGAACCCTTCAGAGAAGGAAAACTGGTCAGGCACGCGCATCTTTGTCAAAATCATTTCCCAGAAGTAAAATCAGAGGATGGTCTCGAAGTCGTGAGGAAAGATCCGGATTCTTATCACTCGCGGGGAGTCGTTGGAGGGTTCAAAAGGCCTTCTTTCTCTCCCACCTTTTAATTGTTTATACATATGTTTTTGTTACCTTTACCTTCATTACCAATGTACATACTTATATTCAATAATAAAATAAGCTTTCCCTTTCCTTCCCCTGAGTCTACGGCTGAACCTTATAAACGAACAAGTTTTTCTTAAGAGGAAATTTTTTAAATGAAAAGTGATGAAATGAAAAGTCGTGGTGAAACGAAATGTATCCCGGCGTCAGACCCGGCCCGTGAGAAAGCATAACCAATTCTGTTAATTATGTTCCTAGAAGACAGAATTTGTCTCTATCTCATCCATGAGTTATCTTGAAAGCCTATCTCTTAGGAAAGGTCGCTCGAAATGTCAATTCTTTTGATTACTCGTGCTTCTAACCATCTGTTTTGAAGGGTGATGGAACTACGTCACACAGAAATGAAGAACCTGACACCAAAGATCCGGACCAGAAGTTTTCCCCAAGAGAAATCAGTAGATTGGCATCCCCAGTGAAATCACAATCGCCAAAGCTGGCACTTCCCAAGTTCTCATCCCCCAGCGGAACCATAATCACCGAAAACTACACTTCCCAAATCCTTCCCCAGTGGGACTGCACTTCCCGGTCAACCCAAACTGGGGCATCTCCCTGGGTTTGTTCTTTCATTCAAGGGGCAGTTCCCCAAGATTTCATCCAATCATGTCAAACTGGGGCATCCCCCGGGGTATTTTCCTGTCAGTCAAGGGGCAATCCCCACCTTTACTTTTCTACAAACCAAGGGCCACACCCCACAGTTATTTTCCTGTCAGCCAAGGGGCAATCCCCCACCTTTACCATTCTGCAAACCAAGGGCCACACCCCACAGTTATGTTCCTGTCAGCCAAGGGGCAATCCCCCACCTTTACTTTTCTGCAAACCAAGGGCCACACCCCATATTTATTTTTCTGTCAGTCAAGGGGCAATCCCCACCTTTACTTTTCTACAAACCAAGGGCCACGCCCCATAGTCATTGTTCCTGTCAGCCAAGGGGCAATCCCCCACCTTTACCTTTCTGCAAACCAAGGGCCACACCCCACATTTATTTTCCTGTCAGTCAAGGGGCAATCCCCCACCTTTACCTTTCTGTAAACCAAGGGCCACACCCCACATTTATTTTCCTGTCAGTCAAGGGGCAATCCCCACCTTTACTTTTCTACAAACCAAGGGCCACACCCCACAGTTATTTTCCTGTCAGCCAAGGGGCAATCCCCCACCTTTACCATTCTGCAAACCAAGGGCCACACCCCACAGTTATGTTCCTGTCAGCCAAGGGGCAATCCCCCACCTTTACTTTTCTACAAACCAAGGGCCACACCCCACAGTCATTGTTCTTGTCAGCCAAGGGGCAATCCCCCACCTTTACCTTTCTGCAAACCAAGGGCCACACCCCATATTTATTTTCCTGTCAGTCAAGGGGCAATCCCCACCTTTACTTTCCTACAAACCAAGGGCCACACCCCACATTCATTGTTCCTGTCAGCCAAGAGGCAATCCCCCACCTTTACCTTTCTACAAACCAAGGGCCACACCCCACATTTATTTTCCTGTCAGTCAAGGGGCAATCCCCCACCTTTACCTTTCTACAAACCAAGGGCCACACCCCACATTTATTTTCCTGTCAGCCAAGGGGCAATCCCCACCTTTACTTTCCTACAAACCAAGGGCCACACCCCACATTTATTTTCCTGTCAGCCAAGGGGCAATCCCCCACCTTTACCATTCTGCAAACCAAGGGCCACACCCCACATTTATTTTCCTGTCAGTCGAAAGACAACCCCAGTTTTTTACTCTTCCATAAATCAAGGGTCACACCCCATATTTTATCTTCAGTCAAGGGGCAATTCCCCACTCCTACCTTCCTATCACTCACCGTATGTTAAAAAAAAAAAAAAAGAAAAAAAAGGTGTTGATCCGATATGAACACTAGGTAAAGGAGGTCCACTCTTTTCCAAGACAAGTGGTGATCCAAAAGGATGGTGTCATGACCCTCAAGGTCAAATGTAGACCCTGTCAAGCTGCGAGGGACGGTGTCCCAATGGTTACACCGCTTACTACTTCGGGGCGTAACAAACGGTGTCATGAAACCTATCTCGGATAGAATTGGGTTAAGGGTTGCCAAGACCGATGTCAGACCTATTACACCGGAGGTTCAAAGGTTAATCGAAGTTGTGGACGGGGTGGCCATGATACGCTAATCCGAGGTTCTATGCTTCGTAAAAGATTATTCGAATTAAAAAGATGGAGTCCTAATTCTAAATTGATTAGACGGTGTTACTTCAAGGCGTTACCTCATACCGGTCACAAGAGAGATACTTGGAAACATTTTTGAAAGAAAAGAGAAGACAAGCAGGTGGATGAAAATTGCATTGTATTAATAGAGGGCACTGAGGCCATTGCAAAAATTAAAACTCCGGAGCCCATCCCGGAACAAGGCTAAGAGAAAGAAGGAAAAAACTAAGAGTTGGGTGCTGGAGAGTCCGGTCTAGCGGAGGCTGTCCTCTCGGATTCCTCCGACACCGTCCTCAGTTCCATGCTTTGGCCTTCGGGGAGGGGCATCAGTTCATAAGGAATATCCTCAGGTTCCGAAGCCTGACCCCGGTCCATAGCATATAGGTGGCCACCATGGAATTCATAGTAGACACCTATACCGTTCAGGTTAAGTTGAACAGCGGAATTCCGGTGTACAACCTGGCAAACGGCAGAACTGAAGGCGACATCGGCCAGTACCGAAAATTCAGCCATCTGCTCCTCAGCTTCCATCCGCTCCTTCGCTTGCTCTTCCTGCACATCGGCAAGCTTCCCAGATAGTTCTTTGTTTTTCTTGTCCACCTCGGCCTTCGTAGCCTTGGCTTCATCCAGTTCGGTCCGGAGAGCTTGGAGAGCGTCCTCTGAAGCCTTGGTCTTAGCCTCAGCAGCATCTGCCCTCTTGGCAGCCGATGTGTAAGCAGCAGCAAGTTCGGACAGGTCCTCCTTGCTCTTGGCCAGCTCCTGCTCCTTCTGGGTCAAAGCAGTCTGAGCCTCGACTCTCAGGGCCTCAGCTTTCTTCATCCGGTCTAGGCATTCCTTAGCCTCGACTCCGGAGTAGTAAGAGCGGCCTAAAGAGCTGAGGACCCCGGCTGCCTCAACCAAATTAAAAATAGCTGCTTCGGCAGCAGACTGAGCTTCAGAAGCAGGGAGATCGGCTTTGAGCTTGAAGGGGATATGGACCCGAGCCGGTGTCCCTCCAACATACTCTAGAAAGTCCAAGAGGCGGGAGTTGACAACGATGTCCTCAGGTTGAGACCGGACTGGAGAAATATTTACAGGACCGGCCTCCTCCTCCCTTGGTACCTCTACCTCGGCCACAACCGTTGGAGCCTTATGCTTTTTTGACCTGGAGGTTGCGCCGGGGTGGGACTTCCTTTTTATTGGGACTCTCTCAGCTGGCCCCAGATTCATCGCCCCAACATTTTCGGTCGGAATGCTCACCATCTTGGCCGGGGTTCGACGAGGAGTCACCCTATTCTCCTGTGCAGCAGCAGTAGCGTTCCGGGCTTCGACAGCCTCCCTCAGTTTTCTGAGGATGTCTATCCGAGCCATCTCGCCTGGAAAGAAAAAAAGAGAAACGATGTTAGTACCGGTGTGAATATATAATAGAATGGGGTAAAGTTAAACAATATCTACCAAGGTAAGCATCCCGGCTTGACTCCGTCCCCAAAAGCCTCTTGCAGGAAAATTTGGCAATGGCTGAATAACCCTTCAGAGCGTCCAGGACCTTCTTGGACTCAGTTGACAAAGTACTCTCACTGACGATGTAGGCATTGCTTGTCAGGAGAAAGTGTTCATGAGTCCAACCGGTGTAAAACTTTCTTGAAAAATCAGAATTTTCCCAGAACACCGGCCTACCAGCATTGACCTCGACTTTGACATAGGAGTGTTTGAAACTGACCCCGTCCGTCTTGGCCGATTCGGTGTAACTTTCGAAGTTAACCACCTTTGAGTCGCAGCGGAGGTTGATGAAGCCTAGACCCCCTCCAGAGTTACCCCGGCGCATCACCCTGCAATAAGTGAAAAAGAGGGCCACTGTGGGGACGAAGTGAAAGTACTCCCCAAGCACCTCCAGGGACCTTACCAAGCCCCAGCCATTGGGATGAAGTTGGCTAGGAGCGCAGTCAAGAAACCGGAGTACCCCCATCTCAAACTCCGTCAATGGGAAGCGGACGCCGATCTTAGAAAAGACCATCTCATACATAAAGAGGTTCCTTGACCCCGGTTGATGGCAGATCCTGTCCGAGGTTTGGGGACAGAATACAGTAAAGTCGTTTCATGCTTAACATCGGCATGAACAACGACATCTTCGATGGTGACATCGGCAGCATCTTCAGCATACCGAGAGACAATTGTCTTTGGGTCTTCATGAACCCAGAAGTAAGGATCTCTGGCCTTCTCAGCTAGCCAGTTGATCCGGTGTGCCAAGACATTTGTCTCAATAGGGTCAGTAATCACAGCAACACCGGTGGAGGAATTTTCAGAAGCCATTCGAACGGTATGGCGAAGAAAGGGAATACAACTGTAAAAGGCCACATCGTCAGTAAGATATAAATCGGCACTGCTTCCCCCTTCACTAGCAGTGCCAAAGTTAAACGAGGAGCCTGACGATGTGTCAAACCCCTCTGTTTCCCACAAAGGCAATGCGGAGAAACGGTGCCCTGATGAGACGAACCGATGTGAAGCTCCCGAAGTTGCCCCACTTTGGTGACTCGGACCTCGGCTCGAAACTCCACCCGGCTGACGCCGGGATGTAATTGAAGGAGGACCAGACAGGACCTCAATGGAGTCATTACTCGAACCGGTGTCCCCCATGACCTATCTACGAAATTAAAGTGAAGGGTGGGATGGCTACCTGCTGAGGCGATGCGTGCAGTTCTTTTAGTACGAGCCAGGACGTAACACCGGAGAAAAAGCTTTAACGCCGGAGGAGAACTTTGAACACCGGAGAGGTTGAACGTCGGAGAGACAGCAATTCAATATCAAGAGAAGAGTGAAAATGATGGGTTCCCGAAGTTGCTTTTATAGAGGGAGGAGCGGATATCCAGAACCTTCCGCATTCCGGCCCATGGCCCATTAAAAAGGGCCGACTTTTGGCATTCCGGCCCAATGGCGCGAATTTTAAATTTTGAAAAAGAGCCAGTTAGCTGATGACACGTGGAATGCTCAATCACCCAGTGACGTGGACCACATTTGAGACACGTCGGCTGTTTAAAATGCCACATCATTAACCCCCACACCGGATTTTGGTCCTACTTAGCCCCTACATCGGTGTTCATATCTTTACTCCCCTTTCACCTCGAAAATTTACATTTCTTTTGTGAAAGGGAGTAAAGAGGGGCATCTGTGAACACCTCTTTCGGTCCGGCCCAAATTGTTAAGACACCGGACCCAGCCTTGAAGTTGGTAACACCGGACAAGGCCTAAGTTAACACCGGACTGATGTCATGCGCCGGAGCAGAATGACAGGCCAGTCCGGCCCCAAGGAAAGTGGACAGATTAAGATAGGCACACCGGCCCCTGTAATTACGTTGAAAGATTCAGCCGGTGTGAAGACACAGGTAATGATAATGGCCAGAGCTGCACACTACACGAATGGGTGAGTGGGAGTTCTGGTTGTCCCAAAAAAAACCTCAGCCCATGACTTGAAGGCCCCGCCCACCGTCCTCACTTCAAGAGTCCGCCCAAACGTCCTCACTTCAAGAGTCCGCCCAAACGTCCTCACTTAGAGTCCGTCCAACCGTACGCACCTCAACTCCGCCCATGAGTCCTCACCTCAACTCTGCCAATAGTCCTCACCTCAGCTCAGCCCAACGTCCTCACCTCAGTCCATTAATGGCCGATGTTGCGGATCTGACAACAAAAAGACGAGTGAGTCCGGCCCAAGTAAGACGATCTCGTGGGCACACCGGCTGGTAGTAGATCCGGACCAGGAAGGAGAACACCGGCCCCTATGATTACATTGAAAGATTCAGCCGGTGTGAAGACACAGGTAATGGTTCTTAAGGCCCCACATCGGATCAGTGGAGACTCCGTCCAACCAATGGCTTTGCTAACCGGTGTCACAAATTTGACAATAGAGGGACGAGGTCGGAAGCTTATGCGCGATGACCTGGAATCGCACTCCCTGGAAAATGGCAGACAGGGAGGCGGAAGTGGGCAATTAAAAAACCCCACTGAAAACCCTGCTCCCCACCAATGATAATGGCCAGAGCTGCACACCACTACACGAATGGGTGAGTGGGAGTTCTGGTTGTCCCAAAAACCCTCAGCCCATGACTTGAAGGCCCTATAAATGCCCCAACCAAGGAAGCTCAAGGGGTTGGTCTTCACATTCTCCCTCTACGCGAGAAAACTCTAGAAATTCTCTCCGATTCCTCAAGATCCTTAACTGACCTCCCCACCTGAAACTAGTGACTTGCCCTAGTCACCACAAAGGACCCCTTAGTTCGAAAAAGGGTTTGAAGTTTTCTTTTTCACTAACACAAAGCCACTGCTCTCACACCGTCCGTATCTCGAACGCACCTCGTCATCTCAAAACCAACCGTCCCAATTCCCGCATCATCACCTCGTCCATCTCCGTTATTGCTCAACAGCGTTTCGCCTCGGATTAAATCCCCATAACACCGGTCGTGACCTTCAGATTTCCAGATCGGGTCTAACTCTGGTCTATTGTCCCTGCCAGCGTGCGAGTTCGAAATCAGTCTGACACCGTCACTGTGCTCAACCTCCCACATCGGTTCTTAGCTCGTCACACCGGTTCCACTCCTTTCCTTATTTCTTTTGCTTTTAGTTCCCTTTTTTTTTACTTTCCTGTGAGTTTGCTGTTTGTTGATTGTAGCTGCCTGCGTACCTTTAGTTTACGCTGTTAATATTTTTATCCTTTTCCATAATAAGCAGACATAATAAAAGGGTAATTTTGTAAAAATAGTGTCGTACAGGAGCACTCCTGTCTACACAACCCTCTTAGGATTCGTGCACGTGCGAAGAACTTCGCTTTGCATGAATCCTCCTCTTTAATGATATCCATCAATATCTTTCAGATTCCTTCCTAAAAATAGCAACATTCAGAACTACGTAACCCTTTCTTGATAATTCAAGAATACGTAGGAGCAGGACTTTAACTCCTGTCGGGCCCGTCTTTCTTATTTCCTTTTTGTTGATTTATTTCTTTACTTTTATGTTTCTTTCATAAATGTTCCTTTCTTTGATCGCTTCAGTGAAAATCAATTTAGACGTGACGTCTTGTTGGTTTCCCCCTAGTTTTGCTCAAGCCTCCGCCATAATTTCATAGGGAAGGGATACTTAGGACGAGACGTCCCGCTTATCTCTTTCCTATCCCTATCCTTTTTACCCGAGGATGTTTAATTTAGACGTGACGTCTTATTGGCACCCTCTCATCCTCTCTGTCTCATATCAAAGTCGAGCTTAATTCGGATAAAACGTCCCATTAACCTCGCTTTAACATTCTATGTCTATACAGTTCTCTACTCCATTCTATCATTTTCAAAATAAAAGGGAAGAAACCATGTTTTATCTAAGGCTATTTATATTGTGCTTTCAATCTTGGTACTGTCTTTGACAGGCGATGTAGGGTGCTAATACCTTCCCTACTCGTAACCGACTCCCGAACTTGGATTTCAAATTTTTTAACCAGTGCTTTACTGAACCTAGTTTTTTCCCAATGTTTTTCCTATGGATAAAAATGTTGGTGGTGACTCCCTGTTTCATTCGATACACTTTCTTTTGTTCACCGCGCCGTCGCGATCCAGGTTGCGACAGATGGCGACTCCACTGGGGACCCTCAAGAGAGTCAAGCCAGTTTGATTGAAAGCGCATGTTTTTTTTATATGACCTTTGTTAGCTTGGATTTCTTCCCATTGTCTTATTTTCTATTGATTGTTGTGAATGTTTGTTCTTGTTTTAATCGTCTTGTTATTTGTTTCGTTGTCTATATTTTGCATGTTTATTGAACCCTAGGGTAGGAGACCATGTTACTTTTCCGCAAACATTGAACCCTAGGGTAGACGACTTTGTATATTTGCTCTGTGTTTGTTCTTTGTGCAGAATGGGTAAGGTATAAGGTATGGACTGCCCTTCCACACACTACACTCACAATTATTTGCACACACTTATGAGTGGCGCCCTATACCCGGGCCCCAAATAAAGCTTAAGTTAGGAGGGGTTGGTAACGGAATCGTATGGGATGTACTTCCTATCCGGTATTCGTGAGAACCTCAACCAGAGTTCGACCTCTCATGATATACGCACTTAGTGAATTCCTCACTGTTTGCGTCCCTGTCATGATTAGGATCTTGGCTCTGGTGACCTTCTAGATGTCTAGCGGAAGCCACCCAATGTGAGAAATCCACTGTTAGATAAGCTAATACCTTCCCTACTCGTAACCGACTCCCGAACTTGGATTTCAAATTTTTTAACCAGTGCTTTACTGAACCTAGTTTTTTCCCAATGTTTTTCCTATGGATAAAAACGTTGGTGGCGACTCCCTGTTTCATTCGATACACTTTCTTTTGTTCGCCACGCCATCGCGATCCAGGTTGCGACAGAAGGTACCCACAACTTAGAATTTCCTGTGTCAAAAATGATAGTGAAATACATAATGGTGATACTCTAGCAAATCCATCTATCTCTACATATGCCTCTGTAACAAGAAAAAGTAAAAGTTACAACACTTTCAAGACAAACCACCAAAACAACAATATTTAAAATTGTTGGCATAAATAATTTTAAAATAATACTTATCTTTTTTTGGGCTTAGGTTTCCACTTCGTTCATACTCCCTCGTACTTGCAACTTTAATCCCAACCAGTAACCCCACAATAAACCATGTTTGCATGGTAATATCCAGACCTCCATCTTTTAAATCTTCTTCTTCCACAGTGTCTTCCTCTCCACCATTTAGATCGGATGCTCTAGAACAGTGATGTTCCTATTCCTCACTTGCCTCTTCGTAGGTATGGTACGAAGCATGACATGCATATGGATACCCAGACACCTCCACATCGCAGTCACTCCAGGAACTGTACATACCGGGGTTTCAACCTTTAAACACCACATACCACTTTTTCGGTTTCTTTTTTTGCTTCTTCGCACCGTCGAACCCGACCATCAAAACTACAAGTATATGTATGAAAATTGATGGGGTGAAGGGGGAGGGACGAACGCTTGGGGTGGGATGAAGGACAACAGATGTATTCACAACAACCAAGAGACAGGGAACATAGACACTCCTTCTCACAAGTGAGATGAAAACTTAAGACGAAACACTAGGAAAAGGGAGACGAGACTTCTCAGGACGGAGATGAAAATTTCAATCTGAAGAAATTGGGAAGATGAAGAGAATACAGTGTTCTTTGTTTTAGGTGAAGAGAAAACAGTGTTCTTTTAATTAATATCACCTGTATCATTTCAGAGTAGCAGACCAAAGCTCAGGCATGTTCAACACTTAACTGCACACCTTACTTAGTGCTTACACGCGTACTGACACTCTGCCCGTTACAATTCCTCACGCGGTTTGTGTTTTTTACTAGAATATCCCTCACTTACTAAACCGGTACCCATATATTCTCATATCTCAATCCCTGTTGTTCAAATAATCAACGGTCTAAATAATTCCACGCTTTTGTACTACCAATGTGTTAGAAAATTATTGACCCAAAACTTAGTGGACATTAGAATCGTCCATGGAAAAGGATCTCATCATGGGAGGATATATTGATTCTGTGACTCTAAAAATAAAAAAAGATTAGTGTCACACCACCTAAAATTCCAACAATCTTGGCAGTTATTGATTTATCACCAAACAAGTTTGAAGGAGAGTTCCAAATGAACTCAAAGGACTCAACCTTTCCTGTAACATCCTGAATTTTAATTGAGAGGAATAAATATTAAATAATTATAAATGGGTTAATAAATGTCCTAAAAATATTGAAATAATTAAATTGAGATATATAAGGGTTATTTATAATCTATTAAGACTTTAAGAGATAAAATTATACCCGATTAAAATATGGGTGTCGGACCAAGTATCTCTGATTGAGATGTCGTTGGTCAGGGCTGTTAAGAATACTATTGAGAGTCTGAATATGTATTCAAAATAATTTTTAGATAAAGTATTGAGTCTGAACAGAGATCCTGTTTGTTATAAAATAGTAAAATCACTAATGGGGGCTAAATATAAAACATAAACTCTCTTCTCCTCTTCCACTTTCACGTTGCCTCTCTTCTCCAAGGAAAACACACTTGCTTCTTTTCTTCTCATCTCCTCACACTCTTCTTCACCTTTTCTACTCCAAAACCTAGAGGAGGCTTTGTGCTCTTCCCCCTCCATTTTCGTTTGCACCATGAACCATGAAGGAGACATGATGGCTTGAAGCTCCCCCCTTTCTCCTCTTATTTTCATCACCCATCCTCCCTCTCTTGGAAGCTCACTTGTTTCTTGGCTTGAGGTAAGTTCCTCACTATTTTTGTTGAGCTTATGCCATTGGTTATGAGTTTATTTGTTGGGAAAGAGTAAAATATGTATGGGTTATGGATTAGAAACCATTTTTAGGACAAACCCAAAGGTGGGGTGTAATAAATAGGTGTTTTTGTGTAGATGTAGAAGGGTACACAAAAATATAGTGTTTGATGGTGGAAGATGATGATTATTTATGATGGTTGTTGGATTTTTAATGGAACCCTAACTATAGGAATTAGAGGAAATGGGTAATAATGCCATGAAAAATGATTCTTTAGTGAAAACCCATGATAATGTGTGTGTGGGTGTTGTTGATGATGGAGATTGATGATTATTAGAAATAGTTATTGAGTTTTGATGAAAAACCCTAAGTGTGGTGATTTGGGAATTTTGGCTAAATTGATGATGTTGATGGTTTTGAATACTCTAGAATGATTTATATGAAGGGAATAAATCTTTAGAATCATTGGAATTGATTAATGAGGCTGATGATATTTTAAACTATGTTCATGAGGTTGTGTAAGATGATATATGCATGTATGTAAGAATGATGGTTTGAGGTGTTGGGTTGAGATTGAATATGAGATGTTGTTATTGTGATGATAATAGTTAAAAACCATTGATAAGGGATACTTGAGTTGATGAGTAGTTAGGCCATGATAAATATCTCAAGAGTTTGTTGATTGATGATGGTCTTGAATGGAGCCAAGAAGCTTATAATGGATTTGAATAAATTGTGATGATAGTTGAGTGATTCACATGAGATATTGGATGCCTTATGGATAAGGGCCATGATGTTGTTATTGTTGGATTTGTTTAACCCCTTGAGGCTTAGAGAATCTTGGTTTTGGGAAAAGAATTCCCGAAGCTTAACCTAAACGTATGAATTGGAGTTTAGACAAGTCTAAGACTTGATAATGAGTTTTAAGAGATGATGTCTTATGATGGCTTATTAATTGCATATGTGTATGTGTGTAATATATAGGTTCTATTTCGAACAATGAAGTAGAGCGTTCAAAGCGCTTGGATTGCGGTTCTTCTCTCGAGGTAGGAGAGGAGTTTTATATTCCAAATACATAAGTAGAATATTTAATGATTAATGTATGTGTGGTTACTCATGTTTGCCTTGCCATAGTTGTATTAGTTATGTGATGAATGTCATGCTTGGAAATGGTGGATTCTTAAGAATGATATATATATATATATATATATATATATGTATGTATGTATGTATATATGAATTGATGATGAATGTTTAGCGCCCCTTTAATAGGTAATGCATTGTTGATGAATAACCCATGAAGGGTTGAAATATGCATACACCATGTGAATTTAGAATTCCATATAATTTTGATGAATGAATATTGGTAATGAGAGGCTAAGGCCAATTGATGGCATTAATGTTTACATTGATAGAGAAATTGCTTAAAATATGAAATTAGGTATTGACATTAATGCATAATTAAGGAACTAATAGAGCCAAATAGAGTTTTATGAGAATTGAATGGCATGGGATAGCTTCAATAGCTTCCATATATGAATTAAAACTTGTGGGAATTAGAATGGGTCAATTTGAGTGAGAAATGACTCTTGAGTTGCCTTAAAATGGCTTAAAATGGGTAAAAACGTTTATACGCATAAGTCACTCATTTTAAAGAATGTTTAAGTGAGGCCGGTGGCCACATATCACAAATGATGTATATTTATTGGGGTTAAAATTTCATAGCATTTGAAGTTCATATGAGAAAGTTAGAGGGGTTGGAAGTCCAAAATTATGTATTTTTTGCATAATTTCTGCATTCTAATATGTCATAATCAATTATGAGGATCAACGTAATCGATTACAGATATTCTGTTTCAGGCGTAATTGATTAGCTTCAGGTGTAATCGATTACAGGATTAGTGTCCTTTACTATTTTTGGCCCATTTGGGCATCTTAATGACATTTTTGGCCTCTGACTTCTTTATGAAAGTTGTAGATAATTGTATTACGGAGGTGTGAGAATTAGTCTCAATTTAATTGGAGTTATCTAACTCTCATTAGGCAAAAAATACCAAACCCACTATGTTAAAAAATTCAAGTTTAAAAGAGTTTTGAACCCAACTTTTTATGGTGGTCAAATTGGGACTAATAGGTGATATTTGTAACATGTCCCACTATTATTAAGACTAAAAGTGAGTTTTTCTCTTATGTCTTAATGTTGTAATATGTTATGAGCTTAATAGTATCCAAAACCCCTTTATTATGTAAAAGTAAAAGATTATGTTAGAGATATATGATGATGGTATGTCTTAGGGTGTTTGATATTAATTGAAACATGTTATGAAAACATGAATGTTCACCATCAATGATATGATATGATGATTGATAATGAAAAGTAAATGTATGGTTGTGTGACACACCCTTAAATGATAATGAGACTAATAAAGGGACATTTGCTTGATAATGTGTTTATGGTAACTCGACGAATCAGAGATGATATCAATAATATATAAGGATGAATGATGTTGTTAATCATTTCCTTGAGAAAAGGATGATTATTATTATGAATGATTGTTGAATGCCATTATGTGTGATACAAGTGTGATCTTATATATGTGGTTTAAAACTATATTGGTGAATTATTGTGAATGTCACACTATATATGAAACGATGGAAATGATCAATGAGATAAAACCGTACTAAGAAAATTATGTGGTGATGTTGATGAATGTTATTGATGATAGTGATGCCATTATGATTCGTTGCAAGTATTGACTTGCATGTACGGTATAAAATATGTTGAAATGAAATGTCACACTTAAAACTTGAAAACAATGGCTAAAACCAACAATGATAAAATCCATTAAGGTGTGTATAGTGGTGTTGGTGATTATGATGATGATGATGATTGATGAGCGGCATTTAGGATGCACAGTGTGAGAAATGCATTTGATTTGTATTGCATTGCATCCATGGCATATCATAGCTGCCGGTGTTGGAATATTAGGGGATTCCCCCGGTTGGCCCAATAGGAGGGCGGCTCAATGCACGAGTATTTCTGTTGTTTCCCCTGTGACTCGGTGTGTAAGTCATAAAGCTGCCCATGCTGAGCTACGGGGAGTTGTATGTGGTTAACCCTTGTGGGGGTGGCTCTTGAGTAGCAGCTGTCCCCGGTGGTCCTTTGGATCACAGCTGCCATGTTGAGAATCATGGTTGGCCCGCAACACCTTATATTGTTGATTATGTTGTTTACCGCGGTCATGGTGAAAATTGTCAGGTGTTACATTATGGGCGATGCGGTTTGGTACCAGTAAAAATTGGTAATTATGTATGCATTATGATATATGTGTACATATTTTTCTACTGCAGTAGGGGTATGGTATGTAATCATGCTTGACCCACAATTGGTGTTTATTCTCACAGTCGAATCCACATTTATTGTTGTTATTCCATTGTGCATATGCATTAGAGCATTTGAATATAGCATAGTGATATACCAAAAGGTGATGATGATTGATGATGGTTGATATTGAGATGTGATGATGATGAGATGAGTAAATGAATACCTAAAAGACAACATGTAAAATATGAATACAATGAAAAGATATTGAATATAATGACGTTGTATGTGATGGCCTAATGTGATGAAAGACTTGTTTGTCTATGGTTGATGACAATGATGTTGGCCCGTTGTGGCATTGAGAAAATATGTATGTATGTGATTGCTTTGCTATGAGTTGATGGATGAATACATAATATGTATATTGTTGAAATGAATAGATTATAATGATTGTTGATCATTCTACCAAAGCATAATGATGTTGATATGCATATGCACATAATCTTAATTGTATTCATATTCATCATTTGAAATGTATAACTTACTCTCCCATGTTGTCCATTTTTAGCATTGATGCAGGAATATCATGGGATGAGGATATTTTAAAAGTAAAGCTTTGGTGAAGGTAAATAGTGGTAATGGAATGCCTTGGCCGGTAGTGGTTGTAAATTATTTCATTGTGAATAACATGTATATAATAATGTGATGACTATTGATATTGGGTGATGTATTGTGAATAATGATATAAATAGATGATGTATCGATGTTTGGGGTATTTGAACTCATACCCACTTGATGAATAAAATGATGTTGGATATTTACCCGTTCTAGGATGTATAAGTATTGATGACATATGATTTTGAGGTTGAATCGAATATGCTCAATTATGAAATTGTGGACATTGGAAATGTATGTTGCATGACCATATATATATATATATATATTAGCAATGCATGTTTATGATTTATGTGTAAGGTTGATTGTGGTCTGTTAGGCTTGTGTTGTATATTTGCATGCTTTACTGAACCCTTTTCTCATATCTTCATATATGGGACTAGGTGTATACCCGATATACATATTTTTTTTCCGTTGTAAATTCTGTTATTTTGTATACCGTTATGGGCAAACTATTTAACGATCCAGTTATAGATTATCACATCTCACTCTTTGGTTTTCAGTGGTTCGAGTCTTGATGTAGTCGTGATGGTGTTTTGAAATTATTTCAAACGTGAAAAATTTACTTGTATTTTTATTGTTTAATTATGTTGATTACATCGGATTCAAGTCCGAAAAATCAGGGGTGTTATATTTCCCATAACAAGCTCAATGGCCTTATTCCCAATTCCATGGGAAATTTGACAAACTTGGAATCATTAGATCCCTCCTCAAACATGCTCAGTGGAGAGAAATACCTAAAGGAAGACATTTTGATACATTTTCAAATGATTCTTTTGAGGGTCCATTGTCAATAAAATGCAGCAAAGACCATCCTTAACAACATTCTCCACCATCACCAAGCTTGGATGATGAACAAAAAATTGGTTTTGGTTGGAAACTGGTGGCTATAGGATATGGATGTGGAATGGTATTTGGCATGGGCTTAGGATGTTGTGTGTTGTTAATAGGAAAGCTTCAATGGCTTGTGAGAATGGTTGGAGGTAATTCCAACAGAAGATTGAAAACAAAGACTCGGGAAAATCAAGGAAGAATGAATTGAATTAGTCTGCATAACTCATTGAACTTGAAGTGTGTCTATTGTGTCATGCTTTGCTTTTTTTTTTCGTGTAATAGTTTGATGTATATATTTCATTTTCCTAGAACTTGTAATGTTGTATAATTTGATATATAAGTTATTTGTTGTATATTTGCAAAGTAGTTTTATATAAAATAAATATGACATTGAAGATTTATTTTCCTTCTTTATGCAGTATACTGTTTAAACTATATCCTATTATAAAGAGCGTAGATATTGTGATAGTTTTAATTTAAATTTAGAGAATGCAACTGTTTGCGATAGATATTATTGTCAGGAAGAATTTTGTAGTTATGGGAATATGGGAATCTAACTCCCTATAAAAATTGTCTAGAGTACAAAATTTTCGATGGGTTTGATCTTGAAATTTTTTTTTGTTTTTATTTTTCAAACACTGTTTTCATTTTATGTTTTCTAAAAATAAAAAACATGCTTGTTTTAGTAACTTATTTCCTGTTTTCAAAAAATAAAATAGTAAAAATATGTTTGGTTTATTTATTTTTATATTACCGGACTTATATATTTAATATCTCTTACACCGGTCTAATAAGGATACGATATTATATCTTTAAGTTCAGTCAAAATCTCAAGGTCTTATTGTATTTCATCCAATACACATTGGTATCTCGCGTGGGAGAAATGATGTGTCAACTATAAAAACACTCTAATACTCAAGTTAGTTCGATATCAATATCGGAGTTCAAGCGTTGGGGTTAGTTGGACATACCTCATGCATAATAAATGTGTGGTATTTATAATGATTGAATGTGTTGATTATTGTGTCAGTACTTTTCTGTAAAGTTTGAAGGAAAACTAGCAAATGCACAGAGCAGTTGTAGGTGTTGACTAGTATGCCCCTTAACCTCTATTTGAGACTAAGCCGTTAACAATATCAATTATTAATGGTTATGTGGGAAGCGATATTATAGTGCATATATTGATACTAGACACCATGTGTAGCTACTGGCGTAGGATTATGGATACCGACACCGGTATTTAGCCCAGATCATTTGCCTCCTCAACCTATTGAAATGACTCGAAGTTGTTTCAATAGCTGATATACATAGGCTCTGTATCTTTTCATAGGACATCAATATTGTAATTTTTCTTCTAAAATTTCAAACCGATGTCACTTTTTATTGTTGCGTGATAATAATAATAATCCCTTTTATGACTAAGTTTAAGAGTTACATGTAGGGTTAGTATGTGAAGGGTCATGAATGCATCATGATACCATTCCCTATGTAACACCCTTTTATATCGTATAGTTGTTAATTTGTATATTGTGATGGATTTATTAATCCTATATTGAACTAATAAATCCTCAAAAAATTTGTTAATTACACTCATATCAGTCAATTTAGATAATATAGTTAATTGTCGTCTATTTTGGGCCAAACATAAACTATTTTATTTGATTGTTGTCACTCATAGGCCAAACTTAAATGGTAAGTTTTTGCTAATTGTACTTATGTCTCAAACTTTTAGTAATACTCATACTCATGATTTAGTTTTGTTGCTAGTTAGGATTTAACATGTAACTAATTTCACTACTCATCAAGATTAAAGTACTAATCACATTCATACCGTGTGATTAGTTTTGCCTTTCTTCAAGATTTAACTAGTTATATTTTTATAAAGTACTAATCACGCCCGTACCATGTGTTCACTTAGGAATCAAAGTGGGGTTAATGTTTCATTTAATTGGATGGTAGTGCAATTGAATATTGATACAATTAGGAATTAAGTGGGAAAGTTTGTTAGAGATGGGTAAACTTCTAAAGTGACTTAAGAAACTAATTAACTAATGAAGCTATAGTTAACTAACTAACAAGAGGAGAATGAAACAACTGGTAATAATTCATTAACAAAAACAACGAAACAGAGGAAGATATATTGCAGACTTGCAGTGCACATGAAGCAGACAAAAGATATGTTAAAGAATACTCTTTTTAGCCACCAAATAACCCACTACCACCATCTTTCCACACTTCACATGCACAACTCTTATAAAACTTGCTCCATCATCAGAACAAAAAACTAACTTTGTGAAGACCAAAAACTTAAATGAATGGAGAGAATACAAATTTTAGTTGGTGAGAAATTATAGATATCAAATTATATATATAAGATATAATTTTTTAAAACAGAATATATCAATTTGGATAAAATAAAGAGTAGTTCATGTTAGTGTTTTAAACTTAAATTATTAGTATTTTTTAATTAGATCTTAATAGTTATAATTAATTATTTTTTTTATTTTGTACATTCTCATTTTATTTTCATTGGTTTTCATCCTTCAGATATTTTGAGTATAATAGAAGCATCTAATAAAAATGTCATCCTAAGATGATCATCTCATAACTATTGAGAACAAATCAAATTAGATGTTTTTATTTCTTAATCTTTTATAGTTTAGTTCCGTAAAAACAAATCATAAAGATTAATAAAAATCAGTCATTCACTTGATAAACGATTCCTCAAAAAGTTAAGAATTAGTAATCTTTTTAAAAAATTAAATTTTTTTGAAATTGGTTGAACTCTAGGATTTGTTGTATGCAATGTAACTACGAATAGCAACATTAAAAAATGTGAGATGGTACCCACATGTTGAAATCCATTAGTAATTAAGTAGTAGTATTTGATTGGTGCATAGATAGATTATTAGATGTATCAAAGGCTTTATACGCAAATTACGGCATGAAGAAGATGGAAAAGTAGAAAAGCACATGAATGCAATGCACCTTCTTCTCCTCTCAACCATCCTAATCAATCCCAAACCCCAAAGCAAAAACAAAAGAGAAAAGACAAATTAAATGGAAGACAAAAGTCTTTCAACTTGTGTACCAAAGATAGGGACAATGATTCAATTATAAGATAGCTCAAAAATAGAATAAGTTAGAGATATTCAACAATACCCCTTTCAAGTAATAATTTTTTATTGATAATTATGTTAATGATGATGTATTTTAGGTCAATTTTAATCCATTATAAATTAATTATAAAGACTAAAATCAATAAAAAATAAATTAAGGGATTTAAAAAATTAATCAAATCATTAGAAATAAAAATATATTTAACCTTAAATAAATACAAGATAAGTAAATGAGCAAATACATTGATAAAAATATCATATTCAAAACCATGTATTTGTTTAATAAAACTAGTTGAAAGTTAAAAACGGTTGAAAATTAAAAATAAATAAACTAACTAATTGTATTGGAAGTGTTTGATAAACTAACTAACGTTTTAAAAAATGTTACTAACTAGCTAAAAATTCATCCACACAAACAATTCTAATTCATTTAAAATAACATTTTAAGTGTTTATTTTAGTTTTGAACTTGAAATGTCTTGCAAGAGAGAGACTCGGTGTTTGTTTGCTTTGTAGTTAGAAAAATGAAGTTTGAAAAAAGGAGAAATCTAAATATTAATATTAATCTTTCACATCGTTTAAAATAATCAAAATTTTGTTCAAAAGAATCTTTGAACATTTGGGGAAGATTTAAAAAAAATCATGGTTTGAATTTGGTTTATAGAAGGCTAGCTACTATATATTGTTGTATTAAGTTATATAAATTAATGGTGTATATAACATTATTTGTATCAATTATACCATGAAAATTTAAAGGGAATGACTTAATTTAAAAAAATTAAAAAGTTATAAGAACCAAATATGGTGACTAAAATTAGAAGAATCGAATCTAGACATAACATAAGATAAATCACAATAATAGGTAGGAGATGCAAAATATTTTCTAATGCACCCTTTTGATTAGGTAAGAGAATAATATGTGAATGTTCTATGATGTATTGAGCTGAAGTGAGATTAAAAGAAGTAAAACACAGTAGAAAATGACAAATCAAAATAGAAAGAGTGTATTAGTAATTTTAGAAAAGATTATAAAATCTAACTAAATTTAAATTCTACCTAAGTTACTTTATTTTTAGAATTAAACTACTAGAATATATGGTTCCAAGAGTTAAACCAAAAATAAAAAAAACAAAATTAAACCATGAACTATAGTAAAGATGATTATCAGTAGAATTTAAACAGGTTTAGATGATAAATAACTCAATTAATATTAATCAAATATACCTTATTTATAACTAATTTTAACTAAATAAACTTACAATTTCATCAAAAAAAAAATTTGGTTTGGGGGAAAGGGAGGCAGAACTCAAACCCTACTAATTTAAATAACCCTCACATACTTTTAACCACTTGAGCCATCAAGTTCAATTTCATTGGATTTTTTTTGGAAAAGAATTTCATTGGATTTAAACATGCACCATTGTATATTTTATTTGGGCTAAGAATGGAAATAAAAAATAGTAGAAGAGGACAGAAATGAAGTGGGAAAAAGTCGTAGGTGGGGGGCAGAAAAAGAAGAAAGAGAGAAAGTTGATATTATATGCTGCAATATGCATACCCCACCCACAACTGCTTAATGCACACATACCCCCTCTCATTGGTCCCTCTCTGCCCCTCTACTCTCTTCCATACCTTATCACTATCAAAATATCCAACATTAATTAATATAATTAATAAATTTAGATATTAACAATTAATCTTAAAAATTAATTTATATATCTAAATTACCTTTCATTATATAATATTAATTGGTATCTCTACTTTAATGTAACATATATTATAAGTCTTATATTATCAGACTATACAAATTTATCTTTATTTTATGTTTATTTTAGATGTGAGAGAATGTTTTGAAAGTCCCATAATGATTATATAACTAGTTAAATACTATATATTACTTTCTCTCTTTTTTTCTTAATCATTTTAAGATTTTAAATGTGTAGTTTTTCTTGGTCGTTTACAAAATTTAAGATACATATTTATTCTATTTTTTCAATATTATCCTATATCATATTAATATATGTACCATTTATAATTGTGACTAAGACTAACCAAATTAGTTAGAGATATTTAGTTAAAGTATATTAAGATGTTTATTATCATTTTCTTAATCATTGTGTATAAGCTTAAAGGAATACAAAAATAAAGGAACAAGCATAATAATGGCTTTTAGAATTAAATCAGATAATACCTCTATATGTAATTGTAAATTATTGCAACATCCTATACCATTATTGAACCTATGTCATAAACATAATATATACTGATACATTATACTCCAAATACACACAACAAACACAGAAGCTCCCCAGTCACACTACAACTCCAATACGTTACTTCCCCCTTAACTTCACATTATCCTTTCCCTTCATCTTTAACAAAGAAAACCTGAGTCTAGCTTCTGCTCCTTCTCATCAATAACTCTTTGTCCTTCGTCTTCATTCTGAACTACATACACACATAAACATAACAACACATTCCATTTTTTACTTTGGACTCTAACTGGCTCAGGGCCTAAACCAGGTATGTTACTTAATAAAACCACAACATCATCATTATCAACAACTTAGTCTTTTCTTAAAAATAAAAATAAAAATCTGTCCTTTTTCTTCATTCTTTTTTTGTTCTCTGTTTCTCTCTGAATTCTTGTTGTGTGTTTATATTTTCTTTCTAGTGTTCTCTTTTGTTGAGTGGTTTCGGGGAGAATTTGGGTGGTAGTTTGTTTTTTTGGGTGGGATTATTATTATCTGACAGGTTCTGCCTTTTTGTTTTGCTTTCCCTTGTTTCTCTCCTTGTATTCCGGTGCTAGTGTTTCTGTCTGTGTGGTAGCTTTATTGGAATCTGGTCAAATCTGACACTACCCTTTTTTTTTGGTGAAGACACTACCCTTTATTCTTCTCAAGTTTTGGCCGGTTCTGGGTATTTCAGTATTTCACTAGAAGGTGCAAAATTTCAATTTTGATTCTGGGGTTATGGTTCTTTGAAATTCATTTTATTCTGGTCGGGCTTGTGGACCTTGATTCTCAATTCTGTGTTTCTCTGCTCTTAGTTGTCAAGGTTAAGGTTTGAACTCAGGTTGTTGTTTAGTTTTTACTTATTTTTTTCTGAGTCAACAACCCTTAGGAGGAATTCAATTTGAAAAGCTTCCTACTTCACATTTGTGATTTGGTGTTTGAGCCAGTGTTTGCTTCCTTTCCTTCTTATTACTTCCTTTATTTTATGTACTTCACATATTATATATACAATCTGTGTCTGTTTTGGATCTGCTTAAGCTTAAATTGTAAGGCAGCTCAATCATAGGTGTCTGTTTGGTTCCAGCGGAAGTTTATGAGATTAGCTAGTGACAAGTTTTTAATTCATTGAGCAACCGAAGTAGTAGGATGGTGTACAAATCAACACTGAATATTGGACAGTTTTTTTTGAAACGGATTTCCATTTTGGTAACTGAATTTTGAGTTCTTTTTTATTTTGAATTCAATCTAATTCTAGTTCCTGTTTGAGCTTAGGGTTCTAGTTCAAATAACCATTGTAGAGTTAGTTTCTTAGTTTGAAGCCCATAGAGTGACTTGATTTCGTTGAAGCTTTTGCAATTTGTCAGGTTCCCAGTCACTGATATCATGGAATCCCCACAATCTGTTGTGTCTCCATTCAAGAGCTCTGTCTTGGGTGAAGGTGACAAGTATATGTCTGATGTGTTCAAAAGAAACTCTGGTCCCTTGTCTAAGGGCATTGAAGTTAATGGAAAAGAAGCTGTGCTGTCTAATCCTGAGGAATTCATTGGTACTGTTGATGTTTACATTCACCAGGCCAGGGACATTCAAAACATTTGTATATACCACAAGCAAGATGTTTATGCTAAAATTTGCTTGACTAGCAATCCTGAGAATACTGTCTCTACCAAGATTATCAATGGTGGAGGAAGGAACCCCGTCTTCAATGAGAATCTCCGTCTAAGTGTTAGGACTGTAGAATCTGCTGTTAAATGTGAGATTTGGATGCTGAGTAGGGTGAAGAATTATCTTGAAGACCAGTTGCTTGGTTTTGCTTTGGTGCCTTTATCTGAAGTACTGGTGAAGGATGGAAAACTAGAAAAAGAATTCTCACTTTCTTCTACTGATCTATTCCATTCTCCAGCTGGCTTTGTTGAGTTGTCTCTTTCATACACTGGTGCTTCTCCTGATGTTATGGCAATTTCTGCAATGCCTAATGAGTTGGCCACAAATGGCACTGTGAAGGACTCAGAAACATGTGAGTCACTGGTGAGAGATTTAGACAAAATTGAATTCCCTGATCCTAAAATTGTGAATGAGGACCACATTATGGTTTCTGAATACTTTGGCATTCCATGTGAGGAGAGCCAGTGCTCTGATAGCTTAGCCACCACTGATGCTGAAAATCTCAGTTCCAAAGCCGGTGTTCAACTGGTGGAAAGCTTCTCAGCATGCAGTGTTGTTGAATCTGTGCAACCTCCAAAGGTTGATTCTCCACCAAGCAGTGTGTCAACAAATGGAGTCTCATCTCCTTCAGTGGCTGCAAGCTCAGAGTCATCTGATGCTGCGGCTTCAAAGTCTCCAAACCAAGAACAAGTTTCTGGCACTAAAGAGAAAACTGTGGATATCAAAGATGGCGGTGAGAGTGATTCCTCAAACGGGGTGCTGAATAATGAGTCATTTCCAAAGCCTGTTGTGACAGTGAACATTGAGCCAGAGACAAATGTGGTGCAGCAGGATATAGTAGACATGTACATGAAAAGCATGCAGCAATTCACTGAATCACTGGCGAAAATGAAGCTTCCTATGGACTTTGAAAGTGGACCAACTAGTTCAGGAAACTCAAGCTCTGAACAGAAACTACAGACATCAAAGAGCAGTAACTCTCGTGTGTTTTATGGCAGCAGAGCTTTCTTTTGAGCTTTTAGTTCCCTAGTTCAGGGGAATACCTTCAGGTGACTTAGATTTTAGAACCAAAATGAAAAAAACTGATGTCAGTAGTGAAATGAAATAATGTACTATCCAGTGTGATTCCCTTTTCTGTACTTCATGATATGTTATAGGCAACAGGGAATCTTAACTTTGTACTCTCATTGGTCCTATCTTAACTGCTACTTGAACTTTTTTTTTTTAATCTCATTTATTTCATTGTGTTAAGAGGTTGAATGTTTTATTTTCTAACATGGAATCAATCAGACAAACCTTGAATGTTTTAAGTAATTCATAGATATTCAGTTTAAAATTTTACGCATCAAATATTTTAGCAATTCTTTAGTCTTGATCGAATTTTTGATGCATTGTGTTTCTTTTTTGTTTTCAATGTATGAAATCAGATATCATCTACCAAAAGGTTCATGTTACTGTTGTGTATAATCACGAGTGGTATATGGTACCACATTCACATGACGAATAAGTGGATGGTCCCAGAGCATGTATGATATGATTATGCTTTCGCCTACATTCACACGGGTAGAGTACGGTACACCATCATGTTTTCTTGTTTCCTTTTTCATGATTATATATTATCTATTTGATTTTTGTTAAATTTCTGTTGAACAAACAATTTTTTTTCGTTGGTTTAATTTTAATTTGGTTGACACAATAACCAACCAAACTAGTAATTATACTAATTTGGACTGTAAACCCACATGTTCAACAAAGAATTTTTTGAATTATCAAGTTTTATGGTCCAAGAAAAAAGATTTTCCATTTTTTGTTAAACACTCTTGAAATGTTTCAAGTATCATGGAAATTCAGGGTGATGAAATTATTATTTACTACTCAGGTCTGAGACCAGTATCTGAACTCCTTTTAGTGTAAAAAGAGAACTTCAAATATATGTCACCACATACCCTCTCATAATCTAAGATTACAACCCACTACCCATTAAGAGTGCATCACTTCACACCATTGTGATTAGGACAAGTAGCAATCATGCTAGGATAGTTACCAAAGGTGGAATCTTTACTTGGAACAAGCAATACTACTTCATCCACTTTGCTGGAATATTTTCTTCATTATGGATGTTCATTCTTAATGTGGAGCATTTGAGTTGAAATTGTCCAACAATTAGATTTGATGATTTGTTTGGTATTTAACTATAAGAATTAAATTTGATCAACTAAGTCATCTAATAGTTAATATTAATTTGTAGTTTTAAACTTTATTTGACCAACAAATTAAAAATTTGCTTCTGACAAATTCCTGTCAAACAACTTCAACTGAAAATAAAATAAACTTTCAAGTTTAACTTCAATACTTTTCCAAATATAAAAATCGAGTCCTCTCATATTTCATGACCTAAATGAAACTTTAACCATATATTCATCTCATTATTTGAAAAGGTGACTATGAATATAATCTTTTGCAAGCAAAGAAAAAGATTTAATATTTATGCAACTAAAAGGATTCATTTCAAGTCTTTCCCTAAATGAATGCTCTGTAGCCCCAACGTGTGGAGCCAATTGAAGAGTGGGAGTATGTCACATGGGGTAGGGTACTCCAATCCTGAGACTGAATACTGTACTTTTGCATAAAAACACATAAAGGATATTAACCTAAAAGGTTTGAATATGTTTGTTTAAGTTCAGAAAAGGTAATTGTATGATTCAATTTTTTCACAAGTTATTTATCTTAGATTTACAAGAAAAATAATATTTTGAGATTTAATTTCAAAAAGGTTAAAACATTCTAGAAAGCACCAATAAAGATTGGTCTGTTTGCTTAAGGATTGAGCTTGTAAAAATGAGATGCACATTTAATCCTACCGTTGATAATCTGGTTTTGTTTTCTTTCTTTTTAATCTAGTTTACTTCTTAATGAATTTAAATATTTAGATTTATAAAATTAAAATATAGATCTGTTTTTTTTTGTCATGAAATATAGATCTGTTTCAATTCCATAGAAAATGGGTTTTGTAGAACCAACTTTTAAAAATCCATTTATTTTTTTAAATTTAGTTTGGATCTAAAATTTGAATTTTTTGCACACCCCTACCCACAAAGGATTTTGTTAGGGGTTGGTATATAAACACATGTGTAAGTTGTCATGGAGCATTAAGACATGTTAATCCTAATGAGTGTTAGACTCAATTCATTTAAACTTAGATAATAAAATCATCAAAATATCTACAAACTAACAAAAAGATTAGTTGAATAGCTGGATTATTCTTATATCAAATATTTTATAAGAGAGGGCAACTAATTTGGATGTTTACTGACAATTTGGAAATGCAGTCGTTGACTTATTTATAAATCTTATCTTAAAGCAAGTCTTTAAATAAATATTTGAATATTCACAAGAAAAATAGAAACAAAAGTTTGGGTCAACCCAAACTTTGTAAATAAATTCATGATATAAATATGTTCACATTATCACATATATAGACATTTTGTTTAGGTTAGGGACATAATTCTTTTAGACTGTGAATAAAGTTTAAATCAAATTTAGATTTTTGTTGAAGAAATAAAGCTGAGATTCTACACAACTTCATTCTCAGATCCTATCTAAATTAGGCCTAAGGTCTGTATTCAATTAATGCCATATCATAGCTAGTAAAAGTTATTTCTTAATAGGACTATTTGTACCATTTGTTCTTTCTTAGTCCTATTATAAGTTACAAAATATTGCTAATTTGTTTTGGTTAGTCAATAGTTATAATTGTAAAAATTAAATGCAGAAAGCTTTTAAGGTTATTAAAGAGCTGTTAATAGTGTATTTTGCTTGATTTTCTTTTAAAGTTTATTACTCTAATTTAACTTGCAGTTTTTTTTCTTTCATTCATTTTAAAATATAAATTTGTCATTTTAAAAAAATATTTTCCTTAAGAAATTTAAGAATTACATAATTTTCTTTATTCTATTCTCTAAGTTTCTTTAATAAATATAACAGAAAATATTAAAGAAATGAGAATATTCCAATGAAAATAATAAATTAACTCAATACACTTTTATAGCATTTTCATGGAAGAAATTAGCATCTTAACATTAGATATGATAGCAAGTTAATATCAATGATCTCTATATTTGTAAGTGATTGGACAAATTGTTACTATCACAACTTTATAGAGAAAGTGGCACATTAAGTAAAGGCTGAATGAACTTTTTTTCATAACACAATTTTTTTTATTGGATCATTTGATTTTTGTTTATCTTATAATGTATAATAATGTAGAATTGCAGGGTTGATTTTACCATAGCTAGTGCTTGAACAATAATAGCATGGGATGGGGACCATATCAAGAACACAAATTGGAAGCCCAGGGATTCCAATAGTTATTGAAAACTTCATATAACAATTCATTTCTGGCATCAACTATGAAATTTGATTCACATCCAATTGTGAAGGTCCCACCACAAAGATTCAACCAGCATAAGCCTGTGGGCTTTGATGTGAGCATTGATATGATCACAACTCTCAAATCAAACACTTGTGGCCCCAATTCCATTAGAAAAGCATTTGCTAGCCAAAAAGTATACTCAATTACAAAAACTTACTAGAAGATTACACATAAGGGGTAATTTGGTCGGTCGTTGGGTTAATTAAACTGATATTTGATCAATGGAAAAAAAATTCATTGGTTTAACAAAAATTTAATTATTTTAAACGACGTGAACAACCGATATTAGATTTTCTTATTTTTATAATTTCATTTTCCTAATTGGATACCAAACGTCAAACAGGCTCTAAATCAGTTTTTAAAACTGCATGAATTGCACTTTTTTAAGTTTGATTTTTTTTTTCTGTTCCTTTTCAACTGTAAAATTTCATTTATTTTAGTCCTTTAATTAAAGATTTATATATCTAACTTAATCATGAATGTTACTTTTGGTTCTTATTCTTATTAGAAGGCATCAATTCACATATCAATGTAAAATGTGAAAATATTGCAAAAATAATCTTATGTAGCCATGCTAATTCAATGAATATAAGTTGGAAGTACATAAAAAAATGGAAGAATCAAACAAATCAAAATGCACTGAAATTAATTTCCTATAAATGAGGTTGGTGACATCTATCTTTTCTGTCTTTTCGGTATGCTGGAGCTGTATTAATACCATATTAGGCACACCTATCCCATCATCTTGTCAAAAACCACACATAATGAATGTATCACTATTAAACAACTCAAAAGCTAAATTATCCCAAAAAAAGTCATAAAAACTAAATTTGAAAGCAAAAGAAACAGTAAATTTATTAACATGCTAAAAGTAGCACTATTATACAACATGTTTTATTGGAAAGAAAGGGTAATATTTGTAATCTTGTAGATATAGTGTCAATTTGATTATCAATTAAGGAAACTAAGTTGTAAAAATAAAAAATTTAATGGCTAATATTTATCTTTTATATTACTTGAAACAATTAAAACTCTATTTAACCAACAGATTTAAATTATCCATTTTCCAAACCTCCTTTCTGTCAAACATCCTAATAGTCTTAACCTTCTAACTTTATAATATAATCATCAAATTAGCTTCATTACATGTTTGTTAATTTCTCGTCCTTGTGGAAACATTTTTTAAAATAGCTAGCACCTATCTCATGCATTAATTTCGTTAGTATTTGCATATAAAATTTAATAAAGAAACTTAAAACATTTATTTAACTAACATGAAATTATTTATTGGTAGTGAAAATTAAGTTTAAAAAAATTTCAGGTATTCTAAGTTTTCTCAAAAGTTGATACAATTAATGATATAAGACTACTTTAATGTTTACTCACATTTTGTAATGTCTAAATTTGATTGAACACACGTAAAGAAATTGATTAACAAAGTAAAAATATTCTTTTATTTGAATAACTAACTTTAAAAAAATTTGTCATATAATTTTTTCTAAAGTGCATAAATGTAAAACAACATAACCTAAGATTACTCAACATTCTTATTTATGGAATCTCAAATTCAATCATGCTATAAAACTCAGCATTGTTATCAATGATTCTGTGATTTGCCAGACAAGCTTCAAATTATAAATATTCCACTATATTTCTACAACCAGCACAACCTTCAACATAATTGAGGCATGTGCATTTGCATGTGACACAACCCTCTAAAATCTCCAACACAAACTTGCAATGGCCTAGAATAATGTTATTCCACATAACTATTGCACTAATTATTGTGTGCACATGTTTAACAAGAAAATAGTTTAGACTGATTATATGCTGATTTAATTGCTTCAACTAGGATGTACACCACTCTGTGTGTGTGTGTAGAGAAAAAGATAGGACCACATTATAATAGGGGTGTTTTCAGGGGGAAATTGAAAGTGATACAAGACAAAGCCTGATCCATATAAGGATAAGAGTTAGCATGACCACACACATAAATTTAATCTAAGATCTACAAGAAGGACAGCAATAGTTTTTATGATTGAGCTGCATGAAAAAACAACAAAAAACGGTTACTATTGACAAAAGAAGCTACAAAAAGGTTTTACCTCAACCATCTTACCTCATTTCTAACCAATAAATTTTGGTCAATAAATGCCATAATATGCTTAATATTTTCACTGTAAAGTTATTTAACAAACAAGACATGAAAGAAAGGAAGCACAAATAGAGCTGTAAAAATGAGTAAGAACCAGAATTTGAGTGTAAGCAGAAGTCTAACAAAAAACAATAACTGTCCAGTAACTAAAGTAATTATTTGATGGGGATCCTATATGGGTACCCCTCTCATGTTTCAAACCTGATAAATCAAATTGAACCTCACTTACAATTTGATCAGAAACATGTCCCATAAAAAAGATGGTGACAAGAACAAACAGCTATGCCAAGATCACAATGGCAAAAAAAAATTCAAAAATTAATAAAAACTATCATTAAGCATACTAATGATGGTGCATCACACCGAAGATGCACTATTGAACTACTGGACCCAATCTTCCTGAGTATATCCCGCAATCTGATTTTACACCTCAATCAAACTCCAAGAAAGGAACCTAGCCTTGAAGAAAAGAAAAAAAAAGAGGACAAACAAAAACCCAAACCTTACACAAAAACCCTTGTAACTGATTTAGCTTATGTATACTTCCAATGAAAGAACACCGTTAGCTATATATTATGGATTTCCTTATGAGCTGATATCTCTTAAGTGATGGAGATGTATGACTTCACAATACCTTGTTTTCTTTTACCTTGATCTCTACTGCTACCATAACATATCCAACTAACATATCTCCTAAGCAGCAATTCCTGAAGCAAGTAGAGATGCAACAAAACATGAGTTTACAATGGAGTTATATCAGAACTGCTAAAAAATGTAACGGAAATACTTTAATCTGAAGCATTTTGCAAAATTAATATGTTACAAGAGTATAATCGACAGAAAAAAGTTCATTTTCAATAATGATTAGATGAGTGTAATCTACATCTACATTTCAATATACTTTGAAACTCTCAAATCCTTATTTTTGTTAAGAAAATAATTAAACATAACCAATGAAAGAGAGTAATCCATGTCTACATCTCTAGCATCTTGCAAGCTAATATAACTTGACACGAAACATCAAACAACCAAACAAGCCTTCGTATTCATTTAGACTGTACTAAGAATTTACGCAGATGACATCAGGAAGTCAGGAAAAGAGATGCGATCCTAGGGTGTTTGGGGTAATTAAAGAAGAGATCAGCAATGCTTCCAGGTTATCTTTATCTATATCAAAGCTGCTAACATGATGATCATAAGCTTAAAGAGAAATGTAACAGCATGTTAGACAATAAACAGATTTAGTTTTCAAGTTCCTTCAGAAAAATTAATATTCTGAAACAAAAAGTTATAATCACATAATCAGTTTTTTGAAAAATTGGAAATGAACATCAGGAAGACAAATAAAACATGATAGAATTTCTTCTGGAGACAAGAATGTAGCCAAAGATCTCACCTCTATTAGCCTGTCTACTTGTTACATTGTAGTTTCCAATAAAACCCTCAGAACTCTTAACCGGATCATCTGAAGCTATACCACCAAGACCATAAGCAAATGAAGCAGAAGCATCTATATCAGAAGCAGTAGACCGCCAAGTTGAGTCACTGTAAACTGAACCACTGCGGTACAAGTCCCCATAGGATCCTTCATAACCACCAGTTGGTGCAGTAAACGTTGCAGATTGATTCACACCTGTGCTGCTGTTCCTTCCATACCCTCCACTTCCTAATCCAAGGCTGTTATCACCACCTTCATAAGCATTACCCCATGTACTATACCCAGAAGCAGCCCCTCCACCCTGAGCTGGAACAGATTGACCCCAATTTGCGCCACTGTTTCCAATTGAAACACCAAATGGCCCACTTCCAGATCCTAAGTAAGCACCAGGGCTGACAGGATTATTGCCAGCAGTATTCAGGCTCCCATTTCCCCAAAGATTCCGAGAAGTTGAGTTCATAAGTGAATCGCTTCTCCCATTGCCTGCATTATAGCCAATAGGAGTGTTATATCTGCTTGAGTTGCCATTGTAGAAAGGATTAATCCGACCATATCCTAGACTGCTACCATAATTTGAAGTCCCTCCGAAGCTTGGGCTCAATCCTGAATCCAAATTAACTCCCATTCCGTAACCACTAGAGCCAAAGTGGGTAAAGCCACTTCTACTGCTAGTAAGTGGACTAAACCTACCATCCATCCTGACTCCATAACCTCCAACAGGATTCATATTGAAACCTTGAGCATAACTATTTAGGAAGTTACTGGTCCTATTCAAACCATAGTTATATCCAATCAATGGGCTTCGGGTAGGTCCAGGAGAGAGCTCTTTAGGAACTGCCCTCTTGACCTCAACCATCTTTCCATTGAGTTCATGAAATGTTTTGTAAAGAACTCTGTCCACAGCTTCTTCCAAATCATATGTGATGAAGCCAAAACCTCTTGGCCTCTGAGTGTTGTGATCATACATTACCACGACATCGGTAATTGTACCAAACTGATCAAAATACTTCTTAAAATCACTTTCTGTAATTGTTGATGGTAAACCTCCAACAAAAATCTTTTTGGTGCGTCCAGGACCGGGAGATCCAGGGATGCCGACAGACTGTTGTCTATTTATAGTTTGCTGATCATCCCTAGGAACAGCTTTCTTAGCTTCAACCTGAAAATTGGGTGCACAACACAATACACATGGATCATTTTCAAGTTCCTATCCTATAAGCCTAAAAAGTTCAAGCTTCATACAATGCAGCCATAAAAATCCAAGGACCAAGTTGCTAAAGTTCACCACAAGGGATCCAAAAATGAACATGATTCATATCACAGTAACATACTAGAAAATTGAAAAGTAGGGACATAATGATCTCTATCAGAAACATAAATTTAGCTAGGTGCCATTACTACCTAGTAAAATAATCATGTGTTGACATAATGCATAGTACATCAAAATTGAAAAACTCACTGTGCGGCCATCAATTATGTGCTTATCCATAATGACTCTTTCAGCAACACCAGGATCAGCAAAAACAACAAAACCAAAGCCACGAGCACGGCCCGTGGCACGATCTCTCATGATCACAGCCTCTATCACCTCTCCGTATTTCCCAAAATAATCTTTGAGACGTTCCTCATCAGTGTCCCAGGAAATTCCCCCAATGAAGAGCTTGCCAAGATCCGATTCCATCTGTCATGTCACCAACCATGCAAAGCTATCCATCAATACCTCATTCCATTCAACAAATTCAAACAAGCCACTCATGTTGCATCAAAAATTCTCTTGCCAAACCAAAACCAAAGGCTTAAAAAACATAAACTTTTTCAATACACACAATCTAGATTATCCATTGATGGCCAAGTTCAAGTGCCAGGACCAATTCAAATGCAGAGTTCATTGAATAATGCATAATTGAGCTCAATCTCCAGAAAAAGATTCAATTTTTCATGAGCAAGAACAAAGCAAAACGATCAAAAATGCAGATTAGATGAATCTGTGAAGAAGGGTCACCTTATACTGTTGAAACTCGGACAGAACCCAGTTGGTACTTCAATCAGATACAAAGTGGGTTTTGCCAAATTCGATCTAAGAGAATCGGATCTTTGGAGCATCAATCAAAAACTGAACCAAAATATGTAATCCAGCAAAGACACAAAGCAACAAGAAAGATTTATATATATAACTTTTTTTAAAAATTTAAAATTTAAATATTTTTAATTGTTTTTTTTTTTCTTCTGGGATCAGAGAAGAATTCGAGAGAAGCTTGGGAGATCAAAAGAAAAGGGGAACACCCCAGATGAAAAATTGAGCATTAAAGGGTGAATGGTTGGTGATGGAAAGAAAAAGAGAAAACAAAATGATAAAAATAATGGGTGAGAGAGGAGGCTTATGTGAAAATTTGAATGGCAGGGAAAACTGAGAATGCGAATGAAAAAAACAGAGGATGTGGTGTCATCCTCTCTCTGCTTTTTTATCTTGTTTGTTGCTTCCACTGCCCTTAATTAAAATGAAAAAAGAAATGGAATTTGAAGCAAAAACACAATAGACAATAATTTATATATAAATAGAAGATAGAAAGATTAGATGGATAGAGAGAGACAGACACACTGCAAATCCTCTGGTGCAAGAATATTTAGAGGAGCCAACACATGACAACAGATCATGGTGTTTTTATTTTATTAAAATTAAAAAATACATAAATGGAAGATGCAAATCACATATTTGTTTTTACTTTCCCCCCCTTAAAAATATATAATAGTGAGTCTTATTATGATTATAGAGTGGAGTTGTTGAATCAAGTGTTTATTCTAATTATTATTGGAATACAGTGTTTTAAATGGATGTCCTAGTGATTTTTTTAGTGTATTATTATGTGTATTTTTAAATAAGGTAAATATAGAAAAAATATTATTTGAATTAATCAAATATTATTTTTATGATTAAAATGTAAGATATATGTTCTATCACTGGAACTGTTATTTTGAAATTTTTATATAATTAATTTAAATAATGGGAAACTATTGTTGATTTTGCAAAAGTCTTATTGTGTTTAATGTTGATAGAAAAAATTTAGGAGTTGATTAAATACTTAGGGAAGGTTTCAATCTCATTTAATTGAATGATTAATAAAAGAAGAGCTATAAAAAAATATTAAAGAAGAAATATTTATTTGACATGTGTGAAAAATGAAAAAAAATGTATAAAAAGTAGGTAGAGAAATTGGCTTGTTTTAAAAACATAGAATTCAAATTTATAAAAAAAATTAATTTGTTGGTAAAGAGTAAATAAAATGTAATTGAATTTGTTTAGATTTTTAAATGTCCTCAATGGTATAATACTAACTCTGATTTTAAATATAAATAAATTTTAGTGTCATTTTTTAGTCTTATAATTTAAGTAAAACTATATATTTAATATCGTTAAATATTTTTTACCAAATATACCATTTTTGTGTATATTTTTAATATCATTAATATTTTATGTAATAAATGATATAAAGGGTATGTAAGGAAACTACATTAAATATTTAATAATATTAATGTAAAAATTACTTATAATCATTATTTTTAATATGTTGTGTGAATATTTACTTTTATTTATAATGTTAATAAAAATTTTGGAAAAACATTGACTCCAATGTGCATATTGGTAAAAAATAAAAGAATTATAACTTATTAATTCTTTTGGATATTGTTCGATTGGAAATAGTAAATGCCATAAGAAAAACATATAATTTTTTCACTTTTGGAGGATCATCACTGGCTGGTTTTAACTTTTAAGCATTGAGTATAGTTATCCGAAAAAATAAAAACGTGTTAAATTTAATTAAGATCGTATTTTTCATCTTTAAAAGTTGCATTCAAATTTAATTAACTAATTAATTACATACCTAAAATGCAATTACTTCAAAATTTCCCCTACTCTCAATTTAATATCCTTAATTAATGTTATGCAAATATAAACGTCTTCTGATTTTGCTCTTACAATCAAAACAGAATATGAGAATTTCATCATAGAATTTCAATTTACAGGAGTAACAAACGTTTCATATTCTTAAATATAATTAAGGGTGGCAATAAGGAGTTATATGAGTTGGGTCAGGTCCGGTCAAAAGCCCATTTAAACCATTTAATATGGATCAGGTCGGATCGGACCAAAAAAGAAAACAGACTCGAATATTGGCCCGACCTATATTTTATGTGACTCCTGAGGTAGTCTTTTTTTTGTCTTATGTATGTCATTGTTTTATTCTAAATTTATATTAATTTTAAGCCTTTTCTGTTTTTAAAATTTAGATATATAAATCAGATTTCACTTTTTTAAAAAGTAATTTTTTATAACCAACTCAATTTATTTTATTAAAAGTTTAAGTAAATTATATTTGTATTAATAGAAATAAAATTTTATTATGTATATTTAATAATATTGTGTTATTATAAATTATATTTGCCTTTAATATATAATATATTAATATAAAAAAATTTATTAGTAGCCCGACGGTCTAATCTAGCTTGGCTTGTCAGGACCTATTTTTTGACGGGTTAAAACGGGCCGAACTTATTTAAAAAAAATGGGTTTGAATTCTTGACCCGACCCACTTATTTTTAACGAGTTAAACAGATTAACCTGCAGACCAAACCCAAATTGCTATCCCTAAATATAACAAAGTAATTAATTCAAATATTGCATTATTGTGGGAATAGATGGAGCATCAACTTAGTACTAGTTTGTTTATTTTTAAAGTTTGAATGAAAGTTTTGATGGGGGAACAACTGAAAGTGCAATACAATCCGAATAGTAATTCATATAAACAAAGGAAAAAAAAAACCAATAACCATTAACAAATGCCTTATAACTATTGTGACAATACAGTAACATCCAATAAACATCACACATGCACCCAATTTTTTTTCCAACCACCACCACAAGAAAATTCAGCTTCAACACCATCATGGAACATTTAGCTCCATGCTTCCAAATTCCAATATCTAATGCTATGTTAACATTGAGTTAATATAAGTTGACATGTGAAGAAACCAAAATGTGGAAAGACTAGTTAGCAACATTTCTATTATATTTAATTTTAAAATCAAATCGATTATTAAACTGATAAAAATACAATTTAAACAAGTCATAATAAACATATGATTGACAATTCAATTCAAACTAATAACTTAACCGATTCTCGATTCAATCCGCTGTAGTCCGGACCGGTTTATAACCTAACAATGTTGGTTCCTTATTTAGAGGACGTTTGGGATGGAAAAAGCAACGGAGGTTTCTCCGTTAAATTGAAGCAAGTTTTTGATCCTACGGGTCAACGGAGTTTTGATTGTCTCGAACGGCGTAAAGAATTAATATCAACCTTTAAATTTTTCACTTCAACTCAACTCCGTTTTCCCAACTGCAAACCAAACACCCTCTTAGACATCTTGAAAGCTACTCCAACATGCCTATGTACGAGTCATGATATTTTGAAGCATAACATAGAATAACCTCTTACCTTGGGTATTTTCCTATAATCATTGCTATTGACCTTAAGTTCTAAATTTTTTTTAAGGAGAGGGAAGACATTGGTCTTAAATTAAAGCATGTTTGGGTGGAGATAAATTTTTAAAAATGATTAATTTTATTTTTATAAAAATTAATGTGCTTAATCTCGGATTAATACAAACCAGAAGACTAATTTTCTCGGTTTCAAGCCCGTTAACACATTAACACATTTACGCAAGGACAATAATAACATATACGCGTTGACCAAAGAAAAAAAAGGTGAAAATAAAACACACATTAAAGCTGTGAATCAATTATCAACGTGTTGACCAAAAAGGGAAAAGAAAAATTGGTGAATTAACTTATAAACACTGCGAAGAGTAACAAATATATAGGAGAGGGAGAAACCCAAATTTGACCTCAAGATTTGGAAGATTTTAAGGGTGGGTACCTAATTCCATCAAGTAGTTTTCGTAAAGCTTTCTCTTCGAAACTACCTTCAAATTTCAACAATTTAGTTAGCAAGTTATTTTTCAATGGTTTGGAATTTTTTTAATCCATATGTTATATATTATCACTCATGTTTTTAGAACCGGACCGGTCATTGAACAGTAGTTAAATCGGTAGTATTAAAAAATTAATCTAAACTGGACATAAACCGGTTCACAGATTAACAGGTCAAACCAGTTTAGTTTTGATAACAATGATTATTACTATTAATATAAAATATAACTGACAAAATATGCGAGTATGTTAATTGGATCGAGTAAAAAAATTGTATTAATTCAAGCTTTAATTTAGAGTATTTAAATCCATTTCTTTTACTGATAGGTTAGGTTGACCTTATTAATTTGGGTATTTTACAAACAACCCTGGTAATTTTATAAGAAAAAAAAAGGTCATTTGACTTGTGGTGGATATAGACTTTTTATAGCCGAACTAAAAAAATTCAACTAATTTGAACTTTGATTTTAGATATTTAAATATGTATTTTACGTATAGACTCCTCTACACATTTTGTCATGTATACACTTCTCCTACAAATAATCCACCTTAAAATTAAGAGAAATGATACATATGATACAAAACGAAATAAATAAAGTCCATATTGGGGCATAATGTTAAAAGATAACTTTTACCATTGGTAATAAAATTCTCTTATAATGATAAAAAAATCTATTACCTAAATCTTAATCCAACTTAAGACCTAAGTTAAATAAAATAACAATCTTTAATTGATCTATGTATTTATATTTGATCAATAATATAATCTTACTTGACCTCGTCACATTTCATACACATTTTTTATATGAAACTGAAGAAATCTTTTATTTTTCTAAAACAAATATTGCTATACATTTTTACACTATAATTTTCATTTACTTTTGTTTTGAACGAGGAAATACAATTAGAAATGTAAATGGATTGCATATGAGAAACTTGTTAATTACTAATTTGTAATTATTTATTTTTGTAAGCGTTAATCAAGTTCTTGATTTGTCTTAACAATCGATTTACCTAACCTTTTTTTTTAAAAAAAAGTTTATTCCTAAGTAATACATTAGATTTTAGGCATCAAACACTTAATCTTTTGTCAACTTGATCCTTAAAATAACAATAACATACAACACTTTAGGGAGCAAGTTGGTATTAATTATAGACGAGTGGAGAATGTAAGCCTTCGATATTAAAGATATATACATATGTATCTTTGTGTGGAGCATGAAAGTCAGTAATTTGAGCCTGGAGAATCCCATGTTTCAGGTATGATTTTGTGAAGTGAACAACATTCATCACGGTTGGATCCATTAGAAGAACACTTTGAGGCAAAATGTTCTTGATGTTGTTCATGTTCATCCATAACTTCTTCAATCTTGTCCAAAATCTCTTCCATGGTTGGCCTATTTTCTTGGAAATGTGACACACACAAGAGGGCTATATTGAGCAGAGGAAATGCCCATTGATGTTCATTTTCCCTTACCTCTTTGTCAAACACTTCCCCTGTCCATTCCTCCTTCACCATGGACCTAACCCATCTTACAAGGTCTATTCTACTTACATCTATGCTTTTTCCTGTTAGAAGTTCCAAGAGAATCACTCCAAAGCTGTACACATCGCCCTTTTCTGATAAGCTCTTCTCTGGAGCTGTGTGTCCTTGAGAGGAGAAGAGTAAACCTTTATTTGGGTCTATGAATTTTGATAAACCATGCTCACTTATTAGTGGTTCATTGTTGTCATTAAGAATAATGTTTGATGGCTTCAAATTTCCATGAGGAATCACCTCCTTTCCTTCTAACTTTCTATATATGAAGGCCAAACCCCTTGCAATCCCACATACTATGTTGAGACGTAGTTTCCATGGGAAATTTTTTCTACCTGCTATGTAATCTGCATTAAAAAAATAAATATAAACACCTTTTTGTTAATATCATCACTGTTTGTATTAAGAGCCATGTTAACAAATTTAAATCACCCCAATCATCATCCCTTTTCTTTATCTCCCCAATAACATCATGACACATGTAATATCTCCATTCAAAGAAAAATTATGTTTTCTATTAACCTAAAGAATAAATCTTTATCATCCTACAATATTCTCATACATATTCTTCTATTTACTAATTAAAAAATAGAATTAAATATTGTAAATTCTTATGTTCACAGGATGATGCATTTATTAATATAAACTTTATAAAGCAACAGTAAGAGAATCTATAAGAGGGTACATTAATCTAAACCTAAATCATACATGTGTTTTAAAATGAGACTATTGTCATTTGCAAATGTGAAGTTTCAGCAAGTATAGTGCAAATGATCAAGGAAGAAATATACATACACATGCAATACATGTTTGGGAAAACATGGAGAAGGTTGTGTTAGTGAGATGTAGCAAGCAACTAAAAAAAATAAAAAATCTTAACTTACCTTTTAAAAGATTAAGCAGACTTCCATTGCTTTGATATTTGTAGATGATGAGTTTTTCTTCATTGGTACAACGGTGACCAACAACGGGGAGGATATTTTGATGCTTCAGCTTACTTATCTTCCTTAATGTTTCTCTAAATTCCTCAGAAGACACCTGTAAATTCTTTAATCTTTTGACAGCATAGTGAACATTATTTTCAAGTATTACCTTGTATAGACTACTGCAAAAGCCTTCACTTCTCAAATCAGCAGTGGCTCTGAGAAGGTCATCCATTGTGAACCTTTCATGATCTTCAACAAAGAGCACAAGTTCTGAATCTCCTTCATTCAACTTCACCTCTTGAACCTCATGATGACTTGTAGCCCTTTTAACTGGAGGAGACACATGCTTTTGGTCTTTCACTACCTCTATCTCCCCCTTTAACATTGTTGTCTTCTTGAATATATAGTAAAAGGATGAGAAAACCAATCCAATACCCAAAACTATGGCCACCAAGGTTTCATCTTGAGAGTTCCATGGTTTCTTTTCATTGACAGATGTGTCCTTACTTGAAGGACTCGACCCTGGTTGTTGTATTGTATTTGTATCACTTTCCTTTAGCCATTGTCTGGTAATATTTCCTTCTAACTTTCTTGGAGTAGTTACATGGTAAGCAAGGAGGTGCCTATATTCTTGTTTACTGGGGATAATGCCAGAAAAGTTGTTATTGGAGATGTCCAAGTTCCTAAGATGTTTTAGTTTTGTTAAGGCCTTTGGCAACCTTCCACTTAATTGGTTGCTTGTAACATTTAAATGTGTCAACCTTGTACAATGCAAAATTGAGTGTGGAATAGTTCCTCTGATGTTATTCTTAGCTAAGCTAACTATTCTTAGATTTTGGAGCCTGCATAGTGAATCTGCATCTAGTATGCCACTAAGGTTTAAGTTTTCGAGCCTTATTTGTACAACATTGGTACCATTTAAGTTGCATCTTACACCATTTAACTTGACCAAGCAAGGATGTGATTGTGGCCCAATCCAGGTAATGTTCAGAACATTTTTGGGGTCAATAGCCCTAAGAAAATTGAAGAAAGGCTCTGATTCTGATAATAACTCACCTCTTGTACAAACTATGATAAGGAAAAGGACAGAAAGGAAAACCAACCTTAAAAACATTGCAAAGTCTCTTGTGTTCTGCATATTTTTTGGCCACCCTTACTTTACTGTCTCCTATGTTGTTAGGGGTTCCTTGAATGGGTCATGCTAATGTTGCATGCTTCCTCTTTATTTATGCATTAGAATAAGGACATGTATCTTCTTAGATCTTTTCATCAAGAACTTGTAACACTCGGTATAATTGATATTTTCGATGTCTCCATGTAATATAAAAAATACTTGTTTTAAAATTGGTAAATGATATGTATATTGAGTTTTTATTTATTAGAATAATAGTTTATTGATATCACGATTCAAACCTTAAGTGTAACACTTTATGTCTATATCTACGTAAAACGTTAACTGTCAAGACATATATATATATTCAGATTAATAACATAATTAACATATATAGAGGTATAAATATGACATTGTGATAAGCATCAATCACAAAAGCTTACAGTAGGAAGAGTGTAGAGTAAACAGGAAGGAATAATAAATCATAGATATCATAGAGAAAGGTTCTTATCAATGCCATATAATAAACTACTTATTCCAAAAACTTATTTTATTTGGTGTGCATACAGAAATAATTTTACATCTACCAAGAACATATTAAAAGTAACAGATAGTAAAAGAAAAATCATGTTCAAAGCTGTTATATGGATGTGATATGGCAGCAGCAAAACGTTGATATAATTCTTTCACAGATAAGAAAGAACAATTATTTAATTATATTGTATGTGATATTGAAGCCTGCAACGTGTTATGGGGATATGCTTCGATCCATTTTAGGTGTGCCGGCCAGGATTTGTAAATGTAAAACTAAAAAAAATATTGCAAATGTTCATAGACATTATGAGTGTCTTCATACCTTGCTAATATTATTTATTTATTTTCTTTGGTTAACAAATATCTATTTTCTGATAACTATATAATAAAGAATTAATCCGAATAGAGTAGAATTGATTCATTATAACTAGTTAATTATCGAAAGTTCAATCTTTATTTTGCGGATCAAGCAGTTTTATAACTTTAGACTAACTGTTTCATCTATTAAAATATCTATACGTCATGATCAAATAATTTTATCTAAATTTTAAAATAACATATTAATGTAAGTATCAAAAATAAATCTTATATCCAGTTAGTTTAGAATTTAATTTGTAGTTATAATTTCACATATTCAAACTACTCCAATGTGAAGATGTTAGTGACTACTTTATAAGTGTTCATCAATGTGAAAATCATATTAATAAGTGATGTAAGTATGTTATAAATGTTGGGCAAGTCTTATAAATTGTTAAATATTATTTGAGTTTGGATATCTCTTTTACTGTATTATATTTGCTTTGGTGGGAAAAGAACCATTTTATCTATTGCAAGTAAGGATAATGAAATAAAATAACATTATTAAAAAGATAATTTTACCCATTTTTAGGTGATCCCAATGTAAAAGTTAATTGACAAATCAATTCGAATCTTTTCTGATAATTTTTTATATAAGGATTTATAAATCAAATCAAATCAACATGAATGAAGATGTGGAATTAAACAGTGTAACTTTTCATATTTGTCATAGCCTGAAATGTTTACATTGGAAATGGTAATCTTTTTATTAATATCTTGTCAATTATTTGAAAATGATAATATTTTTATTAATATATTGGCAATTATTTGAAAATAGTAATCTTTTTATTAATATATTGACAAATAATTGTCACCCACGTGGTTAAATATATATAGAAGAAAAAAAGACTGTTAACATATTTTGTAGCATTAGCATATATCATCCCATGAATTGTGAATATGTCATATGTTGTATGTGAGTGGTTATTGCCACTTCTAATGGTTTATTGGCACTCCCTTTTAAACATTTTAATATTTATTTTTTAAAAATATCTTTAAGTAAAAGTTTGGTTTGATTTCTGGTATATTGTTTACCTTAAAATAAAATGACTTCATTTGTAATTTATTTTTTACATTGATTTTAAGATAACTTGTCTTTTTTCCATGACATATGATATTAACATAAAAATGTTTTCATTTTTGCATTGCTTGCTTATTGTCAATCTTAAATTTTCTATTATAGAGTGCTTCGCAATTACCACTGTATAGAATTATATAGACTTTTGAGATCAATGCTACTAATTTGTTATGGACTTTTGAGACTAAAAGGATTGAATTTATGCATTTAACTTTCAAAATTATGGGTAATTATTTTAATTATGATATGACTTTCTTGTTATAAAATTTGTTATTTTCATCTTCGATATATATGTATATAAAATATGATATCATAAAGTTACTTAAAAAGTTTTATTTTGTAACTTATTAAAGAAGATAATCACATCACGCTACACAGTTCACTTATTAAAAAAAATAATTATATTGTACACTAGTTAAAAAAGACAATTGCAATTCAAATACATAACTTTTTTTTTCTTTAGAAAATGTTTAGGACATACTATGTCATGTACTACCTCCGGTTCCAAATATAAGCAAAAATACCTAATTTCACACATATTAAGAATAGTAGTTGGAGATAGTTATTTACATTAATGTTACCACTTATTTGATTTAATTTTCTAAAATACCCTTAGTATTATTTATTACATGAAGAATTAGTGGCCTTGGAAATATTTGTAATGAGAACATATTTGGTAAACAAGCATTTAATGACATTGGGAAAGTCTAATTTTGCTTATATTAAGGGACTAAAAAATTCCACTAAAATTTACTTATATTTAGAACCGAAGGTAGTATTAAATAGAGTGATAATATATAATGAATAAAACTAAACTTTTAATTAAGGAGAAAAGAAATGTTAGCATAACCAAAAGGGAGGATAATAAACAACTATGAGTGGTAATTGACTTTCCACCCCTGCAACAAATCTTTATGGTAAAAATTTTTAAGTAATATTTGCCACTAATGGAGATTTTGAAAGTACAATGTTTGGATTTGCCCCCTTAAAATAAAAGAATATTGAGAAGCATGATTAAGAAAACTTTTAAAGGCAATGTCAAAATCCTCCAATGCTTTAAGGGAAAAAAAGGGGTGGTATACCCAACGAATGGGTCACTTCAATTATTTCCCAACAAAAATGAGTGGGGTTTCACATTTCACACCCACTTCTCTTCATCATGAAGATTAGCTTTTACTTCAATTTTTTAAATATGAACAACTCATTTTGTTTGTTGTATGTAGCCTGGCCTTCAAACATATATCATGTTCCTCATTTTGTCAAACCCTTGACCTCAAATCAAATCATAAAACCCTTTACACCTCCACATTGCTTTTCATTGCTTCAATAACTAAGCTGGAATGAAAGAGAAGGCGCACTACATACCCTTTTCATATTCTAACATTTAGTTTTCTCATAAAAGTCAAAATAAGTTTAGAAAAAGTAAGTTTAAAATTATGCGACTAAACCTTGTTCTCATTGAGTTTGGAGAAATGTAACAACCCTCCTTGTAATGCCCTGACCATTCTTTTAGGATTGATATTCTTTCTACAGAAAAACATTTCTCAACTGTATGGTCTCCGTACTTATACAATCAGAGTCTTTTCTTGTCCGTGTCTATACACCGATAATCACTTTGCACCCTCAACAGTGACAGGGATGTCACACAAAAAACCTACAAATTTCATATGTTACTATATTTTTATTTTTTATTAATTTTGATAATTTATATTTAATATAAATTATATATTTAATCAAAGTAATATTTAAAAATAGATATTAAAAATCTAAAAATAATAAGCTTAATAACTATATCATATTTTTAAAAAATATGTTAATTTATTATTATTATATAACTAATATTATAATTAAAATTACTTAATTTTTATAATGGAATAAGTTTAAAGATAGACACTTGAATTTCCTAAATCAGCCCATCTTCCCATCAAAGCCAAGTTGGAAACGAGATTGAATTTCCTTTAAAGTCGATCAAAACAAATTTTTCTGTCAAATTCAGATAAGTGCAAGTCAATATTTAGAGACAGTAGATTGGAGTTTAGTTACTTCAAAATTCTAACGTAATTTTTTTTTTCTTTTCAATGGAAATTTTATCTTACATTCATTAAGAGATATCCTTTGGTTTGGTAAGAATCATGAACTTTTAAAATGTGATGATTGCTCAATTTCAAAATAAAATTTCCTTTCTTATATTACATCAGAGACTTTAGTTTTTAGTCCAAGATGTTGTATTAACATTCCATCAACAACATCATCATCAAGCATCTCTCTTGACTGATGATTATATTCAACATGACTTTTGAAACATTTATTGTCAAATCATCGATGGATATTTTTGGTTTACAACTAGCCTAGAAATTTTCCCTATTTACAGAATCACACCATCCCCAATCAAGACCTCCCTTGGCTGCTCTATCTTTACCTACCATATTCAACCCTTATCCAATTTCACAGCCTGCAGGGAAAAATAAAAACAATCACAGTATCTAACCTGCCCCCAAATTGACATATAACCTAAAGTATATGAATCAAATGAAAAAAACAACACATCAACATATTATATCACAGTAAAGACAACTTTAGTATGAACAAGTAGAGTCATCATTTTCGTCATCGTCATCATCATCAACAATCTCATCAAAAAAAGGATCTTTGAGAAGCTCAGCAGCAGAAGGTCTAGCCCTTGGCTGAGCAAGGCACCTCTCAATGAAGTCCTTCACCTCTTGATCTTTGACCTTGTTCAAGGCTGCAGGTCTAATTCCTGAGGACACCTTCTTGTATATCTTAGCAACATTGTCACATTCACTATAAGGAATCTCCAGTGTCACCATCTCCAACACACACATCCCAAATGAGTATATGTCCACTAACTCTGTGTAGACCTCATCATATAACTCTGGAGCCATAAATTCTGGTGTACCAAGAATTGAGTGTGCACAATGGTTCTTGTCCACAATTGCTGCCAAACCCAGGTCACCAATCTTAACCTGATAACCATGGGAAAAAAAAAACAATTTTACTAACAATAACAGCATAATTAAGATTAGACGTGAGTCTAAAATTTTTAATATTTGACTAAAACAAAGTTTATCACACAGCATGTTTTGATAGCTGATAAATACAGATGTTTGGTGAACAGTAATGCACATAGTGCTAATGCATCACTGATTTCTTGATGGAGTAGGTTATCAGTGCAAGGAACATTGCAATAAAAAAAAGGTTATAAAATTGTTATTCTTTAAACATTGCAAATTGATTACTTTTTACTTTTGCCTAGCTAACAGCAGACACCATGACTTGCTCAAGTTGGATACTTAGATTTCACTCGCAAGGTGTCAAGTAAAGGCAAGGTTTTTTTTATTGTTCTTTGTAGTTGATTTTCACCTTGCTAATCAAGCAAATATGTGAATGTGAAAACTAAAATCAAAAAATTGAACAAAATTTATACCTGGCCAATATTTCCATTGACAAACACATTGCTACAATTGAGATCTCTGTGGATGATGCAGGGCTCATGAGTATGCAAATAGTTCAACCCCTTCAGAATCTGCTTAGACCACTTCTTGAGTGCCTTGATGGAAACATGCCTATGCTTTTTCCTGTACTCCCTCAAATTGCCACTGGTACAGACCTCAGTGATGAAATTGAGTGTGTTTCGGTGCTCATCCCTCCACACACTGTAAAGGGCAATGATGTTTTTGTTGGTCAAACTTCTGAGCAACCTCACTTCAGAGTAAAGCCTATCCACCATGGCAGGGTCATCACAGAAGTTCCTCAGCTTCACTTGGTTCCATGCCACCTCTATCCCTTCTTCTTGATCAAATGCACGGTACACTTTCTTCACAGCACCACATCCAAGTAACTCACTGTACCTTCCATAACGCCCAGTTGGATCAGTCTCAACAAATGGCTCAGAATCTCTGTCACGTGCCTCAGGGATAACACTCGGCATCTATCACCACATCATGCAACAACAACAACAACATCAAAATCATATAAAAACAATATCAAATCACTATGAAAAAACTATTTAATCATGTTATGGACCTTTTTTCACTAATTTTTGTTATGGAAGGAAAAAAAACACAACCAACCCCATTAAAGTTCACAGATAAAGATCATGTTTTTCTTGTTTCTGTTTTCAGTATGAATCAAAAACAGTATCAGAAAATCAAAACTAGTACCAAAAAGCATACAACAACTCACACTTTCAATTTACCAAGCTAGCCTCCCTTGACTCACATAAAGATTAGGCTTTATAATGGAAAGTTTTCCAATGAATTTTTCTAAAAAAATCAATTCATAAAAAGAGAAAACAGAAAAAGAACAAGGTGGTGCATATATAATTATTCAGTGTGCAGATGAGAAGATGGTACAAAAATCTAAGAGACAATGTTGGAGTAAAACTGAAAAATGAATCAGGCTTCAATTTCGGTGGCTAATGTGTGACACATAATAAGAGAAGAAATGTAATGGATATAAGATTAAGATGATGAATTACCATGAAGAAAAGGGAAATTGAGGTTGTTCTTCTTCAACCTTAGAAGGAAGGAAGTGAAAGAATGAGACACAGAAAAAGGTGTACTCTTTGGTGGCTATATGTATATATATATATACAAAAAGTCAAGGAGCGCGTCTTCCGGGGCAATTTAATTATTTCCACATTATAATAATAATATCTCACCGGTTTTCTTTTATCTTTATCTTTATTTTTTTCAAATTTACCTTTATTTTTATCTTTTAATATTGTGGGGTAACTAGCTAAACTGATCAAGAAATATCAATATTGATAAATGATTACTTTCATTCCAAGGATTTTCTTTAAAAGGATATGTAACAAAAACAATATTAATGTCCCATAATTTTAAAAATATATAAATTCATTTTTTAGATGATATTTATCTTATTCTAAATTAGATTATTGTGTACAATAAATAAATGAAAATAAATTACTGTTATTAATGTTATAAAGAAAAAACCTTATTGATATAGTTAAATGTAGTATTATATTTGTGAATTTTTTCAAATTGCTTCTGAAATTACTATTTATGTTAATGAAGAAATCTATTTGATATTAAAAAAACATTTAATAAAGAAAGATATTTGTTGGGAAGAAATAATATTTACGCCTTATAAATTAAAAATGATTATACAAAAAGATAAGAGAAACCTAAAAATATCTTATTATAAAAGAGACAGAAGGAAGAAATATAATTTAATTTTATTAAATATTAAGTTATTTTAACCACAGATTTTTTTTTTGAGACAGTCCTATTTCAAACTTAGTTATAATTAAGGTTTATCATTTTTTTAGATAAATATGTTTATCGGAGACAAACCTAAATCTAAAACTTTTCCTCTAATCCGAGTCTCTTTAAATAAAAAAAGTTTATTTAATTACCTAGTAAAGATTATTTTGGAATAGGATGCATGATTGAATTAACTCAACATAATTAAAAATGTAATGTGATTTTCAAATTAGTAAGATAGATCAATGATTACATTGATTAGTGCTTAGGAATTGAATTTTGATTTTTAAGGTTAACCAAGTCATGGTTGAATTTTCGTTGTCAAGTGTGATGCAAACACGTTTAGTAGCAATTAATGTCATGTGTTTTCTAAGGAATGGGAATGCATCTATCTATTATTTTCTTTGAACAAAGTCAAATTCTGCCACCTACCTATTAATTAATCAATTAATTAGTGGTAAAAGCCTGGTTATACTTTAGACTCCTTTTTCTTTTTGTAGTATTTTTTTTTCTCTATGTAAAGATGCTTCTAGCTTTCCAGGTAATGGGGAAGAAAATACTATAATATAACAAAAAAAAAGAAAAAAAAGAAAAATATTGGGCTACTTTGATGTGATTTTGTGGTTGGAGAACCATATTCCATTGTTGTTGAGAGGAATCCAATAAAGGGAATTTTAAAAACTAAATAAAGTGATATCAATTTTTGTTATTTCTTTTTTATTTTAATTTTTCTTTTGAGATATCTGTAGATAAAAAATATATATTTTATTATGACTTTAGTTATCTGATAATAAATCTGTAAAAATAATAGACTATAGTTATACTCTCTTTTTTATGACCAATTTGGGTAGAACTAAACAAAAAAAAAACGTTATTTAATTAAGAATGTATCTTAGTAAGACACTATTCTCACCCTTTGTTTATATTTAACTATTCAAAGAGAAAAAAAACTTTGCAGGTTAGTAAATGTAATTAAGATTGTTAATTATTATAAAATAATTTATTATTTTTCTTTTCACTTATTTATTGCTCTTAGAATTTTTTTAATTTTAATATCAATAAAGGTAGGATTAGAAAAACATAAATTCATATTCTTTTAAAATTTTAAATAGACAATTAATACTCTTTTAAAATTTTAAGTGAACAATTAAATAGCAATAAAATTTTTATCTTTAGATGAATAGTTAAATAGAAATGAGGGGACTACGGCTTAAATTGCAATTGGAATGGCTAAAGCTGTGTTTAGTTCATAAATTTTTTAAGAAAAATAGAAAATTATTCTTAGAAAAATAAAAAATTGTTTATATACAAATTATTTAAAATTTTTTATAGAAAAATAGAAAACTGATTTTTTATTTTTTAAGAAAATCAAAAAACTCTTTTAAAAGGTTTTTTAAAAAAAGTAAAAAAAAATAGAAAATTGAGTTTTTACATAATTTTTACCAAACGCGACTGTAACATTTTCGTATCTCAATTGAGTTTTTCCAATTCAGGTTGGTTAGAGATGTTTTTTTAATCTGTTAATTAAATGAAATTTAACCAACTTCAAACGTCATACAACATTAATATTAATCATTAAATAATTTTATTTTTATAACTTTATTTTTATAAATATTTACTAAATAAACACCTAATAAACTTTCAAACTATTAAAAGTTATAAATTAACTTAAATCATTCAGCGGAGTGTTAACAAACACATCCAAAGTTGCTTATCAGCATAACTGTATCATGGTGTGTACCTTTATTTTAAAAAGATAAAGTACTAACGGCCCTAACGAAGGATACACAAGGGAAACCTTCCTTTTAAAAAGATACAATATGTGACTTCATAAACTATACAAAAACCCTCCCGCAAGGTTAATCTTATTGAATTTATTTGTTATTCGTACACTTATACTTTTATCAAATTAAAAATATGAAGAGTTTAATTTTATAATTAGGAGTGTTCACTTGTCACTTTCGTTTGGTGTTGGAAAAAATTCTAAATCAATTAAAAATAATTTGCTTGCTTGGTTTATATCTAGAAAAAAAAAAACAGCAAATCTAAACTAAACTAATTGGTCAAAGATTGTGTTAGTTCGGAATGAACTATTGGCTTGACAACATATGTACTTTTAAAAAAATCATTTAACAAATATGTAAGTAAATATAAATGTATCATAAAAAATATATTTCCTATATAACATAATTGGTTTGGTTTGAATATGTTACTTTCTAATTCAAACTGAACTGAATTGAATCATGCAGTAATAATTTGATTAAATCAAATGATATTTTTATCTCAAAACTAATCTTACCCCATAAGATTCATCATACGTAGATGTCTACGAATCCTTTGTAACATTTAGAATATTCTCCCATTTAGCCCCGTAAGTATGACATTTAACACATTATATTTCGTAGAAAGCTACCTTTGGTAACCATATGTATAAATAGACATCAAATATACTACCTCCGGTTCCAAATATAAGCAAATATACCTAACTTCACATATATTAAGAATAGTAGTTGGAGGTAGTTATTTACATTAATATTACCACATATTTGATTTAATTTTCTAAAATACCCTTAGTATCATTTATTACATAAAGAATTAGTGGCCTTGGAAATATATATAATGAGGATATATTTGGTAAACAAGCATTTAATGACATTGAGAAAGTCTAATTTTGCTTATATTAAGGGACCAAAAAATTCCACTAAAATTTGCTTATATTTGGAACTGGAGGTAGTACTATATAGTTGAAGTGTTTCAATTAGAGATGTCAAAATAGGTTAAGTTTGGTGAATTGGCTCGTCAACCCACTTAAACATATGGGGTGGATTAGAAAAATTTATCTTGTAACTGTACCAAATTTGATTCACCTATGTGTTTGAGTTGGAATTATATTCAAATTTTAGTAGTAGTGTTTGAGTTAAAATTATTAGTATAATTATATTCAAATATTTTATTTTAACAACATATTACTTTATGTTTTTGTTTTCTAATTTAATAAAGGTTTTCTTATTTGTTTTTTAAAAATAATAAATTAATTAATTTTTATTATTTTTAATTATTTAAATGAGTTAATCCATCAACCTGGTACTAAAAACGTTTTTTACGAATATTAAAAACATATTTTTAAAACTTGGTAAGTCAACCTATCATCAAACTGAAATGAGCCAAAAATTTTATTCCACATCCAATATAAGGCCAAACACATTTCACTCCATATTTAACAGGTTAAAAACAGGGTGAGGTAAATTGATCCGCATTAAAATCCCTAATTTCATAAGAAAAAACTTAATTAAAACACTTTTAGATAATTAAAGTTTTTTTAAGTAAACAAATCTAATCCAAACCAGAAACACGTAACATCCTATCCTAAGTCATTATATTATATAACATTTCGATTTGCATTTAAACAAATTTATATTTTTAGTTTTAAAAAAATACGAAATTATTAATTCTGTTGGTGGAGTGAGGAAAACAACGTATCGCATGGCTTGCATTTCATTCATCGCCAATAAAACAAATAAATAAACCCAATAATAATTGTTCTACAGCTTATGTTTGGGATCACGCTTTCTTTATCTTAAACCATGATTCATCAGTATAATTTTTCTTTACTGAAAATATGAAGGTAAAATGATTTGATTCAATCCCAAAAATGATTAATCTTTTATTTTTCGATTATGAAACATCTTTAGTTGAAAAAAATGATTTGATTAGATTAAAAAAAGGTAAGAATTGGATTTTTTTCAACTAATAAGCATATTATTCTCTGGTGATACTAATTAAAATCATGTGAAATCATTGCAACTTCTATACATTTCCCCTTGTTGTCTACTCATACCAATGTATTGGATAGAATATCTTGAAAAGAAACAAAACTAATTAATTGATTGCTTGCTTTACGACCCAAATTTTGTAAAAGGTTTCTCATGCAGAAGTTGTGGTGAAGAAGTTCACATGTATAGATATATTATATTAATATAGTTTATGTTGATGACTTTAATTTGCCACAATTCACGTTATGGTTTCTCTATGTGACAATAATAATGTGATTCTTTCTATTGGAAGTTGTCCTCTCTTATGGGGAAATGCTATTTTTGGTAGGAGTTATTAATTGAGTACCACACATCCATATATCTATCTCCAAAGCCATGATTCATGTACGTATCATTTAGTTACCAAAGAAAATGAGATTGAACCAAGTTGGTATCATCACTTTTTTCTTTCACCAGGAATACAACTTTGACAATTTTTTGTTTAAATTTATGAGAGAGAGAGAGGGGGAGGGGAAGGAAAAGGAGAAGAGGGTTTTAATTTCAAGGTTGAGGTAGATTAAAAAAAATCAATTTTGAAAGCCACATGAAAAAACTTAAGTTCTAATAAGAGACATCAACAATTAATGGTAGGGATTGGACAAAGCTACAGTTTATTTTAGATGAAGAATAAAAACCTAAGAGAATTTAGATAAAAACCAAATCCAAAATCTAGTAATAGATTGAGATTAAAAACTAATTTAAGCCTTCATAATATCTATATTAACAAATTCATTTTTTGGTAGTCAGATTATACTTTAGCTAACCCAAGGCTAAACTGTAACATCCCAATTTTTATGATTTTTAAAAAAATAATTTAATAAGGATTAATGAAGAAATTTTTGAATAAATTTCCGAGTGAAATGAATTGAATTCCGAGTGAAATGAGTATGATTCCGAGTGAAATAAAATAGAAGACTAATTCCAAGTGAAGTTAAGATGTTTCCGAGTGAAACATCATGAAGAGAATCATTTCTGAAGTTAAGTAACGCTATGTCCGAATGAGACACGTTTGAGTGAAGCAAATCCGAGAGGAAAGTTTCCGATTGAGTTGTTTCCGAGAAAAGTATTTATTCAAATAAGAGAAGCTTTGATTTAAAAAGGGTACTTCTCGGAAAGATATTTCTGATTGGTAAACTTCCGAGTGAAGTATATCCAAGTGGAGTGACGTTCCGAGTGAAGTGTCTCTAAGTGTGACATTTTTGAGTGAGACATTCCGAGTGAGTCTTTCCAGGAAGAGTGTTTCTGGATAAAGAGAGACTTCAACTTCGATTATGTTCTGAGTGAATAATTCCGAGGAGAATAAATAATCGAGTAATAAAACTCCATTTGATTCGTGCTCGGATTGGTCTTCAGATTCCGAGAGCTTGTGCTCAGATTCATCTTCAAGACTATCTTCAAATTCGAGTAATCCTTTCAATTGGAGTGATTTCCGAGAAAGGAATTGAACTTCAAGATTCCGAGTAATCCTTCAGTTGAGAGACTCCTGAATGACGAAAGAGTAAGACTCTGACTCGGAAAGAGATGCCCTGAATGCTGAAACCGAGTCGGAATAAGCTGAAACTGAATCGGAATATGTTGAAGCCGAGTCAGAATTAATAATTATTAAAGCTTTCCACGTCACACTGTTCTTCTACGTTCTAGCAAATTCCTTTTCAGATATTTTCTAAGTGTAGGACCCTCTTTAATGTGTTGTCCCCATTTCATTAAATATCTTAATCCTTTGTTATCATTAAAAGAGACGTGTGTCAGAATACTTCAATTCATTCACGTTTCTTCTGCATGCAATATATATAAATACTTCCATTGTTGGATTAATGTAAGAACTTTTGAAGTGGAAATCATCAACAATAATCCTTTCTTTCCAAACTTTACTGGAAACCAACGAACAAGAAGGAAGTTAAACTTTCCATTTCTTCTCTTTACGAAGAAAGCTTGAGACTGGAGTAGAAGTGCAATTCCAGTCGGAATTCTTGAGCAGCGACCAAGATAACATTAAAGAGGCTACTGGAACTCCTTATTCCAGGTAGGGGGAGCGTACATCTCAAATAAATGGTTTATGAATGAATTTGGGGTATTATTATTATATATGATATGTGTTAGAAATATTGTGTGAGACCCCGATTATATGACATTTTATGTTTCATATTTCCATTCATATTGATGTGTTGATTCTATATATGTATATGATGATGATGAGAATGGTTTCCATGAACTTTTCATGGGATATGTATATGATGATTATGTTGATGATTGGATCGGTTGATGGCATGAGATAATGTTGATATGTGATTGATTAATGATTGATATTTATTTGATATATCAATTGTATTCAGACGCACACAGGACTGCAGGGGGCCTGTGATGCCGGTCCAGTTGTGGACGGCCTGATGAAGGCATAGACCCCACAGACGCCTTTGAGTGAGACTCAAGGCCGGCCCGTAGCACTGAGTAGAGTACCGCTATCACTGGGAGTGATACTCGGTGTTACATTATAGGCGCAGAGCGGTTTGGTACCTGTAAAATGGCCGGATCAGCTGAGAGCTGAATTATGGCTCGAGCCAGTGTTGCAACACAAATTAAAAGACTTAATGGATCTATTTGATTGAGCATGTGCATACACTGATTATTGTGCCATTGAGAATAACATGGTGTTTTATGATGATGAGTATATATATATGTCTTGGTTTTTGTTATATGAATGATTTGTGATGATATTATGTGATCGGTTTTGTTTTACAAATATAGTTATTAATTGAACTTTTGATCCAATTCAATAACTGTTATTTGATATGTTATGTTCACCCTCTACAGTTGTTATTTTTACAGTAAATGTAGGGCCCAATATGAGAAGTCACTCAGCTGCTCGGAGTGTATTTTGGTAAAAGCCTTGGCCGGCTCCTGAGAATACCGAGTGTTTTATTTTTTTTATTGTAAACTTAAAAAAGCCGGTCGGCTTTTGTAAAAATTGATATTGTAATTATTTAATTCAAATTCTGTTTTGAAAATTTGAATTTATTGAAATATACTTTAAAAATTAAGGATGTTATATAAACCATTACTAAATGATAATTTGTTAAGTAAAAAAAACAAAAAATTAAAAAATTAAAAAATATGATATTTAGTTAACATTATCTCAAAACAATCATTAAGGATGGCCTATTACAGCCTTGGTCTGATTATTGTGAGTACAATTTCAACACTTTTGCCCTCAATTAAGATTAAGCTCAAAACTAGCTACGAGTACAATCAACCATATTATGTGTATGTTCCAAATTCATATTATGCCCCTAATTACCCTTCTCAGAGTTACCGAACCATAACATATTCTGCCACAACTTTTAATGACCCAAAATAAACTATGTATGATCTCAACTATGGCATGACTCAGCTTGTGATCTCTTATCCCAACTTGGAATTCATTGAGCCTGCATTTGATAACTATGAGATCCAACACCTTATGGTGGTGGATATATTGCTCAAACCTATGGCAAACCTTAGTCTCTTACAACCTTCAGATAAAATTTGCTATCCTCATTCTGGCTCAAGTTCAATTAGTGCTCTCTTTGATCCTGTTCGTTCAGGGGTACTAGTACCATTATTGCCTACTGTAAAAGAGGGAATTGATGAGAAATCAATTATACCTCAGAATGGAAGTACAGTCCAAAACAAGTGAAGAGAAGCCTCAAAGATAGTAGCAAAGATCAACCAAGGGAAGTGCAAGACAGCAACTATGATACTAGTGATCTAGAACCTGATGAAGGTGACCACAGGGAGGAAAATCACCATGAAGATGAAGACTATTCTGGGTCTGGTTATGAAGGTGATTTTGTTGATGGGTACAGTGGAGGACAGAGTGATGAGCAGGATAAGCCAGTGCCTCCTCAATATCCTAGCGGATATGGATTGGAAGCTGTGGACCTTTGGGAAAGCTTGTTCGAGTATTGTCCTTGTTTGGCACGTATGAAGAACATTGTTGTGAGCAAGTGATTGATTGAGGAAACTACAATTGCCATGAGAAAATGTGGAAAGGTATTGCGGATTATCTATTTGGTATTCATATCCATATGGTGGGAAGAGGGGAGATGGTAGTAGCTATGGAGGAGACATTGTCTATGGCTATGAAAGGCATTATCCAAGTCAAGCACAGTACAGATAGATTGATTACACTAATGAATCATGCTGACACATGAAAACAATTTGTTAAAAAATATAATAAAAAGAAGCCGAAAGTGTAAAACTTGTCTCTGTTGTAATAAATGTAAAATTTGGATGAAGATATGGAAAGAAGAAAATTTAAAGTTTGGTTTTCTGCCAGATTGGTTCCCTTTAGCAAAGCACTAGTTTATTTACATGTCTGGACTTTATAACCTTTACTTAATCTTCAGACAGATCAAAGGTAGAATAAAACATAAAGGGATTCCCTGGTTTAGCCTGTATAATAAAGTTTGTCACAGGTTTTCATTTCTGCTGCAAAAATGTAGCTAGCAGTAACAGCATGCCTAAATGTAAGTTTACTCATTGTATTTTATTCAGTATATTCTAAAGTCTAAAATTGATCAAATTTTGTACCATCTTTCCTTAAGGGTTAAAATAGCATTGTTATGAATAACATGCACACAGAGAAGGTAATGAAACTCCATGCGACATGCAACATAAACTAAAAACAAAACCATGGACCAGTGGTACGTGATTCAGGTATCAACAATTTCAAGACACATTTAGTAGCTAACATCCAAAAAGAGAAACAGCTAACACAATCCACTACCTCATGTAGAGGATTGATCGGAGGCAGCTGCCTCTTGTCTAGGCCTTCGGCGGTCGGGGGGAGGGCCATCTCTTCGTCTCTCATATCTTCTACTCTCATTCTTGGGTCCTCCACTACGCTGTTTTGGTTGATAGGTAGGGTACTTGCAAGGAATGATCTCCCCGTTAATGTATTTGTCACCTGTAATATAACCAGAGAACAAAAAGCATTTCAGTAACAAGATTACAAACCACACAACCAATTACTGTAGAAATCAAGAAGTAACCTCCATAATCTTTGTTCTTAACATCTATATAAGAGTCTGGCAGCACCCAAAGAACACCAGGCAAACCTACAAGCACAACAAAGAACCAAAATTCATCAAGCAGAAAAGTAACACAAAAGTTACCAAGATTCTTCAATCCAAAAAAAAAGTGAGAACCGAAACAGCATTACCCTTGAATTTCTCTGATGTTGCCTCATCAACAGTGCACTGAAATCCAGTGTAGGTAGTGGTGCTAAAAGCATACATGTTTTTCTTAGCTTCTTCCATGCTGACCACACACACAGAGACAAAAACATGAATACTAATTTGAAACATAGTAGTCTATTCCAAATAACAGAGTAAAAAATGGCATTGGGGTGTTCAGAACAAATCAACAATGCTATTTTACACTAATCGCGAACACATAAAAACACCCACACACATAGAGAGAGATAGAAAAAAAAAAGCTTTAAAACAGAGAAAAATAACTAAAAACACTCCAAATGCATAGTAGATAACTAGAAACTAATAGTATTATCCAAATCAACATATGGTCTGAAATGCATAAACTCATAATCAAAACATATAAAAACCACAATTCAAGCCTCGTCAGTCCCTAAGGCAGCAGTAAAACATAAGCTATGAGCTATCAACTAAGATTGAAAGATAGTTTTCGAATTGAAGTGAAGGTAAGAAAAAGAGAAGAACCTTCCCAAGACAGTGGCAAGAGTGTGGAGGTAAGTGTCAATCATTTGTTCACGAGTGGGTGCAGGGTCCTTGGGAAATTCCATAACAATCAACCAATGGTTGTAATCGCATCCAGGGAGCATAATGGTCTCCCGCTGTTCGCCGCTACTGCTCCTCTTGGCCGAGAAGTCTCCATCAACCGCCGCACAAAGCCGGGTAGGGTGTCGGGTTCGGGTAACGAAGCGAAGGTTGGGATGCGGGTTGAAGTTGGAGAGTGGGTGATAGGGTAAGGTTAGGGTTTTGGCGCATAAAGAAAACGTGAACGTTGTTGCCATTGGTCCACTGCAAAAATAAAGAAATGAATTTTGAACTGCAATCATTGTTGAAAGAAAAGGAAGAGTGAGGGAGAAGAAGAAGAAGAAGAAGAAAGTACCTGTGGTGTGGATAAGGGAATGAAGAGAAGGAAGCAAAGGGAGGGAGGGAACGTTTTTTCTATCGAGATGATTCAACTCTCTTGGATTTTTTAAGGGAAAACTTAATTTGGTAAGGTAAAGTTTTCCTGTCCATAATAATTGTCTTGCTCAAAACCCAAAAGGGTGTTGTAAAAAAACGTCCCAAAAAATCGTGATCAAATCAGAATTTAATTGTTTACCAAAAAAAAATCAGAGTTTAATTATAGTTGTAGTTGAACTAATAATATTAAAAAATTAATTTGGACCGATCATTCAACTGGTTCATGATTAACAATACTTAAATCTATTTATACATCTTTTAAAAAAGTGAAATTTATGTTCAAATATGACTTTATTCCTTAAATATAAAAGAATGCAATTATATCCTTAACTTTAAAAAATGTGTATTAGTTAGTTATGAACCGTTGAATCATTCTTAAACAAAATTAATATTTATTTACGGATTATGTTAAGTGACAAAATATATGAATATGCGGAATAAAACAATACCATTTTATGACCTTTTACTTAACTGTAAAAAAAAAATTGAATTGTTTTTTATAGGGGGTGTAGAAGTATGTTTACTGAACAATTCAAAATATACATAAAGTGTCAATCTGATACAAAGTATTGTGCATACAAATACAAATACGGAGTATCTTTGTATGATGAGGCGGAGTGCAATGTACTCTGTGGCGGTGTCACAGTCCGCCTGGAGGATTCTTCTTTGCCTTGACACAATTGGGGGTGGTACCTGCAATTATTCTCCGACGCTCAAGTCAGTATTTCAGAATACTCATAGACTTGGAAAGCAAATCTGAGAGAATTATGCAAGTAAGAGAGTGTAAGGTTCAGAATTGGGGATCCCCCATATACCTTTTTGTTGAGGTTTATATACCTGTCACTGGTGTTCAATTATTGGTAGGACCCATTCCCTGTTTTCAGGCATAATGCAAGGAAAGTTATGGGCCCCTGCGCCGTTTGCAAGCACCATCACTGTAGTGGGTGTTTCCACTTACTAGGAAAGCGTTAATGCTTTATTATTTTATTTGTTGTTCCCTTTTATGCGTGACAGCGTGATTCCCATTTTCAACCTCTCAAGACAGAGTCAATCTCGTGCCGGGGTTATAAGTATGGGCTCGCTACGCAGTATTGGGAAATTCAATATTCCGCCTGTAATAAGCCTTGGCGGAGTAACATACCTTGGCGGAGTTACGTGCCTTGGTGGAGTAACATGCCTTGGCAGAATTACGTGCCTTGGCGGTATTCACTCCGTATAGAAGTAATTATAATGTACTTGAAGCGTACTTCTCTTGTTCAAAATGCTGATCTGGCAAAGCATTAAAGCTATGCTCTTGGGGGCCGGTGTTGGGACCGGATCAAAAATCATCCTTACTGAGGTTATAAACCACCACTAAAATCACCCTTCTTCTCTCCTAGCCAACTTCCCCCAATTGTTTTTTTTTTGGAAGAAAACTTCCCCCTATTGTTAAGGATTTAAGGATTTATTTGGAGGAGTGTCAGAATATAAGTGTTGCTTTGTTTGTTTTTTGGACAATAAGTGTTGTTTTTTTTTGTTTGGTTTGGCCCTTGTTGAGCAACTTTATGTGTCTCTTAAGGCCCATGGTGAAGGTGATTTGGGACCCAGGCTCTTATTTTGGTCTTAGAGCAGCTCAATAATGTTTTTCTTGCATCTCCTCCTCACACCTGAAAATAACACACTATGAAATGTATAATGAAATTTACTTTTTGCATTATATTACTGTGTTCTTTTGATGAAACTGTCATCATTGGTCGTTATGATGGAATCAGAGTGGGAAGTTGGTTGAGAGAAGGATGGTTTTACTGGCGATTTATATAACCTTTAGGAAGTTTGATTTTCAGATACTTAAAGAAAAGTCAGTAAAATAATATCGGTTTTATTTTATGCGTTTGTGATTTTTTTATCACTTAACGTAACACATATGTAAATACTAGTTGTAATGTTTGTCATTTAACATAAACGTATGCAAATACTAGCTATGTTTGAGAAGAATTTTCTCCCGTTGAAAGCTAATTGAAAGATGTTTTTTGGATAAATATAATTACATTTTTTTTTATATTTAAAGACTAAGTCGGAGACATTTTACGCTTTAAAGAATATAATATTTTAGGGATGTTTAACATATTAAATAAAGAATAAGATTTAAAAAATATTTAAATTTAGTCAAATAAAACATTAATAACATAATATTCAAAATAAGAATAAATTTATTTAATATTTTTCTATTATAAAATTATAGAAGTATAATATCATTTAAGAAAATTATTAAATTCTTCCATCTAAACAATATCTTAAGATAAAAAATAATTATTTAACCTAAATAAAAGATTTTTTTTTGTTAGGAAAAAACAAAAGATTTAAAAAATAAAAAAATATTTTAGTTATCTCATAAAAAAATAATAATGGTAAAAATTTAATGTAGTCCATGAATTTCTCGAAATTTCCAATTAATCACACCTACGACACAGGTTAACAATGTGGATTTATTTGCACTGCAATTCGCTACAAATACAATGCAACCCAGAGACACTCACTGTCTTTGATTAGGGATTCAGCACAATTGATTCAGTACACATGCTTGAATCTCTTTACGGATTGAAAACCTAGTGACAAAAATTGGGGGGAAAATGATGAAGTAATGCAAATCAATTCGAGTTCTGGTTGAAGAAAACAATGGCGTCATTGAAGACAATCTCTGCGGCTCTTGAACTGGTCGAAGCAAAGAAAGAGAGTCTGAAGAAAGCTTACGATGATCTTCAATCTCACTCTTCTCTTCTCTCTTCTTCTTTCCCTCTTTCACCCTGGTCTCACTTCGATTCCCATTTCACTTCACTTCAAAATAACCTCTCTCAACGCTTCCTCTCCCTCAACTCCCTCGAATCCAACGGCCCATCATCTTCTTCCTCCAAATCAACCCTTCAAAACCCCAAAGATCCCATCCTTCCACCGTTCCCCTCCGACCCACCTTCGTCTTCCACCCCAATCGCCAACAAAACCCTCAAGGAAGAGTTGAATTCGCTCTGCCAAAACATGGATGGAAAAGGGTTGAGGGATTTCCTTGGGGAGCACTTGAAAGACAAGGACTTGATCAAGGTTGAACTTCAGAGGGCCCTCAAGTGTGCCTCCAATGCGGCGTGGATGGTTCTTGATTCGTTGGATGGTGTTGTGGGTGGGAGTGCAGTGAAGGGTGATGATAAGCACGTGCGCAAATTGAAGAGGAGTTGCAATGTGCTGTTCCAGGAGTTGAGGGCTGTGTCACCGTCGGTGACTAGCCAGGTGAGGGCGAAGGCCAAGAGGTTGGCTTCAGAGTGGAAAGTAAGCTTGATGAATGATGGTGGTGGTGATTCTGCTGGGGCCATGGCTTTCTTGAATTTTGTGGCGGCTTATGGATTGCTTTCTGAATTGAGCATGAATGAGCTTGCCACTCTCTCTGCTGTGGCTGCTGCGTGTGATGAGCTTCCAGAGCTGTACCAGATTATTGGTTTGACAGACAAAGTTCCAGGTTACAATCACTTTGTTGAGTTTTTATTTAATTGTTTTTTTAAGGATTTCATCTCATTTGAGCTGTTAGGAGATGGTAATGTTTGATTGTGTTTGTGTTTAGTTGTAGTTGCATGGTAATAGAATAGTTGCTGGGAGTGACAATATGTTGTTTATGGTATATAAGGTTGCAATTTGAGATGGTGACGCAGATGCTATTGTTATTGGATTTCTAATATCATCGCCACTTTTAAGTGTTTTAATTTGTAAGACAAGTTTCGGTTTGTGTTTTGCAGGTCTTGTTCAGAAACTTATTGAGAAGGGAAAACATATTCTGGCTGTCAAGTATGTTTTTCAGTTCAATCTTGCTGATAGGATCCCACCGGTTCCCATTTTGCAAGCTCATGTGAATGAGTCTCAGAAACTCGCTAAGCGGCTTTCCCAGGAAGGAAAGCCAGCGGTAAGTATGCTCCCCTTGATTGATTCCCTGGTTCATGGTGTCAATTCCTGTATTTATTTAGGTGTTTTTGCAGACTGAGATCAGGGCTAGAGAAATCCATGCACTCAAATCAGTGATTAAGGTTATTGAGAATCATAATCTTGAGTCTGAATATCCGCGTGCAAGCCTTGAACAGCGTATAGCGGAACTGACGCATCGCAAGGCAAATGTAAACCATGGTGCATCAGCTTTTGCTGCAAAGCCTCCTCCGCATCAGCACCAGCAAAGTGGGATCAAGCGTCCTCGAACATCTGCTCCACTTGGTCCTGCAGCTGTCCAGAATAATATCAGTGCCAGTTCAACGATACACCACTACCAACAACCACATTTCCAGTCACCGAGTTTGTTGCCGGAAAATCCAAATCCGTACATGAGCTTGCCATCCATGCCATATGGTGGCATGATGGCTCCAACCCCAGCCATCTCGGCTTATACTGGCCATTCAACTGGGCCTTATGGTGTTGATGGTGTCCCAGTGGGTCCCAATGGTAACTTTGGTCATCAAGGTGGTTCTGTTCCAAATTCATCAGAGCCACATGTACCATCTGGTTATTATGACACTGCCTCTGCTTATGGTGGTTATGGTCTGCAACATTATTACGGAACATCTTATCCTCAGTAGATCAAGAAATTGCTTTTTCTCTTCAATATGAAACTCCTGGGTTGGTATTAGTTTCTCCATGACTTTGCCTACCCTTCTGGCTTTGGGTTGACACAAACATAGTTCATTGATCACCATGGTTATAGAACAGGCACTAGATTCAGAAAGTTTACTTGAATTATTTGTAGCGAGTGGCAAGATTCCTTTTAGGTTCTCCCGTTCTTGCTTTTCCTCTCCGCCTAGCCTTACTTGTCTTTGTTAGGCATGAGGCTTAGACAGGGTTCCAAAGGTGAAACCTTCTCAAGTAGAAAATTTCCATATTTGTGTTAATTAGATGTAGTTTTGCTTGATACTTATTAAACCAGTTACAAGTCTACAATTATTTAACGTTATTTTCTCTCTTTCATGCCCTTGACTCCTAGTTCATACAAGTTAAAATGAAAAGTTAAAATGAAAATGTATTGAAGGCCTGCTATGGGGTAACCTTATCAAAATGAATTAATGGGGTGGAGAGTATTTAGATTGTGTCTTATCCACACAATTCTAGAGTTTTTGTTTGGTTGCTTCTCACCAATGATATTGGATACGATACTTATCTGATACTGTAATACGTCTAAAGTATATATGTTACGATCTATATGGTATACGTATCAATATATATAATGTGTATTTAGAGTTGTAATCCAATGTTCAGATCATGTTTGTTTTTGAACAAGACTAAAAACTAAAACTTTAAATGGTTTTCTTTTATATATTCATTACAAATAAGAATAATATTAATTTCATTTGCTTCTTAAGCATCATCTAAAAGATGACAACTTGCATTTTTAGTTCATCGATAGATTATGTTCCTATGTTTTATCTTGTAGATGTTTTTATGTCTTGTATCTAGCATTTTAAGAGCTTAAATGCTTGATGGAAAAATATAGGTGGAAGATATGAGAGTATTAAATACGACACTATCAAATATGGATATAGATATGTGGGGTTAGTGTTAGTATATGTGCTTCATAACTTCTCACTCTAGATAAAATTCACTTTTTTAATCCAAAAGGTAATTCATTATGGAAACACTAAAGAAAGCCGGGGAAAATCGTGTTGATATATTCTTGAATCTCTCGTATGGATAGGACTTGTCATCAGCACGGTTTCTCATCTCTGATTTCTTTGATCTTGAGTTTTGGCCCTTGCATCTTATAATGCACGTGGCATTTGTGCAGAAAAGAACAGGGAAATAAAATATTTCATGCTCTTTGAATTTGAAACTGGATAAAGTTGCATTCTTATTCAGTATTTTCAACAAATTCAAATCTTTTGAACTTTGATGTTGAAGGGCACTTATTTTGAACTATGGTTCCCGGTGCACTATGATAATCTTAGGGCCGTGTGAATTTTGTCTCCGTCTATTCAACAATTGATTTGTGGACAACTTAACATCTAACAGATAATTTTGCATTCATTGTGACTAGCCGTAGCGGAAAAATTCTGATTGAGAAACTTAGAGCTCAAGTAGATGTAGATGAATTGATGTTAAACGTCATCATGGTAGAGTGGTATTTGGTTGAATCATGGTATGTATGCTTTGGTCTACAATAGTTGAGGTCTCAATTTTATAGAAAGCAGCCCAGAGTTCAATATGTTTGGTTTCCATCAATCAAAATTGTTGAACTATTAAACCTTAGCCCCTTGATTTTGAATCCAAGGTCACATTGAGGTAGGAAAATAAACTCTTGGCGGGCTGTATAGAATTTGTATAATTTAATAAGGAAAAAGTTCAGAACAGTCAATGAAGGATATTAAACAAATATGCCTACAAGAGTTGGGTTCACTTGGTCACCCTGCCCCCTTGACAAACACATGGCTTAAGTTAGAATCCTTTGTCATTGTGGTTTACTTGTAAGTTCCTTGCAAGTGTTATCTTGAATCTGCATTTGGGCAACCATGTTTTCATCCTTGTTTGGTTTTACAAAAACTAAGAGAAAGAACATAAAGTAATTACCCTATTGAGGCTGGTAAGATTAAGATTAGCGTAAGAAAATGAAGCTTTGTACTTTTATTAAGGTATAATATATATACATATCCTAGTAGGGAGATTCTCTTGGAAATTTTAGCACTAGTTGATTTTGTGTTGTATGCTGGTGAAGTTATACCTATTACTGGAGTTTCTGTAATCATGTTTATTTAAAGCTTTTTGATTCTCAAGTTTTTTCTTTAACCAAGGGAAGTTATCAATGGTGCATTAGCTCAAGTTTTACCTGTGAATAGTTAATTCTTAAAGAAAGACAAGTGTAAGAGAGGAACTTGAAACTGTTGCACCTATGAAGTGATCTATTACCTAAGGAAAGATGTGTGTGTATTATTATTTGGTGTTGTATAGATTGTTCCTCTCACCTTTTGAGAACATTAATCTTTTTGTATTAATGGATTGGTAATGTAACATGTAAGAGACCTCGTTTTCTATGTTTGGAAATGTTTACTCCACAGATGGTTGAGACGTATTCTCAGTGTGTTCCATGAAATTGGGTTGTACATGACTGGCCAGCTTTCTTCCTTTTTGATAGTAAGTAGTGAGAATTTCATTCATTCAGAAGAAAATGAGCAATGAATGAATGACTATTTCATTTGGCAAGGAATAGTAGTGAATATGAATATATTATGAAGTCTGTATCATAAGTTCTTGCTAATGGGACCTAAATTGTTTTAGATGATTTAACATCAGTGGGATGGATGTTAAATAAGCTAGACTGAGTCAGGATTTTAATCCTTTTTTTTTAAATGTCTGAAGTATTTGTCAAAGAAAATTCAATTATCATATAATACATGCAGAAAAACTAAATAATGTTCCATTCATAATTGTTGATGTTATAAATGGAAGCATTGAATACAAGATAAAAAATTATTTCTTTTTTGGGTCTGATATCCCATTTGAGAAGGTGAATAAGATCATACTCATAAAAAAAAAAGCAAATTAGATTCACTTTATCCTCCTTGAGAAGGTAAATAGATCATGCTCATAAAAAAAAAGGCAAATAAGCACTTTATCCTCCCTGCTAAGATTTAATTTAACAATTGTCTTAGATTTGAACTCATTGTTTAATGTTAAACAAAAAAGTTGCTTTTGATATTGTATTTTCATTAAATTTATGCTCTACATTTGTTTATCTATACGCGTGATTTACCTCACTCATCTAGTTTATCTCTAAAGTGGAAGATGTGGGAAAAATCTGTGAGTGTAAAAATGCACATAATACTCCAATCAAGAATGCAATATTACAAAGTGAAACACATTTAAGAAAATATGTTGAGTTTTTTTTTCGTCTTTAAAGTTTAAACAATTATTATACAAAAACCTTGTAAAATCAACCAAATGGTGAAAGTTTAGATAATGTAGTCATAATATACATATTGTTCTTCCGTGGGTAGTGAGGGCAGGTATGTATCCTCACTCCTTAATTTCTTGCTAAAACTCCTAATCCCACTAACCCAGTAGTGGTAATGGACCCGGATCACGTACCCCAATTTCCTTTTTGCTCATTATTGTATAAATAACTTAGAAACTCTCAATTATAAAGTTAAGTAACACATTTAACAAAGTAATAAAAGATTGTTATTTTTTCTAGATATATCTTTTAGATGTTGACACGTTTGTCTATTTGTGAACACTAATTTTTTTATTCACAAAATTTAAATCAAATACCTAGTTTAAAAAAAATCAAGGACTTCAAGCAATCACTCGATTACTAATTCCTTACGGTTTCTTCTGCATATGAATGAGTAATTCATACTTGAATGTTAGCTAAGAGAATTTGTCATGTAATAAGCAAAAATGTTACTATGAGAGAATAGAGATAAGGAAGGCGATTTTGGATAGAATGCTCTAATATGCAAAATTGTATTGGATGTGATATGCTTTAGCATTTAATATAATATAGTAAAATTCATTAGAAAGAGATAACTCAATCAAAAAAATGGTAAAGAATTGGAAAAACCAGTCAGAACTTTGCTTTAGCTGCATCTCAAGCCGTTAAATGCTTAGATTTGCCCTTGTTTCCTTTTCTCTTCACCTAATTATAGGCATATGTAATTGCACCCATCTTTTTTTTATCTATCTCCAAACTTGGCAAAGAGTAAAACACACCTATTTAATGAAGAAAACAATAATAATATTTTTAAAATTGGATCATGACATCGAATTATTAAAGATATTAATTTAAATGAATCATAATACAACTAAGAATAAAATTATAAATAAACTAGTTATTATAAAAAATTGATTTAAATTAATCACCTAACTAATTTATAATTTATCCAATTAAACTGGTCGATTCGATTCAATTTTAACAATAATAAAAAACAAGCTCTAAAAAAATGTTGGTAAATAACATATGCTTTTCTAGTTCATATTCCATTAATAATATACCCTATATACATTATATGCAGTGGACCAAAAATTCAGCCTCTATAACTTTTTAACCCCTTTTAACAAATAGCTATGAGATTAGCAAAGATATTTAAGAGTGAGACCAACATGTTAACTTACTCTTTCCTAGATCTTCACAGCATATCCATGAAAAATTGACAACATTCTCATTAGTTATTGTGACTGAAAGTCTCATTAATATCCAAATCCAACTAAGGGGTCAAAAATTGCCATATTCAGATGCACTAAACAACATAGTCAGTGTCCAAAAACTTCCAGCACAACATGATTATGTGAACTAATTCAAGATTAAAGCATCTCTAATTAGCTGGTTCATTTTCCCCTTATTTGTTACACACACTCACACCCCACATGGGAATTGCCGACTGTGGCTTCATTGATTTGAATCACTGTGATAAAAAGTTCAAATAACATAGACAAAAACTGCAGTGAGGTCATTTGCTTGAGACTGACTCTGCTATCAAAGGGATTAAATTATTTGAATCTAACCCTTTGGAGGAACCAATTCTGGTTTGCCTTTGGCTTTCAACATGTAGAAAGGGATTTCAGTTTTGCACCAATCACTCATATTGATCTGTGTATGGTAAAGAGTAACATAGAGTTGGTACTTGGCACACCACTTTTCACTTTCAAATCTTACCTAGATAAAAACACACATCATAAAGATATAAACCAATAAATAATTTATTAACATACATTAACATAATCATTTTGTTACAAAATCTTTGTCCAATAGTAAATGATTTCATTGACAAAATCGTCCACCTCCCAGCTTTAAAAAGTCTAAAAGTTAAATCCACACAACCAATTATCTTCTCTTGATCTCTTCTCTCTTTCTATAAATATCTCATCCTCTCAATTTTTTATTTTGCAAAATTCAACTTCAATTATTACCATGATGTTTTTTTTTTCAAGTGAGTTGCTAAGAAGTAACGAAAAAACAACCTCAGAAAAATGGGTTTAAAATGACACAGAAGAGAGTCACAGAAATGAATTGAGGTTGAGTTCATTAGAGAGAGATCCAACGTTGCAACAAGTCAACTGAGTCACACTCTCTCAGCATCTCTGACAGAACCTTCAAAAACCCAAAAAAAGAAAACACAAAACACAAGAAGACCCAGAAAACATTCTTTAAATGACCGTTTTGCCCTCCCTTCATTTTCTACTTGTGCTTTGACTCACGCCACTACCACCCCTACAATGGACGCTGCAGCCACCAACTCTGGTTCGGAGCTCCGAGCCAACGATGAACCGAACCGAACCGGGTCGGGTCACAATTCCACGGCGAGGTACAAGCTCTTGTCACCGGCAAAACTTCCGATCTCGAGGTCGCCGGGCATTACAATTCCCCCGGGACTGAGTCCCACGTCGTTTCTGGAATCACCTGTTCTTCTTTCGAACATGAAGGTGACTCTTTTCTTCTTCTTTGGGTCCAATTGAAGTGCTTTTGTGTGAGTTAAAGCAAAAAAGGTTGTGTTTTTAAAGAGAATTTTAAACTGGTTTTGAGTTTTCGGAGAGAAACTAGAATTCGTTTGAGCTCATTTTGATCAAGGTTGTGTTTTTACTTGACCCCATGTGAGGTAATGGTTACTTATTGTGAGGGGCATGTCAAAAATTGGTTCTTTTCACTTTGATTTTCTTGTAATTTCTCAGCTACCAAACAGTGCGTTTTTGGGTTGGTCTCTAATAGTTTTGTTCTTTGGGTGGAATAATTTAATGACTTTGATTTGAATGCTGATGAGCTGAAGATTCTGTTTTTGGTTTGGTGGAAAAAAAATGAAATTCGAAATTCTTATATGCTTGTTTAATCTCGTGGCAAATTGTTTATTTGGAGCTGGCACTTTCCTTGTTTGATCCTTCACTTAGTAGTACATTTTTTGTTTATGGGTCCGGTAGGTTCTGATGCTTGTTCTAATGGAATTGTGAATTGGTTGCTTTATGGTCAAAATACAGTGTTCTGTTAGAATATGACTTTAGCTGAGGATCATTAGACATTCTCATTTTATTTATTTTAATGCCAGTGTTGTTTTTTCACATAATGAATTCTATTTTTTTTTTGTTGGTGCTTGCCCTTTTTGTTTGTTATTGTTTCAACGGTGCGGCAGAGTACGCACAAAAGTCTCCTTTTTTCCCCTTTACTATTCATATAGGTGGAGCAAAGGAATCAATGCATTGCCAACGATTAGTGGATTGATTTTAGTTAAGTGTTCTGTGAGAATAGTATATGGAATGTCACAAAGTTTGTGGGTCTGGATATTTTGTGAAAGGACTTGATTTTCTAGATGTTAATCGTTTGGATGGTCTTAATTCATGTAGAATGTTATGCTACCTCTACTTTCATGTGGGAATGGCTTTTCCAAGTTATGATTGATTGTTTATATGACTAACTTCCACATGTTATAATGTACTATGCTATCTTCGTCATACAGACTCGAAATAAGCATCATGCAATATTATCTGCAATAGGAAATAAAGTACTTTGTCTATACTCAATTATAGTGGCCAGCATGGGTAGCTGATATATGTGTGCAGTTGTTTAGTTTATTCATATGCCCTCTTCAATTGTTATCAGTTGTTACTGTTTTTATAGGTTCTTTGATTGCTGCTTGGGGGATTCAGGTTTTCTGAATTTTTGTTGTTGTTATGTTGCCTCTCCCCTCTTTTTATTTTGATTTCCTGAGAAATTAAATTTGTTCTCTGTATCTTTTTGAGCATTTGAATTTATAATTTTGCATTTGATTCGACAACTTTTGCCCATATAGCAGTGTGTTTTACATATTATTTGTGCCCATGATTTGCAGGTGGAGCCTTCCCCAACTACAGGGTCCCTTCAGCTTACGCAAATAGTACATGGTTTTATAGCTTCTACTGCGCCTGCTACATTTCCAGTAACCACTGCATGCTTCAATACCAATGCTGTTGATAACAGAAAATCAACCTTCTTTGAGTTCAAACCACACAATAGATCAAATATGGTTAGTAACACTATGTCAAATATAACTTTCGAATCACATGGATGAATGAACTTGGATTTTGTTTTTCTTTCTCCTGTGATTTTACAATATAAATCTGTATACTTAGTTAATAATATGTGATAACTAATAGGATATATTGTTATTTAATCGTTTCTTTGTCACACAAGACAAAATCCCTTAAGTCTTGTAATCTTTTAAATAGTTTAATTTGGGGTTTAATGTGTTAGTCACTTAGTGGGATAGGGGTTCGTTGTTGTTGGGGTTTAAAGTGTTGGATGGAAATAAATTGGGTTGGCATGTATCATGTTCTGATTAATATTGTTTGAAGGATTACTAAATACCTAACACTTATCGAATGCTATTCACTCATGTCAAGGTTCCTGCAGACTTCAACAACCATGTAAGTAAACAATCTACTCAAGCAGAAGGTCCTGGGAGAGCTCAATCATTTGCCTCCTCGCCATTAGTTGAAAGTGAGATAGCGGTTCCTTCTAATGAATTAAGCCTGTCATCACCTGTTCAAATTGTTAGTTCTGGGTCTAGTGCTCCTGTTGATGTCGATTTGGATGACATTAACCGTAAAGGCAACACGGCTACTGAGCTTCAAGCATCCCATGCTGAGGTGGGAAGTAGTGGAGTTTCAGTTGCTACTGAAAAAACATCTGATGATGGATACAATTGGCGAAAATATGGGCAAAAACTTGTTAAAGGAAGTGAATTTCCACGCAGTTATTACAAATGTACACATCCCAACTGTGAAGTGAAAAAGCTTTTTGAACGCTCTCATGATGGTCAAATCACAGAGATAGTTTACAAGGGAACACACGATCATCCGAAACCTCAACCAAGCTGCCGATACTCTACTGGTACTGCTATGTCTATTCATGGAGAAAGATCTGATAGGGCTTCTTCTTTGGCTGGCCAAGATGGTAATGCCAGCCAGATGCTTCTCGTTGCTTCCATTTTATTATTATTGTAAAGAAAATAAGCAGGCTTTCTTTTTCTTCTAATTCTTGAATTGTAGACAAAGCATCCAATATGTATGGTCAGGTGTCTCATGCTGTTGAGCCCAGCAGTGCTCATGATCTATCACCAGTTGCAACAAATGATGATACTCTAGATGGTGCTGGATTGGTGCCAAACAGGACTAATGATGAGGTTGATGATGATGATCCCTTCTCAAAGCGAAGGTATGAAAATTTTGACCAAAGCTCTAGATTTTCTCTGGTGTGAGTGCGTACTTTTTGACAATGAATTTTTCTTTTTGTTGAGCAGAAAAATGGAACTTGGAATTGCTGACATCACTCCTATAGTTAAGCCCATCCGGGAACCACGGGTGGTAGTACAAACTCTGAGTGAGGTTGATATATTGGATGATGGGTACCGTTGGCGTAAGTATGGACAGAAGGTGGTGAGAGGCAATCCTAACCCGAGGTATGTCCTCACATTGATGAAACTAGCAATACAAAATAAATTAACCTGTTCCATTTTAATGTACATCCTTTGTCAAAGGATTTTTCTTCTATATTTCTCCTTCCATTTCATATTATAAACCTCTAAAACAAAAAAAAAAAGGTGTTTCATTTTATAAGCTCCTACAAAAAAATTAGGAGCACTTATTACATTTTTTTCTACTTTACCCTTAAACATTTAATGTTTCTACATTTGTACAATTAATAAAAGATAGTGGATATCAAGACAATAATTACTCTCCTAAAACTATGTCCTTGTAAACAGGCGTTTATCGTATGAAACGGAGAGAGTACTATTGTTGAGATATTTCTCTTGTACTTGCTGTCTAGAGAATAATTAAAGTGAGGAATCAACTTGATGTGATAGTTTATTGAAGCCTATATATACACTTTTCAACCATTTTTCTTTACATCTTGATTCCTTTACTGTGATATAGCGTTGATGTTACGAATAAAACCAGACCAGTTGACCCTTTAATTTTTCCAACCATACGAATATATTTTAGTATTTCTCTATGAGGCTTTGAGACCCCTGTGCAGCTATGTGACCAACATGGTCCATAAAAACCGGTCTGTATCTTACATTTGAGTATATTCAGATGTGCACAGCACATGTATACATACATGGATGCAAAAGAAGGGAGGGAATTTGGCTTATGTATAAGGCTTTCCTCTTTAACAGTAAGCTACAAATGAATCTAGTAAACACTGCATTTTTGAAGGGTTTAATTAAGAAATATAGGAAGACATACTGTTGATTTGTTTTGGTTTGGGATTTTAACATGGATATGTGGGTGTCTAGGTGGGGTTCCATTGTTTCAGTAATACCTATGGAAAGTAATATGCTAATTTCAGAAATTTTATATATTCTTTTTGAATGTTGAACTCATGAAAGAATTAGGACATTGGGCAGGGGAATTTCACTCAGATGACTTTGGATGATGTTTCTAATATTTATTCAGAAGCATTTAATTTTGTGTCTTGAATCATCTAATGTGAAATATTTGCAAAGTCATACCTGGTAGTAGAAGGTTGACGAGAACATGAGCGGATGGAGGATCTTGAAATGGAACTGGAATGATTAACTAAATACATGATAATATACAAGTTGAAAAAAAGAGCATGATTGCTAAAAAAATTGTGAAGGAAAACAATGGTGAATTTAAGTAGCAGTAGACATAGGAAGTTATTGAGGAGTCGATTGTTGCACAAACCCTTTCTTGGGGAGACAATCATTATTCATTAATGTGTCTGTCACCATTACAGACTCAAAAGATTACTTCTTGCATTGCCTCTGTAATATTAATATCTCAGTTTTTTATGAAGTGCTTGAAAGCATGGAATTCAACTTGTTTCATGTTAATGATCCATGCTTATGATCCTAACTTACTGCAGTTCTAAGATATGGTTATTTTAACTGCATATTTATTGCTAATCTTGTATCTTACTATGCTTATTATCAGGAGTTATTACAAATGCACAAACATCGGTTGTCCGGTTAGAAAACACGTTGAAAGGGCATCTCATGATCCAAAAGCAGTGATAACCACATATGAGGGTAAACACAACCATGATGTACCGGCTGCAAAGAACAGCAGCCATGAGATGGCAGGACCAGGAGGTGCAAGTATACAGACAAGAATTAAGTTAGAAGAAAGCGACACCATTAGCCTTGACCTTGGGATGGGAATTAGCTCAGCTGAAAATAGAACAAACGGGCAAGGGAATACACTGCACCCTCAATTTGGTGACACTCAAACTCACACAAGCTATTCCAATTTCAAGTTTGTTCATACCACGCCAGCTCCAGTGTACATTGGTGTTCTAAATAACAGCCCAAATCCGTATGGTTCTAGAGACAATAGGAATGATGGTCCCTCTTTAAACCATTCCTCATATCCTTGCCCACAGAACATGGGAAGAATTCTAATGGGTCCATGAAATTGTTTACTCAACAAATATTAAAATAAATATTGTGAGTAGCATTTTGCTTTCTTCATTTTGGCTGGTATAGCTTCGAAGGTAAAAAGAAAACTATCTCAAAGGTAAACTATTAGCATTTTTACAGAAAATGAGATGATAGTTCTTTAATGGTTGTTAGGTGAAACTAAGGATATTCTCCGACCGACAACGGAAGATAAATCCCTTCGAGGTATATGGATTACTAAAGTGAGTTTTGTCTCTTCCAACAAAACTTTTTTCTACACATACGACGAGATTTGAATACCTGACTTAAAAGATCAGTTGTCTACGAACCGAGCCGGACTTTGTTGGTGATAGTTCTTTAATATTTATATACCACTATTTGAGAGCTGCTTTTTAGAATTGGTAGCAGCTCCATGTTGACTTTTAATCTAATTGCTATAATTTATAGTTGTATGGAAATTATTGTGTATAAATGAAGCTGATATCAAAGCTGCTTCTAAAAAACAACGTTGTGAAAATGCTTGAATTGGTAGCAGCACTAAGCACATAGGCTATGAGTAGACTTATGCATGTCTTATTCACAATTTCACGTACCTCGGCCCCTAGGCCCTAGTGCATTGGTTGCAAGCCGTACGTACCCGTGATCGATGACCTGTGAAAATGGATGTAACGCATGTGAATGTCATCATATCATGAATATTTTTATGCACGTTGCATATTTTCAAATCATTGTGTTCACAGCAATGTTAATACCAATACACTCTTTTATTGATTGAACTTTACTATGGTCTCAACAAAATCACAAATGAGACTCATTAAATAGGGGGAAATTTCATATTATTTAGTGTGACATGAAATGCAAAAATTGCACTGAAATTTAAAATTTTCATTTAATATATCTTTCCTTTCTTGTATTTCCTCCATCTTAAAATATAAATAATAAATAACTACCTCACACCTAATTCTATAGTTAGAGAGAAAAACTTTATTTCTATTTTTCTATCTATTTAGATTTTCAAGGTAATACTAATGGTTTTCTTTTAATTTATAATTAGAATAAGAATATTACGGAGCAAGTGCCCCGGTTTGAAACTTATCTTTTCCCCATGTCTAATTTTTCATGCAATTATACAAGTGAAGAAATGTCAAGTAACTATATATATATATATATAACATGGAGGATTTTTTCCACAAGCTTTGAATTTGTATTGAAATATATATAACTTCAACCAATCACATGTTGATTATAGTTTTGTTATTGAGTATAGTTTCTTGTGTATATCCTATTTGGTCATAAAGTGTTATTATAAGTGGTAAAATCCTTCTAAAAATAATATAATTATAATTTATATTCACTCAATGTCAAGAGAGAAGTTATAACAACTTTCAACGATTAATAGTTCATTTAACCAATGACAAAAATTGTATTGAAAACATTTTTCTTTATTTAAATAGATTTAATTTTATCAAATGACTTATAAAATCAATATTAAATATTAGATTTTGTTTTATTTCTAGGATTCTAAAACATATTTATATACTTAGATATGTCATTTTCTGACTCCATGAAAACCTTCATCCTTCCCTCAGATTCAGCAGACTGTAATTGGGGATGGACACTCCACATTGATAAACGTGTATGCTTGTTGTTTCTAGAAATCTGAACAAAAAGAATGGAGAATTTTTCCCTTTTCTCATTTTGCTACTATATTACATTATCATTAACCTAGCAGCTTTCACCTTTTTTTTTTCACATGTCAGGATATTAGTTCATAGTAATATTTTGGAGTCTATTCAGGAATTTCAACACACCTAATTGTATAATGAAATGGTAATTTTACAATGTACACCATTAATAATGATGTTTTATTTTTTCACAAAAATCAAGACAGAAAACAAAAATAGAGAAAAGGAAGAGAGATATAGAAAATAAAAGTTGACATTAAACAGTGATATGGATTGATGCTTATACATATATAAGATATCAATATCACCCTAACCACTGTAATAATAATTTCATAAATGACTCATGGTAACTGACATTAATAAAATGAGGAAGTATCATTTGGAGGTTGAGAGATTTGCTACTAAATGCATCGATTTAAACCTACAAGGTGTTAAAAATGTGTATGTCTCTACAACTTTTTTTTGTAGAATAGAGAAAAATATTGACATAGGTGACGTAGGACTCTAATAAGAGGTATATCTAACCTTAACGTTAGAACTATGATATTAAAATTGTATTAACTTGAGCATTGAAGTATCTTGTAAGTGACATACTATTTCGTCCCTCAACGTAGATATCGTGTGTTGGACGTTAATACTATTAAGACCCTAAGATCCTTACTGAACTTAGGAAGATATTACCCAATCCCTATTCAACCCATGCAAAAGATAAGAAACTAGATGCCAGATACCCATATTGAAAGTCTGTTCCTTTATACAGATGATTCCGGTGAAACAAATCATTTAAGAATTTCAACACACAAACAATGTGTAGTGTGACCTATTTGGTTAAACATCGGAAAGATATCAACATAATTGTCTACTTGGCTACCTGAATGGTTTGAAACAACATACAAGATTGGTATTTTATACCCGTAAGAGTGAAAAAAACATATCTAATCATCAATAGATTTACGTGAACGTCATCAAATTGAGTGGGCTTCATCAAGCTATGCAAAGTTTCTGAACTTCTGTGATATTAACAAAAACAAATTAATTGTTGTTAAGTTTAATGAATCCGGCAAGCAAATTAGTTTATATGGTGACTAGATGGACGAATACTAACAGCAGATCTTCTTGTGTTTTCCATTCCACACGAGATTCCTAGCCAATTGAGATTTGCACACTGCTCTACTTGGAATCTTGATGGAATATTTGTTTGAAGATTGGATTCTTTTTTTTTTTTTGGATAACAGATTGGATTCTTTGGGCTTTTAACTTTGAACCATTCTGACATTGTCACGTTGGCCTTTAATTGCAGAGCAAGTAAAGTACAACTTTCTTAAATTCATACGTTTGTCTTGGCTTAACCATTACTGAACAACAATTATGCAGCCACGTCGTGTCCCATTTATCCACGGAATAGCTAGCCATTGTTATCAAAGTTAAATTGGTTCAATTTTGTTTGATTACGGTTTATTTGAATTGATTTAATTCTGTTTAATTACAGTTTATTTAAATAGATATCTTCATTGATCTAAAAACATTGTCAACAATTACCATAACATAAATATACATAATCTTTCACAAAAGTATATTTTTTATGCAAATGAAAATGGTAGTTAAAAACACCAAATTTGAGATTAAAAATAAGGTTGAACTCTTGGAGACAGTTTTGATCCGGTCTGGTTACCGGCCCCAAGGTTATCCGGTCTGGATACCGGTCCTAAGGACAAGAGGCCGTCTCAGCCGTCCTAGAGGTCAACCGGTATCCCAGGATAATGATCCAGCCGGCAATATATTGATCCGGTCCGGATACCGGCTCCAAGGTTAAGAAGTCATCTAACCATCTTAGAGGATAACCGGTATCACAAGGTACTGACCCGGTCGGTAAATACACGTTGCAAGTCTCTCCTACACCGGTCGTCCGAAGTAACGTTTGAGACGCCGGATGACTTTTCCGCTCTCATTCATCTGTCACCTTTAACCGACTGCCTCAGTGTCATAACGAAGAAGGTATTCTGCACAGCGGAATATGTCCCTTTCATTCACTGACAGGAGTAGGTACAATCACCAGCGTAATTTACAAAAAAGGTGATTATCTTTCATCCCTGTGTCAGAATCGTACATTGATAATTCACCTACCCTCCTGACACACTCTGAATACTGGGTCACTCGGATTGTCTCTTTATACACGGCATCAGAATCTGTGGGCCCACTGGCACCCAAAGATTCACCTTCCACGCTCAATTAAAAATACCATGTTCCAATACACATGCAAGGTGACGTTGTTCTAACTCTCATCTTGCTATTGCACTGTTTGAGTATTCACTAAGTTCTTATACACTCTTCTAACTTAAGCGTCGGAGAATCTTCGTAGGTGACACCACTTTCGCCCACTCCAACGCGAAACTCTAGTGTGAAGGATCTCCATGACAACGAGACCGGTTTCTCCCACTGAGAGGCCGGATTACAATACCGGATACCCACTGTACCGGTGTACAAACACTAAAATACATATTCTCTTGTGGCTGGTCCCACACCGGATCCTAGACTCCGGTTCAGACCAGTTCAAGTTTAATTTGAAAAAATATTTTCTGTTTTAATTTTAAATAGAGAAAAGTCCGCAAGGTGAATTATTAACAAATTATATCTTTTATTATACACTACCTTTTCATGTAAATAATAAAAATATGACCTTTTCATTTTAAAAAAAATATCTTTTGAAATACAACAGTAAAAGAAATGTGATAAGTGATAAGGAGCCTGAGAATGTGATAAGTGTTAAGGAGATATAGAATTAGAATTCAAACCTAGCCTATCTAGAATTCATTAATTTATCATGTTTGAAAAATAGTAATATATTTTAAAAACTAATAACCACTAAAGGTAATCAATCATTTTGACATGATTCAAAAGTTTATTCCCTGTTAATATATCTAAAGAATTACCCAGGAAGATTAAAAAAAAACACCTACTATTAAACACAACAATATGCTTATCTATAGATTCTCTCCAACAACAAATGCACTTGTAGATTAAATCCTCCATCATTCTTTCTCTGCCCCATATCATTCTAAAGGCCAAATTATTCCTTCATCTAAAAATGATTATGCCAGATTTACATTACAGCAACAATAATTGAAAAGTTTGATGACTTCTTTTGCTGAAATTGTTGAGCTCTGGAATACTTGTGTTTTGCGGCCACAATATTTCTTGAAATTGTCTTGATATATTGATTGCTGATTTCAATAAAGGATTGTTTGATTTCTATTGCTATTAAGTTGTCTTCATATAAAGAATGAACCTTTTATGTTTTTGTAACTTGAAGGATTGTCATTCATTTGTTTTGAAGGAATGTCATTATGGTTGATATTTATTAATTTAACTGAGTAATAATGGTATGGAATTGCTTCTCATTTTTGTATTATAACCTTTTAAATTGACAACTGCTTTGTATAGTTGATATGACTTAAGGTGAGAAATAACAGTTTTCTAGTTGATTTATAATACTACCTCCGGTTCCAAATATAAACAAATTTTAGTGGAATTTTTTGGTCCCTTAATATAAGCAAAATTAGACTTTCCCAATGTCATTAAATGCTTGTTTACCAAATATGTCCTCATCATATATATTTCCAAGGCCACTAATTTTTTATTTAATAAATGATACTAAGGGTATTTTAGAAAATTAAATCAAATATGTGGTAACATTAATGCAAATAACTACCCCCAACTACTATTCTTAATATATGTGAAGTTAGGTATATTTGCTTATATTTGAAACCAGAGGTAGTATATTATAAATAGATTGTAAAATTATCACTTTCTTTTTCGTTTTTGGAAGTTTATACAAAAACATTTAACTACTTTGTTTTTTCCTTTTTTTACTATTTCCTTTATAAATTTTTGGAAAGTGATGGTTTTGCAACTAAAAAGGGAAAATAAAGAATATTTTCTCAAATCAAACATATCCTTTGCTTTATTTGCTATGAATGGATACGGTAGCTAGTGCTACTGACCTGAACCTTTTAACGTCATGACCATGTTTTGGAATGATTGTATTTTGATGCATGAAGCAACTTTTCAGAACCAATATACCAACTGTTGATATTCTGTTTTGTTTAAAGTTGGTCTTATGTCACTTTTCTTTCCATAAAATGAAAATGTAACGTTAATTAATTAAAAAAGTAAAGTATATGTAATTAAGGTACATTTGTTTTTTTGACTGAACCAATATAGTTAATGTTGCTTTTGTAAATTTTGATTAGCTAGGCATGTGATACTGTCAAAGTAACAAAATTTCACACAACTGTTTGGCCCCCAAACTGACAAAAGAACCATAAATGACTAAAGACAGTTCAGTTAGAGTCTTACCTTCCATGAGCATTCCAGACTAAACATTTGTCCTCACTTTATGCATATACCTATCAATATTTATCATCTGTGTTCACAAAATAACGGAAGGAAAAAGAAAAAGAAAAAGTTAAACTATATATATTGTCATAATGCATTTTATCATCTATGATGCACTTTATTTTGTCACTCAAATTTGTGCATGTTACTGGGACAACAAACAGGTTCAAAGGAAGCCATTTCCTTTTGTGCCCATATATTACAATCCTCACAAACACACACAAAGAGGGGAAGAAGAACATAGGAAGAGATGCATGCCTTGTGGGTTTCCTTGAAGGATAATGTCAAATGTGGTAACAAGCTCACTGATGTAATCAGGCAGCAACCAAAATGCAGCAAAGGAGGTAGCTACATATTAGAAAAGGAGAAAATGCAAGGAGATAGTAGCCCTCTGCTGGAAACTCCAACCAGTGTCGTAGTTTCAAGACCAAGAACCAGTGTCGTAGTTTCAAGACCAAGCAACACACTGGGACGGATTCACGGTAAGTTTCTTGTTGCTCCTATTTGCATGAACAAGATATGGTTTTGTATCTTCAAAACTCAATATACCCTCAGTGTTCAAGAGAAAGTTTGAAATATATGAATTATGACCTATCAGAAGTTCTTGAAATGTAACATGCTAAATTATTATTTTTATCGAGTAAACCCTTGGATCCCTTGAATCAGTCTTCCAGATTTTAGGTGTCGGACCCATATTCTCCACTTGCTACAATACCAACTTAGTCCCTAAAAAGCAACTGCGTATGACTGATCTGGGGGCTTATGACTGATCTGGGGGCTTACCTTTTTCCCACTGTCTATGTTAATGTAGCTACTACTAACTAGTTCCTTGTTTGCAGAACTCAGTATTGAAGACCCATCTAGAAAAATTGTTGAGATGATCTTTCAGAAGGCTTGGATGAACACCTCAAAGCCACTGAGGAAGGTTAGAACAGTGCTTAGGGTGAGCTACTCGGCAGAAGTCCTTGAAAGGTTTGAAAAGTACAGAGAAAATGTGAAGAAGAATGCCTGTGAACAATATCCAAGGCATCCAAGGAGCACAGTAGATGGAAACGAACTGCTGCGATTCTATGGTACTACAATGAGATGTTTCCAAGGAAAATCTGCTAGGAAGATTTATGATCTCTGTAAAGATCCATCTTGCAGTCTTTGCCAAATAATTCAATTCAATTTCAACCCTGGATATGCTGAGATTCACTTGAGTACAAGTGGGAAAGAGTTGAGTAAAAGGACAACTAACACAGCAAGAGTACAAAATGTGAAAAGAGCGGTAATAGTTTGCAGAATAATTGCTGGAATTTCTGTACAAGAAGTTGATGGTAAATATGAAGGGTTTGACTCATCTGGGTTATGTGATATGCAATTTGGCTTAGAAAATTTTGTGGCAAGAAATCCTAGTTCTATTCTTCCTTGTTTTGTAATAATTTTCTGCTAACTTGTTTTGTAGGTATTAAGTGCCAATATTGTTTCTATCTTTGTAACGTGTAAGGTGTATCTATTATATATAACGTACTGCATAATGAAATTCAGAATACATAATCTTGTTTGCTAGTACTGGCATTATTGACATAAAATCTACGGTACATTTTAACTAACTATAGAGTAATTTGACTAAGAAATGAGGAATAAAGGGAAAGAAGATAAGTATGATACATTAGACTAACTAACAGTTTGCATTAACAAAAATGAACCAGTTGTCATTGGATTATCTATCACCTCCAAGCACAAGAGCTAACAAGATTTTTATTCATCCAACCAAGATATAGAGCACCATCTCTCTCTTCTAGAGTGTAATGTCCTTGGTAGCTTTGCTGAAGATTTTTTATTGAGTAATTAATGTATGAACTCAATGGATATGGTGTGAATCCAGCCATGGTGAAACGTGATCTCCACTTCTTTAGAAGCTCATGCCGTTCCACTCTTTCTGCTCCTTCACATGCTACCAAGTTGACAACTTCCCGAGCCAAACAATGCTGTTCCACATGGATCCTTTCTCTGCTCTCCCTCGGCAGAGAAACATCAATGGATTCAAAAACAGCCAAGTAGTAGTTCATTGTCTCAACAAAACGAGGCAAGAATGGGAGGTTGTTACTATTTGATTCCTGCTCAACCAGAGTCACTACCTTAGGAGACAAGTACTTGGCAAATCTCAGCAACCGGCCACGATGATTCCGCTTATCCACACTTTCATCTGGTACATGGTGCAGCATCATGGCGAAATTCACTGCAATGGCTTCACCTGGTCGAAGTTCAAGGTCCTCAATTCTCACCTCAGTAGGAGCAGCTCCTATAGCATGGAACTCAAAGGATATGTGGTATGATTGTGCAAGTCTTGATAACCTTTCTCCAACAATTTCAAGGCCGCCTCCTCTTGCAAAAGCTGAAGTTGAGTCATCGAGACATGTTATTCTGATCTTAGGGGGTCCTCCAGATCTGCTAGCAAGAGCTTGGATTAGGCTTACCCATTGAATTCCCTGGTTTATCTGAAAATCAATTATGTGGACTTCACTTTCATCTTTCATGGCTTCAGCAATTGCTCCATTTGCTGACATGTATCCAAATTTGAGATATGGACAGATTTCATAGAGCAGATGCATGTATGAAAGGAGTTCATTACCAGTAGGCTCTTTGCATTTCAAGGCTTTGTAGATTGTGCTTCCTGAAGAGGCCAACCTTGCAACAAGAGCCTCCAACATGTATGCTCCTAACCTTTGGATTGGACTGCCAGTGACTGAGACTATTTTACGCAACTCAGACATCAACCATTCAGTTGTCTCCATATCATTTCCTTCCACTGCTTTTGCACAAACACACAGCATCTCTTTCAAATCCCCTCTAGCTACCATCTCCATCATTTTCTTCCACCTCTCTGCCTCTGATATAAATGAATCAGATTCTCCTGGAATTACAGGATCATATGTATCCAGAATATCAGCAACATCATGCCCCAACATAGCACTTTCAAGCTCCCTTATCATGTGGCTCAAGTCATCGTGGTTATGTGTTAGACATGATTCATTTTCAAGTGAGTCGTTAATGATTTCAAGAGAATCCTGCGAACCCAACACATATGCTTTTGAATGTAGCTTTGAGACTGGGCTATTGTTAGGGGAGAAACTGATAGTGGATGAGGCATTTAAGTAAGGGAAACCTTTTGTAGAGGATTCCAGGGTGTAATATTGTTCTAAAGTCTGAACAGAAGGGTGGTAGTTTGCATGGCTACTGTTATCAGATGATGAGTAGTTGTCTAGGGTCTCAGTTTTGATAAAGCAACATGGCCCCAGATTTTGCACAGGCTCAATGCTGAACCCGCTAGAATCATAGGACATTTTATGCTTCTGAGACATCTGCATCAAAAAGTAACTAGTTATTTGAACACACTCAGAAGACACCAAAGTGTATTTCTGATATATACACTCCCCAGTTTTCTGATTGAAACAACAAATGTCAGTAACTTGTACTTTTAGGCTCAGTGATCATTGTCCACATTTTAGTCTACTTTCTGATGGAGATGAGCAGTTACACAAAATCTCAGATGCTCTGCAGAAAAGTTAAAATAACAATTAAAGCAACAAAGATAAATACCGAAATAACCAGAGCTACAGCCAAATAAAGCAACAACCTTTTCAAATAAAAAAAAGAAAAACTTTAAGTAAAAATTAACATTAATGTGGTCTCTCCATAATTTCTAAATCTCACATAATTTTCAATAAAAACTTTTCCCTTTTAATTTTTATTTTATGCAAGATTGCATCGGTTAAAAAAACCGATAAAGCAAATAGCTTTGAAGCATGTATACCTCTCTTCTTTGAAGTGTTCTGTATACCTCTCTTCTTTGAAGTGTTGAGGTGTCTGACACATTTCCAACACCGTCTCCAACATGTGTAGGACACTCCTCAGTAGGTATCTTATTAAAAATTTATTTTTATCAACTTGGACACCTGAACCTAATAGACACATGTTAATTTTGTTAAAAATATATATTTTGTTACCTTTTTTATTTAACTTAATCATACTATAAAATATAAAAGAATAATGTTTTCCACTCATATTTTAGGTATCACATTAAAAATATTGAATTTCGAAAGTTCGATTTGAGAAGTAGAATATATATATATATATATATATATATATATATATATATATATATATATATATATATATATATATATATATCTTATGCAAATGTTGATTTTCAATTTTGAATTCTTTTGTTACGTTATTCATATTTTTTTTTACTTGAGTTTCTCTTTCTCTATGTATATACATCATATGTGGTATCCCGATGTCCTATGTTTTAGAAAAAATGGTGTTGAAGTGTCTATGCATATCTAGTATCCAAGTCGGAATCGGTGCATCACAGGTACATAGTAGTCTTGTCTTACGCCAATGGAATAAGAAGCAGGTGGTGTTGAAGATATATATATATTCTGCTAGAAAAGAAAAACTTATATACAACATACTATTACTTCTCAGATTTTGCAATATTTCTATTTTAACTTGTAGCATACCAAAGAGACAGTGGCTGATTTTCACAATCCGCCTGTACAGAATATATAGTTCTTAACATCTGAAGTCGGAAAACAACTGCAATTTTATCATTCTCTTTATAATTATGACTAATCAGTCTCTGCTTTAGTTTTTCACTTTTCACCACATGTTATTGTTTGTGCTTTCAAATTTGATGCAATCAAGAAAATGAGATTAGCTGGATAAATATAACTAAGTAACGATTTTGGAACACCTGCTGCTACATAAAGCAAGACCTTTTCTTTTTCATTTTTGGTATTCTATTTGGGAAAGGTTAAAAGACAGGGAAGCTCAAAATGCTTCCCACATGCTATTTATGCTTTTCAATTCCTTAAAGGGGTACTCAGAAGATCCATTAGAATTCTGTTCTCAGGAACCAAGATTAGAGACATGCTCCAAATCTCAACTCAGTTACATAGAAAGATGAATAGGAATTTGAAATTAAAAAGTAATAGTAAAACTAGTCATTCAAATATAAATTTATTGCTAAGTTCACATAATCACATATTAGATTTTATAAAGTTTCCTAAGTAATCCATTAAGCTTTCCCCTAAGAAAACTGCAAAAAAGAGAGATAAAGGGGCAAAGACTCATTAAACTATAAACCAGAAAGGGGGTGAGCCTGGAAACAATTTCTCTCAGTTAAACATGCCATTATTGGAAGTTTCATCAGCAACCCATTTACACAAACTCAATAACTACTACAAAAAAATAACTTTTTTTCCCTTCTCAGATAACTTAAGATGCACAACATCATTAATGGTAAAATCACTTCCTTCCCAGAACATATCCTTACAAACCAAGAAAACAAGATCAGTGCAAAAATTTTAGAGACTCTCACCTTAAATCAAATGGAAAGCATGATTTGAACTTTGCAACCAAAGCAATAGAGAACTAATGCAGGGATCAAGTTCAAAAGCAGCTAGAAGTAACAAGGATTTGACATGCATATATGCTAAGCAGGCCACAACTTTTGTTTTTCTGGTTTTATTCAAAGTTGGAGGGCAAGACCAAATACAAGGTTGTTGTGCAATATTTTATAGCAACGCTTACTTAAGCAACGAAATGTCTTCTATTTTTATTTTTCTTAATTACTTCGAAAGCAACTAAACGCATTCAATCATGCTTTTATCTACCAAGTTTGTCGTTTTTCATGTTAATAAACCTATTTTTTAAAACTAAACTCGTGTCATTCGTGTTAATCCAATAGGAACCACTTTTTTGTCTTTTCGTTTTTCATTATTATTCTGAGATGAAAGTAAAACAATATTTAAAATATCAGACCCCACAACCACTCTTAAATAGTTATCTTCTTTTTATAGTTTTAATTTCAGATGGTAGAAAAAAAAAGTCAAATTATGTTTGTTTTTGGAGGATTAAAGGCCAAAATGCAAGCGAGGTTCACAATTCAATGACTTTACTTCTATGAAACTTAGCAAATCTTACTTGTAAAATAAACAACACACACGTGTAAGTGAAGAAAACAAAAAAAAATCAGATAGAAGAATAAATCACGTGTATGTGTGATAGAAATAATTTTTCACATGGACATGGTTTAGTTTGTAATAATCAGTGGTGTTTGAAAAGGAAAAGAAAGTGTGTCGGTAAAACGTTGGTTCTTGTTCCAACAATGTCCCACACGGTTTCATCCATTTCAAAGTACTAATACATGTTTTCTTCTTATTACTACTCACAACTCTGCCTCTTTTTCTACTTTATCTCTGCTTTTCTGCGTGCCTATAATTGCAGAAAAATAATTCAACAATGGTGTTAGTCAGTTGAGATAGAACACAGAACTTTTGTGCTGAAGATCATCAGTTGGTTAGTTTTTCTTCGTTAGTTTATGGGAATTTTGACTGTTTTAACAGTATAAAAAATTAATATTAACAGTAAAATTTTTTTATTTTTGTAACTTTATTTCTCAACTGAATTCATAACAGACTTACATTCAAATGGAGTAAAATAATAAAAAACAAACTACAAAACTAATTTCTTTAGATGCTTATTTAGAGATTGTAAAAAAAAACAATAGTTGTAATGCTGAATTGCATTCTTTACTAATGGATCCCACCACGAAAACATTTATTACCTTTTCATTAGGATATTAAATGGTAAACGATTTGGAGAGATAAGGTAATTATAAAACTTTCACTGAGCAACTTGAATTGTTTATTTTCTTACCGTTTTGACTATTTTTTTATTTTAATTTTTTATTAGTTTTAATTCTTATTTAATATGTTGGTCTCTAAAATATAATATTGTTAAGAGAATCATTAACTCAACAAATTAAAAGTGAGGTGTCATTTGTTTCATGGTTAGTGTGTCCAAATCTATGCTACTATGCAAGTCTCATGGTCAGTGTCTTCAACTTGCAACTTTCAAAAAATGGACTCTATTTTCTTCTACTTCAATACTATTAGAGATCAATTTTAATATAAACATATTAAATAATACAAGGACTGAAATCAATAAAAAAGTAATTAAGATACCAAAACCATGAATTGGTCAAAACACATGAAAAAAAACATATCTAATCCTATTTTAATCTATGCACAACTTTAACCAAATAATTATTTAAATTAAGTATGAGAACCAAACTATAAAATAATTTTTCGCTAATATATATATAGATAGATAGATATATATGACTGAAAATTATGGTATCAAACAGTATTAATATTCATTTTTTTTTATGTTGTCTTTAAGTGTACTTATTTTAGCAAATTGTGTAAACTTCACTCTAGTTTTGTTTAAATTAAAGCAGAGAAAAATGGAGAAAAAAATGAGTTATAAGAATTTATTATTGGTCTAGTCTAAGTTGGACTTAACCACCATGATTTGTCACTATTGGCCACAACCACATTTCAGGCAATCACACCGACACACATAAATACATACACACTATCTTTATCTGTTTCAAAGTACAAATGCTAAGTGTATTTGTCTTCTTGAAAAGCCAATTTTTTGTAATGCTATCTGATTCTGGAAGTTCAGTTGAAATGTGAACTCATGTGTTTTCACTTTGTTTTTTTAGTGTATGGTTTAATAATCACTTGCGAAAACATAAAACTAAAAAAATATAAAGTAGGTATTGATTTTTTATATCATCCGAAAAAATTAAATTTTTGTAGAAGTAGCAAATTTATTTATTTTTGGTTGATTCAATCTTGCTTTAATTGACACAATAAATAAATAATAACTCAATTTATTTTCAACACCAACATGCTGCACCCCCTGATTGTTTATGTCATCAATCGTAATCTAGTATGACATGAATTTCTTGTCAGCCATGTGTCATAGAATTTGTAATGGTTGCTACACTTTTTCTATCTTTTTTTATTTTGAAAAACAGAAGAGAAAAAGAACTTAATTTAACCTTTAGAATACTAATTTAGATTAAAATAAAAAAAATAAAGGTATTTCACGAAAGAAATATTTAATTATAATACAAATTATTCAATTTTATCCGTTGAAATAATTAGAAGCAGTTAGTAGAAGTGTACATTAAATATCAACAAAGTTTATGTCAGATAGGGTTATGTCAGAATCTAATGTAAGATATACCAGAAAATGAATAAGATTATTTGCAGAGTGAATGTAGGGATCCATGCAAAATTACACGCCATAACTGCTGCTGGATCCCTCTAGAAGGAGGGCCATAAAACCATAATAGAAATATTTAATTGCAAATCATGTGGCAAGGAAATACAAGCTATGTGGACACATAGAAACCACTCAATTGCATGTGGTTAGAATTGATTTTCAAGGCCTATAAATAGGCACAAAACCATCAGCAAACACATAAACAAAAATTAGAACTACAATTGAGAGCAATTGTAGGAAAACACTTAAGAGAGTGTTTTGTGAGGCCAAAGCAATTAGTTAATTGCTTTGATGAGTTGTTGAGTGAGGGAAAAATAACTAGTGAGTGACAAAATAGTGAGGTTAATTGGGGTGTTGGGAAACACTTGAGTGTCACTATTTTGGGTTAATCTCGGGTTTGTGCCTCTAATATTTTATTAGAGAAGTCCCTCCTGTACGCCTACTGATTTTATTAGTGAAAGAAATTTCGGAGTTTGTCCCGTGGACGTAGCCCAAATCAAAAGGGTGAACCACGTTAAATTGCTGGTGCCATTTTAATTATTTATTTGCTTTGCTCGTATTTAATTTATTCTGCAACCACCTATTTTATTGGTCCGCCATTCTGCTGCGCCGGGAAAAATTATCAATTTATGCAGATTTTTCCCAACAACTGGTATCAGAGCGGTACCAGGGGGAAATTAATATCTACTTATCGTATGCTCTGTGGTTGCCACTAAGGTGGACCCTCCACATCAGAAAATAAGTCAGATTATTATTTACCATTTAAAAGTCTAGTTGGGGCCATGGAGGTGAAGACGAGCAAAATGATTAATTTAAATGGCATGAATTACCACATATGGAGAAACAAGATGAAGGATCTCCTATTTATGACGAAGATGCATCTACCAGTGTTTAGTACAACTAAACCTGAGGACAAGACAGATGAAGAATGGGAATTTGAGCATGAACGAGTCTGTGGCTTTATCCGACAATTTGTCGAAGACAATGTGTACAATCACATTTGTAATGAGACTCATGCTCGAACATTGTGGAACAAGCTAGAGGAGCTGTACGCTTCCAAAACCGGCAACAATAAATTATTTTATCTAACAAGGCTACTCCAGATGAAGTACCGGGAGGGTACACTGATGGCAGATCATTTGAATGAGATGCAGGGGATCGTGGAGCAGCTGTCAAGGATGGGCATTAAATTTGACGATGAAGTACTTGCTCTTTTGGTGCTGGCTTCCCTACCAGAGTCTTGGGAGACTTTGAAGATTTCAATCACAAATTCTGCACCAAATGGTGTAGTAAATATGGAAAATGTCAAAAGTGGTGTCCTAAATGAAGAAATGAGAAGAAAAGCACAAGGATCCACATCATCGCAGCAGGATGTTCTTGTTGCAGAGACAAGGGGGAGGAATCAGACCAAAGGTTCAAAGTCCAGAAGCAAAAGTAGAGGAAAGTCAAATAGATATGCAAATGTGGAGTGCCATCACTGCAAGCAGAAGGGCCACATAAAGAGGTTCTGCCGGATGCTCAAGAGATCTCAAAAGAAGAACAAAGGCAAGGAGAAGGTCCAAGATGACAGCAGTGATGATGAACAAACCAATGCTGCCGAGGAGTTCCATATCATCTATGAAGAAGACATTGTCAACCTTGCAACCCATGAGACCAGTTGGGTAGTTGACAGTGGAGCTACCATTCATGTGACATCTCAGAGGGAATTATTCTCCTCTTACACACCAGGTGATTTTGGTGTTGTTAGAATGGGGAATGAAAATTATTCAAAAGTTGCAGGAAAAGGAGATGTTTGTTTAGAGACACAGAATGGTACGCGTTTAGTCTTGAAGGACGTCAGGCATATTCCAGACATGCGTCTGAACTTGATCTCAACTGGAAGGTTGGATGATGAAGGTTACTGCAACACCTTCTACAACGGCCAATGGAAGCTCACCAAAGGATCATTGGTGGTGGCCAAAGGAGACAAGTACTCAAGACTGTACATGATGCAGGCAAAGATTTTGCAGGATGCTGTGAATACAGTAGAGAATGACGGTACAGTTGAATTATGGCACAAGCGGCTCGGTCATATGAGTGAGAAAAGTATGACCGTTCTAACCAAGAAGAATATATTGCCTGGATTGGATCAGGTCCATCTGAAGAAGTGTGCTGATTGTCTGGCGGGAAAGCAAAACAGAGTTGCTTTTAAGAGTTCCCCTCCTTCCAGAATGAAGAATGTATTGGACCTAATACATTCAGATTTGTGTGGGCCAATGCCAAAGTCACTCGGTGGTGCTCAGTACTTTGTGACTTTCATTGATGATCATTCCCGAAAGACTTGGGTGTATCTTTTAAAGACTAAAGACCAAGTATTGGGTGTCTTTAAACAGTTCTTATCTATGGTGGAGAGGGAAACTGGCAAGAAGCTTAAGTGTATTCGTACAGACAATGGTGGAGAGTACACAGGACCATTTCATGCTTACTGTGAAGAGCATGGTATTCGACATCAAACGACACCACCAAAGACGCCGCAATTGAATGGTTTAGCTGAGAGGATGAACAGGACTTTGATGGAGAGAGTCAGATGTATACTCTCACATGCAAAGTTGCCAAAGATGTTTTGGGGTGAGGCTATACAAGCAGTCGCTCACGTATTGAACCGTTCACCTTGTGTTCCTCTCCAGTACGACACTCCAGAGAAGGTATGGTCAGGAAAAGATGTTTCCTATGATCATTTGCGGGTGTTTGGCTGTAAGGCCTTCGTGCATGTACCGAAGGATGAAAGATCCAAACTTGATGTAAGACACGACAATGCGTGTTTGTCGGCTATGGTCAAGATCAGCTTGGCTATAGATTTTACGATCCAATCCATAAGAAGCTTGTCAGAAGCCGTGATGCAGTGTTTGTTGAAGATGAGACCATTGAAGATATCGAAAAAGCCAAGGAAAATGCTTCTAAATACAATGATGGTTCAACAAACATAGAGCTAATTCCTTCAATGATGGTGCCAAGAGAAATTGAAGATGAAGCTCTTAATGATCAACCTGAGGCAGGTGATCCGATTGCTCTTTTTGAGATACCATCAGATAATTCTGATGATGAAAGCGTTCATGACCAACCACTAGCTCCAGCGGGTTCTCCAAATCTAAGGAGATCTGATAGAGTCAGACAACGCTCTACAAGATATCCTGAAGAACAGTATGTGTTACTGACTGACGGGGGAGAACCGGAAAGTTTCCAAGAAGCTATGAATGATGAACACTATAAAAGGTGGATTGAAGCCATGCAAGATGAGATGAATTCCTTGCATAAGAACAAAACATTTGAGCTAGTGAAGCTGCCAAAAGGCAAGAAGTCTTTGAAGAACAAGTGGGTGTTCAGGATCAAGCATGAAGAACACAGTCCCCAGCCACGATTCAAAGCTAGATTGGTTGTCAAAGGATTCAGTCAAAGAAAGGGGATTGACTTTGATGAGATTTTCTCACCAGTGGTGAAGATGACATCCATCAGAACAGTGCTAGGATTAACAGCAAGTCTCGACCTTGAAATCGAGCAGATGGATGTAAAAACCGCCTTCCTTCATGGTGACTTGGAGGAAGAGATATACATGGAGCAGCCAGAGGGTTTCAAAGTAAAAGGAAAAGAGGACTATGTCTGTAAGCTTAATAAAAGCTTGTATGGCTTAAAGCAGGCACCAAGACAGTGGTACAAGAAGTTTGAGTCTGTGATGGGGGAGCAAGGCTATAAGAAGACTACTTCAGACCATTGTGTGTTTGTACAGAAATTCTCTGATGATGATTTTATTATTCTTCTTCTCTATGTAGATGACATGTTGATCGTTGGCCAGAATATTTCCAGAATCAATAAGTTAAAGAAGCAATTGAGCAAGTCTTTTGCTATGAAAGACTTAGGGCCAGCAAGACAAATTCTTGGCATGCAAATAACCAGAGACAGGAACGCCAAGAAATTGTGGTTGTCACAGGAGAAGTACATAGAAAAGGTGCTTCACCGGTTTAATATGGACAAGGCTAAAGCGGTTAGTTGTCCTCTTGCTAATCACTTTAGACTAAGTACCAAGCAGTGCCCTTCCTCAGAGGATGAGAAGGATAAGATGGATAGAGTTCCATATGCTTCAGCAGTTGGGAGTTTGATGTATGCCATGGTATGTACACGGCCAGATATCGCTCACTCTGTGGGCGTGGTGAGTCGTTTCCTTTCAAATCCTGGAAAGGAACATTGGGCTGCAGTAAAGTGGATTTTCAGGTATCTTCGTAGTACCTCCAAAATGTGTTTGTGTTTTGGAGATGGAAAACCTATGCTAGTAGGTTATACAGATGCTGACATGGCTGGAGATGTTGACTCAAGAAAGTCTACATCAGGATACCTAATCACTTTTGCAGGGGGAGCTGTGTCATGGCAATCAAGACTACAGAAGTGTGTTGCTCTCTCAACAACTGAAGCAGAATTTATTGCGGCCACTGAAGCCTGCAAAGAGTTGATATGGATGAAGAAGTTCTTGGAAGAACTTGGCATACACCAGGAAAAGTATGAGCTATTTTGTGACAGTCAGAGCGCAATTCACCTTGGGAAGAATTCCTCTTTTCATTCCAGATCAAAACATATTGATGTGAGATATCACTGGATCAGGGATGTATTAGAGAAGAAATTATTACAACTTGAGAAGATCCACACAGATGAAAATGGATCAGACATGATGACAAAGACTCTTCCAAAGGAGAAGCTGGAGTACTGTCGACAAGTAGCAGGACTGGTAGAGCCCTCCATCTAATCGGGAGGGGGAGATTGCTGCTGGATCCCTCTAGAAGGAGGGCCATAAAACCATAATAGAAATATTTAATTGCAAATCATGTGGCAAGGAAATACAAGCTATGTGGACACATAGAAACCACTCAATTGCATGTGGTTAGAATTGATTTTCAAGGCCTATAAATAGGCACAAAACCATCAGCAAACACATAAACAAAAATTAGAACTACAATTGAGAGCAATTGTAGGAAAACACTTAAGAGAGTGTTTTGTGAGGCCAAAGCAATTAGTTAATTGCTTTGATGAGTTGTTGAGTGAGGGAAAAATAACTAGTGAGTGACAAAATAGTGAGGTTAATTGGGGTGTTGGGAAACACTTGAGTGTCACTATTTTGGGTTAATCTCGGGTTTGTGCCTCTAATATTTTATTAGAGAAGTCCCTCCTGTACGCCTACTGATTTTATTAGTGGAAGAAATTTCGGAGTTTGTCCCGTGGACGTAGCCCAAATCAAAAGGGTGAACCACGTTAAATTGCTGGTGCCATTTTAATTATTTATTTGCTTTGCTCGTATTTAATTTATTCTGCAACCACCTATTTTATTGGTCCGCCATTCTGCTGCGCCGGGAAAAATTATCAATTTATGCAGATTTTTCCCAACAATAACAATGCATGTTTGGTTTAATTTATTGATAGAACTTTCTTAAAATAAATAATTATTGTATTTTAGATTTAAAATTTTAGAATTCTTGTAAGTTTACAAGACCCCTTTGGAAAGTGAGAAAAGGGTCACAATAATTCAATTGGATCTGAACTTTTCTTCTGATCTCTCCTGTTATGCCTTTTTACTCATGTTAGCGAGAAGGCACTGGGAAAAGTACTAGCAGAATTAAAAGTAATCTTGGATAAACTTTTCAATTAATGTTTAATAGGAAATCAGCAAATTAAAATAAACTAAAAACATAAAATGAATTAAAATTTTCCAATAAAACTAAATTAACTCTCTAATTTCATTTTTTCAAATCTTTCTCATCTATTTTTTTTCATTAGTTGAAATATATAAATTGATTTTAACATGTGTGATTTAGAAACTTAATCCAATTTATACTTTAATTATTTTTAAGTTCTGAGAAACTTCTCTAAATCGACCATGCACCAAAGTTTTTAGTGTTTATTTACTATTAATTGTCCGTTTGGTTTCCAGTTGGAAAAACGGAGTTAAGAAAATGGAGAAATTTAAAGGTTGATATTAATCATTTACGAAATTTGAGACAGTCAAAACTCTATTTGACCGTTGGATGTACGGGGTTTGAATCCAAACAACCCCTAAGTCGGTTAAGAAGTTTGACTGATAACAATATTCAATAGTTAGTATTAATCTCATACACTGTTCAATGAAAAAATTATTTTTAGTTAATCTCAGTTTAATAATTCTAACTAGGCCAAAGAGATACTGAATTGAACTCTACCAACATCGTTGACAAATTAAATTCAACAGGTAAAAATTTGAAGTCTAAAATTGTGGTTCTCTGATAAATGTAAATAATAGGGACTAATTAGGGAAGAGTCAAATTCTAAAGTATTCTATATTTTGTTATATATTTATATGTCATGATTACTATGAAGAGAAGAAAATATTTTCTTTATTTTGTTAGTTTTCTTTATGCTTTTCCTAAGTCAGTAGCTAATCTTCCTTGTTAGGTTTTTCAGCATAACACCTTGCAACAGTTCTAGCACCAAGCCAAGGATTCTTAAATGCATCAAAGGTTTAAACATATATTCTGGAGCAGACATGAAACAAGCACCATACATGCTACAACATTATCATTTATCAACACTTTTTTTGATGTCAAAAGTCTTACCTTACTGCAAGATCAACGAAGAAAAAGATATGGTCAATGGTCACGCACTCTTCAAATTCAATATTATAAAGTCCAAAAATTAGTATATCAACTATGTAAGACTAGTACACATAAAAGCAGGGAAAGTAAACAAAGGATAAGGTTCACAGATTTTGTTACAGATTCGTTAAGACTATGTTAGCTACCAAACAGTGCAGTAAAAATCAGTAATAGATTTGTATGATGTATATTTGACATCAGTGATGACAGTCACAAAGAAGAAGAAGAATCTAGGCTGTGTAATTTGGAAAGAATCTATAGTTACGGCGTTGGTGTTAGTAAGATGTTATGATGTCAATGCCCTTTAATATATTCAATACAAATGAATTATGACAGAATAAATACTGACATAAATAGATGTTGACCACATTAATACAAAGTACATTACAAATGGAATAAACAAATCAACATCAAAATGATCATATACCTTTAGTGACTTTACAAGAGGGATATATTTTTCAATTCTGGATTAGTTCAATAACTATGTGTCGCTTTAAGATATAGTGTGAAACTTGGAGGATTGGTGCAAAGAAACTGTGTGTGTGTGTTTGTGTTCATAACACTTGCTTTAGAGCATGTCACTCTTCCACCTATCCATATATCCAACTGCAAATGTAATAGGTTCTTATCGCGTTGTTTGTATCAAACCATCTAAAATTGTACTACTGAATGCATAGATCAACTGATGAGGGGTTCTCTAAGCTTAAGCTTAAACAGTAATATCAAATTTGAATGTTAAGAATACATTTGCATTATACTAGGTAGGAAAAGCTGTGTCCCTACCCTATACTAGCAGTCTTTCTTGGTTTGGGCGCAAATAGTCTATTAAACATGGAAGAAAAAGAACATTTGATACCATCATACCAAGGGTAAAGTAAATCCAAACCACCCTCATTCATCATAAGCGACACCTAGGCTACTCTTGACAACAAATACTGATTACTCAGAGAAAGCATACACAATGGATTACTAGTCTTTTTATTTTTATAAGAATGAATTAATAGTCTTAAAATGGAGAACTGGAAAGCCGCCCCTTCTAAATTAGTAAGTTCAGACAGAAGTATTGGCAGTTTGGCACTAAACCCTTGCTCTATCCAACTTCAATGCATTCATTGCGTGGCTAGTCTGATTACATTCTCTCATTGTGAAGATTAGTAATAATTGGAGTCACTTCAATCGGAATCCTGGACACGGGAACAATCTCCTACATAGATACAGCTACAGTTCCAAGTGATTGATAAGATATGAAGGAAAAAAACCAAGCTTCCTTTACTTTTAAAAACAGTCCAAACATTGAGACCTGGCCTCTAAAATGCCCCCTATACTAAAAAGAAGTTTGTATTTTGGTATAAAGATAGATTTCTGAAACATTAGCCATAGCCATATTATAGATCTCAACCATGTGATAGGCGTGCTGCAGCTTGATTTGAGCACAGAAGGAATTCCTCATTCTTATTTTCATCATTAGTGTAAAAAATGTTTCCTAGGGTGGGTGGTGGGTAAATCAATAAGGTGGGAAATACCATTTCTCTCAAGAAGGTATCACCATCATGTCAATTAAGTTTGTAGTTGGAAAATTCTGCAAATAGCTTTACTATGTTTTACATTTGTGTATAATACAGACTGTTCTCACAAACATAGAATCTTCTGTGATATAATAAATTTGTCATTGTTGAAGTATGGTTTTTTGAGCAGTGCTGTAGAAATTAACCAGAAAAGAATCTTTTCCAGGACTGCCAAGGAAGAAATCCACCTGCAATATATAGCATATGAAAGCTTGTAAGATAAAGTAATCAATTTTCTATATCAGCAAAATCACATAAATGACAAGAAAAATAGAGGAAACAACAGAACAATGAGAAGTAACTAGTCATATTCATACAGCTCATACTTCTGTCATAATTTACAAAATTTCTAAAATCCATATCATTGTTGTGAAATTCAGTTCTTCCTCTGTGTTGAACTTTCAGAATGATTTATTCACTATAGACTATATATATTACATGAGAAAACTCCAAGTCTACAAGTGACTCTAGCATAAGTTTACTTTTAGTAGGCAAGTGTTATTAGTAGTCAATCCCGGATAGCGTCGCGTCGCGGCCGACCCCTAAACTAGAATCGCGGCGTCGCGGAGCAAATCGAGGACGCTATTTGATTTATCGTGAAGGGAAACACACATAAACATGTATATATACAGAAATCACTAAAAAAATACAAAAATATAACTAAAAACACTCTAAATTCATAGTAAAAAGCAACATTATCCAATATGAAACATTAAAAATGATCCAAAACATTGAACATAACAAGAAAAAGTAACATTATATCCAAATGAAACATTGTCTAAATGAAGTAGAGTGAATAAGAATGAAAATCTATAAATCACAAATCATATTCATCATATTCATCATCTTCATCTCCTAGGTGCAACTCTTCTTCCCCTCCACTTGAGCTTTCATCTTGATCACTTCTATAAATTTCTTCCTCTTCGGAAGTCTCTTCTTCACCATCAAGCTCTTCCTCCTCTTCTTCCTCTTGCAAAACATATTTCCCTTTCCCCTTTTTCCTATTGCTTGAGGAAGGCCTAGAAGTGGCAGTTTGCTTATGCTTCCTCCTAGTGTAATGCAATGGCTGTCCAACACTAGTAGTATGTGAAACTTGCTGCCATGTCAACCCATCTTCCTCACCAAACACAAATTCCTCTTCCTCTCCATCTTCATCACCGCCTAATTCTCCTAGCAACCACTCGTTAGTTGCGGTATCATCAACTTCCTTCAATAGAATTGGATCTTTAATGGTCATTGCATTAAACCTCTCATTTAAGGTTTGGTTGTACTTGATGAAAACCAAGTCACACAACCTTTGATGCTCAAGACGACTTCTCTTCTTGAAATGAATCTATTTAATTTTAAAAAAAAATGTTAGCCACCACCCACCACCAATACAATTAGTAACAAACTAATAATGTTAAAAAAAGAGATAAAGAGCTTACATGCTCAAAAGTGCTCCAGTTTCGCTCACAACCAGAAGAGCTACAAGTTAAGGATAAGACTTTAACAGCAATCTTCATCAAATGTGGAGTAAATGTCCCATATTGCTTCCACCATTCAGCTACAATTAATTAAATTAATTGTAACCTCACTTCGCCAAATATAAAACAGATGAGCAATTAAATGAAGGAAACTCTTACCAGGGGCCATAGTGGTCCTTTGTCTTATAGCCCCAGCCCCACCAAAGATCCCTTCAGCATTTCTATAAGGCACTAACTCTTCAAAAGCCTTATCTTCAAATTCAATAGTGGGGGAGAGCCGAGCAATGGTCTCCAAGAGGCCAATTTTCACCTCTGGATCATTCTCAATGCCTATAGGGTCCGTAAAGAAAAATGCAGGATTAAGATAATACCCTGCAGCATGTAATGGATGGTGCATTTGAGAATCCCATCGCCTATCAAAAATGGCAAAGATGTCCCTGTATTTCCTTTCATCTCCTTTGAAAGCTGTTTGAATATTTTCTTTGGCCCTATTCATAGCCTCATAGATGTAACCCATTGCGGGTTTCTTCTCATTATTCACCAAACGTAAAACTTGGACAATAGGCCCCATAGCCTTTAAGCTAAAAACCACATCTGCCCAAAATGAAGCCATTAAAACAGTGTTCGTTGCTCCCTTTCCCTTAGGATCTTTTGCACCCTTGCTCTTTAACCAATCTTCCGATACAAACATCTTGCGAAGGTTGTTCTTTTGGCTTTGCAACCTTTGCAAGGTCAAAAAGGTTGTGGCAAACCTTGTCACTCCATGTCTTACTAGCTCGGTTCCACAGGTGAATTTTCTCAACAAATTTAATGCAAATGAATGGTTGTAGATGTAACCAACCAACTTTGTTCCCCTTAGACAAGCCTTTTTAATTTTTGGAAGCTTTCCGATGTCCTCCAACATCAAATCCAAACAATGGGCAACGCATGGAGTCCAAAACAAATGTTTCCTCTTGTCCATCAACATCTTACCTAAAATGACAAGAATTTAAGTAACTAATAGAATTAAACCTAAGTAATTAAATCAAACATGATTAACTCAAATAAAAATGAATAATAGCAAGAACTATTACCAGCTGAAACATAGTTGCTCTTGTTGTCCGTGATTACTTGAACAACTTTGTCCTCTCCAATCTCCTCTACAAAGTTGTCCAACAACTCAAACACCTTGTCCCCCGTCTTCATGAATGAAGAAGTATCAATGCTTTTGATGAACATTGACCCGATAGGAGTATTAACCAAGAAGTTAATCAGTGTCCTACCCTTTCTATCAGTCCAACCATCTGACATGATAGAGCATCCGGTGTTTTCTCTCCAAACAACATGTTTCTTCATGAGGTCGTTGGTGTACTCCAACTCTTTCTTAAGAAGAGAAACCCTACATTCATGATAGGTTGGGGGCATTAAATTCCGACCATATTCTCCAATAGCTTGGATCATGTCTTTAAAGCTCTTTGTCCGCACAACATTGAAAGCGATCCCATTTCTAATTAGGAACCGCTCTATATATTGCACTGTTTTTGCTCTTGCCTCTTTGGTGCAATAATCCTTAATGTTTGATTGTTTTGTATTCTTCTCCAACCTTTTACTCACTTCTGGATCCTTCATCAACAGCAAATCGATTGGCCTTTTTAAGTTCTTTGATTTTTTCAACGGCGTAGATGTTGAACCATGACTTGAAGACGATGGAACGCGCTTTCCTTGTTTCAAAGACCGGATTTCTTGAATCTCCTCATCCTCCTCATCTTCATTCCTATATAAGACTTTATCCGCAACCTTCTTAGCTGCAAGCTCGATCAACTTTAGCCTCACCTCTTTAGGGGTCTTCAAGCATTTCCCCACATTCCCCCTTGCACCCATTTGATGCTTTTTTGCTCTAGTAATACCACCGGTGGTAGTCTTGCCACAATAGTCACATGTGACATGCTTCTTGTTGTTGAGGTCCTTTAAAGAATTCCATTCCCAACCCGGATCAATGTTGTTTCCGGTGGGTTTAAAGAGCTGCATGGATGATTGAGGGGTTGGGGTGCCACTAGAATCTCCACCAACAGTTGCCATTAATGGAGAATGAAGCAGGCTGTCGGAGGCTGTTTTTTGGAGGTGGAAGGTGGTGGTTTGGAGGGGGCAGCTGCTGGTTGGGGGCTGTTTGGAGTGGCAGCAGGTGGTTAAAGGCTGTGGGAGGTGGCAGCAGCAGTTTGGAGGCTGTTTGGAGGTCTGAACAGCGTCGTCGGAGGTCAGAGGTGGTCACCGGAGGTCAAACAGTGTCACCTCCTTTCAAACAGGGGTCGTCGGAGGTCAAATAGGGGTCGCCGGAGGTCGGCAGCGGTCGGTGGTGGTCGCCGAACAGTAAGGGGGCAGTGGGTGTTGTTATTGGAGGGTGGGTGATGCTCAAGATGTGATGTGAAGAAGAACAAAGTAGAAGAAGTAGAGAGTAGAAGAAGAAAGAGTGAAGAGAGAGAGGAGTCTATCAGAAAAAGCCCTAAAAAAAAGGGAGGGAAAAAGCTGACTTACGACGTAGTCACCAGAATTGCGCCCGCGACAGCCGAGAATCCGCGACACCGAGATCGCCGCGCGACTCCCGCGATTTGAACCCCACTGCAACGCGGGCCGCGAAACCCACTTTCGACTACTATTAGCCCGAAATTGAACCCACAAACTCAAACTGAGTTTTCTTTCTTCACCATTAGACTAGCCTTATATTATATCTCATCCTCTTACATAAGTTTTAACAACGAAAAGGATAAACTAAAGTGTTAAAATGGTTAGAAGCAAGATGAAGATTAAAATTAAGAAACCAAGAGAAACTAGAAAAGGTCATCAAATAGAAGTAGAACCGTACCACATTCTGGGCAACGGAAATATTCCTTCTCCCTAAGAACAAGCCCTGATCCTCCACACTCCTCACATCTTCTTTGAGCAATCTGTAACAAAGCGCAACAAGAAAAACATGCAAGTAAAATGTTGAAAACACATGAGATTCACAACTATAACAGCTCCAATCCCAACTCAACCAACCAAAACAGTGACTTACAATTCTTTTGCTAAACTCAATCCCTGCCACCACAAAAGGGGTAAACCCAGCTGCAAAATTCAAAATTTCACAAACAACACAGAAAGTCAAAACCCAAATTTTAACACAACACACACCATTCTCTTCCCAAGCAGAAAAAAGAAAACATTACAGTAAAACATCAAAGGTAGTGGCAATTTAAGTGATATACCTAAAGCTCCCACCACAATTTGCCACGTAACTTCAACTGGAGCCGGGTCAAGCACAGTGGTTACACCATCAATAGCATTAACAACAGCCAGCCTTGTTATTCTTCTTCTGCTTTTTGAATTCTTAACCCAAAGATCACAACTTTTTCTCTGGGTAATTATGGGACAGTTCTGGGTGACTCTGCTCCTAGTTTTCACACTCGTTAATGAAACCACAGACAACGAAGACATTGCTGCTTCCATGGAGGGTAACTAGTGAGTAACTACCCCACCAACCCGGTTCATTTCACAAAACACCTCAACCGTTCTAAATAATAATGCCACGTGGGCTTTTTTAGCCCACGGGCTCGCGCCTCCCACAAATAACTTTGTGTGACTCACGTTCGGGCTATTGTTCTGAATAACACAACGACACGTTTCAATAGAGGGAACTGAGAATATTCGGTAAAGCAGTTTAACATTATAGTAAGAATTTTAGATTCGATTTTCTCTAAATATATTTATATTAGATACCCTTTAAATGCCCTTATCCAAAAAAAAGTAAATGTGAATAAATCTTATGCAAGTTCTGATTTTGAATATAATACATGTTGTTAAAAAAATGAAAAAGATATTTTATAGATAAATATTTAATGATATGGAGAAAGAGAATTTAGCAAAAGCAATTAAAAAGATTTTGTACAGCAAAGCCAATTTGAGGCTCAAGGTAAAGGTTTACTTCAAAGAAATGATAAAAAGAAAAGAAGATTAACCTATTGTAGTAACAGTTGTTAGCAGATTCGGGTTTTAGGGTTTTGGAGTATATTCTTTTCTGTTTCTCTCCTTAACAATGGCTACTGTTATATCTCTCTATCCTTATAATCCTCTGCTATATTTTTCGGCTCCTTCGTGTTCTGCTTCTCCGTTTTGGAAATTGGAGAAGAAGCATTTGGGTTCTGGAAGGTTCAAAAGTTTGGTGGAGTTAGCGGCACATTCCAATCCGAGAATTCTCAAGTCCAACCGCAGGTCAAGATTTGGAGAGGCACTGTCACTGTATGATAGTGATGAGGACGATGAAGAATTGGAGGAGCAGGAGGACGATGATGATGATGACGACGACGATGATGATTGGCTTTCTGATGTGAGTTCTGTGAACTTGTCTTTAAATTCTGTGATGAATTTCTAATTTAATGGGAAAATTGAAGTGGGTGTTTAATTATTGTTTCAAAGTTTGGAACTTTTTATTTTTCTCTTCAAAGATATTTGCATTGAGGAAATAATGTGCCGTGTGTGTTAGTCTCTAGTTTTGATGAAATTTTGGAGTTTTTGTTTCGGGAAGCTTGTTATTTAGTCCAATGTCAGAAAATCGTTGCCATGGAGCATCTTATGGTTGGAGATGAAAGGTTTCCATTTGAGTCACGTTCTGAATGCATAAATTTGGTTGTGTTTTTGTTCATCCTGAGGGTTTTTTTGCTTGGATTGCGCTGCTGGTTGAATGGGAGTACCTAAAATGTTTTGATTATCTGTTGATATTTGATTTTGACTTTTGCTTATTAATTTTTAATTTCCCTTTTTACTTTGAAACATGTACTCAGGAGGAATTTGCCCAGCCTGCTGATTTTGATGTTAATAACAAGAGATTTAGGTCACAGACAACTAAAGGTATGATTGAAGAAGATTTATGAAGTAGCTTTGGGAAGAAAGTTGAATATTCGCAATTTTATCTGTGCAGGGAAAGTTAGACAACAGGAAAAAGAATGGGGTTGGGGATCTGTTAACAATGGACAAAGCACTAGGTTGCCAAAAAGTGAGAGAGTGGCATCCTTACAACGTAATGAGAGTGGAAAGGTACTGAATGATGATGCAGTAAGCAGCTGAGTGTCAAATCTTGCGTTTTAATGTACTTGTAGTGTGCTCGAACCTTATATTTTTTTTTTCTCATTTCAAATTGCAGCTTGGCAGAAATTTAAAGGAGAAAAAATATCCACGGTTGTCTGAAGAGATTGATTTGGATGTGAAATGGTTACCACTGCTTGATTACTTAAGCACCTTTGGGATTAAGGAGTCACACTTTATCCAAATATATGAGAGGCACATGCAATCACTTCAAATTAATGTTTGTTCTGCACAGGAAAGGTTAGATTACTTGATGAGTGTTGGTGTTAAACAAAGAGACATAAGAAGAATCCTTTTGAGGCAACCACAAATCCTTGAGTATACAGTGGAGAATAATTTGAAGTCTCATGTTGCTTTCTTGAGGGGCCTGGGTATACCTAATTCTAGAATAGGGCAAATAATTGCTGTTTCTCCATCTTTGTTTTCTTATAGTGTTGAAAATTCATTAAAACCAACTGTAAGATATTTAATTGAGGAAGTTGGCATCAAGGAAAAAGATTTGGGTAAAGTCATTCAACTTAGTCCCCAAATTCTTGTGCAGAGAATTGATATTTCGTGGAATACTCGATTTATGTTTCTTACCAAAGAGTTAGGTGCACCCAGAGATAGCATTGTGAAGATGGTGACAAAACATCCCCAGCTTCTCCATTACAGCATAGATGATGGATTACTTCCAAGGATAAATTTCCTAAGGAGCATAGGAATGAAAAATTCTGACATTGTGAAAGTGTTGACTAGCCTTACACAGGTAATTTTTCATGTTTTAATGTTTTGTAGGATAGCCTACAATTGCACAGAAAGAACAAAGTAAATAACATACTGTTATATGATATATCATTTTTATTTTATCTTTTGTGAAGCATAATTTGATGTGAAGCACATTCTCTTGTTAATGTTGACTACTGTGCCTGCAGGTGCTATCTCTGTCCTTGGAGGAGAATCTAAAGCCCAAGTACTTGTACTTGGTAAATGAACTTAAGAATGAGGTGCAATCCTTGACCAAATACCCAATGTATCTCAGCTTGTCTTTGGACCAGAGAATCCGTCCTCGTCATAGGTTCTTGGTTTCCCTAAAGAAAGCCCCAAAAGGGCCATTTCCACTTGGATCTCTTGTTCCAACTGATGAATCTTTCTGTCAACAGTGGGCTGGGACTAGTTTGGATAAATATTTGGCATTTCGCCAGAGATTATTACTTAAAAAGTTTGCAGAGAAATATGAGAGAAAAATGTGACAGATTCGAACCAAGTTTGCTTCAGTCAACTTGCATAAGTACTGGAAGAGGAATCTGTTGTAATGCTTATGTGATGAAACTTGTTACTATAAAACGTTCCTGATGTGCAGCACTATGGCTAAAGCTCAATCATCTGAGTTTAATCAGCTATCTGCATTACTGTCTGCATATGATTTCATGACATCCTCAAGTATGTGTCTTATTCTCAGCAGAAGCTGCTCAACTAATTTTGTGAAATTTATGGTTGCTGTTTGTGTCGGAATTGTACAATTGTTTACAAAGTGCTTGTGACCTGAAGTGCAGAACATATCATGGTGCAGTCTGTCACCGTAAGGTTAGCTTGTTTGATAATTTAAAATTAATAATTAATGGCTAACGATTAAGGCATTTAATATACTAACCCTCAAGTCTCTTTCTGCAGGTTGTGGACTTGTTTTGGTATAAACTGAAGAACAAAGATGTGGCAACTTTAAGATCAAGCTTATGGATTTCTTGTTTCCTCTTAGCCTTCAATGAGTATATATATATATTTCTTTTGCTATTTTCATTTTTTTTTTGTGTATCTGAAATCAATAGGACATATTTTGTTACCCTTACACACAATTGTTTTGTCACCCTGCGGCCATTTGTATCACAAGTACGAGTTGAAATAACATTTTTTTTTCTCTTCAGAGAGAGTACTTGTGATTGAATTCTAAGTTCTGGATATAATTAATATAGTTGTAGTTGGTGTAATATATTACTTTCTCTTTTCACTAGTATATCAACAAATAGAAAATCTTTCACTCGCTTAAATATTGGTTGATTCATGTCAGAGAACACGATATTTTTTCTTAATTGTGATAAGACAAAGTATCCATATTATTAAATGGACATTGAAGATTCATTATTTTGGCCAATAATGATTTCACTGAAGTAACAGACGATGCCAGAGGCGGGTTAAAATCAAGCATCAAGGTTCAATTTATAGAAAATGGTTTTTGTCTTTCTTCAAATGTAGGTACGCGTTCAAATAGATTTTTTATCCAAAAAATACTAAATCAAAAGTTGTTGCAGGCTCTTATAACTTTGGCCATGGAATCAAAAATTCTTTTATTTAGCATTTGCATCGTAAAATATGCTTATAATTTGTAGCTTATGGTTTATTGTTGGGATTTTATAGTTTTTTAAGATACCTTATAATTTTTAAGTAGTTTATTAAAATAAGGTTATTTGACAAAATTAATCTAAATTGTATTGAATGACTTTTTTTTTCTTTTAATAAAGTGTAAATGATTTTAAATAATATATAATATTATATATATAGAGGGTAAAAGTTATTTTTTAAAAAGAAAATATAATGTAAAAAATGATAACTAAACTATTAGATTCTACTTTAAGTAATTTTTTAATAATTAGGAAGTCAGTTTCAAAAGTTATAAATTCTTTTTTTTTTATTAAACAACTCTACTGAGTTATAAGCTTATCAAATAAACTTGATCCATTGAAAAGAGTTGATATGTGTTTCAAATGACACGTAACACAATATTGTTTCAAAGACATCATTTGACGTAGGTATAATTATAGTTGCTTTGGAATAGATTTGTTGTTGTAATTAGTCATAATGCTAGTAACATTTACTAACTGATAATTCTCAAGAATTAAAGCATAACCACTAGAAAGGTTGAGTTCTTTCACCTTTCACCTTAACAAGAATAATGACCTCGCAACGAAAATTTCCTTATATGTTCAATATATATATGCAGTTGAGAAAAATTATCTTATCTTATATCCTAAATCTGTTTCATAGAATCTTCACTTTCACTATCGTCTGTATCTGCATTCGTAGATTCTATTTGCATTTCTTATTTTACGTTGTCGTGGTGACTAATTTTTCAAAATTTTCTTCTTTAATGTACTCAAGTATGTACTCAACAACTTGATCATTATCATGTAGTCATATAGTGACAAGATTGATACTAGACTTCAAGTCACTTTTATTGCCCATCTAATAATCAACTTTAAAAATAAAATTGTAAAAAAAAAATTAATGATTAATATTGATTTCGTATGTCATTCGAGAAGCTGGATTTCTATTAATTCAATAGACATATTTTTTTTCCGTTAACCTAACCTCCGTTTGATTAGCTGTTACTAAACAGACACAAATGGTTCCACAAGAGCAGGTTTTGTCCCACGGAAAAAGATATTCTTGGAATATCTTTATAACTAGAATAGGAGAGTTGCATAAGTCTCTCTCGCCGGTATTAATGTATACATATGTACAAACAATTTCTTATTCAAACATCTCTTTCAATGATACAATATTCTCTCTGTACATTAGCAACTTGACTTTCATTGTTTTCTGGGGCATGTAAACAAGGATTTCCCTAACCATAAAAAAATTCAACCCTGCTAAAAAATTTAAGTTCATGCTAATGTCTGATACAGAAGTCCATAACATGCAAAAATGAACAACAGTACTTGTATGTATAAATTTACACACACACTTCTCAAATGTTTCACTCAAATCTTATATAGGGTATGCTTATCTAAGTTATCTTCCCACCAAATATGATAAATAAATGAAAATGCATGGTGCAGATGCAAGCTAACAACAATGAATGAAAAGTTCCTATATAGCTTTACATTATTTTTATTAATTGATATACTTCTTGAGTTAGAAAGTAGTTATGTAGGAAGATAGTGGTTTATAGTGTAAATAACACATGAGATAAATTCAAGCTGTAAACATGATGCTGAAATTCAATGTAGCAATTTTTTGTTGCAGAACTCAAGAAAATAATAAAAAAATATTTATTTGCCTCTTTCTTTTTTATAAATTGGCTAAAGAAAAATGCATTCTAATGCATGCACTTGCTAACGAATCATGACTGAAAAACTGGCCAAAAAATAGTATTATCAATGCATCTTTACTATAATTTCCAATGCACAACGATTATTTAAAAAAAAATGTTTGATTTCTTAATATCCTTGTGGTATTCATTAGCAAAACTGTTTACTTACCATGCTTACTATTTACTACCTACAAAAAAGACGTTTTATCTTTTCATATATGGAAAATTTTCATTCTTATTTATATAGCCACTTGTAATTTCAAAAACTCTTAACTATTTTTTTAATTATACTTATTCTAATTATAATAATAAATAATTTATGGCCAAATTTATATATAATTAATAAATGAGGATTAAGAAAGTGAACAAGTATATTATAAAACATTCAAAAAATATTTTGATAAAAAAGGAATATATTTACATTTGTTTATGTGTATATCACTATAAAATAAATAGACAAAAAGAGTATACAACTCACAATTATTAAATTAACAATTTCAATGGAGTTTGTGTTAATCATACGTTTATATTTACGAGAAATTAATTTATATTATTGGTACATCATAAATAAATACTTTGGGTTAAAGTTTTTGTTGACTGTCAATGATTGTGTCATGGGTAATGACACTCAAAACTTACTTTAGTCCCATAAATTGTTTGTTAATAACTTTTATATATACTAAAAACTCTTAAAATAAACCAAATTAACAAAAAAAAAAAAAAAGTAATCCAAACAAAACATTCGGATTATTGACTATAAGAAAATTCAGGCATTCTAAGAGGACAGTGACCAAAAGCAGTTAAAGATAATAAGAGTACTTGAAAGTTGAAACAGACTTGCTACAATATAATATATGAACCATTATTGAAGTTGATCACATTGAGTGAATTAGTTCCTTAGTCCATAGCCACATATTCTAAGGGGTTCCTCAAACTCTATAAGGAAAACTGTGGACTATTTATACTTAGTTCTTTTCATCCACCAAGTACTTCAGAAAATTACTAAATATATGATCTTCTAAAAATCAAACCTTTCGCCACCTTTCTGTAAATGAAAACTATACCTTCTTACATGTATCATTAAACTTTTGCTAATACCACCAATTCCAATTGTGAAGAGGAAATTCTTCCAATGTCTCTTCTTCAGCATGTATGTACTAGCCGGAATTTTAACTAAACTGCTGAGCTAGTTGTAGAAATAGTTCATGGAAGGACTGTATTATGTATCAAAAGAAAGTTGCTACCTCTGGCCTGGATCTGTTTGAATTCTATATTTCTTGTATGTATATCTGGAACTAAAACTGTCTAATTTCCACTATCTATTGGAAATGCAAACGGACTGTCAGGAAGATTGAATCCTTGATTGCTGGAAAAAAATTAAGAATAAATAAATAACATAATCCATAATCAACAAAATATTTCAGGAAAAGTGTAGCAGCAACCTAAATGTTTGGAAATTGGAAATATATAACAAAAGCATCTAAAAATAATTGAAAAGGGTTTGTTGCATTAGATTTATATTGATTTTGAGAGTTCTAAATTGAAGAAAACTTAGAAAGGTTGGATTGTAGCAATTTAAAAACTGAAGGATTTGATTGTAAGAATTAAAATTGAGTTGAGACATAATTTGAGTAAAAAGGTTAATTAGACAACCAGAATTACACATTGACCACATTGTAGACAAACCAAAAGTACAACTAAGTTAAGGCTATCACATACCTGTTCTCATCAGACAAATTGGTGTCTGTGTGCAGCGGTTTGTCATCCAGTATATGTCTGAAAGATTCTTCTGCCAGTTTGAAATGATCTGCAGGAGAAATTATTTCAATCAATATAACAGAAGGATGGACAGGGATCTTAAAACTTGATAACAAAAATGTTATCTATATTATTATTACACACCATCTGAAAACCTTGAATCATCCATGCAGAAGCCAAAATGAGGCAAATTGGAGAAAGGTTTTTGTCCAAACTGCAACTGTGCAAGATGTTGTCTCCTCTTAAGTTCCAGGACTTGCTCCTCCTCTTCAATCAGCTGTCTCCTTAAGGATCTATGGTTGCCAAAACTTCTTGGAACTACATAAATTTTGCATTAGATTGTACAAAGGATTCTCCCACAAAAATTAGGAAAAAAAGCATATCATAAGCATTTAATTGAGGACAGATAAAAAACTTGGATAAGAAGCCAAGGCAAGATGTATACTATTCAAATGGTTAACCACAAGCAATAATGGTTACAAACAAGATTATATCATACTTGAGTTAAGTTCAGAGTCCATATCTGCAGAGTGTTGTGAATAACAAACATGGTGCTCAATTCTATCTGGGTACTTCCTGCATCCAAATTGAAATGCACAAATAAATTATTATTGTTATCTAAAAACAAAATACACTAACAATGTACAAGAGAATCTTACTAGAAGTAGCATGTAATATTTTTTTAAGTTGTAAATACTAGTTCAAGATACTACTACATCTGTCCATATTACTTTGCATTTGAAGAATGTGGAGAGACTAGTTTTGAAACTTCAAATAACACAATTGGCTCTTCTAAAGTTAGGAGGAAGCAAGGATGTATCCACCCTTGATTTGAAATGAGTTAACTTTACAAGCCACTTTAAGTCTTCAATTCAAATTTTCAACACAAGGGTGGACAGAGAACATGGAGGAAGAGCTAAGAACAAGAAAATCACACCAAAGAATAACATTTTCATGAAATTATACCAACTTTACTCAATATTGATGAAATTATACTACAGTACAGTCCTTTCAAACTTGAGAGTTCAAGCTTTCATTTTGCAACATAAACCAAGTGCCTGATTGGTTCTTCATTTAAAATGCTTAAGACAGAGTTTACACACCATGAAAATAAATCACTACTACTCATCTACACACTGAGATGTGTCAAACAAAGTTTGATAACTTAAGGCAATAAAACTATAAGAACTTCCAATTAAAAAAAAAGGAGAAAGACAAGAAACTCACCTTTCATTAATCTTTGATTTCTCCCGATAAGGTTTAACGAGCACCCGAGACCCACGAACAAAATGGGAATTTACCTTGTCTAAAATAGTTTTGACAGTTTCCGGATCAACAAATGTCACAAATCCAAACATCCTTCTCTGCTGGTTTGGAATCCTAACATCTTCAACATGCCCAAATGTGCTACAAAATAAATATGTAAAAGCAATTCATCAACACAAACAATCAACTGCAAAGAAGTGTGAACATCAATCTTTCACACACAAAAAAAATGCAACTTACCTGAAGTAGTTTGAGACATCCTCCTCTGTGAAAGTGCTGTCAGCAGGAAATGTTAAATATATTTGTCGTGATGCACTAATATTTCGACCAAATTCTCCCTTTTGCAAGTGTGCCGGAGCATCTTCTGCCAGAACCACTGCATGCTGTCCATGAGGCCTACAAATTAACCACAAGCAAAGTCAAATTAGAGTAAGAGACATCAAACATTCAATAAAACATAAGATTACATGCAAAGAGTTCACACAGGACATCACCTGTCTATTACCCGAATACTATTTTTCAGTCGTGCAAGAAGCTTTGTCAAACTATAGCCAGACTTACCATGTCTCTGGCTCTCAGTTAAATAACCATCAGCTTGCAGAACCTTTTTATATCTATCATAGTATGCCATTGGTAGTGAAGCAATGGACATTGGTGTTGGGCGTGATTTTAGAAGCTCAATAAGTTCTGACTCTAGCTGTGCAAGTGATCCCGGGGAAATCACCTGATCCTCACTACCAGCATCATTTCCATGAATTTGAGAGAAGCTATCAGGCACAGCTTGCCCATGATAGAATCTACAGCTACTTCCATGCTTACAGAAACCTTTGTTGAAATAGTGACAAATCTTGAATGGAAAATCAGAAAACCTTTTACCAGTTTTTCCACCTGAATTGGCCGCAGAAGCATCTAGTCCATAGTAATCATTGGCAATCCCTCCAGTTCCAGTATTCACAGGCTCTAAATGATTCTCCAAACTTAACAACTGTGTCTTCCTCTGAAGTTCTGTGATAGAATCCAAGTAATTCATCGCCATGAAGTCCAGATTGGCATTGTTAACAGGCTGAGGATCCCAATAGGACGGTGGAACCTGGAAGTTTGGTGGTGAAAGAGGAGTTCTAGGGGAGATTATTGATAAATGGCTTAAACCTTGTTGATGGTTGACAGGAGGTGAAATTGAGAGCATAGCTGGCTTTGGAGACAACCTTTGAAGATCATTTTTGGCATTGAATACCAATTCACGAATGAATTGGTCAGGGCAAAAAGCCAATTTAGCCATTTCTTGCTCATCAGGGTCTTGCAAAAGGAGATATCCCATTATCTTTCTGGCATACTCAGGTTCAAATTTATGAATTCTATCAAACACAATATTTGTGTAGTCGGAAATATCCATAGCTCTTATCTTGTCACTGCAAAAAAATTCGAACAATGTAAACAAAACAGAAAATTCCAATAGAGACAAAACCGAGTGAATACTGCTCAGGAAACAAGTACAAAGAAGCTAATAAAAACCAGACCATAAAGATTCAGCACAAAAACATTTAGCATTTAGGGTAAAAGAAAAACCACTAACTAGTCCAAAGATTAAAAAGCAAAAATTGAAGACCTAATATACCATAAAAATTGACTAAATTGTTAAAAAAGAACAAAAGTACCAGTTCTGAACAAGAGATTCAACAAACCCAACAGAAGCAAAAGAAGTGATTTTTAAGGCACCCTATTCCACGAATCGAGTTATAAATAACCTAGCAACACACGGATAAAGAAAGACAGGTTCTTGTTATAGAAAAACATTCCACAGTGCACAACATTCTCCTCAATTTTCTCTGTCATCACCCAAAAAGGAAGTATTTTTAATGCAGGGCAGGATTGGGCCTGGCTGTCAATGAGGAAAAGAGCACTAAGCACGCTCAGAAATATTCACAAGACACACACCAAAAATTAAAAAGAAAAACCATCAAATAATAGAAAAACAAACGGTTACATGGAGATGAACCAGCATTTGCAACCTAGGCACTGTCATTACGAGATTAGAGCTCAAAGGTAAAAAAAAATTGCCGTAATTAAAAAAAGTTGGTTCAATTTCGAACCTTTTTCTAAATCATCACTTCCAAACATTAAAAAAAAAAAAAAAAAAAAAAACAGAAAACCACATGGATAAACAAAATTTTCAAAGCAGCATACCCATGCAAGAACAGAAGGAGAGATAAACAGTATGGTGCAAGTGTTTCAAAATCCAATTTTTTTCAAAACTTGCTCATTCCACAAACCTTTTTTCTCTCTCTACAGAAGAAGAAAACTCAGACCTTCACGTACATTGGGAGGAGCTACATCATCATAAATAACCCAAATAGCAAACAAAGAATTGCTTTTGAAAAAGGCTCAGAATGTAGAGAGTGGCAAAGACCCACTTTATAGTTTTCTCTCTCACTCTCACTCTCTGCAAAATGAAATCCAGCACACACACTGCACTGTTATATGACTATGCAGTGTTCTCTGTTTTTATTCTGTTTCCTTCAAAATTTTAAACCTTTTTGAAAAAATCACACACGGCTGTTGAATAGTCACGTATTTAGGCAAATTAATTTGCTTAATCTTCGAAGACCGTAACTGCTTGGAACCGCCCCATAGTAAAAAACACCCTTTTATCTCTCTCTTCAAAAAAATTAATAATTAACAATAATAATAATTCGGAAAAACCAATGTTCTAAATTTAGAACTTCAACTCTTCAACTGCACAACAAGGTCGGCAATGTCATGTGCATATATATCTCTTATGTTTTGAATGTAACACAATGGTTGATTTTTCTTGTCTCTATTTAGAGTTTGAGTTTGATTTCATATTTCTTATATAAAAAAAAATGTGACAAATTTGTTAAAGGTAAGTTCAATATGAAAAATTCATCTATAGTATTCATTACAAAAAATCCTCAGTTCATATATATATATATATATATATATATATATATATATATATCAAAATAATCATAGGGGGAAATTTTAGATAAAGAGATGGGGTCCAGTTGAATGTGCACCATTGGATATGATCCTTGAGATACAGAAACTCAGATCTTGTAAAGGGGACCATGGGAGGAAAAATATAGACCTTGGAAAGAGGCTAAGGCTTAAAGGGTTGGTTGTGGTGGAACATTTCAATTTGTTTGGGAGGGAACATAACCACAGAATAGGACAATGCCACATCTTTATTAAATATATATAAAAAAAAAGTTGCATAAACCATTGTCACACTCACACAACCAACTTGGTGAAAGCCAGGTCTAACCTTTACCCTCCTTCTATTCTTTCTCTTGGTAAATGGGACCCATTACATTTCTGTGAGGGCCCACAACATCCGACAGTTTTATTATGTTCCTTTTATTAGTTATGCACTTAGACACTTCATTTTTTATACTACTTGATTATTGTATAATTATTTCCTTAGTATTAGCTTGGTTCTCAGTTTAGATTAACTAAATGGAGTTAATTAAAAATAAGTAAGAAGGTTTTTGTTTCACTTAGGTGTTAGTTTAAGCGGTGTAACAATATCATAGAGTTAAAATGTGAACTATATACAAGAGTGAATATTATGGAGGAGTGAGAAAAGGAGATGAGTAGAAATAAGGCTATCATGTTTGGGTTCAACTAGATTGGTAGTAAAAAATCATAATGTCAAGTTTAATCATATAACCTATTTTAAAACAACTCTAAAGTCATCAACAAAAATATTCGGATAATTAGGCCTTTTTTGGTTCGGTTACCATGAGTTGGATCAACCACAAGTTTATTAGCGGGCTTAGTCAAAGACATCATTAATTAGTGATGATTACACATACTATTTAAGATATCATTCAACTTTGTTTTGCCACCGTATCAAAAAATTTATGTTGAAACGTATACATTATCATTTATATTTATTTTAAGTTTCGATTTAGTTTCAATTTATTTTGGGCTGACACATATCATGATTAGATTGATTGAGATGTAACCTTGATAATTAAAAAACGTTTCCCTTACTAGGATTCAAACCTACGCCAAAGGGTGAAACAAAACTTGTTTTATCACTGAATCAGAACACAAATTAGAAAAATACTTATATATAGATATACACTTGAATAGTTATAATAATTATATTATGAATAATATATTTTAAAATAAAAATGTATTTCAAAAACTATTTTTAATAATATATTTTTAAAAAAATATTTTAATAATATACTAACCGTTATAAATAATATAAATATATTGTTTGATTCTTAATTTATTTTAATTATATTACATAATAATACATTTAATAAAATATTCAATAATATATTTAAATATATTTTTCAATAATATTTATTATTATAAAATAATTTTTAATTTGTTTTCAAATACATTTAATAATAGTAAATATATTATAAGATATTTTTTAATATTTTTTTAATTTATAATATATTTAATATTATTAAAATAATATGTTATTTAATAATAATTTATTAAATGTATCTTTAGGTTAGTCAAAATAATAATATATTTAATATTATTAAATATATTATAAAAATTATTTGAAATTAATTAAATATATCATAAGTAATATTATTAAAATATATTATTAAATATATTTTATAATTTTTATATTGAATAAGCTATTAATGATATATTTATTATAAGTAATATATCATACATGTATTTATTATGCGTATTCTCTTTAGTAGGGATGACAAAATGGACAGACATGGTGGGTTAGCTCGTCACCCACCAAATTAGGTAGAGTGGACAAAATTTTTTGCCTGCCATCTCGCCATGACTCGACCTGCCAGTTTGACAGACTAAAACCTTGTCATGTGGACCAACCTAACGGCCCTCAAAGAAGCAGAATCCTAAATATTAATAATAGAATAATTTATAATTTATTTTATTAAAATATATACTTTCATTTTCTAAATTTAAAAAAATGACATCTCTTACTTGTAAATATACACGAGACGTTTCCAATGTGCTTTTGTCCTCACTCACACACTTCCCGAGAACTTCCCAGGAGGTCACCCATCCCAGAATTACTCCATGTTAAGCACGCTTAACTTTGGAGTTCTTAAGAGATAGGCCACCGAAAAGGCTAATGCATTTGTTGGTATAGGTAGTACGAATTTATTTCTTTAAACTATCATTGACTGTATAGTCCCATACCTATACAGTCTTTGGATTTCTCTCATTCTGGTATGTATTCGGTTCGTTTATGTGTCCCTCCCACTGGAAACCTACAAGGAGCCGCTCCTTGTCCGTGTCCATGCACCGGCGGTCACTCCCCGCCCTCAACAGCGCTGGGATGTCACATGCCCACCAGCTTCCACCTGGTTCGTCCTCGAACCATACCGTACTGATACCACTGTAACACCCCCGCTGCTTTCTGGAATGAACGACTCTCCCTACAGACCAACACGAGACCTTTCCAATGTGCTTTTGTCCTCACTCACACACTTCCCGAGAACTTCCCAGGAGGTCACCCATCCCAGAATTACTCTATGTTAAGCACACTTAACTTTGGAGTTCTTAAGTGATAGGCCACCGAAAAGGCTAATGCATTTTTTGGTATAGGTGATACGAATTTATTTCTCTAAACTATCCTTGACTGTATAGTCTCATACTTATACAGTCTTTAGATCTCTCTCATTCTGGTATGTATTAGGTTCGTTCATGTGTCCCTCCCACTGGAAGCCTGCCAAGTGCCAAGAGCCGCTCATTGTCTGTGCCTATGCACCGACGATTACTCCCCGCCCTCAACAGTGCCCGGGATGTCACATTCCCCGCTGGAAGCCTTCCAGGAGCCACTCCTTGTCCGTGTCCATGCACCGACGATCACTCCCCGCCCTCAACAACGCCAGGATGTCACAGACGGGGCAGGCCAGCCCGACCTGAATTTTAACCGGCTTGGTAGGACGGATTAATCTATTTTGTCATCCTTATTCTTAAAAGAGATTAGAAATGTGTAAAATTTTTAAATTTATATATCAATCAATTATATAATGAATAATGTAAATCGATCTTATATTAATTTTAATCATGAAATAATATATCTTAAAAGAATTTATTAAATAAACATTTATGGCCGTCCAGAAGGGCATGAAATGGAATGAATGGGAATAAATCCTTAATCTTATCTCCTCGGGACAAAGCTTTGTGACCAATGTAGTCATTTTGTTTTTGTGCCATTCATTGATCCATGCTATTCCCTTTATTCATACATAAGAGAGTAAAAATATTATATTATTAAAATTTATGCAAAGAATGGGATATAAACTAGGGTGAATGAATATTAATCATGCTCTTAAAATTCTATAAATTCTCTAAAGTATTTTTTCGATAAATATATTTAACGATGATTAAACTTGAGATTTAATCTCAAAAGCATGATTATTACTCATTCACACTTAATCTCAATCTATTGTCAATTGAGTTGCAACTAATTAATTCTTAAAAATAAATTATTAGAAAATCATTTGATAAACAATTATTTTTAAAAAGGAAAAACTATAAATAAGTTTTAAGTGTTTTCTAATATTCTTTGTTTGCATCACTCATTAAATTTACTTCAATCAACTTTTAATTATAGGTAGAATAAAATTTACTTATTAAATTCAACTTTTATTTCATTTTAATATATTTTAATTAGGAAGTTTGTTAGGTCAAATCAAATCACATTTTTATTTTAAATTTTTTTTCAAGAAGAAATTGAATGAGTAGTATCATGTATGATGACTATTTTACATATATAATTGAGATAATTACATTAACCTAACCTCTTTTTGTTTTTGAAATACCTGTCTCTTCTAATTTTCTAATGCTTATTTTATAAACACCAAGATAATAAATTGTTAATCACTTAACAAACAAAATATTAATATGTGATTTTTTCTATTTTTCTTTTAATTTTATTAATTAAATATATTTTCTTTACCAAAACTTCATTTATTTTACATTATCAAAACAAAGTATTTTTATATTAAATTTTATTCATTAATTACAACAGTTATAAAAATGTTATTTCTCTTATGTGGTGTTTGGTATGAGAGATTTTTAAACTTTTCTGGGAATTCTATTTAAAATATTTCTTTACTCATGTTTGGTATGAAATAAAAAAATATTCCCAGAAATGTGAGATTCCCAGAAAACTTAATTATGAAGGAATTAAAAACTTCACTTTCCCATTTCAACATGTGGGTATTCTATACATTCCCGGGAATAAAAATTTTTAAGACAAAAATACCCTCATTTTCTTTCCAAATCCTCATAAAACAAAAAGTTTCTCAGGTAAATTTTTTTAATACTAAAATGAAAACGAGAGAAACTAAAGAGATTCCCGGATAAGTTTTTTTAATACCAAACGTAGGAAATAAGTTACCCAAAAAACGCATTCCTGGGAATCTCACTTAAAAAATTCCTCGTACCAAACACCATCTTACAGGAATTAATTATATATTTTAGTCTATATTTTGATTAAATTTATTTTCCATTACATCCATCTTTTTTTTTTTTCTCTTTTTGGATGAAATTCTCTTTCGGAGTTTTTGTTGTGTTTTTGAGGACCAGTTTTGGGCCGTATAATGAACGGGCTACCCATCCTAGAAATTGGCTATAAGAATTTGGATTATTTATAATGTAAGGCCACACTTAGCCAAGCCTTCAACAATTACATTAAAAACGCTAAATACAATTGACTAAAAAAATCCTGAATACAATTGTATGATCCGTTGCTAGAAACTAGTCCAATTAATTGTAAAATCTTTAAATCGTTATTAAATCGAGGTTGAAGTAGTAATATTAGAGCTGACTTGTTTGTAAATTGTAGACCCTCAAACGGTGTTTGCTTAAGGGAGATTTGTTGTCCTACGACGGAAAGTTTTGATTATCTCAAACAGTGTGAATTAATCATTAGATTTTTTATTTTTCTAAATCCCGTTTCTTTAACTACATACTAAATGGACACTTAAAGAATTGACCTGAACTGATCATCAAACCGGTTTATGATTCAACTGGTTAGACGGTCGATCCGATACGATTTTGATACAGGGTTTTTATTTTTTTGGCGACGGTGCTGGAAAGTGTTCCCTAATGGCTACGGTTTTGAGGGTGTGTAAACACTACAATTTTTGACTGTTGTGATTTTAGGCAATAGGTTTTAGTTGTAGTTTATGACATGAGAAAAACAACCATTACCAAACGTTGCATATTATTTTGTAAAGCTGTTTTCATATGTTGCCCCATACAATGATGAACAACGGGTTTCGAAATGTTGCTTTTATCTATCTATGACAGTTATTTAACCTTTGATTATTGTTATATAAACGGTTGTTTAGCCATTGACATTAAAGTGAATAATTTTATAATTGTTGCCTTTGCCTCTCTCGGACAAGTTATTACCTTTTCATTTTGTAAATCCAACCATTTGGTAAAGGTTAGTTTTTTTTTAACGTGAGTGAGATGAATGAATATGTATCGTATAATTATATAATAAATGATTAAAATTAATTATATAAATTTTTAAAAAATTATATAAACTTTTAAATAAGTATATAATTTTTGAAATCTTTTAATCTATAGATTCGTTCCAATGTATACATAGGAGTGACGGCACATCAGACCAACAGCTCGGCCAGATATATGGGTCCCCTTCATTTGTTCTGTTTGTTGTTTTTTGTCATTTAGTTTTTCTCGATGTGGTGTGAACAAATAAAAAAAATGTGTTTTGAAAGTGAACACCATGCATTCATTCTATTCACATTTAAACGTTAACTCGTTTATTAATATAAACTTTTTGAAGTCAAACTTTCATTTTTTATACCTTTTTATGATAAGTTTTAAAGTTAATGATTGTTTAAAATGAGTTTCAATTAAATGTATTTTACGCAGTTATATGGATTAATTCAGTATGAACTTCTCTATTCGTTCCTATATGCCCTTTATCCGTTTTTCATTTTTAACTGCAACCTTTGATCAGTTATATGCCTCTAGAATTAACTTTTTCAATTCAGGTTTTAATTTAAGATGTTTAAATTTATCTAAGTGGGGTAAGTTAGTCTTATGAATTTGAGTTTTTTTTTTCAAGTGACTCTCATTGGAGAAAGATTGAGTTTATTCAATTTACAATAAATGTAGATTCTCATAAATGAAACTATAAAAATCTCACTATTCAAATTTTAATTTTATATTGAGTCGATCAATCAAGACATACCCATTTTGAGCGTGTTTGGTTTGTATTTGAGGAAACAGAGTTGAGTTGAAGTGAAAAATTTAAAAGTTGATATTAATTTTTTATGTCGTTTAAGACAATCAAAATTTTGTTGACTCGTAGGATCAAAAAGCTCCCACGAATCAACGGAGCTTTCTCCGTTTAGTTTATGCTTCCAAACATGCTCTAAGAAGACGTTTGTGAGCAGTTTCCCAACGGAGAAACCTCCGTTAATTGAGAGCCAAAATTTTAGGGGTGTTTAGTTTGCAGTTATGGAAACGGAGTTGAGTTGAAGTGAAAAATTTAAAGGTTGATAATAATTCTTCATGCCGTTTGAGACAATTAAAATTTTGTTGACTCGTAGGATCAAAAAGCTCCCGCGAATCAACGGAGCTTTCTCCGTTTAGTTTGTGCTTCCAAACGTGCTCTAAGAAGACATGTGTGAGCAGTTTCCCAACAGAGAAACCTCCGTTAATTGAGAGCCAAAATTTTAGGGGTGTTTAGTTTGCAGTTAGGGAAACAGAATTGAGTTGAAGTGAAAAATTTAAAGGTTGATATTAATTTTTCACGCCGTTCGAGAAACTCAGTTGACTTGTTGGATCAAATTTTGGCTTTCAATTCACAGAGGTTTCTCCATTGGAAAACTTTTCCCAAACGTCCTCTTGATCCAACAAGTCAACTGAGTTTTGATTGTCTCAAATGATGTAAAAAATTAATATCAACCTTTAAATTTTTACTTCAACTTAACTTTATTTTCTCAACTGTAAACCAAACACTACATACCTTTAAGTTATAAAACTAAAAATGTTCTGTCTCTTGAATGATTGTGAGAGTATGACTGTCGGGGTCACAACAACATTGTACAACGCGTAATGCCATCATCGATGGATAAAGATATGTTCTTGGCATATGATATTAAAAAATTTAAAAACACCATCAAATCATAAGTCATGTGCTGCACAACAACAAAATCGACTAAATCTTTAAATTATTTTCCTTAACATGAGACTAAAACGTGTGAGATAGATACACATCGATCTGGTTTTCTAAAAATATTTATTTAATTCTTAAAAACTAGACATTACAAGACACTTTAGTTTTAGAGATTAAATTATCTTACCATATAAATTTCAGAATCTAAATTAGTATTTTGGTAATAACCTTCCAACCATTGCCATCTCATAAATTAAAAAAATCCTTTTACCGTATCATGGCTAAATGAAATCTTTTTATATATACAACCCTACGTAGTATGTAAAAGTGAAAAAAATATAGAAATTAATTAAAAAACGAATATAATAAAATTTTAATGTGATAAAAAAACAGAAGAAAATAAGGAAAATTAAGTGTTGAAAAAAAGGTCAGAATTATCTGGGATAGGTGTTCTGATTGTGTGTTTTTTTAAGTTTATTGTGTCTTTAAATTATACTATTTATTTCTATTTGGTATTTAGTTTGGACCGTGGGCTGCATTTTGTGATACTTTGCTTTATAATTTGTTGTGGAAATTATATGACATATAGTTATATGTGTTGAAAAAAATATAAAAAACAATTAACATAAATGCACCATCAAAAAATTGTCATTTATTATACCAAACAAAATTTGTAAATTATTAGGAAAACTTTTTTACGTGTAATCTTTAACTAATAAAAATTTAAGTGTTAATATACTAACAATTTAATTAAACTATACTAATGTTAGCATAATACATAATTTTCTTGTTAGTAAAAACTCAAAACTTTTTTTCTAACACTATCTTTTTTGTTAGTTAAAGGCTTGGTATAACATTTAACTAACACAAAGTAAAATGTTAGTGTATGTCACTTGCTTTTATGCCATCAATTATACTAATAAATAGTTTAGTTATTATAACAAAGTTGAACTATACTGATATTATATTAAATGTTAGTATAATATATTTTATTGTTATTATCACTATCTTTTTTTAAAAATCCTAACAAATTTTAAATTTTAAATTTTGTGGGTTAATAATGGTAATGTTTTTGGAGTGTTGTTAATTATATTGAATAAAAATTGTAAATTGTAAATTGTAAATATTTAAAACAGTATTAAAAAATTTATGTACATATTCACATTTTAAGGAAAGAGAGGAATTTGTTTAAAAAATGAATTTGTATAATACTTTCAATTTCACGCATGATTCAATAATGTTGACTTATTATGTTTTGTTCGATGGTACGAGAGCGCGTTGAATCCATAAAAGGTGGATCACTCTAACATAGTATTTTTCTTTTAAATCAAAATCTTATCTTTCCATTGCATGGCAATTTTTTTAAAGCTAGTTTGAATAGGAAGTTAGTTAATTAACTTAACTACTATACAAATATTCTTATATATATGTGTGTATGTGAGAGAATGATGATGAATCATAACCATCTCTTCTAATTAAGAAGGACCTCACCTTAATCAGCTGAATTCACTAGCTTGAGGAGATCATGATGAAGGTAAGCAAATTGCTTCATTGGATTTCTGTTTCTTTTCCTTTTTGTCTCAACAAAGCTTCAACTTACTCATCTACAATTCCAGAACAATATTTTGTCTTAATGAACATGGTTCAGCTGATTTTGGATGTAAATATATATATATATATATATATATATATATATATATATGTTATGAAATTAGTGTTTTTATTATACTTATAATTATAACTTAATGGTGCAGCAAAAGATCATAATTGAGGTGCCACTCCACTGTTCAGAATGCAGGAAGAAGATCATGGCCATATGCACCACGGCAGATGGTAATAATCTTATGTACAAATATCCCTTTTAGTTTTGTTGACAAATTAACCTTGCAATTCTTTTTAAATAAATGCTTATTATTATTATGTAAAATTCATCGAAAAAGTTATTTAATTATGCATATAATGTCTTCACAAATTGAATAGAGAACCTGAAAATAAAGAAATTAATGTGGTAATAAGTTTTGTGTTATTGTTATTTGTTCTACATTAATTAAGCATATGTTTGCTTGTTAGTCCCCAACCCTCAAACGACGTTTTTTAAAGAGAGATATTTTATTGGAGTTTTAATTATCTCTAATAGTGTCATAGAAATTTTTCTTTTTTTTAACTCTTGTTTCTCTAACTACATATCAAACGAATTCTAAATAAATGTTTGTGGTGTTTATATAGGTGTTACATCGGTTAGTTTTCAAAGGGAAGGGAGAGATGGAGTGATGATTAAAGGAAAAGGAGTTGATGCAGCTGGGTTGACAGCATGTTTGAGGAAGAAGGTTAAGTATGCTGAGCTAGTTGGTGTGGTCATGGATGAATAGTAGGATATGTTATTTTTATTTGTCATACATATATGTAGGTTGTTGGAAAAGTGATTATTTTACTTACTGATATGTTCTCAATTATTAAACAAAATTGTGTTTGTTGTTTGTTCCAAGTGTGATTTGATGAAATCCAAATAATGAAGGTACAGTCTACCACTTCACCAGGTGTATTTGCTGTTGAATTGGGACAAATAGAAAAAGATCATGAGAACAAATATGAGAGATTAATGTGATGATAAAGATTGAACAAATAGATGGAGAAAGAATGATATAAGAGATTAATTATTGAGGCATACAAAAATCCTTTTGAATGATAAGAATACTTCATTATTTCTCGAGTAATATCAGTTTTTCTGAATTGTATTTAAAAATTAAGGATTAGTAATCTTTTAAAAAATTAAAAAGATTTTGTCTTATACATATACAAGGAAGATAATCTAAAAAGAAAGATGTTTCTTTTATCACTCAGGAAGAATATATTTTAAGTTTTAAATAATCAAAAGTGACAGACTTTTATTAAAAATTATGTCCGGTGTAATCTTTTACTAATTTTCAAGTTAACACCATTTTTAATAAATACCTAATTAATTTTCAAAAAATATATTATAAGACACAAATTAGATAAAAAAACCATACTAATGAATTTTTCTTTCAACTCTATTTATAAGATAATTCAATCTAAAATACACTTTATTAAAAAAAATATTAATGGATCCAGCTTCTCTGTTGTGTTGTGCCCCTGATGGGCACTTTCTTACTGGTGTTTTTATAAACAGTTTTAACATCCTTTTTAATGATCGGTATAAAAAAATATTTTTAAAAGATAAACAGTATAAAAAAATTTGGTAAAAAATATTTTTTATTCCAATTAAAAAAATAGGTGTTAAAAAATACATTTTTACCCCAGTTATTTTATAAAATAATCAATGTAAAAATCGGTGTAAAAAATACCCAGTTGAAAAACTAGATTCGATATCAATATACATTAATTTTTATAAAAAGACACTGATAGTTGATTATAAGGGATATTGAACTGTCCTGAACCGGGGTCTATGATCCGGTGTCGGGACAGCCTCAAGAGTAGAAGATTGAATGAGATAGAAGACCGGCTGAGTGCATCCGGTCTCTCTGATCCGGCCTCTCAGAGTGTGGAGGTCGGTCTTGTTGTCCTGGAGATCCTTCACACCGACCTCTCGCGTTGGTGTGGGCGACAAGTGGTGTCACCTGCGAAGATTCTCCGACGCTCAAGTTAGAAGAGTGTAAGTGAACTCTGTTAATGCTCAAACAGTATAATAGCAAGAGAGAGAGCAATGACAACGTAACCTGGAACATGTATTGCCACATGTTATTTATAGATGAGCGTGGAAGATGAATCGTTGAGTGTTAGTGGGCCCACTGGTTCTGATAACGTGTATAGAGAGTCAATCCGAGTGGGCCAGTGTAAAGTCCTAGACTATTTTTACATTTATTTTTATTCAAACTATCACATTTTACAATAAATTTTTCCTTTTCTTGAAAATTAATTGATATTTAGAGAAAAACCATTTTTAATCAAACATAGCGGACGAGAGAAAGGGAATCAGGGCGTCTCGCTGGAGCGAGGCCCCTACTCATCTAAGCGAGATTCCGGACTCTCACTTAGACGAGGTGCTGTTCGTGAACGAACACCTTTCGCACATCGGATTATACCAAACATACATCCGGACTCTCAAATCTTCGCTCTAGCAATTGGTCTAGTGAACCCATGAGGTTACCATAAAAACATATGCGTATAACAGTAATGTATATTTGAAATATATTTTTCATTCAATCCGGTCTTAACTGAACACAACTGATAATTACACTACGGAGTTATCATACACACTTAAGACTCTATAAAGAGTCACTCAATTTCATTTGGACCCTGGCACCGTTCTCCCCCTTGGCGCAGCTCCACGGCTTCTTCCCCCTCCCTGTCTCTGGTTACTAAAAAAAATATGCAAGGGTGAGTGTTTGGCATAATAATTAATATAGAACGGATCTTAACAAATATGTATGCATATCTATACATACACCTCAATCATTACTTCTAAATAAACACACCGAAACCTAGAATATATCAGGCAGTAACTGTATTAAACCAAACACACAGTTCATCTATTTCTTCACATTCATCGCATTCATCACATGCATCACATTCATTACATGTATCACATTATATACATCATAATCACAACTGACTCGCATGCAATCTGACTCCTAGTATCCGGATACTAAAGGATTGGCCTTCAGCTGGGGGTCCTACTTGACACCCCGTGAGCCCTGCTTGGTTCACTGAGTCCTGCTTGACTCTCCACCTCGACCACTGGGTCCTACTTGACCACTGGGTAGCTCAACTGGGCACGAAAACCACGGGAGCCGGAAATGAGGGGCTATCATATACCGTCGGCCATCCCATACCACATAATCATTCAACAATTTATCTTTCATAATAATATCCATCTTCTCATCCCTCGGGTAGCCTGCTTGCTAACCCGGAGTCACATAACACTGCTCAATTCACATTAGATATCAATTTTCTCATCTCTCGGGCAGCCTGCTTGCTAACCCAGAGTCTCACAACACTGATTACATCAATACTAAACATTTCAAGATCATGCATGATAACTCAACCATACACCCAACTCACAACTCATCAATGTACACTATCACACATGCATAAGTATAAACACACACCACATTTAGTAACTTTTTCCTTAACTCGTTTACGCACCCAAGGACCTGAATTAGAAGCGAGTCCTATTCTAATTAATTATAACCCGAACACCCCCCTTACACTGGTTCCGCGCTTTGATGATCTGCTCTCTGTGCCTATTTCTTTCTCTGAGCACCGGCTCTGCAAATCTTAATTCCTTCTCTCAGTCTTTCGTTGCTTAGTCTACTACCTACAGATCATGAAGTACAACTTCATCACTTCAACGTCCTTAGTTCATGGACAACCTTAGGACTCACACTCACCAGAGGAGTGGAGAACAGCCACGAATATAGCCATGCATGGCCCTTAACAGCTAAAGAATGAAAGAAATAAGGGAATCACAATCGGGTTGGATCATTAGACTCACCTGTAAGTCTCAATCACAAGAATGAGGTTAATTTGTAGTTCAAACGCAAATGGAGTCTCACTCCAGTACATGCAGCTCAGCGTTAAGAGAGAAGAGGCAAACGGAAGGGAAGGAATAACTGATAATAAAGGTAACTTTGTGTAAAAATGAAGAAGAAGGAAGGGAATCTTCATATATATATGGCTCATGGGCAAGATCGTCTTTTCCTTGATTTTATTTGTATTCTAACTATTTTAAACTATCGCTTAGTCATCAATCAATTACACGTGTTTATCCCTTCAACGCCCACGTAGTTATAATCCTCTAATAATTTACCATAGTATAGGTCTGATATAAATATCGACCCCGCCGTCCAAACTTAATGTTCATACCTCGGAAATCCGAGCAACAATCCTGAGAGATCGGATACTTTATCCGTGCTCACCTCTCGACTACTTATGTCTCCCTCATTATGAGGTTAATCCCGACTGTGACCCCGTGTGAGGCGCTCTCCCCACAACGGTAGGACCAGACCGCCTAGCCCTGTCCGCTCTTCTCCCACACTTCCACTCTTTTAACTCCGCCTGCTCGCGTCTCAAATACCGACCTCGACACCGGCTGAGACAAAATAAACGCTAAATAGAATTTCTAAACATTTACTAATATTTCCCATTTCATAATTTTATTAAAACATCAGGGATGTTACACTCACCCCCCTAAAAGGAGATTTCGTCCCCGAAATCAGTGTTCCGGTTAAAAAAGATGAGGGTACATCCGCCTCATATCGGATTCTAACTCCCAAGTGTAGTTCATCCAATGTAAATTCTGCCACTTCACTTTCACCAGTGGTACCTCCTTGTTCCTTAAACGTTTAGTTTGGTGTTCTTCAATGCTAACTGGTACAGCCTCCACTGTCAGGTTTTCCTTTACTTCAATGGAATCACTTGGCACAATCATTGTATCGCATGGAATGTAGGCTCGAAGTTGCGATACGTGGAACACGTTGTGGATATTAGTCAATGATTGGGGAAGATCTAGCCGATATGCAACTTCACCAATCCGCTCTAATATTTGATATGGTCCTATATACTTCGGATTAAGCTTTTGACTTTTCAAAATTCGACCTACACCTTTAGTTGGTGAAATTCTTAGAAACACCCAATCACCCACTTGGAATTCAAGGGGTCTGTGCCGATTGTCATAATAGCTCTTCTGACGGTCTTGGGCAATTTTTATCTTCTCTCGAATTAAAGCGATCTGTTCGTTCATCTCTTGAATCATCTCAGGACCCAAATGAAGGGCATCACCGTCCTCATTCCAACATAACGGAGTACGACACTTTCGACCATAAAGAGCTTCGTATGGAGCCATCCCAATACTGCTATGGTAACTGTTATTATATGCAAATTCCACCAAGGGCAAGTATTTCTCCCATGATCCGCCCTGTTCCAGCACACATGCTCTTAACATATCCTCAAGAGTTTGTATAGTCCGTTCTGATTGACCATCGGTTTGGGGATGGTAAGCCGAACTCAATTTAAGCTCAGTACCCAATTGTTGTTGCAAACTCCCCCAAAACCTTGAAGTAAATCGGGGATCCTGATCGGAGATAATACTTGAGGGCACACCATGCAGTCGTACGACTTCAGCAACATACAACCTAGCTAATCGTTCTAACGACCACTTCATATTTATTGCCAAGAAATGCGCACTTTTGGTTAGTCGATCAACAATTACCCAAATAGCGTTATATCCGGTTTGAGTACGGGGTAGTCCGGACACGAAATCCATGGTAATACCTTCCCACTTCCAGATCGGAATCTCAAGAGGTTGAAGCAAACCCGGAGGTCGTTGGTGTTCAACCTTGCACTTCTGACATATAACACAGGATTTCACGTACTCGATTATTGCTTTCTTCATGTTTGGCCACCAAAATTCCTTTCTTAAGTCATGATACATTTTTGTCACTCCTGGATGTATACTTAGAGAGCTCTTGTGTGCTTCTGTTAACACCGCCTGCCTGAAGCCTCCATGTGCAGGCACCACAACTCGATTCCTGGATCTCCATACGCCATCCTCACCTTGAGTTATCTCTTCATTTTTACCTCGGGTCTGAGTGTCGATCAACTTCAGTAACTCTTCATCGTCTTTCTGCGCCACCATCATAGACTCCAGAAATTCATTGGAGATTTTTAACATTCCAATCGTCATTCGATTTGGAGCACTCATGACCACTCCAATATTCAAATCTCTAAAGTTTTCTAGCAATTCTTGTTCTCTGCCCATTAAGTAAGCCACGTGTAATACCTTCCTGCTCAGTGCATCTGCCACAACATTTGCTTTACCCGGATGGTACTTCAAATCGAAGTCATAATCTTTCATATACTCCATCCATCTCCTTTGTCTCATATTTAGCTCCTTTTTATCAAATAAATACTTTAAACTTTTGTGGTCACTGAATACTACAAAGCGAGCTCCATACAGGTAATGACGCCAAATCTTCAGTGCGTACACTACTGCTGCAAGTTCTAGATCATGGGTCGGGTAATTCTCCTCATGTGGCCTCAATTGCCTTGAAGCATAGGCAATTGCTCGATCCGCTTGCATCAACACACACCCCACTCCAAATTTGGACGCATCGCAATATACTTCAAATTCTTTGGTCACATCGGGCAGTGCAAGCACGGGCGTAGTAGTTAAACACCGCTTCAGAGTTTGGAAACTTAATTCACATTTCTCCGACCACACGAAAGGGTTTCCTTTCCTAGTCAATCGAGTCAGAGGGAGGGTTATTCGAGAGAATCCCTCAATGAAACGTCGGTAGTATCCAGCTAATCCAAGGAAACTTCGGATTTCAGTTACTGACTTCGGTGTCTCCCAAGTCATAACCGCCTCAATTTTTGTCGGATCGACTGAGACTCCTTCCTGAGAAATTACATGCCCTAAGAATTGTACACTACTCTTCCAGAACTCACACTTAGATAATTTAGCGTACAACTTCTTCTCGCGAAGTGCTTGTAAAACAAGTCGAAGATGTTGAGCATGCTCTTCGTCTGTCCTCGAATATACCAAAATATCGTCAATGAAGACCACCACAAACTGGTCCAAGTACGGTTGAAAGGTCCGATTCATATAGTCCATAAAAATGGCAGGAGCGTTGGTTACTCCAAAGGGCATTACTACGTACTCGAAGTGCCCATAACGAGTCCGGAATGCGGTCTTTGGGATATCCTCCGACCTCACTCGGATTTGGTGGTATCCCGACCTCAAGTCAATCTTAGAGAATACCGCGGCGCCTCGCAACTGGTCCAGTAAATCATCAATCCGGGGTAGTGGATACTTATTTTTGATCGTCAGTTTGTTCAGCTGTCGATAGTCAATACACATGCGCATGCTACCGTCCTTCTTCTTTACCAGTAACACCGGAGCGCCCCAGGGTGAAGCACTAGGTCGGATAAAGCCCTTTTCTAATAACTCGTTCACTTGTTTCTTCACTTCGGTTAATTCTACCGAAGACATTCTATATGGCGTTCGGGACACCGGTTCTGCCCCAGGAATCAAGTCAATAGAGAAATCAATTTCTCGACTGGGAGGTAGCTCCGGAATTTCTTCCGGAAAAACGTCAGGGAATTCACAAACAATCGGAATATCATTTAACAGAAGGTCATGTCGACCCTCCGAAGTGAATAAAACGACATACGTGGCTAGAACATTGCTCACCCCGTCCTTCACGTCCAGTTCCTGTGAGAAAACAATTTTCTTCCGATAGCAGTCGACCAACACATGATTAGCAGCAAGCCAATCAAAACCTAGAATAATGTCTAAGTCCTTTAAGGGCATACAGATAAGATTTACTTGAAAGGTACGGCCTTCGATTTGCATCGGTAATTCCCTACATACTGTAGTTGCACGGAAAGTAGAACCAGTTGGAGTGGAAACAATAAGGGCGTTCTCCATTAAACTGATTGGCAGACCAAGCCGTCGCACACAACTTTCCGAAATAAAGGAATGGGTTGCACCTGAATCATAAATCACATCAACTAGATAACCACAGATGAGGCACTTACCCTGTACCAGATTGTCATTCCTCGTAGCTTCTGAAGCATCAAACGCAAATACACGCCCAGTCATGGCGTTCTGGGCACCGCTAGATTGAGCGTCAGATCTTCCCGCTTGTGGGTTCCTTCTACCAGCTCCATTCCGACCTCCTCTCATGAAGTTGGAACCCCGGTTTCCAGAAGGGTTAGTACGGTTATCCGTTCCGCCCTGTTGCTGCCTCTGAGGGCAATCGGGCCTGAGATGCCCTGGTTGTCCGCACTGGAAGCACACGATCTGATTAGCTTGGCAATATTTGGCAATGTGTCCCTCCTGGCCACAGTTGTAGCATGTTCGATTCCCAGGAGGATTACCCGATCGACCAGTGGAACCTCGACCAGAGGAGGATGAGGAGGTAGCAGAGGATTTGCCACCTCGGAAGAATTGACCCATCCTCTTGAAGCTGAAACCTTTTGCCTTCAATGGCTTTTTATCTCTTGGCTGCGATATTCTTTGCAACTGCACTTCTTCTGTCAGCCTTGCTTTATTCACCAAGGTCGGATAGTCCCGGATCTCCATCGGTACGATTACACTACGGAGCTCAATCCGTAGTCCAGCTTCGTATTTAGCACACTTGCTGCCTTCAGTCCCTTCTAATGAGAAAGGGTGGTAAAAATCACACAGCTCGTCGAACTTGCTGGTGTACTCAGCCACAGACATCCGGTCTTGTTCTAACTTCAGGAATTCCATTTCTTTTCGGATTTTGTAGTTGTCTGGGAAGTATTTAACAAGAAACCTCCTCCGAAAATTCGCCCATACCAACGGCTCATTGGCTGCGTTCATTTGTACCTTCACGCGAGACCACCACACTCTAGCCTCATCTTTCAATTGGTATGAAGCAAATAAAACCTTTTGCTCCTCAGAACACTCAAAATATTAAAAAACTTGCTCGATATCCCTAATCCAGATATATGCCCCATCGTAGTCATGTCCCCCCTTGTAAGTCAGAGGATTCCTTTTCAGGAATTTATCCAGAGTGGGACCGGACTCGGTCCTACTCATCAGCTGAGTAAATTTAGAGAAGAAGTCATCTCCTCCCCCAGAACTAGTCTCTCCGTCCATTTAGTAATTCTACAATGGGCAAACACATCACCATTAATAACCAAGATCAGTCAGGGGATCACAGAATTACCTTATATTCATAGAATACATGCCAGTGGAGTGCCAAGGGAACGGTGCCAGACCACACACACAATCTCAACACAACAAAATACAATAATCTTTCATAAAACTATTACATTCAATAGATCGGCCCACACACCGGCTCTAGAAAGATCCGCTCTGATACCAAGTGTAACGTCCTAGACTATTTTTACATTTATTTTTATTCAAACTATCACATTTTACAATAAATTTTTCCTTTTCTTGAAAATTAATTGATATTTAGAGAAAAACCATTTTTAATCAAACACAGCGGACGAGAGAAAGGGAATCAGGGCGTCTCGCTGGAGCGAGGCCCCTACTCATCTAAGCGAGATTCCGGACTCTCACTTAGACGAGGTGCTGTTCGTGAACGAACACCTTTCGCACATCGGATTATACCTAACATACATCCGGACTCTCAAATCTTCGCTCTAGCAATTGGTCTAGTGAACCCATGAGGTTACCATAAAAACATATGCGTATAACAGTAATGTATATTTGAAATATATTTTTCATTCAATCCGGTCTTAACTGAACACAACTGATAATTACACTACGGAGTTATCATACACACTTAAGACTCTATAAAGAGTCACTCAATTTCATTTGGACCCTGGCACCGTTCTCCCCCTTGGCGCAGCTCCACGGCTTCTTCCCCCTCCCTGTCTCTGGTTACTAAAAAAAATATGCAAGGGTGAGTGTTTGGCATAATAATTAATATAGAACGGATCTTAACAAATATGTATGCATATCTATACATACACCTCAATCATTACTTCTAAATAAACACACCGAAACCTAGAATATATCAGGCAGTAACTGTATTAAACCAAACACACAGTTCATCTATTTCTTCACATTCATCGCATTCATCACATGCATTACATTCATTACATGTATCACATTATATACATCATAATCACAACTGACTCGCATGCAATCTGACTCCTAGTATCCGGATACTAAAGGATTGGCCTTCAGCTGGGGGTCCTACTTGACACCCCGTGAACCCTGCTTGGTTCACTGAGTCCTGCTTGACTCTCCACCTCGACCACTGGGTCCTACTTGACCACTGGGTAGCTCAACTGGGCACGAAAACCACGGGAGCCGGAAATGAGGGGCTATCATATACCGTCGGCCATCCCATACCACATAATCATTCAACAATTTATCTTTCATAATAATATCCATCTTCTCATCCCTCGGGTAGCCTGCTTGCTAACCCGGAGTCACATAACACTGCTCAATTCACATTAGATATCAATTTTCTCATCTCTCGGGCAGCCTGCTTGCTAACCCAGAGTCTCACAACACTGATTACATCAATACTAAACATTTCAAGATCATGCATGATAACTCAACCATACACCCAACTCACAACTCATCAATGTACACTATCACACATACATAAGTATAAACACACACCACATTTAGTAACTTTTTCCTTAACTCGTTTACGCACCCAAGGACCTGAATTAGAAGCGAGTCCTATTCTAATTAATTATAACCCGAACACCCCCCTTACACTGGTTCCGCGCTTTGATGATCTGCTCTCTGTGCCTATTTCTTTCTCTGAGCACCGGCTCTGCAAATCTTAATTCCTTCTCTCAGTCTTTCGTTGCTTAGTCTACTACCTACAGATCATGAAGTACAACTTCATCACTTCAACGTCCTTAGTTCATGGACAACCTCAGGACTCACACTCACCAGAGGAGTGGAGAACAGCCACGAATATAGCCATGCATGGCCCTTAACAGCTAAAGAATGAAAGAAATAAGGGAATCACAATCGGGTTGGATCATTAGACTCACCTGTAAGTCTCAATCACAAGAATGAGGTTAATTTGTAGTTCAAACGCAAATGGAGTCTCACTCCAGTACATGCAGCTCAGCGTTAAGAGAGAAGAGGCAAACGGAAGGGAAGGAATAACTGATAATAAAGGTAACTTTGTGTAAAAATAAAGAAGAAGGAAGGGAATCTTCATATATATATGGCTCATGGGCAAGATCGTCTTTTCCTTGATTTTATTTGTATTCTAACTATTTTAAACTATCGCTTAGTCATCAATCAATTACACGTGTTTATCCCTTCAACGCCCACGTAGTTATAATCCTCTAATAATTTGCCATAGTATAGGTCCGATATAAATATCGACCCCGCCGTCCAAACTTAATGTTCATACCTCGGAAATCCGAGCAACAATCCTGAGAGATCGGATACTTTATCCGTGCTCACCTCTCGACTACTTATATCCGTTGTCTCCCTCATTATGAGGTTAATCCGGACTGTGACCCCGTGTGAGGCGCTCTCCCCACAACGGTAGGACCAGACCGCCTAGCCCTGTCCGCTCTTCTCCCACACTTCCACTCTTTTAACTCCGCCTGCTCGCGTCTCAAATACCGACCTCGACACCGGCTGAGACAAAATAAACGCTAAATAGAATTTCTAAACATTTACTAATATTTCCCATTTCATAATTTTATTAAAACATCAGGGATGTTACAGCCAGCATTCCGAGTGTGTCAGGAGAGTAGGTGAATTATCAGTGTACTTTTCTGTCACATGGATGGAGGATAATCACCTTTTCCGTAAATTCCGCTGGTGATTGTATCCACTCCTGTCGGTGAATGAAAGGGACATATTCCACTGTGCAGAATGCCTTCTTCATTATGATATTGGAGCAGTCAATTATAAATCACCCGGTATATGAGAGCGGATAGGCCACCCGGTATCTTGGATGTCACCTCAGATGACCGGTGTAAGTGAAATTTATTTAGTGTGTTGCAGACCGGATCGATATCTTTGACACCAGTTGAGCTCTAGAACGGCTATAATGATTTCACTTTAGGTGAGACCAGATCAACATGTTTACCGACTGGATCATTATCCTGGGATACCGGTTGATTTCTAGGAAGGTGGAGTCGGCCTTTTGTCCTTGGAACCGGTATCCAGACTGGATAATCTTGGGGGCCGGTATCCAGACCGGATCAGATATAATAGATGTTCAATAAGTATGCAGTTTCATTTTAATCTATCTTACTTAGAATTTGATTATAAGGCACATGATATTTCTTTAAAAAAGAAATAAAAATAAGGCACATTTAGATATTTGATCTATCTTATACAGTTTGGAAAACATAAAAGCAGGAAAAAAATAGGCAACCATATCATGCAATAGTAGCCATCCAAAATTCCAAATGTAGATGTTCTTTTTGGGATGGGGAGGAAAGAAGCCTTAAATTTGCCTTAGCAGGGTTTCTCATGTCTTGACTCATTGCTTCTCATTTTATACATGTATCTTAATTATCTCATCTTATATATTGTTGCAAAAATGACACAAAAGCATGCCAAATATAAGGAAAAGAAGGGGGGAAATGGAAGAAAGAAATAACTTAATCTCTGTTAGAATTTTCCTGATCAAGTACAAGTTCACTAAAAATGTCATCCTGTGGTCTCTTTGCAAATTTGTCTACATCATATTCTCCATCATCTATCTCAATTTTCTCTTCATGATCTTGGGGACCAATCGAGTTACTTTAGTCTCCTGCATTTCATCGCCATTATTTATCCAAAAAAAGTAACAACAAAGCTGCATGTTTTCCACTCTAAAGAAGTTGATTGGAAACCTTAAGAATAAGAACTCAAACAAGTTAAACAATTTGAAATGTCATGCATATTTACTTATAATTGAAAATTTCAAATGTTTTAATACAACCAGTGCAATTACTATTTTAATACAATCAATTGTTATGTTTTGTTTGTACAAACTATTCAGTTTGCGATGAAGAATTAATCTCAAAACATTCACAAAAGTAACAGAATTAAGATATGTACAGAAGATTAAAATGTGCCCAATTACATATTCATCAACATGTATGACTTGCAAACAACCAATTTCCATCCAATGGTCTTTTTTAGGTTGAAAATTAATGTGTTTGACAAAACATTTATAAAAAATTAAACATTCACAAAAGAGATAACGTTGTTTCTTGTTTTTAAGTTGATTGTGTCTTTAAATTATACTACTATTTATTTCTATTTGGTATTTAGTTTGGACAGTGGGGTGCATTTTGAGATATTTTGCTTTGTGATTTGTTGTAGAAATTACATCACTTATGGTTGTATATGTTGAAAAAAATATAAAAAATTACCATAATTATAATAAAAAATTATTATTTCCTAACACACAAAATTTGAAAGTTGTTAATTTTTTTTGTTAGTATAGTCTTTATGTAACATCCTTGATGTTTTAATATTAAAAAAATAAGAGATAAATGAAAGTGTTATTTGGGATATAATTATAATAATATGTATAAGAAATTAAGAGGAACATAAAATTTTAAGGAAATTGGCATCAGGACCCTGACGCGTAGCGTGGCTGGGACGCGTAGCGTCAGGTGCGAGTTAATGAGCTGACGCGTAGTGCCAGGATGACGCACAGCGCCAGCGCCGTGACCTGTGTTATAACAGGGACATACAGAACAGAACCCGCAAGCTTTTTCCTCTATTTTCTCTCTTCTCTGAGGCGATTTGGCTAGGGTTTTGAGGGAAACTTGGATTCTTGGTGGTTTTAGGCAATTTGGAACCAAGGTAAGGCATTTAGGACCTCTAATCTCTAGTTTCTTCTTCTCCCTCTCATGAAATCCGAATTTGCATGTGAAGATTGGGGTTTCGATTCTAAATTTCAGTGGCTTATGAAACTTGGATAATGAGTTTGGAAGTATAAGGAAGGTAATGTATTAATTAATTTGATGTTTCGGTGACCGTAGGTACCGGAACGAGGGTTAGGCAAGCGATCGACGAAGTGGACGTCAGAAGCGGAAGAGAGACGGTGAATCCAACGGCTGTAGGATGCCACCTACCCCTTGAGCAAACTGTCAGAGCTCGGAATATAGGTAAGGGGGGTGTTCAGGTCATAATTAATTAGAATTGATATGTGGATAGTGTAACATCCCAAGTTTTGTAATATTTAGCAAATTTATTTATAAAGGATAAATGAAGAAATTCTGAATGAAAATTGCCGAGTGAAGGACCGAATAAGAGGAATCGGTTCTGGAATGATTTTCCCAAGTGCAAAACCGAGTATTGGGAAGGACCACCTCTGGTCAGGTTTCGCTTAAGCGAGTGGATACCTCGCTCAAGCGAGTAAGTATGAAATTCGTTACTGGATATTTCTCGCCCGAACGAGTGGCTATTAGGAGGGAGTCTCGCTCGAGCGAAAGCATGGAAAATGGTTACTAGGCAGTTCTCGCTCGAGCGAGAGAGATCCGCTCAAGCGAGAATCAGGTCTGATGCTTTCCACGTCAACCTGTTCTTCTACCTTCTAGTAAAGTCTTTTTCTGATATTTTTCTAAGTATGGGATCCTCTCTAATGTGTTGTCCCTTTTCATTAAATGCTTACTCCTTATTCAACATCTGAAGAAAAGTACAACAGATACCTTTTAGTTATTCACGTCTCTTTGCATGAATGATATAAATACCAATTTCCACTGTTAAAGGAGTTTAGAAAAATCTTTGAAAGGAAAGATATCATCTGTAATCATCCTCTTCCAAATACTGCTGAAAAAGCCATTAACGAAGAAGGCGTCAGTCTTTATTTCTTCTTTTACAAAGAAAACACTAGATTAGCACAAAGCTGAGATTCCAGTCGGAATTCGTAAGCTGTGAATTGGATAAAGCTTTAAGTGTTGCAAAAGCTCTTAATCCCAGGTAGGGGGAGCATTCCATTTCAAATAAATAGTTTATGAATGGATATGGGGTGATATTATTATGTTATATATGTATGTTATGTGTTTTGGTACCCCACTTGTATGATGCTTTATGTTCTTATATATATACATATACCATTTATATTTTCTGATATTAATACCGATAGTGATATGAGACTCGTGATGAGTATATGCTTGAAATGTGTGAGTGTAAGGTATGTTATGATTATCACAAAAGACCTTGGGTGGGACTCAAGGCAACCTCTTGAGCAAGGCTCGGGGTTTGGCCCGTAACACTGAGTAGAGGACCGCTATCACTCTGGAAGTGGTACTCGGTGTTACATTATGGGCGTAGAACGGTTTGGTACCTGTAAAACGGCCGAATCAGCTGAGTGCTGAATTATGGCTCGGGGAGCCAGTGTTGCAACACAAAAACTAACAGTCTTGATGGATCCAATTACTTGAGCATGTGTATGCACTAATTTTATGTGCACGCCCTGTTTATTGATAGAAAATGTTGTTCATATTGTGTTATATGACTCGGTTTGTGCATAATTATGGATTGGACCTTAAATCCAATTCAATAACTATTATTTGATATGTTTATGCTCACCCCCTACTCATTATTTTTACAGTGGATAGAGGACACGGTGATGGCATTTGAAGTCACTCGACCGACTGGAGCATTATGTATTAGTATGCACAATACATAGTGTATATAGTAAACTGGGTAGAAGCCTTGGCCGGCTCTTGTATTTACCGAGTGATATATTGTTTACCGAGTGATATAAATTCTTGTATTATGAAATGGCCGGTCGGCTTTTGTAATGTGACAATAATATTATTAATACAAATTTTGTTTTAATCATGAAATTATTTATGAAAAGTCTATTTATGTTTAAATTGCATTCCAATGGGTCAGTCGGATTGATGAAAAATCGGTAATTTTAATAACTGAACCCGATCTCTATTGGAAAATTTAAATCATTTGTGAAAAAATTACTTGATTTATTAAAAATTAATTTTAAAAATTAAGGATGTTATAGATAGATTATGGGAATTTGGGAATTTAGTAAGAGTTGTCATAAATAGTATAAAGTAACTAAATATAATCGTTATGAATATATGAGTTATGAATATATAAATTAGATGGTTGAATATGAAAGAAATATGTTGATTGAATTAATTATATAATGAAATAAATATTGGAATGATGAAAGTAAAAGATATGTATGATATTTTCACCTTGAGATGTATATGCATAATTGAGTATGAATAAGAATGTGGAATTATGGATTATTAATGATTATGTATGCACGATGATATATGCGATAGCATTGTATGAATGGGCTTGACAAGTCGGTCGCCCTGTAATGTGAGCACATGCCAGTTTCTGGTAGTTGCATATGTTGTTTGTTGATGATATGTCACGATTATGAAATATGATATGTGATTATGTGGTTTGGGATGACCAATGGTATGTATACCCCTCATTTTCTGGCTCCCGTGGCCTTTGTGCCTAGTTGAGCTACCCAGTGGTCAAGTCGGACCCAGTGGTTAAGGTGAAGAGCTAAGTCGGGCTCGGTGAACCAAGTCGGGTTCACGGGATGTCAAGTCGGACTCCCAGCTGAAGGTCAGTCCTTTAGTATCCGGATACTAGGCGTTGAATTGTATGAGAGTCAGTTGTGATATATATATATATATATATATATATATATATATATATATATATATGGATTTGATGATAATTAATGATTGGAAATGAATTATGAATTTGAAAATGTGATATGGATTGGTGAGTGTATGGTGTTGAATGAACTATAAAAATTATAAAGAGTTTGTGACATTGAATATGTTAAAGATTAGTGATTATATGTGTATGTATATGGACATGGATAAGTGCAGGAAGCTCAAGAATTCATGTAATGTGAGTTGTAGGTATTAATAAGTTTAATATTTCGTTCTATATTAATTATGATATTCTAAACACTCACCCTTACTGTTGTTTAATTTTAGTGACCAGTGACAGGGAGGATACTAATGCTGTGGAGGTGCGCCAAGAGGAAGGTTGATGCCAAGGAACGAGGATGAATGTAATGTATAACGTATGATTATGTGTGTGATAGATAACAAACCATGTGTAATGAATTTATTAGGATTATGTTTGATGTGGTGTGATGATTTATGGCATGGAGCCATTGACATGTGTGAATGTTGAATGTTATGGGCAGGTGTTGTATTGATGCGTGATTAATGTGTGTGCTAGGTGATTGATGCTAGAACAATGTTTGAATTGATTTAGGAAATCATGCATATAGTTGAATTTATGAAATTAAGAAACTGAATGGATGATTTTGGGATCCGGTAGGTTTCAGAAACCCCGAAAGGTACAGATAGGTTCTCTAGGACATTTAGAATGTGTATGCATTAGCTTTGGGACAATTGGAATCCATTTAGGGTGTTTGGTGTAAGGGTTTTGCACCTAATTGTGTTAAACTGCATTTTTTGCATAACTTGCACATGTGATGGAATTTTCGCAAACGGACAACGCCAATAGTTTCAGAATGAGGAAAACATGTGGCCCGTGAAGTTTCGTGGTAATCGGATAAAAAACGGACCAATGAGGTAAGTTAGAAGTTGGTTAAATGGTTTAAAAGGTGTAACAGTATCAAGTGTTGTTACTGTCATGCCCACGCTACGCGTGAGGCTAACACGTAGCGTGAGGTGCGCAGCAGAGGGATGACACTACGCGTGGGGCTGGCGCGCAGCGTCAGACCCCTGTTTCAGGTTTTTGATTCCTTTTAAACTTAATTGAATTTTAAAGTTTCACGATGCTATATAAATATTATTTTGAATATATCTAGAGAAAATAAATATTATTTTGAATTAAGACCTAATTAAATTTAATTAAATGTGAAAAATTTATTGTTAAATTAATTAAACAGGTATAAATAAAGGTAAAATGACGAAGGACGTCACACTTTAACTAACAAAAAAAAGTGGTATTTAGATTTACACTGACAATTTAATGAATTATACTAATAAATAATTTTGTTAATATAAAGTTAAGCTATATTTATATTATATCAAATATTAGTATAATACATTTTATTGTTAGTAAAAACCTAAAATATCTTTACTAACACTATTTTGTTTTGCTAATTATAGGTTATAACCCATTACATAATGTATAACCTATTTTGAAATAACCCTAAAGTCATCAACTAAAACATTTGGATAGCTATGCTTTTTTTAGTTCGGTTACCATGAGTTGGATCAACCACAAGTTTATTGGCGGGCTTAGTGAAAGACGTCATTAATTAGTGATGATTACTCATAGTGTTTGAGATATCATTCAACTTTGTTTTGCTACTGAACTGGTCTGGACCGGGGTCTAGGATCCGGTGTGGGACCAGCCACAAGGATGCAGGTGTTTTTAGGGTTTGCACACCGGAACTGTGTATATCCGATGTATTAATCCGGTCTCTCAGTGGGAGAGGCCGGTCTTGTTGTCCTGGAGATCCTTCACACCAACGATTCGCGTTGTAGGAGGGCGAAAGGTGGTGCCACCTGCAAAGATTCTCTGACGCTCAAGTTAGAAGAGTGTATGAACTGAATGAATACTCAAGCGTGATAACAGTAAAATGTGAGATAGAATAACGATACCATGCATGTGTGTTGATATGGCCTCTTATAGTTGAACGTAGGAGAAAAAATGAGACGTTGGATACAGGTGGGTCCCTTGTCTCTGATTGCGTGTATATTGTGTCAATCAAGGTGGCTCAACTTTCAGAATGTGTCAGGAGGGTAGGTCAATTATCAGAGTACAATCCTCTAGAGAGGGGAGAGGATAATCACCTTTTCCGCATAATCTGCTGACACGCCCCCTTACTTTCTGAAGCCATTGATGTGACGTATTTTGCTACAAACAGTGTCTTCGTTGATAAGTTATCAAAAGGCTCTTCTCTTGCTATGAGGGAAAAGCTAACAATTATATAAATATCCTGTATCAATGAACATAGAACCGTTACAGCGAAATTGAATGATACTGTCATGGAGTGAGGGCGGATGACCAGACAACGGATAACCAGTGTGGTAACGTTGAACCTGGACACCGGTTTTCCTTATATGAGATCAGTCTGACGTCACAAGTATGGGGGCCGGTATCTAGACCGGATCATCTGTCCCCTAGCTTGTATGAGGGACTGTTCAGTTGCTCATATGAGCTACACAATTCTCGAGAGAAGTCTAGATGCCGGTAATACATTCTTGTAAGTCTCTGGAAACTTAGTGGCGTCCGCTCTAGCAAACGAGTGACCGCCCTTCTCACGTTGCAACGGATTCAAACAATATAAAATAAGTAATGGAAATCCCAAGAGTCTTTGAAAATCGAAACCCTTGGTATTCGAAAAGTGGCTGGAAGGCATTAAATGCGCATGGCATGATTGGACATTAAATGCATTTTTTACGCACGAGACATCATTACCCAAGAGTGTAACCGTCGATTGGGCTTATTGGGCCTGGATTCAAACTGAAAGGGGGGCCCATTTTGCCAAAACGTTTACTGAAACGTTACCATTTTCGCGCTTATTCGTGACGAAACGACGGAGTCGTTTTGATTTGAAAGGTTGCGTTTTGGGGCAAGCATTGTGACCTTCGACGGAACACTTTGCCTCTTCGTTACCTATAAAAGGAACTCTTAGCAGATTTAGGAATCCATCCTTGCTCTCAAACTTAGTGAAACTCTGCTCAAATTTCCTTGGAATTTCCTTGTCGTCTTCAACTTCTCAAAGATTCTCTTCCTTTAGGTAACCTTCCTTCCCTTCAACTCCTTGCAATTTTAATCATTCTATTTCCATCATGCGCCCTAGAGCTGGACACGCTGGTCCTTCAAATAGAGGGAGGTTTGGCTCTCGTGCCCCCCTTAGCCACCGTGGTGGGAGGATTCCGGCGAATCCTCCTGTGGCTGGGCGCCATCGCTCAGAGAGAGCCGAAGCCTCTTCCTCACGAGCGTCTTCTTCATCTCGTCGCTCTGAGGTTCCCCTTGGTTCGAGGGCTACCAGCCGCTCTGATGAGGGGTCAAGTGCTGAGGGTTATCTCTCTGACGATGTTGCTTTTTATCACAGCACCTACGCATTCCACCGCGCCTGCACAACCATGGATCTTCCAGGACGTGGTAAAACGCCGTTTCTCCGCTCTGCTGAAGGGTGTGTCAATGTTGTGGCACACCGGCTTGACTGGGAGAAACTCAACAGGGAGAAACCTTATTGCTGGGTGGAAGAGGAGTTCCTAGAGATCCCTTCGCACCATGCAAGTGAGGAGGAGCGGACGGTTTCTTTCCGCTGTAAGATATATTCGGATAAGAAGTATAAAGCGCGATACGCTGTGATGGCACCGCATCCCTCTGAAAGAATATGCCACAGCGTCCCTGATGCGAGGTCGGTCTACATGTACGACTACGTTTTCTTAAAGCTGGGGGTGCGCTTTCCACTGACGGATTTCCAGATGGCCGTCCTGCGTTTCTTGGACTGTGCCCCCTCACAATTACATCCCAACGGTTGGAGTCTTGTCCGGGCTCTGGAAGTCTTGGGGGAGCATTTTGGCTTCTCCGCCACTGTGGCCAAGCTATTCTACTATTGCCAAGTGGTCCGCCGAGCTAATAAGAAGGGCGGCCTTGGGTTCATTACACTCCGTAGTGACTCAAGGGTTGTAAATTTCAAGTCTTATACGGAGTCCGCGAAGGTAGATGGGCGTTCCTTCAAGCACTACTACACGCGGGTCCGGATTCAACCAAATAAGCCGGTCTTCTGGCGAAATAAAGAGGGGTTTACCAAGTTTCCCCTTAGCTGGACGCACGAGCATTTTCTCCTTATGAGCCGTGCTTATTATACAGATGAGAGTGAACTTTCCCCTCATTCTGTTGAAGTCTTGAGCGCCCTGCAGACGGCCTCAAAGACCCTCAAAGGGTTCTCCAGCCGCCTTCTCTTGGCCGAGGAAGACATCAAAAACGCCTACCTCCGTAATATTCGCTCTTATTCTCCTTGTGTTGTATGGTTATACCGTTCTAGTTATTTTCCTTCTTGTATGCTTATTCAACTCTTTTTGTTTTGCAGAACAAATTGAAAAGGCCTGCCCAGAAATGTTGTCGCTAAGGTCCATGCTGGCTGACGATGACTCCTCTTCTAAGGAAAATGAAATCCAGGCGAAGAGGAACGCCACCAAAACTCCCCTCATTCCTCTGACTTCTGCAGTAGGAGATGAGGTTCCTCTCTTCGACGAGGAGGAAGCCGAAGAAGCAACTGGGGCCGCTGGAGCGGGTGGCGAGGAGGCCGTCCCAGAGAAAAAGAAAAAGAAGAGGCATCTTGTAAAGAAGGCCGATCAAGAGAAGCCCTTCTCTGATGACCCTGTGAAGAAGCGTCAGAGGACGGCCGAAGAAACCGAATTAAAGAAGAACAAGGGAAAGGAACCCGCTCCTGAGTTCTCTGCACCTTCTTCTCAAAATGCTTCAGAGCCGGATTCTGGGAACGGTCCTCCTCCGGCGTTCGATCCTCCGCGTGACTCCTTCCTTTCCCCTTATTTGTGGTTTCAAGGATCTGTGCCTCCTTCTCTCCCAAAGGCACGGTATTGCCTCCGCCCTTCCCTCGACGCTGCTGGGGTCCGAGGTGCTTGCAAGGCTGGGCGTTGGCAACTTGATGAACTGTCTGGCCTGCTTGAGTCCCTGAGCGAGAAAGCTGATTATATGGATCAGGTCGAAAAACTTGAGACCGAACTCGCAGTGAAGGAGAAATGGGCAGCCAAGCAAGCTGAAGCTCGCAGGGGAGTGGAATCAGAACTGGAAAGAACTAAAGAAACACTCCAGAGGAAAACGGAAGAGGCAAGCAAAGTTCATTTTGCGAATAAGGCCCTAGAACGGGAAGTTGCCGACCTCCAAAATAAGAACAAATCCATACCCCTCCTTGAAGAAGAATTACAACTGGAGAAGAAGAGATCGGCTAAACTTGCTGACGATCTCAAAGTTATGGAGGATGGTCGCAACAAGGACCTTAGGGAGTGGGAGTCTATTCGGAAGGAGATGCAAGCCCAAATTGATGAACTCAAAAAGGGTGGTGCGAGTGTTGGGCCTTCAGAAGAGGATTACGCCAAAGTTCAAAGAAGGCTAGCTGCTGCAAAGGCCAAGGCTGCCAAAGCCTTGGATATATGCAAAAATGTGGCGTATGAATCTTTCGGCCTGGCCCTTCGTCAAGTCTACTATCGTAACCCCGGAATAAAGCTGAATTTGTACGGATTAGATCCGTTCTTTGAGTTCCATGGGGGAAGACTTGTAGAAGTTCGCAAGGACGGATCGCACCATGAGCCCCGTGCATCTCTGTACGAACTGCCTCCCCTTCCAGAAGGCCAAAGTATGGAGCCTACAACGTCCACTGCTGCCTCTGGAGCTGAAGCACAAGAAGGTGCCCAAACTGGGGCGGAGGACAAAGCGGAGAAGGGAGGAGTGCCCACTGCGGAGGATCAAGAACCGGCCCCTTAATTTATGCTTTATTCATAGCTGTGTACTGGGATCAGCTCCAGTTTTAACTACCTTGTAACCTGAATAATTTCTTTATTCTTGGAAATAAAATTCACTGTTGCTTTTCTTCAACTGTTTGCGTCGAATGTATGATTGTTGGATAACTTAGTGTTGTACCAAACACTTTATTGTTTTTAATGCTTTACGAATCCGTTCTGTGTGGTTACCTAGCTGCTTAACGCGTACTTATCACACCGGATTAAGACAACAAATAGTAATAAATAACTAACAATTAAGTTAAAGCACGCCCTGTCCCCAAGTGTAAGTTCATGGGGAAGGGAGAGTTTATCTCAAAGATTACCTTTTAAATTCTCACAAGATAGAAATGCTTATCTGTCCTCGAAGATGTAGAGCGGGTACATTAGCTTTCAACCGCTCTGGGATGGATATTCCACAATTGAGGACGGATATTGCCTTTGAATTTTGTATAGCTTTGGCAAGGGTAAGCTTTATGCCTTTCTCTTGAGGTTCGGTTTGGTCCTACACCTCAAGTCTTCACACGGTGTTCGGTTCGATCCTACTAACCGTACTTGGAGTTCGGTGCAATCCTACAATCCAAGCCTTCAACACGGGGTTCGGATCAGGGCTAATCCTGAACCTACTGCGCCCGTTACTCGGGGTTCAGCGCGGTTTTCTCTGTGAACCGGCCTACTGCGCCCAAGCCTTCGCATGGGGTTCGGTTTGTGGCCTTGAAAAAGGACCAGCCCTACAACCCATGTAGTCTTCGAATGGGGTTCGGTTTGTGGCCTTGAAAAAGGACCAGCCCTACAACCCATGTAGTCTTCGAATGGGGTTCGGTTTGTGGCCTTGAAAAAGGACCAGCCCTACAACCCATGTAGTCTTCGAATGGGGTTCGGTTTGTGGCCTTGAAAAAGGACCAGCCCTACAACCCATGTAGTCTTCGAATGGGGTTCGGTTTGTGGCCTTGAAAAAGGACCAGCCCTACAACCCATCCCACCTCGAGGAATTACATCGTCTGACTTGGGGGGGTCTCCCTCCGTTCTTCGATGAATTATCACATCAACTACAAAATAGGTAGTTACGTTCATCCGTCCTGAGGTGTATGCGTATTAAACCACGGCTTTAAATCATAACACATAAGAAAAGTGAGAATGATAGGGCGGTGAAAGTGTATTCTTATTAAAACTGAATATAGATTACACAAAGAGCATCGTTGGGGCTATGCCTCGTTAAAACCTTCTTGAGAAAACCCAGTGGGAAAAAAACTCAAGTAAGGAAAAAGAGTACACGCCGTCTTACCAACTAGCTGTAATACACTCGTAAATTCTGAGTGTTCCATTTGTTGCGGATTGGGGTTCCATCAAGTTCTTCCAATCGGTATGATCCCTTTCCAGTCACCTCCGAAATTCTATAAGGTCCTTCCCACGTTGGTGCTAGCTTTCCTTGGTGAGCAAACTTATTCCCCACACTGGCCTTTCTCAGAACAAGGTCTCCGGTGTTAAGAGCTCTGTACTGGACACGTTTATTGTACCGGAGTGCAGCCTTTGCTTTTATTGCCTGATCTTTGACGAAAGCCTTTTCCCTCAACTCTTAGAGGACATCCAGCTCTGATGCTAAGTTGGCGTTGTTATCTTCTGCTGAAAAATACTCAACTCGGGCCGATCTTGTTTATAACTCAACTGGGATCATCGCCTCAACCCCGTACACCAACCGGTATGGGGATTCGTTTGTTGAAGAATGAGGCGTAGTGCGGTATGCCCATAGAACATGACATAACTGGTCAGTCCATCCTCCCTTCGCTTCTCCCAGACGCTTCTTTAACCCCTTTAGTACCTCTCGATTAGCTACCTCTGCTTGCCCATTGGTCTGGGGGTGTTCAACGGATGAAAATATCTGGACTATCCCTAGTCCTTCAAGTAAGTCCGTGAACTTTTTGTCTGTAAACTGGGTGCCGTTGTCAGTCACAATCCGCCCTGGCACCCCGAACCGAGCAATGATATTTTCGTACATGAAACGTCTTGTACGTGCAGAAGTGATATGCACTACTGGTTCTGCCTCGATCCATTTGGTGAAGTAGTCTACCCCCACAATCAAGTATTTGATACCTCCTGGCGCAGTGGGAAACGGACCCAGAATATCAAGGCCCCATTGGTAGAACGGCCAAGGCACAGCAGATGAAGATAACTCTTGGGCCGGTGTATGGTGGAGATTGGAGAATTTTTGGCAAGCGTCGCACTTCCTCACGAATTCTGCGGAATCCTGCTTCACAGTGGGCCACCAGTATCCAGCCCTGAGGACTTTTCTCATTAGGCTTCGGCCTCCAGCGTGGTGCCCACATTGCCCCTCGTGTACCTCAGTCAAGACCGCTTGAACTTCGTCTTCTCTTAAACATGAAAGATATGGGACAGAGAATCCCCTTCTGTAGAGAACACCATCGACCATAGTAAAATATGGCAACTCCCTCTTTACTCGTCTCCTTTCCTTCTCGTCAGTGGGAAGTTGACCATCAGCCAGATAACGAATATATGGGATGACCCAAGAATCCTCATATGGATAACTCACCATGACGGCATTCAGAGAAGGATACATAGGTATACTGGGTGATGTCAAAGTGCTCTGAACCACCGTTGTTGTGCTACCAGGCTGCTTTGTACTTGCCAATCTTGACAAGATATCTGCTCTGGTATTTTCTTCCCTGGGCACATGCTTGAACTCTAAAACTTCAAATCTTCCCTTCAGCTCATTAACACAATTCAAGTACAATTGAAGTTGTGGTTCCTTCGCCTGATACTCTCCCTGGATTTGTGAAATCACCAGCTGAGAATCACTGCAGAGGGTAACTGCTGATGCTCCGATATCAATTGCCGCACGGAGACCGGCCAAGCATGCTTCGTATTCAGCTTGATTGTTGGAGGTCTTGAAATTGAATCGGAGGGAAATTTCTAAGTGTACGCTGTCATCACTTTCTACCACCACACCTGCTCCACATCCTTTGCTGTTTGACGAACCGTCAACATAGATGGTCCAATGCGTTCGAGGGGTAGCCGGGTCTGCCCCAGTCATTTCCACTACAAAATCGGCCAACACTTGTGCCTTGATGGCTCCTCGAGGCTCATATGAAATCTCAAATTCAGATAGCTCAATGGACCATTTTATCATCCTTCCAGCGAGGTCTGGTTTGCTGAGCACTGAACGGAGTGGCAAATCCGTTCTCACCAATACTGGGTGCGCATGGAAATAAGGCCTCAGCCGTCGTGACGCCCACACAACTGCCAGGGCGGCTTTCTCAATCTTCTGATACCTTCCTTCAGCCCCCTGAAACGTTTTACTAGTAAAGTACACCGGTCTCTGCCCTTCAGGGGTTTCTTTCACCAGGGCTACACCTAGAGCTTCGTCAGATATTGCCAAGTATAAGATTAACGTTTCGCCTGGATCAGGCTTAACAAGAATTGGTGGGCTCGAGAGAACGGCTTTGAGTTGCTGGAAGGCTTGCTCTTGTTCCTCTCCCCATTCAAAACTCTTATGTTTCTTCAACGCCTTATACAAGGGGAGGGACCTGTGCGCCATCTTAGGCATGAAACGGGCTAAAGCGGCCACTTTCCCATTCAATGACTGGACCTCCCTCAAACATTTAGGACTCTGCATGTCCAGGATTGCTTGACATTTCCCGGGGTTAGCTTCAATGCCTCGTTGAGTCAACATAAATCCCAAGAATTTTCCTGCTGGAACGGCGAAGGTGCACTTTAAAGGATTTAACCTCATGTTGTATTGCCGAAGCCTAGTGAAAACTTGGCGTAGATCTTCAATATGATCTCCTCCAGCGGGCGTTTTGGCTATGATATCATCGATATAAACTTCGACCAGCCTTGTATGCATCCCTTCAAAGACTTTGTTAATCATGCGCTGATAGGTGGCGCCTGCGTTCTTCAGTCCAAAAGGCATGACGGTGTAGCAGAAAACACCTCGGTCGTTGATAAAAGCAGTCTTCTCCTGGTCTCCCTCCCACATCGGAATCTGGTTGTACCCCGAATAAGCATCCATGAAACTGAGATATTGGTAACCAGACGAATCATCCACCATATGATCGATGTTGGGCAGGGGATATGGATCTTTAGGGCAGCAACGGTTAAGATCCACATAATCAGTACACATCCTCCATTTGCCGTTAGCCTTCTGCACCATGACCACATTAGAAAGCCAAGATGAATAGCGTATCTCCCTTATAAAACCTGCCTTCAACAACTCCTCTGTTTGCTCACAAGCCGCCCTCTGCTTCTCCGGTCCCAACCTCCTCTTCTTCTGAGCCACCGGTCTGGTTTCAGGATATACGGCAAGTTTGTGACAACAGAAATCAGGATCCATCCCCGGCATGTCTGCTGCTGTCCATGCGAAAAGATCTTTGAATTCCTGCAAAAGGGCTAATAAGCGTTGCTCCATAGCAGACTCCAGCTTATCATTGATGTGCGTGACCTTCTCTGGGGAATCTCCCAATACGACATCCCTGGAGCCACCATCTGGTGTGGGCTTAGATGGATTGAGTGGATCAATCTTCAATTCCGCTCTGGGGTCTAGGTCAATAAGACTGACAGATCCTGCCGCTGTTCCTCCGTCGTTCAACTTCCTCTTCTTGTTAAATGCATCCAACTTAACCATGTTGAGGCTCAGATTATAACAATATCGAGCCATCTCCTGATCTCCGCGGAGTGAGGACACACCATTGTCCTTGTCGATAAATTTGATTAGGAGATGAGGGGTGGATACAATTGCTTCCATAGCGTTCAATGTTGGACGGCCTATGATACCGTTGTACGGGGATTCCACATCAATCACCAGAATTCTTGACTTGACTGTTCTTGCGCCGGGCTCCCCTTCAAAAGAAATCAAAGTGTCGAGGTATCCCTTAGTAGGTTGCTTGGCTCCGTTAAACGCTGTGAGTTCTTGTGTGTATGGTTGTAAATCTGCATCACTGAAACCCATTCGTTTGAAACAATTATAAAAGATAACATCACAAGAACTTCCCTGATCGACGAGGATCCTCTTGACATCCTTATTGGCTATGACGGCCACAATCACTACTGCATCATCACCTCCTGGAATTGTTGGGCCGAAGTCATCATCTGTAAACGACACCGTCGGGGCTGTCACTCCGTCCCTGAAAGGGCGGTTATCCCTCGGTTTACCTTGGACTGACAGAATCATCCTATGGTGGTTCTTTCGTGCTGTGATTGATGTTCCTCCTCCCGCAAATCCTCCAGCTATCATCTCAATCACTTCTCTTCTGCCCTGTCTCTGCTGCTGGGGCATATTACTTTGTTGGGTACCTTCAGCAATCACTACCCCTTTCTGCTTCTCAGCCGCAGTGAACTTCCTTGCTGGGTTGCGTGTATTATCATCTTCATCATCAGGATCTCTATTCCTTTTCTCCATCCTATGAGGCTCATCCATAGATTTCTCCTTAAACAAATACTGCTTCAACTTTCCTTCCCGAATGAGAGTTTCCACCGTATTCTTTAACGCCTTACACTCATCAGTGTTGTGCCCTGTCTGCTCATGGAAAGTGCAGTATTTACGTGGGTTACCACCCCTCTTGGCTGGGGCTGGCTTCCTTATACCAAAGACGTTCAGAGTTGGCCAACCAACTTCCCTCATGATTTGTGAGTGCATGGTGTTCAACGGAGCATAGTGATCGAACGATGATACGCGCCTATCTCGTGGATGCTGACGAGCATTCACAAAGTCTTCTCTAAAGGCATGCTTCTCGGGCCTCGCTCTCTCCTTTTCTCTCCGTGGCTGCTGAGCGGGTGCAGAAGGCTTTACTCTTGCTGCAGTTGCCTCTAAATGCATCTCTATGCCCACATATTTGGAAGCTTTCCTTCGAAACTCCTCGAAGGTTGTAGGTGGGCTCTTTGCCAAAGATAGGGCAAAGGCTGAACCTGGCTGAAGAGCTTCCACTACAATATGGAGTTGTATGGCCTCCGTGAGGTTAGGAACCAACGCAGCCTCCTTGTAAAACCTTTTCAGGAACTCCTTAAGAGTCTCAGTTTCTCCCTGTCTTATCTGGGCCAGGGTGTGAGAAGTTCTTGGGATATCCCTGGAGATAACGAAATGGCTTTCGAATGCAGCAGCCATTTCCTCCCAAGAGTCTATAGATCCTGAAGGCAAACTTTTAAACCAGCTGAGAGCTTCCTCCGTCAACGTCCTTGGGAACATTCTGCACATGACATCTTCGTCTGCTCCCAGATACATAGCTTCATAAACATAAGCATCCAAATGCTTAGTGGGATCGGTCTCTCCATTATACTTCCCAATCGACAATGGCTGAGTTGTTTGTAAATGTTTTGGAATGACAATACTCATCAACCTCCTTGAGAAAGGAACATTGAGCTTGTATGTCCCTGAAGTTACCACCGCCTGCTCCCTTCTCCTGATACTGACTCTATCACCAGAGTCCTGCGTTTGCTCCCTCTCTTCATATGTGGGGATCTTCGAATACTGGAGGGTGGTGGATCTATCCCTTGCTGATGCATGGTGAGCATCCTCTGCATGGGATACTACTCTGTCCCCAGCTCCTCCTCTCTCTCGCCTCAGCTCCATCAACTCCTCCTTCAGTTGCCTGATAACCTCATCGCGAGGGTCAGGCGTCTGCACTTGCACCATCCTCCGGGTTTGAGTTGCAGGAGATTCGAAGACGAGTCTCCTCCCAGCATGTTGATGGGTCACGTCCTCCACGTGACCTTCCACGAAATCTCTCCCGTCACCTTCCATTGTGCCAACCTAACTTCTGCGAAAATGGGAATAACTCTATCGAGTCCCACCGGGCGTGCCAATGAACTGGTCTGGACCGGGGTCTAGGATCCGGTGTGGGACCAGCCACAAGGATGCAGGTGTTTTTAGGGTTTGCACACCGGAACTGTGTATATCCGATGTATTAATCCGGTCTCTCAGTGGGAGAGGCCGGTCTTGTTGTCCTGGAGATCCTTCACACCAACGATTCGCGTTGTAGGAGGGCGAAAGGTGGTGCCACCTGCAAAGATTCTCCGACGCTCAAGTTAGAAGAGTGTATGAACTGAATGAATACTCAAGCGTGATAACAGTAAAATGTGAGATAGAATAACGATACCATGCATGTGTGTTGATATGGCCTCTTATAGTTGAACGTAGGAGAAAAAATGAGACGTTGGATACAGGTGGGTCCCTTGTCTCTGATTGCGTGTATATTGTGTCAATCAAGGTGGCTCAACTTTCAGAATGTGTCAGGAGGGTAGGTCAATTATCAGAGTACAATCCTCTAGAGAGGGGAGAGGATAATCACCTTTTCCGCATAATCTGCTGACACGCCCCTTACTTTCTGAAGCCATTGATGTGACGTATTTTGCTACAAACAGTGTCTTCGTTGATAAGTTATCAAAAGGCTCTTCTCTTGCTATGAGGGAAAAGCTAACAATTATATAAATATCCTGTATCAATGAACATAGAACCGTTACAGCGAAATTGAATGATACTGTCATGGAGTGAGGGCGGATGACCAGACAACGGATAACCGGTGTGGTAACGTTGAACCTGGACACCGGTTTTCCTTATATGAGATCAGTCTGACGTCACAAGTATGGGGGCCGGTATCTAGACCGGATCAGCTACCATATCCAAAAAACATATGCTAAAACGTATATATTATCATTTATATTTATTTTAGGTCTCGGTTTAATTTATTTTTGGGTGACACATATTATGATTAGATTGATTGAGAGGTAAACTTGATAATTAAAAAACATTTCCCTTGCTAGGATTCAAACCTATGCCAAAGGGTGCAATAAAACTTTTTTTATCACTAAATCAGAACACAAATTAGGAAAATACTTATATATAGATATACACTTGCATAGTTATAATAATTATATATTATGAATAATATATTTTAAAATAAAAATGTATTTCAAAAACTATTTTTAATAATATATTTTGTAAAAATATTTTAATAATATACTAACCGTTATAAATAATATAAATATATTGTTTGATTCTTAATTTATTTTAATTATATTACATAATAATACATTTAATAAAATATTCAATAATATATTTAAATATATTTTTCAATAATATTTATTATTATAAAATAATTTTTAATTTGTTTTCAAATACATTTAATAATAGTAAATATATTATAAGATATTATTTTAATATTTTTTATTTTATAATATATTTAATATTATTAAAATAATATGTTATTTAATAATAATTTATTAAATGTATCTTTAGGTTAGTCAAAGTAATAATATATTTAATATTATTAAATATATTATAAAAATTATTTTAAATGTGTATTAAATATATCACAAAGTAATATTATTGAAATATATTATTAAATATATTTTATAATTTTTATATGAATAAGCTATTAATGATATATTTATTATAACTAATATATCATATATGTATTTATTATGCGTATTCTCTTTAGTAGGGATGACAAAACGGGTCAGACATGGTGGGTTAGCTCGTCACCCACCAAATTAGGTGGAGCAGACAAAATTTTTAGCCTGCCATCTGGCCACGACTCGACCTGTCAGTTTAACAGGCTAAAACCTTGTTGTGTGGGTCAACCTAACGGCCCTCAAAGAGGCAGAATCCTAAATATTAATAATAGAATAATTTATAATTTATTTTATTAAAAGATATACTTTGATTTTCTAAAATTAAAAAATGGCATCTCTTACTTGTGCATTTCTTTTAATAGTATCTTTTGGTTTTTTAAAAAATTATTTTTTGATCTTTATTTTAATTTAACATATTTTTTAAAAAAATGGTGGATTGACGGACTAGCTTGCCAACTTGCCATCTTTTCAAAATAGACACATAGTTTTGGTTTTATATCAACCCGTCAGAATGAATCCTAATTTTTAGCTTGTTTACTTAGACGGGACGGACCAACCTAACCCGAATTTTAACCGGCTTGGTAGGACAGATCAATCTATTTTATTATCCTTGTTCCTAAAAGAGACTATAAATGTGTAAAATTTTTAAATTTATATATCAATCAATTATATAATGAATAACGTAAATCGATCCTTATATTAATTTTAATCATGAAATAATATATCTTAAATGAATTTTCAAAACCGAATTATTAAGTAAACATTTATGGCCGTCCCGAAGGGCATGAAATGGAATGAATGGGAACAAATCCTTAATCTTATCTCCTCGGGACAAAGCTTTGTGGCCAATGTAGTCATTTTGTTTTTGTGCCATTCATTGATCCATCCTACAATCCTTAATCCTTAAATTTTAATATGTGATTTTTTTTTAATTTTATCTATTAAATCGTATTTTCTTCACTAAAACATCATTTATATTGCATTATCAAAATAAAATATTTTTAAGTTAACTTTTATTTAATCAATTACAACAGTTATGAAAATGGTACTTCTCTTACGGGAATTAATCATGTATTTTAATTTATTTTCCATTACATCCATATTTTTTTTTCTTTTTGGATGAAATTCTCTTTCAGAGTCTTTGTTGGGTTTTTGAGGACCAGTTTTGGGCCCTATAATGAACGGGCTAGCCATCGTGTTCAAACTCAAACCCAATCCTAGCAATTGGCTATAAGGCCACACTTACCCAACCCTTCAACACTTTCATTAAAAACGCTAAAAAACTTCTGAATACAATTGTATGACAAACTAGTCCAATTGTAAAATCTGTAAAATGGAAAACTAAACCATGATTAAATCCGTATGAACGGATAATATTAAAGAATTTATTCAGACTAATTACCTAAATGATTTATGATTCAAGCAGTCAGACTATCCAATTTTAAAATTTCACTCTAATGCTTTTAAAAAGTTGTTATTATGATATTGTAAATTTTGTAGTGAATTTCACTAGTACACAATGTTTTTTTTTTTAAAAATACAATAGGGGTGTTTATCATCCAATAAAAAAAAACCGTTCATCATCCAGTCCAATAAAAAAAAATCGTTCAACAGAATCAAAAAACTGATAACCGAAAAAACCAATATTGTTTAATGGATTAGATTGGATTTTGGTTCCACCTTCTTGAACCGATCCAATTTTTTTTACTTCTAGTACTACTTTGAACTTGTTACATAAAATCCCAATATATTTCATTTGTTTCTATAATAAGTAAAATAATATAGGCTCAAATGACAATATCCGTCATTTGTTAGTGATATAGTATGTTATTTGTGGCCTTATGGGTTGTTAGATTTATCATATTAGTTTTTAGATTTTTCAGTTGAAATTATTATGCTATTAGTATGTGATTTATTTTTAAAGTATTTTCTAAAAACTGAAATCTAATCCAATCTAAATCGATATATATCATATCAGATATCATGGTACATCCTAATTGATCCAATCCAAACTACATAATAATTTTTGATTGAATTTGATATTAAAACCGATACAATCCAATCCGCCCCTAGTATACAGTGTTTATTATTTAAGTTGGAAACGTATAGAGTAACAACATGTGCAATGCAATGGAAGCGAAATTAAGAAGGCACAGGACCAACAGCTCGGCCAGATATGTCTTGTCCCCTTCATCTGCTCTTTCTTTTTCTTGATGTGCTGTGTGAACAAATAAAAAAATGCCATTTTCAAAGTCAACATCATGCATTCATTCTATTCGTCTTTAAAGATACACTTCTACATTTATTAATATAAACTTTTTGAAGTCAAACTTTCTTTTTTATACTTTTTATTAAACATATTTTACGCAGTTCTATGGATTAATTCACTATGGCCTTCTCTATAATCCTGCCTATACGCTTGATCAATTTTTCTTTTTTATCTGCAACCCTTCATCAATTATATGCTTTTGTATAATTTTTTTCCTAAATGAAAACAATAATGACTGGTTCTATCTATATTTCTACTTTATGATAACGAGTGTCCGTTTGATTAATATTGATCACTGGCGTTGTTTAAAACAGTTAAAACTCTATTTGAATATAGGATCGTTTTTTAGGGTTAGTCAAACTAAATCATGATCAACCAAAAGAGCTAACACAACTAGACATATGTATAACTGAAAAAAATAGATGGACCGTCCTAAATGGATTAAATATTTTTAATTTACGGATAGTAAAATTCGTATTAATTCATATTCTAATTTAAGATGTTTAAATTCATTTATTTAACAAATAGAACAGACGAAGCTTCTATATTTTTAGATGGTTTTTATATGACCTTTTAATTTTAAAAAATATTAATTTGAATAAGGGTAAAACCATAAAATTTTCATTAGTTTAGATTTCAATTTTAAATACACATAACACGTACGGTCAAGTGTATGGACACATTGAGGTTTCAAATCAATAATTGTGTGGAATTAAAAGTGTTTTGACTTTTGAATGATGACTTATAAGAGTACTATGAGCCTGTTTGGATTGTTACTTTGGTTGGTCAAATTTGACCAACCCCAAAAATAAATCCTACGGTCAAACGGAGTTTTGACTATCTCGAACGGCGTAAAGGATCAATATCAACCCTTAAATTTTTCCATTTCCCCAACTCCGTTTCCCCAACTAAAAACCAAACGGACCTATTATCTGCATGGACATGGCTGTCAGAGTCACAACATGGGACAACTCGTAATGACATCATCCATTGATTAAAATGTTTTTGGCAATGGCGTCATCATATCAGAAAAAGAAAATAACACCATCAAATCATCAATCACGTGATGCGACAACAACAAAATCTTTAATTGTCAAAAATTTGATAAATATAAATTTTTTTATTAAACTCTAAATCTTAAAAGAAAAATATTTGTTGATTGATTTAACAAAGTTATAACTGTTATAAACACTATAAAAAGGGATTTTTATTTTTATAATTCTATTTTTTGAATTTATTATGAAACGGATATTAAATTTTTAAATTCTTCCTTTAGTTGAGAGTGACTTTATAATACAATATACTACAATTTTAGAGTTAAATTATCTTATGATGTGTAATTTCAGAAACTAAATGAGTATTTTATAAAGTTAAGAAGGTAACTGTCCAACCATTACCATCTCATAAATTAAAGGAGGGGTTTAAAATTTTTTAAAAAAGATCTTTTTACCGTATCACTGCATGGCTAAATGAAACCGTTTTATAAGTAGTATGTAAGAGTGAAAAAATAGATTGAAATTAATAAAAAAACAAATATAATAAATAATGTGATAAAAAAGAAAAGAAAAGAAGGAAAATTAAGTGTTGAAAAAAGGTCATAATTATCTGGGATAAAGGTTCTGATTGTGTCCTATTTTTAAGTTGATTGTGTCTTTAAATTATTCTATTTATTTCTATTTGGTATTTAGTTTGGACAGTGGGGTGCATTTTGAGATATTTTTCTTTGTGATTTGCTGTAGAAATTATATCACATATGGTTATATATGTCAAAAAATATTGCCATAATTACAATAAAAATTGCTATTTACTAACCAACAAAATTTGAAAGTTGTTAATTCTTTTGTCGGTATATATAATCTTTAACAAACAAAAAAAAATTAAGTGGTAGTAGTATATTCATTTAGATTTACACTAACAATTTAATGAATTGTACTAATAAATAATTTTGTTAATATAAAGTTGAGTTGTATTAATATTATGTCAAATATTAGTATAATACATTTTATTGTTAGTAAAAACTTAAAATATCTTTACTAACATTATACTTTTTTTTTCTAATTAAAGGTTATACCAACAAATATTTCCTTGACAACTTCCAACAAATGCAATTCAAAAGTTGTTAGAAACTCTTCTTTAACTAACAAAAAATAATGTGTTACGTATAAGTTATTTAGATATACTAACAATTTAATGAATTATATTGATAAATAGTTTTGTTAGTATAAAGTTAAACCATATTAATATTACATTAAATGTTAGTATAATAATTTTATTGTTAATATTAACCCATATATTTTGTTTGTTATAGGATATATATGAAAAATTTAACTTTTGTGTGTTAGTAAATGAAAATATTTTTGTAGTGTTGATTTAAAAATTGTAAATTGTAATGATTTAAAAGGGTATTGAAAGATTTATGTACATATTCATATTTTAAGGAAAGAGCCAAGCACATGCATAAGTATAAGTATAATCCATTATCCATTCTGCAACCAAAAGTATAACTACATAACACTTTCAATTTCATACATGATTCGATAATGTTGACTTTTAATTAACATAAGCATTGACTTTCTATTTTTTGATTGATAATAAGTGAGCGCGTTGAATCCATAAAAGGTGGATCGCTCTAACATAGTTTTTTTTTTTAAATCAAAATCTTGTGTTTGCATTGCATAGCAAGTTTTTTTTTTTTTTTTCTTTTGAAGATAGTTTGCATAGCAAGTTAGTTAATTGACTTAACTACTACAAGTGACACAAATATTCTTATATATGTGTGTGTGAATGATGATGAATCATTAATCATTAGCCATCTCTTCTAATTAAGAAGAATCTCACCTTAATTAGCTGGTTTCACTGGTTTGAGGAGATCATAATGAAGGTAAGCAAATTGCTTCATTGAATTTCTGCTTCTTTTCAACTTACTCATCCACAATTCCAGAACAATATTTTCTCTTGATGAACATGGTTCAGTTAATTTTGGATGTAAATATATATATGTTATGAAATTAATGTTTTTATTACTTATAATTATAAATTAATGGTGCAGCAAAAGATCATAATAGAGGTGCCACTCCACTGTTCAAGATGCAGAAAGAAGATCATGGCCATATGCACCACGGCAGATGGTAATAATCTTATGTACAAATATCCTTTTCATTTTTGTTGACAAATTAATCTTGCAATTATTTTTAAATAAATGCTTATAATTATGTAAAATTCTTCGAAAAGGTTCTTTAGTTATGCATATGATGTCTTCACAGATTGAACAGAGAATCTGACAGTAAAGAAATAGAGGTGTTAAGTTTTGAGTTATTGTTATGTTTCCTACATTAATAAAGTAAATGTGTTGTGGTGTTTATGTAGGTGTTGCATCGGTTAGTTTTCAAAGGGAAGGGAAAGATGGAGTGATGATTAAAGGAGAAGGAGTTGATGCAGCTGGGTTGACAGCATGCTTGAGGAAGAAGGTTAAGTATGCTGAGCTAGTTAGTGTGGTGAAGGATGAATAGTGGAATATGTTATTTTTATTTGTCATAATATGTAGGTTAAATAAGTGATTATTTTACTAGTTAATATATCCTCACTTATTAAACAGAATTGTATTGGTTGTTTGTTCCAAGCTTGATTAATGTGATGATGTAAAAAGAGATTGAACAAATGGATGGAGAAGGAATTATTCAAGAGGTTCTCGATGCGTACAAAAATCCTTATGAATGATAAGAGTTTTTGATTAATATCGTTTTTTTTTCCTAATGTGTATCTAAGAATCTAAGAATATATTTTAAGTAATCGAAAGTGACAAATTTTATTGAAAATTATGTCTAGTATAATCTCTTTGTAATTTTTAAGACTAATCCAACACAATTTTTGATAAATATTTATTACTTTTTAATTTTTTAAAATATGCTTTAAGACATATTAGACAAATCATATTAATAAACATTTCTTCTCATCTTATTTATAAGATAATTTAGTCTAAAAGACACTTATTTTAAAAATATATTAATATACATTAACTTTTATAAAAAGAATGTGATAGATATTTGATTAGGGGGACATGATAGATATTCAATAAGCATGTTATTTTATTTTGATCTATCTTACCTAAAATTTGATTATAAGGTACATGATATCTCTTTAAAATAATAATAATAATAATAAAAGCACACTATAAATATTTGGTCTATCTTAGTGTCTATTTGACATGTAGTTAGAGCAACGGAATTGTGAAAATAAAAACATCAAACGGTCAATATTGATCCTGTACGTCGTTTAAAACAGTCGAAACTCCGTTTAACTGTAGGATATATTTTTAGGGGTTTAGGCAATGAAACAGGAACCAAACCACCCCTTATACAGTTTGGAAAACATAAAAGCAGAAAAAAATAGGCAACCACATCATGCAATAGTAGCCATCCAAAATTCCAAATGTAGATGTTCTTCTTGGGGGAGGGAGGAAGGAGGTTATGGTTAGGGAATTAATCAAACCTGACATCTTTATTAAACCCAAGCCTTAAATTTGCCTTAGCAGGGTTTAACATGTCTTGACTCATTGCTTCTCATTTTGTACATGTATCTCAATTATCTCATCTTATATATTGTTGCAAAAATGGCACAAAAGCATGCCAAATATAAGGAAAAGAAGGGGGGGAAATGGAAGAAAGAAAGAACTTAATCTCTGTTAGAATTTTCCTGATCAAGTACAAGTTCACTAGAAATGTCATCCTGTGGTCTCTTTGCAAATGTGTCTCCATCATATTCTCCATCATCCTCCGAGCTCTCACCAGTGCTCCATTTTCTCTTCATGATCTTGGGGACCAATCGAGTTACTTTAGTCTCCTGCATTTCATCGCCATTATTTATCCTTTCAAACCGAACCGCGCTCACCTTTCTGGCATTTCCTGCTAGTATCTGCACCAAAAACAATAACAACAAAGCTGCATGTTTTCCACTCTAAAGAAAAGGGAACAGGAAGCAGGTAGGCTAAGAAGTTGACTGGAAACCTTAAGAGTAAGAACTCAAACAAGTTAAAAAAATGACAAGGATTCTTGGCAGTCAAACAGAAGATAGATTATTAACAAGCTAACAACGTAATGTTTTCTGATCTTGCTTCTATAAAGGCATGTTTAAAAACAGAAATTAAAGCACAAACTTCAAGTATATCTTATGAATACACTTCGACATCTTCCGGGTAGTTTGAGTAATAGTAGAGTAATCATATTGTTAAGAATGTACATACACTACAAGTATATTTTATGAATACAATTTCTGCTATTAATTGTGCTCATCATCTATTCTCTCAAATTTTGGACAAATATAAGCAAAAACCAACAAGACTACCTTAGGTAATATGTTTTAGATAGCAACAAAACAATTACCTCAAGTTTGAAGATTTGGTTCTTCTCCTTCTGATCTTGCTGCTCACCATTGGACTCCTCGTTATCATCTTCATCTTCCCTTTCAAGAACTACCTTGATGCATTCACCTGTCCTTGGGATGTATCCAAACGCTTCACAGACAAAGCCTGATACTGTCTCATATTGGTGACCCTGAAATAGTGGAAGTAACCTACATCATATCAAGTGGCTTGATTCTTGATCAGACTTCGATGGTAAGCAAAGTTAATTTCAATATGAGATCATTGTCTCAACTCTAAACTCCAGGATTCATGAAACCCAATCATTAACAGCATAAATCTCTTCAAATATAACACAGGTACACATTTCCCAATTTATTCCACAATTTATGTGAAAACAAAAAGCTAGCATAAGAAATGTAATAGTATTAGCTGCTTGAAATCCCATGGAACACATGCCATTTTGAGACACAAAGATGAGTCTACAATGCTACAATGATTCTGAAGGGCGAATTAATAAACATCGTAGGTATTGGATATACAACTAATAAGAAGTTGTGACCTGACCTTCGACTTTTTTCACCCTTTTCCAGGCAACAAATAAAAGACTGTTAACTGCTATAAAACTAAGCATAGCCATCAGAAGACAAATATATCAGTTGCAAATAAAAAAAAAAATTGTAAACCTCTGGCATCTTGATGTTCAAATCTTCAGACAGCTGATCAATGGATGTGTTTGCATCCACATCAAATACACCCTCAGCCCGCATTACTATGTAGCCGGTTTTTTTCTGTATCTCTTCCTGTAGAATCATCAGGAAAGAATGTAAAAAGGCTCTTCATCGAAAAATCAGCATGTCAATCATTGTAGCAGAAAATAGTTGTAGCCATCAACAATCAAAAGCACAAATAATAACTAGATTCAAAGTGCATTAGTGTTGTACTGCTGTAAGACACAGTGACTAAGACAGTTAAACATTACAAGTAACTAGTAAGGCACATACGAATCAACGCACACTAAACTTGTAAGAATGACAGAATAGAACAAAATGTATTATTTCTGTTTTTCTTGCTGAGCAGAACTTGAAAGAAGATTTGTATCACTCTTGCTACCAAGGGCATCCTAACGTGAGTAATATACTATATGAAATTATGTAAAACAATCAAATACTGAGTGCCCACATAAAATTCCCAAAGCAATGTTCTTGCTGCATCTTTTTTCATCAGAAAGGTTAAGATAACATATTTATATTTATATAACATCATAAACCTATCCTTCCTCAAATAAACACCGACTCATCTCAATAGTTTGACCTCACTCTTTCTCTCTGGAGATCCTGTTACTTATATACTTCAGCCGATGTTGCCACACTTTGAAAAACCAAAACCTATTTAGCCATTTTGAATCACTATCAATCTGAAGCCAAGCAAACACAGAGCCTATAATACGAGCTGGATTTTCAGCAAAACACTAGTAGCCATTCAGCATGAGTTGTCAGCATCTAAATTTTCAAATGTTACGAGACAATCAGAATAACTGAGGATGGTATACAAAGATCACATAGTCAGGATACATAAATATAATATTCCATACAGAACTGTTGTTGAACAGGGTGTGCAGAATTAAACAGAACTTTTGTTTCTTTTTTGTGTGAAACAGAGTAAAAGAGATAATTCAACAAATGCTACCCTTTCAGTTATTTGAAAATAAATTTGAAACAAAGTAAAGACTAGGCAGAAGCATTTTACCTTTGAGTCATTTTCATCAAAGATTTCACCAACAATTTCCTCAACAACATCTTCAAGAGTTACGACCTGTTAGATGGCAATATCAAATAAGAAATCTAGATATGACAAACAGAAAATTGTTAACTTAGGACTTTTCGGCAGACTAAAGAGAATGGATTTCAGAAGACTTGGAGAATCTAGCTACAATCTAATAAACTGTCTAAAGTAAATTTCTCTCTGAAATTAGCTATCAATAGAAGGATTTATGTCTGCACTCAGTTTTGAAATGCAAGAGGCACATAGAAGGATGAACCTAAAATCACTTGAGAAAATGAACACAAAGGACAAGAGGAACACTGCATACCATCAGAAATTGATGATTAATTGAACCAGAACTAGGAAAGATAAGGGCAAGAGAATGATGAGAACAGCAAGTAAATAAGAGCAATAGTGACTCAGATTTGGCTAGTATCCAGAGAAAGACTTCGCTTTATTACAAAGTTACAGATTCAAAAATTCATATTTATGTCAATCAAACAGATATTAGTTTGTTGTATTCAGGTATGGTGTGCACGTACCCCGACAGTTCCACCATACTCATTAAGAACTACAGCCATGTGAACCTTTCTGATTCTGAACTCTCTAAGAAGATTCCAAACAGACATTGAATCTGCAAAATCAAGTATAACAATTTATTAAGATTTAAGACCTAATTAAACAGAAGATCAGTTAGGACTTGGGATGGTATGATGTAGTACTCAAATAAATTCACCTTGTCCTGTACAAAAAGCACAACACCTGCCATGGGAAGTAATAACAAAGAAAAGGTGAACTCAGGATGAAAAAGTTACCAGGTACAAAATATGCAGGCTTGTGAGCCATATCTCCAACTGTAGTACTTTCTAGCAACTCGCCCTTCAAAATTAAACAGATTATAATTCTGCAAACTATGAGATTGTGGGATATAATTAATAAGTAAAGCACTTATAACACATAATAGATATAAGGAGTGAAATCTACCAACCTTCTGAACATAATCCAGCAGATCCATTGCATATGCTATACCCATTATATTATCAACACGTTGCTCAAAAACAGGTACCCTACACAACACGTGATCCAGTTAGAATGCTAGAAAAATAAAGTTACTTCAAATTTGAACCTGGGAAATCTTCAAATACCTTGAGTACTGATGTGTGACCCATAAGTGATGAAAGTCTACAAGACTTGAACTTGCATCAATTGCAACAACATCAACAAGAGGTGTCATAACCTCTCTGACATGTGTGTCCTTTATCTCCAACACATTTTCAATCATGTCCTATAACATACATATTCAATACATATTCATTATGTTAACACAATTTTTTTAAAAAAAAGGCAGGGCAAATTTCCATATGGAAAATTGAAAATTTTTGTATTCTTTTAAGATGGAATTTCAGTCCCCATTTCTCAAAAACAATATTCTTCAAGATAAACAAATTTTGGAAACATTTACAAATTTTCATTTTCTGTAAATGAGAGAAAAGGCTTAAAATTTTGAAGATAAATATATAATCATGTGATTAGAATATTAAACTCAATATCCATTACCTGTTCTTCCTCCTCTATTGCCCCACTTAGTTCTGCGCCTCTTAGCATCAATTTTAGCTCCTCTTCAGTCACATATGGCTCACTGGTCAAGTAAGTGAACAACAACTTCAGTGCTGAATTCCAAAAAATCAACAAGAATGTCCCACAATCATTTCTTCAACAAATGGATTCCACTTTCCATACAACTAACACACTAAATTGTTAAATCGCAGTTGATCTTTCAAACCAGGGTCTAAAATTACATAAAGAAAAAGCATTTACTGCCTTGTGTAATATGATTCATCCAAATTACAAACTCAAAAACAGAAAAATGTTACTATCATCTACCACATAAGCCCCTCATAAGCAATAAAATAGTTTCACTTTTCCATTTTTGTCTGTCATAACATTTAGGAAGACTCAACCTAGGACATGATAAGATATCATGGAACAGACGCATAAATAAATGAGCATCATTCTTGATAACCATGGTTTAGCAACAGACTAGAATTAGAATTAGAATTCACAGTCCATAAAGAAACTAAAGGAATAGATATAATACGATAAGAAACGATCTCAGGCCTTTTTTTTCAACATACCTTCTTCCTTTTAAGCCAAGTAATTTCAGCATCCCCATTGAAAGATAAGTAACAATTCTTCCTACAGGATACAACACCAGGGAAAGCCATGCCACAGGCCTGACCTAGAGGCATTAGAATCAATATCAACATTTGTTACAAAAATAGGTAGAAGAAGAAATAGCATGTAACTAAAATGATGTGTTAAGAAAAATGCTTATTTAGCACAATTTTTATTCCCAAATATTGAAAGAAAAGGGAGGAAATTTACAACTTACCACAAACCGGGCTACCTCTGTGGCATTATGAACAGCTATACTTTTAGGAGTGATTTCAGTGAGAAGTAAAATGGCAACCTTGTTTGATTACAGAGAGAAGAGAGAAATCAGATTTATATGAATACATATGTACAAACTTGCACGCCATATACAAGGGATGAGAGGAAATGCAAAAAGTTATGAAATTATGTAAAACACAGCATCCCATTTTCTTTTACAGGAACAACAAATAAACAGGTTATGAAGCAGAATTAAAATTAAGAGGATATAAAGATAAATAAATACATAACTATGCAGTATAGACAACTTTCTTTGCATTATCCAGTGCACACCTTTTGTTGAACACTTAACAGATACAGAAATCCAAAAAAAAAGTCTCGTTAATTGGACTGGGTGAAATTTTTCTTGGCATCCAAAGTCCAAGAAGGCAAAGGAGCGAGTGCAAAAGAAGGATATACTCATATATGTGCTGGCTGTGTGGATAATGAAGTAACCTAGCAACCAGGCACTCAGGGAAGAGGCCAGGATAAGGAATGTGAAGTTTGAATCGATCAAACTAAGCTTAGGTTGAGTTGCATCATTAATAGCAGTTTTAGAGAAAAATAAAGATCATAAAGGAGGTTCCAGACAAAAATATCATCGGGTAAAAAAGAAGCCCGGATCATTGAACTATGATTAATCTGATCAATGCAACTATTCTAATTGGAGAGATAATTTATACTTCTATTATAAATACTATCACACAAAATGAAAATATAATGCAAAATGGGGTAGGTATATCCCACATCCTATAATGTTGTGTAAACTGCTGACCTTTGGACAGCTTTTAAATTTATAAATTCAAAAAACAGATCATATCACCCACCCTTTTCTATCCTACTCAAAAAGGTTAGCTCAGGCACCTTTTTCACAAATTGGTGATAAAGCTAGCTAGCAAGCTTTACATGACAAATTCTTGTTCCCACCACATCAGGAGTTTGCAAGTTTAATGGACGGCATGTTGATATACTGAAAGATTCAATGTTCCAAATGAATAATAACCATGTGGCCTGGTGAATCTCAATTTTGGACAATCAAATCAATGCATAAGACATTTAAGCCTGTTTTGGTGTCCTAGGAATTGTAGATTTCTATAACATTTGAGCAAGAGAATCAAAACTTACAGTCATCACTCCTGTTGCTGCACTAACACCAGCTTCACCAAACATAGCAGTTGCTGCATCCGTGACCAAAGCAGTAGCCCCAATATTGACCACCCTGCATACAACAAAATAGTATCAAGAAAAACATTCTATAATCTAATTGAAGAAAATAATTATGTTTTACAAAAATAAGACCAATGGAAGGCAAATACGTTGTGCCAATAAGTATAGTCGTAAGGAATCGGGTAACGTCACTTCGGAGTAGTCTGAAGACACCATTTTCAGGCTCCTTTTCCGCTAACTCACGAACCTTACAAATTGTCATCAACAATTATTAGAATTCAAAGTTTAACCTGTAGTAAGCTAAACAAATAATAGGGAATTACAAATCTATCATGTGCAAATGCAAGCATATTAAAGGAACCAAAAACATTTTTGAAAGGAAAATTCTGCTGTGATGTTTCAGCAACATTTAATTTCCTCACTAACATATAGGCTGATCATGAAATCCTGAGCTTTTGGTCATTCATAAATTCTTCTGTGAACCGAACATTACAATAAAATGAAGATATTTTGTGGTTGATACTTTGACTTAGACATTGGTACAAGCACATATTGATATAGCAGTATGTGTCTAATATTATCCTATTATATCTGGTCAGTGTGATCTCATTCAAGATTCGAACTTCATCAACTTCCAGCAATTGGATTTCAGTAGGTTTAAACCAAATAATGTCATGATAGAGGGTAAACACACAAGAGTTCCAATTTCCTAACATAGCTCCTACTTTCATTTTCATACAACTTATAGGCAAAAAGTATCACTCAGAAAAGGAGGATAACTAAGATACCTTCCAAGGCCAAAGCGTAGTAATTGACGTCTCAGCCATAGAGAAAAATGCTGAAAGGCCCAAAAGCACAGCCAGCACCAAACCTTGCTCCTTAAATATACGAAGAACTTGCAAAACTTTAGGCCACGTGTTCCTAAGCAAAAGTATGCTATTTCCAATAACACCATACCCTGCATTCACAACACCTTCAATTGCAAAAACTCTTGGACACGCAAACACCAATACCCCACAAACAGCGGCAGCCAGGATGATTCCCCTCTTCAGCAATTCCTTTACAAACTTCAAATTGGATTTAGCAACACCATTTCCCTCTCTCAAACAATCACTGCTACCCCCTAAACAACTCAAGCGAGTTCTATGCAGTAATTTCGCATCATCTGCTCCATAACCCGAAACCTGAAAGCTTGTAAAAGTGGGTGGACCAACACAATTGGACACAAAGGGAAAAGGGAATCTGGTGTTTCTACCCAAAACCTTGAAAGGCACACTCTTTCGTCGATTCACAAACGTGGGGTATGACAATCTGGAACCGGGAATGAAGACTTGGTGACCCAGAAGCAAAGATTCGAGTGCCATCGTCACTCATAACAATTCAAGAGCACCCACCAACCAAAACCAAAACTTGATGCAGAGTACTACGAAAGTTCCCAAGTGGGCAAAGAAAGTAATGTGAATTATGCACAGTAATGTAATTAGGGGTGTCACAGAGGGGAAAAGAATTGAATGTGTGGTGCAGAGTAGGAAAGGGAAGAGCAATGAAGAGAAAGCGTATATACAGGAAATGGTAAAATTGTGTTTGGTGGGACAGTGGAGAATTTAGGGTTTGAGAGACAGAGAGAAAGAGGTGGCGCGTGCATTAGTCTCAGCCGCAGAGCATGCCACTTGCCTTTCACGCCAGATGCTCTGTTCAGCACAACAAACAAGTTGAGGGTGAAAAGGGTTATAACAACAAGGGTAAATTATAATTTTATTGCTATTTGTTTTTGTCTTCATATCAAACTTCTAACCATTTTATATCTGAGTTTGTGCAAACTTTATCTTCAAAATTGCATGAGATTTATCAAGAAAATCACAACTTACTGCATCAATACCAATTTTAAATAAAGGTTTTTGCAAACATTAGTTTTGAAGTTTTTTTTAAGTGGTTTGAACCCAACCCTTTAGCTGATATTAATAAAACCTTTAAATTATAATTTCTTTTTTTATATTTTTTATTATATATAAACTTGTACAAGTTAGATAGATTTTTATATTTATATGTATTTCATGCCTAATATAGACATTGTATGTAATATGTAGCATTTGACAAAGTGATATCACCTAATTAAAAACTTATAAGAAGAATTGAAATGTTAGTTTAAGTAAAATAATAGTTTGTATTATTATATTTTTTACTAAGCATTCCACAAAGTATATAAAATAATTAAATGTATTATAATTTATCAAAAGTTTTTCCTTTATAATATAAATTAAACAACTTTCTATCATAGATTTAAAGACGCAACAAAATAATTTAAGATAAAGTAAAATACGAAAATTAAAATTCGTTGTTACGTGATAATATATTAAATTAAGTCATGTTACTTTCTACGGTGGGAGAAATTAAGTTTCATAATCGGGGAAGTTGTGTTGTGTCTGCTTAAGAAAGTGGGTGTCGTTTATTCCATCACTAGAGTCATGGTTTGATATAAACCCTAACGTTTATATATATATATATATATATATATATATATATATATATATATGGATTAGTCATTATAATCTATGGTGAATATTTTAGGTTATTATACTTATATTCTAAACAATTAATTTGTCATTAACTTTTAATTTCTGTATATGTTTGGTAAACTTAACAAATAAATTAATTGAAAACTAAATTAGAAGTGAAAGCAAGAAACATAATAGACTAACTAATTGAATTATGTTTATGTAAAATGACATAGAAAAACATACTTATTTACATAGACTTAAATTATAATTTTCACATAACTATAAATTTTAATTTTCATATTTTAATAATTTATCCTAAAAATTAAAAATAAGCATAAGTATAAAATATAGATATAAACACTAGATATAAACACGGTTAAAAGGAAACAATGTTAATAAAATGTGCAATGGCATCCCAGGTTAGCTTAGTGGTTAAAAAGACTTATCTTAAATTATTTTTTAATTTTAATAGGTGTGATATCTCAGGCTCAATTCTCGTAATTAAACTCAGGATTCAATAAAATTTAGAATTTTATTTTATTTTTTTGCACGAATAATGAGTCGTTTATAAAATCCAAACAGCAAGAGACTTAAAAGCAGCAATAGACTTAAAAAAACAGAAATTGCAATAGAATTAAAATAAAAACATTTACAAACTTAAAATAAAAACAACAACAGATTTTAAAAAATAGAAATAGCAATAGAATTAAAATAAAAACAACAATAGACTAAAAAAACAAAAATAGCAGCAACATTAAAATAAAAATAGCAATAAACTTTTGAAAAAATAGAAACAAAAGCAAAATTAAAATAAAAATAGTACAAACTGAAAATAAAAACAGCAACATATTTTAAAAAAAGAGAAGCAACAATAAAATTAAAATAAAAATAACAACAAACTTAAAATAAAAACAACAACAAACTTTAAAAAAACAAAAAGAACAATAGAATTAAAATAAAAACAGTAACAAACTTAAAATAAAAATAGAAATAGTAAAAGTAGACTTAAATATATAAAACATAAACAATAAACTTATATTATGCAAAACACAACAACTAGTTATGCATCGGTTTTTCATTGGAATGAACTTTTACATGCCTTAGACATATTCAACTGATCTCCAAAATTTTACAAACATTTACTACATATCAATTATGATTTGTTGGGCTTGACCACAATCAAAAATTCATAATAACAAAGAAATTATGCACAATGATACATATGGACCATTTTCATGCTAATTGGACATTCAAAACCATCATAACCACGTTCAATTTGGTTCAAGACAATGCAAACACATTATAAATATGGCACATGGACTACAATCTATTTAGAGGTTCCTAATCCTCTCGAATCAAAATCCGACTTATCTAGTTACTTAGTTTTCACATGTTAATTCACAAAATCTTAAGTCTTATCAAATTTATCATAATTTTAATCACAACTTAGTAATATAAAACCAATTTAACAAAATGACATGAAACATAACCTGTCCAATAGCATCACACACCAATTCAAAACAACCATTCAACCTTTAATACACATATATACCAAATTAAGCGTTACAAAGACCAAAATAGTAAATTCATCATAACCGTCGAAATATATTTATTGCATTAACACCACACATATAATACTTATAGTGATAATCTACATTCGTACTTCCTTGGCTACTCTCCAAACTATAATCCAACATACCACAACCACCTAAGAACGAGGAAATAAAAAAGTTTATAACAACAAAGAGAATGACACAAGGTAGAGTATTCAAGTAGCAAGATTTCACAGTTATGACTTTATAATAATAAGAAGAAAGAGTGAAAGTATACAACCGAAGTTCAACTTGGAAAACACTCAAATTTATTTTTCAATGAAGTTAGACATAAATTGAAGTGGAAAAGAACTACACTAACTTCATGACATTGATACCAACTAACTAACTCAATTTCTTGAAGTCATCACTCTTGCCCTCCTTTTTTTAGACTTCATATGTAGTCCACCTCCAATTATCCTCACTAGCCATTGAGGCTTTCCTGTTAACAATACACAACACCCCAGTCCAATTCCAAATACCATTCCACATCCATACCCAATAGCCACAGGTTCCCAACCAAATCCAAGTTTATGCTCACCCCAAATGGTATTTGAAGGTTGAGAATTTTGTTTTGGGCTAATGTTGCATTGAATTAACAATGGAGATCCACATAATCCCAAATTACCTTCATAGGAATCATTTGGAAATGTGTTGAATTGCTTTCCTTGAGGTATTTCTCCCACAAGATGATTATGAGAAAGATTCAAGACTTCAAGAAAATTTAGACTGGTTAATTCCAAAGGAATCCTACCAATGAGCATATTTGAGGAAAGATCCAACCATTCAAGGTTTTTCAAATTTCCCATGGAGTGAGGAATAGGACCAATAAGCTTGTTATGGGAAAGGTTTAAGCCCTTTAGTGCATGAAGCTCTCCTATAACATTTGGAATCTCTCCTTCAAATTTGTTTCTTGACAAATCAATGGTTGAAAACATTTTAGGAATTCTTGCGAACATCAAATTGGTCCCTTTCGTTGTTGTGAGCATGTTTGCATCATATGATTCACTTTCACTCAAATGAGGCCCGCTTACCATGTACACATATGTCACATATTCCAAAGAACTTTCCATTCTCATAGAATTCATCATGGCTTTAAAGTGTTCAATGTAGGTTACTGGTAATAAGCCATTGAAATTATTCCCCGAGATATCAAAAGTAATTACATTGGAAAACATGTGTTTGTTCTCCAAATTGATGATTGGACCGTGGAACCTGTTTTCTTTTAAAATCAATACTTCCAAATTTGACAGATTGTGAAGCCAATGAGGAAATGTATCTTCAATTTGATTGTTACCAAGATTTAAAACTTGCAACTGTGTGCAGTAGGACAATGATGTGGGCAAAGGACCTTGTAATTGGTTACCACTGAGATTTAGAACACTAAGATTGCTCTTCTTTGGAAAGAAATCTGGCAAAGATCCAAAAAGTTTGTTCATTTGAAGATCTAGAACTTGAAAGGATGACAAGTTTACAAGACATTGTGGAATAATGCCCATTAACTTGTTATTTGACAAGTTGAGAACTTCAATTGAACTTGTGTTACAAACTGTGGAAGAGACGGCACCAGTGAGTGCATTGAAACTAAGGTCAATATAACCGAGCTTGTCATTTGTTGAGAAATGGTCCATTAATGATGTGAACATGTTGTGGGATAGGTTGAGAAACTGTAATGAATCGATTTGGAGTAACCAATTGGGCACTTTTCCACTAAGTTTGTTATTGGAAAGATGGAGATGTGTCAACTTTGGGAATTTTCTTGATAAGTCAGGAAACGCAGTCAAACACATTGAAGATAACTCCAAATAGAGTAGGCTTGAAAAACTATAATTGACATTGGATGTGAAGTTGAGAGATAATTGATTATTTTGTGAAAGTCTAATATATACTAGATTTTGAAGGTTGGGGAAGAGTGGGAAGTGGAAGGGACCAGTGAAGTTGTTTGATGATAGACTCAACCGTGTAAGGTTTACGAGATTGAAAATTGACGTTGGAATATTTCCCTGTAGCTTGTTGCTGTCCAAATACAGAGACTCCAAGGAGTATGATGAGATTGCACTTATATGCCCTGTGAAGTGATTGTGTGATAGATCTAACAGCGTCAAAGATGGCAAAGATAAACACCACGAAGGAATTGTGCCATTTAGCAAGTTGCTACTTAACTCTAGTGAAGTTAGGTTTGAAAGCCCTGTTATTTTGTTGGGCAGAGGGCCTTCTAATTTATTATCAAAAATATCCAAACTAGAAAGTTGTGTTAAGCTAAACAATGAAGATGGGATTTGTCCTCCTAACTTATTTGTAAAAAGATAGAGCTCTTTCAAATATATTTGGGATTTGACCGCTTAATTGATTGGATGAAAGATCTAACAAAATGAGACTTTGAAGGTTTGAAAGTGATGATGGCAGCTCACCTCCTATATTGTTATCACTCAAATATATTTTTTGAAATTTGTTTGAGTGATGAAAGACATTTGGGATTTGACCATTGAGATTATTATCTCTGAGATACAGAAAAGTAAGATGCGGAAGTGTTAAGAGTGAGGACGGGATAGAACCATTGAGATTGTTATCTGAGAGATCTACGGAAGTAAGATGTGTGAGGTTAGAGAAAGAGGGAGGGATTGATCCTTTGAATCCACAATCTGAAAGATGTAACACTCTCAAAGAAGCACCACTACAACTCAACTCTGGAAGCTCACCTTCATAATGTTGTGATAGATAGAGATGTTGAAGATTTGGTGAACAGAGAATGTGATTTGTCAAGTTTCCTCTTACTCTTGTCCTTCCAAGACTGAGAGTCACCAAAGTAGAAGAGAGATTGAGTGAGCTGATACTGATTGAAGACATGTCTGTATCATCCAAAACAAGTTCCGTTAAAGCAGTTGCGTTTTGGAGAAGCTTCTTCCATGTGCTATCTTTCCACTTCAACTTCAAAGAAGGATCATAATTCCCAGAGAGATCAAGTGAAACTAATTTGGAAAGGTGTGTGATTCGAGAAGGAATTTCACCTTGAATGTTAGAATAGGACAAGTTAAGGTGGGTGAGATTGGGAAAATCTCCAAAGTGATTGGAGATGGGAAAGACTGAAAAGGGTGCTGTTGGGATGGATCACACCTTGAAGCCAACCGCAAGAAAGGTCAAGGGCAGTCACGTGACCAGAGATGGGGTGGCACGTGATACCAAGCCAAGTGCAGCAATCTGTCCCATTTTCCCATGTTGTTGTCTTGGGAATGGCCTGCTGGTGGCAAGCTTCATACTCATAGAAATAATGATAATAAATAGTAGTAGTAGTAATAACTGTGAAGGAATTCTTAAATTGAAGCAAGGCAGAGGCCTGTTGTGGAGGGCATGAGGAAATGAAAGATGGGAAACATTGAAAGAGCAACAAATAATATAAACACAGAACTAACCACCTTTCCATTTTCGGAGACTTAATAATTAATATATCATGAAATACACAAATATTTATACACTGGATGCAGTCTGCTAAATCAACCACTGTGGTCCCAACTTCAAGAGTGTACCACGTTTATAACGCTATTAAGGTCATTTCCAATACAAACGCGTTTAGTCTTCTTGCTACCCACTAAATAACAGTGTTCCTTTCACATTAGGATTAGATCCTTTTAGTCAACTATGTCAGTCAGCATTGCTCTTCTTCACAACTATGCTGTCTTTCGTTACATGTTTCACAACATTTTCATCACTGAAAAGCAACCTAATTGTTACTATTAAATTAATGACTCCATTTTACTTTCACATACTATGCATTTGAAGACTTCATACACACACTATATATTTGGTGGTTTTCTCACCCTTTACATTTGGAGGCTTTCATACACTACACAATTTGTCATTTTCACATATTATGCCTCATCATTATATTCCATTCCATTTCTCTATTAAAGTCATCTAATTTTCTCTTTCTTTATAGTGAGTTTCATATTTTCTTGTTCTAGAGAGTATTTATAAGATTAAAAAATTTAGATAATTTTATTCTTTACCCTTACAATTCTATAGAGGTTAATCTCTCTCCATTCTCATCATTTCAAAGAACTTATATTCTTCCTTTTACATGATAAAACTATTTTGTTTGTGATTATCTGTGATTTTTTTTCTTTTTAGAGTTTTCCACATAAATCATGTCTGTTATTTTTTTTAGGTCAGCTTAACTTTAGGTAAGCTTAACAGGATTATTAAAAACAAAAAACTTTGCTCATCAAGATGATTTAATGCTTATATTCCTTTATTTGAAGGTTTAATAACAGAGGAAAACTTAAAGGACTCTTTAATCCTTATAAAACTGAATATTTTTATCCCATAACCGTGATAAGATGGGAAAAAATTAAAGTTAAATGTAAATGTTTTTCTTCCACTCTGGTTACTCAACAACATAAACTTGTATAATTTCCTCTTTAGAAAACCTTTGGTCTACACGTAACAGGAATGCATCAAAACCAATTGGTCCATTAATGATGTGAACATGTTCTGGGATAGATTCAATAAACGTAATGAATCGATTTCTTGTAACCAATTGGGCCCTTTTCCACTAAGTTTCTTATTGGAAAGGTTGAGATCTGTCAACTTTGGGAATCTTTTTGATAAGTTAGGAAACTCCCTCAAACACGTTGAAGATAACTCCAAAATGTGTAGGCTTGAAAAACTATAATTGACATTGGAAATTTTACGAGATAAATATTTTAATTCATGTACAAAAGTATCATATAAACCATTTATTTACTTTTACGAGATAAATGTATTTATTAGTTAAATTTTAGCAATAGATGGAAATTTTTTACTAAGCATTCCACAAAGTATATAAAATAATTAAATGTATTATAATTTACCAAAAGTTTTTCCTTTATAATATAAATTAAACAACTTTCTATCATAGATTTAAAGATGCAACAAAATAATTAAAGTTAATACGAAAATTAATATTCGTTGTTACGTGATAATATATTAAATTAAGTCTTGTTACTTCCTAAGGCAGAGAGTTTCTATGGTGGGAGAAATTAAGTTTCATAGTGTTGGTCGGGGAAGTTGTGTCTGCTTAAGAAAGTGGGGTGCCGTTTATTCCATCACTAGAGTATATTGTTGTGAGATATAAACCTTAACACTTCCCTCTCTCTCTACATATACAGACACGAGGATTAGTTATCGTAATCGACAGTGAATATTTTAGGTTATATCGTAAATAATTAATTTGTCATTAACTTCTAATTTCTGTGTACGTTTGGTAAACTTAACAAATAAATTAATCAAAAACTAAATTAGAAGTGAAAGTACGAAACATAATAGCCTAACTAATTGAATTATGTTTATGTAAAATGACATAGAAAATCATACTTATTTACATAGACTTAAATTATAATTTTCACATAATTATACATTTTAATTTTCATATTTTAATAATTCATCCTAAAAATTAAAAATAAGCAAAGTGTAAAATGTAGATATAATCACTAGATTTAAGTATGGTTAAAAGAAAACAATGTTAATAAAACATACAGTGGCATCCTAAGTTAGCTTAGTGGTTAAAAATATTATCTCAAATTATTTTTTAATCTTAAATTCTCAGAATTAAATCCAAGACTCAATCAAATTTAATATTTTATTTTAGTTTTCCACATAAATAATGATTCGTTTATAAAATTCAAACACCAAGAGGCTTAAAAGCAGCAACGGACTTAAAAAAAACAAAAATAATAGCAGAATTAAAATAAAAACACCAACAAACTTAAAATAAAAACAACATCAAATTTTTTAAAATAGAAATATTAATATAATTAAAATAAAATAGCAACAGACTTAAAAAGAATAGCAACAACATTAAAATAAAAACAATAATAGACTTTTGAAAAAAATAAAAACAACAACATAATTAAAATAAAAATAATAGAAAACTTAAAATAAAAACAACAACATATTTAAAAAAAAGAAACAATAACAAACTTAAAATAAAAACAACAATAGACTTTAAAAAACAAAATTAAAATAAAAAATAGTAACAAACTTAAAATAAAAATAGTGATAGTTACAGCAAACTTAAATATATAAAACAGAAACAACAAACTTATATTATGTAAAATACAACAACTAGTTATGCAACATTTTTCCATTGGAATGAACTTTTACATGCCTTAAACATATTCAATTGGTCTCCAAAATTTTACAGACATATCAATTATGATCTGCTGGGCTTGACCACACTAAAAAATTCCTAATAACAAAGAAATTATGCAGAGTTATGCATATGGACCATTTTCATGCTACTTGGACATTAAAAACCATCATAACCACGTTCAATTTGGTTCAAGGCAATGTAAGCACATTATAAATATGGCACATGAACTACAATCTATTCAAAGGTTCCAAATCCTCCCAGATTCAAATCCAACTCATCCAATTCCTTAAATTTCACATATTAATTCACAAAATCTTAAGCCTTATCAAATTTATCATAAATCTAATCACAATTTAGTGGTATACACTAGTGGAAAAAAAGGATATAATCACGGTTAAAAAAGGCCTTTATTCACGGTTAAAGAACCGTGGTTGTTGCAGCCGTGGTAGTAGATGATGGTCTTTAACCACGGTTAACAACCGTGGTAATAAATCACATCTAACTACGGTTAAGAACAACTGTGAATATAACTTACTATTTATATTCACAGTTATCGAGAATAACCGTGGATATAGATACATTTTATCCATGGTTGTCCACCACAACCGTGAATATAAGTAGTTTGTGACTGAAACTAAACCATACTTATATTCACGGTTATGATGGACAACCGTGGATATAGATACATTTTATCCACGGTTGTCCATCACAACCGTGAATATAAGTATGGTTTAGTTTCAGTTACAAACTACTTATATTCACGGTTGTGATGGACAACCGTGGATAAAATGTATCTATATCCACGGTTATAGTAGTAACCGTGGATAAAATGTATCTATATCCACGGTTATGGTAGTAACCGTGGATAAATATTGTCTTTATTCACGGTTGTTGCCATAACCGTGAATAAATACTGAGGTTTTTTTTTTAATATGGATTCTGTTTTATCGTTTCCCAACCCTGCATTCAGACAAACCAGTACAATATACAGTATGCCACAGCAACACTATGCCGAAAGAATGGTATGTATATATATAACAATTTATTTTCTATATCAATTCATAACAACGTAAAAAATGAAAGTATATACAATTAAGTTGAATGTAATCTAATAAAAGTAAACCCTAAATCCTACTAGATACATATATAAAAGAATAAAGATCCTATATCTAGCTTTGCGTAAGTTCAATGAAGTGTGAGGCCCATTGCCTTCTAACATCATCCACAAGTTCCTTGGGAAAAATGACCGGTCATTAAAGTACTGCAAACAATGCACAAAACAATTAGAACAAAAGCTTTATTTATTACATGAAATTGATGAAATCGGAGAAATTGACACGGTGATGAGAATTACCTCTGTCCATCCATCTACTAAATGATGTTGGACAATGGTCAGCATAGTGTGCATGACGAAATAGCCACACTTAAAGGAACCCTTCTGCCTGTAAGACTACAATGGACATATAGTATAGAATAAGTGAATTCGGAACTTAAAAAATATGTACTGAAGATTTGAATGAATACGATTGACTTACTTTTGGGTACACCCATACAACTGTTTTTCCTTTGTGCTTGTTTCTAATCAGTACATTGTATCCAACCACCGCCCTGCGTCAAACAAAACACAAGATAAGTTAGAATTGTATAGTTCTAAAAATGATGTAATCGAATTTGTGGTTATTGTTTAGGGATGAACTTACCGGTCTACTATATCTTTCAGGTCTTGTGGAGCTGTCCGATGCAAACTATCAAAGTACAGAGCAAGATAGTCCTTCGGACAGATCACCAGAAGCGTCCAGTGAGCCCTGCAGTTACGAGTGATAAGTGAGACTTCAAAATGCAAAATATCATGACAATAATTATGGAATAGAGTATTACCCTTTATGATAGGGGCCCATGTATATAGACTTCCCAGACTCAAACATCCAATTCTGGATGTATGTCTGGGTGTTCTGCGAGGTGTTTCCTTGCCTCTGTATGAGAGAGGGCTCTAAGAAACCGTAAGTTCCTTGGAAACCCAAGTCCACACAGAGTTTTGCTAAAAACCTAAACAAGTTAAGACATGGTTAGCAACAAATAACTTGTATAATGAAAAAATTGGACAAAACAAGGATATACTTACAGCTCCCACAACTGAAAGATGGAGCCGTTCAGCATCGACGTCCCCGTAATAATGTCACAAATGTCAGAATTTGTAACGTAAACTGGAAAAGCACTGGGACGGCCGAACACTAATGGCTGCTATGGGACCTGAACAGTGTCGTCTCCTTGCTCATACCCGAAGCGCCATAGCATCCGGATGGAATCCTTGGCCGGGTCTGGCTTCTTCAATGGCTGTTCCTGTTGAACAATTGACAACCCATCATATTTTGTACCATAATTGACAAGGAAATAAAGCTAGTTAGTGTTTAGGGTTTTTACCTGTCCAGGGGCAATCACCAGAAGTCTGTTGGGCCATATCAGAAAGTGGCCCACCGCCTGACTGACGGTCTTCACCTCCTGAGTTGCCACTGGCACAGCAGCATCCTCCTGGAGGACGAGCACAACCGAGACCCTGGACATACCATCAGGTAATGTCTGATGGTGAACCACAGGGCCTAAGTTGTGCACCATACCAGTGGCAACTGGCTCCTTTGACCCGTCAATGAACAGGTCACATTGACGGGTTTCTGGTGGCTCGACCCCGTCATCCTCAGGGTCAGCTGTAGTGCACGACCCCTTAGTGCTAACCTTCCGTACCTACATATTTACACATCAAGCAGAAGTTATTCAACAATGAAATAAAGTGATTACAAACAATAAAATTGAGGAAATTAAATAAAGAACCTAACCGGTGGGTCGCTAGCTGGTGCAGTAGTCTCCTGGCGGTGGCTGAGTGAGGCCTTTATCTCCTCCCTGAATCGGGTCATCTCCTGGTGGAGCCTAGAGATCTCCTCCTGGTACTCAGCCTTCACAACAGCCACCTTCTGCTCCACCATTTGCTCAAGGGATGGGGCAGGGTCGGGAGCACCGTAATAGGCGTGGAGGCCTGTGAAATGTGAATGATTAGCCCATAATTGTTTAACAGATAACAAAATGAAAGCATAGAGTTATTTAGCACTTACCTACACCTCGACCAATAGCACGCACTCTTCCTGGGTGCTCTGGCCTGCCAATGGCGGTAGTCAATATATCCTCCCGTCCATGGGCTACGAAAGACCCTTGGGTTGATTGCTCAACCAAGGAATCCTGAAACCAAACAAGTTAGTATTCACTTCCTTCACGTAAACTGAAAAACAGACACTGATATAAAGGGGAATACTTACTATCCGTGAGGCAACCTCCTGAGCCTGTGAGGAAGTGTATTCCCCACTCTTCTTGATCCTAGCCCGTTTCCATTTGTCGTGGCGTGCAGGTGGGGAAGGGGGATCCACAATACCAGTGTCAGTCTGACACTGACTCAGCCTCTCCTGTGCTAGTCGATCCTCCAACCTATGGTAACCCCCACGTGACAGTGTGTGTGGGCAGTCATTTAGCTTCCTAGTCTCCTTGGCTTTCTTTCTGGTCTCCTACAACAAGAAAAAAAATATTCACAGTTAGCCGTATAAATTATACATATTATTTAATCATCTAAAAACCAATGTACCTGAAACTCGGCAGAATGTCTAGATGCAACAAAAGCATCCCAGGTCTCCTGATCGATGAATGGATACTTCTCTCCAGGGAACTTTCCTTGGTCGTCCCCGAATACATACCTACAATGAAAGGTATATTTAAACTAAGGATTGGTACAATTTGGTGAAGCGTTGATTAAGAATTTAAAGTTCAATATACCTCGTGGTGAGTATGGATTTGAACGACCTCCATCGCTCAGCCATGATACAGAGGACCTTCCTCCTCGCTATGTCGGAAGATGGTATCTCAAAAGAATCCTACATGAAAGGAGTTAGTCCATAAAGGAGTCCTTATTAATAGTTACATGAAATAATACACTAAAATAAAACTTAAATAATATCTAAGTTACCAGAACATCACTCCATAGCTGGTTCTTCACCACCTCCTCGACACTATCCCAGTCGGGGATAATGATGGACACCTTCGACCGTACCACAACCCCCAGATAACTGCTAAGCTTCGTGGCATGCGGTCCACTGAATCTACCGGTGTTGACATCCATGTCAACAACTGGCCTCTCTCCCCGGTGACGCCTACGTGCGACGTCTGGCATCCGGGTAACACCTCTACTCTTCCGAGCAGAGGAACCACTGGCCTGTGAGTCGGACCTGGATCGTCCATCCTGGTCAGCCATGGGTATCTGTCCAAACAAGGAAAAAAACTGTCAAATATTTAATATAACATTTAAAACAACGAATAACTAATATAACATGTAATTCAATGAATCACCAACAAGATTAATACCCTATGAAGTTGAAATATTTTCCCACAAGCCTTCATGGTGGTCATGACGACTGGCAACTACATCATCTATGTCATGTTCCACGATAGATGTCGGAATACGTGTTGTGGTGGATGGAATTTCTACAATATCAAGATTGAGGTCTCCAATACTGTGTCTACCTTGGATAACAATTGACCACCATTTGTCAGCTGGGTCAGCCACATAAAAAACTTGCTTCACCTGCGTTGCCATTATGAATGGTTCTTCCTTATGCCCTATCTTGTTGAGGTCCACCAACGTAACACCTAAATCATCAGTTGTGACACCGTTCTTATTGTCAACCCATTTGCATTTAAACACAGGAACGGTGAAGGGACCGTAATCAACTTCCCATATATCTTCAATCACACCAAAGTAGCATGACTCCGCCATCACAGGGTTGTTGTCCTTTGCAGTTGAGAAATGCATTGACTGAGCCACAACCATCACTCCACTATTTTGATTTGTACTTTTTTCATCCTGTGCCCTTGTATAAAATGAATAGTTGTTTATGTCATACCCACAAAAGGTGAGGACATCAAAGTTTGGGCCCTGTGCTAGTCGATGTAATGTCGAGGATGCAGATGCATCTTTCAGGACGGTCTTTTGGAACCACCGCATGAAACTCTTGTTGTGTTCATTCAACAACCACTTTTCAGTCATTTTAAGGTTGGTTTTCTTGACTAGCTCCTTGTGTGTGGCTAGATACGGTTGCACGTCGTCCGTGTTGTTTAAAATATACAAGTGTGCCTGAAGGACATCAGCACATGGCATGCTCTTCACTTTTTTTCCAATCGTTCCTTTCCCATCCAATCCCCCTTCATGACGGGTCGTTGGAATACCAATGCTTGCAGCATGTGACATGTATTCAGTACAAAACTCAATTGCTTCCTCTGCAATATATCTTTCCACAATTAAAGCTTCGGGACGACGTTGATTCTTCATATACCCTTTCAATATCTTCATATATCGCTCAACGGGATACATCCAATGGAGGAACACTGGACCACAACAACGGACCTCTCTCACCAAATGGATGATTAAGTGGACCATTATGTCAAAAAAAAGGGCGGGAAATACATTTCAAGCTGACATAATATAAGTGATGCTTCCTGTTCCAACACATCCAATTCGTCGGGCACGATTACCTTGCAACATATGGAATTGAAAAACATACACAACCTTATTATGACATTTCTCACATTTTTAGGAAGAATGTCACGAATGGCGATAGGCAGAAACTGCTGCATCAACATGTGACAATCGTGTGACTTCAACCCAATTAACTTCAAATCTTTCATGGAAACACAAGACTTGATGTTGGAGCCATAACCAGATGGAACTTTCACACTTCGTAACGATTCACACGGACTTTGCTTTTCTTTTCTGGATAACGTATGACATGCTGGAGGCAAATATATTCTTTTACCCCTTGATTGTGGATGCAAATCCTGACGTATACCCATCAACTCCAAGTCCATACGCGAGTTTAGGCCATCCTTAGTCTTCCCGGGTATGTTTAAGAGTGTACCAACTAAACTGTCGCACACATTCTTCTCCACATGCATTACATCAATGCAGTGTCTTACATCAAGCTCCCTCCAATATGGCAGGTCAAAAAACACTGACCTTCTCTTCCAGTAGTTTTGTGTTGGGTGCTGTTTTTCACACTTACCAAATTACACGTTGACGTCCTTCACCTTTTCATATGCCTGGCGACCAGATAGTGGTGGAGGAGCCATTTCAAAATCTTGGGCACCGTTAAACGACTTCTTCAACCTTCGAAACGGATGATTCGCTTTAAGAAGCCTTCGATGTCGAAGATAAACATTTTTCCTGCCATGATGCAACCGCACAGAACTAGTCCCCTCCTCACATACTGGACAAGCTTTATGACCCTTCACACTGTACCCAGATAAGTTACCATACGCTGGAAAGTCATTGATTGTGCAAAATAACATGGCACGCAATTTGAATGATCGCCCGGTAAACCCATCAAACACTTCAACCCCGTCTTCCCACAACCTTTTGAGGTCTTCAACCAATGGAGTTAAATATACATCAATGTCGTTCCCCGGTTGTCGTGGACCAGAAATCATCATTGATAACATCACATATTTTCGCTTCATGCACAACCATGGCGGCAAGTTGTAAACAAACAACAAAACAGGCCACGAACTATGGTTTGTGCTCAGGTTCCCAAACGGGTTCATGCCGTCTGTGGCTAGTGCAAGCCTAACATTTCTTGGTTCATTGGCAAATTCTGGAAAAATCCTATCCATTTTCTTCCATTGCGACCCATCGGCCGGATGCCTAAGTAGTCCATCAACAACCCTCTCATCAGCATGCCATCTCATAAGTTTTGCATCATCTGCATTGGCAAACAGACGCTTTAGTCTTGGAACTATAGGTAGATACCACAACACCTTTGCAGGAGACCCTTTAGTGCATACCTCATCAGAATCCACCTCTTTCTTCTTATACCGTGACACCCCACATCTAGGACATCGATGCAGCATTTCTAACTCACCCCGGAATAATACACAATCATTTGGGCATGCATGTATTTTCTCATACTCCAAACCCATAGGACACAACACCTTTTTGGCCTCATAGTTACTTTTCGGCAAGGTGTTTCCAGCTGGGAGCATTTCTTTCAACAACTTCAGTAAGTCAGTGAAACTTTTATCCGTCCACCCGTTTATGGCCTTCAAATTAAACAACCGCAAAACAGCTGATAACCTCGTGAAATTAAGGTAGTTTGGATACAACGGCTGCTCAGAGTCCTGACACAGAGTTGTATATACATGAGCTTTTTATACAAAGGTGGTGGTTCTATACCCATTCAGCATGACAATTATTTTTATACGTCATTCATATATACAGGTTAGGACTTATTTTAAAATTTGATGAAATTTTGGCAGCATTTCGCATTGGTCTCTAAGTACACAAAATGAGAGTGGTCAAATCAAATTCAACCACAACCAAATATGCACCCAGAGAACAACACAAAATACAAGTTACCGAAATTTTATCAAATTTTAAAATAACTCCTAACTTGTACATACTAACAATGACGTATAAAAAATAATTGTTCATCCCAAACTGTCCAAACGGACAATTCAAGATTCAACACAAACGATGACATTAATTGATTTAATGATCATTTGTGTCGAATCTCAAACGGGGAACTACGGTTCACTCATATGCACAACAACTTTTATACTAGTTAACAACCACACACATACAACAGCAATAAACATAACATATAAGAGTAACCAACAATAACAGAAATAAAATGGATAATAATTTAGTTAACTTTTTTCCTAACATAACATATAAGAGTAACCAACTATGGTGTTAGATGATGGATTATGGATTATGAGAATTTTTAGATTTGAACTTTTATTTTATGGATTACGGAAGAGATCCTAAAGTTTTGTCAGACAATGTTGAGATGTTTTATCCAGAGAGATTTGAAGATAGCAATGTAGACATAAAGGGGTATGATTTTCAACTTATACCATTTGGTTCAGGTCGGAGAAAGTGTCCAGGGATTTATTTGGGCATAATCACAGTTAAAATTGTTTTAGCTCAGTTGGTGCATTGTTTCAATTGGGAGCTTCCATTGGGCATGTCTTGTGATGAATTGGACATGGCTGAAAAGTTTGGTCTCACAATGCCAAGAAGTGAGCCCGTACTTGCTGTGCCAACCTATCGGCTAGTTCAGTGAAGAGTAACTAAAGGTTCACTGCATAATTACTATTGTTATTTTTACTATTTTCTTTCATTTAGCTTCTCTATGGCATTTGAGACTTGAGTAATTTTTATGTTTTCTTATTTGTTAGTCTCTATAATAAATTGTATGGAAAATAAACTTCCCTTGTGTTTACAATAAATTGTAATATTAGTAATAAATTGCAATATCACAATTTTTGACATGTAATTAAACTATATATACTATTATTAAATCTTAGAGTTTTACTATTTATAATGAACCAACCAACCGATTCGTTCACAAATAAAATATATCAAAAGAAAAAAAATTACACAAAATATTGTAAGTGGAGTTGCATTGTTAACACAGTTGTAAAATCGATTAGCCTATAGCTACATTGTCATTTGATTGCATGAAAAGGAAAACATCATTTTTAGTGATAGCAAAGATTGTTCAAGATATACTGCTATGTATAAGATTTAATAATAGAATAGGAAGATATAAGAAGCTCCCTTTTCTGGCAATTGATTGATGCATAAGTAACTGTGCTATAGGGCTTCAAATTTTTTAGAGCAATTTGTTTGTTCTCCTTAAAGTCTAGTCATTAATATCATAGACTAATTAACAACATAAAGAATGGAAGTGACAGCTGCAAAGGAGTTCAACATTGACATAGTTGGTAGATTTCAGTAACAGTATAGAGGTATGATAGAGGCACAAGGTAACGTGGTTCTCAGCTTTCAAACGGAGAAGATGGCAACGGAGACGGAGGAAGCGTGTGTTGCCAAACGGTTCACAGCAAAAGGGGTTTAAAAAATGCACTTAATCTAACGCAACGGAGAAAACTATGGTAATTTTCTAAGAAATACATATAACCAAACAGGCACATAAACAGAGTTTAAACAGAGTTTATAACTTAAGCTTTTGAACCAGTAACTATCGTGTCACAGGAAACAAGGAATACCAACAGAGAAAGAATCAATATATGACAAACACGCATGACAATGGGGGTTCAGGGAACCTACCTGAATGAAGAAAGGAAGAAGATGCTGAACAGAGAGAAGGGCACGAAGCTCAGGGCATGAAGCTCAGAGATAATGGAGAAGACGACAACCAACGCGCAGAAGAAGAGAAACTGAAAAAAGAGTGAAAGGCGCGGCTTTTGAAGTTTCAGAAAGGATGTATATTCACGGTTCCCCCTCACAACCGTGAATATATTACACATATATTCACGGTTTAACAAACAACCGTGGAAAAATGTTAACTATATATCCACGGTTACGATACCAACCGTGGATAAATATTAAATCTATATTCACAGTTATAGAAACAACCGTGGACATAGAGTACCCAGTGATTAAACCCTAAAACCTGAACTATATATCCACGGTTGGAAATACAACCGTGAATATTGACATCTATATATATCCACGGTTAACATCATAACCGTGAACGTACCCATCAATATATATTCACGGTTGTGATTAAAACCGTCGATATATATTTCAGGTACTATATATCCACGGTTGACTCCTCAACCGTGAATATATATTGATGGTTACGTTCACGGTTATGATGTTAACCGTGGATATATAGTTTTCTCTGATTAAAACGTTCACCTTATAATTTCAAAAATGCCATCGCGCATGTTTTTATCACTGATCCTCTTCTACCCGTGAATATATCCCCGTTGTTATATCCATTTTTTCCACTAGTGATAAAACCAATCCAACAAAATGACATGAAACATAACCTGTCCAATAACATCACACACCAATTCAAAACAACCATTCAACCTTTAATACATATATATACCAAATTAAGCATTACAAGGACCAAATAGTAAATTCATCATAACCATCGAAATATATTTATTGCATTGTATCTTCCTTCGTATAGAACACCACACATATAATACTTGTAGTGATAATCTATATTCGAACTTCCTTGACTACTCTCCAAACTATAATGCAACATACCACAACCACCTATGTAACACCTCCTTATATACATGAGATATTTATATTTTTATTGGTTTTAAAAATTTTAGAAATATATATATATATATATATATATATATCATTCCTTATCTCGTGTATACAAGGATGTATATATATATATATATATATATATATATGATTACCTTTGAATATTGAAAGTAAAAAAATATCGTCTTTCAATATTTGTCCATAATGACAAAAATAATTTATAGGAATCATAAGTGATAAATGATTATAGTATTATATCTGAATGATAAGGTTTATCAAAGTTTAACCTTTACCTTGTTACAATTATCCAACTTAATATTATAATGAGGTAGACTAAATTATACCCTCTACTACAACTGTGACCAATCATTTTCTAGTTCTTGAACCATAGGGTTTTGGAATTCTATTCTAGTCATATTTCTTCACCTGGTGAGACCACTTTACCCTCTTGTAATTACATTCTTTCATCTTGGGCTGCTAGCTATGTGACATCCCAGCGCTGTTGAGGGCGGGGAGTGATCGCCGGTGCATTGGCACGGACAAGGAGCGGCTCCTGGCAGGCTTCCAGCGGGGGATGTGATATCCCGGTCACTGTTGAGGGCGGGGAGTGATCGCCGGTGCATAGGCACGGACAAGGAGCGGCTCCTGGCAGGCTTCCAGTGGGAGGGACACATGAACGAACTGAATACATACCAGAATGAGAGGGATCTAAAGACTGTATAGGTATGGGACTATACAGTCGAGGATAGCTTAAAGAAATGAATTCGTACTACCTATACCAACAAATGCATTAGCCTTTTCGGTGGCCTATCACTTAAGAACTCCAAAGTTAAGCGTGCTTAACCTGGAGTAATTCTGGGATGGGTGACCTCCTGGGAAGTTCTCAGGAAATGTGTGAGTGAGGACAAAAACACATTGGAAAGGTCTCGTGTTGGTCTGTGGGGCCAGTCGTTCATTCCTGAAAAGCGGCCGGGGTGTTACAGTGGTATCAGAGCCTAGCTTCTCCTAGTACGGTATGGTTCGGGGACGAACCAGGCGGAAGCTGGTGGGCATGTGACATCCCAGCGCTGTTGAGGGCGGGGAGTGATCGCCGGTGCATTGGCACGGACAAGGAGCGGCTCCTGGCAGGCTTCCAGCGGGGGATGTGATATCCCGGTCACTGTTGAGGGCGGGGAGTGATCGCCGGTGCATAGGCACGGACAAGGAGCGGCTCCTGGCAGGCTTCCAGTGGGAGGGACACATGAACGAACTGAATACATACCAGAATGAGAGGGATCCAAAGACTGTATAGGTATGGGACTATACAGTCGATGATAGCTTAAAGAAATGAATTCGTACTACCTATACCAACAAATGCATTAGCCTTTTCGGTGGCCTATCACTTAAGAACTCCAAAGTTAAGCGTGCTTAACCTGGAGTAATTCTGGGATGGGTGACCTCCTGGGAAGTTCTCAGGAAATGTGTGTGTGAGGACAAAAACACATTGGAAAGGTCTCGTGTTGGTCTGTGGGGCCAGTCGTTCATTCCTGAAAAGCGGTTGTGTTGGTCTCGTGTTGGTCTGTTGGTCTGTGGGGCCAGTCGTTCATTCTCTAGTTTTGCAGTGAAAAAGTAAAGAATTTAAAGAGAAAAATTAAAGAATTGAAGAGCTGACGCGTAGCATCAACACCACACGTAGCGTGGAATTTATGATGCTGAGGCTACGCTTCAACCCCACGCATAGCATCAGAAGCTACGTGGACTCCACTTCCAGGTGGCTAAGCACTCAGCTTTTTGACCCATTATGGCCACTTCACTTCACACAAGAGTCCAAGCTGAATTGGGGGACAGGGACACATGGATGAGCATGATTGAATAAATAATTCCATCATGGCCACTTCAAGCTACGTTTAATGGAGGCTAAGTCAGGAACCTGACGCGTAGCGTCAGCCTGCCATGTAGCGTCAGGACTTTTTTTCAACCCTATAAATAGGGCCATTCTCCACACTTTTAAACCATCTCATTCCATCCCATCTCATTCCATCTGACCTTATTCGAGTTTCAGAGTTCTTTTCTCTCTTTTCAGTTAAGTTTGAGTGTTTCTTTTGTGAGTTTGTAGTCGAGAGTAGTTTCTAGATGCTTTGAGAGTGTTGTGTAGTATTGTGATCGTTGTATTGTAAAGTGTCCCATCGCCTTTGTAATGTCAACCTCTGTAAGTGTTGTTTTTACTTTTACCATGTGTAACTAATTTGTTTGTGTTGGAATTGGTGAATTAATCTATTGAGTATGATGTTGTGAATTCGACCTCTGTATGTTTATGATTCAAGTACATGTTAATATTTCAACCTTTTATTAGTATGAGCGTTAAACGGAAGAATGATTTTCATGCATATTGAAACTTGTTTTATTAGTGTGAATGTCAAACGGGAAAATAATTATTCATGTCATATTGAAACCTGTTTTAACGAAAGTAAAAAGTTGGAATACCCTTGGTATCTCAATTCTATAGGGGTTATTAACTATTGTTGTGATAAGGCCTGAACTTAATGCACTGAGAAATATTTTGTCTCTGCACAGGCCCTAGCTCACATATTCATGGTAGAAATCCACAAACATCATGGGATGCAAAGATCTATTGTCTCTGACAGGGATCATCTTTTCTTTAGCACTTTTTGGACCACCCTCTTCAAGCTACAGGGAACACAATTAAAATTCAGTAGCGCCTACCACCCAGAAACTGATGGCCAGACTGAGGTTTTAAACAGGACTATAGAAGCTTACCTGAGATGTTTCTGCAGTGATTACCCGAAGTCTTGGTTCCGGTTCCTCCATCTGTGCGAATATTGGTATAACACCTCTGTCCACTCCTCCATAGGAATGTCTCCATACCAAGCAGTTTTTGGCCGACCTCTGCTGTCCATTCCCGATTTCATCCCTGGCAGCACTGTTATCGAACCTCTGTCCTCATCCTTGCAACAACGACAATAAATTTTGGCACGTCTTAAACATAACTTGACCAGTACCAGGCAGCAAATGGTTGAACAGGCAAATAAACATCGTCAAGATATTACCTTTCTTCCCGGGGACTGGGTCTTCCTGCATTTACGTCCTTATCGGCAACGCTCAATGGTGTCCAGGCAGTCTCAGAAGCTGGCTAAACGTTATTTCGGGCCATTCATGGTGACGCGTCGTGTCGGTAATGTTGCTTACGCCCTCCAACTCCCTCCCGAAGCAAGAATCCACAACGTCTTCCACGTTTCCTTGCTCCGACGCTACTCTATTCGCCCCTGCCATCTGATTTACTCTTACCAGAAGACGAGGCACCCAATGCACCCCTCTCAACAGAGCACGACGCTCAGCCCGAGGAACCCCTCTCAAAATCTCCGTCTATATCTCACCCTAAAGATGGAACACCAAAGCGCCCTGTCCCCCCCCCCCCCCCCCCCCGTCAGACCCTGAAATACCCCTCTCTGTTATTGACCATCGTGAAGCCACCCCGGAACCTCTCTCTGTTTCCCACTCTCCCGAAGCATCTAGAGTTTCTCCCACTAGACTTGTAACCCCTTCAAGTCCCACTTCCCAACGTGACTCTTCAATCCAGGAGATATCACGCGATTCGGTTCCCTCAAAAGTCCCAATCCAGCCACGTGATCTGTCAGTTTCATGCTCCCAAGACGCTCTTGCTGTCGCGCGTGCCAACTCTAAGTCTGACCTTGAGGGCAAGGTCACTGTGAATGGGCCGGGCAATATTGATAGGCCCAAACGTATTGGCAAGAAACCTGAGTGGCTCAAGAACTTTGTTCCCAAATAGTTATTTTGAGGAGTTTATATTTTGGCCCATAAAGGCCCATTTAGAATTTCTTGTTGCTTTATTTTGCTTCCTGATTTTAGCTTCTATATGTACCTTCTTCTGAATATATGAAAGGAAAGAAAAAGAAAGAATTAAAATCCTCCTCTCCTATTTCTCTCTCTGTAACTGTCTCTCCTTTGTTAGCATCTCCAGCATATCCTAACAAACATATTTTATAAACCATGTTGTTTGAAGATGTATGATATCATGATTTCCATTATAGAAATTTTAATGATGATGTTCTTTTTCATACTCAGGACAACATTTAGCATGATTAAAGATGCTGAGGATAAAGGTCTCATTACTCCTGGGAAGGTTACATTTCAAACAATATGTGAGAGATTAATACTAATTGTTGAATAATGTCTTTAGTCAAACTTTATTTGTATAACTAGGATACCAAGCAGACATTTAGTCTAATTTGACCTTATTGTATTCTCTTCAAGTACTACTTATTATTATGTTATCCTTATTGTTGAGTGTTATTTGTTTTAATGATGATGGTTAAGAGGAGTGTTCTTGTTGAGGCTACAAGTGGGAACACGGGCATTGGAATGGCATTTGTAGCAGCATTGAAGGGGTATAAAGTTTTAGTGGCCATGCCAGCTTCAGTGAGTCTAGAGAGGAAAATTGTACTGAGAGTCTTTGGAACTGAGGTGTATTTGACAGACCCTGCCAAGGGAACTGATGCAGTTATTAGGAAGGCTGAGGAGATAATCTCAGTTTTCAATATCTGGAGGCGGTTGATGTTTGTTGGTGTGACCGGCTGGAAAGTGTGTTTCCTTTGAAGGTGGCCAAAAATCTTAAAAAGGTCCAGAAAATTCAAATACGAAGTTGTAATAGTCTGGGACAAATTGTTGGAATGGAAGATGTAGGAGAAGCGAACAGAATAGAAGAGTTTGTGTTCCCTCGATTAACCTTGATGGATCTTTCTTGGTTGCCAGAATTGAGTCGCTTTTACTCAGGAGACTTCATACTGGAATGCCCCTCGTTGAACCAATTAACTGTTTCAAAATGTCCTCAGTTTAAAAGTGCACTGCTCCGGGTTAGTGGTATTACAAAGGTACAATCTGCAGCAATTTATTGTTTTCAACTTTTCATGCTATGTATATAATTAATTAACATACCTTATGATTTGCTAGGCCATTTCCAATAATATAATCTCCATTTCCAATAATGGAGAGGGGCCAGTAAATGATGCTACCTCTGTAGTATTCTTCAAAGCAATTCAGAATTTTGACTTGTCTCACATTGACTTAACCACTTCCTTACAGTTATTAGGAAACTTTTTTTATTTATTCATTGCAAGCAAGGTGAGCCTTATTTTAGTTCCAAAAAATAAAGACCATATACATGTGTCATACAGATGAAATATATATGAACAAGAACTCCTTTTAAGTAGTTAATTAGAAGTATATATGAACAATGAAATATAATTACATAATTTAAGCCAACCTACTTTATTTTATCATCATCACCTGCTTATAAACAATGACATATATATATATATATATATATATATATATATATATATATATATATATAATTTAGTTATCTTATTAAAAAGTGATTATAAAAAAGCGCTTCTTTTATAATCATTTTTTTAATAAACAGATCAGAATTGCTTCTTAAAATAAGCTGAAATCAGCTTATTTTCTGCTTCTGTTTATTTTCAAAATTTTAAACAAACACGTCAAAATTTAAAATAAGTATTTTTTAATTAAAAAGCATTTATCTCTTAAAATAAGTTTAAACAAACGAGCCCATTATGACATGTGAGTGTTTTGTTAGACATAGTATTCTTATATTGTGAAGTATTTTAGTAATTTCATGATATTGTTTTTCTTTATAGGGACAAGGGGATGAAGAGACCACCATGATCGCTCTAGTGAGACGTTCAAGTAGAATTAGAAAGCTGGTCAATTGAACAAGCATTATATTGTTTTATGTTTCAAGTAGATTTAGAAACTTGAACAAGCATGTAAACAGAAGTGTCCTATCTTCTTATTATTCTAATATTGACTCTATAGCTGAAGAAATTTATTGTTGAATGAATTACTACGTGTGAGTTTAATTTAGTTTGGTTTCCCTTCTTATTTTGTATTTTTTTATATATATGAATTGTGAATTATCCATACTTAAATATTATTTAAGGATAAGCGAGTCATAAAATCCATTAAAAAAAAGTTTTCAGTAATTTTGTTTGTACTTGTTTATTCCTCTATTTTGTTTTGTAATTTCCACTTGAATATTTTTTTTTTAAAAATCATACAAGCAATAATTTTTTAATTTTATGATAAGTTATTAGAAGAAAAAAATTTTGTACACAGTTTGAATTTAAAAATTTACTTAAAAGGTAAAATTGAAATAGTTAGAGTTGACAACCATGGATAATTAGTAGAGGTTTAAGAACTATATGTATTTTATAGAGGTTTATGAACCATGAATAATTAGTAGAGGTTTAAGAATTATAGGTAAAGCAACCATGTTCGTAGGGTGAGGGATATTAACACGGTTCCCAGCTAACCGTGCTTATAGGTTGTGCAGTGTCAGTTTTCAACATGGTTGTATGCGTAACCGTGCTTATAGATGTTTCTAATTTATTTTTTAAAATTTCTTAAACCATATACGAACACGGTTACACGAGGAACTGTGCTTAAAGAACAGATACGAGCACGGTCAAAATGGAACCGTGCTCATAGGTTCCTTCATTAACCCAAGCGCCTCTTTATTTTCATCATTCCCTCTATTTCTCTTTTCACGAAACCCTTCATTCCCTCTCTCTAACTCCAAGGCTTCTTTATTTTTATCAATCCACTTTCCTATCCACAACTCACTCCCTCTCGGACAACATCGCCCACATCCACTCCCTCTCCCCCTCCACCCTCCTCGCCGCCCTTCGCTGCCCCGTGTCCCCCAACCGCGCCCACGTCGTCGCCAAACTCCTCCTCGGAGACCAGATCCAACTGGAGTCTATCATCGTCTTCGATTCTATCAAAGCCCCGTCGGAGACCATATCTAACCGCAGGAGGCTGTCGTCGGATGAAACGTTTTTGGAGTGATGGGGAGAGGTTGTCGGAGACTAGATCCATGGGTGTCGTGCTTCTTGCGAGGTGTCAGCTTTTGAATCTCAACGTTGAAGGATTTTACTTCGCTGTGAGGCGTTCGATTTTGGTTCTAGTGCTGAGGAAGGATAGTGTTTTTCAGTCTGAGTTGTATATTTGATTTGTGCTATAATCTTTTCTTGAATTAATGTTTTGATTCTGAGGAGTTGTTTAATGTTGAGTACTGTGGCTTTTATGTCAATTGAAGATGTTTTGTTGATTTGATAGAATTAATTTATAGATTTTTTTTCTTCCCGTGTTAAATACATTTTACTGGGCAGCAAGATGAAGGCTCTTATTAAATGGCTAAAGCTTTGAGCTTAAGTCTGAGATTATGCTCATGAAGTCTGGTTAAGTTGAGAGGGGTGCCCATTTTGCAGCAATTGCATTTTTAAGCACGGTTCTAAATAACCGTGCTTAAAGGTGACGTATAACCACAGTTGAAAACCGTGCTAAAAGACCCTTACCTACTAACACGCTGGGAACAAACACAGTTCCAAAACCGTGCTTAAAGGTCAAAAATAACCGTGCTTAAAACCTCAAAATGCACTAGTGATATAAATAGATGGCTCAATTTTGCTTTCACATATATAGCATGCATTTCAATGGCTTTCGTACATTATGTATTTGGTGGTTTTCTCACTTTACATTTGAAGGCTTTCATACACTACAATTTGTGACTTTCATATTCTATGATTTCATATTATATTCCATTCCATTTGCCTATAAAAGCCATCCAAATTTCTCATTCTTTGCGGTGAGTATTATATTTTTTAGTTCCATTTGATTTAAAGAGTATTTATGAGAGAAAAATTGAGAATAATTTTATTCTTTGCCCTCATAATTTTATAGGTTTTTTCCTTGGGAGCTCCCTAATTAGCTGGAAGTCCAAGAGACAATCCATCGTCTTTATGTAACATCCCTTGCGCTAAGTTAAATTAATCATACTGTATAAATTATTTATTTATTTTAAGCGGTGAATTAAATTAATTTTTGGTTATTATTAATTATTTTTAGTTGTTAATAAATTGATAAATCCAAATAATTAAAATATGTTAATCTATAGAGTTGGAGTTAAATTAAATTATAATGGTAAATTGAGAGTTACCAAATGGTAAGAATAAATTTTATTTACCTTATGAAAATAGAAGAAAGTAAAGGAAAGAAAATATAAAATAAAAGAGAGAAAATGACAAATGACTAAAACACTCTTTTAAGTTAAAAACATTTTCACTCCACTTTCTTCTTCTCTTTCACATGTGAAACAAGAACAAAAAAAGCTTTTCTTCCTTTCTCCCATGGCTGCGAACTTCGTGGCCCAAATTGGAGCCCAATTCCTTGCCAAAACTTAAAATCGAATGCATGTTTTGGCAACGGAGAAGCACGGTAAGTACAATGGGAGTTCCATTTTTTTCATTTTGGAGCTTCCTTTTTAAAACCGAATTACACCATGGCCATGGGTGTTTTCATTTTTCCTTCAAACTAGAGATTTCAACTTGTAACTAAAAGAAATCTAGCTTTTAGAGTTTGAAAGTGGTGTCTAATATTAATAGGTCTTGGTTATGGTAACCGTCTGTGGCAAATTAAATATCGGAGAGACTCTAGTCAAGGTGGACTTTGAAAACAAGAGCGGAGCTAGTCAAGGTAAGTTTTGGAACCTTTAGAATTGTGTTTGAAGTAGTTTAGATTAAGCGGATTGTGGTTTCCAAAGCCGAATTGTTAATCCCTTTCTCGAATTTATTGGAATATGGAGTTGAGGTAAAGGGGCTATCGGGAGTTTAATTGATTTAGAAATGATATTGACACTAATTAGAACTTGAAGAAAAATGTTAGTATTAATTGTAAAGATTTAAGAATTTGTTAGACATGCGAGTTTGTGATGGATGGTGAAATGGAAGTAGCAAGACTAAGAAAATGAAGCTAATTTATAAAGTACATTGATGAGATGAAAAGACTAGAGATTGACAGAAGCGAGGAACTAATGAAATTTGGTAATATATATGTGTGGCGGAATGAGTTTCCACCTAGAACATAATGAGAATGATGATTAAAAATGATAAACTTATGGTGGTGTATATATATATATATATCTTAATCTGGACTATAGTTACATAAATGTTGTAGTGCTTAAACCTGCATGATTTACATTATACAAATTAAAAGAGACAAGTTGTTATGTAAATAATGTATGATGAAATTAAAATGGGTATGTTGGACTTTCTGATTAAGGTTAGAATATAACTGAAATTCATATCTAAGGGACTGTAGTTGTGATTATATTTATGTATTTGTGAATAAAACTATACCAAAGTGTATATGTACTATGAAAAGATGAGTATATAACAAAATTGATGCACGAGACAAATAATAAATGTGATGTTATTTATGTGTGTAAGTGGAATTGTAATAGAATGGTTATCTGGAGTCTGATTGAATCTTATCGATTTTCCTGAGTGGTTGTTACTTATTTGAAATAAAATGTGAGTGGCTATATTGATATGAAATTATTGATATATGGTGAAATTAATCTATATGACAACTATAATTGTGATTGCCTTTATGTTGGTGATTGAATTTGTATTTGAGTGGCTATATGACGATGTGAAAGAGAAATTGAGATATGACGCATGCATGAGTGACCGTTATTTTATTTTAAAGGCCTGAGTGACTAATTGTTTATTTGTGCTCGAGTAGCGGTGTGATGAAATAAAGGAGCATGAGATGTGGGCTCTGCTTGAGTTACACCACTTTATTTATATTGATGCTTGAGAGGCTGTTTGTGATTTTGAAAGCGTGTTACCTAGTGGTTGAGGTGGAAAGTCAAGCAAGACTCGGTGGACCAAACAAGAGTAAGACCCTCAACTGGATGTCGATCCTTTAGTATTCAGATGCTAACGAGTTATAACATGCTTTGTGTGAGAGTCAGTTATGTTATACGTACTTGATGAATGATGATATGTGAATTATGAAACAAGCATGTATTTACTTTGAGTGATTAGAATTAATGGAGGTATGTTATATGTATATTGCTGTTGTGGTGTTTGAAAGAAAATTTGTATGTAATTAATGATTGAATAATGCGTTGTAAATGAATACCCTTAGAGGACCTAATTATAATAATTGAATATATTTATCATTGAGTGATTAAAGAAGGAAGGAGTAGAAATTGAAATTTAATTGAGTATGAATCAGTTATGCTTTGGTGGGCTCGATAAATGAGAATGAATGCTTTATATGATGTTTCGTGAATCTCTTGAGTGGTTGAGAATATTATGATTATGCATGAATTGATAATGACAGCTCAAGTGGACTATAATGATGAGAATACAGTAACGGTGAAGTACAGGTGTGGTAATAGAGAAATGGGGATTTATAAGATAATGAGGAGAAATCAATACCTGAGGGTATACTATATTGTAAAGTTGAGGTGACGCCTTTTTCAATATAGTTAATTTCTATATTACTTAATGAATTCCAACACTCACCCCTTTTCTGTTGTTATTTTAAGTGTTTAGGGATAGGGATATCGTGGATACTGCAGAGGGAAGCACCAACGAACTGGGAAGTGTCAGGGATATCGTGGATACTGCAGAGGGAAGCACCAGCAAACTGGGAAGTGCCAAAAGGAATTGATTGTAACTATGTTAGTTAAATTGTAATTATATCGGTATGTGTAAGTGTAACTTTGTATGTTACACTGCCTATACGTGATGTTGTGTGTGCCTGCTATGCGTGTTTGTATATGCAGTGCCAAGTGGCATGGAACCACTTGGGTAGATGGTTGGATGAGTTAGTGTTTGTGTGTGCGTGTATGATTAAATATGTTGTGTATGTGCAGGTCTACGGGGGCTAAAGTGGTATGGAGCCACGCGGCTAATTGGTTTACTATTAAGGTCATGAGCATGATGATAAATTGTATGTGCAGGAACATATGCGTGTTAAGTGGTAGCTATGATGACATTTTTGTGCATGTTATATTTAGGCTCCATTTTCCTCTGTGTAATTGCTGTATTTTCTAATTTTCGCCCGTTGTTTCCTGTTTCCTTTGCAGTGTTTTGGCATAAAAAAGAATTAATTAACGAGTGCTTAAGATTCAAATTGAAGTGTTTAATTTGTGAAAAAATTTCTTGGAAATTCAGTTAAATTGATTTTAAAAATAAATAAAAACTTAGGCCGGATGTTATACTCTAGGTCCTCTTGAGTCAGAATATCGTTCCCTTGTCAATGCTTCATGTGATAGATAAAGGTGTTGAAGATTTGGTGAACAGAGAATGTGATTTGTCAAGTTTCCTTTTAATCTTGTCCCTCTAAGACTAAGAGTCACCAAAGTAGAAGAGAGATTGAGTCAGCTGATATTGATTGAAGACATGTTAGTACCATCCAACACAAGTTTCCTTAAAGCAGTTGCATTTTGGAGTAGCCTCTTTCATGTGCTCTCTTTCCACTTCAACTCAGAGTTGCCTGAGAGATCAAGTGAGGATAATTGGGAAAGGTAGGAGATTTGGGATGGAATTTCACCTTCAATGTTAGAATAGGACAAGTTAAGGTGGGTGAGATTGGGAAAATCTCCAAAGTGAGATGAAAAGTGAGATTGAGAAAGATCGTTGAAAGCAAGGTTGAGTGATTGGAGATGGGAAAGACTGAAAAGGGTGCTGTTGGGATGGATCACACCTTGAATCCAACCGCAAGAAAGGTCAAGGGCAGTCACGTGACCAGGGATGGGGTGGCACGTGATATCAAGCCAAGTGCAGCAATCTGTCCCATTTTCCATGTTGTTGTCTTGGGAATGGTCTGGTGCTGGCAACGATAATAATAATAATAATTAGTAGTAGTATTAACAGTGAAGGAATTCTTAAGTTGCAGCAAGGCAGAGGCCTGTTGTGGAGGTCTTGAGGAAAGGAAAGATGGGAAATATTGAAAGAGCCACAAATAATATAAACACAGAACTAACCACCTTTCCATTTTTGGAGACTTAATAATTAATATATCATGGAAAAGGGTAATGAAAATGAACAAGAGATACACAAATATTTATACACTGGCTGCAGTTTGCTAAATCAACCACTATTAAGGTCATTTCCAATACAAACGCTTACATTGAGTTGACTTGGGAAGTCATTGTCTGCATGTGCATAATTTTTCATCCATTTTCTGCTTCATCTACAAAGCTATTCAAGTAGTTGCATTGACTTGGAAGTCAATGGCCCTGAACATTGGGTTTGATTTTTCGTGTATATATTTGAAATGCCTTCCACCTGGTCTCTTTATCTTGTACAGGTTTGGTTTTGGTTTCCTTGAGATATTTCACACAAATTATCATATTAGTCTTCTTGCTACCGACTAAACAACAGTGTTCCTGTCACATTAGGATTAGATCCTTTTAGTCAACTATGTCAGTCAGCATTGCTCTTCTTCACAACTATTCTGTCTTTGGTTACATGTTTCACAACACTTTCATCACTAAAACAACCTAATTGTTACCAATAAATTAATGACTCAATTTTACTTTCATATACTATGCATTTGATGACTTTCAAAGATTTGATGACTTTCAAAGATGTTTTTGGTGGTTTTCTCACACTTTATATTTGGAGGCTTTCATAAACTATATAATTTGTTACTTACACATGCTATATTATGCTTCCTTATTATATTTCACTCTATTTGTCTATAAGTCATCCAATTATTCATAGTATTATCTCATTATTAGGCAAGGTTTTGAAAATAAGATCAGTTATTCAATACTAATTCACAATTTATTAGTTTAATCGTGGTTGAACTGATAATAATAAAATATGTATTTTAATATAACATAGTATATTTTATCATAATGAATTATATAAAAATTAAGTGAAGTGAACGTTGTATAAAAGAGTTATATTATATGTTTTTTAAGATGAAACATTCATAATAAAGATAAGATAGTTAAAATTGAATGTAAATGTTTTTATATGAGTCTTTTATTTATTTAAAAATATTTTAAAAATAGCAAAAAATTTTAAAAAATAATTATTTTAACGCAAACCGATTCAACTTTGGTTTTGTGTATCAGTTTTCAACTGGTTTAGACTGGTTCCAAACTTAACTGATTTTCTCACTTGTCTGAATCGGTGTGATTTGATTTTTACAACCATGTTATTAGTTGTTTCATAAAAATATATATACTATTAGGTATGTTCTTTATTTTTGTCATGACAAACATTTTGAAACAAAAATACAAATATTATTAATCAGTCTATTAGTTTCATTATATAAATAAAAATTGATATAACACTTAAAATAAAATAAAATCTTATAAAATTATGTCTTAACTTTTAGTGTATATAACTGATCTTTTCACACTTTAATTATATTATAATAGTATTATTTTTTTCACTAATTCTACCAGACTTACTATTTATACGTGTCAGTTAATGGTTATATATAATAGAAAGATAACATAAAAACCAATTAAATAATCATAAAAGGTATAATTAATATTAGATAAGCCCACAAACTTATGAAATTATTATCTGTTATCTTGTTCTCATTTTATATTTTCAATATCCTACAATTAATATATTATTTTTACATTAATTATGATGTGTCATTTATTTTTCACACTTATAAATTATCATTTGTCTTCTATCTTTATATATTTCTCCCTAATAGTTTTTTTAATTTCTCATTTCAATAACGGTTAGTTTTTATTTTCTCTGTTATTCAATATATTCATTGGTAAAGAATTATTTAATTAAATAGTTAGAGTATAACATTGTTTGCTATTTAAGGTGTGTATTAACCTTTCAGGTTGTCAACTATGTTAAATGGTTGACGTGGCATTAATTGAGAATTGGAAATGATCCACATGACAGCTTTTAGCTCATGCTTATGAATTTATATATTATATGTTAGAGTAAAGTCTAAACTTATGATTGAGCTGTCTGAACCTCATGATTTGTTAATAACACACATCAAGACTCTCAGCTAAAATGAAGTCTATACTGTTTGTTTGTCTAACAATTCTGTTTAAGTATGTCAGGAGCCTGTAGAACTTTATTTGCAAAAGAAAGTGGGAGTCCGTAAAAATCAATTCGCTTCTGAAATAAAGAAGTTCGCACTCCATTAAGCTTCACTAGATCAAGTTTCTTTCTATGTGTTCAGGCCATAAGAAGATTTGTGACTCTTCGAATACTTGAAAAGGGTCTTTCCTTTCCAAATATGAACTTGCGTGAACTTTCTCATGTCTTCTCTGAAGCTAGCATTAAAGAGGTAATCAACGGAAAAGTTAAAGATTTTCTCTTACCTATCAAGAAAACTGCCTAACATATCTCAATATGTTAGAAAAGCTAAACCAGATCAGAACGGATAGCCTAAGCCTAAGCAAAATGGATCTTTTGCTGAAGACTTTTGAAGTTGCCCAGATAAGGAAACTTCTCTAAAGCATGTGTCTACACTCACTGACAACGCAATCCTAAGAGACCAACATTCTTCAAAGCTAACTAACTGATATTTTTCAAAAGGACTATAAATACAAGAAACTTTAGAATTCAAGAGTTACAAGTCACAAAGTTACGCAGTCACGTTGTTCATTTTCATACTTGAATTCTCTCTTTTAGAAACCAAAGTCTGAGAGACTTTTTCTCAAAGTTTCTAAGTTCTTGTATTCACTACATAAGTCCTCTTTGTCACTACTAAAAAAACCCTAAACAGCTACCTAAAATTAGCGACCACCTATTGCCGTCGCTAACTAGCGACCGGGTTAGCGACCGCTATAAATAAAGAGCGACCAAAAAAGTTGTAGCGACGAATTTAGCGACCCCAAAAGGATACGGTCGCTACCAATTATGAACACCGTCGCTAGTACGGTCGCTATATCTCAGATCCTTCTTTTTTGATTTCCCTCCATGGTTTTTTGTTGGCGCCAAACATTAGCGACGGCTAAATGGCGTCGCTAGGTTTTGTCCTAGTGACGGAGTAGTCCTACCGTCGCTAATATTCAGGAGATTAGTGACGGCACGAAGTCCCCGTCGCTAACTTTTAGGAGATTAGTGACGGGTTTTCTGGCTGTGGCTAATATTCAGGAGATTAGTGACGGATATATTGTGCCGTCGCTAATATTTTTGTCTTCCCTCCATTTCTTTGTTTTAAGAAGGGAAGTTAGTGACGGTACGAAGGCCCCGTCGCTAAATTTTAGGAGATTAGTGACGGGTTCTCTGGCCGTGGCTAATATTCAGGAGATTAGTGACGGGATTTGTGTTCCGTCGCTATGATTTTTGTCTTCCCTCCATCTTTTTACTTTTAAGAAGGGAAGTTAGTGACGGTAGGGTGACCCTGTCACTAATTTTGAGGAGGTTAGTGACGGATTTGTCATGCCGTCGCTAAAGGTTTTAATTTAGGGACGTTGGTAGCGACGGATGATAGCCGTCGCTGAGTGTTTAATCTATCTTCGAGCAACCCCTTTCCCTCTCATTTGCCCTACCGCTCCCTAGCCTCTCTCAGCTGCCATCTCCCCCTCCCTCAATCCCCGTCGATCACCTTTCCACCCCAAGCCTTTAATCCCTCTTTTTTCCCTCTCTGCGCCTCACGAACCACCACGACCTCTCTCACGAACCTCCCCCTCCGTCTCCGTTCGAGGCTCCGTCCCTTCCACTGTCAATCTCCGTTCGAGGCTCCGTCCCTTCCACTGTCCATCTCCGTTCGAGGCTCCGTCCCTTCCACTGTCAACCTCCCTCCCTCTGTCAACGTCCCTCTAGCCGTCGACCTCCCTCCCTTCCTCCCTTCTTCCTGCAGCCGTCGACCTCCCTCCCTGTGTCCCGTCCCTGGCTTGGAGCTGTCTCCCCCTCCGTCTCCGTTCAGAAGTTCCCTCACTGGCAGAGTCACCGGTGAACCTACCTCACCAGCAGGTATCATAATCCAACCTTTCTCTTAACTGTTAATTTAGTTATTGAAATTGTCTGGGTTATGTTTATGTGTGTTTATGTTTATGATTGTTGACTGAGTGTAGTGTAATGAGCGGAGTGCAGTATGTGTAGTGTATCAGTATAGTGGGTGTGCAGTTTAGTGTTTTTTTCAATGTTTTTGATCTTTGGATCTGTGCTCAAATTTTGTTTCATGTTTCAAATATTGTTTGTTTCATGTGTCATGTTCTTGGGTTGGGTTTGTTTTGATTAGACTTGCTTAGTTCAATTAAGATATCTGAAATTGGTAAGGTTGATTAGTAGTTAGTAAATTATTCCAAAGATCTAAGACTAATATTTTTACTCCATCCTTGTTGGTTAACAAATCCAGTAGGATCATATTAAACTGACCAAGAAAATCTGTTTTTTGGGTTTAACATGCATCTATGAGCTAGTCTGTGGTGAGTCTTGTGGCTACAACAACTCCAAGAATGGGTTTTATGAGGTCAATTATGGTATTGAGGTTGCTAGAATCATGCCAACTAGGAATAAAATTATGAAGGATTGTAATTCAGTCATGGTTAATAAGCCAATGTATGTTACTGTTGATAAAGTTACTAGACTAGAGAGAGCAAATTAAATATATAGGCAACACAAATTTTATATTATTTACAATATCTAATTCAAATATGTTTTAGGGTTTAGGGTTTAGCTGGTAGCAATGAATGTATGTTTGAATAGATGAATGTTTTCAAGTTGTATTTTAATTCTGAATGTATGTTTCTCTGTGTTTCTGACTGTGTTTCTCTGTCTCCTCCGTAGGCTCTTACTCTCCAGCCCTATTGTCTCTCTCTGTGTTACTGTGAACCCTCCCTCTCTGTAGTCAATCGGTAACCCTTCACTATCTCTGTTTTTTATGATTTTATTGTATAGAATAGCTGGTAGCAATGAATGTATGTTTGAATAGATGAATGTTTTCAAGTTGTATTTTAATTCTGAATGTATGTTTCTCTGTGTTTTGTAAAGAATGGAATCGAATAGAAACTTTTTTGTCTGTGTTTAACTAGCACTTTAAAGTTTTTATTAAAGCTTCTTTCTCTGCTTCTGTTTGAGTATATCTTTGCTTTTCATTTCCTTCTCTTATGCAACTAATAATATATTTTTTCCTTTTCTTTATTTTCTAAGTGTTTATGCAATGATGATTACGAATAATCGTTTTGAGTATATAAACCTTCATTTTAATCTATTAAAATGTAGTTTGACTTGTTTTTTATATACCCTATTCAAATGTTGAAGTTCTTCGATCAATTTTTAATTCCCACAGTTCATATAATTTTTTATGTTTGTCTGTTTAGCATTTTCTTTTAATATTAATTCCTATACTTTATAAAATTGTTAATATACTTAGATTGATTCTGAAAATTTCATCTCATTACATTTGAATACCTCGTGTTAACAAGTAGTTTCATTTGTATAGTAGTTGGTGCTAGTAGTAATTAAAGTGAGAATTAGATTTTGTTTTTGATGTCTTGTGTTTATTTTGTGTGTGATGAAAATATTAGCCCCCCTTAGGTTGCTGCCCAATTATAGTGATAATGATGTTTCCATATGATGTGTGTGTCTGTGATGATGGTAAATAGTGAGTGTGTTGTTGAGAATTGTGAGTGAGATGAATTAGTGTATGCATGTTGTACATTGATGAAATGTAATGTAAATTAGTGTGAATTTAGTTTGGCCAAACATATCATCAGGTTCATTTACTGAAATAATATTTATACAACTAATCATAGGTTCAAGATAATTTAAAATAACTTTAACATAGATTTTATGGTCATTTTAATATATTGAGTTTTAAATTGGTTGAACTTAAATATACTCGTGCAAGAATTTTCCTCACTTTATTTCAAACGCCCAACCAGACCCTTGATGTTTTATAGCCTTAAAGCTCAAACACATATACAACACCCTGCGGTTGAATCAAGGGGTATGCATAGAGAGTAAATAAAGGGATGGAGAAGGCTGGAGAAAATTAAATGGAGTAAATACTGAGAGGAATATTGAGAAAGAACTCGGTTTTTAAACTGGAACATTAAATGCAGATTCTAACTACTTTTTAAAATAAAAATAAAAATAACCTCTGTCAGTACCTCTCCAAAGCCCTCCCTCCAAGTCTGTCCCTACCCTCCGTCCCAGCCTCTCCTCCGAATCCCTCCCTCCGACTCACTCTCTATGTCCCTCCCTGCCCTCTGACTCCTTCCCTCTGAACCCCTCCCTCCGAACCCCTCTCTCTGACTTCCTCCCTCCGAATCCCTCCCTCCGGCTCCCCGTGCTTCCACTCCCTTTCTTCCACTTGAAGGCTGGTTTGGTAGTCCTCGAAGGCTGGTCTAAGGCTGGTTCGGTAGTCCTCGAAGGCTGGTCTTCCACTCCCTTTCTTCCACTCACGCGTTGGTCACAGGAAGAAAAGGTTATAATTTCTTAACTTAATTAAATAATAAGAAATGCTTGGCCGTTTCTCTGTTTAGGCTCGGTGGGTTAAAGTTCTCTGTTTAGGCAATGATGCATCGTAAAGTGTCTTCATGCTTGCTTTAATCATGGTTGGGTTTAGGTGGTCATATTCTTAGGTTTAGAAGTAGGTATCAAATTAATATATGGTTTGGTCTTAGGTGAATCTAATGTGAACAGTCTGTAATATATGAAGAATGTGAATGAAAAATGTGTGTTTTCTTTAAAATGAATTTCATGGGTTTCCTTTCACATGTTTGTTATAATGTCTATGAAGCTGAATGAAAAATAGGCATATTCTATTTAGCTATTGACATGCTCAATGGAATGTGTGAGTGAAAATGATCAAACCACAACATGTAATGCTAGTGTGGAGACCCAAATTTTCTTGAAACAGGAAAAGCAAATCAGTAGTTGAAAAATGAACCCAATCGTGACTCATAAAAATTTTGCATCCTCCATCATCAAGCTTCATCAAGCTGTTAGGTATTTAAAGTCCCACTCATACAAATTTTGGTGCATATTTTGGCAAAAGTACCCAATTAATTCCCTTACGTGAGGTGTAATAGAAAATATACCGTAGAAGAGTTGGAAGCAAATGGAAGGAAAATGTCTCCCCAAATGCTAGGAGCATAATCCACGGAAGGTCGCCGGATATCATCCAAAAGGGACATCTTTGTTATATGTGGAATAACAATGAAACACCCAAACCTTGTTGGCTCTATAGCTCACTCTTATGTATTAAAACTCTTCAACTTGAGGGGTGATGTTTTAGACATCTATTTGGGTTTTAGCAATGCCTATTTATAGTGGATCAGAATTTATTATTTTATTACTCCCAAAATCACCTTTTATCCAGCTGTTACTCCCAAATGATTTACACATTAAAAGAGACTAGTTTGATGATGGTATGGGATTGGTGGAGACTAGAGGACGAGTCTACTATAAATTTTTAGGAAGATTGTTGGGTTAAAGAAACTCCTTTTAGACTTAAGTTTTCAAGACTTTATAATGATTAAATTTGAAACATGAGAAAATTATCACTGGTGTATTTTAGGCTTTTAACCACGGTTCTATAATCGTGGTTGTTCCCAGCGTGATAATAGGTAGGGACTTTTGACCATGGTTCTGAACCGTGGTAAACAACTACATATAACCATGGTTCAAAACAACCGTGAGACGTAGAATCGTTCGATTCTACGTCGCGAGACACGACTCTAAGAACACTGATTGAAACACATTTACTTGTGCCTGAACCAAGTTCTATTTTAATCCTTTAGCTGCCATGTAATTATGATTCCCCACTATAACCTTAAAGGAAGGAGCTAGCTCAATAGGAAGCTTTAAAAACTTCATAATACGAGGTACAGAACTGGTACACAGGACAATACGAGGTAAACGGTATTATCTAACCATGAATATTAATTATATAATTGTTTAAATTTTGTTTAATCAACAAATGAAAAATTTACTTATAATTAATCCTAATTTAACAACCCTTATTCAACTAAACAAACACCTCTGGGACTCCTATTGCAGCTGCACAAGCTGAAATGTTTAGGCCAACAGGAAGAGAATGGTGCATTTGATTTGAAAAGATATTACTTGGGTCTTTTAACTAATTAACTCATCTAAGAAGAGTCTTTATAAATTAACTCATCTAAGAAGAGTCTTAACAAAAAACGTTTAGAATGTTTAATAATGCAAATGTAGTCTCTGTTGCGTCTCTCATGGACTCATTCTCACGTGGATCCCAAGTGTCTAGATCACTAACAAGTCATGGCTGTGTAATCTATTATTTGCTTTGCGTGTCTCTCTTTGTTTAGTTTCCTTGCTACTTGTAACGTTCTAACGACTTCTTGGTTTGTCATACAGAGTAACACAGATCACGCGTGGTCTCTGATCGTCTCTCTTCAGCTCCGTATTCATCACCGACTTTTTTCGCTAGGTAATCCCCTAACGCTGACTTTCTCGATATATGTATACATGTCAATTATTGTTTGTTAGTAGAGAGATTAGGAACTGGTTTTGATGTGTTTATAATGAGTTTTATGCATGTGTAATGTTGTTTATTAGTGGAGAGCAGAGCTCATTAGGCATTGGTTGTGTGCTGATAACATGATTCTTTATGCATGTGTAATGTTGTGTGTTAGTGGAGAGCAGAGCTCATTAGGCATTGGTTTTGTGTGCTGATAACATGATTCTTTATGCATGTGTAATGTTGTTTGTTAGTGGAGAGCAGAGCTCATTAGGCATTGGTTTTATGTACTGATAACCTTGTCTCTCGATCGTATTCATAACTCTGAATATCATATACAATACGTATGGTATGTATATTTATCATTTCTGGAAAGTTTTATGTATGTAACAGGTTGTTCGTAAATTTGGGAAATGTCCAGTTTACAGGGGAGACTCTGCCAAAATTTTGACAGGCTCCCTTTCTTAGGAAACTTAAAAAATGAAACTCATGATTTAATAATGTAGAGTTTAGTCGTGTGTGAACCCATTAGATTCCCGTTCAAGTTTCAAAACAACCGGCTAATGTACCGTGTTGTGTTGGATCTTGAATTGTCCCAGTTGGACAGTTTGGTATGAATTTGTAACCAGTAGGGCGTAACCCATCAATGTTGTATATAGTCTATCTTAAGACGTTGAATGTTCATATAAAATTTCGGTTATGGTGTTTCGTATTGTCCCCAGGGTGCATGTCTGCGTGCGGTGTTTCATACCGTACGTATCTCTGTGTACTCGGGGACTAATGCGAAATGCTGCCGAAATTTTAAATGAACATGAACGACACAAGATAGACCACATACAACAGAGATGGGTTACAGTTGGTTGCATATTCATCCCGAATGGGATAGGGCCCTACCAATTTGCAACATCAAAGAGATAGGGAGTGATTTACAACCGACAGTCAAATAAAATTACAATAATTTAAAGTAACAGAAATCGTGCTTGTTAGATATTGTAAATGGAGGTACCGGCAAATCGGCGATGGATGTACAACCGACTAGATCGCAATCGGCGAGTGACTGAGGAGTTTATGATGGGGCTGTTGGAGTTCATTCCGTTCGCTACGGCAAACACGCCTGGATTTGAAGTGACTCAGAAGATCCGTTGTCCGTGCTCAAGGTGCAAATGCATGAGTTTTGAATACGCGGATGATGTCATGTGCCACCTAACTGAGAAAGGGTTCATGGAAACATACCACTGCTGGTACAACCATGGTGAGCAGTTACCGCGTAGACCGTCAGACGTAACCGTGCAACAGTCTTACTACGAGGTTGGAGGAAACAGGGATACGTACAACAACATAGAACAAATGGTGATGGATCATGTTGGACCCTCCACCGGGCGTATGCTGGAACATAATGACCAAGCAAGTAATGGGGACTCTGACAATGCAGAGGAGGATCCTAATCCGGAGGTGAAGAGATTTTATGATTTGTTGGCGGCGGCTCAGACTCCATTGTGGGACGGGTGCAACAATCACACTGAGTTATCCGCCTCCCTAGCTGCTTTAAGCATAAAGGCAGATTATAATCTTTCTGGAGGTTGTTTTGATAGAATGGTCAGTCTGATGGGTTCCACCATGCCTAGTAATCACAGAATGCCAGCAAACCTGTACCGTGCTAAGAAACAAGTGGCAAACTTGGGGCTGGGTTGTGTGAAGATAGAGTGTTGTGTTGGTGGATGTATGCTGTTCAGGAATGAGTTTGCAGACGAGAGTGTCACAAAATGTCTGCATTGTAATGAGGAACGCTACAAGACCGTTAAAAGGAGAGGGAAGGTAACCCGGACGGCCAGGAAGAAAATGTGGTACTTCCCTATAACACCGCGTCTTCAACGCCTGTATGCCTCATTGTCCACGGCAAAACACATGCGTTGGCATGCTCTGAACCGATCACAAGAGGGGTTTCTTTGCCATCCTTCCGACGGGAAAGCATGGAAGTGTTTGGATGAGCTATATCCGGACTTTTCTGGCGAGCCGCGAAATGTAAGACTTGGACTATGTACTGATGGGTTTAACCCTTTCGGTCAATACGGAAGGGCTTACTCTTGTTGGCCAGTCATCCTGACCCCATACAATCTGCCGCCTGATATGTGTATGAAGAGGGAGGTCATGTTTCTATCTATACTGGTTCCAGGACCCAAAAATCCAAAGGCGAACATAGACGTGTTTTTGCAACCGTTGGTTGAAGAGTTATCACAGTTATGGGATGTCGGGGTAATGACATACGATGTGTCTTTGAAGAACAACTTTATGATGCGTGCTGTTTTGATGTGGACTATTAACGACTTCCCGGCCTATGGTATGCTTTCTGGATGGTCCACGTCTGGGAAGCTTGCTTGCCCTGTATGCATGGAACATACCGGGGGGGAATCACTCCCTGTTAGTGGCAAGACAAGTTTCTTTGACTGTCATAGAAAGTTTCTACCGTTGGATCACCCGTTTAGGAGGAACAAAACCGCTTTTAAGAAGAACAAGGTTGTTAACGAACCTCCACCCCGTAGGTTATCTGGTGCACGAGTTTGGCAGAGGGTCGAAGAGTATCCTTACATCTGGGACAAGAGTGTTAAGGAGTTTGCGGGTTACGGTAAGGAACACCACTGGGTGAAGCAGAGTGTGTTGTGGGATTTGCCATATTGGAAAGACTTGTTGTTAAGACACAACGTTGATGTGATGCACACTGAACGTAATGTTTTCATGAATATTTTTGACACTGTTATGGACATCAAAGGGAGAACAAAGGACAACGAGAAGAGTCGTCTAGACCTTCCGATTTGGTGTTCCAGAAAGGAGTTGGAGTTGAGGGATGCGGGACGTGGAAGAATGTTTAAACCCCATGCAAAATATGCTTTAACTAGACCACAACAGATTGCTGTGTGTATTTGGATGAATGGGTTGACCCTGCCTGACGGATTCGCTTCTAACTTGAGTAGATGTGTCGACGTGAAGGAGGGCAGGGTGTTTGGCATGAAAAGTCATGATTGCCATGTGTTTATGCAACAACTACTCCCGTACGCGTTTCATGCCTTACCGAAGCCTATTTGGAAACCGTTAGTGGAGTTGAGTCACTTCTTTAAGGAGTTGACGGCTACTTCGTTGAGTGTGGAGAAACTTGTGAAGATGGAAGAAACTATCCCGGTATTGATTTGTAAGTTGGAGCAGATTTTCCCACCAAGTTTTTTTGACTCCATGGAGCATTTGCCTATCCATCTACCGTACGAGGCCTTGGTTGGTGGCCCAGTGCAGTATCGTTGGATGTATCCATTCGAAAGGTGAATGCTTGGTGAACTCTTTAATTTACTTGCAAATCATGCTTATAATAGTATTTTCTAACTTAACACCACCTTGTTAATGATGTTGAAGATTCTTACGCTCTTTAAAAGATATAGTGTCGAACAAAGCCTGCGTTGAAGCTTCAATTTGTGAGGCATACTTAGTCGAAGAAATGACAACCTTTGCTTCTTTCTATTTTCCAACGGAGATAGAAACTAGAATGAGTAGAGTTCCCCGCAATCTTGGTGTAGCCAGCCGCACAGGGTTTGATGAACAAACGTCGATTTTCAACTATCCTGGTCACCCGGGGGGCAGGCTCACAAAATGTTACATTGATGAGAAAGATCGAAAGGCGGCTCACTTGTACATTCTTCTCAATTGCCCAGAAGTGGAACCCTTTATTGAGTAAGTCATAGAAGTTATATTATACATTCTTAACGTAGCTTTTATATTAAACTTATTTGTTTCTTTCAATAGCTTATACACAGATATGCTAAAACTTGAGCAAAATGATTTAACTGATGACCAAATTCATAGTGAGGTGTCATCCAAGTTCGTTGGTTGGTTCGCGCAACATGTAAGACCCGTATACCAAGTGTTTTTAAGCCTATTTGCTTCTAACTCCCGTCAATATGGTAACAATGACCTACTTCTTATGTTGTACATAGATACAAGACCCTAACAACCATATTGAAGATTCTTTACTCCAAGCCCTTTCTTGGGGGCCGGTGAAGACTGTTAAGAAATGGCCTATTTACTACGTAAATGGCTACAAGTTTAATATTCTTCAATGGAGTGAAGGGATGCGCACCCATAACTACGGGGTTTGTGTTAAAGGCACCGCCGGTCAGTTGGAAGAAGACTTTTATGGAGTGCTGACAGAGATTGTTGAAGTTTCATTCTCTGGACGACTAAGAAGAGATATTGTTCTATTCAAATGTGATTGGTTCGACAACACAATCGGTGTTGGAACAAAGGTTGACAACAACTACGGCTTAGTTGAGGTCAAGAAGAATGGTAGATATAAAGGGTTTGATCCCTTCATTTTTGCCCAACAAGCTGAGCAGGTTTATTACACCGACTTCCCGGGAGGACATCGGGACTGGTATGCAGTAATCAAGGCCAAGGCCCGAAGTCAGGTCACTGACAATGTCTCCGAGGAGGTCGATGACGCTTATCAGCTTGCACCACACGAGCTCAACGATGCGAATTTGTTGTTCAACATTGATCCAGTCATAATGGACGAGACACTCGCCACTACGGGGGGTGAACACATTGACAAAGACCTTGTCTCTCGATCAAAACGGTCTAGGGCTGATTTGGATACTGATGAACTTGTTCAAACAGATAACCACAGTGACACTGAAACTGAGGGGGAATTTGAAACTGAAACAGACACAGAGTATGTAGTTGTTAAACATATATACATAGGTTTATATATATCCTGAGACTAACCTTTCTTTTTATGATTTTATCCACAGATGACGGGACGTCGACTGTCCTTCAGTAGGGGTGATGGGTCCAGGACCCCGGCTTCCCGTCTGGGGATGCAAACCCCAGGGCAGCAGACCACTCCATCACCACCACAGCGGACCACTCCATCCCCATTACAGCAGACCACTCCATCACCACCACCACAGCAGACCACTCCATCACCACTCCAGCAGACCACTCCATCACCACCACCACAGCAGACAACCCCATCACCCCCACAGTTGACCACCCCAGAGCAGACTCCTGGAGTTGATGGCTTGGAGGACCATGGCCATCAGGCGACCCCACCTCTGGCATCCCCTCTGCCCATGTTGGTACCCGTGCCGGCCGGAGACGAGTAAGTGACTAAATTTCATATACTTTTATGTTATTTGTATGATACTTTATATTAGGGTTTAGTTGAAAGACTTGTTGGTTTATTGGATGTTACTTTAATTAGTACTTGTATAGATTGAATTGTACTGGGCACTCTTCTGTTTGTAACAGGGTAACTATTTAAACTTGAAAATGTTACATTTACAGGGGAGACTCTGCCGAAATTTTGGGTGTCTCCCTAGATTGTGTGTTGTTTTATTCCTAACATAATTGTTGTCATTACAGCTTTGTTGATAGTAGTCGCACTACCAAAGCGATTACTAAGGTTTTGAAGGCCCAGTGGGATGGTCCATATATATCTTGGACAGATGCTGGGAAGGTTGTGCAAGATAGGTGGTTTGACACCTTCTCGGTAAGTTCCTAGCTCATTTATTGTGACTTGATTTGTAAAATAGACCCGTTATTAATTTTGATTTCTCAATTCATTTTACAGCGTGATTACCAGTGGGCGGAGGGTATGATTGATGAGATTAGGAAGGTCTTTGCCACAAAGACCTCCAAAATCATCAAGAGTACCCTTTGGAAGGTGAGGGACAAGGGTGAGCGCCCTCGTTGGATCCCGGAGGACCATTGGGACGGGATGGTCCAGAAGTGGGGCGGGGTCCCATTCCAGCAGGCGAGTGCTCGGAATAGGGCCAACAGAGCCGCCGATGCTGCAGCCTCGGTTTACACTGGGGGTAGCATTTCAACCCTCGAGCACAAGAAAAGATTTGTAAGTATATTTATGTTAAACATTTCTATTATGATTCGTCTTACATGTTTACAAATAATAATCTCAATGTTTTTTGTCCACCACAGGAGCAGAGGGAGCACCGGGAGCCTTCTTTGTTTGAGGTCATGCAAATGACCAAGAAGAACAAAGCCGGTGCATGGGTAAACCAGAAGACTACGGAGCTAGCGGTATTTACTTTTAACTGACACATGCTTTTAATTTACTTACAAATCAGCTTACTAATCCTATCGTTGTTTTTGAATTTACAGGAGGCGTATCAGGCCAGGAGGGCCGAGAAGGAGGCGGACCTGGTGGCTTCCACTCCTGAAGGGGAGGTTCCTCCCACCCTATCTTGTTCTGACGACAACGCCATCTATATGGAGGCTGTTGGCGGTGTGAACAAGAAAGGGAGGGTGTTTGGATTGGGTGGCGTCGGCACGCAGCTGGCGAAAAAGGGGAAGACCCCTTCCTCTTCGTCTTCCTCTGGTCTTCCGACTGAGGTCGTTCAGGTAATTCAAAACCTGAACGATGAGCTACAGGAGGAGCGACGTCAGAGGCAGTTGCTGTTGGAGCGGCACGAGGCGGACCGACAGAAGGCCGAGGCGGACCGACAGCGGGCCGAGGAGCAGCACGCCGAGACTCGTCGGTAACTTGCTCAGCAGCAGGAGCTACTGATGCAGTTGATGGCGAGGCTACCTCCCCCCACTTCCCAGGCGCCCCCACCACCACCCCAGGATCCCCCACCACCTTGATTGTAGTTCTTTTATTTATACACATTGTATATTTGATTTTTAGTTATGTTATATTTTTATTCAGTATTTATTTTGTCATTCTTTATATATTATGTCAATATTTATTGGTAATTACATTCAAATCACAAAGCCTTATTCTACCTATCATTAATAATTCAACCTATTTGATAAATTAATTTAATTATAAAATTTTATCGGCCAATACAAAATATTAAGATATTTTTAAAGTTAAATTAACAAAACCAGTCAATATTGAATTAATTTTTAAAAAATATAAAAATTCCCGTTAGCGACGGGACATGTCCGTCGCTGACGTTTTAACACTAGCGACGGATGCTGTGGTCGCTATATCACAATCACTAGCGACGGACGTTGTGGTCGCTAACTGACAACAACTAGCGACGGACATTGGCGTCGCTACATCGCAACCTCTAGCGACGGATACTGTGGTCGCTACATCACAATCAGTAGCGACGGAATAACTTGGTCGCTGTATCACTTCCTATAGCGACGGCAGACGGTGGTCGCTGGTGGCTGTTAGTAGCGACGGGTATTCGAGGTCGCTGTATGACAACACTTAGCGACGGCTGGAGTTATTGGGGCAGAGACGATTTTAGCGACGGCCCTACGCCGTCGATATTGTAGCGACGGCAGTTATATGGTCGCTGATGTGTTTTCGACGAGGGTTTTAGCGACGTCCTCTTGCCCGTCTGCGATGCCGTCGCTAAAACCATTAGCGACGGGAATTCCATTGATTAGCGACCAATTACTTCCGTCGCTAACAGTTGTTTTTTTAGTTGTGTGTAGTTGCAGATCGTGATTTATAATAGTCTATAGCTCAATGTACCCTACAATCATTTTATATCTTTGTACATTGAGTTATTTGATTATAACTTCAAATACTTCCTTTACTATCATGTTGTATATTGTGTTACTAGAATTTGTTAGTGTTGGGAAACATTATGGCCTAAAGAGGCTTTTGGAAGAATACTTTGGTTTGTAGCCAGGAATGACTAGTGTCAAGAATACTTAGGTGTAAGCCAGAAGTGGTTAGAGTCAAGAATATTGTTGCATTGGGTTGGTGTAGATTGTAAATGCATTTTACAATAGTGAAAATCCTTCAGTCTGAATAGACTAAACGTAGCTTCTAAGTTGGATGTGAACCACGATATAAATTCCGCTGTGTTTCTCTGTTCCCTTTCACCAGTCTGTTAAAATTGTACATTCGCTAAAACAGTCTATAGAATTTTTCAAAAAAAGAGTTTAAGACTTAATGAACCCCCCTCCCCCTTCGAAGTCTAACTTTGTACCATCATTATAAATAGATGACTCAATTTTGCTTTCACATACTATGCATTTGATGCCTTTCACAAATGTATTTAGTGGTTTTCTTACACTTTTACATTTGAAGGCTTTGATACACAACAATTTATAACTTTCATACTAGGCTTCCATATTATATTCCATTCCATTTGCCTATAAAAGCCATCCAATTTTCACATTCTTTGTAGTGAATTTCATATTTTCTATTTCCATTCGAGAGAGTATTTAAGAGATAAAAAATTAAGAGATAATTTTATTCTTTACCCTCACAATCTTACAAGGTTTATTGTCTATTTGTTCTCATCATTTCACAAAACTTGTTATATTCTTCCTTTTACATAATGAAACTATTTTGTTCGTGATTGTCAGTGATTTTTCTTGGTTTTAGAGTTTTCCACATAAATTTTGTGTTATTTTTTTTGTCTCTCTACTTCTCTTTATCTCTCATTGAATAGATATGATCCTTCCGCAATTCCGCACTTTCCACAATAGTTACAATTGTACTTGTAACTTTTAACCTTGAAAGTATGATGGAATAGGTTAGGTCACCCATCAAAGACCCATATCATGTTTCGTCTAAGACCTACTTAAATGAGACTCATATTATTGTCATATAAACATAGTTGATGTAGTTAATCAGTTAGATTATATTTATATATTTCTATTGACATATGGTTGATAGATAGCAGAAATGTTTTTTTTAGAATAACTCTGGACAACATTTTGTTGTCCTTTTGGTTTTGAGAGTTTTTTTAAATAAAAAAATTGTATGTGTATATGTAAAAAAATTATAAGTTAATGAAGTGTTCATCAATTATGGAGACCTGACAACGACATGTTGCTCATGTAAACGACTAAGACACACCAATAAGATGTCAGACAAAATATGCATAAAGTATTTTGGTTTCAATTGGAATTAAATACATAATAGATAACTAATCTCCCTAGACATAAAGTATTTTTTTTGCATGTACATATTCTTCTAATATCTTTTATACTTTGCTCGAGCTTGAACTTAAACAGATTTTTTTTAAGGTAACCTTAACGGGATTATTAAAAACGAAAAACTTTGCTCATCAAGATCATTTAATGCTTATAAGGTGGTGATAGAAAAAGAAATAGTTTCCTTTATTTGAAGGTTTAATAACAGAAGGAAACTTAAGGACTCTTTAATCCTTATAAAACTGAATATTTTTCTCCCATAACCGTGACAAGATGGGAAAAAATTAAGGTTAAATGTAAATGTTTTTCTTCCATTCTGGTTACTCAACAACATAACTTGTATGATTTCCTCTATAGAAAACCTTTGGTCTACACATAACAGGAATGCATCAAAATCAATTGGATTTTCTACCTTACTTCATAAATCTTCCCTCATAATGGAGAAAGAGACATGACAGTGTTTTGCAGTAGATCAAAAGCCTTATTCTATTAAATACATTCTCTATAAAACATAATTAATGACAAAAGTGGAAACTCATTGATAAGAGTCTAAGCAATCCCCCCAAGTTTTCGTCATTGTCAAGAAACTCTTATTTCCCTATATTTCAATCAGTGACCTGAAGATTTCTCAAAACTGGAGTTGGATCTCATTGTATACTCTGCAACAAGTTGAGCAAAAGATGATGACTTATTCTCTAGCAATTTTGTTCGGCTGTTATACTCCTCAATAAGTCCTGCAACAATGTCGAAACCAAATCAGCAAAAGAAACATAAGGTAGAATGAATATCAAAGTTTTTTGTGATGAATGATAGCCTTTCCTAACCTTGACTAAGAAGAAGAACCATATCACTATCAAGAACAGAAGTTATTCGATGTGCAATGATAATGACTGTAGAGTCAGAGAAATGCTCTCTAAGAGTTTGCTGAATCAAATTATCTGTAGCTGTATCAACTGATGCAGTGGCTTCATCAAGCACCAGGACCTTGCTTTTCTTAAGCAGCACTCTACCGAGGCACACCAACTGCCTCTGACCCATACTCCAATTCTCACCATTCTCGCTAACTATAACAGCAACTTCCACATTAGCAATCAGTTCATCATTAGATTTACTAAATAATTCAACAAAGTTCGAAGACAAACCTGTGGAGTCAAGCTTTCCTTCTTTCTTTCTAACTTCATCTCCAAGTTGACACTTATCCAGGGCCTATTTAAAAGAATGTAAATGAGTGAAAACAATGAGAATGTGATGAACAATTACAATTTACAAGTATAGTATTGTGAACAGAACCAAGTGTCTGCATCTGATCAACAATTGAAACCAACCCACCTCCCAAATTTGTTCATCCGTGTACTCTTCCAGGGGGTCCAGATTATTTCTCACTGTACCTTCAAACATTGTTGGATCCTGAGGAATAATGCTTAGTCTAGATCTCAAATCATGAAGTCCAATTGAAGAGATGTTGATGCTGTCAATCATGATTTGCCCGGCAGTAGGCTCAACGATTCGGAAAAGTGTTTGTATGAGTGTCGTTTTACCACTCCCTGTTCTCCCAACAATGCCAGTTTTCAGTCCTCCTCGGAATGTGCAAGTAAGCCCACGCAGCACGAGTGGAAGATGTGGAGCATAACGAACCTTCATCATGGGCAACGCATCATTAAATATGCAGCACAAACATTTAGTGAAACTTATGCTATAAAATATGTTGGCACAAAGTTCCTGTTTTAGAAGCTAAGTTCTAATCATTCAGCTAAAGAAAATATTAGTATGAATTATCATAAACCAATCAACAGCGTTACTGAAATAAAACAAAAATACAAATCCAAAAACATCTAATCTCTTTGACTACCTGCAAATCCTGTATATCAACCTCTCCATGTGAAGGCCAAGAAGGATCTGGTTGACTTTCTTCTATGACAAGGGGAGGCTCACTGGGAATGCTAGTATACTGAAGTATTCTTTCTACCGATATAATTTTGTTTTCCAAGTTGCATAAAGTCCATATTACCCAAGCCTGTATCATGTTCAAATTAAGTCCATAGGTAACAGCTAAACCAGCAATGCCTTCAAAATCAGAAAATCATAGCAAAGGGAAACGATTAGGTTGAATTCCATATTACAATAGGCAGATTAAATTTCAAATAGTAACAGATACCAGATTGGAACAACATACCTGGATCTATGATTCCTGTTGGAATAGATATTAAGAATATTAAGGAAAAGGCAAATGTTATAGCAGACAACATATCTAGGCGGAAGCACAACCATTCCATGGCACCAGCAATGTTGAACTTCGGCCGAGAATAACCATCGGTCAGTTTCATATTTGTTTCCTGAAATCTTGACTGCTGATCAAAGCTTCTAATAGTTGAAGTACCAGAAATTGTTTCAGAGAAGTGTTGAATGATTGGGGCTTTGCAGACTCCAACTATACGTGATAGTTCTCGGGCTGATGGTATATAATATTGCTGCAGAATCACAGGTTCATATGATGTTAGCTATCGCAATATAATATTGTATAATAGAGTCAAATTTGAAAGATAATTTTGGTACGCATTCTGTGCAGGTTAAAGCCTTTGCCAGACAAAAGTTCAACTAATACCTGATAGCAGATGCTGACAGCTATCACAGGTATAAAGACAATGAAAACCTGCCAAGCAACTTGGGACATCACTGCTATAATTCCCAGAAGCTGGATGATAGTGAAAGCAGCAGACCCTATTAGATAAGGAATGTCGGTATCCACTGCACTTTGGTCAGTTGAAGCCTGCAAGGAAACATAAGAAAGACAAGTGACAAAGTATTCTACACTCTAGTTATTGAAAACAATTAATAAATGGGACTATTAATCTAAAGGAAAAAGCTATTTAAGATACAAAAACCAATCTCTTTAAATCAAATGCACAAAAAAAACGAAAATTTGGAGTGAACATACTCTGTTAAGGATTCGGCCACTAGGAGTGGAATCAAAAAATGACATGGGGGCACGGAAAATGCAGAAGTGCATTTTATTGAAGAGTATAGTAGCAGTCTTATAACCAGCTGTAACAAGAAGCAGTGCTCTGATGAGGATGCAAAAAGAACTTCCAATGGCCAAGGCAACATAGACTTCTATAAGAGTCCTTCCTCCAACAGGTGGTTCCACATCTGGTGAGATGGGAGTCGCCCAAGCCATCCAATAGTTGCTTCCAATTTGAAGAACTTGAAAAAGAGTCTGAGCCAACAATATGAACGGTACAAGAGCTCCTCCATATGCCATTGTGATATACTTCCAATAAACTGCAAACCCAACTCTACCTTTCTCTCTTTCTTCTTCTTGAACAAGCTGGCCTTGTTCGCTTTTGTCATCTGTTTTACAATTTGGCACATCTTTGCTTGCCCCATTTTCTTTAACACCAGGACTGCCAGAGACATTTTCATCTTGTTCCAAGGTACTTATTTCAGTAGATACCGTCGCTCCATCCATCGAATCTAGTGTAGACAAAGCTTTATTATGTGCACCAACAAGTTCCATAAAATCAGCACCACTGTTAAGCAGATCATTATACTTTCCACATTGAGTAATTTTGCCATCTTTCATGACCTAACAATAAGGATAATGTGAGGTAATCATAAACAAAAAAAGAACTCCTTACAGTAATGACAATAAATGCAAGAGAAACACTCACCAATATAAGATCAGCAGCAGGCAAAAACTCCACCTGATGAGTGACATAAACCACTGTCTTTGAACGTAAATGGCCCAGCAAGCATTCCTGTCATTCACAAATAAAGCAGAAAAGTTCACTTATTAAAACTATAAGAGCAGTGTCATGCTGTTGGAAGAACTACACTATGAAAAAGTGAATTGAGAGAGTTTTTTGTATTCTGTAGACTGCAAATTAAATATATCAGACCAGCTTATATTGCATATAAATGAAACCAAGTTACCTTACAAGAGTAACATAAATGAAAATGAGTTACCTTAAAGAGGTGAGAGCCTGTATGAGCATCCACGGCACTGAAAGGATCATCAAATAGATATATATCAGCATCTTGGTAAAGAGCACGTGCAATTTGTATTCTTTGTTTCTGTCCACCACTCAAATTTATTCCACGCTCTCCTATAACTGTCTGATCACCAAATGACAAAATCTCCAGATCCTTCTTCAGGGAACAGGCTTCAAGTACCTTCTCATACCTTTCCCTATCCATGTTTTTACCAAACAATATATTATCCTCTATCTTTCCACTTTGTATCCACGGAGATTGAGGAACATATGCCTTTGTTCCACAAACCTTAAGGACACCTGATATCTTTGGTACTTCTCCCAATACACAGGAAAGTAAAGTAGACTTGCCAGAACCAACAGTACCACAAACAGCAACCCTCATGCCATGAACAATTTTGAGATTTAAGTTTTGCAATGTCGGATTAGCCGAAGTTAAATCCCAAGAGAAGTTTCCATCAGCTACTTCAATTGCCGTATCAGAACTTCCCCGAGGAAGCCTTTCTACAACATCGGACTGCAAGTCATCAAGACGAAGGAATGATGAAATCCTGTCTAGAGAAACCTTAGTTTGCACTATCATTGAAATTGTATCTGGAAGATTATAAATGGGCTCCTGAAGATTACGGAATGTTGCAAGTGCAGACAAGATCTTCCCTGATTCGAGTGGTATACCTATAAGCATACAAGTAACAAAGGTAACCACAGACACAAATGTAGGGGCACCCCAGAACACAAATGTGGTCATGGCTGCAGTGTAAACAAATTTTTTTAACCACCCTTGCTCTGTTTCCCTGAGCTCAGTTATTTTAGATAGAAACTTCATTTCCCACCCTTGTAGTTTGAGGATCCTCATGTTTCTTAAAATCTCAGATGTGGTCTTCATTCTTGTATCTTTTGACTCCATCAACTTATTTTGAAACTTCTCTTGCCATGACCCCAAGGGAATGTTTGCCAACATGACAATGATAGTTGCGACAAAAGCAGCAATTGAAGCAAGCCCGAGATTTTTATACAGAATCAATAAGGCCAATGTAACTTGCAGAGCAACCATCCACAAATCATGCATGTACCAACTGAAAACACCAACTCTTTCAGCATCAACAGTCATGAAATTGATTATTTCACCTGAAGTGTGGCCTTGCTTCGATTGACATGAAAGGGTCAGGGCTTTGTTATAGATCATCGTTACAAGCAGTGCTCGGATTCGAAGTCCAACTTGCTGCAACCTGAAGAACCAATGCCTTTGGGACAGGCACTCTACAAGCTTTGCAAAGAAAAACGCAGAAATCAAAACATAGCCCTGGTTCTCATACTGCTGGTGCCCACCAAGGTACTGAACAAAAGAATCAATAAAATATGGACCAACATAAGAAGCCAAAGTGTTCATCAATACAAGAAAAGCCGTGTAAAGAATCTCCTTCCATGCTGACATCACCAATAACTTCACCAGCTTAAGTGTGGTTACATTGTTGATTGCACCACAATCAGCCTCAACCTTATCTCTGAAAGATGGAAAGGCACCAATCACACTGTCTCCACTGTCCAGTTGAGGAACATCCTCAAGGTCCAAGGTCTTCTTGTACCCAAGAGCTATAAGAGGACCAACCCAAGAGAATGTAAGAATGCTGAAAATCCCAGCATTTGAGAAAGGGGTAACAGTATCACCCCCTCTGGTCTCCTTTGACCCCAAAACATCACCACCATTAGCATCACCACTCAACAAAGGTTCTTGAACACCAGTATCTTGAACCTCATTTTTCACAAAATACCCGACATAGCAGAAGAACAAACCCGCACAAGCGGATACCACATCAGAAACCAAGTACTGAGCTGGCAAAGCAAGACGTTTCTCGTAGAGAACAACAATGTCCACTACGAATGAATAACAAGAAACAAACAGGTAGAAGGCACACCAAGCTCGGAAGAAGGGTGAGAAGAACCTTCTTCTTTCACCAGAACTAAAGAACCCCTTGTGCAAGCAAGCACAAACAACAGCCCAAGCAACAGTTTTGAGCGCCAAATCCAAAAGGGTCACGAGTTTTTCTTCTGACCAGCCACTTCTATACCAATAAAAGTAATTCAACAAACACAATACAAGGTTGAAAACAGAAACACCAAGAGAACAAAACACGGTCGTTTTGAAAAGTGTGGTGTTGTTATTGGGTTTCTCCTTAGCCTCATTCCCAGCACTTGAAGTGATTTTCCTCCAAACGCACAACACCAAAACCACCAGCAGAAACAGTGAATGAAGCGAAGAAGACAACCCATGAAGGAAAATGGGGTTGAGAAGAAAACCAGTGGCAGGGTGCGTGAAAGAAAGGGATGAGAAAACAAACAACATGGTGTGAAACATGAACGATGAATGAGAGAAAACAATAGGTTTTATGAAAAGGGTGTGCTGGGAAGGACGTGAAGAGCGAGAAAAAAGGGATTTTTTGAGGCAATGAAGTGAAAAAAGAGTGGAAATTTTGTGTGTGGAGGTCGAAGTCAACAAGAGAGGATATATAAAGGGAGGACAGTCAAAGGAAAGAAGAAGGGGTTTCTTGGGCATAGGGTAACGTGGTGGCCAAGACAACCCTTTAGTTGACGGAGAAAGCCAAGGTGGGAGAAAATGGGAAATGGGACAATGGTGCCTCTTTTTTTCCAGGAAAAGGAGTGAGGTTTGGAAAGAGACACTCACTTACGTTCTGTGGATGGTGAAGACTCACAAGAACAGAGGACGACCCTTTAACAATGTCTTCATAATCACATAACTAATCACCTTATCCACTTAAATGAATCGTGAAAAAAGTAAAAAGTTAATTTAAATGGCCATCTAATTTATTTAGATTCAAGATTCAATTAATTAAATGGATCAATTCCATTTGATTTTGGTATCCATTTGCAACTTGAGTTTTCTGATGGCCGAAATTAGTTTTAAACAATCTTTAATAATATGATCTTATAAGGCCAATTGGATTCAGGATTCCAGTAATGCACTGCCAACCATAGTTTCTTCTTTTATCTTGGTTTTTTTTTTAAATCATTGTTATCAAAATTAAACCGGTTTGGTCGGTCTGACCGGTTAAACCGTGAATCAGTTAAATGATCGGTCCAAGTCAATTTTTTAATAGTACCAGTTCAAACACGATTGGACCCCGATTTGATCATGGTTTTCTTAAACCGATGTCTTTACCGGTTCAGTTATGAAAATATTAGTAATATTTGTGGAGATAAAACTCTAGATTTGGTTGCATATTTCATAATTTTAACTCCGTAGTAAATGTAAAATTTTCAATAAGTCTTTTATTAATTAATATAGGGAGTTTATGTGACTTGTTGTTTATCATTTTGACATCCTTTGTGCTTTTTTAATATAGAGTTTTCTTGTTCGTGGATAAAAAACATGACAAATTCATTTTTTTTATTTGTTAATATTAATTATAATAATATATAAAAATCTAAATTGATAATTTTAGGAATTATTTTCTTTATTAATTATTTATGTGAATTTTTTACATTAACACAATAAGTATATCACTTTTATTGATTTTTATAACTTTGTCCTTAAAGTCTTAAAAAGTAATTTTTTATAAGTTATTCTAATAAAAGTAAAATAAAATACTCATTCTTAACCATTAATGCATTTCTTATTATGAATTATTATTCTTATTGACATTTTTTTTGAGATTTTTCTTGACACTTGATTTCACATGTTTAATAATGAGCAAATTTTAATGAATTTTTCATATTTTTTAAAACTTAAGAATATTTTCCTATGAGCTAATAGAATAATATTAAAAGGATTGCACGGGAACCTCATGGCGCATTTAGACGAGGGAAGATAAAATTAGATATATAGAGACACAGTTGAGAACAAGTGCTCCTACTTCTGGACGAATGAGAATCATAGATGAAGATCGAGATTCAAATCAATGGCTATTGTTCAATGGGACTATGAGTTCTAAAATATACTACACACATAAGACACAAATAGTGTGCGTTTGAAAAGGTTTATTTAAATACCTATTTTCTTAATTTTGGGAAAATTATTTATTTTGTATGTTTGGATAATTTTATAAAAATATATTATAATATATTAGATTATTTTTTATAAAGAAAAATAATTATAATCAGAATTTGAATTATTTTAGATTTTGATTATAAAAAATGTTTATTTATATTATATACTTTTTTTATATTTTACTCTTTACATCTTTTTAATTTAACAATTATTGTATTTATTTTAGTGATTTTAAATTTAAAAATATTTTTTATTCAATTCAAACAAAATAAATTATGGAAATATTTTTATAACCACATTCAAATATCAAACTGTATTTTAATATAGTTGATTTGATTGTTAAAAGAAATATTTATCAAAGTAATATTTTTTAAGAAAAGTTTAGGCCATCATACTCATAATTGATGGAGAAATACTTATACGTGTTAAGGGTGGAGTTGGGATTGATCAAATTTTAAAAAAGATATTATAATTAAACAGGGTTTAAATTATCTCAAACAACACAAAAAATTAATATTAACTATTAAATTTTTTTATTTTTATAATTTTATTTCTTTATTATGGATGCGACAAAACATGATTGTTTGGAGCGTAGCGGCACAAGCACAACACGTGCCGCATGGCGCACACATGGTCAGTTATAAGACAAAATTTACCATTTTCAAATACTTACGTTATATACACGATTGTTGATTACAGTTTTTAACTTATTATTAAAATAACATTATAATTTCTATTCTATTCAATTTTCATTAAGTTGGTTACACTCTTTGTATCACTTGGGTTGAAATGCCACGTAAGTCTTATATAAACTATGTTGATATAAACATTTAAAACTGTTAACGCATATAATATTATATTAAATTAGTCAATATCTCATATTAAAGAAAATAAATTTCTATTATATTAATAATCACATCATATTAATCTATGTTAATTTAAATAGATTAAACTATATATTAATATTTATGTGACTTAATTGCTTTATGTTAATGTAATAATGTTATTTGTAAAATATTTTAATGAAAAAAATGTTATTAAATAAAATTACTGTAGAGAGTTTTAAGTACATTAATATAGTGGAATAATATTAATACAACATAATGACAAAAAATTATTAATAATGTAAAGTCTTTATTCATCTTTAACAAGATAAAAGTCAATACAAATGTTGATAAATACTTTGTTAAGGATGAGTGAGGATTGTGTCCTTAACACATTTTTTGTATGATCATGTATGTTGTATCATCACTTTAATATAAATTCACTATATTAATTACGTTCTACATTGTTTCTATTGCATAATATTTTTTACATTAAAATAATTTACAAATATTACATCAACATGAAGTAAATAAGCTATATATACACTAATATCTATTTTGAAGTATTTAAATTCACATTAGATATTACTATGATATGATTACTAATATATTAAAGACTTATTTAATATAAATTGTGATGGATTGAACACCAATATGATAGATTTTTTAATAAAACAACAATCAATTTGATGTAATGTTATATACATTATAAACCAAATTGATATAATATAATATACAGTTAGTACCAATTTCTTAGAGATTTGAAATGTCTATATTAATATAAAATATGATCGTAAAATATTTTACATAAAACTTAATGTGTTATTTAACAATTCGACTAAACTCATCCAATAATTAGTAACAACAAAGACTAAGTTGGTAGATAATATGTATACGTTAGGAGTTATGCATATGTTAAAAATAATTTTGAGGTTTTATCCTTTATTTAATGAGAGTGAGAAAATAGGTATATATTTTTTCTTTATTTGATTTAAAAATTTTGACAGTCACAATACCCACGTGGATTCATATTTGGATGTAAAATGAATAAAATAATGGCTGGTCCTCCAAGACTAAAAGGAAACTTGTTGGTGGTTGCTTTGAAAAGTGAAACAAGGGCCCATATGCTTTGTTTCAAGCAAGATTCGTTTACAATAATTTTATTGATTTGCATGCAAGTACCCAAAGAAGATTCAACGTCACCAACAAAGACCCTTTTTTATGATTTGACTAAAAAAACTATTATTCTCTCAAGGAAAATTTAATTAAGATTAATATTAAAAGCACACTCAAAGCCTTTTAACTAACTTCCAAACAGACCCACTAAGAAGCAAATGGCTTCATATATGTGTAGAGAAAAAAGGACATATACCCTACATTTGTACTTACAAATGTGTTTGGGAGTGTTTTTTTATTTTTTTGATATTTTGTAAAAAGTTATATCTGTATGGTTGAATGTTTATATGTGTGTGCATATATAGGAGACATGATTAGAGTATCCAAGCTTCTGCAAGAAATTCATTCATTATAACAAGGAAATTTGCTTCCATAAAATAAAATTTAAAAAATACCATATATTTATTACTTTTAGTTAATAGATAATACAACAATATATTGAAAGTGAGCAATATAAATATGTTGTGTGTTATCTCTTTTTCCTTGATCTCTTTGATTTAAAAGTTTGTTGTATTTTTTATTTATAAAAGTTTAAGTTACGTAGAAAAAGAGTTTTATACTTATTCAATCCCGCTTCTAAGTCTTATTCTAAATCATGAAGCTAGATGTCGTGTTACAATGAAATTGGTTACAAGGTTTTGCTTCTTGTTTGGTAACTCACTAATTTATTAGAAGTCAAAAAAGTAAACCATAGTATCCACGTCATCTGCAGTGGCATAATACAAGGTTTTGGGTGATGTTATGTTGTTATGGCTTACCTACTTGCTTAAGGATTCAGACATCCAATGTATCAAGCTAGCCTCTATTTTTTTTTATAACAACTATAGAGTGTAAAACATCTTGCATCTAACCCTGTCTTCCACGAGATGAGCAAGCATCTTGAAATATGTTGTCATTTTGTTTGGGATCAAGTACTTGCTGAAACTTTTAATTTGTTTCATGTGTCCCCCTACAATTAAGAATCTAAGAAATGTTAATTCCCTTCTTTGATCCTAGAAGGATACACTAACCTCCACATCGTTATGGGTCTAGATCTCGGGGCTCTTACCTCTTTTTTTTTCTTTCTCCGATTACTAATTGTAAAAATGATCTTGAAACCCTTATTGTAATTAAGTAACACATTTTAAAGTAATATAAATCTTATTTTCCTATAGTAATTCTCTAGGGTTCACCATATGTCACACCCTATTTGTGAATAATTAGTAAATATAATAATTTATTAGAATAAACAAGTTACAAAAATTAGTATTTATTAAATAAATATATGATATATTATAAAATAATAAATCTAACATTTATTATCTTTTATATTATAATATCGTAATGATTGTTATTATATTTACGTTTTATACAAACTAATAATTTAGTAATATATTGTAATATTATTTTATATATTATTATTGAGATTAGAAAATAATATTTAAAATATTTAATTTAACAGAATTATACTGACAATATAAATATTTTTAATCTTCATTCAATAATGAATTATCATTTTATGTCAGTAAAAATAAAAATAAAATATGAAATTTCCAAATTAAAATGGTGTAATGTGAGCAGAATAAGAGGGATAAAGAGAATAGAAAAATCAAGAAAAAAATTGATAAGTGATGTGAATGAAACATACCAAAGAATAATAAGAAAAAATGAGTGAAAGGAGATGGAAGAGAATGTGAATACTAAAAATTTGAAGTTAACTTTGGCGTTTTAGGGATTCATGTATGATTCATCTTTATTTATTTATTTTTTATATTTAAGTAGTGTTAATGTCAAAACTAATTAGCAATAATAGAATAAATCTAATAGGTATTTAAATTATTTTATGTATTATGAGATAGACTATGTAAAACTTTCACTAGACCCCTTCAACGAAATCTATCAAATCAAACAAATGTAACTTTTAACTCCTAACAAAAAGATAACCTCATGACAACCAAAAAGAAGTTAGACTTTATATTTGATACTATGATAAAGATTTCATCTCAAAATCAATTAGTAATAAAATAAATCATATCACATATTATAAGAGTAATAATGTAAGATTTCCTACCAATAGAAACATAGTATTTAATTACCTTAGAAATTACTATGCTAGTTTATACATCGACATCCTAACCTAACCTAGCTGCCAAATAATTTTTCATCCATATCAAATTTAATTAAAAAAATGTATGATTGAACTATATTCTATTAATCACTGTCACAAAGAAAAAAAATATATGTCATCTATATCAATTCTCCATCATAAAGTTATATAATAATATAAAGTATATATCATATAAAAAAACAGAAAGTAATATTATAATCATGATGTCTTAAAAGTGATGCATCCCTCGTTTATATTTACCCAGTTCATGCCTAAATAAGCATTTTATATGAGTTTGTTTGAATAAAAACTCTGAAGAAATTTGTAAAAACCACTTATATTTAACTTTTGTAAAAAAATATTTGTTTACGGTCATCAATTATTTTATCACAGAAAAAAGTCAATAAATTTAAGGTTAAAGTTTAATTGTTATAATAAATAGGAGATTTTCACTTATTTACATTATGTACTGTTGTGGTTGGTTTGTGTTTCTGAGCCTGGTTTTGCAGCACATTAGTCAAAAGAGTGCGTGGAAATTGTGTCAACAATGAAAATTACAAATGGCGATGGATAGAACAGAATAAATATATCTGTCCATTTTGGAAGTTTACAATGAAAGAGACGTATACGGAGGAGATTTCATGGTTTCATTGAGTTCACCATCCATTTTAAAACTACTTAAAAATATAGGCTTTCATGATTGTAATGGTGTTTGGTTCGCCAAATTTTGATTATTTTGAACGATATAAAAAATAAATATTAACTTTTAGATTTTTTCATTTTTCATAACTCTACATACCAAACAGACCCCTACTAAAACTTTGAATTGGATGTGCATTTACTTGAAATAATGGTTTTATTCGGTTTTCACATTTCTTAATTTTGAGTCTTAATTGAAAACACTTTGATCTTAATCATATCTTTATATATTTTAGTTAATCCTTTTTATATCTTGGATAAAAAGTTAATAAATAAAATCGTCAACCAACTCTATCACACACATACGTCTAAACGTCCTTAAATTAGGAAGAAAACTTTTTTCCTGTTTTTTTTTTTGTTATGGGACACAATATTAATGATAAGAATGATCATGATTATGTTATACTTAACCATAATTGTTTTTTGCCGTTTTGCTTCTACGAATTAATGTCATTAATCTTTTCCTATCCGTTTTGATATCATGAAGCCTATAAAAAGAGTCACTTATTTGAGCAAGTATTTCTCTTTTCTCTATTTCTTCCTTTTCCTGTTTCTGGGAGTTTCCAATAGGTATCTTAATTTTCTGTGTATAGTTAATTACCAGTTTCAATTACGTCAAAGATCCATCAGAATTTTACTTTAGTACAATGAGTCTTAACCATAATAAATCTTCCTTCTTCAGAACTAACACATTTAAGATATTTAGTTATTAAGAATGATGAACCATGCTAAGCGCGATTAATAGTCTGATTGGATTTATTATGAAATCGATTGGGGAAATAGAAAAGGAATAACACTAAGCCTGAGATGATTTAGCATTTGCAGCCATTGATCAAATTATTTAATAAGTAATAATTACATTTATAACAAACATACATTAAGCCTAAAAATATGTTTTCAGTTTATAGAAAACATATCCATTTAATAAAACGCCTGTAATTTTATTTTAGATGTGTGTGAGGTTTTTCTCGAAAGAACAAGATAAATACTGTAGAAGACTTAAATAAATTATTCATCCATGAAAATATCAAGAATTTTATTCTAGTCACTTGAAATTTTTTATTTCCTTTTAGGCCTCATATTTAACAAAAATGACAGCATGATTTTACTTGTGTTCCTATTTAAATGAAAAAAATAATAATATCACGTTTTTTTTAATAATTTCAGTGATTGAAATCAAATAAATTTTTTTATAAGGATTAAAATTAAAAATTATTATAATTTCAAAAATAATTAATGTATTTAAACTTTCAAAAAAAAGTATGTAAAGAAAAAGTAACATTCAATCTTCAGAAAAGGGACTCAAATTTCCACTCTACAAATTAATATTGAATGAAATGGACTATAGGACTTTCATGTTAGTTTGCCTAATTTGTTAACATATAGCAGTTAGGATAAAGGTTTTAGACCCATCAAACCAATACAACCCACCCAATTGGAGATGGACTTGGTGGGTTGATCTATCTATCATACTATGAATAAAAAAGAAAATAGAGATTCAAGGCCCAAGCCCGGTAAGTGTCCACATGTGTAATGTGTTCATGCAGAGGAACTACCCAAAGTGCATGTTGGCAATTGGATGTTCTACTCTTTCAAAGTGTTGTTTGTTGTATATTAGTAACACTTACACTGTAAGAGCTATTTCTGCCTACATAACACAATTTTCATCTCATACAAATTCTGTCATAGCTTTCTGTTTTCATAAATTATACGTATTAATTAGAATTTCTCTTATTATAAACGGTATAGAAAATCAAAATTAAGAGATCATGTAATAATTTAAAAACGTTGTGGAATAATACAAAGTGTTCATATATATAGTAGTAATGTATAACACAAAGATTAACAGTTGGCTAAAAAGTAAGAATCAATTTTGTGGCATCAACATATCCCTGGCTATCAAACACACTTTTACCTCATCTTGTGCCTCTTCCATCAACTTTTTTGTAAGGTAAAACCCTAATGTTGTGTGATAAACAAGAAAAGAGCACGTACGACACCACTTTGTTTATTGCTTTCAGGTTTGCATAATTACAAGTTTGATCTTCATATTATTCGTATAGAAAGAGCAGAAATTCCATGTAAAAAAATGGTGGAAATTCAAAACAAACAACTAGTTTATCTTAAACAACAATGATATCTCATTACACATCACAGAAAACTGTCTTCAACTTTATCAAGCTTTACATCTCTTTTTTTCTTGTCAAATGAAAGGATCAAGACACAAAGTACTAACCTTAAGAAAAATGGCCTTCAATAACAAAGACTGATACAAATGGAAAAGATCAAGGAGGAAACACATATTTGTAAAGATGACTATCGCTTGAGCTTCATCTACAAGAAAGCACCAAATATCAAATTAATTATCACAATCAAATTTTAGCAAACTTAATATCCAACCTGTAAAATTTAAAACACTATGAAACAAATAATAAAATATTTCACTTACATGATATGCCTAGTTAAATCCGTGCACCGTTGAACCAACTCTTAAACCCCATTTAGCAATCTCAAATTTACAACAGATTTGTAGATCTTCTCTCTCATTCTTGAATTGGAAACATCTTCAACCAGATTGATTATCCATAGCGGTTTTTCAATAAGAAATACAAGAAATCCCAACAGCATCCCAAATATCACTCCGCATGCATATCCTATGGCTACGACTCTCCAACCAAATCCAAATTTTTCTTCATGGTTTCTAGATGAATCTTTTGGCAGTTTCTCACCTTCGTGGCATGATTTTGACAAAGGGAACCCACATAAGCCTGGATTTCCCAAATATGAATCAATTTGAAATGTATCAAATTGTTTACCTGTAGGTATCATCCCTTCTAGGTGGTTTTGTGAAAGGTTCAAGGAAGAAAGAAATCTTAGATTAGTGAGTGCTTCAGGAATCTCACCCACGAGCATGTTTGAGGAAAGGTCTAACCATTCCAAGTTTTCTAAACTACGGAAGGATTGTGGAATCAAACCAGTTATTTTATTATGAGAAAGGTTCAATCCTATCAGTGACTTTAACTCTCCAATGACTTCTGGAATCTTCCCTTCAAATTTGTTATTGGATAAATCAATAGTTGCCAAAGTAGTTAAGATCCTATCTAGCTCATAAATATTTCCTTTCATTGTCACCACCACAGAATCATTATACCTTTGTGAATAAGAAGTGGTACCTTTTAGATAATACAAACCACCATCGACACTCATCATTCCTTTAAAGTTTCTGAGGTATGCTGTTGGCAATGGGCCAGTAAAATTATTGTTGGAGATGTCAAAAATCCTCAACTTAGGAAAAGTGTTGTTGAGTTTCAAACTGTTGATGATGGTGCCATGAAAATTATTGTCGCGTAAAATAAGGACTTGGAGCTCTTCAAAGGACTCTAACCAGCTAGGAAATGTATCTTGTATATGATTTTCTCCAAGGTCAAGAACTCTTAGTTCTCTACATTTGGCCATATGCCAAGGTAATGGCCCCTTTAACTTCTTCTCCAGGTTCTTCATCAGAAAGCTTATATGCTTCTCCTTCAAGGATGGTGATGACTCTCCGGCTTGGGCAGTCTGAGGCTATGTGTCTGAAACCTTTGCATTTGAAACATTGGAGAGATGTTTTGGATTTTGATGGAGGTCCTGGGGGGTTGTCTCTGGAGGGTTTGGCCGGTTGGGATTTATTTGAGGTGTATGGATGAGTGGTTTGTGTTTGGGTCTTGTTTGTGGTGTATGGTGGTGTGGTTCGTGTTTTTTGTGTGTAGAAAGGATTTCGGGAGGAAGAGGGTTACGGTTTCTTGGTGAGTTGTTTCTCTATTCTGATAGAGAGACGAATTACTGTTGTTCAAGTGGCCTCAATACTCAAGAGGGGGGTGAATTGAGTTATAAAACTTTTGCTTGGAATACCTTTGAAATTGATTTCTATAACCAAGTTTATGAGATTATGCAAGTGAAAGCAAGTAACAATGATATGCAATGCACTACAAGAGGTATGTGTTGCTAAGGCAATTTAGCAAGCACTTGGTGTGCAATGTCTAAGATATAACAAATTAAGCAAGTTCAAGTATGTTCTTCTCAACCAAACAATACCAATCAACAAATATGCAATGTATGGGAGTAAAAGAGTAAGGAAGAGAAGCTTGCAAACCGATGTAACGAGTTCCACCCAATCCGGTGTACGTCTCGCCTCTAAGCAACCCACTTAGAGGATTTTCCACTATTGTAGACTAGAGATACAACTTTGAGCAATTGTGGCTTCCTAGTATCCCACACTCAAGAACCCAATCCTCACAAGTATAAGGGCAACCCACCCAATCTCTCAATCTCACAATATCCCAAAGGTTGAGTCCACAACCTTTGTAACCACTCAATCCTAGAGTGAACAACCACTCAACCTAGAGTGAATAACTTGTGTGTTTGGAGTTTGTGTTTACAATCAATATACTCTCTTAATAGAGCAGATATGCAAGTGAAAAACTCTCCAAATTCTAATCTCTCAAGATGAGAGGATATACAAGTGAAAGTACAATATGCAAGATATAGGCTTACAAAACACAAAATAGAGCTATGGATTGTTGCTTCTTGGTTTTATTGTTTGTGCTTGTCTTCCTCTTCAATTTATAGAGCCAAGATAGCTGTTGAGGAGTTCCCTAGCCGTTGCAAGATGATGGCTCTGCGTATAGTGGGATTTGAGTGCTTGTTTTCCACTTAAGATTGTCTATTTAGTGGTGTTTCCCACTATGTGAATCGATTCGTAGATCCTTGAATCGATTCAAAGTATTCTGTTTTATGCATTTTGGAGTTCCAGAGTCGAATGAATCGATTCGAGCCTTGTTTGAATCGATTCAGAGCATTCTGTTTTGGGTTCCTGGTCTGTCAGCATCGTGTGAATCGATTCAGGGTCCTTGTGAATCGATTCAGGACATACTGTTTGCAATCTTAGTGACTTCCAGGGCTGTGAATCGATTCAGGGTCCTTGTGAATCGATTCAACCCATTCTGTTTCTCATTTTTATGACCTCCAGGGCTGTGAATCGATTCACTCGTGCTTGAATCGATTCAGGCTCTTCATTTTGTCATTTTCTCATGCCTGTTGGTCATTCATTTGAATCTAATGATGCATGGTTGCTTTCCTTTTGTTTGATTCATTGGTTTCTTCATCTCTTGAACCTTTGTGAGATCATTTTCTTCTTTTATATGAAGTTTCTAATTGTTTTTGATTCTTTGAAGACTTCCCATTGCTTGTTTCCATTGTCATTATCAAAACCTGTTATCACATGCAAATACAAATACATTCTCCCCCTTTTTGATGATGACAACCAATGGCCATCTCTTGGGGTTTTTATTAGCCAATAACAAGTTATGAAGACTGATGTCTCTGTTTTAAATAGTTATTTCTTTTAGGGAAATATGTCTCCCCCTTTGTTTTTCAATAAAACCATCAAATTATCTCAATCGTTGAAATAATGTCGCACATGTATCTCATTCATGTATATCACATTCACATATATCGCACATGTGTCTCTCTATCTCTCTATCTCTCTATCTCTCCCCCTTTGTCATTATCAAAAACAAGAGTTGGGAGTATGCAGTAAATCTAGTAGTAATCGCAGGCAAATGCAATTGAGATAAACGAAAATAATTAACCAAACGAGATAATTGTTCAACCGACATAGCAAAGTAATAAACTAAGACGAGATAGTTTGTGCAAATAATTGATCAAAACAGAAACCAAAGTAATCATCCAAAATATAAACCAAAGTAAACAACCAAGTCTGAATGTGAAATAGAAAGAAAGAAAAGTAAAGATCAATCATGGGTGTGGGAAGTGAATGCTGGATATCTGGGTGGCAAGCTCCGTGTATCGTTCTTCCATGTTTGCTTCAATCCTGTCCAGTCGAGTGTGGATGTTTGCTTCCATGGAGTTGAGGCGCTGGTCCAAGTGAGCAGTGAGTCTTGTGAAAAGATCATCAGTAGGAGCGGGCGGAGGAGGAGGAGGAGGAGGAGGAGCGTCAGCTTCAACTTCATGACGGGGACGCCTAAGAAATTGCCACCTGCCATGGTATTCCACAATATTCATCTTGGTGAGATGGGATTTGCCTATTGGTGCTTTGGGACCGACCACTTCCTTGATCTCATTTTTCAAGTCCACTTTAAAATGGTGGAGCAATTTGGTAATGAGTATGGCATATGGAAGATGAGCGAGGTTTTGGGCTTCAATCATGTGATGCCTAACCAAGTCAATCCAATTTATGTCTTTCTGCATTGACAATTGCCCAGAGCAGCAAGATTTGGGCCTCATTTAGCCTTGCATAATTTCCACCGGAGGGGAGGAGAATTTTGACAAGGACAAAGTGCAGGAGACGGTGATGGAGACTTAAGGTGCCAACAGTGCTTGAGGGACCTGCAAGATTAAAGAAAGCTCTTACCTCCAATGGATTGTAATTCCATGCAAGAGGAGGTTCTTTGCCATGGAAGGAAGCATTGCTAAGAGGGAGTAAGCCAACTTGATTCATTACCTCATTATCAAGAATGATAGTCTTACCTTTCACTCGGGCAATATAGCGAGCATCTTGAAGGCGTAAAGTGGAGTAGAATACACGAAGAGTTCGGGATAGATTGCTACTTCCTCAAGAGCCATGAAGCCAACTAGCTCTTGTTGATGTAAGGTGGTGAGTAGAGGAAGTCCAGATGCTTCAAAGAATAGGAGATCAAGCCAATGGGGAGAAATGAGATGTTTCTCAGAGAATGAAGATTGGTACCTTTCAAGATCCTTTTGGGTAGTGAATAATCTAGATAAATCAGAGTGTTGAGGCATGGAGGTTGCAGCAGTGTTTACACGTTGCTTCTTGCGTGGTTGAGAGGAGGAAGCCATGGAAGATGAAGGATTTGAGTGGAAGATTTGGAGAAGAGGTTGAGGAGATTAGAAGTTGAGAGGTTTGAGAAGAGAGTGGGAGGTAGTGGAAGAGTAAAATGAGGAAGTGTGATTTAGAGACTTGAATCAGCGTGAATATGCAATAACTGACGCGTGAATCGATTCGAAGGATGTTGTTGAATTGATTCGAGCGTTACTGATTTGAGAGAAATGGAAGGGTCAGGTGCGTGAATCGATTCGAGGATGTTGTGAATCGATTCGAACCTCTCTGTTTGAGGGAATATGGACCATCAGGTGTTTGAATCGATTCAAGGGGAGTGTGAATCGATTCGAACGATACTGTTTTGAGGATTTTTGAACCAACAGGTCTGTGAATCGATTCGAGGGTGTGCTGAATCGATTCGAAGGGCTGTTTCACTCCAAATTCATTTCTTTCCATTCCAATATATTTAAGGCATGGGGAATTTCATATAGGATCATTAAATCTCCATTTCCATGGGGTTCTTTTGCATTAAACACTAGTAAAGGTGTCACGCAATCAATACACAAGATGAAGTGATCACTCAAACACAATTTGACATATCAAGAATGCCCAATTCTCTTCTAATGTAAATAAATTGCTCTCTAGCCAAGGGTTTTGTGAAAATATCTGCTAGTTGCCTAGAGGTTTCAACATGTTCAAGCACACAATCCCCTTTTATCACATGATCTCTAATAAAGTGATGCCTAATCTCAATGTGTTTGGTCCTAGAGTGCATTACTGGATTTTTCGAGATATTAATGGCACTAGTGTTATCACATTTAATGGGGACTTTATTCACGGTAATACCAAAATCAAGAAGTTGTTGTTTCATCCAAAGAATTTGAGCACAACAACTACCAGCTGCTACATACTCTGCCTCAGCCGTTGACAATGCAACACTTGCTTGTTTCTTGCTATGCCAAGAAACAAGGGAACTACCAAGCAAATGGCATGTACCACTAGTACTTTTTCTATCAAGCTTACACCCCGCAAAGTCGGAATCAGAATATCCTAAAAGATTACATTCAACGCCTTTGGGATACCATAAACCAACATTTTGAGTACCCACAAGATATTTCAAAATTCTTTTTACGGCAGTCAAATGTGATTCTTTAGGACATGCTTGATATCTAGCACACATGCATACCGCAAACATAATATCAGGTCTACTCGCAGTTAAATACAGTAAGGATCCAATCATACCTCGATACTTGGTGATTTCAATGTCCTTACCCTTTTCATCTTTGTCTAGATAGCAGGATGTGCTCATGGGTGTAGCTATCTCGTTTGCCTTGTCCATTCCAAACCTTTTAAGTAGTTCCTTACAGTATTTGGTTTGGCTAATGAACGTTCCATCAATGGCTTGTTTTATTTGTAGTCCAAGGAAGAAGGTGAGTTCTCCCATCAAGGACATTTCAAACTCATTCTGCATAATCTTGGCAAATTCTTGACAAAGATTTTCATTAGTAGCACCAAATATTATGTCATCTACATAAATCTGTACCAAGAGGATGTCATTTTGTTTGCGTTTTATAAACAATGTAGTATCAACCTTTCCTCTTTCAAAGTTGTGTTCTAAAAGGAATTTGCTTAATCTTTCATACCAAGCTCTTGGAGCTTGCTTCAAACCATATAAGGCTTTTCTCAATTTGAAGACATGGTTTGGAAACATATGATTTTCAAAACCGGGAGGTTGATCTACATAGACTTCTTCTTGAATGTAGCCGTTTAAGAACGCACTTTTGACATCCATTTGATACAATTTGAAATCCATACAACATGCAAAAGCTAGCAATAATCTAATGGCTTCTAACCTAGCTACGGGAGCATATGTTTCTTCATAGTCTATTCCTTCTTCTTGGTTGTATCCCTTTGCAACTAGTCTAGCTTTGTTTCTAGTTATTATACCATTTTCATCTAGCTTATTTCTAAAAACCCATTTGGTGCCTATTATTAGATGATTATTGGGTCTTGGCACAAGTTCCCAAACTTCATTTCTTTCAAATTGGTTTAACTCTTCTTGCATGGCCAACATCCAATGTTCATCAATAAATGGCTTCATCAATATTTTTGGGTTCTATTTGGGATACAAAAGCCAAGTGATTGCATGCATTTCTAATGGCGTTTCGAGTACTTACTCCTGTGGTTATTTCTCCAATGATTTTGTCCAAGGGATGATCCTTCAATGTTACCCAATCTTGTTGTCTCTCAATTTGTGTTGCACCTCCATCATTGTTGACTTCTTCTTCTTTGTCTTGCAGGTTCATTTCTTGGAAGGTACCTACAAGATCATCAATATGTTCCTTTCTCGGGGGGTTATGGCTATTTTCGTCAAATTTGACATGAATAGATTCCTCAATAGTATTTGTTTGTTTGTTGAAGATTCTATAAGATTTACTTGATTGAGAATATCCTAGGAATATTGCCTCATCAGATTTTGCATCAAACTTTCCTAGATTATCCTTTCCATTGTTGAGCATAAAACATTTACATCCGAAAATATGAAAGTATGCAACGTTGGGTTTTCTACCCTTGTAAAGCTCATAGGGGGTTTTCTTTAAAATAGGCCTTATCAAACATCTATTCATAACATAACACGCGGTGTTTACCGCATCGGCCCAAAAATGTTTTGCAATATTGTTTTCATTTAGCATGGTTCTAGCAAGCTCCACTAAGGATTTATTCTGTCTTTCAACTACTCCATTTTGTTGTGGAGTTCTAGGAGCTGAGAAGTTGTATTAATACCATGTTTTTCGCAAAACTTTTCAAAAGATTGATTTTCAAATTCTCCCCCATGATCGGTTCTAATGGATGCGATTTTTGAGTTTTGCTCATTTTTGGATAATCTTTGCAAGTTTCTTGAATGCATGATATGCTTCATTTTTATGAGCAAGAAACAATGTCCATGTATATCTTGAATAGTCATCTACTATAACTAGACCATAGTAATTACCTCCAAAGCTTTTGATTTTGGATGGTCCAAATAAGTCCATGTGCAAAAGTTGTAAAGGCCTTTGAGTATAAACAATGTTTTTGGATTGAAAAGATGCCTTTACTTGTTTTCCCTTTTGGCATGCATCACAAAATCTATTTTCAAATTTAAGCTTTGGTAGACCAATTACTAAATCTTTAGAAACAAGTTTGTTCAAGTGGTCTACATGTATATGAGCTATTCTTCTATGCCATAGCCATGTTTCATCCTCTTTTGAAATGAAGCATTGTTCATCATTTGTAGACAAACTATCCATATCAATCATGTAAATATTATCATTTCTTTGGCCTACACACTTAATTTCCTTATTGGTCTTATGCTCAATTATGCAACAATTTGATTCAAATAAAACTCTATATCCTTTGTCACATAATTGACTTATGCTTAGTAAATTATGTTTGAGGCCTTCAACATACAATACATCACTTATGGATGTGGAAGAGTTCTTACCAATATTTCCAATGCCTAGGATTCTTCCCTTAGTGTTGTCTCCATAGGTGACGCTTCCTTTTCGTTTGGGAGTGAATGATGTAAATTTGGTTATGTCTCCCGTCATATGCTTCGAACACCCGCTATCCAAGTACCAATGGGTGTTGCTTGCCTTGAAGCATACCTACAAAACAAAATCATTTTAGAGAACTAGGTACCCATTTTATGTTAGGTCCTTTAAGGTTAGCTTGTGGGAACGTTCCTTTGGGAACCCACACCTTTCTTAAGACCTTTGGTCCTAGTTTCCTAACACTGCACTTATATGCACTATGTCCTTTGGTACCACAATGATTGTATTTCATAAAAGGTGAGGAGGATTTGCTTGGTGGTGCAAAGAAGTTTTTGTAGTGCTTCTCCATTTTATGATTACTATGTTCTTGGTCATATCCTAGACCGGTTTTACTAAACATGCATTTTTGTTGCCCAAGTAGGATATTCAAATTATCTCTTCCATTAGTGAATTTCTCTAGTGTCCTATTTAGGTCTTCAACCTTGGTTTCTAACACAATGCACTTCTTTGCAAAATCACAAGGTTTATCCCTAGAGCATGTTTGAACTTTCTCTAGTTCTTCTTTTAAGCTCTTATTTTCTTTACATACTTCCATGAGATGCATTTCAAGGGTATCACTAGTTTTTCTAGATGCCTTGAGTCTACTAGAGACTTTTGTAAATTTATCGTATAATTCTTCAAAAGCATCTAATAGCTCATTTTTATCTAAGTCAAGAAGATTTACCTCATTATCTTCTTCTTGATGATTTGCCATTAAGCAAAGATTAGCTTGCTCATCTTCCGAGTCGTCGGAGCTGCTCACATCGTTCTCATCCCAAGCAATATAGGCTCTTCTTCTTCTTTGTTTGTCCTTGCCCTTCTTTTTGAGGTTTGGACAATCGGCTTTGAAGTGCCCTTCCTTGCCACATTCAAAACAGCTTGGTGAAGAGGAAGTTTCATTAGAGGTAGATTTCTTACCTTGGGGCTTAAAATTCTTTTGGAACTTTTTGTTCTTCATGAATCTTCCAAATCTTTTTACGAATAGCCCAAACTCTTCTTCTTCATCTAGGTCACTGCATGATTCTTCCTCATGCATGGAGGTGGCTTTGAGGGCTAGCCCTTTCTTCTTGGTGGATTTCTCCTCTTCCTCGGCCAGCTTCAATGCTTTAAGTTCTTGCTCTTGTTCTTGCAATTTTCCAAAGAGTGTTGCAAGAGACATTTCATTGATGCTAAGAGATTGTTTTATTGCTGTGACAAGAGGTTGCCATTCCCTGCTGAGACTTTTCAAAATTTTGTGCACAAGCTCTTTGTTAGTATACACTTTGCCAAAAGTAATAAGATGGTTAATAATAAGTGTAAACCTTTTCTGCATATCTACAATAGATTCTCCTGAATTTATCCTAAAGCATTCATATTGGCTAGTAAGAGTACTGATTTTTGAGTCCTTTACATCATTAGTACCTTCATGGGTTACTTGAAGAGTATCCCACATTTCTTTAGCAGTTTGGCATGTCATTATTCTGAAAAATTCATCTTGTCCTAAAGACATAGTGATGAGATTTTTGGCCTTGTAGCCATATTGGACTTTCTTTTCTTCCTCGCTTGTCCATTCATCTATAGGTTTTTCAACATTCTTGCTATCTATAGTATGCATCGGTATATAAGGACCATTTTCAATGGTATTCCATATTCTTAAGTCAATTGATTGAATGAAGATTTTCATTCTTTCTTTCCAAAACGCATACCCTTCCCCATTGAAAGCGGGAGGTCTATTTATCGCACCACCCTCGGGAAAAACATTTTGAGAACTTGAGGCCATTTAATCTCTTGAAGCTGTTAAGCTTGATCTACCAAGAGTCAAGCTCTGATACCACTTGTTGTTCAAGTGGCCTCAATACTCAAGAGGGGGGTGAATTGAGTTATAAAACTTTTGCTTGGAATACCTTTGAAATTGATTTCTATAACCAAGTTTATGAGATTATGCAAGTGAAAGCAAGTAACAATGATATGCAATGCACTACAAGAGGTATGTGTTGCTAAGGCAATTTAGCAAGCACTTGGTGTGCAATGTCTAAGATATAACAAATTAAGCAAGTTCAAGTATGTTCTTCTCAACCAAACAATACCAATCAACAAATATGCAATGTATGGAAGTAAAAGAGTAAGGAAGAGAAGCTTGCAAACCGATGTAACGAGTTCCACCCAATCCGGTGTACGTCTCGCCTCTAAGCAACCCACTTAGAGGATTTTCCACTATTGTAGACTAGAGATACAACTTTGAGCAATTGTGGCTTCCTAGTGTCCCACACTCAAGAACCCAATCCTCACAAGTATAAGGGCAACCCACCCAATCTCTCAATCTCACAATATCCCAAAGGTTGAGTCCACAACCTTTGTAACCACTCAATCCTAGAGTGAACAACCACTCAACCTAGAGTGAATAACTTGTGTGTTTGGAGTTTGTGTTTACAATCAATATACTCTCTTAATAGAGCAGATATGCAAGTGAAAAACTCTCCAAATTCTAATCTCTCAAGATGAGAGGATATACAAGTGAAAGTACAATATGCAAGATATAGGCTTACAAAACACAAAATAGAGCTATGGATTGTTGCTTCTTGGTTTTATTGTTTGTGCTTGTCTTCCTCTTCAATTTATAGAGCCAAGATAGCTGTTGAGGAGTTCCCTAGCCGTTGCAAGATGATGGCTCTGCGTATAGTGGGATTTGAGTGCTTGTTTTCCACTTAAGATTGTCTATTTAGTGGTGTTTCCCACTATGTGAATCGATTCGTAGATCCTTGAATCGATTCAAAGTATTCTGTTTTATGCATTTTGGAGTTCCAGAGTCGAATGAATCGATTCGAGCCTTGTTTGAATCGATTCAGAGCATTCTGTTTTGGGTTCCTGGTCTGTCAGCATCGTGTGAATCGATTCAGGGTCCTTGTGAATCGATTCAGGACATACTGTTTGCAATCTTAGTGACTTCCAGGGCTGTGAATCGATTCAGGGTCCTTGTGAATCGATTCAACCCATTCTGTTTCTCATTTTTATGACCTCCAGGGCTGTGAATCGATTCACTCGTGCTTGAATCGATTCAGGCTCTTCATTTTGTCATTTTCTCATGCCTGTTGGTCATTCATTTGAATCTAATGATGCATGGTTGCTTTCCTTTTGTTTGATTCATTGGTTTCTTCATCTCTTGAACCTTTGTGAGATCATTTTCTTCTTTTATATGAAGTCTCTAATTGTTTTTGATTCTTTGAAGACTTCCCATTGCTTGTTTCCATTGTCATTATCAAAACCTGTTATCACATGCAAATACAATTACATCTTCTAAAGTCCAGTATTGTTGCAGCTGGACTAGATTGGCAATGTCTACATTTAATCCTCCAAGATATCGGGCCATGGTTTGTTCGTCTTTTTCTTGGATATCACATTTCATCATGAGTTTTTCAAATTCCCTGGTGTACTCTTCCACGGAAAGAGATTTCTGTCGTAAGTTATGTAATTGAATAAAATTATCTTGGTAATAATGGTCAGGTAAAAACTTACGTGTTAACTCGCGACACATCTTATCCCAAGATTTGATCTTGCTTTTTCCTTCCCGTTCACGCCTTTTCTTAAGATTCTCCCACCATATGGAGGCGTGTTTTTTGAGCTTTATCGCGACAATTTTGACTTTTTGAGCATCAGGAACTTCCTTCAACTCAAATATTCGCTCAATGGTTTACAACCAGTCAACAAACTCATCGGGTTGAAGTTTACCTTCAAAATCAGGAATATCCACTCTTATGTTGTCACTCCAGAATTGTTGTCGTCGTGGTTGACGGCTGGTGCTAGAAGAGGAATCACTAGCATCAGATTCTCCATCCAATCGTCTCCCTTGCTCCTCCAATTGTGCTTGCTGCATGGCAACAGTGGTTTGGAGTTGTTGGATTAGTCTTCGAAGCTCTTCCATTTCATTCTCAGGAACATTTTTTCTTGGTGGCATTTTGTATTTTTTTTGTTTTTTTTTTTAGGAATAAGGATTATAGGAGATTTTAAGAAGGTAAGGTGAAAAAATAATTTTTAAGGGTAAAAAGGTAATTCTGAAAATGAAAAAGGGAAAATAAGAAATTTGGAAGGCTTAGGGGTAAAATGGTAATTTTAGATGGATAGGGGTAAGTCTGTAATTTTGGGAAGGATAGGGCAAAATGGTAATTTTAGATGAATAAGGGTAAATTCATAATTTCAAAATGTTTAGGGGTAAAAAGAGAATTATTGAAACTACACGGGCCAATGTGTAATTTGGAAAGGTTATAGGCTACAATGAAATATATAGAAATATAAGGGGCTAATGTGCAATAAAAAAGAGTATCTGGTCAAACCTGGTCAAAGGGACACGTGGCAGGATGTGGTGGAGGATACTTTTAACAGCAGCTTGAAAGAAAAACTGCTGTAGAAAGTTCAAACTTTTAACAGCGGCTGTTCAGACTTTTAACAGCGGTTATAAAACCAGTGTTAAAAGTATCGTCTTCAACCTCTGGATTTTCCGGCGAAGCCCGATTTTCCGGTGACTTTTCCGGTGAGGCTGTTCTAACCTCAAATGAGTTCTGTTTTACACGAAACTTAGTATCCCAAGGTTTTGGGACCTTCCAGACACTTCTGCGGTGGCGGTTTTGTCAAAAACGGATTGAAAAAGGGCGTTTTATGGTGACCCAATTTTTTCCGGTGAGGGAACAACTACCCACTCACTGTTTCCGCTCTCTCTAACTCAACCTAAGGCGCAGCAAGTTCTGGGAACCTTGCTCTGATTACCAAAATGGCACAGAATGCAAAGGAAAAGAAAGAAATACTCAAATGAGCTCTATGTATTTGATATTGATTGAATGCCTTTGAGAGCTTACAAGACACCTATTTATAGTGCTCTAGGATTACATAAATACTTAAAATAATAACAATGATAAGATGAATTATTACAAATGAGAGGAATGGGCAAAGTGTAGTGGAATGGGCAAAGTGGGGTGGTTGAGATTAGTGGGATGTGAATGGGAGTGGGTGTGAGTTGGTTATGGCTTTTTGTTCCATATCATAACACAATTTTCATCTGATACAAATTTTGTCAGAGCTTTCTGTTTTCATAAGTTATACGTATTAATTAGAATCTCTCTTATTATAAACGCTATACAAAATCAAAATTAACAGATATGTTAAGGGTTCCAAAACCCCCAATTTCTTAAGGGTTCAGTAGAAACACTCTAAGAAAAATGTTGTTATTGAGGGCCAATGGAAAAGATCAAGGAGAAAACACATATATGTAAAGATGACTACGACTTGAGCTTCATCTACAAGAAAGCACCAAATATATCACAATCAAATTTCAACAAACTTAATATCCAACCTGTAAAATTTAAAATACTATGAAATAAATAACATATTTCACTTAAATGATATGCCTAGTTAAATTCGTGTACTGTTGGATCAACTCTCAAATCCCATCTAGCAAAATCAAATTTACAATTGATTTGTAAATCTTCTCTCTCATTCTTGTAAATTTTCATGGTTTCATTGAGTTCACCATCCATTTTAAAACTACTTAAAAATATAGGCTTTCATGAGTGTTTGGTTCGTTAGATTTTACGATTAAATAGAGTTTTGATTATTTTAAACGACATAAAAAATAAATATTAACTTTTAGATTTTTTTATTACAGAAAACATATCCATTTAATAAAACGCCTGTAATTTTATTTTAGATGCGTGTGAGGTTTTTCTCGAGAGAACAAGATAAATACTGTAGAAGACTTAAATAAGTTATTCATCCATGAAAATATCAAGAATTTTATTCTAGTCACTTGAAATTTTTTATTTCCTTTTAGGCCTCATATTTAACAAAAATGACAGCATGATTTTACTTGTGTTCCTATTTAAATGAAAATAATAATAATATCACGTTTTTTTTAATAATTTCAGTGATTGAAATCAAATAAATTTTTTATAAGGATTAAAATTAAAAATTATTATAATTTCAAAAACAATTAATGTATTTAAACTTTCAAAAAAAAGTATGTAAAGAAAAAGTAACATTCAATCTTCAGAAAAGGGACTCAAATTTCCACTCTACAAATTAATATTGAATGAAATGGACTATAGGACTTTCATATTAGTTTGCCTAATTTGTTAACATATAGCAGTTAGGATAAAGGTTTTAGACCCATCAAACCAATACAACCCACCCAATTGGAGATGGACTTGGTGGGTTGATCTATCTATCATACTATGAATAAAAAAGAAAATAGAGATTCAAGGCCCAAGCCCGGTAAGTGTCCACCCCACATGTGTAATGTGTTCATGCAGAGGAACTACCCAAAGTGCATGTTGGCAATTGGATGTTCTACTCTTTCAAAGTGTTGTTTGTTGTATATTAGTAACACTTACACTGTAAGAGCTATTTCTGCCTACATAACACAATTTTCATCTCATACAAATTCTGTCATAGCTTTCTGTTTTCATAAATTATACGTATTAATTAGAATTTCTCTTATTATAAACGGTATAGAAAATCAAAATTAAGAGATCATGTAATAAATTTAAAACGTTATGGAATAATACAAAGTGCTCATATATATAGTAGTAAAGTATAACACATAAAGATTAACAGTTGGCTAAAAAGTAAGAATCAATTTTGTGTCATCAATATATCCCTGGCTATCAAACACACTTTTACCTCATCTTCTGCCTCTTCCATCAACTTTTTTGTAAGGTAAAACCCTAATGTTGTGTGATAAACAAGAAAAGAGCATGTACAACACCACTTTGTTTATTGCTTTCAGGTTTGCATAATTACAAGTTTGATCTTCATATTATTCGTATAGAAAGAGCAGAAATTCCATGTTAAAAAATGGTGGAAATTCAAAACAAACAACTAGTTAATCTTAAACAACAATGATATCTCATTACACATCACAGAAAACTGTCTTCAACTTTATCAAGCTTTACATCTCGTTTTTTTTTGTCAAATGAAAGGATCAAAACACAAAGTACTAACCTTAAGAAAAATGTCCTTCAATAACAAAGACTGATACAAATGGAAAAGATCAAGGAGGAAACACATATACGTAAAGATCACTATGGCTTGAGCTTCATCTACAAGAAAACACCAAATATCAAATTAATTATCACAATCAAATTTCAGCGAACTTAATATCCAAACTGTAAAATTTAAAATACTATGAAACAAATATTAAAATATTTCACTTACATGATATGCCTAGTTAAAACGGTGCACGGTTGGACCAACTCTCAAACCCCATTTACAATCTCAATTTCACAACAGATTTATAGATCTTCTCTCTCATTCTTGAATTGGAAACATCTTCAACAAGATTGATTATCCATAATGGTTTTCCAATAAGAAATACAAGAAATCCCAACAGCATCCCAAATAACACTCCGCATGCATATCCTATGGCTACGACTTTCCAACCAAATCCAAATTCTTCTTCATGGTTTCTAGATGAATCTTTTGGCAGTTTCTCACCTTTGTGGCATGATTTTGACAAAGGTAACCCACATAGGCCTGGATTTCCCAAATAGGAATCAATTTGAAATGTATTGAATTGTTTACCTGTAGGTATCCTCCCTTCTAGGTGGTTTTGTGAAAGGTTCAAGAAAGAAAGAGATCTTAGATTAGTGAGTGCTTCAGGAATCTCACCCACGAGCATGTTCGAGGAAAGGTCTAACGATTCCACATTTTCTAAACTACCAAGGGATTGTGGAATAAAACCAGTGATTTTATTATGGGAAAGGTTCAATCCTTTCAGTGACTTTAGATCTCCAATGACTTCTGGAATCATCCCTTCAAATTTGTTATTTGACAAATCAATAATTGCCAAAGTAGTTAAGATCCTCTCTAGCTCAATAATGTTTCCTTTTATTGTCACCACCACAGAATCATTATACCTTTCTGAATAAGTGGTACCATTACCATTCAGATAATGCAAACCACCATCGACACTAATCATTCCTTTAAAGTTTCTGAGGTATGCTGTTGGCAATGGGCCAGTAAAATTATTGTTGGAGATGTCAAAAATCCTCAACTTAGGAAAAGTGTTGTTGAGTTTCAAACTGTTGATGATGGTGCCATGAAAATTATTGTCGCGTAAAACAAGGACTTGGGGCTCTTCAAGGGACTCTAACCAGCTAGGAAATGTATCTTGTATATGATTTTCTCCAAGGTCAAGAACTCTTAGTTCTCTACATTTGGCCATATGCCGAGGTAATGACCCCTTTAATCGATTGCCATTGAAATTCATAGTCTGCAATGCTTTTATCCCAAAATAGGTTCTAGGTATGGTTCCAGAAAGGTTATTTCTTTGCAGATCTAAAATTGAAAGGTCAGGAAGGACTCCAAGGCATTGTGGAAGCTTTCCAGTCAAGTTGTTGTGGGACAAGTTTAGTACTTCAAGGGAGCTTGCTTTGCAAATTCTTGATGGAATGTCTCCTGTCAATTTGTTATTTGAGACTGAAAAGAATAGGATAGAAAATGAGGGAACCAGCGGAATATCTCCTTCCAACGAGTTGAAGCTTATATCAATGAAAGAAATTCTCTTCCAAGAGAGTGAGAGATATCCAATTGATGTTAGAAGGTTTTGAGAAAGGTCCAAATATTCCAAGGTGTTATTCCCTGTATTATTAAACCATTTTGGAATCCTTCCATGAATTTGGTTGTTAGATAGATCTAAAAATTGAAGGTACTTGAGCCTCTTGAGGAATTTTGGGAATTTATTTATATTGCAAGAAGATAAAGATAATACATAGAGACGGGGGAAGGTGTAGACAGACTCATTGTCAAAACTAAGAAATAACTGATTGTTATGAGAAAGGTCAAGATACTCCAAATTTTGGAGGTCTAAAATTTGTGAAAAGGTACAAGGCCACTCAAGTTGTTTGATGAGAGTCTCAAGGTAGATAGATTTTGTAGATCAAATAATGACTTTGGGATACTACCTTGTAGCTTGTTCTCAGATAGATCACAATATTCCAAAGAGAAAACAGTGAAATTACCCATCAGACCAGTAAACTGGTTGCCATCAAGATATAACCCCAACAGTGATGAGGATGGAAAACACCAAAGGGGAATACTTCCATTCAGCAGATTATTGTCCAGGCGTAGATACCTTAAATTTGACAGTACACTCATGTCTGGAATTGAGCCCTCTAAGCTGTTTCGGGAAAGATCCAAGGAAGTAAGATGTTGAAGGTTTGAAAAGAATGATGGGATCTCACCACTAAAGTTGTTCCCGCTGAGGCTCAAATGATTTAGAAACTTCAAATGGCTAATGGATTTGGGAATTGTGCCCTGAAAAGCGTTGAAAGAGAGATCCAAGTACCTGAAAGAAGTGCTCCAATTAAACATAGGAAGTTCACCTTCGAGCCCTGTATTCCAAGAAAGGTCAAGGTTTTGAAGATTAGGTAAACAAAGTATGGTACCTGGTAACGTGCCATGCAATCCACTATCTTGGAGACTAAGCGAGAGTAAGGAGGATGAAGAATTGAGGAGCAAAGAGAGGGAGGTGGGATGAATGGAAGACATATCTAGGCCATCAAGAATGAGCTCCCTTAAGTCAGTAAGGTTACCAATGACCTTTTCAAAGGTTGATCCTTCAAATCTCATTTCTCCACCATAATAATATTTTATGGCTGTATGGCTATACGTTATTATTTTAGAGTGTGTTAGATCAAGGGAGACTAGTTTTGACAGGTGAGAGATTTTGGAAGAAATTAAACCAGTAAACCCAGAAAGTGATAGGTTGAGATGTGTGAGAGCCACAAGATCACCGAATCCTGAAGGCGTTGGAGACTCCACGAAATCGTTGAGAGCAAGGTTGAGTGAGTGAAGATGAGTGAGTTGAAACAGAGTGTTGTTGGGATGAAAATGACCTTGAAGCCCAGTGCAGCTAAGGTCTAAGGCAACGACGCGGGCAGAGATGGTGTGACAAGTGACCCCATCCCATAAACAGCAATTCGTACCATTCTTCCATGATTCTGTCTTTGGATGAGATGCCTCACAGAGCCTAGGCCGAACCCAAGAAGGAGATGTAATATGAAAAGAGTTTATAAATGCAAGCAAGGCAGAGGCTTCATGGTGTTTGCATGAGGGGACAAGTGAACAAGTGTGTGAAGGAAAATGGAAAAGAATCAGAGTTACCAAAGCAAATAAAAAGGTCCCCATAACGTTGTCCAAAAGAGAAAGTAGGATGGTTATGTTATGGAATAAAAAAAGTAACGTATTTATAACCAAGTAAGGTCTCCTATAATGGCGTATGGAAGTGCAATCACATGATAATGAATGTAATTACAAGTAAGACGGCACTACTAAAAGTCTGTAGATAGCAATATTTTTAATTGTCTTCTAACTTCCTCATGTTAATTCTTTATCCAATATATTTTTTTCAAAAATTTATATGAACAAAATGCAATGAAGTTATTTCTAGTAATGAACACTTTGATATCACTTAAATTTAACATATTATGTATGTAAAAAATCCTCATTTACAGTGTCACCTATCATATTCTTCGATGATAACAAGTATATTATGTTTTATTTTTTTTTGGATGAGGTTTGTTGTTTGTTGTATTCAGTACTCGCCATTCTCTGAAATATGATAACATAGAAAACCCATTCAGCTTATGAAAACGTTTTACCTGATAATTAATTAAAAGTGCATTATTTAATTATTTTATATGTGCCAAAATATTTAATTAATGAGGTACAATGTTGAAATTGACACTTGTGGTAGTGAATGAAACAAGATAGGGGAGACTATCATTATAAACAATAGTCTATAGTCTTTGCTAGGTAGGAAATAGGATTATATATATATATATTTAAAAGTTTATTACACAATTGGGTCATTTTTAACAAAAAAATATATACAAGACCGTTGTGTTTATCGTACGATATAGAATGGTACTAAAGTTGTGTTTATGCATGATGACAAAGTTTTATGACAATTAAAATCGCCACAAACTAATAAGAATTAAAATTTGATATTAAAATATATTATTATCGTAGTTAAAAAAGTATGTTATTATTCAAAATGCATAAATAAATATTTACATTCTTATAAAATCAATATCAATATCAATTAATAAAGTTTAATTAAGATGAATTAACATAAGGTATAATATCATTTGAAGTTATTTTAATATTGTAAAATTCTTAAGATTTATCATCGGTATGTTTGCAAAAACTTACAAGGAAACTAATTATAAAAATAACTTAAGACTCACTTAAGTTTTTTATTAGCTTATTAAAATAATTATTTTTAATTTATTTCAATAAATTTTATAATTAAATTTATAATATAAACTCTCATAAAATAACCAATATTGTGTAAGTTCTTAATCATTTTATAAATTCAAACTCTCTCTATCCTTTAAGTGATATATAATTGTGTTGCATATCTAACTTTATTATACAAATAGTATAATAAAATATAATATTATGCCCCACACTAAACAGACTTGACTTTAAAAGCTAGTCTTCAATCACATAATAAAGTCCCACTTGGAGTTTTATTTTCAACTTTATTTATTTCTCTTTGAATCTTGTATTGTTTCTCACCCAAGAACTACCGAAGTAGGTTTTAAAAAAGTCAAATTGCATCATATCATAATAATAAATGAATGTCTTCTTCTCTCCTAAAGTTATTGGAAATAGAGTCATAAGATATTTGCAATAATGAAAAATGTTTTATCAAATAAGTTTTCATTATCTCGTAAAGTCAGAGTTATGGACATATGTAGAAATTCTACTTTCTACCATGAATCTTTAAAGGATTTATAAGGAAAAGATGAAGTTTTACGAAGAGTATGAAGAAAAAACTTTCATCTTGGATGGTACGTATTACTTTTTAATTTAAGCACTACCAAAAATAGGTGGGTTAGTGACGAAAAAACCCTGTCGTTAAGAGATAAAACTCCGTCTCTACGTGTATTAACGATGAAATTCACTACGAAAAAATCCCATAGTTTCAATCTTGGTGGCTAACATCTCAGCGACGGAGGTAAAGACGGTGGCAAACTTAGTGATGGCCTCACGTCGTCACTAAATGTTGGTCCCCAAATCTCTGATGTCCGTTGCAAAGTTAGTGACAAGCACGAAGTTGTCGCTGTCGTAAATTAAGTATCATCGTCGCTACGTCCATAGCTACTTTTTTCAGAACACAGTCGCTAATGTCGTAGCTGACGCAACCTAGTTAGCGACGGGCTTGACGTGGTCGCTGTCGAAAATTAAGTCTTTGTCATCGCTACGTCTGTAGCTACTTTTTCCAGAACGTTGACGCTAACGTTGTAGCTGACAGCACCTAGTTAGCGACGGAGTACATTCGTAGCTAAATAGGGACTAGATTTAGCGCAGATTCTCTGCATAGCTAATAGGGGACCGTTTTGTCGCTGAGGCGTAAAATATAAGAGTAAAATATATGATAATTTTTTTATAATGCTTTTATTAGTTAATAGGTAATAAACACAAGAGGTAATAAATATAAAAAATATAACATCATCAAACACAATTGAATACAAAATATAATAAACCGTTATATTATTTACAACTCAAACAATAAAAAAAAAGAATACATCATCAAACACAATCGAATATAAAATATTAATATAGTAAACCGTCATATTATTTACAACTCAAAATAAAAAAAAATAAATACAAAAATGTGTAACACTAAAAAAATAATCAAGAAAATAAGAGTCAATTGGGAGGATCAGAGCCTCCTGCTGAGCCATCAGCCTACGAGTGTCCTCTCGATCCCGCTCAGCTCGCTCCTCCACCAGCTGCCTTTGTCTGCGCTCCTCTGCGAGTTTGTTGTTCAAGTTCTGAATGACTTGAACAACATCCGCTGACAACGTAGAAGAAGAGGCAGGGATCTTCTCAGTCCTGGCTATCTGGGTTGCCCAAATACACCAAATGTATGAAGTTCTTTTTTTTATTCTATTTTTAAGCATGTTATTATATATAAAACTCAAGGCATTAATATTTTTTTAAAACCTTTGTTCCTTTGAGTACCTGTTGCTATGCATTCGCAATTCTCATCTATTTCAAGAAAGAGATGTAATAAAAGAGTTGGTTATAGTCTCCTCATGCATGCATGCCAATATTATGTATAGAATACCAGAATCTAGGAATTGTATTGTTAAATAAGGTTTAGTTTAGTTGGTTGGATCATGTTTTGGATTGAAATATTTTAAATTTTTACTATTTATATTTGAATCATGGTAAAGGATTTTAATTAAATTATATTAAAAATATTTTTTACTGATATAGTGAGTAATATGACATCAAATATTGCAGATTTACACACCAAATATTGCACGGCAGGGTAGCTGCAATCACAAGAGGCTACAATTCTTGAGTTTTTAATATACAATTAATTATTACTACGTTGTACTATGACACCCTTATATAGGTAGAAGGATTTTTTTTATGTTTGTTTAATAGTTAAGGCTTTCACCAATGTTAAAAATTATTTTACGGTGAAACAGTATTTTAAGTGTCTCAAGTAACGTAAAGAATGGATATTATTTTGAAAATATTCATTTCTTTACACCCTTTTATCCCTCTCCTTGCCCTTTCTTTTGTGCTAATAATAAGGATCCATACATGTATCTTCCTTTAAAAACCATTATAATTAGAGTTTAGTCCTTACTAAGGTTTTTTATCTCTTCTGATAAATATGTTTAGTGGAGATATACTCAAAATATTTTTACAATCTCAAGTGTAAAGAAAGAGACCAGTAATACTCCTCATTCAATTGAAGTTAGTTGAGGTTGATTGAAGGAAAAAAAAATCAAATTAACAAATATCTCAGTCCGGCTGTAAAATTACACTGAAAATAATAAATAAACCAGAGTATTAGAGCAATTCAAATATCTATGACATAATTTCCCTCATACAAACAGCACGGTAAAAAATGGAACATTAAATAAGTGGTTAATTTTCTGATATAATATTGGGCTCTGAATAGTAAATTCTGTATGATTTATCATTAGCATTAACTAAGGCTAATTATGACTATAGATCATTTTATAAAAATGAAGAGTCGGAATGTAAATGCTTATTATTACTGGTCTAGAATGCTTATTATTTATCTTTTGTTTTTCTTTACCTTATGTAAATGTGACATCTGAAAACTGAAATCATAATGTATGTGTTTATCTTCCATTGAAGAAACCACTTCCAAAGGCAAGAAAATGAAAACTTCAATTCAAAATCTGCAATGTAACAATGACCAAAGTGGCAACAATACTATAAGACTCATTCAACCTCTTCAAGGTAATTAACGTTTCATTAACACTTGCACATTTAACATGATCATTTTATTTTTTATCCCAATCAAATGGAAGTAATTATATGTATGCACACACATTTGCAGATATATGTAATGTCACAGTTCCATCTCCCGTTTCATCTCCTTATGCACCTACTGGTTTAATGAGTAAGAACACCGATGAAATTGAAGTTAATCTTGTGAAAAAGGCAAGGAAGGAAAGAAGAGCAATAATTAAAGCCAAGAAATCTAGCCATGACCATAGAGTTTGAGCTGTGCAAGGAAATGAGAGTCAAAATACCTCACACCTTGGTAAGGATAAGTTGGATTGTATTATTTAAAATTTCTTTTGATTATGAGTAAATTTCTTATCTCATATGCTACAAAAATTGGATCCACATCGAAGATAATATTGGCATTGATTTTATTTGTTCAAATCATGTAGTATAAAAATCTAAAATTACAGAGCAACACAGCAAGTAAAATGCCCTGCTTTTAATTCTAGCATGTCTGTCATTAGCTCATTGGTTTCCCTTAGTTTCTAACATGCCTTTGATTAGCTCTATGAAAAGCTGATATAGTTAAGAACATACACTACTTGAAGCTTGCATTCTCATACTCAGATATGGGAAATGTAAATGTAGGAATGACACGAAGAGTATTTTCCTTAATCCATACCAAATCCTTTTATTCAAAAAAAAATAAAAAATAAAACATTGAACTTTTAGGTATTTTAACTGCATTGTTATATTCATTAATTCTTATTTTTAAAATTTTATCAAGTTTTAGCTCACATTTAAACAATAATCAAACTGAAAGAGACTTGACATGTTCCCCATCTAACACAGGAAGACACTCAATCTAGGTAACTATAATTACATTGACTATTCTCAATGTAGATTTGATATTACCGTAAAAGTATCAAAATGCTCCTCAATTTTGATTGGACTTTTTCTTTTTTGCCAAAAGTTGGAAAATATAGTGCTTCCACAAGTACTAACCCATAGTCAAAAGTGATACATGCCTCAAACTACATGAGGTTGAATAGAGTGATGTCGGAACATTCTAATATTAAGTCTGTTGTATGCAATGACACTGACATGAATTATAGAAATATTGACACACATACACAAGATAATATCAATTACACATACAATGATTTACATGACAAGGGAGAATTAGAAGGTAATTCTTCACTTCTCAATTAAACCAAATTAACTTACATAGTTATCATATGCTTATGTTTAAAATTTCATTTCCTCCAACTTACAGTTGCTTCTTTTGTAATGCGATTGTTTGGTATGAGGAGAGGTCTGATAAATGTAGGCATAGTCCAGAACCTGAATTTTCCATATGTTGTATGAGGGGCAAGGTACAACTTCCATTATTGAGGAAACTTCCATTAGATAACGCAAATGTTGTTCCTTAAAATTCCCAACTCCTAATAAGGTATCAAGCTCATGTCAACATGGGGTATTGCAACAAGTCAAATTCTAACATTGAAATCCCATTGACAAGAATAGATCTCTAAATAAGTTAACTTTCTATATTATAATGCTTCATCTAAATAGTCGCTAGAAACTGAAACAAAACACAAGACTAGGAGCATTCATTTATTTCTTACCAAAGCAAATAAAGTAAAAAGTTTCAAACAATGAAGTAACAACTCAAGTTCTATGCCATGGAATTATAATAGCAACTCATCTTGCTTGAAGCAGTGAAGTAATAGCTTAAGTTATATGCCATAATAATTCCAATAAAAATGGTGAAGCAACATGTATACATGTTCATGTTGTTGCCCCCTACCCTCTCAACAGCTGCAAGAAGAAATTGAGCAAGTTCCACATCATTGTTAAGATTTTAGTTGAGTCAACCATAATTTTTTAAATGATTGCCATTTTTGGAATAAAATAGAATGATAGGAAAGTGAGCTTACCTTTTGCTATTGAACCATATATAACACTATACATAGTAAACACAAGGATTAGATGAATTGTGAGCTGCAACTACAAATTTATGGAAGTTTCCGAAATACTACAGTTAAAAACATTAAGATACTTGATAATATGACATTATTGACATGCAATTCATTTTAAGAGTGGGCGACGAGTAATGGGAATCAAGCAGAGATCATTTCTCTTCTTAGAGTAATCCCATAAGCTTCAGTCATGTCAAGTTCCTGATCACTAGCAAGCTTCCAATCAAAATGGTAAAGTAACTTAGCAAGTGGCAACTCTATGCTGGTTAATGCAAAGTTGATCCCTAGGCACATTCTCCTCCCAGCACCAAATGGAATGAATTCAAAGTCTGTGCCTCTGAAATCAATGGAGCTATCAACAAACCTCTCTGGTTTAAAACTCTCTGCTTCAGCCCAATACTTAGGATCCCTTCCAATTGCCCAAGCATTGATAATGACCCTGGTCTTAGCTGGAATCTCATACCCATTTATTTGGCACCTCTCTCTACTTTCTCTAGGAACTAACAATGGCACAGAGGGGCGTAGCCTTAAGGTTTCTTTGATGACAGGTTTTAAGTATGTCAAGTGGTGCAACTCTGTCTCATCCACATGTCCCTCCTTGTTATCAAACACCCTTCTTACCTCAGCTTGTGCTTCTTCCATCACTCTTGGATTCCTTAACATTTCTGACATACCCCATTCCACAATAGCCGATGATGTTTCGCCACCTCCAATGAACATGTCCTGCAAATATTAGTGTCATCTAAAGTTGTATATATGTATGCCTTTTTGTTCCATATTCTCTTGAAACAGAACAGCTTGCTCTGGATTTAGGCTATGTAGGAAAAATAAATTGTTACATGTTTCAACTATTTTATACGTATGTTATTATTAATAACACAATTTAAAGCAATGACACTCAATCTATAAAGCAAATATATGAATAGAATTTAATTACAATTTCATATGGTCTCCCTCAGAAGGTTTGCCACTGATAGGACAGTTAGTTGGGCAAATTAGTTCTGTTCTGCCATTGGAATTGTGTTAAGTTATGATAACTTGTTGATATAAACCACTGGACAACCTCTCAATAGAGCTGCACCTTTGGCAATAGTCCCAGCAGTATCAATTTGCACCTGCTTCTGTAATTAAATTTGCTACAAGCTTGGCAGCAATGATTAGCAAATTTCTTCTCCAACTTTGCCAACCTCGACACATGAGCAATGAGCATTCATGAGCAATTATCGAAAGCGCAAGAAGAAACACAGGAGGATGGTATAAGGATGATATGTTGACTTGGTAGTTGTTTAACAAAAAAAATAATCCGTTAGTTCAACAAAGTTTTAACTACTTCAATTGTGTGAATGATCAATATTAACAATTAGATTTTTTTCATTTCACAATTTTGTTTCCCCAGTTGATTATGAAACAGACTCGCTTCACGTCACTTTCAATTGATGGAATTTATTGAGAGGATTTGTCCATAGGATTTTTTTAATCTACCATACCTATTCTTGTTGGAAAAATAGTCTATTTCAAAAGATATCAAGTCCCACATTGCTTGGACTTGAGATTTGTTTAAGGTTTATATACCAAAAAGTGTGTAAATTTTATAAAATGGAATAGAAAGTGTTGGGATCTTGCATGCATAAAGATATCGTCACCCTCCCCCCTGTGTGCATGATTATCAAGCCACCAAATGTTTTGCTAAAATTTTATTTAATTTTTAAACCTTCCCGGAAAAACCTGTTTTTTGAAATTTAAATTTTGAAATGGAAAGGTACGTTGTTTCCCGCCCTGTGCGGATGTGTTCCCGCCAACTGCAATCTGAAAAGGCACCTTTCCATGGCAGACTCGCTCTTTGGTGGATGTCTACATATCTCTTCATTTCCTATTTAAAGCCCCTATCTTCTTAGTTTCAAATATAACAAAAAATCCTTTCTCTCTCAATCTGTCTTTGCCTAATTACTATAATTATTTCTTGTTAGTTCTGGTCCAACCCGAGGCTTAATTTGTGTGTGTAATGTTGTTCACGCAAAGGAACTACCAAAGTGTGTTCACGCAAGTGCATGTTGGCAATTGGATGTTGTCTGTGCGTGTTCTACTCTTTCAAGGTGTTGTTGAATATTATTGATGAATATTAATAACACTTACACAAAATACTATATAAATCTAAAAGAGCTATTTCTGCCTACATAACAAAATTTTCATCTGATACAAATTTTGTGATAGCTTTTGTTTTCATAAGTTATACGTATTAATTAGAATTTCTCTTATTATAAACGGTATAGAAAATCAAAATTAAGAGATCATGTAATAATTTAAAAATGTTGGGGAATAATACAAAGTGCTCATATATATAGTAGTAAGTATAACACAAGATTAAAATTGATTCAGTTGGCTAAAATGTAAACTCATATCCCAAGAATCAATTTTGTCTCATCAACATATCTCTGGCTATCAAACACACTTCTACCTCATCTTGTGCCTCTTCCAGCAACTTTTTTGTAAGGTAAAAACAAATCATATTCTTTTTTATTAAGTTTTCTTATTGGTTTCCTGACAGGAGATGTGGGTTCTGTGATAAACAAGAGAAGAGCACTTTTGTTTACTGCTTGCAGGTTTGCATAGTTACAAGTTTGATCTTCATATTATTCGCAGAGAAAGAGCAGAAATTCTATGTAAAAAAATGGTGGAAATTCAACACAAACAACTAGTTAATCTTAAACAACAATGATATCTCATTACAAATCACAGAAAACTGTCTTCAACTTTATCAAGCTTTACATCACCTTTTTTTTTGTCAAATGAAAGGATCAATACACTAATTACTAACCTTAAGAAAAATGGCCTTCAAAAACAAAGACTGATACCAAATATATGTAAAGATGACTACGGCTTGAGCTTCATCTACAAGAAAGCACCAAATATCAAACTAGTTATTACAATCAAATTTTAGCAAACTTAATATCCAACCTGTAAAATTTAAAACACTATGAAACAAATATTAAAATATTCCACTTACATGATATGCCTAGTTAAATTCGTACACCGTTGAACCAACTCTTAAACCCCATTTACAATCTCAAATTTACAACAATTTTGTAGATCTTCTCTCTCATTCTTGAATTGGAAACATCTTCAACCAGATTGATTATCCATTGCGGTTTTCCAATAATAAATACAAGAAATCCCAACAGCATCCCATATAACACTCCGCATGCATATCCTATGGCTACGACTCTCCAACCAAATCCAAATTCTTCTTCATGGTTTCTAGATGAATCTCTTGGCAGTTCCTCGCCTTCGTAGCATGATTTTGACAAAGGTAACCCACATAGGCCTGGATTTCCCAAATAGGAATCAATTTGAAATGTATCGAATTGTTTACCTGTAGGTATCCTCCCTTCTAGGTGGTTTTGTGAAAGGTTCAAGAAAGAAAGAAATCCTAGATTAGTCAGTGCCTCCGGAATCTCACCCACGAGCATGTTTGAGGAAAGATCTAACCATTCCACGTTTTCTAAACAATCAAAGGATTGTGGAATAAAACCAGTGATTTTATTATAGGAAAGGTTCAATCCTATCAGTGACTTTAACTCTCCAATGACTTCTGGAATCTTCCCTTCAAATTTGTTATTGGATAAATCAATAGTTGCCAAAGTAGTTAAGATCCTCTCTAGCTCATAAATATTTCCTTTCATTGTCACCACCACAGAATCATTATACTTTCGTGCATAATAATTCGAACCACCATTACCTTCCAGATAATGCAAACTACCATCGACACTCATCATCATTCCCTTAAAGTTTCTGAGATATGCTATTGGCAATGGGCCAGTAAAATTATTGTTGGAGATGTCAAAAATCCTCAACTCAGGAAAAGTGTTGTTGAGTTTCAAACTGTTGATGGTGCCATGAAAATTATTATCACGTAAAACAAGGACTTGGAGCTCTTCAAGGGACTCTAACCAGCTAGGAAATGTATCTTGTATATGATTTTCTCCAAGGTCAAGAACTCTTAGTTTTCTACATTTGGCCATATGCCGAGGTAATGGCCCCCTCAATTGATTGCCATTGAAATTCATAGTCTCCAATGCTTTTATCCCAAAATAGGTTCTAGGTATGGTTCCAGAAAGGTTATTTCTTTGCAGATCTAAAATTGAAAGGTAAGGAAGGACTCTAAGGCATTGTGGAAGCTTTCCAGTCAAGTTGTTGTGGGACAAGTTGAGTACTCCAAGGAAGCTTGCCTTGCAAATTCTTGAAGGAATGTCTCCTGTCAATTTGTTATTTGAGACTGAAAAGAATTCAATGAAAAATGGGAGAACCAGCGGAATATCTCCTTCCAATAAGTTGAAGCTTATATCAATAAAGGAAATTTCCTTCCAAGAGAGTGAGAGATATCCAACTGATGTCAGAAGGTTATGAGAAAGGTCCAAATATTCCAAAGTGTCACTCCCTGTATTATTAAACCATTTTGGAATCCTTCCATGAATTTGGTTGTTAGATAGATCTAAAGATTGAAGGTGCTTGAGCCTCTTGAGGAATTTTGGGAATTTATTGATATTGCAAGAAGATAAAAATAATTCAAAGAGAGAGGAGAAGGTGTAGTCAGACCCATTGTGAAAATTAAGAAATAAATGATTATTACGAGAAAGGTCAAGATAGTACAAATATTGGAGCTCGGAAAATTTGTGAAAAGGTACAAGGCCACTCAAGTTGTTTGATGAGAGGCTCAAGGTTGATAGATTTGTAGATCAAATAATGACTTTGGGATACTACCTTGTAGCTTGTTATCAGATAGATCATAATGTTCCAAAGAGAAAACAGTGAAATTACCCATCGGACCGGTAAACTGGTTGCTAACAAGAGATAACTCCAACAGTGATGAGGATGAAAAACACCAAAGAGGAATACTTCCATTCAGTAGATTATTCCCTAGGCGTAGATGCATTAAATTTGAAAGTCCACTCATGTCTGGAATTGAGCCCTTTAGGCTGTTTTGGGAAAGATCTAAGAAAGTAAGATGTTGAAGGTTTGAAAAGAATGATGGGATCTCACCACTAAAGTTGTTCCAGCAGAGGCTCAAATAATTTAGTTGTGTGATGTTCCTCAAACATAACGGAACGGGTCCTTCGAAATGGTTATATGAAAGATCCATATAAATGAGATTTTGAAGATTTGAAAGTGATAATGGAACCTCACCACCGAATGCATTCGATCCAAGGTTCAAGTGATTTAGTTGTGTAAGATTAGACAAAAATTGAAGAACAGGCCCCTCAAAGAAAGTGGCGAAAAAACTCAAATAGTTTAGAGACTTCAAATGGCTAATGGATTTGGGAACTGTGCCCTGGAAAGCAGTGCGAGAGAGATCCAAGTACCTGAGAGAAGTGCTCCAATTAAACTTAGGAAGTTCACCTTCGAGCCCTGTATTCGAAGAAAGGTCAAGGTGTTGAAGATTGGGTAAAGAAAGTATGGCGCCTGGTAACGTGCCTTGCAATTCACTTTCTTGGAGACCAAGCGAGAGCAAGGAGGATGAAAAATTGAGCAGCAAAGACAGGGAGGTGGGATGAATGGAAGACATATTTATGCCAGAAAGAAAGAGCTCCCTTAAGTCAGTAAGGTTACCAATGAGCTTCTCAAAGGTTGATCCTTCAAATGTTATTTGTCCACCAGTATATGTTATCGTTGTTGGGCCATATGGTATTGTTTTAGTTTGTGCTAGATCAAGGGAGACTAGTTTTGACAGGTGAGAGATTTTGGAAGGAATTAAACCACTAAACCCAGAAAGAGATAGGTTGAGATGTGTGAGAGCCATAAGATCACCGAATCCTGAAGGCATTGGAGACTCCATAAAATCGTTGCCAGCAAGGTTGAGTGACTGAAGATGAGTGAGTTGGAACAAAGTATTGTTGGGATGAAAACGACCATGAAGCCCAGTGCAGCTAAGGTCTAAGGCAACGATGTGGGCAGAGATGGTGTGACAAGTGACCCCATCCCATAAACAGCAATTGGTACCATTCTCCCATGATTCTGTCTTTGGATGAGTCGCCTCGCAGTCCCAAGAAAGAGATGTATTAAAAGAGTTTTTAAATGCAAGCAAGGTAGAGGCTTCATGGTGTTTGCATAAGGGGACAAGTGAACAAGTGTGTGAAGCAAAATGGAAAAGAATCAGAGTTAGGAAAGGAAATAAAAACCTCCCCATGAGGAGTTCCAAAATAGTTTGTGGAGTTCTAATTCTAGCACAGAATGTAGGGTGGTTATGGAATAAAAAAAAGGAATTTGAATAACATATTTATAACCAACTAAGTTCTCATATCATGGCGTATGGGATGGGGCGTCACTTGTAAGTTACAGTTAAGAAGCAATAGGAAGCATGACTTGCAAGACGGGACTGCTAAAAGTCTGTAAATAGACCTTTTAAATTTTCTTCTTATTGCATGCAATGCACGAGTCAATGTGTCGCCAATATGTGAAGGAGAGAATATTACATGCTATAGGAACACCGACACTTAATTGATAAAACTGTGAGAGTGAGAGTAAAAAAGTGATTAATATACAGCTTGCTTGCAGCTGTACTCAGTAGGTAGTTGGTTTAGACTCAGTCAAAATAATAAATGTGAGGGCCACTACTCAATTCGACTAAAGGATGCAACTATCCGTAATGCTCCTCATTCAATTGAAGTTAGTTGAGGTTGATTGAAGGGAAAAAAAAAAACAAATAAAAATTGAAATTAACAAATATCTCAGTCTGTAAAAGTACACTAAAAATAATAAATAAACCAGAGCATTAGAGCAATTCAAATATCTATGACATAATTTCCCCCATATAAACAGCATGGTAAAAAATGAAACATTAAATAAGTGGTTAATTTTCTGATATGATATTGGGCTCCGAATAGTAAATTCTATATGATTTATCATTAGCATTGACTTAAGAGTATGTGAAAGAAATATATACAAGTTGATAGAACATGACAGAATATTGTGAGTCTCATGATTGAGACTAAAATGAGGTGAGTCCACTTGAAGAAAATTATTATAAAAAAATGTCATGACAGTATATAGTGTGAGCAAAAGAAATTACCATATTTACCATATAAATGAGAATCTAATCTAATGATCCATTACAAAAGTACTCATAAACCAGTAGCCGTCTCTTGCCATATTTGCCATATTTTCACGTGCCAATTTCGGTGTTGGGCACAACTCAGGATTTCTACCTCTCAGCAAAATTCAATATCACCCTATGAACTAGCCAATTCATTTTAATAGCAGAAGATCATTAATTAATAGGTACCTAGGTATTATAAAAATTGTGATTCATATTCATTGTAATTTGTACTAGGGCTAATTATGACTATAGATCATTTTATAAGAATGAAGAGTCGGAATGTAGTACTACTGGTCTAAAATGCTTATTATGTATCTTTTGTTTTTCTTATGTAAATGTGACACCTGAAAACTGAAATCATAATGTATGTGTTTATCTTCGATTGAAGAAACCGCTTCCAAAGGCAAGAAAATGAAAACTTCAATTCAAAATCTGCAATGTAACAATGACCAAAGTGGCAACAATACTATAAGACTCATTCAACCTCTTCAAGGTAATTAACGTTTCATTAACACTTGCACATTTAACATGATCATTTTATTTTTTATCCCAATCAAATGGAAGTAATTTATGTATACACACACATTTGCAGATATATCTAATGTCACACTTCCATCTCCCGTTTCATGTCCTTATGCACCTAATGGTTTGATGAGTAAGAACACCGATGAAATTGAAGTTAATCTTGTGAAAAAGGCAAGGAAGGAAAGAAGAGCAATAATTAAAGCCAAGAGATCTAGCCATGACCATAGAGTTCGAGCTGTGCAAGGAAATGAGAGTCAAAATACCTCACACTTTGGTAAGGATAGGTTGGATTGTATTATTTAAAATTTCTTTTGATTATGAGTAAAATTATTATGAGTAAAATTTCTTATCTCATATGCTACAAAAATTGGATCCACATCGAAGATAATATTGGCATTGATTTTATTTGTTCAAATCATGCAGTATAAAAATCTAAAATTACAGAGCAACATAGCAAGTAAAAATTGAATACCCTGCTTTTAATTCTAGCATGTCTATCATTAGCTCATTGGTTTCCCTTGGTTTCTAAGATGTCTTTGATTAGCTCTATGAAAAGCTGATATAGTTAAGACCATACACTACTTGAACCTTGCACTCTCATACTCAGATATGGGAAATGTAGATGTATGAATGACACACAGAGTATTTTCCTGAATCCATACCAAGTCCTTTTATTCAAAAAAATAAAAAAATAAAACATTGAACTTTTAGATATTTTAACTGCATTATTATCATTTGTTAACAAAGATTTTATTCATTAATTCTTATTTTTTTAATTTTATCAACTTTTAGCTCACAATTAAACAATAATCAAACCGAAAGAGACTTGATATGTTCTCCATCTAACACAGGAAGACACTCAATCTAGGTAACTAAAATTACTTTGACTATTCTTAATGTAGTTTTGATATTACAGCAAAAGTATCAAAATGCTCCTCAATTTTGATTGGAATTTTTCTTTTTTTCCAAAAGATGGAAAATATAGTGCTTCCACAAGTACTAACCCATACTCAAGAGTGATAAATGCCTAACTACATGAGGATGGATAGAGTGATGTCGGAACATTCTAATATTAAGTCTGTTGTATGCAATGATACTGACATGAATTATAGAAATATTGACACACATACACAAGATAATATCAATTACACATACAATGATTTACATGACAAGGGAGAATTAGAAGGTAATTCTTCACTTCTCAATGTTTAAAATTTCATTTCCTCCAACTTACAGTTGCTTCTTTTGTAATGCGATTGTTTGGTATGAGGAGAGGTCTGATAAATGTAAGCATAGTCCATAACCTGAATTTTCCATATTTTGTATGAGGGGCAAGGTACAACTTCCATTATTAAGGAAACTTCCATTAGATAACGTAAATGTTGTTCCTTAAAATCCCTAACTCCTAATAAGGTATCAAGCTCATGTCAACATGGGGTATTGCAACAAGTGAAATTCTAACATTGAAATCCCATTGACAAGAATAGATCTCTAAATAAGTTAACTTCCTATATTATAATGCTTCATGTAAATAGTCGCTAGAAACTGAAACAAAACACAAGACTAGGAACATTCATTTAATTCTTACCAAAGCAAATAAAGTAAAAAGTTTCAAACAATGAAGTAACAACTCAAGTTCTATGCCATAGAATTATAATAGCAACTCATCTGGCTTGAAGCAGTGAAGTAATACCTTAAGTTCTATGCCATAATAATTCCACTAAAAATGGTGAAGCAACATGTATACATGTTCATGTTGTTGCCCCCTACCCTCTCAAAAGCTGCAAGAAGAAACTGAGCAAGTTCCACATCATTGTTAAGATTTTAGTTGAGTTAACCATAATTTTTATAAATGATTGCCATTTTTGGAACAAAATAGAATGATAGGAAAGTGAGCTTACCTTTTGCTATTGAACCATATATAAGAGTATACATAGTAAACACAAGGATTAGATGAATTGTGAGCTGCGACTACAAATTTATGGCAGTTTCCGAAATACTAGACAGTTAAAAACATTAAGATACTTGATAATATGACATCGTTGACATGCAATTCATTTTAAGAGTGGGCGACGAGTAATGGGAATCAAGCAGAGATCATTCTCTCTTCTTAGAGTAATCCCATAAGCTTCAGTCATGTCAAGTTCCTGATCACTAGGAAGCTTCCAATCAAAATGGTAAAGTAACTTAGCAAGTGGCAACTCTATGCTGGTTAATGCAAAGTTGATCCCTGGGCACATTCTCCTCCCAGCACCAAATGGAATGAATTCAAAGTCTGTGCCTCTGAAATCAATGGAGCTATCAACAAACCTCTCTGGTTTAAAACTCTCTGCTTCAGCCCAATACTTAGGATCCCTTCCAATTGCCCAAGCATTGATAATGACCCTGGTCTTAGCTGGTATCTCATACCCATTTATTTGGCACCTCTCTCTACTTTCTCTAGGAACTAACAATGGCACAGATGGGTATAGCCTTAAGGTTTCTTTGATGACAGATTTTAAGTATGTCAAGTGGTGCAACTCTGTCTCATCCACATGTCCCTTGTTGTTATCAAACACCCTTCTTACCTCAGCTTGTGCTTCTCCCATCACTCTTGGATTCCTCAACATTTCTGACATACCCCATTCCACAGTAGCCGATGAGGTTTCTCCACCTCCAATGAACATGTCCTGCAAATATTAGTGTCATCTAACGTTGTATATATGTATGACTTTTTGCTCCATATTCTCTTGAAACAGAACAGCTTGCTCTGAATTTAGGCTGTATATGCAAAATAAGTTATTACATGTTTCAACTATTTTATATGTATGTTATTACTAATAACACAATTTAAAGTAATGACACTCAATTTATAAAGCATGTATATGAATAGAATTTAATTCCAATTTCATAAGTACTTTTGTTATTAAATTACAATTGAAATTTTATCTCAAATAATGTTGTTATTAGAAATTGGTGTATGGTCCAGCAACAGAACTCTAATTCTAATTTAGATTAAACTATTCTGTGATATCAATCATTTCTTAATCATATCACATCAACCATTTAATATAACTGTCAACTTAAAAGATTAAATATACAAGTTAAATGACAAATAACGTCTTACTATATGACTACTTAATTAAATCTATAACTATCTAACATTAATAAATATCAACCATCATTCTTTACCAATGAATACACTGAATAACAATGAAAATGAGAATCAACCGTTGTTATTGAAATGCAAAACTAAACAAGAAAATTTGAAGGACTATTAGGAAGAAATATATAAAAGATGGAAGGCAAAAGTGCAAGATAGTTTATAAGTGTGAAAGATAAATAACACATTGTGTATTTAACACTTATGTTTGCTTTAATTTGAGGGTTTAGATAAACACCGATGTTTGACCAACGAAAAAAAAAGATTTATTGGTTAAACGGAGTCTTGATGTATCAAACAACGTAAAAAATTAATATAAACTATTATTTCTATTTTCATAACTTTGTTACCCGACTATTATATTATATTAATATAACTTCTGACCTCTGTGTGTGGGGGTGTGGGATGAGACCTAAACCTTTTATGTATTTTTCAATAATTAATATTATAACACACAAATAAGTACCTGGATGACTGCTTTGATATTGTCATCAGTCAAAGAGTACTCAGAGTCCTGTTGAAACCTGAGAAGAACATCAACTAGATCTTCCTCTCCTTCATAGTCACTGTTTCTTCTCTTTCTGTGCTCATCTATGATGTCTTGCAATACCCTATCAACCTCTCTGTGCAGTTTTTCAATCTTTCCCTTGGCCATCATCCGAAGCACTCTGCTAGAAGGATACAAATCAGCAACAGAAAACCCTCCCATAAGCTTCAACTGTTCCTCAATCTTCTCTATGAACACTTGTTGGTATCTGCTTCTCTTACCAAAAGCCGCTCTTGCTACAATCCCATATGTCATTGGGAAAAGGTTCTGTGTGAGATTGAAAATGGACCCTTCACATGTACCTATTTTCTTTACAAGTTCTGACACTTCCTCTTCTCTTATGGACCAAAAAGATTGCACACGCTTTGAGGTTAAAAGCTCAACGGTGCATATCTTTCTTAGTTGCCTCCAATAATCTCCATGTGGAGAGAAGACAATGTTAGAAGCATTGTAAGAAATTATATTGGAGGATAGAATGTTGGGCCTATTAGCAAAGTTGAGATCATGTGTTTTCATAATCTCTTTGGCTAATTCTGGTGAAGTGACTATGATGTTTGATACTACTCCTAGCTTTAGATGCATAAAGGGTCCATATTTGTTGGCAAGATTTTTTAAGCAATGATGAGGGAGTGAGCCAATAAATTGGTGTGTGTTACCTATGAGAGGTAGTGTCTTTGGTCCTGGGGGTAACTTGGTAGTCTTAGTAGAGCTAAATTTTATGGCTAATTTGGTTAATATGAAGAGAAAGAGAAAGGTGAGGAAGTAAATAGAGAAAGAGTTGGGAAGTTCCATGATATATGGTGGATCAAGGATATTGAACTCAAGAGAAATGCATAAATGATGATGTGTGTGTATATATATATATATATAGGATCCCCTTTGAGAGGGATGTTTTCGAGATGCTTCTATTAACCAATAAAATTGATGACTTCAAAAAAGCTATCTAAGGTCTCAGGATATGTGGTGCATGGCATTGGCAATATTCAACCAAGCAGATCTTTGCTAGAGCGCGCCACGTAATTTTTATGATATCAGTTTTTTGTGGTTTATTTTTCTGTATTCTTCTATTTTTTTTTCACATAAATTAAGATGTATTACTTTAATATATTATTTATCTTATTATTTCTGATTGGATAGAAATATCCTAGGCTACTTATTAGAGACTTAGACTTGGCATATATCAGATTCAAATTAGACTAATTTCTTGGCATATATCAGATTCAAATTAGACTAATTTCTTAAATAAAGTGTCTTTGGTCCTAGGGTAACTATAGTGGTAGTAGAACTAAATCTTTTGACTAATTTGGTTAATATGAAGATAAAGAGAAAGGTGAGAAAGAAAATAGAGAAAGGGTAGTGCAGCTCCATGGTGGTGGTTCAAGGATGAACTCAACAGAAATGCATAGATGAAGACATGTACACACAAATATATGTATGTTTGTATGTATGTATTTGAGATTCTAATGAATGAAAAAAAATCTCTGGTCTTTGATATGGAATATGAAGCATGTAGTCTACATTTTTTAAAAAAATTATATTAAAATTGATATCCTTAACCGTAAAATGTGTAAGTACAACGAGATTGAGACAAACAAAAAAAAATTCAGTTTACTATCTACTAAAGCCCGACCTGTTTAACTTGACGGACCATCCGATTGACCCTACTTAAAAATTAAAATAATATAAATATTAATAATAAAATATTTTATATTTTATTTTATTTAAATTTAAATTTTCATTTTCTTAAACTAAAAAATAATTACATATCTCATTACTTATACTTCTCTTTTAATGAGATTTAATGGGCTGACTCATCCCCTTTTACCATTTTTATCTCCCATAGAGTCGATGGAGTTTCTGAATGTGAAATTCATGTGATGAGTAAACGTTTGTCCATTAAGATTACATTCTGTCGGTATTCAATGGGTTTGATAGCTATTTGACTACTCCTCAAAAATCCACGCACCTTTTATTTTTCTTTTTCTTTTTCCTTACGGAAACGCCACTAGTGTGTGTAGCCAATTTGAAAACTCAACCTCAACCTTGCATTGCATTTCTAGATTTCTGATTTTAATATTTGAAAATTGATATTGATGCTCTGCTCATGTGGTGAGATGACCTCGATGTCATAAAATATCTGTTTCTTTTTTCCAACCATACTATTTCTGTGTTTGAAAGGAAGATAACTATTTAAGGATTTAAACATTTTTTTATTTTATAAAATCAAATTCATATAATTTTAGTTTCTTGTTATTAGTGTGCCACATATCATATGGAAAATCAGGGTTAGTGTGTGATCGGAGCTTAAGAGGAAGGAAACACAAGTTTTTGTATAGCAAAGAATCAATTGAGCAAACAGCTTTTAACAAATTTCTAAAAGGAAAACATCACCAATCAAAGAAACTATGAGAATGCACCTTGTTTCTCTGATGCTTCCAAGACAATGTAAAGGAGTTTGTCAGATTAATGCCTGGATTTTGTCAAGAAAAATTCCAAAATTGTCCAATTAATTGCAAAACTTCCAGTTTTAAAATACATACCTTTTGGTGCTGGAAGGAGAATATGTCCTGGCATGTTTTTTTGGTGTATCTAACATTGACTAACTAAATTCCACTTCCTCCAACACCGTTTGGATACTTACAGCGTGTTTGGTGAGTGATGATAACGGAGAAAAGTTCTGTTAAATAGAAGGAATTTTTCGATCCTACGGGTCAATGGAGTTTTGATTGTCTCAAACAACGTAAAGAATTAATATTAACCTTCAAAATTTTTCACTTCAATTCAAATTTGTTTCCCCAACTACAAACCAAACACTCAACTGACTAACCCTAAAAATAGATCCTACGGGTTTAACCAACCCAAAAATAGATCCGGTCAAACGGAGTTTTGACTGTCAAACGACGTGAAAGATCAATATCAACTTTTAAATTTTTTATTTTCCCAACTCCATTCCCCCAACTAAAAACCAAACAGTGTGTTGTAATGGAGAAAATCTATGAATAGAACATTTGGCATCACAATAAAAGAAGCAAAACATATTTAATTTTAGTTCCATTATTTAAAATGATGTACCATTTTATAGTAAGACAATAATCCGTCACTCTCTCAACAAAATGTGATGGTTGTAATATACCATTCTAAGCAAAACATTAGTAAATGTATGATGGTTGTAATGTACTCGTGTCAACAAAATGAGATCTTGAATAACCACGTGGATTGATGTGATAGTTGAATATCTCACCTTAAACAAATGGTCAAGAATTTAATCTTACTCTTGTAAATAAAAAAATCTTCCATCATCAGTCACTAATCGTTTAATATGCTTACGAGGAATCAGTCCCATGGCTAGTGACATCGAAATATCCCTATAAAAAAAATCTGGATTTCAACAAAATGCATAAGGCCAAATTCATCTATGGTTCCTGAATTTTTGGTGAGACATTTCCCGTTTTCCATGTTCTTATTTCTTAAATTTACAATGCTTCCCCTTTTTTTTTCACATTCAGTTACAATCATTCATTCAGTGCTTCTCAAGTTCATGTCTGCAACTTCAAATTTATATCAACTCCTTGTTTCAATTTAAGACCATCTTAGCACTTAATCTATCAATTTCCAAATTCCAATAGCTAGCCTTTTAATCATTGAGAAGAGTCTCAGGTAGTAAAACACACATAAATGGGTTCTTCTAGATTATTAAAATGTTATATCACTAACACCTAGAGGGTTAAGGTCAATTATTTTCTCTCTAGTCAAACCCTCACCTGAGAACAAAAATACGCATATAATATATGTATAAACCCAACATTGCATGCATCAAAATTGAACAACTAAACAAAAGTACACTTAAATACAAATGTACTCAGTACTATATCTACAATAGACAATTCCAAAATGCATGCATGCATTTTTACAATTAAGAACTAACCTAAACTGTCACTTAAGATTGGCTAGAGAACCACCTACACTTGATTCTGCGAGTGAATGATAATTTAGACAAAATTCTGAGTTAATTGCTTTCAATACAACCTAACAAGAAAGCATGGCTAACAGGGTATTTAATACAGCTCATTGTCTCATTTAGCTCAGCAGAATTGAATCCAGTACTGTCTGCATATGTTTTTACTTTCTCTTCTTACTTGTAAAAGCATGGCGACTTAAAAGATTATCTACATCTGGGATACTATTAGAGGAGGAAGTATCATATTCAGCAAGAATTTTTCTTTTCTTTTCTTCTCTGGTAAGAATGCTTTTGGGCTGGGCTGCATCTAAAGAACTTTGGTGATCAATTTTTCCATTGAATTTAGAAATAGAATTCTCTTGAAAAAATCGTTGCAATGTATACCCATCTTCACTATCGTCATCATCGTCTAGGTTAATAATCTCAACTTTTTCCAATCTTCCCCCATCTGGCACAAAAGAGATACGTTAAAACTTACCTGACATAACTATTGCCAACATAATACTTCAAGCAAAAGTTTGGAAAATAAAAAGTAGAGATAGTAGATTCTGTAATCCAAATTAAAATCGTTAGTTGTCTCTACATTTCGTGGAGAATCCAGCCTATGGCTTAAGTAATTGACAATATATGCTTTTTATCTGTTCAGTTTGGTGTTTCTACACATAAAAAAATGTATAATTGAATATTCTATCAGTAACACTTAAAAGAATGTATAATTGCATATTCGTATATAAGAGATGCATACAGAATTTCCATATACAGAATTTCCATTTCCATACCTGAATCACCTAGAACATCCTTCTTTCCTTTGCTAGGAGGAGAATGCTGAGTATCTCCATTTCTTTGAAAAGGAGTAGTTGGGCCCCTAGTGTTATTGACAGCAGAGGTAATTCCATGCTCATCAACACCACCAGAGGCATAGTCATCAACATGCATTAAAACTTTTGTGTCAACCTCCAGCTTCAAAACTCTTTCATTCAATTCTTCAAATTTTGTCTCCAAAGTCTCATTCAATTCCTCAAACCTCCTCTTCTCATCTGCCAATTTGTTGTTTTCGGCCCTCAAATCTTCAATAGTTTCCAAATTTTTCTTCACCACCTCTGCCAATTCAGTGTTCTTCATCTTAAGTTTATCCAAAGCATTCTCGTTACCAACCTTCTCAATTTCTAATCTCGACCTAACCTCTGCGAAAGTAGCAGTATCAGCATCCCATTTTCGCTTCAATGCCTTCAACTCAGAATTCTCACGTTCCAATGCCTCGTTCTTGATCTTCAACTCAGCAACAGTGTTCTGATCAATCAAGCCCTTACTCTTGATTTTTCTCAACAAACTTTCGTGACTCTCTTTGGCCTTTTTCCCCATCTCACACTCTTTCTCCTTTTCTTTCAGGTTTTTTTCAGCAGTAATCATTGCAAGCTTCTGTAACTGAACCTCCTCTTTGAGTGGCCCAACCAGTGCTTTCAAGTCGGCGTCCCTACTCACCAACTCTTGTTCAACTCTGTCAAACTCATCCATTTCATAAGCAGAACGCAAAACCGAAACGAGCTCGGAAATGGACATTTCTTTGTAGTTTGTATGGGCGGTGGAATAGAACCCTGGTGGGGACCCAGGCTCGGGTTTGGGTTGGAAAGCCATGAGAAACACGGAAAGGTGTAAACTTTGGGACAGTGAGAAAGTGGGTGTTGATGAAATCACTAGCTTTTTAGGGTGGCAATGTCTGCTTTGGAAGAGGAAGAAGGAAGATTGCAGAGGAAGATAGCGCCCAAACTCGGGGACGACGTCGTATCAGTGCTCTGTTTCTGTTCTTGACTTCTTGTTCTATGCCAAACAAATAAAACCCCAATACACCTTTTCGTTTGTTAAAGTAAAAAAAGAAATACAAAATATAAATACGTCGATTTAGTTCCTTCAGCGCGGTTAAAGGTTGGGATCTAATATGAGGGTTAAAGTTTTATAACCCATTTCTATTTAATATGTGGGTTAAAGTTTTTTTATTACAATTTTTTGTTTAATATTGTATTTATAAATAAATTCCAGAAAAATATTTATTAAAAATTAGTTATTTGTTTCGGTTTGTTTATTTGAAAAGAATATAATAATGTATTGCAAAAACCAATGTATAACAAGGAAGGAGTTTATATTTTTCAATCATTTATGTTTCACAAAGCCAAAGCTGAAAATATATTTAAACATGTTAATAAATATTTTAAGCTTACTTCACACCATCTTATCACAAAAAAGAGATGATAACAAGTGTGGATAGTAGAAAAATAAGCATGTATAAGTATTTAGTAATGTTTAACATTTTATTAATAATAATAAATATATAATATATTACATCTTCATATATTAAATGTATTATCATAAAAAATATTAAAATTTTTTATTAAGAGAGTATTCATTGAAGAATAGTGTAATAATGATTCCTACCAATTTATAAATATATAAATATCTATTAGTATACCACAAATTATTAGCCATGATATAGATTTTTGTACCATCCCTCTGCAACTGAAAAAGTTACACATATTTTGTTGAATAAAAATGTGTGAAACTTCATGCAAAATGGACAATATATTTTCTAGGAACATGCAAAAGTTGAAGCTAGCATTTGTCTGTTTTATATGTATTCTTATAACTATGTTTTGAGTTTGGCTAATTTCAGTGTAAGGACCAAATTTGAGTCACTTCAAATAATAATATTTTATTGAAAATAAATATATTTATTGTAGTTTTAATTTGGAATAAAATAACTATATTCATCAAGAAAAACTACCACTTTAAATAGCTTAATCTCATAATCGAGGTTAAAACAATATAAAATTGGTAACACAATCCAATAAAAGCTAAGATAATCATACCAAAATCTTACGGTCTCACCGATTTTGATATAATCTCGTTTATTTAACTTCTTTTATTTTATATATTTTAACATGTTTAAGAGTATGTATTTCTTGATGATAACCTCACTTCTCAATAATAAGAAAATATACTTTTTTAATACGTATCTAAATATACCAATTAAAGAATAAAAAATTATAAAAAATACAATACTGAATATATTTAAAAAGCAGGAGAGACTATAAATTTTAAGTGAAAATTTTTCATTTATAATTACTTAACAAGCATACACACAAAAATAAATACTGCACTTAGATAAATTTCATTGTATTTTTAACTAAAGACCGTATGAGATTTAACATCTATTCTTCGAGTTAAGTTTTGCTAATGGAACATAAATAGCATTTTCTTGTTTTTGGTTCTTTATTATGTCTATTTTCAGAGTCATTTTTTTTATTTGACACACCTTATTCAATGTTGAAGCAGAATAAAGTGTCTAGTAAGTGGTAACACTGAGGAAAATACAAAATTTTCATTCAAGGCTTCCTTAACTTGTAAGTTGTATAGGATGCACTAGGTGTTTTTTTTTTTTTGTCAACTTGACACCAATTTGCAATATGAGATGTAAAAGACTAACTGATGAAATCGTGCTCAAATTTCGGGAGTTACATGGCTGTGAATTACAGAATATAATAAATCAATAAATTCCAAATGACTTGCTCAATGAGAAAAGCCACATCATATATATATATATATATATATATATATATATATAGGGAGGAGAAACAAGAATAACACATTAGATCAATTTAAGAGCTTATTTCATAGGGAGTCCACAAAACAGTTTTGGCCTTAACTAGAGTTAAGTGATAAGTGATAGGAATCAACAGCAAATAACGTTTTCTTTTAACAAACAAGGCAAATGATTCAGTCATGTCAAGTTCTTCAGGCTTGTTCCCAGTAGCCCATTTTCCAACCAAAAGCAAATTTGCAAATGTTTCACTCAGTCATACCCTTTAATCTAACATCTCTCACTGCATTCCCTTGAAGCTGGTACTTGATTTTTCCCTACAAATCAAAGCGTTATCATTGTGAAGAAATGACAAGAAAGATATCATGATGTCATTGGTGAACTTGACAAAAGAAAATGTCACGTGTTTATCATCTAATTTTATACATAAATATAAAAGCACAGTATCAAAGAACTGCAGACATTAGAAATCTTTCACTTCTCCTCAGAAATGGTCTAATTAATCAAAGGGAAGGGATCATAAAAGAGCAAATACCAACTGAGGAGACCTTTCTGCATCAACGCCTCCAAAATAAATTAAATGCTGCAGCTTTCCTTCACAGTTCATGCCTTTCCATACCATCATCAACTCCTTGTCAGGTTGTCCTACAATACAGGACTGCAGGAATTGGTAGATGGAATCAAGCTTCAGATTTCGCATCAAAGTGTGCCTTGAACCTCTTGGCCTGTGCATCCAAGCACTCCCATATCTCCATGCAGTCCAAGTGCTAAGAAATGACTTCCACATCAGCGTTGGGCTACATTGAAGCTACCTCTTAGCAAAGTTCAGTCAGACTCTCCCATTCACACATTACCTGGCCATATTTGACTGGGAGTGTGTTGCTCATATTAGACACCCTGTCTACTGTGAGTTGATCATGGAATTCTTCGCCCCATTCTCAGTCATTCATGACAACGCGTCTGTGTCAGCTTCCAGTTGAACAAGAGGCGATACATGATATCCTTGGCAGAGTTTAACAATGGCCTAGAGTTTAACATGGGGGTTATGAGCATCAACACCAGCAACGTTCTCTAGGCCCACAGTAATGTTGAGGGCCCAACATCCTGGAGTCACCTCATGGATGACATGCATGCCCCTCAGGGTTGTATGGTCAATGCGATCCATGTCAGCGACACGGTGAGCACATGGGTGGAGGGCCCCAAGGTTGGCCGCCAGCTGAGAGATAAATGTGCCAATGGCAATAAATCTACGGTTCATTGACTTTGTTGCCTGTCGTGTGCTCTCACAATGAGCTAGCAGAAATCGGCCGGCATTGCATCGGTGTCCATGAACCATACACCACAGAAGAAATATATCTTGTCGAGTGACAACCCCTGTGCTTTCCTTACGAGCCATAATAGTGTGGGCAATCCATCGATGCATAAGCCGTAAGATGGGATCTCTTATACTGGAGGATTTGGACTGCCGGGAATTATATTGGGATCCACCCCCAGTGAGCTCAGTCCAAAACTGAGTATCACTAAAATCACATGACTTAGCCTGTAGAGCATTCTTATATTCTAGGGTCTGGACACTCTCCTTTGTCTCAAAATCTAGGCCAATGTTAAACTCTGCTAAGGACATCATGTATCGCCTCCCATTCAACTGGAAGCTGACATGGACAGGGGTCTGGTCGTTGCCATGAATGACAGAGAACGTGGCTAAGAATTCTATGGTGGGTTCACGGTAAACAGGATGTCTAATACGAGAAACACGCTCCCAGCCAATTCTAGCCAAGTAATGTGTGAATGGGAGAGTCAGATTGAACTTTTCTAGGAGAGTAGCCTCAATGTGGCGTGCAGGCCAAAACAAGTAGTTGCGCATTTGTTCATAGCGTTCCACCTCTCTGGGGTTAGTAAAGTGAAGAATCTCATCAATTTTTTCAACAATTGTGGTACTACAGGCACGACCTTCAAAAGAACTTTTAGTAGGTTCCTTCTTGGTCTTTTGACGCTTAGAAGAAAACATTTTAGTACCTGAAAAGAAACAAATAGATCATATCAATTGTCTGCAAAGTAAATCACTGCATATTAAAGACAAGTGCTATTGGGAGATGCATAGGGTAGGAAAATTTTCAACAGAGTTCCCCCAGAAACAGGACAACCTAAAAAGTTGCAAAAACAGACAAAATCAGTAGTGGCCAGATAGAGGATCATATGGGACTAGCATGCACTTAATGGCCAGATAGTGGATCCCATGAGCAGCTCCCATTTTACTCCATAATAGGCACAATGCAGGGCAACAATCCACATTTCCTTCAACCTATAAAGAAGACCCTACTTACATATGTGGACCCAGGCAAGAAGAGTGATATCTTCACCTACACACTCACTCAATAAAACTGATGACATCCTCTTTGGGTTGATGTTGGATTCAAGAGGGTTGAGTGGTATAAAGAATACTGGCATTTCCCTCAGCATCTCTAGGAAAATCCAGCCTCTGGCTTTTCAAGAAATTGACAAGATATGCTTTCATCAAATTTGGATAATATATACAGCCGCATTATGTAATCTTTTTTGTTATAGTCAATTCTTTCTTATGTTTTTATGTAAAGAAAGTTTTATCAATAGACAAAGAAGAAACCACAAAGGAGATCATTTGCAGCTTCCTAAGAGAACACCTAGAATAAATCCGACCAATTTGCAGTTCCAGGACTTGCTACCTAGAAACCAGACCAAAGAGCATTCGTTGCAGTTTTCTAATGAACAAAAAGTAATGGAACAAGAAATCAGACCACAGTAACATTTAAAAATGCATATTAGTAAATATAGCAGTTATAAGAGATGCAGAACTTTTGTTTGCATACCCAATTCACTTGGAACATTGTTATTCTTTTTTCTACGAGACTTAACAGTGGCAGCACCAAGAGAGTGGTGAGTATCTTCATTTCCTTGCAAAGGGGAAGGATCACCTGTGTAATTTCCACGATCAGCTTCAGTTTCTACACTCTTCAAAAGCTTAGTATCATCCTCCAACCTCAAAATTTTCCCCTCCAAAGAGTTAACCAATGCCTCAAGCCTACACTTATCATCGACCAATTTGCAATTTTCATTCCTAAGTACAGCCAAAGCATCACTGTCAGTAACCTTCTCATCCTCCAACACATGGACTTTGCTCCTAAGCTCGGCCACGGCATTGCTTTCTTGTACCAATTTTTGCTTCAGCTCACAATTTTCACGTTCCAATTCAAGGTTCTTGCTCCTTAGCTCCCCAATGGTGTTGCCATCAACATCAACATCAAGCAAGCAATTTCTCTTGACTTGCTTCAACATTTCATAACTCGTTTGTGCCCTTTTCCCTCTCTCACACAATTCCTCACTCTTTTTGAGTTCTTGTTCAGCTTGAATCCTCATAAGCCTCTCAACCTCAAATTTCTCCAAGAGAGGCCCAATCTCAGCTTTGGGTATGGCATCTCTGGTCACCAATTCGTCTTCAACTCTATCAAAATCATCCATGTGATACGAAGTACGCAAGATTGAAACGAGCTCGGAAATGCCCATATCCTTCAAGTTTCTTCTGGTGGTGGTGGAAGGGAACACGGGTTGAGACCCAGGTTCGGTATGGGGTTCCTGGGCCATAAGAACGGCAGAAAGATGCAAACTTTGGAAGAAATTAGCGAAGGGAAGAAATGGGTGTCATCAAAATTACGAGCTTTTCATCACTGGCCGAAAGGCTGAAGAGGAAACGATGTCGTATTAATTATAGTGACAGGACCTAGAAAGGGGCGAATTCATTCAGTTCATAATTTTGTGTTTGCATGGGAACCATTTTTATTTATGTACTTTTTTATTTTTCATTTTAATTATAAAATTGTTATTATATTTTTTGTTTTTCAAAATTTATATTGAGAAATAGTGAAAATAAAAAATGAAGAAAGAAAATAGAAAAAAAAAGTTATTTTTAATATTTTTTATACAAAATTTTAAAATAGTAAATATAATGACAATTTTATAATTCAAATTAAAAATGTAAATAAAAATGAAAAACAAATAAGCTTTTAACCTTTAATCATGATTCACCTAGGGCATTTATTTCAAGGTATGATTTTATATTCTAACGAATGATATATCCAGAAATAATATAATAAAATATATCATTCTTGCATAACTTTAAAAATACATTTGATTTAATACACTATTTAATGCTTTTTAAAAATTCAAATAATAAGATAAAAAGAACGAGAGGAAAAATAGGATTTGTAACTAAAAGATGAATATAACTTCCTTTATTCCTATTAGAAGGGATTTTGACCATTTTGATGCGGAAAGAAAAAATATTCTATATTTAGGGTGGATTTCTATAAAAAAATTATTAATAAAAGTATTCACAACAAAAATTAAATTTAATACCCATCAAACATACTAAGACATAACTATTGTTAGAACAAGTGATTCCTTAATATAGATGAGGAATGTTATTAGATATCATTTTTCTATTTCTTTTACTAATGTTTCATATTTTTACATGAAATAAACAAAGCTAATCTGATCCTGATAACAGCTCAATGGTAATTTGATCAAAATTTGTCCTTAAGGACCGATATCACATAATGGTATCCTAGCACCAGATCTCACGCGCAAGATCTCTAAACTGACCCAGTGTGAATCATTCTCTCAACAGCGAAAAGTCATAGTTGACCTATACATCAACGTGTTAAACAAGTAACCTACAAAGTGACTGACTAGTAGGTAGATCCGTTTGGTCACATCCCTTTCATGTGTCAGCTTTTTTACAAGAGATTGGAAAAGTACTAACACAATGTATGAAAGGCTTGGTGAACAAGGAGACGCTTCCACTACCTCCACATATAAATTCTCATGCATCAACGTAATAAAGGTAGAACATTTTCTCTTTTAACTTACGTTTGAGCTCTTGAATATTCACTGACTTGAGCGTGGAGTGTCCTTGCAGGTGACACCTCCTTTCACTGTTAGGGAATCCTATAGGGTCAGGCAGCGGAAACACAAAGGATTCCCAAAAGAATTGCAAACACGTATATGTCAAAGCATTATGCTAAATTAAAATTTTTAATTAGGGTTTACCTCTTGTAGACGCAAAACAAGTTCCTCGATCGAAGCAATTGTAACTTCGCCCTTAGGAGTCCACACGAGCACTCCCACCAGAAAAACAGAGCTCCGAATGCTAGTACGGAAATTTGTTTATGGTCTAATTTCTGAGCAGCAGCCTATGAGCATCTCATGCTCTATATATAGGCTTAGATCTTGACTTGAGCTCTCATTAAACATTGGGCTCCTGACTCATTCTAAATGAGTTAGGCCCAAATAGTTTTATTTTTAGTCCAACTAAAATAAAACTATCCTCTGGTGGGCTTACTCTATGTGTGTGACCCTATAGGTAAAATATTCGGTTATATTAATAATAAACTATTTTATTATTAATATAAAATAAGAGCGGTATCTAGCAATACATCATTATGTCCGAATATTATTTATCATCGACATGACCTATAAGTGATAATTATTTATATATCTATTCTTTTTGTCACGATATCTAATTGGGTCCAAGGCATGGTCGTCGTCATTCTTGTATGGCCCAATTCATTTTACTTGATACCAGAGTAGACTTTATAGAATAAATATCTAATATTTATTCGTCCTAGCATGGCCATGCATTTCATTAGTCTCACTCCATCAAGTGGCCCATAGATATCACTCCTGTCACATAGGAGAGACAAATTTCATCTACATCACTCATATCCCTCTGCATAATTTATTTATTGCCTAATCACAATCTTTATGGTCATCTTATTACAGATAACGTTTGATTGTATTAAAACAATAAACTCCTTATGTAGGAATCGTAGTGACTTCAGGTCGAAGGACTATATACCATTATCACATTGAGAACCGTTTATGACACTCATGTAACGATCCATGCAACGTTCTCATGGTGGGTCTGTCCAGTACAACATTACCCTTAATGTGTACCCGTGTAAAAACTTGATATCATATATCCATGATTTGTGAGATCAAATCATCAGTACATTTACACACTAGTCTTAATGTATTTACATGTCCCCATGTAAATACTTGATTAGGGACGTTTTAGGAATAATTCTCACATGACCTATTATTCCAGGATAAATAGCATTTGTCTAAAACTGAAAAATACTAATTTTATTAATAAGTTAAAATTGATACATTAATAGCTCGTAGTGCATACACCAACATTCACACCACAACACGTTAGGCTAGTGATTTGGTATGACGAATCACTCCAAGACCTTTGTTTCCCACTGGAATAGAGAATATAATATCAGGTCCCCACTTGACCGTTATAAGATTCACAACTGAAGTATCATTTTAATGACTATCGCGATGGGATCTGTAAATTTTAAGTCTCATTTATGCATTCTTGAGTTCAATAGTCATGGAGAATCGTAAGCCTGTGGGTCACATTGAAACTTTAGGAACAAGAATATAGTGTATTTCTAAGTATTGTTGTAAAAACCTATGCTAAAATTCGAACTCTCAGTACTATTTTATTGAGATTTTTCATTGAATATTTTTAAAAATTTGTCTTTTCCCTTGGAGAAAATTGATAAAACTTTGGAGACAACATTACAATGCCTTTCTAAGCATGACAGCAAAAATTCATGCAAAAATCCAACCGTTCGATATGGTCATTTCTTTTCATTGGCATTAGCCTTCAAAATTTTATTAAAAATTCATCCATTAGAGAAAAATTATGAAACTTTAGGGGACAAGAAAATAGTGTGATTGTAAGCATTGTTGTAAAAAAATGCCAAAATTCAAGCTTTAGGTACCATTTTCCATTTATTGAGAATTTTTTTTAAAAAAATTGTCCTTTCCCTTATAGAAAACTGATGAAACTTTGGGAACAACCTCCTTACAGGTGATACCTCATTTCACCCCACAACGCGTTAGGTTGGTGATTTATGAGGAATCACTCCAAGACCTTTGTTCCTATTTAGTATATATGATATAATACTGGATTCCCATTGTATACCAATATAAGATTCACAACTGAAGTATCATTTTAAGATCTGTCGCTCGATCCTGCACCCCGGCACTAGTTCAAAAGTTATATAGATTTTTTGATGACTAAAAATATAATATTTACTACACGTTATTTAAATATATAATATTTTAAAATATATAAATTATATATGTGGTATGTTAATATTATATATTAAAATGTATAATATCCACTTAACCATGAAAATATTTTTTGAGCCACCTTATTTTGTAATTTTTTTCTTTCTATTGTAAAATGGTCAAAATCCTCTTATCAAAATCTCACATGCTCATCCTCAAAGAATAAAAAGTTAATGTAATATGTGATTAGGTTTATCCGAAAATAAGATTCACACGAGAATAAAATTTAATAACCATGTGACAAACATACGTATGCATATTAATATTTTCAAGAATACCCTTTCATCCCTATGAAATAAATGCTCCCTATTATTTTATCTAATGTGTGGAACTTTGTATTAGATAAAAGAATAACAAAAAGGAAAAATTTATAAAAAAAATTGTATGATCTTATATTAAAAATTACCTAAGATTGTATTTATGTTAATTTTAAATTAAGATTTTTTATTTTTGATTTCTGTATAAAGTTTCACATAGAAATCCTAATTATGATCGAATTGATTGTCATTATAATTACGGTTATTCTAACTTATACGCAAGAAGTTAAAAGAATTTTTTTAATTTAAAATTAACAATAATGTAGTTTTTTTTATGATTTTCAAAGTACGTGTAACAATTTTTAAATAAAAAAATTTTCATTTTATATTTTTTTTATCATGCTTAAGGTTATGTAAATTTAAAAAATCGCCATAATTAAAATCTGTTATATGTTTGTAACAGGTGTATTACGGTTAACGTAAAAAATAAACTCTAGTTTTGATTGTAAATTAACACCATAAATACTTCAAAAAAATTACACCAAATTTTTTTATAGGAATACATGACATAACACGAGGCTCTCAAACATTTTATCTTCTTTTAGTAAAGTCAAACTTCTATCTTTATTTAAACTCTTAGCAAAAATAAATCTTTAGTCCTTTAATTTTTAAATGATTCCTAGTTCAATTTTTTAAGTTTATTTTTTTTATCAAGTTAGTTCTTTGAGCTTCAAAACATATTTCTATTAAAATTAGAAACGGTGCTAACTGAATTGCATTGTTGCTCACCATTGTTGTCAATATAATCTCTTATTCCTTATTCAATATGTAATTTCTGTTTTTTAATTATGTAATTCATGACCTCCAAATCCACTATTAATTCAAGGAGGAAGATAAAAGATTTTGAAGACATTGTCATTAACGAATATTTTTTTAAAGAGAAAGCAACATCAATAAGCAACAACAATCATATTGATGGGTTCATTCAACCATCTCACCAACCAATGACAATTAACATCTCTAACATCTTAATCAATAATTATGTTGATATCTTAATAAATAATTATGTTGATATGATTAGTAATTTAAATGAACATAGATGATATTGAAAATGTTTCAAAATTAGAGACTAAATTGACAAAATAAAATAAACTTAAGGTTGTGTTTGACTAAATTGAAAAAATTATATTATTTACCATGTACTACCTTTTCTCTATTAACATAAGAATCTCTCAAATAAGGTATTTTTGTTGAGACTCACAAATGTTACTTTTTTTTTAATTAATACTTATTTTATTAATAATTACTTAAAGTATTTTGAAAAAAATTAATTGATGTTGACTTTTTGATGAGAATATTGTGTTATGAATCAAATAAATCTATCAAAAGATTGTTATATTAAGGGGTGAAAAATAGTATTTGAACAATAAGGAAGCCTTTTAAGATCACCATTTAACCAATTTTAGTATAAACATAAGGAATTTCAAATGGCATGACCATGAGACACACACCAACCCATAACTTGTTATTTGGTAGAAAATCAGATGTTTTCTGATAAGACCTTAGAACCCTTCTCATATGCCAATTTGCAGTTTTCAACCATCAACTCTTCAATAGTTTTCAAATTCTTCTCTATCTCTTCCTCCAACTCAGCATTCTTCATCTTAAGTGCATCCAGAGCCTTCTCGTAACCAACCTTCTCAACTTCCAACACACCAATTCTGTACCTAGCCTGAGCCAAAGCAACACTATCATCAACCCATTTTCTCTTCAATGCCTTCAACTCATCGTTCTTACTCTTCAACTCACCTCCAACACTGTTCTTATCAACCACGCTTTCACTCTTGATTTTCTTCAAGAAACTTTCATAACTCTCTTTGGCCTTTTCCCCTCTCTCACACGATTCCTCCTTTTTCAGTTCTTCTTTAGCCTCGATCATCGCAATTCTTTCTTTTAAGTTGGCGTCCCTAGTCACCAATTCGTGTTCAACTCTGTCAAACTCATACATTTCATACGCAGAACGCAAAACTGAGACAAGCTCGGGAATGGACATGTCTTTGTAGTTTTCTAAGAAAACAAAATAATGGAACAATAAATCAGACAACAAAGTACCATTTAAGAATGCATGTATATTAGTAAATATAGCAGTTATAAGAGATGCATGCAGAACTTTTGTTTCCATACCCGATTCACTTGGAGCATCGTTGTTCTTTTTTCTACGAGACTTGACAGTGGCAGCACCAAGAAAGTGGTGAGTATCTTCATTTCTTTGCAAAGGGGAAGGATCACTTGTGTGATTTCCACGATCAGCTTCAGTTTCTACCCTCTTCAAAAGCTTAGTACCATCCTCCAACAACCTCACAATTTTCCCCTTGAAAGACTTAACCAACGCCTCAAGCCTACTGTTATCATTTATCAAATTGCAATTTACAATCCTAAGTGTGGCCAAAGCATCCTTGTCAGCAACCTTCTCATCCTCCAACACACGGACTTTGCTCCTAAGCTCAGCCATGGCATTGCTTTCTTCTAGCAATTTTTGCTTCAGCTCACAATTTTCACTTTCCAATTCAAGATTCTTGCTCCTAAGTTCAGCCAAAGCATTCTTGTTACCATCGTTCTCAACTTCTAACACACACCTAACCTCAGCCAAAGCATCGTTCATAGTCTTCAACTCCCAAAAAATGTTCTGACCAACTAATCCTTCACTCTTGATCTTCTTCAACAAACTTTCATAACTCTCTTTAGCCTTTTTCCCTGTCTCATACTCTTTCTCCTTGTTTTTCAGTTTTTCATTAGCCTCAATTGTCGCAAGCCTCTGTAACTCAATCTTCACTTTGAGTGGTCCAATCTCTGCTTTTAAATTGGCGTCCCTAGTCACCAATTCTTGTTCAACTCTGTCAAACTCATCCACTTCATAAGAAGAACGTAAAACCGAAACCAGCTCGGAAATGGACAGGTCTTTGAAGTTTATATGGGTGGTGGAATGGAGCCCTGGTGGGGACCCAGGTTCGGTTTTGGGTTGGAAAGCCATGAGAAACAGAGAAAGGTGTAAACTTCGGGGCAATGAGAAAGTGGGTGTGGATAAAGTCACGGGCTTTCCTAGGTGGGAATGTGAGGTTTCGGAAGAGACAAAGACTGGAAGACGAAGGGGAAGATTGCAGAGGAAGATGGATACCCAAACTCCCGGTGAACAGGGGACGGCGTCGTATCGGGGAAGGGACAAAAGGTCAAAAGCAAAGAGCAGAGAGAGAAAGCAAGTTTGATTAGAAAGACGAAGAAAACTTCAGTTTCTTCACACATTTTCTTCAATGCCCTGTACACTGCCTCCTCCAAATAAACTCGCCGGAGAAGGGAAACACAGAGCAAATTAACAGAACAATTCATCCATTCTTCCTCGTTGTCATCATCATCATCAACGAATCGAATTAGAGAGGTGCTATCAAAATCAAAATCAAACAGAAAATTACACGAAAAAATACACCAAAAATACTAAATAGAGAAAAATATGACAAACACTGATCTCCGTCAAAAGTCCACCGATCCCCTTTGAACAGTGCAGAATTCCGACCATCGAAGCTAAACTCCAATGCTAAGGTTGAAAACAAACACCATCTCGGGGAAGATGAGAAGAGTGTGTGGCAGTGGAGGAAGGGAAGGGAAGGAGGCAGAGGAAGAAGGGGAGAGCTCACGGCTGTGGGAGAGTAAAAAGTGGGGAGGACGCGGCGGTTTCCGATCAAGGGGAGAGATTTGAGACATTAAGGGAGAAGGAGCACAGCAAGAAACTTTCTAGGACTTAGTGCTGAGTGCTGTTGTTTATAAGCACATCTGGATCTAGAAAGTTCAGATACAAATGAGATTTGACATTTGCTTATGCTTATATATTTGGTGAGCCTAAGTGAATTTATTTTATTTCCGATTTTGACTCTAAGTGATTCTGTTAAAAATTAAATTTATCCATTTGATTTGTTAGAAACTCCCAGAATATTTCATCAAAGTAAATTTTAAGTAAAATTCAATTAGAATTCTTCTATTTAAAGAAGTAAATTTCAACTTAAATTTTGTTAACTTAGAAGTAAGTTCCAACTTAAATTTTCCTTAGAAAAAATGATAACAAAATTTAGTATAAATAGGATACTTTGTCTTTGTAATTTGTATGCCTTGAGTGAAAGAAAGAGAGAAGAAAAGATTACAAGAAAGTTTCAACAAGCTTTATTTGAGGGTTATGTATGTATATTAGCTTTTAACAAAGCTAAAGAAAGTTAGTGTGTTTGTTATACAAATATTATAGTGAGATTAAATTTTAACTCTTTGAGTGTTTATATTTTCTTCTTATAGCATTTTATATTTTCAACAAGGCAATTTATTTTAATTGCCAACACCTGGTTGTTGTATCAAAATGACAACACGTTTCGGAGCAAATCAAGTTCAAAAGTACAAATGTAACATCATTATTTTTGTCATTAGAATTTCAAAGGAATTTGATTATGGCTCTTTAGAACTTTTAAATTTTTATACAATTTATAATTTTCTTGAATTTTTTATATTTTAAAATAAATATTTTAAAAAATGATCAAAATACCTTAACCTTTTTAACTAATACCCAAATTACCATTTGCCTACGTCATCGCTTACTTATCGCTTACCTCATCGCCTACATCACTAATCACCTACATCACCCCTTACTTATCACTTTCCTCATCGCTTACCTCATCGGCTACATCATCGCTTACGCTTACATTATAAATAGTAAAATAAATAATAAAATAATATTTAAATAGTAAAATTTTCTTCATGTGAATAGTAAAATCTTTGAAGAAAGACTTATAGCGCTGGGACGAGGGTTTTCACTCATGTTTTTAAGAGGTCTTCTTACTCACTCACAACTAATAATATTATACCATATTCACCCGCTTCAAGAAAAAGAGATATAATAATTTGATACTGATTACCAAAATTAGAGAGAAATTAAAGAGATGTTGCTTAAGAAATTAGTGAGAAGTAAATTTTTTAATAAAAAAATTCTACCAAAAGATGTAAGATAATAATATTTTTCATTATTGCTATTTACCGTTACTATTTACGATTTATTATTTACTATTACTATTTATTATTACTGTTTATAAGTACTCTTCAAATTTCAACTAGTAATCTTAATTACTACTACCTCCGGTTCCAAATATAAGTAAATATAACTAACCTCACACATATTAAGAATAGTAGTTGGAGGTAGTTATTTGCATTAATGTTACCACATATTTGATTTAATTTTCTAAAATACCTTTAATATCATTTATTACATAAAGAATTAGTGGTCTTGGAAATATATATAATGAGGACATATTTGGTAAACAAGCATTTAATGACATTGAAAAAATCTAATTTTGCTTATATTAAGAGACCAAAAAATTCTATTAAAATTTACTTATATTTGAAACCGGAGGTAGTATTTACTATAATGAACACTGATCTCCGTCAAAAGTCCACCGATCCCCTTTGAATGGAGCGGAATTCCAACAATCGAAGCTAAACTCAAATGCTAAGGTTGAAAACAAACACCATCTCGGGAGAAAATGGGAAGAGTGTGTGGCATTGGAGGCAGAAGGGGAGAGCTCGCGGCTGTGGGCGAGAAAGAAGGGGGGAGAACGCGGCGGTTTCCGATCAAGGGGAGAGAGTTTGGGACATTTGAGAGAGAAGGGGCAGAGCAGGGAACTTTCTAGGACTTGTGCTCTTGTGTTTATAAGCACATTTGTATCTAGAAAGTACAAATACAAATGAGATTTGACATTTGCTTGTGCTTATATATTTGGTTAGCCTAAATCAATCAATTTTATTTTCCATTTTGACTCTAAATGATTCACTTTTAAATTTTAATGTTATTAATTATTTTTTAATTTGAATATCCTCTAGTAATGTATATTAGAGACATACCCATTAGGATTGACTTAGTCACATAGATTTGCATCAGTTTATATGAAGTCCTAAGTTTGAATCTCAATACTTTTTATTGTGCACTAAGGAAGTTCTACTTCTTTAGTATGCATTTCTCTATTTTTCACAACTTCCTTAGTATGAATTTGTCTATTTTTCACCAAAAGCACACGGATTCATGTTCAAATTTCAGGGGTTATGTCACTGAGTTACAATACATAATTCGAAAGAAGTTACATTCCACCAGACAAGCAAAACTACAGAGAAACACACTAGTCATTGACAAACTCAAAGCTTGGTTTGGCATCCTTATGGCTGAGCCTTCGACAATCAACATGAAACTTGTCGAATTTTTTATGGATATGGATGAACAATATTGATGTATTGTTGTTATGGCCAATGTTTAGTAGGAACTATTTACAGCAGATTTGGCCTTAACTAGCAGTAGCGGAGTGATAAGTGATAGGAATAATCTGCAAATCATGTTTTCTTCTTACAGACAAGCCAAAGGATTCAGTCATATCAAGTTCTTCAGGCATCTTCCCTTCAACCATCTTCCAATCAAAATGAAAAAGCAAATTTGCAACTGAGAATTCAACATTAACAATACCAAAATTGATCCCCGGGCATGTCCTCCTTCCAGCTCCAAATGGTATAAACTGAAACTCTGCACTTTTGTAATCGATTGGGCTATCAAGGAACCTTTCAGGATAAAATTTCTCAGCTTCAATCCAATACTTGGGATCCCTCCCAATAGCCCATGCATTAACAATGACCCTGCTCTTGGCTTGTATCTCATACCCATTAATCTCACATCTCTCACTGCATTCTCTTGGAAGAAGCAATGGAGCTGGTGGGTGTAGACGCAAGGTTTCTTTGATAACTGATCTCAAGTATTTCAGTTCATGAATGTTTGATTCATCCACATATCCTTTTCCATCAAAGACCCTTCTCACCTCAAATTGCACTTTCTTCATCACCCTTGGATTTTTCACCAGTTCTGACATTACCCATTCCATAATTGCTGAAGAAGTGTCACTTCCAGCACTGAAAATGTCCTGAAAGAAATAAAATTTATCTGTTTAGCATAATGTAAATTATAGTACAAGTGTGAATAGCTTAAAACCAGCACTTCACTGTGAAACATTATATTGATATATTACTACATACAAATTAAAATAATAAGTGTAACAGAACAATTTTTAATGACTAATCTTATTAGGAACTATGAAGGATACCGCCTCAAGCATATACATCAAACAAAATATGGACATTGGACATGTATATTGCATATGTGTGCACAAATAGAAAGAAAACTTAAGTAAAATGAAATATACCTAAATTGATGAAAATATTTGCACAAGAAATGCATATTTACCTTCTCAAGCAAAAAGAAACTTATATTTCTCATTTTATATTATAATTGAAGTTAAATTAACTTTTTAAAAGTTAAGAAATACATTTTAATAAGATTAGTAAGTTTTCATTTATATAAGTCATATAAAAGTATTGATTTGTTCAAACCGATTTTTTTTTTAATTAAATACCTATTAAGGAGTGTTTGGCACATGTAGAAGATATACCGGTGTCAAAAACACGTCAAATACCCCACACTTCAAATAAGAAAGGTGTTCACACTCGATAGATTAGGAATCCTAATATTTTTCTTCGACAAGATTATAAAAGATGTTCAAGACCAGAATGATCAATCCTACTTTGACTGCATAAACAATCACCAATCATTCCAAGAAAAAAAATCATACCAAGAAAATATTTTGATTTGCTCTATTTATCTTGGAAGTGTTGCATGGATTTTAAACAGAAACATACTAACCAAAATGGTTGCTTTGACAATACTGTCGGTTAGGGGATGTTTGAGGTCACCATTCTTCTGAAGCCTTAAAAGAACATCAACTAGATGTTTGCCATTTTCTTCTCCAACGACTTGTGACTCCAAATTCTTGTCTCTGTGGTCTCTCACAATGTTCTCAAGTATCCTATCCATTTCTCGATGGAGCTTTTCGGCTTTAGTCCTAATCCCAGTAAGAACTGTAAGAACTCCAATGGAAGGATAAAGATCAGCAACAGAGAAACCTCCAGCTACCTCTGGGACATCCTTCATAAGTTCTATATAAACTTGTTGATCTTTGGATTTTTCTCCAAAAGCAATCCTTGATGTTAACCCATATGCCACTGAATTAATCTTCTCACTAAGATTGATAGGTGACCCTTCACTCAGGGATATCTCCCTGACAAGGTTTGACAACTCTTCTTCCCTAATTGATCTGAAGGACTCAACATGCTTTGGTGCTAGTAGTTCCATTGTACAAATCTTCTTCATCTGCCTCCAATAGGTTCCATGTGGGCTAAAGCCTATGCCCTTGGAGCCATAAGTGATAATATCAGCACCAAGCACATGAGGCCTATTTGCAAAGATGATATCATGTGTGTTCATCACTTCTTTGGCCATTTCAGGAGAAGATACCACTATGCAGCAAAGCTCACCAAGCTGCATATGCATGAGAGGACCATATTCCTTTGCCAATCTTGCTAGGGACCGATGAGGAAGAGTGCTAAGATGATGTATGTTCCCTATGAGAGGTAATTTCCTAGGTCCTGGTGGCAACAACTTGGAGTTTGAGTTCTTGGTTTTTGATCTCCTAAGTGTGTTCAATACTATCAACACAAAGAGGAAGAAAAGAAGGACTGTAGATAAGGAAATATGAAGCTCCAACCCCATTCTAGCAAGTTTGAAGGAAAACGAGTTCAGGTTCTTTAATTATTAGGCGATAATCAGAAGAAGTAAACGTTTAGACAATAATGGTTCTGCTGAAAACTTACGATTGGTCCTAGAACAGTTTATATTGAGCCTTAAGGGGTGAGAGAAGGAACCAGATATTTGCAGCATGGTGCTTAAATAATAAGTGAGAAATTTAGGACAAACTGGTCTAAATCATCATACGCTAGTACTGCAAAAGAAACATATATTCATGGATATTTCAGATAGATGATAATTTGTAACACAATAGGAAGATTTTGTTTGGCATTTAATTGAAAAAATAAAATTATAAAAATAAAAAAATTTACATAATAATATTAATTTTTTTCGTTCTTTGAAATAATTAAATTGGTGAAACAATTTGGTTAATCCTAATAATTATTTTTTAGGATAACACTCTCACTCCGGTGGACTTGTATGCTTTTAATTTTCTCTTATGCAGTCGGCGGATCATGTAAGCTGCCTCTGGCTGTTACTTTGTGAATCATGACTCATGAGGATTACTTTTTTAATGGGCTCGTTTGTTTAAATTTAAATAAGTATTTTTTTAATTTTAAAAAATATTTATTTTAAATTTTGATGTGTTTATTTAAAATTTTAAAAATAAGTAAAAATAAATCAATTTTTACACATTTTAATAAATAACTCTGATCAACTTATTAAAAAGATATTTATAAAAAAATATTTTTTTAAAAAATACTTAAAAATAAACTTAACAAATGAACCTTGAAATCCACAACTCTACCTTATAAAATTATTAATGAAGATAACCAAACATAAACCTTACAAGTTAAAATAATAGTATATTTTAATCTTTTAAACGGAATCAATGCCTCCTAGTAAATTTTAAGGACATGGATTTGTCCTTGCTTTATTAAGTTGGCAACACATTGTATTTGTCCCTAACAACTAATTTCAACACTTCTTAACCCTCTCTTTCTCATTTGCTGTCATTCTAAGAGAATATTTGGTAGCATGTATGATTTATATGTGATTATCTAGTAATATTTTTTTGATAAATGATTCTTACATAAATTATTTCTGATGTTTATTTGTTAACTAGTTTTTCTTGGATAATATTGTGAATTTATACATAAGAGAAGAGTAATTTGTTTTAAATTTAATAATTCCGTGGTAAATTTTTTTTACCCACCTATTTAGATGAGTAACTAAAAATGTAAATCCTTCATAGATAATCCTACTTACCGAGAATATTTTTTTTTATAATTTCTATCAAATATATCTAATACTAAACACTACCTAAAAGATTAAAAAAATTGTATATTTTCTTTCAATGTATAAGTTTTATTTTTTAAAAAACTAACATTATAATTTGCATAATGTTAAATCGAAATAGTTATTTTTATTAATGTGTATAAAAATATTTAACAAGAAGAAAAAATAACATTGATTTGCTTGTATTTGAAACTATTAATAGGAATGAGTTGGTCAATCTAACCGGTTGAATTATGAACTGATTAGATGATGATCTAGGTCAATTCTTTAATATTATCCGTTCAATCATAATTTGATTTTGATTTTGATTTACCTATGGTTTGGTTAAACGAGTCTTTTCACCGGTTTAGAGACCAATTTGATTCTAATAATCCATACCATATGGTTTGGATATTTCAAGACAATTCAATGGTGCTAACAGTACGGCCATTGGATAAGAGAGAACCAGCCAGCAAAATGATATAAGATTATAAAATGAATGACTACCAATGTTTGGACCATTAAATGCTTCCCAGATCATATAGCCAAAACCGAAAATACTTGATCCTGAATGAATCATGATGGGGCTTGGGATATTTTAGTCTGAGTTGGTCTCGTGGATTTGTGATGAGTGGTTTAAGAGGTTAACGTCATTCAGTACAGGGTGGGTCAGTTTCTATTACAAACCAGAGGGGACCCAAGTTGCAAGTGCCGTGTGTTTAAAAGTTGGTGTCATGTGTTGTTTAAAGAAAGAACAAGATTAAATTAAAATGGTCTACCAATTATCATGTTGATTGTACATGTAACTTCAAATTCCTGGTAAAAGTACAAACTGAAAGAATAGATACCCGAGATTATTTTTAAAAAAAGAGATTAAGAATGACACATAATTTTCTCAGGACAAAACAGTACATAAGTTATTTTATTGTCAAAAGTGATGCACTGAATAAATAAGAGATTGTTTCACTCGTTGAAGACTGTATTTTGTTATATAAATTGTGGGCAAAAATAATTGAATAAACAGGAGCATGGCAAATGAAAATAAATTTAGTTCAAATTCTCAATATCAAAGTTGAGTGCTCTGAAAAGAGCTACGAACAAATCGTTGCTTACCATTGAAATAAGGACATGATGGTAGAACATTGAAATGCTCTCACCAACCATTGAAATAAATTACTGAGAAAAAATTATCATATGATGTCATTTCAATAATAACATCATGCAAATGGAACCATTTTCCTGTAGTTTGAAAATTAAAAGGGTTTGCAAATGAATTATATTTTAGAGGAGTTGTTATATGATGATGAGAAGAGACCAGTCAAAATTGGCATCCATCTTAGAATTAACTCAGTATAGAGAGAACTCGATGACAATCCCTCTGGCAGTGAAATTTGAGCAAATATCCTTCAAATATAGATAAATACAAGGAAGGATATCCACTAGGGACTTGCCCCCCTGCAATAAAATTTATGAACTCATTACCCTCTAAAATAAACCATGATTATGCCTAAACAATGAATCAATGATGAAAATTGAAATCCCATAATCCACTAATTAGAATCCATGCAGGTAATGATGTCAATTTAATTTCTAAACTCATGCCTCAAACTAATATAAAGGATTAGTCGATTATGTTACAAGGCTGACCTGAGAATATGAATTGAACATAGCTAATAGACCATGCATAACGATTATAATCTTGTTTATAGCCCCAAAATATATTTCCTGAAAATCTAATAATAAATACAGGCAAAATATTACAATCTGCTAAAGATATTAACTAATGGACACATCTAGACACACAGATGAATCAAGTTATATACATTATTTCCCAGGAAAATCATCAAGCACAGAAAAGAAAATCATTGTGAAACCCATACTGAACCTTTTCAGAATTAGAATAAAGTGTAGCATAAAACTTTCAAAACTCATCTACATGAAGCGGTCAGATATCCTGGAACCTGAATAACTATTGTAATTTGTAAGAATTACCTTTGAGGCTAGCACCATTAACCTTCCTTCAGGTCCTTATCAAAAAAATTGGTGACATTAAAAATCTATCACTTTTAGCTCAGAATCCAGAAACTGCCTATGATCAGACTTAGCAAATCACCACTTAATTTGTTCCGGAAGCAAGACTTCTATTCCAGGGGCAGTGCAATATATATATATATATATATATATATATATATATATATATATATATCCTTTTCTCAAGACAATCTCGTAGCATGTTGAGACTTTGCCATTTCCCTCAAGACAGCACCAACAATTGCTGCCTGCTCAAGGCAGTCTTCTTTATGCAATGCATCTAAGAGAACAACACATGTTTTGCTATGAATACGACAACCTTTCCGTCGAGTTTCCTCAAAAAGTGTATATGCATCCATTGCCTTATTGGCATTGCTTAATCCCTCTATCATAGCATTATAACAAGCTGAATCAAGTATGCCCCCACTTGATTTAAATCTCTCAAAAAGGTCTCTAGCCTCTAGAACATTTCCAGCTCTTGCAAGTCCTGAAATCATGGTGGTGTATGTGACAGTGTTGGGTTTTAACCCTTGTTTCTGCATTTCTTGCCAGAACACAAAGGCCTTATTAAATTTTCTAATCTTACAAAGACCATTTATCATAATGCTGTAAGTTATTTCATTGGGAGAGCATTTCAAGTTTTTCATGTTCTGGAAGCAGACAAGAGCTTCATCAATTTCCTCTGCTTTCACTAATGCATCAAGCAGGCAATTCCATGTGTATGTGTTTGCAGTGAGACCTCTCTGCATCAATTCCTCCAAAATTAAATATGCTTCATCAATCCTTCCCACCTTCCCAAACCCATCAATAAGACTACTATAGATCACCACATTTAAATCAATTCCTTTTGATTTTGCTTCTTCAAATAACATGTATGCTTCATCAAGCCTGTCAATTTTAGCAAGCCCATCGATGACAGAACCATAAGTTACAACAGTAGGTTGGAGACCCTTTGTCTTCATTTCTTCCAGCAGTTGGTAAGCTTTATTGACCTTCCCAGATTTGCAGAATCCGTCAATTACATTGTTGTAGGCACGGGTGTCCAAATGCAGTCCTTGTTCCTTCATCTCATAAAACAGCTTATATGTTTCTTTTGACAAACCTGCTTTCACAAGACCATGAATTAAAATTGAGTAGCTGTGAACATCAGGAAGTAATCCCTGAGCCTTTATTTCTTGAAAAATAGATCTCCCTTTCTCAATTTCACCAGCTTTGAAAACACAATCCATATAGGTGTTGAGGAGCATCAGATCAGGAGAACAGCCCCTATGCATCATCTCTTTGTAAATTTTGTGACCATCCTCCTTCCTACCACACTTGAAAAAGTTCTTAATAAGGGAGGTATATACCACTGCATTCGGAGTGTTCTCAGAATCTAACATCTTTTCATAAAGCATATAGGCATCATTCACCCTGCCATTTCTGCCCAAGCCATCAATAAGCGAACAAAATGTTACACTGTTGGGAGTACATACTTTATGATCCAGTCCTAAAAATATGGAGCAAGCTTCATCAAGTCTTTGAGCTTTACATAGTCTATCAACCATTATATTTACAGTCATGATATTGGGGAACAAACCAGCCTCTTTCATGGCATCCTGAACTTTCAGAGCAGCTTCTAGTTCTCCATCCTTACAAAGCATGTCAATTAAAATATTGTAGGTAGGAAGATTGGGTGCTGCATCTTTTTTCATTTCTTCATATATTCTCAATGCTTCCTCTATTTTGCCTTTTCTTCCAAGGCAAGTCAGGATGCAATTATATGCAATTACACTGGGTATACATCCCTTTCTCTTTTGTCTCTCAAGTAAGCTGTAAGCTTCATCGAATTTCCCAACTGAACCATAACCCATAATCATGGTATTATAAGCATAAACACAAGGGACATTCCTATTGATATCCAGTTCTTCAAACAGCTCTACAGCTTCATCCAACCTCCCAGCCTTGCAAAGAACCCCTATCATGCTAGTATATGTCACATCATCAGGTACCAACCCTTGTGATTTCATTTCATGAAAGAATTTCCAGGCCATATCCACCTTGCCAACTTTTCCAAAACAGTCTATGCATACATTATAGAGGACAAGGTCAGCACGAAATGAATTACTCTTCATCTCGTCCAGCAAGGAAAGAGCAGCATCAACGCGGCCTTCCCTGGCAAATACACGAATAAGTGTGGTAAACAAATGTACGCTTACTTCATAACCTATTTCCTGCATTTGATGCAAGAGAGTCAGCATGAGATCAGCCTCATGAGCTGCAGAGAGAGCACCAATCAGTGTCGTATAAGCTGAATAAGCAGGACGAAACTTGAACTTCCTCATTGTCTCAATAACACCAAAAGCTTCTCTTAGCTTCCGCGACTTGACAAAACTAGCAACCAGTTCGATACAAGTATTATTTGAGGGTCCAAATCCAGCCACACTCATCTCTTCAAGAATCTGTTCCAAGTAGTCCAAATTTCTTGTCCGCGCCATAGCCATGAGAAGTGCATTGTATGCTTCAGGGCAATGAGGTTGTTGAGTTTTTCTCTCCACCCACCTAAAATAATGCATTGCCACCTTAATATCCTTCAACCTCCTGATCACTCCAACAACCAATTCTGGTTGAAGCATTTCATCAAACACGTTGAGAGCATCCTCAAGAGCAGGTCCCCAAGGACCAGTGTCCAAGACCAGCAATACATCATGCACTGCCTTTCTCATACCGTCAGATTTTGTTGCATTGTCTTGATGGGCATCATCGATAAAGGAATTAACTTCAACTTTCCCATACACGTCAGAAGAGCTAAAAGACCCATTTGAAGAGGACGATGAGAACTTGTAGGATAAAGGGTCTATTTTCCCACATCTAAGGAAAAACTGAAACTTTAGAACTGCAACCAAAAATTAAAATAATAATAATCAGATTTCAAAATTGCAACCCCGAAGGGGTATATGATCATAGGGTAGGGGGAATGATAATGCATTTATTTGAATAAGAAATTTCAAAATATTGAATGAACAAAAAGACCTTGGTTCCTTGAGAGAATCTTCATGTGTGCGCACACACACTGTAATGGAAAATGACAATAATGCGAAGAGAAGCAGAGCAGAACCAAGTGGGGGGGAGAGCTGCGGAGAAGAGTAGTAGGAGTTTGAAAAGCAAATTATTACACCAATGGTTGAATTGAAATGGTTGCTATCTGTTAATTTATTTTACCTTAATTATTACCAACTAAGCAAGAACTAATTTGTAAACTTGGTATTTAATTTTACATTAATCATTTTCTCCCTCCTTCACTTAACTAATTCATATTCTAGAATTTTATATTTTATACTATGTTATTGTGGAAATATCAAATATTTTCTTTCACCAGTTATGTTAAGACTGCCTGCCATATATCATTAATTAAATTTTATTTAATTTTTTATATTTTAAATTTTTCAATAAAAGTGAAATGTATAAATAAAAATAATTTTAAAAAGGTAAAATATTTTTTGTGAATCTAAAGTTATTAATTAGTTTTTAAAATCTGTATGAATTACAGAATTAGTTAAAGGTGAGGGAGTTATAAATTGACAAAGTTCAATTTTTTACTTTATGGATTTAGTTTTTATCTGCTAAATATAACATAAGAAATTAAATTGACATTTATTAATTTAAGTGGCTAAATAAGTGTATTTCCTTTAAATTAGGTTCTGAAAAACTTCTCCCTTAAAAGTGAAATTATCCTACCTTAAACCCTCTGATTAATAAAAGGATGAAGATCACAATTTTGTGTTATGAAATATGTTAATTTTAAATTGTTCAGCTATATTACCCACTCAGTTAATGTTAAAAAGTAAGACTCTTTTTGTTTTGGAGGGTAAAATATGAATTTATTTTAGTGTAAAGTGCTCTTTTTTTAATATTGGTAAATAACTTTAGCAACTTCTAAACATTTAATTGTTGATTTTAAGACATTAAAAAATTAAATAAAAGTTCAGTTTTTGAATTGAAATAAAATTGCCAAAAAAAAAAAACTGACATAATCGTCTATCATAATCATGCTAACAAATTCTAAACACTTTATCTGTTTAGCTTCCCTTCATATTGTAATCAATCCACCATAATGACTAGAATGAACTAGTGCAATCCTTATTGAAAGATTCAGAAATCAAAAGTAATTAAAAGGTACCTAAACTTACAATGAAAATAGAAGTAGCAATGATACAAGGGACAGCAAATTTATTAATAACACAGATACTATATATGTTGGCCAGCTGCAATGCAAGCATTAGAGGTTATTGGTTTACATCATGAACATCAATTTCCATTATAAGGAATAGGAATCACAAATAGATCATTTTTCCTTCTCACTGTTGTGCCAAAAGCTTCAGTTATGTCAAAATTTTCATGACTAATTCCAAAAGGAAGTTCCCAATCAAAATAGTACAGCAACTGTGCTAGAGGAAGTTGGATAGCAGGTTCAGCAAACAAAATACCAGGACAGATTCTCTTTCCAGCACCAAAGGGTATGAATTCAAAATTGGACCCTTTGTAATCAATTGGAGAATGAAGGAATCTCTCAGGATAAAAATTGTCTCCTTCAGTCCAATACTTCGGATCTCTACCAATAGCCCAAGCATTTACAAACACCTGTGTTCCAACTGGGATTGTGTATCCATTAATCTCACATGTTTCATCACACTCTCTTGGAACTAGCAAAGGAGCAGGAGGGTGCAACCTCAGAGTTTCTTTAATCACTGAATTTAGATATTTCAATTCCTCAAGAGACACATCCTCATGAACATAACCTTTGTTTCCAAAATATTGCCTAACTTCTTCTTGAGCCCTTTTCAGTACCCTTGGATTTTTCAACATTTCTGAGAATGCCCATTCCACTGTTGTAGAGGTTGATTCACCCCCTGCAATAAACATGTCCTGTAACGAGTACAACCATTGAGCAGGTATCAATAACAATAACATTATTCTCATTTCACTTAGACTGCAAATCCAAGATCTTTTTTTTTTTTAATACGCAGCGAACTGAAGACAATGTTAGAGTGTATAAATGGTTTACAATAACTCAGGTACCTGTCACCTGAGTTAAACCCTCTTAACTGCAAATCCAAGATTTGATCCTTTCTGTAACAAAATTTTAATTTGTTGCTTATGTTGGCGGGTTTACACCAATGAATGGTTTTATCTCAAATGTTAAGAATTTCAAAGACTAAAAACTTTATATTCAATTATGAAGACAGTATAGAAGGGATGATATATAGTATTATATTATGTTAAGCATTTTATAATTTCTAGTGTTATAGGAACTTAGACAAAAACATGAAATGAAGCAGAAAGAAACACAAACTTACCTGGATAACAGCTTTGATGTTATTGATTGTCAAATGAAATTCAGAGGGTCCATGATCTCTCATATTCAAAAGAACAGATAGAAGACTTCCATCTGCATCGTTCTTTGCTTTTGCTGCATTGATAATATTGTCAAGAACCACATCACTAGTTCTATGTATCTCCATCAGTTTATGCTTCATTCCAGTAATCACATGAAGCCAATTTTGGGAAGGAAACAAATTAGTAACACTAAAACTTTCAGCCAATCTCATATTTTTCTTGATGAACAAGATATATTCTTCTTGGTCCTTGCATTCGTCACCAAAAGCTGCCCTTGCAATGATCCTATATGCCATGGATGAAACTTTATCTGTGAGGTTGATGGTGGACCCTTTGTTCATTGAAACATGTCTTATTAAATTTGACACCTCCTCTCCCCTTATTGATTGGAATGATCGAACACGTTTAGCAGTCAACAGTTCCAGTGTGCATATTTTTCTAAGCTGCTTCCAATAGTCTCCATATGGTGAAAAGACAATGTTAGTGCAACCATATGCAACAATTTCTGCACCAAGAAAGCGAGGTCTTTGAGCAAAGGTCACACCATTTGTTTTCAACACCTCTTTGGCAATCTCGGGGGAAGAGACCACTATGGCTGAGGTCTCTCCAAGTTGAAGGTGCATGAGAGGGCCATGTTTTTGTGACAATGCTCTCATCCTGTGGTGTGGAAGACTCCCAATGAGGTGATGTATGCTTCCAAATATTGGCAGCTTCCATGGCCCTGGAGGAAGATTTTTTGTTTTGAATCTCTTTCTCTTTTTTAGGATGAAAAATGTTACTAAGAGGATAAGACTGAGAAGGATGATGGAGAAATGATCCTCCATGAAAGCTGAAAAGCAGTACTCTGTTGTTTATCATTAATTATTAGTTATCAAATTTTATGCATGGCAAGGTTGACTTATCTTCCAGCCAATAAAGATTGATGTACTTAATTAGTTAAAGATTGAATTTATATTCTTTAAGATATAAGTTTATAGTTCATTAATATAAAGATCTTCTTTGTTGGTGATTTATAATTTAAATAGCTCATCACCTTGTGGATGAGTGTTTATCAACTCTTAAGAATCAATTCACCTTAAATATTTTTGTAAAACAAAAAAGATTGACCAATATTTTGTCTGTTATGCATTAATTAATTCAACTTGCATAATAGGATTTTGGACTGGATCCATTTGAAGCCACACGGAATAGTTTATATTTTTCTTAGATTGAAAAAACAAAAAATTATTTGAGTTTGTCAGACAACCACATGACCATCCTCGAGGTTGACAACCAAGCAAGGAACGATCCTCTACAGCATGGATCGGAGACCCGTAGTTGGGCTCCTATCCAACCATTACTCACGCTCTGGTCATGGGGCCATGGTTCATCAACCAAACTTTGGTCCTGTCTCCTTAGTTTACAAGGATTCAGTAGTACAACCTATAGAACAGATCCTGTTCAAGTAAGGTCGTGACTTGCTAACTCAGCATTTCGAATATAAAAAGTTATAGGTTTACAAAACCTATCAATGTGGGACTTTAAAAACCCCTCCAATGATATTAGCTAGCTTCTGGTGTGGTTCTCCCAAGATTGTCATCTATACAAAGGGTCTCCTTTCTTTCAAAAAATTAAAAAGCCTCCTTTGTGGGCCGCAATGTCAGCTCCCAACAGCTTGTAAGCACGCGGACAACCATCTTCACTACGCAGAATTACACACCCTTGATCAAGTTCAGAGGGTCACAACTCACAATATACTCTTCAAATAACCATGTGATGCCAAATTTTACTTCACAATTGAATAGATCCTCAGCACCACATTTCTTAATATTAAGAGCAGGGGCTACAATCTATATATATACAACCCACACTACAGTGATCAGTGATCAGTGAGCTCAAATTAATATCCAAGAACAGAAAATCAAAGCAATCAAAGAAAAATTCATTCTACCACCTTACAGCAATACCAGCATATACACATAAATGCAGCTGCTGTGAATATCTAATATCAAGTAAACAAGGGGACTCTATTATTATTATTATAATTATTATTTCCAATTTTTGTTATTGTTAGTAGGAGAACTCGAATTCTCACTTACTTAACAACCAAGACCCTCAAAATCAAGATAACTCAACCAAAGTTCTAAACATGAAACTCTAAAGCATGGTTGAGGATTACAGTGTTGCATACACTCTAAAGTCTAAACACAATAATCATAGAACTCAGAAATATTTGAAGTATGGTCCATAGTGAAGCTTGGAATCTTATCCAACTTAACAGGATGGTTCTTCCCTCCTACCAACTTAGCAGGGTTCCCAACAACAGTAGTGCTTGGAGGCACATCCTTAATCACCACAGAACCAGCACCAATTTTAGCCCCCTCACCAACCTTAATATTCCCCAAGATACAAGTTCCAGCACCTATCAGCACCCCATCACCAATCTTTGGATGCCTATCACCAGAAACCTTACCAGTCCCCCCCAATGTCACACTATGCAAAATAGACACATTGTTCCCAATCACAGCAGTTTCTCCAACCACAAGCCCAGTTGCATGATCCAACAAAATCCCACTTCCAACCTTAGCCCCTGGATGGATATCCACTGCAAAAACCTCAGAAACCCTGTTCTGAATCATCACAGCAAGAATCTTTCTTCCCTGCAGCCACAACTTGTGAGCCACCCTATGAGCTTGACAGGCCAAAAAGCCTTTGAAGTTCAAGAAACAGTGCACGTGGCTTATGCAAGCAGGGTCTCTTTCCTTCACTGCCCTCAAATCATTCTTCACAGCATCCATTATGGTCAGATCAGATTCTAAAACTGTCACAAGAAGATCATAAAGGGTACAACTTGGAAGGCTTTCACTGCTCAGTTTCACAGCAAGGTGATTGGCCAAAGCACTTTCCAGTGATGCGTGAGACAAAATTGAGAATTTGTAGTAACTAGACAAGATTGGTTCCGCAGTGACATCAACTGTAGCTTCTTCTTGCATCTTCAGCCACAGATCCCGTTCAGGGTCATCCACCACTTCAACTTGTTCTGCAGTGGGACCAGTGTGCAAGGCGTTGACCCCATGTTTGTGAATGGACGAGGAGGGAACTTGATGAGTGAAACTGGGTTGGGAGGCTTCTGGGTAGGCCCATGAATGAAAAAAGTGGGTTTTTTGGGAAGTTTTTGGGTTCAGGGTAAGAGGGGTGGAGGCATCAACAGAAGCAAAGAGGAGGGATAGTTGTTTTGGTGCAGTTGGGGAGACAAAGGAGTGCCCTCTGAATCTCGTCATGATTATGATGGAAAACCAATATTAGAAGATTTTCCAGAAAAATGACTTGAAAGAATGTTACGATGTCGTGAGATTATGTGCTTGAGGGGGAAAAGGAAAGAAAATGTGGACTGTGGATAAGGTTAAAGAGACCAGGGTCCACCACAAAGAGCACATTCCAACTTCAGTATAAATACATGATCGGTTTTTCTAAAATGTGTGCGGAGTAAATATATTTTAAATAATTTGGAAGTTGTTACATTAGAATTAAATTGAATTAGTTGAGAACTAAAAAAAACACTTGTTTTTGGGCAGAAACCTTACACCATTTATACACATGTTTATATATTAACCATGAGATTAACATATGTAATATATGTGCAACTTAATTTATATTTATCATTAAAAAAAATCTTTTACCTAGTATTAAATAAAAATTATTTTGTTTGATCTAACTGATTCAACTAATGATTCATTAACTTATTGACTTGACCGAATCAATCACCGATCGAATTTTTAAAATCTACGACTACAATTCATGTAAAATGAAAAGTCAAACTTGTTCTCCTTTTTATGTAACCCATGACATCACCATTATCATAGTTTCAACAAATTCATGCCCCTTGCCTTGGCACATACTAAGGGGTAGATTATATGTTATATGTAGTGGAACACGTTACTCTATTGTTATAATTTTTCAGTGTTTGATTAGAGGCGAAGTTATCTATTTTTACATGAAGGTTGCTGGTGAGAAAGAGAGAGATCAAAATGCGTGTCTGTTCTGAAAAATACGTTTAATGGTAATATGTAATATTTGATCTTTAGTTATAGCGAATCATTAAATATCTGTGCTACGAAATTATGAATGTTATCTTATCCTCTTTGGTATTATTATTAAATATCTATAGATGTATAAAAATATAGTAAAATATTTCAGTCCCACGATATGTATTTTATATCATATGTCTAGTCCTGTATCAGCTTCGTCATCATTTTTCTCTAAAAAAAATAATCCCCTAACATTATTTGGGATATAAACATTTAAGAAGACACAAAAACTTAAAAACAAGTCATCCATAGATGAAATAATGTAAGGGAGATAATTTTCCTTAAATATAAGATTCTTTTCATCAATTTTTTTGTCCATTAACATAAAATATTTTTTAAAATTTTAATGTCATTAATTATTTTAAATTAAAATATTTCTATTAATGTATAATTTTTATTAGAATCAATATATTAATAAAAAACATAGTAATTAAAGAGAGATTAAATAAAAAGAGAATAAATAAAAAAATTAATGGTATGTAATAATCATTTTAAAAAACTATAGATTTCAAACAAATTTAATAATTTTAACTAAACTATTTTATAAATAAGTATGAATTATATAAAATACTCTTATATTTATAAACGATGTACTATGAAATATTGAATTAATGTGTGAAAAAGAAATATCACGAATATAAAATTAGTTGTTTTCTTAAGCTGTCGTTTTTGCTTGTCATATGGACCCAGATTAGCTGCGGTTTAACTGTTTACGCATTCAATTGGCAGCTATGAAAAAGGAGAATCTTTTGTCTATTGGCAGGTATCTAAGGTCTTGAATATAAATATTAAAAAAAATTGTGTTTTCTAAAGCTAATTTGTATTATTGAAAATGATATAGTAAAGTAAAGGACCTACAACATAAACATTTCTTTTGGGCCAATCATGGAAATCAACGAATACTTGTCTTATTTGTGGCGGCTCTAGATTTACATAATTGCTAATGAGAAAATCATGCATGTGACATGTTAACCAAAGAAGTTGAGATGGTGAAATCATATCGAGTTTGATTCCACTGTACACATATTTTAAGAGTAGCAAACTAAACACTAACTTCAAACAAAATGTTAAGGAGCAGCATCTACCATAACTTATTGAAATTTGAAACCATTTGAAATAACTTCATGAATATACAAATATCAGAATTACATAATTGCATAAAGTATACAAATATCTAAATTTTCGGCATGTAAAAGCTTGACAAAAATCTGTTAGGGACATAAGGACAAAGAGAAAAGATCCATTTGCAATGAATTTTATGATATCTGTTGATGATTTTACTAATAAGTTGAAGCTCACTCAGTTTCAATATGATTAAGAGCCAGAAAAGAATGATATCCTCAGAGCTTGACCTCCACATCAACACCAGCAGGAAGATCAAGCTGCATCAAGGAATCTATTGTTTGGGCAGTAGGGTATAAAATATCAATGAGCCGTTGATGGGTTCTGATCTCAAAATGAAACCGAGCATCCTTATGTACATGTGGGGATTTAAGAACACAGTAAACTCGCCTCTTAGTTGGTAATGGTACAGGACCCATGGTTTTTGCATTGGTAGTCCTTGCTGCATCTAATATCTGTTTGCATGAATCTTCTATTAGGGGCACCCAGTAAGATCTAAGCTTGATTCTAATTTTCTGCTTCGGGGCCATCTGAAAATGGGGGAGAAGAATTATCACATGAACTGAATCTTATGATAATACACAGAAATTTGCATCTGCGTCCTGAATTTCAACCTCAAACTTTTTGGTGTCAGATTGGACCATTTCAACTCAAGTAGAACTATATGGAAGAAGAAAAGAAAAACAAAATGAGCCAAACAGGTGATGTTTAGTCCACATTAATTAAAGGAAACATAATTTCCATAGGAAAGATCAAGAGTATTGGTGTAAAAACTGTCATTCAAACTGTGACAAGCTACACCATTAAATTAGGCGAAGCAGAAAAACCTTTAGTTGAAGTATATTGACTTCATGAGAAGTATGGCCCAAAAATCATAGTCTTAACAATTCAAGGATAGATACACCTTGCTTGCTCAAAATAAAGATACTTTAGAGGGGCCTTTTTCCAGATCAAGGCATCCAAAGAAACTATTATATAAACACAATTTATACCCTAGTCCCTTCGAATAAGTCTAGGACTCTTGGTGCCAATTTGTGATAGATAAAGTGAAAATGGTAAAGAAACATGCCAATCAGGAATAAAACTAGTGAATATACCGTATCTGCTTCTGCACCAATGCTAATTGATGAAGTACTCCGACTCTCCAAGTTTCCAACCTGAAACATCAATACAAATAAATTAACAAAATTATTAACTTGATGCAGGGGCAGTGCGTGATGTGAGCAAATAATCACTAGCATGGTTACTTACATAATTTTAAGCTATTTATTTTTATCTAATGTTTAAAACTTAACAGTTATAGGTAGTCTTTTAGGTCAAATTTGTGTTAATTTTTTATGTCTTATCTAGAAAGCCAAAGGAATCCTAATGGGGCTGTTAGTAGAGTGTGTCAAGGATTTGAATTTGTGAGTAGTTTCTTGTCAGTTGCTTTAAAGTAATTTGGTATTCCTTAGACAAGAAGGCTAGAAGGTCATTAATCTGAAAGGTCATAGCACAGTTGTTAAAAATGAGTTTCAAGCTTGAAGATGCCCTAGAGACTACGTAAAAATCTAAATTTCACAAAAGAATTGTGAATGGTAAAAGCCACTTAAATTTGTAAAGTCTATTTTGGGCCCCGAGGCACTAATTCACAAACTTTGGCAACAAGAACAATAAGATTAATACAACACAGAGTCAGAGTCTAGAACAGCACAACCACAGACAAACGAAAAAAACAGTATCAAGCCATGCTACTGATAGTAAGAGTAAGTGAACTGAAGTAGCATCTAAGACTAAGCCAACAAGAGTTATTTTCATTTCAGAGTAAGGATAGTTATGAACTAGTATTTATCTGTATCATCTACACTTTTGAACCTCACTTTTATCTCTCCTTATTCCCATCAAACAATGTTGAAGCCAATCTCATCTATAGTTACGAAGCCAACAATGTAGAAACAAGAGTGGAACAATCTTCATTTTTCATACTTCATTTGTTGTCCATAAACCTCAAATTATGTAAATTTAACTACCTTTGTTTGCAGATAATAGCATATGTAGTAACTAGTAAATTTTACAAAAATATATACACTTTCCCCCTTCTTCTGTGGAACAAAATGAAGAAAGGCGAAATGCACAAACCTCAAAGGTGGTGGAGTCAGAAAATTCTGGGGAATCCAACACTTGGGGCGCAGCATAAACCCTAGTTGATAAATGCTGGGGTTTTGGGGTTATGAGCTTCAAGGAGTTACCAGGGTGGAGAGAGTAGAAAGGCGCCAACTTTGAATTGGGAAAGACGGAAGAGGAGGTATTGGAGAGAGAAAGAGGAGGAACTAGTGCTGCAATCAGTGAAGAAACCGCCATTGAAGCTTTCTCAATCTCTTCTTCTTTGCTTTACACTTCCACTCTGCAGAAAATTTATCCATTGTTTTTCAAAAACAGATTCACTCTATGGGCCAATTGTCAGGGCCAAACATGTTCAACTCCAAGGTCAATCAAGGTCCACACCAATAAGGCCCAAATTTATTATACTTTACATTGCCAACACTTAAAAAAAATGATTCGAAAATAAGGATACATTATATGAGATAAAGAAAGGCCCAAGGCCCATTACATGCATGTTGCAATTTGCAAGGCTACAAACAGAGAAGACTTAGCACAACAGGCCTGCTTGCATTCTTAGGAAAACCAAACACAAATTACACACACTCTGAAGCCTCCAATACAAATTCCCAAAGTTGAACAGAACAATAAGAAGGGAACCAGCGAAACAGGGAAGATCATGAAGCAAAATCAAAGCAAGGAGGGATATTACGCTTATCCTCAATCAGAGCTCTTCTTAAATTAAGTGGAGGTGAGCAACACCAATTTCTTCCAAGGGAATTAGTTCTTGCTAGCTGGGCAATCATATCTGCTGCAACATTGGCCTCCCTGCGAGCCCAAGTAAAGCCACAAGAGTCAAAAGCTTGAGTCAGGTAATTGATGTCTTTCACAAGTGGATCAATTTCCCGAATTTGGGTTTCCCCTCTACATGCCCTCACAAGGTCGAGATTATCTGACTCCAAAATTACATTTTTGCAATCAAAATTTCGAGCCAAGATAACCGCTTCCCTGAGAGCCATACTTTCTGCTAACAGAGCATTCGGAGCCCAAAAGGATGAGGATTGGCCGTACTGGATGTCGCCATTACGGTCCCGAACCAGGATTCCAGAGGTTGCCTTCTGAGCTAGGTCTTTCCAGGAGGCGTCAACATTGAACTTCAGTTTACCAAATGGTGGGGGTCTCCAGGATACCTTAAATGAAGGAGGAGGTACCAAAGACTTTGTATTCTGATTATTACTATTTTCTGAGAAGAATTCATTGACATTTTGTTGTACCTGATGTAAAGCATGTAGTGGGTCTGGCTGAATTCCTCTGAAAATATAATTATTCCTCATTTTCCAAATATTCCATAAGGTAAAAAATAATTTAGATAAGAGAAATTGAGAATCTGCTTTGCTGCTAGAAAATAACTCCAGTTTATCCCCAATCCAATGCTCAATAGAGGAAATCTGTTCCTCTCTAGGATAACAATGCAGATTGACACCAAACCAAAGAGGGATTGTCCAATCACAGAGAAGAAAACTATGTTCAACAGTTTCCTCTTCATTCAAACAAATTGGGCATTTAGATTCCCGCATAATCCTTTTCTTTTTTAAGTTAGCACTTACCGGAAGAAAGTTGTGACATAGTTTCCAAATGAAAACCTTTATCTTCTTGGGAACTTTTGATTCCCAAATCAATTTCCAGAAATTAATATTAGGGGATTTAGAAGATGAAGGCCTTCGGTCAGAAGCATCCTGTAACTGTTTTATAACACGGTACCCTGACTTAATTGTATATTCCCCGGTAGATGTGAATGACCATCTAATACAATCCTTCCCTTCACATATTCTTAAAGGAGTTTGCAACGTTGGTAACCAAAACTGTTGTGGTAGCAGTTGAGTCACTTTTGAAATATCCCATGTTCGGGTGGATGGATCAATTATAGTTTTCAATTTATAGTCTAATGAATCCATAGAACACTGTTTAGGAAAGCACATAGCTCCATTCCAAAGCCATTTATGCTTGAATATCTCAATTTGCTCTCCATCTCTAATCGACCAGTGACCTAGTTTCAAAAGGATGTCCCTGCCCTGAAGTAAACTATGCCAAACCCAAGAGCTGTTTCTTCTACATTTCTGGTTCCAAAATGAAGTTTCAGGAAAATATTTTCCTTTAAGAACTTGTACCCAGAGGCCATTTGGGTTAGTAGAAAGCCTCCAAGCTTGTTTGACCAAATAGGCAGAATTCAAAGCATACATTTCTTTAAATCCCAAACCACCAGAATGTTTACTAGAAGATAAAAGATTCCAGTTTGACCAATGAACACCTCTGAGATTTCTTTGCTTTGCCCACCAAAATTTAGAAATAAGAGCATTTAAGGTCTTGGCCAGATTTTTAGGGATTCTGATTAGGGACATGACAAACGATGGAATGGCCTGAATAACCGCTTTGATCAAGATCTCCTTACCAGCTTGATTTAAGAGCGATTCTTTCCATCCCTCAATCTTAGATTGAATTTTTTGTTTGATCCAAGCAAGGGTTTTACTTTTTGATCTTCCCAAATCACAAGGGATACCAAGATAGTTGCCAACCTCAATACGTTGCTTCATATTCAGAATAGTGCAAATTTTAGAGCAAAGATTAGGGTGTACCTGGCTGCCAAAGATAATTCCAGATTTGGAGACATTGACTTTCTGCCCTGAAGCCTTAGTGTAGCAGTTAAGAATATTCAGAATAGAATAAGCCTCTGCTTCAGTAGCTTTGGATAGGATAATGGCATCATCTGCAAACAATAAATGAGTAAGTTTGGGGCAAGTAGGAGCTAGATGCATACCTGAGAGACTTCCTTCCTCCATTGATCTTGAGAGAAGATAGGAAAGTGCCTCAGCTCCAAAAAGAAACAAGTATGGGGAAAGGGGATCACCTTGCCTAATACCCCTTTTAGGAGAGAAAGGAGGGCTTCTATCCCCATTAAGGCTAATACAATAAGATACAGACTTTACAAGAGACATGACCAAGCCCACCCAATGAGAATTGAAACCAAAGGACATAAGGACCTTTTGAAGAAAATCCCAATCCATACGGTCATAGGCTTTACTCATATCTAATTTGATTGCCACTTAAAAAAAATGATTCCAAAAAACAATATTATCTATTTTTTTTTATGTGGAATCAAGATACTCTCCGTCAAAAATTAGGGTTGCTTCTTTTAATATGATCTTTTAATAAGATTTAAACCTCTAAATTTGATGGTGAGTTTACAACAGTGTTATAAAAATTAGATTATTGATTGAACTAGTTAAGATATTAGGTTAATGGTTGAATCATTCATTAAACTGATTAAGTTGATCTATTTTTAAAAATAAAAAATACAACATAAATAATTCAAATATTTCATTCTCTAAAATTTCATAATCAAACATGTAATGAGAAGTATCTAACCAAAACAATGTTGTTTTAAATGAGGAAAAATAATATATATATATATATATATATATATATATATATATATATATATATATATATATATATATATTTACTACCTGCATGAGGTCAATTAAGTCATTAGTTTTAAACAAAACAATTCGATTTAACCGAATTTATGTGAAAATATTTACTTAACCAATTAAATAAGTTAGGTTATAAGACTCAATTATTGTGTGGAACTTTTGATTTTGGTTATTATGTGAATTACATATACCATGCAATGCGATCCAATGAATGTGATGACGAAATTAATGAATGTTACCAAAACATTTAAGCAAACAGTATAAAGTCCAACCGGCCAATCAAGTAACAGTGCCCACCACAAGCAGTACCAATTTTCACCAAATCATGCGAGTAGACACCGTTACACTTTTTTATTCAAACTAGCTACATAAGTTGTAATATATGGTAATATAATTTTAATATTATGTATATGATTATTATTTTATTTTATAATACTGAAATAATTTATCTTAAAAAAATTAAAGTCTTTTACATTTAACTAAACAAAAGGTTGGTCTATTATTTAATAGATATTTTTCCTCATCCGTATCCCCATAAAAGTTAGATTTGGGATTATAAAACTCATCTTGTCTATATCGTGTTCAGGGAAACCCCGTGAGAATATTACTATAGTCTTTTTGTCTTCATTTACTTTCATTTCAATAACTTAAATATGTAAATTTAAATAAATCATATTTATGATATATTTTAATTAAAATAATAAATAAAGTGACATAAAAAATCTTTATAAATAATTACTTTCATGATTATATAATATCTTAAGAAAATATATAAATTCACCTTTGTTGTTTAACAATTATTGTAACTAAAATTATTAGATTTGTATATTAGGACGAGTTCAGGTGGAGAAGGTAGTTGCATACCACAAATTCGTCCCTATCCCCATCAAAAGTAAACTTTAGGGTGTGGTTGAGGCGGTTTTTATTTATCCTCAATTAAAATGAAATTTACATATCAAACTTAGGACGAGAATAGGTTCATTCATATGAATTTAGGTACAATTGTCATGCTTAATTTAAAATATAATTAAAATTAGGGGAATATTATGTATGCATTAAATATTCTATGATTCAACTGATTATTGTAGTATTTGATACATAATAAAAATACATTAGTTTTTGAAACAAAAAGAAAATTAAAAACGTGTGACAAACTTGTGCAAAAACATATTCGTTCTATAATGCTAATTTTAAAAAATTTTATAACAGAATTTTTTTTAATCACAGAAAAAACATCATGCAATAATTAACATAATCAATCGTTTCCACCCGTATATATGTTGCATATAAAATAAGTTTTTAAACATAAATTCTTATACGGACAAGTTTAAGACTAATATTATTCATGTATTTTTTAATTAGCTATTAATTATCGTAACTTCAAAAGTTAAAAATGAGTTGATATAAAAATAATTTTTTATGAAAATATTCAAAATAAAAATGTCAAATTTTACTATATATTAAAAATAGTAAATAAAATTGACTAACATCTTTTAATTAATAATTGCACTCGTTTCTTTAAGTATTTTTTTTTATAAGGAATATGTTGGATAATTGTATAAATCATAATATTTTCCTTAGAAATTTCATTTATTTTTTTGAAAAATTTATTGTCATTAGTCTTTTGTTGAACTTTATTTTCATATGAATGAAATTGAATACATAAATAATTCATAATTATTTGTTGCCTTTATATTGTTGATTTTAAAACATTAAAAATTAAAAAAAAACCAACAAATTAGTTTCCAACTCTTCCAAGTTTTAAATTGTAAACAATCAAAACATAAAAGAGAATATTGGAAAAGAGAAACATGATTCAAATTTTAGAACATGTGAGATTTCAAATTTTAAATTGAATTAAATTTTTTTATAAGAAAGAAGATTTAAAAATAGAAAAAAAAAAGGAGAGTGTAATGCAACGTATAACATTAAACTCCACATATAAATAAAGAAAAGAAAACAAGGAGGGAAGGGAAAGAGAAATATGGTTATCGATTAAATGGTAAAATGTGGTTATTAAATGTGAAAATCATATATTTGAGACAAAAATATAGTTGTTTATTATAATGGACTTAAAAACTCAAATAAAAAACATAAGCATGAGAGAAATTAGAAATTATGGCAGAAGAGAGCCGTTATGTTTAAAAACATCGCGTGAGTGAAATCATCCTGATGTTGATTTAAAAAATATATGAACAATAACAAACGAGTTACAAACTAATTATTTTGTAGGTTTTCAAAATTAAAAATTTAAATTTAGATTTCAAACTGAAAATAATAAAAACATGTAAGAAAAGTGTGACGTTCTACGTCAATTTTACATTTATTTACATCCGTTTAATTATTTTTCACAATAAATTTTTGCGTTTATTGATAGTTAAATTAGATCCTAATGTAAAACAACATTTATTTTTCTTAAGCACACCCAAAATAATAAACAATAGTAAATAAATCAAATAATAAAATGGAATTAATCAGAATAAGCGGAAGAAGAAAGTGAAGTCAGGGATCACTTGCTTGAGCGAGACCCTGATTCGCTTAAGCGAAACCAGTGAAGGTCGCTTAGGCGAGTTCCGACTCGCTTGAGCGAGATCTACCTTTTAAACCTGAGCGAACTACGAGACTTGCACGGAAAATTAACAATTCAGTCTTTTACTCGGAAACAGTCCTCCTGGTCATATCTTACTCGGGAACATCTTGACCTTCCTATACTCGGAAGGGTTCTCTCGGTCATGCCTCACTCGAAAACATCCTAACCACTCAGAAGTGGATCTCTCGATCATGCCTCACTCGGAAACATTCTAACCACTCAGAAGTGGATCTCTCGGTCATGCCTTACTCGGAAACATTCTAACCTTCACTCAGAAAGAGTTCTCTCGGCCATGCCTCACTCAGAAACATTCTAATCTTCACTCAGAAAGAGTTCTCTCGGCCATGCCTCACTCGGAAACATTCTAACCTTCACTCAGAAAGAGTTCTCTTGGCCATGCCTCACTCGGAAAGGACGAGGGATACTCGCTTGAGCAAAATAGGCACAGAATCAATTCCCCCGGCCCTCGCTCGGATGAGACTGAATCTGCCAGAGCGAGATTCGTCCAGTAATCAACTATACTACAACAGACACACTTCATTCATGACCCACATTAATTAACATACCGATTCTAGATTAGTTCAACACACACAAGCAACATATTATAGCATCACATACATAGAAAACTCATTATACATTACACACATAATTCATTTAAAAATTCCTCGGTTCCTTGGCATCAATCCTCCGCTTGGCGCACCTCCGGGGTTTCGACCTCTTCCCTGTCACTAGTTACTAAATTAAAAGAAAATCACAGCAAGGGTGAGTATTTGACATCATAATTAATCTAGAACAGAAATTAAATAACAAAATACATGTGTATAAACTCCATCCGATTGCTTTGTCCTCAAATTGCAAATCACACTCGGTAAAATTAATCAAGTACATACACATCATCACACAATACTAATAATTTCATCAATCATCACAACTGACTCTCACATAAAATCGACGCCTAGTATCTGGATACTAAAAGGATCGGCCTTCAGCTGGGGGTCCTACTTGACACCCCGTGAACCCTGCTTGGTTCACCGAGTCCTGCTTGACTCTCTGTAACACCCTCTGTTACACCTTAATAAATTCTAGAAAAATTCATATTTTTTTTACTAAAGATATTGTAACATCCCTGATGTTTTAATGAAAATTATGAAATGGGAAATGTTAGTAAATATTTTAGAAATTTTATTTAATAATTATTCTGTGCGAGCCAAAGGTTGGAAAAGCCGGTGTCGAGGTCGGTATCTGAACGCGAGCAGGCGGAGTTAAAAGAACGGAAGTGTGGAAGAAGAGCGGACAGGGTTAGGCGGACTGGTCCTACCGTTGTGGGGAGAGCGCCTCATACGGGGTCACATCCCGGATTAACTTCACACTAACTGAAACAACGGACGTGTGTGACAAATAGTCGAGAGCGGATGATATATCCGATCTCTCAAGTTGTAGCTCAGATTTCCGAGGTATGAACATTAAGTTAGGATGGCGGGGTCGATATTCATATCGGACCTATATTCTAGCGAATTATTAGAGGACTATGACTACGTGGGCGTTGAAAGGATAAACACGTGTAATTGATTTGATGACTAAGCAATAGTTTAAAATAGTAAGAATACAAATAAAATTTAGGAAAAGACGATCTTGCCCATGAGCCATATATATATGAAGATTCCCTTCCTTTCCTCTTCAATTTACACAAGTTACCTTTATTATCAGTTTGTTCCTTCTCTTCCGTTTGCCTCTTCTCTCTTAACGCTGATCTGCATGCACTGGAGTGAGACTCCATTCGTGTTTGAACTACAATTTAACCTCATTCCTGTGATCGAGACTTCCAGGTGAGTCTACTGATCCAATCCAATTGTAATTCCCTTATTTCTTTCATTCTTTGGCCGTTAAGAGCCATGCATGGCTATATTCGTGGCTGTTCTCCACACCCCTGGTGAGTGTGAGTCCAGAGGTTGTCCATGAATTAAGGACGTTGAAGTGATGAAGCTGTACTTCATGATCCGTAGGTAGTAGGCTAAACAGTGGAAGATTGAGTAAAGGAGTTGAGACTGCGAAACCAGTGCTCGGAGGAAAGAATCGACACAAAGAACAGATCATCGAAGCGTGGAATCAGAGTAAGGGGGGTGTTCGGGTTATAATTAATTAGAATAGGACTTACTTCTTATTCCGATCTTTGAAGTAACGTAAACAGACTAAAGGAAAATGATGTTAAACGTAATTGTGTGTTTATACTTGTGCATGTGTGATAGTGTACATTGATGAGTGGAGAATTGTGTTTGTGGTTGAGTTATCATGCATGATCTTGAAATATTTAATATTGACGTAATCTGTGTTATGCGACTCTGGGTTAGCAAGTAGGCTACCCGATGGATGAGAAAATTGATATCTAATGTGAAATGATCAGTGTTATGTGACTCTGGGTTAGCAAGCAGGCTACCCGAGGGATGAGAAAATAGATATTATTATGAAAGGTAAATTGTTGAATGATTATGTGGTATGGGATGGCCGACGGTATATGATAGCCCCTCATTTCCGGCTCCCGTGGTTTTCGTGCCCAGTTGAGCTACCCAGTGGTCAAGTAGGACCCAGTGGTCGAGGTGGAGAGTCAAGCAGGACTCGGTGAACCAAGCAGGGTTCACGGGGTGTCAAGTAGGACCCCCAGCTGAAGGCCAATCCTTTAGTATCCGGATACTAGGAGTCAAATTGTATGAGAGTCAGTCGTGATAAGTGTGATGAATGTGATGTATATGATGAATGTGATGAATATGATAAATGTGATGGAGATTGTGTAGCTGGTCTAATACAGTTATTGCATGAAATTTGTTATGTTGTGGTATGCTTACTTATAGATGATGCTTGAGGCGTATGGATTGACATGCATGTATAGTGTTAAATTCCGTTCTATATTAATTATTATGCCAAACACTCACCCTTGCATTTTTTTTTAGTAACCAGAGTCAGGGAGGGGGAAGGAGCCGTGGAGCCACGCCAAGGGGAAAAACGGTGCCAGGGTCCGGATGAAGCTGAGTGACTCTCTATAGAGTCTTATGTGTGTATAGAAACTCCATAGTGTAATTATCAGTTGTGTTAGTTGAGACCGGATTGAATGAAAAAAAAATATATTTCAAAAATACATTATTGTTATACGCATATGTTTTATGGTAACCTCGTGGGTTCACTAGACCATTTGTTAGAGCGAAGTTTTGAGAGTCCGGTTGTGTGTTTCGTATAATCCGATGTGCGAAAGGTGTTCGTTCATGAACAGCACCTCGTCTAAGTGAGAGTCCGGAATCTCGCTTAGACGAGTAGGGGCCTCGCTCCTGCGAGACGCCCTGATTTCCTTTCTCTCATCCGTTGTGCTCATATTAAATCGTTTTTCTCTAAATAATGATAAATTTTCAAGGAAAAGGAAAAATTTATTGTAAAATGTAATCATTGGAATAAAAATAAATGTAAAAATAATTTAGGACGTTACACTTGGTATCAGAGCGGTTCTTTCTAGAGCCGGTGTGTGGGCCGATCTAGTGATTGTGCTAATTTTATGAAAGTTGATTGTGTTTTGTTGTGTTGAGATTATGTGTGGTCTGGCACCGTTCCCTTGGCACTCCACTGGCGTAGTATTCTATGAATATAAGGTAAATCTATAATCCCCTGACTGATCTTGGTTATTAATGGTGATGTGTTTGCCCATTGTAGAGTTGCTAAATGGACGGAGAGACTAGTTCTGGGGGAGGAGATGATTTCTTCTCTAAATTTACTCAGCTGATGAGTAGGACCGAGTCCGGTCCCACTCTGGATAAATTCCTGAAAAGGAATCCTCCGACTTACAAGGGAGGACACGACTACGATGGGGCATATATCTGGATTAGGGATATCGAGCAAGTTTTTGAATATTTTGAGTGTTCTGAGGAGCAAAAGGTTTTATTTGCTTCATATCAATTGAAAGATGAGGCTAGAGTATGGTGGTCTCGCGTGAAGGTGCAAATGAACGCAGCCAATGAGCCGTTAGTATGGGCGAATTTTTGAAGGAGGTTCCTTGTTAAGTACTTCCCAAACAACTATAAAATCCGGAAAGAAATGGAATTCCTGAAGTTAGAGCAAGACCGGATGTCTGTAGCTGAGTACACCAGCAAGTTCGACGAGCTGTGTGATTTTTACCACCCTTTCTCGTTAGAAGGGACTGAAGGCAGCAAGTGTGCTAAATACGAAGCTGGACTACGGATTGAGCTCCGTAGTGTAATCGTACCGATGGAGATCAGGGACTATCCGACCTTGGTGAACAAAGCAAGGCTGACAGAAGAAGTGCAGTTGCAAAGGATGTCGCAGCCAAGAGATAAAAAGCCATTGAAGGCAAAAGGTTTCAGCTTCAAGAGGATGGGTCAATTCTTCCGAGGTGGCAAATCCTCTGCTACCTCCTCATCCTCCTCTGGTCGAGGTTCCACTGGTCGATCGGGTAATCCCCCTGGGAATCGTACATGCTACAATTGTGGCCAGGAGGGACACATTGCCAAATATTGCTAAGCTAATCAGATTGTGTGCTTCCAGTGTGGACAACCAGGGCATCTCAGGCCCGATTGCCCTCAGAGGTAGCAACAGGGAAGGACGGATAACCGAACTAACCCTTCTGGAAACCGGGGTTCCAACTTCATGAGAGGAGGTCGGAATGGAGCTGGTAGAAGGAACCTACAAGCGGGAAGATATGGCGCTCAATCTAACGATGCCTGGAACGCCATGGCCGGGCGTGTATTTGCATTTGATGCTTCAGAGGCTACGAGGAATGACAATCTGGTACAGGGTAAGTGCCTCATCTATGGTTATCTGGTTGATGTGATTTATGATTCTGGTGCCACCCATTCCTTTATTTCGGAAAGCTGTGTGCGACGGCTTGGTCTGCCAATCAGCTTAATGGAAAACGCTCTTATTGTTTCCACTCCAACTGGTTCTACCTTTCGTGCAACTACAATGTGTAGGGAACTACCGATGCAAATCGAAGCCCGTACTTTTCGAGTAAATCTTATCTGTATGCCATTGAAGGACTTAGACGTTATTCTAGGTCTTGATTGGCTTGCTGCTAATCATGTGTTGGTCGATTGCTATCGGAAGAATATTGTTTTCTCACAGGAACTTGACGTGAAGGACGGGGTGAGCGATGACCTAGCCACGTATGTTGTTTTATTCACTTCGGAGGGTCGACATGACCTTCTGCTAAATGATATTTTGATTGTTTGTGAATTTCCTGACGTTTTTCCGGAAGAAATTCCGGAGCTACCTCCTAGTCGAGAGATTGATTTCTCTATTGACTTGATTCCCGGAGCAGAATCGGTGTCCCGAGCACCATATAGAATGTCTTCGGTGGAATTAACCGAAGTGAAGAAACAAGTGAACGAATTACTAGAAAAGGGTTTTATCCGACCTAGTGCCTCACCTTGGGGCGCTCCGGTGTTACTGGTAAAGAAGAAGGACGGTAGCATGCGCATGTGTATTGATTATCGACAGCTGAACAAACTGACGATCAAAAATAAGTATCCACTACCCCGGATTGATGATTTACTGGACCAGTTGCGAGGCGCCGTTGTATTCTCTAAGATTGACTTGAGGTCGGGATACCACCAAATCCGAGTGAGGTCGGAGGATATCCCAAAGACAGCATTTCGGACTCGTTATGGACACTTCGAGTACGTAGTAATGCCCTTTGGAGTAACAAACGCTCCTGCCATTTTTATGGATTATATGAATTGGACCTTTCAACCGTACTTGGACCAGTTTGTGGTGGTCTTCATTGATGATATTTTGGTATATTCGAGGTCGGACGAGGAGCATGCTCAACATCTTCAACTTGTTTTACAAGCACTCCGTGAGAAGAAGTTGTACGCTAAATTATCTAAGTGTGAGTTCTGGAAGAGTAGTGTACAATTCTTAGGGCATGTGATTTCCCAGGAAGGAGTCTTAGTCGATCCGACAAAAATTGAGGCGGTTATGACTTGGGAGACACCGAAGTCAGTAACTGAAATCCGGAGTTTCCTTGGATTAGCAGGATACTATCGATGTTTCATTGAGGGGTGATGATGCATGATTTATCTCTAATTCTCCATTTTAAATGTGTATAATTTGCCATCACTTAGTGTGTAACATATTGTATTTTAACACATTTTTATCATTTGATCTTTATGTAATATTTGATTGTTAATTTGTGCCAAAAAGAAAATAGATCAAAGAACTCAAGAATTCCAATCCAAAATGAAGATCAAAGTGCCTAAGGATCAAAGGAACCAAGAAATATTCAAAAGGATCTCAAAAAGGGTGAAAAAGTATGCAAAACATGGAAAATCAGGTGTATGAATCGATTCATCCATGCTTGAATCGATTCATACGAATAAAAATGCCCAAGAATTGAAATATTTGAGCTATGAATCGATTCATTATGGTTTGAATCGATTCATACGTCTGAATCATGAAAAAATTGGCTTTGAATCGATTCATTTGAGTTTTAAAGTGATTGCATCGATTCTTCCCTGCAATGAATCGATTCACACGAGTATTTTTGGCCCAGAATTGCATTTTGGAACGCATGAATCGATTTATATCACCATTGAATCGATTCATGAGTGTATTATTGGCCCAGAAACACGTTTTCAAGCTTCTGGAAAGTGGGCAATGCACTGAAGATGTTGGGCAAGGCACTAAGCATGATCATGGAGCACTTAAATTGATAATGGAGCACCATGGAATTCTAAATTCAAGAGTGCATCTTCCATTATGAATTAATTATGGCATTAATTTTGCTTTCTAATTCCTATAAATAGGCACAAGAGGAAGGCTTAGAGACACCATTCTTCATTCACACAATTCCTCCCTCATTCATACGTTCCTCTTCTCTTCTCTGTTGGAGTTTCTCCAGCAAGTTCTTCATTTCCGGGTTAGTTTCTTTGTTTGTAGTTGTAATTGTGGAGGGCTAAAACCCTTAGATTGATTTTCTTGGAGAATGTTGTAATGTAATTTTGAGGTCACTAATTTTAATATAGTATGCTTTTATTATTGTTATTTCTTCATAATCATTCTCTACTTATTTAATTCCATTTTGTTTAATTGAATTTGTATGCTTAATCAGTTTAGTTATTCAAATGGAGTAAAATAAGATTTCAAATTAGAATGGATTAAGGAAATATGCATGCTTAATGAATATTTTCATAATCACTTTTAATAATTATGGTTTGCTTAATTCCATAATTTGAGAATAGATTATGTATATAGGCGATGTTCTTATGTATGCTCAATAATTCCTAGATTTTACGATCTTGACTCCTTTTGCTTAATTAGGATGCTTGATTAAAATATTCATTTTTAAATGAAAGTAAAGGAATTGTGAATTGAAAAAGACGCTTAGTTGATCAATTCAAATTGAGCTAAGAAATTAACATTAATAAGTATACAAATTATTATTAGTGAACCAAGGATAAATTTATTTACAATACTCCAAGAAAATCAATCGCTTGTTATTTATTGTTTTAAATCCTTTATTTACTTTGTTTTAATTTTATTTGCGATAACAAAAATCAATCAACCCCCCCCCAATTTAGTTTTTATTTTTAATTTTTAAAAATTAGTTTAAGACTTGATTTTTCCTAAATTTTTGTGTTGATCCTTGAAAGAACGACCTAGGTTGACACCCTAGTACTACGTTAATTAATTTTAATGTACTAATTTGACGGAATCACGACTGCAAAAATATTCACGTCAAGGGGTTCTCTCGGATAGCACTCCCTCTGACTCGATTGACTAGGAAAGGAAACCCTTTCGTGTGGTCGGAGAAATGTGAATTAAGTTTCCAAACTCTGAAGCGGTGTTTAACTACTGCGCCCGTGCTTGCACTGCCCGACGTGACCAAAGAATTTGAAGTATATTGCGATGCGTCCAAATTTGGATTGGGGTGTGTGTTGATGCAAGCGGATCGAGCAATTGCCTATGCTTCAAGGCAATTGAGGCCACATGAGGAGTGATCCGGTCTAGATACCGGCCCCCATTCTTGTGACGTCAGACTGACCTCATATAAGGAAAACCGGTGTCCTGGTTCAATATTACCACACCGGATATCCGTTGTCTGGCCGTCCGTCCTCACTCCACGACAGCATCATTCATTTTCTCCATAACGGTTCTATGTTCATTTTTACAGGACATTTATATAACTGTTGGCTTTTCAGTCACAGCATGAGAAGAGTCCCTGATAACTTATCAACGAAGACACTGTTTGTAGCAAAATACGTCACATCAATGGCTTCAGAAAGTAAGTGGGCGTGTCAGCAGATTATGCGGAAAAGGTGATTATCCTCTCCTCTCCCTAGAGGATCGTACTCTGATAATTGACCTACCCTCCTGACACATTCTGAAAGTCGAGCCACTTCGATTGACACAATATACACGCAATCAGAGCTAAGGGACCCACCTGTATCCAACGACTCATTCTTTGACGTGCAACTATAAGTAGTATATTTCAATACAAATGCATGGTATCGTTGTTCTATCTCACTCTTTACTGTTATTTCGCTTAAGCATTCATTGAGTTCTTACACTCTTCTAACTTGAGCGTCGGAGAATCTTCGCAGGTGGCACCACCTTTCGCCCCCTACAACGCGAAACGTTGGTGTGAAGGATCTCCTGGACAACAAGACCGGCCTCTCCCACTGAGAGACCAGATTAGTACATCAGATAAACACTGTTTCGGTGTGTAAACCCTAAAAACACCTGCATTCTTGTGGCTGGTCCCACACCGGATCCTAGACCCCGGTCCAGACCAGTTCATTGGCACGCCCAGTGGGACTCGATAGAGTTATTCCCATTTTCGCAGAAGTTAGGTTGTCACAATGGAAGGTGATGGGAGAGATTTCGTGGAAGGTCACGTGGAGGATGTGACCCATCAACAGGCTGGGAGGAGACTCGTCTTCGAATCCCCTGTAACTCAAACCCGGAGGATGGTGCAAGTGCAGACACCTGACCCTCGCGATGAGGTTATCAGGCAACTCAGGGAGGAGCTGATGGAGTTGAAGCGGGAGAGAGGAGGAGCTGGGGACAGAGTAGTGTCTCATGCAGAGGATGCTCACCATGCATCAGCGAGGGACAAATCTACAACCCTCCAGTATTCGAAGATCCCCACATATGAAGAGAGGGAGCAGACGCAGGACTCTGGTGATAGAGTCAGCACCAGGAGAAGAGAGCAGGCGGTGGTAACTTCAGGGACATACAAGCTCAGTGTCCCTTTCTCAAGAAGGCTGATGAGTATTGTCATCCCAAAACACTTGCAAACAACTCAGCCATTGTCGATCGGGAAGTATAATGGAGAGACCGACCCCACTAAGCATTTGGATGCTTATGTTTATGAAGCTATGTATCTGGGAGCAGACGAAGATGTCATGTGCAGAATGTTCCCAAGGACGTTGACGGAGGAAGCTCTCAGCTGGTTTAAAAGTTTGCCCTCAGGATCTATAGACTCTTGGGAGGAAATGGCTGCTGCATTCGAAAGCCATTTCGTCATCTCTAGGGATATCCCAAGAACTTCTCACACCCTGGCCCAGATAAGGCAGGGAGAAACTGAAACTCTTAAGGAGTTCCTGAAAAGGTTTTACAAGGAGGCTGCTTTGGTCTCTAACCTCACGGAGGCCATACAACTCCATATTGTAGTGGAAGCTCTTCAGCCTGGTTCAGCCTTTGTCCTATCTTTGGCAAAGAGCCCACCTACAACCTTCGAGGAGTTTCGAAGGAAAGCTTCCAAATATGTGGGCATAGAGATGCATCTAGAGGCAACTGCAACAAGAGTAAAGCCTTCTGCACCCGCTCAGCAGCCACGGAGAGAAAAGGAGAGAGTGAGGCCTGAGAAGCGTGCCTTTAGAGAAGACTTTGTGAACGCTCGTCAGCATCCACGAGATAGGCGTGTATCATCGTTCGACCACTATGCTCCGTTGAACACCAGGCACTCACAAATCATGAGGGAGGTTGGTTGGCCAACTCTGAACGTCTTTGGTATAAGGAAGCCAGCCCCAGCCAAGAGGGGTGGTAACCCACGTAAATACTGCACTTTCCATGAGCAGACAGGGCACAACACTGATGAGTGCAAGGCGTTAAAGAATACGGTGGAAACTCTCATTCGGGAAGGAAAGCTGAAGCAGTATTTGTTTAAGGAGAAATCTATGGATGAGCCTCACAGGATGGAGAAAAGGAATAGAGATCCTGATGATGAAGATGATAATACATGCAACCCAGCAAGGAAGTTCACTGCGGCTGAAAAGCAGAAAGGGGTAGTGATTGCTGAAGGTGCCCAACAAAGTAACATGCCCCAGCAGCAGAGGCAGGGCAGACGAGAAGTGATTGAGATGATAGCTGGAGGATTTGCGGGAGGAGGAACATCAATCACAGCACGAAAGAATCACCATAGGATGATTCTGTCAGTCCAGGGTAAACCGAGGGATAACCGCCCTTTCAGGGACGGTATGACAGCCCCGACGGTGTCATTTACTGATGATGACTTTGGCCCAACAATTCCAGGAGGTGACGATGCAGTAGTGATTGTGGCCGTCATAGCCAATAAGGATGTCAAGAGGATCCTCGTCGATCAGGGAAGTTCTTGTGATGTTATCTTTTATAATTGTTTCAAACGAATGGGTTTCAGTGATGCAGATTTACAACCCTACACACAAGAACTCACAGCGTTTAACGGAGCCAAGCAACCCACCAAGGGATACCTTGACACTTTGATTTCTTTTGAAGGGGAGCCCGGTGCAAGAACGGTCAAGTCAAGAATTCTGGTGATTGATGTGGAATCCCCATACAATGGTATCATAGGCCGTCCAACACTGAACGCTATGGAAGCAATTGTATCCACTCCTCACCTCTTGATCAAGTTCATTGACAAGGACAACGGTGTGTCTTCTCTCCGCGGAGATCAGGAGATGGCTCGATATTGTTATAACCTGAGTCTCAACATGGTTAAATTGGAAGCATTCAACAAGAAGAGGAAGTTGAACGACGGAGGAACAGCGGCAGGGTCTGTCAGTCTTATTGACCTGGACCCCAGAGCGAAATTGAAGATTGATCCACTCAATCCATCTAAGCCCACACCAGATGGTGGTTCCAGGGATGTCGTATTGGGAGATTCCCCTGAGAAGGTCACGCACATCAATGATAAGCTGGAGTTTGCTATGGAGCAACGCTTATTAACCCTTTTGCAGGAGTTCAAAGACCTTTTCGCATGGACAGCAGCGGACATGCCTGGGATGGATCCTGATTTCTGTTGCCACAAGCTTGCAGTGTATCCTGAAACAAGACCGGTGGCCCAGAAGAAAAGGAGATTGGGACCGGAGAAGCAGAGGGCGGCCTACGAGCAGACAGAGGAGTTATTGAAAGCAGGTTTTATAAGGGAGATACACTATTCATCTTGGCTTTCTAATGTGGTCATGGTGCAGAAGGCTAACGGCAAATGGAGAATGTGTACAGATTATGTGGATCTTAACCGTTGCTGCCCTAAAGATCCATATCCCCTGCCCAACATCGATCGCATGGTGGATGATTCATCTGGTTACCAATACCTCAGTTTCATGGATGCCTATTCGGGGTACAACCAGATTCCGATGTAGGAGGGAGACCAGGAGAAAACTGCCTTTATCAATGACCGCGGTGTCTTCTGCTACACCGTCATGCCTTTTGGATTGAAGAACGCCGGCGCTACCTATCAGCGCATGATTAACAAAGTCTTTGAAGGGATGCATACAAGGCTGGTCGAAGTCTATATTGATGATATCATAGCCAAAACGCCCGCTGGAGGAGACCACATTGAAGACCTACGCCAAGTCTTCACTAGGCTTCGGCAGTACAACATGAGGTTAAACCCTTTAAAGTGCACCTTTGCCGTTCCAGCAGGAAAATTCCTGGGATTTATGTTGACCCAACGAGGCATTGAGGCTAACCCCGAAAAATGTCAAGCAATCCTGGACATGCAGAGTCCTAAATGTTTGAGGGAGGTCCAATCATTGAATGGGAAAGTGGCCGCTTTAGCTCGTTTCATGCCTAAGATGGCGTACAGGTCCCTCCCCTTGTATAAGGCGTTGAAGAAACACAAGAGTTTTGAATGGGGAGAGGAACAAGAGCAAGCCTTCCAGCAGCTCAAGGCCATTCTCTCGAGTCCACCAATTCTGGTTAAGCCTGACCCTGGCGAAACGCTAATCTTATACTTAGCGATCTCTGATGAAGCTCTAGGTGTGGCCTTGGTGAAAGAAACCCCTGAAGGGCAGAGACCGGTGTACTTTACTAGTAAAACGTTTCAGGGGGCGGAAGGAAGGTATTAGAAGATTGAGAAAGCCGCCCTGGCAGTTGTGTGGGCGTCACGACGGCTGAGACCTTATTTCCATGCGCACCTAGTATTGGTGAGAACGGATCTGCCACTCCGTTCAGTACTCAGCAAGCCAGACCTCGCCGGAAGGATGATAAAGTGGTCTATCGAGCTGTCTGAATTTGAAATTTCATATGAGCCTCGAGGAGCCATCAAGGCGCAAGTGTTGGCCGATTTTGTAGTAGAAATGACTGGGGCGGACCCGGCCACCCCTCGAGCGCATTGGACCATCTACGTTGATGGCTCGTCGAACAGCAAAGGTTGTGGAGCAGGTGTGGTGGTAGAAAGTGATGACGGTGTGCATTTAGAAATTTCCCTCCGGTTAAATTTCAAAACCTCCAACAATCAAGCTGAATACGAAGCATGCTTGGCCGGTCTCCGTGCGGCGATTGACATCGGAGCATCAGCAGTTACACTCTGCAGTGATTCCCAGTTGGTGATTTCACAGATCCAGGGGGAGTACCAGGCGAAGGAACCACAACTTCAATTGTACTTGAATTGTGTTAATGAGTTGAAGGGAAGATTTGAAGTTTTAGAGTTCAAGCATGTGCCCAGGGAAGAAAATACTAGAGCGGACATCTTGTCAAGATTGGCAAGTACAAAGCAGCCTGGCAGCACAACAACGGTGGTTCAAAGCACTTTGACATCGCCCAGTATACCTCTGTATCCTTCTCTGAATGCTGTCATGGTGAGCTATCCATATGAGGATTCTTGGGTTATTCCCTATATTCTCTATCTGGCTGATGGTCAACTTCCCACTGACGAGAAGGAAAGGAGACGAGTGAAGAGGGAGCTGCCATATTTTACTATGGTCGATGGTATTCTCTACAGAAGGGGATTCTCTGTCCCATATCTTTCATGTTTAAGAGAAGACGAAGTTCAAGCGGTCTTGACTGAGGTGCACGAGGGGCAATGTGGGCACCATGCTGGAGGCCGAAGCCTAATGAGAAAAGTCCTCAGGGCTGGATATTGGTGGCCTACTGTGAAGCAGGATTCTGCAGATTTCGTGAGGAAGTGCGACGCTTGCCAAAAATTCTCCAATCTCCACCATACACCCGCCCAAGAGTTATCTTCATCTGTCGTGCCTTGGCCGTTCTACCAATGGGGCCTTGATATTTTGGGTCCGTTTCCCACTGCGCCAGGAGGTATTAAATACTTGATCGTGGGGGTAGACTATTTCACTAAATGGATCGAGGCAGAACCTGTAGTGCATATCACTTCTGCACGTACAAGACGTTTCATGTACGAGAATATCATAGCTCGGTTCGGGGTGCCAGGGCGGATTGTGACTGACAACGGCACCCAGTTTACAGACAGAAAGTTCACGGATTTACTTGAAGGACTGGGGATAATCCAGATATTTTCATCTGTTGAACATCCCCAAACCAATGGACAAGCAGAGGTAGCTAACCGAGAAGTGCTAAAGGGGTTGAAGAAGCGTCTGGGAGAAGCGAAGGGAGGATGGGCATACCGCACTACACCTCATTCTTTATGGGCATACCGCACTACACCTCATTCTTCAACTAACGAATCCCCATACCGGCTGACGTATGGGGTTGAGGCGATGATCCCAGTGGAGTTACAAACAAGATCAGCTCGTGTGGAGTATTTTTTAGCTGAAGATAACAACGCCAACTTAGCATCAGAACTGGACGTCCTCCAAGAGCTAAGGGAAAAGGCTTTCGTCAGAGATCAGGCAATAAAAGCAAAGGCTACACTCCGGTATAATAAACATGTCCAGTACAGAGCTTTTAACACCGGAGACCTCGTTCTGAGAAAGGCCAGTGTGGGGAATAAGTTCGCACACCAAGGAAAGCTAGCACCGACGTGGGAAGGTCCTTATAGAGTTTCTGAGGTGACTGGAAGAGGGTCATACCGGTTGGAAGAGCTTGATGGAACTCCAATCCGTAACAAATGGAACACTCAGAACTTACGAGTTTATTACAGCTAGTTGGTAAGACGACGTGTACTCTTTTTCCTTACTTGAGTTTTTTCCCATTGGGTTTTCTCAAGAAGGTTTTAACGAGGCATGGCCCCAACTACGCTCTTTGTGTAATGTACTTTCAATTTTAATGAGAATACATCTTAACCGCCCTATCGTTCTCACTTCTCTTACGTATTGTGATTTATAGCCGGAGCTTAATACGCATACACCTCGGGACGGATGAACGCAACTACCCATTCTGTAGTTGATGAAATAACGGATGAAGACCCCTCGGGACGGATGATCTCAATCACACATCGTGTGTTTTGACGATGTAACTCCTTGAGGTGGAATGGGTTGTAGGGCTGGTCCTTTTTCAAGGCCACAAACCGAACCCCATTCGAAGACAACATGGGTTGTAGGGCTGGTCCTTTTTCAAGGCCACAAACCGAACCCCATTCGAAAATAACATGGGTTGTAGGGCTGGTCCTTTTTCAAGGCCACAAACCGAACCCCATTCGAAGACAACATGGGTTGTAGGGCTGGTCCTTTTTCAAGGCCACAAACCGAACCCCATTCGAAGACAACATGGGTTGTAGGGCTGGTCCTTTTTCAAGGCCACAAACCGAACCCCATTCGAAGACTACATGGGTTGTAGGGCTGGTCCTTTTTCAAGGCCACAAACCGAACCCCATGCGAAGGCTTGGGCGCAGTAGGCCGGTTCATACTGAAAACCGCGCTGAACCCCGAGTAACGGGCGCAGTAGGTTCAGGATTAGCCCTGATCCGAACCCCATGTTGAAGGCTTGGATTGTAGGATTGCACCGAACTCCAAGTACGGTTAGTAGGATCGAACCGAACACCATGTGAAGACTTGAGGAGTAAAACCAAACCGAACCTCAAGAGAAAGGCGCAAAAGCTTACCCTTGTCAAAGCTATACTAAAATTCAAAGGCAATGTCCGTCCTCAGTTGTGGAACGCCCACCCCGGAGCGGTTGAACGCTAACATACCCGCTCTACATCTTCGAGGACAGATAAGCATTTCTATCTTTTTAAGAAGTTAAAAATTAATCCTTGAGATAAACTTTCCCTTCCCAATGTACTTACACTTGGGGACAGGGCATGCTTTCAATTAATTGTCAATTATTCGTTACAATTTGTTATCTTAATCCGGTATGATAAGTACGCTCTAAGCAGCTAGGTAACCACGCAGAACGGATTCGCAAAGCATTGAAAATAATAAAGTGTTTTGAATAACGCAAAGTTATTCAACAATCACACATTCGACGCAAGCAGTAGAAGAAAAGCAATAGTGAATTTTTATTTTCAATAAGAAAATGTAAAGGTTACAAAGTGTTTTAAAACTGGAGCCGATCCCAGAACACGGATATGTATGAAAGCATTAAATTAAGAGGCCGGCGCTTGCTCCTCTGCTGTGGGCACTCTTGCCTCCTCCGTTGTGTCCTCCACTCCAGCTTGGGCACCTTCTTGTGCTTCGGCTCCAGAGGCAGCGGTGGACGCTGTGGGTTCCATACTCTGACCTTCTGGAAGGGGAGGCAATTCATATAGAGATGCATGGGGTTCATGGTGCGATCCGTCCTTATGAACTTCGACAAGTCTTCCCCCATGGAACTCGAAGAACGGATCTAATCCGTACAAATTCAGCTTCACTCCAGGGTTACGATAGTAGACTTGACGAAGGGCCAGGCCGAAAGATTCATACGCCACATTTTTGCATATCTCCAAGGCTTTGGCAGCCTTGGCCTTTGCAGCAGCTAGTCTTCTTTGAACCTTGGCATAATCCTCTTCTGAAGGCCCAGCACTCGCACTACCCTTTTTGAGTTCATCAATTTGGGCTTGCATCTCCTTCCGAATGGACTCCCACTCCCCAAGGTCCTTGTTGCGACCGTCTTGCATAACTTTGAGATCGTCAGCAAGCTTAGTCGATCTCTTCTTCTCCAGTTGTAATTCTTCTTCAAGGAGGGGTATGGATTTGTTCTTATTCTGGAGGTCGGCAACTTCCCGCTCTAGGGCCTTGTTCGCAAAATGAACTTGGCTTGCCTCTTCAGTTTTCCTCTGGAGCGTTTCTTTAGTTTTCTTTAATTCTGATTCCACCCTCCTGTGAACTTCAGCTTGCTTGGCCGACCATTTCTCCTTCACCGCGAGTTCGGTCTCAAGTTTTTCAACTTGATCTATATAGTCAGCTTTCTCGCTCAGGGACTCAAGTAGGCCGGACAGCTCATCGAGCTGCCAACGCCCAGCCTTGCAAGCACCTCGGACCCCAGCAGCGTCGAGGGAGGGGCGGAGGCAATACCGTGCCTTTGGAAGAGTAGGAGGCATGGACCCCTGAAACCACAAGTAGGGGGAGAGGAAGGAGTCACGCGGAGGCTCAAACGCGGGAGGGGGACCAGTCCCAGAGTCCGGTTCTAAAGCGTTCTGTGAAGAAGGGACAGAGGACTCAGGAACGGGTTTCTTTCCCTTGTCCTTTTTCAATTTAGCTTCTTCGGCCGTCCTCTGACGCTTCTTCACAGGGTCATCAGAGGAAGTTTTCTCTTGATCTGCCTTCTTTACTAGATGCCTCTTCTTTCTCTTCTTCTCTGGGACGGCTTCCTCATCACCCGCTCCAGTGGCCTCAGCCGCCTCTTCGGTTTCTTCCTCGTCGAAGAGAGGAACCTCATCTCCTACCGCAGAAGTTAGAGGAATGAGGGGAGTTTTGGTGGCGTTCCTCTTCGCCTGGATTTCATTTTCTTCAGAAGAGGAGTCATCGTCAGCCATCATGGTCCTTAACGACAACATCTCTGGGCAGGCTTTTTCAATTTGTTCTGCGAAACAAGAAAAGTTGAATAAGCATACAAGAAGGAAAAAATAACCAGAGCGGAATAACCATACAACACAAAGAGAATAAGAGCGGATGTTACGGAGGTAGGTGTTTTTGATGCCATCCTCGGCCAAGAGAAGACGGCTGGAAAACCCTTTGAGGGTCTTTGAGGCCGTCTGCATGGCGCTCAAGACCTCAACAGAATAAGGGGAAAGTTCGCTCTCATCTGTATAATAAGCACGGCTCATAAGGAGAAAATGCTCGTGCGTCCAGCTAAGGGGAAACTTGGTAAACCCCTCTTTATTCCGCCAGAAGACCGGCTTATTCGGTTGAATCCGGACCCGCGTATAGTAGTGTTTGAAGGAGCGCCCATCCACCTTTGCGGATTCCGTATAAGACTTGAAATTTATCACCCTTGAGTCACTACGGAGAGTAATGAACCCAAGACCGCCCTTCTTATTAGCTCGGCGGACCACTTGGCAATAGTAAAATAGCTTAGCCACAGTGGCGGAGAAGTTGAAGTGCTCCCCCAGAACTTCCAGAGCCTGGACAAGACCCCAACTGTTGGGATGTAGTTGTGAGGGGGCGCAGTCTAGGAAACGCAGGACGGCCATCTGGAACTCCGTCATGGGGAAGCGTACTCCCAATTTCAAGAAGACGAAGTCGTACATATAGACCGACCTCACATCAGGGACACTGTGGCATATTCTTTCGGAGGGATGTGGTGCCATCACAGCGTATCGCGCTTTGTACTTCTTATCCGAGTATATCTTGCAGCGGAAAGAAACCGTGCACTCTTCCTCACTTGCATGGTGTGAAGGGATCTCTAGGAATTCCTCTTCCACCCAGCAATAAGGTTTTTCCCTGTTGAGTTTCTCCCAGTCAAGCCGGTGTGCCACAACATTGACACACCCTTCAGCAGAGCGGATAAACGGTGTTTTTCCACGTCCTGGAAGGTCCATGGTTGTGCAGGCACGGTGGAACGCGTAGGTGCTGTGATAAAAAGCAACATCGTCAGAGAGATAACCTTCAGCACTTGACCCTTCATCAAAGCGGCTGGTAGCCCTCGAACCAAGGGGAACCTCAGAGCGACGAGGGGAAGAAGACGCTCGTGAGGAAGAAGCTTCGGCTCTCTCTGAGCGATGGGGCCCAGCCACAGGAGGATTCGCTGGAATCCTCCCACCACGGTGGCTAAGGGGGGCACGAGAGCCAAACCTCCCCCTGTTTGAAGGACCAGAGTGACCCGTTCTAGGGCGCATGATGGAAATAGAATGACTAAAATTACAAGGAGTTGAAGGAAAGGGAGGTTACCTAAAGGAAGAGGATCTTTGAGAAGTTGGAGACGACAGAGAAATTCCAAGGAAATTCGAGCAGAGTTTCACTAAGCTTGAGAACAAGGATGGATTCCAAAATCTGCTAAGGGTTCCTTTTATAGGTAACGAAGAAACACAGTGTTTCATCGAAGGTCATAAGGCTTGCGTCAAAACACAACCTTTTCAAATTGAAACGACTCCGTCGTTTCATCACGTACGGGCGTGAAAACAGTAACATTTCAGCAAACATTTTGACAAAATGGGCCCCCATTCATTTTGAATCCAGGCCCAATAGCCCAATCGACGGTTACACTCTTGGGTAATGATGGCTCTTGCGTAAAAATGCATTTACTGTCCAATCATGCTGTGCGCATTTAATGCTTCCCAACCACTTTTCGAATACCAAGGGTCTCGATTTTCAAAGACTCTTGGGATTTCCATTACTCATTTTATGCTGTCTAAATCCGTTGTACACAACGCAAGAAGAGCGGTCACCCGTTTATTAGAGCGGACGCCACAGAGCTCCCATTTGAAGACTCAATCCGTACTCTTACGATTGAGATACACTTCCCCAATCCAACCTCAATATTGATCACGCCGAACGGGTTATTAAATGCCTTCCTGCATTCAATCTTCACTCTAACTTTGAATTGATTATCCATGGCAGAACTTGTTCCCATGCAGATAAGACAACGGCTCCAAAGTTGAAGCACAGATGCATGACTCTTTATTCCATAAAGATCAACCAACATGCAACAACGCTTCGCAAACGGAGTCAATAAAAACTCCTTGGGGGGAAAGGATTGGTGTCTCAGCGATATGCTGCACCATACCGACCCTAAGGTCCAGAAAACTCCTTCAAAGGAAAGGATTGGTGTCTCAGCTATATGCTGCACCATACCGCCTCAAAGGAACAATAGGTGTCACAAGCTATATGCTGCACCATAGCCATCATGGATTCAACAGTTCTCATTCGATCAGGAGTTACACTCCGGTCCAAGTTCAAAAGGATGAACACTCCATCCAAAGCTTGACTCCGCCTAACTACCAATGTTTTACGGAGTACATGAGCAACAAACTCAAGCACTCCCAACGAGTTCAAGTAAGTTCAACACTTGTAAAATTGTGCTTCCCTGGAAATTCCTAAGAGGCTACTCCGCCCTCTTACGGAATCCAAATCCTTGGAAATTCCTAAGAGGCTACTCCGCCCTCTTACGGAATTCAACTCCTTGGAAATTCCTAAGAGGCTACTCCGCCCTCTTACGGAATCCAAATCCTTGGAAATTCCTAAGAGGCTACTCCGCCCTCTTACGGAATTCAACTCCTTGAAAATTCCTAAGAGGCTACTCCGCCCTCTTACGGAATCCAAATCCTTGGAAATTCCTAAGAGGCTACTCCGCCCTCTTACGGAATTCAACTCCTTGGAAATTCCTAAGAGGCTACTCCGCCCTCTTACGGAATCCAAATCCTTGGAAATTCCTAAGAGGCTACTCCGCCTTCTTACGGAATTCAACTCCTTGGAAATTCCTAAGAGGCCACTCCGCCCTCTTACGGAATTTAACTCCTTGGATATTCCTAAGAGGCTACTCCGCCTTCTTACGGAATTCAACTCCTTGGAAATTCCTAAGAGGCCACTCCGCCCTCTTACGGAATTCAACTCCTTGGATATTCCTAAGAGGCTACTCCGCCTTCTTACGGAATTCAACTCCTTGGAAATTCTTAAGAGGCTACTCCGCCCTCTTACGGAATCCAAATCCTTGGAAATTCCTAAGAGGCTACTCCGCCTTCTTACGGAATCCAATTCCTTGGAAATTCCTAAGAGGCCACTCCGCCCTCTTACGGAATTCAACTCCTTGGATATTCCTAAGAGGCTACTCCGCCCTCTTACGGAATCCAAATCCTTGGAAATTCCTAAGAGGCTACTCCGCCTTCTTACGGAATCCAATTCCTTGGAAATTCCTAAGAGGCCACTCCGCCCTCTTACGGAATTCAACTCCTTGGATATTCCTAAGAGGCTACTCCGCCTTCTTACGGAATTCAACTCCTTGGAAATTCCTAAGAGGCCACTCCGCCCTCTTACGGAATTCAACTCCTTGGAAATTCCTAAGAGGCTACTCCGCCTTCTTACGGAATTCAACTCCTTGGAAATTCCTAAGAGGCCACTCCGCCCTCTTACGGAATTCAACTCCTTGGATATTCCTAAGAGGCTACTCCGCCTTCTTACGGAATTCAACTCCTTGGAAATTCCTAAGAGGCCACTCCGCCCTCTTACGGAATTCAACTCCTTGGATATTCCTAAGAGGCTACTCCGCCTTCTTACAGAATTCAACTCCTTGGAAATTCCTAAGAGGCTACTCCGCCCTCTTACAGAATCCAAATCCTTGGAAATTCCTAAGAGGCTACTCCGCCTTCTTACGGAATCCAATTCCTTGGAAATTCCTAAGAGGCCACTCCGCCCTCTTACGGAATTCAACTCCTTGGATATTCCTAAGAGGCTACTCCGCCCTCTTACGGAATCCAAATCCTTGGAAATTCCTAAGAGGCTACTCCGCCTTCTTACGGAATCCAATTCCTTGGAAATTCCTAAGAGGCCACTCCGCCCTCTTACGGAATTCAACTCCTTGGATATTCCTAAGAGGCTACTCCGCCTTCTTACGGAATTCAACTCCTTGGAAATTCCTAAGAGGCCACTCCGCCCTCTTACGGAATTCAACTCCTTGGATATTCCTAAGAGGCTACTCCGCCTTCTTACGGAATTCAACTCCTTGGAAATTCCTAAGAGGCTACTCCGCCCTCTTACGGAATCCAAATCCTTGGAAATTCCTAAGAGGCTACTCCGCCCTCTTACGGAATCCAAATCCTTGGAAATTCCTAGGAGGCTACTCCGCCGTCTTACGGAATCCAAATCCTTGGAAATTCCTAAGAGGCTACTCCGCCCTCTTACGGAATCCAAATCCTTGGAAATCCCTAAGAGGCTACTCCGCCCTCTTACGGAATCCAAATCCTTGGAAATTCCTAAGAGGCTACTCCACCCTCTTACGGAATCCAAATCATTGAAAATCCTAAGAGGCTATTCCGCCTTAAAAGCATGAAAACACTTGTCCAAAAAGCTAAACCTGAGTGTTGTAGCTTATTAAAGTGACTCCGTCAGTCACTATAACAAGCTATATCACCAGAATGTATTACCGGCATCCAGACTTCTCTAAAGAGTTGTGTAGCTCATATGAGCAACTTAACAGTCCCTCATACAAGCTAGGGGACAAATGATCCGGTCTAGATACCGGCCCCCATTCTTGTGACGTCAGACTGACCTCATATAAGGAAAACCGGTGTCCTGGTTCAATATTACCACACCGGATATCCGTTGTCTGGCCGTCCGTCCTCACTCCACGACAGCATCATTCATTTTCTCCATAACGGTTCTATGTTCATTTTTACAGGACATTTATATAACTGTTGGCTTTTCAGTCACAGCATGAGAAGAGTCCCTGATAACTTATCAACGAAGACACTGTTTGTAGCAAAATACGTCACATCAATGGCTTCAGAAAGTAAGTGGGCGTGTCAGCAGATTATGCGGAAAAGGTGATTATCCTCTCCTCTCCCTAGAGGATCGTACTCTGATAATTGACCTACCCTCCTGACACATTCTAAAAGTCGAGCCACTTTGATTGACACAATATACACGCAATCAGAGCTAAGGGACCCACCTGTATCCAACAACTCATTCTTTGACGTGCAACTATAAGTAGTATATTTCAATACAAATGCATGGTATCGTTGTTCTATCTCACTCTTTACTGTTATTTCGCTTAAGCATTCATTGAGTTCTTACACTCTTCTAACTTGAGCGTCGGAGAATCTTCACAGGTGGCACCACCTTTCGCCCCCCTACAACGCGAAACGTTGGTGTGAAGGATCTCCTGGACAACAAGACCGGCCTCTCCCACTGAGAGACCGGATTAGTACATCGGATAAACACTGTTCCGGTGTGTAAACCCTAAAAACACCTGCATTCTTGTGGCTGGTCCCACACCGGATCCTAGACCCCGGTCCAGACCAGTTCAAGGAGAATTACCCGACTCATGATCTGGAACTTGCAGCAGTAGTGTACGCGTTGAAGATTTGGTGCCATTATCTGTATGGAGCTCGCTTTGTAGTATTCAGTGATCACAAGAGTTTAAAGTATTTATTTGATCAAAAGGAGCTAAATATGAGACAAAGGAGATGGATGGAGTATTTGAAAGATTATGACTTCGATTTGAAGTATCATCCGGGTAAAGCAAATGTTGTGGCAGATGCACTGAGTAGAAAGGTATTACACGTGGCTTACTTAATAGGCAGAGAACAAGAATTGCTAGAAAGCTTTAGAGATTTGAATATTAGAGTGGTCATGAGTGCGCCAAATCGAATGACGATTGGAATGTTAAAAATCTCCAATGAATTTCTGGAGTCTATGATGGCGGCGCAGAAAGACGATGAAGAGTTACTGAAGTTGATCGACACTCAGACCCGAGGTAAAAATAAGGAGATAACTCGAGGTAAGGATGGCGTATGGAGATTCAGGAATCGAGTTGTGGTGCCTGCACATGGAGGCTTCAGGCAGGCGGTGTTAACAGAAGCACACAAGAGCTCTCTAAGTATGCATCCAGGAGTGACAAAAATGTATCATGACTTAAGAAAGGAATTTTGGTGGCCAAACATGAAGAAGGCAATAATCGAGTACGTGAAATCCTGCGTTATATGTCAGAAGTGCAAGGTTGAGCACCAACGACCTCCGGGTTTGCTTCAACCTCCTGAAATTCCGATCTGGAAGTGGGAAGGTATTACCATGGATTTCGTGTCCGGACTACCCCGTACTCAAGCCGGATACAACGCGATTTGGGTGATTGTTGATCGACTAACCAAAAGTGCGTATTTCTTGGCAATAAATATGAAGTGGTCGTTAGAGCGATTAGCTAGGTTGTACGTTGCTGAAGTCGTACGACTGCATGGTGTGCCCTCAAATATTATCTCCGATCGGGATCCCCGATTTACTTCCAGGTTTTGGGGTAGTTTACAACAACAATTGGGTACTGAGCTTAAATTGAGTTCGGCTTACCATCCCCAAACCGATGGTCAATCAGAACGGACTATACAGACTCTTGAAGATATGTTAAGAGCATGTGTACTGGAACAGGGCGGATCATGGGAGAAATACTTGCCCTTGGTGGAATTTGCATATAATAACAGTTACCATAGCAGCATTGGGATGGCTCCATACGAAGCTCTTTATGGTCGAAAGTGTCGTACTCCATTATGTTGGAATGAGGACGGCGATGCCCTTCATTTGGGTCCTGAGATGATTCAAGAGATGAACGAACAGATCGCTTTAATCCGGGAGAAGATAAAAATTGCCCAAGACCGTCAGAAGAGCTATTATGACAATAGGTATAGACCTCTTGAATTCCAAGTGGGTGATTGGGTGTTTCTAAGAATTTCACCAACCAAAGGTGTAGGTCGAATTTTGAAAAACCAAAAGCTTAATCCGAAGTATATTGGACCATACCAAATACTAGAGCGGATTGGTGAAGTCGCATATCGGCTGGATCTTCCCCAATCATTGACTAATATCCACAACGTGTTCCACGTATCGCAACTTCGAGCCTACATTCCATGCGATACAATGATTGTGCCGAGTGATTCCATTGAAGTGAAGGAAAACCTGACAGTAGAGGCTGTACCGGTTAGCATTGAAGAACACCAAACCAAACGTTTAAGGAACAAGGAGGTACCGCTGGTGAAAGTGAAGTGGCAGAATTTTCATTGGATGAACTACACTTGGGAGTTGGAATCCGATATGAGGCGGATGTACCCTCATCTTTTTCAATCGGAACACTGATTTCGGGGACGAAATCTCCTTTTTGGGGGGGTGAGTGTAACATCCCTGATGTTTTAATGAAAATTATGAAATGGGAAATGTTAGTAAATATTTTAGAAATTTTATTTAATAATTATTCTGTGCGAGCCAAAGGTTGGAAAAGCCGGTGTCGAGGTCGGTATCTGAACGCGAGCAGGCGGAGTTAAAAGAACGGAAGTGTGGAAGAAGAGCGGACAGGGTTAGGCGGACTGGTCCTACCGTTGTGGGGAGAGCGCCTCATACAGGGTCACATCCCGGATTAACTTCACACTAACTGAAACAACGGACGTGTGTGACAAATAGTCGAGAGCGGATGATATATCCGATCTCTCAAGTTGTAGCTCAGATTTCCGAGGTATGAACATTAAGTTAGGATGGCGGGGTCGATATTCATATCGGACCTATATTCTAGCGAATTATTAGAGGACTATGACTACGTGGGCGTTGAAAGGATAAACACGTGTAATTGATTTGATGACTAAGCAATAGTTTAAAATAGTAAGAATACAAATAAAATTTAGGAAAAGACGATCTTGCCCATGAGCCATATATATATGAAGATTCCCTTCCTTTCCTCTTCAATTTACACAAGTTACCTTTATTATCAGTTTGTTCCTTCTCTTCCGTTTGCCTCTTCTCTCTTAACGCTGATCTGCATGCACTGGAGTGAGACTCCATTCGTGTTTGAACTACAATTTAACCTCATTCCTGTGATCGAGACTTCCAGGTGAGTCTACTGATCCAATCCAATTGTAATTCCCTTATTTCTTTCATTCTTTGGCCGTTAAGAGCCATGCATGGCTATATTCGTGGCTGTTCTCCACACCCCTGGTGAGTGTGAGTCCAGAGGTTGTCCATGAATTAAGGACGTTGAAGTGATGAAGCTGTACTTCATGATCCGTAGGTAGTAGGCTAAACAGTAGAAGATTGAGTAAAGGAGTTGAGACTGCGAAACCAGTGCTCGGAGGAAAGAATCGACACAAAGAACAGATCATCGAAGCGTGGAATCAGAGTAAGGGGGTGTTCGGGTTATAATTAATTAGAATAGGACTTACTTCTTATTCCGATCTTTGAAGTAACGTAAACAGACTAAAGGAAAATGATGTTAAACGTAATTGTGTGTTTATACTTGTGCATGTGTGATAGTGTACATTGATGAGTGGAGAATTGTGTTTGTGGTTGAGTTATCATGCATGATCTTGAAATATTTAATATTGACGTAATCTGTGTTATGCGACTCTGGGTTAGCAAGTAGGCTACCCGATGGATGAGAAAATTGATATCTAATGTGAAATGATCAGTGTTATGTGACTCTGGGTTAGCAAGCAGGCTACCCGAGGGATGAGAAAATAGATATTATTATGAAAGGTAAATTGTTGAATGATTATGTGGTATGGGATGGCCGACGGTATATGATAGCCCCTCATTTCCGGCTCCCGTGGTTTTCGTGCCCAGTTGAGCTACCCAGTGGTCAAGTAGGACCCAATGGTCGAGGTGGAGAGTCAAGCAGGACTCGGTGAACCAAGCAGGGTTCACGGGGTGTCAAGTAGGACCCCCAGCTGAAGGCCAATCCTTTAGTATCCGGATACTAGGAGTCAAATTGTATGAGAGTCAGTCGTGATGAGTGTGATGAATGTGATGTATATGATGAATGTGATGAATATGATAAATGTGATGGAGATTGTGTAGCTGGTCTAATACAGTTATTGCATGAAATTCGTTATATTGTGGTATGCTTACTTATAGATGATGCTTGAGGCGTATGGGTTGACATGCATGTATAGTGTTAAATTCTGTTCTATATTAATTATTATGCCAAACACTCACCCTTGCATTTTTTTTTTAGTAACCAGAGTCAGGGAGGGGGAAGGAGCCGTGGAGCCACGCCAAGGGGAAAAACGGTGCCAGGGTCCAGATGAAGCTGAGTGACTCTCTATAGAGTCTTATGTGTGTATAGAAACTCCATAGTGTAATTATCAGTTGTGTTAGTTGAGACCGGATTGAATGAAAAAAAAATATATTTCAAAAATACATTATTGTTATACGTATATGTTTTATGGTAACCTCGTGGGTTCACTAGACCATTTGTTAGAGCGAAGTTTTGAGAGTCCGGTTGTGTGTTTCGTATAATCCGATGTGCGAAAGGTGTTCGTTCATGAACAGCACCTCGTCTAAGTGAGAGTCCGGAATCTCGCTTAGACGAGTAGGGGCCTCGCTCCAGCGAGACGCCCTGATTTCCTTTCTCTCATCCGTTGTGCTCATATTAAATCGTTTTTCTCTAAATAATGATAAATTTTCAAGGAAAAGGAAAAATTTATTGTAAAATGTAATCGTTGGAATAAAAATAAATGTAAAAATAATTTAGGACGTTACAATATGATTGTTAAAAAGAAACTATCGGAATAAATTATATACATTATTTCTGAAATACCTCATAAATATTATTAAAACTTTATAAAGTAATTTTACATTCATCCAACGAAAATAAATATTAAACATTATAAGAAAGAGAGGAAACTCCATGGCCCAGAAGCAGTTACTTAATAACATTATTTATTCATTGGACCACGGTATTCATACCGAGCTCCCTTTCTAGAACGTGCTATATTACTGCCGATATTCTTCGATCCTTCCCTCTGAACCATCAATTTAAAACATGTGAAACAAAAACACGGAGAAAGGAATGAGAAACAGAATATAATATTCTCGATTAAGACATAAGCAACAAAGGGTTTTCACAAACCAAAACATAATAATATCAATCACAATCACATACACAATCAATTATGAATGCATGAATGTTATGCAATATCTTCATCATAACTTACCTATATATATGGGCCCTTAAATTTTAATTTGCACTGGGCCAACCAGGAGTTTACACTGTTCCATAAGTCCGGATAATAATAATATGAACAGCTCAACTAGCATGGAAACACTTAGAGACTAGTCAGATTGAGAAAGTTTTTATTGTGAAAGTACCCGACACTAGGGAGCTACCCCAGGTCCCCTGAAGCACCCTTTCACACCCTCTCATCCCAAGGCTCGTAATTAAGCCTCCTCTAATGTATCCTCGGTTTCTATAATCCGTCCCCAGACAATATCATTTTATTTCACTTTAATGATTCATGATGCATGAAGTACTCGCGTATTTAGTTGGTTAAGGCTTTTAGAAACTCAATTATTAAATACATTAAAAGGTTTACAACATCATTTCTATAAACTGTACATTTTCTCCATTCTCTGAATTTCTATCCCACAGAAATAAATTTGGTACAATTTTTAATTCTCACTGAAATTGAGTTTCTAAGCCTTAAATATCTCAAAACTTTTTCATATTAAATCTTAACAAGATCAAATTCTCAATTATTTTCAAATATCTTTAGTTATTAAGTTGGAAAAATAAAATAATTTTCTTTTAAAAAATTTTATTTTATTAAAAGAGAATAATCTTTAAATCATTAACCGTAAATACTTAAAATTACAAAATTTTTTCTTTAATTCAAAATTTAATTATCTCAATTTGTTATAAATTAATTTTCATAAAATGTCTACTTTCTAAAATAAATACTAATTTTTTTATTCTAAATATAAAAATAATTTCTAAGAAGAAATAAAAGATAATAAAAATTTAAAGAGTAAGGTAAGAAATTCTTACTGAATTTTAGCTTTCCGTCATGCTCGCTGTATGCTCAAACTCCACATTACAATATCATCAATCAAATATTATCAATCACAGTTAAACATCATCAATCATAAATCAATCATAATCAAATCAATTAAATATCATTAAATATATATCATAATGCAAAATTTATTGATTATTAATATAGTTGATTTTTTTTAGTTTCTTCTGTCCATTTCTAGCATAGGTATATGTAAGTCCATATAATCCGGTCCTTGTATAGGTATTGTTCAGTCCATATGGGTCATAATAGTCCAAGTTCTTGCATAGGTATAGTCCAGTCCATATAGGTCATAATGGTCCAAGTCCTTGCATAGGTATGTTAGAGTTAGTTAAACCGAATATTTAATTTAAAATTTATTAAAAATTTTAAGTTAAAAAGTTAATATTTTAAAATAATAATATTATTAAATTTAAAAGGAGTAGGGGACTCCTCCCATTATTCTTATGTCTTTTCATATTATACTCTTATCTCACTCCCCCTTACCTTGAGTTGTTAACCAAAAGAGATTTGCTTTGCGCCTCCGATTTCTAGAAATATTAATACCAATCTTATTTCAGTATAAGCATAAGATGAAGATTAAGATTACTACTTAAAACAGAATGGTAAATTTTGAATAGTGAATAATGAATAGTAAATCATGAATAGTAACAGTAAAAACGTGAATAGTAACGGTAAATAGTAAAACGTGAATAGTAACGGTAAATAGTAAATCATGAATAGTAACGGTAAATAGTAAATCGTGAATAGCAACAGTAAATAGTAAAATGTGAATAGTAAAGGTAAATAGTAATAGTAAATAGTAATTTACTATTAAAATAGTATTTTACTATGCAAAATAGTAACTTAAAATAATATTATTTCTAGTATAATAACAGATTTCTAAAAATAATATGAAAATAACCCAAAAAATATAAAAGAGAAGTATTCTTACCTTAGGATTTTAGCAGAACCTTCTCCCAAAAAAATTTACTTCTCTCTCTCACTTCCACCACTATCTCACTAACACTACTATATTAAGAAAACTTAATCTGAAATTGTGAATTCTAAAGAAGAAATCCTTCGGTATTTATAGGAAAAAAATTTACTATGCATTCCATTATTTTAATATAAAAGTACTGTGCATTTTTGAATTTTTTATTCCTGGTTACTGTGCATCTTTTGAAAATTTCATACATGCACAGTGTTTTGCATAGTAACTATCGACAAAATTATTAAGTCAAATAGTAACCCTTCACTCGGTATATTTTAAATATTCAAAATGAGTCCTTTTTGAAATTTAGCGATATTATATCAGTCCTCACTAATTTTATAATAAGTAATATAAAGCTTAAATTTTAAAAATCTAAAATTTTATGTTAATAAAAAATTTATTGATACGTTTCCAATTTTTTAACGATTAGAAAAAATCAAGATTTTTCTCAAACCGATAATTTTTAGATAAGTCTACTTGAAACGGATTTTAGAAAATTTTCTTATAATTTCAATTCACTTTCTTATAAATATTTTTAATTTAAGTCACTTATATGAATTTAAAATTATTTTAAAAAAATATTATTTTATTACAAAAATTTCAAAATTCCAAAAAATTCCAAAAAATCATAAATAATACGTAGATTAAAAAGTTCTAAAGAACCATAATTTAATTCCTTCAAAATTTTAATATAAAAATAAAAATAGGGGTGTTACACTCTCCACCTCAACCACTAGGTCCTGCTTGACCACCGGGTAGCTCAACTGGGCACAAAAACCACAGGAGCTGGAAACGAGGGGCTATACATACCGTCGGCGTCCCACACCACACAATCATACATATATAATTCACATTCCTCAATCGTATCACAAGTGGCCATCAACAACAAGTCATACTCATCAATGGGCGACCTACTTGTCAAGCCCGACATCATGTGACGTCCATAAAAATTTTCCCGAATAAATTTTTTGCGATTAAAGAGTCATTTTGAAAATTCGTGATTTAAATTCAGAGTCACGTAAAAGTTGATAAATGCGGAATAATATCATGCATACTAGTCGTGATCAATTAAAACATAAAACATTTATATCGCGGAAACGATAGAGAAGATTACAGTACATGGTACATAATATTATTACAATCCATTAAATTTTAATGAAGCCAAAGTCCAAGCAATAAATCATAAAAGCTCCATTAATAGCATCACTCGTCTTTCTGAGTAGCACGCACTGTAAAAATTAATGTAAGAGTGAGACAAAATATAGAATAAATATAAAATAAGAAAAATCGCACAAGCACAATCAACAAACCATAATGATATGATGAATATGCCAAACAAGTTCATTTATATTTAATAACTCTTTTGACTCAATCAAATGATGTCATGCTGGATCCATTTTGGTTTGGTGGGAATAGTGCAGTAAAAAGTCTCATAGAGACACCAGTAGAAATTTGCATAACCATGAATCCCTACACCCTCATGGCTCCTGCAAAAATAAGTGCACAAGTAGGAATTAGCATAACCACGAATCCCTACACCCTCATGGCTCCTACAGTACCGAAGTACACAAGTAGGAATTAGCATAACCATGAATCCCTACACCTTCATGGCTCCAGCAAAAATAGGGCTTTGACTCATCATAGAGTAACCCCCCACCAGGGTAGGCAATCGTGGAACCCCTAAATTCCATGGTGCGTCCAAATGCTTATGATGCATGAATGCCTTTAATTCTCTTTATCAATTTAACATACCATGATATCAATATTTCCATAAACACTTGGAAAACCATAATTCCTCAATGGACACATCACATATAATAATTTTCAGAATCACGGATTTACTGTTTCAACAACATATCTCAATAATTCACAGGGCATTCATGTATATATATTAATTTAGTCATTCATAATCATTCATCACCATGATATACAAACTGAATGACATTCATAGGACACTCAATAACATTCATAATAATCAATAATCCCTCAATAATTCATAAATATATCATTGCTCACATGGAAAATATCATTAACATCCATAATAACCATTTAGGTAAGTTTCAGAATTTTACAACAGCAACATACGTTAGTAAAATGACCATAATGTGAGCAAATCAAATCCTTTTTAAGTAATTCCACTTTCTGTAGTTCTATAACAAAATTATCTACAACTTTCATGAAGACCATAATTTCAAATTCCAAACACAAACATCACATAATCACAGTATACTAAACCATCTCAAAGAAAGTAGCAAAACGTACATATGTTAGTATTTCAAATGTTTCTGGAGATAAATAAATAATTTTGGGATGGGACCAGTTCCAAATTACTCAAAACACAAATATCTAAAACTTTTATGAAGACACCGAACACTAATTCTCACCACAAAATTCCCAGTTTTAAAAATAAAATTTGTGATTCATGTTGACAAATTTTCAGCAGGAACATACTTCTATATTTTTGGCATAACTAAGGATAAAAATATCCTTTTAACTTGAAACCACTTTCTATAGATCCATAACATAAATATCTACAATTTTCGTGAAGACATAAAAGTCTAAAAACGTATGTATAATTCTTAGAATATTAATATATACACAAAATATAAGATGCGTATTTCAAACAGACATGCTGTAGTATTTTGGCTATAACTCATGTTATACACATCCAAATCAATCAGTTCAGGTCTCAAAATTCACATAACAAAAAGATCTACAACTTTGATGAAGAAGTCAGAATCAAATTCACACGTTTTCAGCTTCAAAATTGAGCAACAAGATACGAAAATAATTCTGGAAAATCCTAGGACAGCATACAATTCTACCCATTCCATATTTATTCACAACCCTATCCCCTCTTACCTTGATGAAAGGTCTTAGACTGATTGAAAAATGATTTCTTCTTACTGTCCTAGCTTCGAATTAGAGTGTCTTGTACGTAGAGAAGAAAATGAGAAAGAGAGACTTTTACTAATTTTTGTTGTTCTGAGAATTCAGACTTGGAAAGGTGTGGTATTGATTTAATAATGTACAAGACAAGTGGGGGACAAGCTTTCTCGTGACTGGAGGTTAGGTGCATCAATTATGGAAATAATAGAGATTTTAGATAAGGAATGAGTTGTATTGTTGACTTTTACCACCGTCTACCTACTGGAGCCTTGTATGATTGAAGAAAATATATTAAAATATGTATAAAATGACAAGATTGGTGTAAAAGATTAAATTCTGACACTGGTTTGGATTCTGGGGATATATACCGACTGGAATTCTACCCGGTCAGCATATATACCGACTGGACACTACCGAGTTCGACTGGACCACTACCGAGTCCGTCTAAGGAGAACTCATCAATCTTCTCTTTCAAAACTGCTTCACTCGGAAGGGGATCCACTCGGAAGTGTTTCTGCTTGAAACACTCGGTCGGCTTTTCATTCCTTGGAGATGGTTCAGTCGGAGATGTCTCACCCGGATCATTCAGAACCGATTCCTCTCTCATTCGGTCTTTCGTTCGGTTAAATAATTCCAAAGCCGACCATCTCTCGTTCGGTGTTTCACTCGGTAATTTACTCCAAAACCGACTCCTTTCTATTTCACTCGAACGAGGCTTCTTAGCACCCAGTCTTTCACTCGGTGAACTTATTCCAGAGCCGATTCCCTTCACATTCTGTCTATCACTCGGCTAAATCATTCTAGACCGACTCCACACTCGCTCGGTCTGTCACTCTGCAGATTACTACAAAACCGGGTCACCACCTAATCGGTCCTTCACTCGGCAATTATTTCAACACCGACTCCTCTTCTGATCGGTTCTTCACTCGGTAATTACTTCAAAACCGACTATTCTTCTGATCGGTTCTTCACTCGGCAATTATTTCAAAACCGACTACTCTTTTTTTTTTCACACGAGTGGAGTTATGCCAGAGTACTTCTGGACAAACTCACACCGTATATCCCCACTCGGTGCCATATCACTCGGAACTACACACACAGAGAGACACTCCACTCGAAACGAGTTACAGTCAACTCGGAAATTCCCACTCGGAACTCCACTGCCCGGAACATCACACTTAGAGACCTTTCATTCGGAATCATATCCACATCCTCACTCGGAAGATCCTGTCTCAGACGTAGCTCACTCGGAAGACATAACCTTCACTCGGAATTTCATTATTCACTCAGAATTTCAACCTTCACTCGGAATTCTCAACCTTCACTCAGATTTTTCAACCTTCACTCGGAAACAGATCTTTTATTCAGTCGGAAAGTCTTATTTCTGACCTGTTTCACTCGGAATTTCTTGCTCACCAACATTTTACTCGGTAATGTTCCAATCAGAGTGCTACCAGAGGTTAATACTATAGAAATCTACTTGAACGAATCAAAAGAAGCTTCAATTCGCAGCCAAACTTATGTAGAAAGTTAATATAACTGGATAATATCATTGATCATATAGATAAAAGATGATTACACACGAGATTGAAATTTTTGGGGTGTTACATATCACATTGTCACTATACACTTCGATTTATCGTAACGTCAAGTATTTCAAACTCATAATCATCATAAGCCACACACGATCCTAAACCGATCTGTGTCCATATTCATACATACATACACATACAACCATCATCCAGTAATATTTCTTACCGTGTTCATAATTGGTTCGACAACCCAGACCCAAAATATGTACCTATTCTAATTAATTACAACCCGAACACCCCCTTACCTCGATTCCAAGCTTCGACGATTTGTTCTTGATGCCGATTGCGTCCTCTAAGTGCTGGGTTCTAGGTTCTACTTCCAAATCCAATATCCGCTTCACCACTCGATCCTCCGACGTTCGTTTCACTACCTACGGAGGTCGAAATGCAAAATCCATCAACATTATACCACTCTAATTGTTCTAAATACCGTTGTCAAGCTCCCATGCACTGGAGGAGTGGAAAACGGAAGCTTTTCCCACCATTCATGGCCATCGGCTAGAGAGAGAAAGTGAAGAGGGAGAAAGATGACTCAATTTAAAGGGTCCATTGAACTCACCTTGAAGCCACAATCTCAAAAATGGAGTTATTTTGAAGTTTTGACGCGGAATAGGCCTTCCCTTGGAGCATGCAGCTCTCGGCAGTGAGAGGGAGGAGGAGAAGAAGAAGAAGTAGGCTCGCGTGAAATGAATGGGGAAGAAGATGGATTTTTATTATTTAAGGCTCAGGGGCAAAATGGTCATTTCCCCATTTCTTTTATATTTTCTTTGAAAGTTTTAATTAAACTTTCACCTCTTTCTAATTTCACCTCATTTAACCCTTTTGTACTTAGTCAATCAATTAAATTTATTTATTTCCACAATAGTTAATTATTTATAATTGCCTAATAATTCATAAAAATATCAAATAAATCTCTAAAACAATTATTAATATTTTTCGCTCATCATAATTTTACTAAAATATCAGGGATGTTATAAAAAGTATTAGTAGAACACAAGAATTCAAATGAAAAAACAATTTATAGACGTGAGATCTAAAATTTTAAATGAAAAGAAGATTTAAATAATAGAAAAATATTTTAAACAAAAATATAACTGATTATAATATCTTATATTGTTGATTTAAAAAACTGTCTCTTTGAATGACGTTTTTTGACCCTTAACCGTTTTCCGATGGGAGATCATAATACTTGATACGCTCACATAGAAACTGCCTTTGGCATGCGGTTTCAAAAACCGTCTTTCCTCTTTACGGCTTTCAAACACTGATTAGACTTTTCTACCCTAAACCACTTAATTTTTTGGAGGTCAACCCTAAACCTCTACATATTTTTAAATAGTACCCCGTAATGGTCAAAATGCCTCATTTTAAAGCTCAAAAAGATGTATCTTTTTTATTTTAAAATGTTAATGCCTGTGATATTCCTCGTTCAAATAAATTATCTTTGATGGAGATATTGAGATTAAACTGAAAACACAAATCATATATTTTAAAAAATAAACCATATAGAGTATATAGAGGGAGAGATTTTATCATAACCAATTAATATAAACAATTTTAATAAGAAAGTATAATGTTTTAATTATTTCACCCTTCCTACTTAAACCCTAATGAAGCTACAACCGCTCTTTTTGTTGTATTTTAAAAGTTTTTGAAGATTTTTTTGTTGTATTTTAAACTTGAAGTAACAAAATCCTATATATTAGGATCTCTTTTATACTATTGATTTAAAAAATATATGAATAATAATAAATAAGTTATGAACTTATTACTTTACAGTTTTTTAAATTTAAATTTAAATTTAAATTTAAATTTAAATTTAAAACTAAAAATAATAAATACATATAAGAGATTGTTAAAAAAAACATGAGAATTCAAATGGAAAGAAGATTTATAAATGTGATATGTGAAATTTTAAATAGAAAGAAGATTTAAAGAATAGAAAAATATTTCAAACAAAAATATAACTGTTTTTATAATATTTTATATTGTTGATTTAAAAAATATAAAATATAATCTGTTACTTACAAATCACTTTGAAATTTTGTTTGTTATAAAAAAATGTAACAAACATAGTATGATGTTTTATCAGAATTTAAAATTGAGATTGAAATTTTAAGTTGAAAACAATAAAAAAAAGGAAGGGAATATTAAATAAAGGGGGAAAATGAGAATTCAAATTTTAGAAACATGAGATTTCAAATTTTAAAATTAAAGAATTCAAAATTTAAAAGGAATGAAGGTTTAGATGATAGATAAAAGGAAGAAGAAAAAGGTGATAATATATCGTTGTGGAAGAAGCATTTAATTTTTTAAAAGGAAAAAATATTTTAAAAATAGAAAAAAAAAAGAGAAGGTAGAGTCAAAGACTTTTATTATATAGATATTAAATTGATATAAAATTTATAATTGAAATTTTTTTTGTTTATCTTTTCATTTAATTTTTAGTTACTCTAATTGAACGTTTATAGTTAGGAATAAAAAATAAAAAATAATTCTCTTAATTATAAATTTTATATTAATTTAAATAAAATAACTAATTCCATTAATTCAAATAAAATTATCTTTGATACTAAAGAGATTAAACAGAAAAAAAGTAAATCATATATTTTAAAAAATAAACCAGATAGTGCAAATAGGATAAGATTTTATCATATCTAATTAATATAAACTATTTTAATATAAGAGATGAAGAAGTTTTAATTATTTCATCCTTTGTACTTAAATTAAACCCTAATGAAGTTACAACCGCTCTTTTTGTTGCGGGGTTGTTTTTAAACTTAATCCTATATATTAGCATCTTCTATGTTTAAACTCAACATCACTCACATCATAGTTGCATTCTTTGAGCATTATTTTCTTCCTCCACTCCTTGAGATTGAAGTCCTTCATAGATTTTCTCGAGTTCCTTAGTCTATAGCATTAGCTTTGGCTAGAGATTTTAAGTCACGCTGTTTCCTAGCTTGTGTATGAAGGAGGAATGGCTAAGTTGAGGTTATCAGTTTTGGTTTTTCAAGTTTTGTTGTTGGTGTGTGTTGAGGTGAAAGGTGATAGAGACAATGGTGATGGTAGAAACTTCATTACATGGGATGATTTCACGGTGGATGAGCATAGTCTGGCATCATCCACTGGTGGTGGTAGAGTGATTGTGGTGGATCAAAGTGGTCATGGAGATTCAACTACAGTTCAAGGTGCTGTTGACATGGTTCCCCAAAACAACATGCAGAGGGTGAAGATTCATATTTATCCTGGAATCTATAGGTTTGCAATCAGATTTTATTGTTTTTTCTTATTTACAACATGGGTTTTAAAAATCCCAGTAAAAAAAAACAAATTTTTACACCTGTTTTTTAAACCATCAACATAGTAAATGCTAAAATATCAAATAGAATTTCAGTAGATGCTTCGAAATTAAGGACGTGTGTGATTCAAAAGTTTCAAACTCAGTTTCCTAGAGTGCACAACTGAGGGGGCCTATAGTCTTTATAATTCATAATATCATCAACTGCTATTTCTTTGAACTCTACATATTGTTGTGACTATAGCTAGTATATTAGATGTGAATTTTATGTAGTAGATAGAATGAGTAAATGATATACTTGTTCATTCATGCACAATAATTTTATGCAGAGAAAGAGTGCATGTACCAAAAAGCAAGCCGTTTATTTCATTTATTGGTAAACCCAACATAACAATGAATGGCAATGAGGTTAATGCAACGGTGAATGCCAATGCCTTTAATATAACGGACGTTGCCAATGCCAATGCCCTACCAATCATCACAAACAGTACTAAGGCATCAGACAAAGGTTCAGACGGCCAAGAAATGGGCACTGTTAGTACAGCAACTGTATGGGTAGAATCAGATTTCTTCTGTGCAACTTTTCTTACAGTTCAGGTATTTTAGCTCAAACAATCTGGTACTAGTTTATAGAAAATATATTTTCTACTTATGGTGTATATATTGTAAGATAACATGTTTGTATTTTTTCAGAATTTGGTGGATAAAAATGCATATGAACGTCAAGCAGTAGCATTGAGGGTAGACGGTGATAAAGCTGTATTCTACAGAGTTAGGCTTGTGGGGGAACAGGACACCCTCCTAGATAACTCTGGCAACCATTATTTCTATCGATCTTACATTCAAGGATCCGTTGATTTTATATTTGGCAGTGCTAAATCTTTGTTCCATGTAATAACTTGCCACTTCCATTATTTGTCCTTAATTAAACACTGTTCTTGATTAAATAACGTCTACATAATTGTGTGATATAGATATAAAGTGTCCAAGGGCTCGAATCTGTCGTTTTTTTTCTGTTGTTTTAAAGGATGAAAAAATTACTATTTATAGTTCACATCATGACAAATTTTGTTGTTGGTATGTTTGGCACCACACCAGGAGTGTGTAATATATTCTGTAGCTGAATTTTGGGGAGCAATTGCAGCTCATCACAAAGATTCAGCTGATGAAGATACAGGGTTTTCATTTGTTGGTTGCCAAATCAAAGGAACAGGTAGTATCTTTCTTGGGAGAGCTTGGGGGGATTATGCAACAACAGTATATTCCTACTGTAACATGGATGATATCATCATTCCCATAGGATGGAGCGATTGGGATAATCCATCTAGACAAGGGTACAAAACACCAATCAACACTCATTTAAATTATCTCAAACTTCATTTAGTATTAGAAACTTTTGATAAAAGAAATACAAAGTTTTTCATCAGTTTTCTCTTTTCTGGTTTTTACAGGACTGCTATATTTGGAGAATACCATTGTAATGGAAAAGGATCAAACAGAAGTGAAAGGGTGGGATGGTCAAAATCTTTAAGCAGTGAGGAAGCTAATCCTTACTTGGGCAGAGGCTACATATATGGAAACACATGGCTTAGACTATAACAAATATAGCCACTTCACTCACCATGTGCTTCCCTCTATTCATTTATTAGCTTATTTTTAATTTTTACATAGAATGGGCACTGAGAATAGCTAAGTGCTAACTTATAGTTCAGGATACAGAAATTGTGATAGAATAATAATTATCATAAATGTAAATTTTTCTGTGTTTAGTCCAAAAGTGTTATCTGCTCCGTACTGCTAAATTATAGTATTAATTAATTAATCAATTAATTAGGACCTTTACCAGCTCATGGAAGCAGAGCACTAGTGGCAGTACTTCAAAAGGAAAGTTAAAATAACTGTTACAATAATTGTTTAGGTAAGTCGTAATAATTGACACCAAGTAATGAATACTATTTCTTGCTATTGAGGAAGAATTGAACTGTACAACTTCCAGTGGTAACACTAACATCATCATCACAGTCATCACTAAATGTCTAAATCCAAATCAAGAATTGTTGAATAACTACTTATTGAAATAAGTAGTTATTAACTTTGTAGTTAGATGCAACAAGTACAAAGTTCAAGCATATACAAAGTGACTGAATGTGAAGTTTGATTTTCTCAAACCTGTACACTGACAGTTCCTTTTCTTCTTTCTATATATGTAAATAAAAAATGCAAATTTCATCTCAAGCTTTTGATCTTACTTTACTGATCATTGTTATAGAAACCAGCAAAATAAACTTGTTGAAATGAGGTTGAAGTGTATAAGAGTGGTGAATTATTTTTAATTTTCCATAAACTATTTCCATTACTCGCTTATATATTTTATCCTACACAAGATTATCTATACATAAAGCCGTAAAATCAGCTACTAAGCATGCTAAATATTTGGGTAAATTATATAAATTATTCTTTAAAATTGTCAAAATTACACTTTATTTAAAACCTAAGCAAAAATTACACCCAATACAGTTTTTTAAATTTTGTGGTGGGTTTTCAACCACCACAAAACAATAAAACCACCACAAATTTATAAAATTGGAGCCCGTTGTATTTTGCATAAATTTAAAATGGATTATAATTTTAACAAATCTTATGAATGATTTATGTAATTTTCTTTAAAGATACGAATCTAAAAACTAACACTTCTATTAAAAGTTATTTATCCATTATAAAGTTGCGTCAAATATCAACAGTAAATTATATCTAATGTGTAAATTCATTAAACCTTATTGGGTTATGTATATTAGACGGATAAAATAAGACTCCAACTAACAACTTTTTATAAAACTAAGTATTTGATTTTCAATCAGCCGTTTGACCAACCAAAAATAGATCTTATAGTTAAATGAAAATTTAATTATCTTAAACAGTATACATAATTAATATTAATATTTAAATTTTTTTATTTTCATAACTTTATTTTTCTAACTGAAAATCAACACGTTATCACAAAAGATTTAATAATAAAATAGCAGAGCCCAAAATCTCTCTAATCGATAAATGAATATTATAAATTGACCATATATGACAAAAAATCTACCAAACCGTACTAACATGAAAGCCCAAAACAAAGCACTTAGCTATGAATTTTATACGGCCAACCACAATAGCATGCATAGGTAGAGCAGCAATCAATTTTTTCTACCACCATCATCAATTCCATAGGAGATAAAAGGTAGAAGCCTAAAGAATAAGGTCATAGCCTTACTAAATCAACAACAATATACATGCTTCATATAAAAATAATAGTAATAAATTACAACCGCATTTGCTTAATAATTCATAGTACTATATAATTACTCTAAAACCTAACATAGTAAAAAATATACAGAAAAAAAAGTCTAACATGGTCGTTTTTATCCAATTTACTTCTATAAAATAAAGACTTAATAAACATTTTTTTATGTTGTTTTATCTTTACAAATAGGTCAAACTGACTCTACTGATATTACAAATAGGCCAAATCGATGCAACTGCACAAGAGAACAACAAACCACAAGATCTCTAATCTTGAATGCATCTATGTTGAGTAAACACATCAGAACAAGTTAAAATAGTTGGTGTTAGAAAAGTTGACAAACTCAAACAAATGAAACTCTTAAACATAAAATAGAGACTGATAGTGGTGGGAGCAATGACTAAAGGTGGCAGCGACAAGAATTAGAGAAGATAGAGGTAGTGGTCGGAGAAGGTAATGGTGGTAGTGACCAAATGTGGGAAATAAACCCCCATATCATAGGACGATAAATTATAGAGTCTCCCTAAAGAGGGGCTTCTGTAATACTTTTCTCTTCTCTTGTTCTTCTTGGTAGTGACACTAAGGTAATTTTCTCCTCTATTCAAGCATACAAGTTTCAATTTATACCCTTTGGTTAATGTTATAGACTATGAATCGAAACCATATAAGAATAATATCTATTGTGTTGTTATATCTACCATACAATAGACACGTAAAATCACTTTAAGCCTTGTTAATTTTTAATAACTTTTCTATTTTTTTACATTTTTTTAAGAATACTTAATAGTTTATTTTAAGTTTTTTTTTTTGGGTCAATAATTTATTTTAAGTTTTGACCATTCAATCTCATACCCCATTTTTTTTGGTAAAATCTCATCCCTTTATTTTATTAACCATAACATAGAATGAGTACGCTTTTCAGCCCACGCCTTAATGACATGCCAACTCATCTAAGCCCATTTTTTATAATTTGAATATAAGGCATACGGACCCATTATTGTCAAACATCCATGAGAAGCTAGCAATATGTTTGCAAAAAAAAAACGAAGGTAGCAAAATTATTCATACAATTGTTAATTTTTAACATTACCAAAAAAAATTTGTTAATTTTTAAAAATATTAAAATGCTATGATTTTAATTGATTAATTAAAAATTAAACTATGATTTCAGAAAATTTCCCATTATTAATAAGACAAATTCCTTATGAAAAATAAAGCTTCTTATTCTGTACTTCTAACTCATTCTCGAAAATTAGTTGAAAATAAGAAGAATATCTTAATACATATAAAAATTAGTTAGTTCAATATAGGTTATCTCAAGTTATTTTTCCTCTGAATCTTTCATATAGTTATTGTTCATTAAAAGGCTATGATATTAAACAACATAAAATTACTTTTTAAAGTCTCATCATGAGTATTTTTCTCTTAATTATTAAAGGTGAATTACATATTCCATGTGATTTTGAAACAACATGAAACAACATATAAATTATAAAACCACATTGGGTGGGTTGTTATTGCCCCTTAAGCAAATGGTTAAGATTCAATTTTCAACTCTTATAAAAAAAACACTTTTGTGATCAGCTCCCTTTACCTTTTTGTGTGTTGATCATTAGAGTTTAAGATTAGTCATAACTATCGGTATTATTAGAATACCTAAACCAAGAAAAAAACATATATAATTATCCAAGGAATGAAAGGACACATGTTTTACCACTTACATCAAAGCTTATCTTTAATATTATTAGTCATAATAAATATAACTAATAATTTTATAAATAGATTTGAAAAGTTTTTTCATAGGGGTAGAATTTATAGCCCTCAATCTCTTAGTTATGACAATAAATCTTAAGAATGCAATCTTTTTAATCTTCAAGTTTACATGTAAGCCAATATAACATGTGTTATGAGTTTGTCATGTCATTCAATTAAATTATGAAAAATATAATAATTAAATTGTAACACATGTCAACCAATAAAATCATAACATGTGTCATGAACTTATCATGTCAATCAAAAATTTACAAAAAGGAAACAACTTTAAAAGATAGGAATTTATATTAAACAAAAAATTGTTGTAAGAGTGTAAACAAAATAAAAAAAAAATGAGATTTCTGATTAGCAATTTAACCTAAATTAAACCATGAATGTGTGTAGTTTGTTAAGAACAATTTTTTTTTTACTAAAATGAATTTCAAATCATTTTCAAACTAACTAAAAACCATGTTATTAATTTGGTTAGCTATTTAGCCAATTTTCCTGGAGTCTTTAACTGTAACAAAAAGGACAGGACTTTTCATTCCATCATTTTCTTGCTCACATTTCTCAGACCAGTGAGAACTTTCTCTATTTTTCTCATGTGAAACTGTAGGCAGCAAGGGATGATGGAAGCATGTCATGACCATACTAAATGGCCACTCACTTAATTTAGTGAAGTGAAGGAAGAATGTGAACATTATTAGCTTAATTAATGCATTCCCGTTACTCTTTAGTGCACTGATATTGTAACTGTTATACTCTATTCTATATAATACCTGTATTTATTGTCCTTATAGTTTCAAGGAACGCCTTCTGGCCCTTAATTTTAACTGCCCTTTACTTAATACTTTATTAATTATCAGCTATTACATGTTAATTGTTAATTATAATATCAAGGCAATATTATTAGCTGATAAAAATAATGCAATATAATTAATAGTCAATGAACTGTTCAACTTTCAAATAACACAATGTTCTCATTGCATTGTTTAATCAAATAAGAGAATCATATACTTCTGTTCTAACCTTACTAAACGAATTCAAATAATTTGATTCATCATATATTTTGTTTTCCTTGAAGAGATTATTTCTATGTGTGTGCCAAAAGTGTAATTAATGTATCATAAGAAAGGGTGCAGAAAAGAAAAATACAATGAAGGTCATTATGGATGGTTTCTGATCTATTAAGCCAAGCAGTGCCTGAAAATATATATCTATAATTTCTTATGTTTGATACAATAATTACACGTGCATTTTACGTATTTGATCTCATAATCCAATCTGGTTTCATAGTATAGCAATGATAAGTGTTACTTTGTCATTGTTTCACAAGAGTTTAGGAGGGACCAACATCATTCTTAATTATAAATTATCAACTGATTTCTCATCATAGAACAGTTAAAATATTCACAATTATAGTAGTAGCTGAACCATACCTTTAAAAGTCCAGCTCTAAGTGTGCATCAATTGCTAAACGAGAATCTAACATTCAACATATATAGATCCAAATCCCAATCATTTTTTTTTTCATATATGTTGCAACAAGAAACAATTGAAAAAAAGAAAACAGAGATAAGGTATCATACTTTACACATATATTATATCAAACATGTCAAAATAAATTTTCAACAAATGAAAAATTTGAACAAGTGGTGACAGTTATAAAGAAGGGAAAAAGCATCAAAGACCAGTTCACCAAAACAAAGAAAGATCCAAGACCATAGTGGGGGGCAGTTGCACCCAATGTCCGCACCCCATGAATCCACAACCTCTCTAATAGTTTCAAAGTTCATTCTTTCAATGCTAAAATCTTACCAACCGTTTCTTCTTCTATAAGACTATATAAGATCAACTTTATAAATAAAAACACTCGTTATTAACCCAACACTCTTTCTACTGCATTTTTTTCAAGGTCTCATTTATTTCATGTTTCCACTTAAAAAAAAACAAAAAAAAGCTTCAATCACACATTCCTTGTATTAAACTCAAAATCAAACTCACGTTTATTTTCCATTCCATACTTGTGTTGTTTCTGCTTTTAATCACAGTTATCCTCTGACAAATCTGTTGTTATAATAATAACAACATCAACAACATGCAATATGTCTTATACTAGCATTGGAACAGATCTTATGTTACCATAACGTACGCTCTCTTATTTATTGCAATCAGCTACTCCACGCTTCAACTCTAAAACCGTTACTTCACTATTTCATGTATAACACACAAGCTTTTTGTTCTCATTGGAGTTTCTTGTTCTCACTTTTGTCCTATAATAACAAATCAAAAGTTTTGAGTTTTACACATACCCCTTTATGCTGAGCTGCTTAATTATTTCCTTGTGTGGCCAAACAAATATGATGATGATGATCATGATGAAGGGGTTGTATTCAAGATCAAGTGTCGTGTTCATGTTTGTCTTGGTTTTCCTTATGTGGGTTCATGTGGATTTAGCAGAAGGTGGTGATACTAATGGCCTTGATTACATCAGTTGGGAAGATTTGCAGGTGGATGAACAAAGGTTGGCCTTGAAGTACAACAATGGGGTTGGAGTTATTATTGTCGACCAGAATGGCAAGGGACATTCCAAAACTGTCCAAGGAGCTGTGGATTTGGTTCCAGTTAATAATAGACAAAGGGTGAAAATATTCATTTATCCAGGAATTTACAGGTTGGTTTTTAATTGCATAATATCCTTGACCATCAGATTTTATGTTTTCACTTTCACCACTACCAATGTGTCATTTTTTCAGTTCCAATTAAAGCAGTTACTTTCATTCTTGACCTCAATTTTGTTTTGAAAAGATACATTTTTTGTTTTTGGGGTAACAGAGCTAAGTTTGATTTGTCTTTTTGATCTAACAGTTATATTTGCTTACTTCTTTTTTCTTTTTGTCATAAAAAACTTGACATCCTATTTAGATCTTTTAACACTTTGTTTATATGCAGAGAAAAAGTGCTTGTGCCCGTCAACAAGCCTTATATATCATTTGTAGGTAAAAGAAATGCAACAGCAAGTGCTATTATAACATGGAACAGTAAATCATCTGACAAAGGTCCTCATGGCAGACCATTAGGCACCTACGATTCAGCAACTGTAGCAGTAGACTCAAATTTTTTCTGTGCAACTGAGGTCACTTTTGAGGTAAGGACGCAACTTTTGGATCACAAACTCAAGATAGATAAATAACCAACCAAATGAAATTTGGACTTTGTCAAATAATGTGAATAATCTTTGTGTGGTAGCAGAACTCTGTGGTTGCAACACCTGGTGGAAAAGGGATGCAAGGAGTGGCACTGAGGGTAAACAGTCCAAAGGCAATGTTCTACAGAGTGAGGATTAAGGGAACACAGGACACCCTCTTGGACAATATGGGAAATCACTACTTCTTAAAGTGTAGAATCCAAGGAAAAGTTGATTTTATCTGTGGCGGTGCAAAATCACTATATGAGGTAGTACTAATTAAGATGACCCTTTTTCTTTTCAATATAACTACTAAAATAAAACTAGTTTGATGTGACAAAGTACTTCAAAATCTGAATCTTTATGGAGCAGAAGTGTCGTCTTCAATCAGTGGCTGAGAACTATGGAGCAATAGCAGCACATCACAGGAACAAGCCAACAGATGATTCAGGTTTTTCTTTTGTTGGGTGCACTATTAGAGGAACTGGTAATGTGTACCTTGGCAGAGCATGGGGGGACTACTCAAGAATTATATACTCAAACTGTAATATGGATGGCATTATCATTCCTGCAGCATGGTCTGAATGGAATCATCCAAATAGAAAGAAGTATGATGTTATTGATTGTTCTGAATATGACATTATTGTTATCATTATTAGTATTTCATCACAGTGTATGTAGATTGTAATGGCTAAGCATTTATTATATGGTATTTCAGGACTGCAGTGTTTGGTGAGTATCAATGCACCGGAAGAGGAGCAGATAGAAGACATAGGGTGCCATGGTCAAAATCACTCAGCTATGCAGAAGCAAGACCTTTCATGGAGAAGAGTTTCATTGATGGAGACCAGTGGCTTAGACTGTAGCATTAGGCTGCACCAATTACATGGCATATTAATATTCCTTGTTTATTATCACCTTGTTTATTATCTTAACATATTGCCCAAATTTTGATGCTTACTTTTGATCTCGTAAGTGATGGTTTATTTGTTTGTGACTAGTACGGGTCCCAGAAGCTCAATGTGTATCATAATCATAAATCATAATGAATCTTAATCCTGGTCTTACTCTTGTTCATCCCCCTACATGAAGCAACACTTATGAAGACAGCATTACCATTGCCATATTATTTGATTCGCCTACTATGCTAAGAGAAAAAGAAAACATTATATGAATGAATAATTTAATTGAAATGTATTGTTAGTATAAAAAATAAATTTAATGTCAGATACTTTGGTTTTTTTAAAGAGTTTTAATTTGTTTCTAGATATATATTTTATCAAAATTTTAAAGAATAATTAAATGCTTCTTGCTATATACTTTTATCTTTCATTCAAATAAAAAAAAACATTAGTTAAAATTAATATTAATTATAAAAAATAATATATTAAAAAAATAGATGAGTAAAAATACATATTAGCTATATTTATTAAAGGGTTTTCCAAAAAAAATTAAATATAACTTTCAAAGTCATTTTTATATATGACTCCGTTGATAATATTGAATAGTGATATGTAAAAGACTGCAATTAAAATCAAATAAATTTAAAATTATATTAGATAAGTTTTACCAAAATATACTTGAAATTTTATAAATTAAAATTTGTGATTATTATTTATAACTTATTATTACTTTCTAAACTAAAAATGAAATTCATAATTTTCCTCCACTCCTTAACTACCACCCCCACGACTTCATATGATACTTCCCAACACCTCTGTTATGCTGACCCAAAACGGACAGAGAAATGATAACTGTACAATTATGTGAGATCTAATTTTAAACCATACTAATAATTTAAACCATAATGTGCGGGTTTAGATAAAAATTAATGATGGATAGAAAACCTCGCAAGTAAAAACATTTGAGTCACATTTTGTTTTCGACTTATAATTCGAAAGCTTCAATATTGTATTGTTCTTTTCAGCAATAATCAAACATATATATCACATGCTATAAAACTATATCCAAATATCACATTTGGTCAAAGTAAATTCTTTTATTACAAGTTTGCAACGGAGAGGATCAAATTCTTTCACAGCCCACCTATAAAGCCGGAAACATCTGGCATTAAAAACTCGTTCTTCTATCAGGTGGAAAAGAACTCCATCCCCCGTGATTAATAGATGCTTTCCAGTAACGGAATTACAAGTCAAAAATTGAAGGTTCAAGACACAAGCTGCAAGGCTAGCGTAAAACAAAATCTTCATTTCTCTATTTGATGTAATCACTCATCAACTTGCAATGACTTCAAATTTCTTTGCTGACGTGACCAATCAACTAGCAATGAAACTGAGAATCCTAGCACCGATGAAGAACATGCTATCCACTTCAGTATTATTCTTGGATCAACTTTACCAGAAGCGACCACGCTGTTTTTGTTCTTGTTTTCGCCTGCTCCATTTGGAATTGGGCAGGGTATCATATTTAGTTGAATCAGAAAAGAAAATCACCAGTGTAGCATCAATCAAGACAAGAGGAACCCTCAATTACCAATATAAATGAAATTTATCATTTTTTATGTAAGATTCTCCCCTCGGATATTCTACGGACCATAAGCTCAGAGACAATTATCTAGTTTCAACAGTCAGCACACTAAACAATTAGAAATTAACCAAATAGTTCACTCCAAATACATGAGGATCAAACCTCTCACCGCATGATTAAAGGACAAGGTGTTGAAGCACCACATTAATAAACATAAATTTTGTCACAGTCCTATGGGGAATACATAAACCACCCCAACCATTATAATCAATTTCACATCACATCTTAGACACAGAACATCCATTCATACAGTAACATCCATTCACACAAATCATCAAGTTATGCCCGATCTCCCACCCCTGCAATGCCATTCTCAGTCTATCCCTTGAGCAATGGCATCATATAGGAAAAGACTGAACATCCTCATATTTAAAATTAGGGGTAGGAATATGCTAAGCTGAGTTAAGCTTTACATGACATGTACCTGGCCTAGAACTTAATTTTGAGGCCTGAACATGACTTGTAACCTGACATAAGTCATGTTCATAGGTTTGATCTAGCCTACTTAAAAGTATGGTCTAACTTGATAACTCGTATAAAAGCATGATTTAAATTATTGTCAATGAAAAGGAAGACAAACATGTACTAGATAGATCAATGGGTCTAACTTGAACAAATCAATGTCTCTGGAAGGCTAACGACGACAACCTACCTACACTACACATTTAAGTATAAATTTTGCATATTAAAGGTGATTTTAACAAATTTTAATTTTATAAACTGTAATTCTCAAAAAATATCTTGTATTTATAAGTTATATTATATTACAAATTATATTTCTTAATAATATTATATATAAGAACTTAAAAAGGCACACCCTACAAGTTTGTAGTTATTACTTCTATTTTACGTGTTTAATTATACTTACAAAAATACTACCACCTTGTACTACCTTGTTTTCATTGTTGTGTATTTTCAAAAACAAAAAATAAAGAAAATGTTGAAGACATTCAAATGTTCAAGCTTCAATGAAGGTTAAAAATTACCTCTGATGCTCTTTGGAACGCCTGATGAATTCAGATGGAATATCACATCCTTGGTAAGAGGCTAGCACTGGTCGTATATCAGGTGGACTACTACGGGCAACAACTATAGACAGGTAATGGATGGTTAGATACTTTTTACAAGAATAACTCATGTCCACTGCTACTCCTAAACAACTGACTCTTATCTAGAATACAGTTATCATTAATTTGGTAACGAAGAAAATAAAGGGAATTTTTATAAAAATTATTTGAAGTGGAGTGGTAATAGATAATATAAGAATTAAAGAATTAATGTTCCCTTCTGGCATCTCAATTGAAATACCAATTAATGATATTTTCGCCTGCCCATAGGAATTTTATAAAACCATCTTACAGGAATGAACTTACACTAAGGGACATTTCGTATCCGGAAAGTTCTTATTTTTCGGAGAATCATGTTTAATGGGACTCATCATTACCGAAAAAGTTAAAATGTGTTTGGTAAACTTAAAAATTTGCTGAGACATGTTCTTTAAATATAACTAAAGATTTCCCCCTACTTAGGAAACTAAGAGGTTGTTTGAATTGTGAAAATATTTCTCATTTTCGTTTCCTGTTTCAGTTTAAATTATAAAATTGTCATCATGTTTCCTGTTTTTAAAATTTTGTACTAAAAAAGTAAAAACAGAAAACAGTTGTTTTAAGTGCTTTCAGTGAAAACAAAAAATAGTTGTTTTCAGTGAAAACAAAAAATAGTTGCTTTCAGTGTTTTCGGTGAAAACAGAAAACAATTTTGTAATTTAAATTTAAAAAGGAAATGTTTTGACAAACAATAATTTAAAACATGAACACATTCTTCAATATATCTAATGCAATGCTTACACTCAAGGAATGGTATGAAATCCAAAAGAGCAGTGTCATCTTTATCATGTTGCTGCCACGCCTTAATAGGGACACAGTTCTCATGTTGTAGGCAACCTTCCAAAGCATGGCCACTCAAATAAAGAACTTTTGCTGGATTTCTATTTAGTTTTGAAAGGTCCTGCAAAACAATGGGTGGAAAAAGGGAAGAATGTCTTCTTATAAGAATATCCAAACACCAATACATATATGTCATATTATAATAAAATGAGTAATGATAGGATTGAAAGCATAGGATGAGAAACATACATCTGTTATTTATATTCTTCAGGTGTAATTAAAATTACTTTTCATTATTAGGTTATAGAACCATTACTAAGGCATTTCTTTATAATTTTTTAAGATTGGTTGTAGTCCTTCCACAGGAATTCACATATGGATTGGATTCTTTCAAGTATTAAGTCACTCAAGAGGGGTGCATTGCCAAATTTAGCCACTGAAATATATTAAAATATATCATTTAATAAATTTGATATTATAGATCTTATGCAGTGAAAATGTCACCGTAGAGGATCCAAACTCAATTAGCAAGAATAATACAAGAATATAAACAGAGACTTACTCGGTAGTGTTTCCCATCCTGATACTTAGTAGCTGGCCTTGATAGCCTATATCTAATACAGTGCTTGGTATCCAGCCTTTCTATAACGGGATCAACGAACTACACAAATCAACAAGTACAAGAATATGTGAATACTCATAACAATAGGTATCCTTCAAAATATAGAGAAGAAAAATCATATTACCATATTTTGTTCATCTGTATACACCACTATCTCATAGAACTGGGCTAAATGTTCCAAGAAGGCATCAACTCCAGGTCTTTTAAAAGTCTGCCAGCCTGTATCTCGCTGTGCATACCATATAAAAAATTCAATATTATAACCCTACCCTACATGTACAATATCTAAGAAGCACTAGCTAGATGCAAGGCTATAACTAACCAATATGTTGATAAAGGACTGATGAAAGTAAAACATACTCAGTGGATATACTCTTTTCAACACACTATTTAATATTAGTTGAAATTCATGCAGGTCCCACTCCCTATTTGGGTGGCTCTTACTATTGATTTTGCGCATTCCACATGAATCTCAGCCAATAATAGTGCATACTGCTAACAATGGCATTTCTCATAATGGAATTTGTTTCCCATATAGACATAGATATAACATTACTAATGACATTCTTTACCGAAAAAAGTGTATTAGCAGTCTTACCGTCCAAATGTAGTGAATCAATGTCTCATTGAGATCTAGAACAAGTGTAAACACATGTTGCTCTTGAGGAAGCAAATCAGGAAGGAGTTTGTCTGAGTATGGTTCAGTATAACTCTAAAAGAAAACAAGAGCATAGTATTAAAAGTTTAAAAAATTGATGAAAATAGTAACTTCTTTTAAACAGGACAAATGCCAACACCAATCAACACATAAAAAAGTAAGCACGTACCCTGATTTGTTCTTCAATCAGCCTTCTTGCATCCAAATAAAGGTCCACTGCTTTAGCAGGCACTGAAGTATCACATGCAGAGAATCAGCATGCTAATTAATAACAAGGAAGGTAGCGAAACCCAGGTGATAACAGGACAGATCCTATGATGTACCTTAAAATGACCATTAATTACAGTATTTCCCATGAAATGCTCATTCCAAAAGCACTTCCTTACAGGACTCATACAATTACATGTTATTGTTTTCAGTTGATGCATAAATTTATAAAGAGGTTCAAGCTGATCCATAAGGACCATTATCATAACTAATAGCACTTCACAAATTATAAATAAAAAAAAAAAAGCAAAATATTAGAACCAACAGCAAAACTCCAAGGGAATGGAAGATAACATGAAGAAACGAGAGCACAAATTATTTATTTAAAGGAACAGAGGAACAACACTAAAAATAAGATAAGTGGAGTACAGAATAAAGCCCACGGAACACACCTGTCATTGTAGTTGAGTATAGCAAACCTTGAAATTTCTGTGCAAAATATGGACGAAAAGATGTCACCTTGCTAATTTTGTGGCCAACTAATATATTAAACAGGAAAAACAAAAATAGTTTATCATATAACAAACAGTCAGGGTCCAAAAGTAATAGTAATGTCCACAAGGGCATTACCAAACCAAGAAGTAAAATAGAAGAAATTGATCAGCTATCACTGAAGTATTTTACCCTAACAAGGGACAGTAGAAATCACTGTATTATTTGGGTGTTAAAGCAATGAAATGGGACCAAACGTGGATACTGTGCACAAATTTGGCCATTGAATTTATTGCAAATGCGGCATCTCAAATAACAAGAAACTAAATGATAGTGTAATGATGTTAGCGTGTAGCATCAGTTAGGTGCCATATTGTCAGTTATGCCCACTCAGCAGTTTGTTAGAACTTAGAACTACCAGTTCATTGTCTAGTCAGCACTGAGTAGTTAGTTATATCTAACTGATTGTAAGCTTGCACAGCAAGCATCATCTCTCTATAAATAATCCCTCGCTGTATCTAACACTTCGATAATCAAGGACAAGAATCAGTTTTCAATTCTTTCGCTCTGTTACAATTTCTTTTAGATCTCAGATTCTAATGCAACATTGCAAGGGCCAATTTTGTCAACCCTAATTATTAGGGTTCTAACAAATCAACTAATCAAGCCACAGGAGAACATGAGATGAAAACATAAAAATAGCACAGAAGCATGAATGCAAGAAAACTTGAGAAGTCGCCAACACTAACATCAAGAGCGGTAGCTCCATCACCGGCAGTGTACTTTGCCGAATCGCGCAAAGACTTCGTTTTCTCTTCTATTTCCTCCAAACTGTAAGCTGCACATTGCATTCCAACAAAAACAAAACACAGAATAAAAATCTCTTCCACGAGCATAATTCCTAGGTCAACACGATTAAATAACAACATTAACACATCAAGAAGAAACATTAAGAAACTTAGATACTATTAATAAACCGTGGTGATCCAGTGAAATGAAGAAGAAAAACGAACCGTAAGAGGCGTAACCGGCAAAGGCGGTGGTTCCGGTGAGAGCGCCGACGAGGGCGTATTTGAGGAAGTTCCAGCGGCTGGAAGAGGCAGCGGAGGAAGGAGAAGGAGGAGGAGGAAGAGGAGCGGAAGCCGCACTGGTGGAGAGGAATCGCTTCGATGCGAGGGAAATGGCTCGCGATCGAAGAATTCCAAACGACATCGTTGCGGTGTCTGTGTCACTGTGCAGTGAGGTGAGGGAAAGAAAGAAGAAAGGTTTTAGGTTCAAAACAAGTAGGGTTTTGGTTTTACGCTTTGCAGAATCCCCAGATCAGTTTCAGCACCAATGCCCTGTTTGGCTACCTGTTCTTTTTTTATTCTGTTTGGACCACGGAGTCGGTTACCCTCACTTTTTCTGGATTTTTCATTTCGCTGTTTGGTTGGCCCGCTTATTATACCGGGAATAATCTCTATCCCCAAAGCCCATTGGCCCAACAATATTTTATACCAAAAACACAATAGTTTATATTTTTATTTTTGAGATGGAATTTAAGGAAACAGGGTCTGACAAAAAGTACACAGCAACACTGCAACAGGACTGTGGGTTCCATGCCAAGAACTCATTTAATATAAAAGAAATAAAGATATCAAAATAAAAAATTTAATAATTAATATTAATATTTTATGTTGTTTAAAATAGTCAAAATTTTATTAAACTAATAGATTTTTTTTGGTTGATGAAACATAAAACAAACCAAAACCATTCAAGAGTACCGGTCCATTGTTAGATTGAGTATGCAAGAAAATGAATTCTAGAGTTCAAGTTAGCTCAGTGGGCTAAGCAACAAATATTACCATAATAATGGCAATGTATTTAATCATTGAGATTATTTAATATTTGCATATATTTTTAGATTATGGAGCTTATATGAATTTAGGATTTTCTATGTATGCATAAGATCTTAGGTGTACAAATGGTATATTCTCTATAGGTGTAAATTGGTCCAATATATGACATTCAAGGTTGGAGTAAAATGGTGAGTGGATGCCCCCAGTATACAATCAAGAGTTAGTTATAACATCTCTTAACATGTTTATTTAGTAACTTAATTATGAAAACACAGTTATGAAAAAAATATTATCCATTTGTTAGTATTTTTTTAAAAACGTTGTTTGAAGTATATCATTCCATTTTAATTGATTTACAGATAGAAAGACCTCTCCACTAATACCAACCAATTATTAATCCTAACTAGAAACTAATCATTCATAACACATGTTTCTTTAGTATGGTGTTCAAATAGGCTGGTGATGTGACCCACCCATATTCGTAGAAGTGTTAAGGCAAGTGAGAAACTTTACTTAGGCCTCCATTTTGTTTAGTTATATTTATTAGTTAGAATGGTCTAATATTTTATGTTATTATTACATGAAGGTGATGATTTGGGTGTACCCTCGCAAACTCTTGAACTCTAATATTAATATTGTATTGAGCATCAAGATATTTTTGTGAAAGACATCATATTCTTTCATAAAATAGACAAAGATCATTATAAAGTTATTCTACTATTATTTTTGTTAAATTTTCACTTTTAATTATTTAAATAATGTATTTAAAACTCTGGCTAGTAATAATATTTTTTGCATTATATGATACTTAGAAGCTGTCTGGTTCGTTTAGCTTTTCTCTGTTCTGTTCCGTTTCATTTAACGACGATTCCTCCGTCTGCACCAATGGCAATGTGTTTGGATCCCTCTGTTCCGTCGTTCTACCTGCGTTGCATTGGCCTCAAAGCTCCGTTGCGTGGAAGCTATTCTCTCTTGCCTCCCTTGAACGCTGTTGGCTACAAAGTCCAAAATAGCCCCATTCCAGTCTTGAAATCCGAGCCCTTGGTTTGGTGGTTGGCTCTCCTTTGTTTGTGTTTTTTTTTTTTTTGGGTTGGGGTGGGTTGACCGGTAGTGGTTAGGACCATGATGGGCTTAGAGGGTTGAGGTCGGGTTGATATAGTAAACCCAATCATTATTTTTTAACTTACTTTTTCAAAAACTTTAAACTAAATACAACTCTATTTATAGAACCTTAACTCTTTCACCTTCTTTTACTTTTTTCAACTTCATTTATTTAACTTCTAACCAAATACCTTCTTAATCATTCTAATTTTACTCATCCGTAAAATGTCTAGACACGATCTGGACTCACCTATTATCTAATTCAGTAGTGATGAATGCAGATGCGATCAAAAATATCTATGTAGGCAGCTGTAAAGTATTTATGTGAAGCAGGGCAAGGTGTAGGACACGGTTTTTCTTACAGCAGAAAAACAATTGAGGCACACTGTTTCCAGCAAAATATCTAGTGTTATATACACACACATATATATATATATATATATATATATTGAGAGATTTACAATATAGTGGTTGGTTTTTTGTTGTGAATGTTAAAAATAGCAAAAACTGACCCCAGCAAATATCAAGTAAGTTCTAGCTAGTCTCTTTTAGTGTTTTGACTTTTCAATGACCAGCTCACTGACAGTGTTTTTTATGATAAATGACTCAATTTGGTATTATGACTATATGAGAATTTTTCATTCTTACTCAAAGTTGCCCTTTTAATTTTTCGGATGTGAATGTAAGTCTATATATGCTCTCTGTTTCTGCATCCCATATTACAGCTGAAAGCATATGCAATCCATATTAATTATAAGTTAACTCTCAAGTAGATAATCTTAAAATTTAGTCCAATGTCACAAATGGATGGCTATGGATCGTATCACTTTCTTTTTAAGTATTCCAATGTCACAGTTAGAGAGTTTTGGTTGAATGAAATCAACACATTCTTTTATAACTACTTGTTGAGAAATTAATTTTATTGGATAAGTATGATGTCAGTTGTTTTTCACGTTTAATTAAATTATCCAATAAATACTTAATTAAATTCTTCTTTTCCTTTCCATAGCTTCAGCAGTTTGTTGTTTCTGTTTGGTGTGGTGCATGCAAAAGTGTAAGAGCTACAGCGTTGCTTCCGCGATAACAATGAGTTATTCCAAATATATGCACTGCCTTAATTTGAATATGTGCATGATGATGAGAACATTATTAGATGAAACAATATGAACTAAGGCTTAATTTGAAACCATATCTGAATAATACTTTTCATTCTAAACAGGTAAATGACAAAATGAAATAAAACTAGAGTATATTCTTTAATACATTTAATTACTTATAAACTATTCAACTTATTTACCTATGTCCGACGAGTTACATTTGAATTTTTCAACATTAAATAATGTTTGTAACATTTGTTAACAAGAAACTTAAAAAATGGTAAGAAAGAGATAACATAACACCTCTGTTTAATTTATGAATTTTAAACAATTTTAACATGACTTCTCAATAAAAAAAATCTCAATAGTGTGGGAGATATTTCTCTTCTCCTAAATGTATCCTCCCCCAACGATAGATCATTCATGGAAGACTATGGAAGACTGTATCTTTTTGGTAACACTGTTATGGAAATGAAGTTCTGTTAGAGATACTAAAGGTCCGTTTGGTTTCCATTTGGGGAAACGAGGTTAAGGAAATGGAGAAATTTAAGGGTTGATATTCATCATTCACGCCGTTTAAGACAGTCAAAACTCCATTTGATTGTAGATCTATTTTTGGGTTGGTTAAACTAGAGTTTAACCAACCGAGTTGGGTAACCAAACGTGCCCTAAGCAATACTTGATTTTATATATATATATATATATATATATATATATATATAACATTTGAGGAATTATCTAATTCCATTTAATAAAATTAAAACTTGCTTGAACCATATTTGGATAAATTCAAGGAGGAACCAAATGATCACCATGTATAAATGTCACTTCTCAAGTAAACCTCAAATTGGTGAACATACAGAAAAAAAAATAGCCAATTTCTGTCACAAATAGTAAATATACAACTGGCTACATGGTACTTACCCTTCAACTAGCTATCTTCATTTATGACAAAATCCCTGAATAGAAGGTGAGCCTTTGGACGGTTTTCATCTACCTCACAATAATTTGCCATCCATGGGCATTTTTGGAAACTAAAAAAACAATAGTATCACCCCATCATTCTATATAAGGAGTCTCCTTTGATATACAACAACCACCCCATCTTATAACTCAACAACTTCTCTTACCAACCCTCTCTAGTGCCATTCCATTTCTTCAGCAAAGTGGACATTATGGATCAAATCAAACACCAAAACATAGCAACCTTGACTCACAACATAAAAGCTCACTACTATCTACTTAAGCTTACTCAAATATTTGTTTCACTATCTTTGTTTACCTTCATACTTTCACCTTCTTCCTTGCTTGTTTTCCTCCATTACTTCAAACTCTACTTCTCTACATTCCCTTTCCAACTCTACACACACAACATAGACAAGAACTGCATGTTCCTCCTTTGCAATGGTCTCCTTGTTTTTGTTGGCATAACTAAATCTTTCTCTAATGCTGCGCCTTCTAAGTATATTGAAGATGGCTCACATTCTCAGTTCCCACATGTTGATGTCAATGAGGTAATGTTGGAGATAGACGTTGAGGAGAAAACTAGTCACGAGTCTGATGAAATGAACTTTTCAATAGAGCAAGTGATAGAAATAAAAAACTGTGATGGAGAACAAGTACAAGCAAACATTGAAAAGATAGTTTTGGTAGATGAAGAACAAGGGAAATTAGAAAGTGAAAAGATAGTTTTGATGAAAGAAGAGGAGAAGGACGTGAATGAAGAGGGTGAACTATTGGATGTATTTGATGATGAAGAGGAGGAAAAAGGGTCAGAAAATGGTTACTTTCTGATTGAAGAGAACATGGAAGAAGAAGAAGAAGAAGAAGAAGAAGAATATGTAGAAGAAGAAAGCTGTATGTTGAGCACTGAAGAGTTGAACAAAAAATTTGAGGATTTCATTAGAAAGATGAAGGAAGATCTAAGAATTGAAGCTCAGAGGCAATTAGTCATGGTTTGATTAAAAAAAACGCCATGCTCTTTCTTTTTCACTTGATCTTTTTCTTAGGAAGCCTAGTTATTGGTTAGGCCTTTCTCCTTTTCTGTTTTCCTTTTTCACTTTTCTATAGTAGTTCAATTGTATGTATCCCCTGAAATTTTGTGAAACTATTCCTCTGCTTTTCTCCTATGGTAGCTAGCAAATTTCTGTTTAAATTGAAGCCATAAATGCAAGCACATGATCACTACATTAATGGATTAAATTCTCATTCATGTCACAATTTTTAAGATGCACCAAAGGGTGTTTCCCAGCCAAAATTAAAGACTGATCTCTTCTATACATAAAAATCATAGAAGTGACTTGTGTTTCTCTAATAAAGTTTTTTCAATACACATGGTAGGATTATAATCCTAATAATATGTTTAAAGGACCTGATTATCTATAAACTGTATTAAACTTTATTCATATCATACATGTCACATATTGAGAACACAATGTTCTCTGCAATGCATAAATAGTATTTAATGACATGAAGTCATGTGCATGCATTCGGAAGAGAAATAAATGTGGATACTGTTATATTCTTAAATAATAGGACATGACCTTATCAGGGAGAAAATAAAACAATTTTTATAATTAAAAAATTGTAACATTCCAGCAGAAATGATAGATGGCGGCCGAATTTTGCATGCAAGAGAAATGATAATTCAGAGTAGATGTGATAGTTCCAATTATTTTATTAATAAAAGTTAGTAATGTGAATGCAAACAAAATAATGATTTTGGAACAGAGATTCATATTTAAGAAGTGAGTCTATACTAAGTTAATAGGTATCATGTTGAATCAGTTGTTGAAACTTGAAAGATGGGATCACAAATATAAACCACATGTCTGGTTATTAGTATTTAAGTTAAAGCATTGTCTAACAATTGGTATCTTGAAGAACCTATCCAATTAATATTATGGATGAACTTGAACGGTTCATCTTATCTGAACCATTTCACAGTATTCCAATAATTGAAACTAATTTGTGATCGTATTAGCCAGAGCAAATGGTATCATCACAAATCTGATTCATATAGTTAAGCCAATCAGTAGTTACTTACAGATAGCTGATTCTCATAATTTGCAAAGTACATACACAGTAGGATCTTATTACACACTATCATGTCTACAAAAATATTATAATAATTTCTGGGTTGTTAAAATTAAACCTCAACTTAATCATAACGATATTTACTAATAAGTTGTGACTCATAACACAGGTTGGGATTGTGAAAAAAACTCGAGTTTGATATCCACTAAAAACATTTCCTAAAAGGAAACAAAAACTTTAATTATGATTAAGCTCTAATATAGTCCACTTGTGATGACAAAAGAAAACACAATATTTATTTATTTAATATACTTACACTTTATTTCTCATTTATTCTGAATTAGTTAGAACTGAAATCCATTACTTATAATATGGAGATTAATTATAACTATGGATAATCTCAGAGCAAAGGGTGTTATAATGGACAAAATATACCCTGGCTTATTTCCAGCAAAAAAACACTTTCTACCACTCCTCCAATAATGTTAAACCATGTTCATTCATATCAATCACTTTAGTATCATATTATTGTATAGTTACCATTGTGAGGGGTGTGGCAGACACTTCAGTCCTATCCTATGCCAAACCAGTTCGTGCAAATTCATACACGTTCAGCCATTTAGGAATAGTTATTTATCTATAAAGAGTGTTACTTTGTCTCAATTGTTATTCTTTTTCCATTTCACTCCCAACAAACACACAGATAACTCACTTTTTATGCATTAGAAAGATTGATCAAGTACGTACGGATAAGCAAGCCTCAAATAGTGGCTAGGAGCAAATGCAAGTTAATGATTGCATGCCCCCGACACAAGAACACCTTATGAAAATGAAGTTTCAACAAATGTCAAATCCAAAGATGGCCCAGAAATATATAAATAATTGATATGTAACAGTTCTTTAAGGTTCCAAGAAATGATACAGAACTAAATGAATTTGATTCTGCAGATAGTGTGCTTCATGTTACAGAAGAGAGGTTAAGTGCATTAAAATTAGTCTTACTAAATGCTAATACATAACATGATTCACTTGAAGTAGACTGACAGAAAATGTTGTGAAATTTCTGAGAGGTAATGTAGCCATGTGGTATTATTGCCTATATTTTCGCATGCATCCGCAAGGAACAGAATCCATCAATGAAACTTTTCACATGAATTTTTTTACAGTTTCACTTTTTGCATCACACGGGAAACAAAAATCAAACTTGATGTGACACCTTCATTCCCACGCATAAAGTGTAACTTCACCGAAATTTTAACTCATCAGCAGAACCAGTTTTCTAGACCCTACTAAAAAAAGACACATCGATTAAACCATGTTACAACAATTTCTTGCACTTTGTTTTATTGTTCTCTAATCAATATTGGATGTCAAAACTATATTACACAAATTAGCAAAAGGTGTTTTAACTTTAATGAAATTATCAGTACTAAAAACATCTTGAAAACTGATTTATCCTATAGAATAATGTAACTTAGCTTGAAACAAACAAAAGTAAGCTAGTCTAACACTATATCCAACATTGAAGGCAAAAAAAACTATAGACTTTTGTTGTTATTTCTGAAAGCAATCAAAGAGTTTGTCAATTACATACATGATATGGCAGATATGGCCAAGAATCCATAAATGCCATTACACTGATATGGCATAAAAAACCATGGACCTTTCATTTTCACTCTTTAAAAGGATTTTTATCAGGTGCAGTCAATTTAGAAACTGAATGGATTTGCTTGATCTTTCCCTACTGTAGAGCGGATATTAAGGTAGGCAAGGTCTTAAGGAGCCTTATAAACTTGGTGGGACTAAGAACAAATGTTACTCCCTTTATTTTTTATCCTTCTTTTAAGTTTTACAGTAAAAAAAATACAATTAATATCTTTTTCTATTCCTAACTTTTTTAAGTATAATTCTTCTCTTTCTCAAAGGTGCATTTAATATTTAGAATAACATTATAGAAAAATTTGAATATTTTTGTTCCAAAATATAAGGGATATTGACTATTTCTTGGTGTGTTAAATGCATAATTCTTATTATACCTTTAATTTATTATAAACTTTAAGTTTACAAGACACTAGTCCAACTATATTTGAAAAAAATATAAATTTATGATATGTCATCCAAAATAAATGATCCTCTTGAGGATTTGTTTAATTTTACTTTATATTATAAAACAGAAGGAGTTTATTTTTTTAGAAAGATTGAACTTTACAAACAAATTCATGCTTATGAAAAAATGGAAAAAAAATTGAAGGAGTACATGATAGTAGTAAAGTCTAACGTAAGATATATTCCTTCTATATAAATATGAAAATGAATTAATGTCCTTGTGTCCTAGAAAGTACTCATTCATGCATGCAAAAATAAGTCAATAATACAAAGAAAGAAATCCAAGTTGAAGAAGAATAAGGAAAGGTACAGATTGTTACATAAGGAAAGATGAGCCTCCACGTGAGTTCTCTGATATCATGTGGCAAGGGAGAGATAAATTATTGATTTGCATGACTTAGAAGTCGCTTTTGATGTGTAAAACTAAGCATATGAATGTATATGCATAAATCACATTGATGATGACGGTTGATATTGTCCCTTTGATACCAATAATGCATATCTCTAAATTCAATAATGAAGTGGGGTCTTTTAATTCGGTGGCTTAGCCTCTAGAACTAGAACATAGAGTTAATTAATTTCATCTAGAGAATGAGAAATGGGAGCTGAATGCTTGCAATTGATTTACATCATAGATTTTATATCAATAATGCCCTTGAAAGCAAAATACGTGCATGAATAGAAACCTATGTGAAGTGCACATGTGTTGTGCACGAATTTTTTTTTGTGATGCTTGAAAGTAACAAAGGTTTTTAGAAGTTTCCCTGAAGATAGATAACTATTTAGTGTTCTCAGAGATGTTCTGAATTCTAGCATTGGTATAATGCATCATGCATGTGATGTGGTTCTTACAATGTAAATATATATGTGGATAAGCCCACTCAAATTAAACTATCTAGGAGAAATCATTGGGATTTTTATTTTTTCTAAATTTGTGTTTGTGGCCAGTGCCACTTAGAAATGACAGCTTCCACAACATTTGTAGAAAATTCAAGAAATGCCACAACTGTGATATTGTATTTTCAAAACACTACATCTTTACAACAAATAGCTGCTGGATATTATAATGTCTGATCTAAGTCTCCAAAGAAAAAATGTTTCATTGCCCTAGAACCCAATGTTGGACCAGTTTTTATAATAGATTTTGAGTATGGTTCCTTTCCCTTTGGGGCGGGGGAAACTAGACAGGCCTCAATGTGACTTGATGTTTATCTGTTATAAGATTGTTATCTTACAGCATAATACTTTGTTGGATTGGGACTGTATGAAATTTATGTAACGTACAGGCACTCTTATATCAGAAGGTAAATCCAACATATGTTTATGGATTCGCAGTCAATCGGAATTTCCAATTATGAATGTTAGAAGGTAGATTAGAAAAAAGCAAAAATATAAAACCAAATCAGCATATTCTAACTCAAACATGATTAATGATATTATTAATATTGTTGAAAGTGATGAGAACTTTTTTTTTCTCTTTTTGGCTATTCAAAAACAAAATGCAGCAATTTCTCCTCTGATAACCCTCTCTCTTGAGTTTCTCAGCAATGACTTTTATTGTCCTATAACTTTCTGTCTTCCAGCTGATGATAATTTCCAACTGGTTTCATATGGACATTTTAAAGTATCATACAGGTACCATAAAAATCTTCAGTAATCACCATGTGTGATTTAATTGTGCAAGTTACAATTTAATCAATCGGAGAATTCAAGCATGACTAGCAACAGTTGCTAGCTACATTATTGCACAACAGTTTTGTTTAGTTTGCACCCTTTTATTTTGTGTCGACCTTCCTGGGATGTGACTAGGTTGGTGTTGTGTCCAGCATGGTACCAAATAAGTAGGAAGCCTATAAGGATGAGATGGTGGGGCCCAGCATGGTGGTGGTGGAGGAGGAGGGGGTGGTGGTGGAGGAGGACAAGGTGGTGGAGAATAGCTGAGATTTGTTTGATGATGGAATTGATGTTGAGGATGTGATGAGCATTCCATAGCATAGGGAGCACATTCACAATCTCCATAATAATGACTATGATTCCTTTCCATAACCTCACCATCAAGCTTGAAATATTTCACTTCTGCATGTCTCCCATACTTTTCCAACACACCCAATAATGTGCTTGGGTTTACTCTCCCACTAACTTTCACTATCCCTTCTTCTCCATCAAGGGTGATATTGTACACACCTGAAAATAAATTAATGTGCAAGGATGATGCATATTTTGTGCTGTACATTGAAAAAATTATTAACTTGTAAAGATGAAATAATGTGTACATGCCTAGACAATGGTTTACAACAATTTTCAATAGATAAAATCACAGTTCACATCCTGAAGGAGTTTCAATAACCCAAATATCAGGAGAAATTAAGAAAATCATACCACGAATGTTACGAAAGACCTGCAACACCTTTGCTTTACATCCCTCACAATGGGTGTTTACTTTGAGAATACAAGTCTGAAAGCAAATTGAAGATTAAAGAAGCCATGTTAAAAAATGACCAACTACAAGGTAATCCAACAATTAGTAAAGGAGAAAACAAAAAACCAAACGATATAATGTATGTATGTATCTATGTATGCATGCATGTATGTATAATTTGATGTAACCATTTCAGCTGTAGAGTACTCCATTGCCTAAACCACAGAAATTTCTTTCGATAAAAACCTCCCAAGCAGACATCAAACGCTAAACCTTATACTGTGACAAATGGAGTAACATGTGGCATCCGCAAAGTGAGCATGGCTCAAAGACATGGGGGCATGAAATAGGTGGTAACATTTGAGTGCTATACCAAACCAGCATCTGATGTTTTAAGTTCATACTCCTTTTGGGATTGATTTTGCGTTTAATTTGTAGTTAATGAAATGTTAAATTGCATTACGTTTTTTTTTTATTATCTCCATAAAGTTACTAGACATTTCTTATCTTCTTCCTTATTAAGGTGAAAATTACTCTCATATCATTAACACAATTTCAACAATAAACATCACCAAATCAAAATCCAATGTTTACCATATAGGTCTGATAAATTAATGCTGGTATCAAATATTTCTTGTATGAATATTATTTAGGGGAACCGTTATATAAGAATTTCAGTACCAAGACAGTTAGCAATTATCAGCTAACACACAATTGTTCTGCAGAACCAGTGTTATCAAGGCTTCACTTGTATATTCTCATGGTGTAATTCTTTAATGTTAATTAAATTAAAAAATGACATTTATGACACTAATCATAGTCAATTTCGCAGTTTTTTTTTTCTTTGACAGTCAGTACTATTAATTAAGAGCTTTATTTCTTTTTTATCTAAAATTATTAAAATAGAGTAAGAGATTATGCACACAGTGTGAGGATCTCAATTAAAGAAATATGTAATACTCCTTACAGGGCTAAAAATGTTTTCTACTGATTGATACGTAGCCAAGGAGGTCTACAATGTGACATAAACATGAAAATGATAAGCAAAAAATTGTGCAAATAGAACCAAAGCTCTTGCACACAAACAACGCTTTAATGAATGTGGGCAACGTGTGATCTGGTTCCCTTAAGAAGCATATATTTGATGAACAAAGTTGGAATAGAGTCCCGTGTTTCCTTTATTTATTTCGATCGGTTTCTCTAAGTAAAAGATAGAAAGCCATTTTCTCTTCCTTGTAAGTGATGCTTAACTGGTAATTAATATTTTACTGGCAAACTACTTTCTAAATTGAGGAAAAAGTAGAAGACAGATTGATCATTATGACTTTATGAATATGTCCTATCTTGTTGAACTTGAGAGTATAATGGGTTCACCGAATCTTTTCTTATCTGCCAGGGAGAGATATTTTTGGTAGAAGATTAAGGAGCTTCACCCTTCCACAAAGGCAATTGTACCAAAGCCCAGCAAACAAAGAACAACACCCAAGATCTTTTTATTCCTTTTCCCAAAAAAAAAAAAAAAATCTTTTTATTCCTTATTGCTTAATAATAATATTGACCCAAAGATCCTAGAAAAACCCACTGCTAACCCCAAAATAGCCTTGCCAGTTATATGAGTCTGCAACTAATCATTTGTGAGGATTCTACAGCCCAAACAATTGTGTTAACCTTAATCTTCCAAAAAGCGCAATAAACAGTATGTAATGTGCCCAAGCCTGATTGCTTGTATAGAGTTCGACACATAACTGTCCAACTAGATTTTCATATTCCCTTGAATTTTAGATGGTATGTAAACCTCTGACAAGAATGAAAGTGAATGCACAGATAACGCTTCAATCTCAAACTTTACTCCTTTCTGCAGCATCAGCTTCAACTCCAACCTTCGGAAGCACCATTAAGAGAAGATACGCAGTATACTATCTCAATTCACTTGAAATTGAAACAAAAAGATGAATGTCAAGGAATATATATGAATATAACCTCCATTGCGGCACCTCCCTTTGCAGGTAACATCTAAGCAACATGGCTTCAACTTTTCTCTTGTCTAAAAGGAAAATTGAAGATGCTATTGATTATATCAGCTACGTTACCATGTCAATCTAAAGAAGCCCTACAAGTAGTATCCTTAGTTACCTTCAGCAGTCAGAGGAAGGAGACACTGGTTTGGAACAGAATATCTCTCAGAATCAGAAGGAAAAGCTCCAAGCCAGTGTATCTCTGGGACACGAAGATGTTTCGTGTCATAAGCCATTTGCTAACATAATAGTGAGGAATAGATTAGTCAGGTAGGATACCAAAATGCAACTCCCAGCCATTATACAGAGGTTCATTCCTCCACTCAATAATACTGTATATTTGATGCACATATTGAAATAGTTCTGAAATAATAAACTTACAAATACTAACCATGGAACCAAACCTATAAGTGGTTAAGATGTCAAAACCATAGGGATCACAATCTACCAAGCAATAAGCAGGCAGGTGCAAAGTCTCAACCAGAAGCCGCAAAAACCTGCTAGAGTACAAAATACATAAAATCAAAGGCCAAGCATGATATCTCGAACTGTGCACTCAAAGAGACACATCCATGATGCAACATGAAAGCAATCAAGATGTGGAGCACGTGAAAAAAGGTTTTTCACACCTTCTTGTAGGTATATCTGGATAGCCTCTTCCCTGTACAAATATAGAATTCAAAAAAAGCAATGTTGTCACAAAGAAGCAATAATCTTTAGAAAATTGCTTACAGTGATGATGATGCAGTGATTTGCAGTGCAGAATTGGTCATTTGCTAGTCTTTGGAAAACTGCAAGTGAAGTTTAACATGGAGTATCTTTTCAATAGAAAATATGCAAGGAAAGAACCTTCTTTATTTTTTTCCTCCAAAACAATGAATGGTCTTACCTGATTCTTTCTCAACAACTAATATATATTGAGCAACACTAACGATATCTATGCACGAGAGTTAAGTAATGTTTCTGCCCATCTCTGACCCCTTTGTATTTTAATATGAAGTAGCAAATATAATTAGATGAAACTAAACAATTGTAATATATCCACCCAGAAATTAGGATATCTTTAACTTCTTCAACATGAACAGGAACAGGGTGGGCCTGCAGAAAAGTAAAATTCCTGCATGTAATTTACGTGGTAAAAATTAATTACTGAATTAAATTTAGTTCTTAGTTCTTACAGTGTTGGGAGAACTGATGCAATCAAATATCCTTCTTCCTTCAAAGAATCTTATCCAACCCATAACTAACCTATAGCAAAAGTAAACTTGACCCATAAGTCTTACCAGTTAAAACAAATTCAAACATGTCATTATAATATGAAGAACTAATAGAAGGCAAAAAGATGTCACTTTGAGAAAATTAATTAATAATAATTGCTAATGCAAAGAGAGAAAAATTTGAGAAAGTAGAGAATGCCAAGTATGCCATTTTATTGATGTACAAAGTATAAACTAATGGAATAATAATTTTGACTAGCCAATTATGATTTATAATAACAACGGAATTTGTAAAACCATGTTAAGCAACAGGAAATCTCATAACACCAAAAAAATAATAAGAAACTAACTGTGTGTCCTTTGGATCCACACAAAAAAACACCCGCCTTGCACTCATAAACTAGTATTGCATATGAAAATAAAACTATTGTTTAGTAATATTATTCATATGAACAGAATTCTGACAGCAAAGGGCATTTTCAAATATTGAGTGTGATCTCATATTGTACCCATTCCCTGCAGAAACCTACAAAAAGGAAGATGGAAAAAAATGTAAGTATTCCAAATCCAAACACGAAGTATGAGTAACTTCTATTTCAAATGAATAAGAAGCATGGGAAGATAAGAACTTTATTCAACAAAATCCACCAAATTAAGAGGGCCAAGGTGAATGTAAAACAGCAAAGGAATAAAACACAGGAAATAGCAAATAGTCTACCACGTTAAGGTTATGACGACTGCACTGCATAAGAACACATATGTCGTTAATTGCATGGTCCACCACTGACTGATCTGCATTGTGACAAGAAATAGAATACATCGAAAAAAGTCAGCATGCCATGGGGAAGCTAAGCCTTTATCAGTAGAACAGAATCTAACAAGAATTAGCAACGTAGAGGACCTGGCAATGGGTTATAAATTCATTAATAACCTTATGTCCAAGAATGTGACCAGTTAAACCTGAGTTGAGTATGACTAAGAATCATAGTAAAGACATCGGAACCTCAGTAAAGACAAATGTATAAGCAAAAATACGTTTTGGTTAGATTTTAATATTCATTGCAATAATTTCCAAATTTCAGTAACGGATCTCATTCAGGAGTGATAATGTAGTTCAGTGGTAAAAGATTCTAAAAGGAGGGAGAAGATTGTGGGTTCAACTCCCCTTTACTAACAAAACCTAACAATTAAATGTTAACTATGGTTTATTAAAAAAAAAAGAAAAAAAGAGTAATGGGTCTCATTCATCATCTAGTAATTAAAAATAACAATACAGTAAATGCAATCACATATAACTCCATTTCTACGTCCAACGAATGAATCCCGTTCATCATATAGCAAAGTTACAGTTACAGTAAAGAACATCATCCATATCTATGTTGCAAATAGAAAGGCCTCACCTGAAAATACAGAAGGATGCATGTAATAAATGTCTCTCTTGGAACTATGCTTGTTCTCTTGCAAGAGTTTCTGAACAATGAGCAAAACTCTCAACATGACATCTGAAAGTAGAACATCTCAAAATCACAAACTCATCGAAAACTGATCCAAAACAGATATCGTACTCCTACTTCAATCCTATCCATAATAACCACAAAGAGATACACATAGCAATTCAAATCGGTGGAGATCAAGGAGAGATTGACCAAGTCTGCGCACGTGTGTTTCCCTGCAAAGCGCGAGAACTTCCTTTCCGCACGGAAAACCGGAGCCACAATAGCTGCATTGCGAAACGCTTCAAGAAAAAAGGTGAAAGGTGAAGAAATTGGAGAATTGTTTGGGATTAGAATGGAACCAGTTGGAGTTGGGAAGAGTGCAGTAATTTTTGAAGCGGTCGATGAGAATGAGCGGTGATCGTCCATTGGTGAGGTCTAAGAGCAAAGAACGAGTGAATTCTGCAACAATGTAGGGAAAAGAAGCATCAATGAATCGAGAATCAAAGTAAATTCAATTGAATTGAATGGTAACCTTTGATTTTGTTGAGTATAATCACGCTCTGTGATTCGGTCCTCATCCTTTTACCCTCCATTTTTCTTCTCCCTCTTCAAATTTTAACCTCAAATTTGTTTTGAAATGAATTGAGGATTTCAAAGTTGAAGAGTTGAGTGAGAGATTAGTTGTGTTAAAACAATGAAGAAAGATATAACTTTCTTTTTAGTTTTTACACACGAAATACACACCTCCAATTCTAGTTAGAGGGAGTGATATAAGTTTACTTAAAAAAAGAAAGTAAATTTATCCCCATATATCACTTTAAAAATCATGCTTATAAAAAGTGATAAATAGTTTAATAAACTATTGTTGAAGGTTAAAAAAAAAGAAATTGGTTTAGTGGGTTGAAACTTGAAATTGTGTATAAGTTGATAGAAGTGAGAGTTTTATTGGTGTAGAGACTATAAATATTTTTTAAGAGCTTTTCGAGACTCAATTAATCATTTAAGAATACCAAAATAAATAATTTAATAGGAGAAGAATATTATGCAAATACATAATATAGAAATAAATGTAAATAAGGCTAAAGTGCACGGTATCATCCAAAAAAAAATCAGTTACTAAAATTTGTTTGATTAAGTATGGTTATTTTTTTAAAACTCTAGATTATTATTTGTAGTAGAAAAAAACACCATAAACCTCATTTTTTTAAAAAAATATTTTTTTTGTAAGTTTCACTTTTATTCACAAAAAATATTCCATCCAAATAAAGATCATAAAATTTTTTAAGTATTTGTATTAGATAATCTAATTGGATTTTTAAAATATATATAAAGAAATAAATTTTATTATTAAAACTTTTGCGGGATGTCCCTTAGACAAGCTATTCTCATTTTTTATTAAGTGTAAGTGTTCGTTTGTTATGCAGTTAGAGAAAGAGTTATGAAAATTAAAAAAATGAAAAAGTTAATCTTAATTATTAACGTCATCATTTGAGAAAGTAAAAACAAAATGTATTTTTTTGTAATTTTAGAACCTCTATTCTATTTGTGGAACACGAAACCAAATATTTATGGAGAGGTTATTTAGTTTTAGAGTGATAAGATGATCTAGTTAAGGTTTCGTAAAGGAGGAAAAGGTAGTAACTTTTACTCTTTCCTTAGTAAAAAACTCACAATTAATTATGATTTATTAAAAAAAAGTTTATTTAGTTCCGGTGGAAGTTATTAAAAGTTTTTGAGAAATAAAGCTTCTATTTATTAATTTAAAAAAAGTTGGATGTAACTCAGAAATGATCTAACATTGACCATTCCATTCCATGATATCCAATTCTATTTTCACACGATGCACCAAATAGTGAGACCATGTCGTCTCTCTGTTCTGGCAACATGTCTAAAGTCAAAAGATAGTTGAAACTTGAGAGAACAACTGCCATGTGGGCTCATCATATATCTGAAATTGTGAATGTGAACTCTCTTTTTTTTTTCCTTCAAAATAAAATGAACTATTTGTTTATTAATTAAGAAATTATCTTCAGCGCGGAAATTATGCAAATTGAAGAAATGGAATCTACGACCACATCCTCAGAATCAGAAGCTTTGAGAAGCCTTCGCCATACTGATCTCTTACAGCAACACTTGAAAGGTGAAAGCTTTCCAACCAATACAATCACATTTGTTGGATTTGTTTCCTCTCTTGGCTTCTTACTCTAACACATGTTCATGCTCATCTCCTACTTCATTGGAATCACCACTGCTTTTTCATTCCTCATTTAAATTTTGTAAATTTCCATTCTTTTTCACTGTTTGTAAGGAGGGTGTTAGATCGGATTTGTCATTTGTTTACCACCGTTGCTGTTTCTGAAAATTTAATGAACTACTGTTGAACATGTCTTAAAAGTGTTAATCCTCGTCCTGAACTTTGATCCACTTTGTTAATTCGGTGTTTGGCTGTGCGTTATTGAAGGTTAGATGTAGATCTAATTTAATTCTATTCAGTGTAGCTTTCATGATTTCAGTTGAATCCAACATGAAACCAAACATGAATTCTCAAATTTAATGCATTACTACCACTATTATATTAAGTCTTAAAAAGAGAGAAAGGTTTTCTTTTTTTGGTTGTGAATTGTGATCTAGAACTAGAACCGTATTTTAAACACCGGCTAATTTGTGTAATTTTGGGTTACTGTTTTGGGAAACTGTTTTTCTCTTGAGGACTGTCCATGACTAGAGGAGGACACTTATGACCGTGAGAGTTAAATTCCATGAGGTGTCTTTGCTAATAAATTGGAATTTACTTCAAAGCTCTATGTTGTTTTTTCAAAACCAAACTTCTTCAACTTCGGTTTCTGGCATTTTCAGTTTCCTTTTATTCTGCATTTTTCTTAACTGATAAGTTAAATATGACCAGTCTGGTGTGATTTTCAGCATAATTTGAAGTATTTTTAATCTGAAATTATACGGTAAACGGGAAGTCGGTTGGTTCTGTTTGCTCTATGATCTGTTTTTCTTTTCTTTTTCATCTAGAGCTTTATGTGAAAAATTGCCCTGCTTTAATGCCGTTATGCTACATTAAAAGCCTATTATTAATTGTACTCCCAAAGTGGATGCATTTTCTACCCGGTCTTCAATTAAAGGCATGGAATGAGAGGAAATCCTTGTTACTTGCATGGGATGAGCCAGATGAATTTATTGTGTTCGTTGATTGGGGTTTTTTGGTGAATGGAATCCCTAAGGAGTTAGTGAATATAGGGCATAATAACATTGTACGATCTATGTTGCCGATCTCATTTAGTGAGATAAGGCTTTGTTGTAGTAATAGTTGTTGTACTTAATTGGAGGTAGAACTTCGATTGATTGCTGGCACCTATTACATACAGTACATGTATATGTTTGAACTTTAAACATACTAGTTCATTTTTTCCATGAAGCTTTTTGGATGAATTTATTATATGCTCCATATTGGAAATACTTTTATGTCTTATGACTTATGGATGCACTATTCTTTCCTTTGTTGTTTGACTGACATCACTAGTTTGGACTGCTTTGCAACTGAACCAGATCCTCTACTAGCGATCCTCACTTTTCTAAATTCATCTGCATGGCCAACAATGGTGCAAAGGAGCCCTTGCTGTCAGGATCACTGGATCCTTCAGCTCAAAAGACTAAATGCCTGTTAAACAAGCGAAGGATCCTCCGTTCTAGAAGTGCTCCTCTCACAGATCATGTTCCTACTGAGACAAATGGCAATGAACCGATTCCACGTACGGCGTCTATATTTCAGAACTTACATCCAAGCTTTAGAAGAGTTGCTATCTACCTTGCAGCCTATTTAGGTGTAGGTGCTATAATCTTCTACCTTGTGAGAAACCAGATTACGGGGCTGAAAACAGATGGAATTCTTGATGCATTGTATTTTACAATTGTAACAATGACCACTGTTGGATATGGAGACCTTGTGCCCAACAGCAACCTGACAAAGCTACTTGCTTGTGCTTTTGTTTTCTCCGGAATGGCATTGGTGGGACTAATTCTAAGCAAAGCAGCAGATTACTTAGTTGAGAAACAGGAAGTTCTGCTAGTAAAAGCTATGCGCACGCATGGAAAAGTTGGTACTATAACTGAAAATGAAATTTTAAAGGAGGCTGAGGTGAACAAAACAAGATACAAATTCTTTCTGGTCTTTTTCCTTGTCTTGATTCTCATTATTTCTGGGACAATTTTCTTGGTGGTTGTTGAGAAATTGGATGTTGTTGATGCCTTCTACTGTGTTTGTTCTACATTTACAACGCTTGGTTATGGAGATAAAAGTTTCTCAACTGAAGCTGGAAGGATATTCGCCGTTTTCTGGATATTGACAGGAACCATTTCTTTAGCTCAGCTTTTCCTCTACATTGCTGAGATGAACACTGAAAGCAGACAAAAGGAACTTGTCAAGTGGGTTCTCACAAGGAAAATGACCTATTTTGATTTGGAGGCTGCAGATCTTGATGGTGATGGAACTGTTGGGTTAGTTGAACATTCTCTCTAGTCATGCTATTATACTATCAATGATTTACTTGAGTTGATTCATTTTTAATGTTATCAAAATCGAATTGAATTTACCTGTCAACAAGTTGAATCGTGAATCAGCTAGGTGATTGATCCGGGTTAAATCTTTATTACTACTTTAATTACAAATTGATGTCCAGTTTGACTATAGTTACTTGAACAGATACCTCAACCGTTTAATAATTAGTCCAATTTTAAAGAACAATATTAATTTTCATATATTTTGTTTTGTTTCTGATAGGGCTGCTGAGTTTGTTATATATAAGCTGAAAGAGATGGGAAAGATTAGTCAAGAAGATATATCACTTGTGATGCAAGAGTTTGAAGAGCTTGATGTTGATGATTCTGGAACACTGACAGTTTCTGATTTAACACTTGCTCAGTCATCCTAGATTACAAAGTGGTTCGCCCTATTTTTCACTTAGATCACGAAAAATGCACACTGGAGCTATGATGAAGATGGGAATTTTGAAATTTAATTAAAGACTTGACTACTTAAATCAAGGAGCTTTTAATATATAATATCATGTAAGTATGTACCTATATGGCTTGGAAGTTTAATTTGCTAATGATATATTGATTTGATTTTTGCAATTTGCAAAATTTGAAGCGAACAAACTCATCTTGAGCACGTTAAAGTAAAATAGGTAGCGAAAGGCTTAAGTAGCGAAAATCAATGAGAAACCGAATTTACTTCTAAATTTAAAATATTAGAGACCTAATGAGAGATAATCTTATCTTTGAAGGTGAATATTCTATCTTTATTTTATAATTAACTTCTTGTTTTATAATAACATTATGAAAAAAAAGGTGATTTTATTAAACTAAAGTACAGTTAATAAAGTCCTTTAAATATTGATTTAATATTTATATTAGTCAGTAGAGCTTTTCTTGGCATCTAAAACCATTAAGAAATGATTATTTTAATTGTTAAGATAGAGTTTAAAAATTAATACGGGGACCAAATCAAACTTTCAATGACTTGTTTGGGGACAAAAGGAAATTAGAGACCTAATGGGAGACAATCTTATTTTTGGAGGATTAATTTAACTATTCTATCTTTATTTTATAATTAACTTATTGTTTTATAATGACATGATCAAAAAAAGGATGAATATTCATGTGCTTGTTGATGCCTAATACCTAATTGCTTCTGATAATTTATTATTAATAGGAAAATCAGCCTAATTGAATATTTAGTTGTTTAAGCAATTGGTTTAATTTTTTCCTTTCATTATTACGTTTTGATCTCTACTTGAATTGATATTCTTATAAATTTAATAACTCTTACGATTTTACAAACATTAATTGAAATACATTGGTACGATTCTTCCTTGATTAAGTTTTTTTTTTTTTGTATCAATCCTTTAAGTTTTTTTTTTTGGTGAAATCCTTAAGTTTTGAATTATGCCTATATCATAAATTAAAAACAATTGTGAATTTAAAAGTGGGCCAACAAAAATGGAGGCCCAAACATGAAACCATGCCCATTAAGTTTTATGTGATAATATTAATTAATTAATTTTCAACGTTACAAAAGTCGGTTTTGTTTTGTAAATCGGGTATGTAATGTAACTCTAGAGAGAGAGTGGGGAAATGGCGCCCATAGCTGCAGCGAGAAGCGTTGGAGCTGCCATCTTCGTCTCACTCGCTCTCGCCTATTTCATCTGTGACCGTCGCAACAACAACAACAAGAAGAAGAACAAATCACGTAAAGGACTCATCGATGCCATCGGCAACACTCCTTTGATTCGAATCAATAGCCTCTCCGACGCCACTGGTTGTGAAGTATGCTTCCCTCTTCTTACTTCTTTCTTACTTTCTCTTTTCTCTTTACCACAAACAAACAATAAACCATCAATTTCTCATCAGATTCTCGGCAAGTGCGAGTTTTTAAACCCCGGAGGCAGTGTCAAAGATCGCGTTGCCGTTCAAATTATTCGAGAGGTGAACTTCTAAAACACACTTGTGTATTCAATTTCGCTGTTGTTTTGTTTTTCGCTGTGATTATTGATTTTCGTGCAGGCTTTGGAATCAGGGCTGCTACGCCCGGGTGGGATAGTTACTGAAGGGAGTGCTGGAAGCACCGCCATTAGTATTGCCACTGTTGCTCCTGCTTTTGGATGCAGAACCCATGTGGTTATACCAGATGATGCTGCCATTGAAAAGGTATTTCCTAATTGTGATGGAATCTAGCTAGTTTCAATGAGTGAACCTAGCATTAGTCCTAAAGAAAGATTATATTGATCAGACTCCTGAAATTTTAAAAATCTTAATTTAGTGTTTTTCTCGTTTATATTAAGATCGGACCTGTCAATGTCATCTACCCGGTTAAGGTATTAGGTTAATGATGTGGTTATATCGATTAACTTGGTATATATTAAAAAGTTTTTAAAAAATAGTTTAGTTCATATAATTAACAGGTTAAACCGGTTAGACAATCAGTTCAATTGATCAAGTAATGGAATCAACTGATTAGATTGTCAGTTTTCTTTGGTGCACAATCAGTCTTATAATAGCTTTGGCCTAGTCAGATCACTGGTTTCTACTCGGATTGACTGGGTTGATCCTAGTTTTTTTAACTATGATTTTGACTTTATAAAGTGACACGTTCACTTTTAGTCTTTTTTAATATAGAACAAAAAAAAAAGTGGAACAAAGAGTAGAAATAGAAATGACTATAATGGGTTGGTTTTTGTAAGGTCTGGAATTAAATTGAGGTTTCTAAAATATCAGAAAGACTGTTTGAAGAACTAACTTTGGGCTTACTTTAGTTTCTATTATGCAATTTACCTATAACCCCCTTAAGATTTTGTACTTGATTGATTGGTTATTATTGCCTTGCATGAATCACCCTTCAGTCTCAAATACTTGAAGCCCTTGGGGCAACTGTTGAGAGAGTACGACCAGTGTCCATTACTCATAAAGACCATTTTGTTAATATTGCAAGAAGACGGGCATCTGAAGCTAATGAGTTTTTGTTGAAGAATAGAGGTTTACCATTGAATGGCAAGGACACTGAGAAAGTAAACAGTGATGAATGTGATGGATACAATTACAGCTCACTCTTCCCTGATGATTGTCAAGGTGGCTATTTTGCTGATCAGTTTGAGAACTTGGCAAACTTCAGGGCCCATTATGAGGGTACGGGGCCAGAGATTTGGGAACAAACGAATGGAAGTTTAGATGCATTTGTTGCAGCAGCAGGCACTGGTGGTACTGTGGCTGGTGTTTCTAGGTTTCTTCAGGTTCAACCCCACTTCCTCCATGTCCTAGAGGTTTTGTCATTTTGATTGTGAATGTTGCCTGAAATTCTTGTCTTGTGCACAACAGGAAAAAAATCCAAACATCAAGTGCTTCCTCATAGATCCTCCTGGCTCTGGTTTGTTTAATAAGGTAACCAGGGGAGTGATGTACACTAAAGAGGAGGCAGAAGGACGAAGACTTAAGAATCCATTTGACACTATTACAGAAGGAATTGGAATTAATAGGATAACAAAGAATTTTGGGATGGCAAAACTTGATGGAGCCTTTAGAGGCGCAGATAGGGAGGCTGTTGAAATGGCTAGGTTATTTATTATCCTACTTATTTGCAATGGTGTTTTTGTTCCTTACCTATTTATTCATATTTGTTGAACTGGAATAAATGATTAAACGAATTGAATTTGCATTCACCATCGTTTATATGTACCAGGTTTCTTTTGAAGAATGACGGTCTCTTCCTTGGAAGTTCTTCTGCAATGAACTGTATTGGAGCAGTTAGAGTAGCACAGGCAATTGGCCCTGGTCACACAATTGTAACCATTCTCTGTGACAGTGGAATGAGACATTTGAGCAAGTTCTATAATGCCGAATACTTGTCTCAACTTGGTTTGACACCAGAAGCAGCTGGATTGGAGTTCTTAGGTATCAAATGAGTAGGTTCTTTCAGAGTTTTGAAACTCAAAATGGTAATGCCACTGCCTCGCTACTACACATTTTGAGTGTGCCTAATGCCTGCCTCGTACACTACTATGCCTCGCTACTACCTCTTAAAGGCGGGACTGAGATTCACCTTATGGAAGTTCATCCGAGAAGCCAAGTCTATCATACTGAGGACACCGTACTTTATAAATTTACTAGGCGTAGGTATTTTTTGGGGGTGGGGGTAGGATTTATTATATGGTTCATTCTTTATAAGATTCCACCACTTATTTGACTAGTGAACTATGTCCAATTATTTGACAATTGATAAAATTAGATAATTTCATCTTTAATTATGAAATAACAGCGTCTTTGAAGTTTTGACTATTTAATTTTAATCTCAGTGAAATTGCATAGCAGTTTTATAGTCATATGAGGACTTACTAAACATAATGCGGATTACATTTACAAATAACAATGATTTAAGTTGGGACTTAATTTTATTATCATACGATCAAGTGTCTTCTTGTCAAAGTACATAACCTCCCAACTTCAGGTCTCAAGAAACGCATAAAATCAAATGTATACATAAGGGGCTAAAGTGGAAGTTCCCCAATAAAAAAATAGCACAAAGATATCCAATTCATGGATGCCCCCATTACCTCCTATCAAACTCAGATTCATGGCAATGTGGATCTAACCAGTCCTTGGGGGATCCCTTTGCCATGTGGGCACTCACTCTACCCCCACCAACAAGTTCCCTCAAGTTCTCCATTTTATTCTCTCTACCCGTCCCACTTATTCTCTTATCAGCTTCTTTCAGTTTTTGTTTGAACATCTGTTTCCTGTTAGGTAAATTTAACTCTTGTTTTGCTAATGAAGGAGGTGCTCCATGTGGCCCAAGATAGATCTTTTCTTCCTTTTTGACCTAGACAAACAAACCCAGTGATTAGTGAGCAGTGAGCATACATGTTGTATAGTCAGTCACCTGTGAGAAACATTTCTTTCAGCTGACCTTTGTGGCAGAGTTTGAGGGTTCTATGTCAGGAACGCAAGATTTACTATGATCTGAGTCTTCTATCCCCAAGCTTGGAATCACAAATCCATCGGTGTCTACAACAAAAAACAATGCATTATTCAAAAACATATGTAAAATGTAAGTTTGTCCCCCAAAATGAGTAATCTTTAACATGATGCATCTCGTAGGATAAAGAACTAAATCACTTGGTTAGAGAGTAAAAGATCCCAACACAATTAATCCCAGACCTGTTCACTTTCATAGCAAACAAACAGCAAAATAAATGGGTGATCCTAAACACATTGAAGCATAAGTACAGATATAAAGGACATTATTATTCCAACCCTAGCTAAATGCCACTAATTTACACAAAGATCAACTAGTGCCAATTTAGTTAAACATGAAATGACAAAAAAATATAATAAAACACCAAATCAAGTCAGAGATATATGCATTCCAAATCAATATGATTCTAATAACAGAAAGCAGAAACGCCAGAGTCAACGGTGAAATAAAAGTACAATACACCAACAAGGTTCAATCTTGGTATTACCAACAACAAAACCCCTTTTCGTTTAAAACCTCGTGATCATGCAAATCAATCAGTACACCATTCAGTCCTCTCAGAGAAAACAAAAAGGAAAAACCAGAACAACCTAACAAAATCCAAAATCCATCTTTATTTCTACCCCTTTCCCTGTTCTTGGTCTTGTGATTGCGAAAGAAAAACAGAAAATTAAAGGGAAAATTGACATACCCCACTCATCTTCTTGTTGAATGGGAGAGGTGGTGTGCACTGAAGAGGGGTCCATCATAAACTGAAGACCATGGATTTGAACACGTAGAGGGCGATAAAACCCGATCGAAGAGAGAGCAAAGCAAACGATGCTTCAGCAGCACCAATCTCAGGAAAGAGAAGAACCCAAAAACCGAAAGGAATCAATTCAAATGCTTTCTTTGTGGAGGAAATTGAGGGGCCAAATAAACCCTAACTCTAGGGTTTCAGCGTGAACCTTTGATGCTGTCCCTGGATTGCCCTGCTGACTTGTGGCCAAATTGCTTAAATATTAGAGGGTAGTTTTGTCATTACGTTTCTTGAATTAGATTCTTCATTTAGAAATGATATATTCTCTTAATTCTCCTATTTATTAATTTAATGTTTTTATACATATATATATATATATATATATATTAAGACAATATTTTTTTATTTATTATTTTTTAAAAAGGTAGGAAGATTCATAAAAGAAATCTCTAAGAGGATTAAAATAGTTGATAACATTCGTAATTTGCTCAGAAGATAAAAGTTTCGTAATTAATTGTTGGTTAAAAAAAATATAGTTTTATTTAATATTATTTTTTATAGGAATTTAATAATATTATTTTCTACGGATCACATCAAATGATATCTTATGTTAATTCCTAAATCAAAGGCCTATTTAAGTAGATGTGTTAGATTTCTAATGGAAAAAAAAAGTTAAAATATGTTTATTTTTTTATTTTTTAATTTAATTTTTTATATTTTGAAACGTTTTCAAAAATAGCCATTTGTATTAAATGAAATCTTGTTTTTAAAATATCTTATTAAAAATTCATTGTAAAAAATATATTTTACATTAATTTTGTTATGAACCGATGTAAAAGTCTTAATGTAAAATATATATTTTACATAAGCTTCTATAATAATAGAAAAGGTAAGTTTTCATTCATGAAAATAACTACTTTGAAAACGTTTCAAATATAAGAGTTTACATTGACACAATATATATTTGATGGTTTAAATTAACATAATATATATATGAGGATTTAAATTAACACAATATATATGAGTGAAACATAATATAAATATGAGGGTTTAAATTAACACAATATGTATGTGTGACAGAATCGAAACTTAAAAAGCTTAAAAGGCCAAAGATACATTCTAGTATAAAAATTGATTCCTAAAATATTCACTCGAGTGGTAAAGAACATGAATAGGTTGACATGAGTTATTAGTTTCAAATTTCAACTTTCATGCTAAATAACAATAAAATTATATCCTAAAATTATTGAGTATTAGTTAATATAATACTTTAAATTATAAAATATTATTTAACTTGTTGAAATTGTTAAATAATAATATTTGATTACATGAAACTATTAAATTATAGTCGTGTACAAAAATTAAAATCACAAAAAGTAAAAATTGAAAACATATTTATAATTCTAAAGACTAAAATGTTGAATGATATTTATAATTTAAAGATTAATTTTGTATATCATTCTTTACAACCAACCAAAGCCTATTTTCATGAAAAATAATAATTTAACTTATGGAGCCAATTACCACAATTTTCTTTGGAAGAAGTCCTTTTTGTATTTTTTTTTTGTTCACTTCGATAGAATGTAGCCTCTTGGATTATTGACTCTCTGATCTTATTACAGAATAAAAATTATTATTGAATCCAATCCCCTTGTGTCAGAAAACATGGCCATTGGATTTTTTTCTAATTTGTATGCTAATGACTCTCATGATGAATCTCTCTGCATATGTTAAACACCAACATTAATAATGATAATATAAAGCATACCCTTTTCAAAATGGGAGGTTTAAAAGCTCTGGGTTTGGATGGTTCCATGCAAAAAAAAATAAAATAAATCAGAATCAATGGAATTCAGTTAGTCCATCTATTTACAATTGGATTAAACAGATTTTTACTAACCCTTGTGTGATTAAAATTGTGAATTCAACCTTGATTTCTCTCATACCTAAAATTGATAATGTTGTTAAAATATCTAATTTTAACTTTACATCCCTTTGTAATGTGATTTATAAATTGGTTGCAAAGTTGATTGCAAATAAACGTAAAAGTCTAATAAACCACTTGGTTGGTCCTACACAGTGTAGTTGGAAGTAAAGGTTGCCAATGTATGCATAGCTCAAGAAGTCATTCACTCACTAAAAAAGAAATTTGGTAAAGTTAATTAATTGAATGGTTATTAAAATTGATCTTGAAAAGACATATGATAACTGAAATAGAACTCTGTGTTGGAAACTCATAAAGATATTGAAATTCTCGATTCTTTGATTGGACTCATTAAATGGTGCATATCCACACTTCCTATGAACTTTTTATAGAATGGTGAAGTTCTGAACCAATTCACTCATTCTAATGTCTCCCTGTCTATTTGTTTTTTGTCTTGAGAGATTATCTCATCTTATTAATTTGCACTTGATTATAAGTTCTGAAAGTCTATAAAAATCTCTTATACAGGTCTTTATTTATCTCATTTATGTTTTGTTGATGACCATATTCTATTTTCTAAAGCTAGTTATGATCAAATTAAGGTTATAAGTAAAGTTTTACAGGCTTTCAATGTTAGTTCTGGTTAGAAAATCAGCATTAATAAATCCGAAGGTTTTTTTTTTCAAAAAATGTTCCCTGGAACAATAAGAGAATTATTAGTGATGGTTTTGGTTTCTAATGCACTGAAAATCTTGATAAATATTTACGTGTTTCATTTATCCATAATTGAATTTCCAAAAATCATTTTTAGGGTTTCATTGACAAGGTGAAAGGCAGATTGAGCTCTTGGAAGGCAAGACAACTCTCTTATGCTGGAAGATTTACTCTAACACAATTTGTTTTGCAGGCAATGCCTATTTACATGATGCAAACCATGTGGATTTCAAAGCAAATTTGTAACACTTTAGACAAAATTTGTAGAGACTTCTTACCGGGTTGTGAGGTCAATAATAGGAAAATGCATCTTTTAAGATGGGATAAAGTTTAGTGTTGATGGTTCACAGTCAGACTTAGAAATGGTCCAGAGTCAGATTTATACTGATTCACTTTTAACGCAGAAGCTACGTTCAATACCTTTAGATTTGAAAGATTTTCACAATGTAAAAATGTCTTTTTACACAACACAGCACAATCCGTGCCTTAAATATTCTTGATTCCAACCACTTCTGACTTAAAACTTAAGTATGTTTTCAACAAGTCACTCCTGACTCAAATTTAAGTATTCTTTCAAAAACCCTTTTTAGGTTAAACAATAACAAAACTAAGACTAGCAATGCACTAGACTTTGACACGGCTTGAGATTTGAAAGTGTGTTCGTGTTTTTTGATAACTTAGTGTACAAAAATAATGAATACTAAATAACAAATACACTAATTAAAAAATAAAGAATAAGTTTGTGAGAAACAGTGATATAAAGAATTAGTCTTGTAAAATGACTTAAAATGAGTAATGATGATTTAGTCTCAAAAGATGACTAGCTTCTTATGGCGGAGTATTAAGAGATGAAAATGACAAATTTATTAGTGCATTTTCTACAAATTCGGGTAAATGTTCTATAATGAGTGCTAAATTACGAGACATTCTAAAGGATATTAACTTGGCCAAAACAAGAGGTGATCCGGTCTAGATACCGGCCCCCATCTTTGTGACGTCAGACTGACCTCATATAAGGATAACCGGTGTCCTGGTTCAATGTTGCCACACCGGATATCCGTTGTCTGGCCGCCCGCCCTCGCTCCACGACAACATCATTCATTTTCTCCATAGCGGTTCTATGTTCATTGATACAGGATATTAATATAATTGTTAGCTTTTCCCTCATAGCAAGAGAAGAGCCTTTGATAACTTATCAACGAAGACACTATTTGTAGCAAAATACGTCACATCAATGGCTTCAGAAAGTAAGTGGGTGTGTCAGCAGATTATGCGGAAAAGGTGATTATCCTCTCCTTTCCCTAGAGGATTGAACTCTGATAATTGACCTACCCTCCTGACACATTCGGAAAGTCGAGCCACTTTGATTGACACAATATACACGCTATCAGAGCTGAGGGACCCACCTGTATTCAACGACTCATTTTCTCACGTACAACTATAAGTAGCATTTTTCAACACACATGCAGGGTATCGTTATTCTATCTCACACTTTACTGTTACTACGCTTGAGTATTCATTCAGTTCATACACTCTTCTAACTTGAGCGTCGGAGAATCTTCGCAGGTGGCACCACCTTTCGCCCCCCTACAACGCGAATCGTTGGTGTAAAGGATCTCCAGGACAACAAGATCGGCCTCTCCCACTGAGAGACCGGATTAATACATCGGATATACACAGTTCCGGTATGCAAACCCTAAAAACACCTGCATCCTTGTGGCTGGTCCCACACCGGATCCTAGACCCCGGTCCAGACCAGTTCATTGGCACGCCCAGTGGGACTCGATAGAGTTATTCCCATTTCCGCAGAAGTTAGGTTGTCACAATGGAAGGTGATGGGAGAGATTTCGTGGAAGGTCACGTGGAGGATATGACCCATCAACAGGCTGGGAGGAGACTCGTCTTCGAATCCCCTGCAACTCAAACCCGGAGGATGATGCAAGTGCAGACGCCTGACCCTCGCGATGAGGTTATCAGGCAACTGAAGGAGGAGCTGATGGAGCTGAGGCGAGAGAGAGGAGGAGCTGGGGACAGAGTAGTGTCTCATGCAGAGGAGGCTCACCATGCATCAGCGAGGGATAGATCTACCACCCTCCAGTATTCGAAGATCCCCACATATGAAGAGAGGGAGCAGACGCAGGACTCTGGTGATAGAGTTAGTATCAGGAGAAGGGAGCAGGCGGTGGTAACTTCAGGGACATACAAGCTTAGTGTCCCTTTCTCAAGAAGGTTGATGAGTATTGTCATTCCAAAACACTTGCAAACAACTCAGCCATTGTCGATTGGGAAGTATAATGGAGAGACCGACCCCATTAAGCATTTGGATGCTTATGTTTATGAAGCTATGTATCTGGGAGCAGACGAAGATGTCATGTGCAGAATGTTCCAAGGACGTTGACGGAGGAAGCTCTCAGCTGGTTTAAAAGTTTGCCTTCAGGATCTATAGACTCTTGGGAGGAAATGGCTGCTGCATTCGAAAGCCATTTCGTCATCTCCAGGGATATCCCAAGAACTTCTCACACCCTGGCCCAGATAAGACAGGGAGAAACTGAGACTCTTAAGGAGTTCCTGAAAAGGTTTTACAAGGAGGCTGCTTTGGTCCCTAACCTCACGGAGGCCATACAACTCCATATTGTAGTGGAAGCTCTTCAGCCAGGTTCAGCCTTTGCCCTATCTTTGGCAAAGAGCCCACCTACAACCTTCGAGGAGTTTCGAAGGAAAGCTTCCAAATATATGGGCATAGAGATGCATCTAGAGGCAACTGCAGCAAGAGTAAAGCCTTCTGCACCCGCTCAGCAGCCACGGAGAGAAAAGGAGAGAGCGAGGCCCGAGAAGCATGCCTTTAGAGAAGACTTTGTGAATGCTCGTCAGCATCCACGAGATAGGCGCGTATCATCGTTCGATCACTATGCTCCGTTGAACACCAGGCACTCACAAATCATGAGGGAGGTTGGTTGGCCAACTCTGAACGTCTTTGGTATAAGGAAGCCAGCCCCAGCCAAGAGGGGTGGTAACCCGCGTAAATACTGCACTTTCCATGAGCAGACAGGGCACAACACTGATGAGTGTAAGGCATTAAAGAATACGGTGGAAACTCTCATTCGGGAAGGAAAGTTGAAGCAGTATTTGTTTAAGGAGAAATCTATGGATGAGCCTCACAGGATGGAGAAAAGGAATAGAGATCCTGATGATGATGATAATACACGCAACCCAGTAAGGAAGTTCACTGCGGCTGAGAAGCAGAAAGGGGTAGTGATTGCTGAAGGTGCCCAACAAAGTAATATGCCCCAGCAGCAGAGACAGGGCAGACGAGAAGTGATTGAGATGATAGCTGGAGGATTTGCGGGAGGAGGAACATCAATCACAGCACGAAAGAACCACCATAGGATGATTCTGTCAGTCCAGGGTAAACCGAGGGATAACCGCCCTTTCAGGGACGGAGTGACAGCCCCGACGGTGTCGTTTACAGATGATGACTTCGGCCCAACAATTCCAGGAGGTGATGATGCAGTAGTGATTGTGGCCGTCATAGCCAATAAGGACGTCAAGAGGATCCTCGTCGATCAGGGAAGTTCTTGTGATGTTATCTTTTATAATTGTTTCAAACGAATGGGTTTCAGTGATGCAGATTTACAACCATACACACAAGAACTCACAGCGTTTAACGGAGCCAAGCAACCCACTAAGGGATACCTCGACACTTTGATTTCTTTTGAAGGGGAGCCCGGTGCAAGAACAGTCAAGTCAAGAATTCTGGTGATTGATGTGGAATCCCCGTACAACGGTATCATAGGCCGTCCAACATTGAACGCTATGGAAGCAATTGTATCCACCCCTCATCTCTTGATCAAATTTATCGACAAGGACAACGCTGTGTCCTCACTCCGCGGAGATCAGGAGATGGCTCGATATTGTTATAATCTGAGCCTCAACATGGTTAAGTTGGATGTATTCAACAAGAAGAGGAAGTTGAACGACGGAGGAACAGCGGCAGGGTCTGTCAGTCTTATTGACCTAGACCCCAGAGCGGAATTGAAGATTGATCCACTCAATCCATCTAAGCCCACACCAGATGGTGGCTCCAGGGATGTCGTATTGGGAGATTCCCCAGAGAAGGTCACGCACATCAACGATAAGCTGGAGTCTGCTATGAAGCAACGCTTGTTAGCCCTTTTGCAGGAATTCAAAGACCTTTTCGCATGGACAGCAGCAGATATGCCGGGGATGGATCCTGAGTTCTGTTGTCACAAACTTGCAGTGTATCCTGAAACCAGACCGGTGGCTCAGAAGAAGAGGAGGTTGGGACCGGAGAAGCAGAGGGCGGCTTGTGAGCAAACAGAGGAGTTGTTGAAAGCAGGTTTTATAAGGGAGATACGTTATTCATCTTGGCTTTCTAATGTGGTCATGGTGCAGAAGGCTAACGGCAAATGGAGGATGTGTACTGATTATGTGGATCTTAACCGTTGCTGCCCTAAAGATCCATATCCCCTGCCCAACATCGATCGCATGGTGGATGATTCATCTGGTTACCAATATCTCAGTTTCATGGATGCTTATTCGGGGTACAACCAGATTCCGATGTGGGAGGGAGACCAGGAGAAGACTGCCTTTATCAACGACCGCGGTGTTTTCTGCTACACCGTCATGCCTTTTGGACTGAAGAACGCCGGCGCTACCTATCAGCGCATGATTAACAAAGTCTTTGAAGGGATGCATACAAAGCTGGTCGAAGTTTATATCGATGATATCATAGCCAAAACGCCCGCTGGAGGAGACCACATTGAAGATCTACGCCAAGTTTTCACTAGGCTTCGGCAGTACAACATGAGGTTAAATCCTTTAAAGTGCACTTTCGCCATTCCAGCAGGAAAATTCTTGGGATTCATGTTGACTCAACGAGGCATTGAAGCTAACCCCGGGAAATGTCAAGCAATCCTGGACATGCAGAGTCCTAAATGTTTGAGGGAGGTCCAGTCATTGAATGGGAAAGTGGCCGCTTTAGCTCGTTTCATGCCTAAGATGGCGCACAGGTCCCTCCCCTTGTATAAGGCGTTGAAGAAACACAAGAGTTTTGAATGGGGAGAGGAACAAGAGCAAGCCTTCCAGCAGCTCAAAGCCGTTCTCTCGAGCCCACCAATTCTTGTTAAGCCTGATCCAGGCAAAACGTTAATCTTATACTTGGCAATATCCGATGAAGCTCTAGGCGTGGCCTTGGTGAAAGAAACCCCTGAAGGGCAGAGACCGGTGTACTTTACTAGTAAAACGTTTCAGGGGGCGGAAGGAAGGTATCAGAAAATTGAGAAAGCCGCCTTGGCAGTTGTTTGGGCGTCACGACGGTTGAGGCCTTATTTCCATGCGCACCCAGTATTGGTAAGAACGGATTTGCCGCTCCGTTCAGTACTCAGCAAGCCAGACCTCGCTGGAAGGATGATAAAATGGTCTATTGAGCTATCTGAATTTGAGATTTCATATGAGCCTCGAGGAGCCATCAAGGCACAAGTGTTGGCCGATTTTGTAGTGGAAATGACTGGGGCAGACCCGGCTACCCCTCGAACACATTGGACCATCTACGTTGACGGTTCGTCAAACAGCAAAGGATGTGGAGCAGGTGTGGTGGTAGAAAGTGATGACGGCGTACACTTAGAAATTTCCCTCCGATTCAATTTCAAGACCTCCAACAATCAAGCTGAATACGAAGCATGCTTGGCCGGTCTCCGTGCGGCAATTGATATCGGAGCATCAGCAGTTACCCTCTGCAGTGATTCTCAGCTGGTGATTTCGCAAATCCAGGGAGAGTACCAGGCGAAGGAACCACAACTTCAATTGTACTTGAATTGTGTTAATGAGCTGAAGGGAAGATTTGAAGTTTTAGAGTTCAAGCATGTGCCCAGGGAAGAAAATACCAGAGCAGATATCTTGTCAAGATTGGCAAGTACAAAGCAGCCTGGTAGCACAACAACGGTGGTTCAGAGCACTTTGACATCACCCAGTATACCTCTGTATCCTTCTCTGAATGCTGTCATGGTGAGTTATCCATATGAGGATTCTTGGGTCATTCCCTATATTCGTTATCTGGCTGATGGTCAACTTCCTACTGACGAGAAGGAAAGAAGACGAGTAAAGAGGGAGTTGCCATATTTTACTATGGTCGATGGTGTTCTCTACAGAAGGGGATTCTCTGTCCCGTATCTTTCATGTTTAAGAGAAGACGAAGTTCAAGCGGTCTTGACTGAGGTACACGAGGGGCAATGTGGGCACCACGCTGGAGGCCGAAGCTTAATGAGAAAAGTCCTCAGGGCTGGATACTGGTGGCCCACTGTGAAGCAGGATTCCGCAGACTTCGTGAGAAAGTGCGACGCTTGCCAAAAATTCTCCAATCTCCACCATACACCAGCCCAAGAGTTATCTTCATCTGCTGTGCCTTGGCCGTTCTACCAATGGGGCCTTGATATTTTGGGTCCGTTTCCCACTGCGCCAGGAGGAATCAAATACTTGATCGTGGGGGTAGACTACTTCACCAAGTGGATCGAGGCAGAACCAGTAGTGCATATCACTTCTGCACGTACAAGACGTTTCATGTACGAAAATATCATTGCTCGGTTCGGGGTGCCAGGGCGGATTGTGACTGACAACGGCACACAGTTTACAGACAAAAAGTTCACGGATTTACTTGAAGGACTGGGGATAGTCCAGATATTTTCATCTGTTGAACACCCCCAGACCAATGGGCAAGCAGAGGTAGCTAATCGAGAGGTGCTAAAGGGGTTAAAGAAGCGTCTGGGAGAAGCGAAGGGAGGATGGACTGACCAGTTATGTCATGTTCTATGGGCATACCGCACTACGCCTCATTCTTCAACTAACGAATCCCCATACCGGTTGGTGTACGGGGTTGAGGCGATGATCCCAGTTGAGTTACAAACAAGATCGGCTCGTGTTGAGTATTTTTCAGCAGAAGATAACAACGCCAACTTAGCATCAGAGCTGGATGTCCTCCAAGAGTTGAGGGAAAAGGCTTTCATCAGAGATCAGGCAATAAAAGCAAAGGCTGCACTCCGATACAATAAACGTGTCCAGTACAGAGCTTTTAACACCGGAGACCTTGTTCTGAGAAAGGCCAGTGTGGGGAATAAGTTCGTTCACCAAGGAAAGCTAGCACCAATGTGGGAAGGACCTTATAGAGTTTCGGAGGTGACTGGAAAAGGGTCATACCGATTGGAAGAACTTGATGGAACTCCAATCCGCAACAAATGGAACACTCAGAACTTACGTGTCTATTACAGCTAGTTGGTAAGACGGCGTGTACTCTTTTTCCTTACTTGAGTTTTTTCCCATTGGGTTTTCTCAAGAAGGTTTTAACGAGGCATGACCCCAACTACGCTTTTCATGTAATGTACTTTCAATTTTAATAAGAATACACTTTCACCGCCCTATCATTCTCACTTTTCTTATGTGTTATGATTTAAAGCCGTGGTTTAATACGCATACACCTCAGGACGGATGAACGCAACTACCTATTTTGTAGTTGATGAGATAATTCCTCGAAGAACGGAGGGAGACCCCCCAAGCCAGACGATGTAATTCCTTGAGGTGGAATGGGTTGTAGGGCTGGTCCTTTTTCAAGGCCACAAACCGAACCCCATTCAAAGACTACATGGGTTGTAGGGCTGGTCCTTTCTCAAGGCCACAAACCGAACCTCATTCGAAGACTACATGGGTTGTAGGGCTGGTCCTTTCTCAAGGCCACAAACCGAACCCCATTCGAAGAATACATGGGTTGTAGGGCTGGTCCTTTCTCAAGGCCACAAACCGAACCCCATTCGAAGACAACATGGGTTGTAGGGCTGGTCCTTTTTCAAGGCCACAAACCGAACCCCATGCGAAGGCTTGGGCGCAGTAGGCCGGTTCACAGAGAAAACCGCGCTGAACCCCGAGTAACGGGCGCAGTAGGTCCAGGATTAGCCCTGATCCGAACCCCGTGTTGAAGGCTTGGATTGTAGGATTGCACCGAACTCCAAGTACGGTTAGTAGGATCGAACCGAACACCGTGTGAAGACTTGAGGTGTAGGACCAAACCGAACCTCAAGAGAAAGGCATAAAGCTTACCCTTGCCAAAGCTATACAAAATTCAAAGGCAATATCCGTCCTCAATTGTGGAATATCCATCCCAGAGCGGTTGAAAGCTAATGTACCCGCTCTACATCTTCGAGGACAAATAAGCATTTCTATCTTTTTGAGAATTTAAAAGGTAATCTTTGAGATAAACTCCCCCTTCCCAATGAACTTACACTTGGGGACAGGGCGTGCTTTAACTTAATTGTTATTTATTCATTACAATTTGTTATCTTAATCCAGTGTGATGAGCACGCTTTAAGTAACTAAGTAACCACGCAGAACGGATTCGCAAAGCATTGGAAATAATAAAGTGTTTTGTATAACACCAAGTTATTCAGCACTCACACATTCGATGCAAACAGTTGAGGAAAAGTAATAATGAATCTTATTTTCAAAAATAAGGAAATATGCAGGTTACAAAATGTTTTAAAGCTGGAGCCGATCCCAGAACACGGCTATGAGTGAAAGCATAAAATTAAGAGGCCGGTGCTTGATCCTCCACAGTGGATACTCCCGCCTTCTCCGTTTGGTCCTCCGCCCCAGTTTGGGCACCTTCTTGTGCTTTAGCTCCAGAGGCAGCAGTGGACGATGTAGGCTCCATACTTTGACCTTCTGGGAGGGGAGGCAGTTCGTATAGAGATGCATTGGGTTCATGGTGCGATCCGTCCTTGTGAACTTCTACAAGTCTTCCCCCATGGAACTCAAAGAACGGATCTAATCCGTACAAATTCAGCTTTATTCCAGGGTTACGATAGTAGACTTGACGAAGGGCCAGGCCGAAAGATTCATACGCCACATTTTTGCATATATCCAAGGCTTTGGCAGCCTTGGCCTTTGCAGCAGCTAGCCTTCTTTGAACCTTGGCGTAATCCTCTTCTGAAGGCCCAGCACTCGCACCACCCTTTTTGAGTTCATCAATTTGGGCTTGCATCTCCTTCCGAATAGACTCCCACTCCCCAAGGTCCTTGTTGCGACCCTCCTCCATAACTTTGAGATCGTCAGCAAGCTTAGCCGATCTCTTCTTCTCCAGTTGTAATTCTTCTTCAAGGAGGGGTATGGATTTGTTCTTATTTTGGAGGTCGGCAACTTCCCGTTCTAGGGCCTTATTCGCAAAATGAACTTTGCTTGCCTCTTCAGTTTTCCTCTGGAGTGTTTCTTTAGTTTTTTCCAATTCCGATTCCACTCCCCTGCGAACTTCAGCTTGCTTGGCCGCCCATTTCTCCTTCACTGCGAGTTCGGTCTCAAGTTTTTCAACCTGATCCATATAGTCAGCTTTCTCGCTCAGGGACTCAAGCAGGCCGGACAGTTCATCAAGTTGCCAACGGCCAGCCTTACAAGCACCTCGGACTCCAGCAGCGTCGAGGGAAGGGCGGAGGCAATACCGTGCTTTTGGGAGAGTAGGAGGCATGGATCCTTGAAACCACAAGTAAGGAGAAAGGAAGGAGTCACGTGGAGGATCGAATGCTGGAGGAGGACCATTCCCAGAGTCCGGTTCCGAAGCATTATGAGAAGAAGGGGCAGAAGACTCAGGAACGGGTATCTTTCCCTTGTCCTTCTTCAATTCAGCGTCTTCGGCCGTCCTCTGACGCTTCTTCGCAGGGTCATCAAAGGAGGGCTTCTCTTGATTGGCCTTCTTTACAAGATGCCTCTTCTTCCTCTTTTTCTCTGGGACGGCCTCTTCGCCACCCGCTCCAGCGGCCTCAGATGCTTCTTCGGTCTCCTCCTCCTCCTCGAAGAGAGGAACCTCATCTCCTACTGCAGAAGTCAGAGGAATGAGGGGAGTTTTGGTGGCGTTCCTCTTCGCCTGGATTTCATTTTCTTCAGAAGAGGAGTCATCGTCAGCCATCATGGACCTTAGCGACAACATTTCTGGGCAGGCCTTTTCAATTTGTTCTGCAAAACAAAAAGAGTTGAATAAGCATACAAGAAGGAAAATAACTAGAACGGTATAACCATACAACACAAGGAGAATAAGAGCGAATATTACGGAGGTAGGTGTTTTTGATGTCTTCCTCGGCCAAGAGAAGACGGCTGGAAAACCCTTTGAGGGTCTTTGAGGCCGTCTGCAGGGCGCTCAAGACCTCAACAGAATGAGGGGAAAGTTCACTCTCATCTATATAATAAGCACGGCTCATAAGGAGAAAATGCTCGTGCGTCCAGCTAAGGGGAAACTTGGTAAACCCCTCTTTATTTCGCCAGAAGACCGGCTTATTTGGTTGAATCCGGACCCGCATGTAGTAGTGCTTGAAGGAGCGCCCATCTACCTTTGCGGATTCCGTATAAGACTTGAAATTTACAACCCTTGAGTCACTACGGAGTGTAATGAACCCAAGGCCGCCCTTCTTATTAGCTCGGCGGACCACTTGGCAATAGTAAAATAGCTTGGCCACAGTGGCTGAGAAGCCAAAATGCTCCCCCAAGACTTCCAGAGCCCGGACAAGACTCCAACCGTTGGGATGTAATTGTGAGGGGGCACAGTCTAAGAAACGCAGGACGGCCATCTGGAAATCCGTCAGTGGAAAGCGCACCCCCAGCTTTAAGAAAACGAAGTCGTACATGTAGACCGACCTCGCGTCAGGGACGTTGTGGCATATTCTTTCAGAAGGATGCGGAGCCATCACAGCGTATCGTGCTTTGTACTTCTTATCCGAGTATATCTTACAGCGGAAAGAAACCGTGCGCTCCTCCTCACTTGCATGGTGCGAAAGGGATCTCTAAGAACTCCTCTTCCACCCAGCAATAAGGTTTTTCCCTGTTGAGTTTCTCCCAATCAAGCCGGTGTGCCACAACATTGACACACCCTTCAGCAGAGCGGAGAAACGGCGTTTTTCCACGTCCTGGAAGATCCATGGTTGTGCAGGCGCGGTGGAATGCGTAGGTGCTGTGATAAAAAGCAACATCGTCAGAGAGATAACCCTCAGCACTTGACCCCTCATCAGAGCGGCTGGTAGCCCTCGAACCAAGGGGAACCTCAGAGCGACGAGATGAAGAAGACGCTCGTGAGGAAGAAGCTTCGGCTCTCTCTGAGCGATGGCGCCCAGCCACAGGAGGATTCGCTGGAATCCTCCCACCACGGTGGCTAAGGGGGGCACGAGAGCCAAACCTCCCTCTATTTGAAGGACCAGCGTGTCCAGCTCTAGGGCGCATGATGGAAATAGAATGATTAAAATTGCAAGGAGTTGAAGGGAAGGAAGGTTACCTAAAGGAAGAGGATCTTTGAGAAGTTGAAGACGACAAGGAAATTCCAAGGAAATTTGAGCAGAGTTTCACTAAGTTTGAGAGCAAGGATGGATTCCTAAATCTGCTAAGAGTTCCTTTTATAGGTAACGAAGAAACACAGTGTTTCATCGAAGGTCACAAGGCTTGCCTCAAAACGCAACCTTTTCAAATTGAAACGACTCCGTCGTTTCACCACAAACGGGCGCGAAAACAGTAACGTTTCAGCAAACATTTTCGCTTAATGGGCCCCCACTCAGTTTGAATCCAGGCCCGATAAGCTCAATCGACGGTTACACTCTTGGGCAATGATGGCTCTTGCATAAAAAACGCATTTATTGTCTAATCATGCTGTGCGCATTTAATGCCTCCCAACCACTTTTCGAATACCAAGGGTTTCGATTTTCAAAGACTCTTGGGATTTCCATTACTTATTTTATGTTGTCTGAATCCGTTGTATGCAACGCGAGAAGGGCGGTCACTCGTTTGCTAGAGCGGACGCCACCGAGTTTCCAGAGACTTACAAGAATGTACTACCGGCATCTAGACTTCTCTTAAGAGTTGTGTAGCTCATATGAGCAACTTAACAGTCTCTCATACAAGCTAGGGGACAGATGATCCGGTCTAGATACCGGCCCCCATCTTTGTGACGTCAGACTGACCTCATATAAGGATAACCGGTGTCCTGGTTCAATGTTGCCACACCGGATATCCGTTGTCTGGCCGCCCGCCCTCGCTCCACGACAACATCATTCATTTTCTCCATAGCGGTTCTATGTTCATTGATACAGGATATTAATATAATTGTTAGCTTTTCCCTCATAGCAAGAGAAGAGCCTTTGATAACTTATCAACGAAGACACTATTTGTAGCAAAATACGTCACATCAATGGCTTCAGAAAGTAAGTGGGTGTGTCAGCAGATTATGCGGAAAAGGTGATTATCCTCTCCTTTCCCTAGAGGATTGAACTCTGATAATTGACCTACCCTCCTGACACATTCGGAAAGTCGAGCCACTTTGATTGACACAATATACACGCTATCAGAGCTGAGGGACCCACCTGTATTCAACGACTCATTTTCTCACGTACAACTATAAGTAGCATTTTTCAACACACATGCAGGGTATCGTTATTCTATCTCACACTTTAATGTTACTACGCTTGAGTATTCATTCAGTTCATACACTCTTCTAACTTGAGCGTCGGAGAATCTTCGCAGGTGGCACCACCTTTCGCCCCCCTACAACGCGAATCGTTGGTGTAAAGGATCTCCAGGACAACAAGATCGGCCTCTCCCACTGAGAGACCGGATTAATACATCGGATATACACAGTTCCGGTGTGCAAACCCTAAAAACACCTGCATCCTTGTGGCTGGTCCCACACCGGATCCTAGACCCCGGTCCAGACCAGTTCAAGAGGTTACAAAAAAATTATTGTTAAAGTTGATTCTACTATTGTTATTTAATTTTTAATGACAGACATTTGTGTCAGATATCTTAATTATCACTTGATTAACTATATCTATGATATTGCTAAAGTTGGAGATTTTTTAAAAACTCATTTTGTGAAGCTAATAATGTGGCTAACTATGGAGGAACAATACATAGAGAAAGAACTTTTGAGTTTGTCCCTCCTTTCATTCTTTTATCTTTTAATGTAGGTTTCATTAGATAATTTATATTTTTTTATTGCTTTTGGGCTTTGTAAGCCCCTTTTTCAATAAAAAAACATTAACAACAACAATCAAATGTCACATTCAGTTGAAACATGTTCACTAAATATAATTAAAAAAACATGTTCCCATACTATAACTTTATATGACCAACAAGCAATAAAAAGAAAAAAAAAAATCCTAAATAGCGATCAATAGCACGTGGTTTAGTTGGGCTTACATAAATTCTTGCCCTTATTGGATAAAAGACACAAAGACAACACATTTTATAGATAATAGTTATAAAAATAAAATTGTGAAAAATAATTATTCGATAATTAATTATCATGTCATTTGATGTTGGTCAATTTTTGTTGAACCAGCAACTTAAAAATTTAATTTTTTATCAATACTGCTTGAATTTTCCCAGCCAAGAACCACTGCAAGAAATGAATTTTTTTTTTCTGATGAAAATTTTATCGTAATTGTGATTAATTCTTATATTATTATTATATTTATGATGAAAACTTTAGCATTTATAATTATAATACGTCACTGACTTGAAAATTAATGATGATGACAAAGTTTTTGTCAAAAAAGTAAATAAATTTTCTTCTAGTGAACCAAACACAGGGCTATTGTTTGGTGACAAAAACATGAACAGACCAAAATAAACCTGTGTTTGTGTGTCTATATATATATATATAATTCTGTCTACTATCCAATTTCCCTTTTCTTGTTTTTTCTAATTCCTTTTTCTACTTATTAAAATGCAGTCATAAATAGGTGAAAATAATAAAAATTGAACTATTTATCTTAAGGTCAGACATAATTTTAATTGTCTATAATGACGTAAAAATTTAATATTAATTATTATATTTCTTTTTTTTAAATCTTATTTTTCTAACTAAATACCAAACAAACACTTACTCGTAAACTTAATCAATACGTATTTAAAGGAATAGTAAAATTGATAAAAAAATTCTGGAAAATAATATAATATTATATTAATTGAAAGCACGGGTCACCAACTAATATTTTCCCTTCTAGTGCTGCATGTTTTAATTGACATTCTAAACTTTTGCTCCAATTAAGCAATCTAAAAAGTTTTTAATATAGACCTCACACTCACTAAATAACTTTTCAATGTGTTCTCATTATCTTAATATATATTTAATTTTGTCTTTTACATATGAGCCTATATAGGACCACTTTCTCTCACTTGAAGTGCTTTTATGGGGCTATGTAAAATTAGCCCTCCACATTGAAAGATAAAAAACACTATTCCCAGCTCAACTCATTTAGCTATGTTAGGTGAGTATAACTATTGATTAGTATCTAGTCCCTTAAATAAGTTAAGAATTTGAGTTTTAATTTTTATAAAAACACTCCATTGTTAATTTCTATAGTTTTATGCGTGGTTGGAATAAAAATTTAGGCCCATGAAAAATGGTGTTAATTGTGAATAAGTGTCAGTTTAGCTAACAGTTGAGGAAAAGAAGTTTTAAAAAAAATCTAAAAGTTAATATTTATCATTCACTTTTTAAAATAGTATCGTAGGATCTAAATATTCTCATTCTTCAACCCCTGTTTCAATAACTCACTAGAGAACCAAACATTCTCTAAAGAATATACTATAAGATAAAAAAATAGACTCCACCAATTAAAGACGCTAAGACTTAGTGTTCGTTTGATATGTAGTTAAAGAAATAGAGTTATAAATATAGAAAATTTAAATATTAATATTAATTTTTCACACCATTTGAGACAATTTAAGCTATGTTTGACCGTAAAATTTTTTTTTAGACTAGTCAAACTAAAATTTAACCAACCTTAATGAAAAATCAAACACTACCTTAGTTGAATTTGATATTTTTGCTTTGGGAAAAAAAAGTGTAAAGAAACAAAAGAGTATGAACAAAAAATGAAAGGAAACAAGGGAAAGAACATCACATCAAGCATATAAATTAGAACAATGATGGATGGGTCGGTGACCCACTTAGCTCCCCTAATAATGTCAATTAGTGGAGGCCTACATCCTAAGTCACTATGTATGTGACCACTGACTATAACCAGTGCCCCCCCATTAAATTTGTATACTTGAAAAAGTCTCTGTGGCTCTTATTATTTGGTGTTGGTGGGAACAAATTAATATATTATATAGATCCATTTTAATTACTATGCCTCATTGTACATACGTACCACGAAATATCTACAGCACCAAAAAAATACGTACAACAGTTTCATGCATCTCTTTCATTTCATTTCGTCAAAGAGTCTAATTCACAGCACTTACATAAAAGAGAAAAGGGACACACGGTAAGACTCAAACTCTAAAGCGTTATAACAACCAATAATACATAACTAGAAATAAAAAGATAATATTAACACAAAAACTATCTATGATCTACAAAGTTAAATAACCCCGTTTATGTAATTTATTATCATGAAACTAAGATTTGATAAGATTTCTAAAATGTTGTTTTATATCCTCAAATCTGATCATATTAACTCTACCAATTATAAACAAACTATTTAAGAGGTTAACAACCTACAAAATCTTTAATCTTGAATTTAGTTATAGTGGTGATGCGAAGGCAGGTAACGCGAGACAATGACAAGGAAGGAAAATTACAAGACGGAGCAAAGCAGAGGTAGGTGTCTAAGGTGGCATTGGCAGAGGCGAAGGTAGGTAACATGAAAGAGGCGGATAGTAGAGATCAATATTATGAATTAGGTCGAAGATGGTGAGAAGGATGGTGGTTGGACAAAAACTAAAGATGAGAAAAGAAAAGGAAACTAAAATGAGAGAAAATTCATTTAATATAAGATAATAGACCACCAGTATAAGAGAAGGTCTCTTTTAAAAATATTTTTCTTATCTATTGATCAAACAAATTAATATTTTTAAAATATACATGTAAACCCACTAGACACAAACACAAAAGACACTGAATTATAACAACAATCAATTTGAAAATGTCTCTCTATTTTTTCTAAGCGCCCCTTTACAGTGTTCTTTAAAATAAGGCCAAACTTAAAGATCATCATGTCACAACATAAACGGAAAAGATATTTAAACCTTATGTTGCTAAACTCTCTTGCATTTACATATCCATTGCATACACAATGAAATAAAAATTGAATATTACAGTGAATGAGTGAAAAATCTATGCATGGAGCATAAATATCCCAACGTGCTCAATGTCAGTATGAGAATCACGTAGGGGAGTACTTGGTACTTACACTGTAAAGTTAGAGTGTAGCAGTAGCTCCATCAATCAACAAGTTATATGGAAATAGATATGAAGATCAAAATTGCTCGAATAGGAAGAAAAAGTAACACTATTCATTCAACGTCTTGTGCCTACAATTAATAATTCAAACTCTTTGATGAAATCTCAATTTGATTAATTATAAAAAAAATTACAATTAAATAAAATTTTAATTATCTCAAATGATATAAAGAATAAATAATAATTTTTAATTTTTTTATTTTTCATAATTCCGTTCTCTTAATTATATACTAAACGGCGACTTGTTATAAAGTTTGGTTACAGACAGAATGCCTTAATGGACCGCAACATTGCATTCCAACCATCCCCTACATCAGACTCTGTCATTCCTAACACCGACACATTTAATTTGTAAATGTTCTTCGTAAGAATCACAAGACAACATTTTAATCTTTTAGTAGTATTTCGCATTATTATTGACGCAATATCGTAATTAATAATAAGAGCATAAGTTAATGGTGTGTATGTTATATATAAAGAACAGTAAAATAGTACTAGTACTTTCTAAAAAAATAAACAAGGTGCTGAGTTGAAATGGTATACATATATTTGATTTTTTAAATAAGATTTGTATGTATCTTATGAAAAAGATTTTTTTACGTAAAAGTAAAAAGAACGAATATAGACCGTATAAATTACTTAAAAAGTCATATAACTTTTTTAAAAAACTCACATAATTAATCTTAACTATTCATTGTATATTTATACGATCAGATTTATTTATCTCAATAAGTCTTTCTTGTGTAATATATCTTTTATATATAAAACTTTTTAAGACATAAAACGAAGTGTGTTATAATCCAATCTAAACCAACTACTCCACATAACCGATAACTACTAGGAGTATAATATCAACAACTTAGCAGTACTATTGAATACAACTAGTTAGTTAATTAATTAATAATTATTATATTAGATATTAAATAGTCCAACTCAGAACAGAGCATGTGGCAGATTCCAAACCAATGGTGGAGATGATTCATCCCTCATCCAATCCAATGGGCAGAAACCCGTCCGTGCAACCACACACTTATCGACTAACAACGGTCCACAACGTTCCACGTGTCCTCCAGATAAACCCTTATTAACCTCCCTGATCCAACGGACCCTGCTCATTCCATTCCCACACTCCCTTTCCTCGCCGGAGAGATTCCGACAGATGGCCGACTCCGACAACGACTCGGGAGGAGCGGGGAACGCCAGGAGCGAGTTGTCGCCGCGGGAACAGGACCGGTTCCTGCCAATAGCGAACGTGAGCAGGATCATGAAGAAGGCGTTGCCGGCGAACGCCAAGATCTCGAAGGACGCGAAGGAGACGGTGCAGGAATGCGTGTCGGAGTTCATAAGCTTCATCACCGGCGAGGCCTCGGACAAGTGCCAGAGGGAGAAGCGGAAAACCATTAACGGCGATGACCTTCTATGGGCCATGACCACCCTGGGCTTCGAAGACTACGTCGAACCGCTCAAGATTTACCTCCAACGGTTCCGCGAAATGGAGGGGGAGAAGACCGTCGCCGCGCGTGACAAGGACTCCGGCGGCGCCGCCACTTACGATTACCCTGCGATGATGCATCATCAGCATCAGCATCAGCATCAGCATCAGCATCAGGGACACGTGTACGGTTCCCCTGCGTTTCATCAAGGTGGTAGTGCACCTCCTGTTATGGGTAAGCCCGGGCCCACTTATCCTTCAGCTGGATCTAACGCGGCCAGGCCCAGATAGATATGAATTTATATATACAATGCTACTTTTTCATTTCTTTTCAAAAAAAGAAAAAGAAAAAAATGCAAGCCTTATTGTGTAGTTAATTAAGGTTTTAAGACTAATTTGGGGGGTTTGTGTTAATTAATTGTGAAGCATTATTGGTGGAGTGAATTCTATTACACCCAGAAAAATAAATAAGCATGGATTCATTCTATTCTAGTGTTGTTCTTAATTCATTTGCATTCTGTAACTAAAGATAGTCATAGTCTTTTCTTTTCCTCATATTTTTCTACCACTTGTGTATTATTATTAATATTATCCAATTGGTCAAATATTCCTCTTTCTTATTTTAATCGCAATTATTTTCGAATCCTTTGCCACTTTTATTTTAATACGAACAACCTAGTGCAGTAGTAATCGTATGTTGTGAACTTTGCAGTTATATTGGTTTCGGCAGCATGGCCACTGGCATTCGGGGAAGATTAGGTTTGTGTTTTTGGGATAATATAACGTTCGTTTCGTATACAGTTGAGAAACAGAAATATGAAAATAGAAAAAATAAAAAAATTTATATAATTAAAATTTTATTTAACCATAAAATCTTTATTTTTAGTTAAATCAAAGTTTGACCAATCCTAACAGTGAAACAAATTACCTAAAATTTAATTTATGAGTTAACAATTATAACATGTTTTATAAATTATGTAAAATTTATCTCAATATCTTAATCGATATCTTGATAAAAATTAATTATTGACACTTAAATATGTTTGTTATTTTTTGCCTCTAATGAAAATTAAAATTTAGGCAGAAAAAATTATAATCGGTTTTATCCTTTTATCCTTTCTAGGTTGATTGTTTTCTCCCAATGATAAAGTTTGTTACAATGGATGAAGGCTACGATGGTGATTTCAGCAGAAAATTACTGAATTACTTGGAAACAAATACAGAGAAAGGAATCCTCACACGAAAAGTTGTAAAAATCAATTTTTAGGGTGAAAGTTATATATTTGTGGTTAATAAAATTGTTTTCAGCGTGATTAATCAAGCATTTGAGTTTTTTTTTTTTTTACAATAGAATCCATTTCTATGGTGACAAGTAACTATATGTTGATTTAAAAGAAAATTAATGTAGAGAATCAATTATAGGGAAAGGTGGCAAATGAGTTAATCTACTCCTTTTTAACCTTAATTCATATGAGTTAGGACTAAAAAAAATTCACTTATATAAAAAGCCTATAGAGCCATGGGGTAAGAACAACCCATGAGTCAATTTATTTTTTAAAATAATAATTTGGCTTAATTTTAAAATGGGTTAGCCCTAATTAATTTTATAAGTTAGTACATTATTAAATCAAGTTTTGAAGACTTGTCTAAGAAATTATTATAAATTTTATTTGAAAATTTTATAAGCTAGTGTTTTACATAATTACAGACTGTATCTTTCAAATTTCAACTATTTTTTAACCAATTAAATTTGAACTTTAAAATTTTTAAAAGATTAAAATTTCAAAAATTATAATCTTCCACGATGAACATAATATTAACAAAGAAAATAAAGTACAATACAGTGAATTTAGTGGGATTAGTGATAAAGATTGATGATAAAAACAACATTGTATATAAGTTCGTTATGATTATATTCATCATTGTATACAAGAAAACGATTTTATTGAATTTGATCTTAAAAAAATGGTGTTTTTGTTTAATTGTATGTATAATACTCATTAAATTAAGAATATATAAAATCATTTATTAGACCGTGGTAAAAATTAAAGTAACTTTTTTTAAATAAAATTAAATCTTTTGTAAAAACATTTCGTTAAATGGTTTTTAATTCGAGAGTAACTTATTTTTAATACTTTGAAAATAAATTTTTCTTTGAAAAGATTTTAAAAATATCATTTTTTGGTTAATTTTTAAAAACTCTTATTTTTTACTTAAATTTTAAATTATCTTTTAAGAAAACATGACACACAACCCAACCAAAAGAAAATATATAACCACAATATAAATAAACGACATATGTTACTTTATTATTTTGTTGGTTCCATAAATATGTAACTGAATTATTAGATGTAAATGTATGATTAGGATTTTTTTTGTGGAAATATTACAAATACTTGCCGATTAGGATTTTGAAGTGTAGGTATTATTTCTAACCAAAACGAAGTTTGTGAACAACAAATTTAAAAAGATTACTACTCTTAAAACTAATTTTACTCCACTCAATTTAATTTTGAAAACCAAAAGGGAATACGCATTGCTTTAGATGTAATAAAAAATTATTTAAATTATGTTATGATATTTTAAGTATGAATATGAAAAACTTCTAAAAAAAAATTAACTTCTCATTGTATTTTTTCATTAATCAACATATTTAACTTATATATTATCATATTTTTATATTTTTATTAATAACTTTTAAATTAGACAATACAAAGGATAGTTAACTAGCGGAAGAAACTATAATTAACAGAATAAACGAGATACTAAAAAGAAAATAATTAAATTAATGAGAAATTACTTTTAACTATTTCATGTTAATGATGAAAAATATAATAAAAATGTTAATGAAGAATGAAACATAAACAAAATTTTTATAAAAAAAAATTTGATAATTTTTTTAACCTTTTAAAAATATATAAGCATCTACTAATAAAAAAAACAGATTGAAGTAATAAAAAAAATTTTCTATTATTTATGTCCAAGGAAGTAAGATATTTTTATATTTTCTTACCAACGTGAACAAAGATATTTTTTTTGCTTATTGTTCAAACAAGAACAAGAAAAGCAGTGTTATCTTCTCTACCCATTTGCCATAAGGTTTATCTTTGTGTGGCTGGTCAACAAAAATTGAATCTTTTCTTCAAACCATGGCCAGCTTAACCTTCCTCTCTCCTGTTGTAAAATTTGCATCATGCACCTTCTCACACAAACCTCTTCATTCAACCTTTCTGCATTCTTCCACAAACCCTTCTTTTCTCACTCTTAACATTCTACCAAACAAGTTCAGAAAATCCCACAAACTCAGAACCCTCACAGTGTCCAAATCCAAAGACAGTGACTCTGCTGATGTTCCTGATCGCTTGATTTCCGCACTTTGCTACTTTTACCCTTTCTTTGATGGTATTCAGTATGGAAAGTATGTAATCACCCAGTTCTACCCTGTTCAGGCTATTGTTCAACCTTTGGTTCCTGCAATTAGAGTTTTTAAGAGCTTCCCCTTTAATGGGTTTCTGGTGTTTTTGACCCTTTACTTTGTTGTTGTGAGAAACCCCAATTTTAGTAGATATGTTAGGTTCAATACTATGCAAGCAATTGTGCTTGATGTGCTTTTGATTTTCCCTGACCTCTTGGAAAGAGGGTTTAATCCCAGAGATGGGTTGGGATTGGATTTGGTGATGAGTTTGGATAGCACTGTGTTCTTGTTCCTTTTGGTTTGCTTGGTTTATGGTTCTTCCACTTGCTTGCTGGGTCAAATCCCTAGGTTGCCCATTGTTGCTGAAGCAGCTGATAGGCAAGTTCTTTGAAATTCCATTGAAATTGGTGATTTACTTGTATAGCAAAGCAACTTGTCCCAAAATGCCATAACACTTGGTGTTTGGTGTGGACATTAAGTGTTGGGGGAACCTTGGTCTCGATACTTATTCGCTTCCCTTTACCCCTATTCCAATGGATAAAAAAAGGTACCTTATTGTTTAGCTTAAGCCTAGGTGGTGGGAAAGTTTGCATTTTCACTTCCTTAGTAGCACTCATAGGTTTATGCAAAACAGTTTTTATCTGTTTCATATGTCGTTGTTTTCTTATGTGATATTCAAAATCTGTAATGAATTCTTGGTAGACGAAGAGAAACTTCCCTTTCTTTCGTGTTAATTGAATTCAATGTTATATCTCTCTGGACTTGGTGTTTTTATGGCTTTTGAGTTGTCACTGTATGGATGTTTTATATATCAGTGGAAAGGAAAATTGTAGTTGATATTTGATCGACAAGTTTTATATTCTTTTTATATCCTGTATGTTTAACAATCCTACAATCAGGTATCTTCTCTTCTTGGTTCTTGCATTGTTAGTCTTTAGTTTGAGCTATTCTGGGAGATCAGGATGATGTTTTTTTAGTTTTTACAGAAATAGTGATTATTTGTTAATGTGATAATCAATTTTTCTAACTCCAAGTATGTTTCGTATATGGATATTAGTTTTTGAGTTGGTACACTGTTCTCTATATGATGGAGGCAACCCAAAGAAAATCAATTTCTTCATCTACAAGCAGTGCATAGTTATGGATAGTATTTATGCCAATTTTCTCTACTTTTTGCCAGAATTTTAGAATCATAGGTTACAAAACGTCAATATGCTAATTGTAATTTGATTCACATTTAACTTCCTCCTTTGTCAAAGCCTCAGCCTCGTGTCCGATCCATCCCTCTTATCTGATGTGGGTGTTGATTACTTTTAAGAAAAGTTTTATATAAGTAATAGCTATTCCAATTTGTCATGGTCATATATATTACTTTCATTATTTATCTATCTGTTGTCTCAAATGGGTTCATGAGGTTTCTCAAATGGGAAATGTAGATATCTGGCAAGCCTTCCATGTTGATGTTGATAAAAAGCAGCATGTACAAGAGTAATGCATTGTGGCCTTTGTTCTCAATAGATGCTTTTACTTGTTAAACCCTGATCAACTACTCTTTTTTTTTGAAGAAAGATCAACTACTCTGTTTAACTCGCTTGGAAACAATTTAGTGCTAGAAATCTACAGTTTTTATTGTGATATCATGGATTCAAAAATCAACCACGGCATATAACATGGAAAAGTTCTCTTTCTCCAATGTTAAGCTTTTATTTTTTTTCTTTTCATCATTAGTTTGAATGCCTGAAGTGATAAGTTGCCATGGTCCTGAGTTGTCTAAGGGGCACTTGTAACGTCCTAGATTGTTTTTACATTTATTTTTATTCCACGATTACATTTTACTATAAATTTTTCCTTTTCCGTGAAAATTAATCAATAGTTAGAGGAAACCATTTAATTCGAACACAACGGATGAGAGAAAGGCAAATCAGGACGTCTCGCTTGAGCGGGGTTCCTACTCGTCTAAGCGAGATTCCGGACTCTCACTTAGACGAGGTGCTATTCGTTGAACGGACACCTTTCTCACATCGGATTAAACGAACGTGCAACCGGACTCCCAAAACTTCGCTCTAACAGATGGTTTTGCGAACTCAAAGAATTACCATAAAAGCATATGCAAATAACAGTAATAGATTTTTGAAATATATTTTCATTCGATCCGGTCTTACTTAAACATAACTAATAATTTATAATACAAAGTTTTATACACACATAAGACTACAAAGAGTCACTCAATTTCATTTGGACCCTGGCACCGTTCTCCCCCTTGGCGCAGCTCCACGGCTTCTTCCCCCTCCCTGTCTCTGGTTACTAAAAAGAATATGCAAGGGTGAGTGTTTGGCATAATAATTAATCTAGAACGGATCTTAACAAATACGCATGCATATTTATACATACACATCCATCATTACTTCTGAATAATCAAACCGAAACATAGAGTATTTCAAGCAATAACTGTATTAAACCAAACACACCGTTCCATCTATTTCCTCACATTCATCGCATTCATTACATGCATCACATTACATACATCACATTACATACATCATGATCACAACTGACTCTCATGTAATCTGACTCCTAGTATCCGGATACTAAAGGATTGGCCTTCAGCTGGGGGTCCTACTTGACACCCCGTGAACCCTGCTTGGTTCACTGAGTCCTGCTTGACTCTCCACCTCGACCACTGGGTCCTACTTGACCACTGGGTAGCTCAACTGGGCACGAAAACCACGGGAGCCGGAAATGAGGGGCTATCATATACCGTTGGCCATCCCATACCACATAATCATTCAACAATTTACCTTTCATAATGATATCAATTTTCTCATCCCTCGGGTAGCCTGCTTGCTAACCCGGAATCACATAACACTGATCGTTTCATATTAGATATCAATTTTCTCATCCATCGGGTAGCCTGCTTGCTAACCCAGAGTCTCATAACACTGATTACGTCAATATTAAATATTTCAAGATCATGCATGATAACTCAACCACAAACACAATTCTCAACTCATCAATGTACACTATCACACATGCACAAGCATAAACACACAATTATGTTTAACAACCTTTTCCCTTCGTCTGTTTACGTTACTTCAAAGATTTGAATAAGAGGTAAGTCCTATTCTAATTAATTATAACCCGAACACCCCCTTACTCTGGTTCCACGCTTTGATGATCTGCTCTCTGTGCCTATTTCTTTCTCTGAGCACCGGTTCTGCAATCTCAATTCCTTCTCTCAGTCTTTCGTTGCTTAGTCTACTACCTACGGATCATGAAGTACAGCTTCATCACTTCAACGTTCTTAGTTCATGGACAACATCTGGACTCACACTCACCAGAGGAGTGGAGAACAGCCACGAATATAGCCATGCATGGCCCTTAACAGCTAAAGAATGAAAGAAATAAGGGAATCACAATCGGGTTGGATCAGTAGACTCACCTGGAAGTCTCGATCACAGGAATGAGGTTAATTTGTAGTTCAAACACAAATGGAGTCTCACTCCAGTACATGCAGCTCAGCGTTAAGAGAGAAGAGGCAAACGGAAGAGAAGGAACAAACTGATAGTAAGGGCAACTTGTGTAAAATGAAGAAGAAGGAAGGGAATCTTCGTATATATATATGGCTTATGGGCAAGATCGTCTTTTCCTTGATTTTATTTGTATTCTAACTATTGCTTAGTCATCAAATCAATTACACGTGTTTATCCCTTCAACGCCCACGTAGTCATAGTCCTCTAATAATTCGCTAGAGTATAGGTCCGATATGAATATCGACCCCGCCGTCCTAACTTAATGTTCATACCTCGGAAATCCGAGCTACAACTGGAGAGATCGGATATATCATCCGCTCTCGACTATTGGTCACACACGTCCGTTGTTTCAGTTAGTGTGAAGTTAATCCGGGATGTGACCCCGTGTGGGCGCTCTCCCCACAACGGTAGGACCAGACCGCCTAGCCCTGTCCGCTCTTCTCCCACACTTCCGCTCTTTTAACTCCGCCTGCTCGCGTTTCAGATACCGACCTCAACACCGGCTCAGACAAAATAAATACTAAATAGAATTTTTAAACATTCACTAATATTTCCCATTTCATAATTTTCATTAAAACATCAGGGATGTTACACTCACCCCCCCTAAAAGGAGATTTCGTCCCCGAAATCAGTGCTCCGGCTAAAAAAGATGAGGGTACATCCGCCTCATATCGGATTCTAATTCCCAAGTGTAGTTTATCCAATGAAAATTCTGCCACTTCACCTTTACCAGCTGTACTTCCTTGTTCCTTAAACGTTTGATTTGGTGCTCTTCAATACCAATTGGTACGGCCTCCACCGTCAAGTTCTCCTTCACTTCAATGGAGTCACTTGGTACAATCATTGTATCGCACGGAATGTAGGCTCGAAGTTGCGATACGTAGAACACGTTGTGGATGTTAGTCAATGATTGAGGGAGATCCAGCCGATATGCGACTTCACCAATCCGCTCTAGTATTTGGTATGGTCCAATATACTTCGGATTAAGCTTTTGGCTTTTCAAAATTCGACCTACACCTTTAGTTGGTGAAATTCTTAGAAACACCCAATCACCCACTTGGAATTCAAGAGGTCTATGCCTATTGTCATAATAGCTCTTCTGACGGTCTTGGGCAATTTTTATCTTTTCCCGGATTAAAGCGATCTGTTCGTTCATCTCTTGAATCATCTCAGGCCCCAGATGAAGGGCATCGTCGTCCTCATTCCAACATAACGGAGTACGACACTTTCGACCATAAAGAGCTTCGTATGGAGCCATCCCAATGCTGCTATGGTAACTGTTATTATATGCAAATTCCACCAAGGGCAAGTATTTCTCCCATGATCCGCCCTGTTCCAGTACACATGCTCTTAACATATCTTCAAGAGTCTGTATAGTCCGTTCTGATTGACCATCGGTTTGGGGATGGTAAGCCGAACTCAATTTAAGCTCAGTACCCAATTGTTGTTGCAAACTCCCCCAAAACCTGGAAGTAAATCGGGGATCCCGATCGGAGATAATACTTGAGGGCACACCATGCAGTCGTACGACTTCAGCAACGTACAATCTAGCCAATCGCTCTAACGACCACTTCATATTTATTGCCAAGAAATGCGCACTTTTGGTTAGTCGATCAACAATTACCCAAATCGCGTTGTATCCCGTTTGAGTACGAGGTAGTCCGGACACGAAGTCCATGGTGATACTTTCCCACTTCCAGATCGGAATTTCTGGAGGTTGAAGCAAACCTGGAGGTCGTTGGTGCTCAACCTTGCACTTCTGACATATAACACAGGATTTCACGTACTCGATTATTGCCTTCTTCATGTTTGGCCACCAAAATTCCTTTCTTAAGTCATGATACATTTTCGTCACTCCTGGATGTATACTTAGAGAGCTCTTGTGTGCTTCTGTTAACACCGCCTGCCTGAAACCTCCATGTGCAGGCACCACAACTCGATTCCTGAATCTCTATACGCCACCCTCACCTCAAGTTATCTCCTTATTTTTACCTCGGGTCTGAGTGTCGATCAACTTCAGCAACCCTTCATCGTCTTTCTGCACCGCCATCATAGACTCCAGAAATTCATTGGAGATTTTTAACATTCCAATCGTCATTCGATTTGGCGCACTCATGACCACTCCAATATTCAAATCCCTAAAGCTTTCTAGCAATTCTTGTTCTCTGCCCATTAAGTAAGCCACGTGTAATACCTTCCTGCTTAATGCATCTGCCACAACATTTGCTTTGCCCGGATGATACTTCAAATCGAAGTCATAATCTTTCAAATACTCCATCCATCTCCTTTGTCTCATATTTAGCTCCTTTTGATCAAATAAATACTTTAAACTCTTGTGGTCACTGAATACTACAAAGCGAGCTCCATACAGGTAATGGCGCCAAATCTTCAGTGCGTACACTACTGCTGCGAGTTACAGATCATGGGTCGGGTAATTCTCCTCATGTGGCCTCAATTGCCTTGAAGCATAGGCAATTGCTCGATCCGCTTGCATCAACACACACCCCACTCTAAATTTGGACGCATCGCAATATACTTCAAATTCTTTGGTCACATCGGGCAGTGCAAGCACGGGCGCAGTAGTTAAACACCGCTTCAGAGTTTGGAAACTTAATTCACATTTCTCCGACCACACGAAAGGGTTTCCTTTCCTAGTCAATCGAGTCAGAGGGAGTGCTATCCGAGAGAACCCCTCAATGAAACGTCGGTAGTATCCAGCTAATCCAAGGAAACTTCGGATTTCAGTTACTGACTTCGGTGTCTCCCAAGTCATAACGGCCTCAATTTTTGTCGGATCGACTGAGACTCCTTCCTGGGAAATTACATGCCCTAAGAATTGTACACTACTCTTCCAAAACTCACACTTAGATAATTTAGCGTACAACTTCTTCTCGCGGAGTGCTTGTAAAACAAGTCGAAGATGTTGAGCATGCTCCTCGTCCGACCTCGAATATACCAAAATATCGTCAATGAAGACCACCACAAACTGGTCCAAGTACGGTTGAAAGTGTGACATCCCGGCGCTGTTGAGGGCGGGGAGTGATCGCCGGTGCATTGGCACGGACAAGGAGCGGCTCCTGGCAGGCTTCCAGCGGGGGATGTGATATCCCGGTCACTGTTGAGGGCGGGGAGTGATCGCCGGTGCATAGGCACGGACAAGGAGCGGCTCCTGGCAGGCTTCCAGTGGGAGGGACACATGAACGAACTAAATACATACCAGAATGAGAGGGATCCAAAGACTGTATAGGATGGGACTATACAGTCGAGGATAGCTTAAAGAAATGAATTCGTACTACCTATATCAACAAATGCATTAGCCTTTTCGGTGGCCTATCACATAAGGACTCCAAAGTTAAGCGTGCTTAACCTGGAGTAATTCTGGGAAGTTCTCAGGAAATGTGTGAGTGAGGGCAAAAGCACATTGGAAAGGTCTCGTGTTGGTCTGTGGGGCGAGTCGTTCATTCCTGAAAAGCGGCCGGGGGCGTTACAGTGGTATCAGAGCCTAGCCTCTCCTAGTACGGTATGGTTCGGGGACGAACCAGGCGGAAGCTGGTGGGCGTGTGACATCCCGGCGCTGTTGAGGGCGGGGAGTGATCGCCGGTGCATTGGCACGGACAAGGAGCGGCTCCTGGCAGGCTTCCAGCGGGGGATGTGATATCCCGGTCACTGTTGAGGGCGGGGAGTGATCGCCGGTGCATAGGCACGGACAAGGAGCGGCTCCTGGCAGGCTTCCAGTGGGAGGGACACATGAACGAACTAAATAATACCAGAATGAGAGGGATCCAAAGACTGTATAGGATGGGACTATACAGTCGAGGATAGCTTAAAGAAATGAATTCGTACTACCTATATCAACAAATGCATTAGCCTTTTCGGTGGCCTATCACATAAGGACTCCAAAGTTAAGCGTGCTTAACCTGGAGTAATTCTGGGAAGTTCTCAGGAAATGTGTGAGTGAGGACAAAAGCACATTGGAAAGGTCTCGTGTTGGTCTGTGGGGCGAGTCGTTCATTCCTGAAAAGCGGCCGGGGGCGTTACAGAAAGGTCCGATTCATATAATCCATAAAAATGGCAGGAGCGTTTGTTACTCCAAAGGGCATTACTACGTACTCGAAGTGCCCATAACGAGTCCGGAATGTTGTCTTTGGGATATCCTCCGACCTCACTCGGATTTGGTGGTATCCCGACCTCAAGTCAATCTTAGAGAACACAACGGCGCCTCGCAACTGGTCCAGTAAATCATCAATCCGGGGTAGTGGATACTTATTTTTGATCGTCAGTTTGTTCAGCTGTCGATAATCAATACACATGCGCATACTACCGTCCTTCTTCTTTACCAGTAACACCGGAGCGCCCCAGGGTGAGGCACTAGGTCGGATAAAGCCCTTTTCTAATAATTCATTCACTTGTTTCTTCACTTCGGTTAATTCCACCGAAGACATTCTATATGGTGCTCGGGACACCGGTTCTGCTTCGGGGATCAAGTCAATAGAGAAATCAATCTCTCGACTAGGAGGTAGCTCCGGAATTTCTTCCGGAAAAACGTCAGGAAATTCACAAACAATCGGAATATCATTTAGCAGAAGGTCATGTCGACCCTCCGAAGTGAATAAAACAACATACGTGGCTAGGACATCACTCACCCCATCCTTCACGTCAAGTTCCTGTGAGAACACAATATTCTTCCGATAGCAGTCGACCAACACATGATTAGCAGCAAGCCAATCAAGACCTAGAATAATGTCTAAGTCCTTTAAGGGCATACAGATAAGATTTACTCGAAAGGTACGGCCTTCGATTTGCATCGGTAATTCCCTACATACGGTAGTTGCACGGAAAGTAGAACCAGTTGGAGTGGAAACAATAAGGGCGTTCTCCATTAAACTGATTGGCAGACCAAGCCGTCGCACACAGTTTTCCGAAATAAAGGAATGGGTTGCACCTGAATCATAAATCACATCAACTAGATAACCACAGATGAGGCACTTACCCTGTACCAGATTGTCATTCCTCGTAGCTTCTGAAGCATCAAATGCAAATACACGCCCAGTCATGGCGTTCTGGGCACCGCTAGATTGAGCGTCATATCTTCCCGCTTGTGGGTTCCTTCTACCAGCTCCATTCCGACCTCCTCTCATGAAGTTGGAACCCCGGTTTTCAGAAGGGTTAGTCCGGTTATCCGTTCTGCCCTGTTGCTGCCTCTGAGGGCAATCGGGCCTGAGATGCCCTGGTTGTCCGCACTGGAAGCACACAATCTGATTAGCTTGGCAATATTTGGCAATGTGTCCCTCCTGGCCACAATTGTAACATGCACGATTCCCAGGGGGATTACCCGATCGACCAGTGGAACCTCGACCAGAGGAGGATGAAGAGGTAGCAGAGGATTTGCCACCTCGGAAGAATTGACCCATCCTCTTGAAGTTGAAACCTTTTGCCTTCAATGGCTTTTTATCTCTTGGCTGGGACATCCTTTGCAACTGCACTTCTTCTGTCAGCCTTGCTTTGTTCACCAAGGTCGGATAGTCCCTAATCTCCATCGGTACGATTACACTACGGAGCTCAATCCGTAGTCCAGCTTCGTATTTAGCGCACTTGCTACCTTCAGTCCCTTCTAACGAGAAAGGGTGGTAAAAATCGCACAGCTCATCAAACTTGCTGGTATATTCAGCTACAGTCATCCGGTCTTGCTCTAACTTCAGGAATTCCATTTCTTTCCGGATTTTATAGTTGTCTGGGAAGTATTTAACAAGAAACCTCCTTCGAAAATTCACCCATACTAACGGCTCAGTGGCTGCGTTCATTTGCACCTTCACGCGAGACCACCATACTCTAGCCTCATCTTTCAATTGATATGAAGCAAATAAAACCTTTTGCTCCTCAGAACACTCAAAATATTCAAAAACTTGCTCGATATCTCTAATCCAGATATATGCCCCATCGTAGTCGTGTCCCCCCTTGTAAGTTGGAGGATTCCTTTTCAGGAATTTATCCAGAGTGGGACCGGACTCGGTCCTACTCATCAGCTGAGTAAATTTAGAGAAGAAATCATCTCCTCCCCCAAAACTAGTCTCTCCGTCCATTTAGCAACTCTACAATGGGCAAACACATCACCATTAATAACCAAGATCAGTCAGGGGATTATAGATTTACCTTATATTCATAGAATACTACGCCAGTGGAGTGCCAAGGGAACGGTGCCAGACCACACGTAATCTCAACACAACAAAACACAATCAACTTTCATAAGATTATTACAATAACTAGATCGGCCCACACACCGGCTCTAGAAAGAACCGCTCTGATACCAAGTGTAACGTCCTAGATTGTTTTTACATTTATTTTTATTCCACGATTACATTTTACTATAAATTTTTCCTTTTCCGTGAAAATTAATCAATAGTTAGAGGAAACCATTTAATTCGAACACAACGGATGAGAGAAAGGCAAATTAGGACGTCTCGCTTGAGCGGGGTCCCTACTCGTCTAAGCGAGATTCCGGACTCTCACTTAGACGAGGTGCTATTCGTTGAACGGACACCTTTCTCACATCGGATTAAACGAACGTGCAACCGGACTCCCAAAACTTCGCTCTAACAGATGGTTTTGCGAACTCAAAGAATTACCATAAAAGCATATGCAAATAACAGTAATAGATTTTTGAAATATATTTTCATTCGATCCGGTCTTACTTAAACATAACTAATAATTTATAATACAAAGTTTTATACACACATAAGACTACAAAGAGTCACTCAATTTCATTTGGACCCTGGCACCGTTCTCCCCCTTGGCGCAGCTCCACGGCTTCTTCCCCCTCCCTGTCTCTGGTTACTAAAAAGAATATGCAAGGGTGAGTGTTTGGCATAATAATTAATCTAGAACGGATCTTAACAAATACGCATGCATATTTATACATACACATCCATCATTACTTCTGAATAATCAAACCGAAACATAGAGTATTTCAAGCAATAACTGTATTAAACCAAACACACCGTTCCATCTATTTCCTCACATTCATCGCATTCATTACATGCATCACATTACATACATCACATTACATACATCATGATCACAACTGACTCTCATGTAATCTGACTCCTAGTATCCGGATACTAAAGGATTGGCCTTCAGCTGGGGGTCCTACTTGACACCCCGTGAACCCTGCTTGGTTCACTGAGTCCTGCTTGACTCTCCACCTCGACCACTGGGTCCTACTTGACCACTGGGTAGCTCAACTGGGCACGAAAACCACGGGAGCCGGAAATGAGGGGCTATCATATACCTTTGGCCATCCCATACCACATAATCATTCAACAATTTACCTTTCATAATGATATCAATTTTCTCATCCCTCGGGTAGCCTGCTTGCTAACCCGGAATCACATAACACTGATCGTTTCACATTAGATATCAATTTTCTCATCCATCGGGTAGCCTGCTTGCTAACCCAGAGTCTCATAACACTGATTACGTCAATATTAAATATTTCAAGATCATGCATGATAACTCAACCACAAACACAATTCTCAACTCATCAATGTACACTATCACACATGCACAAGCATAAACACACAATTATGTTTAACAACCTTTTCCCTTCGTCTGTTTACGTTTCTTCAAAGATTTGAATAAGAGATGATCTGCTCTCTGTGCCTATTTCTTTCTCTGAGCACCGGTTCTGCAATCTCAATTCCTTCTCTCAGTCTTTCGTTGCTTAGTCTACTACCTACGGATCATGAAGTACAGCTTCATCACTTCAACGTCCTTAGTTCATGGACAACATCTGGACTCACACTCACCAGAGGAGTGGAGAACAGCCACGAATATAGCCATGCATGGCCCTTAACAGCTAAAGAATGAAAGAAATAAGGGAATCACAATCGGGTTGGATCAGTAGACTCACCTGGAAGTCTCGATCACAGGAATGAGGTTAATTTGTAGTTCAAACACAAATGGAGTCTCACTCCAGTACATGCAGCTCAGCGTTAAGAGAGAAGAGGCAAACGGAAGAGAAGGAACAAACTGATAGTAAGGGCAACTTGTGTAAAATGAAGAAGGAAGGGAATCTTCGTATATATATGGCTTATGGGCAAGATCGTCTTTTCCTTGATTTTATTTGTATTCTAACTATTGCTTAGTCATCAAATCAATTACACGTGTTTATCCCTTCAATGCCCACGTAGTCATAGTCCTCTAATAATTCGCTAGAGTATAGGTCCGATATGAATATCGACCCCGCCGTCCTAACTTAATGTTCATACCTCGGAAATCCGAGCTACAACTGGAGAGATCGGATATATCATCCGCTCTCGACTATTGGTCACACACGTCCGTTGTTTCAGTTAGTGTGAAGTTAATCCGGGATGTGACCCCGTGTGGGCGCTCTCCCCACAACGGTAGGACCACACCGCCTAGCCCTGTCCGCTCTTCTCCCACACTTCCGCTCTTTTAACTCCGCCTGCTCGCGTTTCAGATACCGACCTCAACACCGGCTCAGACAAAATAAATACTAAATAGAATTTTTAAACATTCACTAATATTTCCCATTTCATAATTTTCATTAAAACATCAGGGATGTTACAGCACTGGATTTGCAAAACAAATTTATCCAAATTTAATGTTATGAGTTCTGCCAGCAACACCATTTCAACTTAACATGCCTCTTAATCTTTGTCACTTGGTAGATATGATCACACGCCTGCTTGAATTACTGAAATAAATAGGCTTGAATTTGACAAGTTGTGTTCTTTGTGATGCCATAATCTTTGTCCTGGACATTCCGAACTTATAAAATTGACGTGATAGATGATACTTCCTCCAAAACAACTCTACAAAACATTTAAGCATTTAGAAGATTTGGAGACGTTGTCCAAAAAAAAAAAAAGATTTGGAGACAAGTTAATATCGGTTGATATGGTTAAGTTTCTTAATGCTGTGGTATTAGTTATAGGCTGGTTATAAAAGCAAATGGTGGAAGATCAAGGACCCGTTTGGTAGAGTTGGTTAATTGAGTTTGTTTTTTAAGAGAAGATTAACGATTATTATGAAATAAATACGTCGTTGGAAACAGTTGTTGTGAATTGGATAGTTCGAAGAATGTTGAATGAAAATAGATTTTTCTTCCACTCAATGTGGTTTATCCACATTTGGAAGCCATACGTACTAAACAAACTCATTTTTAAACCGACATACCTATTTAATGTCCAAATTGAGTATATTTTTGGTACTCTTTTACAGTACCTATTCTCTTGCAGGTAATGTCCTCTAAATGGTAACTTTTTCTTTGAAAGACCATACTTGTTTGGGAAAGAATAACCATAAACCATTCCAACTAACAACGTAGGTGTTACTATTTTAAGGAAATGAGTATATTACTTGTGATTTCTGAAGCACTGAAGATATTTCCTAAAAAATGATGTATATTCTTCTGAAGCCAATATAAAATGTTCCCTTTCCTTTTTGGTTTTTATTCATACATATGTAGTTGTCACCAAATCGCCCTTTTATGCAGTTTTTTTAAATCAACTATTTTATATCAGAGAGATTTTACATAAGTTTATTGTATGAACCAATGTAATATTTTATATTACGTTGATTTAGAGAGATATTATATTGATTTACAGTAGAAACTATGATGTAAACACGACTCTATTTAGAATTTGAATCTTATATTTCACTTCCAGGCATCTAGTTTTATTCCATTCACTTCTGTTCTTAAGAATAAATTGTTTTTTAGGGGCCATTAGCTCTAATTCTATATTCTTGCTATTCTTTTTTTCCTTAAATATCGCTGTCGTTATTGAAAGTCGTTTAGTAGCTTATCCCAATAATTATTACTTACTGTAGACAACCTTTAGTCCCCTCCCACACATTCATCAACAAGGGTATTAAAAAAGGGAATTTAACTATTGGATACTGAAATTGAACTTGTTGACGATCTTGCCACGGTATATACAACATGGGGCTACACTATGGATATCAGTATCACAGCAGCATCTATACCTAACATAATTGACAACCAGATATTATATGTTACATAAGATGTCAAATATACAATGATCATTATTTTTTTTCCTACACTCGACCAAGATAATTGATAAATAACAAAAAACAGTCAGATTCAGAAGAGGGAAATAAAGTAAGAAAAAAACATCATGAGGGGGGCTAGTAGAATTGGCAGAACCATAAAAGCAGATGCATGACCTTCACCATAAGGCACATAAGTGTAAGGATTTGGAGGCGCATAATAAGGATTTGGAGGTCCATAATAAGGATTTGGAGGTCCATAACCATAACCAGTGTAAGGGATAGGAGGGGTACAACACTGGACACCTGTAGTAGGAGGGCACTTTGTTTGGCCTGACTTGTGTGGTGGTGGAGGAGGGGAACCATATATGGAGTAGCCCGAAGGTGGAGGAGAATTAGATGGTTGTGTTGGAGTTTCATAAGAAGGGTATCCAGAAATTGGTGGAGAAACTTGTTGACATGGTTGATTCTCACATGAAGTTGGTGATGATGGAATGGCATCACCATAAGCTTCAAAATGAAAATTGGACTCTAATAACCAAATGGTTGCAAGCAAAAACTTTGCTGCTGGTAACATCTTTTGTCTCACTTGTTATGTTTTACAAATACTAGAAAATTATTTATAAGAAGGAAGGAGGTGGAGAGAAAAGGGAAAATAATGAGGATTAATTGCAATGATAATCTGACAAAAGCTTCAGAGGAAAAGAGTGTTCTAGATTTCCTGTTTTAATTTGTTTGTAAGCAGCACATGCTTTAATATAGGGTCTTGGATCTTTCGCCTATTTTCTTCTGTATACAGTATGGTGCCGCATGGCAGAACATTTGTCAACATAGCATTGAAGCAGCACATACATATGTCGACCACTTTGCATGAGTAATGTACCTCTCTCTGCTAACCAATTGGTAAAAGTTTTCAAACCTTTCTTTTTCTTTTTTTATTTAAAAGGTGGTTTTATATTTATTTTTATATTTTATTTTTACGTTTTGGCTAAAGGCACGTCTTTTTCGTCATAAATGCCTATTGTGCATCATCAATAATGGAGATCGTGGCAACTGTTACTAGAAAAGAAGAGAGTTAATCTAAGTAGAGAAGTTTAGTGCATTTGGAAGATTTGTGGGAGAATAACGTATTCATGATTTTGCCCATCACTTTATCTTTCCAACTATCTTTACAACCATGGAATATGATTTTTTTTAAAGCCTCATGCATCTTTATCCCTCTAAACTGGTATGTGTTCCATCAAATGTGGGGTTCTTGCTATAATCCAAGTTTCTGTTATCAACTATGTAACAACTGATAGATAAATTGTGTTACAATTTGTATGTAATGAAGAAATTAAAAGATGAAAAATAAAATTGAATTATAGGAGAAAATTTGACCTTCTCTATTTACTGCATACCAAATTTTGTAAAATGGATTACTTTCTGTGTAAGGATTAATCCAAATTTCAGCATGGGAGAACAAGTATGCATGTCTGACATAAGATTCCAATAGAATTAATCAAATTCATTACCTCATTCTTCGAGCACATGTAATGGGGACTGTTGAGTCGAGATATTATTACTTACAATCCAAATTATAGTTTTCAAAACATGTGAACCGTTTGTTTGCAGTTGACAGAATGATAAGAAAGTTCAGATAAGCAATTGAGATAAATATTAGGAACCTTAAAGTTTTTATGCAAGTGGCTGTATGATAAATTATGCAACGTTTCCGCAAATTTACAACCCAACAATCAACTGTTTATTGAAAATTCGTTCCGTTAGCGCAATGGCTCTAGCAGGGATCATACCGAATGTGGACAAAAAAGTAGTAAACAACAGCAATCATTTATCCTCCGAATTTACGTATAACTGTTGCTCTTTGATATAATCAATCACTTCATCTGCCGTAAGATATTTTATTGACAACTCTCTGGCAATGCAATCCCTGAAATTAGTAAAACAGACCAAAATAGTGAACCGTGTCAATCTTCTTTAAAATTTTTGTGTTTTAACTCTTAACAACGGCAAAACAAGGTCACAGTATTACCTTACTCTCGTCGAGCTAATTTGATTTGGTACAAGCTCATCTACAACTTTGATATTATCCTAAAAAATTGTAGCGGAAAATTTAAATATACATAAAAGCCAACTAGCAAAGCAATTCATTCTAAGCCTTATTCTTGTTCAATAATGATAATATTTTTGAAAAAACATAGCAAAATGCTCAGACAAAGACCGGTCTTGGGAATCTTGTTTCAATTTTAATCAGTAGTCACAGGACACAAGCATATGCACAAGACGTGCACACAGGCAAGGTGTATCAATTTCAACCATTCAATTTGCAGTTCCCATGTCGAACAACATCAACATGGTTTTGCACATGGGGGCATCATAGGACAAGTGTATAATGTGGTACCTGGTTCTCATTCAAAATTTCATCTTCAGATATAATCTTCTCAACATCTTGTCCTTCTCTGCGAATGCATACTATTCCATAATCTCTGCATATAGTCCTAACCTGAAGTACAATTAAAATATTTAAGTTCATTGTTTCCACGACCTATGGTGAGGCAATATTAGTGGCATATACATCTATATACCCCACAGGTGAATTGTATCTACACAAGAACAAATGAGACTACTTGACTCAATAAGCTAGTCAGTTCTTACAAGAAAAACACCACAAAATCAATCTAATTCCTCTAACTTTGAATTCCAAAAGGATTAAGGGTTGATTTATCAAAAAACATTATGCAGCATAAGTTGACAGGTTCTTGTTCCATGAATCTCTAAAAGAACTCAATATGAAGGTAATAGGCGGATGCATAAATACCTGGTCACGAACCCAAAATCCAGGAATGCCAAAAGAATGGAGGAGATCAGAACCACAGATAAGCATGACCTTGAGGGATTCTACACTAATGCGTACAAAAGCATGTTACTTATTGTTTTTATAACATAGTCAGAAATATATATAGAAAGAAACCAAGCCCTAGCATGATGTCATTATTCAATGAAAGGAACTATTAATTCTCCTATTAGACTAGGTCACATTTAGTCATTTACAAACATATAGGATAACTCACTTTTGAAGGACTAAATTTCAATACCATAAAGGACTAAATTTCCCAGTCAATTATGTATTCACATCAAATATAGCACTAAGAAATTCCATAACACACTAATACCAGAACCAGAGGAAGGATAACATGTCCAAACAATAAAATCCATATCCATATAATAATCACTTAAATCACAAAATATTCCTAAGTCCTAACCACTATCCTTTGCACTACAGTCTACAAATACTTTTAAAAGTTCATCCACAGTAAGGACTATCATTCATGTGACTGATATTTCAATCTCTAAAGAGATCAGGGGAGCTGGTGTCAATGTCACTACATTTTAAGATTTGCTTAGCATACCTTTAGATACCAACCCTGTCTCACAAATGGAATTGCGGACTCTGGAGAGCACAGTCAAAGTGCGCTGATATGTGCTCTGATTTGCCTGCAGGAGTTTATGTCCAGATAAAAATGAAAAATATTAGGGAATCAGGTTAGCCATGCTCTTTCATTTCTCACAATGCATGTGATACCAAAACAATGTCTCTCAAATTCAAACCTTTTGATAATGAAACTTCTTCATACACATAGAAATTTTAAAAGACATGTGCAATAGTAGATACCAAATAGAATGAGTAACTAACCTCCCATGGATCAACCATTACAAAATCTGAACTTTTGCAGGCTAAATTACATAACCGTATTCGATGTTCAGCAGATATTAGACCCTATATCAGTGTACAAGTGAAATACAATTAAACCAATATAGGGCATTGAAACTAGTAGTATTATTTGAAACAGGCCAGAAAAAAAGAAATCATGAATACTAGCATCTCAAGATATTATCTATTTGTTGAAAAAAATAAATCAAAACATTAAACAGGTGCTTTAAATCCAAATAGATTGTTCACTGACTCTCATAAGCTTCAGTGATTTCTGCATGCCAAGCATATATTTTTCCCTATTTATTTAATTATTTTGCTTACAAGTCTTAGTCTTACACTTGCACATATATGGATATAATAAATGAAGGATCTTTGTTTCTCTTTGCTAGACAACAACATACCTTTTTCTTGTATGCATCATTCACAGGTGACATGTAACCCCCAATTACACAGTAGCCTTCTGAATTCAATGCATCCCTTGCAAGCTCTAAGGGTAACATCGACATGGAAAAAATATCAAACAAAAAAAAAATAAATGAAATTAAAAATTAAAGCAGAATTCAAGAAATTAAGCTATTGAAATTCCATCAAGTAACACTTGAAGTGCAATAGAGTGAATATTCGGAATACATGCTCCATTAGACCCTTTAAATTTCTTGTAGGAAAGTAGAAACTTGGACACCTAGATTATAACTTAACAATACAGGAAGAAACACAGGTATGAGTTGTTCTCATGAAAAAGCAAATTCTTTCTAACATCTTCGTAAAACTTTTCCAATTATATTTATATGTCTTTTATAAAAGCCAACATTAGTATATTTGACCAACGGTTAACACATGTTTGATCTAGAAATGCCAACTTAACAGTTACAGTTATTGGAAGTTCTATATACTCCTACCCTTAAAGGAAAGAATATGAGGTGTGAGTGAAACTGACCAAACATGCGCAAATGCATGAACGTGGGTGGATTAAAGCTTCCAGTTGCCACCAGAACTACATGTATCTTGCTGCTGTTTTTGCCACAGAGAAATAAAAAGAAAGTTATAATTCATAACAAGGTAAACCAAAAATAGAAGATTGAATAATAAAAAGGAACATACTTGGTTGTGTTTGAAGGGGCAGGTTCATTACTAATCAAATCTAAAGTTAATTTATCCAATGGCAAAGGAGCATCCATCACCTGCCAACATTAGAACAATAAAATTGAACAAAGTTAGTTTTCGTGCCCATGTTCCTACTGCATACATAATTTTGCAGCAAATTGCATCCACAAAGCAACCATTTCATGGGAGCACAGCTGAAAAATCTTACCGAACCAAATTTTCAAATTTGGTTTGCTGGGTGAAACTTCGATGGAATAAGGAGAAGCAAATAATAGTTGCCACACCACAGTTTTCTAATCAAATTTTCTTAAGTCGGCAAAGCATTAGAGAAAACTCAAGTGATAATGGAGAAAAAGTGAATGCGTGTATTGATAATGTTTACTGAACAAAAGCACAATAATGGAGGCAATGAGAAGAATGGGGGCACAGAAGGAGGAGAATAACTGCGGTGAGAATTAAAAAAGAGGGGTGTTTTAAAAATTCTCTATTAATTTTTTGTCAAATAGCCCAAACAATTTCATGCTGGCCCAATATTGGGTGGGCTTCAAATGGCATTCTCCCGGGTTTAACTTTATGCACCACCCCTTTTTCTAATCCCATCATTTAAAAAAAAATAGAATTTTTGGATTTTGAAAGTTAAAGTTAAATCGAATATCTTTCCAGTTTGAAAATTAAAAGTTAGTTTTATGAATGTTCCCTCGTACTCATCCCTTTATTTTAAGAAGATATCTTTACTCCTCTTTAATTTTAAAAAATTATTGTAATAGATAACAGATCAAAATTAAATTTTTCCTTTTGATGTACAAATAAGATTTTAGAATCTGTTTGTAATTTAAGTCACATTTTAAGAAATAAATCATGTTTTCTTAGAATAATTTTTTAGAGTTTGGTATTGAGAATCAACAATAAAAAAAGTTTAATTTTTTTAAAAAAGTGGTGCGTGAAACCTAGACTCAGTAATAATATTGTTCAATGTTGCGAAAACTATAAAACCATTGCTCAAGCACGAGATAGTTTTGAGACATCAGAATTTAGATGTTTTTAACAACACTTTACCGGCTATCTATGGCAATTACTTCAAGAAAACAAAGTAATTTGTTTACAAAATTTGATATAACATTTTAACACTCAAATCTCTATCTCTATCTCTATTATATATATTTGTGAAGTTTTTTATGACACATGTTATCATTTAATGAAGTGCGGCTCCATTTATTTTACTTTTTTAAATTTATAATAAAAATAATTTTTAAAACAAATTAAAATATCAAATTATATATATTATTGTAAATATGAAATTTAAAATTAAATAATCTATTTTAAAATCAAATTAAAATATTAATTGTCATCATAATCTAATCTCTATTTATATTAAATAATTTTAATAATTAATTTGAAAATATTTTTATTTAATGAATATTTTAATAAAAATAATAAATTATTAGATTAGATAATAAATTATTTTAAAAATATATTTAATTAAATAATAAATTAGTTTATTCATTTTTATTTTTAAAACTTGCTTTTCAAAATTAATAGTAGATAACAACTTATCAAATCAATTTTTTAAAACAAAATAAAATTTGTTTGTTTGTTTTTTATTTTTAAAACCTGTTTTTCAAAATTAATAGTAGATAAAAACTTATTTTATTTTATTTTTAAAACCCATTTTTCAAAATTAATAAATAGATAACCACTTATCAAATTAATTTTTTAAAATAAAATAAATTTTTTTGTTTATTTTTTTATTTTTAAAACCTATTTTTCAAAATTAATAGTAGATAACAACTTATCAAATCAATTTTTTTAAAATAAAAATAAATTTGTTTGTTTGTTTTTTAATTTTAAAGCTTGTTTTTCAAAATTTATATTAGAACTTATCAAATTAAATTTTTTAAAATAAAAATAAATTAGTTTGTTTATTTTTTATTTTCAAAACCTGTTTTTCAAAATTAATAAATAGATAAGAACTTATCAAATCAATTTTTTTAAAATAAAAATAAATTAGTTTGTTTATTTTTTATTTTTAAAGCATGTTTTTCAAAATTAATAGATAGATAACAACTTATAAAATCAATTTTTTAAAATAAAAATAAATTAATTTGTTTGTTTTTATTTTTAAAACCTATTTTTTAAAATTAATAGTAGATAACAACTTATCAAACCATATAAATTTATTAGTCAAAATTGATATATTGTACATATACTTCCTATTTTGTTTGTTGCTCTATTAGTCAATATTATATTTCAAATTACACTTTTGATTCAAATTATTTTTACTTTTTTATGATTTGTAAATTAAATTAATATGAATTATATAAAAAAGAAGACAACTGTGACATCCCGACGCTGTTGAGGACGGGGAGTGATCACCGGTGCATGGGCACGGACAAGGAGCGGCTCTTGGCAGGCTTCCCGCGGGGAATGTGACATCCTGGCACTGAGGGTGTAGTCTTTGGATCCTTCTCAGTTCGTTCATGTGTCCCTCCCACTGGAAGCTTGCCAGGAGCCGTTCCTTGTCTGTGCCTATGCACCGACGATCACTCCCCGCCCTCAACAGTGCCCGGGATGTCACATTCCCCGCTGGAAGCCTGCTACGAGCCGCTCCTTGTCCGTGCCCATGCACCGACGATCACTCCCCGCCCTTAACAGCGCTGGAATGTCACATGCCCACCAGCTTCCGCCTGGTTCGTCCCCGAACCATACCGTACTAGGAGAGGCTAGGCTCTGATACACCACTGTTACACCCCGGCCGCTTTTCAGGAATGAATGACTCGCCCCACAGACCAACACGAGACCTTTCTAGTGTGCTTTGTCCTCAGTCACACACTTCCCGAGAACTTCCTAGGAGGTCCCTCATCCCAGAATTACTCCAAGTTCTTAAGTGATAGGCCACCGAAAAGGCTAATGCATTTGTTGGTATAGGTAGTACGAATTCATTCCCTTAAACTATCCTCGACTGTATAGTCCCATATGTAACAGCCCAATTTTTTAAGCAGTAAATTAAATAGTGAAAAAATTAAAATTTCTCAGAGAAATAAGAACTAAAACCTAGAAAATAGGAAATTTAAATATGAATACAAGGATATTTTCAGTTTGACTTAAAACGGAAATAAACGAGAATGGAATGTAGAATAGAATAATAAAATAAAATAAAAACCTGCTACAGTAAAATGCTACAGTAAAATGCTACAGTAAACATCACATGAAAAATGTTGTAGAATGTAGAGAATTCGTGAGAATTCTCCAATTTTCCACCGCCTTATGTCAATTTCGAGATGCTACAGTGATTTGCTACAGTGATTTGCAACAGTAATTTGCTACAGTACCGACATTGAAAGCCTATAAATAGAGCCCTAACCTCCCACATTTCCTCATACCAAAAACCCCACTGATCCTATAACCTTTCATCTCCCTCTTCAAGCTCTCAAAACCTTCATTCTTTAATTTTTGCATAAGAAGGGATTACGCAAACTTGAAGATTTGAAGAAATACAAAGGAGTTTAGCGTAAGGAAAGTTTAACGATCTTCACTTGAGGTAAGAAAGAGGGGATAGGATATTAAATACATAGAAATTAAGTTAGAATTGCTTGTTTAATTGTTTAGAAACTCATTTAGTTAGATTTTAATTTAATTTGAATTAAATTGTGAAATTGATGGTTTGGAATATGATATTAAACAATTACTATAACATGGAAAATGTGTTTCCATATTCTTTGAAATATGAAATATTATGAAAAATATGTTTTCATATGTTTGAAATATGATATGAATATTATGGGAAATATGTTTCCGTATGATTGAATTATGATATAAATAATATGAAAAATGTGTTTCCATATTCTTGAGTTATAAATAAAGTATGCTTAATTGATTGTTATAATAATTTTATTGTTAAAATTAGTTATAAAGGAATTTGATAATGTAATGCATTCATGCATCATATGCATTGGCCGTTCAAAGAATCCGCAGAGGGGTTCTTTGAGGGGGTTCCCGGTGGGGGAACGCGCTCTGTTGAGCACAGACCTCTACGGTGGTTTTATACCACGGCCGTCTTAAGGGCTAAGCAGTGTGTCCTTAAGGGGGGTCCCGTAACACTTGTTATTGATATTATGATATTGTTATCTGATGTTGGTGTTGCATTATGGGGCGCGGTATCGGTTGGATATCCGTAAAAATGTTATTGTTGGAAATCACTGCAGATGTTCCCACCAGAATGGATCCATCATGCATTTTCATTTATATAAAATAACAAAATATAATAATATCAGTATAAAACAAAATACTTGTTTGGCATTTGCATCGCATAGCATCCTACTTGTGATTGTGTTTGTTCTGATTTAATTTCTATTTATTGATATTTTATCTCATTCTTTCTATTACTTATGGCAACCCTTTAGTGATTAACCAGGAAGACATGTGACAAAGTGGATGTTGCTGAATATGGATGAATTATGAAGGCTTTTGATGATGATGCTTTCTTGCATGACTACTATTGTTGTATTATGTATATGCTATGTTTTGGTACTTTACATCTTTATATTTTATAAGATCTAGGTGCCTGTTGTGAAATATAATATGTATGGAACTCTAATGTTATGTATAATAATAAGAAGTTAATTATGTAAAGGTTGTGCACTCTGATATTGTATCAGTAACCTCTGGAATCAGGTTGTGAATCTCTTGATAATTATCAGGCGAAAAATAAGTTATCTAAGAGATTTTATATGGTGATGGTAATTATCTTGGGATTTGCAAGTTGACTCCAGGGTGTTACAACTGAAGTGGTATCAGAGCAATGGTTCATAAAATATAAAGAAAACCATAGGAAGTAACTAGAGACTAACATAAGATAACTTGAAGTGTGTGAACCTTGATTGTTATTTGTTTGAAATTTGTGTGCTTGTGTGTTATGTGTGCTCTTTATATGTTTTTGTTTAGTATAATTACTAGTTAGATAATGCAAAATTGTTAGAACTTTGAGTATATTAGATACTCAGTAACTGAATGTAGTGGTACTATACCAAGAGTAGTTTGTCAACAAGGAGATGAAATAAGCATGACTTGGGAACGAGAAGATGAGATGAGGAGTCAATATCCTGAATTACTCTAACCAGGTACGTTTAAATTTCGAGGACGAAATTTTTATAACGGGGGGAGAGTGTAACAGCCCAATTTTTTAAGCAGTAAATTAAATCGTGAAAAAATTAAAATTTCTTAGAGAAATAAGAACTAAAACCTAGAAAATAGGAAATTTAAATATGAATACAAGGATATTTTTAGTTTGACTTAAAACGGAAATAAACGAGAATGGAATGTAGAATAGAATAATAAAATAAAATAAAAACCTGCTACAGTAAAATGCTACAGTAAACATCACATGAAAAATGTTGTAGAATGTAGAGAATTCGTGAGAATTCTCCAATTTTCCACCGCCTCATGTCAATTTCGAGATGCTACAGTGATTTGCTACAGTGATTTGCAATAGTAATTTGCTACAGTAATTTGCTATAGTACCGACATTGAAAGCCTATAAATAGAGCCCTAACCTCCCACATTTCCTCATACCAAAAACCCCACTGATCCTATAACCTTTCATCTCCCTCTTCAAGCTCTTAAAACCTTCATTCTTTAATTTTTGCATAAGAAGGGATTACGCAAACTTGAAGATTTGAAGAAATACAAAGGAGTTTAGCGTAAGGAAAGTTTAACGATCTTCACTTGAGGTAAGAAAGAGGGGATAAGATATTAAATACATAGAAATTAAGTTAGAATTGCTTGTTTAATTGTTTAGAAACTCATTTAGTTAGATTTTAATTTAATTTGAATTAAATTGTGAAATTGATGGTTTGGAATATGATATTAAACAATTACTATAACATGGAAGATGTGTTTCCATATTCTTTGAAATATGAAATATGTAACATCCTGCTTTTAATAATAGCTCTATTTTTGTAAATTTTGAAGTATAAAAGATCTGTTAGTGTTACTCAATGAATAAAAACACTCTATGGATGGTTGTGATACTCCAAAAGTTTCATTTTTGGGTATAATTCTATAACTTATATAGATCCCTATTAATGAAGCCCAAATTCCGAGTGAGAAAAAGAGGCTGTTCCGAGTGAAAACTGCAAATTCCGAGTGACCAAGAGGAATTCCGAGTGGAAAATGGAAATACCGAGTGAAAATGGTGTTTTCCGAGTGGAACATGGTCAGGAGGACTTATTCCGAGTGAGATACTGTCTCAGAGACTCACTGCTGAGTCAAACATGTCAGAAAGACTCATTTCCAAGTCAAGTACTCTCCAAAGCCTCGTTTCCGAGTCGAATATTTCTGAAGGACCAATCTCCGATGTCAAACATAGCCAGACGTTACAATTCTGAGTAAAAACTCACTGAGTGCATTCATTCCAAGTGTAATACAGAGGAAAATATACTTCCGAGTGGAAGGATTTCTGACTGGGAACACACGGTGTAATCACCAAACAGAAACCTTATAGTTGTAAGTCTTACATAACTAAATTACCGAGTGGGCATTGAATAGGAATAAGTCAGCATTGATGAAATTCACTGAGTGAAAGCTGATCAGGAGACGAGTCGGTTTGGAGATGAATTACCGAGTGAGACACAGCTCAGAAGATGAATGATTAGGAATGGTATACTGAATGATGCACTTGTAGAATACCCGAGTGAAATAAGGTTGGGATATGCCGGGTGACATTTAATTGGGAGATATTCCGAGTGAGGGGACAACTATGAGGAGAGAATCGGTTTCTGAAAAGTCTTACCGAGTGGAACCGTATGTGTATGGAGACTCGGATTTGGAATGGGGAACCGAGTGTTGAAGACTGTGAAGGGGGACTCGGTTTTCACTGAATTAAAGACTGGGTGAAGGATAATTAGGTTTGGATCAATTGTGCCGAGTGATAGATTATGTACGAGTCGGCTTAATAATGATTTGAAACGGCCGAGTGGAAAACAGAGAAGAATGACTCGGTTTCAGAAGAATTTTACCGAGTGAAAACTCGAGTAAAAGACTGACTTAAAACTGACTCAGTATCTGAAAGGTTTACCGAGTGGATATACTTGAATGAAGACTCAGTTACCGAGAGAAAGGATGAGTGAGAGAGAGAGCTCGGTCTGGACAGGCTCTACCGAGTGAGGAACCAAGTAATTGAGTCGGATTCAGATGAATTCCGAGCGAATATTCATGACTCGCTCAAGCGAGTCGGATTTCACTTGAGCGAGATGAACCCTGGTGCATAATTCCTCTTTTCAATCAGCTTTCGCTCAAGTGAGCATTCCTGCGCTCAAGCGCGCTCGGCCCTGATATTTTTTTTTCTCTCACTTCGTCCAAGATAGCAGGACTCGCTCAAGCGAGTGGGATTACGCTTGAGCGATCTGATGTAAGGAAAACACCCGGTGTCCTCTAGCTCACATCGGAGTACTGATGAAGGAAAGGAAGGGTCCAGTATGATGCAGACCAAATAAGAAATTCACTCCGGTTAGGAAGTTAACCGTCCTTAGAACATGTGTGTACACCGGATGACCCCGAGCCGGTGTTCACCGAATCCGACCTCTTCGCCTTCTTTCATGGGCGTTGTCCCTCACACTTCACACCGCCTTCTTCACTCCACACCGCCCCTCACATTCAATACCGCCCTCACTCCATACCGACCTCACAGCACACCGCCCTCACTCAACACCGCCTCACACTACACTCCGGTCTCACACTACATTCTACTCTCATAAACTCAATACCGCCCTCTTCAAAAATCTCCAACAACGAACACCTTTTAACTCCACTCAGACCACTTTATATATTTTAATATATCACTAACCTCTTTAATGCAAAGATGACAGTGAGACGAGTCAAAAGGTTCCATTAAATCTCACCTAATCCTCCATTCAAAGTCTGCCACTTACTCTCTCATTATTAACAACTTACCATCTACATACGAACCACTTAGCAAATCATACACTCTTTTTCTTCTTCTTCTCATTCTTATATGTTTAAAAGGTTGTTCTTTCCATTTCTTCCATTACGGACTGGAACGAGGGAACTACAAGACATACCTTGTTAATCAAAGGACTTCAAAACAAGTAAGAGGGGAGAGGGTTGTGAATAACTATGAAATGGGTAGAGTTGTATGCTGTTCTAGGATTCCAGTCTTAATTTTGCATCTTGTGGCTCAATTTTGAAACTGAAAACGTATGAATTTGCCTTTGACTTCTTCATGAAAATTATATATCTTTTTGTTATCTAAATTATGAGACCTGATTCAATTAATTTGAGTATGTATAGCAAAAGTTATAGCCAAAATACTACTGCCTGTCCGAGTGAAAGATTGTTCCATGTTTTGTGTATATTTTGATGTGCTGGGAATTATACATGCATAATTAGCATTGGAGGTCTTCATGAAAGTTGTATATATTTAAGTTGTGGATCTTTAGAAACTGATCTCACATCAAAATAATTTTTGTAGCTCAAATTATGCTCAAATTACTGAAGTATGTGCAAGCTGAAATTCTGAAATTCTGAAATTTTGAAATCCGAATCTTGTTTTTAAAACTGGGAAGTTTGTGGAGAGAATTAGGGGTTGGTGTCTTCATGGAAATTGTATATGTGTGTGTTAAGAATAATTTAGAATTGGTTTCATGTCAAAATCACGTTTGTAACTCCAGATACGTTCTAAATACTAATCTGTGTACATTTTGGAAAACTTATCTTGAGGCAGTATGGTATTTTATGAATAAGTAGTATTTCTAATTGGAATCTGAAGTTGTGTCCTTCATGAAAGTTGTAGATAATTGTATTGTTAAGCTATAGAAAGTGGAATCATTTAAAAAGGAGTTGAATTGCTCATGTTATGAGTGTTTTGCTAATGTATGTTACTGTTGGGAATGCTAAAATTCATTGAATAAGGCTATTATGAAAGAAAATGATATTTTCTCTATGGATAAAAATTTATGATTAAATTCTTGAGTGATTATGAGTTATTAGAAATGTTGTTGAGCATTATGCAGTATGTTTGATGTGGTGATGAATAATTATGAATAACGAAAACACTTTGTATGTACATGAATGCCTTGTAATATTCATACATGTGACTCAAAATAGTAAATCCATGATTTTGTGAATTATTACGAGTGTTGTGTCCTTTGGGGACTTGTATTCCAAGAGGTTTTGGAAATATAGATATCATGGTATGTTAAAAGAATTAAAGGCATTCATGCATCATAAGCATTCGGACGCACCATGGAATTTAGGGGTTCTATGATTGCCTACCCTGGTGGGGGGTTACTCTATGATGAGTAAAGCCCTATTTTGTTGTGTGCCATGGAGTGTAGGGATTCATGGTCTATGCAAAGCCCTACTTATGATAATTGTGTACTTCGGTACTTAAGCGCCATGAAGTATAGGGATTCATGGTATATGCTAAAGCCCTAATTGTGTAAGCGCCATGAAGTATAGGGATTCATGGTATATGCTAAAGCCCTAATTGTGTAAGCGCCATGAAGTATAGGGATTCATGGTATATGCTAAAGCCCTAATTGTGTCTCTATGAGACTTTTACTGTAGTATTCCCACCAAAACCAAATGGATCCAGCATGACATCATTTGACTAATTGAAGAATTATTAAATGGACTTGTTTGGCATATTCATCATATCATTATGAGTTGTTGATTGTGTTTGTGCAATTTTATCTATTTTATACTTATTCTATATTCTGTCTCACTCTTACATTAATTTTTACAGTGAATGACACACAGAATGTAGAGTGATGCCATGATTGATGTCTATTTGAATAATTACTTGAACTTTGATTTCATGGGTTGTAATAAGTATAACATGTCATGTAACATTATCTTCTAAATCGTTTTCGTTATTTGAATATTTTCTTGAATTTAATTATTCACGACTAGTATGTATGATAATTTTCCGCTGTTATCAACTGTTACATGAACTCTGAATTGAATGTATTAATTATAAAATGATCTTCCGAAAACGCGAAAAATTTACTCGAAAACTTTAACTAACGTTTCGGGGCGTTACATGTTGGTATCAGAGCATTTTCAAAAAAATTCAGGACCAATTACTATGATATGTATTGTGTAACGCCCCCAAACGTTAATTAAAATTTTCGAATAAATTTTCGCGTTTTCGAAAGATCATTTTAAAAATTCCTAAATTCAATTCAGAGTTTAAGTAACAGTTGATAACAGCGGAAAATTTTCATACATACTAATCATGAATAATTAAAATTCAAGAAAGTATTCAAATAGCAGAAACGATTTAGAAGATAATGGTACATGACATGTTATACTTATTACAACCCATGAAATCAAGGTTCAAGTAATAATTTAAATAGACATCAATCATGGCATCACTCTACATTCTGCGTGTCATTCACTGTAAAAATTAATGTAAGAGTGAGACAGAATATAGAATAAGTATAAAATAGATAAAATTGCACAAACACAATCAACAACTCATAATGATATGATGAATATGCCAAACAAGTCCATTTAATAATTCTTCAATTAGTCAAATGATGTCATGCTGGATCCATTTGGTTTTGATGGGAATACTGCAGTAAAAGTCTCATAGAGACACAATTAGGGCTTTAGCATATACCATGAATCCCTATACTTCATGGTGCTTACACAATTAGGGCTTTAGCATATACCATGAATCCCTATACTTCATGGAGCTTACACAATTAGGGCTTTAGTATATACCATGAATCCCTATACTTCATGGCGCTTACACAATTAGGGCTTTAGCATATACCATGAATCCCTATACTTCATGGCGCTTAAGTACCGAAGTACACAATTATCATAAGTAGGACTTTGCATAGACCATGAATCCCTACACTCCATGGCACACAACAAAATAGGGCTTAACTCATCATAGAATAACCCCCCACCAGGGTAGGCAATCACGAAACCCCTAAATTCCATGATGCGTCCAATGCTTATGATGCATGAATGCCTTTAATTCTCTTTATCATTTAACATACCATGATATCCACATTTCCAAAACCTCTTGGATAATACAAGTCCTCAAGGGACACAATACACATAATAATTCATAAAATCATGGATTTACTATTTCAACCACACATGTCAATAACCACAAGGCATTCATGTACATATATATTAATTATGTCATTCATAATTATTCACCATCATAATATACTAACTGTGTGATACTCAACAGCATTTATAATAATTCATAATCACTTAAGAATTCAATAATAAATCATTACTCATAGAGAAAACATCATTTTTATCCATAATAACCATCATAAGTAAATTTCAGCATTTCCAAACAGCGACATGCATTAGTAAAACAGTCATAATATGAGCAAATCAACTCCTTTTTAGGTGATTCCACTTTCTATAGCTCAATAATACAATTATCTACAACTTTCATGAAGAACACAGTTCTAGATTCCAATCAGAAATACCACTTTTTCATAAAATACCATACTGCCTCAAGATAAGTTTTCCAAAATGTACACAGATTAGTATTTAGAACGTATTTGGAGTTACAAACGTGATTTTGACATAAACCAATTCTAAATTATTCTTAACACACATATCTACAATTTCCATGAAGACACCAACCCCTAATTCTCACCACAAACTTCTCAGTTTTAAAAACAAGATTCGGATTTCAAAATTTCAGAATTTCAGAATTTCAGCTTGCACATACTTTAGTAATTTGAGCATAACTTGAGCTACAAAAATCATTTTAATGTGAAACCACTTTCTAAAGATCCACAACATATATATCTACAACTTTCATGAAGACATTCAAGGCTGATTACGCATGTATAATTCCCAGCATATCAAAATATATACAAAACATGGAACAAATCTTTCACTCGAACATGCAGTAGTAATTTGGATATAACATTTGCTATACATACTCAAATTAATTGAATCATGTCTCATAATTTATATAACAAAAAGATCTACAATTTTCATGAAGAAGTCAAAGGCAAATTCATACGTTTTCAGTTTCAAAATTGAGCCACAAGATGCAAAATTAAGACTGGAATCCTAGAACAGCATACAACTCTACCCATTTCATAGTTATTCACAACCCTCTCCCCTCTTACTTGTTTTGAAGTCCTTTGATTAACAAGGTATGTCTTGTAGTTCCCTCGTTCCAGTCCGTAATGGAAGAAATGGAAAGAACAGCCTTTTGAACGTATAAGAATGAGAAGAAGAAGAAAAAGAGTGTGTGATTTGCTAAGTGGTTCGTATGTAGATGGTAAGTTGTTAATAATGAGAGAGTAAGTGGCAGACTTTGAATGGAGGATTAGGTGAGATTTAATGGAACCTTTTGACTCGTCTCACTGTCATCTTTGCATTAAAGAGGTTAGTGATATATTAAAATATATAAAGTGGTCTGAGTGGAGTTAAAAGGTGTTCGTTGTTGGAGATTTTTGAAGAGGGCGGTATTGAGTTTATGAGAGTAGAATGTAGTGTGAGAGCAGAGTGTAGTGTGAGGCGGTGTTGAGTGAGGGCGGTGTGCTGTGAGGTCAGTATGGAGTGAGGGCGGTATTGAATGTGAGGGGCGGTGTGGGTGAGGCGGTGTTGAGTGAAGGGCGGTGTTGAGTGTATCTTAAGAGATGTCCATGCTCTAAAAGATGTTCACGTTACTCCGCCAAGGCATTTGACCCCGTCAATGCTTATGACTCCGCCAAACGTGTGACCCCGCCTAAATTTACTACTCCGCCAAGGCATTTGACCTCGTCAATGCTTATGACTCCGCCAAAACGTGTGACCCCGCCTAAATTTACTACTCCGCCAAGGCATTTGACCTCGTCAATGCTTATGACTCCGCCAAAACGTGTGACCCCGCCTAAATTTACTATTCCGCCAAGGCATGAGACCCCAGTTTTGTAGGAAAATTGTACCCTTCCTAGTCTGTAATCTTATGTTCTCTGGACGGACTTAGTCCGGTCTTTAATACCGGTATAATTTATCCGGTGTGAACATCAGTTCTAAGGATAAACCTTCCTTGAAACTAACCGGTGTTCATTAATAACAAAGCATTAATCCGGTCTCATGTTCATGCGACCCATAGTTCATTCAGTAAAACGTTGATCCGGTCTGCTTCACATAAGCTGTCCTCCCTACATCGGTCTTCCGATGTGATGTGGCATTAGTTGACATCCGATCTTCTTCTTTGAAGTCTTGAAGTCGTCCTAACTTTGGAGGTCAGAATAGATCAGAAGTGTTCCTTCCGATCTCACTCAACTGACTCCTCTTCCTTCATCCTTTCACTCGGAATTTGAGTCTTAATTATAAGGATCTATGAAATTTCTAAAATTACACCCAAAAAATGAAATTTTTGAAGCATTAAGAGCCATCCATAGAATGTTTTATTCATTGATTAATACTTAGAGACCTTCCATACTTCATAAATCACATAATTGAACTGTTATTAAAGCAGGATGTTACATTTCTCCCACCCTAATAAAAAATTTCGTCCTCAAAATTTCAAAGCTGGAATCATTCCGCACCATTATCCGGAACACAAACCTATCACAACTATACATATTCATGCTATTATCATACCATCATAAGGCATCTTCCCCCAAAACTCATTATCAAGTTCCAAACTTGTCTATATCCAATTTACACGTCTATGTTAGGCTTCGGGAATTCCTTTCCCAAGGCCTAAATTCTCTAAATCTTAAAGAGCTAACTATCCCTATCAATAACAATACTATGGCTCTCAGCTTTCCAGACCATCACATGAATCATTCAACCATTACTAATTCAACTACTTCAAAGTGATTCTAGTATTATTCCCTTAATTCACTATCAATTGCTCACAACCACTTTTATCATCATCATAAACATCAACCATCTAAATTTAAGTTCTCTAATCACTCACATACCCATATACATCCTTCTCCTAGTCTCCAATACCAATGTTTCAATAATTCAATTCCCCATATATAGTCATCCTAGAGTATTAAAAGTCATCCGAATCATCAACTTAATCAAAATCCTCATTTCACCAAGTTCCTAACAACCACTAACCTCCATTATCAATAACACCAATACACACATCATCCTGGTTTTTCGTTAAAGATCATCTCACATGACATTATTACTTATTCCCTTTCAATCCTAAAATTAAAGTTCCATTAGAATCAAACAATCACTATTAACAACCATTACTTCCCATCTCAAATCTTAAAATATTCGTATATTATGTCTCACCTATTCAAAGATACTTAAGACATATTCCTCCTTTGGGTTCCACATGAAAATGATTTCTATTCTTAAACTCATTCATAATGCACTCTTCTTATGATCGTAGAAACCAAAACCTAAAACAACAAAAGAGTATAAGATTTGCACCTTAAGTTCCACGCTATCCCTAGCCTTAGTATATCCACGAAAATGAAGAGAGAATATAAAGTTTCTAAACATTTGAACCATCTTCATAAGAAAGCATGGTTGGTTGGTATGGAAGGAGACTCACAAAATGGTTGTCTGAAATAGGATTTTCTTCTAATTGAAATTCCTCGGTCTCGTTATGACAGTCTACTAAAACTTGATTCACCGATATCCAATTCATTCCTAGAATTACTTCCGTATTCTTCAAAGATAAACAGAATTGACAAGAAATTTCCTACCTTCTGTGAGTTCAGAATAATCGTTACACACCTTAGTAATCCTAAGTTGTGTACAGTTGGGAATGGAAATAATCAAGTCATATATTATAGGCTTCCCGGGTAATTGAAAACGTCTAACTTACTTCGGTGTGGCACCCGAATCAGACAACACAGATAAAATGGTGTCATTGATCTCACACTTACTTTGCATGAGGTCGCCTGCTTGGTCTGCCTCTGAGCTGCTAATGTCAAAGACTCTTCCTGTATGTGATCTTTCGTCTGTGTACTCCCTATACTGTCTTATATTTTGAACAGTACGAGCGTTTCCTTTACAAATTTCTTGATAACCCGAATCTCTTTGCTTATTGATAGTGTTGTTGATTTGCTATTTCAGCGGACAATTTGGGCTGATGTGCCCCTTCTGATTGCATTGATAGCAAGTGATATTTTCTAAGCGTCTATTGCAATCACGTACATGGTGATTACCTTTGCACTTATGACACTTTATATTCACATGATTGTTACATTTTTCAGAAGAAGATGATGATCCTCCCTTGAAACAATTTGGATAAAATGATCCTCTCCTTTTGAAGGTAGTTGACTGAGGTTTCAGTTATCTATTAATCTCTTCTCGTGCCAATCTGTCTTGGTGATTTTCTTCGAAAATTCTTAGTTGATTCTGCCTTTCTATAGCTTCAGCCAAACGGTTGATAGCAGCTGCCATAGCGTCGTTCTCGTTCCTTGTCATCCTATATTCATGGTTTGATTTATACTAATCCTATGGGAAAATATATCGTATGTATATATATATATATATAATATTATAACGTAACTACAATTTATCAGATAAGCAATAAGTCATATAACGCACATTTATCATATCATCAGGCTAGTAATCAAACAAATCACCTTGCAGTTTATCAGTCAGGCACAAGTCATATAGCACATATAGGACATATTCTCAAACAATTAATCAAACAATTCACATAGTATATTAAGAATCAATACATATCATAGTAATTGGTCCTGAATTTTTGAAAACGCTCTGATACCAACATGTAACGCCCCCAAACGTTAATTAAAATTTTCGAATAAATTTTCACGTTTTCGAAAGATCATTTTAAAAATTCCTAAATTCAATTCAGAGTTTAAGTAACAGTTGATAACAGCGGAAAATTTTCATACATACTAATCATGAATAATTAAAATTCAAGAAAGTATTCAAATAGCGAAAACGATTTAGAAGATAATGGTATATGACATGTTATACTTATTACAACCCATGAAATCAAGGTTCAAGTAATAATTCAAATAGACATCAATCATGGCATCACTCTGCATTCTGCGTGTCATTCACTGTAAAAATTAATGTAAGAGTGAGACAAAATATAGAATAAGTATAAAATAGATAAAATTGCACAAACACAATCAACAACTCATAATGATATGATGAATATGCCAAACAAGTCCATTTAATAATTCTTCAATTAGTCAAATGATGTCATGCTGGATCCATTTGGTTTTGATGGGAATACTGCAGTAAAAGTCTCATAGAGACACAATTAGGGCTTTAGCATATACCATGAATCCCTATACTTCATGGCGCTTACACAATTAGGGCTTTAGCATATACCATGAATCCCTATACTTCATGGCGCTTACACAATTAGGGCTTTAGCATATACCATGAATCCCTATACTTCATGGCGCTTAAGTACCGAAGTACACAATTATCATAAGTAGGACTTTGCATAGACCATGAATTCCTACACTCCATGACACACAACAAAATAGGGCTTAACTCATCATAGAATAACCCCCCACCAGGGTAGGCAATCACGGAACCCCTAAATTCCATGATGCGTCCAATGCTTATGATGCATGAATGCCTTTAATTCTCTTTATCATTTAATATACCATGATATCCACATTTCCAAAACCTCTTGGATAATACAAGTCCTCAAGGGACACAATACACATAATAATTCATAAAATCATGGATTTACTGTTTCAACCACACATGTCAATAACCACAAGGCATTCATGTACATATATATTAATTGTCATTCATAATTATTCACCATCATAATATACTAACTGTGTGATACTCAACAGCATTTATAATAATTCATAATCACTCAAGAATTCAATAATAAATCATTACTCATAGAGAAAACATCATTTTTATCCATAATAACCATCATAAGTAAATTTCAGCATTTCTAAACAGCGACATGTATTAGTAAAACAGTCATAATATGAGCAAATCAACTCCTTTTTAGGTGATTCCACTTTCTATAGCTCAATAATACAATTATCTACAACTTTCATGAAGAACACAGTTCCAGATTCCAATCAGAAATACCACTTTTTCATAAAATACCATACTGCCTCAAGATAAGTTTTCCAAAATGTACACAGATTAGTATTTAGAACGTATTTGGAGTTACAAACGTGATTTTGACATAAACCAATTCTAAATTATTCTTAACACACATATCTACAATTTCCATGAAGACACCAACCCCTAATTCTCACCACAAACTTCCCAGTTTTAAAAACAAGATTCGGATTTCAAAATTTCAGAATTTCAGAATTTCAGCTTGCACATACTTCAGTAATTTGAGCATAACTTGAGCTACAAAAATAATTTTAATGTGAAACCACTTTCTAAAGATCCACAACATATATATATACAACTTTCATGAAGACATTCAAGGCTGATTACGCATGTATAATTCCCAGCATATCAAAATATACACAAAACATGGAACAAATCTTTCACTCGAACATGCAGTAGTAATTTGGCTATAACTTTTGCTATACATACTCAAATTAATTGAATCAGGTCTCATAATTTAGATAACAAAAAGATCTACAATTTTCATGAAGAAGTCAAAGGCAAATTCATACGTTTTCAGTTTCAAAATTGAGCCACAAGATGCAAAATTAAGACTGGAATCCTAGAACAGCATACAACTCTACCCATTTCATAGTTATTCACAACCCTCTCCCCTCTTACTTGTTTTGAAGTCCTTTGATTAACAAGGTATGTCTTGTAGTTCCCTCGTTCCAGTCTGTAATGGAAGAAATGGAAAGAACAGCCTTTTGAACGTATAAGAATGAGAAAAAGAAGAAAAAGAGTGTGTGATTTGCTAAGTGGTTCGTATGTAGATGGTAAGTTGTTAATAATGAGAGAGTAAGTGGCAGACTTTGAATGGAGGATTAGGTGAGATTTAATGGAACCTTTTGACTCATCTCACTGTCATTTTTGCATTAAAGAGGTTAGTGATATATTAAAATATATAAAGTGGTCTGAGTGGAGTTAAAAGGTGTTCGTTGTTGGAGATTTTTGAAGAAGGCGGTATTGAGTTTATGAGAGTAGAATGTAGTGTGAGAGCGGAGTGTAGTGTGAGGCGGTGTTGAGTGAGGGCGATGTGCTGTGAGGTCGGTATGGAGTGAGGGCGGCATTGAATGTGAGGGGCGGTGTGGGTGAGGCGGTGTTGAGTGAAGGGCGGTGTTGAGTGTATCTTAAGAGGTTTCCATGCTCTAAAAGATGTTCACGTTACTCCGCCAAGGCATTTGACCCCGTCAATGCTTATGACTCCGCCAAACGTGTGACCCCGCATAAATTTACTACTCCGCCAAGGCATTTGACCTCGTCAATGCTTATGACTCCGCCAAAACGTGTGACCCCGCCTAAATTTACTACTCCGCCAAGGCATTTGACCTCGTCAATACTTATGACTCCGCCAAAACGTGTGACCCCGCCGAAATTTACTATTCCGCCAAGGCATGAGACCCCAGTTTTGTAGGAAAACTGTACCCTTCCTAGTCTGTAATCTTCTGTTCTCTGGACGGACTTAGTCCGGTCTTTAATACCGGTACAATTTATCCGGTGTGAACATCAGTTCTAAGGATAAACCTTCCTTGAAACTAACCGGTGTTCATTAATAACAAAGCATTAATCCGGTCTCATGTTCATGCGACCCATAGTTCATTCAGTAAAACGTTGATCCGGTCTGCTTCACATAAGCTGTCCTCCCTACATCGGTCTTTCGATGTGATGTGGCATTAGTTGACATCCGATCTTCTTCTTTGAAGTCTTGAAGTCGTCCTAACTTTGGAGGTCAGAACGGAGTAGAAGTGTTCCTTCCGATCTCACTCAGCTGACTCCTCTTCCTTCATCCTTTCACTCAGAATTTGAGTCTTAATTATAGGGATCTATGAAATTTCTAAAATTACACCCAAAAAATGAAATTTTTGAAGCATTAAGAGCCATCCATAGAATGTTTTATTCATTGATTAACACTTACAGACCTTCCATACTTCATAAATCACATAATTGAACTGTTATTAAAGCAGGATGTTACATATTGATTCTTGATATACTATGTGAATTGTTTGATTATTTATTTGAGAATATGTCCTATATGTGCTATATGACTTGTGCCTGACTGATAAACTGCAAAGTGATTTGTTTGATTACTAGCTTGATGATATGATAAATGTGCGTTATATGACTTATTGCTTATCTGATAAATTGTAGTTACGTTATAATATTATATATATATATATACATACGATATATTTTCCCATAGGATTAGTATAAATCAAACCATGAATATAGGATGACAAGGAACGAGAACGACGCTATGGCAGCTGCTATCAACCGTTTGGCTGAAGCTATAGAAAGGCAAAATCAACTAAGAATGTTCGAAGAAAACCACCAAGACAGCTTGGCACGAGAAGAGATCAACAGACAACTGAAACCTCAGTCAATTGCCTTCAAAAGGAGAGGATCGTTTTATCCAAATTGCTTCAAGGGGGAATCGTCATCATCTTATGAGAGATACAACAATCATATGGATATAAAGTGTTTTAAGTGCAAAGGTAATCACCATGTACGTGATTGCAATAGACGCTTAGAAAATATCACTTGCTATCGATGCAATCAGAAGGGTCACATCAGCCCAAATTGTCCACTGAAACAGCGAATCAACAACACTATGAATAAGCAAAGAGATTCGGGTTATCAAGAAGTCCGTAGAGGAAACGCTCATGCTGTTCAACCTATAAGACATTATAGGGAGTCAACAGACGAGAGATCACATACAGAAAGAGTCTTTGACATTAGCAGTTCAGAGGCAGACCAAGCAGGCGACCTCATGCGAAGTAAGTGTGAGATCAATGACACCATTTTATCTGTGTTGTCTGATTCGGGTGCTACACCGAAGTAAGTTAGACGTTTTCAATTACCCGTGAAGCCTATAATATATGACTTGATTATTTCCATTCCCAACGGTACACAACTTAGGATTACTAAAGTGTGTAACGATTATTCTGAACTCACAGAAGGTAGGAACTTTCTTGTCAATCCTGTTTATCTTTGAAGAATATGGAAGTAATTCTAGGAATGAATTGGTTATCGGTGAATCAAGTTTTAATAGACTGTCATAACGAGACCAGGGTATTTCTATTAGAAGAAAATCCTATTACAGACAACCATCTTATGAGTCTCCTTCCATACCAACCAACCATGCTTTCTTATTTTTCAATATGAAGATGGTTCAAATGTTTAGAAACTTTATATTCTTTCTTCATTTTCGTGGATATACTAAGGCTAGGGATAGCGTGGAACTTAAGGTACAATTCTTATACTCTTTTGTTGTTTTAGGTTTTGGTTTCTATGATCATAGAAGAGTGCATTATGAATGAGTTTAAGAATAGAAATCATTTTCATGTGAAACCCAAAGGAGGAATATGTCTTAAGTATCTTTGGATAGGTGTGAAATAGTATACGAAGATTTTAAGATTTGAGATGGAAGATAATGGTTGATAATTGTGATTGTTTGATTCTAGTGGAACTTTAACTTTAGGATTTAAGGGAAATAAGTAATAATGTCATGTGAGATGATTTTTAGCGAAAACCATGGTGATGTGTGTATAGGTGTTATTAATAATGGAGATTAGTGGTTATTAGGAATGATTATTAAGTTTTGATGAGTTGAGGATTTTGGTTAAGTTGATGATTCTGATGATTTTTAATACTCTAGGATGATTATATATGAGGAATCGAATTATTGAAACATTGGTATTGGAGACTAGGAGAAGGATGTATATGGGTATGTGAGTGATTAGAGGACTTAAATTTAGATTGTTGATGTTATGATGATGTTAAAAATGGTTGCAAGCAATTGATAGTGAATTAAGGGAATACATACTAGAATCACTTTGAAATAGTTGAATTAGTAATGGTTGAATGATTCATGTGATGGTTTGGAAAGCTAAGAGCCATAGTATTGATATTGATAGGAATAGTTAGCTCTTTAAGATTTAGAGAATTTAGGTATTGGGAAAGGAATTCCCGAAGCCTAACATAGACATGTAGATTGGATATAAACAAGTTTAGAACTTGATAATGAGTTTTGGGGGGGAGATGTCTTATGGTGGTATAATAATAGCATGAATATATATAGTTGTGATAGGATTGTGTTCCGAATAATAGTGCGGAATGATTCCAGCTTTGAAATTTCGAGGACGAAATTTTTATTAGGGTGGGAGAAATGTAACATCCTGCTTTTAATAATAGCTCTATTTTTGTAAATTTTGAAGTATAAAAGATCTGTTAGTGTTACTCAATGAATAAAAACACTCTATGGACGGTTGTGATACTCCAAAAGTTTCATTTTTGGGTATAATTCTATAACTTATATAGATCCCTATTAATGAAGCCCGAATTCCGAGTGAGAAAGAGAGGCTGTTCCGAGTGAAAACTGCAAATTCCGAGTGACCAAGAGGAATTCTGAGTGGAAAATGGAAATACCGAGTGAAAATGGTGTTTTCCGAGTGGAACATGGTCAGGAGGACTTATTCCGAGTGAGATACTGTCTCAGAGACTCACTGCTGAGTCAAACATGTCAGAAAGACTCATTTCTGAGTCAAGTACTCTCCAAAGCCTCGTTTTCGAGTCGAATATTTCTGAAGGACCAATCTCCGATGTCAAACATAGCCAGACGTTATAATTCTGAGTAAAAACTCACTGAGTGCATTCATTCCAAGTGTAATACAGAGGAAAATATACTTCCGAGTGGAAGGATTTCCGACTGGGAACACACGGTGTAATCACCAAACAGAAACCTTATAGTTGTAAGTCTTACATAACTAAATTACCGAGTGGGCATTGAATAGGAATAAGTCAGCATTGATGAAATTCACTGAGTGAAAGCTGATCAGGAGACGAGTCAGTTTGGAGATGAATTACCGAGTGAGACACGGCTCAGAAGATGAGTGATTAGGAATGGTATACTGAATGATGCACTTGTAGAATACCCAAGTGAAATAAGGTTGGGATATGCCGAGTGGCATTTGATTGGGAGATATTCCGAGTGAGGGGATAACTATGAGGAGAGAATCGGTTTCTGAAAAGTCTTACCGAGTGGAACCGTGTGTGTATGGAGACTCGGATTTGGAATAGGGAACCGAGTGTTGAAGACTGTGAAGGGGGACTCGGTTTTCACTGAATTAAAGACTGGGTGAAGGATAATTAGGTTTGGATTAATTGTGCCGAGTGATAGATTATGTACGAGTCGGCTTAATAATAATTTGAAATGGCCGAGTGGAAAACAGAGAAGAATGACTCGGTTTCAGAAGAATTTTACCGAGTGAAAACTCGAGTAAAAGACTGACTTAAAACTGACTCAGTATCTGGAAGGTTTACCGAGTGGATATACTTGAATGAAGACTCAGTTACCGAGAGAAAGGATGAGTGAGAGAGAGAGCTCGGTCTGGACAGGCTCTACCGAGTGAGGAACCAAGTAATTGAGTCGGATTCAGATGAATTCCGAGCGAATATTCATGACTCGCTCAAGCGAGTCGGATTTCACTTAAGCGAGATGAACCCTGGTGCATAATTCCTCTTTTCAATCAGCTTTCGCTCAAGTGAGCATTCCTGCGCTCAAGCGCGCTCGGCCCTGATATTTTTTTTTCTCTCACTTCGTCCAAGATAGTAGGACTCGCTCAAGCGAGTGGGATTACGCTTGAGCGATCTGATGTAAGGAAAACACCCGGTGTCCTCTAGCTTACATCGGAGTACTGATGAAGGAAAGGAAGGGTCCAGTATGATGCAGACCAAATAAGAAATTCACTCCGGTTAGGAAGTTAACCGTCCTTAGAACATGTGTGTACACCGGATGACCCCGAGCCGGTGTTCACCGAATCCGACCTCTTCGCCTTCTTTCATGGGCGTTGTCCCTTACACTTCACACCGCCTTCTTCACTCCACACCGCCCCTCACATTCAATACCGCCCTCACTCCATACCGACCTCACAGCACACCGCCCTCACTCAACACCGCCTCACACTACACTCCGGTCTCACACTACATTCTACTCTCATAAACTCAATACCGCCCTCTTCAAAAATCTCCAATAACGAACACCTTTTAACTCCACTCAGACTACTTTATATATTTTAATATATCACTAACCTCTTTAATGCAAAGATGACAGTGAGATGAGTCAAAAGGTTCCATTAAATCTCACCTAATCCTCCATTCAAAGTCTGCCACTTACTCTCTCATTATTAACAACTTACCATCTACATACAAACCACTTAGCAAATCACACACTCTTTTTCTTCTTCTTCTCATTCTTATACGTTCAAAAGGCTGTTCTTTCCATTTCTTCCATTACGGACTGGAACGAGGGAACTACAAGACATACCTTGTTAATCAAAGGACTTCAAAACAAGTAAGAGGGGAGAGGGTTGTGAATAACTATGAAATGGGTAGAGTTGTATGCTGTTCTAGGATTCCAGTCTTAATTTTGCATCTTGTGGCTCAATTTTTAAACTGAAAACGTATGAATTTGCCTTTGACTTCTTCATGAAAATTGTAGATATTTTTGTTATCTAAATTATGAGACCTGATTCAATTAATTTGAGTATGTATAGCAAAAGTTATAGCCAAAATACTACTGCCTATCCGAGTGAAAGATTGTTCCATGTTTTGTGTATATTTTGATGTTCTAGGAATTATACATGCATAATTAGCATTGTAGGTCTTCATGAAAGTTGTAGATATTTAAGTTGTGGATCTTTAGAAACTGGTCTCACATCAAAATAAGTTTTTTAGCTCAAATTATGCTCAAATTACTGAAGTATGTGCAAGCTGAAATTCTGAAATTCTGAAATTTTGAAATCCGAATCTTGTTTTTAAAACTGGGAAGTTTGTGGAGAGAATTAGGGGTTGGTGTCTTCATGGAAATTGTATATATGTGTGTTAAGAATAATTTAGAATTGGTTTCATGTCAAAATCACATTTGTAACTCCAGATACGTTCTAAATACTAATCTGTGTACATTTTGGAAAACTTATCTTGAGGCAGTATGGTATTTTATGAATAAGTAGTATTTCTAATTGGAATCTGAAGTTGTGTCCTTCATGAAAGTTGTAGATAATTGTATTGTTAAGCTATAGAAAGTGGAATCATTTAAAAACGAGTTGAATTGCTCATGTTATGAGTGTTTTGCTAATGTATGTTGCTGTTGGGAATGCTGAAATTCATTGAATAAGGCTATTATGAAAGAAAATGATATTTTCTCTATGGATAAAAATTTATGATTAAATTCTTGAGTGATTATGAGTTATTAGAAATGTTGTTGAGCATTATGCAGTATGTTTGATGTGGTGATGAATAATTATGAATAACGAAAACACTTTGTATGTACATGAATGCCTTGTAATATTCATACATGTGACTCAAAATAGTAAATCCATGATTTTGTGAATTATTACGAGTGTTGTGTCCTTTGGGGACTTGTATTCCAAGAGGTTTTGGAAATATGGATATCATGATATGTTAAAAGAATTAAAGGCATTCATGCATCATAAGCATTCGGACGCACCATGGAATTTAGGGGTTCTATGATTGCCTACCCTGGTGGGGGGTTACTCTATGATGAGTAAAGCCCTATTTTGTTGTGTGCCATGGAGTGTAGGGATTCATGGTCTATGCAAAGCCCTACTTATGATAATTGTGTACTTCGGTACTTAAGCGCCATGAAGTATAGGGATTCATGGTATATGCTAAAGCCCTAATTGTGTAAGCGCCATGAAGTATAGGGATTCATGGTATATGCTAAAGCCCTAATTGTGTAAGCGCCATGAAGTATAGGGATTCATGGTATATGCTAAAGCCCTAATTGTGTCTCTATGAGACTTTTACTATAGTATTCCCACCAAAACCAAATGGATCCAGCATGACATCATTTGACTAACTGAAGAATTATTAAATGGACTTGTTTGGCATATTCATCATATCATTATGAGTTGTTGATTGTGTTTGTGCAATTTTATCTATTTTATACTTATTCTATATTCTGTCTCACTCTTACATTAATTTTTACAGTGAATGACACGCAGAATATAGAGTGATGCCATGATTGATGTCTATTTGAATAATTACTTGAACTTTGATTTCATGGGTTGTAATAAGTATAACATGTCATGTAACATTATCTTCTAAATCGTTTTCGCTATTTGAATATTTTCTTGAATTTAATTATTCACGACTAGTATGTATGATAATTTTCCGCTGTTATCAACTGTTACATGAACTCTGAATTGAATGTATTAATTATAAAATGATCTTCCAAAAACGCGAAAAATTTACTCGAAAACTTTAACTAACGTTTCAGGGCGTTACAAAATATTATGGAAAATATGTTTTCATATGTTTGAAATATGATATGAATATTATGGGAAATGTGTTTCCGTATGATTGAATTATGATATAAATAATATGGAAAATGTGTTTCCATATTCTTGAGTTATAAATAAAGTATGCTTAATTGATTGTTATAATAATTTTATTGTTAAAATTAGTTATAAAGGAATTTGATAATGTAATGCATTCATGCATCATATGCATTGGCCGTTCAAAGAATCCGCAGAGGGGTTCTTTGAGGGGGTTCCCGGTGGGGGAACGCGCTCTGTTGAGCACAGACCTCTGCGGTGGTTTTATACCACGGCCGTCTTAAGGGCTAAGCAGTGTGTCCTTAAGGGGGGTCCCGCAACACTTGTTATTGATATTATGATATTGTTATCCGATGTTGGTGTTGCATTATGGGCGCGGTATCGGTTGGATATCCGTAAAAATGTTATTGTTGGAAATCACTGCAGATGTTCCCACCAGAATGGATCCATCATGCATTTTCATTTATATAAAATAACAGAATATAATAATATCAGTATAAAACAAAATACTTGTTTGGCATTTGCATCGCATAGCATCCTACTTGTGATTGTGTTTGTTCTGATTTAATTTCTATTTATTTGATATTTTATCTCACTCTTTCTATTACTTATGGCAACCCTTTAGTGATTAACCAGGAAGACATGTGACAAAGTGGATGTTGCTGAATATGGATGAATTATGAAGGCTTTTGATGATGATGCTTTCTTGCATGACTACTATTGTTGTATTATGTATATGCTATGTTTTGGTACTTTACATCTTTATATTTTATAAGATCTAGGTGCCTGTTGTGAAATATAATATGTATGGAACTCTAATGTTATGTATAATAATAATAAGTTAATTATGTAAAGGTTGCGCACTCTGATATTGTATCAGTAACCTCTGGAATCAGGTTGTGGATCTCTTGATAATTACCAGGCGAAAAATAAGTTATCTAAGAGATTTTATATGGTGATGGTAATTATCTTGGGATTTGCAAGTTGACTCCAGGGTGTTACACCATACCTATACAGTCTTTGGATCTCTCTCATTCTGGTATGTATTCAGTTCGTTCATGTGTTCCTCCCAATGGAAGCTTGCCAGGAGCCGCTCCTTGTCCATGCCTATGCACCGACGATCACTCCCCGCCCTCAACAGTGCCCGGGATGTCACATTCCCCGTTGGAAGCCTGCCAGGAGCTGTTCCTTGTCCATGCTCATGCACCTCACTCCCCGCCCTCAACATCTTTGGGATGTCACACTGGGAAGTTCTCGAGAAGTGTGTGATTGAGGACAAAGCACACTAGAAAGGTCTCGTGTTGGTCTGTTGGGCGAGTCGTTCATTCCTGAAAAGCGGTCGGGGCGTTATAGTGGTATCAAAGCCTAGTCTCTCCTAGTACGGTATGGTTCGAGGACGAACCAGGCGGAAGCTGGTGGGCATGTGACATCTTGACGTTGTTGAGGATGGGGAGTGATCGCCGGTGCATGGGCACGGATAAGGAATGGCTCCTAGCATGCTTGTAGCGGGGAATGTGACATCCTGGACACTGTTGAGGGCGGGGAGTAATCGCCGGTGCATAGGCACGGACAAGGAGCGGCTCCTGGCAAGCTTCCAGTGGGAGGGACACATGAACGAACCGAATACATACCAGAATGAGAGGGATCCAAAGACTGTATAGGTATGGGACTATACAGTCGAGGATAGCTTAAAGAAATGAATTCGTACTACCTATACCAACAAATGCATTAGCCTTTTCGGTGGCCTATCACATAAGGACTCCAAAGTTAAGCATGCTTAACTTGGAGTAATTCTAGGATGAGTGACCTCTTGGGAAGTTCTCGTGAAGTGTGTGATTGAGGACAAAACACACTAGAAAGGTCTCGTGTTGGTCTGTGGGGTGAGTCGTTCATTCCTGAAAAGCGGCCGGGGCGTTACAACAACAATTTAATCCGTGTAAGGCATGCGTATCATTACTAGTACGAGACATTTTTGGAATAGCGAGATTATGACTAGTATGATGTTGAAAAAGAAAAGTTAAAACAGGATAAATGCATGTTAGTTGTCTTTCTCAGTTGGTTTTCCTCTAACTTTTGACGGTGATGGTTGTGGTAGACCTTATTTTTATGGGTGTATGATAAACTCATTCAAGGTGACTTATTATAAAATGTTATATCTTGTTTATACAATTCAAATAATTTACACATAATTTTTATATATTACAATTAGACACATTAATGGGTCAGTTAAAGAATGTTAAAAGATTACATCGAATATAATTTAGTTAATGTAAAACCCTTAACAAACTAAAAACTTAATCTGGAATAATAATTAATCCTAAACCCCGACTGTTATTCCCTTCATTGTATCAAGCTTATTCCTTTTTTTAATTGTGTTTGCTCAATGTAACAAGTAAAATTGTAATCAGGAAAAGTTAGAAGGTTAGTTAGGAAAATTAAAACAGAACTGTTATTCTAAAACAGAAATCAGTTCTGTTAGTCTAAGAAAGCTGTTATTGCTGTTAAGCCAGAATCATAAATAGGACTTACGGTACAGAATTGAAATCAATGAGAAATTCCTTATTCATGTTCCTATGCAATTTCTGATAGGTTGTGAGTGACTGTATGCATTCAAATTGGAATTTATCCAAGTGTGACAATTGGTATCAGTTAGCTTAGGACGGTTGGGACAATGGTGACAATGAAGGAAGTTGAAACTCGAATGAGTCTTTGGAGAAAACGTTTGCAGACGTACAAGATTCAACAAAGAAGACATTAGATTCGTTTCAGCAGACGTTAGAAAGTCTTGTTTCCTTCGTAGCATCATTGAAAGGGGGCAAGAATATTGTGATACATGAAGAAGGCATAGGAGAAACACCAGATTCTGGTCAATCAGCAATAGAACGCGTGAAAATCCGATTTCCCACGTTTGATGGTACCCATTTTCGTGATTGAAGGGCAAAGGTTGAACAGTTTTTTGAATTAGAAAATACACCACAGACACAAGGTGGAGGGTTATTGCTGCTATCCATGGATGGCAAAGCCTTTGCATGGCAAAGACATTACATACAGCAACCCAGCTTCAAGGATAAATCGTGGGAACAAATTCTCCAAGATGTGGCATATCGGTTTGATGACATTCACATTTCTGAGTTGTTAAGATTAAAACAAGAAGGAGATTTAGGTGAATATTTGGAAATTTATGATTCTCTCTTGGCACGTGTAGCTCTCTCCGAATCCATGGCATTGAGTTTCTTTTTGTCTGGACTGAAAATTGAATTGAAAAGATCAGTACAGGTCCACAAACCACAGTCTTTGCAAGAGGCTGTGCATATTGCAAGACTCCAGGAAGAAATCCTCAAAGAAAGACAAAGAAAGTATGTGCAATCCGGGACAGCACCTGCTAGTTCACAAAGGAACCATCCTTCAGCTTCAAATTCTTCACGAGCAAAGGAAGCTTCTAAGGTACACACAGCAATGTCTATTTCCAGGAAGGACATTAGGGACACAATTGCTAAGGGACTGTGTAGATTCTGTGGGGATAAATGGGATAAAATCCATAGGATGAAATGTAAAGCATGGGGTAAACTAAATGCCATTTTCTCTGCTCATTTATATTTATTTCATTCAAATTAGACTTCATGCAATTGTATATACTGATTCTTTGTACGTATGTGTTTTATCTTGTTTTCTTATCCTGCTTTATTTTAGTAGATTATTTGCTCTGCCAACAATTCATACATCCATCTTCATTGTCATGGCCTGCCAAGTCTTGAAAATTTGATTTTTGTCACTATTCTGCTGCTTTATGGGTGTAAATGATGTTTCTATAGATTATTGATGTATTATATACTTGAAAGTATTTTACTGTTTCTGTTCATATTCTTCCTGATGTTGACATGTTGTTCTCCTATCAATATGCAACCTTCTTAAAGATATTTTGCCAATACATATTAGGCACTTGATGCTGATATCATGGACAGGGAAATTGATTTGTCTAATCTTGGGACTGTGCTTACAATGATTTTAGCATTACTCAGGTGTGAATTTTAGTACATAAATACTTGTTTTCAAAATTATTTTGCTTTGCTTTGTTTCTTATTCTATTTTGTTACAGCAAGCTGGGTCCCCCTTTCAAGACAACCATTTCAGCTAATGTTCTTAAAGAAGCTCTAAATGGAACAGCTACAGTTAGACCCCTTCTAATTGGGACATCAGTTAGCGGAAAGGTTCTTACTTTCTTTGTGATGGATGATGCTATAAAGTGGTTTTCTTGGTGGTGTATTTGTTCCACTTATGTCACAATTATTTGCAGGTAGAGAAGCAATGTGCTCATTTTTTTGGTGTGACAATAGATGAGCAGCAAGCCGAGTCAGGTATTGTAATAAGAGTTACTTCCTCTGCACAAAGCAGATTCAAGGTATCAGTCATGCCTTTATTATAACATTCCTCTGTCTTTGTCAGTCCATTTGTTGGGATTTTTGCTTCTGGTTTGTATGGTATTTGATTGTAATATTGAAGGCTGACTTTGCAGTTGCTCTACTTTGAACATGATGCAAATGGTGGCTATGGTTTGGCAATGCGGGTAAAAATTTGTTGTTCTACTTCTATTGCTTCTACCCTTCCTCCCTCTTTTACTCGTTGAATTTAATGGATAAAAAACTGAAATGGCTATACCTACAATTAGTGATTGAGCCTTCACAACCATTAGGATGAGAATGAGACTATATATGAGTATAAATCACTTGAAACCAGGTCTTGTGGTAAAGCTGCATAACCCTTTCGAGTTCAAATTTAGCAGTTTCTTCAATGATGGATGTATCTCTAGAATATTTGATTGTCCAACTGTTATCTACTAACTTATAGCTCAAATTTTCTCTCTTTCTATCTATGTCTCTCCCTCCTTGTGCACTATGTTTGGCTGATGTGAATAGTGACAGAAAAAATGATTAGAAAGAAACTTGTTAGAAATTAGTGTAAAAAGAAAAGAGTATTGATTGGTTTATGAGAAGGAAGTATTTTCATGGTCAACAACTTAAAAGACAGTATTATGCCTTTAAAGTTATAAATAAATACTCCATCCATTTTATACTACAAGCCCCTAAAACAAAAAATGAGTATTTCATTTTATAAACCCCTAAAAAAAATTTAGGAGTTTATTATATATTTTTTCTATTTTATCCTTAAACATTTAATGTTTTTACATTTGTGTAATTAATATATGATAGTGAAATTTGACTTTAAACAAGTCAAAATTTAAAAAGATAAAATTGTATATCAAGATAATAACTAGTCTCCTTGAATTATTCTTGGATCTAACCCTCTATTCTTGAAAGTATTCTATCAAACTTATAAGACAAGAACAAATAGAATTTTGTCATAATCACTGCAAGTATCTCTCAGATTAAAACTCATATCTGGTTAAGGGGGAGCTACATTAGAATTCACAGGACTTCATTTAATTTAAAAGACTTAATATTTGCTATCAACAAATAGGGGTAGATTGTTAAAGTCAAAAAAACTTTAGATAAACTTTAGATTTGTTGATAACTAACATTACGAATTCTAATTTAAATCAAGTCATAATTTGTTAATATTTGAAAGTTTGTCTAAGTGTTTTAAGATATAAAGGGCTTAAGCTATAAAACAAAGGGGGAGCTCATGCAACCAAAAGTCTGGGATAAAAGGACTCATGATCTTAAATAGAAGCAATGTAAAAACTTACGTTCCAAGGTCAAGACTCCTCAAATGAAGGTAAAAGAAGCATTAGTTGGCTTAAAGTAATGAAGTCTGGAAACATGCTCCAAAAAGAAGTTTATCATATCTGGACTTATATCAGACTTAGACCTGTTGAGCCATATAACAATCAGGGTAAGAGTTCATTTCCTCAAAGCAAAACTCTCTTGCAATCAGGACCCGACTTCTTAGAGCACCAATCTATGCCCGCTCCAAACCTTGTGAAATATCTCATGCAGAAGCCTGACAGATTTACGCTTTGCTTCTTATAGTCTCATCATCAATACCTTATGGATCACCAGACCCAGAATCATTTCTGAAAGCTTGCACGAGTCTGGTCCTAAGAATATTGTCTTTCTGAAGCAGTCTCTATCAAAGCATGAAGAAGATATTCATGAAAAAGGAGAGTATCCAAGCAAGGCAGATCATGATTCATCTTAAGCATCTAGTTTCACCTTTACCTTGTCAATTCAGAAAACCTCTAAATGGTAACTTTCCTTTTTAGTAAAACTTATATTAATCCTTTTCTACCTCTACATGCATAAGTCTCAAAGCTCTCTGCTTTATGCTACATGTGTAGAATCTGATTAGCTTTCTGACTTAATATGTACATGCATTATTTATATCATTTCATGTATTAAGTCATTTTAAGAATCAAGCCTTCTCTCATCTATACAAGTATGTAGCACACACTTTTCACTTAGCGTAGCTAAGTCAAAGACTTGCTTCTCTTGTTATAAACGAATTTTTATCTGGTCTATATGTGCGTTGGTGTGTAAAGTACAAAGGAATTTTCATATTTTCTTAAGCGCCAGAAAGCACCAGTCTTAAGTTTTATGTTTTCAGCCACAACGGCGTGACGACTGTGGATGGGCTTTACATCCCTGGCCACCTGAAAATATGTGTCTTCAGCTTTACGAGCCAACTAGTTCACCTTGTCCGCTATCATGAAGGTGTCCTCAGGGTCATTCCTCACGATAGGTGATTTGGTGTTATCCATAGCTATGACATGTTCTAAAAAAGGAACTATAACACCCTGATATTTAAAATTAATTTTTAAAAATCTAAATAAATTTTTCACAAATAAATTTAAATTTTTTTAAAACAGAATTATAATAGCGCAGTCGGCTTTACATTAACCGGCTCATTCATGTTTACATATTCATAATAACACTAGTATACATAGGAGCCGGCCAAGGCTACTACAAACAACTATGTGCATTATGTACCATATATATATATATATATATACACATAATGCTCCGAGCAGGCTGAGTGACTTCATATATCATCTCTGCGTTCTATATCCACTAAAAAAGATAACCACAATAGGGGGTGAGTATAAACATGTCAAATGATAGTTATTGAATCGGATTAAGTATCCAATTCATAACCACATATAAACCACAACCATATCACACAATCTCATATCATATATCATTCATTATCATATCATCAAATGATAATATCATCATGTTATTCTCAATAACATAAATCAATGCATTCACATGCTCAGTCAAATGGATCCATTATTAAGTCTTTTAATTTGTGTTGCAACACTGGCTCTTAGCCATAATTCAGCTCTCAGCTCATCCGGCCATTTTACTGGTACCAAACCGTTTTCCCTCTTATGTGACACAATCACTCCCAGCGACAACGGTAGCGTCACGGGCTAAACCCCGAGCCCCGCTCAAGAGGTTTGCCTTGAGTCCCACCCAAGGTCTTTTGTGGAATCCTCGAAACCACATAATATTTCATATTTGTTCATCATATAAGCATCCCATGCTTTATCAATATGCATCCCATGCATTCATACATCATGATATATTTCATGAATAACATTCATATCGTCATCATCAATCACATATCAACATCATATTTCCCACTGCATCTCATGCATAGGAATCATCACAAATACATACATCACATATATAATTCATATCTCATATAAATTCAATATAATTATCACTCACATATGAACGAAAACATCATAAATCATAATATATCACATACAACATACATATTCGGGATTTCATATTGAAGATAACAATATTATCCTGATTCCATTCATAAAACATGCATTTAAAATGTAACGCTCCCCCTACCTGGAATAAAGAATTCTAGTAGCTCTTCAAGTTATATCTAATCACAGCTCATAATTCCGACTGGAATTTCCAGCTCTGAACCAGTCCCAAAGCTTCTTCGTGAAAGAGAAGAAGTGGAGATTGGTCTCCTCTTTTATTGATAATTTCCAGTAAAGATTGGAAAAGAAAGGATTAAAGGTGATGTTGACACTCTCAAATTTCCAAGCTAATCTAACGATAGGATTTGACAGAAATCGTTCATGAAAAAGACGTGAACGAAATGAATATATACTGATACACGTATATTAAGATATAAGGACAAAACAAAATAATAAAAGAAGAGAGGATAGGACAATAGAGAGGGTCCCACACTTGGAGAAATCAGAAAAGAGAATCTGCTAGAACAGAGTGACGTGGAAAGCCTTAATAATTAAGTAATTATCAATTCCGACTCGGTTTCGGTATTTTGGGTATATCCCTCTTTCCGAGAAAGATCCATCAAAGCCTCTTTCCGTTCAGAATTACTTCACTCGGAGTAAATTCACTCGGAAATGTTTCCACACGAAACACTCAGTCATAGCCTTTCTTTCCTTGGAAATGACCCACTCGGAAATGGCTCATCCGGAGATACCTTCAGAAATATCTCACTCGGATATATATCTGCCCAAGTCAAAGCCTTCACTTGAGTCACTCGGGAGTCTTACATCCGAAAAGATCACTCGAATCGAGGTTCAGTCCTCTCAGAAATCTTTCCACTCCAAAGGATCACTCGGGATCAAGGACAATCCTGAAGACAAACCCGAGCACAAGCTCTCGACAATCTTTAAATATCGACCCGAGCACGAATTAAATGAAGGGTTCACCACTCAGTAACTCACCACTCGGATATTTATTTTCCCCGGGAATTATCCACTCGGAAACATACTTATTCGAAGTTAAAGTCTTTCTCTGTCCAAAAGTACCTTTCCTAGAAAAGACTCACTCGGTATGTTTCAATCGGTGCTATACCACTCGGAAATCAGAAATATCACACTTGACGCTATCCACTTGGAAACGTCTCACTCGGTGTCATCCCACTCGAAAGTGTCACACTCAGAGACACCTCACTCGGAAAGTCACACAACTCGGAGATACTGCACTCGGTCACTGTTCAAAAATATCTCGGCCCGAGAAGTACTCAATCGAAATCAAAGCTTCTCTTTGCTCAGAAGTACTTCTCTCAGAAATGATCCATGCGGAAACGTTTCACTCAAGTGTCTCATTCGGACACAGAGTTTTTCTTCACTCGGAAACATCTTAACTTCCCTATACTCGGAAGTATCTCAACTTTCCTACACTCGGAAGTATCTTAACTTCCTACACTCGTAAGTATCTTAACTTTCTACACTCGGAATTATATCCATTTTTCACTCGAAATGTCTTGTCTGAGACATAATTCACTCGGAATTTCACTCAGAAATTCTCCACTGATCTTTAATGAATTATTTTCTAAAATTCTAAATTTTAGGATTGATCCGGTCTCAATACCGGTATCCGATCTGCTATACATATTTCAACGTCTTTGATAAGACATTTACGTGTAACCGGTGTCATCGGTATACATCCGGACTGTAATTCCGTATCAGGCGATCTCCCTATACCGGTTGTTCAGGATAACACCATGACATCGGACAATACACACGTCACTATGCAAAAGACAAGGATTGTTGCTACAGGAATCGATCAATAATTTCCTGCACTACGAGCCAAATTCTACTCACGGGAATGGCCAACTTGTTCCCTAATCCTAGTCTACATTCTCTATGCTCAATATAAAATAGCCACTTGACCCAATCATGCAGGTAAGTGCGCAATATAATAATGCTAACGGGAGTTGGTGGTTCCCCACCAACGAGTCCTCGTTAATCGAGCCAATCAGGTATATGAACTGACTTCATGATTGAAGTCAGGGATCTTCTTCAACTATTCTCATGCACAATTACTCTCTGAAATACATTCCTTACTTGGAATATTATCACTGACTTGAGCGTCAGAGAATCATTGCAGGTGACACCACCATTCGCCCACTTCAACGCGTTAGGTCGGTGTGAAGGACCTCCAGGACGCCCATTCCGCTCTTTCCGCTCAAGGACAACGGATACCTACACCGGATACTCATACATCCGGTCTCTTATACGGTATTTACATACTGTTTGTGACTGACTTGAGTCCGGATCTCTAGACCCCGGTTCAGGACAGATCATTGGCACACCCGGTGGGACCCGATAAAGTTATTCCCATATCCTTTGACAGAGCAGGTAATCCACAATGGAAGGTAAAGCACAAGATTTCATGGAGAATCAAGTTGAAGGCAGAACCAATCCCAACGCCTTCAGAAAACTCAACTTTGATTCTCATGGGGGCAGCTCAAAGAAGATAGTAACAGTGTCTGATCCTGATCCTCGTGATGAGTTGATCAGACAACTTCAGAGAGAACTCGCTGAATTGCGAAGAGAAAAAAGGCAAAGCGAGGATAAAGAATCATCTCGCACGTGAAACACTCCCCACGCAACTGATGGTGAAAAGTCCACCACTCTTCAGTACTCAAATATCCCTACGTTTGAGGTGGGAGAACAGACTCGCGATTCTGAGGATGCAGCTTCCCGAAGGAAGAAAGATTCAACAACAGCACCCTCATTGTCTTACAATCTGAAAGTTCCTTTTTCAAGGAGACTTATGGGCATCAGCATCCCCAAGCACCTTCAAACTACTCAACCACTTTCCATCGGAAAGTATAATGGTGAAACTGATCCAACTAAGCACCTTGATACTTATGTGTTTGAAGCCATGTACTTGGGGGCTGATGAAGACGTGATGTGCCGAATGTCCCTTGAACATTGTCTGAGGAGGCCCTCGGGTGGTTTAAAGGCCTGCCTTCTGGATCCATAGATTCTTGGACGGAAATGGCAGCTGCCTTTGAAACCCACTTTGTCATCTCCAGAGACGTGCCCAAGACGTCTCATACCTTGGCTCAGATTAAGCAAGGTGAAACAGAGGGCTTAAAAGATTTTTTGAAGAGGTTTTATAAGGAAGCAGCCCTGGTTCCTAACCTCACAGAATCTATCAAGCTGCATATCGTTATTGAGGCATTACAGCCAGGATCAGCTTTCGCTCTTTCATTAGCAAAGAGCCCTCCAGCAACTTTTGAGGAGTTCAGGAAAAAAGCCTCAAAGTACGTGAGCATAGAGATGCACTTGGAGGCAATGGCTGCAAAGAAAAAGCCACCAACACCATCTCCCCAAACCCAGAAGGGTAAAGAGAAGACGAGGTCTGAACGCATGGAGAGGCCATTTACCAATCCTAAGGTTAATAACCACCCTCTTCGACCTCGAGAAAGGCACGTCAATTCCTTCAGCCATTATACACAGTTGTCTGCCAGACCATCTCAGATTTTAAGAGAGGTCGGATGGCCAGTTTTCAGCACATATGGCATCAGGAGACCAGCCCCTATGAAAAGACCAGGAAATTCCCGTAAGTACTGCGATTTTCATGAACAAAATGGTCATTCCACTGATGAATGCCAAGCTCTAAAGAACGCGGTTGAGACGCTAATTAGAGAAGGCGAATTGAAGCAGTACCTGTTCAAAGAAAAATCTCTTGACAGGGTAGAACGGAATGAGAAGAGAGAAAGAGATCCAGACGACGGGGATGACAACAACGGCAATCCAGTCTGAAAGTTCTCTGCTGCAGAAAAGCAAAAAGGTGTGATGACTGATAATGCAACGCAGAGAGACGGCCTGCCCCAGCAACAACGTCAGGGCCGACGTGAAGTTATTGACATGATTGCTGGAGGAGGAGGAGGAGCTTCAATTACAAGCTCGTAAAAATCATCACAGAATGATTCTATCTGTGCAAGGGAAGGTTAAAGACAATCGCCCTTACAGAGGAGGGATTGAGGCTCCCATAATCTCTTTCTCCGATGAGGATTTTGGCCCAACCATTCCTGGTGGTGACGATGCCGTAGTCATCACTGCAGTGATAGCCAACAAGGACGTCCGAAGAATCCTTGTTGACCAGGGAAGTTCCTGCGATGTTATTTTCTATAATTGCTTTGAAAGAATGGGTTTTAAAGACTCAGACTTACAGCCTTATACGCAGGAACTAACAGCTTTCAACGGTGCAAAGCAACCAACCAAAGGGTATCTTGACACCCTTATCTCGTTTGAAGGCGAGCCAGGGGCCAGAACGGTCAAATCCCGAGTGCTGGTGATCGATGTCAAATCACCATTTAACGGCATCATAGGCCGCCCCACTCTAAATGCAATGGAGGCAGTTGTGTCAACCCCACATCTCCTTATCAAGTTCATTGATAAGGATAATGCTGTTTCATCAATCCGGGGTGATCAAGAGATGGCTAGGTACTGCTACAACCTCAGCCTCAACATGACGAAGCTGGACGCCTCCAATAAAAAGAGGAAACTCAATGATGCTGGAGCAGCTGCTGGATCTGTAAGCCTTGTCGACCTGGACCCTAGAGCAGATTTGAACATTGATCCGCTCAACCCGTTAAAGCCCACACCGGATGGAAGTTCCAGGGACATCATCTTGGGAGATTCTCCAGAAAAGATCACCCATATCAACGACAAGCTAGATACAGAAATGGAGCAATGACTACTGATGCTCCTACAAGAGTTTAAAGATCTCTTTGCATGGACTGCAGCCGATATGCCAGGCATAGACCCTGAATTCTGCTGTCATAAATTATCCGTCTATCCAGAGACGAAACCGGTGGCCCAAAAGAAAAGACGATTGGGCCCAGAGAAACAAAAGGCAGCTTGCCAGCAAACTGAGGAGTTGCTGAAGGCCGGATTTATCAAGGAAATCCGGTATTCCTCTTGGCTTTCAAACGTGGTGATGGTCCGTAAATCCAATGGTAAATGGAGAATGTGCGTTGACTACGTGGACCTCAACCGCTGCTGTCCAAAAGATCCTTATCCTCTTCCTAATATAGATCAGATGGTGGATGATTCCTCTGGTTATCAATACCTGAGCTTCATGGACGCTTATTCAGGTTACAACCAAATTCCGATGTGCGAAGAGGATCAAGAGAAGACAGCTTTCGTAAATGATCGTGGTGTCTTTTGTTATAAAGTCATGCCCTTTGGCCTAAAAAATGCTGGGGCAACATATCAGCGCATGATCAACAAGGTTTTCGAAGGCATGCACACCAAACTTGTTGAAGTATACATTGACGATATAATAGCAAAGACACCGGTTGGTGGCGATCATGTCGAAGACCTACGCCAAGTGTTCACCCGTTTGAGAAAATTTAACATGAGACTGAACCCAATGAAATGCACATTTGCTGTCCCTGCTGGGAAATTCTTGGGATTCATGTTAACTCAACGAGGTATCGAAGCCAATCCAGGGAAATGCTAAACGATTCTAGACATGCAGAGTCCAAAGAATCTCAGAGAAGTTCAATCCCTGAACGGCAAGGTAGCAGCTTTGGCACGATTCATGCCAAAGATGGCCCACAGGTCGCTCCCCCTGTATAAGATACTGAAAAAGTCCAAGAAATTTGAGTGGGGACAGGAACAAGAAAAAGCTTTCCAAGAGCTTAAGGAGGTGTTGTCCAAACCTCCCATTCTCACGAAGCCTGACCCCGAAGATACACTCATTCTATACTTGGCTATTTCGGATGAAGCTTTGGGCGTTGCCTTGATAAAAGAAACTCCCGATGGACAGAGACCGGTCTATTTTACTAGCAAAACCTTGCAAGGTGCTGAGATCCGGTATCAAAAAATCGAAAAGGCCGCCCTCGCTGTTGTTTGGGCCTCTCGACGGCTGCGTCCGTATTTTCACGGCCATCCAATCATAGTGAGAACGGATTTGCCACTCCGTTCTGTCTTAATCAAGCCCGATCTCGCTGGAAGGATGATTAAATGGTCTATTGAACTCTCTGAGTTTGATATATCCTATGAACCCCGAAGTGCTATTAAAGCTCAAGTCCTGGCTGATTTTATTGTGGAAATGACAGGGACTGATCCAGATTCCCCTCGTGTCCATTGGACCATTTACGTTGATGGTTCATCGAACCAAAGAGGCTCTGGAGCGGGTGTAGTTCTAGAAAGTGACGACGGAGTACACCTGGAAATCTCCCTTTGTTTCAATTTCAAAACATCCAACAACCAAGCTGAGTACGAAGCTTGTGTGGCCGGACTGAGAGCTGCAATTGACATCGGAGCTTCTGAGGCGACGCTCTGCAGCGATTCACAGCTGGTGATTTCGCAAATCTTAGGAGATTATCAAGCTCGCGAACCTCAACTCCAATTATACTTGAACTGTGTCAAGGAGTTGGTAGAGAAATTCTCAAAGGTGGAATTCAAGCATGTTCCGCGCGAAGAGAATACAAGAGCGGATATACTCTCCAGATTAGCAAGCACCAAACGACCAGGTAGTACCACTACGCTGATCCAAAGCACACTGACGTCGCCCAGCATCCCTCTTTTTCCTTCTCTAAACGCCATAATGACTAACTCCCTTTACAGGGATACATGGATGGCTCCTTACATCCGTTATTTGGCTGATGGACAACTACCTACGGATGAGAAGGAAAAGACGAGGCTAAGGAGAGAATTACCATATTTCACTATGATTGATGGTAATCTTTACAGAAGGGCACTCTCTGTGCCCTATTTGATTTGTCTCAAAGAGGATGAGGTGCAAGACGTAATGGAGGAAATACATGGAGGACAATGTGGACACCACGCCGGAGGAAGAAGCTTAATGCGAAAAATCCTCAGAGCTGGATACTGGTGGCCCACGATGAAGCAAGACTCCATTGACTTCGTCAAAAAATACGACGCTTGCCAAAAATTCTCTAACCTTCACCACACACCGGCGGAAGAACTCTTCACATCCGCTGTTCCTTGGCCCTTCTACCAATAGGGATTGGATATTCTGGGCCCCTTTCCAACTGCTCCTGGGGGCATCAAATATCTCATTGTGGGAGTCGATTATTTCACTAAGTGGATAGAAGCAGAGCCGGTGGTACATATTACATCAGCCTGAACTCGTCGTTTCATGTATGAAAACATCATAACACGGTTCGGGGTCCCAGCACGGATTGTTACAGATAATGGCACCCAGTTCACGGATAGAAAATTCATAGATTTACTCGAAGGGTTAGGAATAACCCAGATATTCTCATCCGTTGAACATCCCCAAACTAACGGCCAAGCTGAAGTGGCCAACAGGGAGGTGCTAAAGGGACTAAAGAAACGCCTTGGAGAAGCCAAGGGCGGATGGACAGACCAGCTATGCCACGTCCTGTGGGCATATCGGACCACGCCTCATTCATCTACCAATGAATCCCCATATCGCCTAACATACGGGGTAGAGGCAATGATACCTGTGGAACTGCAAATTGCTTCCACAAGGGTCAAGTACTTCTCTGAAAGAACCAATAGCGCCAACTTGGCATCAGAAATGGATGTCATACAGGAACTCAGAGAAGAAGCATTCATCAGAGATCAAGCCATCAAAGCCAAAGTTGCTCTCCGGTACAACAAACGAGTCCAATCAAGGACTTTCAACGTTGGAGATTTGGTTTTGAGGAAAGCAAGTATAGGGAATAAATTCGCTCATCAAGGCAAACTAGCCCCAAACTGGGAAGGCCCATACAGGGTATCCGAAGTTACTGGTAAAGGCTCTTACCGCCTTGAAAACCTTGATGGCACTCCAATCCGAAATAAATGGAACACCCAAAACTTGCGCATCTACTATAGCTAGCTGTTGAAACCATCTACACTCTCCTATCCTTATCTTGGATTGAATACTGGAGAATTTATTTTCACAGCTACGCTCTCATTGTAATTCTTATTTTTGATTTAATAAGAATCTCTCACAACAATTTAACTCTTTCGAGTTTTTCTTATGCTGTGATTTTCAGTTTATCCGGTGTACAGAAACATATTCAGGACGGATGATCTCAGCTACTTATTCTATAGTTGACGATGTAACTCCTCGAATATGTGCAACGCACAAGAGCATACTCAGGACGGATGATCTCAATTACCCATTCTGTAATTGACGATGTAACTCCTCGAGTGTGTCTAATTGATGGAAGGCCCAGATTATAGGATTAAACCGAACTCTGGGTACGGTTAGTAAGTTTGGCTGAACACCGGTGAAGGCTCGGATTGTAGGATTAAACCGAACTCTGAGTACGACTAGTAGGATTAACCGAACGTCGGTGAAGACCTGAGTTGTAGGATTAAACCGAACCTCAGGACACGGGTTGTAGGGCTGGTCTTTTTTCAAGGCCACAAACCGAACCCCATTCGAAGACTACATGGGTTGAAGGGCTGGTCCTTTTTCAAGGCCACAAACCGAACCCCATGCGAAGGCTTGGGCGCAGTAGGCTGGTTCTTCTTCAAGACCACGCTGAACCCCAAGTAACAGGCGCAGTAGGTTCAGGATTAGCCCTGATCTGAACCCTGTGTTGAAGGCTCGGATTGTAGGATTAAACCGAACTCTGAGTACGACTAGTCGGATTAACCGAACGTCGGTGAAGAATCGTCATTGGGTAAAACCAAAGACTGATTGAAGAACAGTTAGTAGGATTAAACCGAACGCCAAATATGACATGGATTGTAGGATCAAACCGAACTCCAAACACAACAAGTGAGTTATACTGAACTCCAAATTAATACTTTCTTTTGAAGTTCTTTATTTGGAAGTTTTATGGCTTTAAATTCTGAATCATCAATTCTTCAATTGAAACCTGACTCATAAACTCCGACACGAAAATAATTCATTCGGGTAGGCCACAATTCGAGGCATATTCACCCGAAACCTCTCAGTCGGAAATATTTGAAGAGGAATTTCCATTTTAAATCCTCACTCTCAAGAACTCTCACGTGAAAATCTCACTCAGAGTTTGTTCGAAGTGATAATCACCCAATGAAACTGGGGGACAGCATCAACGATTTAACGAATATCTTGAGGAATGAACTCTCGTTTAAACGATCTCACAATCATTCCCCTTAAGCCGTTCTTGTGACGATGATATGTTCCCTCACAAGCGGTGATCTTATTATGAAATTCATCTCGCATGTATAAGTCCGGTATGGAGATTTTGTTTTACAATCCGATCTTCATTACTTAAATCCGGAATGACACAATACACATGCAATCCCTATATTAGAGTTGTTTTTCACTAAACAAGAATGGAGATAAAAAACTCTTTTATTGATTAAATGAGAATTACAATTCATGTAATAATCCGGAGCTGATCCCGGAACACAGCGAATGTGAATCAATAAAATGAAAAAGGAAACAGGGAAGACGCTACTTTCTCTGGCTGGAATCTCCTTCCTTCCCTTTGCCTTTGCCTCCGATCTTGCCTTCATCAGGGCGAGAGCTTGCTCCTGTACTTATGGGCTTCAGGAGTGAAAGTCCCATTGATTGGCCTTCAGGTAAAGGAGCAAACCTATAAGGAGTGTTAGGCGGACTCTCATGACGGTTATCAATGATGGCCACCAGTTTCCCTTGGTGAAACTCATAGAACAGATCAATACCGTTCAAATTAATTGACACCTTGGGATTCCGGTATAGCACTTGACGAACTGCCAACCCGAAAGCCTCCTTGACTGCTTGATCACACATGTTTACAGCATCGTCCAAGTCTGCTTTCAGGGTCTTAACTTCGTCAGCCGAATCAGCCAACTTTAAGAGCAGCTCATTTTCCTTACGTGACCAATCATCCACTCCTTGAGAATGGATGACCTTAGCCTCCCTCAACCCCTCTTCCAGCTTTGAAGAGCGTTCCTTCTCCGTACAGAGTTGAGCATGGAGGTCAGCGTTGATTTTCTTCTGATCAGGAACTTGACCCTCCAGCTCCTTGGCAAGGTTCTTCAGCTTGGCAATTTCTTCATCCTTCTTCTGAGTTTCCTCTCTGGAAGCTTCTAATCTTCCTTCTAATTGGAGGATGTTTGCCTTATCCTTGCCAGCTAACGAGGTGAGCCTCTCGTTCTCTTCTGTGAGCTCACAAATCGACTTGAGAAGCCCGGACAACTCAGCCAAGTGCTTCTGTCCGTCGTCGCAAGCTCTGATCATTTCTTCGTTCCTCAACAAGGGCTTCACCTTGTACGGAGGTTCAGTAACGCCCTCAGGAACGGAGCCCTCGTACACCGGACGTTGAACAAGAACGGAACTACCTTCAAAAGGGAAAGGAGCTTTGGGCGCGAAATAAGTCATTATTGGCTTCGCCCCATATGTGATAACACCGCCTGGGACATCCGGAATAGACCCTTCCGCTCTCCTTTCCTTAGAAGGCCCTGGCTCAGCAACCCCTCTTGAAGTTTTTGGTTTTTTGGGCGAGGATTGACGGTCTGAGATCTTCGAGGGGTCACGCTTTGTCCTCTTCTTTTTCTCGACAACCTTCTCAGATCCGCCCTCGATCAGAGGAATATCGTCACCAGCAGACGAAGTTAATATTATCGTCTCAGCAGTAGCCTTCTTCGAGTTCCGCTTTGCCTGAATGTCATTTTCAGCCGCAACGGAAGTCTCTCCGGCCTTGAGTCCTTTTAGCCTATTCATCTCTGGTGACTCCCTCTGAATTTCAACTGCAAAATCAAAATAACACAATCAGAGATAAAAAGGTTCAAGGCATGGCATAATAATGCATGAAAAATGACAGGAAAATTACGTAAATACTCCTCGCGAGTAGGCTTTGATCCTAACAAACGCCTGCAGGAGAAAAATTGGTGCGAGGCTGTGTAGGATTGAAGAGCCGAAAGAACGGAGATGGAAGATGGGCTCAGTTCGTCCTCCTCAGTGTAGTACGCCTGGGAGGTTAGCAAGAAATGCTCATGCGTCCAAGCCACTGGGATCTTTGGAATCCCATCTTCAGTTAACCAAAAAACTGGTTCATTCGGATGAACACTGATCTTCGTATAGTAAGATTTGAATGAATGACCATCAACTTTGGCGGAGTCAGTGTACGCCTCGAAGTTGATGATCTTGGAGATAGTCCGGAGGGATATCAAACTCACTCCTCCCTTCTCCTTATTTGCACGGCGGACCACCTGAGAGAAGTAGAAAAGCATGGCCACCGTTGGTTCAAAGTTGAAGTGCTCCCCAAGCACTTCAAGAGAACGGACTAATCCCCATCCGTTGGGGTGAAGCTGCGAAGGGGCGCAGTCTAAGAATCTCAGGACCCCCATCTGAAAATCTGTAAGGGGAAAGCGTACGCCGAGATTCAGAAACAGGAAGTCATACATGTACAAGGACCTTTCGTCTGGAGTATGACAAATCCGATCTGATGGGAGCGGAGCTAATGCCTTGAAACACCATTTATATTTATGCTGCTTCCAAACCGTAAAGCGCGGTTCCAGCTCTGCTCCGCCCTCACGAGCGTGCACGGATGCTGTTTCACGAAATTCCTCAGCGACCCAGCTGAATGGGCGTTTCTGTTGGAATTTCACCCAGTCTATCCGGTGTGCAACCACATTGCATAGGCCGGATTGGGTCTTCAAGATATACTTCTCAGAGGGAGATTCTCCTTCAGATGATTTCCTCCCAGTAACTTTCTTTGTCACCATTGTGAAAGCTTTGACGCTGCGATAAAATTTTACATCATCAGAGAGATACAAATCCCCACTCTCAACACTCTCACTGGAGGAGGAAGACTCTGAAGAGGGTATAATCACCCTTCGCCTTTGATATTGCGACTCCTCCCTCTCTGTATACTGTGGCCTCGACTGGAAGATCACTGGGATCCTCCCACCACGAACGCTAGGGTTTTGAGTCAAAGCCCTTCCTCCTCTTCCTCTAGGGCTAACGCCACTGAAGCTAACACCCTTCCTAGACATTCTCAAATATTGAAAAGAGATACAGAAAACGAAAGGAAAGTGGTTACCTAAGGATAGTGAATTGAAATTCACAGAGGCGGACACGAAGAACTTCTCAGAACTTTTGCAGAGGTTCATCAAGGGAGCAATAAGAAATGGTAACTGAGATTGCCAGATATGCCTTTTTCAGGACACAAGAATTTTTCAAATACCCACTAAACACAACCTGTCGTTTACCCCCAAACGACTCCCCGTTTAGTGGACCAAAATTGTCGTTTTGTACCTCAAGGCGCGAAAATGCCATCGTTTCGCCACAGAGCCTTCTAAGTGGGCCTATCAAATCCAAATTCTAGGCCCAACAAGACTCTGCGTGACGGTTATTAAGACATGTGTATTTAACGCAATAATGGCTCGCCCACGTGAATTAAGGCATTAAACGTCCAATCATTAGAAACGTGGCCACCATTACTCGAATACCAAGGGTTGCGAAATTCGAAAAACTTCTGATATTCTCATTGTCGAATCCGCCCTTAAGAATTTCATCACTACGGAACCTGGTTCCCAGAGCGGATATTTACAATTCGGTGTATTTCCGAAATCCAGACGTACTACGATCAATATAGCTTATATGAGCAAGTCAACTGCTTCCTCACATCAGCTAGGGGGCTAGTAGAGGTACTATTTAGATTTCGGATACAAAAATTGCCTAATCCGCATTCCTACAATTGAAAAATGTCACCAGGACGGATGATCTCAATCACCTATTCTGTAATTTGATGATGTAACTCCTGGTACGAAGAACTCCACTAATCATTCCAGGACGGATGATCTCAATCACCTATAAAGTGATTCGACGATGTAACTCCTGGTATGAACAATTCTCATCATCATTCTGAGAAGTATTCACTCAATCCGTACTCCTACGATTAAAAAATGTCTCCAGGATGGATTATCTAAATCACTTAATCTGTGATCTGACGATGTAACTCTTGGTGTTGTGTACTTTTCCAGAACGGATAATCTCAATCACCCATTACGTGATATGACGATGTAACTCCTTGACATGGTATACCTGCCCAGGACGGATGATCTCAATCACCTATTCTGTGATATGACGATGTAACTCCTGGCGCTATACACACCTCAAGGACGGATGATCTCAATCACCTATTATGTGATCCGACGATATAACTTCTGGTGCTGTACACATCCCCAAGACGGATGATCTCAATCACTTATGAAGTGATTTGACGACAAAACACCTGGCATGATCAATTCATATAATCATTCCTATGACGGAAAATTCTAAAAGTCAGTCCGCACTTTCACTTTCAAGTGGTATTCTCCCAGGACGGATACTCTTTATCACCTATTCTGTGATACAATGACGTAACTCCTGGCGTAGAAAAACTCCCATCATCATCCTTATGATGGAGGACTCAAGCACCACTTCCTTACACCTTTGCAGTTCCCCAAACTTGGAACAATATTCTTACATTGTTTTCTCCAGTGAGAACAACATGAATAAAGAACAGTCATCCGTCCTGTTACACTACTCTACTAAACAGCGGATCGACCCCTCTTTTCCCCAAAGGAATTAAGGATCATGCCCCAAAGACAGGCACCTTTTTCTTAACACATACTTGGGGACATGTATATATTTCGCCGTTCTAAATTTATCTATTGTTTAATCTTCTGAGGCAGTTATTTCAATCTGGCCTTAAGATTAATTATACAGAACGGATTAGCAACGATTTATATATGCATGAAACGCTGAAAACAAATGCTTTAAATGGAATTCATTCATTAAAAACAAGGCTGTATACAATAGTTCAAAACCCGGAGTTGATCCCGGTACACAACTATACATATAAAGGAAAACAAAACTACGGAGGAGGAATCTGTTCTTCAGTTTTCTGTGCCTCCTCAGCACCAGGCTCTTGTGCCCCTTCCTTTGGAACCTCCACGGGAATCTCCCCTCCAGGAGCCTCAGTCCTTTCCTCAGAAGAGGGAACCTCGGACACAGGAAATACGTAATCTGGTCCCATGGTTTGACCCTCAGGAAGAGGAGGCAAACCATACAGGGACGTTGGGGGATCTTCGTGACGACCATCCACCACTGCGACTAACTTTCCCCCATGGAACTCATAGAACGGATCCATTCCATAAAGGTTAAGTTTCGCAGTGGGGTTGCGGTAGAAAACTTGGCGTATGGCTAGGCCGAAGGACTCTTCGACAGCCCGGGTGCATATGTCAACTGCTTCTTCTCTCTCAGCTTTCGCCGTGGCCAATTCTTCCCGCAACTTAGACAATTCCCCACTGGATCTTTCAGATTCCACTTTCCTGGCCTTCAGTCCTTCAATCTCAAGGAGGAGTTTCTTCTCCCTTTGAGACCACTCCTCAGCAGCAGCTTTATTTTTATCCTGGCTGCTACGGAGTTCTTCCTCCAAGTTTTTGAGGTCGCCTTTAAGCTTGAGATTCTCTTTAGTCATTATATCTCCGAACTCCTTAGATTTGGTAAGATGATCTTCCATTAACTTTATGGAGGCTTTGTCTTTTTCCGAGGAAAGGTTGAGTTCTTCTAATTTGTCACTCAGCTCTTCAACCTTGTTGACGTTGTTAGCCAACTCGTTGACTGAAGAAAGCATTCCAGCAAGTTCGGCTAACTGCCACCTTCCGGCCTCACACGCTTCTTTAATTTCTTTAACGCTAAGCGTAGGCCGGAGTTTGTACATCGGTGGTGGAAGAGTGGCTGGAGTAGAACCCTCATAGGAGAGGAAGGGGGTAAGAAACGAGGTAGTTGGGAAGGAGGTCGGATTTGACCCAGAAGCCCCAGTAGCAGTTTCTTTATTAAGACTAGAGGAAGCATCAGCTGCTTCCGAGGTTTCAACAGCTCTATCCTCTGAAGTCCTATGCTTCTTGGACAGACGCCTTGCAGGGTCATTCTGAATCTTTCTTCTCCTCTCAGTGACTTGAGCATGACCCGTGGCCGCGCCAGCATCAGAAGAACTACCCTCAACCAACGGAACGTCTCCTTCAGCATCCGAGGTCAATATTATTAATTCAGGACGATCCTTAGTTGAGGGCCTGGGCTTAACCTCGTTCTCACGAGCAACGGACTTACCCGCCGCCTTGAATTTCTTTAACTTGTCCATCTCTGGAGTTTCTTGTTCTATTTCACCTACACGAACAAACACAAGATGTTAGCAACTATAAATATTTTATATATATTTGGTAAAGGAGAAAAGATGAAATAAAACGAGAAGTACGCAAATATTCCTCCCGGACTCCGCTTGAGCTACTTAGCAAACGCCTACACGAAAAGACGTGACGACGTGTAGTGTGCGATTCAAATGCGAACAACACTCTCGACGTATCACGAGACAGATCGGATTGATCAGTGTAGTACGCGTGGGAGCTCAAGAGACAGTGTTTGTGTGTCCAACTCAAGGGAAATTTGTCGACGCCCTCTTCATCCTTCTAAAATATTGGTTTGCCCTTCTTGATGGATATGCGAGTGAAATAAGTCTTGAAGGACTTCCCATCGACCTTGGCAGAATCCGTATAAGACTCAAAGTTCACAAAGGAACAGAGAGTCCGAAGAGTCACCAGACCAACTCCACCCTGCTTATTTGCCCTTCGAACTACTTGGGTGTAGTAGAACAGCATCGCTACAGTTGGTGTGAAATTAAAATGTTCACCCAAGACCTCCAAAGCTCAGATGAGGCCCCAACCGTTGGGATGAAGTTGGGAGGGTGCACAGTTCAGAAACTTCAAGACGCCCATCTGGAGTTCGGTTAGAGGGAAACGAACTCCCAGATAATGAAAAATAAAGTCGTACATATATACAGAGCGGTCATTAGGGACGACATGGCATATCCGCTCTGTCGGAAGTGGTGCGTAAACCCTATACCACTTTTTCGTCTCTTCATCCGTACTCAGCGTGAACCTCGGTTGAATCCGGGATCCCTCCTCATCCGCATGACGAGAGGCCAAGTCCTTAAACTCGCTGGACACCCAACAGAAAGGCCATTTAGCCTGAAGCTCCTCCCAATTCAGCCTCGAAGCAACAACGCTATAAAGACCTTCGGCTGTCTTTGAAATAGCAATATCTCCAGAAGTTCCTTCTCCAGTGGCCATTTTGATTGTCTAGACTGAACTCCTTAATCTATGATAAGGAATAATACGTCGTCAGAAAGTTGTAACCATTACTCACTGTATTTTAAAAGCAATTACAATCAGAGGACGACTCTGAGAAGGGAAAGGTCACTTTCCACAGTGAGTAAGATCCCCTTTCTGAGCAACACGATTCAGTCTTAGGAAGAATTACAAGGATTCTTCCCCATAACTATTAGGGTTGCGGGAAACTGATTCCCCCCCTAGATAAAGCCTACTTTCTTTAACTAAGAGTAGCAAAACAAAATAAGACCAGAACAACAAGGAAGAAATAGTTACCTCAGATGACAACGATGAATATGAGGAACGAAGAAACCCTCGTAATGTAGGCAGCAAACTTCCTTGAAAAATTTCTTCAGAGTTTTCTTAAGGAAACGAAAGCGAGTGGAACCCAGAATCCACTAAGTGTTCCTTTTATAAGAAACGAAGAGGTTCGGTTACCCCCTCTTGAAGTTGTGTCGTTCTCGATAAAACGCATTCGTTCACAAGCGAAACGACACAACCGTTCCAAATTCATGGGCGCCAAAACGATAGCGACTCAGCGAAGGGCCTATCCACTGGGCCCAAAAGTTTCGAAAACTTCAGGCCCATTAAGCCCAAGACGACGGTTAATGAGGTTTCCATCTCAGACGTAATAATTGCTTGCCCACGTGATTAAAGGCATTAATGTCTAATCATGCAACGCAATTCACGCTTTACAACCGTTACACGAACTTCAAGAGCTTTCAATTCCAATAAACTCTTGAAATTCTCACACGACGAATCTTTGTCTGAATCCGTTGTGACCGCACCGAAAGGTCAGATCTATTAATTTAAAACAGTTCTTTACAAATGACAGCAAATGCTAAGGAACTGTTATACGCGTAAGCTTACCGATATTCAGACCTCTCGCAGGTTGAGTAGCTTATGTGAACAACCATTCAGTCCCTCACACAAGCTAGGGGACATATGATCCGGTCTCAATACCGGTATCCAATCTGCTATACATATTTCAACGTCTTTGATAAGACATTTACGTGTAACCGGTGTCATCGGTATACATCCGGACTGTAATTCCGTATCAGGCGATCTCCCTATACCGGTTGTTCAGGATAACACCATGACATCGGACAATACACACGTCACTGTGCAAAAGACAAGGATTGTTGCTACAGGAATCGATCAATAATTCCCTGCACTACGAGCCAAATTCTACTCACGGGAATGGCCAACTTGTTCCCTAATCCTAGTCTACATTCTCTATGCTCAATATAAAATAGCCACTTGACCCAATCATGCAGGTAAGTGCGCAATATAATAATACTAACGGGAGTTGGTGGTTCCCCACCAACGAGTCCTCGTTAATCGAGCCAATCAGGTATATGAACTGACTTCATGATTGAAGTCAGGGATCTTCTTCAACTATTCTCATGCACAATTACTCTCTGAAATACATTCCTTACTTGGAATATTATCACTGACTTGAGCGTCGGAGAATCATTGCAGGTGACACCACCATTCGCCCACTTCAACGCGTTAGGTCGGTGTGAAGGACCTCCAGGACGCCCATTCCGCTCTTTCCGCTCAAGGACAACGGATACCTACACCGGATACTCATACATCCAGTCTCTTATACGGTATTTACATACTGTTTGTGACTGACTTGAGTCCGGATCTCTAGACCCCGGTTCAGGACAAGGATGTTACAAGATAAGGATATAATATGAAAATATATAAGAATATTGGGAGGAGTCCCCTACTCCTTTTAAAGATAACAATATTATTATTTTAAAACAATAACTTTCAACTTAAAATTTATACTAATTATTATTAATAAAGTAAGCATCTAGTGTAACTTAATCTGAAATATCTATTCAAGAACTTGAACTATTATGACCTATACGGACTGGACTGAACCTGTGTAAGGACTTAAATGAACCTATGCAAAGACTTAGACTATTATGACCTATATAGACTGAACTAGACATGTGCAAGGACTGAACTATCTTGGACTTACATAGACCTGTGCGAGGAATTGACTATAAGACTTAAAACAAACTTTATTAATTTTAATAACCATTGAATTTTGAATTATGATATTTATAACTAATGTTTAATTATTTGATTTGACTATGATTGCTAGTATTTATTTGTGATTGATGATGTTTGATTGTGATTGACAACATTTGATTATGATTGATGATCTTGTAATATGGAGTTTGAGCATATAACAAGCATGACGAAAAGCTAAAATTCAGTAAGAATTTACTATCTTCTACTTCTTTATTTACTTATTTATTTTTATTCAAATTACTTTTAAGAAATTTCTTAGTTTTCAATGAAACTACATAAGTTCTTAGAAATCTCATTTTATCTTTTAAAAAATATATATGTATATATTTACTAAAATTAAGATTTCTTGTTAGTGAAAGAAAAAGAAAGAGAAATTATTTTACAAAAATACATTTTTACTAATATTTTACTTTAAACTCTTAATATATATATATATATATTATTTTCAAACTGTATAAAAATATTATACAAAATTTTTAAGTACTAAGGTTTTAAAGATTGATAATTCTGAATTCAAGATTTTAGTAATTGATTTTGAATTGACCTATAAACTTTTTAAAGAAGGTTGTGAAATATATTTAAGGCTTTGAAACTCAAATTATAAGGATATTTGATTTGTGATTTGAAAAGGAACTGTACTAAAATTCTATGTGTGTATTTGAGAATTTGAAAAAGTATAGTTTATTGAGGTGGCTATGTCGCGATTCGTAGGCCCCGATAATATAATTGAGTTTCTAAAAGCCTTAACCAACTAAATACGCGAGTAGTTCATGCATCATGAATCATCAAAGAGAAACAAAATGATATTTTCTGGGGACGGATTATAGAAACCAAGGATACATTAGAGGAGTCTTAATTGTGAGGCTTGGGATGAAAGGGTGTGAAAGGGTGCTTCAGGGGACCTAGGGTAGCTCCCTAGTGTCGGGTACTTTCACAATAAAAACCTTCTCAATCTGACTAGTCTCTAAGTGTTTTCATGCCAGTTGAGTTGTTCATGTTATTATTATCCAGAATTATAGAACATTGTAAACTCCTGGTTGGCCCATTGTAAATTAAAATTTAAGGGGCCCACATATATAGGTAAGTTGTGATAAAGATATTGCATAACATCCATGCATTCATAATTAATTATATATGTGATTGTGATTGATGTTATTATACTAGTTTGTGAAAAACTCTTTATTGCTTATGTCCTATTTGGGAATATTATATTCTGTTTCTCACTTCTTTCTTCGTGTTTTTGTTTCCTATGTTCTATATTGATGGTTCATACAGAGGGAAGGATCGAAGAATCTCGACAGTATATATAGGACGTTCTAGAAAGGGAGCTCGGTATGAATACCATGGTCCAAGGAATAAATAATGTTATTTAGTAACTCCTCTTGGGCCATGGAGTTTCCTCTCTTTCTAATAATGTTTAATATCTATTTTATTTGGATGAATGTAAAACTACTTTATAAATTTTAATGATAATTATGAGGTATTTCAGAAATATTGTATGTAATTTATTCTGTAGTTTATTTTTAACGATCATATTTTGTAAAAAAAAAAATTTACAAATTTTTTTAGAAAGTATTGAGATGTAATAGAGGGTGTTACACATGATGGATCCATTCAGGTGGGAACATAAGCAGTGATTTCCAACAATAATATTTTTACGGATATCCAACCGATACCGCGCCCCATAATGCAACACCAACATCAGATAACAATACAATCATATCAATAACAAGTGTTGCGGGACCCCCTTAAGGATACACTGCTCAGCCCTTAAGACGGTCGTGGCATAAAACCACCGTAGAGGTCTGTTGCTCAACAGAGCGCGTTCCCCCACCGGGAACCCCCTCAAAGAATCCCTTGCGGATTCTTTGAACGGCCAATGCATATGATGCATAAATGCATTAGATTAAATTATCAAATTCCTTTATATAATTAATCTTAATAATAAAATTATCATAACAATCAAATAAGTATAATTCAAAGAATATGGAAACACATTTTCCATAATATTTATATCATAATTCAAAACATATGGAAACATATTTTCCATAATATTTAATAATTCAAAGAATATGGAAACACATTTTCCATGTTATAGTAATTATTTAATATCATATTCCAAAGAATATGGAAAACATATTTTCCATGATATAAAATTATACTACTAAAATAATTTAAAAACAAGAGTTTTTTTCCTTTAAACATGACAAACAAGCTAGAACCATGATTCAAAATCACAATATTTTTAGTTACAATACCAATGTTAGAATGTAATGTGTTAGAGTAGTTAACTTGTAAGTTTGCTTGGGATTAGATGATGATTACTTATCATTAGTTAGCATATAAAATAATTATTTTTAAATCTTTCATATTTAACAATAAATTTACATAATATTATGTTGGGTTCTTCATCTTTTTTACTCCATCTTAAAAAAAAACTAACAAAGTACTGGACTAAGTTGACAAAAGTAGCTCATCAAAAAATCAAATTGAGAAAAGAAAGTCAGATAATAGAGTTAAAATATGTACCTGCTTACTGCTTAAAAGGATTAAAATAAAATAAAAACATAATCAGTCAGACTAAAGAAAAAAAAAGTTTGAGGGGAAATATAATTTTAGTTACCTTAGTGGACACTCAATTTTGTATAACTAGTTGTTTACTTTATTTATTTTCTACTGCCTTATTTTAATTTGACTTTTAATTCAGTGTTAAATTTTAGTTGATATATTTTGTCGTTATATTTTAGTTGATATATTTTGTCGTTATCGTAAATTTTAAATGTGATGTGCTCTTTATTCTCACATCCTATTTAATATCTATTACTTGAATTAGGATATCTTGGTTTTCTTGAAAGTTTTTAGCATTATCCTCTTCCTCTTCCATTTAAATCCCCACTAGTGCAAAAAAGACTTTTAAGTACGGGATATAAGCACGGTTATCCCAAAACCGTGTTAAAAAACTACGCGGTGGTATTTTTGTAAATATAAAGAAAAGTGTTTTGTTTTTAAAACGCATATACGAACACGGTTAAGAGGGGACCGTGGTTAAAGGCCATCTATGAACACGGTTCGGAGTGGACCGTGGTAAAAGGGTGTTATAATTTTTTTAAATTTTTTTTAAAAGGCCTACGAACACGGTTACGGGGAACTGTGGTTAAAGGGTATTATAATTTATTTTTTTAAATTTTTTTAAAACACATACGAACACGGTTATATGGAACCGTGTTTATAGACCCATATATATGAACACGGTTAGAAAGGGGACCATGGTTAAAGGGTGACATAATTTATTTTTTAAAATTTTTTGAAAACACTTACGAAGACGGTTCGAGGGAACCGTGCTTAAAAGTAGGTCTATAAACACGGTTGTCAGGGAACCGTGCTTAAAAGTGTTAAAAAATTCAGCTACCAACACGGTTTAGAGGGGAACCGTGTTTATAGGGTCAACTTTCACACTTCTCTAGGAGCTCACATTCACGCATACTCATTTCATTTCCCTCTATTCTCCCTCTTGGTCTTAAATCAGTTTTCACCTTGGTCTTCCTTCCCTCACTCCAACTCCAAGGCTTTTTTCTTTTCCCGATTTTCATCAATCCACTTTTCTCATCCATAACCCACTCCCTCCCTGACAACATCGCCCACATCCACTCCCTCTTCCCCTCCACCCTCCTCGCCGCCCTCCGCTGCCCCGTGTCCCCCGACCGCGCCCACGTCATCGCCAAACTCCTCCTCAGAGACCAGATCTAACCCGAGTCCAAACTCCTCCTCAGAGACTAGATCCAACCCGAGTCCCTCATCATTTTCGATTCTATCAAAGCCCCGAATCACCACGGGAAGCTGTCACCGGATGAAACGCTTTTAGAGCGATGGGGAGAGGTTGTTGGAGGGGTTGAAGTATTATCCTTCTAGAAGCGTCGTCGAAGGGTTGGGTGTCGTGCTTCTTTGTGTGTTTCGTGGCCTCACTTCGATCCCTCTGTGGACCTCTTGTTGAAGGAAGTGAGAGATCTAAGAAAAGTGTCATGCGTCCCAGCTTTGTTTGTCATGAGTTGTATATTTGATTTATGCTGTAATCTTTTCTTGAATTAATGTTTTGATTCTGAGGAGTTGTTCAATGTTGAGTACAATGGTTTTTATGTCAATTGAAGATGTTTTGTTGATTTGAAAGAATTAATTTTGTAGATTTTTTTTCTTCCCGTGTTAAATACATTTTGCTGGGCAGCAAGATGAAGGCTCTTATTAAATGGCTAAAGCTTTGAGCTGAGAGGGGTGCCTATTTTGCAGCAATTGCATTTTTAAGCACGGTTCTAAATAACTGTGCTTAAAGGTGACGTATGACCACGGTTGCAAATCGTGCTAAAAGACCCTTACCTACCACCACGTTGGGAACAAGCACAGTTCCAAAACCGTGCTTAAAGGTCAAAAATAACCGTGCTTAAAACCCCGAAATGCACTAGTGCCCCCTAAACTGAAGCTGAAATAATTGTTGTTCCTAATCTAATGGATAGAGATGCTGCTTTAGAAGTATAAATTGCTGTAAATGAACTTTGAAGTATAAATAAAATTTTTGTGTTAATTTATATTACCTTTGAAGTATAAATTCAATTTATTAAATTGTTGTTTTCTATTATATATAATCTAATGTTTTCTAGAAACCATGCATTTTCCAATTCCTTTTTTTTAATTTCACCAAAACGTATAATTGATTAATTAGTGTTGCCATATAGGATAATATGGATGCTAAATGCTTCTCAAGATAACATCAATCCTACTCCCTCCAAGGCTAGTAACCCACAGTTTGACAAACAATCCTTTGATAGCATTTCTTCAGTTCATGGAAAGACTGACCCTATATGGGACCATTTTGCCTTTAGAAAATAAGGAAAAACTAATGTCTATACTTTTCTATTTTCTGGCAATATACATATTGGAGGGGGAATCAACAAAATGAAACATCATCTTGCTAAGATAAGAGGTCAAATAAGCTCTTATCCAAAAGTCCCTGAAAAGGTTCGTCAACAAATGGAACAGTCATTAAAGAAAGTCAAACTAAATAAGGAAAAAGATAACCTAGATGAAGCATTTAGATGTAATGAAGAGGAAACACAAGACTAATCATTTGCCCAAATAAATCTCAAAAGGAAAGATAATAGTCTTCTTTATTCTTACTTTGCTGTGAAAACTTCCCTTAGTTTGAAAAGTGTATTGGCCAGCAAAGATACCCTACAAAGCTAAACTGGCAATTGCTAAGTGGATGTTTGATGTTTGCATTCCTTTTAATGTGGCAAATTCACCTTATTTTCAACCTACCTTAGATGGCCCATCTTATCATGAACTAAGGCTAAACTTGTTAGGAGATTGTAAGAAAGAGTGTCAATTACTTATTGAGACAATAAACTTTATTGTCCTATAGGTATTATACAATTTTTTGAACTTTTAAGAGTTAATTTATATTAAATCACTTGTACAATCATGTTATGTAAATTCTAAATTATAATTCCTATACATGTATATCATTTGTGAAATCTGTTGGTGCATCAAATGTTATCAAAGATGCTAACATATTATTCAACTTGTTTTATGAAATTATTGAGTGGGTTGGGCCTAGGAATGTTGTTCACATAGTTACTGATAATGCAACTAACTATGTAGTTGTTAGGAAAATGATACGTGACAAGTATGAAACAATTTTCTGGTCTCCATGTATTGCTCATTGTCTAAATCTTTTATTGAAGGACATTGTTAGTATGCCATATGTGGTTGAACTTGCAATAAAGGCTTCAAAGATATCTATTTTTGTTTACAACCATATGATTTTCTTGTCTTGGCTAAGGAAAATAGCAGGCTGGAAAGAAATTATACATCCCAGGGTGACTAGGTTTGCCACTACATTCATCACATTGAAAAGCATTTATGATCACTAAGGTGATTTGCAAGCTTTGGTTGTGGAAGCACTTCATAACTCATCAGTTAGCTAATACTTTGGCTAGAAAACTCTTTAGTGTTATTATCCTAGAAAATAAATTTGGAAAGATTATTTCACAATATCAAAAATTGTAGCTCCCATTATCACTTTGCTAAGAATTATAGATGGTGATGAAAAACCATCATTGGGTTATGTTTATGAAGGTATGCAAAGAGTGAAGAATATGATTAAGGAGATGTTTAAGGGTAATAAGGATCTATATCATCCTTATACATATATTATTAAGACTAGATGGGACAAGCCTTTTAAATGTAATTAGGGTTGGGGATAACTAAACTTATTCTCGATCCACCTTGTTGTCACCTCTATTTAATATATATATATATATATATATATATATATATATATATAAGTCGCTTCAACATACTTATGGGAAGACTGACTTAACTATCAGTAATCACAAACATATATATAACTACAACATACTTATGGTAACAAGAACAACTACAAACTTAAGACAACATAAATGACAGATTCCTATTGATTATAGTCTATTCACATAATTTCCATCTTTATTTTTAGCCTATCTAGCTTAATGTTATTCTTTTTCCAACAACTCACATATTATTTACTAAATTATCATCAATTCATCAATTCTATCACCATTATCAAACTGACCATAATATGGCTCAATGTCGTCCAGTACGCAGACTTAAATACACAGACTTAGATACATAATATGAACACTTACAACATACACCAGAAGCAAATACACACATAACCACATAGCTACACATATCATACTTCATAACTTAGTTCAACACACTCAATTCATAAGTTTAACACACTCAATTCATCATACTCACATATTAAACCATAATCAACATAATATGATTAAGTCAAGTATTCGAACACAAATACTAGAAATGCAAAATTCATCGAGAATCATTATTATAATCACATAATCTTTACTCTTTTTCTTAGCATTAGCTCACCACTTTGCACTTCCCTCCGGGGTATCCATGATCTCCTGTCATTGGTTATTAGAAATTGACAACAACAAGGGTGAGCGTTGGAAATCATTAATTGATATAAAACTTAATATATAAATGAAAAAGGTATAACATAATCTTAATTTATTTTGTCACTTTTAACTTTTAATGTTTTCTTCTGATTTGCAAGACTTGACCCACGGTAGTGGTTGGTGATGAGAATATTAAAAATGGCAACCTTTGACGGAATGAAATATGAATGATGGTTTGTGTAGATTCATCAATGAAACCTAATCAATTGTTATTTGCTATGAGGTCCATTCACATGAACAAAAGGGATCATGTTGCTTGCCCTTGACCGACATGAATCATGGGATACACAAAAGTTTGAATCACCTCATATTGTGGAGAGCGCACCCCATTTATAATTTACAACCACCACAAATTAAAATAAGGCAGTAGAAAACAAATAAAGTAAACAACCAGTTATATAAAATTGAGTGTTGATTAAGCTAATTAAAATTATATTCCCCCTCTAACTTTAACTTTTGCTTCGGTCTGAGAGTCTATGTTTTTATTTTATTTTATTTCCGCACTAAGTTTTCCAACGTTTTTTAATGTTATTGTTTTATGTGTGGTATGATATAGGTAGAAACCTTTGACAGTGTTTGTTAAAATCCTATAAAACATATACAGTTACAGCATTTCAAAAAACGTATGAACACCATAATAGAATAATGATAAGTCTGGTTGCTTCCCTAGAGTCAGACCATATAATTTTAATTATTCAAAGCTACAAACAGGCGTAAAATATTTGATTTCCATTACTTACAAAGATTTTATGATCCCTTCCCTATAGTTATTTGTTAATCATAAAATTTGGCTTTTAGTACTCATAGTTCTTCTCAGCAAATTCGCATAATCTTGGTTCCTAAGTATATTATCGGATATATTTTTTGCTCCTATGTTATACCTTGATTTTTGCAATGTATGTGGACCTAACTTGAATACACTTTCTTTGAAATTTCTAATCAGGGCGTGGTACTGCTTTGTCGCCATTTACGCGCTTAAAGTATAGGGCTTTTTTTTTTAAAATGAGTGTGTTTATTAAAAAAAATTAACATTCTGGTGTAGTTTCTAAAATATTTGTGTCTGGGTGAAAAAACATCATGTCAACGATTATATTTCACACAGTGGGAAAAAGAAATGTCAGAATTTTGTTTTTCTTCCACCCAACATACGAAATACAACAGAGGCTGACAAGTGTCTTGTGCATATGTATTTCGCCTATTGGACAGGAGAAACGCTGGGCAATGTCACTTCAGTCAGCATTTCGCATGATGGACTTAAGAAATCCTGGTCATGTCATGTCGGTCACACATTTCTCCTGTTGGACTTAAGAAATCCAAGTCTTGTCAAATCAGTCACACATTTCTCCTGACCAGTATAAGAAATGTCAGTCGTCAGTGTCATTTTTTCTACTGGTTGTGCGAAATTGGCTCTATTTATCCCCACCCAAGATCGATATCACATTGTCATTTATGTAATCTGATTTCTCAATTTCAACTTCAGAGTGAAACTACTACCTCTTGCCTATTTTCCTTGTTGTAAGTGCAGTTTTTTTTACACTTGAAAGGTATGTAAGTAAACTATGTTTTATATTTTTTTATTAAATTTACTTTTGAATTTTTTTGTGTTAGAGTTTTATTGAAAAATTTACAAAGTAAGCTGTAATTAGGAAGCTCATAAGATTTTTTGCAGCAATGGCTCCTCCAATTATGGTGATCCTGTATACAAATGGGCGAAAGTTTGAAGGGCCAAATGGTTTTTCATTTGAGGGGGACACCAAATTGATACAAATTAAACGTGGTATTACAGCTAAGCAGTTGAAAGAGAAGATTTTTGCTAAGTTGAAACTTCAGGCTAATCACATTATAACAAAGTTAACTACTAGATTAATAATTGATAAGAAGACAAAAAAATTTTCGGGTTTACAAATAGATGATGATGAAGAGATTGATGTTGTGTTACAATTTTTTGAGAAACAATCGGATATAGATGCACTTGAGATATTTGTTGAAGTTGATGTTCTTGGGTCTTCGTTGCCGCAAACTGAGGGAGGTGTTTCACAATGTATCACGCAAACAAGAAGTAAGTATAGTTGTAATTTTATATATCTTTGAAGGTTTTTTTTTATAAATGGGTAATTAATAAAACTGTTATGTGTTGGTGTTGGAAGATGAAACAGATGTTAACTTAGCAGATGATGAAGATTTGGATGTTAATGTTCAGCTAGAGTGTGAAAGTAGTGATGACGAAGGAGCAGATGAAACTTATATTCCCAATGATAGTGATGTGGACACTGATGTTGATGGAGATTTTGAGGCCATACCGGAGTCTTCAACTTTAGGAAATTCACACGGTGTTGGTGCCGTTGTACCAGGTTAGGTGAATTTTAATAACATGGTGGATTTAGTTAAGGGTTTAGTTAGTTAATCACACTTGTTGATGATGTCAAATTGTAGGGGATGGAGGAATGACATTTTGGAGGTCTTCACCGTATTACACTGATGTTAACTTAGAGCACGTAGATGAGGATGAAAATAACGTCGGGTTTGACAACGTATCAGAATGGAAGGTTGGAGATGAACTTTGTATTGGTTTGAAATTTCAATCAAAAAAAGCAGTTCAAAGTGCGTTGAAGCAGTATTCAATGAAGATGCATCAAAGTTATGTGGTGGTTGAGTCAAAGCCAACATTCTTTAATACACGGTGCCCGAACCACTTTGATGGTTGCCCTTGGAAAATGCGGGCTATGTTATCAAAGAAAAGGAACATTTGGGTGGTTAGTAAGTGGGGGGGCCCTCATACTTGTGTGAATATTAGTGTTTTGCAGGACCATTCAAAGTTGGACTCAGAGTTTATCTGCTCGTGCATTTTAGGTTAGTATCGTTGTTGTTTGTGGGTTACGTTCGTTACATGTAGTTATTATGTTTCCAGTTAAATATTGTCCAATGGTTGTTGTTTATGCAGGTATGGTTAACCAAGATCCGTCAGTTACCATTGCATTGATACAAGAGCGGATAATAACTCAATTTGGGTTCAAAGTGTCTTATAGTAAGGCATGGAAGGCAAAACAAAAAGCAATTGTCCATGTCTTCGGCGACTGGGATGAATCTTATGCACTTTTGCCTTGCTGGCTTTCTCGCATGCATCAGGTATCACCCGGGTCGGCTTATGAAATTGTTACGACTGACTACGTGCTAGGAGATGATGTTGACAATAGGTTCCGTACTTTTAAACGTGTTTTTTGGACCTTTAAACAATGTGTCGACGCATTTCCATATTGTAAGCCGCTTCTACAGGTGGATGGCACTTTCCTTTATGGCAAGTATAGACATACTTTGCTTATCGCGACGGCCCAAGATGGTAATAATTCAGTTTTGCCTGTTGCATTTGCAATAGTTGAAGGAGAAACGTTGCAGGCATGGAGTTGGTTCTTGGTTCAGCTTAGAATCCATGTCACACAAAAGCCTAACATTTGTCTTATCTCTGATAGACACCAAAGCATCAAATCTGCTGTGGCAAACCCCCAAACAGGATGGCAACCACCTAATGCACACCATGTGTTTTGTATCAGGCACATCGCAAGCAATTTTAATAACAAGTTTAAAAATGTCACGTTGAAGGAGGATTTAGTAAAACTTGGTAAATGGTTTTTTCTTAATTATAACATGATTTATATGTTTTTCATTACATTGACGCTACACTGAACTTTGTCTTTATGTCAATGACAGGATACACCGCGTGTAAAGGCGTCTTCGATAGGAAATTGGAAAAGTTCCGTGAGGTAAAGCCTGAAATTGTAGCTTGGATTGATGCAATTCCTAAGGAACAATGGAGTATGGCATATGATGCTGGTGGTCGTAGATTTGGGCACATGACCACAAATTTGTCTGAGTGTGTCAACAAGATACTTAAGGGTGCTCGAAACATGCCGATAACTACATTGGTTAAGTGTACTTACTCACGTATGGTTGAGTATTTTGTACAACGAGGTGCCAGGGCAAGGGCGGAGTTTGGTGATGGGATGAGATACACCAAAAAGTTGATGGATATGATGTCCAATAACCAAGCAAGTGCCTGCACACACCAAGTCCGTAGGTATGATGTACAAGGTAACCGATTTGAGGTTGAAGAAAAATTTGACCCAGTGCAACAACGAGGAGGTCGTAAATTCTCAGTGATGTTGTCCAATAATCCTCATTGTGATTGTGGTCGATTTCAGGCGTTAAAGTACCCTTGTTCACATGTCATTATAGCTTGTCAGGTGGTAAGTGTTGACTATTTTTAGTTCATCCATCCTGTGTACACTCAAGAGTGGATTCTGAACGTATATTCTGGTCAATGGTACCCAATTGGTAATGATGAAGACATACCTGTCGCTGGTGATAGTTGGAAATTAACTCCTGATCCATTGAGGTTACGACTGAAGGGTCGCCCAAAATCATCCCGCATTCGAAATGAGATGGATTGGAGTGACTTACAACAAAGGAAGGTTACTTGCCAACAATGCAAGCAGACTGGGCATAACAGTCGTAGGTGCCCGAGAAACATTGGAGATAGTAGTTCTCATAACAATGAGTAATCTTTTTATTTTAGCTTAGTAAGCGTACTGTGTTTTGTATCATATATGTTTATGGATGTATTTCTTGATGGTGTAATATCGTTATGCTCAACGAATTTGAGAAATAAAGATGTTCAAACAAAACATTACACCATAATTACTAGAAAAATAACAACCCACTATCACATGGTTTTAAAAGCAGTTCATACAACCATTACATTTAAATTACACCAAAAGGTTATGAGATAACACTAATCCCTATGGGGGTTACGAGCATGGGGGTTACGAGCGTGCGGGTCAGGTGAAAGGATACATTCACGTGTAAAATCTCGCACAACGCGGTGTGGGTTTCTTCTTGGGATTTCCTCTATAGCATCTGCTGCTGCAGCTAAATCCATGTTAAGGTCTAACCCTTGTCCAATATAGTGTGAAGATCCTTCCCCTCTGTGCGTAACAAGTGGTGTGTTTGGCGTCAACAAATCTTATACAAAAGCAGTCGGTGACGTGATTGGGGATGGAACATACCCACTACCCTCTCCTACTGTCTGTGTGCCCTGTGTTCCAAAAACTGATTCACCACGGGGACTGTAGTAGAAATGTTGGCTAGTGCCATCACCTTGGGAAGGATAATCATACGTTGACCAAGGAGTTTGCGATGACCCACATTGTGAGGGAATAAAGTATGAACCATGTTGTCTGGGTGGCATTGTAGGTAGGTTATACACCTTACGTTCCTCGTGCGTCCTACCTCTTACAATCCCCTGACGCTTATTTCGTGTACCAGGCATGTTAATGTCAATTTCAACTTGAGGGGGTTCATGTATTGGCACCGGTGGGATCTGTCTCGCTTCTAAAAGCCTGGACTCTTCTCCCCACATCTGCATTACATTTAAAGTTTTATCATTTAGGTTCTTGTTAGGAATTACTAAAAGCATTGAGCATAATTGAACTAAATGGAAAACAGAAATTTATTTAATTCCAAATCAAAATAACATTAAAATAAAATATTATCATACCCCCTTTATCCCAAGATAATTAATTTAGCTACTCATGAAATAATTTAAATTCATATAAATAATGGAAAAATAAAACATACAAGACATGGTAAAAATAAAGACTTACGGGTTTTTCCAAAAGCTCAGAATAATTTACCACTGTAATTCCTTGTTGCAATAATTTCTCCACCAATTACAAATTTAAATTCTCACTTTTACAGCCCTCACACTCTTACAGAATAAAAGAAAGAAAAGAAAATAAAAAGAAAGAGAAGAAAAACGAACAGAGAAAGAAAATAAGAGAAATAAAAAAAAGAAAAGAAAGAAAAAAGAAACGAAAAAGGAAGAGAAAGGAAGGAGGAATTGGAACGAAGCTGATGGAATTGATGCAAGTGATGATTGATGCTGGATGCTTGCAACTTCTTCTCCTTTTATAGGCGATGGAAAGGGGGATCCAGCTAAGAAACGCGTTGTAATTGCAAGTGGGAGGAAACTTTCGGTGCATGTGAATTCCAGCTTGCCAACTTGTTTCCAATTTGCATATTTTAATATTTCTAATAATTCGGTGCTTGGATTTATTTTAGTTGGTCAAATTCTGAGTGGAAAGGTGCTGGAATTCCACAAGACCGAATGAAAGCTTGCTGTTCGGTATTGGTTGCTGGACGTTGTTGGTTTATATGTGGCAGGTATGGTGGTATGAGGGACAGTGGAGTTGCTGGACGATGTGGTGGATGGAAAGGAGAAAAGGGACAACGGATAGAAGAGGGAATGAGACGGTGTTGAGAAGTGAGGACGGTTGGGCGGTGTTGGTTGGAGAGGAGTCTGGGCGGTGTTGGTTGGAGAGGAGTCTGGGCGGTGTTGTGTTGAATGGGTTACTGGGTGGTGTTGAGTGATCCGTCGTTTGGAGTTATGGAGTGTAGGTCGGTTTTGAAAAGAGAGGGGACGGTGTGGAGAGGAGTGTTGTTGATTGTGGCCGGTGTTGGGCCTGTGAAGAGATGGAAGGAGTCGGTGTTGATGGAGGTAGTGATCCAGGGTTGCATTATGGAGAATTGGGTCGGTTTTCTCTCTAGAATCCGAGTGGAAAAGAGGCCTTTTGAGCAAAAGACCGAGTGAAAGGTGACTTTGGACACAGATCCGAGTGACAGCCAGTCAGTGTTGTTGGGGGGTCGGTGTTTGTTGGATGAAAGGACGAGTGAAGATTGACTGAAGAGCAACTTCCATTCAGTCGGAATTGACTGCAGACGGACTCGGAACCGACTAAAACCATTCACTCGGCTCAGGTTCATGGAGTTCATTCGAAACAGATTGAAGACTCACTCGGCTCAGATTCAATCGGTTCCTAATCATTTTCACTCGGCTGTCTCTGAATTTGAACCACTCGGTTAAAGCTTTGCTTTAGAATTCACTCGGAAGTGCCTTCTTATTTTTCACTCAGAACTTGCACTTGAAGGACTCTGGAAGCTGGCTGGTAGAAGTTTATGTCCGACCCTTGTTTTGCTCGAAAGTGCAGCTTTCTGCCTTAGCTCACTCGGATGTCTTCCTTGGAGTCTTTTCACTCGGATTTAATGCGAAACTTAAAAGTCAGTCCGAGTGTGATTCACTCCTGGTCGGATTTCACCTTGTCCGATTAAGACACCACTCGGAAATGCCTTGTTCTCCGAATGAAATCACTCAGATTCTTCTTAGTCAACATTTATTCATTCAATGGCATTCCTTCTGCTCGGAATCAATTCACTCGGAATCAGCTTTTTGCCCAGAAAAGCACTTGTTCTTTGGTCAGACCTGCTTCAGTCAACATTCTTCACTCGGATTTACTTCAATCAGCAAATTCCCACTCAGATTCACTTCAATCAGCAATCCTTTCACTCGAAAAATACCTTTGGGTAGCATTTATTAAAGCTCAGTTCCTTTTTTTCACTCGGAATTGTTGCATTCGGACAACTTCCAATTGGGTTTTCCTAAAACCTAGACTTATTCCTTTTTAGCATTGATCCTTTACTCGAGTTAGCCATTTATCACTCGGAATGGCTTTGACAGGGAACATTTCACTCGGATTTTCCTCCAGCAGTGCAGTATTCCACTTGGATTTGGTCATTTCTGAGTTATCCCACTCGGATTTGGCCTATATTGAGTCGGATTTCATTGCTCTGAGTCGGATTTCTGCTTTCTGTGTCGGATTTCAGCTTTAAAAAGAGAATTCTTTCCACTTTAGGCTTGTTCTTCTTGTTTCTTTATCATTTTATGGTTGTTTTTCTCTTGTTTTTGACCCTTTATTACCTTAATTCCTGCAAAATAACATACCCAAGTAGAATAGAGTGGAAAGAAAGCAAAAATCACAATAAATAAAGGAAATACAGTGGATAATGATAAAAATCCTAAGCAAACTGGGTCTAATTTATTGTACTATAAAGCACTTATCAGTAAGTTCCATATTTGATATTTCGGTAATGGCAAGAAAAAAGCACAAATTTGTGTGACTTTATGTAAGTGGGGAAGTGAACTTGTGTAAAGAGAAAACGGGAAATTAAAGTAGTCAGAGAGTATCCCTTACAAAAAAAAGTATGGTTTCTGGCGGTTAAATATTCAATTTATGGCAGTTAAAAACAATCACAGATGTTTTGTTGGCATTTAAAAAAAGTGCCACTTTCAGTGTGCCACAAACTGTTTGACACTTTTTCACTAACTGTTACCAACAGTGCTGGAAATTGCTTAATCCTTTCGGGCATTTTTTTAACAGTCAGAAATAATGCATTTAACCTCAATATCATCATCATCACAAATATTATTATTATTATTACTATCACTATTATTATTATTATTATTATTATTATTATTATTATTATTATTATTATTATTGCTATTGCTGTGATTATTATTATTATAACTAAATTAAACTTTTAAATTCTTTTTATAGCTTTTGTTTTATTTGGTCATCTCATTATTTAATGAGTTGTAGTAAAGTAAAAAAAAATACATATTTAATCAAACTATATTTCCTAGCCAAGTTACTGTCCCAATCAACAACCTGTTTCTAAAATATCCATTAAACTTACACGTGTAATCATCCAAGTCAGCTAAATGATGAATATTTCTAAGAGGGAGCAAGTTATTGTCCCAATCAACAAGTTCACTGGTGGAAAAAGGGTTTTAAGCACGGTTCTGGAGGGCTTTTAAGCACGGTTGCCGAACCGTGCTTGTTCCCACCGTGCTTGTAAATAAGGGCTTTTAAGGACGGTTCTCAACCGTGCTCGTAGGTGGGCTTTTAAGCACGGGTGAAATTAACCGTGCTCGTAGGTGGGCTTTTAAGCACGGTTGAAATTAACCGTGCTCGTAGGTGGGCACTTTTAAGCACGGTTCCATCTGAACCGTCTTCGTAGGTGGGAACTTTTAAGCACGGTTCCTCCTGAACCGTGCTCGTATGTGAACTTTTAAGCACGGTTCCTCTTGAACCGTGCTTGTTTCTGCTGGACTTTTAAGAACGGTTAAGGCATAACCGTGCTTAAAAGGGTGACTTTTAAGCACGGTTAACACCATAACCGTGCTTAAAAGTGTAATTTTTTTTTTAAAAAATTTTATTTGATTTTTATTCTTTCCCAGAAACCTGTAAACAGTCCCAGACAGTCCAATGATAAATAATAATGAACGTTTTAAAAAATTCAATCAAATTGTCTAAACATCAAATATGGTATATAAAATGCACAATAAGTAATTAAGCTACACTAATGGATATATAACTACCCAGTAATAATATAATAAATGACAGAAGTCTATTGGGCTCCTTCCTTGAGTTGAAGAAGGCTGGTGGCCCATTGGTTTCTGATTTCGTCAATGTATCCTTCAGGAAACATTGAGGAAGAGTCTCGAAAGTGCTGTAAAGAAGACAACAATGTCATTAATAAGTGAGCAACAAATTGTAATAGTAATATGTCAAAACCAAATAAATTAAAGTAGGCAGCAAAAACTTACAGTTGTCCATCCGTCTACTATACCAGATTGGACAATGGTGAGCATCGTCTTCATCACAAAATACCCACACTCAAAGCTGCCATCCTGCCGATAAGACTACAAGGTACCATACATTGATTTCATAATTAGTTATTGTTTTTGTTACTAATTGAGGTAACTTTAAAAGTAATTCTTATTAATTATTGAAGTGCTTACTTTTGGGAAGACCCACTCTAGTCTTTTCTTGCTCACTTTGCCGCGTAGTAGATGGTACCCAATTAAAGCCCTGTAAGAGAATAAAACATCAGTTTAGTTAATGGAATGACTTAATCAATTATGTTAAGTTGTTTTATTTTTTAAAAATCAACTTACCCGTCGAGTATTTTCATGTAGTCCGCACCAGGACTCCCATACAACGAACAGAAGCATGCAGCAATGCCGTCCTTCGAGCAAATGACCAACAGTTGCCAGTGAAGGCTGCAATGTACCATTGAATATTAACAACATAATCCATTATTAAATTGACAAAAATAACTAAATATTTATTAGACTCTTACTCTCTATGAAGTGGTGCAAGGTACACAGTCTTGTTCGAGGCATGCATCCAATTCTGGATGTATGCCTGAATCTCCTCCTTGCTGTTCCCACGAAGTTGTATTAGAGAGGGCTCCAGGAAACCATAAGTGTTATCGACACCTCTCTCTATGCAAAGTCTATGTAAAAACCTAATCAAATTTGTAGACGTTTAGTGTTGTAAAAATATAAATTTAATTGACACTATCATTGAATAAAATACATTATACTTACAGCTCCCAACACTGAATCACTGAAACGTTCAACATCGTGTTCCCCACTAGGACCTCACACAAGTCAGGTCGTGCAATGTACACTGGGATAGCACTAGGGAAACCAAAAACGGATTCCTCCCATGGGACCGGGATAGTGCAATTGCGAAGCCCAACCGATATGTCCCATAGTCGTTCTATCGGATCAAGGGGGGGCCAAACACAATTAACAAAACAAAATTAAAATTTAAAACTAAAGACACTAATTAGTTTACCACTACCAATTTTTTAATTTAGTCGGGTACAAATTAGATTTCCAATGTAATATTGGGGTCTTGAATAATAAACAAAACTACTTATTATTATGTTACAATGTTAAATTGCCTAATCAACATTAATTATGTATTTAATAAATCTTAAATTGCCTATTCAACATTAATTATGGAATTATTTCATTTTGTTACAATGTTCATGTTTAATACAATTTATTATTTTACTCTTACAACTAACTTTTTATTTAATTGCCAAACACAATTAACAAAACAAAATTAAAATTTAAAACTAAAGACACTAATTAGTTTACCACTACCAATTTTTTAATTTAGTCGGGTACAAATTAGATTTCCAATGTAATATTGGGGTCTTGAATAATAAACAAAACTACTTATTATTATGTTACAATGTTAAATTGCCTAATCAACATTAATTATGTATTTAATAAATCTTAAATTGCCTATTCAACATTAATTATGGAATTATTTCATTTTGTTACAATGTTCATGTTTAATACAATTTATTATTTTACTCTTACAACTAACTTTTTATTTAATTGAACTTTTCAATTTTTATATATTTAATTTTTTTAAACTAATCTAAGGAATAATACTAATTAATTTTAATGTATTTATTTACTTCAAAATATTATCTTTTTAATTTTAATTAAATTTAGATACCCAAATTAATAAACACAGAAACCCAAAATAAATTTATCATAAGCATTCCTAATCTATAACTAACAACATTAACTTATAGCAAACAACATTAATCTTAACATTCTCATTTTCCAAATACCACTAACATTGCATCATAAACAAATTTCCAACCAAAATAACCAAAGGAGGAGAATGGGTTTAAGGAAGAACCTCAAGAAGCGTGTACAAACGGAAGCCTTCGTGGAAGAGACAATAAGCTTCCTTGTTGCCCAATGGAAGAAGGAGGAAGGATGAAGTTTGCTACTTTGGTAGCTTTGAGGGGGAAGGATGGAGGAAAACACGAAATGGAAAGAAGGATGAAGATTACACTTGAAGGAGGGGAAATGCAACAAAATGGAAAGAAAGATGAAGGAGGCCTCGTGAAGGAGGGGAAATGCAACAAAATGGAAAGCAAGATGAAGGAGGCCTCGGTTTGGAGGGGAAATGCAACGAAATGGGAAGAAAGATGAAGGGGACCTCGTGATGTTGATTTAAAATGCAAGGAAATGGAAATGAAGATGAAGGGGGCCTCGTGAAACGAAATGTTCAAGAGGAGGGAAACTCGAAATATATAGAGAGAGGGAAGAGGAACGGACCTTGAAAAGAGAAAAAGTGTAACCTATAAGCACGGTTTAGCATGAACCGTCTTGGTAAGGCACCCTATAAGCACGGTTTACATGCATCCGTCTTGGTAAGTGACCCTTTAAATTTTTAAAATTTATTTTAAAGCCCTTTAAGCACGGATTTGACCAACCGTGTTTGAAAAGCAGGCCTATGAGCACGGTTATGTGACATGAAAAATTTTTAAAAAATTAAATTAACTGGCCTACAAGCACGGTTTGAAGATAACCGTCTTGGAAACTACTTACGAACACGGTTCCCCTACAACCGTGTTGAAAAGCCTTCGTCAAAATCACAAAAATGCCACCGCCTCATTTCTAACCACGGGTCCCCTATGACCGTCCTTAAATCCTGTCCTCGTATCTATATTTTGCACTAGTGTTGTACGTTTCTAAAATATGCTGATTTTCTAAACCCTTCTTCAGCAAAGTGGCCACTACCCATTTGAGTGCTAGTGTGGTAACCCCTTGAACGAGTGTTCACAATTTCTCCTCCAAATTGCACCATGCTTGCATGACTCCTCAAGTGACTAAACATGTTTGCTGCCAGTACGCAACTAGTACTCCTGACCCAAACTCGGATCCTAAAAGTAAAGGGAAGAAATAGTTTTGTTAAAATTTCAGTAGAGGCTGTGGTGGACTTATACCTTTTAGGTGTATAGTGCACCATACTTTTTTACCTGTTATAATAGGTATTATTATCTTTTTAATGTTTACATAAATAACCCACATCTTTATTATATTATTAATTTTCCCTATCACCATCTCCATGGAGCCTCTGCAGAACCCATTTGCCCAACAACAATGCTCATGTTTTCATAACTCTTATGTTTTCATAATCCGACGATTGCACATGCACACCCATTCTCTTGTGATTATGTATACGAAGGGAGATAATTATTTTCATGACGCAGAACACAAGGAAGAATCAATTCATTGAAACAAAATAACAAAATAGAAAAAAAATAATAAAGGGTTTTCAATCCATTGATACAAAAAGAACAAAACAAAAAACAAATCACAAAGCCCCAAACACATTTAGGAATTTCAATCTTTCCGATTTCGTAATTACAAAGCTGCAAATCACAAAACACTACCTTATTCACCTTCCTAATTCTTTGATTTTAATATCAAAAATCTTGATTTTTGTAGTGGAATTTGAGAGGAGGAAGAGGGACGGTGGTTTTTCAGAAACCTTTAAACGGTGGTTTTTCTAGAAATCTAAAAACGGTGGAGCAGAGATTGGAGGTAGTAGTGAGGGGAGATTCCACGCTAACTAGTGATGGAGATGAATGGCTCACCAACCGTTGCATTCATTCTCACATCTTCTCTGTCGTCAGCGCCGGAAGTCAAACTCTGCCATTTGATACGTCGCCGCCACATGAACTCCGCAAGTCTGACGACGTGGTTGAGCTCCATCTCTTCTCGATGCAATCCTTCTGTTGTAGATCTCCGAGTTCTGGTACCGCATCATGATTCACACCCCCCTCCACATCGATCTCCACTTCGACTTCTAAATCACTATCGCATCCACTGTTCCTTTTCTAAGCTATGACAAGAGAGGGGAACTGGTTTGATTTGGGTTAATATAGGGGAAAAAGTAGAAATATTAAATTTTTAATCATTAACTTGTTTATCAGGTAGCCATCAATTAATAATATACACCGTTGATGATGATCTAACAGTTGATATAAAATGAGTGTACCTTACACCTATAAAAATTAAATCCACTCTAGAATTTACCTAAAATTTCCATTTTTTTCCCCACAATCTTGAATAGAGAGAGCACCTAAGCCAGCTTAGAAAATTGATACTTGATATAAAATTAAAAAGAAAATAGATTGATAATTAATAAATTAGCGAAAGTATGATAATTTAGGACATGTCTACCAACCAGCTTCTATGGTGTTGAGATCACGACCAAAGGAGCCAGCAATAACCCAAATCTGTGATAAGCTGAATTCATATTGAATAGTTACGCGGGTTCCCATACATTTATACTTGCCTTGCTCCATGACGTTATTCTCCATTTATAAAACCTATGGTTATCAAAATTAGACTGGATCGACTGGTTGGACCGGGAACCGATGGTCTGTCTGGTCCGGATGCATGTAAAAACCGGCTAACCACTGAATCGGTTAAAAACTGATGAAACCAATAAAAATTGGGTTTACCCGGTTCAAACCAGGTCAGTATTTTTATTTTAAAAAAATTTTAATGCCCAAAACAACGTTGTATTAGTCTAACTTAGTGCAAACATTGAACTCTGATTTTCATTCCTTCGTGCCTCTCCCTCCATCTGCCCTGATCTCTTCATCCCACGACGAACACACTCCACTGCATCCTTTGTGCCCTTTTGTCCATCGTACTCTAGGCTCTGCGTTAAGCCCTTCATCGAGCTGCCGTCGAGCCCTTCGTCGTGTTGTCGTCGTTAAGCCCTTCGTCGTGTATCATCATCAAGCTCCCTCCGTCAGCATCGAGACCCCACGGTGAACCCCTCCGTCATCTGTATCAATTTTGCCTTGGTGTATGTCAGTGGTTGGTTGCTGCTCTTGAGTTGCATTTCAAATTTTTAATCTCCCTGCCTTGGTGTAGTTTGGATTACTATAGCAAAGTTTGGAAGAACTAACATATTCTATTAAAATGAATTTATTGTCACTGAAATTTTTAATCTCGCTGCCTTGGCTAGTTACTGAAATTTATTGTTAAATTGAACTTGTTGGTCTTCAAGAAAATGATCATAGATAATGATTGACAAGTTTTTAATCTCCCTGCCTTGGCCGGTTACTAAAATTTGCTGTTAAACTTAATTTGTTGGTCTTCAATAAACTAAATTTGTTGTTACCCTTATCTAAACTGCTACGTTCTCTATTTGCTTAGAACTTGATTGACAATTTGGACTCTAAGGGCGCGTGGTTAGATAATGATCATAAATGAGCCATACATGTCCTCCTCAAAAGCCTTGATCATCTTTGTTGGTGAATTTGACTAATATTCGTTGTCCAGATTTATTATGGTGATCACTCCTTTCTTCACCCAGTTGGAGCCTATTTTCCAAAGCTTAAAAGCTTCACAATTATTCCCCTCTTTATCTTTTCAATCAAAAGAAAACTAGGACAGTCATAGTCTTGTATTTCTTTTCTATTACTTGAATTAGGATATCTTGGTTTTCTTGGAAGTTTTTAGCATTATCCTCTTCCTCTTCCATCTAAATTCCCCTAAACTGAAGCTGAAATAATTGTTGTTCCTAATCTGATGGATAGAGATGCTGCTTTAGAAGTATAAATTGCTGTAAATGAACTTTGAAGTACAAATAAAATTTTTGTGTTAATTTATATTACCTTTGAAGCATAAAGGGTTGATTTTTTTTCATCACAGTAGTAGCAACATCGACCATTGAATAATGAGATGATTCATTTATTTCTAGTTTTATACATTTCATACAATAAAATGATAAGCATATGCCTTTTGTAGGTTTTTTGTAACATCCCTGGTAATTTAATATTGAGAAAGGTAAATTAAATATTTAATTGAGTTAAAATTAAAGGAAATAGGATTCTTAAGTGAATATATGATTTTAAATGGCATTCTAGAGGGTTAAGGTACATTAAAATGAATATTTTAAGGAATGGGTATCAGGGACCCTGACGCGTAGCGTGGCTGTGGCACGTAGCGTCACGTGCGAATTAGTGAGCTGACGCGTAGCGTAGGTGTGACGCGTAGCATCAACATCGCGAGTCAGAATTAAAAGCTGAAATAGAGACAGACCCGAGACATGCATAACCCTTCTTCTTCTTCCTTTCCCTTTTCTCTTAAACCATAGGAGCTCAATTGAAGCTAATTGATGATGGATTCTTGGACGAAAATACATTTATGGCGTTGAGGCAGTGGGGTAAGCATCCTAGAACCTTTAATTTCATGGTTCTCCTTCTCCCATTCTTATTTTCTCTCCCTACCTGAGACTAGTATGTGTTAGGAGAGCTAAGTCCTTGGATGGAACAGGTGTTTGAAGTGTAAATGAGAACCTTAAAGCGATGGGTATTTAAAAGATGTTGTTAAATCAAGGATCGAAGTCGTTCGAAGTTATGGAGCTTGGAAACGGAGATCGGAAATGAAAACGGTAAGCTTTGATAATTTAAGATTGGGGTTCGGAGTTACTTTATGGTTATGGATTATAGTTTTAGTAATTATAATATTTAATGGGAATTTTTTTAAATGAAATCCTAGAGTTTTGATGGACTTCGAAGGAACCCGACAATTGGTTGGAGGCTTTAGAAAGCTCAGAATCAAGGTAAGGGGGGGTGTGCTGGTTAAGGTTAATTTAGAAATTTGCTTGCATCATTGGTGACTAGAAAAATGATATATTATAGCTATTGTAAATATGTTAATTGAATTTAGAAAATACCATATGAAAGGTTGGAGAACAAAAAGATAAGGACGCCTATTATAATTATTGTAAGTGGAGAATAAGTGGATAAGTGAACATATAAAGTGAATGTGTCGATACGTAATGATTAGGGAGTTTTAGAATATACTAGCTTACATGGAATAAGAAAGTGAATGAAATGAAATAATATGATATAAGATGCTAGTTTGAGTTGGTGATGGTAAGTTCATGGTCTTGAACATTGATTAATGTGTTGCGTTTGTGTGTAATGTACTTGGATAACGAATTGCAAGATAAATAATGGAGTAGGTGAAAGGCAAATCATAATAATTGACCTACTTATATACATCTATATATATATGTATATATATATGTAATTGGAGTGTAACTAGAGTACTCTTTCCATTCTTGTTGGTTATTTTTATATTAACGTTTAATTCCAGTCACTCACCCCCTGTATTTATGGTTTTAGTGACTGCTTGCAGATATGGGTGCTCACCGCAGAGACGAGAGCTAAATGAGGCCAGGGCAATGTGGAATTTAGAAGAGATGTATATATATATAATTTCTTGTTGATTTATAAAATGTAGGATTATGTTATTTGTTGGTGTGAAAATATATTGATGTAGTACGATAGTACTTTATTGCGTCTGTGTGTTATGTGGCATAGAGCCAATGATGTGTGAATGATGAATGCAATGGGCAAGTGTCATATTGATGCATGATTGATATGTGTGCTGTGTGATTAATGCTTAATTGATAGTTAGGATTGATTTAGCAAATCATGCATATAGTTGGTTTTATGGATGTAAGGAGCTGGATAGGTGAATTATAAATCTGACGGGTTTTAGGACCCTTAGAATGCATTAATAGGTTCTTTAGAATATTTAGAAGTTGTGTGTATTGGCCTTAGGTCATTTGGAACCCATTTAGGGTGTTTGGTGCCAGGGTGTTGCACCTATTTGAATTAAACTGTGTTTTGTGCATAACTTGCACATATGTTGGAATTTTGGCAAGCGGATAACGCCAATAGTTCTGAAATAGGGAAAACATGTGGCCCGTGAAGTTTTGTGGCAATCGGATCTAAAACGGGCCAATTGGGTAGATTAGAAGTTGGTAAAATGGTTTAAATGTGTAACAGCATCAGGTGCTGTCACTGTCATGCCCACGCTACGCGTGAGGCTGGCGCGTAGCGTGAGGTGCGCAACAGAGGGCTGACGCTACGCGTGGGATTGGCGCGCAGTGTCAGACCCCTGTTTCATATTTTTGGTTCCTTTTTGTCAAACTATATAATTACTATTTTAAGTATGTTTAGTGAGAATAAATATTACTTCGAAATGAGAACTAATTATGCTTAATTAAATGTGAAAAATTTATTGTAAAAATTAATTAAACAGATATAAATAAAGGTAAATTGACGTAGGACGTCACAGGTGGTATCATAGCAGTTCTTTTCAGGACTGGGTAAATGGGTAGATGTAGTAGATTGTGTGAGTCCCATAACGAACTATTTTGTATTTCATCACAATTGTGAGTGATTAATTGCATGTTGTGTCAAGCTAGTACAGATTGTATGACACACTAATTAATTGTTTGGATGGTATATACCCAACACAAATCGGCGAGTGAGGTTATAGTTATGATGTGAGTGAAATGTTTCTAATGTATTATCGTGGTGTACTAAATTATGTTGAAAAGTTGATTGAAATAAATTAATGAATCAAGTTGAGGGCTATAGTTTACATGTGAAAACTTGAATGCAGATAATTTGTAATGTATGATAAGTTGACGGGTGATTGAAGGTGAGGTTGATTGAGCCCTTTTGCTAGTCTTGTATGTTGATTAATCAATGTGATACATGAGTGGTGTTTGTATTATATTATGTGAAGATATTCCAGGTACCCTAGCATTGACCTCATTTAGTAGCTCCGTCGGTTATGGCATTCCTGCTTGAGGTAAAAATCTTAAGATTGTTGTTTCAGAATTTATATTACAAATTAATTTAAAAGAGGAATATGATTATATGATAGCCTCATGGAGTGATAGTGGATTAGATATAAAAGGGTTATTATGCGTGCATGATATAAAATGACAGGCAAATATTACATTGGTATATATGCACACTATTGAGTAAGTTGATCACTATGCCAATGGGTAGTGCCAATTTAGTTGTCAGTAGTTGCTAAGATGTTAAGATAATTGAGACCTAGTGGTGGTAAATAGTCTATGCCATAAATATGATAATCGTTTGGTAGCCATTGATATTTATTTGAATAATAAAGTTCGATATTATATTGAATGAAATGACATTGTGATGATGATGTATATTGAAATTGTTAGATAAAAGAGATTTGTTAATCAATCGGGAAAGGACAACAAAAACAAAACTAAATTTCAAGATTTATGGAATGTTAGGGATTTCCTGGTATATGGTGATATTTGTACTCAACAGTATTGTGACATTAATGATTGAATGAGAAAATTTGGAATAAAATAAGTTGATAAATGCTCTGATATGATTATTCTTAGGAAGAGTGAATTCCCTATACCCTTCTACCTTGTCTGACCGACGACAGGTATTAGTGTTCATTTTTCATGTTGAATATATTTGATGGACAATACGAAAAACTCTCAGAATAAAGGAATGAGTTATAGTAATAAACTGTCTTGTATTGAGTTTAAAATTAGAGGACAATTGATGGTATGTTAGTAGCATTGAGTAAAGCAACCAAAGATGTGAATGCATTGGTGGTATAAGTAAATAGAAGGGGTTTATGAATAAATCGAGAAAAGATGGTTGGACATAATTTGAGAGATTGTTAGGACGTTAAAAATAATAATAATAATAATAATAATAATAATAATAATAATAATAATAATAATAATAATAATAATAATAATAATAATAATAATAATAATAATAATAATAAATTTATGTGCAGTGGTACTTGTGATCAAATGATGTTGATTTCCTAAAGCTGGAGAATAGAGAAGTGAATGGATGAATGATAGGTAATGCGAATTAGCAACATTGTGATAAGGTTAATTCTCTTAGGAGGGGTGAACCCATGTAATGTTTTTACGAAGTAGGTTTAAATAAGCATTGTTGGGTATTATGCTCAAGTTGTTGGGTGATTGACTGATGGACATTAAAGAAAAATTATGAATAAGTGAGAAATAATGGTACGAGAATGCCCGAATAAGTTTAAGGATAGGGGTCGATGGGTGATTATTGATAATTTTGGTGGAATAATCAGCGAAGCATGAATTTATTCAAGGAAGAGTCAAGAGAATATAGTACATAACTGATGGTCAAGTAAAGTATCTATTGGACTATTGCGTAAGCAATAAGGAGGGTAGTGAATGAAAGATAAGGGATAAGGTAATTAAAAGTAGTTGAGTAGGAAGATAATGAAGATGATAAGAGATTTTACCTGGCCGTTTGGACTTTACCCTGATATTAGTGTTATGTGGAAATCATAGCGACTAGCCACCCTGGGTTCCTTCTAACATTAATTCATTGTAGGGTTGCCAGAGGTAAACAAGTTATGATGTAGTCGACTGATATATCGATTGATAGAGTGAATAATTAGGTTGTATACTTGACTTTTACATGGTCTAGCTACGGAGTGTTGATCCCTTGAGACTGATCACCTCAGGTAGTTGTACTAGTAGTTGAGGTTATATGGGGTCAAGAAGACAAATGTGTTTTAGCAAAGCTTGGATAATCAGACTTTAAAAAAAAAGTGTATTATTCTTAATCCTAGAATTGATAAAAGATGAGGAAATAGGATAAATTGAGTACTTATTAAGGTATATTGAGAAAGGAATTGATAAGTATTTGATGGAAATTAAAGAAATAAGATAAACCAGAGGAGAATGAGTTGTGACTTTATAGTTCATGAATGATAAGTGAAAGGGTAGTTGAATGGTTCAGATATATGAGGGAAGGGAATCAAAGCATATTTAACAAAAAGTAAGAAAATGAGATAAGGTATTTATAGTTGTTGTGTATGGGATGTTAACTACAAATGCCAGATGGAGCCATAAATTGAAGGGACGTGAACAAGAGAATTTCTGGACTATGAAATAATGGTATAATGTGAAAGAATTGATATTGGTTGGAGTTTTCCTAACCGATGGATTTCGGGGACGAAATCCTTTCTTAGGAGGGGTGGATGTAACATCCCTGGTAATTTAATATTGAGAAAGGTAAATTAAATATTTAATTGAGTTAAAACTAAAGGAAATAGGATTCTTAAGTGAATATATTTCTAGAGGGTTAAGGTACATTAAAATGAATATTTTAAGGAATGGGTATCAGGGAGCCTGACGCGTAGCGTGGCTGTGGCGTGTAGCGTCAGGTGCGAATTAGTGAGCTGACGCATAGCGTAGATGTGACGTGTAGCGTCAACATCGCGAGTGAGAATTAAAAGCTGAAATAGAGACAGACCCGAGACATGCATAACCCTTCTTTTTCTTCCTTTCCCTTTTCTCTTAAACCCTAGGAGCTCAATTGAAGCTAATTGATGATAGATTCTTGGACGAAAATACATTTATGGCGTTGAGGCAGTGGGGTAAGCATCCTAGAACCTTTAATTTCATGGTTCTCTTTCTCCCATTCTTATTTTCTCTCCCTACCTGAGACTAGTATGTGTTAGGAGAGCTAAGTCCTTGGATGGAACAAGTGTTTGAAGTGTAAATGAGAACCTTAAAGCGATGGGTATTTAAAAGATGTTGTTAAATCAAGGATCGAAGTCGTTCAAAGTTATGGAGCTTGGAAACGGAGATCAGAAATGAAAATGGTAAGCTTTGATAATTTAAGATTGGGGTTCGGAGTTACTTTATGGTTATGGATTATAGTTTTAGTAATTATAATATTTAATGGGAATTTTCTTAAATGAAATCCTAGAGTTTTGATGGACTTCAGAGGAACCCGACAATTGGTTGGAGGCTTTAGAAAGCTCAGAATCAAGGTAAGGGGGTGTGCTGGTTAAGGTTAATTTAGAAATTTGCCTGCATCATTGGTGACTAGAAAAATGATATATTATAGCTATTGTAAATATGTAATTGAATTTAGAAAATACCATATGAAAGGTTGGAGAACAAAAAGATAAGGACGCCTATTATAATTATTGTAAGTGGAGAATAAGTGGATAAGTGAACATATAAAGTGAATGTGTCGATACGTAATGATTAAGGGAGTTTTAGAATATACTAGCTTACATGGAATAAGAAAGTGAATGAAATGAAATAATATGATATAAGATGCTAGTTTGAGTTGGTGATGGTAAGTTCATGGTCTTGAACATTGATTAATGTGTTGCGTTTGTGTGTAATGTACTTGGATAACGAATTGCAAGATAAATAATGGAGTAGGTGAAAGGCAAATCATAATAATTGACCTACTTATATACATCTATATATATATGTATATATATATATGTAATTGGAGTGTAACTAGAGTACTCTTTCCATTCTTGTTGGTTATTTTTATATTAACGTTTAATTCCAGTCACTCACCCCCTGTATTTGTGGTTTTAGTGACTGCTTGCAGATATGGGTGCTCACCGCAGAGACGAGAGCTAAATGAGGCCAGGGCAATGTGGAATTTAGAAGAGATGTATATATATATATATAATTGCTTGTTGATTTATAAAATGTAGGATTATGTTATTTGTTGGTGTGAAAATATATTGATGTAGTACAATAGTACTTTATTGCGTCTGTGTGTTATGTGGCATAGAGCCAATGATGTGTGAATGATGAATGCAATGGGCAGGTGTCGTATTGATGCATGATTGATATGTGTGCTGTGTGATTAATGCTTAATTGATAGTTAGGATTGATTTAGCAAATCATGCATATAGTTGGTTTTATGGATGTAAGGAGCTGGATAGGTGAATTATAAATCTGGCGGGTTTTAGGACCCTTAGAATGCATTAATAGGTTCTTTAGAATATTTAGAAGTTGTGTGTATTGGCCTTAGGTCATTTGGAACCCATTTAGGGTGTTTGGTGCCAGGGTGTTGCACCTATTTGCATTAAACTGTGTTTTATGCATAACTTGCACATATGTTGGAATTTTAACGAGCGGATAGCGCCAATAGTTCTAAAATGGGGAAAACATGTGGCCCGTGAAGTTTTGTGGCAATCGGATCTAAAACGGGCCAATTGGGTAGATTAGAAGTTGGTAAAATGGTTTAAATGTGTAACAGCATCAGGTGCTGTCACTGTCATGCCCACGCTACGCGTGATGTAACATCCTAAAAATTTTATTCTCATGTATAATCATTTTGATTTAGACCATCAATGATATTATCCATTTTATCTCAACTTTCTACATAAATTTTTGGTTAGGACAACATCTTCAATTTAACCTTTTACCATGGTAAATAATTTTAACTTTATACCTTTGGTAAAAGTTAATCAAATAATTTATTACATATTTCCTTAGTTATTAATTTCCTTGGCTTTTCCAATTACTCTCATCAAATTGCCACATACTCCACTCAAAATGCGTCATCTTGTACACATTTTAATTGTTAGTTAGAGTCCGAATTTGGAAATGTGTCCAACTACAAAGTTGTTCCTCTTTTTTTTATCTTTCCAACAAGACCAAATTTGTTAAATTCCATTAAGATATGAGAGAGATATGTCTAAAATACCGAAACAGTGTCAGAATTGATATTTTATTTCAATCATATCATCTTGTACATATTTTAATACCTTGTTAGAGTCCGAATTTGAAAAAGTAGTAAACTACAAAGTTGTTCCTCGTTGTCTTAGCTTTCCAACAAGACCACATTTGTTAAAATCCATTAAGATATGAGAGAGATATGCCTAAAATACCAAAACAGTGTCAGAATTGATATTTACTTCAATCAAACAAACTATATTATGTAGGCTGCGAAAATGGTCAACAATCCAGCTCATTTTTCTCACCTAAAACCTCCATTATCACCATAATTCATGCACCTAACATCCCACTACAATCCCATTATGAAAATCTTGTCCCCCACTTGTCATTTACATCATTAAATCAACACTACATCTTGTTCCCAAGTCTGAATTCTTAGAACAAGCTAAAGTTAGTGAAGTCTCTCTCTTATTTTCTTTCACTTTCTCCATCAATTTCACTCTTGATCTGAAGCTAGGACAATAATACAACACTTTCAACCACTTTAGGAACCTCCATTAAGGTAAGAGGGGACAGGGTTGTGAATATTTGTGAAATGGGTAGAATTGTATGTTGATTCTAGGATTCCAGAATTTATTCGTAACTTGTTGCTCATTTTTGATATTGAAAACTTGTGAATTTGACTCTGACTTCTTCATAAAAGTTGTAGATCTTTTTGATATCTGAATTTTGAGACCTGAATCAAGTAATTTGAATAAGTATAGCAAAAGTTATAGCCAAAATACTACAGCATGTTTGTGTGAAAGATTTATCCTTTGTTTTGTGTATATATTGATTTACTGGGAACTGTACGTGCATAATCAGCCTTGGATGTCTTCATGAAAGTTGTAGATAATTAAGTTGTGGATCTTTAGAAAGTGGTTTCACATTAAAATAATTTTTGTAGCTCAAGTTATGCTCATAATACTGAAGTATGTACAAGCTGTAAATCTGTGAACTTGAAATCCGTATCTTATTGTTAAAATTGGGCATTTTTTTATTAAGAATTAGTGATTAGTGTCTTCATGAAAGTTGTAAATCTTTTTGTTATGTGAATTTTGAGACCTGAACTGATTGATTTGAGTATGTGTAGCAAAAGTTATAGCCAAAATACTATTGTATGTCCGAGTGAAAGATTTGCTTCATGTTTAGTGTATATTTTGATATGCTGGGAATTATACATGCATAATCAGCCTTGGATGTCTTCATGAAAGTTGTAGATAATTAAGTTATGGATTTTTAGAAAGTGGTTTCACATCAAAATAATTTTTTTAGTTCAAGTTATGCTTAAATTACTGAAGTATGTGCAAGCTGAAATTTTGAAATTCTGGAATTTTGGAAATCCGAATCTTGTTTTCAATACTGGGAATTTTGTGGTATGAATTAGTTGTTTGAGTCTTCATGAAAGTTGTAGATAATTAAGTTTTGGATTTTTAGAAAGTGGTTTCACATCAAAATAATTTTTGTAGTTCAAGTTATGCTCAAATTACTGAAGTATGTGCAAGCTGAAATTCTGAAATTCTGGAATTTTGGAAATCCAAATCTTGTTTTCAATACTGGGAATTTTGTGGTATGAATTAGTTGTTTGAGTCTTCATGAAAGTTGTAGATAATTATGTTAAGAGTATTTTAGAACTAGTTTCATGCAAAAATCATTTTTGTAACTCCAGAAACACTGAAATTACTAATATATGTACGTTTTGAAAAACTCACCTTGAGGCAGTGTGGTATTTTATGAATAAGTAATATTTCTGTTTGGAATTTGAAACTGTGTTCTTCATGAAAGTTGTAGATAATTGTATTATTGAGCTATAGAAAGTGGAATCACCTAAAAAGGAGTTGATTTGCCCATGTTATGACTGTTTTGCTAATGTATGTTGCTGTTGGGGATGCTGAAAGTCACTTAGAATGGCTATTTTGAAAGAAAATGATATTTTTTCTATGTCTAAAAATTATTTATTAAATTGTTGAGTGATTATGAATTATTATAAATGTTGTTGAGTATCACACAGTTTGTATATTGTGATGGTGAATAATTATGAATGACATAATTAATATATATGTACATGAATGCCTTGTGGTTATTGACATATGTGGTTGAAACAGTAAATCCATGATTTTGTGAATTATTATGTGTATTGTGTTCCTTGAGGACTTGTAGTATCCAAGAGGTTTTGGAAATGTGGATATCATGGTATATTAAAAGAATTAAAGGCATTCATGCATCATAAGCATTCGGACGCACTATGGAATTTAGGGGTTCCATGATTGCCTACCCTGGTGGGGGGTTACTCTATGATGAGTTAAGCCCTATTATGTTGTGTGCCATGGAGTGTAGGGATTCATGGTTTATGCAGAAGTCCTACTTATGATATTGTGTACTTCGGTACTTAAGCGCTATGAAGTATAGGGATTCATGGTATATGCTAAAGCCCTATTTGTGTCTCTATGAGACTTTTACTGCAGTATTCCCACCAAGACCAAATGGATCCAGCATGACATCATTTGACTAATTAAAGATCTATTAATGGACTTGTTTGGCATATTCATCATATCATTATGAATTGTTGATTGTGTTTGTGCAATTTTATCTATTTTATATTTATTCTAAATTCTGTCTCACTCTTACATTAATTTTTACAGTGAATGACACGCAGAATGCAGAGTGATGCCATGATGGATGTCTATTTGTTTTATTACCTGAACTTTGAATTTATGGGTTGTAATAAATATAATATGTCATGTACCATTATCTTCACAATCGTTTCCGCTACTTAAATATTTTCTTGAATTTAATTATTCATGACTAGTATGTATGATAATTTTTCCGTTGTTATTAATTGTTATATAAACTCTGAATTAAATTTATAATTTTTAAAATGATCTTTCGAAAAAGCGAAAAATTTACTCGAAAATTTTAATCCACGTTTCGGGGCGTTACACGTGAGGCTGGCGCGTAGCGTGAGGTGCACAGCAGAGGGCTGACGCTACGCGTGGGACTGACGCGCAGCTTCAGGCCCCTGTTTCATATTTTTGGTTCCTTTTTGTCAAACTATATAATTACTATTTTAAGTATGTTTAGTGAGAATAAATATTACTTCGAAATGAGAACTAATTATACTTAATTAAATGTGAAAAATTTATTGTAAAAATTAATTAAACAGATATAAATAAAGGTAAATTGACGTAGGACGTCACATGTTTAGCTAGAGAATTGGAAATTGATGAATATGATTCTTAATTTTTTTTTCCAAATAAAGCCTCCACAGACAGGTGTTGAACTAGAAGTCACTTTGTTCAATTACTTAAAGCAATGGGGAATTGATAAGAAGGCTTTCTCTATTACTCTAGAGATGCTTCTGCAAATGATCATATGCAAGATGCTTTGAAAATCATCTTAGTGTACAAAGTAGTTTGTTGTGTGATGATGAGTTTTTTCATGTTCGATGTTCTACTCATATACTGAACTTGATTGTTCAAGAAGGTTTAAAAGCAGCTACTGAAGCAATCCATAAAATAAGAGTGTTAAAGGATCAGATTGGAGGATGATTAGGTTCAAATAGTGTGTTAGTGGTGCAGGCATAGATATGAGCACCAGCTTAGGTTTGATGTATCTACTAGGTGGATTTCTACTTATTTGATGCTTGAAAGTGTAATCAAATATGAAAATGCTTTTGATATTTTTCAAGTGATAGATAGGAGTTATAAGGATTGTACAGGAGGGGAGAAAAAATTTGTCACTTTTTTGGAATCATTTTATGAGATAACAAAAATGATTTCAGGCTCTTCTATCCAACATCAAACTTGTATATGAAAAATTAAGTGCATTTTGAATGAAAACTTGTTAAATGATGATGATGTCATAAATTACATGTTTTTAAGGATGCTTTTTTTTTTATAAATATTGGAAGGAGTATAGTGTCTTGTTAGCTTTCGGTGCAATTCTTGATCCATGCTTAAAGATTGGGTTTTTGAGTTATTGTTTGATAGAAAAGTAAAAAGAAAGATAGAATCAAAATGAAAGGTAATTGCATATTGTATTTCTTGATTATAACTGATTACAATGAGTATATATTGTTGATGTGCATAACAAATTCTATTATGACTTAACAAAATAAAACCATTCAGTTATTATCCGTTACCAATTAGACTGGTTTCCAATCACATTACATTATGTTAAATACTATCTCTAACAGTGCTACACTAAATTTGACCATTGTACCTCTCAAGATAAGGTGTAATTGAAGGAAAAATCTGAGAGGCTTTATGAAGAATATGTGAGCAATTTCTCTATTCCTAGCTTTTCAGTTTCTCAATCATCCATTGAATCCAGTCGATAAGCCAAAGAGATCAAAGATTATTGGTGTAAGTCCTGATGTGTTTTGATGACTAATATATTTTTATGTTATATTATATAATGCGCAGGAATATAAAATGTATCAAAATGAAACAAAATCCAATATTTGGAAGAGTAAATTAGATATGTATTTGGATCAAAGTCAAGTTAATGATGATGTCATTGAGGACTTTGATGTGCTTCATTATTGGAAAACCAATGAGAAAGATTTCTAACACTATCTATAAGATGTGCTTATAGTGGTATCAGCATTAGCTTTCAGCTCTACACTTCCTGAACATATTCAATGTTGATATGTACTAGGAGTTGGTTACATGGTTACATTCCAAATCCAGATGGTAATATTTTATACCTTGTTTTTTCATACTTATGTTAGTATTGGTTTTCTCATTATACTTCAATCATGAATTTTAGATGATTAACTGGATGGCCGTATATGTACAGTTGAGACATCCATGGGACGGTTTGATGCACATCGATGAAGATTGATTGTGAGAATTAGATTGTTGTAAACAATTTTTTGGTTTTGATCTACAGAAAGCTGTTGAATCTTGTAAGGATTGAAGTTACAATTTTAGTTTGAAATAAAATTTATTTGTTTTTAAAAATAGAAAACTTTCGAAGTTACAAAAATTTTTCTGATTACTTAAGTCTTTTGGGGACCATTTATGTGATGGCCAAACATCTTACAACAATTTCTAGACTTATTTTGTATGGTTTACTGTTGAGGCATGATGCCTATTTATTTGGTTTAATATTAAATATTGATTGTTATTAGGCTCGTTTGTTTAAATTTGTTTTTAAGTGTTTTTTTTAAAAAAATATTTTCTTCATAAGTACTTTTCTAATAAAATTATTTCTTAATCTTCTGTTTATTTTTTAAAATAAATACATCAAAATTTAAAATAAATAGTTTTTTAATTAAAAAATATTTATTTCTTAAAATAAGTTTAAACAAACAAACTCATTGTATGGTTTAAGATAGTTGTTATTTTTGCTATACACTCGGATGAAGATGCATGATGTACAATATGTTTTATGATGTAGAATGTGTTTAAATATCATACTTTTGTGATGTAACATTAAATTGATATGATAATCACCACCCTTATTGCATATTGCTTTGTTGGGATTCATGACAATATTTGAAATCAAAGTATAATGTATGTTTTGATAGGTAGATAGGTAAACACAAAAGATAACATGGCCTACACCGCCACTAACCAGAGTAATAAGAAATCAAAATTAATAATGGTTAGGCCATGTCATAGGCTTTTCCAATGAGAGGGAAATTTTTTAAAGTTTAAGGTTCATGGGTTAACCCTAACCCATAGGGCTTTATGGGCTTTTAGCCCATGTGAACCTTTAGCCCATGTGGGCCTTTAATGTGTAGGCTTTTTGGTCCTATAGGCTTTTAAGGCCTTAACCTACATGGGCCAGTGCTAAATTGAATGGATTAGGTCAAATTGACAGCTTTAAATATACCTTCATCCCAGAAGGTGCTCAAGTAGAAAGTGTATCAGTACTTTTATGAATATGTACAATGTTTTTAGAAAACATAAATTCGGCTTTACTTGATCGGTAAAAAAGTTAATTTCTACTCTTGAGAACAAAAGTGAAAGAATTCATTCAGACCTCCAAATTGGACTCTTGTCTTCTACACGCTACCTTTATAGAACAATAGGTAGATCTGAAAATTAATCCAAACTTGATCAAGTTATGACAGAAAGAAGAACATGTAGCGCTATAGCTTGGTGTTGTTGGACTAATCCTTACTTTTCATAAAAGAAAAGACATCTCTCCTATAGACTCTACGTTTCATTATTATGAAGATGCTGTAAATTGCATTGTACTCACAACGTTAAATGTAATTAAGGAGTATGGTTTTTAACCATATTTACAAGTTTTAATGTTCACCTTAAATTCCAACCAGATTCAAGGTGATACAGATGCCTATTTAGAAACTTTTAAAACAACTCTGAATCCAAGATCATATTTTTGTTTTCTTTGTCTCTTTCAAGATATCACCATTAACGTATTTTATACAATTTTTGTATATAAAAAATATGATCTTGATTCATAACTGCTTTAAAGCTTGGGTCTTGAGGCACCCTATGAGCTAAACTCGCACCTTGAATCTGGGTGAAAGAGTTGGATCTTTGAGATGAACACTAAACTTTAAAATATGGTTAAAACTACCTTGAAAATATGATTATAATGCATGTTACAACATTTTCATAGTAATGAATGGTAGAGTTTATAAGAGAAACTCTAATAGTTATTGACATGTCTTTTCTTCCATGAAGAGTAAGGAAAAGTCGAACAACACCAAGATGTAGCGCTACATATCCTTCTCTCTGTCATAACTTGATCAAATTTGGATTTATTCCCAGATCTACATATTGTTCTACAAAGGTGGCGTGTAGAAAACAAGAGCCCAATTTGGAGGTTTGAACGATTTCTTTCACTTTTGGTCTTGGAGTAGAAATTAACTTTTTTACCGAACAAGTAAAGTTGAATTTGTGTCTTCTAAAAATATTGTACGAATTCAAAAGATGAGGGGATACTTTTTACTTGAGAACTTTCTTGGACGAAGGCATATATACTTAATTAACAAGGCTTTTAAGTTTATCTAAATGAGGATTTTTACGGGAATCAAGGACAAAAAAGGAGATCTTAGAGGAAAGGTTTACGGAGCTAGGGCGAGGTTGGTCTATCTAGACACCACTCACCCTCATCCTTCCTACTTGCTCTCAATGACATAATTATATCATATATACCCTCTTCAAGAAAAAGAGATGCAATCTCTAAATGTCGTTTTGGCTCTTATACCATTGTTAGGTCGAGTATACATTTCTTCATCTTGATATTACTATCACCATTCCCTTGCATATTTAATCAAACTGAAAATCACAATTCACACAATAAAAACTCTATTGTTATTAACATACAAAATTTGAAAGCAGTTAGAATAATGTTTGTTGGTTTAACATTTAACTAACAAAAAATAAAGTGTTAGTATAGGTATAATTTAAATTTTTATATAAAAATCTAATAAACTATAATAATAAAGATTTTTTGTTAATATAAACTATACTAGTACAACATCAAATATTACTATAATATATTTTTATTATTGGTAAATTTGTCAAACGTAGACTTGAATTTAATAAAAATATAATATAATAATAACAAAGACATCAATAATTCACGGAATACTTTTATATACTTTAAATTGAATGACCAGCTATATAATTATGAACATTTTAATAGTTAGCAAAAGAAATGGGAAAATCAAATAGTAGTATTATTTGAGGCAGAAAGAAGAGTGGCATATACCTTGATTGATATAAAACATGCATGCAGCATGCAGCATGCAATGGTGCATATATGTGATGATGACAGAAGAAGGGAGAGCACACTCCCAACAAAGGCGAACACTCTTGGCCATTCTCAGCTTGTGATCTCTCTCTTCTGTCAACACTCAACATATCTCACCATCACTCCAATAAACCCTTCAACACATGCACTGTTCATCATCACAATATATAACACCATCAGTAACTATAGTATGACACCAGGCTCATATATAAAGTTGGCCTATTTATCAAATAAAATAAAAATTTATGGATTCAGCATATCACATAGTGAAATGTACAAGTATAATTAATCAACACACACATATATATATCAATGTAAATTTACATCTAAAAACAAATTGTTATGCAGTTATACATATGGAGATCATTGATAAGCATGAATTTACCTGCATGTATATAGCAGTTAAGCATGTGTTGAAGTTTCTTTCCTGCTGCACACTCATGCATGATTCAAGAACAATTAACATCGAAGATTCAATTGACGGGCAAGGGACTGCAAGGTGGGAATCAAGAAATAGAGTAAAGAATGTAAAACCATTAATATACTGGTGATTTCTATATGAAGAGGGAAGAGGAAGAGACTCTTGTTTTTTGACATGAAGTCTAGACTGAGGAGAGCAAAACCTATGGAAAAAAAACTATTTGAAGGGAATATATGACACAGCAGAGTCTAGAATAGTGGTATTTATAGGTTCATGCGTGTCATCAACTAGGTAATCAATTTAGAATGATGACAATTAAGATTTAATTTTAAGAAAATCCTAATTTAACACACACAAATTTATTTTAAAGAAAAATAAAAAAGCATATAAAGACTAACTCACGTGATTTAACTTTTCTAAATTTATTTGTTTAAGAAAAACATATCTACTAATTAAAGTTTTTTTTTCTGGTATTTTTGCTAAAATATATTTCTTCCATCTCTATATATCAGAATTCTTTAATTAACACTAACACTAACACTAAAACTTTATATATGTATATATATTCTTTAAAATTAGCTGAAACAAAAGCACACAGATCAAAACAAATCGAAGAGACGTGCTTGATATGGAATTCGAGCTTCTGAACGAGCAGAGAAAGATAAGATCCATGACACGTTGTGGACATGCATACATAACAAACAATTGCTGCTTCTTTTGCTTAAATTTATAGCCACTGCATGAACGATCCACAATTCCAAGAATTCAAATCGCAAAGTAATTTGCTGCTATTATTTACAAGTGGCCCTCATGCCCAAAATTGATTTATTGCTCACAGTATATACATCCAACAATTTATCACTCAAAACCATTTCAAATAACTTATCTCTTAACTTTTTCTTTTAGTTCATCGTTAGATTCTGATCTCCTTTATTCTTTTTATCAATCTTTACGTTTTTTTTTCTTTTAAATGATAAACAAAATTAATGATATTAAAAAATATATAATGACTAAATCAAAAATTAAAAAACAAATATAAAAAATTAGGAGTACAAATATCATTATTTTCTGTTATAAATTTTTAGCAAAATATTTAAATAATGTTTTCAACTAAGTTTTATGAATGGAAGAATTACCTTTACAAGAGAGTTACTTTTCTTCTTCAATGAATATTTCTTGACTAACTAAAATTATAACAGTCGTGATAAACTTAAAAAGTATGAAAAAATATAAGAAAGAAAAATTTAACAATAAATAATACTGTTTTATATGTATAAAAATTAATAAAATAATGTAAAATTAAGCATATATTTTCATGTTAAAAAATAGGATCTCCACCAAATTTATTAAAATATGTAAAAAATAAAGATCATAAAGGTAATTAAGTACTGAATGTGAAAAGTGGTGACCCGCAACACTTTTTTCGTACCATGAAAGACAAAATTAGTATATAAAGTTTTCCAATATACCAAATGGAGGCTACGATAGTTTTAAAGGGAAGCATGAAAAGAGGATAAACAAAGAAACTAAATTTATATATTTAAAATATTTAAACTATAAAATTAAGTAATTTAATCTGTTCATCCAAAAAAAAGTAATTTAGTCTAAAAATGTTGCCGGGGAACAATCTTGTCACATATTCTTTTTCTTTATATTAGCACACCACTTTAAGAATCGTGTGATTAAGTTTTTATTTAGTGTTAGAACAAGTGGCCATGTTCTTTCACATATTGCAAATATTAATTGGAACAAATGGGCATGCTGTTGCACATATTGAAACAAGTGGCATATGTAATGAAATTTAATTATATTTCAATTTAGTTTTGTAATGTACTAAGTGGTTGTTTTATTATTTAAAACTTGTTTAATCTTCATTGTGATCGAATTAGTGACTGATTCCATATACAACTTCACCAACTTCTTGTTGATTACTAAATCGGTCACTAAACTTAGAGACCAAGAAATCAGTTACTAAAATCAGTTTTTATAGTGACTAATTTCTCCATTATTATTCCGATCACTAATTTAGAGACCGACATATTAGTTTTTAGTGACTGTTTTTCCGGTCTCTACATTTAATGACCGATTTAGAGACCTATGGAAATTTGGTGTAGTTTTTCCATGAAATTAGTAATTCAATCACAATAGAGACTGATGTATTTTAGTTACTAAATTGGTCACTAAACAACAGTTTTCTTATCGTGCATGTTCTTCCACGTTTTACACATACTGGAACAAGCAGCCATGTTCTTGCACATATTGAAACAAAGTGGCCTATAGTTTTGTAATGTATTCAAGTGGTTGCTTTCAAAGTATTGGATGATTTAGTTTCTCACTTGTTTAACATTTCATATTATCTTTTTAACGAATTTATATACAGGATGAGATGTTGTCCTATGTGAAATGAATAAAAATATATAGAATTATTTTAGGGAAATATATTGCATTCTTACAAGCTATTTAATTTAATTTTGTAAATAAAAAATTAAAAAGAAAGAAAAATAACTACATTTATATTTATAACGAGGAAATTTATGTAATAATTAAATATAAAAATATTAACATAACTTTTAAAAATAATTTATTTAAGATTATATTTTAATGTACAAATTTTAAAAATTATGTTATTTTCCCCAACATTATATGTCATTTCTTGTCAAATAGTAGTTTTGTCATTTGCATATAACTTAGATATTATTTGTCCCACTCAGACATAGGATAGGTGTGCATCAAACACCAGAGAATATAAGTGATTATATCTCTAATCTTATTGTCTTATCATATTCTTCACTTTTTCATATTCATCCACTTTTATAAATGAGTCAAAATTAAGTAAGGAGGGATTATAATCCTCTCCACCAAAAGTCCCCTAACTAAATATCATGTCAAAATAAGAAAGTTAGATTAACACATAGTAATAACAACATATTAAAAAAATAATAATTGTCAAAGCCACTTCTTGAGAAACCATAAAAGAATCTTTATATTGCATTAAAAAAGAATTCTATATGTTATAAAGAACTAGCTCTCTTTAATTTATAAGGAAGGAAAACAAAAAAAAATGACTTTTAACAGAAAGTCTTAACACTCCCTCAAGTTGGACTATGAATATTTTGAAGTCCTAACTTCTTAACAAAACTGTTAAAAGAAGTGGAATGCAAAGGTTTGGTGAAAGGCATTAGCTAGTTGATTATTGGAAGAAACAAGTAGAAGATAAATGAGACCTTATTTAATTTTTCCTCATGTAATGTGGCAATCTACTTCAATATGTTTGCTCCTTTCATAAAAAAAAAGATTATGTGCTAGATATATGAAAAAAAAGATTATCGTAGTATATGGAGGCTGGTTGGGAAAGTTCAATGTTAAGGTCTTTAAAAATGTAGTTTAGCCATTGAACTTCACAGGTTAGGGTGGCTAAGGATCTATACTTTGCCTTTAATAAAGAAGATGAGACAGTAGCTTGCTTCTTACTCTTCCATATAAGACAAGGTATTTTTCAAGAAAACACAAAAACTTGTAATAGATTTTCTGGTTTCCCTACAATATCCCCAACGTAAATCTACATATGCTTCTGCTGGCAGATAAGATAATTCTTTGGGCATGTGTATTCTTCAAGTATCTTAATACCCTAGTAGCAACCTTGTAGTGTGATTCCATAGGGTTATTCATGAACTGACTTAGTTGTTGCATAGAACAACTTTGGCCTGAAAATAGGTCAAAGGTGTATTATAGAAATAAAGGTAAAAATAAAAATTATATTTATTTTGTTTGTTAGCTTTTTTGTTGGTTCTATTTGTTTGTTAGGCTTTCTGTTCGTTAGGATAGTGTGAGGTGGTTAATATGTGAACCAACCTCCTATAAATAGATCATTTGCTTTTTCAACATAGACAGGAAATTTTTTCTTCTTGGCTAGAGCTAACTTAACAAATTCCAGTACAAAAGGAGTAGACTCCTTTGTGTAACCTTTTCTTTCCCAAATCAATAAAATTCAGGAACGAATAAATCCCTTTTTCTTTCTTAGAGGTGCATGAAACCTAACAATTGGTTCAAGTTGTCATTTTTTTCCTCCCATGATGGAATCATGCTTGGAATAGGCTGAGAACACGATCAAGGTTCATGGAATCAAGTTAGTGGAATTACAGAAAGATGTCACTTACATCAAAGAAAATATTCCTAAATTAAATCAAATTCGGGGTTTTATCATGGAATGTCTCATTACGAAACCATCCTAAGATGACGAAGGCAATTCCAGCACCATGAAAATAGGTTCTAGTGACAACAAGGAGGACGGAAGATGGTATAACTTGTTCTTGGTTAAAGAAGGTGGTGTTACATGTGTTTGAAGGGAGCCACCAAGGGGTTGGCTTACTCGTGCAGAGAATTTTTTTAAGTTCACCTGGTCAAGTCATCAAAAAAGCTATGTGTAGTCTTCATCAGTAAGGAGGTAAAAGCTTGCCATTGGTTCCAATACTAGAGTAACAAAACCAAGAATCCTTCTTGGGACGATTTTTCACGAGCATTGTTGAAAATATATGGCGAGAATGGGTGATGTGTATGAAAGGTTCGCAACTTTGAGACAAATAGGAATGGTGGATGATTATGTCCAAGAATTTGAGCTTTTGATATCTCAAACAAAAAACAATTTGAAGTAGCAAGTCTTAGGATATTTCTTAGTTGGGTTGCGTATGGACATTAGAGGATTAGTTTGACCCCATGATCCAAGATAGTTAAATCATGCTATGGAAATCATTTTATGAGATAACAAACATGATTGCAGGCTCTTCTTATCCAGCATCAAACTTGTTATTAAGTACATTTTGAATGAAAACTTGTTAAATGATGATGATGTCATAAAGTACATGTTTTTAAGGATATTTTTTATAAATAGTGGAAGGATTATAGTGTCTTGTTAGTTTTTGGTGCAATTCTTGATCCATGCTTAAAGATCGGGTTTTTGAGTTATTGCTTGATAGAAAAGTAAAAAGAGAGAGAAAATCAAAATGAAAGGTAATATTACATATTGTATTTCTTGATTATAACTTATTACAAGCATGAGTATATATTGTTGACGTGATAGCGAATTCTATTACGACTTAACAGAATATCAACATTGAGTTCTGACTTTGTTACCGGTTAGATTGGTTTACAATCACATGTTGAATACTATATCTAACATTCCTACATTAAACCGTTCTACCTCTCAAGATAAGGCGTATTAAGTGAAGGAAAAATCTGAGAGGCTTTATGAAGAATATGTGAGCAATTTCTATATTCCTAGCTTTTCAGTTTCTCAATCATCCATTAAATCCAGTCGATAAGCCAAAGAGATCAAAGATTATTAGTGTAAGTCTTGATGTGTTTTGATGACTAATATATTTTTAAATAATATAATATAAAATGTATCAAAATGAAACAAAATCCAATATTGGAAAGGTAAATTAGATATGTATTTGGATGAATGTCAAGTTGATGATGATGTCATTGAGGACTTTGATGTGCTTCATTATTGGAAAACCAATGAGAAAGATTTCCAACACTATCTATAAGATGTGCTTATAGTGGCATCAGCATTAGCTTTCAGCTCTACACTTCCTGAACATATTCAAATGTTGATATGTACTAGGAGTTGGTTACATGGTTTCGTTCCAAATCCAGATGGTAATATTTTATACCTTGTTTTTTCATACTTATGTTAGTATTGGTTTTCTCATTATATTTCAACCATGAATTTTAGATGATTAACTGGATGGCCGTATATGTACAGTTGAGACATCCATAGGACGGTGATGCACATGAATTCGATGAAGATTGATTGTGAGAATTAGATTATTGTAAACAATTTTTTGGTTTTGATCTACATAAAGCTGTTGAATCTTTTAAGGATTGAAGTTACAATTTTAGTTTGAAATAAAATTTATTTTTTTAAAATATAAAACTTTTGAAGTTACAAAAATTTCTCTGATTACTTAAGTCTTTTGGGGACCATTTATGTGATGGCCAACCATCATACAACAATTTCTAGACTGTTTTTTATGGTTTACTGTTAAGGCATGATTCCTATTTATTTGGTTTAATATTAAACATTGATTGTTATTAGGCTCGTTTATTTAAGTTTATTTTTAAGTACTTTTAAAGAAGTATTTTTTTAATAAACAGATCAAAATTGTTTCTTAAACTTTTAAGTATTTTTAAAACTTTAAACAAACACATCAAAATTTAAAATAAGTACCTTTTTAATTTAAAAAATACTTATATCTTAAAATAAGTTTAAACAAACGAGTTCATTGTGTGGTTTAAGATAGTTGCTATTTTTGCTATACACAGATGCATGATGTAGAATATGTTTTATGATGTAGAATGTGTGTAAATATCATGTTGTTGTGATGTAACATTAAATTGATATAATGATCACATCACCCTTGTTGCATATTGCTTTGTTGGAATTCATGACAATATTTGAAATCAAAGTACAATGTATGTTTTGATAGGTAGATACCTAAACACAAAAGATAACATAGCCTACACTGCCACTAACCAGAGTAAGAAATCAAAATTAATAATGGTTAGGCCATGACATAGGCTTTTTTAGTGAAAGGGAATAATTTTCTAAAGTTTAAGGTTCATGGGTTAAACCTAACCCGTAGAGCGTTGTGGGCTTTTAGTATGTATTTAGGCCTTTTGGTCTTATAGGTTTTTAAGGCCTTAATCCACATGGACCAGTGCTAAATTGAGTGGGTTGGGTCAAATTGACAGCTTTAAATATACATTCATCCGAGAAGGTGCTCAAGTAGAAAGTGTTATCAGTTCTCTTATGAATATGTACAATGTTTTGGGAAGACATAAATTCGACTTTACTTGATCGGTAAAAAAGTTAATTTCTACTCTAAGAACAAAAGTGAAAGAAATCGTTCAGACCTCCAAATTGGACTCTTGTCTTCTACATGCCACCTCTGTAGAACAATAAGTAGATCTGAAAATTAATCCAAACTTGATCAAGCTATGACAAAGGGAAGAATATGTAGCGCTATATCTTGGTGTTGTTGGACTAATCATTACTCTTATCTCTCCTATAGACTCTACCTTTCATTATTATAAAGATGCTGTAAATTGAATTATACTCACAACATTAAATGTTTGGAGTATGGTTTTAACCATATTTAATGTTCACTTTAAATATCTAACTCTTCCAATCAGATTGTGATAAAGCTTTTAAAGCAACTCTGAATCCAATATCATATTTTTGTTTTCTTTGTCTCTTTCAAGATATCACCATCAACGCATTTTCTGAAATTTTTGTATATAAAAAATATGATCTTGATTCATGACTGCTTTAAAAGCTTGGGTCTTGAGGCACCCTATCACCTTGAATATGGTTGGAAGAGTTATTGGATCTTTGAGATGAAGACTAAACTTTAAAAATATGGTTACAACCACCTTGAAAATATGACTATAATACTGTTACAACATTTTCATAGTAATGAATGGTAGAGTTTATAAGAGAGACTCTAGTTATTGATATGTCTTTTCTTTCATGAAGAGTAAGGATAAGTCGAACAACACCAAGATGTAGCGCTACATATCCTTCTCTCTGTCATAACTTAATCAAATTTGGATTTATTTCCAGATCTACATATTGTTCTACAGAGGTGGCGTGTAGAAGACAAGAGTCCAGTTTGGAGGTTTGAATGATTTCTTTCACTTTTGGTGTTGGAGTAGAAATTAACTATTTTAACGGCCAAGTAAAGTTAGATTTGTGTCTTCTGAAAATATTGTACGAATTCAAAAGATGAGGGGATACTTTTTACTTGGGCACTTTCTTGGACGAAGGTATACTTAATTAACAAGGTTTTCAAGTTTATCAGAATGAGGGAATCAGGGGCAAAAAAAAAGATCTTAGAGGAAAGGTTTATGGAGCTAGGGGGAGGTTGGTCTATCTGCATATCACTCATACTTAAATCCTTCCTACTTGCTCTCATTGACATAATTATATCATATATACCTTCTTCAAGAAAAAGAGATGCAATCTCTAAAGGCCATTTTGGCTCTTATAGCCTCTTCATTTTTTTATAGTACACATTTCTTCATCTTGAGATCACCGTTCCCTTGCATATTTAATCAAACTGAAAATCACAATTCACATAATAAAAAATTTGTCAGTTATTAACATACAAAATTTGAAAGCAGTTAGAATAATCTGTTAGTTTAACCTTTAACTAAAAAAAATAAAGTGTTAGTATATATATAATTTAAATTTTTATAAAAAATTTAATAAACTATACTAATAAAGATTTTTTTTTAATATAAACTATACTAGTATAACATCAAATATTACTATAATATATTTTTATTGTTGGTAAAAACCCATGAATTTAATAAAAATATAATATAAATATCTCCTAAAACGTAGACATCAATAATCAATTATCAGATTCACGGAATACTTTTATATACTTTAAAATGAATGACCAGCTATATAATTATGAATATTTCAATAGTTAGCAAAAGAAATGAGAAAATCAAATAGTAGTATTTGAGGTAGAGAACAGAGTGGCATACCTTGATTGATATAAGACATGCATGCAGCATGCAGCATGCAGTGGTGCATATATGTGATGATGACAGAAGAAGGGAGAGCACACTCCCAACAAAGCCAAACACTCTTGGCCATTCTCAGCTTGTGCTCTCTCTCTTCTGTCAACACTCAACATATCTCATCACTCCAACACTTCAACACATGCACTGTTCATCATCATCACAATAACACTATCAGTAACTATAGTAAGACACCAGACTCATATATAAAGTTGGCCTATTTATCAAATAAAATAAAAATTGATGGATTCAGCGTATCACATAGTGAAATATACTAGTATAATCAATCAACACATATATATACACATACATATATATCAATGTAAAATTTACATCTAAAAACAAATTGTTATGCAGTTATACATATGGAGATCATTGATAAGCATGAATTTACCTGCATGTATATAGCAGTTAAGCATGTGTTGAAGTTTCTTTCCTGCTGCACACTCATGCATGATTCAAGAACAATTAACATCGAAGATTCAATTGACGGGCAAGGGACTGCAAGGTGGGAATCAAGAAATAGAGTAAAGAATGTAAAACCATTAATATAATGGTGATTTCTATGTGAAGAGGGAAGAGGAAGAGGAAGAGACTCTTGTTTTTTGACATGAAGTCTAGACTGAGGAGAGCAAAACCTATGGAAAAAAAACTATTTGAAAGGAATATATGACACAGCAGAGTCTAGAGTAGTGGTATTTATAGGTTGATGCGTGTCATCAACTAGGTAATCAATTTAGAATGATGACAATTAAAATTTAATTTTAAGAAAATCCTAATTTAACACACACAAATTTATTTTAAAGAAAAATAAAAAAGCATATAAAGACTAACTCACGTGATTTAACTTTTCTAAATTTATTTGTTTAAGAAAAACATATCTACTAATTAAAGTTTTTTTTTCTGGTATTTTTGCTAAAATATATTTCTTCCATCTCTATATATCAGAATTCTTTAATTAACACTAACACTAACACTAAAACTTTATATATGTATATATATTCTTTAAAATTAGCTGAAACAAAAGCACACAGATCAAAACAAATCGAAGAGACGTGCTTGATATGGAATTCGAGCTTCTGAACGAGCAGAGAAAGATAAGATCCATGACACGTTGTGGACATGCATACATAACAAACAATTGCTGCTTCTTTTGCTTAAATTTATAGCCACTGCATGAACGATCCACAATTCCAAGAATTCAAATCGCAAAGTAATTTGCTGCTATTATTTACAAGTGGCCCTCATGCCCAACATTGATTTATTGCTCACAGTATATACATCCAACAATTTATCACTCAAAACCATTTCAAATAACTTATCTCTTAACTTTTTCTTTTAGTTCATCGTTAGATTCTTGTCTCTTTTATTCTTTTTTATCAATCTTTACGTTTTTTTTTCTTTTAAATGATACAAAAATTAATGATATTAAAAAATATATAAATAACTAAATCAAAAATTTAAAAACAAATATAAAAAATTAGAAGTACAAATATCATTATTTTCTGTTATAAATTTTTAGCAAAATATTTAAATAATGTTTTCAACTAAGTTTTACGAATGGAAGAATTACCTTTACAAGAGAGTTAGTTTTCCTCTTCAATGAATATTTCTTGACTAACTAAAATTATAACAGTCATGATAAACTTAAAAAGTATGAAAAAATATAAGAAAGAAAAATTTAACAATAAATAATACTGTTTTATATGTATAAAAATTAATGAAATAATGTAAAATTAAGCATATATTTTCATGTTAAAAAATAGGATCTCCACCAAATTTATTAAAATATGTAAAAAAATAAAGATCATAAAGGTAATTAAGTACTGAATGTGAAAAGTGGTGACCCGCAACACTTTTTTCCTACCATGAAAAACAAAATTAGATGAACATTAGTAAATAAAGTTTTCCAATATAGCAAATGGAGGCTAAGATAGCTTTAAAGAGAAGCATGAAAAGAGGATAAACAAAGAAACTAAATTTTATATATTTAAAATATTTAAACTATAAAATTAAGTAATTTAATCTGTTCATCAGAAAAAGAAATTTAGTCTAAAAATGTTGCCGGAGAACAATCTTGTCACATATTCTTTTTCTTTATATTAGCCTTTAAGAATCGTGTGATTAAGTTTTTATTTAGTGTTAGAACAGGTGGCCATGTTCTTTCACATATTGCAAATATTGGAACAAATGCCCATGCTGTTGCACATATTGAAACAAGTGGCCTAAGTGGCCTATGTAATGAAATTTAATTATATTTCAATTTAGTTTTGAATGTACTAAGTGGTTGTTTTATTATTGGATGATTTAGTTTCTCATTTATTTAACGTTTTATATAAAACTTGTTTAATCTCTAGTGTGATCGAATTGGTGACTGATTTCATATAAAATTTCATCAACTTCTCGTTGGTTACTAAATCGGTCACTAAACTTAGAGACCAAGAAATCAGTTACTAAAATTACTCTTTAACTATAGTGACTAATTTCTCCATTGTTATTCTGATCACTAATTTAGAGACCGAAATATCAGTCTTTAGTGATTGTTTTTCCGGTCTCTACGTTTAATGACCGATGGAAATTTGGTGTAGTTTTCCATGAAATTAGTAATTCAATCACAATAGAGACTGACTAAATTGGTCACTAAACAACAGTTTTCTTGTCGTGCATGTTCTTCCACGTTTTACACATATTGGAACAAGCGGCCATGTTATTGCACATATTGAAACAAGTGGCCTATAGTTTTGTAATGTATTAAAGTGGTTGCTTTGAAAGTATTGGATGATTTAGTTTCTCACTTGTTTAATGTTTCATATTATCTTTTTAACGAATTTATATACAGAATGAGATGTTGACCTATGTGAAATGAATAGAAATATATAGAATTATTTTAGGGAAATATGTTGCATTCTTACAAGCTATTTAATTTAATTTTGTAAATAAAAAATTAAAAAGAAGGAAAAATAACTACATTTATATTTATAATGAGGCAATTTATGTAATAATTAAATATAAAAATATTAATATAACTTTTAAAAATAATTTATTTAAGATTACATTTTAATGAAAACATTTTAAAAATTGTTATTTTCCCCAACATTATATGTCATTTCTTGTCAAATAGTAGTTTTGTCATTTGCATATAACTTAGATATTATTTGTCCCACTCAGACATAGGATAGGTGTGCATCAGACACGATTATCTTCTCTCATCTCTAATCTTATTACCTTATCATATTCTACCAATTAAACAAACCTTAAGTATAAAAAGTTCTTCACGTTTTCATATTCATCCACTTTCAGAAATGAGTCAAAATTAAGTAAGGAGGGATTATAATCCTCTCCACCAAAAGTCCCCTAACTAAATATCATGTCAAAATAAGAAAGTTAGATTAACACAGTAATAACAACATATTAAAAAAATAATAATTGTCAAGGCCAGTAATAACAACATATTAAAAAAAAAATTGTCAAGGTCACTTCTTGAGCAACCATAAAAGAATCTTTATATTGCATTAAAAAAGAATTCTATATGTTATAAAGAACTAGCTGTCTTTAATTTATAAGGAAGGAAAACAAAAAAAATGACCTTTAACAGAAAAACAGAAAGTCTTAACACTCCCTCAAGTTGGACTATGAATATTTTGAAGTCCTAACTTCTTAACAAAACTGTTAAAAAAAGTGGAATGCAAAGGTTTGGTGAAAGGCATTAACTAGTTGATTATTGGAAGAAACAAGTAGAAGATAAATGAGACCTTATTTAATTTTCCCTCATGTAATGTGACAATCTACCTCAATATGTTTGCTCATTTCATAAAAAAAAAGGGATTATGTGCTAGATATATGAAAAAAAGATTAACGCAATATATGGAGGCTGGTTGGGAAAGTTCAATGTTAAGGTCTTTAAAAATGTAGTTTAGCCATTGAACTTCACAGGTTAGGGTGGCTAAGGATCTATACTTTGCCTCGAGACAGTAGCTTGCTTCTTACTCTTCCATATAAGACAAGGTATTTTTCAAGAAAACACAAAAACTTGTAATAGATTTTTTGGTTTCCCTACAACATCCCCAATCTAAATCTACATATGCTGAAATTTTGAACTCTGCTGGCAGATAAGATAATTCTTTGGGCATGTGTATTCTTCAAATATCTTAATACTCTAGTAGCAACCTTGTAGCGTGATTCCATAGGGTTATTCATGACCTGACTTAGTTGTTGCATAGAACAACCGTTTGGCCTGAAAATAGGTTAAAGGTGTATTATAGAAATAAAGGTAAAAATAGAAATTTTATTTTGTTTGTTAGCTTTTTTGTTGGTTCTATTTGTTTGTTAGGCTTTCTGTTTGTTAGGATAATATGAGGTTGTTAATATGTGAACCAACCTCCTATAAATAGATCATTTGTTTTTTTTTCAACAGAGACAGGAAATTCCAGTATGAAAGGAGTAGACTTCTTTGTATAATCTTTTCTTTCCCAAATCAATAAAATTCAGGAACGAATAAATCCCTTTTTCTTTTTTAGAGGTGCATGAAACCTAACAATTGGTTCAAGTTGTCATTTTTTTCCTCTCACGATAGAATCATGCTTGGAATAGGCTGAGAACACGATCAAGATTTAAGGAATCAAGTTAGTGGAATTACATAAAGATGTCACTTACATCAAAGAAAATATTCCTGAATTAAATCAAATTCAGGGTTTTATCATGGAATGTCTCATTAAGAAACCATCCTAAGATGACGAAGGCAGTTCCAGCACCATGAAAATAGGTTCTAGTGACAACAAGGAGGACGAGGAAAATGGTATAACTTGTTCTTGGTTATAGAAGGTGGTGTTACATGTGTTTGAAGGAAGCAACCCCTTGGGTTGGCTTACTCGTGCAGAGAATTTTTTTAGGTTCACCTAGTCAAGTCATCAAAAAAGCTATGTGTAGCCTTCATCAGTATGGAGGGAAAAGCTTGTCATTGGTTCCAATACTAGAGTAACAAAACCAAGAATCCTTCTTGAGACGATTTTTCACGAGCATTGTTGAAAAGATATGGCGAGAATGAGCGAGGTTCTGTGTATGAAAGGTTCTTAACTTTGAGACAAATAGGAATGGTGGATGATTATGTCCAAGAATTCAAGCTTTTAATAGCTCAAACAAAAAATAGTTTGGAGTAGCAAGTTTTTGGATATTTCTTAGTTGGGCTGCGTGTGGACATTAGAGGATTAGTTTGACCCCATGATCCAAGAGAGTTAAATTGTGCTATGGAAATCTCACAAGATATAGAAGAGGCAATGAAAGATGGTCAATATTTTAAGAAACCATAAGAACACAATTGAAATTTCATTTACAACCAGCTCAAGATCAAATGACTCATTATGCAAATGCTCATAGATCATTTGTGAAATTTCAGCCAGGGGTCTGTTTATTTAAAAACCAGACCACATCAACAAATGTCTATGCCTAGTAAACTGCACTCAAAGCTTTCAGCTAGATATTATCGCTCTTACAAAATTATCAAAAAGGTAGGTGAAGTAGAGTACCATTTACAATTACTAGAAGAAGCTCAAATACACCCTGTACTCCATTCCATGTTTCTCAACTAAAAAAGGCAATAGGTAACCACACAGTGGAAACACATCTACCACAGAATTACAAGCTTTGCAGAAGCCATATACACCTGGCAGTGTGCTTGACAACAAAATGACTACTGAAGAGAGGATTAGATGACCTCAAGTTCTTATCTAATGGCGAGGAAAACTGCCTAAAGATGCAACATGGGAAGATTGAACAACCATTTAAGCCGAATTTCCAGATTTTAACCTTGAGGACAAACTTGTTTCAGTGGAGGGAGATATTGTTAGACTTCAAAATAGGTTAAAAATGTATTATAAAGAGAAGAGTAAAAATAGAAATTAAACCCATTTTATTTGTTAGGCTTTCTGTTAGTTTTGTTTGTTTCTTAGGCTTTTTGTTTGTTAGGATAGTATGAAGTGATTTATATATGAACCAGCTTTCTATAAATAGATCCTTTGTTTTTTCAGCAGAGGCAGGGAACTTCTTCTTGGCTAGAGCTAACTGGACAAATTCCAGTGTGAAAGGAGTAGACTCCTTTGTGTAACATTTTCTTTCACAAGTCAATAAAATTCAGGGATGAATGAAGCCCTTTTTCTTTCTTGGAGGTGCAGGAAACCTAACAAAAACTGATATCATCAAGTCTAATAAGGGTCAAGTATAGTAATTTTCCTACAAGACTTATATAACACTGTACATCCTTGAGAGGTTTACCGTCATCAGGTTGCAGTTTGGTTGAAGGGTCAAAGGGAATTTTGGCTAGCTTGGCAGCTAAGTTACCAATTTCTTGCAGAAGTTCTAGAGCATATTTTCTTTGATTGATAACAATTGCAATCTACAACCCTAAAATAATATCTGAGAGGTCCTAAGTCCTTGATCTAAAAGTCTGATCAAGTTTAAGTTTTATTAAACTGATTTCTTCCATACAATCTCCCATGAGGATAATGTCAGCCATATAGATAAGAACAGCAGTGAAGAGAGAGGCTTTAATTTTGGTGAAGAGGGCTTGGTCTGCTTGAGATTGGTTGTAACCTAGCTTCAAGAGAGTAGCAGTAACAGTATTCTGTCATTCTCTGCTTGCCTGTTTCAATCCATATATGGATTTATTGAGTTTGTAAATTTTCTTGGAACCATGAGGAAGGAGTCCCAGAGGTGGAACCATGTAGAGTTCTTCTTGAGTAGTGATTTTTACAACAGGAGAAAAAGTTTCAAAATAATCCACTCCTTCCAATTGTGTATATCCTTTTGTAACCAATCTAGCTTTGAATCTTTCAACAGTTCCATCTGCAAAGTATTTGACTTTGCATTAAAGAAGAATTCTATATGTTACAAAGAACTAGCTCTCTTTAATTTATAAGGACGGAAAACAACAAAAGAAAAAAACAACTTTTAACAGAAAAGCATAAAGTTTTAACACACTGTCAAATTGTACACATTCATAATTAGCCTTTCTCATGCAGCTTCTTGCTTAGGCAACAATCACAGACTAAGACCAGCTATTATTAACTCTCAAATTCAAGTTCCTAGTGTCTATTCATTTAATTGTTATAGACAAAATGCACCAATAAATTCCTATATGCCTATCCATCATTGGCATCACTCTAATTAGAAGCACAACACAACAGTAAAAGTAGCATGCACGGTCTCAACATAACACTCCAAGGAGTTTCTTGAAGCTGAAGCAGAATATGTACAGTGCTCACTGCTCCCACAAAATTTTGCTGTTTAGATACATTATACTTGAAAGTGCATACCAATTTGGAGAAATCTTTGAAACTTAGACATTCCATTAACATCTGCACTTGTTTTATGGATCATCAATTCATCATCCTTCCAAAATTCTCGACAAAAAAGAACTCACTGATAATCTTATATACGAATCTTCTCTGGGGAGAGAGATCGGAATGCCTGTTCTGGGAGTGAAGTACCCCACCAAAGTCAAATGCTGGATTTCAAAGCATGAATTAATAGAGACAGACCAGAACCGCAGCAACTCATACTCATGTTTTTCATTTTTCATTGAATGTTTGCTTCAAAAAATCTATTTTATAAAGATCGTACTAAACGAGCAGCGAAGGAGCCATCCAGTAAATGTTTAACTGGGTTGGAGAAAAAGAAACCACTCTGTGTAACAAAATTAGGTGGAACATATCTGTCAACAGGATCAATGTGAAAATCCTGAAAGTCAGAGAAAGATAAATTAGCCCTTGAAAGATACACGTCACCCCGGTCAAATCCAAACTAAAGTATTGCAATTTAATAAAGGCATGTGTATCTGGAACCAAAATATAGAATTTTCGAAGATCAGTGAGAAGAGAAGTGATAAGACTTACTGGATGCCTTTCAAGAAATGCAGCTACCCTCTCATCATTTTCTTCAGGGTCTATGGAGCATGTACTGTACACTAATACTCCTCCAGGTTTTACCAATCTACAGGTCAAAAGAAAAAAAAAAAATCCATAAAGGCATTGATAACTTTCAGCTACTTTTACAAACTAGCTTTAAAATTTCAATACTTAAGTTATCATCTAAGCATAATAAAAGACTTGATATTAGCAACCATTATGTGAACATTTTTCTCACTTCATTTAATGTATTCACTAAACTAAATTGGCTACTCACGAAACTGATCTTTGAAACCAAACTAACGTTCGTGATGATCAAATCTTAGCTGGAACTTGTTTTCCAAACCTAGTTTAAGTCATAGCTTCACATTCATCCTGATTCCCCCGTTAACTTCTAAAAATTTTCTAGTACCTTTTAAGAAAACCCATAATAGCAGTTAATATCAAACATTACATGTTTAGGATGAGGGAACATAGAAAAAGTTCCAATGTAGTAGCCATTATGCTCACATAATGCACACAAACACGGGGAACATCAAAGAGAATTTCAGGCTTACTTGGATGCTGCATCCAGGAGCTCGTCCTGTAATTTCTTTAGTTGTTCCATATCCTCTAGCTTCCTGTTCCAACGCAGGTCTGCCCTCTTCAAAAGTCAAGGAATAAAAACCAGATTAACAAACAAGAAAAAGGAAATAAATTGAATAATTTAGTGAAAACAATAGCAATCAGTAAACAAATCATGTTTAACATAGCCACCTTGGAAAGAACACCAAGTCCAGAGCATGGAGCATCCAACAAAACTTTGTTACTCTTAAGTGGTCCGGGTTCGCTATCCTGGGAAATTGAAAGGAAAACTGATAAGAAATAATTGAATAAACAATTTCAGTTAACATTACATAGGGTTTGTATAACATACAGTTAATGTGCGAAGATCGGCATGGATGGTGGTAACAACATCATCTACTTGATGCAACTTTGCTGTCTCTTTAAGAATTCTCAACCTACCACGATTTACATCAATTGCAAATACCATACCTGAAAGCACAGGTTTCTCTTGCAAATATTCATTTTAGTAAGGTGGTAACCCAAAGCAGTCAGAAACAAGTATATCAACGAGTCAGGACATTGCAGAGCAAAACACACTATCGATACCTTGAATAAAAATCTAAGTAGATTATCATTTTCATTTCCAATAGAGAACATTTTTTTGGCCAGATTTTATGGTTTGAGAATCAGGGGTAAATTTTTGAAACTGTTCAAATAGCTAAGACTGCCGACTCCCAAGGGTCAAAGACCAAATTTACTAAAACTAATTACAACTACAAGTGGCTGGTATGGGATGAATCTCTTCCTAGGAATAAGAAAAATAATCAGGAGAACATTTATTAGAATTTCTGAAGAAAGTAAAATCCAATATGATTTTAATAAATTCTCTTAGACTTATACCAATGAATACCTTGGCCACTTAAATGAGAGGCCATGTAGAGGGTCTTTCCACCAGGAGCAGCACAACAATCAATGATGGTTTCACCAGGTTGAGGATCCACAACAGAAACCACCAGACCTGCAATTGAGACTATGTGCACATAAGAACATAATCATGCAACATAAAAATTTCTTTTATTTTAAAAAAAGAATAATGCTAGTTGGACATATATCCTATCAAACACAAGAGAATCTTACAAAGAAATAACAGTCCTACTAATAATACATGAACATGAATCTATATAAACAATGTACTATATTTCAGATGGATCGTCTTAGCAAAACAGATGCCAGTTTTCCAAGTAAAATAAGAAGGGAAAAAATAAATAAAAATAAATTTTAGATATTATAAACTTGTAGAGATCCCTTCTATGAGAAAAAAAGACAGGCCGACCTGCACTCTCATCCTGAACGGAACATAAACCCTTTCTGAGTAGGCCAGCATGAATGACAATCTGAAATATGAAACTACATAAGATCAACAACTTAATGGAGAGTGCTTACTTTTGTAACTAATAATAACAGTGAGAGACATGTGACTTCAATGCCTCCCTTAGTCCCATGTGAATTTGGTAAATAAAATAAATGAGAGGAAAAAACGCATCCAAAGTAGGTCAGTAGGCAGCTAAAACAAAATTTTACATTAACTAACCTATTACATATGGTAGAAAATATAACACTGTATATAGTTTAGTCCCCACAGTTTTTCTCCCATGATCAGTGTTTGACTGACTTTACAGAAATTCATTATCCTAGTTAGGAAATTTGAAGATGAAAACATCCATATAATCCACCCATTGTTTTGCCATCTTACCTGTAGCCCAGTTTTGATACGAACAAATTCATCCAAATGCAATGAAAGCTTGTGTGGGACCTGATATTTGATGAAAAAAATACTCAAATCTGTCAGGGAGATGCAGATAATAGAAAGACAAAGAATTAAATTACAATTGCATTGCGATGTTCGATGGTTGAAACATAACAAAAACATCTGCTCAGACCTGTTGAGAAAGAGAGGAATTCATACAAAAGAAATTGCAAGAAGCAGGAATTTGAGTTCCAAAACATCATTAAAATAATAAGAAATAAAACAGATAAGGAGATTAAAAGCATTATTAGTAGAAGCCAATGTAACGCATTCAATCATGGAAGTCATAGCACCTTCAATGCATCAAGCTGTGCCACAAGGTCATCTCTTGAAAAGCCTCTTGCTCGGTTTGCTCTGAAATTTGCACAAATACATAGCTTGAGTTCTTTATTATCAGTTCAGTGTTACATGGTACTTTGGATGGAGTACAGGAAAATGAAAGAAGCATATACTAGCCTTAAGCTGAAAATGGGTTCACTGTTGTTCCATATCATCAATTTGATGGCTTCTTCCTGGCCAAGATACTTGGTCCATCTCCTTACCATCCACTGCAAAAGAAGCAAAAAGAAAATTTTCTAACTAAATGTTCCTGACTACCACTTGAGAACAAGTTAAATAAAATTATTCATTGAACTAATGAGTTTTGTTAGACTGATTCCAAAATTTCTGGGAATCAACTATTGGCTTCAGTTGTATGAAACATAAAGCAAATCTCAACCTGTCAGTCACATGAACAGGGAGTCAGGGACCGGCATTTATGATATCTAAGCATTTGATCTTAGGTACAGCAGACTTAGAGTGGATCAGTGATACTAAGCTAAGAAATATAAACAACCAAGAAAAAACCATATAAATTCCATATGAGATGTGTTGAAAGTCTCACATTGACTAGAGATATGGTTAATCAAAAGTATATAAGGTGGAGGGTAATCATCATCCTATGAGCTAATTTTTAGGATTAAGTTAGACCTAATACTCAAATTTAAGATGGTATCAAAGCTTAGCATAGATCCGTTGTTGGGCTAGTGTTGGGGTCCCAAGGCCACCTTATATAATAACCATGGCATATTAAGTAAAAAAAACACTAGTACCATAGGCATAGAAACTGAGTACAAACTATGAATCCCCGAACATAGTTTTCAAGTCTTTTTGTTGAAATTTCACGTTAGCATGATTTTGCATATCTTATGCTTATATCGTAGCCGTTCTAAGTAACTATAAAAACAGAATTTACTAAGTACAGGAACTCCAGATCAAAAAGTTTCAATATATCACAACTATTGGTTGCAGAATTTTGTATATGGAATCTGAAATATAATGCAGTCATACTTAGCTGATACTGATGCTGACCACAAAAAAAACAAAAAGAGCACATATTCCTTACTTGCTTGCTAATGATTCAGGATTCATAATTCTGAACTATGCTAAATTAGAATTAATAGTGATGCAGAAAAAGTAGTTACACACTCACAACAGGATGCGAGTACAGAGTTGCCAAAGCACGTGCTTGAGTACGATCATCACCCTCCACTTTGGGAAAAGGAAGAGTTTCATTTTCCTGCAAGCCAAACATCAACTGATTTGATATATGCTTGATGATTTCCCACACATACTAGTAAGACATGCATAATCCAAAATAATAATAATAAAAAAGTAAAACCTTAAGCACAACTAGCTTTCGGAGGATTCCATTGACCATGTTGCCAGCACCAGGTCTGAGAGCAACTTTGGCAAGCTTCACATTCTGCATTTCATACAGCAATTTCATAAAACAGTGAAGGGAATGTTGGTCATTGAAAAAATATTTATTGCCATATCATAGTAATAATAAAAGCTTCCAGCCTATCACCCTGTCACAAATTATCAAAAGTTACAAAAAGAGGAATAATATGTAACACCCTGTATAGAGTCTTTACTGAATCAAAATCACAAAAAAAAACTTTAAATTACAATAAAATGACGCCATATTTTATTTTTTAAAAGTAATTCTTCATAAAAGAAAATATAAGTTGAATTTCAAAACAATAATCAACAAAGAAGTCATATAGAATTATCTCTAATAGAACATTAAAAAAAAATCATATCCAACAAATGAGAATCCTCTGCAACTACAAACTCAGTTTGGATCCCATTGTTGGAATTATATTCTTTTAGATATCAGCTCAAGCACAGTCAATCTGACCTTTTCAACTATGAAACAAGGAAAACAAATATATGGGCCAAAAAAATACCTCATCTACAACAGCATAAGGTGGCATATCTAATTTGACAATCTCATAGAAGCCAATTCGTAGAATCTGAAATGAACAAGGTACTAAAGTCAGTAATAGCATCACCAAAGAATATAAGGACCCAGACCAAAGAAAATATATTATTAAACTATGTATCCTTATTTAAAAAAGTTCACCTACAAAATCTTTTACTCAATACCTAGCGGTGTTGGACCAAATTAAAACACTAAATTAAAACAAAAGGTAAAAATCTACTTCTCTTCTCCTTATGTTCATCCTATACATGAAGTGTTTACTCAGTTAATGACTCATGTAAACATGCACTTAAGAAGTAAAGAGCCCCATGTAACCTGTAAGAGAAGAGGTTCCATGCTAGATATATCCTTATCATGACATAGTGAACTGATCAGATGATCAAGATATCTTCTCCAACGAATTGTGCCTCCAACAATGTCTGTAACCTATGTACGACACAAGAAAAGAATCAATAAATTTGTTCATGATTCTAAGTTACAAGACATGAAAGGGGGCAATTGTCCAGTCAATCCAATAAAAGCTTTGTTGCCATTGACCAAGCAACCAATTTTCAAGTCACTCGATATGAAAGATATAGTTTTAAATTGGTTTTAGTAACCTCAACAATCTTGCATATGATAACAAGTAAAAAATAAAAAGATTTTGCTAAACATTGCATTGGACTTACCATGGAAATCATAGAAAACTACATTAATGTTAGTTTCAAATAAGATTGCACACATTAGAAAAACTATTTTTTGAACGTATAAACAAATAAAAGAACATTTTGTATTGTATGTATGTTTAACAAAACAGAGAATAGAGAACAGAGAAGAGAGAATGCGTTTGAAAATGATGAGTAAGTAAGTAACCAATCTAAGATCATGATGGTTTAAGTGGCGAGTGCGAAATCCAAGCGTTCTTTGAACATAACCCATTTCGTTTTCACCAGAACCTTTGCCTTTCTCGTTGAGAAGATCAGCAAAAGCACCACCAAGCTCAATTCGCATCAACCTCACCGCTGACACAGCTCTGTGAGGAGAAACCTCTGAATTCAGCTTCTGGGTTTTCAGTAAACGATTGGCACCACCTTTGGGAATCGAAATGTTGCTGCTGCGAGCTCTATGGGGAAGCTTCAACGGCTTCGAAGAAGAAGAAGAAGAACAACAAGTTTTGTGTGGTTCGGAGGGGAAAGGTAAAGGCAGGTACATCACCTGCGCCATCCGTAGCTTCGCTCTTTGGATAACACTGCTTTTCTACAACTGATTTTTCGTTTGGAACTTGGAAGCTTTCCAAACACGGTATAAGAAATTTTTAAGGGAATTACTCTGTAAAATTGTTTATGTTATATTTGGATATTATTTATGTCATTCATTTCTTACTAACTGGAGGGTATTTTCGTGAATTCATGTCCAAACAAAGTAAAAGGGTGAAATCTCTGAACCTTAATCAATGTCATCCATGGTGGCATCGTTGCAGTTGAGACGAATCTCTCACAGATTCCCCGTTTCTCACCATTGTTCGTTGAAGCTTCATTCAATACTTTCATCCCCAAACGAGGATCTACCAATAGAACCTCTCACTAAACCCCAACTCAAAACCCTAGTTCTCCACAACTACACCCATGGCAAGTTCACCAACCTCATCCAAAACGTCGTCGCTTCACCCCCCGTTCTCCTCACCGCATGCCAAAACCTCGCCTCCCCCTTTCGCCCTGCTTTGGCCCCGACCCGGTTCAGCATCGAGGCCACCGCCCAAGAGCTCATCGAGAACCGGTTCGACGTGGCGGCTTGCTGCGTGACACTAAACCCCTCGTCTAAAACCGGTTCGCCCTTGGTTTTGCCCAATTTGAAGCTCAAAGTCGTGGTTGAGGCCATTCGAATGGTGCTGGAAATCGTGTACGACGAACGGTTCGTGACGTTTTGCTACGGTGGCCGTGTTGGAATGGGAAGACACACCGCGCTGAGGTACTTGGAAAACTCCGTTGAGAATCCTAGTTGGTGGTTCACCGTGAGCTTCAAGCACCACAGGTTTGAACATTTCCATGTGGAAAGGTTGTGCTCTATTATTGAGAGGAAAGTTAATGACGAGGTTTTGATTCATTTGATTAAGAGGTTGTTTGAATGTAAGGCTTTGGTGATTGAATTGGGCGGGGATTGTCTAGGAAGGGGGTTTCCACAAGAGGGTGCGTTGTGTGCGATTTTGATGAATGTTTACTTTGATGGATTTGATAAAGAGATTCAAGAGATGCGGCTAAAGGAGAATCGAGAGAATCTGGAATTGGATCCGAAGATGGTTACCGGTCCCGGTTTAGATTCTGATGTGTTTTACAAACCGGTCAAGGTGTATGCAGTGAGGTACTTGGATGAGATACTTGTTGCAACGTCGGGGTCAAAGTTGTTGGCCATGGAGTTGAAGATGGGAGTTGTGAAAAGTTTGGAACTTGGATTAGGGTTGCGTGTTGATAAGGTGAATACCACGATTCATAGTGCGGTGTCTGAGAAGATTGAGTTTCTTGGCATGGAATTGCAGGCTGTACCGCCTTCAGTTTTGCGCCCGCCAATGTCCGAGAAGGCAATCAGGGCGCGGAAGAAGTACCTCAGGCAGAAAGAAGTAAGATTGCTTGAGCTGAGGAATGCTAGAGAAAGGAACAGAAGGAAATTGGGGTTGAAGATATTTGGTCATGTTTATAAAAAGATCAAGCAAAGTAATGGGTTTAAATTTGACTTTAGTATTGAAAATGAGGTCAGAGAAATTTTTAGATCTTGGGCAGATGAAGTAGTGCAAGATTTCTTGGGGAATGTGGATGAGTGTCAAGAATGGCATCGGAGTCTATCAGCTGGTGATTTCTTGCAGTTGAGACACATTAGAAATCAATTACCAGCTGAGCTTGTTGATGCTTATGATAAGTTCCAAGGGCAGGTGGATAAACATTTGAATCCTATAAAAGCTAGGAAAGCAATAGAAGAAGAAGCAAGAAGAGCAATGGAAGAAGAAGAAGAAAAATATGCAAAAGGAACGGTTGAGGATTTGACGAGTTTGTGTGTGAAAGTTGATGCACCAGTGATACAAATAAGAAAAGCTGTGAAGTTGGTTGGATTTACAAATCATATGGGTCGTCCAAGGCCGATAGAGTTCCTTGCTGCTCTTGAGGATGCCGATATTATCAAGTGGTATGCTGGCATAGCAAGAAGGTGGCTTGATTTCTTCTGCTGTTGCCACAACTTTAAGACGGTTAAAACTATTGTAAGTTATCATTTGAGGTTCTCTTGTATCTTGACACTGGCAGAGAAGCATGAATCTACTAAGCGTGAAGTGATAAAACATTTCACCAAAGATTTGAAAGTTTATGATATGAATGGAAATCATGAAGTGCATTTTCCTTCTGAAAGAGAGGTTAAGATGATGGGAGACAGAAATCTTTCAGATCCAAAACCTGTAGATGGGGCTTTATCTTTGGCCATAGTAAGATTGGCATCTGATGAGCCCCCAACACATTGCATTGCCCATTTCTGTGACAAGACAACTACAATATTTTATCGGGTTCATTTGCTGCAAAACAGTTCGAATGTGAACCTGTTGGATAAAGGAAAATGGGTGAAGGGGATGGGTGTAATTCATGAAGGCCTAAACCGAAAGTGCCTCCCTCTCTGTGCTGATCATTTACATGATTTGTACATGGGGAGAATCACCCTTCAAGACATTGACTGCTCCTGTTGTGTGGATGTGGAGTGATTGTTGATGCTAACTCAGTTTGACTTCTAAATTTCACTATACTTAGGTTAGGGATGCCAGATAAAGTTTTACATTCATGGATGTATCCTCAATCTGTTCTTACAGCTTCTCTCATATCAGTCTTGAGCTCATCAACAGTAGATGGAGGTTGTTATGTAGTTTTTGGCATAGCTTTCTACTTTCATCTTTGTCCTTTTTCCTTTCTCTACTATCCTTATGTTCATATATTCTTCCCATTTTATGCAATAGAATTGGAGTTCTTAAGGAAACGACAAGTAGCTTGGGAAGAATCTTTCCGAGACCTATATTACATGCTTCGAAAGAACATTTGTGGCCTTTTCTATGGTAATTATACATGACAATCTCTTTTATTTGTTTATATATTCATGTACACTTAATGTAGTCATTGTTTGAGCCTGTCATCTTCATTATGCTTTTTTTTATTAGAATATTTTCATTTATTTATGTTGGATCATTGGATGAAGTGTTTATTGATCTTTCTTTTCCTTTTTTAGTTTGCACTCCCCAGTTTGTGGTGATGTTCACTGGTGGTGATGGCTCTGGGAGATCCAAATTTTTGTGCAATGCTTATATCTCTCAGTCAACCTGGGGTTTAAGATCATTGTTAAGAGAGCAATTAAGCTGTACTTGTATTGCATATATTATAATATCATATATTATAATATGTATTATATCTGCAGTGTATCCATAAGTTACCCAGTGTTTGCCAATGGTTAGGAATGATATGCCATTGATAGCATATTTCTAGTTCTTACGAAAGTCTCAGTGAAAATGTAGTAGGTATAGGGTATCTTTTTTTTTGTCCGAATGGATCATGGAAACAGGCATAATAACACAGCAACCGATGCACTTTTCTACAACTTTGGATACTAACATTTGTAACTTCATGATATGGAGATTTTACTTTGCAAATTGGCTAGTGTCATGGTTCTACAGTATAGGGCCTTTGGGTATATCAATAATAGGTAGCTTCCCAGGTTATTCAGTATGACATGTACACGGTATAATTTTCAAGTACTCATGGTGTTTTAGTGCTCTACTGCCTGTTTGTTAGCAGACCCTCTTCATTTTTATTGTCCCTCTAATTATTATACTATAAATTTCCAATTAATATTTATTTTTATGATCTATTTTTTTTGGTTGCATACCATCTTTATTAAGATTTTTGTTTCTCTATGCCTCTTCGCAATTCAAAAGTTGAGCCAGTTGCTACAGAGGATCTAGTTGAGCTGTCAGAGATAGTGAAGCAAAATCTAGGGCAGGTTTGTATCTATGTCCTATCTATATAGCGTTTTGTTTTTCATTTGATTTGTTGTGTATATGTATTATGTATAAATTTTATTAATCGGTGTTTTTCTATTCGAAATAATGCAGACCCGGCGCATAAGGTCATTCTCTGATGTTGATAATAGTCCAGAGTCTTTGCTAGTTTTTAGTGGCAACTACAATGTACATGGTTTATATGACATTTTATTTAATTACAGGTGACTGACTTTTTAGTTTCTTGGTAGCTTCCTTACCAGTTTTCCTCCTTCATCGACTTAATGCTTACCTTGGTTAACAAATTAACTATGCAATAAGCTTAATTCAATAAGTTCTTATCAAATGAGGCCTATTCATAAGCTTGAATGTGAAGTTTAATGTAAATAAAAGGCTAGCAAAATTAATTTTGATTAGTTTTATGTGTAACTTTCTGAAATAAACTAAATAAAACTTCCAAGGTCATAAATCACTTTAAGAAGCTTAAATTAGTTCTTTCAAATACCCCCTTGTTTGATGATCACTCATGTATTTTCAATCTTGTTCTGGACTTGACCTTTTATTGCCTGCTCTCTGCAGATCTCTCTTGATCTCACTGTCTGGTGTGGACGTACCTGTCTTGCGCTCTCCTATGCCATTTCAAAATTCTGCTTTGTCTTCTCCTCATGTATATGTCCTTGACTTCATCTTCTTTCCGTATATTTTTCCCGTGCCTTGTTTCTGTAATTTGTCAGTTAAGTTAATTATTGAACTTCGTATCAATTCTTTTTGGTTAATTAAGCAAAAAATGCCAATAGTACTTTCAGTACCGAGTTTCTTATTGTTGAGAAGCCAATATTATTGCTACTATTTACTTAATATTTCATATTAATTATTTATTTGATAGTATGACTCTTATGCTTAACTTGTACTTAATTAGGGTATAAGAAAGACAGTTATTACATATAACTTTTAAAAGGGTGAAGAAAGAAAATAATGTGAATACAGCAAATAAATAATAAACAATTTTATAATTTATTTTAAAAGGTCCTCTTCTTTAATTACTGTAAAAGTTACACGCATCTTTTTTTTTATATTTTACTTAATACTCTCTTTTCTCTTCGTTCTACATAAATTTTAGGTATTTTGTATAAATTACATTACGTGAGTATTTTCCTACACATTATCCTCGATTAATTTGATATGCATTTGTATCTATCCAAGTGAAAAAATTCAAAGTAATTATTTTCGAAAAAATAAAAAAGTTGAATGTAATTTCATTAAATGTCATAGAATATGATATATTTTAACCGGTTAATCAATAATAAAGATTGTAAGAATATAAAGTATTATATGTATTAGCACATTTGATTAACATTTTATCATTTTGTTTTCATTTGAATCATTTGTTAGTTTTCTAACTTCATCTTACATGCTATTAGTGAAAATTAGCTTAGTTGAATACATTGTGTCACAATAAGGTACTAGAGCAATTCTACACTTCGTTAAGACAAACTAAATAAAAATATGAGGGATTTTTTAAAAATGATGATGCAGCAACAACGATAGTAACAATTAAAATTATGTAGAAACTGGGAATAGCAAAACAGTAACAGCAGTCATATTTATACTAAACAATGGGTCTTGAATTTACCTTTTCAAAGAATGAATTAAATGAAACCCTATGTCAAGGTTGTCCACACTTGGAGTTGGTCCTAAAACAACCTAAAATTTATGAATTTGAAGGAATTTTAAGGGTGGGATTCAAGAGGTAAGTCAAAACCGAGAATGTGCTCATGGAACCATACCTTTGGCAATGGAAAATGGAGAACCCTAGCTCTTTAATTGCTACCCGTGGAAGATAAGTGAAGAAGTGGACCCTTGATTCTTGCCTTAGCTTAAGAGAAATTGAAGAAGAGGATGGGAATGGTGGAGAGGTGTCACGGTGGAGGAGAAATGGAATTGCACAATTTTCTTTCCTTGTATGCGTGTGAAAGAAAGTGGAAAATTGAATCCATTAAGCATTAAGGGTAAAATAGTCATTTTATCAGTCTGTTAATTTTTAAAAAATTAATCTGTTAATTTTAGGTTACTTAAAACTTAAACAGATAAGTTTTAAAAATTAACGCACTCTCCTTTAATTAATTTAACATTTTTAATTAGCTATTCGACAAATAAAAATTAACCAATAATTAAAATTAGGATATTACATATTGTATGAGTTATTATGAGTCCATGGAAATGTGTTTGATTCTTATCAAAGCCAAACAAAAACTTCATTTTACATAATTGTTGGTAAAATAGGTTGGTCCAATTAATTAACTTAAACTCTTAATAAAATGTAATGTTTATTTTTAAATTTTAAGTCTGAATTAAAGTCAGACATATTTAACAATGTTTTAATGAAGTTTGATACAGAACAAACTTGTTAAAACCCATAAACATGTTATAAGAATTTAGACATCCATTTTAAACTCAAATTAAATCTCAGGTTAAAATATAATTTAAAAGTTGTTATCCAACACACGAGACATATGATAATCATTTCTAACTAGAATAATCACTGTGATTGGAAATTAATATTTCTCTAATGAAAAGATTAAGACAAAGACAGGTTTAATTGAATTAGATCAATAGTTTGAAGAGGATACATGCACTTAGAGCTAACGCTATAGATTTAATAGTAACATCGGTTGGCAATCTACCCTTGTCCGTCCTTAGGAAAAGGGCTTGGTATATAGGGAAATTGATGAGAACCAAAAACCCACACAAAAGAATTTGCAGCACCAATTTCTCACTAGCCAGGACACCTTTGCTAAGCAGAAGCTCCTTTAAAATGCCAAAAAAGCAAAGCAAATTGAGCAATGCTAGAGTTGCAAGTACAGTGAAAAATGGAGAAGAGGTTCCAAATTCCATGACCTCTTTCTTCAAACGTTGGAAAATGTCATCTTCTATGATCTTGGTTGTGACTATAAAGGGTGAATCTGAACACCCAAAACATTTCAAGATGATATCTATCAAAGCAAAAAGGTAAGAGCTTGATCCAATGTAAAGCCATATCCTTAAGCCATTCCACCAACCTTGGATTCTGCCTCCAACCATGAATACCTCAATCAAGTTTGAAGCACTTTCTCCTAGTATTACATATGCAAAAGGTATGAACCACGGGCTACACATCTGTGAAAACCATCAATATTTAAACACAACATGTTACATTCATTTTTCAATACAAAGTATACATCTAGAAAAATTATATAAATATATGTAATGTTTCTACAACAAATTCTTACAATACTTTTATAATTTATTTTTATTTCTACAATGATTTTGTTTAATTCAAATTTAAAAAAGATATGTTTTTTACAAACACAGTGACATCTATGTTGACAATCAAAAATTAATCCTTCCAACATTTAAAGATCATTAAAATAGACATTACTCTAATAAAATCAACAATAAAAAATAAAATTATATTGTTTTAAAAACATAAAGACTTGAACTAATATTTTTAAAATATGGTGAAAATAAAAATTTACACATATACTTAAAAGACTAAAAACATATTTCTTGTATCTGAAATACCTTATTCCAATTCAAGCTAGAGAAAACAGTTCAAGCTAAACAAGATCACCATGAATGACAAAATAATAAGGCTAGCTAAACAAGATTACCATGGATGATAAAATAATGAAGCTGATTTGATTTCCCTCTATAAATTATGAGTAATTAATGGTGTCCTTTTTTATATGTAAGCTATTGGAGAAGTAAAATAATGTTGCAATTAATGCACTTAAAGATCTCTCATATTGAAGGATGTTAATATAAATGGGGTTACCTTTGGGAACAAGGGAATGCCTTTAAGGAGATAAAGTGAAGGGATGATGGAGTAGTATAGTATTGGCAAACAAGTGGTTGCCCAAAAGTTATAGTGAGAATATCCCATTTGGAGTCCTAAACTGATCTTTCCATGACCATACAATAGAGGGCTGTACTTAGAAAGAAGAATTTGAATCTCCCCCACGGCCCACCTCTTCTGTTGAACAAGTATTTGAAGTAAAGTGATTGGTGCAATACCCAAAAAACCCTTCCTTTGTGGGTTGTAGTACACAGATTTCCATCCTTGCAATTGTATGGACAACCCTGTTATCACATCCTCCACTAGACACCCATATCTGGAACCCATCTATAGAAAACAAAAAATCAATATAGTTAAAATAATTACTATTTACATTTATGTTAGGTCTCTATTTGATTTTAGATGTAATTGATTAAATTGAGACTACAAAATGTTGAGTACTAAATAATACCCAAAATAAATATAAACTTTCTTAAAATCACTGTTGTGGAAGAAACATATTAGAAAGATATATATACTCTTAATTTAAGCTATTATTTATTACTGGCTAGAATTTATTGAAAAAATGGGCCTAGTAGTTTTTTTATTATTTAAAATGAATGCATATATGGCACATTAATTTAGAGAGATGAAGAGAAACACCTCTTTTCCCCATAGAGTGTTTTGCTCATAGGAACAGCTTGCTAGAACCTTTGATTCTTCTTCTACTTCATGCAAATCATTGGCTTCTTTCATAAGTTCATCATTCTCCTCATTCCAATCGATTTTGCATTCACCATTGAACTTTTTGCCACACAGAGCATCTCTTCTATGAAAGCAGCAAGTTCCAATATACAAAGGCCCTCCAAAACCATCTGCCCCAGGGAGCTCCACCTTCATATACAAGTGAAATCACATTTATTCATTTTTTTGGAAAATTCTTATAGTAGTGGTCATGATAATACATGTGTACATATATATATAAGTTTTCTCTAACTTGTGAATGTTTCACTAATATATGTATGCATTTTATTTTTCTATTTTAAACCTATTTTGTAATCCAAGATCACTATATCATTCATGCTTTTGCTAGTAATTATTTGATAAATATGAGAATTGTTCAGATTCATGGGTGAGTAAAAATATATAACAGTATAACAGTTTTAGGATAAATATTGAAGGTAATAGTAATTAATAACTTACTTCCATAATTATCGGTAAAGAATTTCCGTACAAATCATTAGGGAAATTATCAAAAGACTGAGGAAATTGCACAAAGGCAATTTCATGGCCTTTTTCTTCATCCATGAAAAAACAAAGAGCATCTCTTACAGATTGTGAACTGTTTGAGTACATGTCACAATCTTGAGTTAGGACGATTTTGCCGTTGCTAATCTTTGAAGACACTCTTAGCTGCATTAATTTAAGTCCAAGTAAAAAACAAACAAAAATCAATCTTTATATATACAAGTGTCACCACAACACAAACAAAAACTATGGTTACCAATGAATTCAATGCCCCAGCTTTGTAGTTGTGGTGATATTGGGGTCTCTTCTCACGAGCCACATACACCAGAGTTGGCAAAACAAACCCATCTACATCTTTCGAATTATGTGGATCCATTTTATGCAGCAATATCTGGTATAGTAGAATTATAAGAAAGCACAAGAACAAACATAATATTAGGGATTGTATATCATTAATTCTCATAATGTAAACTGTTTCATAATGATTTAAATAATAAGTGTTATATCTCATAAATATAATATATAGTAATTATTCACTTGAAGGATTGTATCGTGGTCACGTCGTGAAGAATATGAATCCCACTGGGAAAATCCTTTGTGTTTTGAGCGTGCTTCGCTTGGTACTGCACCCAACTTGGATGCATCTTCAATTCGTCTCTTCATATCTTCATATAGTTTCTACAACATAAACAATAACTCTTTTGTGAGAATGAGGGTAAGCCAAAAACACATGCATGTTAACAAAACATTTTTCTTTTGTTTCACATAATCAAACACTAACTCGTATATACATGCTTAATCAACTAATCTAGTTCTTATTTTAGTACCGAGCAGTAAAATCTCAAACAATAAAATGCTAAACTATTACTTGGTACCTTGATAGGTGCTAAGTGTTTGGCATGATTATGATGATGATATGGATTTTTAGAGAGAAGGGTATTAAAATAAGCAGCAGGAGAGGTTGGTTGAATGTTGAATTTCCTGCAGAAGGGTAGCCAATGCTTGGCAAAGGTGGAAGCCTCAAGAAGAGCATAGAAAGTGATAACTGAAGAGGCATCATCGGAGAGATACACAGCGAGTTTGTGAGATGGATAGTCATAAGCCATGAGAGATAAAACTGTGTTAATAACCATCATGGGTGGCTCAATCTCTGGCTCTGCAGTGCACACAAAGATGTCTACTCCTGGTAACCTACTCTCATCGTATCTGTCACAAATCAAAACACAAACACACATTACATAATTATGCATGTGAAGTTAATTTTTCTGAAGTGTAGAGTAGGTTCAGGGCATGTAGTAATGGTTCCAACTAACAAATAAATTAATCTGTTAGTTAATATAATTTTAACATTAAGTAATATTAGATTTTTATTACATCTTCGGTGCAAAAAATAAAAAATACTTTTTCTTTTAGCCCAAAAAATGATAGCTTACAATCATGGTAATAAAGATGAAGATGATGAGTGGAATTTATATTTTTAAATATTTTTATATTGGTTATGTTAATAAGCAGTATTAAAATTTAGTCATTGACATAATTACTGTAAAAATAACTTTTATATTGATTGTTGAAATAATCAATATAAAAATATTTAAAAATTAATATTTTATATTGTTAAAATAAATTGTATATGAAAGTGAACTAATTAATATAAAAAATATATAAAAAATTAATTTTTTACTTTTTTACATTGATTAAACATTTAAAAATACTCTATCTTCACAAAATCTAACACTGGTTATGTAATTATTGGTGGACCAAAAGCTAAACCTGTGTTACTACTCTAGAGAAATTATTATATATTTTAGGATTTGTAATCCAACCAATAATTATTTAACATATTATTTATTTATTTATTTATTTTTAATCATAGACATCTTTCTTTAAAGACAAGCTTATTTAGAAATTAATTTTTTATTCTTTCAATAAATATGTTTAGTGGGGTCCTACATAAAAATCTTCCCACAATGATAACTTATTAGTGTTGAAAAAAAAAATGTTATTATTCACAAGTAATTTTCCTGACTAAAGCTCAAACAGTGTACATCACATGTTATCCTACCGCAAGCTCAAAATACCAATAATTTTGGAACCACACATGATACGTTCAAAGATTTTCTTTCCATTACGTTATATATAAATCTATCTTTTGGGTACATTGTCTTTTCCTAGATGTGACAAGTTTGAAAAATACTAGTCTTCCAAAATTAGAATAATTGGTGTTTATATATTATGGATATAATATATATCTTCCTTTTTCCTCTTATCATCAGAGTCACAGATAATAAGCATGTAGGAATCATTTACCAAAACAACTTGACAGATAATTTACATATATTGAGAAGTTACAAAATTATATAATCACATATATATGTTAGACAACTTTAGAATTATATTCATAAAAATATGAAACCTAAAAGCAGATTAGAATGAGTGGAAGTAGAACCTCTGAGAGAGTCTGTTGGTGAAGGTTTTTCTGAAGATGAGGTTCCAGCGAAGGGCTTGACCAAAAAGCCAGTAGACACCAAACCACAGTTCTGCAGAAAACAAACCAAGCCAAGCCCATTTGGCATTTGAAGGTATATGTGTTAATCTATAAACCCAGATGAAGCATATGGCCACAAATGAAGAAACAACATAGAGCTTCTGAATGTGTCTTCCTCTGCCTTTGCTGCTCTCAAACAATCTCTCCATTCTTGTGACCAACATTTGTGTATGTGTTGTTAAAAATCATTTTTATAGTACAATGTTACTCTTCCGTGTCTTGCTACAACACTGTTACTGTTATCGCTGTTGTGTGATGACTGTGAATGAAATTATCCCAAAGCTAATGGACAAATGCCAATTGCAACTGCTACTGACGAATGCACTGACCTCCTTTTATCTATATTATATATAATATTTTCCACATTGAAAACTACTTATCATACATAATTACGTGACAATCATGTAACGAAGGAAGAAAAAAATTTAAAAAAAAATTAAAATATTAATATTAATCTTTCACATTATTCAAGATAATTAAAATTCTCAAAATTTTAACGAAACATACGAAATGCCGTAATGCGAGAAATAAGTTATAAATTATTCAATAACAACTGTTGATTTGTATACTGGCGGCTGACCACGACAATGAATAAAATATCATAGTGACATTTCTGTTAACAATAATTGATACCTTCATAGCTTATTTCCATTTAAGTGAAATTGGATACGACAAAAAACTCTTCAACATATTTTTTTTAAAACGTGAGCTAGTTATTTGAGATATTTATAAATGAAAAATTATTTGTCGTGATTAATGGTAAATACTTTTATTTATAAAAAAAAAGTTCTTTTTTTACTTGTTATGGTTAATTAAAATTCACATGAGTTTCATCAAATTTTGTTAAATAATTTAACTCTATACATTTTAGTCCGTAATATAAAGTATTTAGAATAAATGAGTAAACTTTTAAATTAGTTCTTTGAGTTGAATATTTTAATCTGAGGTATTTTACCCTTATACGACACTTGGTCGTCTAAGTTTAAAATATCAATTTAATTTTTGACGTTATAAAATTACGTTGAATTTAGCAACTTTTACTATAAAATAATAGTAAATATAAAGTATAGAAGGATTAAAATAACGAATGATAACCATATCAGCAATTAATTTGAAAGGCGTAAAATCTCACATACTAAAGTACTAGCTAAATCCATGAGGTTTCAAAAATTAACTTAAATGCATTAGAATAGATAATATGTTGCTAGCAATTTTTATTTTATTTTTTTGTATAAAATAAGGTAGAACAAGAACTCAATGAACGGCATATATAAGGATTCCATTGTTTGTTTTTGATAAACTAATTAATATATAGTAGGGGCAAAATGCATGGTTATTTATTTTTTTAATCAATAAATATTTACAAAGATATTTATATATTATTCATCAATAAGATTTTTACGTTTACAAGATTCAAACCTGTAATCATATCATTGCAATTCAATCTTTAATCGACTAAATCAACTTTTTTATTTGTATCAAAATGAATTACTTTAATAAACTTAGCATCATCTTAACATTAAGCCAATAAAACCACACTTTCAACTTCCAATAATGTTACATTCCCAGGGTTAACAAATTACCTAGTACGTATGATTAATTATTTAGTGTCCACTTCTTCATTTTCATAATTGGTTGCTAAAAGGTACCAAGACTAGCTATCCAACATGTGAATGAAGCCAAAACAATGGACTTGAGCATAACAGAGGATGGTATGCAACCTTTGTCACTACGAATGAAAAGTGCCTCATGCACTGGTAAATTGATCACTACAATCAATGAACTCAGAATTATCTGCACCATCAATTGGCTTGACCTGAATTCAATTATATCCATCATAATAATCCTCCTAATTCCACCAACGAGACCAAAAACGTTCAAAAATGCCACTGTTGATAATATGGTTGACATAACTGAAGAGCCTCCAAAATCAATGACCTCTTGTTCATATCTCTTCTGGACATCCACAGTTGCTACTTTATCAGTGATGGCAAAGTTTGTCTGTGACAGTCCTAATTGCTTGGTCACGGCGCCAATGAAACCAAAGAGATATGAGGTGGTCCTATGGAAGAGTCTCATTCTAACCATGTTCCACCAACCCTTTACTGTTGATCCACAGCTCAGATACTCACACAAACTATAGCCATTGTTAGCTACAAATGCATATGCAAATGGAAGGAACCAAATGCTTGAAAGCTGCAAAAACATGAAGCAGAGGGAAATAGTTAATTAGTGCAAGAAAAATAAGAAATAAAATCCCCTAAACTCTAAGATTAGTCCTCGAAATTGTATACATTATACACTTTAGGCCTTGAAATTTTAGGAGAAATTCGTATTAACTATAAAATGTCAAAGACTAAAATACATCATATATGCAATTCTGAGGATTAACACTATGGTTTACTCTCAAATGAGTGCAAGAGACAACCTGTGGGAACAATGGAATGCCATGAAGCAAGCAGACAGGAGAAACAATGACATAACACAGAGTAGAGAGTGACATAGGAGCCCATAAGAGGAAATTACAATACCCCATTTGTATGCCCAAGTTTATCTTCCCATGCCCATAAATGAAAGGGCAATACTTGGAGAGGAAAACCTGGAACATGCCTTCTGACCACCTTTTATGCTGAACAGAAACTACATCCAAGGTTGTTGGAGCCACACCCACAAAAGCCTTCCTTTCCGGGTTGTAATAAATGGATTTCCATCCCCTGCACGAGATTACAAGACCAGTAGCAATGTCTTCCACAGGAATCCCATAAACTAATCCCATCTGCAAAATTCATAAGTATTATCAACTATTACAACAAAAGACCAGAGACAAACCAAGCAAACACAGCTAACAAAAGTATTACAACAATTCCCCTAAAATAAACACATTTTGAGCCTTTGATGCTTGAAAGATAAAAAATGAATTCAAGTACCTCCTTCCCCCATTGAGTGCCTTGTTCATAGGTGCAAGTGGCAAGAGCCTTTGATGCTTCATTCAATTCATGAACTGTTCTGTTATCATTTGGTTTAGGCTTCATCTCCCATTTGGCTTTGCAATCTCTCAAGTAAGCTCCTGATAGACTCTCTCTACGATGTAAACACCCAGTTCCACAATACAAGGATGCTCCATGTCCACTTAATCCAGCTAGTTCAAACTTCAAATGCACGTGACAAAATCAAACTCTATCAGATGTTACCGTGTTAGTCAATATATATATCCTTGTAATCTGAGTTTTATGTGTACATTTTCACATATAGGCTACGTTATTTTGTTAATTACCAACCTTATTGATCACATAATAAGCATTTGCATAGTGGTCATTCTTGGTGATGTTATTATAGCACTGCGGAAATTGCACATAAGCTATGTCATGGCCGTTTTTTTCATCCATGAAGAAACATAGTATTTCCCGAATTGTGTCTGCACTATTTGAGTACATATCACAATCTAAGTTGAGGATGAATGGAGCGTTGCTTATCTCAGATGACACTCTTATCTGCGTAACGAAACTTTGTGATGTGAGAGTGAACCCAAACAATAGTAAAAATCTTAATTATCATATACACATATTTGATTCTGAGATGCCCATATTACGTACTGACCAGGGCATTGATAGCTCCTGCCTTGAAGTGATGAGGATAGTTGTGTCGTTTCTCGCGTGCCACATATACAACTGTCGGCAATCGAAATCCGTCTTCATCTACAGCATTTGTGTCCCTTCCATCGATTATCATCTATAATAAAATGAACTATAAACATGTCACAGAAATTTTCAGCTATATAAAAAACAAAACCAGTACGTTAATTTCAGCTTGAGTTCTTGTTTTTTTAATGAAAATTAAGTACCTACTAACTGTTAAATTATAGCTTTACTTGTAATCATTCTTATCAAAAGCTAATCGATTCGGTCGTTTTAACCCGTTGAACTGTAAATTCATTGATCTGAATAATTCTTTTAATACTATCAGTTCAATCATAGTTTGACTCCTATTTGATCATGATTTACTTAAACTTATATCAATAACCGATCTGGTTCTAAAGTATTACTTGTAATGGTTGATATGTGTCGAGAGAGTAGAGAACACAAAAATGGTGATACCTGCACGATAGGATGGTGATCCTGCTGTGTGGTTTCTGGGTTCCATTCTGAGAATCCCATATGCTGATTCCCCACGTTTTCTGGAAGCTTGCCCTTTGCAACAACTGCTTCAATCTCATTTTTCATGTCTTCGTATAATTTCTGACATGTATATATATACGAGGAAACTCAAACTTCCCATCAATTAAAGAATATTATTATTTGAGGAAGTGAGCTTAGAAAATCAACAAAATTTATTTATTTTTTATTAGAATACATACATTGACACACATAAAACTAGAACTCAGTTAATTACCCAAAAAAAACTTGAACTCAATTTTATCTTTATTCACAATGAAAATGATGTTTGAACCTAAAAACTTTGTTAAATTACTCAAATTCCACTATTAGCCACCCAGATATTACAATTTTGTTTGAGAAAAGAATTAATTAATTTTACTTACTAAACATTTAATGATTTTTAAAATATTAAAACATGTATACCAAATACATTTAATGTTTAATAAGTGTTCATAGAATTACTTATATGTTATTAAGTAAAAAGATTTTCACATCAATGAGATTTAAAATTATAACTTTATTTTAGATACAAATTTAACTAGAGTAACTTTTTATTGCACACCGGATCAACATTCATCCTAAGTAGAATATGTAGATGATTTGACTAAACAAAATATATAAATTATTGTATATATATATTCGATTCTTCCTAAAACAAATGGAAATGATTGGTTAAGCAAAGTGTAAATATTATAAATTCTTGACACCATCTATCTAGATTCATATAAATCGGAATTGCATGCATGATATGTAGAAGTGCGTTTGAAGATAAGAATGTAGGGACATAATAATTGAATGCAATAACCTTGATAGACAACCATTCTTGGCGATTCTGAGCAACAGTATTTTGGATGGAAAAGTAAGCCTCAGGTGAAGTGGTTTCAACATTGAATGTCCTACAAAATGGGACCCAATGTCTGGAGAAAATGGAAGCCTTGAAGAGAGCAAAGAATGTTAGGTTGGAAGCTCCATCATCAGAGAGATAAACACTCAATTTATTCGAAGGATAATTGTAAGCCATTGCAGATAATACAGTGTTAATCGCCATCATTGGAGGCTCCAGCTTTGGGTCTGCTGTGCATACAAATATATCCACCCCTGGTAACTTCTCTTCATCGTATCTACACTCCTTACATCACAATTAAACTCTTTTAGTATAACATTAAATGAAATACAATTTTGGTTATGTTTAGTTCCCAGTTGCGTTTGACCAACTAAAAAAAATTCTACACAAACCAAGTTTTTACGGTCTAACGACGTAAATAATTAATATTAACCACTTATACAAATTCATTTTGTAAAACCTAGTAATTAAGAAAACCTCATCTATAAACAAAAATGATCCTTTTAGTCACAATTAACAATTCAAGCGGGCTATCCTAAATGGGTCGAGTTTTAGTGAGGTTGCTATGAGCTATTTAGAATTGAGCTAAAAATCTAAGATTTAGAAAAACCTAAATCACTTTTACTCATAATTAACAATTCAATTATAAATAATAATACACACAAATGGTTGACAATAAATGACAGGATATTTTTTAATAATAAAAATATTAAAGGATTAAAAATAGCTATTTTAATTTATATAATTTTTTTAACCTTAAATTTTATTAGGTAAATCTTATAAAAAAAATTTCATTTCACACCCCTATTACGTATATCTATTTCATCTTTTGGAAGAGGGTAGAGATGTTCCATTTACTTGAATTTCATATTTGTTTATTGGTTTAGTTGGGATCTAGTCAAGTAATGGTGAATATAGTCAAATTATGAGTATATATTTTAATTCCGACTTTAAACTAATGTCGTTACTTGTGAGTGCGATAATTTGAGTGTTTTCTAAAAGCAACCAATTTATATTTGCCTTGATAAAATATGAAAGTAGGTAGATTTTTTTTCCTTGTGATTTTTTGTTAAAAGAAAATAGAATTAATAAATTGTATCAAGAAATTAAAGAAGACTTGCCGTGTACTTTGTAGTGACACCACCGTTAGTCAACTTCACTTCCATTAGTCAAATATATAATTCAAAGGCTATTTGTTTAAATGTTGAGTCCCATTTACTCTTAAAAAAATTCTGAACTCAAATAAAATTTTGATTAATTTTGATTGTTTTTAATGTGATGGAGAATCAATATTAATTTTTATATTTTTTTTTATTTTTATAACTTCGCCCAACTATATATCAAAACGAACACTAAGATGAATTAAACTGAGATTTGATAAACGGAATGAAAGATCCGTTAATTTTAATTAAAAATCAATATTAATCATTAACTTTTTTCTTTTTCATAATTTTATTTCTTCGATTGAATACTAAAAAGCTCGAAAATAACCATATCCAATTTAGCTTTTCTCATAAGATAGGTTAAGAAAGTTAGAATGAAAAAGTTTTTCTAAACTTTTTATAAGAAATTATGTTAGACTTGCCCCATAATCAGAACAAAATTTATACTCTCAACTTTCATAAGTATTCTGATTACAGGAAAATTAGATGAGAAAGCATAGACCAACCTGAGTGAGAGGCTATGTTTAAAAGGAGTTTGATAGGGAATTGTCCAACGTAGAGATTGGGTGATTATCCAGTAGAGCCCAAAGCCCAGTTCTGAGAAGAAAAGAATTATCCAAACCCAACAACTCCCAGATCCAAGTGGCATGTTTGCTACTCTGTAGAACCAAATGAAAGTGATAGCAACAAATATTGTTGATGCAAATACCTTGTAAAGTCCTCTGAATCTTGCTTCTTTTGTCTCAAACAAACTAATGTAAGACTCTTCTTCCCCCATCCTCTCTCTCTCAAGTGCTTCTGCTTTTCACTTTTTTCTGAGATACAACACTGCACATTTGAAATTGGGAGGAGAGATAGATAGATATATTGGTCTTGGTGAATTTTTCTGTTGAAGATAATGTTAACTAAAAATATCTATATATTATTAAGGGAATGCTATGATTTTTTTACTTTTTGAGGACATGTACCACTTTAGTATACATAGTCCTATCATCATAAAATGACAAAACACCGAATTTCCAATGTATTTAGTTAGATTTCGTCTACATTTTAAGAGCATGTTTGGTTATCTAGTTGACCAACCCAAAAATAAATTCTATTGTCAAATAGAGTTTTGACTGTTTCGAATGGTGTGAAAGATCAATATCAACCCTTAAATTTTTTCATTTTTCCAACTCTATTTCCCCAACTGAAAATCAAACGGAATAATGTTTCAAACATTTCACCTCTCACACACGTAACTCACATCTCATGTTCACCCTTCCCTCACTCACATGGATGCATTGCTAAGTGAAACAAATATGATTTAAAGTATTGACATAACTATTTATACCATAAAAAGATATAACTATTATTTTACAGAAAAGTTAAAAAGAAAACATGTATATAATATATAGATAATAGTTAAAAAGTATTTTTTATATGTTTGAGCTACTTGCTGAACCCTTCGTAATTTTAATAATTTTTATATAAAAAGATGTAAAACTTGTATTTTATTTTTGAAAAAATAAAACATGCATCGTTAATTAGTTCTTTTCTTCCCTTCTTTCTTTTTATTTTATGCTATTTTAAAAAAATGTAAACCTTTCCTTATTTTAAAGGAGTAAAACCTACATTGATCTTTTTATAAACAACGGACAATGTTTTTTATTTTTACTAGTACTAAGTGCCTGTTTGGAACAACGTTGGTAGCTCCGTTCGTTGCCATAACCAAGGTTTTCGAAAACCCCTTTAGATCTGTGTGTTTGGCAACCTTTCATATCTCCGTCTCCGTTGCCATCTTTCCGTTTGCAAAGAGTGAACCGCGTTTTGTTGTGCCTCCATCATACCTCCTATTTAGAAGTTCCGTTTGCTTTTCTACGTACTATTGACGGTTGTGCCCTTCTGTGTTGTGCAATGGTTCTGTTGGGGAAGATGGTCTTTTGGGGAAGAAGGAGCACTTGTGGGGATTTTAGTTTGGGTGTACCATAAAATCAGACTCATAGATGGTGGATGGTTGGTTTGGATGGTGGACCACGGGTGTGCTTCATGTGCTGGGGTGTACCATAATGTTTTTTATTTAAATATATTTTTTTAAGTTATTTAGGCTACTGTATTTTTTTTAAATTTTTTAGGGTGTTGTCATTTTTTAATTTGTATTATTTTAAACAATATATACTATACTACTTTTTTAAAATTAATACCCTTTTTGGTAATTTTACCTTCAAATTCCATTTTTCTAAACCAAAATTACCAAAATATTTTCCAACCAAACACAATCACTACTTTCCAACTCACTTTTACAACAAACTATCCAAACATAAATCTCTATTTTCAAAACCCCGATTTTCCCAACCACATTTTTAAAACCCCAATTTTCCAAACCCAGTTTCACAAACCTTACTCTAACTTTTAACCAAACGGACCCTAAGTGTATCATTTTATATTTTTAATAAATAATGTTGGTTTTGGATACAATTTTAAATTATAAAAGAAACAACAAATTTTGTTAAATTTGAGGTTAATTAAAACATCTTAGAAAAATTATAAGTTATGTGTGAACAAATATTTATATCTAAATAATTAAATATGTATTTTTTATGTTATTTTGTATTTATCAGTTACTCTACACCCATAGTTTAAAAATCGGATCAATTAAACAAAGATCTACAACCAAACTGGTAAACCGTCGATTTTGAGTGGTTCAATAATGAAAAATATATTTAAAACTTTTATGCATGATTTTAAATGTTAAAAACCTATAAATATATACTACCCTTGTAACATCCCTGGTAATTTAATATTGAGAAAGGTAAATTAAATATTTAATTGAGTTAAAACTAAAGGAAATAGGATTCTTAAGTGAATATATGATTTTAAATGGCATTCTAAAGGGTTAAGGTACATTAAAATGAATATTTTGAGGAATGGGTATCAGGGACCCTGACGCGTAGCGTGGCTGTGGCACGTAGCGTCAGGTGCGAATTAGTGAACTGACGTGTAGCGTAAGTGTGACGCGTAGCGTCAACATCGCGAGTCAGAATTAAAAGCTGAAATAGAGACAGACCCGAGACATGCATAACCCTTCTTCTTCTTTCTTTCCCTTTTCTCTTAAACCCTAGGAGCTCAATTGAAGCTAATTGATGATGGATTCTTGGACGAAAATACATTTATGGCGTCGAGGCAGTGGGGTAAGCATCCTAGAACCTTTAATTTCATGGTTCTCTTTCTCCCATTCTTATTTTCTCTCCCTACCTGAGACTAGTATGTGTTAGGAGAGCTAAGTCCTTGGATGGAACAAGTGTTTGAGGTGTAAATGAGAACCTTAAAGCGTTAGGTATTCAAAAGATGTTGTTAAATCAAGGATCGAAGTCGTTCGAAGTTATGGAGCTTGGAAACGGAGACCGGAAATGAAAATGGTAAGCTTTGATAATTTAAGATTGGGGTTCAGAGTTACTTTATGGTTATGGATTATAGTTTTAGTAATTATAATATTTAATGGGAGTTTTCTTAAATGAAACCCTAGAGTTTTGATGGACTTCGGAGGAACCCGACAATTGGCTGGAGGCTTTAGAAAGCTCAGAATAAAGGTAAGGGGGGTGTGCTGGTTAAGGTTAATTTAGAAATTTGTCTGCATCATTGGCGACTAGAAAAAAAAATGATATACTATAGCTATTGTAAATATGTTAATTGAGTTTAGAAAATACCTATATGAAAGGTTGGAGAACAAAAAGATAAGGACGCATATTATAATCATTGTGAGTGGAGAATAAGTGGATAAGTGAATATATAAAGTGAATGTGTCGATGTGAAATGATTAAGGGAATTTTAGAATGTACTAACTTACATGGAATAAGAAAGTGAATGAAATGAAATAATATGATATGATATAAGATGTATGAATATGTGGGGTAAGTATGTGAGAATTAAATAATATGAAATATGACAAATGGGGAATTGAGAATTGATGTTGAGAGCTATGATAGGAATGATGATTAAATAAAAGAAATTGGTAATGGTGATAAACAGTAAGATTGTATAGATATGACATGTTGAATGAAATGGGATTCTATAATGCCCGTGAGTTAAGATGTCTGCTGTGAATGGTATAACATTTATGTTGATTGTATCATTGTTATATTTGTCGGTTGGGAATTATGACTATTTTATGATGAATTATGGATACGATGAGTATATAGGTATTAACGTGATTTATGAAGGTTTGATTGGGTGACCGTCCCGTGAGGTGAGTATATGTCAACTTTTGATATTATACCTGAGATTAAATATGTTTAACTGTATTGAGATAAGTTATGTTAGTATGTTGATCATGTGATATGTATTGTATTGAGGGGTTTGGCAAGAAGGCCGCCCGAGTAGTAAACACATGTCAGTTTCTGACATTTGTGTATGTGATTGATGATAATGGTTTATATTTAGCTACATATTAAGGATGAGGTACCCTAGACACTGTTGAGGGCGGGGAGTGATCACCGGTGCATGGGCACGGACAAGGAGCGGCTCCTGACAGGCTTCCAGTAAAGGGATTGTATGTTTATACTATATGATTGATTATGCGAGATGACATTATATTGATGGGCTTGACAAGTCGGTCGCCCTATGTTGTGAGCACATGTTAGTTTCTAACAGTTGCATATGATGCTTGTAATAATATGCCATGATGTATGATATATGATATGTGATTATGTGGTAGAGGACGACCGACGGTATGTGTTACCCTCGTTTTTGGCTTCGGTGGTCAAGTCGGACCCAGTTGAGCTACCCAGAGGTCTATGACCCAGTGGTTGAGGGGGAGCCAAGTCGGGCTCAGTGAACCAAGTCGGGTTCACGGGATGTCAAGTCGGACTCCCAGCTGAAGGTCGATCCTTTTAGTATCCGGATACTAGGAGTCTGCTTATATGAGAGTCAGTTGTGTTTTACACTCCTTGACCTATATGTGTATATCTACGATGAAGCTTGTATAACATAAAGTAAGATGCTAGTTTGAGTTGGTGATGGTAAGTTCATGGTCTTGATCATTGGTTAATGTGTTGCGTTTGTGTGTAATGTACTTGGATAACGAATTGCAAGATAAATGATGGAGTAGGTGAAAGGTAAATCATAATAATTGACTTACTTATATACATATATATATATATATATGTATATATATATAATTGAAGTGTAACTAGAGTACTCTTTCCATTCTTGCTGGTTATTTTTATATTAACGTTTAAATCTAGTCACTCACCCCCTGTATTTGTGGTTTTAGTGACTGCTTGCAGATATGGGTGCACACCGCGGAGACAAGAGCTAAATGAGGCCAGGGCGATGTGGAATTTAGAAGAGATGTATATGTATATATATAATTGCTTGCTGATTTATAAAATGTAGGATTATATTACTTGTTGGTGTGAAAATATATTGATGTAGTACGATAATACTTTAGTGTGTCTGTGTGTTATGTGGCACGGAGCCAATGATGTGTGAATGATGAATGCAATGGGCAGGTGTCGTATTAATGCATGATTGATATGTGTGTTGTGTGATTGATGCTTAATTGATAGTTAGGATTGATTTAGGAAGTTATGCATATAGTTGATTTTATGAATTTAAAGGAACTGGATATGTGAATTAGAAATCTGGTGGGTTTTGGGACCCTTGGAATGCATGAATAGGTTCCTTAGAATATTTAGAATTTGTGTGTATTGGTCTTAGGTCATTTGGAACCCATTTAGGGTGTGTGTTGCACCTATTTGAATTAAATTGCGTTTTGTACATAACTTGCGCATATGTTGGAATTTTGGCAAACGGATAGCGCCAACAGTTCCGAAATGGGGAAAACAGGTGGCCCGTGAAGTTTCGTAGCAATCGGATCTAAAACGGGCCAATTGGGTAGATTAGAAGTTAGTAAAAATGGTTTAAATGTGTAACAGCATCAGGTGCTGCTACTGTCATGCCCACGCTACGCGTGAGGCTGGCGCGTAGCGTGAGGTGCGCAGCAGATGGCTGCCTGTTTCATATTTTTGATTCTTTTCTAAATTAAGGGAACTCTAAGGTTTTGTTAAACTATATAATTATTAGTTTGAGTATGTTTAGTGAAAATAAATATTATTTTGAAATGAAAAATAATTAAATTTTATTAAATGCGAAAAATTAGCTGTGTAAATTAATTAAATGGATATAAATAAAGGTAAATTGACGTAGGACGTCACAGGTGGTATCAGAGCAGTTCTTTTCAGGACTGGGTAAATGGGTAGATGTAGTAGATTGTGTGAGTCCCATTACGAACTATTTTGTATTTCATCACAATTGTGAGTGATTAATTGCATGTTGTGTCAAGCTAGTACAAATTGTATGACGCACTAATTAATTGTTTGAATGGTATATACCCAATACAAATCGGCGAGTGAGGTTATAGTTATGATGTGAGTGAAATGTTTCCAATGTATTATGGTGGTGTACTAAATTATGTTGAAAGGTTGATTGAAATAAATTAATGAATCAAGTTGAGGACTATAGTATACATGTGAAAACTTGAATGCAGATAATTTGTAATGTATGATAAGTTGACGGGTGATTGAAGGTGAGGTTAATTGAGCCTTTTGCTAGTCTTGTATGTTGATTAATCAATGTGATACATGAGTGGTGTTTGTATTATATTATATGAAGATCTTCCAGGTACCCTGGCGTTGACCTCATTTAGTAGCTCCGTCGGTTGTGGCATTCCTGCTTAAGGTAAGACTTTTAAGATTGTTGTTTCGGAATTTATAGTATAAATTAATTTAAAAGAGGAATATGATTATATGATAGCCTCATGGAGTGATGGGGTTATTATGCGTGCATGATATAAAATGACAGGTAAATATTACATTGGTATATATGCACACTATTGAGTAAGTTGATCACTATGCCAATGGGTAGTGCCAATTTAGTTGTCAGTAGTTGCTAGGATGTTAAGATAATTGAGGTCTAGTGGTGGTAAATAGTCTATACCATAAATCTGATAATCGTTTGGTAGCCATTGATATTTATTTGAATAATAAAGTTCGATATTATATTGAATGAAATGACATTGTGATGATGATGTATATTGAAATTGTTAGATAAAAGAGATTTGTCAATCAATCGAGAAAGGACAACTAAATTTCAAGATTTATGGAATGTTAGGAATTTCCTGGTATATGGTGATATTTGTACTCAGCAGTATTGTGACATTAATGATTGAATGAGAAAATTTGGAATAAAATAAGTTGATAAATGCTTTGATATGATTATTCTTAGGAAGAGTGAATTCCCTATATCCTTCTACCTTATCTGACCGACGACAGGTATTAGTGTTCATTTTTTTTGTGTTGAATATATTTGTTGGACAAAACGAAAAACTCTCAGAATAAAGGAATGAGTTGTAGTAATAGACTGCCTTGTATTGAGTTTAAAATTAGAGAACAATTGATGGTATGTTAGTAGCATTGAGTAAAGCAACCAAAGATGTGAATGCATTGGTGGTATAAGTAAATAGAAGGGGTTTATGAATAAATCAAGAAAAGATGGTTGGACATAATTTGAGAGATTGTTAGGACGTTAAAATAATAATAATAATAATAAAATAAATTTATGTGCAGTGGTACTTGTGATCAAATGATGTTGATTTCCTAAAGCTGGGGAATAGAGAAGTGAATAGACGAATGATAGGTAATGCGAATTAACAACATATTGATAAGGTTAATTCTCTTAGGAGGGGTGAACCCATGTATTGTTTTTACGAAGTAGGTTTAAATAAGCATTGTCGGGTATTATGCTCAAGCTGTGGGTGATTATTGATAATTTTGGTGGAATGATCAGCGAAGCGTGAATTTATTCAAGGAAGAGTCAAGAGAATATAGTACATAACTGATGGTCAAGTAAAGTATCTACTGGACTATTGCGTAAGCAATAAGGAGGGTAGTGAATGAAAGATAAGGGATAAGGTAATTGAAAGTAGTTGAGTAGGCAGATAATGAAGATGATAAGAAATTTTACCTGGCCGTTTGGACTTTACACTGATATTAGTATTATGTGGAAATTATAGCGACTGGCCACCCTGGGTTCCTTCTAACATTAATTCATTGTAGGGTTGCCAGAGGTAAACAAGTTATGATGTAGTCGACTGACATATCGATTGATAAAGTGAATAATTAGGTTGTATACTTGACTTTCACATGGTTTAGCTACGGAGTGTTGATCTCTTGAGGCTGATCACCTCAGGTAGTTGTACTAATAGTTGAGGTTATATGGGGTCAAGGAGACAAATGTGTTTTAGCAAAGCTTGGATAATCAGACTTAGAAAAGAGAAGTGTATGATTCTTAATCCTAGAATTGATAAAAGATGAGGAAACAGGATAAATTGAGTACTTATTAAGGTATAGTGAGAAAGGAATTGAAAAGTATTTGATGGAAATTAAAGAAATAAGATAAATCAGAGGAGAATGAGTTGTGACTTCGTAGTTCATGAAAGATAAGTGAAAGGGTAGTTGAATGGTTCAGATATAAGAGGGAAGGGAATCAAAGCATATTTAACAAAAAGTAAGAAAATGAGACAAGGTATTCATAGTTGTTGTGTATGGGATGTTAACTACAAATGCCAGATGGAGCCATAAATTTAAGGGACGTGAACAAGAGAATTTCTGGACTATGAAATAATAGTATAATGTGAAAGAATTGATAGTGATTGGAGTTTTCCTAACCGATGGATTTCGGGGACGAAATCCTTTCTTAGGAGGGGTGGATGTAACATCCCTGGTAATTTAATATTGAGAAAGGTAAATTAAATATTTAATTGAGTTAAAACTAAAGGAAATAGGATTCTTAAGTGAATATATGATTTTAAATGGCATTCTAAAGGGTTAAGGTACATTAAAATGAATATTTTGAGGAATGGGTATCAGGGACCCTGACGCGTAGCGTGGCTGTGGCGCGTAGCGTCAGGTGCGAATTAGTGAACTGACGCGTAGCGTAAGTGTGACGCGTAGCGTCAACATCGCGAGTCAGAATTAAAAGCTGAAATAGAGACAGACCCGAGACATGCATAACCCTTCTTCTTCTTTCTTTCCCTTTTCTCTTAAACCCTAGGAGCTCAATTGAAGCTAATTGATGATGGATTCTTGGACGAAAATACATTTATGGCGTCGAGGCAGTGGGGTAAGCATCCTAGAACCTTTAATTTCATGGTTCTCTTTCTCCCATTCTTATTTTCTCTCCCTACCTGAGACTAGTATGTGTTAGGAGAGCTAAGTCCTTGGATGGAACAAGTGTTTGAGGTGTAAATGAGAACCTTAAAGCGTTAGGTATTCAAAAGATGTTGTTAAATCAAGGATCGAAGTCGTTCGAAGTTATGGAGCTTGGAAACGGAGACCGGAAATGAAAATGGTAAGCTTTGATAATTTAAGATTGGGGTTCAGAGTTACTTTATGGTTATGGATTATAGTTTTAGTAATTATAATATTTAATGGGAGTTTTCTTAAATGAAACCCTAGAGTTTTGATGGACTTCGGAGGAACCCGACAATTGCTAGAGGCTTTAGAAAGCTCAGAATAAAGGTAAGGGGGGTGTGCTGGTTAAGGTTAATTTAGAAATTATTCTGCATCATTGGTGACTAGAAAAAAAAATGATATACTATAGCTATTGTAAATATGTTAATTGAGTTTAGAAAATACCTATATGAAAGGTTGGAGAACAAAAAGATAAGGACGCATATTATAATCATTGTGAGTGGAGAATAAGTGGATAAGTGAATATATAAAGTGAATGTGTCGATGTGAAATGATTAAGGGAGTTTTAGAATGTACTAACTTACATGGAATAAGAAAGTGAATGAAATGAAATAATATGATATGATATAAGATGTATGAATATGTGGGGTAAGTATGTGAGAATTAAATAATATGAAATATGACAAATGGGGAATTGAGAATTGATGTTGAGAGCTATGATAGGAATGATGATTAAATAAAAGAAATTGGTAATGGTGATAAACAGTAAGATTGTATAGATATGACATGTTGAATGAAATGGGATTCTATAATGCCCGTGAGTTAAGATGTCTGCTGTGAATGGTATAACATTTATGTTGATTGTATCATTGTTATATTTGTCGGTTGGGAATTATGACTATTTTATGATGAATTATGGATACGATGAGTATATAGGTATTAACGTGATTTATGAAGGTTTGATTGGGTGACCGTCCCGTGAGGTGAGTATATGTCAACTTTTGATATTATACCTGAGATTAAATATGTTTAACTGTATTGAGATAAGTTATGTTAGTATGTTGATCATGTGATATGTATTGTATTGAGGGGTTTGGCAAGAAGGCCGCCCGAGTAGTAAACACATGTCAGTTTCTGACATTTGTGTATGTGATTGATGATAATGGTTTATATTTAGCTACATATTAAGGATGAGGTACCCTAGACACTGTTGAGGGCGGGGAGTGATCGCCGGTGCATGGGCACGGACAAGGAGCGGCTCCTGACAGGCTTCCAGTAAAGGGATTGTATGTTTATACTATATGATTGATTATGCGAGATGACATTATATTGATGGGCTTGACAAGTCGGTCGCCCTATGTTGTGAGCACATGTTAGTTTCTAACAGTTGCATATGATGCTTGTAATAATATGCCATGATGTATGATATATGATATGTGATTATGTGGTAGAGGACGACCGACGGTATGTGTTACCCTCGTTTTTGGCTTCGGTGGTCAAGTCGGACCCAGTTGAGCTACCCAGAGGTCTATGACCCAGTGGTTGAGGGGGAGCCAAGTCGGGCTCAGTGAACCAAGTCGGGTTCACGGGATGTCAAGTCGGACTCCCAGCTGAAGGTCGATCCTTTTAGTATCCGGATACTAGGAGTCTGCTTATATGAGAGTCAGTTGTGTTTTACACTCCTTGACCTATATGTGTATATCTACGATGAAGCTTGTATAACATAAAGTAAGATGCTAGTTTGAGTTGGTGATGGTAAGTTCATGGTCTTGATCATTGGTTAATGTGTTGCGTTTGTGTGTAATGTACTTGGATAACGAATTGCAAGATAAATGATGGAGTAGGTGAAAGGCAAATCATAATAATTGACTTACTTATATACATATATATATATATATATATATGTATATATATATAATTGAAGTGTAACTAGAGTACTCTTTCCATTCTTGCTGGTTATTTTTATACTAACGTTTAAATCTAGTCACTCACCCCCTGTATTTGTGGTTTTAGTGACTGCTTGCAGATATGGGTGCACACCGCGGAGACAAGAGCTAAATGAGGCCAGGGCGATGTGGAATTTAGAAGAGATGTATATGTATATATATAATTGCTTGCTGATTTATAAAATGTAGGATTATATTACTTGTTGGTGTGAAAATATATTGATGTAGTACGATAATACTTTAGTGTGTCTGTGTGTTATGTGGCACGGAGCCAATGATGTGTGAATGATGAATGCAATGGGCAGGTGTCGTATTAATGCATGATTGATATGTGTGTTGTGTGATTGATGCTTAATTGATAGTTAGGATTGATTTAGGAAGTTATGCATATAGTTGATTTTATGAATTTAAAGGAACTGGATATGTGAATTAGAAATCTGGTGGGTTTTGGGACCCTTGGAATGCATGAATAGGTTCCTTAGAATATTTAGAATTTGTGTGTATTGGTCTTAGGTCATTTGGAACCCATTTAGGGTGTGTGTTGCACCTATTTGAATTAAATTGCGTTTTGTACATAACTTGCGCATATGTTGGAATTTTGGCAAACGGATAGCGCCAACAGTTCCGAAATGGGGAAAACAGGTGGCCCGTGAAGTTTCGTAGCAATCGGATCTAAAACGGGCCAATTGGGTAGATTAGAAGTTAGTAAAAATGGTTTAAATGTGTAACAGCATCAGGTGCTGCTACTGTCATGCCCACGCTACGCGTGAGGCTGGCGCGTAGCGTGAGGTGCGCAGCAGATGGCTGACGCTACGCGTGGGAATGGCGCGCAGCGTCAGGCCCCTGTTTCATATTTTTGATTCTTTTCTAAATTAAGGGAACTCTAAGGTTTTGTTAAACTATATAATTATTATTTTGAGTATGTTTAGTGAAAATAAATATTATTTTGAAATGAAAAATAATTAAATTTTATTAAATGCGAAAAATTAGCTGTGTAAATTAATTAAATGAATATAAATAAAGGTAAATTGACGTAGGACGTCACAACCCTTGATTTTATATATAAACAAAAATAACTAATTTTATACATATTATTATCTTATCTTTTTCAACCTTCATAGACACACGCTGAATTATATTCATGGTTCTTCTTTAAAACAAATGACGACAATGAAATCATTCACCACCTAATAGAATCAACTACCACTATCAATTAGATAAATCTTGAATGCACTGATAATATTTATTGTGGAGGTCTAAATTAGGTACATCATTGTGGGTCCAAAGTTTTCTTTAATGTACTAATAATATATGTAGGAGATCCAATCTGTTCGGTGATTAATTTTGTGGTCAAACGCCTACTGTTTCGTGCGCTAATTGTTGGTGTGTGAAATTGGTTTCATGACTACATGTTGTGTAGATATCCAGTAAAAAAATCCCATTTAATAACATTCTCATATAGTGATGCCTTTGTGTTAATTGTGCTTGCAGCTTTATGTTCCTCGTTTCATTCGGTTGACCAGTTGTTTGATAAAATGCCTCACTCAATCTTCTCCATATTCAGTCAAATACTCTCTGTATCTGCATAATAGATTCTGTTTTATCGTTATTTCTGTTGAGTCATTGAATGAATTATCTGCTCGTTCTAACTTTTATTTTGCCTTTGGGGCATTCTAGCTAGTTGGACATTCGCTTTCTTGATATGGATATAGCACATTGCTATTTAGAGGGTAATGCTGATGCTGTGGAGTTTTGTTCACATGATTCCTACCATAATGTTTTAGCGGCATCTACTTACACACTACAGGAAGGTGATCGACCCAGCCGACAAGGAAGCATTTCACTCTTCGATGTTGATGTGAATGCAGGCCACCTTCACATGATTTATAGTGAGAAAACCTCTGGAATTTTTGACATAAAGTGGAATCCACCCAGAGGGCATGCGAGTCCTTTTTTAGCTCAAGCAGATGCCGATGGATACTTGAGAATTAAAATGCTGGAGGGTTGCTGTAATGGAGTGGAAGGTTTGTATTTAGTACTTGATTCATTTCTATATAACTATTTGAGCAAATTACACTCACACTCTCTAAAGTTTGATGAAGTTGCACTTGGTAACATTTTCTTTTTTACATTACCTTGACCTCACTTCTTATTAGAAATCAGAGGAGGTCGGTGTAAATCGAGCAGGGTACTCAGTGTCATACTTTTATATAAAAATGTCAAATTCAATGATATGTACAACAATATTAACATACAGTCTAAAAAGGCCCACTATGACATAGGAATTTCTTTACGACATTTACTTTATCAGATTTGGTTCCCATTTATAGCTATTTCCCGGATCATAACCTGTTTATAAGATTATTCCTTGTGTGCTAGCATGAATCTGCAATACTAGTTACCCCTATTATCTGACCATATAAAAATTTTGTTTGCCTTAAGTCTTGTCAGCCGGTATTGTTTTTACTTTTTAATTACACCATTAAGTGTCTATTTGGTTCTTAGTCGGGTAAGAATTACTTAATTAGGATTGATTAGAAGCAAGTTTTTTATCTGTTGACTAAACGGGGTTGAAAGGTGCCTTGAAAGACGCGTGAGATCAAGACTAACCCTAGGATCTTATCATTGCCCAAACTCTGATTCTGTAACTAGATTACCAAACAGATACCAAAATTAGTTTGTTTCTGCACATGTCGAAAGTTGACAGACTGCTGGATATGCTGTTGCTCATTTGTTTACATGATATTACATTATCTTATTTTCAAGTTCATATTTTGCTAAAGAGATTCACTCTCATTCTTGTGCTCAGTCACTTGTATTTAGATTTGCCATTGATTCTTTGCAGGTGCTTATCTAAAAGAGGTCACAAATGAAAAAATCAGTGACTCTATGTGCCTTTTCCTGGATTGGAACCCTTCAGCCACATCCATCACAGTAGGGCTTTCTGATGGCTCCTTATCTATTGTTTCCCTCCTTGAATCCAAGCTGGAGATACAGGAACATTGGAAGGCACATGATTTTGAACTTTGGACAACCTCCTTTGATATCCATCATCCAAATTTGGTGTATACTGGCTCTGATGACTGTAAGTTAAGTTGTTGGGATTTGCGGGATAGTCCTCCCAATCTTGTATTTCAGAGTTCTAAAGTCCACAAAATGGGTGTTTGTTGCATTGAAAAGAGTCCTCATGACCCAAATATCTTATTAACTGGCAGCTATGATGAATTTTTGAGGGTATGGGATTTAAGATCAATCTCAGAACCAGTTAATGAGACTTCAATTAGCTTAGGGGGAGGAGTTTGGAGGGTGAAGCACCACCTCCTCATCCCGGGCCTTGTCTTGGCTGCATGTATGCATAATGGTTTTGCTATTGTTGCCATTAAAGGTGACAAAGCTGAAGTTTTGGAAACTTACAAGAAGCATGATTCTCTTGCATATGGAGCAGACTGGCAAAAAGGAGAAGCAAATCACAGTGGTAAGGAAACCAAACCACTAGTGGCTACTTGCTCATTCTATGACAAACTTATTCGAGTTTGGAGGCCAGGAAATGATATTATCTTGTAGATTGATGATTACTGTTAGGCCCTGTTGGATTTGAAATGCTTAGGTATTTATTTATTGAATCATGGTTGCATTGTATGAATTTTGTGTACAAGTTGCAACTACTCGTTATCTCAAACTCGCTCATTTGATACGCACAACTAAAAATATGTGCATATAAATAATATTGTATGCATTATATACTATGTAAAAGATAAGTTGCAAAATTATGCAGTCCAACATTAAAACCCAAATTTAACGTTGTAGGTAATTTGGTGGAGGAAAATTGCAGTTAGACGTTTTGGTTTAGAATGATTTAGTTCCTGTTTATTACCTAGTCTCAAAACATATGGTTTACTAATACTGTCACTGATAAATGAAATGCCATTTGCAGGTAACTAAAATCTGTGATTCTATTTTAATTTGTCAACATTATGTACTATACCCTGAAAAGAAAGGGCCCACTTCTAATATTTCTGAAGAAATCAAGGAACCATTAATCTCCTAACCACATTCCAATAAGGTTTGTGCATATCCTCCTCACTAGCTTCATTATGTAGATAACTATTCCATAAGAAGAATCCAATGCCAATCTGACTCGACCCATTATAAATTCAGGTACCGATCCAATGAAAATTCGAGAGACCAAACTAAAGTAATGCGCAACAGAAGCACAAGCGTCACTGATAGTTGTCTTTTTGCCATCTTTCTGATTTGCATCTTTCATTTTCTTGTTTTTCTTATTTAACTTTTATGAAATATCAAATATTTTTTCTTTTGTTGGTTGTGAGTTAGCAACTGCTACTGGCGTGACGTGGCAACTACATCTATACTGATGCAACTTTTTCTTTTCCTGACAGAATCTTACGTTACGCTGTAGTACCATTTATTCGGGTCGGGTCCCTCACATAAATAATTCTTTTACCTAAATTTATTCTTGTTAACCGTTTCTATTTATTTATTAATTGAAATAATTACGTACATTAAATATAATTAATTTACTTAATTTTTATAAGATAATGGATTATTTTTCCATGTTATTTTATCTCTCATTTCATTTTCTTGTTGGAAGAATAATAATTAGTATTTTATAAAAATTTCAGTAAACAATTAAATAAAAATAAAGTTTTTGTCTTTGCGTATAGTTAACAGAAACACAAGAAGTATACATCACAATATATTTGAGAAATGTGCTATTTATTTATATAAACATTATTTATTTATGAAAAAGGTATAATATTATACATTTGACTCTTCTTATTGATTAAACTAACAAATTAATCCATATATTTATATTTAACTATTTGAAGGGAGAAACTTTTATTGTTAATAAATATAATTAATGTTGTTAATTTGTATTAAATAATTTATTATTTTTCTATTTTATCTTTATCTTTATTTTATTTGATTTTTAATACTTCATTAATTCCTATTTATAAGATAGGTTTATCTAATTTATACAAATTTATATATGAAGAAAGTTAATAAAAAAAATTTCATTCAAAAACATTATTAATATTTATCCGTCCTAATTTTCAAATAATTCCTACACATAAATTCTTACCTATCACTCATCATTCATCATTCATCATTCATCATTCACTAGTAAGTTTCTATCAGTAAACTTTCTCGGTTCTTAATTAACTGTACAAACTCTGTAGGCATAGTTTGTTCTATGAATGGACTCATTTTGGTTGAATTGGAGGAATCTTGAATAGAAACTGAGTGCACATGATTATTCCTTTTTAACTCTCTGAACCTGACTTGCTGATGAAAAAAAATGTCCTTAAGCACTTTCCACATTTTCAATGCAAACAAACAATCCCAATTATCTCTCTTTCCCTCCCTTCAAGTTTATCAAGATTCTTCGCCGCGATTTCACTCTCCACTTTTAATGCCACCGATTCTATTTCTATACTGCATTCAAACAAGGTTTGCTCAATGATTTATTTCTGATGATATTTTTTTGGCCATTTTTAATGTGGATTCCACGAAAGATAGAAACTTGGATGCGGTTATGTTAATGGGTTTGTGTCAAAAATGCCTGAGTAAGCTACATGGTTCTTTCTTTAGTGTAGATTCGGAATGAGATCTTGATGTGTAGGATTGTTGTTGATTCTTGAGTTTGATATATTTATAATAATGTGATGATGTGTTGATAATCTTTTTCTTTCAGTTTCTTGGTTGTAACATGTTGGTCTTTTAGCAGGTTATTGGATTCAAAGGGCATTGCTATTGTTATTTAAATCAAAAGCAGTAAAATGGTAGCCAAAATTCGGCATAGTGGTGGTAACTCTCCTAGTCCAACAAAACCTATGGTTGGAGAGATTGACACCAGTCCACCTTTTCAATCTGTTAAAGATGCTGTTTCTTTATTTGCTGAAGGTGCTTTCTCTGGTGAAAAACCTGTCATCAAGAAGGCTAAACCTTATTTTGCTGAGGTAACTCCATTTCTTGTATTTTTAATCTTAGGTGTTACAATACAGACTGCAAATAATCCCATGCTGTAATTGTAAGACTATATCTGAAGTTGCATATTGATATCAAGAAGTATATAAATAATATAGCAATGGGTGTAGTGTAAATTCATTCCGATGAATCTGAATTTGTGTTTCCACTAAGTATTCTGACGGAAAAATAATGAGTGGGGTGAAATGTGAAGGGTTTTTTTTTTTTTTTTTTGCAAACATCTGTTCTTATTAGCTTAAAACATTTTATATTAGGTGTTTAAATTTTGACAATTTGTTCCATACAATCCAGTCTTGTGCTTTGACTTGGTAGCCAATGACAAGTCCTTCTTAATGTATAATATTCATCAATGGCATGCCCCTCATTTATCACATCAGGGAAAATTGTTTCTTTGGTTTTTAGACTGTAGTCACATCCAAATTAGGATAACTAGCTGTTGGAAAAATCTATTTAAGGTGCTCTAATTGGACAAGCTGTTCTCATCACTAGACTAAGTTATTTTGGTCATTTTTTTTATTTGTAAATTGTAATCCTTTCAAGGTTGTCTGTGAATGCACTTTGCCTTTTTAATACTGTATATTATTAAACTTACAAGCTTTGTCATTTCATTAGAGTGTTTGGGCAAAGGAGACACAACTTCACTTAGCCCAGAAAGAGCTGAAAAAGTTAAAGGACCAGCTAAAGAATGCCGAATCTACCAAGGCTCAAGTGCTTGTGGAGCTTGAAAAGTCAAAAGGACTGGTTGAGGATCTGACCGAGAAGCTTAAAGTTCTCAGTAAATCCAGAGAATCAGCAATTCAGGCAACAGAAGCTTCAAAGAGTCAAGCAAAACAGCTTAAAGAAGAACATTGTGGCAATCTTGATGGCGCCAATGGTGCTTGGAAGGAGGAGTTAGAAACTACTGTTAAAAGGTATGCATCTCTCATTACAGAAATTGATTTTGCAAAGCAAGAACTGAGCAAAATGCGTCAGGGATATGATTTATCTATGGAAGAGAGAGCTTCTGCTCTCGAGCAAGCAGCCGAAGCTGAAGATGCAATGAAGGCAAACACGGGAAGAGCATCTGAGTTATCTAAAGAAATCATAGCTTTGCAGGAATCAATTGAAAAAATGAAGGTTGCATCTGTCCAAGAACATCAGCTGGAAGAAGAAATATTAGCTGAACAGAACCTTCTGAGACAATCATATAATGCCGCCCTTGAAGAATCAAAAAAGAAATTGCATGATTTAAAGAGGGAATTCAATCCAGAGGATACCGAAAATCTTGAAATGCAGCTGACTGAGACAATGAATGAAATTGGATATCTGCAAAAGCAAATAGAAAATAAAAAAACATCAGATTTGGGGTCCTTGAGAAGTATCACTCTAGAGCTTGATGATGCTAAGGAATCACTGCAGAAAGTAGCAGAACAAGAAAACTGCCTGAGAAGCTTGGTGGAAGCTCTTAGCATGGAGCTGGAGAATGTAAAGAGAAAACACTATGAATTAAAGGAGAAAGAACCCAAAACTGAATCTATAGTTGGGAATCTGAAGGTAGAGCTCCAGAAAAGTGAGGCCGAGCTTGAAGTCTACTTGGAAGAAAAATCTAAAGTAAGAGGTGCATCCAAGGAAATGATCTTGACGCTGAACCAGTTGTCATCTGTCACTGAAAAGGCAAGGCAGGAAGCGGAAGATATGAAGAACAAGGCAACAGAATTGAAGATCGAAGCTACAGTCACCAAACTTGTGTTAGAAGGTGCAGAAACAAAGTTTCAAGTAGCGTGGGAAGAAGCAGAAGCAGCAAAAGCTGCAGAGGCAATTGCTCTTGATCAGATTAGGGTCTTATCAGAGAGGACTAGTGCTGGTCATTCATCAACTTATGAATCTGGTGCAAGAATTACAATCTCAAGGGAAGAGTTTGAATCCTTAACTCGAAAGATTGAGGAGTCTGATACATTAGCAAACATCAAAGTGGCTGCTATCAAAGCACAGGTTGAAGCAGCAAAGGCTAGTGAAAATGAGGTCCACAGAAGGTTGGAGGCAACTCAGAAGGAGATTGAAGATATAAAGACCGAGACACAGGATACCTTGAAAGAGCTGAGATGGCTGAAGCAGCAAAGAGGGCAGTGGAGAGTGAGCTTAGAAGGTGGCGTGAGCGGGAGCAGAAAAAAGCAGCAGAAGCTGCAGCAAGAATACTGGCTGAGACACAGATGTCACCAGAACTATCTCCTCAGCACTATAGGATTCAGAAGCAGCAGTATTCACCTCCAAACAAGGTGGAGGTGAGGAAGTTAGAAAAGGGGAAGGTGTCAGTTTCAAAGAAAGTTCTGTTACCTAATATCAGTGGCATCTTTCACAGGAAAAAGAATCAGGTTGAAGGAGGATCTCCTTCTTACCTGCCCGGTGAGAGTCCTGCATGAAATTTGTTCTGGTTTTGTGCAGCTCATGAATGTGAGAGAAACATCTTGGACGTGTTAAGTTGGGACAAATCTGTTGTCAACATATGAGCCTGAGGGAAAGAATTTTTGAAATGTCAATAGTTTGGTCAACTGGTATAGAGTATTTTATAAATGAACTTAGGTAGTAGATTATTGTATATTTCTATTTCGTGTCTGAATAGTAGTATATGAATAATTTTACATCAGCATTATAATCATAATAGTACTCTATATTTTATTCTCTCTAAGCAATCGTCTTCCCAGTTACTTGATACTTTATAAATTGCTAATAAAACACTCTTTTTAATATGGTTCATTTGTGGATAAACTTCATGCAAGTTCTGTTTGGTGGGGAGTTGGCTCAAGTTATCCAATGAAATTTACAGAAAACTGATCTAATAAACAAATATGAAAAAAAAATGCATTGTTATGATAAATTGTTATGATAAAGAGAAAGGGAGGGAAACGTTACTTTCAGCAGTTTTTTCTGGAAAGACTTGTTAAAACTTCAAATTAAAATATATCTTACATTATACTACCATTGTTTTAAACATAAATAAAAGTAATTAATTTTACATATATCAGAGATAGTAACAAAGTATCATGTTGAAAGACTTTGTTTGAGAAATATTGCAAGACTAAAAAAAATAAAACTAGATTATAAAAAATATTTAGATTATTAATTTTTTGCATGTTTGGATGACAGAACACATTGGTGTCATGTAATGTAACGATCAAGGTCTGGTAATTGGTTGGCACTCCAAACAACAAGAGTAGTAGTAGCATCTATTAGGTTTAGGTCATTACTTTATTTAACATTTATATTAATTTAGACTATATTTAAATTAGATAATTAGGTGATAACATGACCATTAAATTGACAAACATGATCATATCTAGGTACCACTCATGTCATTTAATCAATATCTATTTTTATTATTTTCTCCCTCTTTTCTTCTTTTGTATATATCATACTTCATCATTTTATTATTTATTATTTTTTTGGTATACTAAGCCTCAGAAAAGATTGTTTTTAGAGAAAAGCTAAAAAGATACCAATATGAGATAAGTTAGATATGAGAAAACATATTTTCTATATATACTATAAGTATTTATCTAATAACCAAAAAAAATATTTATCACCATAAAATAAAAAGTAAACTATGTTGAATAATATACCCATATTATGTAACATATACTTAGAAGTTGTTTAAAATATAATTTTTTTTATTATTCAACTGGCTAGTTTCAAACAAAAGACATGATAGTATAAGACTATAGCTCAAGCCATCAAGTCCCATGGGGAATTAATTGTTATTTAAAATATAATTGAATTGAAAGAATATTTATATCTATATAAAAAATATTTTACAAAATTGAGTCAACACAACGCTTGATTTTTATTATTAGTTGAAAAATAAATTAAAATAAAATTATCACACTATTATTTTATTTTTCAAGAATTATGTTAGATAAATGAATAATTCATAATTTATACAAAAATAAGGTTTCATTTTTAGTTAATAAAACTTTGTAAAAAGCTACATACAAAAAAAATGTTCCTTTAAAAAAATACCAAATATATTTTAACAAGTGCTCTAATTGTCTACTCTGATCATACTTTTTGAACCATATGTATGTGTCTATTGAATCTTATTTAAACAAGTGCTTTAATGTTTTGACTACATATGTTCAAATAAAAGTCTCTTGATTTGATGACTTCTTTGAAATATTTTGTTTATCTTAAACTCTATCATTTTTTTAATGTTTCAATCTCTTATTGATTTGAGAGGAAACCAAAACGAAAGCTCTTTCTCGGACTCTATCTAATAAAAGACTTGATGTTTGTTATCAACAAATAAAGAGAGATTGTTAGAACTAAGTCTTTTTTATAAAGGACTTTGGAGAATTTAAGATTTGTTAATAATACACATCAAGGTCTTTAATTAAATAAAGTTTGTTTAAGTGTTATTTAACTTCTTTATTTAAGTGCTTCAGAATGCAAAGTCTGTTATACGAAAGCTATAATTCAAAGGGGGAGTTCATCATTCAAAGTCTGTGGGAGTAGTTCAAATTATTTCAAGTCTGTTTCAACCTAAGTCTACGTAGGACTAGTTCAAAATATTACAAGTTTGTCCTGGTCTTAAGTCTGAGTTGAAGATCTTACTCAAAATAAATTCTTTTAAGTCGTTTGTCCTAGACTTCATTCTACTAAGTCTTTTTTTCAAAAGTGTCATCTTCTAGACTTAACATCTCTCTCCTTCACATGATCTTTATTCAAGCTTCAAGATACATCAGACTCGAACATTTCAAGATAAAAGAACGGATAACTGATTTTGAATCAAAACATGCAAGGTTGTCTAGGTCTGTTCATGGCTTGAAATGAACAAAAAGACAAAGCTATTAGAGAAACAAACATTCATATGAGAAGAAATTGAGGAAGCTACTCTGAGCACATCAAAGAGTTGTCACCATGTTGTACTCAAGTCAGAAGCGTTCAAAAAGTCAAACAAGATACTTTACAACGTCTAAAAAGAACAAAAAGAGAACTTTCCCTTTACAAGATTCGAGGTACCTTATTTTCATGCAATATCTGGGTATCCTTTAAGTCAGACATTGTCGTCTTCTTTTCTCTCGTGCTTCTATGCCCAAACAACTACCTCTTCTCCAATGGAACAGTAACAACTATTTTCAAGAGCCTTTAAAAGGGAGAAGACCCCAGACCAATGAAGACACAAAAAGAGAAAATACTTGAACAACGAAATCCAGAAACATAGACTCGGTCTGAGATTTTCATTCACACTGTTGCTTGTAGTCTTAGTCTTTGTTTTTCAGTTTTAACTTAGTGTGTACATTTGTTTTAGTTTAATTTCTTTGTACATTATATCTAAGTTGTTACAGAAACTGTCTTTCTTTCATCTTTAGTTCAGGTCTAGTTATGTTAACCAGTCTTAGTTTCTTATGAGAAACACCGTTAATCTGAAAAGACTTTTGAAATAATATTTGAGTTTGAGTCAAGAGTGACTTGTTGAATGAATACCGGGGATTAAAATTTTTACTAAAGAGACTGGACAGCTTCAACATTTAGATAGTAAACCAGTATAAATTTGTTGTGCAAATCTCTCTATACCTTCTCCTTTTAAAGTCTAAGTCTGTACCCATTAAGTTTAAATCTTGTTTAATAAACTTTTTAAGTTACGAAAAGAGTTACGGACTTATTCAACCCAGTTTCTAAGTTTGTTTCTAAACCACCAAAAAGTATAATAACAATAACAGACAATTATTATATTTCTTAATATGTGTGAGATGATGTAATATGCTTTTTAAAAATATGAGAGGGAGTATCTTCAATCTTTATAGAAGTCCTCCTAAGATGGTAGGAAATCTTATTATTACAAGAGATTTTAAGATAACAAAATATGATTTAGACGTAATATTTGATATGAATGACAATATAGAATGAAAAGTTTTAATAAGAAATTGACATAAATGATTCATTCCATTATTTTAATCTTTTAACCAAGAGTCTATTTGGTTAAACTAGAAATTAAGCTACTTGAAAACTGAAAAGTTAACATAGAATTGATATGAGCTTAAGATATGTTTGACAATGTCATAAGTAGTGATTTAAGCCAACATTTAACTTATTTTATTAGTCTAAAAATTTATTAGACAAAATAGTCATGTTTAGTCAAAGATGTTATTTTAGTAGCTTGTGAATTTTTTGAAAGTGTAGAAAATAAAATAAAATTAGAGATTATAAGCTCAAAAGCTACACAAAATAGCTTTTGAAAAGAAAACGACAAGCTATTATTAAAGTAAGTTCTTTTATCAAATAAGATTATTTTATCTAATAAGCTTGTAAACAAGTAAAATAACTTAAATGTTATTCATGGCCTTGACAAACACAACCTTAACAAATATCATTTATGTTATTCTACATTTAACAACTAGATTTACCTAACATATTTTAACTTAATCAGCTAACTTATCAATTTTAAGTTCTTAGCAAACTTATTAACTTTAAATTAACTTTTCAATTTTATGTCTCATTGGAAAATAATGTCTTCACGTCCCAATGATGTTTATTTGTATTTTTAAAATAATAATTTTTCTAATATATAAAATTGAAAAATCTTACATTTTAAATTAACACTAATACTTTGATTTTTATAAGTATTTTAAGAGTTTTAATTTACTATTGTAAATAACTATTCCATCAGTTTTTATCTAACTTAATGAACACAATAAACACACATATTAACAAATATAATTAATATTGTTATGTTGTTTTTTATTTTATCTTTATCTCTCTTTTATTTATTGTCCTTGAAATTCTCTTTATTTTTAATATTGGTATTACTGAAAGAACAACAATTAATATTTTTTTGAAATTTTAAATGGATAATTAATACTCTTTTGAAATTCTAAATAAAAAATTAAATAGAAATAAAATTTTAATCTTTTTACACCAGTCACGAGATCAAGAAATGAAAAGTTTTAATTTAAAAACATTATTAATACTCACTCAAATAAATTTCTAAACAATTTTCTAATAAAACAATTATATTCTTAATCTCTTATCTCATATAAGATTATACAGATTAGATAAATATTTTTAAAAACATAAACAAATAATTTTATTTTTTAACTATACGCTTAAGAAATTCCAAATAACATTTATTGTGTTTATAAATATTAAATGTACCTTTATTATGAAGATGATAAGGTCAACAAACACTATTAATTATACTATTTAATTTGTATAGAAAACCGTAGGGGACCAAAAAATACAAAAAAGTATTTTTTAATAAAAAATTTTGAAGATAAATTTATCGTAATTTTTAATAAAAAAATATTTTTTAATGTTTTTAAAACATTTCCCAATATAAAACCGTTTGAAAAAAAATATTGACTGTTGGTGATTATTAATTATTACAAGAAGTGCATTTAATTTCTCATTATATAGAATCTTTAATGCGAATGCCCAAAATTAATAATCATAAATACACTACACTAATAATAGTAGATCAGGTGGAACCATCATCAGACAATAAACAACCCACCAAACGACACGTGTCAGACGATCCAGTAGATTCACCGAAGCAGTTATGGTGTGAACACCACAGGATCACAAACATCATTTTATTTTGTTCATCAAACCCCCCGAAGAAGCAGAAAGGAATAAAACACAGACACAGACACTCACTCTCACAACACAACCCTTTTAGAGAGAGAAACAAAAACAGAGATTTTGAATTGAAAGATTGAAACTTGAAGATGATGGGTACCAGCAGAGACAGAGAAGAAGCCCTCACATTCACAATCCCATCTTCCTCTTCTCATTCCTCTCCCATCACTGTCTCCGACCAACTCGACAGTTACCTCGCTGACCCACGAAGCGCGTCCGGAAGTTTCCAGAACGACGGCCTTCTATCCGCCGGAGATGCTGCCGCCGCCGACATCGACTTCGGATTCTTCCGCCCTGATTTCCGCCAGAGCCCCCTCGCCGGCACCGTTGAGTTGTACCAAAGACATGTCTTCCTCTGTTACAAGAACCCTCGCTTTTGGCCTCCACGCATAGAGGCTGCTGAGTTTGATCGCTTGCCCAGGTTGCTCTATGCTGCCGTTGTTGCAAGGAAAACCCATATGAAAAAGGAGGTACTTTTACAGTTTTACCACTCTATTGTGTCCTCTCTATTCTTCTTGTGTGTTAATTTTGTGTGCCATTTGAGTTTTGGTTAATTCATGAGTTATATATGATTTGGGTCAAGTGGGTTTTCTTCCTTTAAAAAGAAAAAAAGAAAAAGGAAAATTTTTGTTTTGGGGGAATGGAAATGAATGGTTTACTTGAAATTGGTTGGTGTCACTTTTTTTTGGCTGTGAGATTTTGATTTTATGATTATGATTGTGTGTTGACTGCTAATTGTGAAAATGTTGTTGTATCTTTGTGGCTTTTTTTTAATTTCTTCCTCTTAATATTGACTGTGGTTTACTTTGCTAGACACGGTTGACGATTTGTGAGGGTCATGATGGAACTGAGACATCTAATGGGGATGTGTTGATCTTTCCTGACATGATCAGATACAGGTTAGGAGCTTAGTATCAGTTTTTGTTTAGCATATTCTCATTTGTTTTTTAGGTGCTTGTTTTCTTCTCTCTTTGGGCATTGTTGACATTGGATTTTAGTGGAATTGCAGGAGATTGACGCATTTTGATGTTGATACATTTGTTGAAGAAGTTCTTGTGAAGGATGGAGAATGGCTTCCTGGAACACCTGAGGTGTTAAAGGGTTCGTATGTCTTTGTGTGTTCACATGGATCCCGTGATCGCAGATGTGGGGTTTGTGGGCCTGTCTTGGTCAGTAGATTCAGGGAAGAGATAGAGTTGCATGGTCTTCAGGGTAAAGTATTTGTAAGCCCATGCTCTCACATTGGGGGACATAAATATGCTGGAAATGTTATTATATATGGTTCTGGCATCAATGGAGAAGTCACTGGCCACTGGTATGCACTAGACCTGTATCTGCATGGCTATCAAAATTCAAAACTCCTTGTGACAGAATCACAGAAATTTGTATTTTATTTTATGTCTTGAAATACCAAGATACTGTTGCTTATTATATTGATTTTGGCTGATAAATATTATCTAAACTTAAAATATGTAGGTATGGCTATGTTACTCCAGATGATATACCTTTACTGGTTCAACATCATATCATAAAAGGGGAGATTGTAGATGCATTATGGAGGTAATTATTTTATGTACTGCTTTGGGTTAAATGGTTGTGTTTCTTAAGCAGCTGCATCTACTAAAAGACAGTAGTTGGTCTGTTTCTGTCTATCTTACTGATTTTTGGCCTTTTGGAGACTGTGCTTGAGCCTGAAGGGTTTTAAGTTAATTTTATGTCAAGTTTGTAAGAGTAAGGTAAGAAAAGTGGCATTTTGGTTATACTCACAAGGTTTATTGTCATGTTCAAGTCAAAATTAGAAATTCGTTGAGAAAATGAAAGATTCTTTTTTACCGATATTAGTTTTAATACAGTAAGATTTTTTCACTCCTTCGGGATGTCAAATAAGGTACAACTTCATCTTTCAAGAATGGTCTTTTTGCTCATAGAGCTATGCCCTTTATACTTCGATGGTTTAATGTGTGCTTTTATTTTTTATCCTAAAGCTTGAAATTGTACCTTTTTGGTTTACATATTTTCCATTTGAAATCATGGTCAGGCAACAAGTGGTGCTCCTACCCTTACCTGTGATGATATGAAACTATGAATTGATGGCAATTGCCCAATATGCCTTTATATGGCACCTATGACTTGCAACTGATCACACTCATAAATCATGTTCAACACCACAAGGACCGACCTTCAGATTTGAGCCATTATTAAAACAGAATATGTGATGGATAATTCCTCTAACAATGGTCTGTTAGTTACCTTCCACCTTAGGATGTTTGGAAACCATAGCTTCACCCCCATCACTTATCAATGACATTTCTTTCTGGCCCCACCTTTTTGATTGTAGAAGTAAATTATTTCTCAGTTGGCAACTTCCATCCCTTTGAAGCTTACCGGCTGAAATACTTTACATGGTTAAAGATAGTAATATGTAGAAGGGCTGCTAAGTTACAAAAATTTAAGATCACAGTTACATGGCACACTGAGTCGCTGACTCGTATTATTTTCATTCTTAATTTTTTTTTAAATATCGTCATCAGGGGTCAGATGGGTTTATCAGAAGATGAGCAGATGAAAAAGCAAGAACAAAGGCTTCTTTTGAATAGCATAAGAAATTTAGAAGAAGACAGTTATGTGAGCTGCTGCCAATCAAATGGAGGGAGCTGCTGCCAAGAGAAAGACTCTTCCTTCCGCCAGAATAATCATGTGTTGGTGGAAAAGAGAAAGGACCCAGATGTTATTGAGACTGAGGCAAAGCTCTCAGCTGATAATAATAAGAGCAGTGAGACTGTCATTTCTCGGAACAATAGCGGCAAAGGAGCTTTGTGCAAGTTCCATTCCATGACTACGTGGCTCGACAGCTGGGAGCAAGAAGATACTTATGCTGTTCTTGCTGTTGTCTGTGCTGCTGCGTCAGTTGCCATTGCCTATAACTGCTACAAACAATTGAGATAAGAGGAATCAACATTGGTTCAGACAACTTAAGCTCTTTTATATCTGTATACTAGCTTCATGGTGTCTGATGCTAGCATGGTCCTTCTTTAGATTAGTCCTTACTGTGCATGAAAAAAAAATGAGTGAGAGATCAATCTTTATTCTGGAATTGTGCTTTGCTGCTTACCGAGTATTATGGCTGAGGCACTTTGCCAGTTAGCTTATTATGTACATATAAGAAACCTTAGCCTCATAATACTCAAATTAAATATTAACAGTTTGTTTAGGTTGAATTTGATTTGTAACCTTATTTTCAATTAAGTGTAAAGCTTTGGTGTTCCGTCAACTTGCTAGTTAATACTGGATTTCTGTGCCTCAAAGATGACAAGAGACACTTAATATAAAATAATGCAGCATGTTCAAAGAGTCCCGTACTTCGGAACAGAAAATCAAATCATCTAGCACCCGATTGATAAATAAACCTCCTGAAAGGATATAAAAGTTGGTATGCAAGGATATCCACGTTAATACAGCATGTCAAGAAAAGGAGGGACCATGACTATTATTGGAAAACTTGTATTGTGACCTGCTATTTTTGGTACACACAACAATTCAGAAAATTTTCTCTTAACTGTTCTAGTAATCTAGAGAGCCCATATTGTTAGTTCCATACATAATAAATTTGGTTGGCAAAACATTTGAGTCATCAGTCAAATTAATTCTCAAAAAAAGATAAGGTAATAATATATTGGTAATAATATATTGTCTTTTAAAGTTGACGGTCATAAAATAACTTTTCAAAGATTGAAATAGTTATCAGATTAATCTTGTTAGGGAACTTAGTTAACAATTATCTTATCTTTCAAAAAATAGTCAAATCAATATCTAGATAAGTTATTTGGTGATAACTATTTGTTAAGGATTTAATTGCTGATCAATCTACCTATTGATGAGTAATCTAGCTGTTTACCTTTCTACATTTTGGATAAATTGCCTTGATTGACAAAAAGAATTGTAACTTGAACCCTTTCAAGTTCCAAGGTTGAAGAAATGTTATAGCAACTCCCCTCGTGGGTCTATTTTGAACGGTGCCCCCTCGTGTAATAAAAATGTGTGACACATGTAATTTGGGTTTAGAAGCAACTCAAAGTGATTGCTTACATTATCATACAATTTTTTTTGCATTAAGTGAGTTGCCTGTAGAGCACTAGTTGAATGTTTTATTGCTTTTATTTTAAGCAATTGCCCCACGGATAAATAAGGTTTTGTCCGTTCACCATCCAATGAGATCATAAAATTAGATTAAAGTTGTTTCCACATAAGTTTGCATCAACCTGTGAATATTCGATTTTACATCCAATAACTGAATATAACCACACAAAAATTCCAACTCAAAGTGGATCATGTGCTCGTTTCGCCATCCAATTATGGGAGTAGAGTTTTATTCAAGACATTATCCAATGATCAATATTGATATCGCGAGTTGTTGAGGTACTATCAAACTTTGTTCGTCTAATGGAACAACAATTTGCATTTAACCAATCCTAGTTAGATAACTCCAACCGGGAACCAAATAGGCACTGGTTGATGAGTTCAGTTCTTTTTTAAAAAAAAAATAAAAATAAAACGTTTAATAAGGATTCTCCTTGTTTTAGTGACCATGTACTTGGCCATTCTGTATCTGCCAGTTGGTAAGGCCATTATGAGTTTCTATGCAGTCTTGGCGATTTTAGCATCATCTGGTTCTGACTCCGGTAAGTCTACATGGAAAGAATCCTTTATGGTTATGGACTCCATACATATAGCTTGCTGCTTGATGTAATCATAGAGTTGTTTATGGAAGACATGATCAAAGGAAAAGCAATTATCAGTATTTCCAGCTGCATGATGATGTTGGTATAACCCGGAATCCCCCTTTCTGCAAAAATGTGGGAGGGATGCATAATCCATTACCTGCTCACAAGTTTCAAAAACAATGTTGAGCATGCCAAACCTCTGCAGCTGCAACAAATCTAGTAAAGAATGGAAAAAATTCAATTTGGCAGTGCTACTTTTCAAGTCTCCATAACTGATACTACTAAAAAGAATAATTAAGAGGGTTGAAATATGGAAGTTCCATCACACACTGCATTCTCTATAAATTGTACTGAACTTATCTAGCTAGTCAAAGAAAATTCACAATATCCTATTCATTATTACTGAAAAATTTGCCAGAAAAAAATAAATAAATGTTATCTTCATTAAGCTGGTAAACAAAATCTATAAGCACAATGATGCTGTTATCACAACCTATGATTCTGCGAAACTTTAAATTATATGAAAACAAAATCCAACTGCTGATCTTATTTAGTTATCTACCTTTAGTAATTCCTCCATGCCACAACCTTTCAGCACTTGGACTTTTCTCCTTGTTCTTTCTTGCAAAAGAGACTTTACAACCTGCCAATTGTTATTGGATTAAGAAGAGCTTTAGCTGCTTGTAAATCTCATGATTTTAGATAAAGCATATGAATTATCAAAATTAAAGTGAAAAACATCAAACTCCTCAAATATGACACAGACACAAACCTTCCAGCAAGCTGAGAATACATAAGGAACGTTGACGATATAATATGTATCTGTCTTTTCTGGGTAGTTCAAGTCATCTATTGTTGATATAGCAGTCAAAAGCTGAAGGTGATCAAACAGAAAGTGTCAACTAGGAAATCATCAAATGGATGCAAAGGATGAGAAATCTTGATAAATTCTCAATCAAGGAATTCCTATATGATTAAAAATATAGAGAAAGAATAAATATAAGAAGTTCCTAAATTACTGGCATACCTTCAGTTGGTTAAGTGCTGATAGTTTCAAACCAGTCATATCCAAGACTTTAACACAAGTGCCAATGTATTGTCCATGATTCTTTGTTGCATTTGGCTACAATAGAAATTCCAAATAAACAATCAGGGTCTCAGATAATTTATCAGAGAAAAAAGAACACTAGGTACTCACCAAGATTACTCGATCTCTATATTCATTCATTTGAATATGTGACTGTACATAGTATTTTTCCTGAACAAAAATACACGGCATTTTAACATCATAGGGAAAAAAGACTAGTTCAAATGCCACATTAAATAACTTGCACAGACGAGCACATTGAACACCGCAGCATGAATGTATTATATGATTGCTAAGTTAGAATGGCTTAGTGATGGTAGGAGGTCCTTACAAACATTTCATCTAATGTGCTGAGCCCAACACCAACAGCAATGCAAGGTAGGCCCTGGCATAATTCATCAAAAAATAAATTACATTAGCAACCATTTATATACGTTTTTATATACTTCCTTGGTTCTTATTTAACTATCAACTTAGAATTTCAAAACATCAATAATTACTTTTTTTGCCTAAATGAAAGATAAAGTATCTTAAATAAAGAATGTTAATGTGTGTAATAAATTAAGGGTAAATAAGAACTTTTGGTGTGTAATTAAGATAATATAATTGTTTATCTTAAATAAGAAGGAATGGAGTATATGAGAGATGACATCTTATTGATAACCAGAGGTAATGCTAAATCTATCTAAAGCAAAGAATACCTCCTTTGAGAAACCTGACATTCCTACAAGTTGAGAATCTCGTAGACCTCTGTACAAATCAAGGGGAATTGGCTTCTGTATAAATAAAAAAGGAAGTGAAATTCAACAATGAAGCACATTTATGATCATGAGTTCACGATGATTGACAAATATTATAGACATCTATTTCATGTTGTAATTACGATGTATAGATTTGAATAAGAAAAAGAAAGTATGTCAAATAACACCAGTGATCTGAAGCAATGACAAGATTTCTAACTTCCTATATTTTGCCAAAACAACATGCATGATGCATCCTTCTAGAACTCATGCCACTTTTAAACGCTTGATAGCTTTAATTGGTATTTAAGATCTGCTTTTCCAAAATCAATAATATTCCTAGAATGTTAATATGCTCAGTGAAGGAACTCACCTCTAAAACGTTATCAATCTCATTTTCCACTCTCCATTGTAAACAATCAATCAACTGCAGCAGTTGAAATTGTCAGCCAAGTGTTTCTATCCAAAGATAGAAGAGTCAAGATTGAAGAATAATTCTGCAAGCAATTAACTCAAGAAAATTTCAACAAAAAGCGTTTACTGCACACAACACAATCTAACCATTTTATGTGCTTTGACAACATTCCCATCCCTTGCTTTGATAAACCGTGCCAATGTCTCTTTTGGATAACCCTGGTGCATATTCTGCATTATAAAGAGCAAGCTTTCAGGCCAAAGAAAAGGAGACACTCATACTTGAAGCTAAAAAGACAAAGAATTAAAACAATTTACTCTCTCTAGTTGCACACAATTATTATATAACAATTATTGGCAAATAGCTAGAAGGAATCAGTTTCCTGATTTTCCTCTTATAGATGAAGTGTCTTGAACCTTTACATAATTTTGTATTGGTTTAAAGTGTAAAAGATTATGTGTAGTATAACAACTTTCCGTTTTAAGGTTGTTACACTATAAACTTTTGAGAGACTCTATAAATAGGTGTGTATAGCGGTAAAAGTAAAAGATAATGTGTAGAGTTTTTATGTAAAGTTGTGAGAGAAAGTTTCATAGAGGTATCTAAAGTTTAAAAGAGAGTGTTTGAAGTTGCTTGTGGAATTTAGTTCTCTCGCCATTTTACCCAACATTTTTAAATATTGACTAGTTAAAAGTCAAATCAAACTAAAAGTAAAAAGAAAAAAAGGAGGAGGAATATATCCTAATTCCTAGTATTCTATACTCCTAGTATTCTATACTCCTAGTATTCTATACTGGTAATATATCATGAATAGTCTTTTTATTAAATCATCTATCATCTATGTTATACATTGCCAAGTTTTCACCCCCTCTACTTGTGTTCCTTTCACTTACTTCAAGTAGACCCTTATAATGTCCATGTTCACTAAAATTCACAACTATTTTCTTGAAGACTATTGGGCAAACCTGAGTGCAGGACAAGTTACAACAATATGACCAAAGTGGAAGACACTCATGATCAAGATCAATTTTTTCTATCCTTCGGGAAAATGCTAAAAAGGGAAGGGGATAAGGGTTCATACCAACTGTGTGGTTTCAGAGGACATGAACAAGATCAATTTAACACACAAAAAAATAATCTTTTGGTTCAAAAAGCCCAGCCCAATGTTAATCATATAAATCATGGGAATTTCTTTTATCCTAGATGAACAAATACATTCATCCACTCATAACTTATACTGATTCTGTTTGTCATTATGTTTCTCAACACCATTGATCAACAAAACTAGGAGACTCAAGACTCAAGAGCCAAACCTGGAATGTGTTCTTCAGTTGCTCATCCACTACATCAATAGAAGGAAAAATATATATATATAAAAAAAAACCAAATTAGCAGCAAAATTGGTTTGTTAATAACAAATCAACATGAATGTAGAAGAATACAAGAGTGCAAACAAACTAAATGCTGACAGTTTTCCACTAGGGACTGCAACTGCTTAATGGCCTCCTCATAAGTAATACCCATGTTGTTACTCTTTATGTGGTAACACTACACTAAGATTGAAACTCTGAAACTAAATGGCTAAACAAATTTCAGGAAACCCTATGACTGGTTTTGATATATTGATGCTTTAAAGTCCTGAAGTCCTGTGAGAAGCCACCGCCCACAAAAGATTTAAACTAAACTAATTCACCGATAGCATGTGAGGCACAAAAATGTAGGGGTACCCTTGTAAAGAATCTGACTTTGTTTTTGTCCACTTCACAAAGCATGCAGGTTTTATGGACTTTGTTGCATCCTCCCTATAAATTCTTAACTGAATTGAATGGCATCATTTGAATGAAAAAAAGAGCAGCTGAAAAAAATACTAACAAAACGGGAAATAATTTATTGTTTGGACTTATTTGTATAATTTTTTTTGTATAATTTTTTTTTGAAGGCATTTATTTGTATAATTTTTTTTTGAAGGCATTTATTTGTATAATTAATAGCTTAATAAATGTGCAACGGAATGATATCAAAAATTAATTTCAGCTGCACATAGTAGTCAACATATACAGAAATCATGGTGATATTAATCTCAAAACTTTTAAAATATGAGGTTTTTTAAATTCATTTAAGGGTTACAGATATTTTCGGACAAATAAATGTGCTTGGGAGATCGGAACACAGGGCTCTTCCCACACTCTCGATTGTTTGGTCGAGTTTTGATCAACGAAAAAAATTATGTGGATTAAGTTTTAATTGTTTCAAATGATATAAAACATTAATATTAACTATTAAAATTTTTCTATTTTAACAATTATATTTTTTCAACGGGTTATCAAACAGTTGCTCAATCAATATTGTCGGTTGAGTAATAACCAAATGGCAATATATACATTTTAAAGAAACATTACTTATTTTTATATAGTTTATTATGATACCTATTATATAAATGTTATTAGTAAAATATATATATTTAGGATCTTAAAGCAAGGACTAGCCCAACGGAATAGGTGAATGGAGACAAGGAACTTTCATTTAAAATTTGAAAGTTAACACAAAAATTGAAATAAATTCCATAGATATAAGATAACTTGTGTTTTTTCCCCTTTTGCTTAAAGATTTCAATGGCCAATAATGGAGATGCTGAGATGAAATTTAAGAATGAAAAAGAAAAACAAGAGAAAAGTAAGAAAGTGATACATAATACCAAAATGACATGTTTTTCCATGATGTTCTTACAATTTTTTATAATTGTTCACTTGTTTAATAAAAGAGATTCGCCTCACTTAAATATTTAATTAAAAGATGCGGTGTAGATAACAAAAGAAAAATAGCAGAATATGTTCATTGCTCTGTTATTGTAAGGTGTTATTCTTATTCAATCAGATGCACATATCGCTTAAGAAAGGAAGAAACAGTACACATCATAATAATTGTAATATTGCATTCACAATACTGTTTACTATAGTGCTTCCAAGAATCCAATCAATCTATAATAATTATAATATATAAATTCAAAAAGTGTGGGCTAAAAAATTGTCATGTGAATCATTTCTAATTCTCAACTTATGATACATTAACCATTTGACATGATTGTCAATTTTAAAGGTTAATATATAAGTTAAATGATAAATAATGTTATACTATAATCACTCAATTAAATTGATAAATATCTACCATCAATGAAAATTAACAATCATTCTTTAATAAAAATAGAAATCGACCATTACTGAAATAAGAAACAAAACAAGACAATTTGAAGGACTATTAGCAAGAAATACAAAGATAAAAGACAAATATGCATGATAATTTATAAGTGTGAAAAGATAAACAATACATTATGATTAGTGTAAATATAATAATATTATACAATATTGAAAAGATTAAGTATGAAAAGATAACACGTCATAATTTTATAAGTTTTTGAGCTTATTTAAATACTATAATAATTTTTATTTATATATTAAAAATGATATTTCAAATATCTATTAAGATCTAATGAATTAATAGTGTATATTATAGCAGGTTTGTTAGCTTTTATCAAATATTAATTATACCTATTTTGACTATTTAATTAGTTTTATGTTATCTTTTTATTATACAATCATTACTAATTGACACATACATAGAATTAGTGAAAAAAACTAATACTATTGTAATATAATTAAAGTGTAAAAAGACCAACTACATATATACCGAAAATTAGGTAATAATTATATAAGTTTTTAATTTTTATTTTAAATATTGTATTGAATTTTATTTATATAATAAAACCGAAAAACTGATGCTAACGGGAAGTTAGTTTTTGATTTAATAATATTATATTTTTTAAAATGGTTGTCTTAAAAAAGTAACATACCTAATAGTATATAATTTTTAAACACCTAATAATGAGTTAAGACTATGAATTATTAACTATATAAACAATATTACGAAAACTATAAAAAAAACTAAAAACAAAAAGATTTAAAATTTATCACTATAATTAAATTGTTAAAAACAAATTGCAAATAACAAATCAAATAAATTCTCATGATTAAAATTTTATATATGATGAAATAATAGATAATAAATTAAATAATTTGTAATAACACCCGCGCCATAACGAAGGCCTGTGTCTAGTTTTGCTTAATTGAAGGTTTTTTTATGTATTATATTATTGTTAATATATCTATAACCTATCTATTAATTAGCCAAGATTGTCACTCATCATTTTAACATCAAATGTATATATTTTTCTTCAATTTTTTTTTTTTTATCTAGTGAGCATTATAAAACAGAGCCTTGAGGGAGAATGAGACAAGGATTGAGGATGATTATAGAATAACTTTTAAAGATTATTTACGTGGGAGCAGAAAACCATTGAATCAACAGCAACATATTTGGATTGAGGATTAATAAAGTATTGGAATAGATCAAATTCCAACTTACACCAACGGTACATAAATCAATTTTTGGTATTGGGGTTTGAGAGTCCCACATCGGGAAGAGTGGGAAAGGAATTAGTGTTTATATCCTTCTGACAAGCTACAAGGCACGCCGAGTTGGGTAACGCCAGCTTGTAACCTAAGTGGGGGCAACAAGATGATGGAACATGGCTGTGGCATGCTAGGTTGGGTTGGGGGTTGCACTACTCTGGCTTGCCCACTCCAAGTTGTGAGCTGAGCTATGGGATTTAGGTGAAGACCTAGATCTCATGGTTCCTAGACTAGAGGACACAGCGTGAGGCTGGTTTCACAGAGCAGCGATTACCTCTCGCTCACAACAGTGGAGGGATCACAGGCCGTTGCCCTCCCAGCCCATCAGACCTGGTGAGCTTAGCTACTTGAACCATCATCTTTTTGCTCTTCCAGCTGTTTTTCTTTTGCTCTGCTGCACATTGTGCTGTCTCAGTCATTGACCACTCTTCCTTTGGCCCAAAAAACAATCCAAATAATAATAAAATTAAATGGCATTTGCCACCACTAATTGTCTATAGTTGCCTATTGTTACTTCATGTTTGATTTGTAAAAAATAGAGTTTCCTTAGAGACACAATCCATTGATTTATATTTGATGTTGCACACCCTTTGAAATATTATTTAACTTTGGTTTATAATTTATAAATCAAAAATTTGTTTTTAGCTCACCATATTTTAATAATCTCAACTGCCAATGAAAGGTACACTTAGGTGGATGTTGAAGGAGTATAAGAGGTGAGTCACAGTGCTCAGTACTCTGGTGCCACACATGTTGAACACTCTCACAATAATAGTAGTATCCACAACGCATCAAGTTTATTATTCCAATGCAAAGGAACACCGCAAAAATTTGGGTGAATCTGTTCCCATGTCTCCTGCTTTTTTGCTAACCTTTGGTTCAATTTTCCTCCTTGCTTTTTGTTTTGTCAGTCATGATATATATATATATATATATATATATATATATATATATATATATATATATATATATCCACACAGAGAGACAGGGTGTTACACATATATGTGTGTTCTTATGTGGCTGAGACATTAAGTCACACAACATAGCACAGCAATACAATGAATGCAGTACGTGTTAATTTGAGATTTGGGTTTACTAGGTATAATTTCCCTAGTATGGTGAAAAAAATTTGTGGAAATAGTATATATTTGGTTAGTGCATGAAGTTCATAACATTCGCCACCATATGTTTGGTTCACAGTATCTGATACGGATTGGCTGATCAAATATTGATGACCTCTCTGCTTTTGTTTCTCAAAACTATGATGTCGGAATTCACTAGGCTGATTCCTTGCTACTAATCTTTGATTTATAAGCTTTTAATAGATAGTACATTGCAATTCTAAAATGAGATCAGTTTATGAAATCTAAACTTTTTAATAGATAGTACATTGCAATTTTAAAATGAGATCAGTTTATGAAATCTAACTTTCTCTAGATTTTCAACGATTTAAACTAAAAAATAACTAAGATGGCAATTTGTGAAGTAGTGTAATTTACATACACACAGAGAGTAGGAGAGGGATAACTACCGATAGACTTCAGGGTACTGATGGCACAGACAACAGTGAGGGACAAACTATCATTTTCAGATTTGATACTTGATTACAGATTCAGCAAATATTCAAGTCTGATCAAAGCAAATGGCAGATTTAGCTACATGTATGTAGCATATATATATATATATATATATATATATATATATATATATATATATATATATCAGACAGTACAATACTCTTTGATAGCTTGCAATACCCGGTTTCCCACTTCTGGACCAAACAACCTTGGAAAACTTGAACCCAAATCAACCTCAATAGACTGCTTTCTTGCAAGACCATCCCTTTTTTTCAGACAAGCTCTTTCTTCCTCTCCTACTTCTCGCTTAGCAGAAACACAGTAATCCAACCAGATTCCCAATACTTGCTTTGAAATGGGGTCCAAATGGTCCCTGATGATCTCCTCCATGCGTTCTGCGCCACCATTTTCTGTCTGGATACGGACCGTTATGGCTGTAGGAGATGAAAAAATGGTGCGGATATAAAGGGAAGAAGAGAAATAAGGCTGAACCTCAGGAAGTCTCTCCAGAGCCTGCCTATGTGTATCCAATTGAGTGTCCTCATAGAATGTTTTGAGGTAATCTGGCCAAAGCACAAGGTCTTTCCGGGCTGGCAAATCGAGAATGAGAACTAGCATTGTTGGACTACTGCGGATTATTTCAAACACAAAATCTGGTGCATCAGTTGAACTGTTAAGATAAGCTATAAGACTTGTTATGTCTAAGGACCCTCCTGTTGGTAGCTCAGAATGCAGCCAGCTTCCCAATACAACAGCTACCTGAGACAATCACAATAAAAGATAAAGAACAAAACAAATGTTATTGTTTTTCTTCCACGCATATAAATCCATTGGAAGGATGGAGAAAATCAGATGCCAGGACTTCAGCAGTGGCAATTTCCTATTTGCAGATACACTAAGTTCCTAAATTTAGAGATAACACGAGCTCAACAACATTATTACACTAGAGAACTCAGAGGGAGAAGAAAACTAAATGAAAAGATCTTATTGAAATTACATATACTGAATATATGAAAAGAATTCAAAGAGTGGAAACACTAGAAACAGAAACTCTAACTAACAAACTAACTTGATATGCCTACGAGGGTTATGATATGAACCACAACACCTCTCTTCTTCGGAGCCACAACACTTACCTAACAAGTGTCCAACACATGTGGAACACTCCCCTATGGGTGATCCAGTAAAAAGATAATTTTTTTATCATCTCAAACACTTGAATCAGAGCACATGAACTAAGCTAAAATTGCCATTCAAATCGAAGCACAAAGTACAAAAAAAATCTCCCATTTACCAATCAGTAGATGGATTACCTAGATCTAGATTAAGAAACCCATAATCGAAAACAAGGATTGAGAGAGGAAATTACTGGGGAGTTATTGTTGCCTGCTCTAATATGCAGTGAAGCTTGGGAAGAACCAGTTTGGTTTTGGAAATGCTGAATATCAGAGGGAAGAGAGCAAGGAAGAAGCTGAGACTGAAGTCGATTATCGAGCATTGAAAAGGTATCACGCATGAGGTTCTCATGGGAAATTGAAACGAAGGGGAACTCCAAGAATTTGCTGCGGCCTTCCATGAGAGAGCAAGACAGAACAGGAAGATGGTGGTGACGTGAAGGAACAGAACATAAGACAGAGAGTGGTGAATGTGAGAAACTGTTGCAGATCATCATTCTTCGCTCCAAACTCCTACACATGTAACATGTCTTTCCTTAAACTCCTTTTACACACTTACCCCCTTCTGTTTTTTTAGGTGTTTTTCTTTTCCCTTTTAATTATAAAATTATTAATATATTTTCTATTTTCAAAAATTTATATTGAAAAAATGAAAATGGTGGATGAAAATAGGAAATAAAATAAAGTTCTTTTTAACCGTCGTTTGATCGTTTAAACTATGAAAATATTTTTTGTTTTTAGTTTTAATTATAAAATTGTCATTATGTTTTATATTTTTTAAATTTTGTATTGAAAAAATAAAATTAGGAAAAAAATTATTTTCAATGTTTCTTGGATACATTTTGAAAACTAAATAGGATGACAGTTTTATAATTGAAACTGAAAACAAAATGAAAATATGAATACTTCTTATGTATTTTTTAAAAACAAAAAACATAATGACTTGATAATTTAAACTGAAAATTGAAAACTAAAACCAAATAAGCACTTCGTATTTTTTTTGGTTGAAGTTGAAGAATAATCCTTGAGTAAAGATTAATGGGATGATTTTGTTTTTTAATATTTTTTTCTATTTTTATTATATGATTTTAACATTTGACTACATGTTTAAAATCTATTAGATGTATTGATTGAACTTTGTTGGTATTTATGGTTGATTATTGATTCGTCTAATATTTGATATGCAATATAAAACTTAACGTAACCGTTAAAACGACTCGTTTTACAATCTTAATTGATTTAATATATATATTTAACTCAAAAAATTAACAATAAAGTTATAAATTACATTATTTCAAAAAATATATAAAGACTTCAATGAAAGTTTTTTAAAAGATAGAGATAAAAAAATTACACAATTTATGACCTACAAACATATTTTACCATGATAAAGTGATGTTTGTAGGTCTAACTTGTATATAATGTTCTTGACGGTTGAACCTAACTCATTTTACTTTTAGAGTGAGAAAAAAAATTAAACACAACTTAATGCGTTAATTTTAATGGATTCACTTACGAGTTGATGCATCTTTCTAAAAGAGAAAATTTTAAAAGAAATAAATTAAAAATGGAAAATTAAAAAATATGCATTTTTCAGCTTAAATCCTTCTTAATTATTTTCTCTAATAAATCAGGTTTTTTTAAAATTAAGCATAATTTATGGGCCAAATCAGCCCAGCATATATTAGTCCAGGTAAAAGTGACCCAATCGAAGCTTAGGCTCGATCCACTCAGCCTTATTATTTATTGGGCCGAATGGTATGAATTCTAGTGGACCAAAACATTATAAAAAAATTTCATAAAAAAAACATTATAAAAAATAATGTAAATTTTTCTGCCATTGAATTCCCTTATTTATGGTTTTCCCGTAACATGTTAATTTTTAATTTTATGTTGATTATTTTATTTTATTTTTAAAATTTACATGTTAAAAAATTAACTTCTTTTTAATTTTCTTTTGATAAGACCTTACTCTAAAGAATTCCTGAGAAACACGTGCAGAAGCAAATATATATTTTTTCTTCTTCGAGAATACATAATATAAACTACAAAGATGAAGATATGTAATAAAATATTTATTTAAAATTAAAATGTTTTAGACAATGTTGCGTAAGAAATCAGTAGTTATTCTCTTTCACACTATCTCGTATATTATTTTCTTTTTTATCATAGTCATTTCATTGAATTCTAAATGAGAGGAAAAACAAATTCCATTGTCATGATGCTGCATTACTGGTAAGGTGCTAGGGTTTGGCTAACTACTTACTCAGCTAAGAAGACAATAAAATTCAGAATATCATATATGCCTTTCCATAAGTTTTAACACAACTTTAAATACTTGCTGAATTTAGAAAATACTAAGGCCAAACAATTGGGCCTGCACAAAATCTAAAACTGACCAACAATAATTAAATAAAATCTTTCATCCAAAAAGGAGCTTTTTTGCATCTCTTGGGCTTTTCTTCCTGCTGGGCCAGGTGCCCATCATTACCCCCGGGTCGGGTAGGAACCTTGTCCACAAGGTTAGAAGAGACTGTGGTGCTGAGGTGTCGCGAAGGGAGTGGCTGAGGGGCGTTGGCACAGATTGTGCTTCTCTGGAACGGTGGAGAAAAGCTGATGGGAAACTCATTGGCATCTAACGGTGAAGAGGAGGGGAGGGAATCCACAGCTTTCACGCCATCCAAGGAACCAGGCACGTGAATGATGGGGACAGGCGCGGGAATCACGGCATTGGAAGTGATGGACTTCACGGAACTCGAAGCTGAGATCAAGGGAGGAGATGGCGTGAGGAAATCTGACGGTCCAGGGGCTTTATAACGCTCATTTGAAATGGAGGGCCCAGATGTGGTGTGAATGAGACGTTGGGGATCCAACGGTGTGAGGTTAACTGTGGGTGGGGCGCGTGTAGGAGGTGCATGGATGGGCTGGACCACGGATGGTGTAGATCCTGTTGTGGCAGACTCGGTTTGATCCAACAGTGCAGATAGTTGACGCGTTTTAGGAGAGAGGGAGTTAGACGGAAGTGATAAGGTGCCAAAATCACTTAACTCAGTTTCACTTTGTCCTTTTGATGTGGGTTGTTTGTGTTGGGAACCCAAAGGAGTGGCTTCTGTTGAAGTGGGGTGGTGGATCGCTTCTGTAAAAAGAGGATCCGATGGAAACACTGGTATGGGGTGAAAATGGGATGCAGGGGTATCACCATGGTACTGACGGAGGAGGGAGACGTGAAACACCGGGTGGATTCGAGCAGAGGGGGGAAGTGCGAGCTCGTACGTGACGGATCCAATTCGACAGAGGACTTGGAAAGGCCCATAGAAACGTTTGCTCAGTTTTTGGGAGACACGTCGGGAGATAGAGATCTGCCGATATGGTTGCAAACGGAGAAGAACCCACTGTCCGACCTGAAAGGTAATGTCTCTTCTGTGTTGATTAGCCTGGTTGAGCATCCGTTGCCTTGTTTTCTGGAGGTTTTCTTTTAAAGTTGCTAAAAGTTGTTTCCTTTGTTGCAGGGACACGTCTAGTGGAATAACAGAAGTGGAGTTTGGGGCAAAATCCAGCAGTGAAGGGGGAAGACGGCCATACAGTGCCTGAAAGGGGGTCATTCCGATAGCGGAGTGAAAAGTAGTGTTGAACCAATACTCAGCAAGGTGTAGAAATTTAAACCACAGTTTTGGGTGATCACTAGTGAAACAACGGAGGTAGGCTTCAAGGCAACGGTTAGTAACCTTTGTTTGCCTGTCGGTTTCGGGGTGGTAGGAGGAGCTATATTTGAGGGTAGTGCCTTGCAACCGAAATAACTCCTTCCAAAACATACTCAGGAACAAGGGCTCGCGATCTGAGACTATAGACTTCGGAAACCCATGCAACCTGCAAATCTCAGAGATGAATCGGGAGGCCAACACTGGAGCAGTAAACCGAGTGGGCAGAGCCAAGAAGTGGACAAACTTTGTAAGGCGATCACAGATCACCCAAATAACAGTATGTCCGAAAAAAGTTGGAAGGTGAGTGATAAAATCCATTGAAAGATCTTCCCAGACTTGAGTAGGAATTGGTAGTGGTTGTAACAGTCCCTGTTTTTTTTTTGTGGTAGGTACTTGTTCATTTGGCAGATAGAACAATGTTTTACAAAATCCTTCACAGCTTTGTAGAGACCCGGCCAATAGAAGGTGGCTGCCAAATGAGCAACAGTGGGTTTACACCCTGAGTGGCCAGCAGATGGGGTGGAATGAAATTCCATGATTAGCTTCTGTCGCAAACAGGGTAAGTCTGGAATGTAAATTTTATTTTTGAAGTAAACGATGCCTTGAGAATAAGAGAAAGTCTCTTGCATGGTAGGATCTAACTGGAGCTTTTGAAGAAAGATTTGACCCTCTGGATTATTGTGGAAATAAGTCTTCAAGTCATCCAAAAGAGCTGGAATGGGTGATGATAGAGCCAAAAGCAGTGGTGGGTCATCCATGGACTTGCGTGATAAGGCGTCCGCAGCACCGTTAGAATGACCAGGTCTGTAAAATATATCGAAACTATACCCTTGGAGTTTAACTGCCCATTTAAGTTGTTCAGGTGTCTGAAATGTCTGAGAAACAAGGTGTTTTAAACTCTGCTGATCTGTGTAAATGTGAAAGTGTTTGCCTATGAGATACTGACGCCATTTCTTGATTGATTCAGTAATGGCATACATATCACGGACATAAACTGAAGAAGCTTGCATCCGGGGACACATTCGCTTGCTGAAGAAGGCTATAGGGTGCTTATCCTGGGAAAGAACTGCACCGATGGCAACACCTGAAGCATCTGTCTCCACAACAAATAATTTATCAAAATTAGGCAAAGTAAGCACAGGCATAGTTGTCATGATTTCCTTTAAATTTGTAAAAGCCTTAGAGGCTTCTGTATGCCAAGAGAATGTAGTGGAACGCAATAAATCGGTGAGGGGAGCGGCGAGTGAGGCGTAATTACGAACAAATTTTCTGTAGAACCCGGTGAGGCCTAAAAATCCTCGGAGTGCCGTGAGTGATCGTGGTTCTGGCCACTCCATAATAGCCTGGACTTTGTCTGGATCAGGGGCAACCCCTCTACTTGAAATCTGATGTCCTAAGTAGCTAACAGTAGAGACACCAAAAATACATTTAGAAAGATTAGCACAAAATCTGTTAGAAGAAAGTAATTCTAAAACCTGACTCAAGTGATCCAAATGAGTAGAAAATGTAGGGCTGTAAACAAGTATATCATCAAAGAAAACTAAAACAAAGCGCCTGAGATAGGGACGTAGGAGATCATTCATTGCAGATTGAAACGTGGATGGCGCGTTTGTTAGGCCGAAAGGCATAACTAGGAACTTATAGTGACCATCAAAAGTGCGAAACGCTATTTTATGTGTATCTGTGGGTGTGACCCGAATTTGATGATATCCTGATTTTAGGTCTATCTTAGAAAAGATAGTAGCTGAGCCTAACTCATCTAGCAACTCATCAATAGTGGGGATAGGGAATTTATCTGGGATAGTGACAGCATTTAGAGCCCTGTAATCTACACAAAAACGCCAAGTCCCATCTTTTTTTTTACCAAGAGGACTGGGGAGGAGAAAGAGCTAGTGCTAGGGACAATGATGCCTTGTTGGAGCATTTGATTAATGATATGGGTCATGGCTTCTTTTTGGGAGTGGGGGTAGCGGTAAGGTTTGACAGTAATGGGGGGTGAATTAGGGAGGAGGGGAATGTGATGGTCATGAGGTCTAGTAGGGGGCAAGCCATGTGGTTCCTGAAAAACATTTTGATGTTTATCTAGGAGGGTTTTGAGTTCTGGTGGCAGGGAGGCTAGGTGATTTGGGGGGAGGGTGTTGGTTGAGAGGATAGGTTGTAAAGATAGTAAATGGAAGGATGCAACAGAGTTGGTATGAAGAAGATGGGAGAGTTGATGGTAAGTTGTGGGTGATGGGGATATCTCTGTGTCTCCAGTAAGGGTAATAGGTTGCTTTTCATGAGTAAAGGATAAGCTTGGAATGGCAAAATTTGAACTTATAGGTCCCAGGGTACACAACCATTCCATACCCAACACAACATCTGCACCCTCAATAGGTAGAAGATAAAAAGGAATGTGGAATGAGTGGTTTTGAATGGAAATAGGGACCTCAGGACAAAAGCCAGTGCAATGAATTTGGGCCCCATTACCCACTAGAACTGAAAACTTGGGGGCCGGTTGAGTTGGCAGTTTAAGATGGGTAGCAAGTCTTGTTTGGATAATATTATGAGAACTACCAGTATCAACTAAAATCATAACAGGGAGGCCTGAGATGTAGCCTGTAAATTTAAGGGTGCGGGGGGAGGGATGACCAGTGAGAGCTTGAGGGGACAGATGGAAATGGATAGCATCTTGGGGAAGCTCAGGTTCAATTTGGTGAGCAATAGGTGAGGGCTCCAGGGGAATTTGGTTAGCAGATGACTCAGGTTCGGCTTCAGTATCTAGGAGAAGTAGGAAACGACTGGTGGTGCACTTATGGCCAAACATAAATTTTTCATCACAATTATAACATAGGCCCTGGGCTCGCCGTTCTTGCATTTGGGCAGCTGTTAATTTTTTTATGGGTAATGTAGATGTGGAGGCTTTATTGGAATGGATGGGGGGAATAGGCAGGTTAGTGGGGTTCTGGGAAGGTGTTGTATGGTGTGGAATTGAAAAACGAGGCTGTTTTGGTTTGGAGTCCTTAAGCTTATCCTCCACCAGTTTAGCAAGATGGATAGCCTGATGCAGAGATAGGGGGTTTAGGATGGCTAATTCCCTCCTGATTTTAGGAAGCAAACCTGAGATGAAACAATTCAATAAGGTTTCCTGATTTAGGCCAAAAACCATGTTAGATAACTTCTCAAATTTAGCTTGGTAATCTGAGACAGGGCCAAATTGTCTTAACTTGAAAAGTTTAGCTTGGTGGTTAACGTAGGTGGAGGGTCCAAATCTTAGAGCTAAAACCCTAGTGAAAGATCCCCAATCTGAAAGTAGGTTGTTCTGGTACATCCATTTATACCAACTTAGGGCATCTCCTTTCATGTAGAAAGCAACCCAACCTAGGCGTTGCTCCAATGGAACCTGGTAAACCAGAAAGAAGTGTTCTGCTTGGAAAATCCAGTCCAGGGGTTCTGACCCATCAAAGGCATTAAGGGTAACTTTAGGGGGTGTGGCAGTAAGTTGGTGTGGTGGGGTAGGTGTTTGGTGGTAGGAAAGTTGGGGATTTGGAGGAAAGTAAGGTATAGTGGGGGGTATAAAGGGTTGGGTTGGGTGATAAGTGGGTACGTAGGAGGGAAAAGGGTTAGACAAAGGTGGGACATGGCCAAATTAAATGGAGGGAGTGGAGGGAAGTGTAGGTGTAACAATGGGTACAGTGGGGGTAGTGGAAATGTTGGGTGGTGGCGAAGCTGGGGTTCTGCAGAAAATAGAAGCAGTAGGGGAGTGTGTAGTATCTTGGGCCATACCTGAGGAGGATCCAAAAGATACCTCTGGTTGGAAGGAGTGAGCTCCTGCAGTTTGTCCCAAAAGTGCCGCTAGGGCCTCGATGCGACGGTCAAGCATCTGTTCCAGGTTGTTGTGGCGAGAGGCATGGACCTGGTGTTGATCATGGAGCTGTGTTTCCAGACAGCTAATTTCTCAGTGAGTTGAGAATCCAACTGGGATTGCAGGGTCCCCATTCTATCAGTAAGAGCCTGGAGAGCTTCCTCCACATCTTTAGAAGTAAGGGGTTTGGGAGGCATAGAGAAGGTGAATGAAAGCACCAATGGTAAGGTGCTAGGGTTTGGCTAACTACTTACTCAGCTAAGAAGACAATAAAATTCAGAATATCATATATGCCTTTCCATAAGTTTTAACACAACTTTAAATACTTGCTGAATTTAGAAAATACTAAGGCCAAACAATTGGGCCTGCACAAAATCTAAAGCTGACCAACAATAATTAAATAAAATCTTTCATCCAAAAAGGAGCTTTTTTTACATCTCTTGGGCTTTTCTTCCTGCTGGGCCAGGTGCCCATCAATTACATAAATATTACATATGTTATATTAAATATGTATTTGGTTTCTTTGAAATAAATATTTTTTGATTTTGTTCATTATAAAAAAAGAATTTTTTGCTTCTTTTTATTAAATATTTTGTTTTAATTCTTTGCTTCAAATTTGAATTTATTATTACATTAATATAAATAACTAAATTACACACTAATTTGTTTAAATAGTTCTAACTTACTGTTAACATATGGTTCTACTGAGTTAAAAAATACGTCATTAAAATTAAAACCTTAATAATTTTACTTTTTAACATTTCTAAAGAAGCTAAAATTTGTATTTTAATTTATCAGAGTCAGTTATTAATAGTTAATTGACAAAATATTTAAATAAGTTAACATGCAATTTAATTACTCATATCAACAATTAACGAATTCAAATTTAAAACAATACTTAACAAAATCTTCAATAAAAGATAGCAAAAGTAAAAAAACTTTATTTTATATTAATTTTGGTTTTAAATATAAACAAATTTTAGTATTTTTTGTCTCTTAATATAAACAAAATTATACTTTTTCATGTCATTAAATCTTTGTTTACTAAATATATTATCTTTGTATATATTTTTAAGGTCATTAATTCTTTATATACAAATGATACAAAAAGTATCTTAAAAACTAAATTAAATACGTGGTAACATTAATTCAAATAACTTCTTTCAACTATTTTTTTAATATTTATAAAATTAAATATTTCTATCTTATATTTAAAATTGGAGGTTATAGGAATCAGAATCATATTCTTCACTTAAAAACATTAATGAATACATATAAATGGTGTCATATCTTATGTTGACATGTTTCCTTAATGTGTAAGAGGGTACCCTAATGTTACATCGGGCTATGCCCCTTAACACATGACCTCCACTGATGGTGCATCACAACAAAGCTATCCCACATGCTTCTGACTTATCACAAAAAAAATAGTTGTCCACTAGGCAATAAGCATGGACAATTTTTGTCCTTTTAAAATTAACATAAAATATAGAGAAAAAAACACTATAAATCACATTCACATATTTCGTTTTATCCCTCTTACTTTTATTTCTTCAACCACACTCAGTTTCATTCGAATATCAGATAAAATAGGCTACAAAATATTGATAAATAGAAAGAATGAAATGAAAAATTGATACCAAAAATAGGAGAAAGAAAAAAATAATGTTTTTATATGGAAGAAAATAAATTAGTTATATAATGAATAAATTAAATTTTTCATATAAAAAATTATTTTCCTATTATAATAAAATTTAATGCATGGTTTTATGACAGCGGTTCAGATTTCGTACCGCTGTAAAATCTAAGGGCAATGTTTCCTGCATTTCTCGGAGAACCGTTAAGGAAAGTCTGGGCGTATATTCGCGGTTTGGATTTGAATCGTTAACGAAAATCGACTCCTATGTTAGCGGTTACTATTTAAAACCGCTAAGGAAAGTCTTGCTAACGATGGGAATTCTACTTCCGTGGCGCTGTATTTTGTGGAGGGGCAAACTTAGCGGTGTTTTAATTAAACTGTTAAGAAAAATCTACCCATATCCTAATTTTATATGAATTGCTCTCTTGTATATAAATATGATGTGATTTTGTATTTCAGTGTTATTATGCATAAGAGAGTACGTAGTGAAATGTTTAGAAATTAATTAAATTAAGATGAAATATATGGTACAATGTAAAAGTTATGTGTTTAGAAATTAATTTTGCATGGGGCTCCTTCTTTGCAATTACATTACAGTGAACAAGTTGAGAATAGTCAAATATAAATTCAAACACTGCACGTGACACCCACATGGATAGGTTACGACTATTATATTGTCAATAAATCAACTACCATACCATGTCTCCACATGCAAACCCGTTTTTCTGAACAAGAAAAATTTGATAGTTTTTTCCAATTTGTATTTAAATTGAAAAGGTAATCACATATATTAATTAGATATATATATATATATATATATATATAATTAAAACAATCCTGCCAAATTCTTTGTTATTAGGTGGTTTTTTTAATGATATTTACCATTTTTTATTTTTATATTTTTAAAATAACATCTTTTATCTCTTATAATTATAATATTATGTGTTATTTAATATAATTTAAACTGATTTTAATATAAGGTAGTTTTAGACCAAACATGATGATGAAATGATGTTTCATTAATGCTTTCAAACTCAAAAGTATCCACAAATGTTGCAATTTGCAAATAAATGAGTGACAACTTGTACGTTGTTCGTAACATGTCAAATTTGATACTTTATTCTCCTTAACTCGACTACTTCCATAAATTAATCTACGGGTCCATCTATATACAATCGGGAACAGAGTTATGAAAATAGAAAAATTTAAAGGTTAATATTGATCATTCACATCGTTCAAGACAAATAAAACTTCATTTGACCATAAGATTTTTTCTTAGATTGGTCAAAAAATCTCGGTTTAACTAATCCAACTGGTAACTAAACGAGCCCTACATTGTATTTCTTGGACTTTTATTTAGCAAATTAAATTAAATTGGCATTAAATAGGTTTACTGTGGTTATAAAATTATAAAATTTTATTTTTTATCACTATAAAAATTTTACAATATTTTTCATTTATTATTATTTCTATTACATTTTTTATTCCTTATCAATATAAAATATTTAAAATTAGTCTTGTATTAACTTAATTATTTTATTTTAGTTCTCATGGTATTTGTAACTTTTTTAATAGATCAAACTTATGCGTGATATGTTATCTAATTATCCTTTTTATCAACTAATTAAAAAGTTATTGATAAATATATAAAAATATGATAATATACAACACAAATGTATCATATAGTAATCAAAAATACCATGAAATGTTAAATATTTTTATTTCAAAAGCTTATCGATCTTTAAGATAATTAGATAAAATATCGGTTAAACATCTCAATTTTAATAATGATTCTCAAGTATTAACTATTAACGACTAATTTTGAGATATTATATTTTAATACGGATAAAAAATATTGCAAAATTTTTTGTAGAAACAAAAATTAAAATTTGTTAATTTTATGAGATGAAAGACATATTTAACTCATTAAATTATAATTTTAATTAAAGAATTCTATTACAAAACACATGCACATGGTACAATCTAAGGTTAATTTTGTATAAAAAAAAACTTTAAGGTTGATTTGCTATTAAAAATATTTTTTTCCTGCAAGACCGGCTATTAAGTTTTTAAATTAGTTAGATCAATGAGAATTCCTACATTGCGCATTCAACTTGACTTTTAGACATTTGTTAAACAAATGGAAAGTGAAAACACCTAAGAACCTTGATTCAGGGCATCAAAATTTTCAATTATACAACACATCAATGAAAAATTATATAAAGTATCTTTAAATTTATTTTAAGAGATAAGTATTTTTTTAATTAAAAAATATTTATTTTAAATTTTATGTGTTTGTTAAAATTTTTAAAAAATAAAAATAAAAAATAAGCAGATTTCTATTTATTTTAATAAACAACTCTAATTTGCTTATTAAAAAAGTAGATATAAAAAGTGTTTTTTTAAAAAACTCTTAAAAATAAACTTAAATAAACATATCCATAATTTTATCTTTAAAATTTATAAATTTAACTGTATTCTCAACAACGTTAGAATAATAATAATAAATGGTTAATAATAATAAATTGACCTAATCAACCAAAAAAATGTTGTTTTTAGTTTTCTTATTTGGGCTTTAATCCATTTCTTCTTTAAAAAAAGTAAAGAAATAAAAATTGCTCCAAGAGCAAATCAAGAGGAAGAGGATAAGACATTTAGAGTTGTGTTTCCTTTGTAAATGAAAAACCCTAAAAATCGCAATCATGACAATGCTAATATGGATGAGTTGTGATTGTGACAGAGTGAAATATAAGTCATCTAGAGACAGGGATGATTCCTACGCCTGTAGAATGTAAAATGAGAGGACGAAAAATAAAAAGAAAAAATAATTGGAAATTTGACATTTATTAGAAAAAAATAACCAACTAAATAGGACCAGCCTATTTTAAAGGCTATAATTTGATTCATAAAAGATTTCATTCAAGACTTAAGTTCATCTATCTTTTCTTATGCAACTCCTCTTTCAATTGAATTAATGATAAAATAGTACAACATCAACATCAATAGCATTTATTGGGCTTAAATATGTTTTAAAAATAGCTATTGTGGTATTATACATTAAATTCAGTTGAGACTTGATAAACTATTTTAGTTTTTAAAAAACGTTTTTTTTCATAAAAATTTAGATTAATGGGTCTCAATTCGTCATCATACTTAGGGTATGTCTTAAGGTTTAATAGTGCTTTTCTCCAAAAAAAAAAGGTATAATAGTGCTTACAAGTGTACTTAATGGTCATTTATCGTGGAAATTTAATCATTAACTAACCAAATTAGTATTTGTTGTTAAAATTTTCATGTTTATAGTAATGCTTTATGCTGGATTGCATTAGGACCCTCTCTAAGCTTTGAAAACAAAAACAACTGTCCAGAACCTATTATTTACAGGGATCAAAATAAATAATGAACTGGTATATGATACTTGTATGGGTCGGCTTCATGACCGTCCTTAATAATAGTTATGAGCTTAAATTTTACTGGTATAGTAGAGATTCAGTATTATATCCTTTATTCCACTAGGGAAATAAAGGTATCAGGTGATTCATCGTAACAAATCATCAGTCTTACGCGTTATGGGGCATAAAGGAGTGTTACTTGCAAGTACAATTTAACGCTCAAGTCAATGAATATTTAATGGGAATATCAAAGCTCAAGCATAAGTTATAGGAAGAATGTTCTACCTTTGTTATGTTGATACATGAATATTTATACTTGGAAGTAACGGAAGAACTTTCTTGCTCATGAAGTTTCACATACATTATGTCAGTATGATTCTAATCCTTTGCATAAAGACTAATGAAGTTACACTTGAAATAGACGTTTCCAAACGATTGTACCAATTAGTCACTTGGCAAGTTACTTGTTTAACACGCTAATGCATAGGTCAACTCTGACTTTCCATTGTTGAGAGAATGACTCGTATCGAAATCAATTCAAGGACCTTGCACGTGATACCATAAGACCAGTGTTATGACATCAAGTTAAACGAGATACCGGTCCTAAACGATGAATCAAATAATGTTTAGGTTATGTAGATGTAAAAATCTAACTATTCAAATGAAATAACAATAGCTTAGTAGATAAAGTGTTTATATTTTAATTTAATACTTGAAGGTTCAACCCTTCCAAATCTATTTATATTTGACTATCTCAATTTGAGAATAAATACATGTTAAAAATCGTAATTAATGTTATTATTTTTATAAAATAATTTCTTATTTTTTTATTTTATTGTTATTTTTCTCTTATTTTTTTCTTTAAATTCTATTTATTTTTAATATTAATAAGGACATTATAGAAGACATCAAATCGGCTATATTTTACGTGTACATGAATTTTTTAAAATTTTTATACAAACAATCATTTTTATAACAAAATAATATGAACTAATTGAAGTATTTCCAAATCAACATTGTAATTGAATTGAATTATTGTATTTATTTTATATTTTATTTTAAAACAACTCATTTTTATATTTAGAATTACACTTTATTTGAATATCCAATATGTATATATCATATTGCATAGATGAAAACGTTTGAGTGAAAGAGATATAGAATACCATTACGTTAATTTGGGATATAAATTTACAAGGAAATAATATAATTTAATTGAAATATAATCAATAAAAACCAAGTTTTTTTAAATGTTATTGGTATGGTAGCAATTAACTATTATATAAAATCATTAATGTTTACATACGATGAAATAAGATGTATAGAAATATGAAGTAGATAACTATGAAGGAAAAAAATGAAAATATGATAAGACATTATTTTGTTATAATTTGGATGGATAGAAGTAGAAAAGAAATAATAAAAATAAATAATTTTATGTTCGGAATGAAAATAAGATGGATTGAAATAATTATTTAAGAATTGATATAGATTTCATATAATTTATTTAATATAGAAAATTTTTATTATAATTTTTAATAATATTTATTAAAATATTAACATTTAGGAAACGATAATCTTATACCTTTTTCTTCAATTTATTTCATCTTATGAGATAATTACTTCCGGTTTCATATTATAAACTTATATTTATAAATATTCATCAATTCAAAAATTCATTTAAAATGATAATTAATTTGAAATCAATAAAATTATTTTAGTTTTTTAAATAAAATTAACTTAAAATATGAAAAGTAGGTATTAAAAGATATATATATATATATATATATATATCCATTTAGTTTAAATTAAGAAATTAAATAATAAATAACCTTTGTATGTGTCAAGGAAAGAAAAAATATCCAATCAAGTTTTACCATATTCTTCAACTTATTCATTATTTTAAAGTAAAATATGAATTGATATTATCAAGATCTATATTTTATGTCATAAAATTGGAGTGTCATTTATTAATATTGTTCTATCATTAAATTACATATTGAAAATTTTGTTTTGCCACATTATAATTTTTTCCTTATTTATTCTTATCCATATATATATATATGTGTGTGTTTATTTTTAATGTATTTCTAGATTTTTGAAATAAATTTTTTATCATAAAAATACATGTGTATAATTAATATGAGATTACGAAAAAGTCAATTAGTATAATTTTTTATAAAGGATAAATTTGATTTAGTAAATTCTTTTGATTTAATAGATAAAATTTTATTACTATGTTATCCATTGTTACTATGTTAATAAAATTATGTAACCATATCTTAAATACTTAAATATAATAACTATGACTCAGTTAACATATTTTTGTTAAAAATCATTTAGTAAAATTAAATATATATCGAGAATAAATATAAAAAGTTACAAATTTAGATCATATTTCATATTTCAATACTTTCCAGAAATAAATCTCTAAATATTTTTTTTTCATTTTTAAGGACAAAATAATAAATAAACAAAAAGTAGAAATAAAAGAGTCTTGAATTTTCTTTCTCCAGCTTGGTGTATGCATGGTATTGAAGTTTTTTCTCAACCTTCCTTCACTTTTAAAGAACGCATTCTACATTATCTACAAAAATAAATGATGAAACTTATTAAAATATGAAACATAAAAAAAATAGGAAAGCAAAGTTAAACACTAAAAACATGGTAAAGCAAATAACAAGCCATAAAAAAATTATTTTTTTTACATAACCAAAATTAAGAAAAGAAATTCAAAAAGGTGAAATAAAGATTGAAAACAAGGAAAAGAAAATAGTTAAATTTTTTAAAAAATTCAATCATTATAAAAATATAATAAAAGTAAATACTGCCCACAAGTCATATGTTATTATTCTTCTTCAAATTTCAATAACCATAGAACATCAAGCTAAAAAGAACAATTTGCAAAGAAGTAAAAAAAATAAAAGTAATATTTATTTCGTAAATGAGAATAAAAAATAAAAGAATAATAATAAACTAATCATTAAACGAGAGAAGAGTAACAAAAACCGGTAACATGGATGAAATGGAATTAGGATGATAAATATTTATAATAGAATATTTAAGAGATAGACAATAGGAAATATAACATTAGGGAAATAAATGGTGTTAGAAATTATCTCTTAAATAACATATTATATAATTAATCAAATTTTTATTCAATTATAATTTTTTAATTATTGACTTTCTGTTTAATTATGATTTTTGTTAATTACCGTAACATATATTAGAACCAAATTGTTTAATTTTGTATTTTCCTAATTGTGGTAACATATATGAGAATTTGATTTCTAAAAGGTAATAATGGAACATATGTAAATAGAGTTTTGATAGTGATAACAATCAATATTTTAATTTGACTTGAAAATAAATTATTTAATTTTTAATTTCTTAATTGCGGTATGATATATAAGGATTTGATTTTCAAAAATAATCACGTAATATGTTTAGATAAAGATTCGATTGTGATGACAATTAATATTTTAATTTGATTTAAAAATTATTAAAACTAAGTCTATTTTAAAGGACTTTGGAGAACAAAAAATTTATTTTAGAAACCCCAAGATTTGTTGTTAACACTCATAAGGGTTTTTTATTAAATAAAGTTTGTTTAAGTGTTATTTAACCAATTACTTGAGTGTTGCGGTCGTATTGGGTTCACAAAATCAGAAAAAATTCCCCAATATTTTTAATAATTAAATGTGATATTTTAATGGTATCACTCACAACAATTATGTTAATATTATTTTAATTTTCAATGTTTTCAAGATTATCATCGACTATATTTTTTTCTTTAATTTTCTTATCCGAAGAAATTTGTGGCTTTTACTCCATTTACTAAAAAAAACATAACATCTTAACAATTAACTTTGGTAATGTTTGAGTAAAAACATTTTTCAATGAGTTACTTTTTAATATTACACTATTTTTATCTTATTATATATATAACCATTTTCTATCATATTTTTTAATATCTTTGAAATATTTAATTTAATAATAACTCGCCTGTTTATCTCGTTCATTGTCTGAACAAGCGTAACGTAGTGTAACTTTGCTCCGCTTGTTCGGTCTCAAACTAGGTTTCAAAGCTCTACAAAGCGTTTGTTTGGTTTTCAGTTGGGGAAACGGAGTTGGAGAAATAGAAAAATTTAATGGTTAATATTGGTCATTCATACTGTTCGAGACAGTTAAAACTTTATTTGACCGTATAATATATTTTTTAGGTTGGTTTAATATCCAAACGGGAAGAAAGCCTAGTTTGTGCGCGTGTATGGGCAGACGCGTGCACCTGTACTCTTGCTTTCAGTGCTTTCTTTTGTTTTCCGTTTTTTCTATGAGTTTTTTTTTTTTTAAAAAAAAAGGTTTTGATTATGAGGTTTTTAGCTCTAACAATTCTTACTCTAACTCTCTCTCTCGGTGCGCGGGGCGCATACACAGGGAGATCGCTCCAATCCCACAAACATTTTATATATCTAAAATATTTTTCATCAAAATATACATCTATAAGATTATAAAGTTATTTTTTCTTCATTAATAAATTTTAATATATATTGTAAGTTTTAATAACATGATTATATATATTTATATAAAGAACAATACACGAGTATCATTAATAATATCTATTATATTTATTAATTTATATGAAAACCTTGAACCAAAGGAATAATTTCAAAGGAGATAAGATATCTTCTTTTCATTTATAAATGCATTTATTGTGAATTTATGATGTTACCAAAAATACAATTATTGTGATTGAATATGAGAAACAATTCTCTTGTTGACTCCTCACTAATCCCAACAGGAAGGAGCATGTCACATGAGTGTCAAACAAAAAAAAAAAAAAAGAGTTAATCTTACACCTAAGATCATTCCTAAAATACAGATACTCATCTCTTTAAAATTGCCTTATTTCCCTCTTCCTTTCCAATTTGTTACTCAATCATGCTTACTTAAAAATAAACAATGAACAGAAACCACAAAACAAGCCACATGAGGAGGGTCTCTTAGATAAAAAATGATTTTTTAACTTCATCTTTAAGTATTAAGTTTAAACAAATAAAAATAATATTTTTTTATTACAAATATTCATTACACTTATATTTTATGATTCAATAAATACATTCTATTTATGTAAAAATATATTATCTTAGTAATTTGAACTCAGCCATAAAAGTTAACAAACCCTCTAAAAAATAATATATGATACTAATAAAATACCAAAACAGAACATCAAAATAAATTTATTAAATTAAGACAATGTTTTAATAATATATATAGCATAGTATAATGTTAAAATAAAATCTTAATTTTATCACTTGTAATTAAAATCAAGTAAAAGAAATAGATATACAAAAGATGTATCTTGTGAGAAAAACTCTGAGAGTGAGAAGAGCAAATATGAGTCGTACAATGAATGGTTATGATTAAAAAGTTTTTAAAATTATATGATCACTTAAAAAGTTATATACCTTTTTAAAAATTTATATGACTGATATATTTAATCTTGATCATCATGACAAGATATAGGGGGTGTTTGGTTTGCAATTGTGAAAACAGAGTTGAGTTGAAGTAAAAAATTTAAAAGTTGATATTAATTTTCACACCGTTCGAGACAATCAAAACTCCATAGGATCAAAAAGTTGTCTCAACTTAACGAAAAAATTTTCGTTCAACTTCACACGTCAAACATCCTGATGATAATGGTTTAAATTTAATGTTCTCAATCTTACGTAAAAAGAATATATATATATATATATATATATATATATATATATATATATATATATATATATATAAAAGATTTGGATGTTAGTCATAAACAGATTGTGCTAAAATATAGAGATTCCTCCCAATCCTTTAAAACCGCATTATGTCTCTCTTCCTACGTAAATTGTTATTATTTCTGTGCTGTATCTGAATTCAATCTCAACTATCTCTCTATTGATTTTCTTAATATACACTTCATTGTCTTTTTATTTACAAGTTGGCATTAGTTGTTTTTAATCCCAGTAATTATAAACATACTTTATTACATTGTAAATAAGTTTAAAACAGTTTTACATTGGCCATCAACACCTACCTAAATTGTTGTTATTTCTTTGTGCTGTACACTAATTGATTCCTTAAAAAGAACAATGAATAAAACCACAAAATAGGCCACGTGAAGGTCTCTTAATTTATTTGTTTTTCTGCCAACATGGACTCTTAAATATTTACCAAAATTATCGTAGTTAAGTTACGCCTCGCTGGTGCACACACTCCTTTAAAATGTTACCGACAATGACGAAACATTGTCTGAGAACTGACCAGAGAGGGAACCGCTGCAATGGATGGGGTCGTTCACAATGAACACGAATCCAAAAAAGGGACAACTGGTAACAAAACAAAACCACACACACCCTTTTTGATAACAGTGGCATAAACATAATTCATATACCAATTATTTTATTCTTTTTATGTAAATATTTGTTTTTTCATCTCACAAGTTCCACTGTTGTTCTGTTATTGAAATTGAACATTGTGGTGTAACATGTTTTTTTTGTCTTGTGTTTCATAGAGACATTATTATTATTATGGTATCATGGTATGGCATAAATTAAGGTTGTGTTGTTGTTGTTGTAGATGAAAATGTTGAGTTGGATGACAATCCTATTGAACAGGTGAGGCTAACTGTTCCAATAACCGACGACCCTACACAGCCAGCACTCACATTTCGAACATGGACTCTGGGAATGGCCTCATGCATTATCCTTGCATTTGTGAACCAATTCTTTGGTTACAGAACTACCCCTTTATCTGTCTCCTCTGTGTCAGCACAGATTGTTTCCCTCCCACTTGGGAAACTCATGGCTGCAACACTTCCAACTCGAAAATTTCAATGCCCTTTCACCAAATGGTCCTTTTCCTTCAACCCTGGCCCTTTCAGTATGAAGGAGCATGCACTCATAACCATCTTTGCCAGTGCTGGATCTAGTGGTGTTTATGCTATTAACATTATCACAATTGTTAAGGCTTTCTACCACAGGAGCATTCATCCATTGGCAGCTTTTTTGTTGGCTATGTCAACCCAGGTGAACAATTAATTTTATCATGGATATTATGGATTTGGTTGTTTTGTATGAGTATTTTTTTTTTTGTAACTTTTTTATTTAGTTATAGGCATTTTTTTGAAATATATATGGTTTATACTTTATAGTGTGATTAATTGGTGAATTTTTACTTTTAGATGCTTGGTTATGGATGGGCTGGGATTTTCAGAAAATTCCTTGTTGATTCCCCATACATGTGGTGGCCTTCTAACCTTGTCCAGGTGTCTCTCTTCAGGTATTTTATATTCTTAATTTCTTGTTTGGTGGTTTTGATAAAAAAAAAATATACATATAATTTTTTAGTGGGCATGACTGAAAGGGATTAAAGTTATTGGGGTTTATGTGCCTGTGCAAGGTTGTAAATGATAAGAAATAAAAAAAATTACATGTTTCATAGAAAATGTACTGATATTGTCTTAAAAATCACTAGAGGCTAAGTTTATGTTAATTTAGAATAAATAAAAAAATCTCTTTTTAATTTCTTATTCTAAGGTAGCAGATTAGATAAAACGATGTTATTGTCATTTTTCAATTTTGTGACGTTTCTGTTACCTGTTTGAGGATATAGTTTTGTTCATATATATTCAGGATTTTGGAGTTCAATTTGCCAATGACAGACAATTCTTGAATTGCAGGGCTTTTCATGAAAATGAAAAAAGGCCTAAAGGAGGAAACACTAGGCTTCAATTCTTTTTTCTGGTCTTTGTAGCAAGCTTTGCTTATTATGTTATTCCAGGCTACTTTTTCCCAGCAATATCATCAATCTCCATAGTTTGCTTGATTTGGAAAAACTCAATTGTTGCTCAACAGATTGGTTCAGGCATGAAAGGGCTTGGCATTTTGTCTTTTGGCCTTGATTGGAACACGGTTGCTGGCTTCTTGGGCAGTCCTTTAGCTGTACCCGGCTTTGCCATCATCAATATAATGGTTGGATTTGTGCTGTTTCTCTATGTCTTGATTCCCATTTCCTATTGGAATAACGTGTATGATGCCAAAAAGTTCCCCCTCATCAGTTCTCACACATTTGACTCCACTGGTGCAAACTATAATGTTTCTCGGATTCTGAATGATAAAGCTTTTGACATTGATATGGATAGTTATAACAAGTATAGCAAGCTCTATCTCAGTATCACCTTTGCATTTGATTATGGATTGAGCTTTGCAACTTTGACCGCCACCATTTCACATGTCGCCCTCTTCCATGGAAAGTAAGTTTTCTTGAACTCCAATCAAAATATGACACTAAGTTACCAAGATGTAATATAGCAGTTGTTCAATTTTGATTGTGGAATAGTATCACTATTGTACTTATAAGTTATAGCTTAAGTGCTTCTATATATTCTATTTTGTATGATAAACCATCTAATTGAATAATTGATTTGGTGACTGCTATTTGGAAGAACGATTTATGAGATGTGGAAGAAGACAGCAAGTGCACTAAAAGGACAAGTTGGAGATGTGCACACAAGAATCATGAAGAAAAACTATGAACAAGTACCTGAATGGTGGTTTATCAGTATTTTGGTTCTAATGTTGATTGTAGCCTTGATAACATGTGAAGGATTTGACAAGCAACTCCAATTGCCATGGTGGGGAGTTATACTTTCTCTAGGAATTGCGTTAGTTTTCACTTTGCCAATTGGTGTCATTCAAGCAACAACAAATATGGTATTGTCCATGCTCCAAGTTGAAAAAGTTTAACTTTCAGTGCCTTGTATTTTTTTCTACATTTTTACTGTTAATCATTGTTTCAAAAAGATTATCTTTCTCACCATAATGTAACTTGTCATGCAGCAAGCTGGACTTAATGTGATTACAGAGTTATTAATCGGGTACCTCTACCCTGGCAAGCCACTTGCCAATGTAGCCTTCAAGACTTATGGGTACATCAGCATGGCCCAGGCACTTGGGTTCCTTGGTGACTTCAAATTAGGCCACTATATGAAAATTCCTCCAAAATCTATGTTCATTGTGCAGGTAGAATGTGGATTTTGAATGCAGCTCCTGTGCTGTAAAACTGTAAAGTATTTGGTGCGCTAGTACTCTTATTACATTGATTATTTTAATAAACTGGTATAATTTTTTTAATATTGTAATAACCAGTTCAATAACTAGTACATCAAATACTGCAGATGATTTGCTCCTGTGGATTATGGTTTAATGAAAAATATGTAAAATCTAATAGAATTTGTCTAACTTTTAAGGTGATTTCTTTGTGTTCAGTTGGTAGGCACTGTAGTTGCTTCAAGCGTTTACTTTTGCACCGCATGGTGGCTTCTCACAACCATTCCAAACATCTGTAATGAATCGGCATTGCCAAAAGGTAGTCCATGGATATGCCCTGGTGATGAGGTGTTCTACAATGCTTCAATCATATGGGGAATTGTAGGGCCACAGAGAATGTTCACCAAGGATGGCATCTACCCTGGAATGAACTGGTTTTTCCTCATTGGTCTACTGGCTCCTGTTCCAGTGTGGCTACTTGCTAGGAAATTCCCCAACCACAAGTGGATTGAACTCATCAACATGCCCCTTATCATTGCAGGTGCTAATGGTATCCCACCAGCAAGATCTGTGAACTACATAACATGGGGGATAGTTGGAATCTTCTTCAATTTCTATGTTTACCATAAGTTCAAGGCATGGTGGGCGAGGCATACTTACATCCTTTCAGCTGGTTTAGATGCTGGAGTTGCTTTCATGGGTGTGGCGCTATATTTTGCTCTCCAAAATTATAATATATTTGGTCCAGTGTGGTGGGGTCTAGATGCAGATGGTGATGGTCACTGCCCATTGGCCAAGTGCCCTACAGCTCCAGGAGTGATTGCAGATGGATGTCCTGTGCTTTTGCCATGACCAGTATTGCAGATCAAAGTGTACAGAATGTATGAATGTTACAAAATAAAATATAAAGATGAACAGGGTCTTCAGATTGTTATGCTAGCAGGGCGGAAGCAAAATTGATTAAAATAACCTATCAGATGCTTTACTTTGATTGTTGAATTTTACATGTTTTTTTTAGCACAGGAAGCAATCAGTATCATTGGTATGTACATGAGTATGACATTGAAGTCTCATTTCTTGGAATATTTTACTTTCACAGTTATGTTACTAGCATTGTACATACTTGGCAATCCTTGCCAAACTTGAACAGTCTATTAAGAATTCATCTTAATTTATCATCATCTTTACTAATTTTGTCAAAAAAAAAAAAGAAAACATCTTAATGAATATTTTTGGTCATTGTAGCTGGTGGTTGAAATAAGTAGTTAGTTGGCTTTTATTTAATCATTCAAAATAACGATAAAGTGAAAGAGATAAAGAATGAGAAAATGAGGATCTAGCATCGTCATGCCAACATGACTTTAGATATTACTGATATAAATTCAGTCTTTTATTGAAGGGTCACACATCCATCTCAACATTCTCATCTCAACTGCTCTCATTTGATGTTTATGTTGCTTTTTCACCACCCGACATTGTCTTGTCTTATAGTAGTTCGATAAAAACTTTCTTTTAAGTTTCTCTAGGACTTTTCAATTATACATGAGTCTTTCTCTATTTCAACCACTTAGTTTCTATCTTATAAAAAACATCTCCATCAATTTTATTTAATAGACATTACTACAAAATATATTTTCAGACTTTCAAACAAATTAAGTTTGAAAAAAGAAAAATAAATCTATGTAAAATAATGTATTTCTATCCTCCTTATGATAACATATACTACCTCTAATTTCAAATATAAATAAATTTTAATAGAATTTTTCATTCCATTATATAAACAAAATTATATTTTTCCAATGTCATTAAATATTTTATCTACAAAACATGTTCTTTTATATATTTTCAAGACAACTAATATTTTGTATAATAAACAGTATTAGTGAAATTTTAAAATATTACATAAAATATTTAATATATTTAATAACATTAATGTAAATAATTATAATTACTTTTAATTGTATTTTGAAACCAGAGCTACTATAATACTACCTCTGATTCCAAATATAAACAAATATATCTAATTTTACACATATTGAGAATAACGGTTGGAGGTAGTTTGCATTAATGTTATCACATATTTGATTTAATTTTCTAAAATGCCATTACTATCATTTGTTACATAAAAAATTAATGACCTTGGAAATATATATAATAAGGATATATTTAGTAAATAAACATTTAATGACATTAGGAAAGTCTAATTTGCTTATATTAAGGGAACAAAAAAATCCACTAAAATTTGTTTATATTTGGAACCGAAGGTAGTACATCCGATGCTACTCAGTTAGGTAACCGAATTTATCCCATGAAAATTTTACAAAAAATTGCATCATAGAAGAGAGTGCGAAAACAAAACTTCAATTTCCACTAAAAAAAACTCCACTTTGGCATGTGTCTACAAACAAGGGCAAATATAAAATGGCTCTGCAACCAAAATCCTTTACAGACGGGTGGTAAATTTCCTTTGCTTATACAATCCGGAAACAGTTCATGGAACACCATTCCTAAGGTCAAAATCTATTCCCTAATAGTTCATCATTGAGAACCCAGCAAGTGATTTCAATCTTAACAGCATCCACTTGGCAAGTAGATTGGATAAAAATGTTGACAAGGGCTGGGATCAGTTGAACAGCCCTGGGTTTAGCCAATCCCTGAAAGCAAAGTAAAATATAGGTTGGGTTAAACTTCACAGGTTGGGGAAGGAGGAGGGACTAGAGAAAGAAAGCAAGCACTTACTTGCTTATGTCATCAAGGTGATCATCAAAATCTACTATGTCATTCCATTTCTCGGATGAAATATAGTCCAGCAAGACTACATTTGCTGTTGCCTCTTTGAGAGAGAATCTGTTGTTCCCATCTGACTGAACCAACCTCCAGTTCTTAGATGCATCCCTAACATAAAGCTAAACCATAAGGAAAAAAAAAAGGCAGTTTTGGTCAATGAAACCAACAAAATATGACTCCATATATAATAGCATAGACTATTGCAAGCATACATATATAACATGTAGCTAACGAGTTTCTTCTTTTATAACAGAGGAGCAGAAAGTGTATTCTGGATGAACCTCAAATTTTATAACGATAAGAAACATGTAACATGAAACTTTGGTAATTGGTACAATTGTGGATAAACAGATGAAGATTTATAGCTTTGATGTTGCTGCTTGTATAACCATGCATAGCGTGTGCATAACACAGTATTACTATTTCATTATCCCACTCTTCAAATGAGATATATCCTAGTACATGTTTGGTTAAGCTTACTATAGACTATAAAGAAATATCTTTTTTTGGTCAACTTTCCCGACAGTACTTTTGACAACACACACACAGACCAACAACAATACCCTTCAACATATTGAGCTTTCCAACAACATAGCACACACCAAAAAAAAATGATTTCCCCCAAAAAGTGGTTCCAAATATGCTTTAACATGGGCCAGATCAAATAGGAATATGCCTCTCTTTTGACTTATGATGAAAACAAGAAAATGAAGCACAATATTCAAGCCTGAAATCATAAGAGGCCATTTGGTTTGAGAAAATATTTTCTGTTTTCAGTTTTAATTACAAAACTACTATTTTATTTTCTGTTTCCAAAAGTTAGTACAGAGAACATTGAAAATAACTATTTTCTACTTTCACTGTTTTACTATTTTCTGTACAAATTTCGGAAAGCAGAAAACAAGGTAACAGTTTTGTTATTAAAATTGAAAACAGAAAATGAAAAAACGGAAAATGTGATTTGAAGCCAAACAAGCCCGATTTTTTCCCATCCAATCTGAGTTCCAAGATGTTACAAGTTACAACCAATGAATCTGTAACATCCAGATGCTAGAGCAGTTTCGTCTAAATTTGAAAATGATGCACCAGAAGATATATAACAAGTTAAAAGGTTTTTCATTATCCCACTAAAAAGAAGGGGTTCTTTAGTTCATTCACAGAATCTCTCAATGATTTGTATACTTGTATAGACCAGAAAGGGTTTTTTTGCTTTCCATATACTTGATGATATGATTAATCAAATTATCTAAAGAAGCCCCAACACAATCCATAGAGTGGAAAAACGGAGTGTTCATATAAGAAATAATTAGAATACTAATATTTCTAACCTGCATTATAGCACTACGGTCCTTGCTCTTTTTCAAAGCTTCAAGCTTCTTGTTATCTAACTGCATAGAGTTGAAAAGAAACAAAAAGATTATATACAAAGAGAGTAAAGTTATATCCTCCCACTAATCCCTCTTAATAGTTTACATAGAAAAGGTTAGATAACAATTAGATGCATTTAATGTTCTAAAAATAATAAGAGCTTTGTAAAGTTTGAGTTTAAGTCTGAAAATGCTTTTTTGTTTATTTACCGGGATTGAACAATTGTATTCATCCCAAATAAAAAGTATATTTTTCAAGAGTAAATAACTGCATTCATCCTAAAATAAAAGTTATTTTTAGTGGCTTAAATCCAGAATGAGAGGTTAACAAAAAAAAAATCAATCGTAAAAGACAATAAACAGTAGAAAATTAGTAGTTTGAACCTTGAAGATGTTGTGAGATGATTCAGAATTATTTACATAAAGGAAAAACAACTAAAAAACAAAATTAGCAAAAATTCAACTACATACCAAGAGAGTGGCAGCTTGGGGGAAATAGCGGCAGATGTGGTCACCAATATTCTTGGGCACACCACCAAGATCACAATCATCAGACCTCTCATTCGCGTGAAAATAGCCAACGATATTCAATCCTTTAGCAGAAAAATATTCCTCTATCTGTCCCACAAACAATTGCCATTGCCAAAACAACAAAAATCAGAAAAAAAAACAAACAGAAATAAATAGATGCCCAGAAGAAAAAAAGACGAACCCAGTTGATCACTCCACGTGTTAAATAAGAAAGCATGAGTCTTGAAGCATAATTTTGTAATTAACCATATAGGATCAGAATTGAGTAAGAAAAGAAAAACCCTAGAGAGAGAAAGAGAGTGAACCAGAATGAGGGAGATCTCTAATTGGGGGAGAAGAGAGATGTTAGAGTGGAAGAGAGGAACAGCATCGGCGATCTCAACGACGTCGTTGGAAGGGGAGATGCGACCGATCAAGATGCCGTTGACGGCGGAAGTTGGGTGTTTGAGGGAGTGAAGAACAAGCTTGATGTAGGCGTTTTGTGCCATCTCGTACCTCAAATCGCTGGTTCCCATGTTTCAGATTGTTCAGAGGTGGTTCCTCTTCTGATGGCAAACACTGATAAAAGATGCAATCAAACTATTATCAACTGTTGTGGACTCTGTTGTTTGGCGTGCCACAACTAAGAACGACGTCGTATTGTCATCAGTGCAAATTGCAATGCTCTGCAATCTCAGTCAACTATAGCCCATGGGTCATTTCATGGGCTTTAGCCCAAGTATTATGTGGACCATGTTTATAAAAGGTTTTTGCTTGGAAATTTTTTTATTTTACTTTTTACCAGAAGAAAATAATGTCTTTCACTCTTTCACTGTTTTAAGCTTCTTTTTTTTATAATGTTTTTAAACTTGTTTAGTATGTTAAGCTTTTGAATTTTGTATTAAAATTAGGTAATGTTGGAAATATCTCATTGCAGGCAATTTATTTTCTAATGATGTTTTAAAAATAAGATTTCTTAAAATTTTCATAGAATATGAAAAGCTTTAAATTTTTATATTAATATATTTATTGTTAGTTATTATTATAAAATTTATAATTTTATTTTTAATCACTATGAAAAGTTTTAAGGTGAACAAATTTATTCCTACTTGTTCTTTTTTTTAACCAACTACTTGTTCATAAATTGATTTTCTCAATGATTTTTTGTCCAAGAATTCCTTCCCATTCCTTACCCTTTTTTTTCTTGATTGGATTTGTTTTGTTTGTGTAAACATTTCATTTATTGATTTTGATAAGTCCAAACCTTGGATGCAAATATGCAAGGTACTTCATCCTACGTGTATATTAATGTTGGCATTATGTCTTTTATCGTTGGGATCTAACATGGTTAAGGTTCTCCAAAAAAAATGTGAGAGGAGGTGTGTCCCTTCCAATCCCTCCAATGCTAAGTTAATATATAGAGTGTAGCAAGATACAATATACAAGAGAAGATAGGAGAAAGTGTACCTTTGGTGCTTATGAAGTGTATATCAATGGTTAAGGAGATGTGCAAAGTGATAATGATAGATGAAGTATTTTTGTAATTATATGTTGATTAATATGTTCATATCATATCATATCTAATATGACAATTTCAAGTACCACAACCCTCTATGCACCCTGCTCAAGTATGTGTGATTCAAATTTAATTAAAACTTTGAATTTAGGCTGGTTAGTCCGTCTTAGGTAGTAGACCTTCATATAAAGCTCTCAAAATAAAATACTTGATTAGCCTGTGGTGAGCCTAAGTTTTTTTAGGGTTTGGCCAAAAGGTCATCTTTGAATTTGGGTTCAATTTTTAAGGCCAGGTCTGTATCAGCCCGATGAGCTTAGCGGGTTACCTGTTTGGCGCAATTTTCTAAGGCTTATGTGGGTTTTTGACAAGACCATATTTTTTGTTTGTTGGTAAAAAAAATCAACCATTAAGATAAATACAAGTGAATTTTTCAGTGTCTTTCCGTCTCCTCCCTCGCTTAAGCGTGGGTTTAGGGTTTAGGCTTGCTTATGCGACTCTTATCTTTGCATGAAACTTTGTCCTTTCAGCTAATTCTTCCGCCAATTCCTTTAATTCCTTCATATAAACAATAAAATACATATTAAAATCTATCATAATATACAAAACCAAGGTTGGGAATAAAACTTTCAATTTCTTGCCATTTTAACAATGATTTACATTTAAATTCATAAATTTCTTAAAATAACTGCCCAAATCACAAGGAAATTTATACATAATTGGACACTTATCACCTAGCATTGGCGCTACGCGTCAGTTTTAAAATTTCACATTGACGCTATGGTCTGCTGGACGCTACGCATTAGCTGAAGCCTTCAATTCCTTTCAATTTCATTCCCAAATCATGCAAAATGTCACATATCCCCAATTTATTATAATTTTAACTTATTCACACATTTGTTTATTCTTTTAAATATAAAAATATATGGGATGTTACAGCTTTTTTAATTAAAATAATCGTATCAAAGATCAAACATACAATTGTACCAGTAAAGATATGTAGGGTGTCATGTCAATTAAAGAATCACATTTTTGTATTTTTTTTCATAACTGTGTTTTGTATAAACTGCTAATGCAAACGAAGGTTTTGGAAAACCAAAAAGGACTATCTCAAATCAACCTTTAATATTTTTATTTTTATGATTTTGTTCCTCTAACTGTATACCAAACATAAATAAATCGAACAACAAAGAATTAATATTATTATATGTTAAATATCCGTGTATCGTGACTTGAAAAAAGAGCTTCCACTCGAGGTCATGTTATATAATTTTCTCTCACTTTCATGTTTTAATTAATTCAAAAAATTTTCATACTAGTGAATGTATAATTTTTTTAGAACTTAACGTTGTCTCTAATCCAAAGTCAAAGTCCATCTTTTAAAAATGTATAGATCGTATCTGAACTGGTCTGGACCGGGGTCTAGGATCCGGTGTGGGACCAGCCACAAGAATGTAGGTGTTTTTTAGGGTTTGCACACCGGAACAGTGTATATCCGATGTATTAATCCGGTCTCTCAGTGGGAGAGGCCGGTCTTGTTGTCCTGGAGATCCTTCACACCAACGTTTCGCGTTGTAAGGGGGGCGAAAGGTGGTGCCACCTGCGAAGATTCTCCGACGCTCAAGTTAGAAGAGTGTAAGAACTCAATGAATGCTTAAGCGAAGTAATAGTAAAAGTGTGAGATAGAACAACGATACCATGCATTTGTATTGAAATATACTACTTATAGTTGCACGTCAAAGAATGAGTCGTTGGATACAGGTGGGTCCCTTAGCTCTGATTGCGTGTATATTGTGTCAATCAAAGTGGCTCGACTTTCAGAATGTGTCAGGAGGGTAGGTCAATTATCAGAGTACGATCCTCTAGGGAGAGGAGAGGATAATCACCTTTTCCGCATAATCTGCTGACACGCCCACTTACTTTCTGAAGCCATTGATGTGACGTATTTTGCTACAAACAGTGTCTTCGTTGATAAATTATCAGGGACTCTTCTCTTGCTGTGACTGAAAAGCCAACAGTTATATAAATGTCCTGTAACAATGAACATAGAACCGTTATAGAGAAAATGAATGATGCTGTGGTGGAGTGAGGACGGACGGCCAGACAACGGATATCCGGTGTGGCAACGTTGAACCAGGACACCGGTTTTCCTTATATGAGGTCAGTCTGACGTCACAAGAATGGGGGCCGGTATCTAGACCGGATCAGTATCAATAGAGTTGATTCAAGTGATAAATAATTTGATATCATTTAACTAAAGTTTTAAATTCAAGATTTTATGTATATAGTAAATTTTTATTAAAAGTCTCATCTATCATATTTACTTATGTGACACGGGGTGAACAAAAATTTCTTGAAGTAGTTATCTATAAAAACCAAAAAAGTGAAGTAATTATCAAAAATGTGTTTTGTCTCCATTAACAAAACATTTTCTATGCATATTCAAAATTTTAAATCCCTATAATATGTTTAAAGGATCTAACTATATACCAAATGTATTTAGTATTTTTTTGTTATGTTTAATAAGGAATTTCAAAGTCACTTTGTTTGAATTCCCTTATGGAATAAAGTAAAAAGATAAAAAAAATTACAAGGGAACATAAACATAAGAAATAGAAGTAAAAACAATATGTGGAAAAATGTGTTCATTTAATGATAGAAATATAAGTAAAATAGTCTTTTGGTTTATTTTAATGGCTAAAGAAATAGTATATCAAAATAAACAAAGTTAAATATGTTTTTGATTACTATCTTTTAACTTTTTTTGTGTTGGTTAATATGTTATTTCTCCATTAGTTTTAATCTTTTTGTTGTTTAAAATGTTAAATTTGATAACTAAAACATAACTTAATCTATTAATAGATTTATTGTCTTATTAAAAAGAAATGTCATGTCAATTAATTTTTTGAATATTGAATGTGAGTGGGTATTAAAATTTATTTTTTGAGATTGATATACTATTAGGGTAAAAAGTGTTCCTTTGAGACCCAGTAGGCAATGTGCAAAGCCATTGAGTGGAAGAACCATGTTAGTTGGTATGCGTCTTCTGACAAAAAACCGAGAGAAGTTGTATTGGGTTAGAGGATTAAGTCACTTACATAACTAGGGTGTAAAGCCTAGTCCTAACAGCATTCATGCATTTAGGGAATGTTTTCATAGTCATATTTTACGTGAAAATCTACTAGTTTGACAGGTCCCTATGTGTCTTTCAATCATATCCTTTGATGTTTTATTTTGGGATCTATTCACATACAAGTTCAGTTTTTGGTTGACGTTTATTTCTTTTTTTGACTTTTTTTAGGATTTTTTTCATAGTGAATTTTACCAACGCGTTTTTCATTTTTTCATGTGTTTATGTTGGAGACAAGCAAAAGGTTAGCCTGAGATTTTTGATGCATTCCCAAAATGCACTACCTTTTAGTCATATTTTGTTAGAATTTTTTATAAATATCTTAGGAACTGTATTAATTTTGTTTAATGTTATTTTCTATTCATGTTTTGGCACATCTTTATGACGTTTTTGTGTTTTTTAGGGAAAAAAGGTGAAAATAACCTTATTTTGGGCTCAAAAATGAAGGCAAATAGAAATCAAGGTCTATAAAGAGTGTAAGAAGAGTCAAAATGGGCTAACTTAAGCCCAATGAAGTAATTAGTGCACTCCACATTTTAAGGAGGACTTCCTGGCGTGGTTGTGGGTGCATGTCTAGGTTATGGAATTGATTTGACATATATTAATTGGTCATTCATAAAGGGGTTTGAGGTGTTACGTAAGCATTATAGCTTGAAGAGCTCCCTTAGTCTATTACTGTATTTTTTTTTCAACCCTAAATCACCAAAACATGGACCCCTGCCACCTCGATGTTGTAGAGCAAAGTTCCTGGGCAAGGTTTAATGGATGTGTTTGAGGATTCCTACAAAGGATTTAAGAAGAGCTTCTTCAAGATCCGTCCAATCATAGGCAAAATAGTTTTTTCTTTTATGTGACTTTTTCTCAAACCCCTTATTCCCACTGTATTGATAAAGATATTCGACCCAACCAAAAACTGGTAAAGATGATCTTACTAAGACCGAGCAATGTAACACCTTTGTTTTGTTAGATAAAGTTAAGGGTTTTGGTCATAAGGTTAGTTGTGCCGCCCTAGTCCATTCGCCCGGGATTCAAAGCTCTCTTGTAGTTTTTTTTGTATGCTTCTATTTCACTTTACTTATTCTCGTGTGATTTGTCTCTTATTTTGTTAACTGAATTAGTTTTCCTTCCAACGTGTTAATGCAGTTGACATGGCCCCACCAAGCTTTTTACCAAGGAGCGAAAGAAATATCTTGAAGCTACTCACCATGCCAAGTTACTGGAGAAGGGTAATGGTTTTATGAGCATTAGTCCTCTTTGTACTCCTCGGTAGACCTTCTCATCAACCAGGGTCACATCTGAGGGTATCAATACTTCATCGATCCTTTGTATTTTTCTTTCTTTTTTGTTGGGTTTAGGTGTAGTTTGCTTTTTTTTTCTTCTAGTTATGTAATTGAATACTTTGTATGATTTATGTCTTTAATCAATATTAGTATTTTGTTCCATATACCTAATGTATGTTTTGAATGGGAAAACGGTCTATGTATATGTTTGGAGTTTTCTAAACGGGTTAGGGAACAAAATACCCATTAATTTCATCTCATAAGGATATAGTTGAATTTAATAGTTGTTATGGACAATTCCTAAACCAAATCTTATTGTTAATTATTAGAGGGATCTTCAATTAAGAGCATGGTTTAGGATCTATGTTCCAAGGGATCGAGTATAATGAAATTTATGTTACATTGACTTGATTAATTGTATAAACATGCCAAGTATAATAACATATGCTTGAAATTGATGAAGGTGAAACCTAATTTCGACACTCTTATGTATACTCATTTCCGTTTTTCTAATATTTGAACCACAACAATATTTACCATACAATCAACAATCATTTGTAAATTATCTGTGAATATTACGTGTATAGGTTTATAGTGATTTTACAAATATAAGTTATTACTTTTTCAGTTTCTTATAAGTCTTCGTTGATACGATACTTTTACTTCCAAACCGAAACTACAAAGAATATTTGGTACACTTGTCAATGTCCTAATAGAGACATAACTTAATTAAGGGTTTACAACTTGTATTATAAATTTGATTATACAACTTGTTAGTATAAGTTAATAAGCTACACAAAATAAATATTAAAATAAGTCAAAAGAAACTTACATGAGTCGTAAATTATTTTTACGATCCAACCCGTGTGAGCCCGTGTTTTAAATGGGTTAGTTTTTTCGGACCGTGTAAGGACCGCAAGCCCGCGGGTTAGTGCATATATATTTTTATATTTTTTTGTTTTTCTTGTTTGTTTTAAAATTATTAGGATTTGGTCCAAAACACAGTTTTTTTATGAAACTCAAGTCACATAATTTAAAATATTTAATCATCCAAAATCGGGAACCTTCACAACTAATTTTCAATAAATTAACAAACAATGAAATTTAAATATCAACTTTCTCATATTTCAATATAAGGAACAATGATATAACATCATCTTAGGCTAGAAGTTCTTCCTTTTTTTTAAAAAAAGTGTAGTGTGAAAGTGAAATGAGTTTATTTAAAATAAAATAATATATTTAAATATACATTGACCCGCCAGTTGGTCTGTGATCCCATAAGTTGGATCCGTTTAGCCCGCGAGTTAAACACGCTCAACCCGCGAACCCGCAATTTTAATGGTCCCATTCTTTTAACCCATAGCCCGCGTAAGAGTAAGTTAAATTGGCTAACCCACGAGTCCAGATCTGTATACCCAGCTCTAGCTAAATCTTTAGAATGTGTATGTTTTTCACCGAAATTTTATTATTGAATAAAATTTTAGGTATCTTGAGGTAATTTGATTTCAGAAAACATTATTTACTTCCATTTTCAGGTTTTAGTTTCAAATTACAAAACTACTTTTGTTTTCTAAAATTTATATAGGAAAAATAAAATAAAATAATTTATTTTCAATATTTTTATATAAACATTTAAAAATAGAAAATAAAGTGACAAATTTATAGTAAAAATTGAAAATATGAAACATTTTTTGGAATCGAAGAATCCCTTAATTCATAAGAATGCAATAAAAAGTAAAACAATCCATACACAAATTTATTTTCTCTAAAGTTCTTTAAATGACCAAGGTTGGTAATTTTTTAATTGAAAAATAAAAAACAAATGTTTTGCACTTGTGTTTTTATGATTGAATATTACACCCATCTCAATAAAAATTTATCACTTAGAGTAATTAAAACTTAATCTTAAAAGTTGATGTTAACCTAAAGAATTTTAACCTCAAGATAATTAAATATTATATGTAAGTTGTTTCTCTAAAACTTATTTTTCCTGTAACCATTGTATTTGTATGTAACAAAGGATAAAGGGCTAAATAAATTGGCCTATATTAATGATTCATCATTGGACAATAATTCGTTTTATTCAGATTCTTCAAATGCCCTCTAAGCCTTGGTTCAAGTTATTTTGATTTGTAAAAAAATTATCACTTTGATTTCTAATAAGAGAGAAACACATGTTTACATTCTCTCCATTTGTCAAATTTTCTAATAAAATGAAAAATACAGATATCATGTATATATTCAACATAATACATCAATTAAATGGAATCAGTTGATATATTTAATTAAATATACTTTTTTTAAAAAATTTAAAATTTAATATCTTTATTAGACAAATATAATAAGATAGGTTTTAGACGAGTTAGGTAATGAGTTTAATAGACGTTCTAATTTATTTCTACATATATCTTTAACTTTTCATAAAATGTTTAAGATGTATGTGTTTTTTTCTCATCAAAAATTTTATTAATGAGAAGGATTTTAACCATCTTAATACATCAATTAAATGTTTGATATATTTAATTAAATATACTTTTTTGAGAAGTTAAAATTTAATATCTTTATCAAACAAATACAATAAGATAGGTTTTAGACGAGTTAGATAATGAGTTTAACGAACGTTTTGATTTATTTCTACCCATATGTTTGACTTTCCACCTAATGTTTAAGATGTATGTGTTTGTTTTTCTCACCAAAAATTTTATTAATAAGAAGAATTTTTACCATCTTAATACATCAATTAAATGAGCTTATTTGATATATTTAATTAAATATAGTTTTTTAGAAGTTAAAATTTAATATATTATCAGACAAATATAATAAGATAGGTTTTAGATGATCCAGGTAATCAGTTTAATGGACACTCTGATTTATTTCCATCTATATCTTTGACTTTCCACAGAATGTTTAAGATGTCTGTGTTTTTTTTTTGACCAAAAATTTTATTAACGAGAAGGATTTTAACCATCTTAATGCATCAATTAAATGGACTTATTTGATATATTTAATTAAATAGACGTTTTGATTTATTTCTACTCATATCTTTGACTTTTCATGGAATGTTCAAAATGTATGCATTTTTTTCTCACTGAAAACTTTATTAATAAGAAGGATTTAAACCATCGTAATACATCAATAAATTTGATATATTTAATTAAATATAGTTTTTTAGAAGTTAAAATTTAATATCTTTACTAGACAAATATAATAAGATAGAGTTTAGACGAACTAGGTAATGAGTTTAACGGATGCTCTAATTTATTTCTACCCACATCTTTGACTTTCCACGGAATGTTTTAAATGCATGGTTTTGTAAATTGGATCTGACCGGCTGGTTTAAACAGTTGGACCGGGAACCGGTGTAACACCCTCTGTTACACCTTAATAAATTCTAGAAAAATTCGTAATTTTTTTTTATGATTGATTAAAAAGAAACTATCGGAATAAATTATATACATTATTTCTGAAATACCTCCTAAATATTATTAAAACTTTATAAAGTAATTTTACATTCATCCAACGGAAATAAATATTAAACATTATAAGAAAGAGAGGAAACTCCATGGCCCAGAAGCAGTTACTTATTAACATTATTTATTCATTGGACCACGATATTCATACCGAGCTCCCTTTCTAGAACGTGCTATAGTTACTGCTGATATTCTTCGATCCTTCCCTCTGAACCATCAATTTAGAATATATGAAACAAAAACACGGAGAAAGGAGTGAGAAACAGAATATAATATTTCTGAATAAGACATAAGCAACAAAGGGTTTTCACAACCAATACATAATAATATCAATCACAATTACATACACAATCAATTATGAATGCATGAATGTTATGCAATATCTTCATCATAACTTACCTATATATGTGGGCCCTTAAATTTTAATTTGCACTGGGACAACCAGGAGTTTACACTGTTCCATAAGTCCGGATAATAATAATATGAACAACTCAACTGGCATGGAAACACTTAGAGACTAGTCAGATTGAGAAAGTTTTTATTGTGAAAGTACCCGACACTAGGGAGCTACCCCAGGTCCCCTGAAGCACCCTTTCACACCCTCTCATCCCAAGGCTCGTAATTAAGCCTCCTCTAATGTATCCTCAGTTTCTATAATCCGTCCCCAGACAATATCATTTTATTTCACTTTAATGATTCATGATGCATGAACTACTCGCGTATTTAGTTGGTTAAGGCTTTTAGAAACTCAATTATTAAATACCTTAAAAGGTTTACAATATCATTTCTATAAACTGTACATTTTCTCAATTCTCTGAATTTTTGTCCCACAGAAATAAATTTGGTACAGTTTTTAATTCTCACTGAAATTGAGTTTCTAAGCCTTAAATATCTCAAAACTTTTTCATATTAAATCTTAACAAGATCAAATTCTCAATTATTTTCAAATATATTTAGTCATTAAGTTGGAAAAATAAAATAATTTTCTTTTAAAAATTTTATTTTATTAAAAGAGAATAATCTTTAAATCATTAACCGTAAATACTTAAAATTACAACATTTTTTCTTTAATTCAAAATTTTAATTATCTCAATTTGTTATAAATTAATTTTCATAAACTGTCTACTTTCTAAAATAAATACTATTTTTTTTATTCTAAATATAAAAATAATTTCTAAGAAGAAATAAAAGATAATAAAAATTTAAAGAGTAAGGTAAGAAATTCTTACTGAATTTTAGCTTTCCGTCATGCTCGCTATATGCTCAAACTCCACATTACAATATCATCAATTAAAATCAAACAATATCAATCATAACAAAATATCATCAATCAATCAATCATAATCAAATCAATTAAATATCATTAATACATATCATAATACAAAATTTAATGATTATTAATATAGTCAATTTTAGTCCTTTTGGTCAATTCCTCGTATAGGTATATGTAAGTCCATATAATCCAGTCCTTGCATAGGTATAGTTCAGTCCATATGGGTCATAATGGTCCAAGTCCTTGCATAGGTATAGTCCAGTCCATTTAGGTCATAATGGTCCAAGTCTTTGCATAGGTATGTTAGAGTTAGTTAAACCAGATTTTTAATTTAAAATTTATTATAAATTTCAAGTTAAAAAGTTAATATTTTAAAATAATAATATTATCAGATTTAAAAGGAGTAGGGGACTCCTCCCATTATTCTTATGTCTTTTCATATTATACTCTTATCTCACTCCCCCTTACCTTGAATTGTTACCCAAAATGGATTTGCTTTGCGTCTCCGATTTCTAAAAATATTAATACCAATCTTATTTCAGTATAAGCATAAGACGAAGATTAAGATTACTACTTAAAACAGAAATGGTAAATAGTAAATAGTGAATAGTAACAGTAAATACTAAAATGTGAATAGTAACAGTAAATAGTAAATCGTGAATAGTAATAATAAATAGTAAATCGCGAATAGTAATAGTAAATAGTAATAGTAATAGTAATTTACTATTTGAATAGTAATTTACTATTGAAATAGTAATTTACTATTGAAATAGTATTTTACTATGCAGAATAGTAACTTAAAATAATATTATTTCTAGTATAATAATAAATTTCTAAAAACGATATAAAAATAACCCTAAAAAATATAAAAGAGAAGTATTCTTACCTTAGGATTTTGGCAGAACCTTCTCTCCAAAAACTTTTCTTCTCTCTCTCACTTCCACCACTATCTCACTAGCACTACTGTATTAAGAAAACTTAATCTGAAATTGTGAATTCTAAAGAAGAAATCCTTCGGTATTTATAGGAAAAAAATTTATTATGCATTCCATTATTTTAATATAAAAGTACTATGCATTTTTGAATTTTTTATTCCAGGTTACTGTGCATCTTTTGAAAATTTCATACATGCACAGTGATTTGCATAGTAATTGTCGGCAAAATTATTAAGTCAAATAGTAACCCTTCACTCAGTATATTTTAAATATTCAAAATGAGTCCTTTTTGAAATTTAGCGATATTATATCAGTCCTCACTAATTTTATAATAAGTAATATAAAGTTGAAATTTTAAAAATCTAAAATTTTCTGTTAATAAAAATTTATTGATACATTTCTAATTTTTTTAACGATTAGAAAAAATCAAGATTTTTCTCAAACCGATAATTTTTAGATAAGTCTACTTGAAACGGATTTTAGAAAATTTTCTTATAATTTCAATTCACTTTCTTATAAATATTTTTAATTTAAGTCACTTATATGAATTTAAAATTATTTAAAAAATATTATTTTTATTAAAAAAATTCCAAAATTCCAAAAAATTCCAAAAAATCATAAATAATACGTAGATTAAAAAGTTCTAAAGAACCATAATTTAATTCCTTCAAAATTTTAATATAAAAATAAAAATAGGGGTGTTACAACCGGTCTGGACAAAGTAAAAAACTGGGAATTTCAAAACCGGTCAAAATCCGTCAGAACTGGCCAAAACTGGCTGAAAATCAGTTGAACCAGTTAGTGTTTTAAAATTGTTTTTTTGCTATTTCTTTAAAAAATCTATTAAAAAGTTTTTTAAATAAATAAAAAAGTTATATATAATATTTACATATTATTTTTATTTATTATAATTTTTAATCCTATAAAACATGTAATATGATTTTTAATTAACTTAATTTTTATAATTTATTGTTAATATATCAAGAAATATATTATATTATATTAAAAATATATATTTTATTATAACCGGTTCAACCACGTTTGAACCAATGAACCTTAAACCAGTACCTTCACCAGTTCGATCACCAGTCCGTTTTTTAAAACCTTGTTAAAATGTATGCGTTTTTTTTCACAAAAAATTTTATTAATGAGAAAAATTTTAACCATCTTAATACATCAATCAAATGGGCTCATTTGATATATTTAATTAAATAAACTTTTTAGAAGTTAAATTTAATATTTTTATCTGATAAATATAATAAGATAGGTTTTAGACGAGCTAAGTAATGAGTTTAACAGACGCTATGATTTATTTCTACCTATATCTTTGACTTTCCATGGAATGTTTAAGATGTATGTATTTTTTTGTTCACCAAAGATTTTATTAATAAGAAGGATTTTAACCATCTTAAAATTATTCGATGTTTAAAAAATGTTTTATGTTTTTATTTATAGTTTTTAGTTTTATTTAAAAATTATTATATTCGTTGTTGTTTTTGAAATTTATACGAAAATAATAAAAAATATGTTTTCATTGTCTGAGGCATAAACTTGAAAATAGAAAGTAAAATAATAATTTTATTATTAAATCTGGAATAAAAAATGTTAAAGCCTCCCTTAACACATTAAGAATGCAACAAAAAGTAAAACAATCAAGGCACTAGTTTATTTTCTTCAAGGAGTATCTTTTTAACCTTAACTACTAAGACTAGGTTTGATCCTGTGATACTTTTTTAATTATAAAAACAAATGTATTGCACTTTAATTTTTATGACAGAATATTTCATTTGTCTCAATAAAATTTTATCACTTTTAATAATTAAAACTTAATTCTAAAAATTAAAAAATTCATCTTAAATGATTAAATATATATATATATATATATATAAATTATTATAATTTCTACAACTCCTTTTCCCACTTCTTTATAATCAGGATAACTTGTTTAATTGCTTTCACCCCTTAATATAACTTTTTTTTATCTTTAATAAAAAAATATGGTAAAAAATTAATAATATTAATTAATTTTTATTAAAATATCCTTATTAATCATTAATAACATAAATACTAATTAAGAGAAATAAATTAAAATTTATGAGTGTAAATAAATATATAAAAATACTTTTAAAAAACTATTATAATTTATGAGTTTAATGAACGCTATGATTTATTTCTACCTATATCTTTGACTTTCCACTAAATGTTTTAGATGTATGTGTTTTTTTTTTACCAAAAATGTTATTAATAAGGCTCATTTGATATATTTAGTTAAATAGTTTTTTAGAAGTTAAAATTTAATATCTTTATGAGACAAATATAATAAGATAGGTTTTAGACGAGCTAGGTAATAAGTTTAACGGATTATTTCTACCCATATCTTTGACTTTCCACATAATGTTTAAGATGTATACATTTTTTTCTCACCAAAAATTTTATTAACGAGAAAGATTTTAACCATCTTAATACATCAATTAAATGGGCTCATTTGATATATTTAATTAAATGGACGCTTTGATTTATTTCTATCATATCTTTGACTTTTCACATAATGTTTAAGATGTATGCATTTTTTTTCTCACCAAAAAATTTATTAATGAGAAGATTTTAATCATCTTAATACATCAATTAAATGGGCTCATTTGATATATTTAATTAAATATAATTTTTTAGAAGTTAAAATTTAATATCTTTATCAAACAAATATAATAAGATAGGTTTAATAAGTTTAAAGGATGCTTTGATTATTTTCTACCCATATCTTTAACTTTCCACATAATGTTTAAGATGTATGCGTCTTTTCTTCTCACCAAAAATTTTATTAATGAGAAGGATTTTAACCATCTTAATACATCATTTAAATGGACTCATTTGATATATTTAATTAAATATACTCTTTTAGACATAAAAATTTAATATCTTTATCAAACAAATATAATAAAATAGGTTTAAGATGAGCTAGGTAATGAATTTAATGGACACTCTGTTTTATTTCTACTTATATTTTTAACTTTCAACGGAATATTTAAGATGTATGCGTTTTTTTTCTCACCAAAAATTTAATTATTGAGAAGGATTATAACCATCTTAAAATTATTTGATGTTTAAAAAATGTTTTATGTTTTTATTTATAGTTTTTAGTTTTAATTACAAAATTATTATATTCCTTATCAATTTTAAAATTTATACGAAAATAATAACAAAATTATATTTTCATTGTCTAAGGTATAAACTTGAAAATAGAAAGTAAAATAATAATTTTATAATTAAATCTGGAATAAAAAATATTAAAGGCTCCCTTGACACATTAAAATGCAACAAAAAGTAAAACAATCAAGGCACTAGTTTATTTTCTTCAAGGAGTATCTTTTTAACCTTAACTATTAAGTCTAGGTTTGATCCTGTGATACCTTTTTAATTAAAAAAACAAATGTATTGCACATTAATTTTTATGACAGAATATTACATTTGTCTCAATAAAATTTTATCACTTTTAATAACTTAAACTTAATTCTAAAAATAAAAAAATCAATCTTAAATGATTAAACATATATATATATATATAAATTATTATAATTTCTCTTACTCTTTTTTCCAACTTGTACTACCTTCACCCCTTAATATAAAATCTTCATAAAGGATTTATTTATTCTTAATATAAGAATATAATAAAAAATGAACAACATTAATTATTTTTATTAAAATATCTTTATTAATCATTAAAAAATAAACATTAATTAAAAAATAAATGAGTGTAAATAAATATATAAAAATAGTTTAAAAAAACTATTATAATTTATAAACATATTAATAATTTTAATTATATCAACTCAACTTTTTTAAAAATTGAAATTAATTGACATTTGTTTTACTAAGAAACGTAGATAGTATATATAAATACTATGACCATATATATATGTAAACAATATTATCTTATTCCTTATTATGTATAACGTTTGGAAAGTTTCAGAGTAATTTTTCCAAAACATATTTTATTTGGCATTTCATTTTTTTAATATATAAAAAATAAAAATTAAAGAAAAAAGAAAAGAAAAGAAAAGATAATGAATTGGCCTGTATTAATGATTCTTATAAGGGTGAATTGTTTCTCTCTCTTGTAATAAGTTTAGTCTTTAGGAAAAAAAAACAGAAAAAAAAGAGTGTGTCCCCTCCTTCCCTTTGGTGTGTGTGTTACACAGAAAAGATGAGCGGCGGTGGTGGTTCATCTAGGGTTCCGATCCCTAACAATGTCCGCAAAACAATCCAAGACATCAGAGAGATCACCGGAAAACAGCACACCGACGACGAAATCTACGCCGTCCTCAGGGAATGCTCCATGGATCCCAATGAGACCATTCAGAAGCTTCTCTATCTAGGTCTCACTTTCCCCTTTCGCGATCCACTCTCTCTTTCTTTCTTCACCAATTACTCTCTCTCTTTATTCACTATTTTCTTGCAACTTTCTCATGCTTTTCTTTACTATTATTCAACTTAGCATGCCTTGCTTCTCAAACTTGAGTTCGTTTTGTTGATTTTAATTTTTGTTTTATTTTAATTTCATTTATTTTTAGTTTTTTTTACTGGTTTCTGATTTTGACTGAGCTCGACGGAGCTCTGTGTGTGTGCGCGCTTCTTTGGATATTGAAGTTTTTTATTTTTGTTTTTGTTTGCTGTTGAATGCTTGGAAATTGTAGGAGATTGTGCATCAGTGGTTCGGTGAGAAAAAAGCTACCTTTGGTAGGGTTTAGGTGTGTGATGAGGAATTTGCTTTAGTAATTAGTAGTTAGATATATAATACAATCTAATGTGATTGGTTATTGTTTGTTTTTGGTATCTCTAAGGTCTCACACGTGCTTCTTAATTAATGGTTTGAACTCTTTGTGTCTTGTTAATCATTTATGATCTTTTGAAAAGAAATGTGTTTATGGCATCTCTAACATTCTGCTGTTTTTATTTTTTTATATTTACTTGAAAAGAAATGTGATTATGGCATCTTTAAGATTCTGTGTTTTTTTTAATTGTTTTTTGTATTAATGATGTTTTGGATCCAATTCTTTGTTTACAGATACTTTTCATGAGGTGAGAAGGAGACGTGACCGAAAGAAGGAGGTAAGATTCCTTTTTTTCTTCCTCCCAATTTGAAGTTCTGTACACCTTTCCCCTGTTACATGCTCTGTTTTTTATGGTTTGGTTGTTTTGTAACTGCACAAGAGAGTTGGGTGTTCGAATCAGATTAATTTCTTACCAAACCAGTAAAGCACAGATGTCTACTTGTTATGCTAAAGAATTGATTGATTGGAGTGGATGAATCTTTGATTTGTTTATCCAGTAGTCAGTGTCTGATTTGATAATTATTTTGATTGTTGTGAGCTGCTGGGCAAGCTCTTATTTGTCATGAGCAGCTATTATGCCATCTTAATAGCAGCTTGTTTGGTAGACTTCATGTTGAAATTATATGAAAATCTTTGTCTTTTGATGAATGTCTGAATATGTTTGGTTGGTTACAGTAGGTTTCTCATTTCTGCCTCTTACAAAGTGTGTGATCATGCAATGTCATTTACTGAGAAGGAAAGACCTGAGTTTTATTTTGTAACTGCTTGTATATGGTTTATTCTATTTGCATAATTAATTGTACGTGTCTAATTGTAAGTGAGTACATGTGCTTGTATTTTCCCATCCTTCTCTCCTTAATATTTAGTACCCTAAGTGATATGTATCTAAGTTTATCATTGCAGGGATTGAGCAGCAGGACTTCAGAGGAGTCTAGGTTAAAGCAAGGTGGACATGGGAGGGGGGGAAGGGGTTCTTCAGGAGGATATTCCTCCAACTTTGCCGGTATGATCTCCCCACATTTTAGATGCTTGACTCTGGTCTTTGTTATTAATTCCACCCTCTGAAGAATAGCTACTCCAAAAATGGAGACGCATTCATACCCCTTGGGTACACATGGATTCGCAGGCACACATAGCCAAGTTAATTTTCAAATAAAAATGGCTACACACGTACAACTTTGGGTATGGGATGTATATGTTTTTTGCCTGGGTATGCCCCAAATGACATCGTTTTACCAAAAATTATTATTCTCGTCTTCTCTTTAGCCTTTTAGACTTTAGGAAAGCGAGTCAGCTTTCTCTTGGAAGCTTGTTCTCCAGCCATCTCTTCGATGCACTAGTCCTCTCTTGTCCTTTGATGCACCAGCTCTCTCCAATCTGGTGCTTGTCGCTTCAGCCAGCCACACACCAACCCTCTCTTTCCTTCAATTTGGTGCTTTGCATAATATTCTATTTTAATCTTTTCTGAAATTTGGTTTTGTTTGCGTAGATTTACTTTATATATATGTATGTATGTATTATTAGTAATAATTTTTAAATAATTATACTGACATACCCTTATTCTAGATTTTTTTAAAATCCTGTATCCCATACTTGTACCTATGCAACATAGATTCCACCCCTTCTGTTTATGGAGATTGCATTTCCACAAAAGATCAGGTGGAAACCATCTTTCCACCATTTATCTTTTGATGCTGTTTCAATGTTCATATGCACGGGCTATTTAGAACACAGACTGTTTTTGTACAAAGACCTGTCCTAAGAATCAGTAATTATCCTGCTAGTTTATAGGCTTGTCAGTTGTTACCCTGTCTTAATGTCTGCTGTTAGATGGTGGTGGTGGAAGGAACCTTGCTATTCGAAGGGAAAATGGAGTCAATCACACTGCAGAAAGAAGTCATGCTCCCTCTAATCAGCCAGTTTTGCAGAAAGCCAAGACTAATGCAGCATCTCAAGCTACAAGGTTGCAATTCCATTAATATTTGCTTTAAGTTGTCTATTTCACCAGATTAATTCTGGTTATGAGAAAATGTGATGGTGGAAAGACATGGCTTATTTCATCCTTATATGTTTTATAAAAAGCTTGGCAAAACACAAAGGTGGAAAAGGACATCACTCTTATTTTTCTTTGTGGTGCCTGAAATTGTAATCAAATCTCACGTTGTAATCAATCTCACTCTTATCTACCATTAATTTGTATTTTATTATTTCATAACTTTATAACAACTACAGTAGAAGAATTGCCTACTTAATTTTTTAACAACTGATAACCAACTTGCATGAAGCTTGGCTTGCTTGAACATTTTGATAATATATCATGATTCTACAACTGGATTGCTAGAATACATTTTATATGAGTTGTCCCTTGGTGTCTGATGAAAAATGGAAGCGTCGATATTGTCATAATTGCTTAGTCTTTTTATAGTTGCATGTATCCTCTTTAAATTAATTTTTCTTGTACTGCAGGGTTTCAGCTGTTGCACCACATGGTGCTGCTAATCAATCCAATGGGAAGTCAGGTCATGTTTCTGCTGGCCAGTCTCCCATAGGTAGTGTACCTAAAAGTAGTTCAGCTGCTAATGACATTGGCGTTCAAGAAAATATCCAACCTCAAGCTGCTACTGTTACAGCAGTCTCTTCCCCTACTCAGACCTTTGGCTCAGTAAACAGTACCGACCATGGAAAATCTCTTTCAACATCTGATCAACTTCAAACTTCTGTATCTGGTGTCCATTCTTCTTTGGATCCTGTTGTAGCATCATCTGTTTCACGGAATCCTGGTGTTAGTGGTGCTATTAGTAGGGAAGTTGGGAGTAACCGGATATCTGCTAGCCCAAATCATGTTAAAGGAAATAAAGTTGTTCTTCACGATGTCAATGAACTATCAGCATCTGAGAATGAAAAATCCGGGTCCATGAATTCAACAAGCAAAATAAATGCCCCTCAAAAATCAAATGATGTTGAAAATAAACGGTTATCTGAACCCTCACAACTTCCATCCTCTTCATCCCCAAATGTTTCATTGAGGCCATCTTCCAGTTCCGGAAGCCAACCCCCTATAGGTAAAGTTGTTTTGCCTTTTTGGTTTATATTTGTTAAATCTCATGGGTAACAAGGTTGCTAATGTGTCCTGTTTTCTCTATGTATCTTTGGTATTGGTTAGAGTATTCCTTGAATGTTCTGATCAAACAATTCCACTGTATGAATACTATCATTGGTCTCCCTAACATCGAAAGGAAGATATTGTAATTATCAAAAGAGGAAGTAAAGAAAAGCCCACAGGAATAGAAGGAAATAAATCAGGAGAACCTTTGAAACTATTCTACCTTAAAGTATTTTAAGTGAGAAGCTGCCTATCTAGGCTTGTAGTGCTTTCATTAGTTAATATCCAAATTTTTCTTACTGAGATAATCTAATCCATATTGGAATTAATTCTCCTAACAAAATCAAGAAATACTTTTTTTTTTGTTTTTACAAATGGTGTTTTTTCCTTGCAATTCTTCTCAGTGGATGTCTAGTTATATCCCTTACAATACCTTTTGGTGTGTTCGCACATGTTTCCAAAACAGCTAATGTCTCAGAGGTTTCAACTTCAGAAGCTTGTGTGCAATCTTCAGCAGAGTTGAGGCAACATGTTACTTTTCCAAACCATTTTCAAGTACCGGAGTCCTTAAAAAGTGGTCTGACATTTGGAAGCTTTGATACTTTTGGCCTAAGTGAAAAATCTACTAGTGGAACTGGTGGTGACAATAACTCTCCTGCTTCTGAATCTTCACTAGGGAATGGTGAAGCTGCTACTACTAGGTTTGTAATTCACATGCTTCTTGTGTGCCTTTTTCTTTGCATATCAAATCACGGATCAATCTCTCTCCTATGTTCATGTTTCCTCCCACGCCCTTTTAAATGATGTATAGTGTTGCTTTGTTTTGTTATATCAAATTTCTTCATTAACAACATAACTATAAGCTGCCAGAAAGTTGGTGCCAGGAAGGTGGAAAGTTTCTCTTTGGAGACAGTATTATGCTTCTTTCAAGTTTGTGTCCTGTAATTTTGGTTTTGATGGTATTTCTTGATTGGATGTAGCACCCAAAATGTGTCCTTGACTGCACAAGGAGATCAACTTGATTATCCACATTCTTCATCTTATTTGATTGAAAAGACACCAGCTATAGAAGGAAATTCTATAACTAGTTCTGACACGAAGGCTGATCAGCCAAAGAAGGAGGTTTTGATAGCCCCTGAGGGCCATCCAATTCCAACTGTTCAAACTGCTCAAAACTATGGTTTGAATTTCATGTCCACCATGTTAGGGACTCAGCAAGTTCAATTTGAGGGAACTGAGCCTCAACCACAAGATTCATCTTGTCTTCCTAATTTTGTTGTAAGTTGTTACTCCATCTTCTATTTCTTAAGATCTTCCCTCTCTTCCTAATATATTTAACAAAACTGTATCTCCCTAAGTTATAATACTTCTTTTCTGGCTTGGTGGTTTGAACTTGGGTTAACAACCGTTTTTTTGAATTTAGTTTACTCATTCAGGGGAAAATCCATTTTTGAAAGAAATCTATTGGTTTTCCTTTCAATTTATTGTATTTTTTAATCATTACTGTATTTCTTCCCTTTTATTTGTGATTTATTTTTCTCCCTGAGTTTCTATTTTTTGTGTTGCAGAATGCAAGTTCTCAGTCTGTGTCCCCTAGCCCAACTCCACCTCTGCAAAGCTCTATACCTGTGTCTCCACAGTCGGTTTCTATTTTCAGGCCACCATACCCAGCTAACTTCTTCCCATATGGCCATTATTACCCCCCAATTTATGTGTCCCCAATACACCAATTTTTAAGCCACAATGGTTTCCCTCAACAGCCATCAGCTGGCAACATGTATCTACCAGCAGCTGCTGGAATCAAATTCCCTCTTCCTCAGTTCAAGGCAGGAGCAAACACAGGAAATACAGCTCATATTGGAATTCCTTCCGGATCATTTATCACTCCACCTGTAGGATATGCACCTACTCCAACAGTGAATACTGGAAGCTCCACTGGAAATGAAGATCTTGGAGTGTCTCAGTTGAAGGAAAATCAGATCTATACAACTGGACAGCTGGTTGGTTTGCTTCCATATTAATGTCCTTATATTTAACCCATACCCATTTCTTGATAAAATAGGAAAATTTTGAACTATATTTGTGGTCTTTGGCTTCAATTGGTCTTGTTCTATTAGAGTTCACATTGGCTTCATCAACATGGAATAAAATTTTTGAATTTTCTGTAGTAGTACAACTTATGTGATTTTTAATTTTTTTGCAGAGTGAGGGCTCCGCGGTGTGGATACCGGCACCAGGCCAAGATATATCGAGTTTGCAAGTGAATTCTCTGTATAACCTTACTCCTCAGGGACAACATCTCACCTTCCCTCCACAACAGGCTGCCCATGGGGCATTTGCTGGAATTTATCAAGCGGGACAGACAGTAGCTTCACCTTCAACCCTTTTGCAACAGTCCCAAGCTGTGGCCGGGCCTGTTGAAACTGTAGGGCCCCCTTCAGGATCTTATCAGCAGCCTCAGCCTGCACAGATCAATTGGAATTCTAATTTTTAGGCTGGAAAATTTTTTCCTGGTGCGATGATGTTCAATGCACACATGATGTGCTCAGATCCAGGAAGTATGAACACTGGCCTGATCTGAAGTGTAAATAAAAATGCGGCCAAAGAATGAGAAAAGAAAATTAGTAACTGTTTTTGGTGGGTTATTTGGTGCTAACGATTTTGAAGGGTGCTAGTCGCAGGTTTTCTTTTCCTTTCTATTTATTTTTATTTTTAAGGTAAGCCTGAAGTTTATTTATCCCTCACCTCTTCTTTTACCCCAGGGAGAACATTTAGTTATTGCTAAAAGAAACTTAGTAATTCCTAGTGATAATATACTGTGCCAAGAGTTAGTAGGTGAGATTTACCAATTTTTCCGTTCTGAATTCTCACCTGTATATTACATTTTGATATCAGAGGACATTGAATTATACAGTTCTATTTGGATCCGGAGATTTATGATACCTATTTTTCTTTAATAGCACATTTCAAGTCTCAGTAGCCATACCTGATTTTGCATGGGGGAACGTGCTTGTTTTTGGATTTTTTTTATTCTCTTGATTTGAAAATTGTAGGGCCTCTTTCTCTTCTTGTTTTTAGTTTTTTAATTACAAACTATATCCTGTTTTTAATTTTAAAAAATTTGTAAGGAAAACATAAAACCAAGAAATAAAATAAGAAATAGAAAGTTGTTTTCAGGATTTTTTTGTATATAAACTTTTAAAAACAAGTTTTGTAATAAGAAATAGAAAAATTGCTGTTTTCAGGATTTTTCGTATAAAATTTTAAAAGTAGAAAATAAGATAATAGTTTTATAATTAAAAATAAAAACACAATAAAAATAGAAATTAAGCAGGTCCTTAAATTCTGATTTGTCTTTCAACACATCTCAATTATAGAAAAATCAGTGTGGACAAATTCCAAATGTATCTCTTGGTTTCATCTGCGAAACTAGTGAGATGTATCATCATCTGTTGAGCTTTTTTGTTTTCTGTTTTCTACCGATTGCCCCTCATGTTATAGGTAATAATAATCAACGTTCTTCAAAATTATCCTAGAATGATTGGTGGTTGATGAACTTGTACAAAATGTGTGTACTAAGGCCCTTCAACGTTATTTAATTGAGTCAACTTAAATAGTTTAAGAAACTAAGGGGACTGGCAAAGCTTTATGAAACCTGGAATTTTCCAGTGATTGAATTACTGTTACTGATCTGTCTATACAAAAGGTCTTGCTACACAATCGAATTGGTAGTGGTAGTATTTACATTCAAATCTGTGCTGTCTTCACTTGTTGATTTGGGCCTTGATTGAGGCAACGCTTGCTTTGGGGTCTGTTTGCTTGTATTTTCCTGAGACTCCTGAATATTCAATGTTGTGTAAACTGACATTCCGGAGAGAGCAACAATAGCAGCACCAATGCTCACAATCCCAGGATCTGAGTCGAATAGTAGATATCCTCCCAACAGAATGACGCATGTTTTGAACTGTCCTAAAACAACATGGGATGTAGCAGAAGTTGCCCTGCAATGATTGATACTGTGATGTTAGCTGGCTAATCTTAATCTTGCTCTAACATTGAACAACAAATATCAAACAAGGTAAAATTTATGTGAAGTTCTTGAAGTATTTCTAGTATTGTTCTCTGATCAAAATTGGAGTTTCATTCTGATAGCTTGGCCAATAATAGTGGTAAACACGAGTTATTGAAATGAAACGCATGCAAGTTTTAGTATTTTATGCAGAAAAGGGCTGCTGGAAGAGGAAGGCTGTCTCACCCCAATGCCAAGGCACCTGACCACTGTAAGAGAAAACCAAGGAGAGCAGATATCAAAACAGCAGTTGAGTTGTTCACATCCCACTTGAAGGATAAGACTCCTGGTGGATCTATCCAAGGCATCAATGCACCAAGGAAGAAAACTGTGAAGGGGGTTGTTTTCCACATCAACCTACAATGGGAAAATTTAAAGCCACAGCATTTAAAAGTGACAGCATAGTTTTGCCTAGGAGAGATTTGATAGTAACTAACTAGTATAATACTTACGCCAGAGCTGTCCAGTTGCCTTGCTGCTGTAAAGTAGACCACAAAATCTTATTTATGGCACTTGGGATTATCCATGCAATTGCAATTAGAGCACCAAATAAGTTGAACTCTAAATCTGTTACAGTTGCAACAGCTACACCTGCTGACACGACTGCCAAAGCCAAAACCTGCATCATTGCAATGTCATGATTAGTTCGTTGAAGTTATAAAGAAGGGGGCTTTTATGATTATAAAAAATAAGAAAAGGAGAGTGATTCTTCACCTTTTTAAAAGAGATTGTTTTTCTAAAAAGAACAAATTCTGCAAGAACAATTGTTGGGGTAACAGCAATCTTTGCCATTTGGTAGAAACCGACACTGCATGAGCTGGATTAGTCAGCAAACAGGAAAGTTCTAAATCTCTTATTATGAAGAAGTTAAGGCAAGATCAGGAACCTGTTATACTTGAGGCTGGTGTTAGCAAGGCCAGAGGCAAAAGCCATAACAGCACCAAGTGCAAATAGAGAAGAGAATGGAGTTGTTTTAGATGGAGGGGACACAGGAAGCACTGAGAGTGCCTTCAAAATGGCTAGGAGAAGCCATGCAGTAATGTAGTGAACAAATGTGAGGAAAATTGGGAAGTTGAAGCCAACTTTACCCATCACCTGTTAAATAGCAGAGTTATGAGTTGCATTGCATATGCATATAAGGGTTCTTGATCAAAAAAGCTTAACTTTCATGCTATCCAAAACAAGTCATCACAATATAAAAAAACACATGAAAAAGCAGAAGCAAATTCTACTGACCAATTTGTTTGCCAAGATAATCCCAACTGACACCATAAAATTGAAGGTGAGTGCCACCACTGGTCCACAATATCTTCGCTGCTGACGCCTAGCTCCTTCTGAGGTTCGGAACTCATTGTAAAGAGAACCTCTGAGTTCTTCCAGGGCTCTACCTGATGGTTTGAATAATAAGAAATTAGCATTAGTACACTTAATTTAGTTTATATTGGTATTGTGAATAGAATATTGGCATCAATGGTAATACTGATGTGTAAAGATTATATAATATGCAATCATTTACTTGCAAATAGGAAACTTTAAAACATTGATCATGACAAAATAAATTCAATTAGCTGCTTTATAGTTCCAACATAAAAAAGAAGAATGAAGCATAAAAGGCAGTCGCTAAAGGAGGAGTTAAAACATTATGCAGATTGCTGACAAACCATATACTTTTATTTCATAATCTTTCATGATCCTTGTTTAGATGATCGAAGGTGGTGTCCAAATTTTTTTCGGTAAGCTGGTGAGAACATGAATCAGTTAGGCAGAAAAACAAAAAACACAGCAGTATCAATTCATAAAAATCATGGCAGAGCATAACACAAACTATTGTGTTTATGAAAAAAATAAAAAGCAATGTGATAAACTTATAATTTTCAATGATTTTTATTTCACAGAGAATTGGCAGGGGAAAACAATATATTAACATAAGATAGTCCAAGTCTATTAATCAAGGATTGAACATTACAAAGTTCAAAATCCAATCCCAGAAAATCAACAACACACGAGCAGAGGTAAAAGAGAAAGATTGATGTAAATTATGCAAATTAGATATAATAAAACTAATGAATAAAACTCAGATACAATGACACATAAACTTAGAAATTCAGAAAAGACCTGCTTCGCCTGCATCACTGTCTTTTCTTTTAACAAACTTTGGTTCATCTCTCCATAGAGAATCCAACCACCCCATAACAACCTAGGCTATTCATGAACTTGGATCACATATTTAATCAAAATGCCAATCAACACTTTTTGTTAAACACGATTCAATGACAATAATACAATTAGTTAAAGAAGCCAAAACAAAAAGTTAAAGCCAAAAGGGTGATCATATAAATAAGAATTAATAGGTCATGTTGCTTAAAATACAATCAATGTAAGTGTATCTAGGAAAACAACAACAAAAAAAAAATCTTCAAGGAGGGGTTTATCAAGAAAAAGAAAAAGATAGGAAAAAAACCAGAGAAGTGAAGGGAATTTACTTTGTGTTCTACGAGAATATTGCACTTGATGAGATTTCCAACAGATTGGGAACACGTGTTTTGTGAATGCAAAGTAATATAGAAAGTGTATGCTAGAATAGATATTGATGTAAATGTTAATTTACGCTACGGGGAAGTTAAGGTAACATGATGATGAAATGTTGTTATATGATTAGGAAACAGTCAAGTACAGTTGTAGCAAAGAGCGTGATGTTCTCTAATTTAGTTTTAGGTAAGATTGCTTCATCTTATGATGTAACGTCTTTTGTGATAAGATATCAACATTATCACTGCACTTGATGCAAAAGGTTCACCTTACTCTAACCATATTTCAGTTTTGCCACCAACTGGTTGTTAACGTTCACTGTTTTTTTAAGTAATGCAAAGTCCAATCTTTCTATAACAAACTAGCTTGTCTATTTAAATTTAGATAAAAGCAGAAAAAATATAAATTCATCTTAAAGGTGAAGTCTTCAGATTATATAACCCTCTTCATATTAAATAATTGTGAAAATAAACTGTTGAGTAGTTAAGGGAAAAGTAGGTCGGGTTTAAGTTTTGAGAATAGAAAAAAAACTCTTTAAGAGTTTCATCATGTAAATATTATTGACTTGAACAAGGTTATTTATGGTGGAAAATATATATGGTTAAAAAAAAAATCACGATAAAACAAATTTTCAAGAAAGAATAAGATATACATAATAAAGATTTTAATTCATTGTAGAAAAATAAATTAAAAAGAATTTTAAAATTTAAAGATCACTTTTTTAAAAGTTGAGAAGTAAATTACGAAAATAAAATAGGTTGATTAATTATTAATTTTTTGGTTGGTGTGAATCCATTTGCTCAATGTGATTTTTGAAGAATTACTAATGCCTTTCTTATATACTTTTCTCATGATTTTCTTTGTAAATTTTATTGGAATAAATTTTAAAAAATTATTAACTACTTTCATAAAATTAAATAAGTTCACATGATCAACAAAACTTGCCACAATTGTCAGATAATTGCACCATGTTGATAGGATTTAAAGTGTTGTGACTATGTACATAGAAAAACTTCATTGGCCGAGACAAAAACCACTCTAGTCTTTAATTTTGATTGGAGTACTTTGGCTTAAAGAAAAAGTTATATCCAATGATAGCTGATATGGTGCTATTCCAAGAAATTTGTAGAATTTTTTAATAATATATAAATAAATTTGTAGAGTTGATATTTAAAACTTTTCTAATGGTGATGAGTTTGTCAAATGTACCATTTTTTAATGGTGTTAAAATGGTTTTAGGTGAATTTATAAATATATTAAAGCTTAAAGAACTAAATTAACATAAAAAATTATAGGACTAAACCAGGAAAAATAACCAAATATTTATTTTTGTCTTTTTTTTTTGCATTACATAATTAGAAAACGTGTTAAGAAATCAAATAATTTAGGGAATGATTTGTTCCGTGTTCGGGGGATAGAGTACGCCTTAGACAACTGTGTCCAGACTCAACATCTAATGTGTACGTGAACTTGGATGATGGTTGTCTCGACCCAATCTCGTGGACTGGGCCGGTCTCATGGACTAGACCGATGTTAGTGGATTTTGACAAGTTCTGAGCTTCGTCCCAACACGTTGAGGAGCAAAGGGGTGGTAGCTGTAAAGACACTCCGTCGTTCAAGTTAGTTCAGATTCTAACATCGGAGCTATATCAGATTAATGAGACAGGTACCAAAGCTTACCACTTATGAGAGTGTTTGTTGTATTTATAGCGAATGAGTGTCATGACACACCTCGTTTTGTATGCCAGAGTAGGTTCGTACATCACATGGGGACTGATCTATGCAGGTTTAGCTAGTTTTAGTTTGTTCTTATCTTCTCGTGACTCTGGTCATTAGCCACTCAAAGGGGCTTATGACTCCGGTCCTTGGAAGTGTGATATGGTTGTTCGAGGCCGATGTGTTGAGTGAAGTTATATGTTGTCTACTGCTCTAAGGATAAGGGCCGGTATCGAGCCCGGAACAGGGACACAATTATACTATTAAATTTTTTGAAAAACCATTAACTTCTCATAACTCTAATGATGTTATTTAAACCAGACCGATTATTGACTCAATCATCATATTGGATCAATGAGTTAATGGTTAAATCACTTATTGGTTTAACTGGTTAACTTAATATATATTAATTTTTTAAAATATAATCTAGTTATAATTAGTTGAGTTAACTTATTGAACCAATTAGACCACATGTTTAATCGATTAGATCATTAATTTAACTGGCTAGATAACTGATTTTTATTTATTCATATGGATAACTAGTCTAGTTGCTAGATCAACCTGGTACGGGGTCGATCTAAGTTTTATAACTACAATTGCTTATTTATCACATTCAAATTAATATCTTGATGAAAATACAAACTCCTAATCCTCACTTATCTTCACATTTATAAGTTTATAAGTGTATATCACCTACTTATTAATAATTGCCATAAAAAGAAGGTGAATTTATAAATAAAAAGTATTTTTTAAACGCACCTAAAAAAATATATAAGAGCAAAAGAGAAAAAGTGGCAGGTCTAATGAGTTATATGATAAAAAATGAGAGAGAAATGATGAGAGATGCAAGAGGGGTGTAAGTAAAAATTTAGAGCCCCAAAAAATGAAATTTGATTTACAAAATGACATTCCTGAGGTGCACACATTTTAATTTCAGTAACTTAATTTTGGCTTTTTTACTTTGTAAAAAAACAATTGCATAATGCTGAAGTGTATTTCATAAATGTTCCACTTACTTACCAAGCGAATTTTATTCATGTTCTTGACATGTTCTTATGACAAATGATAATGGTTGAATGGAAAGGAGCATACATGATGAGAGCATTGATGCCTTTCATGAACCAAGAACTTGGCATGAGAAGTATGTGGCCAACCAACCAAAATTCGACCTTCATATATAGGCAAGGTCTTGGTCTGATGCTGTTGACTCACTACATCAAAACCTCATTATTATACTTAGCTGTTAACTTCACTTAGCTCTCATCATCTCATTAACATCCAAGATCATGGAGAATGGAAGAGAGGATGAGATTGAGGACATGTCATTGTCACCCCCATCTGTGGGCTCCATGCAGATTACAGGGAGCAATGGCTTTGGTCACAACATGGAGTTCATGTCTCAGTCACACCATCCCAATAAGTACTCAGAGATTAACATTCAAGTTGAAGATTCCAATTTCAACCAAGATCCACCCCTCCCCATATACCTTAAGGTATATACAGCACAAATGGTTTAATTCTACATCTTCATTTGGTTTTTCTTCCCGTCACAATAGAGCAATCTTTTTCTTTTAATCATAATCATGGTTCTTCATTCAACGCAATCATGCTCTTGATGATTCACCACTTGATATTGAAGCTCATTTCAATAAGTTGGAATATCATGATTCATGATCAATAATGTCTCAACTTTTGATCCTAAACTATGATGCACAACTCCAATATCTGATGTTACGATATGATTATTCTTAAATATATAAAATATAATAGCGCGGAATACGTATCTAAATATGCATAAAATATTATAAAACATCATGAATTTAAAGTTGTAATCTTACATATCCAAACTAAGAACATAATTTTCAGACATAACTAAAACAAAACCAAAGCTTTAAATAATTATCTTCATAATTATATGCATATTTCTTACAATTAGGAATAATATTAACTTAATTTGCTTCTTAAGCATCATCTATGAAGATGACAAGTTTCATTTCTAGTTTATCAAGAGATAATGTTCCTATGACTCTATCTTGTAGACAATCTATGTCTTGTATCTAGTTGCATTAGAATTTTATAACCTTTTAAAGAGCTTAAAGACTTAATCTATGAGAGTACCGGATACACGACGCATTGGATACAAATACGTGAGACTTATGTAAATACTGGTGCTTCAGAGGTCCTAATTGTATAGTTAGGATTGGTGTCACTTGGTCTCAAGATTGTCATTAATGTAATGTGCAGTTTGAAGATGTAGAGTATAAAGTGAGAAATAACCAAGCAGTTTCCAAAAACCCTGTGAAGACAGTGATATCAAAAGTAGCCAAACAACACAACACAGAAGAAGATAAATATAAGAAAATATTGAAGGGTATCACGGGAAGCATTGGCCCTGGTGAAATTCTTGCTCTGATGGGTCCTTCTGGCAGTGGAAAGACAACCTTATTGAGAGTTGTAGGAGGAAGATTGCTTGACAACGTAAAGGGGAAGATAACTTATAATGATGTTAAATTTAATCCAGCTGTAAAAAGGAGGTTAGACATCAGCATTCATCTCATGACATGTACTTGATTTTTTCACAAAACATAAATATATGCTAATATTGTACTCTTCTGTTTTTTTTGCTACCTTATAGGATTGGATTTGTGACACAAGAGGATTTGCTTTTCCCCCAACTTACAGTAGAAGAAACATTAATCTTCTCTGCATTCTTAAGGCTACCGACCAATATGAGCAAGCAACAAAAATATGCAAGAGTGGAGACAACTATCAAGGAGCTAGGCCTTGAAAGGTGTGTTTCGTAGAGGTTAACATTTGAACATATGGTTATTGTATTGAATGCTGAAATCAAGTACTACAGTTTCCTCCAAAAGAAAGAAATGAAACTTTTTCTCTGAATAATCTCTTGTATGACCATAGATGCCGCCACACAAAAACAGGTGGAGGATATCTCAAAGGCATATCAGGAGGAGAAAGGAAGAGAACCAGCATAGGTTATGAAATTCTTGTTGATCCTTCACTACTTCTACTTGATGAACCAACTTCAGGACTTGATTCCACCTCAGCAAACAAACTTCTTTTAACTCTTCAGGGACTTGCCAAGGTATCACTGACTATATTTACATGCTCCTAGTCTAAAACCATGCAATTTGGATTTTGGAGTATATGCTGAAAAGTATTTTTGATTTGCCTACAGGGTGGAAGGACCATAATCACAACAATTCACCAACCATCAAGCAGAATCTTTCACATGTTTGACAAACTTCTTCTGATATCAGAAGGCTATCCTGTTTACTATGGCAAGGCTAGAGACTCAATGCAGTACTTTTCATCCTTGAAGTTCACCCCGGAAATACCAATGAATCCTGCAGAGTTCTTGCTTGACTTGGCAACTGGACAAGTGAATAACATAAACATTCCTCAAGATATTTTGGAAGATCAAGAAGCTTCTGACTCTTCAAAAGCTGTTATCAAAGTAAATATCATTGATCATATTAGTCTTATATGTAATGCATGTTCTATCTCATTCCTGGGTGAATGACATAATGGTTGTTCCTTTATCATGCTAGTATCTGCAACTCAAGTATAAAGACAGATTGGAGCCAAAAGAAAAAGAAGAGAATCATGGAGCAACAAACACACCAGAACATCTTCAGCTAGCCATTCAGGTTAAAAAGGATTGGACATTGAGTTGGTTTGCCCAATTCATTATTCTTTATAAGAGAACATTCAGAGCAAGATGCAAGGACTATTTTGATAAATTAAGACTTGTTCAAGCTGTTGGAATTGCACTTTTGTTGGGCCTTCTTTGGTGGAAATCTTCAACCAACACAGAGGCTCAAGTCAGAGATCAGGTAGCTTCCATAATAATTTTTTTTTGCATGTTATAAATGGGCTGCTGTTAATCTATCTGTTGAAGAATCCATGTGTGATGTAATTTCACATCGAGTAGATGTGAGTAAGTTGAGTGGTTTATGAGTACGAAGACCTAAAGTCTTAAAGTTTTAGATTGTAATATTATGGTGTCCAACACTCGTGTATTGCTTTCTGGGCTACTTTCCTCGATGCAGAGGTGGATCTTCCCGTTGTCATGGACACCCCTCATTCAATTTCAACATTATCCACCAACAATTTTGCTACCCACCTCATTAACATTAGAATGGATCTTTATCTTTGCTGCAGGTTGGTCTCATGTTCTATATCTGTATATTCTGGACATCCACATGCATGTTTGGAGCAGTCTATGTCTTTCCATTTGAAAAGGTCTACTTGGTGAAAGAAAGGAAAGCAGACATGTATAGACTAAGTGTATACTACGCTAGCAGTACACTGTGTGACATGGTGGCACATGTTTTCTATCCTACTATTTTCATGCTTATCTTGTACTTCATGGCTGGATTTAAAAGTACTGTTGCTTGCTTCTTCCTGACATTGTTCACTGTGCTATTAATAGCTATTACAAGTCAAGTAAGCCATTTCAAGACTCATAATAAGAGTTAAATGAGGTTATAATTTGCTTCAAGCTTTTAATGTGTATATAAAATAGGGGGCAGGAGAACTATTTGGAGCTGCAGTCATGAGCATTCAAAGAGCAGGAATGGTTGCTTCTTTGATACTAATGTTATTCCTTCTCACAGGTGGTTACTATGTCCAGGTATGCACAATGAGTGACAACAATACATGTAAAGAACATAATTTTTTTTACCATGCCCTATTCAAACTTGAGTCATGGAGGATCAATGTGAGTGCCAAAGCTCTCAACTGAGTTTTAACCAATGTTTTAGAAGTGAACCGGGCATTAAACTTGTGAGTACACTGAATTCAAGCGAATCACAGGTCCAATCATGGTTGAATCCGTATTAATAAAAAATAAAACTGGACAGGTCACCTAGTTAGTTCATGATTCAACTAATTCGACCTAACTGATTTGACCGGCTTTAACAATAATAATTTTAACACAACTGAATTTTGAGTAGGGTTTGAACTCGAGACCTTTCTAACTATTTGATTTACGCATTGGGTGGTAAAAGAAAAACACGAGTATGTTAAACATGCTAAATATCATCTTGTTAAGACTCCTAACTCATTTTTCATAGTATAAAAAACTTCCAACACGCAGAAGCATTAAGACACCTTGATTGTGTTGCAGCACGTACCGAAAATGATGCAGTGGTTGAAGTATTTCTCGTTTGTGTACTATGGGTTCAGACTTCTTTTAAAAGTGCAATACTCTGGAGAGGACTTATATGAGTGTGAAAGCAAAGGAGGGTGCAAAACCCTGCAGAGTTCACCATCATTTGACACTGTAAACTTGAAAGGAGGCTTAACTGAAGTGTGGGTTCTGTTTGCCATGGCTCTTTGCTTCCGCTTGCTTGCTTACTTCTGTCTCCGCAGAAGAATTGACCTTTACAAATAATAGTCTCTCACCAAACTTCAGTAACATTTGAGACAAGTGTCTATCTACTAGTCTAGTTGTTTTGTTGCAGAAAACATGCAAAGAAAAAAGAAATAATGGATTCAAGCTCTACTAACCATGTTGAAGAATTGCACTTCAAAACCAATGATTTCAATTCAAGCTCTACCAACCAACAATTTTAACATTGAAGTTTCTTTTGTATCTCATGATAATAAATATTATATTACACAATTTACATTTTTGAGCTATCAATTTACCACATACAATTTTGATTTTGAATCATTGATGATATTGATAAAAATAAATAGTATTTATTATATATTTCAAAATCTACTCTTTTTTATAACTCCAAGCATCAGGAGGACAAACTTTATTATATACACATACAGATATTGGTGGTTGCTGACAGTAACTAAAAGGATCTTCTGAAGTTGAATTAATCTTTCATTTTGGTTTGATAGCCTTGAAATTATAATATGGGAATCAGTTTTAAAAATATAAACTCATAGAAAATGTAGCATTTTTTTTGGCGGGCAGAGATCATATACTAGAACAATACATTAAACAACAGATTTACAATAACCTATCATAATCGAGCGATATAACAATACTACTAATAAACCATTACAAACCAAACATGCTTATTCAACCATAAACACAATCAGTTACCAAGAATAAAACCAAATCAGAAAAAGAAACACCAAGGGAAAATTTAGCATTACTCTAAGAGTATTGGCCATCCTGATGGGCTGAAAAAGTAAGCCAACGTTGGCAGGTCACAAAAAAATGTTAGCCCAACCCACAAGGATAGTTAACAGTTGTTGATTGATGAGTATGAATCAACGTTATCCAAAAAAAAGATGTGTATGAATTAACCCTCACAGTCTCAGAATTCTTTCTCACAAAATGATAAATTGACCCCTAAAGAAAAAGAAATTATAGCCCGATGACTTGAGTTATACATGTTCAGTTCACTATTGTTAACTGTAGCGTAGAGTAAATAAGGATATAAAATAAAAGTAGTATTAATTATTCTTAATTTAAGCCTAGAGAAAATCATAGTTTAGTTATGATGTACAAGAAGATTGGGATGACTTTTGAGCAACATGAACGCAAGGAAACGCAGCAAGCCAAGTACCAATTCCTTTTTTGTAATCTTTTCACTTCATTGTTTCCTTTCAGTTTAAAAAGCCGCAAATAATTCACTCAAAACTTGCAAATCAACCAATCCCCATCCCTTCCTTACTTTTATTGAACTGACTCAACTTAGTCAAACCCAAACAGAACCCATTCTGACACAACACCACATTCATTCATTCATCCATCCATCCATCCATCAACATAAACATAGTTAGGCTTATCCAGTAATACTTCTGCTTTTAGTTGTGTTCTGTTTTCCCCTGTTTTTGACTGTGTCTCATGGACCTTGTCCCCTACACTGATCCAAAATCTGTAACCACCCCACCATGGCAAGAAATGTTCCGATCCGGGTCAATCCGAAAACCCACATCGGTTCCTCCGCCGCCGCCGCCGAATGCCGGCCCAAAATCAAATCTTTCCTGTGACTCTCAGGTAAGACTTGCTCTGTACATAGCCATGGCCCACGCTGGTCTTGCCTTCGTCATATTGATCCTCTATGGTCTCTGCAAACTCCTTGAACAATACCTCAAACCCCTTCAATGGGCTGTACTTTGTTCCATCCCTCTCAGACTCATTCACCAAACCATCGTTTCCTTTTGGTCTCAACCTCTCAAACTAGGCCTCACTCACACCCTCTTCGCTCTCCCACTCGCCATTATCAGTGTCTTTGTCACCACCCTTGTCGAAATTCGCCAAGCTTCTTTCGGGTTTCTTCTCAGGAAACGGTCAAAGCATGAGCACCAAACCGGAAAAAGGCGTAGTGGGTTCTCAACTATGCTTCGTTTGCTCTTGTCTTTTGGTGTGTTTGTTTTTGCTTATGAGAATCTTGGTGGTTTCGGATCTTTGTCACTGTTAGTATTAGGCTTTGTTTTCAGTTTGGAGAACGTGGATTCCATTTTGTATTATCCCTTTAGGAGTGTTATTTTTGGGCGTAGTAGTGCTATTGGGGCGTTTTTCACTAGAGGGATGTTGAAAAGGTTGAAAACCATTGTGGCTGTTGGGTTGATTTTTGCTATGATTGTTGGGTTCTTGGCTGGGGTGATGTTTTTCTCTTATAAGATTGGCTGTGAAGGGAAAGATGCAGTGATTTCATTGAAATTGAGAGTAGAAGAGAGTAAATATGATGAGAGAATTGGTGTCAAAAAGTGGATGGAAGAGAATGATGTAGCTGGAATGGTTGATAGGCACACTGGTCAGTTTTATGAGACTGTGTTTGATCAGATTGATGGCTATGCAATGCAGTACAATATGACTGAATTCGTGACCGCTATTAAGCAATTTGTCATAACTAGTGCTGCTAACTCTTCTCAGCCTTCAGAAGTTTCAGTGATGCCTTCACCTTACACGGAAAAGCTCTTAAGTTTGAAGAATCGGGTTAGGAATAAGGAATGGAGTCTGATTTATGCAGAACTTGATGCACTTTTTCGAGAGCTTATAATCACTAGAGAGGATTTGGTTGAGAAGGCAAAAGGGTATGCTGTTAAAGGGATGGATGTTGGTAAACGTGTTTTGGTTAGTAGTACAACTGTGTTTGGAAGTGGTGCAAAGTTTGTGTTCTCAATTTTGAACTCCTTGATCTATGGTGCTACTGAGGTTTTCAATTTTGTGTCTCAGACAATCGTGTTCTTCTGGGTTTTGTATTACCTCATGACTTCGGAGTCAGGCGGGGTAACGGAACAAGTGATGAACATGGTTCCAATTTCAAACTCGGCTAGGGGCAGATGTGTTGAAGTGTTGGATAAAGCTATTTCAGGAGTTCTTTTGGCCACTGCTGAGATTGCTTTTTTCCAAGGGTGCTTGACTTGGCTTTTGTTTAGGCTGTATAGAATACATTTCTTGTATGTGTCAGCTGTCCTTGCCTTCATTAGCCCTTTGCTACCAATATTTCCATCATGGCTTGCAACAATCCCTGCAGCAATACAGCTAGTGCTAGAAGGAAGGTACATTGTGGCCATTTTCTTGTCCGTTACTCATCTTTTCCTCATGGATTATGGTGCAACTGAGATTCTGGAAGACGTTCCTGGACACAGTGCATATTTTACTGGGCTGAGCATCATTGGGGGAATGACTTTGTTTCCATCAGCTTTAGAGGTAAATTGTTATTTGTTACCATACCCTCCATGGTTTGATGTTCTGATACTTTTGTATAAGCATTTTGAGCAAATAGTCTCTTTGACATTGTCATTTTTAGATTAACATGAAACTTCGAACTTTGCCACACTGAGTAAACTTTGACATATTATGTTAGTTCTTAAGATCGTCAGCATTGGTCACTTCAATACTTTTTCAAATTCATTGCTTTAGTCCCTAGCTATACATAATAACATTCACTTTAGTCTTTTTTGGTATGAATGACAAAAAAAATCAACTTAAAAATGATTCAAATGAATGATTTTTTTTTAAAGTGAGGACCAAGTTAACTCTAGCTGTATTTGTTATAAATTTTAGACTAGTTTGCCTGCATAACTTGATTTGAATTTTGAAATCAATTTTATCTGGAGAAACATGTGTAATCTGCTTTTGTAAATTTTGTGTAAAATTCAATTGAATTGGTGTAGTAGCTAATGTGTGGTACAGCTTATAGGTGAATTTGTATATATGCAATTCTCTTGTATTGCATAACATTGTCTGGTTGACTGACGGAGTGTGTTGTTCAACAGGGGGCTATCATGGGGCCACTGATAACTACAGTTATGATTGCTCTGAAGGATTTATATACTGAATTTGTTTTGGGAGAACTTGATGACAGTACCAGGCAGAAGGCAAGCTAGACCTCTCTAGTACATTGTTCTTTGCCATTCAATTAGTGGAGCCTGTCCCTAGGCTTGTAATTTGTTGTAATTACATTTTATCTATATCGTTAGATCATTGTAATTGACATAATAGGACTATCTTTTCCCTCTTTATAACTTCCATTTTAGGGACCACAAGTCACAACCATTCTCACATGGGGGCAGTGTTCCATAGTTGTATTATGCTGTACATTTAGTCCTGTATCGTATTCCTGCAAGAATACTTCTTATTCTTTGTACCAATGGAGGAAAAAAAGAACACTTGTAATGTTGTCCAATATGAACTCTACAGTTTTCTTGCATTTAGCCACAGATGGATTTCGGTCACTGTTTTTTTAATCCATATACTCTGTTGCTTGTTCATAGCTTTAACAATTAAGCTGTATCAAAAGAAGTATTATTATTATTATTGTTTTCATCATCATCAACTCTATATTAATCTACTAATTAATTAGCAACCTTTTTAAGTTGAGGGAATTGATGTATCAAAATGTATACTTATTGGTTATAAGTTTAGGTTTCTCAAACTCAAATCGGTCGAAAGATACTTTTTTATCTAACGGCCTAAAGTTTAAGTTTGATTAATTTCAAATGATGTACAATATAATATTAGTCATAATGGATGACTTTATTTGCATTGCAAACAACTAATTACTAAATAATCATGTAATATCTAGGATAAGATGTGATATGCATAGCTTTAACTTCTTTTTCTGAATAGAAAAACAAATCCATTAATAAGGAGACTGTGTTCAAACTTCAAAGCCTATAGTTATCAACCAAAAAAAAACGTGGAGTGCATTATTAAGTGAGGTATAAATAAAAATAATAGAGCATTAATTATCCTGAAAGAGCATAACACAAGGAACACTAACACATGGTGGTGAGGAGTCTTAAAACAGACACGGAATCTTTAAATAAATGGAATTTTATTAAAATATCTCTGTCAAGAACTTAATCATGCATGTAGATTAAATTAAATATGCATAAAAAACAAAAAAAAATGCATAATCCATTAAGTATTAATTTAAGCCTCCAAAAATACTAATTTTTATTAAAATAATGTAATTATTGTATTATAAAAATACTGATAAAAATAAAATCAATATATTACTTTTCAGTTTAAAACTTCCATCTCCAACCATTTGTTGTTAATGATAGGGGTACATAAGGCTGGGAGAACGTATCCACCACAACCATAATGGTAGAATAACCATGAGAGGAAGACAAATGTGTTATGAAGTCCATACTAGCAATGTCATCCCACACATATTGTGGAATGGGTCAAGGTTGCAGCAACCTCGTAGGTAATGCATGATCCACCTTTGCTTGTTGGCAAATTTAACATTCAGGCACAAACTTATATCAACCAATAAAACTGAGAACAAATCCTTGTAGTAGTTTTGGTAATTCCCGCATATCCTCCCACTTTAGAGCAATGAAATTCATGGAGCACTTGATTAATCAACTTGTCATTGTGAGGAATCATAATTCTGTCCTTCCAAAATAACAATCCATTCCTAATTGTATACTCCTTGTCCTGCAAGGTTTTTGCAGCACATTGATCATACAGCTCCTTCAAACTCTTGTCTTCTTTAATCAAAGCTACTATTTTATGTAACCAGCTGCTAGTAGGCTCTGACAATGCTATCATAAAACTGCGAGATAATGCATCTCCAGGAATATTTTGATCCGGTATCACTATGGGTCTTTAAACTAAAAGATGATATATTAAAGGCAGAAGAAACAGATCCAATAAGCTTACACAAACCGATTGTTAATATAACCGGTATGATAATTATATAAATATTGGCCTAAACCTTATAAACAAGTTAAAATCTCTAAACACAGGTTGTAACTTAATTGTAAAAGAAGTTGGTCACTTGTCACACTTCAAATCATGAGTTGATTTTTTCAAAAACTATAAATACTATTATTTATAATGAATCATGTCAGTCATTTAATACTTTGAATGCTCTGATATTATTAAATTTGTACCGACTTAAGCTTCAGAGAATCCACCACCTGTTTTGATTATAAACTTGTGACCAAGTAATGGTGAAATTTAGCAAATGGCTCTGTAATGACATAAAACTGTGTAGTCTATGCAGATTGTTTCTGCATTCAACAGGACAATTTCTTTTTGAGAAATAAGCTATTGGATGGTTAACTTGACTCAAAACAGCTCCAACACCATAACTTGAAGCATCGGTTTCCATTACAAAAGGTTCTTTAAGATTAGGAATCGCCAAAACAGGTGCTGAAAAAAACTAAGCTACTAAAATAAAAAAATTGATCAAAACATAAGGACCAAAATCATATTTAACCTGTCAAATTAATAAAATAATTAACCCACTAAAACCCCGTATATTGGATGAAGGTTTAGGAAGTTAAGTTGAGATCCTAAGTTCAAATTTTAAGTTTTAAAGTTTTCCTTGTAAGAAAATAAAATACAAAGGCCTAATAAAACCAATATTTTGAGGAAATGTATATGTACCTAAATTTCTGAAAAGACTTAACAAAAGATGGTTGCGAGAGAGAAAGTTTTTATTTATTATTTTTAAAACCTGTTTCATGATACACTTGGCAGGAGAGAATGTTCATGACATAGCTGCACGTACCTGACTTTCAACACAAAAGTATGTTGAATTTGAACATTCTCATAGTACAAATCTAACCTAATTAACCAAGTTACATTAGGTGAATGAGAATGTCCTGTAGGAAGTTGCTTAAAACAGTTTCTACTCAAGAAATCACGTAATTTAATAAATGTTTTTAAAATTGAATCAGTTATTAAATCGATAAAGACATTAATTTAAACGAATCAAATTTAAATCGAGTATCAAAATGTAGTTAAATCGATAATAATAAAAAATTAATTCAGATTAGACCGATCATCTAATTAGTATATGATTCAACATGTTAGACTAACTAGTTCAAATTGTAGTTAAATATCACATATTATAATAATTGAAAACGTACACCATAAAAAAAAAACAGTATAGTCCATTCTAGAAACATTTTGAATTTATATAGTAATCGTTGAGGGAAAGAGGACAACTGGAGGAAGCATATGAAATTTGGAGGGCATTGGTTCTGCATACTTTTCAGATTAACGTAATCAATCTTTTGCTTCAACTTTGAAGCTTTTAATTAGATTTTTCTTGAATAAATGGAGATAGAATTATAAAGAAGCTTCCCATAAAAATTACTCCAATTAATTAAAAATTAAACTTATAATCATAAAGTTATAAATTTCATCGATATATATATTATGAAGAAATGATGAGTAAATACTTCGTAATCATTTATCGAATCTTAAACACTCATTCTGATGAGTCTCCGTTGTTCCAATTTCTTATCCATATTCCGAAAGTGATTGATTTCCTTTACAAGAACACGTTGCATGTGTCACAGGCCAAATTTGATTCAAATACGTTTTAAACAAGCTTAAATGACGTGTTTTATTCGTTAATAGTAGCATTTGGCAATGCTTAATGGTTAACACGTGTCCAGTTTTAGCCATGCAAGTAACTAATTAATATGCTGATGTTGATTTCTCTTATTTCTGCTGATGTTGATTCTTAAGATATCGGTTAAGTATTGGGTTATGTGTAAAAGTATTAATCATTTCATTCGTACGGGAAAAAAATCATATATATATATATATATACACATGAGAAAAACTTTTAGAAATAAATCTGAACTGATTTTATCATAGATGATCGAAATTAAAATCTATCGATCATGTGACTTTTTAAGTGATTACGTGACTTTGAAAATCCTTCAATAATAATCATCTAAGTATAACATTTAACTAACAAAAAAATAAAGTGTTAGCCTAGGTCATTTAGATTTATACTAAAAAATTTAATGAATTATATTAATAAATAATTTTATTAGTATAAAGTTAAGTTATATTAATATTACATCAAATGTTACGAAAATACGTTTTATTACTGGTAAAAACTTAAAATATTTTTACTAAGATTTTTTTTTGTTCATTAAAGGTTATATGTACCAACAAAGATTTTCTCAATAAAATTTAAAAGTTATTAGAAAAGTTTTTGTTGGTATAGTCTTTAACTAAAAAAATAAAGTGTTAGTATCAATTATTTGGATATATACAAAAATTACATGTTAGTATAATATATTTTAATTTACTGTTAATAATAACTTAAAATATCTTTAATAACATAGTTAAAAATTATACTAATAATGATTTTCTTAACGATATTAAAATTTTTTGTTAGTAAATGATAATTTTTTAGTGTATTTATATTACTACATTATTTATTCATATCAATTGGGTTGATTTTCAAGTTGATGGAACAATTTTTTGTTTTCAGAATTAGAAGTTAATAATGCTAAACCTGAATTGATTTGATTTTTCTTTGGGCAGCATATAAAAGATGTATGTTTGAAAATTCTGCACTTTGCACCGTCCGTAAATTAATAACACATGACTATTAAGTTTGACCATTACCCGTCAATATTTTGGCCTCTAATTTAAGGTAGGTTTGGTATGCACTCAGAAAAGAAAATTATAAAAATGGAAAAATTAATATTAGTTATTCTCGTTATTAAAAATAATTAAAACTCTTTTTAGTTATAAGATATTTTCTTAAAGTTAATTAAATCAAAATTTCATCAATCCTAACACGTAACCAAACACCCCCTTATTACGGGCCACACTTTAGAGTTCTTGCGGCCAAATAGAAATTGATATATATGCATATTAATCAATAGCTTGGCTCATAATTGATTAATCTGTGTTTTCTCCTTCATCTTTTTTCGAATTGTCCATTTTCAATAATTGCTTATACCAATATGATCAAAATTTTCATTTCCTTCAGTTAGTCTTTGTTTTTCTCCTACATTAATTAGCAGACGTCGACCTTACTGGGCTAGCTTCATCCCACAAGCAATTAATTTTGCTCCAACAAATTTTTTTTCTTCGTTGTGGGCTAATTAGAATAGAACTCATGAGTCAAACCTATGTTTGTTAGAAGAAAATAGTAACTAATGCATCCAAAAAGAAACATGATGGTGAGAAGAAAATAGTAACTCAGATTCTGTTTACCAAACCTTTCTTTTTGACAAAGACTTCTTTACTAACTACCCAACAAAAAGACCTCTTTACCATACGTAAAAAATTGTATATGACACCTTTAATTCTATTGGTACAGGGTATGAATACATATAATTTTAGTTTCTACGTTTTTTTATTTGATATATTCTATTTAGGTTATTTAGGTTTGAGTCGAGAATGATTATCACAGACGATAAAACTTTCTCTATTAAGATTTATGTAAACTGATCTATCCTAAATACATATAAAAATTCATATGTAAAAAAGAAAAGATTGAGGGGCTGTTTAAACTTAGGTGAGGCCACCTATGTGGTTATACAGTTACCAAAAGTTTCAAGCACAAATAGTGTAACTAATCTCACTCTTAATTAACAGAACTTGAAAGATTTTTCTTCAATTAGAACAAATCAGAATTCAGAACAGGTAAAAACTAAACAAGTTTTGGAGAGTTGTGGCTAATACGTAAAACATAGCAATTATTCCTAGACAAGAGGAGGGCCACACTACTGCAATGTTGGTTGGATTAGGTGGCCAACCAGTCACCATATAATCCCAATACATCAACTGTACCCGCCAGAATTCAAATCAGTTTTATGGTTTATTTATAATTAAGAAGTTTCATTTTTGTTGGCCATAATATAAACAAATGGCAACACTTAGCAAGTAGCACACGTATATATATATATATATATATATATATATATATATATATATATATATATATAATATCATATAATCCTTTTCAAGTCTTATCCAATTGAATTCAAAGAGTGATCAACTTTACTTTATTTTCACACCCCCCAAAAACAAACAATCTTTGGCGTCTGTGCTAATTATTTATTAAGGAGGAAAAAACAAAAGAGAGAAGAAAAGGATAGGAAATAGAACTCCAATTGCTTTCTGAGCTTGTCCTCAAATCTCAAATAAAAATATAACTCAGAGGAAGTTGGCCAACGGTTAACTTCCCTCCAAACCTTGTGATTCACTTGAAACCAAAGCAAAGCTTGGCAGTTTGATTCTTGGTCACCCTCTGAGACTCAACCTCACCTTCCTGACATATCCTTCACACCAATCTTCCCTTCCTTCTCTTGTTTCTATATACAGTTCATCAGCAGCTACATCTCCTCTTCATAACCTTCTTGTTGGCTTGCTGAAAGGTTCTTTCTGTTGAAGCTTTTTGTGATATTAGTCTGATTATGTTGCTAGGAGTTTAAGCTGGTGCAGACACACAACAAATCTTCCAATCAAGGTACTCTTTCCATCCATCAAAGTTTTCAATTGGGGTGCTTCAAATTCAAGTTCTTTTTATGAACTTTTTTTAAACTCTAGGTATTTTCCCTGCAGCTAGAGGCAATCATGTGCACAACTTAGTCACGGTTAATAAGACTATTCGTCTCACGGTTCAGAATACTATTGAGGGATTCAATTACTTGATCTTTGAGGAAAAAGGGATGTTTTGGTTTTTATGTATTGGAAATTTGTAGGCTTGATTTGATTCAAAAGAGATAATTTCCAATGAATTCTAGGTGCCTTCTTCTTGCACAAGAGCATAGCATGGTTGAATTTTCTTCAAATTCTTCTGCAGCAGCAGGGGAAGATAGAGTAGTTAGTGCTAGAAACAGGCCTACACGTGCCTCCCCTCCTTCCTTTCTGGTTAGGATGGCCATGAGGATATCTAGAGCAAGATGGTTTAGTTTTCTAAGAAGAGTTTTTCATTACCAAAATGGATCAAGGTCTAATCTTGGGTCCAACCCTTTCAACTCTAGCACTTGGATGATGCTGGAGTTAATCGCCTTGATTGTCCAGATAACTATTACAACACTCACTTTGGCCATTTCCAAGAGGGAGAGACCTGTTTGGCCTATGAGGATATGGATATCTGGTTATGATATTGGCTGTGTTCTTAATTTGCTTCTACTTTATGGGCGCTACCATCAAATTTATCCAACTCAAGGAGATGCTACTAGCCTTTCTGATATTGAACAGCAGAGAAACAACGAACAAATCACTACCAGGTATCGTATGCTATGCACTTTCATTCTTCAAGAAATTCTTTCAATCAACTTTGCTATTTGTGGTGGGTACTTGTACTATTTAATCATATTATAGTGTGCTAAGAGCGTGAGTGTGCTCAAAGATTGGCTAGAAAGGTTTGATATCATAATTTTGTTTGTTGAATATAACTGTTACATTACACAAAAAGTAAAGGTTGTTCTGTTATGAAGTTATGATATTTCGACAAAACGAATTGGATTGTTAAAGACAGAAAATAACAAGGAATCATGCAGTTGTCATATTTTAATTTATCCTTTTTAAAAGAGCTTGGAAGAATCATATACCCTCACATACTTTTTCACTGTGATCAGCTCGTGTCGTGTACTTTTGAAACACAGTAGAATCTTTTGGTTATTGCAATCTAACCCTACCTAATTAAGGATATAAATCATGCGAAAAATGATAATTCTAAGACAAGTGTTACCTACCAACCTTGTATGATAAACCATATCTGAAAGGTACCGAATTGGAACTGAAAAATAAATTGTGAAACCCATTTGTATTGTGTTGTCTTGAATAGCTTCCATAGTTATTCATTCAAGTTTAATCATAGAACAATTTGTTTTTCGAGCCATGCAATTATTTTGTGAGTGAAATTTGAAAATTTTAATTTGTATTGTTGGGTGTGCAGGATGACACATTTGATGAACAAATGCAAGACTTCACTTGAACTTTTCTTTGGCATATGGTTTGTGATGGGCAATGTTTGGGTTTTTGACTCACGTTTTGGATCTTTTCATCATGCTCCAAAACTCCATGTTCTCTGCATCATCATTCTTGCTTGGAATGCAATCTGCTACTCTTTCCCTTTCCTACTGTTTCTGTTGTTATGTTGCTGTGTGCCACTAATTAGCACCCTCCTTGGCTACAACATGAACATGGCCTCTTCTGATAGAGGAGCTTCTGATGATCAAATTTCAAAACTTCCAAGTTGGAGATATAAAGATGCCCATGTCAAGTTAGAGCTTGGCAATAACTCTGAAGGCACTGAAAAATTGACCACTGTAGATCAAGTAAGTGGTACCTATACTTTAATATACTTGATCAAAAAAATCTCATACTCTTAACCAATTATAATACAATTCTATGTACACAGCTTAACTTCTATTCATTTTTAAGATTTTATTTCCAATTCTATTGAATTTAACATTATGCTTCTGGTGTGCTTACAGGAATGCTGCATTTGCTTAACCAAGTACAAAGACAAAGAAGAAGTTAGGCGATTGCCCTGCTCCCATATGTTTCACCAAAAATGTGTGGATCAATGGCTAAAAATTACATCATGCTGCCCTCTTTGCAAGCAAGGATTGGAGAGGTAGAAATATCTGAGACAACAGTGATCAAGATGATTAATCATATTTGGTCATATGTATGCCTTTGATATTACCTTTAAAGCTTTCTTCTTTTTTTTTTCACTTTTCTTTTTCCTTATACTTTGGTCTAGTATACTTGGTTACTTGAGTGAGTTTGTACATGTACAGAATAGCTCACCAGTGACCAAAACTACACTAAGGAATGGATCCATAACCTTCCAAGTTAGTTGATTGCCCACACAAATGATTTTTCTTTTGTTGTCATCTGAATATTGTGAGATAAGCAAATACAATATTTGGTCCCTAATTCTTAAATAAAAAAATTCCACTATTTCTTAGCATGCTGTATATATACCTACTACTTTATTGAGATACTTGTAGCTGTTTCTTTAATTTGAAGAAAACATGGAGGAATAGTAGCAAAATTCACAAGGTCAAATTAAGTTGACATTGAATTGAATGAAGAGATATCAGCTAAATCATATTTTGCATATCTATATTAAGATTTACAACAAAATCAAAACAACAATTAAATAAATTTGTCCAAGTAATGCTGTTCATATATGTTAAATAACTCTTTTTAATTTAGGTTCTGTTAAAGTTGTTACTTAATTAATAATCGATTAGAGTTAGTTAATAAGATTGAGTGAACTTTTCTAATATGTTTTTTCTCATTTATTTAAGGATACTTGCTTTCTTATATTTTCATCTTCTCAATCAATAAATTTATATATGTTAAATAATTCTTTTAGGTTTGAAATAAACATGACTAGAATAAATATGTGATTCATTAACTAAAAATAGCTATAACTAATAAATTACAATATAATACTTGCTGCACATGTCTCTTCAAACTCAGAATTTAATTTTTAAATTCAAAATTGAAAAGTCCATTAGTAAGCTTTTGTTCCCTCTCATTATTACGTTGCAGAATCCTTAAGAATTGGAAACGGCCTTTCAAGAAATTTAATTTTTTTGAAAAGATCATTAATCAGTGTTTCCCCTTTCATAAATGCATTCCCATCTTTTCCATTTTCCCATATCTGAGCACACGTTTCCCCACGTTTGCATTGACTATTGGCTTAACTCCCATATCATGACCAAACCAACGTTCCTAAATCGATTAACACCAGTATATCTGATAAAAACACACGTTCTTCATCTTTTCAAAAAAGGCTCACATTTCATTATTCACATTTCCATGGATCCTTCATCTCCTCCCTCTCCTCATGTTACCAAAAAGAAACGCTCTAGAGGCACTACTTCCACTGAATCCATGGCAAACAAACCATCTCTGCATACCTTTGTGGAATTTTTCTCAAACTCATCTCAACATGAAAATTTCTATACCCATTTCCATTCAAGAGAAGTCATTCATCCAAAATATATTGATCAACATTCCCTCAACAACATTGAATGCTTTAAATTCTTTAATACCCAGAATCTCCTTCCATTTCTCTCCATCAAGGAAGATCACTACCCTGATTTAGTCCGACTGTTTTACTCCAACCTCAAGATTTCTGAAGGCTGCATCATTTCTGAAATGAAGAAAGTCCCCATTGTCATTGATGCTGACCTCTTTTACAACCTAACTGAACTACCCTCCACCGGTGAACTCTATGAAGGTCATTTACCTGAAGCATGGAAGTCACAGTTCAACAATCTGGAAGCTCGAAAGTTGATTTGTAGTAATCATGCTGATCTTAGTGGTCATCTACTTGCTGGTTCTCTCAAGTTCAGTGCCCGTGTCATGCACTACATTATTGTCCGCATCCTAGCTCCGCGAACCTCCAATCTGGCTCAGCTTACCAAAGAAGATATTGTGCTGATGTGGTCTCTGCTTACAGTTCGATCACTTAATTGGGCTACTCTTGTTCGATATCGCATGAAAAAGGCACTTAAGGAAAATGCACCACTTCCCTATGCAGCGCTCGTAACTCGCATCATTCGATATTTTAGCGTGCCCATTGATGGGGAATTATGCATCAAACCTCAACGCTCTTTTGTGATTGGCAAAACTACTTTTTCCTCCTTTGGGTATCGGCAAACCAAAGATGGGAAATGGGTTCCAAAACACATAATTTTTCCACCTGATTCTAGTAAAGTGTCCGTTTCGTTCACAGCTGCTGGGAATTCAAACAAGCCCCGAGTTCCAGATTCCCTTTCCATGACAGATATTGCTACTGAACTCCAATCTCTTCGTAGCTATGTGCGAGATCGCTATGACCACGTGGATGCCACCCTGCAAACCATTCTGTCCCGCCTGCCACCTAGTAATTAAACTATGTTTCTTTTGTTTTATTTACAAACAATGTTTTGTCTCTTTTTGGTCCCTGCTTATGCTTTCCGTTTTCCACTCGTTCTGGTATAAACAAAATTGTCTTGTTTTCGGTTACTTTATTTGTCATGTTCAATATTTTATTCCTTTTTTTTTATAATGACGAAGGGGAGAAAAATGAGTGCAGATTCTGAAAAATAAAGGGGAGACTTAAATAAAGGGGTGATACCAAATGATTGAAATAATTGAATATAGTGTATATACTGAAAAATAAAGGGGGAGTATACTAAAAATTAATAAGTAAAACATAAAGTATTATTCTTTGAAAAAGGTACTTGCTTGTTTATGTTTTTTGGGACATATATTGTCATTATCAGAAAAGAGAGATTGAAGATACAAAGAATCAAGATAAAGACTTAAGAATATTATGTAAGATTTAATAAAAATAATATGACCCAAAAAAAATTAATAAAACTTTAAAACATATATTTTGACACAAGGTAATAAACATGTTAATGTAATCAATTACACCTTTTAAAAATTGAAATCATTTAAAGATTGAAAAATCACAATTTAAAATTATGGATTGATGTAACAAAACATCACATCTTGAAATGGCATCTTTCTATAATTTAGCTTTCAACACTTTTTCTTATCCATAAACAGAGAAGGAAATCATTTGCAACAATACATCAATTCTTTCCATCTTTTTTTATCAACGATGTAACGCCCCAGCCGCTCTTTAGGAATGAACGACTCTCCCTACAGACCAACACGGGGACCTTTTCAGTGTGCTTCACACATTTCCTGAGAACTTCCCAGGAGGTCACCCATCCCAGAATTACTCCAAGTTAAGCACGTTTAAAGGCTAATGCATTTGTTGGTATAGGTAGTACGAATTCATTTCTTTAAGCTATCCTCGACTGTACCAGCTTCCGCCTGATTCGTCCTCGAACCATACCATACTAGGAGACGCTAGGCTCTGATACCACTGTAACGCCCCAGCCGCTTTTTAGGAATGAAAGACTCTCCCCACAGACCAACACGAGGACCTTTCCAGTGTGCTTTTGTCCTCACTCACACATTTCCTGAGAACTTCCCAGGAGGTCACCCATCCCAGAATTACTCCAAGTTAAGCACGCTTAACTTTGGAGTTCTTAAGTGATATGTTACCGAAAAGGCTAATGCATTTGTTGGTATAGGTAGTACGAATTCATTTCTTTAAGCTATCCTCGACTGTATAGTCCCATACCTATACAGTCTTTGGATCCCTCTCATTCCGGTATGTATTCGATTCGTTCATGTGTCCCTCCCACTAGAAGCCTGCCAGGAGCCGCTCCTTGTCCGTGCCCATGCACCGACGATCACTCCCCCCCCCCTCAACAGCACCAGGATGTCACAAACGAGCTCTAAAGGCTATATTATCTCTATTAAATCAATTAGTTCTTCAATTTATTCATATGCTCTGAGAGTTCACTTTCAAGATCTTGTATTTCTTTGTTTGAAATTCTTATAACTTAGGTAAGGCATCCTAAGTTGTGGTTGTACAAGAGTGAGACATCTCTTGTAGCTTAGAGACTTCCTATAAGGGTGAGCTATCTCAAGGTGTTGGAAGGGCCCTGCTGCGTGTAAAAGAATTATAAGATAATGGAATGCTTAAGGAATCACTTGAGAAAACTAGACATAGGCAGTGGTTTTGAGAAATCCCTTTTTTGTATCTTCATATTTTCAATCAATGAATTTATATATGCTAAATAATTTTTTTAAGCTTCGAGATAAACATGATTAGTATTGGATGAAAGACTAGACTGATATGTTTAATTGATTAAGGGTTAACTACTTTTATGGTAAAAAAAATTATTTATTATAGTTAGTTTAACCATTGTTTGATCCTCGAATAAATTATAGCTTATTTGAATTGATATTTTTATTAATTTAATAATCCGCTCTGTTTTAAAAGCATTACTTAAAAATACTCAAATTTAACCTCTTGATTTACATACACGATCATATGCCTATTAGTATGAAATGTGGATTGAATGTGACCAAAAACGATAAAAATAGCATAAAATTGTCAACTCAAACAAACAGAAGACAAAATAATATAGGAAACACGAAGTGATCATCGTAGTAAAAACAGCATTAAAAAGGAAAGGACACATGGTATCTTATTCTTATGACCAACTAGATTGAGATATAAAACACCAGCTGAACATTTCATTGCCCTCATATTGCGTGCCAAAAAAAAACGAGAACTTGTGGTGTATGAGATGTTGATTGAGTAAATACCACATATTTGAAACAAGAAAAACGGAGTTAGTTAATTTCCAAGATTGGTGCTGGCTAAGAACTCAGCATATGAACCCAAGCTTCATTTGTTCCTCTTTGTGGAAGGGGAAGCATAACAAGACCTTCCTTCTCTTTTCCTTTCTCCATTAGTGCAGATAATCCAAAGCCTCCTGTGAAGCAAGTAAGCAATTAAATTCATTCATTTGATTCGCACAAGAACATCATATTTTTTACTTTCCTTTTCAAATCCATAGGTATATATCATTCATGCCACTGTTACATGTTTGCAAAATATCCATCCATACATATTATATAAGTTTATGTCTTCTGGGTTTGTTAAAGGTTAATTTTTAATTCATTGATCAGATAAAGTTTCATCAATCTTAAACAGCATTATTAAACATGTATTTTTTTTAAAAAGAAAACTATACTTAGTTAGAAATCAGTTTTCCCTTTCAGCAACCACAACAGAAGAATAATGTAATCATGAGGTGACTTTTTTTATCACCTCCATGCATGAAGAAAATTCCAAAAAGCAATGTTTTTCTTTTATTAACTGTGTTGGTATTACACAAATGAAAATGTGTGTGATTTGCATATCCTTATACAAAAAGTATATGAAATTTATTTTCATTTGTAGTTGAATTATATTCCTTAATAAAGGGGAAAGAATGGAGAAGGATGGTAGAGAAGGAAGAAGTAAAGGTATGGGCAACAAGAAATCAGCTTCAAGTGAAAAGTTGAATTGTCTATGCTCTCCCACTACACATGTTGGCTCCTTCCGGTGCCGCCACCACCGTGAATCTTATGGAATCCGCCATGCCAGCTCTGTTGGATCCAATCTCTCTGCAATGGCCCCTAAAGATTCACCCCCTAGACTACCATAGCCTTATGTTAATTACTGCCATTATCTTCCTGTTCATAGTTAATCATTGATCAGAGTATCTTTCTTTTCAAGTCCTTTTGTTTTTAGGGGATTTGAAAATTTACTTTGCTTCAATAGATTATTATGAATGAACATGTGTAATGTAACACCCCCTTATATATACGAGATAAAAAAACTTTTTAGAAAGATATACATATTTATCACTCTTTATCTCGTGTATACAAGGACGTATATACATCTGATTTCCTTTGAATATTGAAAGTAAAAAAAAGTTGTCTTTCAATATTTTTCCATAATGACAAAATAATTTATAGAAATCATAAGTGATAAATCATTACAATATTATATCCGAATGAAAGAGTTTATCAAAGTTTAACCTTTACCTTGTTACAATTATCTACTTGATATTGTAATAAGGCAAAATAAAATTAAACTATACCTCTACTACAAATGTGAACAAACATTTCCTAGTCCTTGAACCATCGAGTTTTTGAATCCTACTCTTGTCATATCTCTTCATCTAATCGATTGAGGATGAGACCACTTTATCCTCTTGTAATTACATATCCTTCCATCTTGGACTGCTAGCTATATATCATATAACATATATTTTGGACACAAAAATTCAAACAAGAAGGAGTGAGAAACAAAATATAATATATTACAGATAACACATAAGCATAAGGGTTTTCACAAACTAATATAGTAATATCAGTCATATTCTCATATACAATCAATTATGAATATAGGGTTTCCACATACATAACACTTATATTTTCCTTTCATAACCATCCATATAGAATGTCACAATCACATGAATGTTATGTAATGCTTATGCTACTATCTCATTCAGTTTATGCATGTGGGCCCTTAAAGTTTTAGTTTGCACTGGGTCAACCAGGAGTTTACACTGTTTCATAAATTCTGGATAATAATAACATAAATGCCTTCATGGCATATGAACAGCTCAACTGGCGTGGAAACACTTAGAGACTAGTCAGACTGAGAAAGTTTTTATTGTGAAAGTACCCGACACCAGGGAGCGACCCCAGGTTACCTGAAGCACCCTTTCACACTCTCTCATCCCAAGGCTCGCAATTAATAGCCTCCTCTAATGTATCCTCGGTTTCTATAATCCGTCCCCAGGCAATATCACATCTCATTTCTCTTTAATGATTCATGATGCATGAACTACTCGTATATTTAGTTGGTTAAGGCTTTTAGAAACTCAATTATTAAATACCATAAAGGTTCACAAAATCATCACAATAAACTGTACATTTCCATAAGTTCTTCTTTGAACTTCTGTTATACTGAAATAATTTAGTACAGTCTTCAAATTCAGATCTTACCAAAATTGAGTTTCCAAGCCTTAAATATCTCAAAGCTTTCTCTTAAAAATCTTCATATATTTACATAATCTTTCTCAATTTGAATCTTAACTAGATTGAGTTTTTGAAATCTCCACAAAATATTCTTTAGTTATTTCGTTGGGGAAAACCAAAATAATTTACTTTAAACTTCTAATTTCTAAAGAAAATAATTTAAAATCATTAACTAAGAATACTTAAAACTATAAAAATTTTCTTTAATTCAAGAATTAATTATCTCAACCTCTGATTTTCATAAAATAGCTTCTTTCTAATACTAGATTTTATTATAGAGATTAAAAATAAAGTTAATAAAAATTATTTATAAGAAGAAATAAAAGACTAAAATAATTATAAAATACTTTCTCTTGGAATAAAAATTTAAAGAGTAAGGTAAGAAAATTCTTACTGAGTTTTAACTTTCCGTCATGCTTGCTATATGCTCAAACTTCATATCACAAGATCATCAATCATTCATCAACCATAATCAAGTATAGTAATCTCATCAATCACAATCAAATATCATCAATCATAATTGCATATTATTAATCACAGTCTAATATTATAAATCACAATATCATTAATCGAAATCAAATATAATTAATTATAATCAAGTCAAATCAACTAAATATCGCTTATAAATATAATTCAAATTTTTAATGGTTATTTAAATTAGTAGATTTGATTTTGAGTCCTTATAGTCCAATCCTCGCACAGGTCTATATAAGTCCATATATCCAGTCTTCGCATAAGTATAGTTCAGTCTAGACAGGTCATAATAGTCCAAGTCCTTGCATAGGTTTAGTTCGATCCATATAGGATATAAAAATCCAAGTCCTTGCATAGGTTTAATTCAATTCGTATAAGTTATAATAATTCAGATCTATGTATAGATATTTCAGAATAAGTTACACAATATATTAAATTTATTATAAATTTTAAGTTGAGAAGTTATTACTTTAAAATAATAATATTATTAAATTTAAAAGGAGTAGGGAACTCCTCCCTTTATTCTTATGTCTTTCATATTATATTCTTATCTCACTCCCCCTTACCTCTTGTATACTGATTCGTTATTGAAAATCCATGCGCGCCTCGTCTCCGAGTTCTAAAACATACCAATTTCATTTTAATATAATTACAAGATGAAAATTAAGATTACAACTTAAAATAAAAAAATGGTAAATTTTGAATAGTGAATAGTGAATAGTAAATCGTGAATAGTAATAGTAAATAGTAAAACGTGAATAGTAACCGTAAATAGTAAAACGTGAATAGTAACAGTAAATAGTAAATCGTAAATAGTAATGGTAAATAGTAATGGTAAATAGTAATAGTAAATAGTAATTTACTATTTGAATAGTAATTTACTATTGAAATAGTAATTTACTATTGAAATAGTGTTTACTATGCAGAATAGTAACTTAAAATAATATTATTTCCAGCATAATAACAAATTTCTAAAAACGATATAAAAATAACCCAAAAAATATAAAAGAGAAGTATTCTTACCTTAGGATTTTGGTAGAACCTTCTCTCCAAAAACTTTTCTTCTCTCTCTCACTTCCACCACTATCTCACTAGCACTACTATATTAAGAAAACTTAATCTGAAATTGTGAATTCTAAAGAAGAAATCCTTCGGTATTTATAGGAAAAAAATTTACTATACATTCCATTATTTTAATATAAAAGTACTATGCATTTTTGAATTTTTTATTCCAGGTTACTGTGCATCTTTTGAAAATTTCATACATGCACAGTGATTTGCATAGTAATTGTCGACAAAATTATTAAGTCAAATAGTAACCCTTCACTCGGTATATTTTAAATATTCAAAATGAGTCCTTTTTGAAATTTAGCGATATTATATCAGTCCTCACTAATTTTATAATAAGTAATATAAAGCTGAAATTTTAAAAATCTAAAATTTTCTGTTAATAAAAATTTATTGATACGTTTCTAATTTTTTAACGATTAGAAAAAATCAAGATTTTTCTCAAACCGATAATTTTTAGATAAGTCTACTTGAAATGGATTTTAGAAAATTTTCTTATAATTTAACTTTACATTCTTGTAAATATTTTTAATTTTAAGCAACTTTATATGAATTTAAAATTATTTAAAATATATTATTTTATTAAAATAATTCAAAATTTTCAAAAAATTCCAGAAAATCATAAATATTATGTAGATCAAAAAGTTCAAAAGAACCATAGTCTAATTCCTTCAAAATTTTATTTTAAAATTCTAATAAGAGTTAAATCTTAAATATGTAAAAAAAACAAAAATATAACAACATAAAATAAAAATGGTGAATAATAAGGATATTAAAAATTCTTAATATAATTTTCTTAATTAGTGAATACTAATTAAGTCACTTTAAAATTCTCATTCAGAAATATTTTCATTTTTTTATTATTATTATTTAAAAAAACAAATAATAAAAATATAAATACCAAAATTTCAAAAAAAATTATAATAATAAACTAACTTATAGTAAGTATTTCTCAAGAAATATATTAATATCTATTTCCTATTTGTGATGAAAATAGGATGTTACATGTAATCTATTTATCTATTCATAATATATAAATTCAGAAGCACACAATGTTACGTTGTTATATGTACATGTAATTACTTACGTTGTTATATGTACATGTAATTACTAAGGGGTAATTACATGTTAATTTTTTTTGTCAAGGAATATCTCCGTACTCTTAAATTGTCATTAGCAGTTCCTTTCATGTTTTAAATTGTTATTATGATATTATTCAATGTTTTTAATGCAATAAATTTACCTTTTATGACAAATTATTTTATGAGATGCATATATATACAATATTAATCATGTATTTAATTTAAAATTATATTTTTAGTTTAATCATAGGTATCAACAATCATGTTCAAACTAAAAATATTCATGTCATATTTGGTCAACTCTCTTAGCAAAGATTTTTTCTATCCACAATATATGATATTTATTTTGATCTCCTTTGTACTTTTAACATCTCAGTTTTTTTTTTCAAATTAAATACTATTACTTTAAATAAATTAATTAAATTCATTGAACGGCTGTTTAAATTAAGTTATTGTTAGTAAATTAAGAAATCCAATTTATTTAAATTGGTGGGTTAAAAATTTTGGATGGAGTTAATTAAATGAGATGGTAAAAGAGAAAATTACTAAAGGGTAAAAGGTAAATTTAATTATCTTTGATAAATAAAGAGAAAATGCAAAATGATGCATATGCCCCTAAGATCAAATAAAAAGAGATTCCACCTCATTCTTCCCTTCACACGTGAAAGACCAAGGCAGACTTTGAGTTCTTCCTCTCTTGCATTGTCGTACATTGCATGGCTTGGAATTGTTGCTGAAATTTGAAATTAAGAGTAGCATTGGGATCTTGGAGGTGAGATGAGTCTTATGATGGCTTCAAATTTTGTTTTCCATGCTTCTTTCTTCATACCAAGGATGATGTTAAGCATGGGGGTTATTACAACTTTCTATGAATGTTTGGCATGCAAAGCTTAGAAATGGAGTTTTACACCATAGGTATTGTTAAATGGCTAAAGGTTCTTTGTTTTGGTATTCGTAGGTAGCAAATCGAGCTTCGGGAAGCCATTGAATGAAGGGGGACTTGGAACCAAAGGGGAAAGTGGCCAAGGTAAGCTTTAGAAGTCTTAAAAATAAGTTTTGGAGTTGTTTCACGTGATGGGTGTTAGTTTTAGGCACACACAGACTTGGGTGCGCAAACCTAGACTTTGGGCAGACCCAGACTTACATGTGCAGTCTCCTAATGGGACACTAATTGGATTCGTGGTCTTGTTGAATTATAGTTATTAGATATAACCGATACCAAAAACAACTAGCAGAAACTTAAAATCGAGGTAAGGGGGTGTCTGGAGTCTTAATTAATTAGAATTTAAGTATCAACTCCAATTTGAGTTTGGAAAAGAAAGTAATATGACTGGGTAATATAATAGAAAGAATTTTATCTAATAGCATTCCTCATTTGCAATAAGGAAATAGTTATCCTAGTGATTGTTATGCTAAGTTGTGTTTTCATTAACTCCACATCACAAGAACACAACACTTCTCTCCACATCACAACACAACAACTTCACCACTTTACCTTTCATCATTTCCAAGGTCTTTTCATTAACTCAATCTTGTATTCGCGTTCATTCCTCTCTCAACTTTTGAACTTAATTTCATATTTTGATGTATTTTTTTCCTTCAGAGAGATTTAGGTTTGTTTAGGTTGGATTGTTGGTCCTTTAAAATAAGTGATGATAAATGCAAGAAAAATGACAAGATTGTTTGTGTAATGTCATCATCCGATGAGAAGAAGAAACAGAAGCATTGTGCGATTAGGTTAAAAATTCCGATGAATGTGACGGAGAAGATATTGACATGAGCATGTGAGAAGCATAAAGTGACACCAGGGGAAAACGTGTGGGTGAATTCGGATGTTTTGATGATCAACGACATCACTTGCCCTGGTATGTCTAGGATCTTCAAGATGGAGTTTGGCAACACTGCTAAAGGTTTGCAGTTGGGTTTGTAGTTAAGGAAATGAAGTTATAAAAATGGAAAAATCTAAAGGTTAATATTGATCCTTCACGCTGTTTGAGACAATCAAAACTTCGTTTGACCGTAGGATTTTTTTTTATGCAACAAATAAATAACTAATATCTTATTTTTTTTATTAAAAACTTAGCTCTAGTTTCTAAATTATTGAAGGATAATACTTAATCTATTTTAAAATTTATTTATAGTGTTTTTCTTCATAAATACAAAGAGTGTTTTAGGAATTATATCGTTAAATAAAGTCTAATTAATTAAAATTCATCTCATATTTTGAATCAAAACATTTTCAATTTAAGTTGTACGTATTTGAGACAGTGAAGATTACTCTTTCTATTAACATGAAATTGCTAGTTGACTAGTTATATCATTTATGCTCTTTATTATCAATTTATTTTATGGTTAGCTTCAACAACGTAATTTTAACTTTTTGAATCTCATGAATTTAACTTTTTAGGTAGTTAATAATATTTAGATGATTTATTAAAGTGAAGTTATATGGTAAACTTACCAATAGTTGCCCTAGAGTTTAACATGTGATTTTAAATGAGTCTCAGTTAATGTAGTACCATTAACATTTAGTAGAAAATTTTATTGTTTACAATGATCCTAGAGTCAATCTTAAATAGGATATATCAAATCTAAAAAATAATTGAATTGAGTTAATAGTATAAAGATTTTCCTAAATTGCATACGTAAGAAATTAATATATATATAATTTTCATTGATTGATAATAGTAAAATAAAATAAAATAAGCAAAATGAATTGAATTTATTTTGTTAGTTTTTTTAGCTTTTTAAGGCCCAATCCAAATACAAACATTTAATCACTCACCCCTGCAAAAAGCAGGGCCAATTACATCATAGAACAGGCCCAATTATTTCGTAGTTAAAATTAAATAATACACTTCGGTTTTTGTAAAGTAAATTAGAAAGGACCAAAAAATTCAAAATTCGTAAGTTGGCTTTTCCTTTTGATATTCAAATTGATTTTGATTTGTAGAAAAAGAATACTCAATTTACCTTCTTTCTGTTAAAAGTAATTATCAATAAGTTTATCAAAATTGATTTATAAAAGTTAGTCATCTTAGCTACAAACTCAGTTTAATGGAATAGAACTAGGTGATTCAAAAACTAAATTAAGTTAAATTAAATCGAATTGAGAATTATTAACTACAAAATAAATAAAAAAATAGGAATTTCTAGTGTGTTTCAGTTTAGCCTGAGGTTCGCTCTCTGAAAACCAAATTAAACCAAATCCAATTGGATCTTCACACATGCTATTACCACTATATATTTTAGAATCAATTTTGTATCTTAATACATGTTATTACCATTGTACATTTTACAATCAATTTTGTTTAGAGTCAATTAAATAATTCAACATATAATCTTTTAACTAATGAGAGTATTCAAAATTAATTTTGTTTAAAGTCAATTGAGTAAAATTACTTAACTAACAACATTTTTAATAATGTAGTTTTATATAGTTTCTGATCCGGTCTCAATACCGGTATTCGATCTGCAAGACATATTTCAACGTCTTTGATGAGACATCTACGTGTAACCGGTGTCATCGGTATACATCCGGACTGTAATTCCGTATCAGGCGTTCTCCCTATACCGGTTGTTCAGGATAACACCATGACATCGGATAATACACACGTCACTGTGCAAAAGACAAGGATTGTTGCTACAGGGATCGATCAATAATTCCCTGCACTACGAGCCAAATTCTGCTCACGGGAATGGTCAACTTGTTCCCTAATCCTAGTCTACATTCTCTATGCTCAATATAAAATAGCCACTTGACCCAATCATGCAGGTAAGTGCGCAATATAATAATGCTAATGGGAGTTGGTGGTTCCCCACCAACGAATCCTCGTTAATCGAGCCAATCAGGTATATGAACTCACTTCATGATTGAAGGGAGGGATCTTCTTGAGCTCTTTTACGACTGATTCCTCTCTGAATACATTCCTTACTTGGAATATTACTGACTTGAGCGTCGGAGAATCTTTGCAGGTGACACCACCATTCGCCCACTTCAACGCGTTAGGTCGGTGTGAAGGATCTCCAGAACGCCCAATCCGCTCTCCTCACTCAAGGACAACGGATACCTACACCGGATACACATACATCCAGTCTTCTATACAGTATTTACATACTATTTGTGACTGGTCTGAGTCCGGATCTCTAGATCCCGGTTCAGGACAGATCAGTTTCTATTTTTATTTATTTGTAACTACAATTTTTACAAAGCCATATTAATTTATTTTGGTTGTGATATTAATTGATAATTTTTTTTAGATAAAATTAATTGAACTGTGATTTGATGTATCAAAGATGGAACCATTGGTGGCAAAGGTACTTTAACTTGAATCACAATTTTCTGTCTTTACTTTGCCATAAAAATTTGATACTCTACTGTCATAAAAAATATTTTTCTTTGATTGCTGATGTACTGTAATATGTTTGAACTACTACACAGCCACATTCCCCTGAGAATCGTGCTTTGGCAAGAGAATGCAGCAATGTGAAAATTGAGAGAGTATACATTGTCTTTACTTTATGGCTGCAGCTAAAGTTTTCTTAGCTAGTGTATGTCAATTATAATTTTCTTTCTCTTGCACTTTTATTTTTAACATGCACAGTTTCACACTGCATATATATATATATATATATATATATATATATATATATATATATATATATATATATATATATATATATATATATATATTACAATGTAAACACTAGTTAACTTCTTTAATTTTTACCATCTTTAACATGATGAAACGGGTTCCAATGTAGGGGAAAACTGTCAAGGTTCCTACTTTTCTGGCTCCTGCCACACAAAAGGTCTGTGAAGGTGTACTATTTCATTCAAGAATCAAGATATGGAGTGTGTAATTCCTGTTTCACAAGTGTTATTACCAAAATTATGGACTTTACAGGTTTGGATGGACTCATACACACTCGAGGTACCTGGCTCAGGTGGCAAGACATGTTCAAAGATATTTGAGGAAGCTAGCTGTGATCCACCTGCAAGTCCTAGTTGTGCTGCATGTATGGGTGGCCCAAAAGACACATATGGACGCTTGAATGAACCCAAGGTAAAAATACACTTCCTCATTAATCGAACTTGACCTTACACATCATATATTTCTTATAAGATTTTTGGTTAATAGTTAATACAGTTAACCCTTCTTAGCTAACACCCAAATTCCATTGACAAAGCTAAGTAATCTTATATTACAACTTTGTGTTAGTGTTTTCTCTTCACTTTGATCGAAGTATTCAATGTAATGCAGGTCTGTGTTTCAACAACAAATCGAAATTTCCCTGGTAGGATGGAGCACACAGAGGCCAGATATACCTTGCTTCCCCATATACAGCAGCAGCATCTGCACTAACTGGTTTCGTAACTGATCCCAGGAAGTTCTTGTAGATAACCTACGATGTCCGTTGATCAATTTCTACCTAATTTGAAGAATATAATGATGTACAGAATAAGAATAAGAGTTTCGTTGTCTAGAGAGATTGCTACATGTTGAGGTTTACAGAATAAGATATATATGCAAGGTTTCTAATGAAATTGATGTGCTCTCATAGAACACCAACTGCAGATCTCTCTGCATTTGATAAATACGGTTTATTTTTTCGGGGTAAAAGTCCAAGTAACATTAATTAAGGTGCTTTATTGGTATAGCTTTAATCTCTGTTACATTATGCTTTGTGAATTATATATGAAATCTAACGAGTTGCTGGCACCTGCTTTACCAAGACCTGCTTAGATTACAACAAAGCCAAAATTTTGTTTACTATCAAATTATGAGAAAATATATGAAGACTATGTAGAGCTAGTTGAAGCTTTATAATATTATTAATAACAGAAAATATCTTTACAATAACACATCATATCATATAATATATCAAAGCAAATTTGGAACAAAAACCCATAAATATATGATAAGATTTGTGGTATTTTGCATACATAACCGTATGTTGTATGTATTGTGGAGTCCCAACCAATTAAAATAGACATGCATTACATAGAGGGACAAAAGAATGAGAAAGAATCAATAAAATGACAAGTTAGTCCTTACCACCGCAATTCCAATTCCCATATTCTTCTTCAGTCTTCACCTTGGCTCCAACTTCGTGCATATTCTCGAACGTCACATAGAGCTGCCACTGAGGTTGGAGGGAGTACCGCGGCGCCGGGTATTCTGTGCCTTGTCACCACCGCAAACGATGGAGAACTCAACGCCACAGATTTTACTAAAGCAAGAAAACAAGCCAGCCCCGCCATCTGTGTGCCTTCGCGAGTGGCGGCTTGATTTTGTCGATTTTGTCGCCGGCGTCGGGTAGCTGCCGTTGGAGAACTCCCCGCGATCGCTGACTGGTTGGAGCACCGTCTGCCACCTTTCCAATTTGGTCTGCAAACCTTCCACGCTCTCATCCAGGTTCCATCCTCCCACCGTGTAGTTATCCCCTTCGTCAATCACCGGGTACTTCGCCATCTCCGCCGCCACCTCTGACGGCGATGGTCCAAGCTCCGAATTTGTCATCACCAACGGCCTCCCCAAATTAGACCTCATCGGCGTCGCGTACTCATAGCCAGCACCATTCATCCTCCCAAGCGGATGCATCGGCGTCGGCCTCTGTGAGCCGTTGAATGCCACCGCCGGGTTGAACTTCGATACTGTCGGCGAGTTCCGAAAATGCGACATTGTCGGAGAGTTCCGAAACTGTGGTGCCGGAGAATTCATATATTGCGGCTTTGGAGAGCTTGCATAATGTGGTTTGGGAGAGCTTGCATAATGCGGCTTTGGAGAGCTTGCATAATGCGGCTTTGGTGAGCTTGCATGATGCGGCATAGGAGAGTTTGCATAAGGCGGCATAGGAGAGTTTCTGAACTGCGGCATCGTCGGAGAGTTCTTAAACTGCGGTGCCGGAGAATTCCGAGCCGGAGTGTTTCGGAAATGTGCCGGTGCGGGCGTCGGTGAATTTCTGAACTGCGGTTTCGGCGAGGCGGTGACTTCATAAGCGAAATTTTTAACAGGAACAAATTCTTGGTTAGTGTGGATTGTGTTAGGGTTAGCTTCATTGATTGCAATTTCAGAAACAGAGTCAACGGTGTGATTTTCAGCTTCAACGGCGTCGTAATGAGGCGGTGGTGACATTAGAGGTTGCACGTGATCATTGTGATGAGGACTCGGCGTTTTCCCGCTTTTGACCTTCCAAGGCAAAACGGTGTCGCTAAGAACAGAGCTTGGCGCGTAGGCACTACTGAGAATAGAGCTATTATCATCCTCATGAAGGTTTTTTTTCTTCACTTTTTTATTTTTCTTCTTTACATTATGTTTACTCTTCCTCTGCACGTTAACTTCCGACCCGGAAATCGCGAAATTGGCTTTCCCCACGTTGGCGTGGTGTTGGTGACGCGCCACGGCTTCACCGGCTACCATGGAGCTGGTGTCGCTTTTCGATCGTCGAAACTCCGGCTTCGGCGGGTCGGCCGCGAGGACGTGAGGGCTGAGGTGGTTGTGGCTGTCGTAGGCGTCTTTCTCTCCCATCAAATGGCGGTAGCCGACGGCGGAGGCGTTGAGAGCGTAGAGCGGCATGCTGCGCATGGAGCCGTCGAGGACGGTGATGCCTATGTTAAGGATCCCCTGAGGTCTGCCGGAGGGACGGCGGACCTGGAGTGCGACGAAGCGCATTCCGAGGGGAGGGCGGTTGCTCTGTGGTTTTTCTGGCGGAGGGATGAGGTTCCCGACAAGGACGCGGACGGTGCCAACGTGGATGTCTTTGAACCAATGAAGGGCGTAGATCTCGACCATGATTGCAGATGCGTCAGAGTAGAGAAAGGCATCGTCAACGCGAAAGACGAATTTGTCGTTCCAGGTTGGGTTGGAATGGCCTTCGGTGTCAACCTTGGTTGAAAGCTTCCGGTCCGGGTGAACCCACGTGACGGCGTAGGTTCGCATGTTTCGGCCGATGGGGGCCAAATCCTGAGCGGATATGACATTGAGTTCCAACAATTGGAAAGGTGGCTGAATTTGAGACATTTAGAATCAATCAATTAAATTATATTCCCCGATGAATTTATTTGAGTTTTTCGACGGTGTTGGTGCGGTGGTGCCACTCGCGGTCGTCCACGGGGAGGACGACGAGGGAGGGCGGGGCATGAAGGAAGGGGAAGGTGACTACGTTAGGTAGAGATGGGTCATTGGACCAACACCACACCGAATCAGAAGGACCATTCATTTGTTTTCAAGCCCTTACGTTTTCACCGCTCTTCTCGCCACTTTGTATTCTATTGGATCCCTTCCCTTCTTTTTAGAATCTCTGTCTTCCTACTTTGTGTCACAAAATTATCACAAATCATTCAACATTTATTTTAATTACTTCCATCAACAAGCATGTTACAAGAACCTTACTCAAATTTAAATTTCAGATAATGAGAAAATGATACTTACGAAATATTTAGGAGAATAATTTATAATTTTTATTAAATATTTTTCATTATTTCAACAAATTACCTGTTATAACATAATTTATTTAAATTCTTCTTTTATGTTTATATCTTTTGCATAATCTCTCTTGTTAAAAACTATTATTGAATAAGAAATACTTATAAAGCAAATACAATCATATGAAATGTTACTTTTATTTGTTGGTAACAAAGGAAAATAAACATACAATTATATGAATATAAAGTAAGAACATTATTAAACAAATCTTAAAAAATGTAAAAACTTTCACAGATCCCATTAGTAGTACCTCTTTGAACAAATTTATTTATCATCGCATGTGTGCTCACCAGACAAATTAAACATCCTACTTTCTTAAGGCAAGATATCAAGCTTCAATAATCAAATAAGATTTCACACACCCGAGTAAAATGTTGGAAAAAGAAAATTCTTAACAAAAGTTATCTATTTTAAGAATCGAATTTAAAATCTATTAAATACAAATTAGCATGACAACTACTACGATAATTACTTTCTTATTTTAAATGAGGAATGTTATTAGATATAAGACTTTTTATTTTTTATATTTTTACATTCAATAGAAAAATTTATATAGGTTTTAAAATATTTTAATATATAAATTATATACATATTACACATTAATATATATTAAATATTTTAAGATATAAATTATATATTTTTAATATGTTAATGTTCATATGTTTATATATTAAATGTATTTAATATATTATAAATATATTTCAAAATATATAATATATTAGTATATATTAAATATTTTAAAATTTAATACATAAATTTAAATGTATTAAATATATATTAATATGTTGAATTAAATTAAATAAATTTTAGTTATATATTAATGTATTAACATTAATTTTAAAATATATATTAATATGTATTAACATTAATGTATTAACATTAATATATTAACGTTCCTACATTAAAATATATTTAAACATTAATATATTAATATCATATGTTGATATATATATATATATATATATATATATATATCCATAAATTGAAATACATAAATTTAAATATATTAAAATATATTTATTTAATATATATTTAACTATATATTAATATATTAAAATTTAATACATAAATTTAAATTAAAATATTTAATATATATTAATATGTATATAACTTATATATTAAAATATTTTAAAATCTATTTAGGTTTTTTTATTGAATATTAAAATATAAAAAACTAGTAATAGAATAAAAAAATTATATCTATTAACATTCCTTATTTACATAAGGAACAATTATCCTAATAATTTCTCTAATAGATTCCAAATTCAACTTCTAATGTAAGAATTTTTGCTAACAATTTTCTCTTATCAAGATTTTATACGATGGGTGTACAAATTTCTGCTAAAACATTCAATTATTTTTCTAACCACCCTATTTCTCAAATATTTTTTTAAAAAGGACACTGTTTTGAAAAAAGAAACCCGGACAATTGCTTTTTGAAAGAGAACTGACTAGTTACCAAAGAGTAAAGGATAACGGCATAAAAATGAACATTGCGATAAAAGAAGAGTAAATTCATTATCCAGAAAATGGTCACCGAAAATGATAACATAAAAGAACCAGATAAGTACACTAATCCAGGAAATAGCCTCTATTTTGTCCATCATCCCAAAATTTAGAAAACAAAAACATAGTAACTGCTGCTGCTAAGAAGGTAATTAATAATGTTGGAATTAATCAACCTCTTCCATCTTGCTGCCCTCCGCATCAGCATCAGCGTCCTCAAGAGGAGGCATGTCAGCATCAGCTCCATCAGCAGCATCCTCGTCAATGCTGAGTCCAAGCTTCAGCATCCTGTGAATCCTGTTCCCGAAAGTGTTGGGATCATCAAGGCTGAACCCAGAAGTCAGAAGAGCAGTCTCAAAGAGCAAGAGGACCAGATCCTTCACTGATTTGTCATTCCTATCAGCATCTGCTCTTTTCCTCAGTTCCTCCATGATGGGATTCTCAGGGTTAATCTCCATAGTCTTCTTGCTCGACATGTAACCAGCCATACTGTTGTCCCTCAGTGCCTGTGCTTTCATGATTCTCTCCATATTGGCAGTCCACCCATATTCACCAGTAACCAGACAGCATGGAGAATCCACAACACGATCAGACACCACAACTTTCTCAACCTTGTCACCCAACACCTCCTTGATCACCTTGCACAGACCGTCAAATTTCTCCTTCAGTTCTTCCTTCTTCTTCTTTTCATCTTCACTCTCATCAAGCTTCAGGCCCTCCTTTGTTGCAGACACCAACTTCTTTCCCTCAAATTCCTTTAGCTGACCAACGGCATATTCATCAATAGCATCAACCATGTACAGCACCTCATACCCCTTCTTCTTAAGCTTCTCCAGGAAGGGGGAGTTCTCAACAGCCTTCTTGCTTTCACCTGTAATGTAGTAGATGTCATTCTGTCCTTCCTTCATCCTCGTAACATAGTCCTTGAGGCTGGTCAACTCATCACCGCTCTTAGTGGAGTGGTACCTCAGCAACTCCGCAATCTTTGTCTTATTCTGAGAATCCTCGTGGATACCCAGTTTCAGGTTCTTAGAGAAGGCTTCGTAGAACTTATTGTAGTCCTCCTTGTTCTCAGCAATTTCAAAGAAAAGCTCAATGCACTTTTTGACCAAGTTCTTCCTGATGACTTTCAGGATCTTGTTCTGCTGCAACATTTCTCTGGAGATGTTGAGTGGCAGGTCCTCAGAATCCACAATACCCTTCACAAAGCTGAGATATTCAGGAATCAATTCTTCACAGTTGTCCATGATGAAAACACGACGAACATAAAGTTTGATGTTGTTAGGCTTCTTCCTTGTGTCAAAGAGATCAAAAGGTGCCCTCTTAGGAACAAAGAGGATAGCCTTGAACTCCAACTGACCCTCAACAGAGAAGTGCTTAACAGCCAAATGCTCTTCCCAATCATTGGTAAGACTCTTGTAGAAAGCAGCATATTCTTCTTTCGTAATCTCTTCAGGTTTCCTCATCCAAATGGGCTTCTGCTTGTTCACCAACGACCACTCATGAGAAACCTCCTTGATCTTCTTCTTTTTCTTCTCCTCTTTCTCCTTATCTTCATCCACATCTTCAACCTTGCCCTCCTCTTCCTTCTTTTCTTCCTCATCCTCGTCATCAGAAATCTCCTTCTCAGTAGTCTTCTCAATCCAAAGAGAAATTGGATAGCTAATGAATTCAGAATGCTTTTTTATCAAGTCCTTCAACCTGCGTTCCTCAAGATACTCAAGCTGATCTTCCTTGAGGTGCAAGGTTATTTTAGTTCCCCTACCAAGATTCTCACCAGATGTATCCCTTGTCACAGTGAATGACCCACCAGCTTGGGACTCCCAGACATACTGCTCATCATCATTGTGCTTTGTGGTAACAATAACCTTCTCAGCAACAAGATAAGCTGAGTAGAAACCAACACCAAACTGTCCAATCATGCTCACATCAGCACCCGCGGCCAGGGCTTCCATGAATTCCTTGGTCCCAGACCTTGCAATGGTACCAAGGTTGTTCACCAAATCTGAAACAGAATCAAACAAGCAATAGTAAGTTTTATCATCATACAGGGCTACACAACACAAATTTCATTGAGACTAACAAAAACCACAATATCTTACCAGCCTTAGTCATGCCAATACCACTGTCAATGATAGACAATGTGTTGCTAGCCTTGTCGGGAACAATGTGGATGAACAACTCAGGTTGAGCATCAAGCTTGCTCTTGTCTGTCAGGCTCTCAAATCGAATCTTGTCCAAAGCCTACATTCAAAGTGATCACGAATTAAGCCAAACCCACAAACGTTAAAGAAAAAGACGGAACTGTAGAAAGAATTTTGTAATGATAAGCAAATCATTAATAAAATTCCATTTCATTAAACAAAATATCACAACCACCAACAACGTCTTGAAAGGAAATCATTATATTACAAATTAGGAGAATTCTTCTGTAGTGTTGTTAGTAGTACATAATCCAGTGAAAACATGAAATAGTATTTATTAAGTAATTATTCCTCAAAAACTAGAAACAACATATAACAAAACCTGAAATTACATACAGCTACCCCAATTGAAAACAAAGTATAAGCGTATTGACCATCAATGTATTCCTAAACATTAACAGAACTAATGGCATAAAAACGCAAAAAACCTGGAAAAATCACCTAAAACACGACCAACAAATCCTCTCCGAGTTCGAACAACAGCCATACAAGATTTCCAAAACGACAATAAACAACGACATAAACAAACGGATGAAATATGAGACCAGCAAACAAAAACGCGGAAAAAACAAGACAAAAATCCAATAAGCATTCTAAAATCAATAACGACTAAGAAACATGATCACTGACAAATTTCAAATAAAAGACATAACTAGGTCAAATAAGCATACATACACAAAATACAGAGAATCGAAACCGCGAAATGTGTTGAGAAAAGGAGCGAGGGAACTTACATCGGAAGCATTGCTAATGAGCTCACGAAGAAAGATCTCCTTGTTGCTGTAGAAGGTGTTGATTATGAGACTAAGGAGTTGGTTGATCTCAGCCTGGAAAGCGAACGTCTCAGCCTCCGCCATTAGCGATGGATCTACCTTCTACAACGATAACGAATTCGAGATTTGGGAGACGGAGGAGTTGCAGAGATCGAGTGAAGAGCGTGACTGAATAGAAATGGGAGTAGAAGCGAGGAGTTATATAGAAAGAGTTAGCTAGGGTTTCGACATTCTAGAGCCTTCTATTTTACTAATAAAATCGCGTTTCACGGCCCCACTCCTATACTTGGGCGTTGAAATACACTTTATTTTGAACTACCCGTTTTGCTCCTTGCATATCTACATTTTTAAAATAATTCCATAAGAAAAATAATTAAAATTATAGATTATAATCAACTTTTGTTTTTTTTATTTAGTTACAATCTTAAAAATTTTAGATTATGAATATGAGTAATTAGTAGATTACTTTTTATTTAACTTTTGTTTTTCAGTTTATCGTCATCAATTAACTAATCTAACATTATTTTTAAATACACCGAACAATTTCATGTATTTTATAATTTTATTCTAAAATAATTAATCAATTATTTAAAAAAATAAAAAATAAAATACTTTAGAATTACTTTGATTTAACACATCTAAAATTATACAATAATTCATTACACTACAATCGATTATGCATATATCTTTAAGTTATTATATCCAAACATCAAAATCATTAATTATTGATTGTCATATATATATATATATAAAAGTTGAATTTCACTTCATGTAAGTTAATTCCTGGTTGAAAGTATATTTGGATGAGAATTTCTTAGAAATAACAAGAGATTCAATTTAATATAACAAAACGTAGGAGATTTACTTTGGGTAGAAAATAAGAGATTTGCTTCACAACAAGAACTTCAATTAATATTTTCATCATTATCTAAATAATAACATTTATTTATGTCGGATTTATATAATTTTTATCAACACAATAAATTGAAAAACTAATTATGATTATGTTTAGTAAGGTAATGAGTAACAATTTAAACCATTTTGTAGTTTCTTTTATCAATTTAAGAATAGTTTTACTTAAAAAAAAACTTATTTTAATAACTTGTAACGTAATCATTCATGTCTATTTAAAAATGAAAAATCACTCATCTAGAATTACAATACAGGCATAGCATCCACCGCCGCATACTACCATAGGACTCTTCATCTTTTCTTCCTTGTCATTGTGCCACTGCCACATCACGCATCACCTTTGACCACCACCCAGCCTTGTGAACCCCATGAACAACCCCTTGTTGTAACATCCTAAAATTTAGAATTTTTAGAAAAATAATTCATTAAGGATCAGTGGAGAATTTCTGAGTGAAAAATGTCTGATCAGTGGAGAAATTCTGAGTGAAATATGACTGAGACAAGACCTTCCGAGTGAAAAATGGATATAATTCCGAGTGAAGGAAGGTTAACATGTTTCTGAGTGAAGCATGATTGAGAGAATCATTTCTGAATTAAGAAAAACTGTCTGAATTACACTTTTAAGTGAGACAAATCTAAGTGAAACGTCTCCGAGTGAAACATTTCCGAATGGATCATTTTCGAGAGAAGTACTTCCGAATAAAGAGAAGCTTTGATTTCGAATGAGTACTTCTCGTGCTGAGATATTTTTACCGTGACCGAGTGGAGTATCTTCGAGTTGTGTGACTTTCCGAGTGAGGTGTCTCTGAGTGCGACACTTCCGAGTGGGATGGCACCGAGTGAGACGTTTCCAAGTGGGATAACGTCAAGTGAGACATTTCTGAATTCCGTGTGGTAAGGCACCGATTGGAACATACCGAATGAGTCTTTTCCAGAGAGAGTACTTCTGGACAGAGTAAGACTTTAACTTCGAACGAGTACGTTCCGAGTAAATAGTTCCCGAGGGAAGTAAATATCCGAGTGGTGAACCTCTTCATTTAATTCATACTCGGGTGTCTTAAATATTGCCTAAAGCCTGTACTCGGGTCTATATTCAGAGTTTCCGAGAGCTTAAGCTCGGATTCATCTTCAAGATAGTCTTTGACCCCGAGTGATCCTTTCGAGTGGGAAGATTTCCGAGAGGACTGAACCTCGATTCCGAGTGATGTTTTCGGATGTAAGATTTCCGAGTGACGCGAGTGAAGGCTTTGACTCGGTAGAGATATATCTGATTTAGATATTTATGGATGGTGTTTTCGGGTGAGACCTTTCCGAGTGGATCACTTCTGAGGAAAGAAAAACTGACTGTGTTTCATGTAGAAACCTTTCCGAGCGAATTTCCTCCGAGTGAAGTAATTCTGATCAGAAGAGGCTCTGATGAATTTTTCTCAGAAAGAATGATATGCCCAAAATACTGAAATTGAGTCAGAATTGATAATTACTTCAATCATTGAGGCTCTTCCACGTCACTCTATTCTTCTAAATTCTAGCAGATTCTCTTTTCTGATTTTTCTAAGTATGGGACCCTCTCTATTGTCCTATCCTCTTTTCTTTAAATATCTTGTTTCTTCCTTATTATTTAAAGATACGTGTTGCAGACTTCTTCATTTCGTTCACGTCTCTTTTGCATGAACGATATATATATATATATATATATATATATATATATATATATATCAACTTCTATTGTTATATCAACTTCTATTGTTGAATCAGGGGAGAAACTTTGAAAGTGTAAAACATCACTTCTATCCTTTTCTTTTCCAATCTTTACTGGAAATTAAAGATCAAAGAAGGAAATCAATCTTCACTTCTTCTCTTTCACGAAGAAGCTTTGGACTGGTTCAGAGCTGAAAATTCCAGTTGGAATTTATGAGTTGTAATTAGAAATAGCCTGAAGAGCTGCTGGAAGTCTTTATTCCAGGCAGGGGGAGCGTTTACATTTTAAATGTATAGTTTATGAACGGATTCGGGATAGTATTATATATTTGCTGAGAAATCCCGAATATATGTTATATGCTTGTGTTATAGTATTTTCCGTTCATATGTGAGTATTATTGATTTTGAATTTATATGAGATATGAACTATATATGTGATGTATGTATTTGTGATAATTTCTATGCATATGATGCAATAGAATATGTGATGATGATGATATGAATGATATTCATGAAGTTTTCATGATATATAAATGCATGTGATGTATATTGATAAAGCATGAGATGCTTATATGATGAACAAACATGAAATATGATGTGGTTGTGATTGACTACTGCATGCTATGCTTGTTGTATTATTGAGTTGAGACCCTTGATGATGGTAACCGAGTGGTAGCCGCTGATGATGGTAATCAGGTGGTCTATTGATGATTGATTATTATATGGCATAGCATGTGCATTCAGACGCACACAGGACTGCAGGGGGCCTGTGATGCCGGCCCAGATGGGAGGGCGGCCTGATGATAAGGCACAGACCCTGTGGTGGTTTCTTCGGATTCCATAGACGCCTTTGAGTTGGACACAAGGCCGGCCCGTAACATCGAGTTGTTACCGCTGTCACTGAGAGTGACTGGTGTTACATTATGGGCGCGCGGTTTGGTACTTGTAAAACGGCCGAATCAGCTGAGAGCTGAGATATTATGTTGTGTAAATCCCATCATTAGAGTCGGATCCGCATGCATATGCATTGATTTATGTTATTAAGAATAACATGATGGTATGATCATTTGATGATATGAGAATGGATGATATATAATAAAATTATGTTATATGATTTTGATTTATTTGTGGTTATGAATTGGACACTTGATCCGATTCAATAACTGTCATTTGACATGTATATGCTCACCCCTATTGTTATTTTTACAGTGGATGTAGGACGCAACGATGATGTATGAGGTCACTCAGCCTGCTCAGAGCATTATGTATTTATATGTATAGTACATAATGCACATAGTTATTTTGTAGTAGCTTTGGCCGGCTTCTGTGTATACCGAATTTATTATGTATATGTATAAATGAATGAGCCGGTTGATATAATATTGACAATAATATTATATTAATCTGAATCCTGTTTCTAACGTTTAAATTATTTGCGAAAAATTTGTTTGGATTTTAGAAATCTAATTTTGAAAATTGGGACGTTATACTTGTCATTACACGTTACCCTATTCTTTGACGTCGCTCTAGAGCATTTTGTTGTTGCCCATGGTTGAAGAGTTAGTGTCTGTTTGGTATGCAATCAGAGAAATATAGTTGTAAAAATAGAAAAACTAAAATTTAATAATGATCTTTTACGTCGTTAAAGACAGTCAAAAATCTGTTTAACAACAGAATCTTTTTTTGACGTTGGTTTCGGTTTGACCAACCCCAACGAGGAACCAAATGTTGCTACTGATTATAGGAGTTAAAAGGGCAAAGTAGACGGTTTGGGAATATTGATATAAGAATAAATTCCTAAAATGACAACGTTTTTATTTTTATTTTTAAATATCTCAGTTGGCAATTTAACTAGATGACGCTTCCTTAGTCAGCCTTAATGTTAGTTGTGTGTCACGTAGGCATCATAACATAATTAATTAGATTAACAGTTTTGATTGAAAAGATCTAGTTGAGTTAATTGTTGAAACGTATTTGAATTAATTGTTGAAACATTAATTATTCTATTTAACTACAATGGGTTAATAAGTCTAGGCATGAGTACGTCAATACCCATAGGATATATAACAGAAACGAGGATTATATTCTTTTTGTTACATGCACATAGGTCTAAGTATGAATGTTATCTTCAATCGTGAATAGAAGGACAAGTATTATATATAGTACCCGACCAACACTTACCCGAATGTCATTATAACTAGTTTCAAGCAAGTATTTTCACCATTCCCAAAAGTGTTTTTAATTCGTGTTAAACTCAATCTTAACATGTATTATCAACCAAGTTATAACTAATTACTAACCATGAATTATAAATGATTGATGTTGAACTAATAATTCTTCCTATATCCCTTGTAAATAAGATTATTTAAAATCATTTGACGTAGATGTTTTTTATTTTTAGATTACCCACCTATTCAAGAGAATAAATATTTTTTTTTGCAAATCTTAAATTTTGGGATAAAATTACCTTTTACTTACACCTAAACTAACACGTTAATCGACAAGTTTTTTTATAATCAAACATGAGAATATGAAAATATATAACTTATGAAGGAGAAAATTAGTTGACAAACATATATAATAATCAAATTACTAACGCATTCATGGGAAAATGGGGTGAAGCGAGAACAAAAAATAGAGAGAACAAATTTAAAGATTTTTACATGAAAATGTAATTCAGGGTATCCACCAACAATAATAGTGACTAATCTTTTACTAACTTTTAGACACCTCACCTCGATAGGTGAAACAATTGATTGTTTCATACCTAAAATGTTCGACATTTGGTTAAAAGAGAATGAACTTTTTTCATTTAACCATACCCCAAGCCAGAATATAATTTGATCAAAACAATTAAAATCAAACAAAAATCTTATTACCAAATAAATAAAGTTATCATGAAAGATAACCTATCAATAAAATAAAAAATAAGATCAAAGATAGGATATCAAGAAAATAAATTATAAGCTAGAATAAGATGGAATCAAAGTAATTTCAAAATTATAGGAACTGGATCAAAGGTTTTGTTTGCAATTTTGGTTTCTACTCCATCACACAAGCTCTTTACTTTATGTTTTAAATTGGTTATGCAATGTAAAATTAATGTACTCGTTGTTGAGTTAGATTTCCATATTATTGTAAAATTTGTTAAGGAGAGGTGTTCTCCAAAACATCATTGTTTTTCTTTAATTAGAGAAATCACTCAACTTCACCCATATAATTGGTTTGTAGCAATCATGTAGGTGACCTCCACATGTTATCATCCCCCTCAACTTTAACAAACTTTATAAGGGAAAATTTATAGATATCTCTTCCCATGTTGATTTTTGATGGTGATTAGTTTTTTTTGTTAGCTTGTACACCTATGATAAAAAAGTAATTGAATCACATCTTAATATTTTTCTCTAAACAATGAGATAAATTTAAAGTAATTACATTAAAACTCTACCTCCATTCATGTTAAAAATTTATCTATAATTGAAATATACTAAACTTATAGATAATTTTTTTTATTTTGTTTTGAAACTTAATTGTAATGATGTTTTGTAGTATAATATAGATACTTTTTTATTTGGATATTTAAAAGAATTTTAAAATAAAAATGATATAGTTTTTTTTAAGTAGTAGGGCTCATAACCCCTTTTTAGCAACATAACTTCACCAACATTGAGAAAATAATACTATCATAACTCAATTATTTTTTTTGTAAAAATAATGTTATCAGTGTCCAAATAAAAATCACGTTAAATTTTGATAGAAGAATTTGTACAGAAAAAATAAAAAATGACGTCCCTCCATAAAAAAACAAGGTATATAAGTATCGTTTCTTTTATTTATATAAAAGTAACAAAATTTTAACGAGAAGATTTATCAGTATATTTCACTAATAATTTTTACCGTTAAATCAATTGTTTTTAAATGACACATTCAATTAGTTACTTTTACATGTTTTTAATTTTATAATATCAATCTCCTTCTGTTCATAATTATTCACTTTTCTTAATTTTCTTCTCATAAATAAATTAGGTTAATTACGACCATCACATTAATAAGAAAACAATGTATTAATATTAAATTTATTTTTAAAATTTAATTCAAATATTAATTTAAATAAATGAAATAATAAGAAATAGATAATAAAATATAAATCTAACAAAAAGATAAATTTTTTATTTTGTGTATGGAAGAGATAAAAAATACTAGTATTAAACTAATAAACATAAAAATAAAAATGAATTTACTCTAAAATCAATTTTAGATTGATAGTAAAAAAATTGCTATAAAATAACGTTATTTAAAATAATTAAGGTTATTAAAATCGGACTAGATCAGTCGGTTTAACAGGTTGGACCGAAAATCGATCAAGGTATCGGTCCAATAAAAAAAAAACCGACGGATTTAGATCTGGTCAAAACCGATACAACGGTTTAACCACGAACTAATGAATCGTAAACTTTCTTCACTGTTCGATCTCCGCTTTTTAAAACATTGAAAATAATAATAATAATTTTACGCCAAATCAGTTTAATTTGATGCCAGTAGTGTGGGACTCGCACACCAAATTATCATTTTCATCTGAATTCCCAATGGTAGTGTGTAGAGATCCCAAAAATGGAGGGGTGGTTCTCACGCTCTAGCGACGACGATCCGCAGAAACCATCTTCCTCTTTGCTATCCCAATGGAACTCCTACGCTTCGCAGCAGCAGCAACACGATTCCTCCAATTCCCTCATCGCCTTCGATCTCGAATCCGCAGTTAGATCTGCCAACGACACTGTTACCGGCACTTTCAATGTGTACGTACGCATCCTCACTAGTAATGCGATTATGTGCAGAAATTGTAATTGTTGTTGTTCTTCAACTTTTTCATCTTGATGGCACTGAAGTTGTTTTGCCTGAATTTATATTTTGTCATTGTTAGGGTTTCCAAAGGTGTGAGAGATATACCTGGCAACTTCCAATCCGCCACTAGCAGTGTTCCTTCTGGGAAAGCACTTGTGTATTTTGCTTTGTTTCTGGCTAGCGGGGTCTTCTTCATTTTCATTGCATTTGCCTTGTTCCTGCCTGTCATGGTCATTATGCCCCAAAAGTTTGCTATATGTTTTACTCTCGGCTGTGGATTTATTATTGGTTCATTTTTTGCTCTCAAGGGTCCAAAGAATCAACTAGCTCACATGTTGTCAAGAGAGGTAAGTTACTGCTAGAATAAATTTCATGTCCTGTGTTGACTGTTGTTTTCATGGTGATAAAATAACTCTACCTGTCATTGTTTGTATGTTGCTTTAGGTTTGGGTATTTTTGGAAGTGGGAAAATAGTGGGGAAGGTTTTCATAAAGCTATTTTATCCCCTCCTTTGTGTTTGTGAGTGTAAATTTTTCTTACATATGATATACAATGCCTTTTCCTCTCTTCTTTCCCAGAATTTCCCTCCTAATCCTCCCCTTTTCCTCTCTTAAGTCCAAACTCCCAAATCCACCCTAGTGAATTCAATTGGGTTTTTTTTTGTGTAAAGTGTGTTTTCTAACTGAAAACTAAAGACTGATCTCTTCAAGGTATAGAGATCATTGAAGTGGCGCTTGCCTAGTTCGATTAAGGTTTTAGAAATGCAATCTCTTTGCTTTGATTGCATATGTTCTGCTCTTTTTGCTAACTTTTTTTCTGATTATTTTTCAGAGGCTCCCTTTCACTGTGGGTTTTATATGCAGTATGGTTGGTACCATATATGTGTCAATGGTGCGTCACAGCTATGTTCTCTCTGTTGTATTCTCTGCGGTACAGGTATCAGTCTCATCCATCCTTAAAAAAACTCAAATGCTTCTTGATTGCTTTGCCCTTCCCTTTGTGTTATTGTTGTAATTTGCTGTGGATTTGAAGTATGTGAAATGGTTTATGAGTATAATCTTGAATGAACTAAAAGCAACAATTCCTTCTATATAGCAGATGCATTATGAATTTGAGAATTCCTATTAATTTCCACACTTATCTAAGTTGAATTTATGTGATGGGTGTTGGTTCCATGTCATGGTTTCAGTGACTAGGGTGTGTGGAAATAGACCTTCTTTAGGCTTAGTAGGGTTTTCTGCATAAGCTATTTATTATGTTTCTTTCTACCTCTATCCATCTTACATTGAAAATGATCATTTGATTATACTTGCAGGTTCTTTCGCTTGTATACTATTCTATATCCTATTTTCCTGGCGGATCTGTTGGAATGAGATTTCTTACTGCTTCCCTCACGTCCAAATTAATGAATTGTTTTGGGAGGTGATTTGTTTTTGTTTAATGGGAAGTGAGGTCGAACATACCCAGGAAATATTGCTTACTTTTGAAGTATTTGGTTGGTAAATCTCCAGAATCAATTTCTCTTACGTAACATCTGTTCCTGTGAGTGAAATCTGTGGCTGAGATTAGTGTAGGTACATATCTCAATTACATTTAATGATCAAGTTAGTACATGATTTATGTTTATTTTTTCTGAAATGTATACAAATATTATGACCAAGTTAGCGATGCTCCTAAGTTTTAGTGCCATCTGAAGCTGGATGCTTCGTCGATTCCATGGACCTAACTGCTATCTTAAAAATGAGTTATAGCTATCTTGACATGAACAAGACCACTTTGTTATGATAATCGAACAGAGTATGTAACGTTAGATGACATTATTATTTTCAGGATTTAGGAGAATCAATTTTGAGTGTTGTAATGGTAGTACAATCTGGCTCTAAGTCGACATTGCGCATTCGTTTTGTGTAGCTAAATAAAGCTAGCTTTTTAGTTACTCTCTATCTTGTGTAGGTTAAGGTGTTATTCGGACCCCTCATCAATTGATTAGTCAATAGGACTCATCCTCAACTCGACTAGTTTGGACTTTGACTAGGTGGTAATTAGGCTCAATAGAGGTTTGGCTTGATTATTTGGACCAATTGACCAGGGATGATTGCCCATGAAAGAAATAGTTTAATAGGCCAAATGACCATGAAGGAACACGCTACCATTAAAATTGAAACTCAACAGACTATCATTGGTGATGACCCTGAATCAAAAGAAGACTTATTAGTGTCACAATTGTATGATTCTAGATCAGCAGGTCTCGGTTTGTTGAAGTCTAATTTTATTATTTTGTACTCCCTGTTACTTATTATAATTTTTTTTAAAGACATAGTTTTAGGAAATTAATTATTGTTTTGATTTTATAAAAAGTAGTTTTACTTTTTTAATTGTACTCTAATTTAAAGTTAAATATTATCATCTTATATTAATTATACAAGTTTAAAAATATTAAATTTTTAAAAATAATTTAGGAAAAAGTATAATAAATGTTTCTATTTTTTATATGGCTTATAAAAAGAAACATTATTTTTTTTTTGTTTGAGTGAAGGGAGTATTATCATAAATTTCATTGTACTTGAATTAGGACTGCATTTTTTTTGGGCCCAGAATAGGACTGCATTTTAGTGATGTCAAGCTACTATTGGGCCAATTTAGTGTCATGGCCAAATGGGCCTTATGAAGCCAGGCTATGTTATTGACGAAAAATTGAACTGGGCTTTAGTGCGGTAGTTTAGGAAAACTAATCGCTGACATAAAAAGGAAAACTAATCTATGTTTATACTTGTTTCCCAAAAAAAAAAAAAATTCTATATTTATACTTAAGTATTGTGAGGACGTTCTGGTTAATCCATGAATTTTCCTTCTTGAAGGTGACACCATTCACAATCTTGTTTCCATCTTATATATTTATTAGGTTAAATTACTGTTTGAGTCTTTTATCTTTTCTTTGAATTTTAAATTAAACTCTTAACTCTTTTTAATCAATGACCTACACCTTTTTTAAAATGTTTATTTTAGGTCGCCTATCATTTTTTTTTACCAATTCTACTAACCAAGGTTTAATGTGTAATTGATTTTGTTGATGTGACTCTTTCACGTGTTAGATGTATGTGGAGACTCTATCTATCAAATATTTATTAGTTGATGAGTAAAATTAAAAATTGAAAAAAAGTATTGTATGAGGATTAAATCTATAACTTATTACTCAAATAATCATTTGCTAAGTAGAGCTCATGTCAATAGCATCTGACATGTGATGATATTAAACAATTAACAAATAATGACATAGCTAATATGTAATGTTCGTTTGTTACACAATGACTTCATTCATAAAATTAGTGAAAATTGTAGGAAGATACCTTATTAAAATATTTTAAGAGTTTGGTATAACTTAAAATATACCAAAAAATAAATGATAGAAATAGTATATTGTCGTATTTATTATTTTCCCTTATTTTCTTCAGTTTCTTTTCTCTCCCATTTTTTTATCAGTCAAATAAGATGTAACGAAGATCATAAAATATCTGTGTAATCGCAAGAATAATATTGTCCTGCTCGGACCAATCTGAATGAGTTTGAAATCCAGTATATGGATATAACAACATAATTTTTCTTTTGGCATAAACCAACATCATTACTTTTTATATACTTGATGAACTTTACAAAATCAAATAAAAATAAAAAATTCAGTGATCTTCCAAAGCCTCAAAATCAGTTTATTTGTTTGCAAAGTGCAAAAGAAAGCCTTGGCATACCATTCATGACCCGTGGAGTTTGATTGGACATGTTCAAAGTACTGTAGTTATAGTAAAAGGATGATATTATTATATTCTAACTTTCAACCCATCACCTCTAATAATTTATAGCATTTGTAAAGTGATTTGGGAACAGAAACCTGAACTTAAGGATATTTAGACAGCTATGATGTGATCATAAGATCAGATTGTGATTTGATTATTTAATATGAATTTGTTTTAGGACCACGTATATGTTTTTCTTGAAAGAAATTTTGTTTGATTAGCTAAAGAATATAATATTAATCTAAGGGTATGATTAATTTTTTAAATGAAATTTTATTCTCATATAGTTTAAATATGAAATTTTATGTTTAGTTAAATGAGATGTGTGACTTGTAGATATATCTTCGTTTTAAAAAAAATTACATATACATTAATTGAATTAAATGCTTTTAATTAGTTTAGTATGATTTTTGATTTAGATGTAAAAGGAATCAATGTTTGAATTAGGGGTGTGCAAAATTTGGATTAGCTCAAATCCAATCCAAATTTATCTAAAAACCATTTATAAAGATTTGGATTAAATCCAATTTTAATAAACTGGATTTGAACTAAATCCAGTTTTTAAAAAATGGATTTGAACTAAATCCAATTTTCAAAAAATGGATTTTATCCAAATCCATTTTTTAAAAAATTGGATTTCACAAATCCAGTTTATTAAAAATGGATTCAATCCAAATCCAGTTTTAATCCAATTTTTTTAAGTCAAATATAATTTTTTAAAGCTAAATATATTTTTTAATTTAAGTATAGTTATTACTACATCAAAGATAAAGTAAGTAAGTTAAAGAATTAAATTATATCATTTAAAGAATTAGATTTTAAAATCAATCCATTTTTATTATATTAAACTGGATGAATCCAAATACAATTTTTAAAAAATAGATTTATCCAAATCCAATTTTTAAAATCCGGATTTAATCAAATCCAGTTTTTTTAATTTGGATTTTATCTAAATCCAAATATAAAGTATGTCTTGATATCCAAATTCATGAAATCCAATTTTTTCTTATTTGAATTAGGCTTAAATAGGATTTGGATTTAAAAACTAGATTTTTTGCACACCTCTAGTTTGAATACTGTGGATGCATGAATACTCTAAATTTGAGCGTATATCCATACCACATACATAATAAGTATGGGTATGGATAAGCAGTCATATCAAGTCTTAGATATTCATATTTTATTTATATCAATGTTAATTTTTTTTATAAAATATCATATCTCGTACCTATTTTAATACCCGATACCGATATCATCCTCGTACCCACCTAACATAGGTGTAATCTTATTAATAATGAGAATTATTGAGAGGCACAGGGCATCATCTTGATCGAGGAAAAACTGAGTGGGTGAAGTTATGGAGAAAGACAAGTAAAATTAATGAATCAATGAGGGAAAAGCATTCACATTGAATTAAGTTTCATGCGGTAGGTAATATGATAAATCTCAATTATAGAGAAAATGCATAGGATGTCGACGACCTATATGGTCTTATCTCTATGATTTTGGGAATTAATCACAAGTTGGAGGGAATTGTGGGCAAATAATTAGAAAGAAACAAAGATTTCAATTATGTTTCTAATAGACAAGGATTTGTGATATTGATGATGAGGATGAAGGCTCCCAAACGTGTGAATTCAGTAAGTGTAACTTGGCACTTGTTCTTGCTACATGATTTTCGAAGGCTATGGAATGGACCCTATGTTACATGTCTTTTTATTGTGATGATACGTATTTCATTATTATGTCAATAACAAATCATGTTTGGTTCCATCAATCCGTATTATTATTGGGGATTCAAAAGTCCATTTGATGTGCTTCCATTTCACCACTAGCTCCCTCTATTGCACGTGTGCCATGCATCAAGGACAAAAGTTCCTATGATGCTACACTAGTAGACCACCCCTCCAAGGGTCCACCTTCAATGCAAATCATCAAATCTCTATCCATCTATATTACCATTTGGGGCAGATGAAGCACTTTTGTTTTATTGTAAATCAAGATAAATAAATTGAGGGGCGTAGATTTTTTTTAGGTTTAAAATATTTTATTTGAGTTTGAGTTGTGTAAAATTACAATTGAGTTTTAAAATTTTTTTGTTTTTACCAGTTCAAACTCAAAATCATTTTAAGCTAAGCTAATTTGATTTTGATGAACCGACTCAAATTACTCGTGAAATGGATAAGTTTGAGTAAACAAAATTAGCCTTATGTGAAAATGAGTGAAATTTGACCTAAAACACTCATAGCCTATATAAGTTCGACCCATTTAAGAAGGTCCATCCAAATTATAATTTCTACTTGATTAGTAGTTAATTTGGGTCTGATATCAGTACCAGTATTATAAGGCCTACATTGGTAGTTAAATGACTATATCTAGTATCACAATGAATCCTATATTATTGTCTCCTATAAAACCCTTAATAACTGGTATTGTTAATGAATTGTATCTGATAAAGGTTGAGAGTCATACTGGTTAAATACCTGTAACTTTGAAAAAAATGTCTAAGTTTAAGTAAAGTTTTCCTGAACTTTATGGAAAAGTATCGACATATAAATCAAAGGAAATGACCACCAGTCAACCTTATAAATATTACTCATTTACCAAACATGAGTTGTGTTTATTTTTTCCTCTCTCAAGCTTGAACTCTAGTGTACAATATACTAAATATTAACTTAAACATCGAAGTGTTCTTACAAGTAATAATTAACTTTCTCTTTAAGAAAAACATCAAATGAACTCCGACTAAGTAACAGCATACCGACCAGATCATTGATTTAGATAAATTGTAATGAGATGAATTATTATTTTAATTAAAATTGTGTGAGTGGGATTACCAACTCTCGTCTAATGGCCAGCATGTTTGATAGACATCAACTGGCCCATGTAGTAGAAAGTTGCGGCTCAGTGATAAAATGGCTACCGACAATAAGAACATGGAAAGAGAAGCCTCATTATTATTATAATTTCCAATTCCAATGGAGGGCTGATACTGAATGTGTTCATGGGCAAGATTAATGCTCTGCTCTATCAATGCTTGGTCACTTGTACTACATTTAATATGTAACCACTCTATTTCAGTCAAATTTGAATTCTATTCTCCTCTTGTGATGAGCTCCTCTCTATGGGCTAAACCCTAACACTAGGGAATCTATAGTAGGAGATGGAGCTGGAGAGCTTTATTAAAGGAAAAGAATGGTGATTAAGTTGAGTTATTATGATAGTTTTAAAATAATGTTTTTAGAATTAGACTGATTATTGAATCGATAAAGATATTGTTTAAATAAACCATGATCAAATCGGGGTTGAACCGTAATTGATCGACAATATTAAAGAATTGACTTAGACTTTGATAACAATGGTTCAAAATCCTTTAAATAAGTAATTAGAGGTTGATCTTTAGTGAATAAAATAATCAATAACCTATTTTTTAATGTCTTGACTATTGAGATGAAAAATTTATTTTGAAAAAGAAAAAAGAAAAAATGAATAACATAAAACAAAATGCTTTTGATAAACAATTAATTCTTCAGACGAAAAATTAGGTACACCATTATGACAGCCACAGCAGCATGTAGGCATTTTTTTTAATTTCCTAAGTATTTTTAATTAGTGACATAGAAAATACACTAATACAGCAATTTTATGTTTCAAGTCATGTGCCTAGCACCCCTATATCTTTTTCTTTGTCTGGGACTATAGCTTATTATGCCTATCCCTCATATTTTATATTCAAAAGTACGTAGATGCATATTCATGAGATCTGATACACATTCCAACAGCAAGATTGTGATTTAGATCCAAAAATGATGCGATTCATATATACAACACTCACAATTTCTGTTCATGTTTGTGAAAAATTAACCTCATGCAAATGATTCATATATAAACTGGGAAAAAGTGAAAGAAGAAAATAAATTAAAATATCAGTTTTTAAGAGTAATTATTGATATAAAGAAAAAAAGTTATAAAATGTGCTAGAAATGTTAAAGTATTTGTTATGAATTTTGGTTAGAGAAGAAAATTCTTTTAGTGGAGGGGGATCATCTTTACATCTTTTCTTCTTCTTGTCTAATCTTAATTCCTTTTTCAACATTTACTGAATTTGTATATATAGTCAGCAAGTGATTTAAAAGGGCATTCTTGTTTATATATATATATATATATATATATATATATATATAGGATGTATCATATAAGAAATGTGAGAGTGCGAGGAACGAATTTGACTTGTACAATCATACGATGGATAATATAGTTGATATGAGTCATGTGAGTTCTTAAAAAAGTCATATGACTTTTTAAGTAATCTTATAACTATAAATTTTTTTTAATCTTAGTACCATGCATTATATGATTATACGATAAAAAAAAAGTGACATCATGCCATTCATTCGTGTACTGCAAACTTGAATGTTCATCAGTGTAACATATGCCTTTTCTTTCACAAAGAAATTGACTAAAAAAAAATGGCGTGGGATCGTTTCACCCTAATGTAAGAATTCCCATCCATACAAACCGGTGCCTTTTGTCTCTTCTTTTCAATGCCATTGGGGTCCCTCCCTTTATTCACCCTCTTTTGGCTCTTCGATTTTCCCTTTACAATGAAATATTTATTTACTTTTTCCCCTATATATATGTATATAAATTTTCCTGTAATCATATATCATTATGACATATCCTTTAAAGCAAACACAACCCTTCAATGTGTTTCAAGACTCAACGAACATAAATATATTTACATTTACGTGTTACTTAGTAACAAGTTCATCTCACACAGTACAGATTGAATTATAACAGCCTATGCATGCAGCTGTTGGTTCTAAACCGTTAAATTGAAGATAACAACACATGCAGTGGAAGGAATTCAATGAATGATATCAGAAGTTGACAATTACACGTTACACGGCTGCATCATAATAAAACTTGTCCTATGTCTACAGTTTTAATGATTCAATGATGTAACAGTAGGTGTAGTTGAAACTTCATCATCTATCAGCAAATAATGAAGTTGATGGCAGAGATGGGACAATTGGCTAAGATTAATTAATTGTGAGATCATGCAAGATTCATAATGGAGAAATTGTATTGCTACAGAAATTCTATACAGTAAAAAGAGATTCATAATGGAGAATGTGAATATTTAATAGTAGAAGTGATGGAAAACGAAAACAAAATAACAATAATAATGTTGTAATTAAAAAATATTATACTAATTTATTATATGAACAAAAATGGTCTCTTCACGATGCACACATGACACAGTGATGAGATTTTAATTAACCTAGATAAGGCTCAAGGATCTTCAATCAAATCAGGTGTACTCATCTTCAATATTCATTGATATGATACGCAAAAGAAGACGGTACCCTAAAGTTGTGTTGTGTGTGTCTGGGAAAGGTTGATATAGCTGTATCTTGAGCCAACACACACACATATTAGATTGTAAATAATGAGAAACCATCTCCTGCATGGATGGAATGCTAGACTTGTATCACGGAGACATTGATCACATATATAAATACGTTACGTTAATGATGAAACCTATAAAAATACCTTGACAATCGTTCATTACCATCTACAACAATCTTACTATAAATTCTTTCATTGAAAACAAAAAAATATACATATTAATTACAAATGTATACCTTAATTTATGATATCATCCTTTTTTGTTCCGATCTCACATCAGAAGTGTCTTATGAGACACCCCTTTAATTCTATTTGACATTTGTATAGATGTTCATGGATCTAACATACTGTTTACCAACGGACAATACTATTCTTGAGAAATTCATATATTAGTAAGATATATATATATATACATATATATATATATATATATATATATATATTTGTTGAATTTATAGTTTTTCTTTTTGTGTTGGAAATATTTATATGAAAAATGTTAGAAGTTATTTGCACATGCTTCATTACGAAAGCAGAAAATGGATTCAGCGTTCCTCCAATTGATTTTGAAAGCTGTAATTCTGACATAAAATAAAACCTTGCAAGAACAATTTTTTTCATCTCATTATTTTTCTAGTATTAAACCATGAATCATGATGACCACTTTGGTTTATAGAGGCTGAGCATATAGTTAAAAGGAAAATTTTCTTGTCTTTTGCAATTTATCGAGTTTTGATTTGAGGATAATTCTAATTCAATAGTTGAAACTACTGTAATTTTGTCCCTTCCACTCTTTGCCACCACTATACCTTTCATAGTGACTCTGATCTTGCAGATTATAAAATCTCATTCTTCGATCACATATTCCTAATTAACCTCCATGTGCATGCACTTCACTTCTCCTTCAGATTCCTCACGCACTCTTCCATTTATATGTAAACAAAATGAAATGAATCTCATTATTATGATATGTTTGAACAAAAAAATGTCCATTTTGCTTCTATGGAATTACTAACCACTAACATCCCACTAAAATGAACAATTTGACACAAATGATGGATACCCAAATTGAGATTTTGATAGTGGAAACAAACTCTTTCTTTGCATTCCTGCGAATCTGACCCAAATACGCAAGAAATTCAAATGGAAGCCATGTAGCAACCACCACATCAATGGCTCATCAAAAACTGCAACCACACAAAAGAAATGGACCACAAAATGGGCCTAGCTAATTAAAGGAAGAAATTATCTTCTTGATTAACCGAACATAGAGCCATTACATTCAACCATCAAACTGTCTATTCTATTTGATTAATCAACCCATCACTATCCATAAGATAATTATTACCTTAATGACCCATTTGAAAAAGTGCTAAAGCCATTTTCTATTCCATATTTTACTAGTCCTAGTGCATATTAAGCCGTGCCTCGTTTCCAGCCAATCTAAGCAGCTAAGTTTTTTTTTTGGATTCTCAACCAAAATCTAAAGACTAGTCTTTTGAGACATAAAAATTATCAAAATGAGTTTTATCTTTTCTAATAAAATCTTTCAATATACTTGTAATAAAACTCAAACTTTTAACAATATGACAATTATCTTACCAATTGTATTAGTGTATTAAGATGAAAAGTAAATAAAAGCGGGAAACAGGATAATGTACAAGTGTCCACGTGGGGAACAAAAATTGCAAAATCTTCCCTTTACATGATTTTCACCCTCCAATATTTTCATGTCTGACAGTTCACTATTACTGAAACACTATCTAACAGAAACTAACAAATTGGATCACATTCAGACCGCAAATTCCACAAAATTTCAACTCACTACTTGACATGTTAACCACAATGAGGCAATATAAAAAGAGGTGTTCACCTGAATAAAAAAGCAATAACCACCATCATGGGCATGGACATGTCCTTGTCATTGAACAAAAACCTGTTACACTATTAAAAGAGTTGAGAACCTGTTACTCTTGTGTTCAGAGCTTCTTCTCTCTTCCTCTATAAACAAATCATAGGTTTCCCCCCTTCACAACCCCAAAACTGATCACCTTTTCTATTCTCTCACCAATGTCTTTAACAAGCTCAATGAACTTGCCACCACCTCCCAAAATCTTCTCCCTCACCATGTTTTTCTTAATAAACTCTCTTTTGTTTCCATGTTATTACTCCCTTAATGAACAAGGCCAAGCTCTTCTAGCATGGAAGAACAGTTTAAACATCTCTGAACATGCATTAGCATCTTGGAATCCTTCAAGCTTAAGCCCATGCAGCTGGTTTGGTGTGCACTGCAACTTACAAGGAGAGGTGGTGGAGATAAACCTCAAGTCAGTGAATTTGCAAGGTTCATTGCCTTCAAATTTTCAACCTCTCAGGTCCTTGAAGATTCTTGTCCTCTCATCAACCAACATCACAGGCAGGATTCCAAAGGAAATTGGAGACTGTAAAGAGCTCATTGTCATTGATCTCAGTGGCAACTCTCTCTTTGGTGAAATCCCAGAAGAAATTTGCAGGCTTAGCAAACTGCAAACTTTGGCTCTCCATGCAAACTTTCTTGAAGGCACCATTCCATCCAACCTAGGGAGCATATCAAGCCTTGTGAACTTGACACTCTATGACAACAAACTGAGTGGTGAAATCCCGAAGAGCATTGGCTCCTTAAGTGAGCTCCAAGTGTTCAGAGCAGGAGGGAACAAAAACCTTAAAGGTGAGGTTCCATGGGACATTGGAAACTGCACCAAATTGGTGGTGTTAGGCCTTGCAGAAACAAGCATTTCTGGGAGCCTTCCTTCTTCAATAGGGAATTTGAAGAGAGTTCAGACCATAGCAATATACACGACTCTCTTGTCAGGTTCTATCCCAGAAGAGATAGGGAAGTGCAGTGAGTTGCAGAACCTGTACTTGTATCAGAACTCAATTTCTGGTTCAATCCCAAATCAAATTGGAGAGCTAAGCAAGCTTCAGAATCTTCTTTTGTGGCAGAACAACATAGTAGGGAATATCCCAGAAGAGCTTGGAAGCTGCAAAGAGCTTATGGTCATAGACTTGTCAGAAAACCAACTCACAGGTAGCATACCAAAAAGTTTTGGTAAGCTATCAAATCTGCAAGGGCTCCAACTGAGTGTTAATCAGCTTTCAGGAGTTATACCCCCTGAAATCACCAATTGCACTTCCCTGGCTCAACTTGAGGTTGACAATAATGCTATTTCTGGTGAAATTACCCCTCTTATTGGCAACTTGAAAAGGTTGACTCTGTTCTTTGCATGGCAGAACAAGCTCACAGGAAAAATCCCAGATAGCCTTTCACAGTGCCAAGACCTTCAAGCACTTGACCTCTCTTACAACAATTTAACTGGTTCAATTCCCATACAACTTTTTGCGTTGAGGAACCTCACTAAACTTTTGCTTCTCTCCAATGATTTGTCTGGCTTCATACCACCTGAGATAGGGAACTGCACAAGTCTCTACAGGTTGAGGTTAAATCAAAATAGACTAGCAGGTGCTATTCCATCTGAGATTACCAAGTTGAAGAATTTGAACTTTTTGGACATGAGCAGCAACCATCTTGTAGGGGAGATTCCACCAACACTGTCTAGATGCAACAATCTTGAGTTTTTGGACCTCCATTCAAATAGTCTCACTGGTTCATTTCCAGATAACATGCCTAAAAGTTTGCAGTTCATTGATCTCTCAGACAACAGGCTAACAGGGTCACTGAGTCATTCCATTGGTTCATTGACTGAACTAACCAAACTCAACTTGGGAAAGAATCAAATCAGTGGAAGCATTCCTGCAGAGATCCTATCTTGCTCTAAGTTACAATCATTGGACTTAGGTAGCAATAGTTTCTCTGGAGAAATTCCAAAAGAAGTAGCTCAAATTCCTTCATTAGAAATCTATCTCAATCTTAGTGGCAACCAGTTTTCTGGTGAAATCCCACCACAGTTTTCTAGTCTTAGAAAACTTGGAGTGCTTGATCTCTCCCACAACAAGCTCTCAGGGAACTTGGATGCTCTTTCTGACCTTCAGAACCTTGTTTCATTGAATGTTTCCTTCAATGGCTTCTCTGGAGAATTGCCTGACACTCCATTCTTCAGGAAGCTCCCTCTCAATGATCTCACTGCAAATAATGGTCTCTACATTATTGGTGGTGTGGTAACTCCAGCTAGCAGAATGGAAGCCAAAAATCATGCAAGGTTAGCTATGAAGATTATAATGTCCATTCTCTTAAGCACCAGTGCAGTACTAGTTCTGCTCACAATCCATGTCTTGGTTCGTGCTCATGTCACTAACAAGGCAGTCATTGGAGACAACAATTGGGTGATGACTTTGTATCAGAAGTTTGAATTCTGTATTGATGATATTGTCCGGAATTTGACATCGTCCAATGTGATTGGCACTGGAAGCTCTGGCGTTGTGTACAAAGTCACAGTTCCAAATGGCCAAACACTAGCTGTGAAAAGGATGTGGTCATCCACAGAATCTGGAGCATTTACTTCTGAAATTCAAGCACTTGGTTCAATCAGACACAAGAACATCATCAAGCTTCTGGGTTGGGGGTCAAGTAAGAACATGAAGCTGTTGTTCTATGAGTACCTCCCTAATGGAAGCCTTAGCTCATTACTTCATGGTTCTGGAAAGGGGAAAGCAGAATGGGAAACCAGATATGATGTAATGCTAGGTGTGGCTCATGCACTTGCATATTTGCACCATGATTGTGTGCCTTCCATTTTGCATGGAGATGTCAAAGCCATGAATGTGTTACTGGGTCCTGGCCATCAACCTTACCTTGCTGACTTTGGCCTGGCGAGAATTGCTAGTGAAAATGGTGATTATGCTAATTCCAAGCCTGTTCAAACACCCTATCTTGCTGGTTCCTATGGATACATGGCTCCAGGTAAATTTTACTTTACTTTTTCACATTAAAGTTTGAATTAGTTGACTATATTTTTGTCCTCACATAAATGAGCCAACCGGAAAATTTGTTATCATAAAAAAATGAGAAATATAAATCTAGACAGTATAAATACACATAAATAATCAAAATTAAAAATTAATTAATAATCACATGATCACTTAAAATGTCACGTTAATTTATCTTTCAATCTTAAATCATTTAAATACCATCCAATGATTTATATTATCTTTCTCCAATTGAATAGTACTAACTTATGTTGTTTTGGTATACATGTACAGAACATGCATCAATGCAGCGAATAACTGAGAAGAGTGATGTGTACAGTTTTGGTGTGGTCCTACTTGAGGTGCTAACAGGAAGGCACCCACTAGACCCAACACTAGCTGGGCGTGCAAACTTGGTTCAGTGGGTTAAGAACCACTTAGCAAGCAAAGGTGACCCATCTGATATTCTTGACCAAAAGTTGAGAGTAAGGAATGACTCTACCATGCATGAAATGCTACAAACTCTAGCTGTGTCATTTCTATGTGTCAGCACCCGAGCTGAGGACCGTCCAACAATGAAGGACACTGTTGCAATGCTCAAGGAAATTCGACCTGCCTCAACCACTGATCCTTATGTAGTGAAAGGAGCCATAACAGCACATGAAACTTCTAAATGCTCCTTTAATTTGTCGGAGGATTCAATCTGTTGAGCAAGTATGCAACACATGGACAACCTACGATATGGTTCATATCAATTGTGTTTGTGCATAGTCAAATGGAATGCCACTATGTCAGTTAGAGTTGGCCAGAATTACTAGAGATATTTTCAAATGTAATCTAAGATTGCATAGTTCAAGAATCCATATCCATATATTACATATTACATATAAATAAAAAAGCATTCTAGAATCTAGAGCCTTTCACCCAACAAAACAATATGAAGGGGCCATAACCATAATATTATATATCTTTTCCATCTTTGTCTGTGCTTTTACCTTGAATTCATATTTTGGTGTTCTTATTTGAATGTATGTGGTGATTTATTTTTTTTTAAATAGAAAAATTTTAATCATTAGTTCGTTTTCATTAGCAGAAAGAATAGAATGACAACCTCTTCCTCATTTTCTTCTCCCTTCATTCATCAGCTGACCAACCTTATATCTCCTATGTATGTGGTGTGAATGTACTAAAACTTAAACAAATTGTAACATTTTCCTTGGCTAGAAGTGTTGAAATTGAAACCTCTCTCTCTTTCTCTGTCACACACACGCATTCAAGTCAATCTTTCATGTTTCAATTCAAACAGTGGCCACATCACATGGTCCCACGATGAATACATCAAATGTCCCATGTGCAGTCTGAAATAGACCTCTAAGCGATTGGAAAATCATTTGGAAGCACATAATATTAAGTTGGGAATAAAAGTGTGTGAAATATATCTTAATCACACGCACATGTGCTTGCAGGACCATTATTCTGGAGAATTGAAAGATAATATGTATAATATAACAAATACATAAAGTCATGCAGATTGTTGCAATTAAATACCAACAAGGAAATTTCATGTTATTTTTTATTTTTGTTATCATTTGCAAGGTTCAGAAAATTCTCTGCACCAACCAAAAAGCTTAATTAGTCATACATATTTTTTAAGTTTCTTTCGTGATCGACATTTTGGCTTTTCTATAGGAAGAGTACGAATGGCTGAATGATTGAGGAATAAAAGTTTGAGGTATTGCATGATTAAAGATAGGATAAAAATACAAAGAAATACTTGAAAAGAATGAATACCAGAATATAATGTTTTCAGGTGCATTAAAATGAATGTATACAGTTGGAGGTGGACAAAAGAAAATTAGAGCATGGATCACTGAATCTATCATAAATTTACCTTTATTCTCATCAAAATATTATTTTCCTGCTTTTGACCATAAATAATGAAGAAGATTGTGTTTTGAATACTTTTTAGTAAGGGTGCTTTGAATTCTTAATTACACCATTTCCTCTTTATCTTTTTGGTTTTTTTATATGTATTTTAAAGTACGATTTTTTAATGTGTGTTTCAGGTATATGCTAAAACAAATAGAATTCTTTTTTGAAAATCATGCTCATTCTTTTTTTGCAATCATGGGAAAATTGCAGTTTCAAAACAAGACTGTCCATTTTTTTAAATTTTTAACATGTAGCTTAGAATAGATATTAGAAAAATTGTTAAAGTATTAAACGTGTTTAATTTTTTGTTTAGTACTTTCTTTCAAAGTTATTAAGAGAATTAATGATAAACTTTGCAATAAAATAAATTCTCTTGTATTTTGTATATCCATCTATTTATTTGTGAACAGAGTCTTCCGATAAAAATGAGAATAATTATTTGGGATTATTTAGATCTAATTAAGAGATAAGATTATCTTATCGAAATTGATATCTTATATCTTATTTTTTTAAAAAAATTGATATCTATTATTCAATTTAATATCCTTTATATAATTTAATATCTTTATATATAAAAAATGAAATAAGAAGAAAAAAGTAACATAAATATCTAGAATTTTTAATTTTGATTAAAATTATTTAATATGACTATACTGTATAATTTAATTCATTAAAATAATATTACAATATATGGTTGAATCTAAATATCTAAAGGAGTAGTTTGATTTCAAAAACATTTTCAATTGTGAAGATTGAATAATAGTTTCTATAATATATGAAGGATTAAATTACACTGTATAGCTATATTAAATATTTTTTATCTAAATAAAAAATTCTATTTATTTTTTATTTTTGTTACTTTTTCTTTTTATTTCACATATTTTTTTACATCTTAATTTTATAAATTATTATCTTCCTACCTTTCATGGGAGAAGATGGTATTTTAATAACTACCGCGGTCTCAAAGAAAAAAGAGAGTAAAAACTAATGATTTAATTTTGAATAGGAAGTAAGACATGCTTTTTATTATTATTATTATTGTGCATGATTTAGTTTTGTGAAGTAAGGAAAATATTCAATTATATAAAGAATATTAAATTGAATAATAGATATCAAATAATATATAAGATATTAATTTTTTTCAAATAGGATATAAAATATAAACTTTGATAAGATAGAGAGTAATACATATTAAATTTTATCCTTTAATTAGATTTAAATGGTGACAATTAATTATTTTTTATTTTTTCCCATACCACTATATTCTTATTTGATAAGCTCCCTATTAAATATATATTTAATATTTGAGTTTCAAGGAAAAGTTACTGCAAGCAAGCAAAACCTTTCTATTGAGATTTTGTAGTTCAAAAACTAAATTGTACCTTTGCTATATTTTTATTATAATCATTATTTTCTCTCCTTTTTTTAGAATAAATTTAAAAAAGTAATGGATACTATTCAAGTTAGGACTACTTTGATTTAGTTGAGAAAATGTTAAGTTCTGCTCAAAACTACTTTTCCAATACTTCACTTACTAGATAAAACCTTTAGAGAGTATTCATATGCAACCTTTTCATTTTAGCCCAAGAGTGTTAGTCAACTGAAAACTAACTATTATTTTAGAGATATAAAAATCACTAAAGTATTTTCTTTCTCCAAAACAAAGCTTTTTCTACGTACTCATATTTGAACTCTCTAATGCATTCCTAAAGGATTTAAGAATTCAACTGTCTGTTAATTTTAGTGGACTTTATCTGTAAAACTCGCAAGAATTTAGTTTACAAAAGTTGAAAGTTGATGTGCTACTATTCAGTTCATCATTAATATATGTTCCAAATTTAATATATATGTTGCCGTTTTCACAAATTCTATGGTTCGAGGAAAAATGAAGTACATATTTGAGAGATATTCTTTTAGAAAAAATAAACTTTATCCTTCAAAAACTCCCTTAAGAAACTAAACATACATTTAGCATCAGCATTTTCAGTGCAAACAAAATGCATTTCAAAAGGGTAAAAAGAATAAAATCCTGAGCTATTACTGAAGAGTTCTGAGTGAGAACTGCACGTCTGCATCCAATTAGGCCCTGCAAGTCTCCATCACTTTATGAAATAATTCAACAGATGCCATTATATCATTAATGGCACTAATTCTTCTCTAGAAGCCATAATGCTAGTTGATGGATATGACTTTAATTGGATAGGCATGTTGATAGTTTTTCTAGCATAAGCACACACTTAAAATAAGCACACATCAAATGTTTCTGGATCATATCAGAACCAATGGGCACAGTGGACACACAGTCACAGGTAGCACCTCCTTAGTGGTGCTTACTGCTTTATCTCAAATCTCAATATGAAAAAGAAAGTAGCTTCAATTCAATGTAAGCAGATAGGTGTAGTCTTGTGTGTTGGGATGCCACATGGACTTCGAGCAAATTAAGCAATGTAACACTAGTTTTCTTGCCACAGCATTAACAAGAGGAGCCAATGGAGGCACCAACCCTACCACATTGCACACTATATTCACATCAAGAAACAAGCATGGAGCCCACCAATGAAGTTCCAGATTGGTATGAATTTTGGATGTCCCAATTGTGCACTATGGAGAATTCTGGTCCTGCCTGTCTAATTTCTTTAATATGAAGTTAATGACATTCCAGTCAAAACCACGGTACTGAAGCCACCTAACAATTCTTGATTTCCTTGTCTCTTTGGGTACATTCTGACCCCTGAACCACTGCTTTGAGGCCTGAGCATAAAGATGATCCAAGGAATGCTTTGACAAGCCAATAACTGAGTTATGATCATCAGCACAATCATTGTCCTTGAAGACCACTTCAACTGCCTTCTCAGCATCAGCTTGACTAACTCCCTTCTTGAACAGTGCCTGGCACCACAATTTCACTATAACATAAAAATATTTCCCTTGATGATAATAGTAAATATATGGCTATTGAAGGCATGTGTGATGTGAGTGTGACCAAAGGGCTGTGCTTTTGCCTTCCCTTGTCTTGGCCCACCATAACAGAGAAGAACCATCAAGGAAGTATTGCTTTTGTGAATTCCTAGTGTGTTTGGGGCATCTAACTTACTTTAAAGGGAAATGGGGTGGAGATAAGATTGAAGCCTTCAATCAACTGTTTTTACCTTTTGAGGGGGAGGTGACATATAAGAAAACAAATAGTAATACGGTAGGTAAGATAAAAATAGACTAGCTTACTTGCTTGATCCTCCTTGGCCCCCAACTTGATGAAGACCATCTAGATAGAGAATATGTTTCAGCATACAACTTATCATTGATGTACCCTCTGATACAAGAAAGGGTTAAACCAATCATCATAAATCCACATAGAAATGCTATATTCTTCTACAAATCCTCATACTAATTACAGAAAGAATTGGATGTTTTTTATGCTTTTAAGGCAATTCATTTCTTATCTACTTTTTTATTCATTACTTTTTAAAGTAGTAGGAGAATTTGTAGAAGGATGGTATAGGAGGATATGGCATTTCTCAAATCCACAAGATGTGTAAGAATCTCAGTAAACTCAGATTTTATAAATGCACATAAAAAAGTATATTTTGAAAAAAAAAACTGCTCTTGTCTTTGTTTGTTAAACAGCCAAGGGAGTTCACTAATTTAGTAGTGTGTGAAATTTGGTCGCAAACATGAAGCATGCCATTTTACACATATACAAGTATCATATTAATGTGATAATATAGGTATGTGCAAACTTTCGAAAAATTAGGATTCATGTATGACCAGATTATTTTGAATAGAACAGAATTACTCTATCTGCATATATAAAGTAATAAATTGTTTGAACTAATAAAATTTATTACAGAATACTTATTATTAGAAAAATAGTAGTCTTTATCTTTCTTAGAGCAAGAAAAGTTAAATGGAAAGAGAAAAAACATTTCAGTTCCCAAAGCAATCTCCATGATGTACGAGTTAATAAACACCATTCCAGACCACATCTTAATGTTCATCTTCACTCTTCATTCTAAGATACAAAGTAACGATTTTCAGTGTTTGGATTATTGACAAGTAATCACTACTCACCACAAGTGACCAAGTAAAATTATAACATCAAGGTGAAAACTTGGATCATTTTCTTTTCATTCTACAATTTCAGGATACATAGTCATGAATAAATCCATACATTCTATTTCAACCTTACAAACAGTAAAAAGAACAAGAATGGTTGTCAAACTCGAGTTTTAACTTGTAGAAACATACAATTCCATTTTTCTATGTGTCGATTTCGTGTTGATTTGGTTGGAAACTCAAACCCTCTCTAACTCGGGTGGAATCGGCCTCACTCGAGCAAACTTGCTCAAAATCGTGAGTTTGGTCCAATTCCACGAGTTTGCACAAAATGAAACCCCAATTCCCAAATTACCAAGACACAATGTTTTGGGTAATTTTACCCCTCTTCTTTTAGTTTCCACTCAGCCCCCATTTCCAATTTGAAATCTCTCTGGCCCTGTGACCTTTGAACCCTCCTTCCCTGGCCCTGTGACCTTTGAACCAGCGAACCCAACCTCTGATCTCTGACACTGATGGTTCTGTTGTCCGTTCTGATCTCTGTCTCATGCTGCCACGACAAAAACCCAACATTAACAGGTTCTTTTTTTCATTTTTTTGTTCTCCTTTTTTTCATTTCATTCTTCTCATGTTTTCTTTTATGCTGCTTTCTAGTTTCAACTAGGGGACATTTGATTTGAACTTTGATTAGTTTTATGTGTGTTTGCTATGATTTGTTGACAATGGTTTGCTTTAATTACGTATTTGGATGGTTGGATTTTCAGTCTTTAACTATTTTAGGATGTTATATGTTATTTGGATGCATGCTATGCTTGATATTAGTTTTTATATAATTTTTAGTATGAGGTAAACTCTTATGAGTTTACATGTCAAGTTAGCGAGTTGAGTTTACCTAGCCTCTACGAGTTTAGGTAGACTTGTGAGTTTAACAACCATGAGAACAAGTATTATTTGGTTCTGATTGAAATTTTGGGGAAAATATTTCCTTTTTCCTCCAAAAGATCTCTTAGCTTTTGATTATAAGCTGTTTTGAACACAAAATAATCTTAATCCACACACACAGGTGACACTTTTTTAGGGGGAGAAATAATCACAATTTTTTTTTCCAAAAGCACTTTCAGTGAGCCACAAAAAAGATTTTATATTTTTCCAAAATGAGTTGAACCAAGCACCCACTTCATATGTCTCTATTCCTTTCCCCTTGTTTTCTGTAGTCTAAACTCTAAACATGTTATATTCACTTGCTATTTCCTAAAAAAATAGTTTCAGTTTGACACACAAATACAAAAAGATGTTTTATATTTTGTGTTGCATCAATAAATAAATAAAAATAATTCTATGTATCAAATGCTTCAGTGTTACAATGGGTCAATCTAAAATTCCCAAAACAATTATTTTTCCTCAACACTAAGTTGTCTAGCTATTTTCCTCATGGAGACCCCATGATGGAATTCATCAATGGCTACAGTTGCATTCCAAGACATCTACATGATAGCCTTTGTATCTGTAATTACAGACATCTCATTTTCGGGCCAGGAGTCACATAAACATATATTACTCTTGCTTTATTGTAACTGGACAAAAAACTTAACGGGAACCAACTTTAGGAAGTAGTTGTCTGAATGAAAGTCAGGAAGCATTTGAAAATATCGCTGATAAATAACAGCTTTATAGTTTTTATATGGAGTTAGCTAGATACCTTCTCTGGAACTTGGCTATCACTGCCTCCACTGCATTAGGAGAGAATCTCTTTCCGAGCAGTTTCTTTTTCAGCTCAAGTGCTGTGAGTGCCCTGTAGAATAGAGTGACAACCATGCTTATAAGAAAAAAACAGCATTTTACATTAAAACATGCACACTCCTCCTTCCAACAGGGAAGAAATACTAGTTGACTAATCATTAGAAAATTTCTACTAAGTTTAAGTAAACACAATTCCAGGATATTCATTATTATTGATAGTTTGCAAAAACTTTTCCAAAGGCATTCCAAATAAGCTACACCTACACCTCAATCAACATAACCTTGTTCTTTGATATGATGATAATGATACTATGATCAGGTTGAAAATTTCAAAACATACATGGGATATTTGTAAGAAGATACTGACTACATATACAATGCCAAAGTAACACACACTATGTTTCAAAATATCTTTTAGGTTTCATATTGAACCTTGACACAAACAAGGGTTAAGTTACCATCTTGTGACTTAGAAGTCATAGGTTCAAATCCTAGAAACAGCCCCTCTGCTTATTGAGGGTAAGGCTATGCACATCTATCCTCCACAAACCCCACCCGGTGGGAACCTTGTGCACCAGAATTGCAACTGCAAATTCATGATAGTGTGACAAAAATTGATCTCTTGCATTTAAGAAATGAACAAACATTATGACTGCCCATGTTTGGTTCAGAAGCTCTTCATTTGGTCGCCCATGCAGTATATAACTAGTCTGGCACTAAGTTCAGTTTCCAAGAGGGGGAGGGGGCTAACCTAGTTGCAAGGAGCTTAATAGCTGATTCCTCGATGACACTTGACAATTTGTCAATTTGTAACAAGTCCTGTTCGCAAGAGTCTTCTCCTTGATCGATTGCCAACTCTCCCACCTCTTCCATTTGATAAGAACCTATAATCCACAGATTAAGAAGCTCAGAACAACTACACTAAAAGTAACAACTACAAATTGTAAGTGCAATTTCATTTTTAAGCATACTGTTTGATCCTGCAGTAGAACATTCTACAAATAACACAATGCTAGAAAGAAGACACATGTTAAGGGCTAAAACAGAGGCTAAAACTTGACTACACGAAAATCACTTAATTGGTAAAAACAAACATGCATGGTGGTCTTAGAAGCATGACCCTATCATCCTTCCGTGTCATAGAAAAGTTCCTAATAAACTTAAAGGGAAGTTGTATCAATATCAAACTACTATAACACCGGCACTACTATATGAGTAAATGCTGGGTAATGAAAGGTCAAGTGGTCAACAAGAACACCAAATAAGGGTAGTTAAGATGAGGATGTTGAAATGGATGTGTCCACACAAGAAAAGATCAAATACGTAATGACAGTATTTAAAGTCGAGTTGGAGTGACACCTATTGAAGAGAAAATGGTAGAAAATCTAAGGTAGTTTGGGTATGTACAAAGGAGATCCTTACAAGTGTCTATCAAGAGAGTTGAGCACATGTTTTGGGGTCTTGTAAAGAGAGATAGGGGAAGATCAAAAATGACATTTAAAGAGGTTATTGATAGGAACCTTTTGGTGAATAGAATTACTAAGGAGTTTGTAAATAATAGGGTACAATAGCGTTGTACGATCCATGTAGCCGACCTTACTTAGTGGGATAAGGCTTTGTTGTTGTTGTTGTTGAACCTATCATCCATATCTAATTAGGAATTCCTATTTGACCTTGGAAAAAAATAACTTTAGTTAACCATATGACCAACACTACTCCTTTCTTCCCCTTTTTTTCTTAATCACCATCATTTTCTTTAAAGTAGCTTATTTTTATTTAATTTATTTATCAATTACAATGAAACCACAGAAGTGTGAACATCTCCTTTATTGCTTTTACAACTAACCAAAGAATTTAAACAATCAAGTCCATCAAAAGCACACCAGCATATTTATCCAGTACTTAAAAACTATAAACAATCCCATGCCAGGCATCAAATGTAACTGAATGCTTAAAATCACAAATCTTTACCATTTAGTTACCCACAAACAGATAGTGGTTAAGCAATGTAGTTCCCCTGCATCCAGCACAGTGAAGCAAATTGACTCCCAAAATGAACTAAACTGATAACAAGCTAAAAATGTTAGATAGAAATTTACCTTCTTCACTGTCATCAAAGAGTAAGTCAGGGTGAATTTCATTTGGATTTTGAGAAGTTTCACAATGAGCAATTGTTGTACAGACATCTTTCCCACCATTTATCTTGAGCACACTATCATCAGTACAAATTACCCGGGATTTAACTAGCAGAGAAGTTTCAGGTATTTTCACTATGGAGGATCTATAACCAATGTACCCAACAGGAACAGAGGAACTAAAGTCTCTGCTCTTCAAGCATGCAATCTTAGACTCCCAAATGGTCCTATTTTTCATACCACAAAAAAAAAAAAAAACCTTAGAAACAATGGCCAAAAGGTTTCACTTGAAAATCTAGCTATTCTTATTGAAAGGTGAGTGTTTCACGTGAGTGGGTGGAGAGACAAAGAAATTTAGTGCCAGTTACGGAAATGGAGTTTCTTCGGAGGCACCATTCAATGGTGAGAATTGATTTCCCACATTATTCGAGATACTTTCCAATTTCGATCCACTAAAGTATAAAAATTTTGTTCCTAATAAACCATGTTTGAGTTTGAGTAACCAATTGCAAACCAAACGTGCGCTTAAAAACTTTCTTCAACCCAATACAATGCCACCAATTGGGTTGTTAAATTAGAACTTCATTACTCATAAAAAATCAAACTTTTCGGTCATTTGGTTTCCCAATTTTCTTTAGTAACGAACGAAGGAAAGGGGTAGCAAAATTTGAACTTACCAGGGAATTGAAAAAATGCGAGACTGAAGTCGGCACGAGATTTTGAAGCCAAAGTTTCCCGCGAAACTTGCCATCATGTTCATGCGACCAAAGTTTGAGCTTAGCAACTACCAAAGGTTGCCCATGTTTTGGTTAATTTCACTGTCTCCTTTGTTTCTGGTTGGTCGATATTTTGTTTTCCGCTATGACGCCATGAAATTTTGGCAGGCCAGGATGTTAGGACCTGTTTCATTATCAGGCCCGTTAACCAAAATAACATGGGCTATGTTATAACACCTATAGATATGTACTTCTTCCACCTCCCTTTTTAATTTTTTATAATTTTTATTGAAAATTCTCAATTTAAATCCTTAGGCTGTATTTGGTTTCTGTTTTTATTTTTTTTAGTTTTAATCACAATTATGTATTCTGTTTTCAAAAATTTATACTTAAAAAAGTTAAAATGGTAAAAAATTATTTTTATACAAATCACAAATGAGAGCTATAACACACAAAAACCTGAGAAATTACTCTACAAAATTAGGGTTATAATTAATTAATAATGTGTCACTTAAAATTACAACAGGGAGCTTTGAGATCATTTTACAATCAATAAACAGGGAATGAAAAAGAGGAAAAGAGGCATTGGATCCAAACCCATGATAACATGGAGATAACCGCATGTTTCTAGGATCAGGGTGGAAATTGGAACTTCCTGGATTTTTGCCTAAAATGAGAGGGAGAAAGGGTGTTATGGCCCCCTCAATCTGTGGGAACAAAAAATAATAATAATTTTGTAATTGAAAGGGGAATAGAAAATAAAAATGGAAACCAAACAGACCTTAATGTTTCCTCCCTTCTCTTTATGATGCAACATTGAGAGTCTGTGAAAGTTACATTTTAAAGAAATTAGTTTTAGAACTCCGATAACTTTTTTTCGACAAACATAAAAATAATTGGTGCAGAAATATTTAAGTTAATTATTCAATTTAGATGATATACTGTTGGAAGAATATTTGATTCATTAAATGAATATGAAAGAGGCCCGCACCCGCGAGTAAATACCCATAACGGGTAAAAAAAACTTGTAAAAATGGGTATCCACGGGTAGCGAGTATTTGAAAAACCCGCAAATAAACAGACGAGTACGGGTATAAGGGTGCTCGTATCCGCAGGTAGCCGTATATGTGAAAATAACTATAATATAGATTGATGTGTTAAACATTTTAGTTTATTTTAACATTAAAATTATATTATGGATTATCATATTATTTTTATTATCTTATATTAAGGATTTTATAGTTGGTGTATCAATTTTAGTTTAATTTATGGATTTATGTGTTGTTTTTATTATAATTTAAGGTTGTTATAATAGTTTATTGTTGTTTGACAGGTACCCGTGGGTATCTGTGGGTACTCGTAGATTTTTAAAACCCATAAAAAAACCTGTCATGCGGGTACCCGTACGGGTGACGGACGGGCGCCTATTTTCATTGCGGATACACGTACGGGTTTCCATTGTAGGTGCGGGGACGGGTAGTATGATATTTGTACCCGCCCCGTTTACTAACCTTATTGTAAGTTATTGTGATAACGAAACAATTTAAATAAAAAAAGAAATTTAAAAAAAAATCATGAAGTTACGCATGCTAAATTATTCGTTTTGATCATCTATGACATGCTAAATTAGCACCACACGATTAATTAGTTGCAATACGTTTTTGTAGACTATGATCATGTTTAGAGTATGGCTCCAATGGAGATTTTCACTGCTAAATAAAAGCTAGTTTTTGACCCTACAGGTCAACAGAGTTTTAATTATCTTGAATGTCGTGAAAAATTAATATCAATCTTTAAAATTTTCATTTCAACCCAATTCTATTTTTCCAACTGCAAACCAAACACCCTTTAAATCTTCGTGATAATGTATTAACGTTGATGGTGAGCCTTTTTTGGAAGAAAAAATTGTGATTACACCACATTGTCATATGGTTACTTAATATAGATGACGAGAGTTATTTTTAAGAGAATGATAATCCATAATTTGTTCTCACAAAAGGACACGTTGTTGTATTTTTGGAAATATGCATGTGAAAAATAATTGATAATCTCTTAACGTGTGTAAACCTGTTAATTGAATCTCGTAATCAGGATATAAAAGTGTTATTATGTATAATTCACATTTATGACATTGTTTAATTAATTATTAACTAATCTATGTAACATACTAATATATTTACAGTAAAGTTAATTTATGTGATACTTAATACCATTAAAGATGTTTTAAGAAATTAAATTAAATATTTAATATTATTATATGAATAATTATTTTCAACTAATATTTTAATATGTGGGCATTAATTATTTTGATTTATATTTAACACCCGTAAGAAAATATGTAATTTAGAGTTGGATGGTGTCAAATTACACGTTAGAACGATAATTGTTTATTAAATTGGCTCATACAAACTAATTGAACCTATACAAGGGAACACTAATAGAGAAAATGTATAAGTGTGTGGTGGTAACACTTTTACTTCACTACGGGGGGGAAAATAAATTGAGTTTTGGATAGAGTTACAGAATAGATGTCAGGTTCTCCAAGCATACAGAAAATGGCAGAAATCATTGGTGGATGGATACTCCTCTAGTGATTCATGTCTGCCGCTACCCTCAGAATTTTCTTGGCATTCTCTGCTATTGAGATAGCTACTTGTTTCTGAAAAACCTGGCTTGAAAACAAAGAATGCAGGGCCTGAACAAAGGTCAGTGAAAAGCCAATCATGCACATCCCAAAATATCTGCACAGGCAAATTATTAACCATCACTATTTCATTCCCTCTGAATCTCCAATTCAAGTTCATTATTCTACTTGCCAATATCCCATCTATGCTAATCCACATTTCTGGTTCATCAGGCCCAGAAAGAGAAGTCTCAATGACAACATCATGTTCTGATTTACCCTCTTCCAGCACGGCTCTAGTGCAAAACAGCTTCTTACCATACACATTATCTCTTTTGCACACCAAAGTAGCCTCTTCTGATGATGCTTTTGATTTGGTTCTTTCATAAGCCATTTCCTCTAAATCTCCCAACAACAATAGTACCTCTTTCTTGTGAACCATGGCAACATAATAACCTGAGCATGGTTGAGGATTTGTGGCAAATTTCGCCTGTCGAAAATCCCAGTAAATATCAATTCTTGCACCTTGTATTTCAAAGGTTTTAAGACCCTTTTTCCCCCAAGATTGCCCGGATTCTAAATCAATCTTGCATGTGTACTTGTTTTCTTCTGAAGAGTTTTCCAACATTATGGAAACAAAGTGCTCTTTTGGGTTCTGGCACCATGACACCGATACGCCACGAAATGATCCTGCCACTTTGGTTTGATAAACAAATGTTACAGAATTATTATGAGGAGCATCATTTTTTGTGGCCTGATCAATGGAAGTTTTCTTCCAAGTTGTTGGTGTCCCTGTAATGGTTAATGTCATGGCTTTCATAAAAGAATTTGCCATTGGCTATTTACACCTGGGACAACTCAGGATTGTGCCTACAAATGTATATGATTTCTCCCCCTCTTTGGCCTCTAATGGTTGTTTTCTCTAAGAGAATTGTAATTGGTAAACCCATCATAGATGCTTCCAATGATAGAACAACAATGAATCATCATCTTTCAACCCCTTGTAGATTCAAAACCCGGAAAGCTCCAAAGGGATTCTTAATCTGAGGTTGAAAGCTTGATGGATTGCAAATGAGGAAATTGTGCATAATATCTGTGTAAGGTTATGAAATATGTGAACATTAAAGACACGGTTTGAGAAACAAAATCTAGGCTTAGGTTGTCAATGAGTTGTCAAGACCAGAAGATCCTCTTGTGCTGTTATTTTTCTATTAATAGGTTAATGTCTCACAAATTGAAAGAACGAATGAAAATGAGAACAAGTTGCCCTGCTAACTTTAACCCTATTAGAGCAACTTTCTGCAATGTTTCCAACCTAATTAATAATAATAGTAAATGTCACATTGGAGGAAAAAAAACAGCATGGGAAGGTGTTGGTCGAGATGTTGCTATAGACTATTTAAATATAGGATGCTTTCTGGACACTTTTGTGGTGCAGTTGGAAAAAAATAGTAATTTATAATAATAAATACTAACGAATAACACTGTCAATTATCATATCAGAAACTTACGTTTACTTTTAGAAAATATTTTTTGTTTTTGTTTTTATTTTTATTTAAAATTATAAAACTATCATCTTAGTTTTATTTATGAATTTGTCACATTATTTCTATTTTTAAAAGTTTGTAGGGAAATAATAAAAATAAAAAAATATTATTTCAGTGTTTTTTATATAAACTTTTAAAAATAAAACATAATGTGATAATATTTTTTTTAAAAGTATACATACACTTAGTTCTTTATTTTATCACCATCATTAAGTATATATATCATTCTAAGGAGATTATAATTGCTAGGTGAAGAATAGGATATTTGACACTTCAATATACTTATTCACATTCCAATTTACATATATAACATTCTAAAAAGTTTTATATATATATATATATATATATATATATATATATATATATATAATCTCATCCCCTTAGGTGGAGTACAATTTGACTGCTGGTGTGCGAGTGAGACACTGTGTATACACATAATGTTGATATGTAATGCAATACTAGAGAGTATAGACCAACAGTAGAAGCGTTTGATGACAAGAAAATAGAGGACTAGTTGGTATATTTTCTAAAATAACACGAAAGACTACATAATAAAATTACAATCTTTTAAAGGACCAAAACTTTGGGACTAAGAAAATTTAAGATACAACCAGTTCCAAATTTTCTCCCAAAATTGTAATGGGAAGCTGAATTCATAAAATTCTGTAAATATACCTTATATCAATACAATTTAAATTAGAAAGGAGCGTGGTCATAATCTGGAAACAGAGAAAGGTCGCACAAACTGACCTCAAAGTCTACAAAATTATGTGAGCTGGCACTCCAACATGCACATCAATAGTTGCAACTGTACAAAAATAAATACAAACATAAAAGAATTATCAAATTTTAACTTGGAATCCTCAAGACAAAACAAAAAACTTTCCACGTGGTGTAGATCGGCTCCTTCTAGATTCAGGCAATGTAGTATTGATGGTGCTTTCCCTAAGACTGCGAACCGAACCATTTACAAGTTTGTTTTCAACTTTCCTGGACAATAAAGGTTCAGCTGCTTGCACCATTCCTCTGCATGTCACAAAAATCTCATTTACCAATAAGGCTATGAGTAGTATAATATGTTTTTATCTATGAGTTGTGTAAAATTAAAAATTTAAAAGCCTAAGGAAGATAACTAAATTTTAGACATAGCTCAAGGAACATGTTTAACCTTTTTTAATAAAATGCAACAAATAAATGAGCAATATTTTCCAATGATTCTTTTAGTCATACCTTAATCCAAGGTTGTGAGAATTCCTAGAGATGTTCTGATGTATCTTTTTAGGATTTAAAACACCATGGACTGCAGACTCCATAAAGCTTATATCATTTTCTGGCTCAGAGTAGTCACTCTCTCGAGGCGCCTCCACAGTCACTCCATCAGCGTTTTCCATAATCAATGTAGGCATCATATCAGTCTTTTGAATCCTAAAGGGAAATTGTTGATGATTCTTAACCTTAGCCTTTGTTCTCCTCGTACCACCTTGTCTTAATGCACCAAATGCTTGCTTCAACTGTTCCTCTTCATGTTCTTGATTAACTCTCCTAGAGTTCACCTTATGGAGGTTGAGAAGAGTTTCAGAACCGTTATCCTGCTTCACTGGCTCCTGTGAATGCAGCAGATTCACCCTGTAGTTATTGTCTGTGGACGGGGCAATTGGCATTGTCACAAGAGATTTATTGACTAGAACTCTGGCAGGAAATGAATGCTTTAATATTTGTTGGTTGTCTGTTTTGTCACTTTTGACCTTGCTTTTGATGACTGACCCTCTATCAGTGGATATTGATCTTCTCCTGACTGGAGGTGAGGGTGATCTACCCTTCCCTGAGCTCACTATATTCTCTTCAGCCACAAGAGACATTTTTGGCATGGTGTCCTTTTCTATAAATGTTGAGGGGAATCTTGGCCTCCTTTGCTTACCTGAGGAACAACTTTTAGCCTGAAAATATGGAGAGTACAAAATTTTAATTTAGTGTGATATAGTTTCCTGATTATATATTTACACATTTATTATTGAAGTTTATATCAGCATGCATAGTAACCTCAGAGCTTCTATCATCCATGGATCTTTGACCATTTTCTGGCTTCATGCTTTCATTGGTACCATATTTGGGCAAACGGAAAGGTGATACAGCTCTTGGTACTTTCTGAGATTCCATGGCATTTCTTGCATTCCCGGCTTTATATTGCTGTAGTTCAGTTTCCTTCCTCTCCAATGCCAATTTGACATTTGATATCTATAAAATGTTCAAACTGTTATAGTAATATTGGCCTAGTTAAACTTAAAATTGCTCTAGTTATGAACAAAAACCAAACCTCTTCCTTGAGCTCCCGGATTTCACCAGTTTCTTTGTTAGATTGAGCAGCCCCAAGTTCAATGGATGCAACCCTCTCCGCAAATTTAAGTGTGCTAATTGTCTCCCCAAGAGAATTTATTTCAGGATTTATATGAACAAACATCAATGTTTTTGCATGGCCACCTATTCATGTGAAAAAAATAAGGCATGGTTCAAGTTGGTTTTTAGGGATAAAAATAGAAAAAGAAAACTACTATGCAAAATAGAAAACAACACCAACTCTTACTATTGTTCTCATCAAATATCATGAGGATTGTGTACTGTATAAAAAAGTGGAATTTTCAATTTGAGTCTGTGTATAACGGTATAACCATTACCTAGTGAATCTTGTAGAACTTGTGTGAGCTTGCTATTTCTATAAGGAATATGTGGACTCTTCTGTGCCAAAGCAGAGATAACATCTCCAAGTGCAGAAAGAGATTTATTTATGTGCTGAGCCTCCTTTAGTCTCTCACCAACAGCCTCAGATTTGTCCACTCTCTCACTTCCAGCCAAATCCACAAGATGGAGACAACCCTTAAGGACAGAGTTAGACTCTATTTCCTTCCCTCTGACATGAACTGTCAACACACTGCAATTGAGTGGTAAATTTTTTTATTAAATCAAATATATCTTATCGCTAGTGAAGGCATATATATATATATATATATATATATAGTCATGAAGATGAAATTTTACCTATGAGAACGGCTGCTTCGCACATTCAGAGCTGTTGCACCAACAGCACGGTTCCTTTGACCAATTTCCATTAAATCAAGAACATCTTGAGTACAATTAACTGGAACTAAACATGCATCAGGCACATTAAGACCATTCAATTGAGAGTTGTTTCGTATGTCCAACGTATATCTTGTCAAGGAATGAACATACTAAAAAATGGTATTGCTAAAATAAATGCAAAAACAAGTAGTCTTCTTTTACTTTTTGGAGTTTGCAAATGGTTTTAATGTAATATAAATACAGCAATGTGGACTTCAAGGATATCTTCTGTTAGAGCCATCACTGACTAACAAATCCCTCACTTGTTCATTATATATTTCAATCATCTGAACACCAACTTCATATTTTATGGCAGTTGCTCTTTCCTTTGATATATGAAATAAGTCACGCAAAGCCCTATAGTTTACACCCCATGTTTCTTCAGTCTTCAGATCAGGGCCACTCTACACAAGCAGAAAATCACATATACATGAGAAAAATGATTAAGACAATAATAAATGTTCTACTTGGAATGATTTTAAGCCAAATTAATTGCCTTGAAATATTATCATACTCTTTCGAAATGGCTGAAGTTTCAAGTTCATAAAAATCACTCCAATTTAAGTGAATGCTGATTGCTGAACATTATGTATGTAACATTACCATCGTGTAGGTCTTTCCTGAGCCAGTCTGTCCATAGGCAAAGATGCATGCATTATAGCCATCTAAGACGGATCTGACCAATGGTTTAGTATCAGCGTATATTTGTTCTGCACATGACGAAGAAAAATCACCATAAAAGGCTTAGAATGAGATGATATATATTTCAAGAAAGATTATTTATTTTATTTGTAACAAACGCATTGCAACATGATATCATGTCTAATGATCCGGTATATATACAAATACTGATAATTTTTGCCCATTCTCTATCTCATCCAAATTTCTATTATCTTAAAAAATGTTACAACATGTACACATCATTATTTTCAAATATTTACTACTTGTTGCATATAGATATTTAGGAATAATCATGTGGAATGGAACAATACATTTGCTGCTCAATAATATTTCAAAAAATTAAAATACCTTGTGTGGCACTTGTTGCAAACACCTTATTAAATGAAAATACCCTTCTAGCATCTTTGCCTTGCTTAAGGGGATTCACAATCATTATGTTTCCATTTTCTCCTATATAATCTACTGTGGACTGTTCATTTGATTGTCCTGGTGAAAAGGGCCTCACTCTACAGTAGACCCTAATGGCTCCTGTAAAGCAGCAAATTTATGAATATAGGTAAGTCATGAAAGTATATCCTTAAAAAAGTGTCTTGGATTCTTATGTACCTTTGAGGTCTAGCACTTGATTGTAAAGAATGCGATTCTCCTCCAAAACTTTGTGGTAGGAAGAGGAGGCCACTTCAAGGTTCTTTATATGGTTCTCTAAGTACATGGAACTCAACTCAGCATTATGAAAGAATATTGCAAAAAAAGATAGTATTCTCATGGAAAAAAGTCCTTCGATCATTACCTAGCCTGCTCAATTCTTGGTCCCACTTAGATTGAATTTGTTTAACCTCCAATTTTATCTCTTCATAGGAGTACTTCAGTCCCTAAAGCAGGGGGGGAAAAGTCATTGTAGTGTATGGTGCTAATTTATTATCACATAACAAAGCAGTACATTCAATTTTCTCCTTCTATACCTCAAGTTGTTTCTGCTGAGTATCAACTATTTCAGTATGCTTGGCAGAATCATTAACATTGGGCCAATTACCGTTACGTTTTCCACCACAGGTGCAGAATTTAGAGAAGTCATTTGATACCAGACTACTTCTTTGGTTAAGAAATAACGTGACAGCTTCCATGAATTCTCTCTTAGAGAGGCAACCGATATCGGCTTTCAATATTTTTTTGAGCAAAAGTCCAAGCTGCAAAGTTATATTTCAGACAACCTTTCAAATTAAGGAAAATACTATATCACTGACAATTTGTGAAGTTGGAAAACAATAGAAACAAAGGCACGTGCTTTTACATTAAAAACATAACAGCAGGACAAAAAGACACAATAAATTCTGAAGTACCTGAGTGCCTTGAGAAACAAGCAAGGCAGAAAAATCCCTGACCACTTTCCTGAGCAAAGTATCAATTACCTACAAAATTGCACCCAACAACGTATAAGATTCTGCAACTCAATTTTATTTTTTTTTATTTCGGTAGGAATTGAACAAATGTCATAGGGGGTTTACAACTACCTACACATCCTACTCAACTAATTAAATTAAACCCCCTTGACATTCCCAAATCAAATGAATCTTTATGAAAGAAAAAATTGAATCTGTCACAATAAACCTTAAACAAGAACCTAATTTGACAGCCTTAAAGATCCCAGAGGGTTACAAGTACAACACAATGAGAAGGATCTTACCGACCATTGCATTAAGTGGCAGATCATCAACACCATCAGCCTCTCTGAGGTAAGCCTGAAGAAGTTTGAGTCCAAATTGATCAAAAAGGAAAGCAAGGGCATTGGCAGTTGTGGCTTCTTCAACTGAAACCTCTTCTCCAGACAGATTAAGAAACTCAAGCATCCGTTCATACTGTGAAGACTCAGACTCATCCAAAGACTCATCAACACTTTCACCACTCAATATAGAAGGAGTCCCCTTTGGGAAAGAAGTAATCCTCACAGTTCCACCATACCTCCACACCCCAACACCACCTGATAGCTTCCATTCATAATATCCTTTCAAACAGAGAATGCAGTCCACAACTTTGCTGGAAGAACCACCCTGCATGGGACAAAACACAACACCCCATTAAGCAAAACTGAAGGGTGTATGGGAAAGGTAGCATCTTTAACTGAGTAAATGAATGATTTTTTGCAATGCTAGGAACTCATCTGAGGTTGTTAAAATCTCAACGACTAAACTACATGGTTCATACAATCTTAAGGACTAACTTGAAGGTTAAAGGTCGCGGTGAATGATGAATGAAGAGGAGAGCACCTTTTCCAAATCAGAAGCTTCGAAAGTCAAGAGGTTCATGGTGCGGACAGCTTCCAGAAAGTTCCTCATGTTTTCGAAATACTGAATGGCAGAGTGGGCGGGTGCATCGGAGGACTGAAGGGGGAGGAGGGGATTTTCAACGACCTTGAGGACAGAGCCAGGGTTGACTTTGTTTAGGACGTTGCAGAGAATGAGACCGTTGCGGAGTGCCATGCAGAATTGTTCCTCAGAGGGTTCCTTGGAGAGTGATGCACATGCACCTTCGTCCATTTCTCGGAGCCACTCTGCTGCTTCGTACCTCCTTGAAGCTGTTTCAACCGTTATTATTGTTATTCAATATTCATCCCACAATGTCACAAACACAACCAGCATTTTAAACAACAGACAAAATGGCGGGTAAAGTATAGATTTTGCTGATGTTTTATCATAGGATCTTTCACAGTATACAACCTTACATGCTTTTTTTTAAAATTAAATATATTTTCCACCGGAAATAGTCATATTCAAGTAAAAAATATTAAAGTAAATTATTCAGAGATTTTTTTCTTTACCAGACTCAAACCCGGGGTTTTGTTTGAGACTTTACACATGATCAGTTGAATCTTTTATCTTTCAATTTCTTATTATCTGGTACACGATTTGCATGTAGTAGAAGATTCGGTTTTTATATTGAATGAATGGTACAAGACAATCCTGATTCAAACTTACCAAGTTGAGCCTCAAAATTATTTGTATTTTCGTAATTTTGATTTGATAATTGAATCATAATTCTTTACTAATTTAGATGTAAATTATAAAAGAAAATTTTTTTTCCAAAATCCTAATCAATAAACACATAGGGACAAGCGCGTGCCATAAACCAATTTGAATTCCTCAGTGTAGGGTCAAACTTTCTAAGTTGGAGTCAACCAATCATGTCCTATTGTCCTCATTGTTGGTTCAAGGTCGGACCAGGACCAATAATAGTAGTGTATGTAAAGAATAATTTTAAATTATTCTACAAAATCTTTCTTGTATAAATATTAATTCTAGAACATATATTCCCTTATAAAATAAATAACTACTCTTATTTCATGCACTCTTAAGATATGGCGATAGATATGGCGATTACTTAATATTATGCTTTTGACTTCGAGTTCTGTTTTCTTTCCTCGGTTACAATCACTAAAGATTAAACAAAGGTTAAAGTAAAAATAGTCTAATCATTATTATTACAGCAATGCTGCACTAAAATAGTTCCAAAATCATGGTGTTCTTCGTTTGAAATTAGATATTACACCTTTCCTCTTGTAGTATTTATAAATCACTTTTCATTAATACTCTAATAAATATACTATCACTTTTCATTTTTATACTTTTTCTCATTAATGAAACCATTAAGAAGTATATAAAAGGTAAGGGAAAATTTCTAATTAATGTTATAATTTAATGACTTGTGTTTAGAACCAAGAATTTTTTCTGCAACTGGGGAGTATATTATATGTGTAAGTGGATTTTATATAAAACTGCTTCTCATTCAAAGTTTTGCATAACTAATTACTGCATTTTGTTTGTTTGTTTGTTTTTATATATATATTTTTAATGATGCAAATCTACATTAACACTAATATTGTGTTCCAAATAATAGTTGAGAAATCTTTAACGAGCACGCTCGAAATCACAGAATTTGAATGACAAGGTTTCAGGCCCACGCCACCATTGAATGCTGGTGGAGTGGGGAGCGGTCCAATTTTAGCCACCCGTTTACTACGCTTTACATTATGTGCTGCTGCCCTTTCTTTTAGTCTGTCCTCTTCTTTTTTTCTTTTTCCACCCTCTTTGTTTAGCATGTGTAATCTTATTATACTTATTGCTGCTAATTTTCTTTCTACCATACTTTTTTTTTTCTCTTCTGTTAAACAACAAAACAAGAAAAGAAATATTGTGCTCAATCAACCAGCATAGTAGAAGAGAGTAATAAGTATAATTATCTACTTCTTAAGTATTAAGATAATAACTACCGGTGCTCTGTTTCTAGTTTCAATCAGCTTTTTTCAAGAGGGTAAAATCTGAGCTCACATTTCCCAGTTTTGAAATAGAAAATTTTGTGAAGTGTTAAGCGTTAACCATTAACTGATAAGTGGGAACTCTTTAGAGTGTCACAAAAGAGAACACTACATTGTTAACAATGTGCAGATTAATATAGTATAGTAATTAACATTATTATTAAAACTCAACTAGTCTGTTAGGTTCAACCATGAAATGATTAGGGTTAACTATTTAATACTATCAGTTGAATCACACTTCGACGTCTTCGACATCACCGTTTACTTAAACCCGGTAAAATGACGATGCTTCTGAAAACATCGGTAATTAACAGTATTTAGTAATACTAGATGATACCTGCTTCCTCTGCTTTTCTCTGAGCCAATTCATGATCATTTATGCTCTCTTCCATCACAATCTCATTCTTGTTACCGCCTTTCAAATTCAATCCCCTCTTGTGAGGAGATGCGAAATATGAGTTTGGTAAACTCTCCTGCGACATATTAACTTGATACGCCAAAGTTCCTTTCTCCCTGCAAAACCAACAATGATAGAAGAAACGATTCAATGCACACTGGAAAAAGAAAATTCAAATTATTTGAGTGAAAAACGAATGTGTGGTTTGGTAAATACCAGAGAATATGAAAATGTGAGAAAGAGGCAGATCAGATCTGAGGAAGAAGCGGGGTTCTCGTGGATTATGTGAATAAATGAATGAATGAATGAGCATTCAAAAAATAAAACACTTTGAAGAGGCTTCGTATTGAATGCGTGAATGTGAGAGTGTTGTGTGTGTTTTTGAGTTTAAAAGATGCGAAAAACGGGAAACTAAAAAAACAAAAACAAAAAAAAAAAACATTGAATTTTGAACGTTGGTGTCTCCGTCACTCTCGTTGGATGACGGCGTATTAACGGCGTGCGTGGTTTCATCCGACGTGGCGTGCTATTAGGTGCCAGGTGGGGTCTTTTGTGGGGCCCATTGTACGGTCGCAGGATTCGCCGTTGCCTTTCAAAACATTTTGGCTCGCTACCATTACTCATTAGTTTACTCATTGTGAACTCCATAATAAATTTTTTTTAATATTGTTGTTAAAATTGAGTCGGTTAGATCAGATCGATTAAATTATGAATTGGTTGGATGATTGATTCGTGTCAATTTTTTAATATTGCTGGTTTAATCACAGTTGTATCCTGGTTTGATTACGATTTGCTAAAACTGACATCAGTTTAATGACCGTTCCGATTCTAAAAATATTGGTAAATAATATTATTTCTCTAGTATTTTTAGTTATGTTTTTATAATTTGTAGTTTTAAATATTTTTCATTATCAGTTGGAAAATAAACAAGTACCACTGTTTTTTTTAATGATAGAGAAGTTAGATAATTAAACTTATTCCAATAAAATTAATTGGGTAGGTTTTTATAATGTTTTTAAATGAAAATTTTTTTAATTTGTATTTTCCAAAATTAAAATACAAAAGAACATACATTTAAAATTGTATTGAACTCGCATTGAAATCAGTTTTTCATTGTTTGATCTTTTATCGTTAAAACCCGCATTATTTCTGTTTGGTCAATAATCGTTTTTTATAAAACTTTATTTGTTTTTTTGTGGATGAATAAGTTATTGTGTTTTTTTTGGTGATTCAAGAAGTTATTGTTTTTGTTTGGTCTTATACCAGTGTTCGTTTTATTTTTTGAGAAAACCAGTGTTCGTTTTTGGATTGAAAAGATTGAGGCCCAATAAGTGATGAAGACACAAAAAAGAACCCGGTAACCTCTTCCAGGTTTAAATTTTGTAGCCTACATTACATTTTTGGTCTTTTGGGCCTTGGGCCCTTGAGTGTCCAAAAGAAGCCGTTGACCATCTTGCTCCGTTTTCGCTTAACCTGCCTCGTATTATTACTACTCATGTGTTCGTTTAGTTTTTATAAAAAGTAAATTTAAAAATAAAACATAATGATATTAAATTTAGTTATAACTCATTTTTAAAAGATAATTTTTAGTTATATTTAAAATAATAAATTTTTATTTTTGTTTTTATTTTTCAGTTTTATAAATCCTTGACCTTAACTCTAAAACCATCATTACCAATACCACCATCACTTACCTCGTCACCATCATCTTGTCATTGTCATTACTACTACCATCATCACCCCTCACCATCACTGCTACAACCATCGTCACCGACACCTTCATCATAACAACCATTGTTACCGCCATCACCATAATCACTATTGGTGTCACCACCATTATCGTAAGCACCATTGTCATCGCCATTACTGCCATTGTTGCCACCATCATAATTATGTTATTGTTGTTGTTTAAACGTAACACAGTTAAGACTAAATGAAAATATTGTTCTTATTTACATATAATATAGTCGAGATTAAATTAAGTTTTTGTAACAACCTTTTAAATTTCAAAACAAAAACATGAAGCTAAAAAAAATTTTGATTTTTTAAAATTTAAAACTAAAATGCACTTGGAATGGAAGATTTTAATAGCCGTTAAATATAATAGTATTTTAATAACTGGGTATGATTCATCATCAGTCACATGATGAAATGCGTCTCAAAACATAAAGAAAACGACTTTTGATTCTTAAAATACTAAACACTTAAAATTAAAAAATTAAAACTAAAATTTTAACCTAATCAACTAAAATATTTTCTTATAATTTTTCATTGCATCTAAAACATAAAAGTGTAATTAAAATTTCAATAAAAATCTATCACTTTTAATTGCTTTTCAAATCGGTTATCAAGATTGAAGTTAAAATCCTTCATATTTTTAAATATGATTAGTTTTTAGCGAACAATATTAAGATAATAATGAACTTACCTTCCATAGTTCGGAAAAAGACTTCATTTAAATTCTTTGAATAATTTATTTTGATTATCTATTCTCTTAAAAACCAATCTTTAGGAAAAGTTATTATTATTTATTTGTTATTTTTATTTTTTAAAATATTATAATAAAGATTAGTGTTGATTATTTACGTCAATTCAAAACTTCATTTAACAACGAAAAAGAAATTTTATTTTTTTGGCAATAATTAATTTATAGAAAGTTTCTTTCTTCACCGTATGGTGTGGGGCCCACCAAGTGACCTTTCTCCACACTCAGCATCGACACACTAACCGCTTATCTTATCACGCTCCCATGCCTACCACTTTCATTTCCATGCACATTCTTTTATAAATAACTTATACTATTATATACAAAAAAAAATAATTGGGAAAATGCTAAGAGAAATACAAATAACCTTTTTAATTTCAAAATATCATCCAAACTTTTTTACAAGACGAATGATTTAGTGCGAGGAATCATTTTAAAACTTTATTTCTTATTGAAATAGAAGATAGATATAATATCGAATCTCCATTAAATCACCATAAAATACATATAAATGAATATTAAGAACTGTTTTGAAATCGATCCTTATACCTCGACACAAACTAATTCGATTTTTAATTAAAAAAATTCATTTGTACTTTCTCAAACAATATCCTTAAAATACTTGTTAACAAAACCCTAAAAATTATTAATATTTTTAAAGAAAAATATATCAAGCCAGAATAAAATATTAGAAATACAAGAAGATGATTTGGTTTGAAGGTCAGATAAATCTCAAGGTTGGATAAACGTTATAAAAATTTAAATTCGCCGTTTTATAATTTTAAATTTAATCTTTAATTAACCAGATAAACATTTATTGTTATTTTAAATGCTGGCATTATCTAATGATTATTATATAAACAAATTCACGTTCTACCCGAAAATCAAGGGCCCTTTCTGCCTTTCCATTTATAGCTGAATCCACGTCGCTTCATCGTAATATCATATCGTATTAGTATTATTATATAAACAAATTAAAGAGTAATTAGAATGAGTTTGAGACTAATACGACTACTAGACTAATACTAATAGTGAATCAAACCAAACCAAACCAAAACCCATTCATTCATTCATTCATTGATTCATTGATGTGTGCTATCTGTCACTGATACAGCATTGTTTTGTTTCCTTTCCCTTTTCCCTTCGCTTCTCTGTTCATCAATCATCAAGGTACGTTTCTTTCGATCTTCGATTTCTTTCTTTCCTCACACATATAAATTACTACAATGTCTCTTCTCGTTGTCGCTTCCACCGCATCGTGATATCACGTTTTATATCCATCATCGGATCCCGTCCTAGCGTCACATGATTACCATGATGTTCTGTTGTTTCTTTTTAATTTAGATCATGTCTTCCTTAATAGCATGAATTTGGTTGGCAGATCGAACTTTTTGTCCTTTTCCTTACGAATTTTTATCTATAAGAATAACGTCATGTTTGTATTTCCAAATATATGACTTCGTCACAGAATTTATTATCTGCATGACCTTCATCAATGATCTCGTTTATGGATTGTAAAAACTGGATTTTTTTTAATGTAACGACTGTTAAACCCTGTTTTTAGAATATCAATGATCTCTCTCTCTATTTTTATTGTTATTTATATTCTGGTATATTTGATTTCTCTGGCTGTGGTTTTTTAACATTGTATTCGCAGGTTTGTGTATGGGCACTGAATCAGTTGTCGATTTGATGGGGTGTTCCTCCGGGGTTCATTTTTCTGGATTTCACTTGGATGGCTTAGAGCATAGAAAGACTGGCGCAGAGCAACCAACAACTTCGGCAACTGATATGTATAAACAGCCTTTTGTCATAGGTTTGTTTTTGAAACTTTGGAAAACAAATAACAAAGTGTAAACAAGCAACTCAAAATTCGTAGTGTATGTGAGAAGACATCACTGCCATCATGTTTGATAGTACAATGCCTGCCCATTTTATTTTTGGTTCCAAGTTCTTGCATCATAATTTCATTTCACTTAATCATACCTGTTACTTGGTTGTTCTACAGTTTGGAATTGGGGTTAACTTGAACAGTTAATGTCTAATCAAATCCTTGTCATGTTTATGAATTAGAGCATGCTGCAAACTTACCATTGAAGTTTTCTTTGTTCACAGATTGAAAATCACATCTTTTAAAAATAAGATCGTAGCAACTTTGGATGCCTTATTTGTGCATTTTTACTTTTTGGTTTTCCAAATCTATTTTGTTTCTGTATGAATCTAATTCGTTTTTTATTTACTTTTATGTTTGTGTGTGTTGCAGGTGTTGCTGGTGGAGCAGCATCTGGCAAGACTTCAGTCTGTGATATGATTATTCAGCAGCTTCATGACCAACGAGTTGTACTTGTTAATCAGGTAATGAATCTTTCAATATAATGAATATATACTTCAGGATTTATTGTGTGTGTATTGATGGTAAACAACTAGCAGTTAGTTTTACAAAAAATAATGAATGTCCATGCTCCATGCCTTATAAGCATATTGTATCCTCCCTTATCTGAATCCCCTTACTGTTTACTTTAGTTTTATTTTACCTATGATATCCAAAGAGTCTATTGGAATGATTTTACCAGCTTTCTTTTGTATTTTCATTGTAACATTTACATTCTGTTGGCTACCATTTGTGACACCAAAATTCTTCCACCTTTTTCTTTTTCAAGTTTGATTTAGTATTCTGTTGTTTTTCTTTCTCAATGTTCCCGTCAAAATATCAATAATTTTCTTACTGACAGAAGTCATACATTTGAAGATCCAATACACCATTATTTTGGGGATAAAAGTAAAAAACAATTTGGGTTTCTTTCCTGTCATTTATGCTGCTTGAACCATTATATTTCTATTTTGTCCCATCATCAGGCACTCCTAATAAAGTTGTAATGATACAGAGAACATTCTATTCTTTTCTTATTTAAAATTTTTCTTTTTACGTATATTGGATGTTTCTCTTGTACTTTTTGTCTTCTCTTACCTTCTTCAGGGGACGTGTCCCAAAATATGGGCGTATACTTCTTATTGTACTCATGATGATACATTGAGCATAATAAATGAATTATTTAATTTATAACAGGATTCTTTTTATCATAATTTGACTGAGGAGGAACTTACAAGAGTACAGGATTACAACTTTGACCATCCTGGTCAGTTCCATTGTACTCATTAGTCTCTCATAATTAGTGATTTTCTCTTTGTATTAAGATATTTTGTAGGATGAAATATGCCCTAGATTCATTTAGATGTGTATTTTTATTTCCTTTATTTTAAATTTATTTACTGTCCCAAGGATTAGCCTCTTCTAAATTGAAGAAATAAGTGAAGTAAAGAAAGGAGGATTCATCCATTGTTAATCTGAAATAATTTATAAGTACAAGTTACTTAAATTCAAATCATTGGTGAATAAATCCTCACTTTCTCACCTTATACCTATTCTAATTTTCAAGTAGCTTTGTCCCAAATATGGAGTTTTGTTTTTCCTAACATGTCTTTTTGATAATCAGGTTAGAAAGCCTTAAATGATATTTTTGTTTCTCAAGTCTTACAGTTCTCCTTAGATAGTTGAATACTTTGCTGCCCTAATTCATTACATTCAACAAGTATCTCAACTGCATCTTTCTGACCCTCAGAATGAATTAGGAAAATCAAAGGAAGTTCAAGGGAAAATTAACTGATTAGAGACCTGAAATTAAGTATTAATTTAGTCAAGTTTCAATCCTAGAATGTTCTCACATTTAGCTTAGAGATGAGTATGATTAGTGATCTTATTTTACATGTTAAAATGTTGTTGAAATTGTGTAATTTATGAGCATTTGAAAGGTTGAACAGAAGTTCATTTTATTTGATATGAGACTTAAGTACCTAGCTAGCATAATTAATTGCTCAGCACACCTAAAGTTCAATAAGGTAGTAGCTTTGAAATGGAAATTTTGACCTTTGAATTTTCTTAATGCATATGGAAGAATGGTTCTTGGAATGCTTTTAGCTCCTTACATTATTTCTCTTTTCTTTAAATCATCAGAAGCTTTTGACACGGAGGAATTGCTAAGTGTCATGGATAAGTTGAAGCGCGGCCAAGCAGTAGATATTCCCAAGTATGACTTCAAGGGTTACAAGAGAGAGGTGTTTTCAGCAAGACGGGTATCTGGAACTTTCATTTTTTGCACCCCTTTCTTTAAATTCCTTAAAAGTCCAAGATTGAAATAGTCTCCTATTCTTGATTTTGTGTTATCATGCTAGAGAGTAGTTTTTTATTGCTTAGAGCAAGAATAAATGTATTGGCATATCACAACAATGATTGTTATATTTGAATTGGATAATTGGGTGTACCAATGATTACTAAATCATGCACTATATGTTTCTTCTGGCCTTTATCTCTAGCAGTGGGAAAATTTATATGAAAAGTATTTCATTTTAGCCTGGTTTAATGTGTTTTGCAGATAAACCCTGCAGACGTTATCCTTTTGGAAGGCATCCTTATTTTCCATGATCCTCGTCTTCGAACATTGATGAATATGAAGATATTTGTTGACACAGGTCCCTCATTATTTTATTCCAATATGGCTTTCATAACTTATACTGTGTATTCTATGAAATTTATCAAATTATATAGGATTTTTGTCATATTCATTTTCCTTTCAATCTCATGTACTTAATCATCCCCCCACCCCCCCAATCCACATTATGATATAGGTGAAGAATATTTTAAAAAAAATGCTGTTTCTGGATTCTTGTTCACATGCTAATGACACTATATTCATCTTTTCTGTTCCCACCTTTTTTTGTTGGTTTCTATTTTGTAAATAGTTTCCTTTTCCTTCCCTCTTGTTATTTCATTACAAGCATGCATATTTTATATGACTTTCTTTCACTACTAAGTTAGGCTGTCACTTCACACTGAAATGTTCAGTGCAGATGCTGATATTCGTCTGGCAAGAAGGATTAAGCGTGATACTGCTGAGAATGCTCGCGATATTGGAGCTGTACTTGATCAGGTAGTGACTGTCAACCGCACCAGTTGCACTACCATTATTGCATTTTGATTATCTTTTGGCTTTTTTTACCTTCACATTTCCTACATTCACTGCATAATGGGAATGTTATTTTAGTTCAGGCTGCTGAAGATATTATGCTAGTTGTGTGCTTGATTAAGAAACCTGTCATCGTTCAAATTTTATGTCTAAAATCTTTACGGATTTTTTTTTTCATGTAATAGTACTCTTAACAACTAATCAAGCTAGTAAGCATCTGACTTTTATGATATATACTTGATGCAGTATTCTAAATTTGTGAAGCCGGCTTTTGATGACTTTATTCTTCCCACAAAGAAGTATGCTGATATCATTATACCCCGTGGAGGAGACAATCATGTGGCTATTGATTTGATTGTACAACATATTCGCACGAAGCTTGGTCAGCATGACTTGTGTAAAATATATCCTAATTTATATGTCATCCAATCTACCTTTCAGGTACCTCATTTTCGTTGACTATTTCAATCATCCCCCCCCCCCCCCCGGGCTGCAGTTCTAAACTTCTATTTTGTTATTAAAATTTGAATTATCATAGTAATTGCTTCTTTGCAGATACGGGGTATGCATACCCTGATACGTGATGCGCAGACAACAAAGCATGACTTTGTATTTTATTCAGACCGGTTAATTCGTTTGGTATGTAAATGAATATCATTTGTTTCTTTGTTAATTTTAGTAGTGTCACGACATTTTCTTCTAGCATTAATAGTTGGTCACATTTCTCACTTGACCAGGTTGTAGAACATGGCCTAGGGCATCTTCCATTTACAGAAAAGCAAGTTATCACTCCTACTGGTAAGCTTTTCTTTTTTGATGATGATTTCCTTGCTTTGTATTATATGTACCTCTAAGCAAATTATCTCTTCTCTCATTTTACTTGATGTGGATAATGTGTCAGTTGGGTATCTCTGGTTTTGTTTTTATGCTGCCATATTATTGTCACAAAGGTGAGGAGTAACACGAACTAGACGTCTTCAGCCTTAATTTAGAGGCTAGTTAAACATTACTCTAGCCACATGTTCTGTTCATAATGTTAATTGAAGCAATTGCCATACTGCAAACGTAAAAACTTTCCTGTTTGCCTCTGTGTAGCTGACATTCTCATTTGATATTTTTCAAAATCGAGTTAGTTTGTTTCATCATGTCTGGAGCTTATGTAGCCTCTAATTCTTGTCTTTCAATGCAGGATCGATCTACAGTGGTGTGGATTTCTGTAAGAGGTTGTGTGGTGTCTCTGTCATCCGGAGGTATTGACTAAACTATTTTCTTTAACAATTCAATAAAGAGAAAAATCTTTTATTGTTTTGGGTTTTATAATATTAATTACCCAATTGTTAACATTGCATATAGCAAGCTAATGTTTTCCTTGAAATCACTATCCCTTTTATATTTAGTTAGTTAGTTTAGTTTTTGTTTGTGAATATATTTCTTAGAAAATCTTTCTATCCTTAAAGCTGATATATGATCTAATTTCAGTGGGGAGAGTATGGAGAATGCTTTACGAGCATGCTGCAAAGGTATCAAGATTGGGAAAATTCTTATTCATAGAGAAGGTGACAATGGCCAACAGGTTGGTCATCTCAGCTGCACGTGTACTGAGTAATTATGTGTGCCGAGCAATTATGTTTTAGTTTCACTTAATGATCACTTACTTATCTTTTGATCATCAAGCAGCTGATATATGAGAAGTTGCCGAATGATATCTCAGATAGACATGTGTTACTGTTGGATCCTATCTTAGGCACAGGTTTGTCATTTTCATAATTTTTTTATGGTGGTTTTTATGTTACTAATGGTTTCAATATTTTACATTCTGCAAAAAAAAAAAGGTTTCAATATTAAAAATTTGATATTGGTTTTCATTTTGATTAAATTTAAAATATCTTCCTGATCTATAGGTAATTCGGCTGTTAAAGCAATTTCTTTACTTCTAAGGAAGGGCGTACCAGAGGCCAACATTATATTCCTTAATCTCATAACAGTAAGTTACCGATATCTGTTGTTCCTCTGTATATTTTGGTGTTAAGATGTCCCTTAATACTTGGCATTGTTGTTCTTTTTTCTTGCTTATTTATTTTCTTTATCTTATGATTTACATAAATTCTGTCATCTACTACCAGGCACCTCAAGGTATTCATGTGGTCTGCAAAAGGTTTCCAAGGATAAAAATCGTGACATCTGAGATTGAGATTGGTTTGAATGAAGATTTCCGGGTCATACCTGGCATGGGCGAGTTTGGTGATAGATACTTTGGAACAGATGATGATGACCAGCAAGTGGTTGCCCCTTCGAAGTAGTTACTTATACCTGGCAAAATTCACAATACTTTTCACTCATAATTATCAACAACGAGACTTTCACTGCAAAAACTGCAAAAGGGCTATAGTTTACTGAATTAAGAATCTGTGGGGTTCTGAGTTCTAGTTTTATATCAATTTTGATCATAATCCACATGTTTTGTTTTACAAACATACGTGGGGCTATGGCCTCCAAAGCAAATTTTGAGTCACCTTTGATTATTATACCACAATTTTTCTTTGAACTTGTTTACTCACACGCTATATGAATTGGTCTATAAATTGTTTAAGATTTATCTATTCAGAGTATATTTTAACTTTAATATGTTATGTTGTTAGAAATTTAAAGATAATCTGATCAAAATTTGATGATGTTTAATGTTTTTGCAAAAATCTGTCACTATCACGGATGTAAATTAAGTGTTTGTTAAAAATATTTATTTGAAAGGAAAAACAAGAGATTGTAATCAATAAAAACAAAAGTGACCTTTTTATTGTTAGTAACTCATAATTGTTTCATAAAACGTAATGATGAATTCTATTAGCATTTGGATTAGGTGCATTCAATATTTGGTATTTTTAACAATCAATTAATAAACGCACCATAATTGAATGCACCAAAGCTAGATCCTTATTTTTATTCATTTGAGAAACTAAGAATACAAGTCATGGAATATTTAGTTAAGATGAAACTACGGTAGATTGTAATTAATACAAACATTAAGCGCCTCATAATTATTTATATAAAACACAGCAGAAGAATTGTAATTCATGACATAGGTTTCGAGGAACAAGTAAAAGCCTCTCTTTATTTTTCCGTTCTGTTTTTAGAATGGAGGTTTGGGAAAAATGAGTTTTAAATCTATTAATTAAATAGAATTTTAATTATCTCAAATGGTGTTAAGAATCAATATTAACTATTAAATTTTTATTTTTATAATTTTGTTTATCTAATTGTTAACCAAACAGACACAATTAAAGAGTTGAACAACGTTTTGACTTGTGATATATGATATAAATTGTCTTAGGTAGATATGGGGCTAGCTTACATGTTATGAATGTAGAGAATTTTACTCAAAGATATGAAGAAATAATTTCTCAATTTAATTTTATTCCAGTAGTTATGCAGAAGTTTGAGTAGGTTGCTGTGAGGACAAGCTTCTCTTCCATCACTATCATAATTGAAGATATACAAGGGTACTTGCATGTAGATTTTGCTTCAGAATGGAACTTGATTCTGAAAAAAAGACAAAATGAAAAAAAGAAGAGAAATAATGATGTGGCTGAGACAGAGTTCTGCAAACACTCTGCATAATAGCCTTTAGGTTGATATCTTAATTAATTAGTATCCAAGTCTTGAGATCCAAAGTGAGCCAATTCCGAGCAAGAGCATTCCACAAAATATTTTATTATCTATGATGAGGTGAATGAATGGAATATATATATATTATTGCCACTTGGCATGCAGAGGGATCACACGTTGCTTTATCCAAGTGTGATAACCTTCGTCAGGCTAATCAATGGACACGTGTTGCCTTTACATGGATGGGGTAGATACCTCTTGGTATATTCCCTTGAGCTTTATCTATATAGCATTGCTCTTGCTTTTCGTGCTGTCGTCTGTTATCTGTTTCCCGCCATCCAATACCTTCAAACATGTCTGCCTTTGTTGGAAAATATGCAGGTAATCACTCTCCTCTCTCCTCTCTTCTTCTTCTCATCAGCTTACTCACTCTTCTTTCTTTACATTCCTTCTCATATATACACTAAACACTCCGGTTCAAAATGAGTATGAAAAACACGAAAATCTAAAAAAATATTTTAGAAGAATTAAGTTTTTTTTTCTCAATGTCACTTGAATTACTAAAAACTATTTTAGGTTACATTTATACAAGTACAGAGATGCAGAGAGGGGAAGAAGGGTCTTCGATCTAGGCTCAACAAGCGTAATAATGTTTTCATTGAGGTTATGGGGACTCAGAATCTCCGTTATTCTTCCCACGATAAGAGGGAAGAGAGGACATTGTTGGCCTCCAATCTGAAGGAACAAGTTCTAAACAAGAAACTCAAATCTTCCACATTAAAATATTCATACAAATCTAGTATAACCCCAATAGCTATTAGTAGTGTCAGATTATTGAACTTGATTAGAAGATATGAACATGGTTAAAGTAAGTTCAAAAAAAGTTTATTTCAAAAAGTTACTTGTATAACTTATTAAAACAGGGTAAAACAGAACTTACTACAATTATGTTTATAAACTCTTCTAAATGCCAAGAAACTCCTTTTTTGTATTGTTAAATGTTAGCTTATCAGTTTATGTTAGTGTTAGTGGAAGGGTTTGAATCCACAATTTCTCTTCCTCTTTTCTTCGTTCATCATTCTGTAACTACTGATCCAACCTTATAAACATTGACAATTCCAAATGGGGTGTTTGTTTTATACATACAGATGAGCTTATCAAGAATGCCAAGTACATAGCCACCCCAGGGAAGGGAATCTTAGCTGCAGATGAGAGCACTGGGACCATAGGGAAGCGTCTAGCAAGCATTAACGTAGAGAACATTGAGGCCAACCGCCAAGCCCTTCGTGAGCTTCTCTTCACCTCTCCCAATGCCCTCCAACACCTCTCTGGTGTGATTCTCTTCGAGGAAACACTGTACCAGAAAACCTCTGATGGGAAGCCATTTGTTGAGGTCCTTGAAGAGAACAAAGTGATCCCTGGGATAAAAGTGGACAAGGGTGTTGTTGAATTGGCTGGCACAAAAGGTGAGACAACCACTCAAGGCCTTGACTCTCTTGGAGCTAGATGCCAGCAGTACTACAAGGCTGGTGCACGATTTGCCAAGTGGCGTGCAGTTCTCAAGATTGGGCCAAATGAGCCCTCTGAGTTGTCCATTCAGCAGAATGCACAAGGCTTGGCTCGCTATGCCATCATTTGCCAGGAGAATGGACTTGTGCCCATTGTTGAGCCTGAGATTTTGACTGATGGTTCTCATGACATCGCCAAGTGTGCTGCTGTCACTGAAACTGTGCTTGCTGCAGTTTACAAGGCACTCAATGATCATCATGTTCTTCTTGAAGGAACTCTCCTCAAGCCCAACATGGTTACCCCCGGCTCTCATAGTCCAAAGGTAACGTTGAAATTTCAAACAGTAAATTTTCACTTTGATACTTAAAATGGTATCTGATTTTCAGAAATTATCACTTTAGTTCCCAGCATTCGTAGGTCATCACTTTAGTGTATGAAATTGCTCGTTGTCAATAATTTAAATTGGTTGATATCAATCAATTACATCTTGAAGTTTGATATAACTTATTCATAGCAAGCAATTTTAGAGACTAAAGTGATGTTCTAAAAGTTAGGACTGTAATTAATCGATGACAATAGGGACCAAAGTGATCCTTTTTTAAAGTTAAAAAGTAAAGTATTTGACTCTACTAATTTCAAGAATCAAAAGTTACTTGTTTTTAGTCCTCATACGTATATCTAATTTTAGTTTTTGTCCTTTTAATAAACTTGATTAGTTTTATAGTCTCAAAATTTTAAAATATTTAAAAATACTTTCTATGATTATAGATTGATGACATGTCATGTATTTAAATGCATCATGTTGCATTCCACCTTATCACAACGACTTGCTTGATATGTTTAAGTGGATGATATTTAATCACCGGTGATATAATAAGAATCATTTTTAACAAATTTAAATAAATAAGAACTAAAACTAACAATTTTTTTAAGCACTAGAACTAAAACTGACTAGGTTTATCCTTTTTCAAAATACTGCAGCAAAAATTGGCCTTGAAGCACAGTTACCACTCAGTAGCTCTTAAGTGGTTTCATATTACTGATCACATCCATGCATATATCTATACATACATTCAAATGGTTTAACATTGAGTACTTAAAATTCTTAAGAGGGAAATGGAGTATTCTGCCATGCTTTTAACTTGCAAGAAAACATCGGTGCATGTGTGTGCAGGTAACACCTGAGGTGATTGCTGAGCACACAGTTCAAACACTGAGGAGAACTGTGCCAGCTGCAGTACCAGGGGTTGTATTTCTATCTGGTGGACAAAGTGAAGAAGAGGCTACACTCAACTTGAATGCAATGAACAAGTTGGAGGTGTTGAAGCCATGGACCCTCTCATTCTCATTTGGGAGAGCACTCCAGCAAAGCACACTCAAGATATGGGCTGGAAAGAAAGAGAATGTTGCCAAAGCTCAAGCGGCATTTCTGGAAAGATGCAAGGCCAATTCTGATGCTACTCTTGGCAAGTATGCTGGGGGAAGTGGAACTAGTGTGGCTTCTGAGAGTTTGCATGTTGTGAACTACAAATATTAGGCTTCTAAATGGAGCTGGGGACTGATTTGGGGTGCGTGGGTGGGTGCATATATTCTGGCATATGTATGATTCAACTTAAGCATTTACTTCTCATTAACATGCTTACTTTTGGGTTACATATTTAAAAAATATCAGTTTATGTTACAGGAGGATGGTAAAAAAATATTACATATAATTTTAATGTCAAATGATGACGGTGTACCTCTCAAAAATAATTTTGTAAGATGGAGGCTGGTATATAATCAGAAACAGAGAAATACGTTCTAAAATGTGAAATTACTTAACAAGATAATAAATAACGTGGTGATATGGCATTATCTAATAATTTTACGTTAACCAGAAGTAATGTTTTGGTCGTGAGTCCCTACTTAGTGACTAGTGAGTCACTGGTCACTAATAACAAGACAAGTATATTCCGCCAATAATACAATCCTGACAAGTCCATAATAAAGTATATAATACTATATACTTTTGAAATCCTAGTGGATATACCACCTCAATGATCAAAATTTGACAAGTCCTTTTCTTCTTTTCACATATTGGCTGCTTTAACTATTTCATAGTCAAAAGGTATTCCACTTAGTGCAGCTAACACAACACGATTAAGGAAGCAGAAGAAAAACAGTTTCAAAAGGTTAATTGCAACTTCTGGAACTCACCATCCCATTCTGGAAAAGAAACTACTAAGTTGATTCTAGTAGATGGAAATAAAAATTCATCCTCAACATATTTCTGGGGTAGAAGAGCTTCAACACCCTCCATCTACTATGTACAAATAAACAAAATGAAAAAAAAATCATATGGTAGTATCATCTAATCATCTTTCTTTCTCTGTTTCATTTCTCATAAGTCATAAAAATCACATCACTGTTTTGCACACTGATATTTACCATTAACTATTAAAATCCTAAAGAAGTAGAAACAAGAATGTAATAAACAAAACACACAGAACTCTACCCTGTTGCCTCTTTCATCGGATTGTTATGCAATTTCTAGCTACTAGAATACCTGTGGGTGGACCAGTCATCTCTATCTGGCATGTGCTATGCAGCCAATAAGAAAAATGGACAAGGCCCATATTGATCTTAACCTTAAATGTTCCCCTTGCATTGTAGTTCACCCTATTGTTCTGCACTTGCTTTTGAAGTTTTACACCAACATCTTGGGGCAAAAATACCAAGTTTGATATGAAGTTCACTGCTTGCAATCTGGTTTCCCTTGGTTTCTGTGTAAAAGGCTTTATTGTCTGTGATGATATGAGCCTGTCTGAATAGAAAAGCTCAATACTCAAGGACTCAAACCTCACATGAACTCTCTTGTTAGGATTGGTAAAATTTGTAAGGAGGGTGAATTCACCATTGAGGTACTGTGGTGAGTCAAAGTACACTACATTGAGGCTTGCATTTGGAATGTCAAATGTTGGGTTTCTTGGTTTGATGGCAAGGTAGCATATCAATGTTGCAATTCCAAAGAAGATAAGCACAAGGCTGAATATGAGGCACAACACTGCAGCACACCATACGATTGGTTTAGTCCTTTGAAGTTGAGGCTGCCCAAGTGTTGCTCTAGTGTTGGTAAGGGAATTTGGTGCTTCTAGTTCCAGAGAATGTTGTTGATTCCTTGGTTGTTTTGATGTTCCAAGTTTTCCAAGAGAGGCTAGCATGTCTGATAAGGTATATTTCAGTGCTCAAAAAGGCCACTTTGATCAAGAAAAGTGATGAGGAAGAGATATAGGTGATATGTTTATTTATTCTCAAAATGGGATGATGGATCAAAGGAAGTTTAGAGAGGAAAAATGCTTTTTTAATTGAGTAACAGTGGAATGGGGATAAAGTGTTGGTCTGGGTATTGGCAAAAGGTGGCCTTGGTGTTTCAATTTTGAATTTTAGTGCTTTTGGTGTGCAGCAATGTTTGAGAAGGTCCTAAAGAGTGAGTTGAACAGAGCCTTCACTTAGCTTATTGCTTAAGGATGTAAAATTTTCAAGGTTTAGAGTTTTTCAGGTGAAGCGATAAAGTGATTTAGCAATAAAAGAAAGGGAGAATGTGGTTGGTTGATTCCCTCTCTTAATAAAAAATTAACAAATTAATTAATGATTTTGGCCCATTGAAAAACAAAAGACTTTATTAAATAATGAATGAATGGAGAAGTAGTCAATTCAATTAAGGTTGATCTAGACGATATAGAAAGTATTAAACAAGTGTATATTTTTTAGATTTTATATCTTATATTAATACTATAGGGATTCAGACCACTAAGTATAATCTTGTCTATTTGTTAAGTGGAGGGAAATGATGTTGATATTAATGTTTTTGAAATTTTTTTCGTATAATAAAAGTTGGTGTTATTTATAAAGATATTTCAATGTTTAAATTTAGTATTTTAATATATTTTAATGCATTGAATGAGTAATATTTATAGAATTTATGTAACAAACCTTATAATGATGCTCAATTCGATAGTTTTTCCGTAGTATTTTTAGGGTAATAATTACTTTTATATATATATATATATATATATATATATATATATATATATATATATATGCGAGTATTATCATATATGACCTCAAGTATGTGCAGATGATATTTTTTTTATAACAGTTTAACTATAGTTGCTGATAAGACGCCTTTAATAATACCAGATGTAATAAGTAATATATCAGCATAAGTCGATACAAGTGTCAAAACGTGAATGCATGAAATATGCATGTATGATAATAATAATTCTATAATGAGTCTCTGGAATCTACCTGTCACTTGATATTCTTTTGCAGGATGTCGTATCTTTTATGGCAAAGTTGTTTCGTCTGATCGGGAGTTTCCTTAGTGTTATCCGGTGGGGGTAAAGATATTTTTGAATGTTTTTTGGGTTTTGGTGTTGACTCTGAAATGAAACATGGTCTTGCTGTTATTTGGTTTGCTACTGCGTGAAAGATTTGGGATGACCGTAATAATGTCATTTATAAGAATCAGAATGTTTATGTGTAGAAAATGTTTAAATTGATACAATTTAGAAGTTGAGTTTGACTTAAGTCTTATATAAAAGGTTTCTTTAGAGGATTTATAGAATGGTATATATGTCTTACAAGATTATAAATACTTTATTTTTGTATATAGGTTGAGGTACTCCTTATACGTATTTTAATATAATTTTATTATTTTTTACTGATAAAAAAAACATAGTGCTGTTACATAATATCAAATTAAGTCTCTATTTAATATGTAATTAAATAAAAAAAATCTAATAATCTTTCATACTATTTAAAGCAACCAAGAAAGTGTATAGAATGTTTAAGCATTAAGAAAGAAAGCACAGCAGGCGGAAAGTGAGCCATAAAGGTAAAGGTTGCATGTTTCAATCAAAGCAGTCAATCAATCATGTTGGATAGTGGTCCAGTAGTTTAATTATAAGCTTTGTGCCGAGTATCATTGCTGCCTTGCTTACAATGTTTTAAACAAAGTTTGATATGCAGTTAAGAAACAATGTTTAGTAAAAAAAATTAATAATTAATATTGATTTTTTATATCATTTAAAATAATTAAAACTCTGTTTAATCATAAGATGATTTTTCCCTTTCACCCAACTCTATTCCGTTGGAGAAAAAGATATACCCAACATGCTCTAATTGGAAGTACCACAAACAAGAAACTGAAAGATACAAAATGATTCATCATGCCTTTTATTAATCTTCTGGTGTAGCATAATAAGAGAAGAAAGGGATGTTTGGTGCAGAGATGGGAACCGAGGCCAACGGAGAAGTGGGAGTTGCTTCTGGGGAACGGAGGGCCAAACGGAACGGAACGGAGAAAAATCAACGAACCAAACATGCCTGAAGTGTATTAAATACGAACCGATTATAAAATCGGTTAAAATACAATATTAATAATCAAATCAATCGATTGAACCGATTTATTTTTTATAGATTAAAAAACTTCTAAAAAATAGTTTAATTAAAGTCAACTGATTTAACTTGTTTAATTAACCAGATAACTAATTGAATAAGTTAGAAATTGTTTACAAAAATGTAGAATTGATTTTGGTAGATAGTTAGAAAAGTTCACTCAGGTAGCATTAGATTGGTAAAGAAGATATAACTTATTTGACTAAATAACATGTGTGTCAATATAAATCACCTCCCTTACATGTTTTTGATTTTTATTGACAAAAAAAACTAGCATTGGAATATTGCATGTTTTTAAGTGATAATTGAAAATTTTGGTTGCGTTGAACAGTTAAGCATGAGGACTTAAGTGTAACTCAATTTCAAGTAGATGTAAGTAAGGTACATAATTTATAAGTTCAAAAACTCATAAGTTTAAGATTTAAGATGTTAAATTGTATTATGATATTCAAAATTTCTAAACCTGTTTTCATATATGTTTTTCGTTATCATGGGCACCTCTAATATGGTCATAAATGCATTATGACCATGATTATTAAATGAAATTTAAACATATATGATTTGAAAGATATACCATTCAGGTTAAGTGTTAAAATTCAACTGCATGTACAGGGAGTTACACCCCTAGACAAACTCAATATTTTGTTAACTTTATGCAAATATAAGATATTTATGTTATTATTTTACCATTGTTAATTAATTTTCACATACAATCTATTTTTAAAAAATCAATTTATTATTTTTCTACTATCATTATCATTATTATTCTTTATGTTAATTTTCTAAAAAATTAAATATTTATAATTTAATATTTTATTTATATTACTTTTATTCCATTGATGAGAAATTGAAGATTAAATCACTCGATCAAAATGTGAAATGACCTTTTATATTATTTTAAAATATTATTTATATAATAAATTATCTAAAAAATTCATTCAGTCTAAACCTTAACCAAATTCAAGATCTATATTGAATCAGTTCAAACATCTTCTTAATATCCATATTCCCCTCCTAAAAAATTGTGTTATTTCTAACAGCAAACCTTCCAGGATTGTGAGTAAGTTTTTTGTGTATATGGGTTAGTTACGTCATGTACCCTCATTTAATATTTTTCTGATATATATATATATATATATATATATATATATATATATTTAAAATATAAAGTTTATTATCATCAATTTTGGTCATAAGTTAGTGTCTTATGATGTTATTGTCCAATTCACGCTAAATTTCAGTGTGTGCATCACCAATTAGATAGAAAATAGGCAAGGGCATCAAATGTGTTAACAAATTAAATAGTTTAGAATTAAAATCACTAATTAAATTTTTAGGAATCAAATGTCAACAAATTAATTAGTTTTAGAATCATAATTGTGTAATTAAAAGTTGAAGGATAAAAAATAAATATTTAAAAAGTTGAATATTGTTCAAGATATTGTTTAGTCTTTTTCATTTAAAAATAATTTCATTGATGATGTTTGCACTTAACCATTTAAAGAAAAGATTAAAAAATATAGAATACCTATAAATTGGATATAATAAGAGGGTGTTTAGTGTAATAATATCCCATTTCCTACTCAAATAGAAAATAGATATGTGACATCCCGGCGCTGTTGAGGGCGGGGAGTGATCGCCGGTGCATTAGCACGGACAAAGAGCGGCTCCTGGCAGGCTTCCAGCGGGGGATGTGATATCCCGGTCACTGTTGAGGGCGGGGAGTGATCGCCGGTGCATAGGCACGGACAAGGAGCGGCTCCTGGCAGGCTTCCAGTGGGAGGGACACATGAACGAACCGAATACATACCCGAATGAGAGGGATCCAAAGACTGTATAGGTATGGGACTATACAGTCGAGGATAGCTTAAAGAAATGAATTCGTACTACCTATACCAACAAATGCATTAGCCTTTTCGGTGGCCTATCACTTAAGAACTCCAAGTTAAGCAACTTTGGAGTAATTCTGGGATGGGTGACCTCCTGGGAAGTTCTCAGGAAATGTGTGAGTGAGGACAAAAGCACATTGGAAAGGTCTCGTGTTGGTCTGTGGGGCCAGTCGTTCATTCCTGAAAAGCGGCCGGGGCGTTACATATTAATATCTTTTTAATGAGAAAACACATACTATTAGTTAGTTGATTATTAACTAATTAATATTTTTCTGAAATTCTGGTAATTATATTTAATTATTTTATTTTAAAAAAATAATAAAATAAAAATAATAATAAAATCAAAATATATATGTATTTTGAATGAGGATTTTAAAATGACTTAATTAGTATTCACTAATTAAAAAAATTATATTAAAGATTTTTTAATATCTTTATTAGTCACAACTTTTATTTTATGTTTTTATATTTAGGTTCTTGTATATTTATGATTTAACTCTTATTAGAATTTAAAAATAAAATTTTGAAGGAATTAGACTATGGTTCTTTATAACTTTTTAATCTATGTATTATTTATGATTTTTTGAATTTTTTTAAAATTTTGAAAATATTTTAATAAAAAATATATTTTAAATCATTTTATATTTATATAAAGTACTTAAAATTAAAAATATTTAAAAGAAAGTGAATTTAAATTATAAGAAAATTTGCTAAGATCCACTTCAAGTAGACTTATCTAAAAATGATCGGTTTCAATAAAATCTTGATTTTTACCAATCGTAAGAAAATAAAAAACATACCAATAAATATTTCTTAACAACAAATTTTAGATTTTTAAAATTTAAACTTTTTATTACTTATTATAAAATTAGTGAGCTTTGATACAATATTGCTAAATTTCAAAAAGGGCTAATTTTGAATATTTAAAATATACCGAGTGAATGGTTACTATTTAGCTTAATAATTTAATCGACATTTACTATGCAAAACACTGTGTATGCATGAAAATTTTGCACAGTACTTTTATAATAAAATAATATAATGCACAATAATCTATATGCCTATAAATATCAAAGGTTTCTAATGAAGGAAATCATATTTTCTGATTAAATTTTCTTAATATAGCAGTGTTAGAAAGATAATGTAGGAGTAAGAGAGAGAAATAATTTTTTTGGAAGGGGGTTTTGTCAAAATAATACGGTAAGAATAACTCTCTTTTATATTTTTTTAGGTTTATTTTCATATCGTTTTAGAAATCTATTATTATACTGGATATAATATTATTTTAAGTTACTATACTAAATAATAAATTACTATATCAATAGTAAATCACTATTATGAATAGTAAATTACTATTCAAATAGTAAATCACTATTTACTATTACTATTTATCGTTACTATTAACGTTTTACTATTTACTATTACTATTTATATTTTACTATTTACTATTACTATTCATATTTTACTATTTACTATTATTATTCACGGTAACTATTTAAAATTAACTATTCACCGTTACTATAAATAATTACTACTTACCCTTCCTGTTTTAAATAGTAATCTAAATTTTTATTTTATAACTATATTAAAATAAAATTGGTATGTTTTAAAACTCAGAGACGAGGTGTGCACGGACCTTCAATAACAATCAAGATACAAGAGGTAAGGGGGAGTGAGATAGGAATATAATATGAAAAGACATAAGAATAAAGGGAGGAGTCTCATACTCTTTTTAAATTTAATATTATTATTATTTTAAAATAATAACTTTTCCACTTAAAAATTAATAATAAATTTAGTATCTTGTGTCATTTATTTTGAATTATTTATGCGTATATCTAGACTATTATAACCTATATGGACTGTACTAAACCTATACAAGGATCTAGACTATTATAACCTATACGGATTGGACTAAACCTATGCAAGGATCTGGACTTTTATAACTTATATGGAATGAATTAAACCTATGCAAAGACTTAGAGTATTATGACCTATATGGACTTACATAGACCTGTGTGAGGAATGAACTATAAAGACTTGAAACTAAGTTTATTAAATTAAATAACTAGTAAACTTTAAATTATGATATTTATGAATGATATTTATTTAATGTGATTATGATTGATAATATTTGTGATTGATGATATTTGATTATGATTGGTGATATTACAATACTTGATTGTGATTGATGATCTTGTGATGTGGAGTTTGAGCATATATAACAAGCATGACGGGAAGCTAAAACTCAGTAAGAATATACTTATCCCTTACTCTTTAAAGTATTACTTTAAAAGAAATTATTTATAATAATTTCTCAATGTTTATTCAGATTATTAAATTTTTCTTAATTTTCAATAAAAGTATATAATTTCTATAACTTACTTTTATCTTTCAAAATAAATTATTTAATTAAATTTTAGAATAAATTTTAGTTATTTAAAAAATGAAAAAGAAATTGTTTTATGAAAATAATATATTCATATATGTATATATATATATATATAAATATTTGATTCTTAAATAGAAATAAGATACTTTAATAATATTTCATTTTAAACTTTTGAAAATAAGAGTTTTAATTTCAAAAGTGTTTTATTATATATTTTTCAAGTATTATAATTAAAGATGGAAAAAGATTGATAATTCAAACTTGTCTCTAAAGTAAATTAATTTCCTATAAATGCTCTCAAGAAGGTTTGGAATATATATTAAGACTTTGAAACTTAAATCATAATAATATTGATTTGTGAATGATAAAGAAAATTGTACTGAAATTCTTCTGCGTGTGACATAACTTATTTAAGAGTTTAGAAATGTGCAGTTTATCGGGGTGACTATGTTGTGATTTGTAGGCCCCAAAGATATAATTTATACTTGAGTTTCTAAAAGTCTTAACCAACTCAATACGTAAGTAGTTCATGCATCATGAATCATTAAAGAGAAACGAGATGCGATATTGCTTAGGGACGAATTATAAAAATCGAGGATAAATTAGAAGAGGTTTAATAGCGAGCCTTGGGATGAGAGTGTGTGAACGAGTGTTTCAGGGGACCTGAGGTCGCTCCCTAGTGTCAGGTACTTTCACAATAAAAACCTTCTCAATCAGACTAGTCTCTAAGTGTTTCTGTGTCAATCAAGCTGTTCATGCCATGAACGCATTTATGTTATTATTATCCGGAATTATAGAACAATGTTAACTCCTGGTTAGCCTAGTGAAAATTAAAACTTTAAGGCCCACATGCATAAATTGAAGGAAATAGTAGCATGAAAAGCATTAAATGACATTCATGTGATTATGATAATCTATATGTATGGTTGTGAGTGAAAATATAATTATTATGTTTGTAAAAACCCACATTCATAATTGATTATGTATATGATTATGATTGATATTATTATACTACCTCCGTCCCTTATTATAAGAACCTTTTAACTAAATTTTAGTTTTTAAGAAAAGTTAGTTAATATAGTTAAAATCATTTAATTTGTGTACAAATTATACTAGTTTTTCAAAACTACCCTTTTACTTTTATTGGTACTCATAAATCTTAGTCTCTTTCTATTTAATTAATGATTATTTCATTAATGACTAATAAGAGTATTTTGGTGAAAAAATAATTAATACTATTGACTTTTTGATGAGATCTTATATTAAGGACTTAAGAAATATGTAACGTCCTAGACTATTTTTACATTTATTTTTATTCAAACTATTACATTTTACAATAAATTTTTCCTTTTCTTGAAAATTAATTGATATTTAGAGAAAAACAATTTTAATTAAACACAGCGGATGAGAGAAAGGGAAATCAGGGCGTCTTGCTTGAGCGAGGCCTTTACTCGTCTAAGCGAGATTCCGGACTCTCACTTAGACGAGGTGCTATTCGCTAAACGAACACCTTTCTCACATCGGATTAAACAGACATGTAACCGGTCTCACAAACTGCACTCTCACAACGGTCCAGTGAACCCAAGAGTTTACCCTAAAAACATATGTACATAACAGTAATATATTTCTGAAATATAATTTTCATTCAATCCGGTCTCAACTAAGCACAACGGATAATTACACTATTTAGTTTTTATACACAAATAAGACTCTATAAAGAGTCAATCAACTTCATCCGGACCCTGGCACCGTTCTTCCCCTTGGCGCGGCTCCACGACTCCTTCCCCCTCCCTGCCTCTCGTTACTAAAACAAAATATGCAAGGGTGAGTGTTTGGCATAATAATTAATCTAGAACGGATCTTAACAAATACGTATGCATATCTATACATACACATCAATCATTACTTCTAAATAAACATACCGAAACATAGAATATATCAGGCAGTAACTGTATTAAACCAAACACACAGTTCATCTATTTCTTCACATTCATCGCAGTCATCACATGCATCACATTCATTACCTGTATCACATTGCATACATCATAATCACAACTGACTCTCATGCAATCTGACTCCTAGTATCCGGATACTAAAGGATTGGCCTTCAGCTGGGGGTCCTACTTGACACCCCGTGAACCCTGCTTGGTTCACCGAGTCCTGCTTGACTCTCCACCTCGACCACTGGGTCCTACTTGACCACTGGGTAGCTCAACTGGGCACGAAAACCACGGGAGCCGGAAATGAGGGGCTATCATATACCGTCGGCCATCCCATACCACATAATCATTCAACAATTTACCTTTCATAATAATATCAATCTTCTCATCCCTCGGGTAGCCTGCTTGCTAACCCGGAGTCACATAACACTGACCATTTCACATTAGATATCAATTTCTCATCTCTCGGGCAGCCTGCTTGCTAACCCAGAGTCTCATAACACTGATTACATCAATACTAAATATTTCAAGATCATGCATGACAACTCAACCACAAACACAATTCTCAACTCATCAATGTACACTATCGCACATGCACAAGTATAAACACACAATTACGTTTAACAACTTTTTCCTTTAGTCTGTTTAAGTTACTTCAAAGATCGGAATAAGAAGTTAGTCCTATTCTAATTAATTATAACCCGAACACCCCCTTACTCTGATTCCACGCTTTGATGATCTGCTCTCTGTGCCTATTTCTTTCTCTGAGTACCAGTTCTGCAATCTCAACTCCTCCACTCAGTCCTCCGTTACTTAGTCTACTACCTACGGATCATGCAATACAGCTTTATCACCTCAACGTCCTTAGTTCATGGTCAACATTTGGCTCACACTCACCGAGGAGTGAAGAACAGCCACGAATATAACCATGCATGGCCCTTAACAGCTAAAGAATGAAAGAAATAAGGGAATCACAATCGGGTTGGATCAGTAGACTCACCTGGAAGTCTCGATCACAGGAATGAGGTTAATTTGTAGTTCAACCATAAATGGAGTCTCACTCCAGTACATGCAGCTCAGCGTTAAGAGAGAAGAGGCAAACGGAAGAGAAGGAACAAGCTGATAGTAAAAGCAACTTGTGTAAAATGAAGAAGAAGGAAGGGAATCTTCATATATATATATGGCTCATGGGTAAGATCGTCTTTTCCTTTATTTTATTTATATTCTTACTAAATTTAATCAATTTCTCTATTTTAATCTATTGCATAGTCATCAACTCAATTACACGTGTTTATCCCTTTAACGCCCACGTAGCCATAATCCTCTAATAATCTGCCAAAGTATAGGTCCGATATAAATATCGACCCCGCCGTCCTAACTTAACGTTCATACCTCGGAAATCCAAGCTACAACTTGAGAGATCGGCTACTTTATCCGTGCTCACCTCTCGACTACTTATATCCGTTGTCTCCCTTATTATGAGGTCAATCCGGACTGTAACCCCGTGTGAGGCGCTCTCCCCACAACGGTAGGACCAGACCGCCTAGCCCTGTCCGCTCTTCTCCCACACTTCCACTCTTTTAACTCCGCCTGCTCGCGTTTCATACACCGACCTCGACACCGGCTTTTCCAACCTTTGGCTCGCACAGAACAATTATTAAATAAAACTTCTAAAATATTTACTAATATTTCCCATTTCATAATTTTTATTAAAACATCAGGGATGTTACACTCACCCCCCCTAAAAGGGGATTTCGTCCCTGAAATCAGTGTTCCGGTTGAAAGAGATGAGGGTACATCCGCCTCATATCGGATTCTAACTCCCAAGTGTAGTTTATCCAATGAAAATTCTGCCACTTCACCTTTACCAGCTGTACTTCCTTGTTCCTTAAACGTTTAGTTTGGTGTTCTTCAATGCTAACTGGTACAGCCTCCACTGTCAAGTTTTCCTTTACTTCAATGGAATCACTTGGCACAATCATTGTATTGCATGGAATGTAGGCTCGAAGTTGCGATACGTGGAACACGTTGTGGATGTTAGTCAATGATTGAGGAAGATCCAGCCGATATGCAACTTCACCAATCCGCTCTAGTATTTGATATGGTCCAATATACTTCGGATTAAGCTTTTGACTTTTCAAAATTCGACCTACACCTTTAGTTGGTGAAATTCTTAGAAACACCCAATCACCCACTTGAAATTCAAGGGGTCTGTACCGATTGTCATAATAGCTCTTCTGACGGTCCTGGGCAATTTTTATCTTCTCACGGATTAAAGCGATTTGCTCATCCATCTCTTGAATCATCTCAGGACCCAAATGAAGGGCATCGCCGTCCTCATTCCAACATAACGGAGTACGACACTTTCGACCATAAAGAGCTTCGTATGGAGCCATCCCAATACTGCTATGGTAACTGTTATTATATGCAAATTCCACCAAGGGCAAGTATTTCTCCCATGATCCGCCCTGTTCCAGTACACATGCTCTTAACATATCTTCAAGAGTCTGTATAGTCCGTTCTGATTGACCATCGGTTTGGGGATGGTAAGCCGAACTCAATTTAAGCTCAGTACCCAATTGTTGTTGCAAACTCCCCCAAAACCTTGAAGTAAATCGGGGATCCCGATCGGAGATAATGCTTGAGGGCACACCATGCAGTCGTACGACTTCAGCAACGTACAGCCTAGCTAATCGCTCTAACGACCACTTCATATTTATTGCCAAGAAATGCGCACTTTTGGTTAGTCGATCAACAATTACCCAAATAGCGTTGTATCCGGTTTGAGTACGGGGTAGTCCGGACACGAAATCCATGGTAATACCTTCCCACTTCCAGATCGGAATCTCAGGAGGTTGAAGCAAACCCGGAGGTCGTTGGTGTTCAACCTTGCACTTCTGACATATAACACAGGATTTCACGTACTCGATTATTGCTTTCTTCATGTTTGGCCACCAAAATTCCTTTCTTAAGTCATGATACATTTTTGTCACTCCTGGATGTATACTTAGAGAGCTCTTGTGTGCTTCTGTTAACACCGCCTGCCTGAAGCCTCCATGTGCAGGCACCACTACTCGATTCCTGAATCTCCATACGCCATCCTCACCTCGAGTTATCTCTTTATTTTTACCTCGGGTTTGAGTGTCGATCAACTTCAGTAACTCTTCATCGTCTTTCTGCGCCGCCATCATAGACTCCAGAAATTCATTGGAGATTTTTAACATTCCAATCGTCATTCGATTTGGCGCACTCATGACCACTCCAATATTCAAATCTCTAAAGCTTTCCAACAATTCTTGTTCTCTGCCCATTAAGTAAGCCACGTGTAATACCTTCCTGCTCAGTGCATCTGCCACAACATTTGCTTTACCCGGATGATACTTCAAATCGAAGTCATAATCTTTTAAATACTCCATCCATCTCCTTTGTCTCATATTTAGCTCCTTTTGATCAAATAAATACTTTAAACTCTTGTGGTCACTGAATACTACAAAGCGAGCTCCATACAGGTAATGGCGCCAAATCTTCAGCGCGTACACTACTGCTGCAAGTTCTAGATCATGGGTTGGGTAATTCTCCTCATGTGGCCTCAATTGCCTTGAAGCATAGGCAATTGCTCGATCCGCTTGCATCAACACACACCCTACTCCAAATTTGGACGCATCGCAATATACTTCAAATTCCTTGGTCACATCGGGCAGTGCAAGCACGGGCGCAGTAGTTAAACACCGCTTCAGAGTTTGGAAACTTAATTCACATTTCTCCGACCACACGAAAGGGTTTCCTTTCCTAGTCAATCGAGTCAGAGGGAGGGCTATTCGAGAGAATCCCTCAATGAAACGTCGGTAATATCCAGCTAATCCAAGGAAACTCCAGATTTCAGTTACTGACTTCGGTGTCTCCCAAGTCATAACCGCCTCAATTTTTGTCGGATCGACTGAGACTCCTTCCTGAGAAATTACATGCCCTAAGAATTGTACACTACTCTTCCAGAACTCACACTTAGATAATTTAGCGTACAACTTCTTCTCACGAAGTGCTTGTAAAACAAGTCGAAGATGTTGAGCATGCTCCTCGTCCGTCCTCGAATATACCAAAATATCGTCAATGAAGACCACCACAAACTGGTCCAAGTACGGTTGAAAGGTCCGATTCATATAATCCATAAAAATAGCAGGAGCGTTGGTTACTCCAAAGGGCATTACTACGTACTCGAAGTGCCCATAACGAGTCCGGAATGCTGTCTTTGGGATATCCTCCGACCTCACTCGGATTTGGTGGTCTCCCGATCTCAAGTCAATCTTAGAGAACACAGCGGCGCCTCGTAACTGGTCCAGTAAATCATCAATCCGGGGTAGTGGATACTTATTTTTGATCGTCAGTTTGTTTAGCTGTCGATAGTCAATACACATGCGCATGCTACCGTCCTTCTTCTTTACCAGTAACACCGGAGCACCCTAGGGTGAAGCACTAGGTCGGATAAAGCCCTTTTCTAATAATTCGTTCACTTGTTTCTTCACTTCGGTTAATTCTACCGAAGACATTCTATATGGCGTTCGGGACACCGGTTCTGCCCCAGGAATCAAGTCAATAGAGAAATCAATTTCTCGACTGGGAGGTAGCTCCGGAATTTCTTCCGAAAAAACGTCAGGGAATTCACAAACAGTCAGAATATCATTTAGCAGAAGGTCATGTCGACCCTCCGAAGTAAATAAAACAACATACGTGGCTTGGACATCGCTCACCCCGTCCTTCACGTCAAGTTCCTGTGAGAAAACAATTTTCTTCCGATAGCAGTCGACCAACACATGATTAGCAGCAAGCCAATCAAGACCTAGAATAATGTCTAAGTCCTTTAAGGGCATACAGATAAGATTTACTCGAAAGGTATGGGCTTCGATTTGCATCGGTAGTTCCCTACATACTGTAGTTGCACGGAAAGTAGAACCAGTTGGAGTGGAAATAATAAGGGCGTTCTCCATTAAACTGATTGGCAGACCAAGCCGTCGCACACAGCTTTCCGAAATAAAGGAATGGGTGGCACCAGAATCATAAATCACATCAACCAGATAACCATAGATGAAGCACTTACCCTGTATCAGATTGTCGTTCCTCGTAGCCTCTGAAGCATCAAACGCAAATACACGCCCAGTCATGGCGTTCTGGGCACCGCTAGATTGAGCGTCATGTCTTCCCACTTGTGGGTTCCTTCTACCGGCTCCATTCCGACCTCCTCTCATGAAGTTGGAACCCCGGTTTCCAGAAGAATTAGCTCGGTTATCCTCTCTACCCTGCTGCTGCCTCTGAGGGCAATCAGGCCTGAGATGCCCTGGCTGTCCGCACTGGAAGCACACAATCTGATTAGCTTGGCAATATTTGGCAATGTGTCCCTCCTGGCCACAATTGTAGCATGTACGATTCCCAGGGGGATTACCCGATCGACCAGTGGAACCTTGACCAGAGGAGGATGAGGAGGTAGCAGAGGATTTGCCACCTCGGAAGAATTGACCCATCCTCTTGAAGCTGAAACCTTTTGCCTTCAATGGCTTTTTATCCCTTGGCTGGGACATCCTTTGCAACTGCACTTCTTCTGTCAGCCTTGCTTTATTCACCAAGGTCGGATAGTCCCTAATCTCCATTGGTACGATTACACTACGGAGCTCAATCCGTAGTCCAGCTTCGTATTTAGCACACTTGCTGCCTTCCGTCCCTTCTAACGAGAAAGGGTGGTAAAAATCACACAGCTCGTCGAACTTGCTGGTGTACTCAGCTACAGACATTCGGTCTTGCTCTAACTTTAGGAATTCCATTTCTTTCCGGATTTTATAGTTGTCTGGGAAGTACTTAACAAGGAACCTCCTTCGAAAATTCGCCCATACTAACGGCTCATTAGCTGCGTTCATTTGCACCTTCACGCGAGACCACCATACTCTAGCCTCATCTTTCAATTGATATGAAGCAAATAAAACCTTTTGCTCCTCAGAACACTCAAAATATTCAAAAACTTGCTCGATATCCCTAATCCAGATATATGCCCCATCGTAGTCGTGTCCCCCCTTGTAAGTCGGAGGATTCCTTTTTAGGAATTTATCCAGAGTGGGACCGGACTCGGTCCTACTCATCAGCTGAGTAAATTTAGAGAAGAAGTCATCTCCTCCCCCAGAACTAGTCTCTCTGTCCATTTAGTAATTCTACAATGGGCAAACACATCACCATTAATAACCAAGATCAGTCAGGGGATTATAGATTTACCTTATATTCATAGAATACTACGCCCGTGGAGTGCCAAGGGAACGGTGCCAGACCACACGTAATCTCAAAACAACAAAACACAATCAACTTTCATAAGATTATTACAATAACTAAATCGGCCCACACACCGGCTCTAGAAAGAACCGCTCTGATACCAAGTGTAACGTCCTAGACTATTTTTACATTTATTTTTATTCAAACTATTACATTTTACAATAAATTTTTCCTTTTCTTGAAAATTAATTGATATTTAGAGAAAAACAATTTTAATTAAACACAGCGGATGAGAGAAAGGGAAATCAGGGCGTCTCGCTTGAGCGAGGCCCTTACTCGTCTAAGCGAGATTCCGGACTCTCACTTAGACGAGGTGTTATTCGCTGAACGAACACCTTTCTCACATCGGATTAAACAGACATGTAACCGGTCTCACAAACTGCACTCTCACAACGGTCCAGTGAACCCAAGAGTTTACCCTAAAAACATATGTACATAACAGTAATATATTTCTAAAATATAATTTTCATTCAATCCGGTCTCAACTAAGCACAACGGATAATTACACTATTTAGTTTTTATACACAAATAAGACTCTATAAAGAGTCAATCAACTTCATCCGGACCCTGGCACCGTTCTTCCCCTTGGCGCGGCTCCACGACTCCTTCCCCCTCCCTGCCTCTGGTTACTAAAAAAAAAATATGCAAGGGTGAGTGTTTGGCATAATAATTAATCTAGAACGGATCTTAACAAATACGTATGCATATCTATACATACACATCAATCATTACTTCTAAATAAACATACCGAAACATAGAATATATCAGGCAGTAACTGTATTAAACCAAACACACAGTTCATCTATTTCTTCACATTCATCGCAGTCATCACATGCATCACATTCATTACCTGTATCACATTGCATACATCATAATCACAACTGACTCTCATGGAATCTGACTCCTAGTATCCGGATACTAAAGGATTGGCCTTCAGCTGGGGGTCCTACTTGACACCCCGTGAACCCTGCTTGGTTCACTGAGTCCTGCTTGACTCTCCACCTCGACCACTGGGTCCTACTTGACCACTGGGTAGCTCAACTGGGCACGAAAACCACGGGAGCCGGAAATGAGGGGCTATCATATACCGTCGGCCATCCCATACCACATAATCATTCAACAATTTACCTTTCATAATAATATCAATCTTCTCATCCCTCGGGTAGCCTGCTTGCTAACCCGGAGTCACATAACACTGACCATTTCACATTAGATATCAATTTCTCATCTCTCGGGCAGCCTGCTTGCTAACCCAGAGTCTCATAACACTGATTACATCAATACTAAATATTTCAAGATCATGCATGACAACTCAACCACAAACACAATTCTCAACTCATCAATGTACACTATCGCACATGCACAAGTATAAACACACAATTACGTTTAACAACTTTTTCCTTTAGTCTGTTTAAGTTACTTCAAAGATCGGAATAAGAAGTTAGTCCTATTCTAATTAATTATAACCCGAACACCCCCCTTACTCTGATTCCACGCTTTGATGATCTGCTCTCTGTGCCTATTTCTTTCTCTGAGTACCAGTTCTGCAATCTCAACTCCTCCACTCAGTCCTCCGTTACTTAGTCTACTACCTACGGATCATGCAGTACAACTTTATCACCTCAACGTCCTTAGTTCATGGTCAACATTTGGCTCACACTCACCGAGGAGTGAAGAACAGCCACAAATATAACCATGCATGGCCCTTAACAGCTAAAGAATGAAAGAAATAAGGGAATCACAATCGGGTTGGATCAGTAGACTCACCTGGAAGTCTCGATCACAGGAATGAGGTTAATTTGTAGTTCAACCACAAATGGAGTCTCACTCCAGTACATGCAGCTCAGCGTTAAGAGAGAAGAGGCAAACAGAAGAGAAGGAACAAGCTGATAGTAAAAGCAACTTGTGTAAAATGAAGAAGAAGGAAGGGAATCTTCATATATATATATGGCTCATGGGTAAGATCGTCTTTTTCTTTATTTTATTTATATTCTTACTAAATTTAATCAATTTCTCTATTTTAATCTATTGCATAGTCATCAACTCAATTACACGTGTTTATCCCTTTAACGCCCACGTAGCCATAATCCTCTAATAATCTGCCAAAGTATAGGTCCGATATAAATATCGACCCCGCCGTCCTAACTTAACGTTCATACCTCGGAAATCCAAGCTACAACTTGAGAGATCGGCTACTTTATCCGTGCTCACCTCTCGACTACTTATATCCGTTGTCTCCCTTATTATGAGGTCAATCCGGACTGTAACCCCGTGTGAGGCGCTCTCCCCACAACGGTAGGACCAGACCGCCTAGCCCTGTCCGCTCTTCTCCCACACTTCCACTCTTTTAACTCCGCCTGCTCGCGTTTCACACACCGACCTCGACACCGGCTTTTCCAACCTTTGGCTCGCACAGAATAATTATTAAATAAAACTTCTAAAATATTTACTAATATTTCCCATTTCATAATTTTTATTAAAACATCAGGGATGTTACAAAATATCTTAAAAGATTCTTATAATAAGGGACGGAGGTAGTATTAGATTGTGAAAACCCTTATGCTTATGTTTTATCTGTAAAGTATTATACTCTGTTTCTCACTCCTTGTGAATTTTTCTATGTCCAAAATATATGTCATGTTGATATATAGATAGCAGTCCAAGATGAAAGAACATAATTGCAAGAGTATAAACTGGTCTCATCCTTAATCTGGTAGGAGAAGAGATGTGACAAGAGTAGGATTCAAAACCACATGGTTCGAAGACTAAGAAATGATTAGTTACAGTTGTAGTAGAGGTATTAAATCTTTAGTTTTAGTTTACCTTATTACAATATTAAGTTGGATGATTGTAATTCAAGGTAAATGTTAAACTTTGATAAACCCTATCATTTGGATATGATACTGTAATCTTTGATCACTTATAATTTTCTAAAAGTTTATTTTGTCATTATGAACAATATTGAAAGACAACACTCTTTTTAATTTCAATATTCAAAGGAAATCAGATGTATATACATCATTGTATACGCGAGATAAGAATTGATAAATATGTATATCTTTCTAAAGTTTTTAAAAGTAAGAAGAATATATTTATATCTCGTGTAAGGGGGTGTTACATTTAGTATAAGTAATATTTTATTCTCATGCAAGTTACTTTCTAATAGAAGAGATACCCAGATATGAATTTCATTTTTGTAAAAGTATGTTTGATTGTCAATTTTTTTTAATAAGAATTTCATTCCTAAACAAATTTATTTCTTATGTTTGGTCCAATGAGTAAAATATTTATGAAAATATAAGGTATATTTTCAAAATCATCTTCAAGTAAAATAAAATTTATTCTAAGGCAAATAGATCGTACGAATATTTTAATAATCTTATATCAAATTTATCTGAGAATGTTTCATACTCGAGTAACATGGAGGGATGAAAAGTTTAAAAATTAAAAATTTGTTCATAAAAAGCATTTTAAATAGTCTTTTAAACAAAGGTAGTAAGTAGTATAACTCAAGCTGCATATTGATCACATTTTACTCTCTCAATTTTATAACAAAAGCTGGGTTAAAAATTTAGTCAATTTAGTAGGAAAAATTAAGGTTTTAAAAATTTGATTGAGTAAATTTATTTTTGAAAATATGATTTGTATTTAAATATATTAGTGAAAATTGATTGAGAAATAATAATTTGTGTTTGATTAGAAAGAGGAAATAGAATTTAGATGGAAATAAATAAAAGGTATATTATTTCTCATGTGTTTAAATTTAAGTAATCGATTATTGATACAAAAACCATTTCAATAAATAAATCTTTAATAATTGATTATTATAAATGAATAGAGAAATTGATTAGTACCTTAATAATAATTGAACTAGTCTAAACTGGGATTAATTATCCGGTGTGGGACTAGCCACAAATGTTATCTGTTTAGGTAGTTCGTATACCGATATAGTGGGTATCCGGTATTATATCCTTTACTTCAGTGGGAGAATAAAGGTCTTTGAGTTCTGGAGAAAGGTGGTGTCATCTACAAAGTTTCTTCGACGCTAGTTAGTAACCAAAAAAGGAATTCAAGGTCTCTAGTTCCGGAGATCCTTCACACCGGACTTTCGCATTGATAAAAGGCGAAAGGTGGTGTTACATTCTTCGATGCTCAAGTTAGTAACCAAAAAAGGAATTCAGGTTTTTGACAGACGACGCGGTACCTTATACTATTTGTCTGATGACATAAATGCTTTCTGGCGGAGCCTCGACTTCCTGGTATAGACATTAATCTGATATGGACTTAGAATCTAAAAGATCTACTTATGACACCGGTAAACAAGTGAAATTACTCCATAACCCACGGTATTGACACTGGATAAATAATAATAATCAATTTTCGTGTTTTTAAGATTAAGTAATAAGTAATCGATTGTTTTGTGTTATCCCTAAACTCACGAGTTCCAACATAGGCGCTAATACATCTAAAGTGGGTTGTGCTTTTAACAAAAAGCGTCAATCCCGGGCTTCACGCGTCTTCAATCTGGGCCGTTGATCTCGCACATGCGCCTGCACATGCCATAGTTACGAGCGCCAACCCTGACACAGCATCTCACGTGGTTTCCAACACAGCCAGCTCCGGACCGTTGGATGGTCAACGGATAACCATGGTGCAATCTCAGCCCTCCATCCAAATCCCCGGACCGTTGAGTTCACTTTCCTTTTAGTACACTAGCAGTTGCATCGCAATTTGCAAACACAAAAACATTACCTAACGAAACCCTAATTCCGTTCCTTCTGAAAGCGTTGTTGCATTATGGCTGAAACTGCGGTGGGTGTTGTAACTGATAAGTTGATCCCATTATTGAGTGGTGAAGTGAGTCTCCTGAAAGGTGTGCACTCTCAAGTTGAGTGGGTGAAGGATGAACTATTGTTGATGCAAGCTTTCCTGAAGGATGCAGATGCCAAGGCTGAAAATAGCACTCAGCCAAATCATGCAGTGAAAGCGTGGGTTACACAACTGAGAGAGGTTGCTTTTCGCATTGAAGATGTTGTGGATCTGTATTTGCTTAAGGTTGCCAAGCGTCGTCATCATGCTCACCACCCGCTTGGCTTTGTTGTCAACATTTGTTTCTGCATCAAAAGCATAATCCCTCGCCATGAGATTTCTTCTGATATTGATGAGATTAAAGGAGCCATTAAAAGACTCACTGAAGCAAAAGAAACTCTTGGGCTCAGCCCAAATACCCCCACGGAGTCAGGCCCAAATGTCCCACATGGGCTTCGAATGGGAGCCCATTTCATAGATGAGGAGGAGCTTGTGGGCGTTGACAAAACTAGGAGAGAACTCACCGATCGACTACTCAACGGAGAGAGCAAACGCAGTGTTATTGCTGTTGTGGGCGAAGGAGGACTTGGTAATAATATTCTAACCCTTTATCCTCACTGTCACTATTTATAACATATGCTAATTTCATGTTCATATGCTTCTCTTTTTGTAATTCTATATCTTTACAATAAATAATTACTTTTTACTTCAAAATTATTTTCTATACTTCCTTTACATCTGATTTCTAAATTTGTACAAATTTTATAAAAATCTGTTATAAATTTTTTTATCATTTTATTTGTTTCTAAATGTATGTCCTATGTTTGTATCAAAACCTTTTAATTCAGTTTATGTTAATATCTTACAATTTCGTTAATAACATATATTTAAATTATTGATATTACATTGAATTGATTGATATCTTACAATTTTGTTAATATATTGTTTCAATTTATTACGTTTATATGCATTTAATCACTAATTATGTTGATCTTTTTCTTCATGTACTAAGTTTTAATTCAAATATTTTTTTGAGTACAATAAATTTTTTTAATTCAATTAATATTAATAATTACCATTTGCTATGTTATAAATTTAATATTGATTTAATATATTTATATATGTTATTTTATGTAATATTTATTTTAATATCTCATTATTATTAACTCAAAATGGTATATTGAGTTGATTTCTTCTATTTAAGTTTCAATAGAATTTTACGATTTATTTGTAAATTCAATTCAATTTTTAATGCCATTTCCTAACTACATAATATATTTTTTATTTAGTTTATAATTATCTTATAATAAAAGTGTAGTAATTATTATATTTTCTTTCAATATGATTTAACTTTATTCAATTCATTTTGTGTATATCGTTTCAAGAATAAAAAAATAAACTCAAAAATATATAGAGTACTGAGATAATGTAATGTCTTATTTATAGTATCAAATTGTATATCAACTTTTAATAACAGAGACAATTTTCTTTCACCGTAATAAAATAAACTTTTAATAAATTTACCAAGAACAATAGTATTATTTTATTTAATAAAATTAATTTCATATCTTTTAATTTTCATATCTTTTAATTTTAAAGATTTTCATAAATCCACATATTTATCCACATAGTGCACCACGATGCTCGTGTTTTTATAGTTTTATTTTTATTTGTACGTCCCTAAGTTTACAGTGTAGTGTAGAGTAATGTATTTCTTGTTTTTTTTAAATCAACGTGGTTTAAATCCTGAGTAATTTATTTATTCAACACAAGGAGTTATTATTTTAATACCATGGTTAACAAAAATTTATATATTTTGTTAAGGAAAAACAACAATTGTGAATAACGTGTACAAGAAGCAAAAGGAGAGAAAGTCTTTTGAATGTTATGCTTGGATTACTGTCTCTCGTTCATTGAAGGAGGAACATCTATTGAAGACTATAATGAAGGCCATGTTCGAGGAGGATGAAAACAAAGTTGCTGCCATAGAATTTAGTGAAATAGTGATGTCCAAGAAAGAATTAATAGAAAAAATAAGAGGCCATTTGCGAGGAAAGAGCTATCTGATTGTGTTTGATGATGTTTGGGAACAAGATTTTTGGGTAGAGGTAGAATTTGCACTACCACGTGATAGCAATGGTAGGATCATCATCACCTCAAGAGATACGGGAGTCGCTGAATTTTGCAAACCTTATGCACCTGTTTATATCCATCCATTGCAACATCTTCCTATAAAAGATGGTATGGAACTTTTCCTTAAAAAGGCATTTCCATTTGATTGTGAAGAATGCTCCAATGAGTTGATGGAATTGTCCATAGACTTTGTAGACAAGTGCGAAGGGGTGCCACTTGCAATAGAGGCTATTGCTGGTCTCCTAGCAACCAAACAAAAAAGTGTTTCTGAATGGAAAAAGGTGTATGGTAGTCTCCGCTCAAAACTTTCAAGTGATCCTCATCTTAGAAGTTTCAACCAGGTGTTATCAGAAAGTTACCATGATCTTCCTTACCATCTTAAGTCATGCCTTTTGTACTTTGCCCTTTTTCCTGAGGACTACTTAATTAGTTGTGCAAGACTGCTTCGCTTATGGGTAGCAGAGGGCTTCATCAAGGAGGATGAGAATAATGATCAAACATTAGAGAAAATTGCTGAAGAATACTTAGCTGAGCTTATTCGGAGAAGTTTGGTTAAAGTTTCCAAAGTGTATATCCATGGCAGAGTTAGGAGTTGCAGGGTCCATGATCTAATGCATGCCTTTATTGTCAGGAAGTGTGAAGAGTTAAGCTTTGGCCAAGTGATGAAAAATGAAGAATCTAGATCACTGAGTAGGCATATATCATTCCATGGAAACTTTGTAGAGCATGCAGTTGAAAGCCACAAATCAAATAATGGTCGAATTCGGTCTTGTTTTACTTGTGATATTGAAGAATTGAAAATGCCCGTGGTGGAAATGTTGTTGTCTAGTTTCAAGTTGTTGGTGACATTAGACTTTGAAAACTCACCTCTTGACCATCTTCCTGAGTCTATGGGAATGTTATTGAATTTGAAGTATTTGAATTTAAGGAATACAAAGATCAAGTTAATTCCTAGGTTCATTGGCAAGCTTCAAAATCTAGAGACTCTGAACCTAAGAGATACTGCAGTGCGTGAACTTCCAACAGAAATTAACAAGCTTATCAAGCTACGACATCTTTTAGGTTATCCTTCCATGATATATTTTCAACCAATAATTCAACATGGCATGACACTAAATAAAGGGGTAGGATGTTTGAGTGCGTTGCAGAGTTTAGCTAAGGTGGACATAGTTGATCAAGATTACATCATTGAAGAATTAAAAAATCTAACGAGTATAAGAAGGTTAGCTGTGAGGATCAACAGAAGCAGTGGAAGTCAACTATGCAACGCAATAAAGAAAATGACCCATCTTTCCTCATTATCAATCTTTGCAGCTAACAATGAAGAGCGTGGAGGTCTTGAGTTGCAATCATTAGTTGATCCTCCTCCGTACCTCCAGCGGTTGTACCTAACAGGACATTTAGAAAGTTTACCAGAATGGATTCCTAAACTCAAAAATCTTGTAAGGTTAAACTTGATTTGGTCAAGACTAACCGAAGATCCTTTGTCTGCACTTAAAAACATGCCAGAATTGATTGAACTTCGTCTTTTTAAATCATATGAAGGTGTTGAGCTTTGCTTTAAAGAGGGAAGGTTTCTGAAACTCAAGTTTTTAAGCTTAGAAAGCCTGCCTAGCTTGAGGACCTTAAAGTTTGATGAAAAAGCACTACCTCGCCTTGAAAAGCTAAAGCTAGGGCCATGCCGTCAAATGGTACAAGCGCCTGCCAACATTCAAAATTTGGAATCTCTCAAGCATCTCACCCTTACTGGAATGTATCCCTCTGTTGTGGAAGATATAAATACTCAATTGAAGGAAAACATCATGTTATATGTTTCTGATAGTTTGTAATTCCTTTGATAAAATTATACATAATTTTCATGTCAAGACAGTAGCACAAAATAAATATCATGTGACAAGATTTCAACAACGACACTATCAAAATTTGGTGTTTGTTTGTTTGTAGACTTTTTGTGTAATGTAATTCCGATTATACATTGACAACATCGATACTTATTGTTGGAGCAAGCAGTATCATGTTATCCTCACTTTTCTGTTGGATTTTCAGAATAATCATTTGCTCATTTGGTTAAGAGTTATGCTTGATGTTTAATTTCTAGTTTACCTTGAGTCAGCTAATGAATAAAACAATGTACTAGCTAGCTGTCACTCCATAATTACTAACCAACAGCAAAAACTTCTCAACACCACAAACCAAACAGAGCACAAGGTGAGGTTAATTAGATGATTATTATAAGGCTTGTTTAGTTAACTTTAATTCTTTACTATATTTATCTGATAAATCTTTGATTTACAATATTGCTTTACACACCTTGTTTCTTTTAACTTATGGAGCTCACTCTTGCATTTCATTGTAATATAATTATTTTCTACCATACAAAATAAATTTGAGTTAAAATACTTACAACAATGAAGGTGCTATTTTATAAAAGATATAGAGTTATTGATATGAATTCAATTAAAAATACTTACAACAATGAAGGTACTATTTTATAAAAGATATAGAGTTATGGATATGAATTCAATTAAAAAAATACAAGTCAAATTAATATTTTGGGTTAAATATGATACCGATTTTCTTTTCAGTCTTAGTTATTTTTATTAGTTTCGTATCTATGTTATTTAATATATTAAAAATAATCTAAATATATCAATATAAAAGAATAAATGATTCATTAAAAAGTTAATAAAGAGACTAAAAAAAATTGACATTGCACATTCATGTGTTGAGTTAACAATTATATTAAGGGTGTTATATTTTAGGATCAGTTTAAATATATCAAGTAACATAATAACTAAAATTAAAGATCAAAACAAAAATTAGCTAGTGAGAAAAACATATTTAACCCCAATATTTTTAATACACATAAACTCCTTTTAAAATTTAAACGGGAAAAAACTATATAATAATCAAGTAATTAAATAAATATCAAAACAATATTTTGTTTATAATGGATTGAACAATAATAAGTAAGATGAATTCAATATAATAACTATAACTATTTTTATTGGATTCACCAGCTCATTAATCTTATTCTAAAAGTCTCTCTTTTTTCACATTTAAAGTTATGGAAATATCTTGAGTTTATATCCACTAAGCATATTTATCATAAGGGGTGAACAACTTTGGTTGTGACTAAACCTTAGTTTATAGCTCCCCTGCCGTGCAGGATTTGATGTGTAAATCGTGCAATATTTAGTGTCATATTACTCCCTACATCAGTAAAAAATATTTTATATAATTTAATTAAAATACTTTATCACGATTCAAATATAAATAGTGAAAATTTAAAATGTTTCAGTCCAAAATATAATTCAATCAACTAAACCTTATTTAATGATACAATTTCTAACGAATTATTGATTATGGTATTCTATAATAACATTGGCATGCATGCATGCATGAGGAAACTACACTTCACCGACACCACATAGTTGCATCCCTTAGTGTAAGGTATAGTCAAATTGAGTAGTTGCCCTCACATTTATCATTTTGACTGAGTCTAAACCAACTACCTACTCACACTTTGTATAATAAATGTAGCAGTACACTGTACAGCTGCAAGCAAGCAAGCTGTATATTAATCACATTTTTACTCTCTCACTCTCACTTTTATCAATTAAGTGTCGGTGTTCCTATACCATGTAATCTTCTCTCCTTCACGTCCTATGTTATTGGCGACACACTGACTCGTGCATTGCATGCAAGAACAAAATTTAAAATTTTGCTATTTACAGACATTTAGCAGTCCCGTCTTGCAAGTCATGCTTACCATTGCTTCTTACCTGTAATTTACAAGTGACGCCCCATCCCATACGCCATCATATTAGACCTTAGTTGCTTATAAATACGTTATTCAAATTCCTTCTTTTATTCCATAACATAACCATCCTACTTTCTGTGTTAACAAACTATTTTGGAAAACGTTATGGGGAGGTTTTTATTTGCTTTGGTAACTCTCATTCTTTTCCATTTTCCTTCTCACACTTGTTCCCTTGTCCCCTTATGCAAACACCATGAAGCCTCTGCCTTGCTTGCATTTAAAAACTCTTTTAATAATACATCTCCTCCTTGGCCTTGGCTTGAGCTGTGCGAGGCATCTCATCCAAAGACGGAATCATGGCAGAATGGTACCAATTGCTGTTTATGGGATGGGGTCACCTGTCACACCATGTCAGGCCACGTCGTTGGCTTAGACCTTAGCTGCGGTTGGCTCCAAGGTCATTTTCATCCCAACAGCACTTTGTTCCAACTCACTCATCTTCACTCACTCAACCTTGCTCTAAACGATTTCATGGAGTCTCCAATGCCTTCAGGATTCGGTGATCTCGTGGCTCTCACACATCTCAACATATCTCTTTCTGGGTTTACAAGTTTAATTCCTTCCAAAATCTCTCACCTGTCAAAACTAGTCTCCCTTGATCTAGCACAAAGGAAAACAATATCGGATGGCCCATCAACGATGGTATATATTTCTGATGGACAAATGAGATTTGAACGACCAACCTTTGAAAAGCTCATTGGTAACCTTACTGACTTAAGGGAGCTCACTCTTGATGGCCTAAATATGTCTTCCATTCATCCCATCTCCCTGTCTTTGCTGCTCAATTTTTCATCCTCCTTGCTCTCCCTTAGTCTCCAATATAGTGAATTGCAAGGCACGTTACCAGGTACCGTACTTTGTTTACCCAATCTTCAAAACCTTGACCTTTCTTTTAATAGAGGGCTTGAAGGTGAACTTCCGAAGTTTAATTGGAGCACTTCTCTCAGGTACTTGGATCTCTCTCACACTGCTTTCCAGGGCACAGTTCCCAAATTCATTAGCCATTTGAAGTCTCTAAACTATTTGAGTTTTGAGGCCACTTTGTTTGAGGGGCCTGTTCTTCAATTTTTGTCTAATCTCACAAAACTAAATCACTTGAACCTTGGATCGAATGAATTCAGTGGTGAGGTTCCATTATCATCACTTTCAAATCTTCAAAATCTCACTTATATGGATCTTTCAGGTAACCATTTTGAAGGACCCGTTCCGTTGTGTTTGAGGAACATCACACAACTAAATTATTTGATCCTAAGCTCCAACAACTTTAGTGGTGAGATCCCATCATTCTTTTCAAACCTTCAACATCTTACTTTCTTAGATCTTTCCCGAAACAGCCTAGATGGCTCAATTCCAGACATGAGTGGACTTTCAAATTTAATGCATCTACACCTGGGGAATAATCTGCTGAATGGAAGTATTCCGCTTTGGTGTTTTTCATCCTTATCATTGCTGGAGTTATCTCTTGCTAGCAACCTGTTTACTGGTCCGATAGGTAATTTTACTGTTTTCTCTTTGAAACATTGTGATCTATCTAATAACAAGCTACAAGGTAATATCCCAAAGTCATTATTTGATCTACAAAATCTATCTAGCTTGAGACTCTCATCAAACAACTTGAGTGGCCTTGTACCTTTTCACAAATTTTCCGAGCTCAAATATTTGGAGTCTCTTGACCTTTCTCATAATAATCATTTATTTCTTAATTTTGACAATGGGTCTGACTACACCTTCCCTCGTCTCCTTGAGTTATATTTATCTTCTTGTAATATCAATAAATTCCCAAAATTCCTTAAGAGGCTCAAGAACCTTCAATCTTTAGATTTATCTAACAACCAAATTCATGGAAGGATTCCAAAATGGTTTAATGGGAATGACACTTTATATTATTTGGACCTTTCTCATAACCTTCTAACATCAGTTGGATATCTCTCACTCTGGAAGAGAATTTATTTTATTGATATAAGCTTCAGCCTATTGGAAGGAGATATTCCGATTCCCCCATTTTCTATTGGATTCTTTTCAGTCTCAAATAACAAATTGACAGGAGCCATTCCTTCAAGAATTTGCAAAGCAAGCTCCCTTGGAGTACTCAACTTGTCCCACAACAACTTGACTGGAAAGCTTCCACAATGCCTTGGAGTCCTTCCTTACCTTTCAATTTTAGATCTGCAAAGAAATAACCTTTCCGGAATCATACCTAGAACCTATTTTGGGATAAAAGCATTGGAAACTATGAATTTCAATGGCAATCGATTGAGGGGGCCATTACCTCGGCATATGGCCAGATGTAGAAAACTAAGAGTTCTTGACCTTGGAGAAAATCATATACAAGATACATTTCCTAGTTGGTTAGAGTCCCTTGAAGAGCTCCAAGTCCTTGTTTTACGCGACAATAATTTTCATGGTACCATCAACAGTTTGACACTCAACAACACTTTTCCTGAGTTGAGGATTTTTGACATCTCCAAAAATAATTTTACTGGCCCATTGCCAATAGCATACCTCAGAAACTTTAAGGGAATGATGACTGTCGATGGTAGTTTGCATTATCTAAAAGGTAATGGTACGACTTCTTATTCACAAAGGTATAATGATTCTGTGGTGGTGACAATGAAAGGAAACATTATTGAGCTGGAGAGGATCTTAACTACTTTTGCAACTATTGATTTATCAAATAACAAATTTGAAGGGATGATTCCAGAAGTCATTGGAGAGTTAAAGTCACTAAAAGGATTGAACCTTTCCCATAATAAAATCACTGGTTTTATTCCACAATCCTTTGGTAGTTTAGACAATGTGGAATGGTTAGACCTTTCCTCAAACATGCTTATGGGTGAGATTCCCGAGGCACTGACTAATCTAAGATTTCTTTCTTTCTTAAACCTTTCACAAAATCACCTGGAAGGGATGATACCTACAGGTAAACAATTCAATACATTTCAAATTGATTCCTATTTGGGAAATCCAGGCCTATGTGGGTTACCTTCGTCAAAATCATGCCACGAAGATGAGAAACTGCCAAAAGATTCATCTAGAAACATTGAAGAAGAATTTGGATTTGGTTGGGAAGTCGTAGCCATAGGATATGCATGCGGAGTGTTATTTGGGATGCTCTTGGGATTTCTTGTGTTTTTATTTGGGAAACCGCTATGGCTAATCAATCTTGTTGAAGATGTTTCCAATTCAAGAATGAGAGAGAAGATCTACAAATCTGTTGTAAATTTGAGATTGCTAAATGGGGTTTGAGAGTTAGTCAAATCGTGCACAGATTTAACTAGGCATATCATGTAAGTGAAATATTTGATTATTTGTTTCATATAGTATTTAAAATTTTACAGTTTGGATATTAAGTTTACTGAAATTTGATTGTGATAACTAATTTGATATTTGGTGCTTTCTTGTAGATGAAGCTCAAGCCATAGTCATCTTTACACATGTTTCCTCCTTGATCTTTTCCATTTGTATTAGTCTTTGTTATTGAAGGCCATTTTTCTTAAGGTTAGTTTCTTGATCCTTTGATTTGACAAAAAAAAGGTGATGTAAAGCTTGATAAAGTTAAAGACAGTTTTCTGTGATGTGTAATGGGATATAATTGTTTCTTAAGATCAACAATGACATATTATTAAGTATCTTAATGTTTTTAACTGTCTAGTATTTTGGAAACTGTCATAAATTTGTAGTTGCAGCTTACAATTATCTAATCCTTGTGTTTACTATGTATACTGTTATATATTGTTCAATAGCAAAAGTTAAGCTTCCTATCATTCTATTTTATTCCAAAAATGTCAATCATATGTAAAAATTATGATTAACTCAACTAAAATCTTAACAATGATGTGGAACTTGCTCAGTTTCTTTTTGCAGCTGTTGAGAGGGTAGGGGGCAACAACATGAACATGTATGCATGTTACTTCACCATTTTCAGTGGAATTTTTAGGCATAGAACTTACACTATTACTTCACTGCTTCAAGCAATATGAGTTGCTATTATACTACCATGACATAGAACTTGAGTTGTTACTTTATTGTTTAAAACTTTTAGGTTTTACTTTATTAGAATTAAGAGTTGTGTTACTGTACCAAACACCAATTTCTAATAACAACATTATTTGAGATAAAATTTCAATTGTAATTTAATAACAAAAGTACTTATGAAATTGTAATTAAATTCTATTCATATATATGCTTTATAAATTGAGTGTCATTACTTTAAATTGTGTTATTAATAATAACATACGTATAAAATAGTTGAAACATGTAACAATTTATTTTGTCTATATAGCCTAAATCCAGAGCAAGCTGTTCTGTTTCAAAGAGAATATGGAACAAAAAGGCACACGTATATAGATGACACTAATATTTGCAGGACATGCTCATTGGAGGTGGCGAAACATCATCAGCTATTGTGGAATGGAGTATGTCAGAAATGTTAAGGAATCCAAGAGTGATGGAAGAAGCACAAGGTGAGGTTAGAAGGGTGTTTGATAACAAGAAGGGACATGTGGATGAGACAGAGTTGCACCACTTGACATACTTAAAATGTGTCATCAAAGAAACCGTAAGGCTACATACACCCATCTGTGCCATTGTTAGTTCCTAGAGAAAGTAGAGAGAGGTGCTAAATAAATGGGTATGAGATACCAGCTAAGACCAGGGTCATTATCAATGCTTGGGCAATTGGAAGAGATCCTAAGTATTGGGCTGAAGCAGAGAGTTTTAAACCCGAGAGGTTTATTGATAGCTCCATTGATTTCAGAGGCACAGACTTTGAATTCATTCCATTTGGTGCTGGGAGGAGAATGTTCCCAGGGATTAACTTTGCATTACCCAACATGGAGTTGCCACTTGCTAGGTTACTTTACCATTTTGATTGGAAGCTTCCTAGTGATCAGGAACTTGACATGACTGAAGCTTATGGGATTCCTCTAAGAAGAGAAAATGATCTCTGCTTCATTCCCATTACTCGTCGCCCACTCTTAAAATGAATTGCATGTCAACAATGTCATATTATTAACTAACTATCTTAATGTTCTTAACTGTCTAGTATCTTGAAAACTGCCATAAATTTGTAGTTGCAGCTTACAATTCACCTAATCCGTGTGTTTACTATGTATACTGTTATATATGGTTGAACAGCAAAAGCTAAGCTCAGTTTCCTATCATTCTATTTTATTGTTAGTTTCCTATTACAGAGTCTTACAGCGGGAAACAAACTGAAAGTAAAGCGGCTTTTATAATAAACAACATGAAGATGCATGCACCATTTTCGGTTGAATTACTATGGCATAGAACTTAAGCTATTACTTTACTGCTTCAAGCAACATGAGCTGCTATTACAGTACCATGACTAGGGATGGTAATTTGGGCTTGTTTTGCGGGCTAACCCGTATGACCCGTTCAAAATAGACGGGTCAGGTCAAGATTTTAAACCTGTTTTTTCATATAAGTCCAATCTGTTTTGATCCTAAAAAACGGGCCCTATTAAATCCAAAAGTATCTTTTTCTTCACACTTGTGATTGTGAGAATATCTTAAATTTATCTCCACTAAACATATTTATCATAAGGAGTGGAGAGCCTTAGTTGTGACTAAACCCTAATTATAATTGTTTTTGAATGAGGATACATGTGATGGATTCATGTAATTATCAAAAAAAGGATCAGGAAAGGGATAAAAGGGTGTGAAGAAATGAATACTTTTAAAATAAAATTATTTAGAAAAGAAAGGGCGTAGAAATTAAGAAAAGAGAGTGTAAAAAGAATCCCCAAACTTGGCCCTTAAAATCAATCCGATCATCTTTCAAAAACAAATGGGTACAGTGAACATATATAGTTACCCCAATTAGTCTTCTTTTTCAATCCAAACCATTCATATTATTTTATAATATATCAACGGATCATAATTATTTGCCCTAGTCACAAAATAAGATTAACCATTTTAAGCAAAACTCAATTTTGATTGTTAATTGGATAAAGGACTCGTGTGATCACACAATTGAATATACAATTGTTAAGGACTTCACAACAATTCATCTGCTGAATACATAAATCTGAGGCAAATTTTAAAGAGAAATTAAGTATGTCGTATTTGAACTTGCCATCTATTACTAATTTTTTATTTTATTCTAATAACATCAGCAATATTTTGATGTAATCATCCATTTAAAATATTTTATGAAAACAAAGAAGATTAAATGAAATTTTTTAAAGCTTTTGAGGATACCCACATGTATTTCAACTTGCACTAACCGATAATAACGGGAAATGAAACTCAATAAAAAAGTCCTTCTACATACCTGCATCCCATGTATTATCCGTTATAATCGAAGTTCCCCTTACATTCATCGTTAATGTCTCCTCTCCTTAGTAGGTGGAAGGGAATGCAATAGTCAATAGTCCTCTCTTTCTCGCCAATAATATAGCAAGTCAAGAGAAAATTATTTATCTAATCAGGGTGTTTGGTAAAATGTAGACTACACCAACTCTAAATCATTTTTTTCTGCAAATTGCTAAGTAAACAATTATTACATCACATGTCACGATGGTTGAGTCCACTTAGAATATGAATATTCTTTCCTTTAAGTAACACTAACAATTGCATCCCAATTTGCGAAAACAAAAACATTACCCAACCAAACCCTATTTGCGTTCCTTCTGAAAGCGTTGTTGCATTATGGCTGAAACTGCGGTGGGTATTGTAACTGATAAGTTGATCTCATTATTGAGAGATGAAGTGAGTCTCCTGAAAGGGGTGCACTCTAAAGTTGAGTGGGTGAAGGATGAACTATTCTTGATACAAGCTTTCCTCAAGGACGCAGATGCAAAGGCTGAAAATAGCAGTGAGCCAAATCATGCAGTGAAAGCGTGGGTGAAACAACTGAGAGATGTTGCTTATCGCACTGAAGATGTGGTTGATCTGTATTTGCTTAAGGTTGCAGAGCGTCGTAATCATGGTCACCACCGGCTTGGCTTTGTCGTCAACATTTGTTTCTGCATCAAAACCATAATCCCTCGCCATGAGATTTCTTCTGAAATTGATGAGATAACAGGTGCCATTAAAAGACTCACTGAAGCAAAAGAAACTCTTGAGCTCAGCCCAAATGCCCTCCCAGAGTCAGGCCCAAATGAGCCACATGGGCTTCGAATGGGAGCCCATTTCATAGATGAGGAGGAGCTTGTGGGCGTTGACAAAACCAGGGAAGAACTCACCGATCAACTACTCAACGGAGAGAGCAAACGCCGTGTTATTGCTGTTGTGGGCGAAGGAGGACTTGGTAATAATATTCTAACCCTTTATCATCTCTGTCACTATTTATATTACTTTGACTTCCCATCTTGTATTTGTTGATCTTACTTTTTTATAAGTATATACATATACATATGATATATGAAACAAATATAGTAATTTTTCAAATATTTTTATTTAATTACCATTTATGTTGATTTTTTGGTACAATGTTAATTTCATAATTTTAAAGGTTTCTTTATGTTATGTATTTGTATATTTAAATTATAATATATTTAAAATTTATTATGTATAATCCAAAAATTTATTTATATTCATTTTCAATTTAAATTGATTAAATTTACATTCAATTGATTATTACATTTATTCTCTCAATGTCCATTTTCTTTTACGAATGTCAATATATGTTAATTAATTTTATGTTGAAATTATATAGTAATTTTTCATATATTTTATAATAATTTTTATTTAATTACTGATTAATTATTTTGATTTTTGGTATAATGTTTAATTTCACTATATGCTATGTGTTTGTATATTAAAATAATAAAATATTTCAAAAGTATTGTGTATATTCCAAAAAAAATATAAATTCGTATTTAATGATTGAGCGATTTTGTTTTAATTTTCCAATGATTGAACAAGTTTTTTAAAATTTTCCAATGGATTATTGCTATTTTCCCATTACAAATTAAGATTCAATTAATTATTAATTATGTTTGTTTATTTTGATATTTTTCTGTATGTCCTAAGTTTGTATTAAAACTTTTTAATTCAATTTATATTAATAATTAATATTTTCCATTATATTAAATTTCATTTAATTATTGAACAACCCATTTTCTTTGTTACCATTTATTATCTTCATGTGCATTCTCTTTTACAAATTAATGTCCATTTAATTATTAAATATGTTAATTAATTTTATGAAGCAAATATTTAACTTTTTCATATACTTCTATAATCAATTTTTTTATTTAATTACTATTTAAGTTGACTTTTATTACATTTTTTATTTTATAATTTTAATGGTTACTATATGTTATGCAATGTTTACTAAAACATAATGCATTTAAAAACTGTTATATATATATATATATATCTTATATTTAGTTTGATACTTATATTTAAATTTTAATAATAATTGATCATGTATATTTAAATAATTATTTGTATGAAAAAATATCTCAAAAATATAAACTAATTTTTCAATTTTAAAATAACCCATGAGATTACATTGAATTGATTAATATCTTACAGTTTTGTTAATATATTGTTTCAATTTATTACATTTATATGCATTTAATTACTAATTATGTTGATATTTTCTTCATGTCCTAACTTTTAATTCAAATATTTTTTGAGCATATGATTTTGATATCTTTTAATTTAAAGATTTTCATAAATTCATATATTTATCCACATTGTGCACCCATAATGCTCTTGTTTTTTCTAGTTTTATTTTTAATTGTACGGCCCTAAGTGTAAGAGTAATTTATTTCTTCTTTTTTTAGTCATTTGGTTTAAATTTGGAGTAATTTATTTATTCAACCTAAGGAGTTATTATTTTAATATCATGATTAACAAAAATTTACATGTTTCGTTTACAATTTTTATTTAGGAAAAACAACAATTGTGAAGAATTTGTACGAAAAACAAAAGGAGAGAAAATCTTTTGAATGTTATGCTTGGATTAATGTGTCTCGCTCACTTAAGGGGGAACATCTATTAAAGGCTATAATTACTGCCATGGAAATTAGTGGAACAGATATGTCAAAGGAAGATCTAATAAAAGAAATAAAAGAGTATTTGCGAGGAAGGAGCTATATGATTGTGTTTGATGATGTACGGGAACAAGACTTTTGGGTTAGTGTACAATTTGCACTACCACATGATAGCAAAGCTAGGATAATCATCACCACAAGAGATGCTGGAGTTGCTGAATTTTGCAAACCCTATGCACCTGTTTATATCTATATGTTAAAACCTCTTCCTCCAAAAGATGGCTTGGAACTTTTCCTTAAAAAGGCATTTCCATTTAATCATAAAGGATGCTCTAATGAATTGGAGGAATTGTCTAGAGACTTTGTAGACAAATGTGAGGGGGTTCCACTTGCAATAGAGGCTATTGCTGGTCTTCTATCAACCAAAAATAAGACTTTATCTGCATGGCAAAAGGTATATGGTAGCCTTCGCTTAAAACTTTCAAGTGATCCTCATCTTAAGAGTTTCTATCAAGTCTTATCAGAAAGTTACCATGATCTTCCTTACCACCTCAAGTCATGCCTCTTGTGCTTTGCCCTTTTTCCTGAGGACTACTTAATTAGTTGTGGAAGACTTGCTCGCTTATGGATAGCGGAGGGCTTCATCAAAGAGGATGAAAATAATGATCAAACACTAGAGGAAACTGCTGACGACTACTTAAGTGAGCTCATCCAAAGGAATTTGGTTAAACTTTATGATAAGTACATCTATAGCAGATTTAGAAGTTGCAGGGTCCATGATTTGATGCATGCCTTTATTGTCAGAAAGTGTGGAGAGTTGAAATTTTGCCAAGTAATGAAAAATGAAGAACCCAGATGTAGGCGCATATCATTCCATGGAAACTTGGTAGAGCATGAAGTTGAAAGCTACAGGTCAAATTATGGTCAAATTCGATCTTGCTTTGTTTGTGGTATTGAAGAATTGAAAAAGCCTGTGGTGGAAATGTTGTCTAGTTTCAAGTTGTTGGTGGCATTAGACTTTGAAAATTCACATCTTGACCATCTTCCTCAGTATGTGGGAATGTTATTGAATTTGAAGTATTTAAATTTAAGGAATACAAAGATCAAGGTAATTCCCAAGTTCATTGGTAAGCTTCAAAATCTAGAGACTCTAGACTTACAAGATACTGAAGTACGTGAACTTCCAAAAGAAATTAACAAGCTCATCAAGCTACGACATCTTTTAGTTTATCCTTCGAAGATGTATTATCAACTAGGAAGTCAACATGGCGTGTTACTAAATAAAGGGGTAGGATGTTTGACAGCTCTACAGAGTTTAGCTAGGGTGGACACAATTGATCAAGATGACATCATTGAAGAATTGAAGAATTTAAAGAGAATGAGAGTATTAGCTGTGAGGATAAACAAAACCAGTGGAAGTCAAATATGCAATGCAATAAAGAAAATGCCTCATCTTTCCTCACTATCAATCTCTGCAGTTGACAATGAAGAGCGTGGAGGTCTTGAGTTGCAATCATTAGTTGATCCTCCTTTGTACCTCCAGCGGTTGTACCTAATAGGGCATCTAAAAAGTTTACCGGAATGGATTCTTAAACTCAAACATCTTGGAAGTTTAACCTTGAGTTGGTCAAGACTAGCCGAAGATCCTTTGCTTGCACTTAAAAACTTGCCAGCATTGATTCATCTTTGTCTTTTTGAATCATATGAAGGTGTTGAGCTTTGCTTTCTAGAGGGATGGTTTCCGAAACTCAAGCTTTTACGCTTACAAAGCCTGCCTAGCTTGAGGACCTTAAAGTTTGATGAAAAAGCATTACCCTACCTTGAAGATCTAGAGCTAGGGCCATGCCCTCAAATGGTAAAAGTGCCTGCTAATATTCAAAATTTGGAATCTCTCAAGTATCTCACTCTTATTGGAATGCGTCCTCATGTTGTGGAAGATATAAAGACCCGATTGAAGGAAAACATTTGGTTATATGTTCGAGATAATTTCCCCATGTAATTCCTTTAATTAAGTTATGCATATTCTTCGTATCAAAACACACAATGGTAGCAGAAAATGTCAATAGCACAACATAAATATCATGTGACAAGATTTTAGCAACGACATCCCTAAGAATAAGTAACATTAGTTAATTTACATTTTATCAATTTCTGGTATTTGTTTGTTTGCAGACTTTTTGTGTAATGTAATTCCAATTATATATTGACAAAGGGGTTGCTTTTCGCATTGAAGATGTTGTGGATCTATATTTTATATATATCATACGTATAAGGACCAAATTAAAATAAAAAGTCTGAGGAAACTAACATAAATTTCAATCTTAATCTAATTATAATATATAATTTTACAAGTGAAAGGTTTCATACATTAAGTCAATTAAATATTAATTCAATTAATATTAATAATTACTATTTTCCATGTTATAAATTTAACATTGATTTAATATATTTATATATTTTATTTCATGTAATATTTATCTTATTATTTCATCATTATTAACTCAAAATGTTATTTTGAGTTTGATTCTTCTATGTAAGTTTCAATAGAACTTTACGAGTTATTTGTGTTGGTCGTTTCTAAACTCAATTCAAATTTTAATACCATTCAACGCAAAAAAAATAATTTACTCCTGAGATTATTTAGTAGAGGTTGATAAAATCATTAAAAATATATAAAATTTACTTGTGTTTTATTTACCTAGTAAATTTATCAATATTTGTTTGAATTTTTTAAAAATAATTACTTATTTTAATTTTTAAAACCTCAGTAAATCAGGGCCTTTGTAATTAACTTTGGTTTCTATATTTTTTATTTCGCGTATTCTTCTTCTACACTACACTCACTCTCACAAGTATTTCAGACTTTCACTCTCAACTCTCGCGTGCTCTCCCTCAATTGCTCAACCTCAATCGCATGTATTTCTCCTTCGCTCAACCTCAATCGCTCACTCTCTGATCATTCTCGCTCACTGTTCACTCTCATTCATCGTTGAATCTTGCTCTTACTGGGTTAGTTTCACTCAATCGCTCAAGTTCATATTTGTATATTCAGATTTCTTGATTTAATTTTACCTTTACATGTTTCCTCTATAATGTTTTTCCGTGTAATTTTAGGAAATGTTATGCTATGTTTAATGCATACTAGGTGCTTGATGAAATGTCAATTATATTCTGGGAAGCCTCTGCTGCATGATTTGCTAAGTTAGAATAGTTCCTTATGCTTCTATGTGATGTTAAAGAGTTTCAAATATAAGTTAGAAAGTTGCAGCAAAAACACTTTTCTGAATCTTTTAGTTAGTTTAGTTGGTCTGTGTCTTTTAGTAGTGAGGCCTTCTAAAAGAAAACACGACATGAATATTTTGTAAGAATATTTAGTGCTTTTCTGCATTTTCTTTTAGCAAAAGGACAGATGGAAGTAAACAAAAAGAAAAGACTTTTATGGATTACAAAAATACAGATGGAACTGGAATGAACTTTGATGCATATGATTTCTACAATAAATTTTACGGTGACAAAGGTGTTTATAGTGAAACTGAAGAGAGAGGATTTTGGTTTGTGTTCGTATGTCAATTAGAATGCTTTTATGGGACTCCTTTAATGTTTATTGCTTACTATTTGTATTTGAGATTATATTCAATTTGATACAATGATGCTATTTGAACTCATGTTTTGTTTCTCAGTATGGACAAGAAAAATTAATATGTTGTTCTACAATGATTATTTGCACGTTCAATTATTGCTTTTAGTGTTTATGATTGTAGCTAGTTGTATGATTGAGTTGATTCTTAGATTATTGTTTGAAAAAAAAATTCCAACTTTAAAAAAATAGACACACAAGGGTGCTTTTTTCTATTTGAAAATTTGTACATGAAATATAATTAATTTTTTTTGTAATTGAAAATGGGGAGCTACTGTTAGAGGACCTACTACACTAGCTGCAGGAGTGAGTTACAGGGTATGAAATTGACTTAACTATTAGGTGTTACTCTCTATTCTACCTATATTGGTCTTATTTTCCATTTAATTAATCTTGGTCCAATCGCTCTTTCGAAGTACCATTTGTTCCAGTTTGAGGCATTTGTTGCTATGACTAAATTGTATCCTCTACCACTAATTGACTCATACTGATTTTCTTTTGAATAATGAATATGAATGAGCTCATCAATATGAATAATGTCTTGTAAGAATATCACAAGACATTTTTGGGCTGTCAATAGTGTAAGATTGTTGAAAAGTTTTCAAAACATTATTATAATAATACAATTTTTAAGATATAGATCCAAAATTTGAAATATAACATGAATTTTTTACTTTTTGATTTTATTAATTTTTTGTTATTTTAAAGATTAAACAATTTCGTTTATTCTGAATTGAGTAATGAACACTTTTATTGAAAACCTTCTCCCTCATTGGTTAATCGCATTGTACCGTTTAGGTATGGATCCTTCACTTTATATTTCTTTCTCTTTTCCCTTTTCAATCTTTCTTTCTTTTTGGTCTCACAATCTACTTGCTGGTTTTCTGATATGCCATATGTATTTGAGAATATAAAAATGTGTTCCTGAAACAGATTTTCCTTTTCTACCGTTTAGGCATATAAGATAGGCCGAGGCATACATATCTTTGCTTAGTTACATGATCAGAGTTAAATAATCATCTACTTAGTTCTGGTGGAGTTACTCAGAGTTGAATAATCATATTTTGGAACAATCTGCAACCTTTTCCCCTGTTGCAATCTGCTTGCATATGTAGACACTTAGGTAGTGTTTAGTTTATAAATTTTCTAAGAAAAATAGAAAATTATTTTTAAAAAAGTTGGAAAAATAGAAAAGGTGTTTAGAAATAAAAATTTTGGAAAACAAGTTGAAAACTTTTCTCGATTTATTTTCTGTAACTAAACACAGCCTTAATATTTCGATTCCTTAGAGATTTATAACTTTGGAATTTATTAAAGGTTATTTGATTGCTTTGAAAAATATAATGAGAAAGTTGATTTTTTCTATCAACCATTAGTACTCTGTCTTTTCCATTTTATATATGGTACATAAGCAATTTATGCAAGTAATCGTTTGGTGCCTACGTTTGTTATATTTCAAATTTTGGATCCTATGTATTGAAAAACAATCACATTGATGAAATGACATTACCATTTGTCTTGTTCCAATAATGCCTTAATAGATGAACAGAATTGAAAATCACATTACACAAAATTATAATAAAGATCTTATTGATGTATAGATGTGCTGCTTACTCGGTGCTTTAAAAAGTTGAATAAAAGAAAAACTTTCAATCTCTGCACCAAAAATATACAATGGTATAAAAGATCCCGTAACAGAACTGAATTACATTGTATCTACTTATTTTTAACATTGACAATTAACTTGAACAATGTAGATGATAATAGTCACAATGATGATGAAATTGAAAAGACCCTTGCTATACTAATTGGACTAATTGCTGGTGTTGCTCTAATCATCGTTTTCCTTTCCTTCTTGTCCAAGGTTTTCGAAAAGCACAAAGGTATGATTTTTGTGATACATATATATCTGTATGTCTTTAGACTTTGATTTATCTTTGTTTCAACTTTAAATTCATCTCTTTTTCAGGTGGTAAATAAAGAACAATATGTGCATAACACTATGGGATTGAACTTGTGTCCCTGCTTTTCTCTGGTAAATTGCATGTCTTTCGGTGCCTCTTTTGCTAGCTACTCTTTTGATCCCTCAGTTTCAACTTTTCCTTTTTGTATTCAATCCATCTTATTCTTATCTTTGTAAGTTTCCTACATAGTTCCCTATATAAAGAATACTAGTGAAGGTATAGATAAAAAGATCTTATGGAAAAAGTAGAAAAAAAATGAGGAGAAAAAGGCTTAAAGATTCCACTCTCTATGACCATTTATTTACTTGTTAAGTGTCCGCCAATGTGTACAAATAGTAAACACTTAAGTGAAAAGTGTAGTATGTTATGTTATGGCCATTGATGGGTATAATTAGAGTTTTTGTTTACTTCTAGTATATTATTTAGAGGTGGCAATGGCCAGCCTGTTTGGCCTGTTAAAATAGGTGGGCTGGGCCAAGGTTTTGAGTTTGTTTTCTCATATAAGTCCAACTCATTTTTTCCCGTAAAAAAAAGGGCCCTATGTGGGCCGGCCCGACCTAGCCCGTTGGGCCAATATTAAAATACTAAAAAATATTTTTATATTACTATATAGTTTATGACCCGATCTTGATACCGACATATGGGCAAAGACGTCATTTCATGCGTTCTTGTTAGCTCACCGGTATCGTAGGTAAAACCTCCGGACTGTCAATCCATATTAGACGTTCTTCTATACCGGATTGTCCAGGTCAGCAGCTCGCACAACGGAGAACTTCCATGTCACCCGACAAAAAGTACAAGGTATAGGTGCAGGGGAACATTCACAAGAGACGCAAAGCCACCCGCGTCGTGTGTCAGAATCGTACACTACGCAATGTACGATTTCTCCCTAGCCATAACATACTCTTCATTCTCCGCATGCACAAGTATAAATACCAACGTTTTCACCACTCTGGTACATTAGAATCATTCCCTAACTTATGCTCTAGAACCTTGAATCCTTTTCTGGTTATTGACTTGAGCGTTGGAGAATCTTCCTAGGTGACACCATCTTTCTCTAATCATCTAATTTTCTCTGTCGTTTGCTGGATAATTTCTGGTGCGAGAGTCAGATTCTCACCCATCTCTAACCAACAGATTGGTGTCCTGTATTTTCTACTATACAATACTTCATATGGTGCCATCCCAATGCTTGAGTGATAACTATTATTATATATGAATTCGATTAGTAGGACATAATGTTCCCAACTTCCACCACGTTCTAACACACCTGCTCTTAGCAAGTCCTCTAGTCTCTAGATAATCCTCTCTGACTGTCATCAGTCTGCGGATAATAAACAAAGCTTAACTTCAACTTCGTACTAAGCTCTTTATGCAAACTTCCTTAGAATCGGGAAGTAAATCTAGAATCTCTATCAGATACTATATTTGACGATACTCCATGTAATCTTACTACTTCCTTTATATATAGTTAAGCCAATTTCTCAAGTGAATACTTCATGTTGATTGGAAGAAAATGAGTTAACTTCGTTAATCTGTCAACTATCACCCAGATAGTATCATTGCCTCTTTATGTTCTAAGCAAGCGTGACACAACAGTTCTTGTTCTATAATGAGGATATCTGTCATTGTATGATTTTGGAACTTTTTAGGAAAGTATTTGGTGCATTTTAGGAAACTCAATTTTGATTGTTAACTAGATGAGTGACGTGTGTGATCACACAATTGAGTATATAATTTTTTAAGGACGTCACAATAACTCATCTACTCAATGAATGGAGACATAAACCCGAGACACTTACTAAAAAAAATTAAGTATGTCCTATTTGAATTTACCATCTATTAATTATTTTTTGTTTTATTTTAATAACGTATCAGCAATATTTTGATGTGATCATCAATTTAAAATATTTCTTGAAAACAAAAAAAATTAAATGAAAATTTTTAAAATTTTGAGGATACCCACATGTATTTCAACTTAGTCTAACCGATAATAAATGGAAATTAAAGTCAATAAAAAAGTCCTTCTACAAATATAAAGGGGGTCAAAGTAGTAGTACAACGTAATAATTAATTGCATTAAATACTCAAAAGAATTGTAGCCTCTTGTGATTGCAGCTACCCTGACGTGCAGTATTAATATTTGGTGTCATATTACTCCCTACATCAGTAAAAAAATATTTTATAAATAATTTAATTAAAATACTTATCACGATTCAAATATAAATAGTGAAAATTTAAAATGTTTCAGTCCAAAATATAATTCAATCAACTAAACCTTATTTAATGATACAATTTCTAACGAATTATTGATTCTGGTATTCTATATATAACATTGGCATGCATGCATGCATGCATGAAGAAACTACACTTTACCGACACCACATAGTTGCATATCCCTTAGTGTAAGGTATAGTCAAATTGAGTAGTTGCCCTCACATTTATCATTTTGACTGAGTCTAAACCGACTACCTACTCACACTTTGTATAATAAATGTAGCAGTTCAGCTGCAAGCAAGCTGTATTTAGTCACATTTTTACTCTCTCACTCTCACTTTTATCAATTAAATAGATGATATAGTGTCCAGAGGACTACACTTACCCACACACTGACTCGTGCATGCAACATGCAAGAAGAAATTTGTAAACATGCTTGCTATTGCATCTTACCTGTTTGTTTTCTATACCTGCAATTACATTCATTATAATGCGAACTTGTAATTTACAAGTCACGCCCCATTCCATACGCCATCATATGAGACCTTACTTGCTTATAAATACGTTACTTTTTTTATTCAGTAACATAACCATCCTACTTTCTGTGTTAACAAACTATTTTCGACAACGTTATGGGGAGGTTTTTATTTGCTTTGGTAACTCTGATTCTTATCCATTTTCCTTCAGACACTTGTTCCCTTGTGCCCTTATGCAAACACCATGAAGCCTCTGCCTTGCTTGCATTTATAAACTCTTTTAATAATACATCTCCTTTTTCTTGGGACTGTGAGATGTCTCATCTAAAGACAGAATCATGGGAGAATGGTACCAATTGCTGTTTATGGGATGGGGTCAGTTGTCACACCATCTCAGGCCACGTTGTTGCCTTAGACCTTACCTGCAGTGGGCTTCGAGGCCCTTTTCATCCTAACAACACTCTGTTCCAACTCACTCATCTTCACTCACTCAACCTTGCTCTCAACTATTTCATGGACTCTCCAATGCCTTCAGGATTCGGTGATCTTATGGTTCTCACACATCTCAACCTATCTCTTTCTGGATTTACTGGTTTAATTCCTTCCAAAATCTCTCACCTGTCAAAACTAGTCTCCCTTGATCTAGCACAAACTAAAACAATACCGAATGGCCCAACATATTCTTCTGCTGGACAAATGAGATTTGATCGATCAACCTTTGAAAAGCTCATTGGTAACCTTACTGACTTAAGGGAGCTCATTCTTGATGGCCTAGATATGTCCTCCATTCATCCCACCTCCCTCTCTTTGCTGCTCAATTCTTCATCCTCCCTGCTCTCGCTTAGTCTCCAAGATAGTGAATTGCAAGGCACGTTATCAGGTACCGTACTTTGTTTACCCAATCTTCAAAACCTTGACCTTTCTTGGAATACAGGGCTCCAAGGTGAACTTCCTAAGTTTAATTGGAGCACTTCTCTCAGGTACTTGGATCTCTCTCACACTGCTTTCCAGGGCACAGTTCCCAAATTCATTAGCCAGTTAAAGTCTCTAAACTATTTGAGTTTTGAGGCCACCTTCTTTGAGGGGCCTGTCCTTCAATTTTTGTCTAATCTCACACAACTAAATTATTTGAACCTTGGATCCAATGAATTCAGTGGTGTGGTTCCATTATCACTTTCAAATCTTCAGAATCTCATTTATTTGAGCCTCAGCTCGAACAACTTTAGTGGTGAGATGCCATCATTCTTTTCAAACCTTCAACATCTTACTTTCTTAGATCTTTCCCAAAACAGCCTAGAGGGCTCAATTCCAGACAACATGACTGCACTTTCAAATTTAATGCATCTACGCCTGGGCAATAATCTGCTGAGTGGAAGTATTCCGCTTTGGTGTTTTTCATCCTCATCACTGTTGGAGTTATCTCTTGCTAGCAACCATTTCACTGGTCCCTTGGGTAATTTCACTGTTCTCTCTTTGGAAGATTGTGATCTATCTGATAACAAGCTACAAGGTAGTATCCCAAAGTCATTATTTGATCTACAAAGTCTATCTACCTTGAGACTCTCATCAAACAACTTGAGTGACCTTGTACCTTTTCACAAATTTTCAGAGCTCCCATTTTTGTGGTATCTTGACCTTTCTCATAATAATCATTTATTTCTTAATTTTGACAATGGGTCTGACTACACCTTCCCCCATCTCTATGAATTATATTTATCTTCTTGCAATATTAATAAATTCCCAAAATTCCTCAAAAGGCTCAACTACATTCAATCTTTAGATCTATCTAACAACCAAATTCATGGAACGATTCCAAGATGGTTTAATAACATAGGGAATGACTCCTTGCAATATTTGGACCTTTCTCATAACCTTCTAACATCAGTTGGATATCTCTCACATTCTTGGGAAAGAATTTATTTTATTGACATAAGCTTCAACTTATTGGAAGGAGGTATTCCAATTCCCCCTTTTTGCATTGGATTCTTTTCAGTTTCAAATAACAAATTGACAGGAGACATTCCCTCAAGAATTTGCAAAGCAAGCTCTCTTGGAGTACTCAACTTGTCCCACAACAACTTGACTGGAAAGCTTCCACAATGCCTTGGAGTCCTTCCTTCCCTTTCAATTTTAGATCTGCAAAGAAATAACCTTTCTGGAATCATACCTAGAACCTATTTTGGGATAAAAGCATTAGAGACTATGAATTTCAATGGCAATCGATTGGAAGGACCATTACCTCAGCATATGGCTAATTGTAGAAAACTAAGAGTTCTTGACCTCGGAGAAAATCATATACAAGACACATTTCCTAGCTGGTTAGAGTCCCTTAAAGAGCTCCAAGTCCTTGTTTTACGCAACAATAATTTTCATGGCACCATCAACAGTTTGAGACTCAACAACACTTTTCCTGAGTTAAGGATTTTTGACATCTCCAACAATAATTTTACTGGCCCATTGCCAATAGCATACCTCACAAACTTTAAGGGAATGATGACTTTTGATGGTGGTTTGCATTATCTAAAAGGTAATGGTACCACTTCTTATTCACAAAGATATAATGATTCTGTGGTGGTGACAATGAAAGGAAACATTATTCAGCTAGAGAGGATCTTAACTACTTTCGCAACTATTGATTTATCAAATAACAAATTTGAAGGGGTGATTCCAGAAGTCATTGGAGAGTTAAAGTCATTGATAGGAGTGAACCTTTCCCATAATAAAATCACTGGTTTTATTCCACAATCCTTTGGTAGTTTAGAAAATGTGGAATGGTTGGACCTTTCCTCAAACATGCTTGTGGGTGAGATTCCCGAGGCACTGACTAATCTAAGATTTCTTTCTTTCTTGAACCTTTCACAAAACCACCTAGAAGGGATGATACCTACAGGTAAACAATTCAATACGTTTCAAATTGATTCCTATACAGGAAATCCAGGCCTATGTGGGTTACCTTTGTCAAAATCATGCCAAGAAGATGAGAAGCTGCCAAAAGATTCATCTAGAAATCATGAAGAAGAATTTGGATTTGGTTGGGAAGTGGTAGTCATAGGATATGCATGCGGAGTGTTATTTGGGATGCTCTTGGGATTTCTTATGTTTTTAATTGGGAAACCGCTATGGCTAATCAATCTTGTTGAAGATGTTTCCAATTCAAGAATGAGAGAGAAGATCTACAAATATGTTGTAAATTTAAGATTGCTAAATGGGGTTTGAGAGTTGGTCCAACCGTGCATAGATTTTAACTAGGCATGTCATGTAAGTGAAATATTTTATTATTTGTTTCATAGTATTTTAAAATTTACAGGTTGAATATTAAGTTTGCTGAAATTTGATTGTGATAACTAATTAATTTGATATTTGGTGCTTTCTTGTAGATGAAGCTCAAGCCATAGTCATCTTTACATATGTTTCCTCCTTGATCTTTTCCATTTGTATTAGTCTTTGTTATGGAAGACCATTTTTCTTAAGGTTAGTGTCTTGATCCTTTGATTTGAGAAAAAAAAAAAAAGGTGATGTAAAGCTTGATAAAGTTGAAGACAGTTTTCTGTCATGTGTAGTGAGATATAATTGTTGTTTAAGATCACCAATATGACATATTATTAAGTATCTTAATGTTTTTAACTGTCTAGTATTTCGGAAACTGCCATAAATTTGTAGTTGCAGCTTACAATTCACCTAATCCTTGTGTTTACTATATATACTGTTATATATGGTTGAACAGCAAAAGCTAAGCTCACTTTCCTATCATTCTATTTTACTGTTAGTTTCCTAATAATGAGTCTTACAGCGGGAAACAAACTGAAAGTAAAGTGGCTTTTAAAATAAAACATGAAAATAGAAAAAAGAAAAAATAATTAATATTTTTCTGTATGTCCTAAGTTTGTAGTAAAACTTTTTAATTCAATTTATATTAATAATTAATATTTTACATGATATTCAATTGCATTTAGTTATTGAATAATCCATTTTCTTTGTCAACGGGTTATTACCATTTATTATCTTAATCTGCATTTCTGTTACAAATTAATGTCCATTTAACTATTAATATGCTAATTAGTTTTATGAAGCAAATACTGCACTTTTTCATATACTTTTATGTTAATGAAATATTTTTTATTTAATTACTAATCAAGTTGATTTTTATTACAGTTTTTATTTCATAATTTTAATGGTTAGTATAAGTTATGTAATTGTTTACTTAAACATAATGCATTTCAAAAATATTATATATATTTTGAAAATTTATTTCTGATTTTATTTTAAATTTAAATTAATTAAATTACATTTAATGACTGAATTCATTTAGTTTCTCAAAAAATGATTATTATTTATTATATTAATGTCCATTTGCCGTTACAAACTAGTGTGCATTTAATTATTAATTATGTTAATTAATTTTTTATATTTTCTGAATTTTCATTCAAATATGATTTTGAAACTATTTAATTCCCATATTAAATATTTTAAATTTACATTATATTTAATAATTTTATAACATTTATTTTATACCATGAATGATTTATATTTATTACAATAATGTTCATTTAATTAAAAATTGTGTTACTTGTTATATACTTTGAATTTAAATATCATTTTGAGTGCACCAAAAAAATTAAATATAATTTATATTAATTATTTATTCAACCTAAGGAGTTATTATTTTAATATCATGATTAACAAAAAATTATATATTTTGTTAACAATTTTTTATTATGGGAAAACAACAACTGTGAAGAATTTGTACAAAAAACAAAAGGAGAGAAAATCCTTTGAACGTTATGCTTGGATTATGTGTCTTGCTCACAGGAACATCTGTTGAAGATTATAATGAAGGTCACGTATGAGGAGGATGGAAACAAAGTTACTGCCATGGAAATTAATGAGATAGTGATGTCCAAGAAAGAACTAATAGGAAAAATATAAGGCCATTTACTAGGAAGGAGCTATCTGAAGATTTTTTTGGTAAATGTAGAATTTGCACTACCACATGATAGCAAAGGTACGAACATATGTTGGATTTGGGTTCCCAACTATATGTCTAAAAAAGCGTTGGATATAAGAAATGAGTTTGTTTTAAAATAACAAATGACATGACAATTAAACTACAAAATCTCAGTTAACACAGTTAAAGGCATTTACCTGGCCTTCTATTCTAAGCTTTGGGTCTTGCAAACTGTGTCTCATCTAACAGACAACATCAAACATCAATTTGGCTGCCTGGAACCTTCATAGAATTGGGTTAAAATTAATATAAGAAATAATTTTTAAAAACTACTTTCTAAGAATGGAATAGTAAATTTTTATTTAAAATCATTATTAAAACTTACTTATCTTAAATTTTAAATAATTCTCATGTAATTTCTATATAAAAAAACAAAATCAAGTTTTGTGTTTTTTAAATAATACTGTTGAACACCGGTTAATATGACCTAAGGAATATTAATGGTTTAGTGAATAAACATGGGGAATCACTAATAGCTGCTTGTGAGTGGGGAGCTCTGATGGATGGACGTGTACCTATCCTGAATATTTGGTGGATTCGGGTACTTGCCAATATATATCTTGGGTATAAATCAAATACGTATTCAAAAGTTTTTTCAAACAAAAAAAAATTAGATATTTCATGGATACTTCTTGGGTATGAATTGAGTATGTGTTAAGAATACAATTATTATTTTTTAAGTATCTAGAAACTTCCACAAGTATATGTTGGAGAATTACTAGAGAATTTTACATCTTGACAATTATAATAAATTATTAGAATTCTCTAAAATTACGGTGAAATAATTTGTACCATGAAAAAATTAAAGAATTCTATCCCGTGACCATTACTAGAATTTTTTAGTATTGTGGTGAAATAATGGGAAACATTTAGTAATCATCCATCACCTTTCTTAAATAGTATAAATAAGACATTTGCAAGAGTACACAAGTGAGTAAACACTTTTTAGGAGCAAAATTAAGTATAAGCGTAAAAAGATGAGTGCTCCATAGTGTAAGTTAGTATAATGAATGTGTATTTTAGTATCTAAGAGTGTAAGAAATATTAAGAGGTGAGCAATATTGTAAAAAAAAAAAAGAAAGGAAGAAAGACTTCCGCTGAAGGAGGAGCATTCAATGTGTGATGATGAAGTCCCACATCCGATAGATATGAGCAAGTAAAAAAGGTTAATAAATAGATAGACTCATATACTTATCACCAATTGGTTTTAAATTACAATGTGATATCCTATACTTCTTGCCTCCTTTGTCTAGACTCTCCCAACAATGAGGTCCTTTCTTGAGAATCTTGATGAATAATGTTTTCTGTCTTTCTCTATTGTGTGTTACCACTTGTTGCAACATAGTAGAATTACGTTAGCTTCATCTTTATTTTTTTGTTATCTAATATTTTAGTTGTATTCATGTGGACTCATTTCATTTATATATATATATATATATATATATATATATATATATATATATATATATATATATATATATATATATATATAGTCATACTCTTATCCCTGATTTTGAAAAAATACCATATGGATGGAAGCAGTTTGGCAGCTATATACATCCCAAATATGTCACAAGTCAAGGTTAGATGATAAGGGGCTTAGTTAATTTGTGGACAGAATCGATGAGGAAACGATATTGGGCATATATTTTGTTGTTTTGGAAATTCTGCATTATCCTCAACATATCAATATCATATATGCAGCTTAACTCACCAGCTCATTATCTTACAAATGTGCCAGTAAAGAATTTTAATATCCTGTGGTTGGATGTGACCCCAGTCATCCAAAATTAAATATCAGCAACAATTATTGTAAGGACTCTTGTTATTTTGAGATGATTCGGTTGGAAATTACGATGCATTTCAGAAGTTATTGATAGGAGTCATAAAATTATTTTGTAATTTTTATAAATAAATTTTGATTTCGTTAATTCTTATTCTTAGATTTCATCAACACTTATCTTAAAATTGCTTGCACCATATCTTTAAGTAACTAAGTTGTATTTATATTTAGTTAGCTTTTTTTCTCACTTTTTTCATCATTTGATAATTTTTCAAGGCTTGAGTTGCATAAACAAACTAACGTTGCCTACATTAATTAGTAAATATTTTTTCTCTGTCATAATCTTCTGCTGATATTAGGAGACCAACGTTAATTAGTATGGCAAACAAAAGCATAGTTTACCACAATTACTAGAGTGTGTTTCTTTCCTTTTGAAGCGGCTGTTGCAGATGGCTGAAATTGCAGTGGGTGTTGTTACTGATAAATTGATCCCATTATTGAGAGACGAATTGAAGCTTCTCAAGGGTGTGCGGTCTCAAGTTGAGTGGGTCAAGGATGAACTATTACTCATACAAGCTTTTCTCAAGGATGCAGATGCCAAAACAGAAAATAGCAGTGAGCCAAATGATGCAGTGAAAGAGTGGGTGAAACAACTAAGAGAGGTTGCTTTTCGTATTGAGGATGTGGTGGATCTATATTTGCTTAAGGTTGCCAAGCGTCATCATGGTCACCCACATGGCTTTGTTGCTAAAGTTGGCTTCTTCATGAAAAGCATAATGTCTGGCCATGAGATTTCATCCAACATTGATGGCATTAAAGGAAACCTAAGAAGACTTGCTGAAGTGAAGGAAACACTTGGGTTGAGTCCAAATACCCCACAGTACTCAGTTCCAAATGCGCCAGAATCCAAACATGGCCTTCGAATGGGAGCCCATTACATAGATGATGATCAACTTGTAGGCGTAGACCATACCAGGGAATTGCTCACTCACTGGATACTCACCGGAGAATGTAGACGCACTGTCATTGCTGTTGTTGGCGAAGGGGGACTTGGTAACATTCTAATTCCATCCTTTTATCATGATGAAAGAAAAAAGATTGTTGATGCTATTATTTATTTGTTATTGTATGGTCTTAAGATACTATAGGATAGAGTAATTTGATTCATCCACTTAAGGGGCTTCTACTCTGGTGTCATCATTAAAGAAAATTCATATATCTGTTAACACTTGTATGAAGGCAAAACAACAATTGTGAAGAATGTGTACAAGAAACAAAAGGAGAGAAAATCTTTTGAGTGCTATGCATGGATTACGGTGTCTCGTTGGCTTAAGGAGGAACATTTATTGAAGACAATAATGCAAGATTTGTATGAGGAGGATGGCAACCGGGTTGCTGCCAAGGAAATTAGTGAAACAGTAATGCCTAAGGATGCTCTAGTAAGGAAAATACGAGACCATTTACAAGGGAGAAGTTGTATCGTTGTGTTTGATGATGTATGGGAGCAAGACTTTTGGGTTGGTGTACAATTTGCATTACCAGTTGATAGCAACTGTAAGATAATTATAACCACAAGGGACACTGGAGTTGCTGAATTTTGCAAACCTTATGCACCAGTTTATATCCATCAACTGCAACCTCTTCCTCCACAATACGGCTTGAAACTTTTCCTAAAAAAAGCATTTCCATTTGATCATGAAGGATGCTCTAATGAATTGATGGAACTGTCAAAAGACTTTGTTGACAAGTGTGACGGGGTGCCACTTGCTATAGAGGTTATTGCTGGTCTTTTATCAACCAAAAGGAAGACCATTTATGAATGGACAAAGGTATATGGTAACCTCCGTTCAAAACTTTCAAGCGATCCCCATCTTAAAAGTTTCAACCAGGTGTTATCAGAAAGTTACCATGATCTTCCTTACCATCTCAAGTCATGCCTTTTGTACTTTGGCCTTTTCCCTGAGGACTACTCAGTTGGTTCTGCAAGACTTATTCGCTTGTGGATAGCAGAGGGTTTTACCAAGGAGGATGAGAATAATGATCAAACACGAGAGGAAACAGCTGAAGAATACTTAGGTGAGCTTATTCGGAGGAGTTTGGTTAAAGTTTCCAACATGTATAATTATGGCATAGTTAGAAGTTGCAGGGTCCATGATCTGATGCATGCCTTTATTGTCAGAAAGTGTGGGGAATTGAACTTTTCCCAAGTGATGAAAAATGAAGAATCCAAATCACTGAGTAGGCGCATATCATTCCATGGAAACTTTGTAGAGCATCAAGTTGAAAGCTACAGATCAAATTATGGTCAAATTCGATCTTGCTTTGCTTGTGACATAGAAGAATTGACAAAGCCTGTGGTGGAAATGTTGCTGTGTAGTTTCAAGTTGCTAGTGGCATTAGACTTTGAAAACTCACCTCTTGACCATCTTCCTGAGTCTATAGGGATGTTATTGAATTTGAAGTACGTGAATTTAAGGAATACACAGATCAAGATAATTCCCAAGTTCATTGCCAAACTTCGAAATCTAGAGACTCTGGACCTAAGAGGTACTACAGTGCATGAATTGCCAAAAGAAATCAACAAGCTTACCAAACTTCGACATCTTTTAGTTTATTCCTCCTTAATGTTTTATCGACCAGGATTTCTCCAAGGAGGCATGAAACTAAATAAGGGGGTAGGGTGTTTGACAGCCTTGCAGAGTTTAACAAGGGTTGATACAACTGATGGTGATGACATTATTGAAGAGTTGAAGAATCTAAAGAATATGAGGCAGTTAGGCATTAACATAAACAAAAGGAGTGGAAATCAAGTTTGCAGCATGATAAATAACATGACACATCTTTGCTCACTATTAATCGTTGCAGCTGATGTTGAAGAGCATGAAGGTCTTGAGTTACAATCATTAGTTGATCCTCCTCCATTCCTCCAACGTCTTTACCTTGATGGACATCTAGGAAGTTTACCAAAATGGATTGCCAAACTCAAAAGTCTTGTTGTCTTACGTTTGGCATGGTCAGGATTAACAGAAGATCCAATTCCTGTCCTAAAAAATCTGCCAGATTTGGTGGATCTCATGCTACATGGATCATATGAAGGTGCTGAGCTTCATTTTCAGGAAGGGTTGTTTACAAAACTCAAGATCTTAACATTACAAAGCCTGCCTAATTTGAGAGCCTTAAAGTTAGATGAAAAGGCACTACCTCATCTTGAAAGTCTATTTCTAGGGCCATGCCCTCAAATGGTCCAAGAGCCTACCCTTATTCAAAATTTAGAGTCTCTCAAGTCTCTTACCCTTACTGGAATGCCCCGTCATGTTGTGGAAAATATAAAAAGACAATTAAAGGACAATATCAAGTTGTATGTTCGTCGCAATTTATAAAATAACTCCTTAAATTTGTGAAATCTGAACAGCACTATTCACAATGGTAGTAGTAGAAAATGTCAGCTCCAGAAGACATCTATCACAGGACTAAATTTCAAGAACATCTTGAAATCGGTGAAAATCAGCTGACTTCAAGCTTTTGCTTTTATACTATTTAATGAGATGCTTTTCATGTCAAATTCACTTACTTGTCCTAGCATTTGTTTAGTTATTAAATTTTTCCAATTATTGACAACATCCTTATAAGACCTGATAATGAGAGCAAAGTTTTCAAGTTAAGGGGCAAACAATAGATGAGCAGTTATGAATTCCTACAATGTTTTCCCTATTTGTTGCACATCTTCTCATTCTCAGTTGTAGAAAATAATGAAGTGCGGCTTAGAAACAAGCAAAATCCTCCGTGTTGGGAGCTTAGGGGCTAGCTTTATTTAGATCTTCCTAGTAAGAATTTTAACAGACAATGTAGATTGTAAAATATAGATGAGACAAGAAAAATGTTTTTGCTTTAAAGTTATGATTGATTTTTAATTTCTCAATTGGGTAATACCTGAATTTATGCAAAACATTAAAAAAGATGATGATTTCCCTAAACACTAATTACACTAGCTATTGATGTATATGATACTATGCTGTATATCAGTAAATGATGTCTAAATTGTATTAACCATTTGACGGCAGCATAGCTACTATTGCTGCTGACCTACAGCAATAATAACAAACTTGAGAGATTCATTTGGCATTTCGCCTTCATTTGATAATTTAAGATCTGATTTATTTTTTTTTCACTTTTCACATAGCGACTTTCAGATGAACAGTTAGATATTTAATTCTTATAAAATAAATTTGAATAGTCATTGTTTTATCAAGCACAGGAAGTGGTGTAACAACCATTCACATGCTACAGCACAACAGCATAAAAATATTCTGGGATAGATCGAATTGAAATAAAAAATAATAAACATCCATTTAAGATTCGAGAAAATCAACAACATGCAAAACGACTAATCTCACTTATAAACAAGTAAAATGTTATGTATGCACTGTTGTTTTTATTACTCATTTGCTTATTAACGTACCAACTTTTTCACTTTTACTTCTATGCACTTTTTCTGTGACCTGGGAAAGATAAAAACAGAACAGAAAAAATAACACGAAAGGATCTAAATCGCCTACGTAGCATGAGATGCTCTTGCATGAGTTCCATGCTTTGCAATGAAGTCTGCGACGCAGTTAGCTTCCCTGTGCATGGCACATATACTAATCTTTCCGGAGTTTTATCCGTTTAACTGTCATTGAACAATTCTTTTCTTACATTTCATTCATTGAACAATGAACAATTCTTTTCTTACACATTGAACAATCATTCATTACTTGTCAATGAATGTTGTTTCATTCTTTTTGCCACTTTACAAAACTTGTGTCATGCGTTATTCTCATAAAGATAATGGGCTTTTGAGTAACTTCCTCATGAATTATTGGCTCTGGTATTCTATATATAATAATAGCATGCATGCATGAGGTGACTACACTTGACCTACACCACATACTTGCATCCCGAAAGCAAAAGAGTGCATTCCTAAGATGGCTGAGATTGCTGTAGGTGTTGTGACTGATAAACTGATCCCATTACTGGCAGACGAAGTGAGTCTCCTGAAAGGTGTGCACTCTAAAGTTGAGAGGGTGAAGGGTGAACTATTGTTGATACAAGCTTTCCTGAAGGATGCAGATGCCAAGGCTGAAAATAGCAGTGAGCCAAATCTTAATGCAGTGAAAGAATGGGTGAAACAACTGAGAGAGGTTGCTTTTCGCATTGAAGATGTGGTGGATCTGTATTTGCTTAAGGTTGCCGAGCGTCGTCATCATGCTCACCACCGGCTAGGCTTTGTTGTCAAGATTTGTTTCTGCATCAAAAGCATAATGCCTCGCCATGAGATTTCTTCTGAGATTGAAGGACACATTAAAAGACTGACTGAAGCAAAAGAAACTCTTGGGCTCAGCCCAAATACCCCCACGGAGTCAGGCCCAAATGGCCCACATGGGCTTCGAATGGGAGCCCATTTCATAGATGATGATGAGCTTGTGGGCGTTGATCAAACTAAGGAAGAACTCACCTATCAACTACTCAGCGGAGGGAGCAAACGCCGTGTTATTGCTGTTGTGGGCGAAGGAGGACTTGGTAATAATCACTGTCACTATTTCATGTTCATATTTTTTCTTTTGATAAGTATATATGTTTAGAATAAATAATTACTTTTTACTTCAAAATTATTTTCTAGACCTCCTTTACATTTAATTTCTAAATTTCTACAAATTTTATAAAATCTGGTATAAACAAAATTTTTATCATTTTATTATAAAAATTTTATGTGTATCATACGTAAAAGGACCACATTAAAATAAAAAAGTATTGGGAAACTAACATAAATTTCAGCCTTAATCTAATTAATTATAATATATAGTTTTATAAGCGAAAGATTTCAAACATTAAAGATTGCAACTTGAAATTAAAGATTTCCAACTGATCACAAAAATAGAACTTACCTCTGTACCGTTGCAGCACTACACTCAACTAACACAGATCCATATTACATCTTCAATATATCACTTTATGATATTAATTAAAATAATTAAAACATATAATTAAGTATTACAAATAAGAAATATATTAATTTAACTTTCCATCTTATATTTGTTGATCTTACTTTTTTATACGTATATGCATACATATGATATATGAAACAAATATATAGTAATTTTTCAAATATATTTATGATATAATAAAATTATTTTTATTTAATTACCATTTATGTTGATTTTTTGGTACAATGTTAATTTCATAATTTTAAAGGTTTCGTTATGTTATGTATTTGTATATTTAAATTATAATATATTTAAAATTTATTATGTATAATCCAAAAATTTATTTATATTCATTTTCAATTTATATTGATTAAATTTACATTCAATTGATTATTCCATTTATTCTCTCAATGTCCATTTTCTTTTACAAATGTCAATATGTTAATTAATTTTATGTTGAAAATATATAGTAATTTTTCATATATTTTATAATAAAGTTATTTTTATTTAATTACTGATTAATTATTTTGATTTTTGGTTTAGTGTTTAATTTCACTATATGCTATGTGTTTGTATATTAAAATAATAAAATATCTCAAAAGTATGTGTATATTCCAAAAAATTATGTAAATTCGTATTTAATGATTGAAATTTTTTTAAAAATTTCCAATGATTGAAAAATTCTTTTTTAATTTTCCAATGGATTATTACTATTTTCCATATTGATGTCTATTTTCCCGTTACATATTAAGATTCAATTAATTATTAATTATGTTTGTTTAGTTTGATATTTTTCTGTATGTCCTAAGTTTGTATTAAAACGTTTTAATTCAATTTATATTAATAATAAATATTTTACATTATATAAAATTTCATTTAATTATTGAACAATCCATTTTCTTTGTCAACGGGTTATTACCATTTATTATCTTAATGTGCATTTTCTGTTACAAAATAATGTCCATTTAATTATTAAATGTTAATTAATTTTATGAAGAAAATATTTCAATTTTTCATATACTTCTATAATGAAATATTTTTATTTAATTACTAATTGAGTTGATTTTATTACATTTTTTATTTTATAATTTTAATGGTTACTATATGTTATGCAATTGTTTATTAAAACATAATGCATTTAAAAACTATCATAGATAATTCGAAATTTTATTTCTACTTTTATTTTAAATTAAATTTAATTTAATGACTGGATTCATTTAATTTCTCAACAAATTATTATTATTTATTATATTAATGTCCATTTGCCGTTACAAACTAACGTGCATTTAGTTATTAATTATGTTAATTAATTTTTATATTTTCTGAAATTTCATTCAAATATGATTTTGAAACTATTTAATTCTCATATTAATTATTTTAAATTTAAATTATATTTAATGATTTTATAAAATTTTTATACCATGATTGATTTATATTTATTACAATAATGTTCATTTAATTAAAATCGTGTTACTTGTGTTATATATATATATATATATTCAATTTAAATATCTTTTTGAGTTCATCAAAACAATTAAATTTAATTTATATTAATTATTTACTACTAAAAAGTATTATATAACACATTATAAAGATAACATTGATTTAATATTACTTTTTATTTAATTTATTGATTATTTTATCTTATACATATTTAGTTTTTTCGTTTACATTTTATATTTAGTTTGATACTTATATTTAAATTTTAATAATAATTTATATGTATTTAAAGAATTATTTGTGTGAAAAAATATCTCAAAAGTATAAACTAATTTTTCAACTTTAAAATAACCTATATTTAAATTATTGATATTACATTGAATTGATTAATATGTTACAATTTTGTTAATATATTGTTTCAATTTATTACATTTATATGCATTTAATTACTAATTATGTTGATATTTTTTTCATGTCCTAAGTTTTAATTCATATATTTTTTGAGCATATGATTTTGATATCTTTTAATTTAAAGATTTTCATAAATTCATATATTTATCCACATAGTGCACCCACGATGCTCATCGTTTTTTCTAGTTTTATTTTTAATTGTACGGCCTTAAAGTGCAAGAGTAATTTATTTCTTCTTTTTTTAGTCACAGTGCTTTAAATCCGGAGAAATTTAGTCAACCTAAGGAGTTATTATTTTAATATCATGATTAACAAAAATCTACATATTTTGTTTACAATTTTTATTAAGGGAAAACAACAATTGTGAAGAATTTGTACGAAAAACAGAAGGAGAGAAAATCTTTTGAATGTTATGCTTGGGTTACTGTGTCTCGCTCACTTAAGGGAGAACATCTATTGAAGGCTATAATTGCTGCCATGGAAATTAGTGGAAGGGATATGTCAAAGGAAGATCTAATAAAAAAGTATTTGAAAGGAAGGAGCTATATGATTGTGTTTGATGATGTATGGGAACAAGACTTTTGGGTTGGTGTACAATTTGCACTACCACGTGATAGCAACGCTAGGATAATCATCACCACAAGAGATGCTGGAGTTGCTGAATTTTGCAAACGTTATGCACCTGTTTATATCCATATGTTAAAACCACTTCCTTCAAAACATGGCTTGGAACTTTTCCTTAAAAAGGCATTTCCATTTGATCATAAAGGATGCTCTAATGAATTAGAGGAATTGTCCAAAGACTTTGTAGACAAATGTGAGGGGGTGCCACTCGCAATAGAGGCTATTGCTGGTCTCCTATCAACCAAAAATGGGACTTTATCAGCATGGCAAAAGGTATATGGTAGCCTTCGCTCAAAACTTTCAAATGATCCTCATCTTAAGAGTTTCTATCAAGTCTTATCAGAAAGTTACCATGATCTTCCTTACCACCTCAAGTCATGCCTTTTGTACTTTGCCCTTTTTCCTGAGGACTACGCAATTAGTTGTGAAAGACTTACTCGCTTATGGGTAGCGGAGGGCTTCATCAAAGAAGATGAGAATAATACTCAAACACTAGAGGAAACAGCTGAAGACTACTTAGGTGAGCTCATCCGAAGGAATTTGGTTAAAGTTTATCAGAAGTACATCTATGGCAGAGTTAAAAGTTGCAGGGTCCATGATTTGATGCATGCCTTTATTGTCAGAAAGTGTGGAGAGTTGAACTTTTGCCAAGTAATGAAAATTGAAGAATCCAGATGTAGGCGCATATCATTCCATGGAAACTTTGTAGAGCATGAAGTTGAAAGGTACAGGTCAAATTATGGTCGAATTCGATCTTGCTTTGTTTGTCATATTGAAGAATTGAAAAATCCTATGGTGGAAATGTTGTTGTCTAGTTTCAAGTTGTTGGTGGCATTAGACTTTGAAAATTCACGTCTTGACCATCTTCCTGAGTCTGTGGGAATGTTATTGAATTTAAAGTATTTGAATTTAAGGAATACAAAGATCAAGGTAATTCCCAAATTCATTGGCAAGCTTCAAAATTTGGAGACTCTGGACCTACAAGATACGGAAGTCCGTGAACTTCCAAAAGAGATTAACAAGCTTATCAAGCTACGACATCTTTTAGTTTATGCTTCCATGGTGTATTATCAACCAGGAGGTGTACATGGCATGTTACTAAATAAAGGGGTAGGATGTTTGACAGCCTTGCAAAGTTTAGCTATGGTGGACACAATTGATCAAGATTACATCATTGAAGAATTGAAGAATCTAAAGAGTATGAGATGGTTAGAAGTGATTATAAGCAAAACCAGTGGAAGTCAACTATGCAACGCAATAAAGAATATGACCCATCTTTCCTCGCTATTAATCTCTGCAGCTGACAATGAAGAGAGTGGAGGTCTTGAGTTGCAATCATCAATTGATCCTCCTCCGTACCTCCAGCGCTTGTACCTAAGAGGGCGTCTAGAAAGTTTGCCAGAATGGATTCCTAAACTCAAAAATCTTGTAAAGTTAAGCTTGATTTGGTCAAGACTAAACGAAAATCCTTTGCCCGCACTTAAAAACTTGCCAGAACTGATTGATCTCTTTCTTTTTGAATCATACGAAGGTGTTGAGCTTTCCTTCCAAGAGGGAGAGTTTCCGAAACTCAAGTGCTTAGGCTTACTTCACCTACCTAGATTGAGGACCTTAAAGTTTGGTGAAGAAGCACTACCTCTCCTTGAAACCTTATGGTTAGAGTCATTCCCTCAAATGGTACAAGGACCTGTCAATATTCAAAATTTGGAATCTCTAAAAGAACTCCACCTTAATGGAATGCATCCTCATGTCGTGAAAGACATAGAGACCCAATTGAAGGAAACCATCACGTTATATGTTAATTAATAATAGTTTCCCCATGTAATATCTTTAATCAAATTATGCACATTCTTTATGTCAAGACGCACAATGGTAGCAAAAATGTGAGTAGCACAAAATAAGTATCATGTGATAAGATTTCAGCAATGACATCCCTGAGAATCAGTAACATTATTTAATTTACATTTTATCAACTTCTGGTGTTTGTTTGTTTGTAGACTTTTTGTGTAATGTAATTCCAATTATATATTGACCACTGAGAGGGGTTGCTTTTCGCATTGAAGATGGTGTGGATCTATATTTTATATATATCATACGTAAAAGGACCAAAATTAAAATAACAAGTATGAAGAAACTAACATAAATTTCAGCCTTAATCTAATTATAATATATAATTTTAGAAGTGAAAGATTTCATTAAGTCGTTCCCGTTTACGATTGCTACTTGAAATTAAAGATTTTTTACTATATGTTATGTATTTGTATATTAAAATAATAAAATATTTCCGAAGTATTATGTATATTCCAAAAAATTATATATATTCATATTTAAAGATTGAACAATTTTTTTTAATTTCTCAATGGATTATTGCTGTTTTTCATATTAATGTCTATTTTTCCGTTACAAATTAAGATTCAATTAATTATTACTTATGTTTGTTTAGTTTGATATTTTTCTGTATGTCCTAAGTTTGTACCAAAACCTTTTAATTCAATTTATATTAATATCTTACAATTTCTTTAATAACTCATGTAAATTATTGATATTACATTGAATTGAATGATATCTTATATTTCGTTAATATATTGTTTCAATTTATTGCATTTTATATGCATTTAATTACTAATTGTGTTGATATTTTTCTTCATGTCCTAAGTTTTGGTTCAAATATTGTTTTGAGTACATTAAAACTTTTTAATTCAATTAATATTAATAATTACTATTTTCCATGTTATAAGTTTGACATTGATTTAATATATTTATATATTTATTTTATGTAATATTTATTTTAATATTATCATCATTATTAACTCAAAATGTTTTATTGAGTTTGATTCTTCTATGTAAATTTCAATAGAATTTGATGAGTTATTTGTGTTTAGTCTATAATTATCTTATAAGAAAGGTGTAGTAATTATTATATTTTATTTCAATATATTTAACTTGATTTAATTCATTTTGTTTATATGTTCTCAAGAATAAAAAATAAAATCGAAACTAAAATAATGTAAGTAACAAATTATATATCAACTAAATAGGAAGAACTAATAGAAAAAATAGGAAGCCATTATCTGATTGTGTTTGATGATGTTTGGGAACAAGATTCTTGGGTAGATAGAATTGAAATGAATAGTTTTAAAATAAAATTATTTAGAAAAAGAAAGGGCGTAGAAATTGGCCCTTAAAATCAATCCTCTCATCTTTCAAAAACAAATGGCACAGTTCTTTTTCAATCCCAATCATTCATATTATTTTATAATATATCAAAGGATTATATTTATTTGCTCAGTGATGGTCGTAAAATAAGATTTACCATTGGATGAAGGACTTCACAACGATTCATCTACTTAATGAATCAAAACACAAACCCCAGACACTTGCATGTCCTATTTGAACTTGTCATGTATTTCTAATTTTTTATTTTATTCTAATAACATCGGCAATATTCACCTAATAGGAAAATTCAGGTTTCAAAAATTTGATTTTAAAAAGTATGATTTGTGGTTGAATATATATTTATAGATGGTTGAGAAGTATTTGGTTAAAAAGAAGCTTGATAAACTCAATTTGAGGAAATAGAATTTAGATGGAAATAAATAAAAAATATTATTTCCCATGATTTTAAGTTTAAGTGAACCATTTATCTTTAATAATCCATTATCACATATAGAGTAATAATTTATATCAAAAGACGCACATTAAAAAAATATGTTAATGTATTAATTTTTATAAAAAAAATATTGTAAAATATAATACTTCTTTAATATAAATAAGAAACGATATTAGATATTATTCTTTGTATTCTTCTATCAATTTTTTATATTTTTACAAAAAATAAGAAAATTGTATAAATTTTTTATAATTAAAAATATAATATTTAGGAAGGAAAAGGAATGCACAATAACTAGGTGTAAGTATAAGAAACTTGGGTTTTTTTGGTAGCATTGGGGTACTTTTGAGAAAAATTTATGGGATTGGGGTAGTCTTGAAAAAAATTGTTGGTCTGAGGTGGAAGATGTCAAATCAAGCTTTGTAAATTGCATGCTGGGAATACGATTTCCCTAAACCATTGGCCAAAGGGACGAGTTTCTGCATGTTGAACACGTATTAACCATGCATGAAAACCGTCCCCTCAAGAGGCAGTTCTACTGCTTTTCAGACTGCGGATGTGACTCCTCTGGTGTGCACTACTGCTGCTAGAAACCGCCTAGTGGACTAGCGGTTTCAATGCCTTTTTAGAGTGCTTTTTAGATTGGGACATGACTCCTCCTAAAACCACATCGTGGACAGGCGGTTGGCGCATTTTTCGGGGTAAGATTTTGGCCTTTAAAACGTGAAGTCCTTGTAGTTGTGGTCCATGCAATTCTTTGTTGTTTCTCTACTTCCATTCCCTTTCTCCTTAGGCATTTTCAAAGTTGTAACTCCATTTCTAGTGAAGCATTTGTGGTCCTTTTTGCCAACATTTAAAAAGGTCAGTTGTATTTTTATGATTTAATGTTTAATTATTTGTATGTTTAATATTTAAGAGTTATAGTATTATGTTAGTGTTTAATTAGTAGTATGGTTAATGTTAAATCTTTAGTATTATACTAGTTTTAGGGAAATATTGTGTAGGGCTTAGGGATAATATAGTAAGTAAAAAAATGTTAAACTAATATAATACTTAATGTAAAATTATTTTTGTGGTTAGTAAAAAACTGTTAGTCTTCATTAAATAAGATTAGTAGTATTTTGTTGTTTTGATGTTTAATTAATGGTATGGTTAATGTTAAATATTAGTATTATATTAGTGTTTAATTAAATGTTGATTAGGTTTAAGGATAACATTGTAAGTAAATGCAGTTAAACTATTTTTGTAGTTAGTAAAGAATGTAACACCCAGACCGCTTTTCAGGAATGAACGACTCTCCCCACAGACCAACACGAGACCTTTTCAATGTGCTTTTGTCCTCACTCACACATTTCCTGAGAACTTCCCAGGAGGTGGCCCATCACATAAATCGTGTTACTTGTGTTATATATATACATATATATATATATATATATATATATATATATATTCAATTTAAATATCTTTTTGAGTGCATCAAAACAATTAAATTTAATTTGTATTAATATTTACTACTAAAAAGTATTATATAATACATTATAAAGATAACATTGATTTAATATCACTTTTTATTTAATTTATTGATTATTTTATCTTATTCATATTTAGTTTTTTCGTTACATTTTATATTTAGTTTGATACTTATATTTAAATTTTAATAATAATTTATATGTATTTAAAGAATTATTTGTGTGAAAAAATATCTCAAAAGTATAAACTATTTTTTCAACTTTAAAATAACCTATATTTAAATTATTGGTATTACATTGAATTGATTAATTTCTTTCAATTTTGTTAATATATTGTTTGAATTTATTACATTTATATGCATTCAATTACTAATTATGTTGATATTTTTCTTCATGTCCTAAGTTTTAATTCAAATATTTTTGAGCATCTCGATTTTGGTATCTTTTAATTTAAAGATTTTCATAAATTCATATATTTATCCACATAGTTCACCCACGATGCTCTCGTTTTTTCTAGTTTTATTTTTAATTGTACGGCCCTAAGTGTAAGAGTAATTTATTTCTTCTTTTTTTAGTCATTGTGGTTTAAATCCGGAGAAATTTATTCAACTTAAGGAGTTATTAATATCTTTTAAAAGTTATAGGGTCCATGATTTGATGCATGCCTTTATTGTCCGAAAGTGTGGAGAGTTGAACTTTTGCCAAGTAATGAAAAATGAAGAATCCAGATGTAGGCGCATATCATTCCATGGAAACTCTGTAGAGCATGAAGTTGAAAGCTACAGGTCAAATTATGGTGGAATTCGATCTTGCTTTGTTTGTCATATTGAAGAATTGAAAAAGCCTATGGTGGAAATGTTGTTGTCTAGATTCAAGTTGTTGGTGGCATTAGACTTTGAAAATTCACGTCTTGACCATTTTCCTGAGTCTGTGGGAATGTTATTGAATTTAAGGAATACAAAGATCAAGGTAATTCCCAAATTCATTGGCAAGCTTCAGAATCTAGAGACTCTAGACCTACAAGATACTGAAGTGCGTGAACTTCCAAAAGAAATTAACAAGCTTATCAAGCTACGACATCTTTTAGTTTATGCTTCCATGATGTATTATCTCTGTAACATGTAACACCCTCGGTTACACCTTAATAAATTCTAGAAAAATTCGTAATTTTTTTTTTAAAGATATGATTGTTAAAAAGAAACTATCGAAATAAATTATATACATTATTGCTGAAATACCTCATAAATATTATTAAAACTTTATAAAGTAATTTTACATTCATCCAACGGAAATAAATATTAAACATTATAAGAAAGAGAGGAAACTCCATGGCCCAGAAGCAGTTACTTATTAACATTATTTATTCATTGGACCACGGTATTCATACCGAGCTCCCTTTCTAGAACGTGCTAAAGTTACTGCTGATATTCTTCGATCCTTCCCTCTGAACCATCAATTTAGAATATATGAAACAAAAACACGGAGAAAGGAGTGAGAAACAGAATATAATATTTCCGAATAAGACATAAGCAACAAAGGGTTTTCACAACCAATACATAATAATATCAATCACAATCACATACACAATCAATTATGAATGCATGAATGTTATGCAATATCTTCATCATAACTTACCTATATATGTGGGCCCTTAAATTTTAATTTGCACTGAGCCAACCAGAAGTTTACACTGTTCCATAAGTCCGGATAATAATAATATGAACAGCTCAATTGGTATGGAAACACTTAGAGACTAGTCAGATTGAGAAAGTTTTTATTGTGAAAGTACCCGACACTAGGGAGCTACCCCAGGTCCCCTGAAGCACCCTTTCACACCCTCTCATCCCAAGACTCGTAATTAAGCCTCCTCTAATGTATCCTCGGTTTCTATAATCCGTCCCCAGACAATATTATTTCATTTCACTTTAATGATTCATGATGCATGAACTACTCGCGTATTGAGTTGGTTAAGGCTTTTAGAAACTCAATTATTAAATCCCTTAAAGGTTTACAACATTATTTCAATAAACTGTACATTTTCTCTAAATTTCTGTCCCACAGAAATAAATTTGGTACAGTTTTCGAATCTCACTGAAATTGAGTTTCTAAGCCTTAAATATCTAAAAACTTTATCATATAAAACTTTACATAATCTTTCTCAAATTAAATCTTAACAAAATCAAATTTAGGAATCTCAATTATTTCTAAATATATTTAGTTATTAAGTTGGAAAAAATAAAATAATTTTCTTTCAAAAAATTTTGTTTTATTAAAAGAGAATAATTATTAACCAAAAGTACTTAAAATTATAAAATTTTTCTTTAACTCAAGATTTAATTAAATAAATTCTCATAAAATATTTTCTTTCTAAAATAAATACTAATTTTTTTTATTCTAAATATTGAAAATAAAGTTAATAAAAATAATTTCTAAGAAGAGATAAAAGATAATAAAATTTAAAGAGTAAGGTAAGAAATTCTTACTGAATTTTAGCTTTCCGTCATGCTCGCTATATGCTCAAACTCCACATTACAATATCATCAATCAAAATCAAACAATATCAATCATAACTAAATATCAACAATCAATCAATCATAATCAAATCATAATCAAATCAATTAAATATCATTAATACATATCATAATACAAAATTTAATGATTATTAATATAGTCAATTTTAGTCCTTTTGGTCAATTCCTCGCATAGGTATATGTAAGTCCATATAATCTAGTCCTTGCATAGGTATAGTTCAGTCCATATGGGTCATAATGGTCCAAGTCCTTGCATAGGTATAGTCCAGTCCATATAGGTCATAATGGTCCAAGTCTTTGTATAGGTATGTTAGAGTTAGTTAAACTAGATATTTAATTTAAAATTTATTAAAAATTTTAAGTTAAAAAGTTAATATTTTAAAATAATAATATTATTAAATTTAAAAGGAGTAGGGGACTCCTCCCGTTATTCTTATGTCTTTTCATATTATACTTCTTATCTCACTCCCCCTTACCTTGAGTCGTTACCAAAAAGAGATTTGCTTTGCGCCTCCGATTTCTAGAAATATTAATATCAATCTTATTTCAGTATAAGCATAAGACGAAGATTAAGATTACTACTTAAAACAGAAATGGTAAATTCTGAATAGTAAATAGTGAATAGTGAATAGTGAATAGTGAATAGTAAATAATAAATAGTAACAGTAAATAGTAAAACGTAAATAGTAACGGTAAATAGTAAATCGTGAATAGTAACGGTAAATAGTAAATCGTGAATAGTAACGGTAAATAGTAAATCGTGAATAGTAACAGTAAATAGTAACAGTAAATAGTAACAGTAAATAGTAATTTACTATTTAAATAGTAATTTACTATTGAAATAGTAATTTACTGTTGAAATAGTATTTTACTATGCAGAATAGTAACTTAAAATAATATTATTTCTAGTATAATAACAGATTTCTAAAAACGATATAAAAATAACCCTAAAAAATATAAAAGAGAAGTATTCTTACCTTAGGATTTTGGCAGAACCTTCTCTCCAAAAACTTTTTTTCTCTCTCTCACTTCCACCACTATCTCACTAGCACTACTGTATTAAGAAAACTTAATATGAAATTGTGAATTCTAAAGAAGAAATCCTTCGGTATTTATAGGAAAAAAATTTACTATGCATTCCATTATTTTAATATAAAAGTACTATGCATTTTTGAATTTTTTATTCCAGGTTACTATGCATTCTTTGAAAATTTCATACATGCACAGTGTTTTGCATAGTAACTGTCGGCAGAATTATTAAGCCAAATAGTAACCTTTCACTCGGTATATTTTAAATATTCAAAATGAGTTCTTTTTGAATTTAGCGATATTATATCAGTCATCACTAATTTTATAATAAGTAATATAAAGTTGAAATTTTAAAAATCTAAAATTTTCTGTTAATAAAAATTTATTGATACGTTTCTAATTTTTTAACGATTAGAAAAAATCAAGATTTTTCTCAAACCGATAATTTTTAGATAAGTCTACTTGAAACGGATTTTAGAAAATTTTCTTATAATTTAAATTCACTTTCTTATAAATATTTTTAATTTAAGTCACTTATATGAATTTAAAATTATTTAAAAAATATTATTTTTATTAAAAAATTCCAAAATTCCAAAAAATTCCAAAAAATCATAAATAATACGTAGATTAAAAAGTTCTAAAGAACCATAATTTAATTCCTTCAAAATTTTAATATAAAAATAAAAATAGGGGTGTTACAACTCTACTCCCCTTAGAAAATTTCGTCCTCGAAATTTACATTAATCAGTAAAACAAATGAGGATGAGACTCTTTCATCTCAGTTTTTAGTTCCCATGTAGCATCTTCTCCTTTTGTTTCACTCCAAATAACCTTTACAAGCGGAATTGTCTTGTCTCTTAATTGTTTTATTCTTCTGTCACTTATTCTAACAGGTGGTACATCATATGTAAGATTATCTTTAACTTGTATGACATCAGGTTCAATAACATGTGTAGGATCAGATATATACTTTCGCAAGTTTGACACATGAAAAACATTATGGATATTAAAAAGAAAAGGTGGTAATGCTATTTGGTAGGCAAGGGGACTAACTTTATGAATTATTTGGTATGGACCGATAAATCTAGGAGTTAGTTTTTGAGATTTCATTGCCCGACCGACCCCAGTCATAGGTGTGACTTTCAAGAATACATGATCGCCTTCTTGAAATTCGAGCGGCTTTCTTCTTTTGTCATAGTAACTTTTCTGCCTGCTCTGTGTTGCCTTCATCTTTTCCTGAACTATTTTGATTTTATCCGTGGTTTGTTGTACCAACTCTGGTCCTAGCATCAAGTTTTCACCAGTCTCAAACCAACATAGCGGGGTCCTACATTTTCTTCCATATAATGCTTCAAAAGGTGCCATGCCAATGCTAGCATGGAAACTGTTGTTGTAGGTAAACTCCACATATGGTAAGAATTGATTCCAACTTCCTTTATGCTCTAACACACAAGCTCGTAACAAGTCCTCTAGAGATTGGATTGTTCTTTCTGATTGTCCATCCGTCTGAGGATGATATGCTGAACTCAGACGCAGTCTTGTTCCCAAAGCCTTGTGCAAGCTCTTCCAGAATTGAGATGTAAAACGAGGGTCCTGATCAGAAATGATACTTGAAGGAATTCCATGCAATCTCACAATCTCCTCGATGTATAATTTTGCCAGCTTCTCCATAGAGTAACGAATGTTGATGGGAATAAAGTGGGCAGACTTTGTTAGTCTATCAACTATTACCCATATCGAATCATGTCCTAATGGAGTTTTGGGTAAAGAAGTCACAAAATCCATGGTAATGCTATCCCATTTCCATTCTGGTATTTCCATTGATTGTAGCATTCCAGGGGGTTTTTGGTGTTCTACTTTAACCTTCTGGCAAATTAGACATGCAGCCACGTACTCTGCCACTTCTTTCTTCATTCCAGGCCACCAAAATAACTTCTTCAAATCTTGATACATTTTAGTAGCTCCGGGATGAATGCTCATATAACTTTTATGGCCTTCTTCTAGAATTGCTTTCCTCAACTCCTCTTGATTAGGGATACATACTCGATCCTTATACCTTAGCAATTGGTCACTTCTTACATTGAACTCGACTTCTTTTCCTTGTTTCAAGAGTTCTTTCTTCTCTTGCAGGAATTCATCCTCTCTTTGAGCCTCTAAAACTTGTCTCAGGAATTCACTTGTCACTTGCAACGCTCCTAATCTGTAGCTCTTAGCATTAACCTTTACTGCTAGGTTAAGATCTCTGAAGTTCTCTATTAATTCCAACTCTTTAATCATCATTGTGGATGCATGTAGAGACTTTCGACTTAAAGCATCAGCTACTACGTTCGCTTTTCCAGGATGGTATTGCAACTCAAAGTCGTAGTCCTTTAAGAACTCCATCCATCTCCGTTGCCTCATGTTTAACTCCTTTTGATCGAATAAATACTTGAGACTCTTATGATCGCTAAACACATCGAATGTTGCACCGTATAGATAATGCCTCCAAATCTTTAAGGCAAAAACTACAGCGGCTAACTCTAAGTCATGGGTAGGGTAGTTAATCTCATGTTGCCTTAATTGACGCGACGCATAGGCTACAACCTTCTTGTCTTGCATGAGTACACTTCCTAGTCCTTGTTTAGACGCATCACAGTAAACTTCAAAACTTCGATGTGGATCGGGGAGTACTAACACTGGCGCAGAAGTAAGTCGATCTTTCAGCTCTTGGAAACTATTCTCGCATTGTGTCGTCCACACAAAAGGTTGTCCTTTCCGTGTTAACTTGGTCAATGGGTATCCTAGCTTTGAAAATCCTTCAATGAATCTCCTATAGTATCCAGCCAAGCCCAAGAAACTTCTAATCTCAGTGATCGTGGTTGGTCTCTCCCATTTTAAAACTGCTTCCACCTTGGAAGGGTCTACAGCTATTCCTCCTTGACTAATTACATGTCCTAAAAAGTTTACTTCTTCCAACCAGAATTCACACTTCGACAACTTTGCATACAGTTGTTTCTTTTTCAGGATTTCCAACACAACCTTCAAGTGTTCAACATGTTCTTCTCTGCTTTTAGAGTACACTAATATATCATCAATGAACACCACTACAAATTTATCTAGATATGGATGAAAAATCCTATTCATGTAATCCATGAATACGGCTGGTGCATTAGTTACACCAAAAGGCATTACTAGATATTCGTAATGGCCATAGCGTGTTCTAAAAGCAGTTTTCAATACATCTTCTTTCTTCACCCTTATTTGATGGTATCCAGACCTCAAATCAATTTTGGAGAACACCGTGGCACCACGCAGCTGATCCATCAAGTCGTCAATCCTTGGTAGAGGATATCTGTTCTTGATTGTCACCTTGTTCAGTTGTCGATAATCTACACACAACCTCATGCTACCATCCTTCTTCTTAACCAACAACACTGGTGCACCCCAGGGGGATACACTGGGTCGTATAAACTGCTTCTCTATCATCTCTTCAAGTTGTTTCTTCAACTCTGCTAATTCTAGAGGTGACATTCGGTATGGTGCAATTGAAATGGGTCCAACTCCAGGTACTAGATCAATGGAAAATTCCACATCTCTTTCTGGGGGTAAACCAGGGATATCTTCAGGAAAAATGTCAGGAAATTCACACACAACCGGCAGATTTTTGATTTTTGATTCTTGCTCTCCTTTCGTTGAAAACAATAGCATGAATCCTTGAGCCCCTCCTTTTAAAGAGGCACTCACTTGGTTGGCGGTTAGAAATCTCGAATCCTCAGGATTCAAATTCATTGGTTCTTTAAACATTATGGTTTTATTATGACAATCTATTAGAACATGATTGTCAGACAACCAATCTAGCCCAATAATAACTTCTAAGCCAGAAAGGGGTAAACATAAAAGATTAGCCTTAAAGTCCCTACCATCTATGACAATAGGGCATTTCCAACAAGCTTTAGAAGTGACAATGGGATTGTTTCCAGGAGTATGTACAGATAAGTCAAATGGAAGTTCTATCACAGGTAATTTTAGTTTTTCTACACAGTCATTGGCAATAAAGGAATGTGATGCACCTGAGTCATACATAACAGTTAAAGAAATCTTATTAATGATACACTTACCTTCTACCAAGGAATCAGCATGAGATGCTTCTTCTCCAGTGATTGCAAAAACCTTTCCTTTTGCTTTTGGCCTTCCGACTGCACTGTGCGCGCCTCCTTGAGTATTTATGCTTGTACTTGCACCTTCAGGGTTTTCTCTCTTCATCTCTGGGCAATCCTTGATGTGATGACCTGGTTTGTTACACTTAAAGCAAACATAAGTGTTTTTAGGACAATCCCTTTTCAAATGGGGTCCTCCACAGATAAAACATTTAAAATTTGGTGCAGATGTTGGGTAATAGCTTCCAGTTGAAGTTTGGGGTCTGTTAGGAACAGATGCTGCTCCAAACCGGCGAAATGGTGCTTGGTAAGGCTTATTCCTTCTGAAATCTCTTCTTTGGTGATGGTGAGGTCCTCCACTTCTTATTTCTCCTGCCTTGTGAATGGGCTCACGACTTTTGGTCATTCTATCCTTATGGTCTTCTTCAAAGATCCTGCAGCGATTTACCAATACAGAAAATTCACGGATTTCCTGCATTCGTATAGCTTCCTTAATTTCTGGCCGCAGTCCATTTACAAACTTTGCACACCGATCTCTTTCATTAGTAGCATCATTATAATGAGAATGAAAACGAGATAGCTCTTCAAACCTGGATGCGTACTCTCCAACGGTCATATTTCCTTGGGTCAGCGACAGGAATTCGAATTGTCTTTTCTCTTTAACATCAGCTGGAAAGTATTTTTCAAGAAACATATCCTTGAAATAGTCCCAAGTGATCTCCACGTCGTTGACTTCGAATTGTTTACGCATGCTATCCCACCAATGTTCGGCATCCTCAGATAAGGCATAAGTAGCGAAGACTACCTTATCAGCTTCATTACATTGCAATGCTCGAAAGATCTTCTCTATCTCTCGAATCCAGATTTGTGCTCCATCAGGGTTATATCCTCCCTTGAAACGAGGTGGATTGCGCTTTTCGAATAGGTCCAGCCTTCTCAAAGCATCGTTACCTTGACCTTCACGTGCTCCCATTGCATTAATTAAGAGTTCTACAACTCCAGCAAGATCGTTTCCAGCCATTAGTTTCCTGTTTCACAGTAACTGAGATTTGTCACATCAATCACAGTTACTACCAAGTCAGATATTCTACCTATACAGAGTTTACAGACAAAGCAAGATAGACCTTTTCCCCAGGCCTATTGGGTTAACTGCTCTGATACCACTTTGTAACACCCTCGGTTACACCTTAATAAATTCTAGAAAAATTCGTAATTTTTTTTTTAAAGATATGATTGTTAAAAAGAAACTATCGGAATAAATTATATACATTATTGCTGAAATACCTCATAAATATTATTAAAACTTTATAAAGTAATTTTACATTCATCCAACGGAAATAAATATTAAACATTATAAGAAAGAGAGGAAACTCCATGGCCCAGAAGCAGTTACTTATTAACATTATTTATTCATTGGACCACGGTATTCATACCGAGCTCCCTTTCTAGAACGTGCTAAAGTTACTGCTGATATTCTTCGATCCTTCCCTCTGAACCATCAATTTAGAATATATGAAACAAAAACACGGAGAAAGGAGTGAGAAACAGAATATAATATTTCCGAATAAGACATAAGCAACAAAGGGTTTTCACAACCAATACATAATAATATCAATCACAATCACATACACAATCAATTATGAATGCATGAATGTTATGCAATATCTTCATCATAACTTACCTATATATGTGGGCCCTTAAATTTTAATTTGCACTGGGCCAACCAGGAGTTTACACTGTTCCATAAGTCCGGATAATAATAATATGAACAGCTCAACTGGTATGGAAACTTAGAGACTAGTCAGATTGAGAAAGTTTTTATTGTGAAAGTACCCGACACTAGGGAGCTACCCCAGGTCCCCTGAAGCACCCTTTCCCACCCTCTCATCCCAAGGCTCGTAATTAAGCCTCCTCTAATGTATCCTCGGTTTCTATAATCCGTCCCCAGACAATATTATTTCATTTTACTTTAATGACTCATGATGCATGAACTACTCGCGTATTGAGTTGGTTAAGGCTTTTAGAAACTCAATTATTAAATCCCTTAAAGGTTTACAACATTATTTCAATAAACTGTACATTTTCTCTAAATTTCTGTCCCACAGAAATAAATTTGGTACAGTTTTCGAATCTCACTGAAATTGAGTTTCTAAGCCTTAAATATCTAAAAACTTTATCATATAAAACTTTACATAATCTTTCTCAAATTAAATCTTAACAAAATCAAATTTAGGAATCTCAATTATTTCCAAATATATTTAGTTATTAAGTTGGAAAAAATAAAATAATTTTCTTTCAAAAAATTTTGTTTTATTAAAAGAGAATAATTATTAACCAAAAATACTTAAAATTACAAAATTTTTCTTTAACTCAAGATTTAATTAAATAAATTCTCATAAAATATTTTCTTTCTAAAATAAATACTAATTTTTTTATTCTAAATATTGAAAATAAAGTTAATAAAAATAATTTCTAAGAAGAGATAAAAGATAATAAAATTTAAAGAGTAAGGTAAGAAATTCTTACTGAATTTTAGCTTTCCGTCATACTCGCTATATGCTCAAACTCCACATTACAATATCATCAATCAAAATCAAACAATATCAATCATAACTAAATATCAACAATCAATCAATCATAATCAAATCATAATCAAATCAATTAAATATCATTAATACATATCATAATACAAAATTTAATGATTATTAATATAGTCAATTTTAGTCCTTTTGGTCAATTCCTCGCATAGGTATATGTAAGTCCATATAATCCAGTCCTTGCATAGGTATAGTTCAGTCCATATGGGTCATAATGGTCCAAGTCCTTGCATAGGTATAGTTCAGTCCATATGGGTCATAATGGTCCAAGTCTTTGTATAGGTATGTTAGAGTTAGTTAAACTAGATATTTAATTTAAAATTTATTAAAAATTTTAAGTTAAAAAGTTAATATTTTAAAATAATAATATTATTAAATTTAAAAGGAGTAGGGGACTCCTCCCGTTATTCTTATGTCTTTTCATATTATACTTCTTATCTCACTCCCCCTTACCTTGAGTCGTTACCAAAAAGAGATTTGCTTTGCGCCTCCGATTTCTAGAAATATTAATATCAATCTTATTTCAGTATAAGCATAAGACGAAGATTAAGATTACTACTTAAAACAGAAATGGTAAATTCTAAATAGTAAATAGTGAATAGTGAATAGTAAATAGTGAATAGTAACAGTAAATAGTAAAACATGAATAGTAACGGTAAATATTAAATCGTGAATAGTAACGGTAAATAGTAAATCGTGAATAGTAACGGTAAATAGTAACAGTAAATAGTAATTTACTATTTGAATAGTAATTTACTATTGAAATAGTAATTTACTGTTGAAATAGTATTTTACTATGCAGAATAGTAACTTAAAATAATATTATTTCTAGTATAATAACAGATTTCTAAAAACGATATAAAAATAACCCTAAAAAATATAAAAGAGAAGTATTCTTATCTTAGGATTTTGGCAGAACCTTCTCTCCAAAAACTTTTCTTCTCTCTCTCTCTCACTTCCACCACTATCTCACTAGCACTACTGTATTAAGAAAACTTAATCTGAAATTGTGAATTCTAAAGAAGAAATCTTTCGGTATTTATAGGAAAAAAATTTACTATGCATTCCATTATTTTAATATAAAAGTACTATGCATTTTTGAATTTTTTATTCCAGGTTACTATGCATTCTTTGAAAATTTCGTACATGCACAGTGTTTTGCATAGTAACTGTCGGCAGAAATAGTAACCTTTCACTCGGTATATTTTAAATATTCAAAATGAGTCCTTTTTGAAATTTAGTGATATTATATCAGTCCTCACTAATTTTATAATAAGTAATATAAAGTTGAAATTTTAAAAATCTAAAATTTTCTGTTAATAAAAATTTATTGATACGTTTCTAATTTTTTAACGATTAGAAAAAATCAAGATTTTTCTCAAACCGATAATTTTTAGATAAGTCTACTTGAAACGGATTTTAGAAAATTTTCTTATAATTTAAATTCACTTTCTTATAAATATTTTTAATTTAAGTCACTTATATGAATTTAAAATTATTTAAAAAATATTATTTTTATTAAAAAATTCCAAAATTCCAAAAAATTCCAAAAAATCATAAATAATACGTAGATTAAAAAGTTCTAAAGAACCATAATTTAATTCCTTCAAAATTTTAATATAAAAATAAAAATAGGGGTGTTACATAACACACTGGAGCCAACTTGCAAATCCCAAGATAGTTACCGTCACTATATAAAATCTCTTGGATAACTTATTTTTCGTCTAGTAATTATCAAGTGATTCATAACCTGATTCCAGAAGTTACTGATAAAATATTAAAGTGCGCAACCTTTACATAATTAACTTCTTATTATTATACATATTATGTTTTACAACAGACACCTAGATCTTATAAAATATAAATATGTAAAGTACCAAAACATAGCATACACATAATACAGCCATAGTAGTCACGCAAGCAAGCATCAACATCAAAAGCCTTCATAATTCATCCACATCAAGCATCATCCACTTTGTCACATGTCTTCCTGATTAACCACTAAAGGGTTGCCACAAGTAACAGAAAGAGTGAGATAATATCAAATAAATAGAAATTAAATTAAAACATACACAATCACAAGTAGGATGCTATGCGATGCAGATGGTAAACAAGTATTTTATTTTATATTTATATTAATATTTCCATTCTCTATATGAATAAAAATGCATGATGGATCCATTCTGGTGGGAACATCTGCAGCGGTTTCCAACAATAACATTTTTACGGATATCCAACCGGTACCACGCCCCATAATGCAACACCAACATCAGATAACAATACAATCATATCAATAACAAGTGTTCCGGGACCCCCCTTAAGGACACACTGCTCAGCCCTTAAGACGGTCGTGGTATAAAACCACCGCAGAGGTCTGTTGCTCAACAGAGCGCGTTCCCCCACCGGGAACCCCCTCAAAAACCCCTGCGGATTCTTTGAACGACCAATGCATATGATGCATGAATGCAATAGATTTAAATTATCAAATTCCTTTATATAATTAATCTTAGTAATAAAATTATCATAACAATCAAATAAGTATAATTCAAAGAATATAGAAACACATTTTCCATGTTATAGTAATTATTTAATATCATATTCCAAAGAATATGGAAAACATATTTTTCATGATATAAAATTATATTACTAAAATAATTTAAAAACAAGAGTTTTCTTCCTTTAAATATGTTTGAATAAACTTCTGAATTTAATTTAATTAATTATATTTATTTATTTCAAAATAAAGTCTCTAGAATAATAAAAATCCAATAATAATAATGTAACATCCCTGATATTTTAATGAAAATTATGAAATGGGAAATGTTAGTGAATGCTTAGAAATTCTATTTACTATTTATTCTGTTTGAGCCGGTGTCTAGATCGGTCTCAGAAGCGCGGACAGGCATAGCTGAAGATCGGATGAGTAAGGAAGAGCGGGCAGGGCTAGGCGGTCTGGTCCAACCGTTGTGAGGAGAGCGCCTCACACGGTGTCGTAGCCCGGATCAACCTCATACTAACTGAAACAACGGGTGTGTGTGACAAAGAGTCGAGAGCGGATGATATATCCGACCTCTCAAGTTGTAGCTCGGATTTCCGAGGTATGAACATTAAGTTAGGACGGCGGGGCCGATATTTATATCGGGCCTATACTCTTGTGAATTATTTGAGGATCGTGACTACTTAGACGTTGGGGGAAATAGACACGTGTAATTGATTTGATAACTTTGCAATATTTTAAAATAGTGAAATTGATTAAATTTAGTAAGAATACAAATAAAATAAAGGAAAAGACGATCTTGCCATGAGCCATATATATATAAGAAGATTCTCTCCCTTCCTCTCCTCTTCATTTTCACAAGTTACCTTGCTGTTGGTCTGTTCCTTCTCTTCCGTTTTTCTCTTCTCTCTTAACGCTAATTTGCATGCACTGGAGAGAGACTCCATCTGTATCTGAACTTCAAATTAACCTCATTCCCGTGATCGGGGCTTCAAGGTGAGTCTACTGATCCAACCCAATTGTAATTCCCTTATTTCTTTTATTCTTTGGTCGTTAAGAGCCATGCATGGCTATATTCGTGGCTGTTCTCCACTCCTCTGGTGAGTGTGAGTCCAGATGTTGTCATGAACTAGGGGCGTGGAGGTGATGAGCTATACTTCATGATTCGTAGGTAGTAGGCTAAACAGCGGAAGACTGAGTGAAGGAGTTGAGACTGCGAAACCAGTGCTCGGAGGAAAGAATCGACACAAAGAACAGATCATCGAAGCGTGGAATCAGAGTAAGGGGGGTGTTCGGGTTATAATTAATTAGAATAGGACTCGCTTCTAATTCAGGTCCTTGGGTTGCGTAAACGGGTTAAGGAAAATGTTACTAAACGTGGTGTGTGTTTATACTTGTGCATGTGTGATAGTGTACATTGATGAGTTGAGAATTGGGTGTGTGGTTGAGTTATCATGCATGATCTTGAAATATTTAATATTGACGTAATCAGTGTTATGCGACTCCGGGTTAGCAAGCAGGCTACCCGAGGGATGAGAAAATTGATATCTAATGTGAAATGATCAGTGTTATGCGACTCCGGGTTAGCAAGCAGGCTACCTGAGGGATGAGAAAATTGATATCATTATGAAAGGTAAATTGTTGAATGATTATATGGTATGGGATGGCCGACGGTATATGATAGCCCCTCATTTCCGGCTCCCGTGGTTTTCGTGCCCAGTTGAGCTACCCAGTGGTCAAGTAGGACCCAGTGGTCGAGGTGGAGAGTCAAGCAGGACTCAGTGAACCAAGCAGGGTTCACGGGGTGTCAAGTAGGACCCCCAGCTGAAGGCCAATCCTTTTGTAACACCCTCTGTTACACCTTAATAAATTCTAGAAAAATTCATAAATTTTTTTTTTAAAGATATGATTGTTAAAAAGAAACTATCGGAATAAATTATATACATTATTGCTGAAATACCTCATAAATATTATTAAAACTTTATAAAGTAATTTTACATTCATCCAACGGAAATAAATATTAAACATTATAAGAAAGAGAGGAAACTCCATGGCCCAGAAGCAGTTACTTATTAACATTATTTATTCATTGGACCACGGTATTCATACCGAGCTCCCTTTCTAGAACGTGCTATAGTTACTGCTAATATTCTTCGATCCTTCCCTCTGAACCATCAATTTAGAATATATGAAACAAAAACACGGAGAAAGGAGTGAGAAACAGAATATAATATTTCCGAATAAGACATAAGCAACAAAGGGTTTTCACAACCAATACATAATAATATCAATCACAATCACATACATAATCAATTATGAATGCATGAATGTTATGCAATATCTTCATCATAACTTACCTATATATGTGGGCCCTTAAATTTTAATTTGCACTGGGCCAACCAGAAGTTTACACTGTTCCATAAGTCCGGATAATAATAATATGAACAGCTCAACTGGTATGGAAACACTTAGAGACTAGTCAGATTAAGAAAGTTTTTATTGTGAAAGTACCCGACACTAGGGAGCTACCCTAGGTCCCCTGAAGCACCCTTTCACACCCTCTCATCCCAAGGCTCGTAATTAAGCCTCCTCTAATGTATCCTCGGTTTCTATAATCCGTCCCCAGACAATATTATTTCATTTCACTTTAATGATTCATGATGCATGAACTACTCGCGTATTGAGTTGGTTAAGGCTTTTAGAAACTCAATTATTAAATCCCTTAAAGGTTTACAACATTATTTCAATAAACTGTACATTTTCTCTAAATTTCTGTCCCACAGAAATAAATTTGGTACAGTTTTCGAATCTCACTGAAATTGAGTTTCTAAGCCTTAAATATCTAAAAACTTTATCATATAAAACTTTACATAATCTTTCTCAAATTAAATCTTAACAAAATCAAATTTAGGAATCTCAATTATTTCCAAATATATTTAGTTATTAAGTTGGAAAAAATAAAATAATTTTCTTTCAAAAAATTTTGTTTTATTAAAAGAGAATAATTATTAACCAAAAATACTTAAAATTACAAAATTTTTCTTTAACTCAAGATTTAATTAAATAAATTCTCATAAAATATTTTCTTTCTAAAATAAATACTAATTTTTTTTATTCTAAATATTGAAAATAAAGTTAATAAAAATAATTTCTAAGAAGAGATAAAAGATAATAAAATTTAAAGAGTAAGGTAAGAAATTCTTACTGAATTTTAGCTTTCCGTCATGCTCGCAATATGCTCAAACTCCACATTACAATATCATCAATCAAAATCAAACAATATCAATTATAACTAAATATCAACAATCAATCAATCATAATCAAATCATAATCAAATCAATTAAATATCATTAATACATATCATAATACAAAATTTAATAATTATTAATATAGTCAATTTTAGTCCTTTTGGTCAATTCCTCGCATAGGTATATGTAAGTCCATATAATCCAGTCCTTGCATAGGTATAGTTCAGTCCATATGGGTCATAATGGTCCAAGTCCTTGCATAGGTATAGTCCAGTCCATATAGGTCATAATGGTCCAAGTCTTTGTATAGGTATGTTAGAGTTAGTTAAACTAGATATTTAATTTAAAATTTATTAAAAATTTTAAGTTAAAAAGTTAATATTTTAAAATAATAATATTATTAAATTTAAAAGGAGTAGGAGACTCCTCCCGTTATTCTTATGTCTTTTCATATTATACTTCTTATCTCACTCCCCCTTACCTTGAGTCGTTACCAAAAAGAGATTTGCTTTGCGCCTCCGATTTCTAGAAATATTAATATCAATCTTATTTCAGTATAAGCATAAGACGAAGATTAAGATTACTACTTAAAACAGAAATGGTAAATTCTGAATAGTAAATAGTGAATAGTGAATAGTGAATAGTAAATAGTGAATAGTAACAGTAAATAGTAAAACGTGAATAGTAACGGTAAATAGTAAATCGTGAATAGTAACGGTAAATAGTAAATCGTGAATAGTAACGGTAAATAGTAAATCGTGAATAGTAACGGTAAATAGTAACAGTAAATAGTAATTTACTATTTGAATAGTAATTTACTATTGAAATAGTAATTTACTGTTGAAATAGTATTTTACTATGCAGAATAGTAACTTAAAATAATATTATTTCTAGTATAATAACAGATTTCTAAAAACGATATAAAAATAACCCTAAAAAAATATAAAAGAGAAGTATTCTTACCTTAGGATTTTGGCAGAACCTTCTCTCCAAAAACTTTTCTTCTCTCTCTCACTTCCACCACTATCTCACTAGCACTACTGTATTAAGAAAACTTAATCTGAAATTGTGAATTCTAAAGAAGAAATCCTTCGGTATTTATAGGAAAAAATTTACTATGCATTCCATTATTTTAATATAAAAGTACTATGCATTTTTGAATTTTTTATTCCAAGTTACTATGCATTCTTTGAAAATTTCGTACATGCACAGTGTTTTGCATAGTAACTGTCGGCAGAATTATTAAGCCAAATAGTAACCTTTCACTCGGTATATTTTAAATATTCAAAATGAGTCCTTTTTGAAATTTAGCAATATTATATCAGTCATCACTAATTTTATAATAAGTAATATAAAGTTGAAATTTTAAAAATCTAAAATTTTCTGTTAATAAAAATTTATTGATACGTTTCTAATTTTTTAACGATTAGAAAAAATCAAGATTTTTCTCAAACCGATAATTTTTAGATAAGTCTACTTGAAACGGATTTTAGAAAATTTTCTTATAATTTAAATTTACTTTCTTATAAATATTTTTAATTTAAGTCACTTATATGAATTTAAAATTATTTAAAAAATATTATTTTTATTAAAAAATTCCAAAATTCCAACAAATTCCAAAAAATCATAAATAATACGTAGATTAAAAAGTTCTAAAGAACCATAATTTAATTCCTTCAAAATTTTAATATAAAAATAAAAATAGGGGTGTTACACCTTTAGTATCCGGATACTAGGAGTCAGATTGCATGAGAGTCAGTTGTGATCATGATGTATGTAATGTGATGTATGTAATGAATGTGATGCATGTAATGAATGCGATGAATGTGAGGAAATGGATGGAATTGTGTGGTTGGTTTAATACAGTTACTGCCTGAAATACTCTATGTTTCGGTATGTTTATTTAGAAGTAATGATTGATGTGTATGTATAGATATGCATGTGTATTTGTTAAGATCCGTTCTAAATTAATTATTATGCCAAACACTCACCCTTGCATATTTTTTTAGTAACCAGAGGCAGGGAGGGGGAAGAAGCCGTGGAGCTGGGCCAAGGGGGAGAACGATGCCAGGGTCCGGATGAATTTGAGTGACTCTTTATAGAGTCTTATTTGTGTATAAAAATACTTCTTATTATAATTACTGTTGTGTTTAATTAAGACCGGATCATATGTAAAACTATATTTTAAAATATATCACTGTTATTTGCATTTGTTTTCATGGTAACTCTTTGGGTTCACAGAACCATTTTTAGAGTAAAGTTTTGGGAGTCCAGTTGTATGTTTTGTATAATCCGATGTGCGAAAGGTGTTCGTTCACGAACAGCACCTCATCTAAGTGAGAGTCCGGAATCTCGCTTAGACGAGTAGGGGCCTCGCGCAAGTGAGACGCCCTGATTTCCTTTCTCTCATCCGTTGTGTTCATATTACATTGTTTTTCTCTAAATATCGATTAATTTTCAAGGAAAAAGGAGAATTTACCGTAAAATGTAATCGTTTGAATAAAAATAAATGTAAAAATAATTTAGGACGTTACACTTGGTATCAGAGCGGTTCTTTCTAGAGCCGGTGTGTGGGCCGATCTAGTGAATGTGATAGTTTTATGAAAATTAATTGTATTTTGTTGTGTTGAGACTGTGTGTGGTCTGGAACCGTTCCCTTGGCACTCCACTGGCGTAGTATTCTATGAATATAAGGTAAGTTTACAATCCCCTGACTAATCTTGGTTATTAATGGTGATGTGTTTGCTCATTGTAGAATTACAATGGCCGGAGAGACCAGTTCTGGAGGAGGAGATGATTTCTTCTCTAGATTTACTCAGCTGATGAGTAGGACCGAGTCCGGTCCCACTCTGGATAAATTCCTGAAAAGGAATCCTCCGACTTACAAGGGGGGACACGACTACGATGGGGCATATATCTGGATTAGGGATATCGAGCAAGTTTTTGAATATTTTGAGTGTTCTGAGGAGCAAAAGGTTTTATTTGCTACATATCAATTGAAAGATGAGGCTAGAGTATGGTGGTCTCGCGTGAAGGTGCAAATGAACGCAGCCAATGAGCCGTTAGTATGGGCGAATTTTCGGAGAAGGTTCCTTGTTAAATACTTCCCAGACAACTACAAAATCCGGAAAGAAATGGAATTCCTGAAGTTAGAGCAAGACCGAATGTCTGTAGCTGAGTACACCAGCAAGTTTGATGAGCTGTGTGACTTTTACCACCCTTTCTCGTTAGAAGGGACTGAAGGCAGCAAGTGTGCCAAATACGAAGCTGGACTACGGATTGAGCTCCGTAGTGTAATCGTACCGATGGAGATTAGGGACTATCCGACCTTGGTGAACAAAGCAAGGCTGACAGAAGAAGTGCAGTTACAAAGGATGTCTCAGGCAAGAGATAAAAAGCCATTGAAGGCAAAAGGTTTCAGCTTCAAGAGGATGGGTCAATTCTTTCGGGGCGGCAAGTCTTCTGCTACCTCCTCATCCTCCTCTGGCTGTGGTTCCACTGGTCGATCGGGTAATCCCCCTGGGAATCGTACATGCTACAATTGTGGTCAAGAAGGACACATTGCTAAACATTGCCAAGCTAATCAGATTGTGTGCTTCCAGTGCGGACGACCAGGGCACCTCAGGCCCGATTGCCCTCAGAGGCAGCAGCAGGGCAGGACAGATAATCGAACTAACTTTTCTGGGACCCGGGGTTCCAACTTCTCGAGAGGAGGTCGGAATGGAGCTGGTAGAGGGAACCCACAAGGGGGGAGATATGACACCCAATCTAGTGATGCCCAGAACGCCATGACTGGGCGTGTATTCGTATTTGATGCTTCAGAGGCTACGAGGAATGACAATCTGGTACAGGGTAAGTGCCTCATCTATGGTTATCTGGTTGATGTGATTTATGATTCTGGTGCCACCCATTCCTTTATTTCGGAAAGCTGTGTGCGACGGCTTGGTCTGCCAATCAGTTTGATGGAGAACGCTCTTATTGTTTCCACTCCAACTGGTTCTACTTTCCATGCAACTACAGTGTGTAGGGAACTACCGATGCAAATAGAAGCCCGTACTTTTCGAGTAAATTTTATTTTCCCTTGAAGGACTTAGACGTTATTCTAGGTCTTGATTGGCTTGCTGCTAATCATGTGTTGGTCGACTGTTATCGGAAGAATATTGTTTTCTCCCAGGAACTTGACGTGAAGAACGGGGTGAGCGATGTCCTAACCACGTATGTTGTTTTATTCGCTTCGGAGGGTCGACATAACCTCCTGCTAAATGATATTCCGATTGTTTGTGAATTTCCTGATGTTTTTCCAGAAGAAATTCTGGAGCTACCTCCCAGTCGAGAGATTGATTTCTCTATCGACTTGATTCCCGGGGCAGAACCGGTGTCCCGAACGCCATATAGAATGTCTTCGGTGGAATTAACCGAAGTGAAGAAACAAGTGAACGAATTACTAGAAAAGGGCTTTATCCGACCTAGTGCCTCACCCTGGGGCGCTCCGGTGTTACTGGTAAAGAAGAAGGACGGTAGTATGCGCATGTGTATTGATTATCGACAGCTGAACAAACTGACGATCAAAAATAAATATCCACTACCCCGTATTGATGATTTACTGGACCAGTTGCGAGGCGCCGCTGTGTTCTCTAAGATTGACTTGAGATCGGGATACCACCAAATCCGAGTGAGGTCGGAGGATATCCCAAAGACAGCATTCCAGACTCGTTATGGGCACTTCGAGTACGTAGTAATGCCCTTTGGAGTAACAAACGCTCCTGCCATTTTTATGGATTATATGAATCGGACCTTTCAACCGTACTTGGATCAGTTTGTGGTTGTATTCATTGATGATATTTTGGTATACTCGAGGTCGGACGAGGAGCATGCTCAACATCTTTGACTTGTTTTACAAGCACTCCGCGAGAAGAAGTTGTACGCTAAATTATCTAAGTGTGAGTTCTGGAAGAGTAGTGTACAATTCTTAGGGCATGTAATTTCCTAGGAAGGAGTCTCAGTCGATCCGACAAAAAATTGAGGCGGTTATGACTTGGGAGACACCGAAGTCAGTAACTGAAATCCGGAGTTTCCTTGGATTAGCTGGATACTATCGACGTTTCATTGAGGGGTTCTCTCGGATAGCACTCCCTCTGACTCGATTGACTAGGAAAGGAAACCCTTTCGTGTGGTCGGAAAAATGTGAATTAAGTTTCCAAACTCTGAAGCAGTGTTTAACTACTGCGCCCGTGCTTGCACTGCCCGATGTGACCAAAGAATTTGAAGTATATTGTGATGCATCCAAATTTGGATTGGGGTGTGTGTTGATGCAAGCGGATCGAGTAATTGCCTATGCTTCAAGGCAATTAAGGCCACATGAGGAGAATTACCCGACCCATGACCTGGAACTCGCAGCAGTAGTGTACGCACTGAAGATTTGGCGCCATTACCTGTATGGAGCTCGCTTTGTAGTATTCAACGATCACAAGAGTTTAAAGTATTTATTTGATCAAAAGGAGTTAAATATGAGACAGAGGAGGTGGATGGAGTATTTGAAAGATTATGACTTCGATTTGAAGTATCACCCGGGCAAAGCAAATGTTGTGGCAGATGTATTAAGCAGGAAGGTATTACACGTGGCTTACTTAATGAGCAGAGAACAAGAATTGCTAGAAAGCTTTAGGGATTTGAATATTGGAGTGGTCATGAGTGCGCCAAATCGAATGACGATTGGAATGTTAAAAATCTCCAATGAATTTCTGGAGTCTGTAATGGCCGCGCAGAAAGACGATGAAGAGTTACTAAAGTTGATTGACACTCAGGCCCAAGGTAAAAATGAGGAGATAACTCGAGGAGAGGATGGCGTATGGAGATTCAGGAATCGAGTTGTGGTGCCTGCACATGGAGGCTTCAGGCAGGCGGTGTTAACAGAAGCACACAAGAGCTCTCTAAGTATACATCCAGGAGTGACGAAAATGTATCATGACTTAAAAAAGGAATTTTGGTGGCCAAACATGAAGAAGGCAATAATCGAGTACGTGAAATCCTGTGTTATATGTCAGAAGTGCAAGGTTGAGCACCAACGACCTCCAGGTTTGCTTCAACCTCCAGAAATTCCGATCTAGAAGTGGGAAAGTATCACCATGGACTTCGTGTCCGGACTACCTCGTACTCAAACCGGATACAACACGATTTGGGTAATTGTTGATCGACTAACTAAATGTGCGCATTTCCTGGCAATAAATATGAAGTGGTCGTTAGATCGATTAGCTAAGTTGTACATTGCTGAGGTCGTACGACTGCATGGTGTGCCCTCAAGCATTATCTCCGATCGGGATCCCCGATTTACTTCAAGGTTTTGGGGGAGTTTGCAACAACAGTTGGGTACTGAGCTTAAATTGAGTTCGGCTTACCATCCCCAGACCGATGGCCAATCAGAACGGACTATACAAACACTTGAAGATATGTTAAGGGCATGTGTACTGGAACAGGGCGGATCATGGGAAAAATACTTGCCCTTGGTGGAATTTGCATATAATAACAGTTACCACAGCAGCATTGGGATGGCTCCGTATGAAGCTCTTTATGGTCGAAAATGTCGTACTCCATTATGTTGGAATGAGAACGGTGATGCCCTTCATCTGGGGCCTGAGATGATTCAAGAGATGAACGAACAAATCACTTTAATCCGAGAGAAGATAAAAATTGATCAAGACCGGCAAAAGAGCTATTATGACAATCGGCATAGACCCCTTGAATTCCAAGTGGGTGATTGGGTGTTCCTAAGAATTTCGCCAACCAAAGGTGTAGGTCGAATTTTGAAGAGTCAAAAGCTTAATCTGAAGTATATTGGACCATACCAAATACTAGAGCGGATTGGTGAAGTTGCATATCGGCTGGATCTTCCCCAATCATTGACTAACATTCATAACGTGTTCCACGTATCACAACTTCGAGCCTACATTCCGTGTGATACAATGATTGTACCGAGTGATTCCATTGAAGTGAAGAAAAACCTGACAGTGGAGGCTGTACCGGTTAGCATTGAAGAGCACCAAACCAAACGTTTAAGGAACAAGGAGGTACCGCTGGTGAAGGTGAAGTGGCAGAATTTACATTGGATGAACTACACTTGGGAGTTAGAATCCGATATGAGGCGGATGTACCCTCATCTTTTTCAACCGGAACACTGATTTCGGGGATGAAATCTCCTTTTAGGGGGGGTGAGTGTAACATCCCTGATATTTTAATGAAAATTATGAAATGGGAAATGTTAGTGAATGCTTAGAAATTCTATTTACTATTTATTCTGTTTGAGTCGGTGTCTAGATCGGTCTCAGAAGCGCGGACAGGCATAGCTGAAGATCGGATGAGTAAGGAAGAGCGGGCAGGGCTAGGCGGTCTGGTCCAACCATTGTGAGGAGAGCGCCTCACACGGTGTCGTAGCCCGGATCAACCTCATACTAACTGAAACAACGGGTGTGTGTGACAAAGAGTCGAGAGCGGATGATATATCCGACCTCTCAAGTTGTAGCTCGGATTTCCGAGGTATGAACATTAAGTTAGGACGGCGGGGCCGATATTTATATCGGGCCTATACTCTTGCGAATTATTTGAGGATCGTGACTACTTAGACGTTGGGGGAAATAGACACGTGTAATTGATTTGATAACTTTGCAATATTTTAAAATAGTGAAATTGATTAAATTTAGTAAGAATACAAATAAAATAAAGGAAAAGACGATCTTGCCATTAGCCATATATATATAAGAAGATTCTCTCCCTTCCTCTCCTCTTCATTTTCACAAGTTACCTTGCTGTTGGTCTGTTCCTTCTCTTCTGTTTTTCTCTTCTCTCTTAACGCTAATTTGCATGCACTGGAGAGAGACTCCATCTGTATCTGAACTTCAAATTAACCTCATTCCCGTGATCGGGGCTTCAAGGTGAGTCTACTGATCCAACCCAATTGTAATTCCCTTATTTCTTTTATTCTTTGGTCGTTAAGAGCCATGCATGGCTATATTCGTGGCTGTTCTCCACTCCTCTGGTGAGTGTGAGTCCAGATGTTGTCCATGAACTAGGGGCGTGGAGGTGATGAGCTATACTTCATGATTCGTAGGTAGTAGGCTAAACAGCGGAAGACTGAGTGAAGGAGTTGAGACTGCGAAACCAGTGCTCGGAGGAAAGAATCGACACAAAGAACAGATCATCGAAGCGTGGAATCAGAGTAAGGGGGGTGTTCAGGTTATAATTAATTAGAATAGGACTCGCTTCTAATTCAGGTCCTTGGGTTGCGTAAACGGGTTAAGGAAAATGTTACTAAACGTGGTGTGTGTTTATACTTGTGCATGTGTGATAGTGTACATTGATGAGTTGAGAATTGGGTGTGTGGTTGAGTTATCATGCATGATCTTGAAATATTTAATATTGACGTAATCAGTGTTATGCGACTCCGGGTTAGCAAGCAGGCTACCCGAGGGATGAGAAAATTGATATCTAATGTGAAATGATCAGTGTTATGCGACTCCGGGTTAGCAAGCAGGCTACCTGAGGGATGAGAAAATTGATATCATTATGAAAGGTAAATTGTTGAATGATTATATGGTATGGGATGGCCGACGGTATATGATAGCCCCTCATTTCCGGCTCCCGTGGTTTTCGTGCCCAGTTGAGCTACCCAGTGGTCAAGTAGGACCCAGTGGTCGAGGTGGAGAGTCAAGCAGGACTCAGTGAACCAAGCAGGGTTCACGGGGTGTCAAGTAGGACCCCCAGCTGAAGGCCAATCCTTTAGTATCCGGATACTAGGAGTCAGATTGTATGAGAGTCAGTTGTGATCATGATGTATGTAATGTGATGTATGTAATGAATGTGATGCATGTAATGAATGCGATGAATGTGAGGAAATGGATGGAATTGTGTGGTTGGTTTAATACAGTTACTGCCTGAAATACTCTATGTTTCGGTATGTTTATTTAGAAGTAATGATTGATGTGTATGTATAGATATGCATGTGTATTTATTAAGATCCGTTCTAAATTAATTATTATGCCAAACACTCACCCTTGCATATTTTTTTAGTAACCAGAGGCAGGGAGGGGGAAGAAGCCGTGGAGCTGGGCCAAGGGGGAGAACGATGCCAGGGTCCGGATGAATTTGAGTGACTCTTTATAGAGTCTTATTTGTGTATAAAAATACTTCTTATTATAATTACTGTTGTGTTTAATTAAGACCGGATCATATGTAAAACTATATTTTAAAATATATCACTGTTATTTGCATTTGTTTTCATGGTAACTCTTTGGGTTCACAGAACCATTTTTAGAGTAAAGTTTTGGGAGTCCGGTTGTATGTTTTGTATAATCCGATGTGCGAAAGGTGTTCGTTCACGAACAGCACCTCGTCTAAGTGAGAGTCCGGAATCTCGCTTAGACGAGTAGGGGCCTCGCGCAAGTGAGAGCCCTGATTTCCTTTCTCTCATCCGTTGTGTTCATATTACATTGTTTTTCTCTAAATATCGATTAATTTTCAAGGAAAAAGGAGAATTTACCGTAAAATGTAATCGTTTGAATAAAAATAAATGTAAAAATAATTTAGGACGTTACAAATAATAATTCTGATTTTTATAGAAAATCATTATTTTAAGTTTTTAATTATATTTACAAAAATGCCACTAGTCTTATTTACGAAAATACCATCGTTCTAATTTATTTACAAAAATGTCACTGCTTCTGATTTATTTCCAAAAATGTCACCGTATATTTTTATTTACGAAAATGTCACCGCTTCCAGTTTTTAACACTGCTTGAAAATATCCACTGTTATAGGGTTTGATTATACAGAACAAAAATAGCAGCTATGTTCTTGTTGTTTTTGTTGTTTTATCACTTTTAATTACAAAATTAAACATACCAATTGATTCTAAATCATCATACAATATCAGAAACATATCATATATCAAATTCTAAACCAATTAACATCAATTTCACAGTTTAATTCAAATTAAATTAAAATCTAACTATATGAGTTTCTAAACAATTAACAATTAAACAAGCAATTCTAACTTAATTTCTATGTATTTAATATTCTATGTCCTCTTTCTTACCTCAATTGAAGATCCCTAAGCTTCTCTTGAGCTAAACTCCTTTACATCTCATCAATTCTTCAAGTGAGTGTGGTTCCTTAATATGCAAAATTGAAAGGCTTTAAGATATGGAAATGAGTATTTTGAAGCTTGAAGAAGATGATGAAGGATTATTGGATTAGTGAGGTTTTTGATTTTGAAGAAATTTGGGAAGTAGAGGCCTTATTTATAGTGATTTTGAGGCGGTGGAATGAGGCGGTGAGGTGAAGGAAAGGAAGAAAAATGGAGAGCCTTCGAGACAGAGGAGATATTTCTTCTCTTTTCATTTTCTTTTTATTTTATTTTATTAAAATAACAGGTTTCTTAATAATTTTACATTTTATTGTTGTATTTTATCTCAATTTAGTCTTATTTTAAATCCAATTTACAAAATAAAAATATCCTTGTAACCAGAATAAAATTTCCTATTTTCTAAAATTTATTTCTTATTTTCCTGAAAAACTTTAATTTTTTACTGTTTAATTACCAATATAAATTTAATTAAAAATTGGATTGTGACATTATCAACCAGGAGGTGTACATGGCATGTTACTAAATAAAGGGGTAGGATGTTTGACAGCCTTGCAAAGTTTAGCTATGGTGGACACAATTGATCAAGATTACATCATTGAAGAATTGAAGAATCTAAAGAGTAAGAGATGGTTAGAAGTGATTATGGGCCCGTTTATTTAAGCTTATTAAAAAAGTGATATAAAAAGTGATTTCTTTTGGTCCAAAAAAAAAAATGATTTCTTTATAATCACTTTTTTAATAAGCAGATCAGAGTTACTTCTTAAAATAAGCTGAAATCAGCTTATTTTCAGCTTCTGCTTATTTTTAAAACTTTAAACAAACACATCAAAATTTAAAATAAGTGCTTTTTTTAATTAAAAAAGTACTTATCTCTTAAAATAAGTTTAAACAAACGAGCCCCAGTGGAAGTCAACTATGCATCGCAATAAAGAATATGACCCATCTTTCCTCATTATCAATTACTGCAGCTAAGAGGGCGTCTAGAAAGTTTACCAGAATCGATTCCTAAACTCAAAAATCTTGTAAAGTTAAGCTTGATTTGGTCAAGACTAAACGAAGATCCTTTGCTCGCACTTAAAAACTTGTCAGAATTGATTGATCTCTTTCTTTTTAAATCATATGAAGGTGTTGAGGTTTATTTTCAGGAGGGGTGGTTTCTGAAACTCAAGTGTTTAGGCTTAGAAAGCCTACCTAGCTTGAGGACCTTAAAGTTTGATGAGATTTATGGTTAGAGTCATTCCCTCAAATGGTACAAGCACCTGTCAATATTCAAAATTTGGAATCTCTAAAGGAACTCCACCTTACTGAAATGCATCCTAATGTCGTGAAAGACATAGAGACCCAATTGAAGGAAAAGATCTGGTTATATGTTAATTAATAATAGTTTACCCATGTAATTCCTTTAATCAAATCATGTACATTCTTCATGTCAAGACGCACAATGGTAGCAAAAAATGTGAGTAGCACAAAATAAATATCCTGTGACAAAATTTCAGCCATGGCATCCTTGAGAATCAGTAACATTAGTTAATTTGCAGTTTATCAATTTCTGGTGTTTGTTTGTTTGTAGACTTTTTATGTAATGTAATTCCAATTATATATTGACAACTAAGAGGGGTTGCTATTCGCATTGAAGATGTTGTGGATATCTAAAAAGATCAAATTAAAATAAAAAGTATGAGGAAACTAACATAAATTTCAACCTTATTATAATATATAATTTTAGAAATGAAAGATTTCATACATTAAGTCGTTCCCGTTTGCGATTGCAACTTGAAATTAAATTGAGCAACGCATGACAATTACCTCTGTATCATTAATTTTTACTATATGTTATGTATTTGTATATTAAAATAATAAAATATTTCAATAGTATTGTTTATATTCCAAAAAATTATGTATATTCATATTTAATGATTGAACAATTTTTTTAAATTTCTCAATGGATTATTGCTGTTTTTCATATTAATGTCTATTTTTCCGTTACAAATTAAGATTCAATTAATTATTACTTATGTTTGTTATAGTTTGATATTTTTCTGTATGTCCTAAGTTTGTATCACAACCTTTTAATTCAATTTATATTAATATCTTACAATTTCGTTAATAACCTATATTTAAATTATTGATATTACCTTGAATTGAATGATATCTTACATTTCGTTAATATGTTGTTTCAATTATTGCATTTATATGCATTTAATTACTAATTGTGTTGATATTTTTCTTCATGTCCTAACTTTTAGTTTAAATATTTTTTTGAGTACAATAAAACTTTTTAATTCTTTTATATTAATAATTACTATTTTCCATGTTATAAATTTAACATTGATTTAATATATTTATATATTTTATTTCGTGTAATATTTATTTTAATATTTCATCATTATTAACTCAAAATGTTATAAATAAACCTGATTCTTTTTTCAATTTTAAGTTTTATATAATTTGAGCAAAGAATATACCAGTACGTACTCAAACACAAAATTACCAAGACAATCACCTTAAAAAGAAAATTATCTAGCAGACTATATTTAAGTAATATTTGTATATTAGTGGGAAAGGTTTAATAGTTGGTTTATTTTAATGCGTGAGGGAGTTATTATAAATTTCTTAACATATTTAGTTTTTTATTGAAACAGAAAAAAATGTATGATAGTTATTAAAATATCATATTACTTTTCTTTCTTAAATCTTTTTCAAATTTTCTTTATTAACCTTAAAAAAATTCTTTATTTATTAAATTGATATTTGTCTGTCAAGGATCTAGCTAGCTAGATGAGTTGTTTGAGTATGTTCAAATTGTTATGCACTAGTGCAAAAATGCTTTATGATGACGGGATATAAGCACGGTTACTTAAAAACCGTGTTTAAAACAACGCGGTGGCATTTTTGTAAATATGAGGAAGCGTATTCGTTTTTAAAAAAATTTCAAAAAACACATATAAGCACGGTTGTTCTATAACCGTGCTTATAGGTACCATACGAGCACGGGTTTACAGCAACCGTGCTTATAGATGCTTCGAATTTATTTTTTAAAAGTTTTTTTAATGAGTTTACGAACACGGTTCAGTGTAACCGTGTTTAAATGGTAGATACGAGCACGGGTTTACTGCAACCGTCCTTATAGGTGCTTTTTTTTAATTTTTAAATGCATCTACGAACACGGTTCAAGGGGAACCGTGTTTAAAGGGTGGATATGAGCACGGTTAGAGGGGAACCGTGCTCATAGGTGCTTAATTTTTTTAAATTTTTAGTGGTATATACGAAGACGGTTATCCTTGAACCGTGCTTATAGGCGTACATACAAACACGGTTAGCCTGTAACCGTGCTTATAGGTATTTGAAATTAAATTTTTAAAAATTGTTAAACACGGTTTGGGCGGGAACCGTGCTTATAGACCTCTTCATAAGACAATTTTGCACGAACATCTGTACACTTTTCATGTTCCCCACTCACCAAATCCATTTTCCCTCTCCCTTTCGTCTTCCCCCTTCACCAAACTCCATTTTCGTTTCCCTCCCACCACGGTGTGCGTCTTCTCTCTCTACATAGAAGGTTCTCTTTCTCTCTACCACTTACCACCAACTCTCTACATACACAGGTTCTTCCTCTAAAACCCCATTTTCATTATTATTAATTTGTTGGTCAGGAATATTGTTTGGTTGATACAATATATATTTAGGCTTAGTTGTTTGATTGAGGTTTGGTATGACTTGAGAAAATTTCAGGAACGTGTTTTGTGGAGCTTAAGAATGGAGTCTAGGAAAACAGAGACCACACCAGATTTTTGAGAAATGGAGTGTGCTTCTTCTTTGGTTAAACGAGCCATGTACACAATATAAACTTCACGCTTACTACTACTTTCATTCCCTCCTTCTCTTGATGATGTTGAAATGGACAGTAACAGCAACAAAATGGGCACAAGAATAACAACCAAGCTTGTTAATTTACGAACTCAGTTGAAATTAACCATATGAACGTTGGATTTGAACAAAACGTTGGATCTGAACCCAGAAAATAGTGTCATTTTTCTGCATATTCAAATAAAAAAAGGCTAGATACGAGCACGGTTCAAAGGAACCGTGCTTAAAAGTAAGCTACGAAGACGGTTATTTAACCGTGCTTAAAAGTCTCTATCTACGAGCACGGTGGGAACAAGCACGGTTCTGGAACCGTGCTTAAAGGTCCAACAGAACCGTGCTTAAAACCCCTTTCTCCACTAGTGATGAGATCTCTAGCACACATGTTCGATTTTTAATAAACCAAAAGAAACTATATTTGTCAGCTTTTTGCTTTTGGATTCATGTACTTCTCGAATATTCATGTTGTTATACAAACTAAAATATGTATATATAATGAATGTTACCTCGTACCCTAAAATAAACATGGGTTCTAGACCATATATTATGAAAAAACAATGCAAATTAATGTTGCATTACAGAAACAAATAAATTACATATCGCATTTGAAGTTTCTGCATTGACGTCGTCGTTGGCAAATTAATAACATCTGCAATGGAAAAGTCTTAAGTCCTAATCGAGATTTTTATACATATATACAAGTCCTAGTTATTATAGTTGTATTTTGGCATGAGTGCAGTTTACCTAGAGTCAACTAATAAAACAATGCACTCGCCAACTTCACCACTCCATTAAATACCAACCCAGAGAACAACAACCTCTCTACACCATAAGTAAATCATATCAACCATGAAGGTAAGATCAATATATGTATGGATGTATGTTCTTGAAGTGTGAGTGCAAAGAGCAATATTATTCATTTAACTTGAATTGATGGTGTAGAAAAAGATAGTCATAAGGGTGCGTGTGAAGTGCGACAAATGCAGAAACAAGGCACTCAAAACTGCAGCTGGGGAAAGGGGTACATGTTTTGTTTCGTTTTACTACCATATACCAGATGGTTATAAGTAGTGCTGTGCTGTGGATTCATTTTCAAGATTAAATAAAATATATGTGTGTGCGTGCGCGCGTGTGCAGGTGTGATTTCAGTGTCGCTAGAAGGGGAAGATAAAGATCAAGTGGCTGTGACGGGAGAAGGGATGGATGCACATTGCTTGGTTAAGGCATTGAAAAAGAAACTTCGGGTTGCAGACATGGTAAGCATGGAAGAAGTGAAAGAGAAGAAGGACAAAGAGAAAGAGAAAGAATTGCCAATAATATTACCTCATTGGAATCATTATCCCCCGACCCCAGTTTGTTATGATTATGATCAATACCATGGTAGTAATTGCATCATCATGTGAGATCATCAATATGAGATTATGCTGCCACTTAATCATACAGAAGTTTTTATGTGTTTAAAAATAAAACCTCCATATACTATCTATGTATTCCATCAATATTGTTGTAATTTGAATAATTGAATTTACAATATTCTATATACGTCCACACTTGGATATTAATATTCCTGCTAGTAATTATAATATACCCTATTCTTCGGGAAATGGCCAGTTATGCTGAAGTACTTGGTTACTAAAAAATTCCAGTATATATAATGGTTTCAACTAAATTTTCATTTTATATAAGAGCTACCATAATATAATAAAAAATAAATTAACTTACACATGTTAATAATATTGGTTAGAAGTAGTTATTTGTATTAATAATAGTAAATATATTTGATTTGCTCTTTCTAGTATTTTTTTATAAGATGATCCCTACATCATTTCACACAATTAAGAAATATAGTCATTCTATGTAAATGTATTAAATGTGTTAATTATTATTATTTTTATACTTTCAAAACTATCCTTCATATTTAATTTTTTAAATTTTATTGTTATCAACAGAGAAAATGCATTAATAAGAGTATGTGGTGTAAAATATAATAAATATACATTGTAAATTACAATATATCTTATAAAAAGATAAAAAAATTAAAAAAAGAATAGTTTCCTAAAAGGAAAATACTAAAAATACCTTAAGGGCACAAGGAAATAAAAGTGAAAGGTTTTTATTTACAAACATCATTAAAAATCATTCAATTACATAATTTTCAACAATAAAATTTATACTTTTTTCTTTCTTAAACAATATCCTTTGAGCATTAACATAACCCTTCTTAGAATATTTTAATTACATAAATAATTAGTAATTGTCAAAGAAATATATATACAATAGGGCATATTTACTAGACAAACATTTAATAGATATAATACAATCATATATTTTTATATTATATTTATAGAATATATATCTATTAATAAAATCTATTTACAAAATGAATATCCCCTCTCTTTTTCATTCGTTAATTTAATTTTAATCTTAATTTTAATTTTTATACTAGTGAAAAAAGATAAAAAAATTTTAAAAATAAATTTTACTAAAGTATATACATTCTACAAATATAACATAACAATATATGGTTTTCTTATATTTTTAAAATGTATTAATTAGCTCAATGGTAAAGTCATTAGGGGATTAAATTTTATCACATCCTTGATATATAAAACTTTTTACCTTGAAGAAATATTTTAATTTCATTTTTAATAAAGGAGTATATATGTATTCCAATTGATAATTGATTGATAAAATAAAAATTTGAGTAGAAAATAACTTATATTCATAATCTCTAAAAGTTATATTATAGAGTATGATCTATTTTTATATTATAATGTTCCAAAAAAATATTCGGATTTTGTGTGCTGCCTTCAGCACTCATGTCCATTGGGGTGTGGCATGATGAGTTTCCATCCACAACCACAAATCATTTGTATTTCTTTTATTCGATAATTAAGTCAATTTGCCTTTATCACTTCCCTAGTCCACAGCGAAAATTCTAGGATTATATTCTATAGCATGTTTTCTTGGGTCAATATATATAGTCTACGTATGTCCTTATATGTAAAAAATAATAGTCTATGACAATTCCATAATGAATAATGAACAATCCAAAAAACTGAATTAAGGGACATTTGTTTCCTCAATTAGGGTTCGTCATTAACTGTCTCGAACGGTGTAAAAAATCAATATCAACTATTAAATTTTTTTATTTCTTTAACTCCATTTTCCCAACTACAAACCAAATAAACCCTTAATTTTCTCAGGATTTCCCTCATCTTAGGAAATTAGTTGCTAGCTTGACATTTGAAAGTGATATCAATGAAACAAAGACATCTTCAAAGTAAACTAATAGTATCTTCTTGTCACGTGAATCAATTAATCTTATTAACTTTTTCTTTCATTAACTCTTTAGTTAAATTTTAATCAGAGGTATTGTTCAATAACTGATATAAAAAATATAAAAAAATAATATTTTATATTAGTTATTTTAATAATGGGTGTAAATTTTTTTTACATCATTTATTAAAACAACTGATATAAAAAATAATATTTTATATTAATTATTAAAACAACTCCCGTTATAAAAAATTAACGTCTAAAATTTAAGAAGTCAAAATGCATAAATAATAAAATAAAAGTTTAATATAATTAATTGATATATTTTAACCGGTGAATAGGGATATATGTGAATCGATCCATGTTAGACCCCAATGAATTTTTCGAAGAAACCAGTTAAATTCTCAATAATTATAATATGTTTAAATATAATTACTTTTAGAGATTACTTTAATAATTGATTATAATTATGATTAATTATTTTATATATTCAAATATGTTGGGTGAAAATTAATTTAAAGATAATAAATATATTTTGGTCAATCTATTTAATATAATCAATTATTATAGTAAATTTATAAAAAAATGAAATTATTTATAGCAAATGGATAGATAGTTAAATTAATTAGTTGATGAAGATAAACTAGAAAATTTGACTAGAAAATATTTACATTAACCTATAATCATAATTAATTTCTAAAATTTATATTATGGGGCATGATCTTTTTCCTTCATAAACAAAATAATCTAAAGATTATAATCTAATTTTTACAAACCTTATATATGAAAAAATACAATTAAATTATAATATATTTTATATTATAATGTGAAAAAATAAACTTGTCCAAAAAAATCTTCTAATATTCCCATGTCCATTTCAATTCGTTATCGGTTTCTATCCACAACCACGAGTCATTTGTATGATATATTTTAATGTCATTTGTATTTATCAGTTGCGTAGTGAGCAGGGAAAATCAAGGATTATAGTCTATAGACTTGTTTTGTTTTTGATTGAGTCAATTAAAGTCCATAGACTTGGGGACAATTCGATTAATGCGCAATCTAGAAAAACTGAATTAAATACTTTGATGAATACATATACAGGCTTCAAGATTTTGGAAAAAGTGTATGAGAATATCATGGAGTGACTCAAACTAAAAAGCAGAATCTAGTGTTCTATATCTCCTTTGGGTTTTTATATTAGTAATGGAACCACTTTCTCCCACCAGACCTATATATTAGTATAGATACCGTTGAGAATGCAAATGTTAGTCCCACATTGAATATACATGTGCTAGTGAAGTGGTTTATAAGCATAACGACCCGTAGACTTAATAGCTTAAGGTTTTAGGTTGTTGGTGGTGTCCTATACTTATGAGTTCACTCATTTGGTTAATTTTCTCATGATGTGGTGGATCTCCTGGTGGTGTGACTCTCCCTGGTTTCTACAATTGGTAGCCGATAGTGTAAACTAACAGCTCCACAGCATTTCTGCATCCAATCCCATATACTTGGCCAACCAACACCCTAAAATTAAGCAACCAAATCTAAATATATGCTAGTTGAATAACAAGACATCCAAAACAGTTCCTTTCTCTCTGCAAAACCAACAATAGTTGAAGAAATGAGGAAATATGCAAAATGGAAAAGGAAGGAGATTGGATCTGAGGGAGATGTGGGGTTCTCATGGATTATTGTGATTTCTATTTAATTGTGTTACTGTAATTTCAATTTTCTTTGTTTTAAACTATTTTCTCAATGAAATGGTGTTATTTACTGTCATAATCCATTTGCGATGTGGGACTCTTAAACAATCTATGTTATAAAAATGTTAGGAATCATTGGACAATACAGATAGATGCATGACCATTTAGCTGTGATAACTTGAATACTGTCATTCAGATACCTAGCTTTTATTGGTTGATATAAAACAATTTATTACTATGTATTTAAATATACTCCAGTCTAATCATGCCGACTCCATCAGTGATTCAATAACTAAGTATCTCACAGATTCGAGTTTAATGACAATTATCATAAAACCTCTCAATTTTTTTATACCTTGAGATTTTAGAAGTTTCAATTTATTAATTTCTTATGATGAAAATATAATATTTTTTCCCCACTCAGTCTCTACATTGATTTTATACTAAAAAGATAGAAAAAAGAGGTGTGGATAGTATATTGGAGTGCATAACTAGCTCTTCACCTTTTAAATCAATGTAAAATTATTTCTTATATTACAATAAATAGCTAATGCACAAAAGTTTTTATGAGGTAGGTTTGAAGAACAAACCAGGTCAATTATATCTTGGTCGGGCTTAAACATTGCTTACACGTGCCAATCATCTGAAACATACACTCTGATATTTTCCTTCAATTGGGTCCTTATGTTTTCAACAAACTGAGAAGGCATTTTATAGAGGTAGAGACACTTGAGGGACACCAAATTATGAATATCACCAGGTACCTGTAACATTTGAGGGCATGGTCCCAACTCTAGCTGTTCAAGATAAGGCAATGCCTTTTTGTCTATCTTTAAGGTCTTCAAATGAGGCATGTTTTGTAGTTTTAAATGCTTCAGTTTTGTAAACCACCCCTCTTTGAAATGCACCTCATCACCTTCGTATATTTCATAAAGAAAAAGTTCCTCCAATTTTGACAAACTTTTCAGAATAGGTAAAGGATCTTCTGGGAGTCTTGACCAAAGCAAGCCTAACCGAACAAGATTTCTGAGTTTTGGAATCCATGTTGGTAAATTTTCCAATCGTCCAAATAGGTAAAGACGTTGGAGATTTTGAGGAGGATCAATCAATGATTGCAAGTCAAGATCCCCATACTCTTCATTTTCAGATGCCATGATTGCTAGAGAGCAAAGATATGTCATATTCTTGATTGCGCTACATAAATCATCTCCACTGGATTTTCTAAGCTTAACTCCTAACCTTCTCAACTTTGTTAGATTCTTCAATTCTTTGATAACATCATCTGCATCAATTGTATCAATCAACATTAAGCTTTGCAAGGCTGTCAAACACCCTACCCCTTTGTTTAGTTTCATGCCATGGTGACTTATTCTTGGATAATAGTACTCAGAGGAATATCCAATAAGATGGCGTAGCTTAAGGAGTTTGTTAATTTCTTCTGGCAATTCCCATACCTGGGTGCGTTTAACATTCAAAGTCTCTAGGTTCACAAGTTTGCCAATGAACTTGGGAATTGTCTTGATCTTTGTTTTGCTTACATTTAAATACTTCAGATTCAATAACATTCCCACTGTTTCGGGAAGATAGGTAAGGGAGGAGTTTTCAAAGTCTAATGCCACCAAGAGCTTGAACCTAGACATCAAGGATTCCACCACCAAAGGGTTTTCCAATTTTTCAATGTCAAAAGAGAAGCAAGACCGCACACGGCCATAACTTAATCTATCACTTTCAACTCCAAACTTTTCAATGTTTTTATGGATTGATAGGCGTCTGTTGGGTGCAATGTATCTGAATTCTTCATTTTTCATCAATTGGCAATAGTTCATATCTTCACACTTCCGAATGATAAATGTGTACATCAAATCATGGATTCTGCAACTTCTGACTCTTCCATTACCATGCAATTCAGAAACTTTAACCAAACTCCTCCGAATGAGCTCACCTAAGTATTCCTGCGCTGTATCCTCTTGTGTTTGATCGTTATTCTCACCCTCCTTTATGAATCCCTCAGCTACCCACAAACGAGTAAGTCTTGTACAGGTAATCAAATAGCCCTCAGGAAAAAGGCTAAAGTACAAGAGGCATGACTTGAGGTGGTAAGGAAGATCATGGTAGCTTTCTAGTAACACCTGATAGAAACTTCGAAGATGAGGATCACTTGAAAACTTTGAGTGAAGGCTACTATATACATTTCTCCATTCAATTACTGTTCTCGTTTTTGTTGACAGGAGACCAGCAATAGCCTCTATAGCAAGAGGCACTCCTTCACATTTTTTAACAAAGTCTTGAGACAGTTCCATCAATTCTTCAGGGCAGCCCTCTGAATCAAACTGGAATGCTTTATTGAGAAAAAGTTTCAAAGCATCTGTAGAAGGGAGAGGTTCCAGCTCATGGATACAGACTGGTGCATAAGATTTACAAAATCCAGCAACTCCTGCATCCCTTGTGGTGATGATTATCCTACCGTTGCTATCAGGTGGTAGTGCAAATTCTACACCAACCCAAAAGTCTTGTTCCCATACATCATCAAACACAATCATGTAGCTCCTTCCTTGCAAATGCTTTCTTATTTTGTCTATTGAATCTCCCTGGGACATCACCACAGTTTCATTAACTTCCTTAGCACCAACTTTGTTGCCATCCTCCTGGTACAAATCTTGCAGTATAGCCTTCAATAGATATTTCTTCTTAAACGAACGAGACACAGTAATCCAAGCATAGCACTCAAAAGATTTTCTCTCCTTTTGCTTCTTGTATACATTCTTCACAATTGTTGTTTTGCCTTCGTAAAAATGTTAACAAATATATAAATTATCATTAATCATAATCTTAAAATATATAGAAACTTCTTAAGTTGAAGAAATGAATTGCTTCATTTACATTAATCAAATAAAGGTTAAATATATTTTAATCCATAAATTTAATAAATTTCAGTTTTCATCCTTATAGAAGTTTTTGTATATTTTCTTATCCCAACTAAATTTCAATGTTTCAAAAATAGTGGCATTAAATGATTACGGTTAACAACTAATTTATTTGACAAATATAATTATTACAAGGGTGGATAAAAGAAGCTTTTAAGGAGAAAACATTACACCTCTTAAGATCCGTTTAATGTATGAAATTCAAATTACTATTGAATATTGCTAATTATGTTTAGGTCACATAAAATTAGAATGTTCAATTAAACCATGGTAGCAATGACCATGTCGATGATGAAAATAGAGGTGGTGACAATAATTACGATGACGTGGTAGCAACGAAGGGTTTAGGTATATGAGTTAGAAATAAAAAATAGTTAATTTTAGTTAGGTTCCAATTCTATATATTGGACTTTAAGATTATAATTCTAATTCTAAGAAAGCTCCCGAATATCATATGAATTCAATCACAACATTAAATTTTTATTTATTGATTAATTTTAAAAATTGCTGAATTGAGTTACTGTATATAAATAAATAAATTTTAAAAAACTTACATAAGAAATACATTTCTTATGTGAGGGTGGATGGGTTCACTCAAAAAGAAGATGAGTTAAATTTAGATACATACATGAGAACACCACATGAAAAAAAAATTTATCTTAACCATGTATCATAATCACTGCAACAAAATAAGACTATTATACACAGGATATTACTACTCTCAAGAAATAATATGTGGAAATAATCACATAATAAATCATTATAACTACAATAATAAATTATTATAGCGCATCTTGTAACTACATCACAACCGTAATAAAAGTAGACAATTTGTAATATATCCTTTTATGCAGTAGTGATATTATAATAATTTTCTGTCAAAATGGGCAAAAAAAAATCAGTAAGACCACATAACAATCAATCCTTACAACTAACTTTTATAGAAAAGGAAGGATCCAGACAGAAAAAAGTTATTCATGAGAATATATAAAATCAGGATCAATATATATATATTAAAAGATTGAAAAACAATTTTAGGTATGATAAAATGATAGAATTAGGGTGTTACATACCAAGTCCCCCTTGGCCAACAACAGCAATGACAGTGCGCCTGGGATCTTCCGTGAGGAGCCAACTAGTGAGCAGTTCCTTGGTACTGTCAACACCTACAAGTTGATCATCATCTATATAATGAGCTCCCATTCTAAGGCCATGCCTTGACTCTGCCACATGTGTCCCTGACCTTGAGGAATTTGGACTCAGCCCAAGAGTTTCTCTTGCTTCTGTTAGTCTTATAATCACTCCTTTAATTTCATTAATATCAGATGAAATCTCATGCCGAGGCAATATGCTTTCTATGCAGAAACATATTTTAGCAACAAACTCAAGTGGGTGACCATAACCATCATCATCATCACCACGACGCTCGGCAACCCTAAGCAAGTACAGGTCCACAACATCTTCAATGCGGAAAGCAACCTCTCTCAATTGTTTCACCCACGCTTTCACTCCATTGTTTGGCTCCCCGCTCCTTTCTGCCTTGGCATCTGCATCTTTAAGGAAAGCTTGTATCAGTAACAGTTCATCCTTGACCCACTCAACTTGTGCATGCACACCCTTCAAGAGCGTTACTTCATCTCTCAACAATGGGATCAACTTGTTCGTAACTATGCCCACCGAAGTTTCTGCCATATTCAGAAGGAAAGGAAAAATAGGCTTTGCTTAGCTAAGAATTAATGCTTTTGGTTAGCTAGTTGCGATGCAATTGTTTGTCTATAAATGAACATAAAAAGAAAAGAACCTTCTAAGTCAACTCAAATATCGCTATCTGTCATTGATGATAAGTTATTATAATCAATCAGAGTTGACTTTTATAAGATAATAACAAGTTCAGAATGAATAAAAGACAGTGATGAAAACTTTGGATAAAATTGTTGGAATAGACATGTTCTTCCTATTATTCTTTAAGAGTTTGTTTGTCTAGTTTATAAGATTTGTTCTTCTAGTAGGTGATTCAACAACTCATTTACCTATAAACAGGAATCGAAGTATATCTAGTAGGTGTTTTATTTATTTGCAATTCAATCTCACAATTTATAAAGAGATTACATAGAAGAGATGGGGAAAAACCTATAGAAAACAAAGTTTAACTTTGTTTTAAATAGGAAAGAAAAGAAAATGGAAATAAAATAATAATTATCAAATACAATTAAAAGTAATTAAATTTGATAATAAAATCTGTTATAAATAATTAAATGATGATTAAAAAATAATGAAACATGATTAATTTTTAATGATTATTTGAAACAAATCAGTTTTTAAAATTTTTAAAACAAATAATTCTTTTAAAATTGGGATCCTTTAAACGTATATATACATGATTTTTATTGAAAGAAGTAAAACTTGGTTAAGTGATTTTCTCCCCTTTTATTTATACAAGTGCAAACAAAGCATAAAATGTAAGATTACTGCAGAACCAATAAAGACATTGCAATTTTGTGCAGTTTTGAATATCTAAACAATATAATATAAAATAAGTTCACTACCTAATGAGCAGATAGAGCACAAGAACACGCTAAACTCAATAGGACCGCTCGTACATCAAAATATGACTAAATCAATTTCTAATTGCTCCTTGAGAAGGTATAATTTAATTTTTGAGATTTAAAAACTATTTAGTCTTTGATTTTATTAAACGATATAATTTTCAACTTAATCTTTTTTAGTGTAAAACAAGATTGAAATAAAAAATTACAAAAACTAGAATAAATTATTTTTTGCAAATAAATTACTTTTTACAATGTTAAAGTTTAGTTTAAATTTTAAAAAAATTAAAATATATGACAAATATAGTCTAAAAGAGTAACGTGAACGTTTACATATATGTAATCACTTGAGAAGTACAACGCAACAACCAGGAAATTAGATGATTTCATTTTGTTGACATAGCTAAGATTGTTATTGTTATGTCATCAGTTTAAAACAAAAATTAACGATGAAAATATACTGCATGGTTGAATCGCTTTTCTCAAGTGTTTCTATTTTCTCTTTTTCAGGGTCAAAAAACTGCTATTTAGGCTAAGACACTTTCGAACTGGTTCACGTAAAATCCATGTTGATTTTGTTTGAAAATGTGATTTATCTTTTGAAATCTCAACCAATATAGTTTAAACCAAGTTATGGATTTCTTTTTAAAACCTGAACCATGTCCAAGGATAGCTCTATTTGGAGTCATTGAGAGAGTTTGTCCCTGTTCTCGGGTAGTTATAATAGTTCCTGTCTCTTATTATCATCAATAGCCCACATTTGGAGTTCTTTCATTTATTTGTTTTGCCTTCACTTATGAAATTCTGAATGTCCAATCTATTATGCACTTCATAATATTTTAACAGACTAAATCTGGGGGAAAGAATGTATATTTATATGCTTTTTCAGGTTTTTTTTCATGTGTGTTTGTTATAATTGTAATGAATCACTTGCATTGATTTCTATATTGAACATTGGAAAGAAATGCATTTTGTGTTGATTGGAGCCCAAACAGTGGAAATGCAGAGATTTTTTTTACCATTCATTGTCTTTTGCTGTGCTGTGACTAGAAATTTAGTTTAATGATTTGTTGTGCTAACTGAAAGAAGAGGCTTAATGTTTCTATATATTTTTTGGGGTCTGTTGCAGGTATAGTGGAGGATTTTGTTGTTGTGATTATGAAACTGTGGACAGCCTTAATGAGGAAGTCTTGAACCCATCCCTCCATGATTCTTTCGATATTTCTTAAGGTTTTCTTATTATCACTTCCTATGTTATGTGTACATTTTTTCTTTGGAATTTCCGATTGACTAACATCCTTTTCTATTCTGTTGATGATTATGGTGATTTAAGAAACAAATGTCAGTACTCAAGAAAATTTATTGCACAACTTGGAAACAAAACTGAAATCAGTGACATGTAATCATATGGACGTTGCATGCTCCACACTGATCATGGGGTGATATGTAATTGTATAGAACAGATTGCTCTGCTGCAAAAATACTAGCCTTCAATTCTGAATTCCCTGATTCTCCCACACCTAGCAAATTTGGATTATGTAGTGTTAAGTATTTCTTTTTGGTACCTTACACAATCTCAGATAGTGAAAAGGTACTATCTGAGACTAGCAAATCTAAAATTACATATCAAATTCTCCAAATAGCAAAATCATGGTTAAATAAAACAACATGAACAACACAAAATGAAAACTAGAATCAAGAACGGGAAAAAACAATGTCAGCAGGAGAAAAGTGAGCTGCTTTTTTGTCCAACAACAAACCATCTATCTTCCTAAAGATACCATGCACAATAATTAAAGAAGTCTCATCGTCTTTCAATGAATGACCTTAATTGTCAAGCAGGAAAACCTCAGGCAGCTGTTACATTTCATATATATATAATTTGGTGACTTCTGATTTACTTGTGTTTTCTCAAGTCAGTTTATCTTACTGAATAATTTCTGTTTCATTTCTTGGTCCATTGAGAAATTTTTTATTAATATTCAACTTGAGCCACCCTTTTTCACTATCTGAAGGTAAGGTGACACAACAATGTAGTAGTTAGCTATAACTTCTTCTGGAAGTTTTTATCTTTCTTTTCCATTGTTATCAAAACTGAACGGTTCAGCCGGTCTGACCGGTTGAACTTTGAACCGCTTAGGTGACCAGTCTGGGTCAATTCTTTAATACTACCGGTTCAATCACGGTTAAACCCCGGTTTTAGCACGATTTTCATGAACCGGTGTTTTCACCGGTTCAATGACCGGCCCGGTTCTGAAAACATTGTTCTTTTCACATCTGGTAGTATAGTACTTGCTTGTAGTGCTTATACTGTTTACACAGTTAGTATCTCAAAATTAAATCTTTTTTATAATATTCTGACTTCTTTCTAAGAAAATAAGAATGTTTTGGTGTCTATTTTTTAATCAGTTGAGGAAATAAAGTTATAAAAATAAAAAAATAATGATTAATATTGATATTTCACATCGTTCAAGACCGTCAAAACTTCATAGAATCAATGATTTTTTTTCATTAGTCAAATTGAAGTTTGGTTGGCCTAACAGACAACCAAACAACTTATTCATCCGCAGATGAGACGACAAGATATACTGGTTATATTTGTAGAAATTATATCCATTAATATATTTTATTTGTAAAATAAATATTCTCGTATTTTTCGTTAATTAACTTTAATTTTAATATTATACTAAATGAAAAAGACAAAAATGTTTATTTCGTAGATAGATTTTATTAATGGATATATATTCTACAGATATAATATAACTAATTACGTCATATTTTTTAAATGTGTCAAGTAGTTTAGTGGTGAGATTCTTATTTTCTGTCTAATGTGTTGCGGGATCAAGCCTTGTCACATTCAAAATGTTTTAATGTGTTAACTATTTATGAGTAGCAGATAGACACGATCATGTCCATCCATTCTAGTTGTTTTAATGCGTTGACTATTTTTTAATGTTCAATTACTTGTTTAGTTATGATTGGAATTTATAAGTTATTCTATATACTAACATTTATTTACATATCATTAATGATAGGAGAAAAGAAGAGTTGTGCAAGATATTCAAAAGAAGAATTGTTATCCTCACTTATTATCTCATGGAGGGTACAACTTGTTAGGAAAGAAGATGATGAAAGAGAAGTTGAAACAGAGGCAGGAAGCTTCTGGGTCTGATCCTACTATTATCATCTCTTCACCATCTCCTCCACTACGACATGAAAAATGGAAAAAAGCTCGACAAAAGAAATCAGGAAGCTACACATCAGAGGAAACCCGTGTTGTTGCTGAGACAATTATATCATTTTATCATTTAAATTAATTTGTTAATGATTTTAATGTTATATTTTTACAGGATTCTTTGGAACAAAGAAGCTCAGTTGGTGAATTTGTGGCATCTGGATGAGAGGACATATTGACCACCGCCTTAGGGCGGCCAGAACATAATGGTCGTGTTCGAGCATGTGGACGAGGCGTTGGTCTAAAGACATATTTTGGACATTCAAGACAACAAAATATTATCAAGGATGAGAAGAAATTTAGGGAAGAGCTAAAGATGGAGCTTAGAGAGGAACTGAAACATGAAATTCTCCAGGAGCTAGCACGTATGCAACAATCTTCACAAATTCCTGAATGACCACCACAAATGCCTTCACATCCTGTACTCTTAAGCACAAAAAGGATTTGTACTCTGGATGATTTACCTCTACAAGATTATGCTTATGTTCCAGACCGTTGCAAGCTTTATGTTGATCATCTATACCGTTTGGCGGCAGTTGGCAATGTGTATAATTTTGGGTCTACCATCCACCATAAGCAAATAAGTGATGATCATGTGAGGGTATCAATTGATAGGATTGAGGAAGCAGATGTTGCATTACCTATTCCCATATATGAAGTATGTACAGTGGGGGAAGCCTTTAAGCACTTCATCTTATGGCTCGGAAGACTAGTTAAAATTATATCGGAGGATGAGGTATAAAATTCCATGCAATAGTACCCGTTTAATTACATCCACTACTAATTATATCTGATTTTATTACTACTTTTACCTATTTAATTATGATTTATTAGGCCAATGTTGATGTGGTTAAGAAAGTTATACAAAAACAACATTTACAAGAACCCGAAGAGTATAGTGATCCACTTGGGAGGTTGTGTTTTATAGCAATGAATCTTGGATCTGAAACAATACAATTAGAACTAGATGCTAGTGCCATAGGCAAGGACTCTCCAATCTCTTTCTTTATTACCCAACAGGATATATTAGAATTTCTTATGGGAAAAGAGATGTTAAACATATTTGTGCTTCAATTATGGTTGATGTGAGTTTATTATTAGTTAATTTTTAATATGTATAAAGCAAATACATATCTGTGATCTAATTATGTTTGTCTATAATTTAGGTATTTGCACAACCTTTGTAATATTAATGGATGTCATGATTATAACTTCCTTGAGCTTGAGTGCATCCAAGACACAGGAAATTGTGTAGATTAAATCCCGACATATATTCAACATAGGATATCCACAAGTTCTCATGGCTTTTTTTAGCTTCATATTATGAATTGTTAGTACAACCTTAAAATTTCAAGTTTTATTATACATGTGTTTTTATGTAAACTTGCTCATTTCTTTTGTAATCTGACAGGAATAATTGGCAATTGATTATTATTTGTCCCAAACAAAATTTTGTTGTCTTCTTTTGCTCATTATGGAAACAACCAGGGAAAAACATTAAGGGTGCTATTAACTTGTAAGTGTTCTATTAACTTGTAGGTGTTCTTGAGGATCCTTTAATGTTTAGATAGTTGATATCATTTTTTAGTCTTGTTGGTTGTTTTTATACTATAGAGCCTTGAATGCTTGTAATGTTTTGGGAGGGACACGACATATGGTTAGGAAGAAGGTTGATTAGATAATCCTAAGGGTAAGTCACTCTGTGTTACATTGACTCGGTGTTGCCTTTATGCCTAGACATGACTTGATGAAGGTTAAGAATTTGACACAAAGTTTACTTGTTTCTAATATTTCAGGCTAATAAGCAATTGTTAGACAGCAACCACTGTGGTTATTATGTCATGGGGTAGATGTTCAATGTCATAATAGGGAACATTAAGGGATTGGAGACAGGTATTGAAATGGTTTAAAGAAGGAAGTATTTTCTAGTAGTTAAATGTATATTCTGACATCATGATATACTTGTAGGTTTTTAGCAACAAGGAACCATTCACTTCTGATGAAATTGATGTGGTTCTTAAGCGTTGGGCAACATATCTTCTTCAAGTAGCTAGATTATGATCAACACAAGTGGTTAAATTTTGTCTATATTATATATTAAATTCTAACCAAAACCATGTATAAAACAATGTTTGGTGTTATATATGACTGATTGACATATGATTTTAATTAGTGTTGATATATTTGTTTTCTATGTGTTGTATAAATGTATGTGCGAGAATTGTCATGAAAAATGAATATATTCAGGATAAATGTTGATAATTAACATGTCCAGCTTTTTTAACAAAATAATATATCATTATAAAATAATTTAAAAAGGTAAAAAAAATCAAAGATTTTACATCGGTTTTTAAAAAACCAATGTTATATGTCCTACTATTTAACATCGGTTTCTAAAAAACCGATGTTATATATCCCCTCATTCACAATGGTTTTTCTAAAAATCGTTGTTAGATACCCCATTTTTCAAATCGGTTGCAACAAAAACCGTTGTTAATGTCCGCTTTTTCACATCTATTTTACAAAAAATCGATGTGAAATTTCACATCTGTTTTTTTAAAAATCCGATGTGGTAAGTGAGATTTCACATCGGTTTTCTTAAAAAATCGATGTGAAATCTCTTTTTCACATCAGTTACCGATGTGAGATGTCCTTATATTTCACAACGGTCAGATCCACATCGGTTTGAAAACCAATATGAAATTTCCAAAAAAAATAACCGATGTTAAATCCTATTTCTGCACTAGTGCTACAGGTAAAAACTGAGGGGTTTGGAGGTGCTTAGGGATTGGGACGTTCATCAATCTTCTGGTAAACGGTATCTTAAACCAATATTCACCACCTCTTCCAAGCTGCACACTTCTTCTCTGGGCACTCATCTCCTCGTTTCGGTAAGTGGACTCCTGTTCTTCATGCGCGTGCGTGTGGGATCTTTTTGTTTGGTGATAAGTCTCGTATTGCCTCTGATTGAGGCCGACGTTCTCCCGTCGTAGTTCTTGAGGCTCCTGTCGTAGTTGCCTTATGATCTCGTCCCGAGGGTCTAGACGCACTACTATCTGCGTTCTCAACTCCGTCCCTGGAGTTTCAATAATTGCTTCGTTGTAATCCAGCGTCCGAGCCACGTTTTAGACGGGCCCCTCTGGAGTCTCATTTCCTCTTGGTCGATCCATGAAGTCTCTTGATTGCGATATGGGACTCACAATTTACGCAGTCCCACTGGGCGTATCAATGTTCTGTCCTGAGAACTGGGGTCAAGAGTTGACCGTCTTGACTCTTGATCTGTGGTACGTACCCTCCCTTGCTCTCTGTTTTACACCGGCTCAATGGAGTCCAGTATTATCAACCTAGATCCAGTGGGGATCCTATAAGCTCTTCAAACATGGGATGAAACTGGTGTTGTTCCGGCCGTGGTCTCCAAAGGGGGACACCGGTGGTATTCCTACAAAAGATTCTCTGATGCTTAAGTCGGTACGGGAATTACATGAAAAATGTGCATGACAGAGGGTACTTAAAGATTAGTTCAGATCCTCTAAAGATAATAAATGAGTAGTATTTATAGGAATAACTTCCATTGGGTTAATGACTTGACCGTTTACTATAGCTATAGTGTTTGTATCAGTTTTCCCATACTGATTTCTGACCTGATTAATTTGATGTCAGGGATCCGTTCGGAGTCATGGTTTTGCCAGTATTGGGCTTCCTTTACTATCGACTTCGGTTAGGATTTTCTCTTGTTTTCCCCAGGTCTGTTGACCTAGGTTAACTTTAGGGAACACCTCAACTAGGTTTATAGGGACGTTGTTACCACCCCGGATCAATATAGTGAAGTTAATTGGGGTGTTTAGGAAACATTTGAGTGTCACTATTTTGGTTTAATCTCGGGTTTGTGTTTCTAATATTTTATTATAAAATTCTCTCTTGTACGTCTACTAATTTTATTAGTGGAAGAAATTTCAGAGTTTGTCCCGTGGACGTAACCCAAATCAAAAAGTGAAGCTAATTAAATTTTCGATGTCATTTTAATTATTTGTTTACTTTACTTGAATTTAATTTATTTTGTAACCACCTATTTTATTGACATGTTATTTCGTTGCGCCGGAAAAATTATCAGTTAATCTATACGTATTTTTCTCAATAGTTAGGAGTTAAGCTTAGAAAATCCAATGGAGATGAATTATGTAGCGCAATCAAGAATATGACATATCTTTGGTCTCTAGAAATCATGGCATCTCAGAATGAAGAGTACGGAGATCTTGACTTGCAATCATTGATTGATCCTCCTCAAAATCTCCAACGTCTTTACGTATTTGGACGATTAGAAAATTTACCAACATGGATTCCAAAACTCAGAAATCTTGTTCGGTTAGGCTTGCTTTGGTCAAGACTCCCAGAAGATCCTTTACCTATTCTGAAAAGTTTGTCAAAATTGGAGGAACTTTTTCTTTATGAAATATACGAAGGTGATGAGATGCATTTCCAAGAGGGGTGGTTTACAAAACTGAAGCATTTAAAACTACAAAACATGCCTCATTTGAAGACCTTAAAGATAGACAAAAAGGCATTGCCTTGTCTTGAACAGCTAGAGTTGGGACCATGCCCTCAAATGTTGCAGCCAACTGGTGATATTCATAATTTGGTGTCCCTCAAGTGTCTTTACCACTATAAAATGCCTTCTCAGTTTGTTGAAAACATAAGGACCCAATTGAAGGAAAATATCAGAGTGTATGTTTCAGATGAATGGCACGTGTAAGCAATATTTAAAGCCCGACCAAGATATAATTGACTGGTTAGTTCTTCAGACCTACCTCATAAAAACTTTTGTGCATTAGCTATTTATTGTAATATAAGAAATAATTTTACATTTATTTAAAAGGTGAAGAGCTAGTTATGCACTCCAATCGGTGAAAAATCAATGTAGAGACTTGAGTGGAAAAAAAATATTATATTTTCATCATAAGAAATTAATAAATTGAAACTTCTAAAAAATTGAGAGGTTTTATGATAATTCTCATTAAACTCGAATCAGTGATTAACTCATTTGAGATACTTAGTTATTGAATCACTGATCCAATCGGCATGATTAGACTGGAGTATATATATTTAAACACATAGTAATAAATTGTGTTATATATCAACCAATAAAAGCTAGGCATCTGAATGACAGTATTGAAGTTATCACAACTAAGTGGTCATGCTTCTATTCTATACATTTTTGTAACAGATAGTTTGAGAGTCCCACGTCGCAAATGGGTTATCACAGTAAATAACACCATTTCATCGAGAAAATAGTTTAAAACAAAGAAAATTGAAATTACAGTAACACAATTAAATAGAAATCACAATAATCCACGAGAACCCCACGCCTCCCTCAGATCCAATCTCCTACATTTTCCATTGTGCATATTTCCTCGTTTCTTCAATTATTGTTGGTTTTGCAGAGAGAAAGGAACTGTTTTGGATGTCTTATTATTCAACTAGCATATTTAGATTTGGTTGCTTAATTTTCTTCGTTTTAGGGTGTTGGTTGGCCAATTATATGGGATTGGATGCAGAAATGCTGTGGAGCTGCTAGTTTCTTATGCGGTTACTGCTGTTGATTTTCGAAGGGATAGTCCCAAATCGTGAGGGATCATAGGTCTGGTGGGAGAAAGTGGTTCCATTTTTCTCTTTGTCTCTGTAAAAAATAAAATAAAACACTGACCCACTCTCACTTCCATCATATGTAACATAAAAAAATCTGACCAATCTCACTTCTATTTTTTTATAAATTTTTTAACTAGAGTTAACTTTTATTTTTTAAACATGTCTTTATCTAGAATGACAATATGTGTTTCATCAATCGGCGGAATTCATTAATCATCACCGATGGAAAACCATTGGCCTACATAAGCCTTTGCAATATTATGTAATTAGTACGTACATATCATCTGCAAATTGGAAAAAATTAACACTCATTTATGTTGTTATGACGTGCATGTAGGGTATTTGAGTGTTTGGAATTGTCCGCACTAACACCATTATTCCTTGAGATTTAAAGCCCACACAAAGTCTAACTTTAGGTGATTGGATTGATTCTCTCCCCCACCCCAAAGTTAGTGGATTCAACTAGTTATGTTAGTGGTTATTTAGGTTATTTTGTATATAAATATATATATATGTATCCTTTAACCAGCAATTTTCCTTTCATTTTGTAATTACCAAGGTTTTCCATATTGAACTGGTCTGAACCAGGGTCTATTATCCGGTATGGGACTAACCACAAATGTTGTTCTTTTAGAGTGTTTGTACACTGGTCCAGTGGGGATCCGGTATTCTAACCTCAATTCCATTGGGGAAGTAGGGGGCTTTAAGTCTTGGAGATCCTTCTCACCAAGCTCTCGCGTTGAAGTGGGCAAAAGGTGGTGTTATCTATGAAGATTCTCTGACGCTCAATTCAGCAAACAGAAAGATGAATGCACAAAGTTTCTCAAGCGTAAGTTATGGAATGAGTCTGACGTACATTGTTGCTGAAATGGAGGTATTTATATGCATGCACACGGAGAATTCTAAGAGTCCCTTTAGGAGAAATTAGAAATAAAAATTAGATTTCATCTTTCTAAAGTAAAGTTTTTATAATTAATCCAATTTATTTCATTAAATGGAAACAATAAATACAAATAATTAAAATTACAACCAACTAAATATTAATATTATACATGTAATATACTAATATATTTTAATAAAGACCCGTCGGGCCGGGCCGGGCCTATTCGGGAAAACGGGTAGATGCATCTTCGTCACAAATAGGAGATCCTTCATCTTGTTTCTCCATATCTGTTAATTCATGTCATTTAAATTAATCATTTTGCTCGTCTTCACATCCATGGCCCCAACTAAACTTTTAAAGAGTAACTAATAATCTGACTTATTTTCTAATGTGGAGGGTCTACTTTAGTGGCAACTACAGAGTATACGATAAGTAGATATTAATTCCCCTAGTACCGCTTTGATACCAGTTGCTAGGAAAAATACGCACAGATTAACTAATATTTTTTCTGGTGCAGTGGAATAGCGAACCAATAAAATAGGTGGTTACAAAGTAAATTAAATATGAACTAAGTAAATAAATAATTAAAATGGTATCAAAAATTTAACGTGGTTCAACCTTTTGATTTAGGCTACGCCCACGAGACAAACTCCAAAATTTCTTCCACTAATAAAATTAGTAGGCGTACAAGAGGGACTTCTCTAATAAAATATTAGAGGCACAAACCCGAGATTAACCCAAAATAGTGGCACTCAAGTGTTTCCCAAACACCTCAATTAACCTCACTATTTTGTCACTCACTAATTATTTTTCCCTCACTCAATAACTCATCAAAGCTATTAATTGCTTTGGCCTCACAAAACACTCTCTCTAAGTGTTTTCCTACAATTGCTCTCAATTATGTTGCGATGCATTTGCTGTTGGTTTTGTGCCTACTTATAGGCTTTGAAAATCAATTCTAACCACATGAAATTGAGTGGTTTCTATGCTTCCACACTGCTTGCCTTACCTAGCCACAAGATTTGCAATTAAATATTATTGTTATGGCCCTCCATTATGAGGGACTAGTAATACTAACCTTCTCAACTTTGTTAGATTCTTCAATTCTTTGATAACATCATCTGCATCAATTGTATCAATCAATATTAAGCTTTGCAAGGTTGTCCAACACCCTACCCCTTTGTTTAGTTTCATGCCATGGTGACTTATTCTTGGATAATAGTACTCAGAGAAATATCCTATAAGATGGCGTAGCTTAAGGAGTTTGTTAATTTCTTCTGGCAATTCCAACAACTGAGTGCATTTAACATTCAAAGTCTCCAGGTTCACAAGTTTTCCAATGAACTTGGGAATTGTCTTGATCTTTGTTTTGCTTACATTTAAATACTTCAGATTCAACAACATTCCTACTAATTTGGGAAGATAGGTAAGGGACAAGTTTTCAAAGTCTAATGCCACCAAGATCTTGAACCTAGACATCAAGGATTCCACCACAGGGTTTTCCAATTTTTCAATGTCAAAAGAGAAGCTAGACCGTACACGGCCATAACTTGATCTATCACTTTCAACTCCAAACTTTTTAATGTTTTTATGGATTGATAGGCATCTATTGGGTGCAACGTATCTGAATTCTTCATTTTTCATCAATTGGCAAAAGTTCATATCTTCACACTTCCGAATGATAAATGTCTACATCAAATCATGGATTCTGCAACTTTTGACTCTTCCATTACCATGCAATTCAGAAACTTTATCCAAACTCCTCTGAATAAGCTCAGCTAATTATTCCTGCACTGTATCCTCTTATGTTTGATCGTTATTCTCACCCTTCTTTATGAATCCCTCAGCTACCACAAACAAGTAAGTCTTGTACAGGTAATCAAATAGCCCTCAGGAGAAAGGCCAAAGTACAAGAGGCATGACTTGAGGTGGTAAGGGAGATCATGGTAGCTTTCTAGTAACACCTGATAGAAACTTCTAAGATGAGGATCACTTGAAAACTTTGAGTGAAGGCTACTATATATATTTCTCTACTCAATTACTATTCTCATTTTTGTTAACAGGAGACCAGCAATAGCCTCTATAGCAAGAGGCACCCCTTTACATTTTTTAACGAAGTCTTGAGACAGTTCCATTAATTCTTTAGGGCAGCCTTCTAGATCAAATTGGAATGCTTTATTGAGGAAAAGTTTCAAAGCATCTGTAGAAGGGAGAGGTTCTACTTCATGGATACAGACTGGTGCATAAGGTTTACAAAATCCAGCAACTCCTGCATCCCTTGTGGTGATGATTATCCTACTATTGCTATCAGGTGGTAGTGTAAATTCTACACCAACCCAATAGTCTTGTTCCCATACATCATCAAACATAATCATATAGCTCCTTCCTTGTAAATGCTCTTTTATTTTTTTAATTGAATCTCCCTGGGTGTTAGAGATAGTAATATACAATTGTAAACCAGTCTAGCTGGTAATAAGTTGTAACCAATTCTGTTCTGCTTTCTATTAAGCTATAACAAAATTTGTTATGCTTAATAGTAATATATACCATGTTTGTAGTCAATCGCATTCAGAAATACAATATGCAATTTACTTTAATTTCAATTCTTTCTCTTACTTTACCTTTCTATCGTGGTATCAAGAGCCTCTAAAGATCTAAATGGCTTCTCACACGGCTTCTCTTCCCCCACCGTCCTGGATTTCTCTACTTACCTTTCCACAATAAATCCATGCCAAACTTCATGATAAAAACTTTCTCCTCTGGAAACAACAGGTCAAACCTGTTCTCAAAGGCCATGCTCTTTATCATCATCTAGTGTTTAACCCTCAGGTTCCATCTCAATTTCTCATCGATGAAGACCATCTAGGAGGGAACGTGAATCCAATGTTTAGGGTCTGGGAACAACAAGATCAACTTATCCTTTCACGGCTTCAGTCTTCGTTATCAGCTTCTGTACTTACATGTGTTATTGGCTTCTTACATGTATAGGAACTTTGGTAGAAGGTACATGCATACTTTCATGGACAAACATAAGCTAAATCAAGGCAATTAGGGTCTGAACTTTGTAATGTCAAGAAAGAAGAATGGTCAATTTCAGAGTATATTCTTCTGGTAAGAACAATTGCACATACCCTAGTTGTTATTAGTGATCCAGTTTCAGTAAAAGAACAATGTGATATCATTTTCAATGATCTCCCTGAAGAATATGATGCAATGGTTTTTGTTCTTATAAGTAAATCTAAAATTGAGTCCCTATTGTTGACTCATGAATCTCGTCTTGAGATAAATTGCACATTAACTTCAGCTACTTCCCTTAATCTCACCCATTCTGTACCTGTAATTTCAGAGCAAGATTCAAGTGACTCTGTTCGTCATAGTTCTACTTCTACCATTAATTCTCAAATCCATGCTACTACTCAACCCACTCCAACATCCATTTGCTCATAATCACCAGTTAATGCTCCCAACCTACTTCATTAATGCCTGACTACAACTCTATACCATAGTATTCTCCATTTTATGGTTCTAGAGGTTTCAAACCTCGTGGTGGTCGATTTTATAGAGGCAGAGGTGGTCGTGGCCATGGGAGCTATTTACAATGCCAAATTTGTTTTAAGGCTGGCCATGATGTCCATTTTATGGTTCTAGAAATTTAGTGTAATAATTTGTTGTGCTAATTGAAGGAAGAGGCTTAATGTTTCTAAATATTTTTTGGGGTCTGTTGTAGGGTACACCTAAAGTACAGTAACAGTGGCATAGTGGAGGATTGTTGTTGTGATTATGAAACTGTGGACAATCTTAAGGAGGAAGTCTTGAACCCATCCCTCCAAGATTCTTTCGATATTTTTTAAGGTTTGACTGCATGGGTGCCTTCCCCTTGCCTTCCCCTTATCCCTGTTTTGGGTTGACATACTACACACTGTACAATTTGTCACAACATAGCACAAAAAATACATTTACGAACATTATATGCATAACCTAAAACTTATATAATTGCACAATATTTACCGACATTTAAACACTTAATAACTTACTTATATAATTGCACAATAGGGATACTAAACAAAACTCTTAAACTCTTAAAGTAAAAGATACAAACACTTAATGTCACAAGCAATAATGATAAGTTATAGACATTAAATACTATATTTATTTTATAAAATTAAATTACAAAATAAATGGTCGTTATGTTATTTTTGCATCCACAAAAAAAGTGACATTAATTGTGTTTCTATAAATTTGTTTTTATAAAAATGTTGCCATACACAAATCATAACTTAATTTAGTTATAACTAATCCTTAACCCTAAACCCTAAACTTTTAAATAATTTATTTAAAACCATAATATTCTAAATTTTGACCTAAACTCTTATTTAATATAAATTTTAAACCCTTAACAAACTTTATCCATAAACCCTAAACCTATTAATTTTATCCATAAACTCTTAATTAAATTTCAAATCACAAAGTTTAACCTTAAACTATAACATCCCGAATATTTGTAGTAAAATTTTATGTAGCAGAAAATATTGATAAATGTTTGAGTGATTTATTTGATATTTTTATAAATTATTAGGCAATTATAAATAATTAAATGTTGTGAAAGTAAATAAAATTATTTGATTGATTAATTTTAAAAGGGTTAAATGAGGTGTGATTAGAAGAAGAGAAAAGTTTAATTAAAACTTTTAATGAAATAAGGTTCTGTTCTCCACTCCTCTGTTGAGTGTGAGCCTGAAAATGGTCTTTTGAGTGTGAGGGTGGTACGACGTTAACAGGTTTCGCATTCCGACCCCGTAGGTAGCAGAACGAACACCGGAGGACTGATTGACGAAGCTGGTGCTGGATTCAAAGGAGAAACCGTGAACCCAGCGCTTAGAGGACGTAATCGACATCAGGAGCAGATTGTCAAAGCTCGGAACCGAGGTAAGGGGGTGTTCGGGTTATAATTAATTAGAATAAGACATGTTGGGTCTGAGTCGTTGAACTGATTGTGAACATGGTAAGAAAAGATGTTGGATGAAAGTTGTATGTGAATGAGTAGTATGTGTATGCATGTATGTATATGGACACCAATCGGTTTAGGATTGTGTGTGTGTGACTTAAGATGATTATGAGTTTGAAATATTTGATGCTGTGATAATCGGTGTACAGTGGCAATGTGAGGCCGGGCTTGACAAGCAGGTCGCCTAGTGGCAATGTGATGGATGAGCTTGACAAGTCGGTCGCCCTGTATTGTGAGCACATGCCAGTTTCTGGTAGTTGCATCTGTTGATTGTTGGTGATATGTAATGATTATGAGATATGATATATGTATGATTATGTGGTGTGGGACGACCGACGGTATGTATAGCCCCTCATTTCCGGCTCCCGTGGTTTTTGTGCCAAGTTGAGCTACCCAGTGGTCAAGCAGGACCCAGTGGTCGAAGTGGAGAGTCAAGCAGGACTCGGTGAACCAACCAGGGTTCACGGGGTGTCAAGTAGGACCCACAGCTGAAGGCCGATCCTTTAGTATCCGGATACTAGGCGTCAATTTTGTCTGAGAGTCAGTGGTGACAATTGATGAATTTAGTATTGTGATGAGTATGATTTGATATATTTGCTGAGTGCAATTTGATATATTTGTCGAGTATGATTTGATATATTTGCCGAGTGTAATTTGTTATATTTACCGAGTGGTAAATTGTTATACTTGCCGAGTGTGACTTGCATTCTGATGATAAAGCAATCGGACGGAGTTTATACTCGTATTTTGTTATTTAAATTCCATTCTAGATTAATTAAGATGCTAAACACTCACCCTTGCTGTGGTTTTCAATTTAGTAACCAATGACAGGGAAGAGGTCGGAGCCCTGAAGGTGCGCCAAGCAGAGGATTGATGCCAAGGCACCGAGTGATTTTGAAATGAATTGTGTAATATATATATATATATATATAAATATATAAATATATATATATATAATGAGTTTTCCATATATGTGATGACATTATATTGCTTGTGTATTTTGACTAATGTGCATATGAAGTATGTTGTTATGTGATCGGTATTGATTTTCATGTGTGGATTTATGTTCGCTGTAGTAAAGTCGATTACCGGACGAATCTCGCCGAGTGGATTCAGTCGTGTCCGAGCGAGGGCCGGGGAATTTGATCCTGTGCCTATTTCGCTCAGGAAAGTACTCCTTGCCCCCTTCCGAGTGGTTAGAATGTCTTCCGAGTGATGAATGGCCGAGAGAACCTTTTCCCGGGTGAAGGAAGGTCAGATTGTTTCCGAGTGATGTATGCCCGAGCGAACTTCTTCCGAGTGGAATTAATGTTGGCATGTTCCCGAGTGAGCTAGGGTCGAGTGAACTATTTCTGAGTGAAGGATAGGAATGTTCCGAGTGAGGTATACCCGAGAGAAACATTTTCTGAGTGAATGAAGGTTAAGAGTTTTCCGAGTGAGAGATGACCAAGTTGACCCCATTTCCGAGTGAAATCGACTTGTGAATTTTCCTTGTAGGTCTTGTTATCCGCTCAGGTTTAAAGTGTAGCATTCGCTCAGGCGAGTCGGAACTCGCCTAAGCGACCTTCTTGGGTTTCGCCTAAGCGAATCAGAGTCTCGCTCAGGCGAATGACCCTAGTCTTCATCTTTCTCCTTCTGCTGATACTAATCAATCCCATTTTATTAATGGATTTATTTTCGATCGGTCATTATTTTGAATATGCTTTTATTATTTTGAAGGTAATTAAGAAAATTAAATATTATTTTATATTAAGACCTAATTAATTATTAGTAAAATCAAAAAATTATTGTGAAAAATGATTAAACGATTGTAATGAAATGGAAAATTGACGCAGGTCCTCACATAAACACTAAACTTATTAGTTTTAAAACCTAAACCAATTAAATTTATCCATAAACTCTTAATCAATTTAAATTTAAATTCCAAATCACAAAGTTTAACCTTAAACACTAAACCTATTAGTTTTAAAACCTAAACCAATTAAATTTATCCATAATTTTTTAATCAATTTAAATTTAAATTCCAAAACACAAAGTTTAACCTTAAACACTAAATGTATTAGTTTTAAAACCTAAACCAATTACTTTTATCCATAAACTCTTAATCAATTTAAATTTAAATTCCAAAACACAAAGTTTAACCTTAAACACTAAACCTATTAGTTTTAAAACCTAAACCAATTATAAATTTATCCATAAACTCTTAATCAATTTAAATTTAAATTCCAAAACACAAATTTAACCTTAAACACTAAACCTATTAGTTTTAAAACCTAAACCAATTATAAATTTATCCATAAACTCTTAATCAATTTAAATTTAAATTCCAAAACACAAAGTTTAACCTTAAACACTAAACCTATTAGTTGTAAAACCTAAACCAATTACTTTTATCCATAAACTCTTAATCAATTTAAATTTAAATTCCAAAACACAAAGTTTAACCTTAAACACTAAACCTATTAGTTTTAAAACCTAAACCAATTAGTTTTAAACCTAAACACTTAATCAACTTTATTTGATTAACACTAAACAAATTAATTTTATTAACATCTACCAAGTTTATTTTAACCATCCATTAAATTATTTTCAACCCTAAACCCTAAATTCATTTTAATATCTTTATTTAACTTATACCTACACCAAAATAAATTGATGGTATCCCTACATTTATTATAGGTGACATCTTACCCGTAAACTCTTCATACATTAATTTTAACCCCAAACCATTAAAATAAAAGTTACATATATATTTACAAAATTCATTTTTATATACTATATTCATTTTATGAAAATAAATAACAAATTAAATACGTATCATATTACTTTAGCATCCACATAATGAAAATGACATTCATTTTTGCTTGTATAACTAAATTAACTTATAGTAAAAAAATTTCAATGTCGACATGTTTTAAAAAAATGTTGTCAAACATAAATTACAACTTAATTTGGTTATAACAAACAGTCACTTGGTACGAACTCGTTATTTATGCAATATAACTTAAATTTTTGCATTACTCCTCGTCATTAACGCAACTTAACTTAAATTATCGTATAAACGTAAAGGCTTACGATTTCACACGTCTTCCCACTTGTTATTCGTCGTTCATTATGTGTAATAACTAAAATTAATGTAAACATTTTTAAACCCTATACCCTATACTATAATTAAACATAAACAATTAATTTTATAAATACAAACTAAATTAAATTACCTAACCTAATAATCCTTCAACAACTAATTACACATAATGCAAAACATTACATTTGACATCATTAAACACAATACATATTATATTTTAAAAAAATTCAAAATCAAAATTCAAAAAAAATTTATGGTACACCCACCAACAGAACCACACTTGTGCACTACACCATCACCATCATCCATCATCTCCTGATTTGCATCATCATTATTCATCTCAAGCAACCATCACCATCAGCCATATCCAACAGCCACCACTTGCAACCACCACTACATCACCCCAACCCACCACAAAGCCCCCCACATTCCCCATCCCAACAACCCGAGCCCGAGCCCAACCACAACCCCAACCCAAGCCCGACCCCATCCCCAACCTAACCCATCCCCAAACACCTAATGTTCCCGATCTATCACCCACCCAACCACCCAATAACCACCACCCATAACCCCCTTTCCTGAAATGTAACCCCGACCAACAACCCCCTTCCCTGCAACCTCACCCCAACCCCATCACCTAACATACACCATCCCCTATACCCTATCACCTAAACCCGAAACCCGACGGACGACCCCTAACCACCACAAATAACCCTCAACCTTAGCCCAAAACCCACGGTCAACCCACAAAACATAACATTACACACATACAACCAGAGACAACCACAGACAACCATAGATAACCAGAGACAACTAGAGAGGGAAAAAAAAGAAACAGGGTCAGGGTTTTTTACCTCAGGGAGCTTCTTACATTGTCCTGTTCTTCAGATTAGAGGCCTTGTTCTTCAGATCCGAGGCCTTGTTCTTCATATCGAAGTCTGAAGGAAGACGATCGTGGCTCACTTGTCTCAGCTCCGTACAATCGGTACCAGCGAAAAAGGATCTAGGGGCTTGAGGGTTTCAATGTTTAATACCGTTTGGGAGGGGTAAGAAGGACTTTCCACCCAATGGCATTGAGTGGAGGCAGCTGGCGGGTGCTTCGCTTCCCGAGAGCCAAACAAAATTCAGTTGAAGCCGACGGAGAAACACCCGTTCAACGGACCGGAACGGAGCTCAACGAAAAACGGAGGTGCGAACCAAACGAGCTCATAGACCATATATTATGAAAAACCAATATTTTTAGAACCGGATCGGTCATTGAACCGATAAAGACACCGGTATAAATAAATCATGATTGAACCAAAGTTCAACCGTGGTTGAACTGGTAGTATTAAAGAATTGACCCAGATTGGTCACTTAACATGTTCATGTTCAACTAGTCGGGCCAACCAAACAGGTCCGGTTTTAATAAAAATGTGAAAAACAATGCAAATTAATGTTACAAAAACAAATAAATTACATATCGCATTTGATGTTTCTGCATTGACGGCGCGTCGTTGGGAAATTAATATAACATCTGCAATGGAAAAGTCTTAAGTCCTAATCGAGAAGTTTTATTACAGTACTATAAGTTAGTTTTATTTTGGCGTGAGTGCAGTTTACCTTAGAGTCAACTAATAAAACAATGCACTCGCCAACTTCACCACTCCATTAAATACCAACCCAGAGTGCAACAACCTCTCTACACCATAGGTAAATCATATCAACCATGAAGGTAAGATCAATATATGTTTGCATGTATGTTCTTGACAAAGAGCAATATTATTCATTTAATTTGAATTGATGGTGTAGAAAAAGATAGTCATAAAGGTGCGTGTGAAGTGCGACAAATGCAGAAACAAGGCACTCAAAACTGCAGCTGGGGAAAAGGGTACATGTTTTGTTTCGTTTTACTACCATATAGCAGATGGTTATAAGTAGTACTAGTGGTGTGGATTCGATTTCAAAATTAAATAAAATATATGTGTGTGCGTGTGCATGTGTGATTTCAGTGTCGCTACAAGGGGAAGATAAAGATCAAGTGGCTGTGACGGGAGAAGGGGTGGATGCACATTGCTTGGTTAAGACATTGAAAAAGAAACTTGGGGCTGCAGACATGGTAAGCATGGAAGAAGTGAAAGAGAAAGAGAAGGAGAAAGAGAAAGAGAAAGAATTGCCAATAATATTACCTCATTGGAATTATTATCCCCCGATCACAGTTTGTTATGATTATGATCAATACCATTTTAGTAATTGCATCATCATGTGAGACCATCAATCATCAGATTATGCTGTGACTTAATTATGCAGAAGTTTTTATGTCTTTAAAATTAAAATCTCCATACTATCTATGTATTATTGTTGTAATTTGAATAATTGAATTTACAATTATTTCCCTACTTGGATATTAATTCCTGCTAGTGATTATAATATATACTCTATTCTTCGGCAAATGGCCAGTGCTATGCTGAAGTACTTGGTTACTAAAAAATTCAAGTATATATGGTAGCTATTTCAACTAGATTTTCATTTTTTATAAGAGCTATCATATTATATTCTCTCGAATATAATAAAAAATAACTAATTTACACATATTAATAATATTGATGGGAATAATAATAGTAAATATAATTGATTTACTTCTTCTAGTATTTTTTAAAAATTTATGTTATAGGGCATGATCTATTTCCTTCATAAACAAAATAGTCAAATGATTATAATCTAATTTTTACAAAGCTTATATATAAAAAAATACAATTAAGTTATAATATATTTTACATTATAATGTGAAAAAATAAACTTGTCCAAAAAATCTTCTAATATTTCCATGTCCATATCAATTAGGTATTGGTTTCCATCCACAAGTCATTTGTACGATATCTTTTAATGTCATTTGTATTTATCACTTGCGTTAACGGGGAAAATCAAGGATTATAGTCTATAGACTTGTTTTGTTTTTTATTGAGTCAATTAAATTCCATAGGCTTGGACAATTCGATTAATGCGCAATCTAGAAAAACTGAATTAATTACTTTCATGAATCTACATGCACGAATTTCCCTCAAATTACTACTAAGGTTAAACACAAAATCCAGGCTTCAAGATTTTGGAAAAAGTGTATGAGAATATCGTGGAGTGACTCAACTCAAAAGTAGAATCTAGTGTTCTATATCTCCACACCCATGTTGCGTATAGAAAAACAGGGCACTTGATTTAGAGTATAAATACTTGGTCATTTAACCTCATTCATGTAAAAGATTTTTTTTTAAGAAAGAGTTTACATAGTTTAAAGATTTGTTGTAAGGTTTATTCAAGTTGTAATATGAGCTATATATATGTCTAATGAGAATTTTAATTACAGTCTACTGTATAAAGTAACAGTGGACAACATTGACTCCTGCATTGATGATTGGTTCTTAATGGCGGATTTAGATAGTGATCATGATGCTAGTTGAGAAGCCCTCTTAAGTATCGTTGGATCATCAAATACAATGTTTGCTCAACCAATTCAGCAACCCTTACACCCAATTGGTAAATATTAACTAAATTATCCTTGCAAATTCATATAAGTATTTTGAGATTATACTGTATTGCTTGGACTCCGTTCTAGAACAATGGCTTCTCTTTCCTTCTCCCTATGTTTATATGGAAAACCTTTAATTATGAGGTACTAATCAAATTAAAAACTTTAATTATATTTTTATCCCAAAAAATTATTCAACTTTTTCATTAATTCTAAGATTTAATTGTCTGAGATAACTAGCTACTGTTAATCTGGGAGATGAAAATGTCGTCATCGTTGTTGTCAGGACAAAATTTACTGCATGGCTGAATCGCTTTTCTCAGTGTTTCTATTTTCTATTTTTCAGGTTCAAAAAACTGCTATTTAGATTTGGAACCAGTTTTCAAACTGGTTTTACACTTTCGAACCGGTTCATGTAAAATCCATGTTGATTTTGTTTGAATATGTGATTTATCTTTTGAAATCTCATCCATCTATTGGGTTGAAGTTTAAACCAAGTTCTGGATTTCTTTTTGAAACCTGAACCATGTCCAGTCCTACAACAAGGATTTGTTGTAGAACACGATGGCTTTGGGAATTGGTTGCTCTAGTTAGTAGCTGCGTTTGTTGCCATGGCCATGTCTTCCAAAACTTCTCCAAGGATAGCTCTATTTGGAGCCATTGAGAGAGCTTGTCCTTGTTCTCAGGTAATTATAATAGTTCCTGTCTCTTATCACATCATCAATAGCCCACATTTGGAGTTCTTTTCTTTTATTTATTTATTTTGTCTTCACTTATGAAATTCTGAATCTCCAATCTATTATGCACTTCATAATATTTTAACAGACTAAAATCTGGGAAAAGGATGTATATTTATATGCTTTCTCAGGTATTTTTTGTCGTGTGTTTTTATAATTGTAATGAAAATGACTTGCATGGATTTCTATATTGAACATTGAAAAGAAATGCATTTTGTGTTGATTAGAGCCCAAACAGTGGAAATGCAGAGATTTTTTACCATTAATTGTTTTTTGCTGTGCTGTGACTAGAAATTTAGTTTAATGATTTGTTGTGCTAATTGAAGGAAGAGGCTTAATGTTAAGTATTTTTTGGGGTCTTTCGCAGGGTACACCTAAGTACAGTAACAGTGGCATAGTGGAGGATTTTGTTTTTGTGATTATGAAACTGTGGACAGTCTTAGGAAGTCTTGAACCCATCCCTCCAAGATTCTTTCGATACTCTTTAAGGTTTGCTTATTATCACTTCCTATGTTGTGTTGCGTGTACATTTTTCTTTGGAATTTCCGATGACCAACATCCTTTTCTACTCTGTTGATGCTTATGGTGATTTAAGAAACAAATGTCAGTACTCAAGAAAATTTATTGCAAAACTTGGAAACAAAACTGAAATCAGTGACATGTAATCATATATATACTTATGGGCATATGGACGTTGCATGCTCCACACTGATCATGGGGTGATATGTATTTGTATAGAACAGATTGCTCTGCTGCAATCCAAAATCAATACTAGCCTTCAATTCTGAATGTCTTCCCTGATTCTCCCATACCTAGCAAATTTGGATTATGTAGTGTAAAGTATTCCTTTTTGGTACCTTATACAATCTCAGACAGTGAAAAGGTACTATGTGAGACTATCAAATCTAAAATTACATATCAAATTCTCCAAATAGCAAAATCATTAATAAAAACATGAACAACACAATGAAAACTAGAATCAAGAACGGAAAAAAACTGTGAAGACTTGTGACTCAAAGTCTGTTTGAAGACTTAACTTGATTCAGTTACATTTTCTGTTATGGTGTAACTATCTTACCTCGTAGTCATTGTTTCTTATATATATGGTCATTGGATGATTGTAAAAAAAAAAAAACAAGGGAAAAATTACTGGATGAACCACATTAAACCGTTTGCGTTCTTCTTCTTCTCTCTTACTCTTTACCTTTTTTGTTTAATTGCTATATCTGTATTGGCATTTTAGATTACCTTGTTTTTAGTTCCAGAATTCTTTCTCTGTTCTTGCTTTGTTCTTGTGTGTTCTTTGTGTTTCTTGTGATTAGAATTATCCTACAATAACCAACAAAAACAATTTCAGCAGGAGTAAAGTGAGATGCCTTTTTGCCCAAGAACAAACCATCTGTCTGTCAATGAATGGCCTTATTTGTCAAGAAGGAAAACCTCAGGCAGCTGTTACATTTCAAATATATATTCTGATTTACTTGTGTTTTCTCAAGTCAGTTTATCTGACTCAATAATTTGTCTCATTTCTTGGTACACTGAGAAATTTTTTTATTAATATTCAACTTGCCAACCTTTTTCACTATCCGAAGGTAAGGTGACACAACAATGCAGTAGTTAGCTATAACTTCTACTGGAAGCTTTTATCTTTCTTTTCACATGTGGTAGCATAGTACTTGCTTGCAGTGCTTATACTATTTACACAGTTAGTATCTCAAAATTAAATCATTTTTATAATATTCTGACTTCTTTCTAAGAAAATAAGAATGTTTTGGTGTATACTTTTTAACCGGTGGAGAAAATGAAGTTGTGGAAATAGAAAAATTTATAATATCTCAATAATTTTTTTTCATTAGTCAAACTGAAGTTTGGTTGGCCTAACAGACAACCAAACAACCTATTCATTTGCAGATGAGATGACATGTGAATTCTGAAAGATATACTAGTTACATTTGTACATCTGCAAGAAGGATATGAGATTTTGTGTTTAAAAACATGTTATCTTCGTGTTTACAAAGTTTTATAACTTTTCTCCAACTATGAATTTTTAGAAAAATTTAAAGACTAATGCCTACGAAAAAATATGACCAAACCGAGCGGTTGAATTTGTGCATAATTTTTTGCGGTCATGATTAGAAAGACATTGTAAGGTTGTCCCCAAAGTTTCTTTAGTTTGCTTTAATGGAAGGGATAGATTTTTTTAAAACAAAAATATTTAGTGTAAAATCTTAGTAAATGGAAAATAGTACCCGAATCTTGAATTTTTGCATGGCTTTTTACAGCAAGAAACACGTTATCTTTTTATTCCCAAAGTTTCATAATTTTTCTCCATGAAGTTTTAGTAAAATTTGAAGGATAATGGCTACGAAAAATATGACCAAACTGAGAGCGGTTAAATTTTTATATGATTTTTTATGGTCATGTTAGTTTTCTCCTAGGGAAAGGAAAAAAATTTAAAACAGTAATATTTAGTGTAAAACCCAACAAATGGAAAATGAAACAAAGAGCTCAAATTTTTACATGGTTTTTTGTCGCAATACGTTATCTTCTTGTTCCTAAAGTTTCATAATTTTTCTACACACGAAAAAAAATAACTAAACAAGTGGTTGAATTTTTACATATTTTTTTGTGGTAATGCTTATAAAGGCATTGAAAGGTTGTCTCTAAAGTTTTATTAATTTTCTCCAAGGGAATGGACATTTTTTTAAAACAAAAATATTCAGTGTAAAATTTCAGCAAATGAAAAATTGTACTTGAAGTTTAAATTTTTATATAGTTTTTTGCAGCAACGCTTAAAAGCACGTTATCTTCTTGTTTTAAGAGTTTCAAAATTTTTCTCCAACGATGAATTTTTAGTAAAATTTGAAGACAATTCCTATAAAAAAATATGACTAAACTAAGCAGTTGATTTTTTGCATGATTTTTTAGGTCATACTTAGAAAGGAATTAGAAGATTGTCTCCAAAGTTTCATTTGTTTTCTCTAAGGGAAAAGACAAATTTTTTTGAAACAAAAATATTAAAATCCCAGCAAGTGGAAAATACCTGAACTTGAATTTTTGCATATTTTTTACAGCAATGCTGAGAAATACGCTATCTTTTTGTTTCCAAAGTCTTATAATTTTTCTCAAATGATGAATTTTTAATAAAATTTGAAGGCTAATATCAACGAAAAATATGATCAAACTTAACGGTTGAATTTTTGCATACATTTTTTTAAAACAAAAATAATCCACGTATGTTTAGAAACACGCTATTTTATTCTTCCCAAAGTTTCATAGTTTTTTTGCAACGATAAATTTTTAGTAAAAATTGAAGGCTAATGCCCATGAAAAATATGACCAAACCGAGCGGTTGATTTTTTATTTTTACATGATCTAGCTTATAAAGCATTGTAAGGTTGTCACTAAAGTTTCATTAGTTTTCTCTAAAGGAATGACAATTTTTTTTAAAATAAAAATATTCAATGTAAAATCCTGGTACCCAAGCTCAATTTTTTGCATTTTTTTACAACAATACTTAAAAACATGTTATCTTCATGTTCGTTTTAGTATCAGATTTGTTCTTTTTGGTTTACAATTTATATTTATGAGATAACAACACCATTTATTTACAATAAAAGAATGAGTATGAATGAATGATATATTTTTTATGTTAAAAAAATACCCATACCCTATATGCTTTAAGAATTTTTGAATAATTTATTCATTAAGAATTTTAAGAGGTCACTTTTGCAATAATATTTAATATTAAAATATTAAAAATAAAATTCGTTACTTAATTATGTTATAATCTAACAAGACTAAATGACACTGCAATTAAATATAAAAAAAATTAAGGATGGAAATAATTTAAAAATAAATTAAATAAGTTTAGTGTCTAACAAAAATAAAATTAGAATTTGATCCCTATAGACAGTTAGTTATGATTTCTCTTTAACATTTTAAGCGTAACTAAAAATAGTTAGTGTCATTATTAGTTAACATGTTAGTTATGATCTATATGTATTCATAAGTAATATAATGAAAAAAAATTTATATATATAGGAAGTCTTCAGTATTTTCTTATCTTAACCAAACTAAATTTATTTTTCTAATAAAATAAAATGTATCAACTTTCTACCACCTCACTTTCTCATCCACTCTTTTTCACTTTTCTTTCTTTGCTACTTATTTCTCACTCGTTGTATACTGTTGTTATTACTCATTCCTGCTTCTTTCCTATATAAAGTGATTTTGTGTGATTTTCAAAATCACATTAAAAAATTAATAAATTACATATTCGTTTGGAAAAAGCGTGTATAACTTATTGCTTTTTTAGGAATCTTTTGATCCGGATACCGACCTATAGACAATACAGTAATTGAACTACAATCTATCATTCAGAAACAGTATCTTGCATAATTTAGTGTCACAATACCAATATGTTAATATCGGTCCCAAATTGACCACAGTATGAGTCATTCCTTCAATCTTGGAAAGTCAAAGAAGAGTTGACCTATGTATCTAGGTAGAATCGTTTGGAAACATCCCTTTCATGTTTGGTAGCTTTGATATTCTTTTTGAGTATTCAAAGACTTAAGCGCGTCCATCCAAGTGTCTTTCACCCTGCAACGCATAAAGCTGATGTTTTTGGTACGAGGAATCACTCCAAACTTTTATTTCCCCACGGATCCAAAAGCTTTTGAAAAGTTATAAGCTTCTCTTGTTTTTTGTTTGCTAAATAGACATTACATAATTTTATAATCTAATTTTTTAATAAATACAATTAATATATTTTTACCTATTTATTTTCTTAAGATGCCGTTCTCTTGAACTGTGTCCTTTCTAAAATTATTATATGAGATAAAAAAAGAATGAAGGAATTATCTATAAATATCCAATGATATTTATCATGTGATTATCTAATTTTCTGGTTGGTATTTTCCTTACTAAGAAAGAAACTATACTTTCAAGTTTCAACGTCATCATATTTCCCAAGAACAACTTCAGAAGAGCATCTTTAACGGTTTAGTTAGATAACCAGCTCATGACACACGCCAATTAAGAAATTAAATTAAACTAAACTAAACTTAAAAATATAATACATAACTTCAAATAATCAAAGATAAATTGGGGAAAAACAAAATTGTCCTTAAAACACACGATCTGAAAAATCAAAATGCCCACTTAGTGATATGATAATTTGATTAATTTCCATAATTCAGTAATAATAAAGAAAACGAAACTCGAATCAGACAACAGCAACATTGCGAATTAACAAAGACAATTAATTAGAAAATCAACATTAATCCCAATAAAAAAACAGGTAGTAGTAATTACAAATACCAATTCTAAGAAAGAACACTAATCCATAAAACAACACAACAAATCCCCAGAAAGAAGGAAAGAAAAAACGAATTAACAATAACGAAGCAGAACAAGAGAATGAGAAGAGAAAGGCGAACTAGAACAATGGTGGGGGTGCATAACCCAGGAAGGGCCTTCCTCCGCCGGAACCGCCACAAGAATCGCAGTAACTGACAGTATCCTTAAGCTTGTGGAATCCATGTTTGAACACTCCGAACCCGAAAAGCATTCCGATTACGATCACCACAAGAATCAAGCACGTGCACAGCATGCACACTCTCCCTCCACAGCACATGATCGATTAACGCACCGAAGTTTTCGTCTTTCTCTTCTGGGTCCTTCGGATCTGGGAAATTCAGGTGCTGATCTTGTTCAAGGTGGTGGCACTGGCAATTTAGAAGAGAGAGATAGAGAAAATATATATAAATATAAGAAGAAGTGTAAAAGTGGGAAAAAGAAGTAATGTAACGCAAAAACGTTGGTGTCCCTGTCACGGATTGAAAACGTTTTTGTTCGCTTATAAGGAAAGCTATCTAATCCATTAAAATGAGATTCCCTTTATTAAAGAGGAAAATAAAAGAAATTTATCTTTTTTTTCTCTCAACTTTTCAAAATATCCATAATTTTGAAGTATCTTTGTTGGATGGTTTTTAGTTTTTGAATAAAAATCTAAAAAAAATAAATTTTACAATGATGAAGCATAGTTTTCCAACTGTTTTAAAAATATATTAAATTAATAAATAATTATACGTTAAAAATAAATTAACCTAAGTCATATCACACCTTATCAATCGAGATGTTTATAAATATAAAGAGATTAATCTTATGATCAAATATGAATATCCTGAATCATATTTAAAAAATTTAGATTTGTTTAGTCCAAGAATGTTTTATTTTTTAAATTATATTTTAAAACTATAAAACTAATTTTTTTTACCACTTCAAACCAAAATTATTCTTTGCTCCAAATTTATAATTTTATTGCTATTTTATTGTTATTCTGTGACTCTTCAAATCTACTCAAATTTACAAAGTGAAATTGAATGTATTTTTTGTCCTCAACTTTAGATTGGAGTATAATTTTATAATAGGACTAATTCATTTATTTATTTGAGCAGAGTATATGAGAGTATATGAGTTGATGTGAGTTATCACACAATTATTTTTTAGTAAAACAAAAAAAGGAAAGTGTAATTTTGACACCCTTAATAGTTTATGTAAATTATTTTTAAACAAATAAAAACAATATTAATTTTTCACTAGTTTAAGTTGAATTGAATAGACTTAGTAAGTTAAAGAGTAAAATTATCTTGGTATTTTTGTTTTTAATTAATAAATTTAGTTCTTATTAAAAAAAATCAATTATAGTACTCGAATTCAAAATCTTAAGAAAAGCATTAAAAAAATTAAGTGCGACCATTTTATATTTTCACAATATTTTAGATTAACTCAAAGGAGGTAATAGTGGTTAGCCGAAAATTAATACCTCGTTCATAAAGATTACTAAAATAAATCAATAATACTAAGATTTAATGATGTTTAAACTATAACAAAATTAAATATTCACTTACTAATTTTTTTTTAATTGTTTCAGTTTTAGAATTAAAAGCGTGAACGTTTTGTTGATGGGAAATGTGGAAGGTGATGCGTTAAAGGGGAAGGGTGAAGTGGTTGAGTCCGTTACAACAAGAAGAACCTTCGGAATATGAACCCTAAAAATTTGGTGATTGGTCCAAACTGAAGCTGACCACTGAAAGATACCACTTACTTAATCCTCCTTATGCTCAACCTTCACTTTTATTTCTTTGCTTTTCAATCATAAAATAAACTTTCGCGACGGGGTGAATTGTCTGTTTAGTACGTAATTAGAGAAACAAAGTTATCAAAATAAAAAAATTTAAAAATTAATATTGATCATTCACACCATTTTAAACATATTTGTTAGATCGTAAGATTTTTTTATAACGAGAAATTAAACATCCCTCTTATATTTTTTTAATTATTTGAATGCACTTTTGTTCATTAGGATTTGGATGAAATTTGTTTCATTGTAAAGTGTTTTAAAAATTAATAAAAGTTTAACTACGTTTTGGTCCATCACACAAATAACATACACTAAACTTAGTTTTTTAAACTTAATACACTTCGTTTTCTATCCTCGACAAGTTACTATTTTTTTTCTCAACCAAATCTTAATACTTTGGTAATAAGATACAAAGAAAAATCATACACTTCATTTGTCCATACCCATACACCATGGAGCGTATATGTTAAGTGTTGGGAAATTGGTTGACTGGGGCGTGTGGAATCACACTGTCCTTAAGGGTTTATGCGCCTAAGGCGTGACCCCCCAGGATACAGCAGTCTTTCTGTGCAATACAGGAAGCAGAACTCACAAAAGGTAGATTTTTCGATGTAAACCCAGAACGGAAAGTATCTCTTAAAATAGGCAAGTCAGATATTATTTTTCTAATAAAGGAAAATAAATATAGCGAAAATAAATTAGTCAATTAAATCCCGTTAATGATAAAGACGTTACAAAATAATTAATTTAAACGGGAATTAATTGACATATTTAATTATAGTAACCGCATCAGATATTATTTCCCATTTAAAACGCAAATCGTAACGTTCACGGGCCAATCAATGTGAGACTAAAGAAAAACTTTTGAAATATCCAAAATTTCTAACAATCCCCCACATATTTCAAAAGTTTTTTTTTAAAAAAAAATTAGGTTTACATCATAGTGCAAATGCATCAGATCTGGTGTCTTCTGGACTATGAACCAGACCCTAGACAGATAAACTTAACTTACAGTGAATTGGTGAAGCAAAGTTTCTATGAACCAAAATCACTTTAATGTAAGATAGCGGTCTACCTATCACATTACACTTCCCGACTCTTTTTGTTGTTTTCGCCGTTTTGCGCGAATAGGCCTTGCGCATGCCTGGTGATTCATGAGTGCTATAGAAATTTTGCCATTTAATTTCATAGGAGCGGCCCCACTCCACACTCACATAGGTGTTTCCATCAAGTGTATAATGCACTTTTATACACCATCCATAAGGGATATGGAAATCATTAAAAGCTTTTAAGCTTAACCATCATTCAGTGCAGTCTAGCACTTCTCACATACACCATAGGAAGAGAAAAATAAAAGAGTGCTAGCAAGACTAACTAAGTGACTTGTTATTACCCATATGAACCTTCTTCATGGGATCTCCAATCACAAAGGTTGGGTTCCCATCACTGTTAGTTACAAATGGCTAAGTCTCATTCCCCTCGGTGTTTGACTCACTAGTTTTTCACTTTGTGAGTCTCAAGATCAAAATAATCTTTGATCCATGATTTGTAGCTACGTTACTTAATTATAATATACATGTACATGTCTCAATATAAATATTGTTATTTGTTTTTGCCTATTGGCAATCACAATATACACTTATTAGCCTTAAAATTTACCAAGTAAAACAATAACTTGGTCTCCATTTTTTTAATTTAGATGACTCAAGTCTACTTAAATGAATTCTAAGTGACAACTCCTCTTTTGAGGGTAAAATAAATTCAGGTAGAAATTTATTCTCGGAAAAATTATTCATCATTGTGTCATTAAAATACAATGGAACACATAATATCAAAATTTATTCATGATAACTCCGTCAAGAATAAAATAAATTCATTTATGAATTTATTCTCGTTTAAATTATTGGATTCTATCAACATCATATTTGCATCACCATATCATTGGTATGGTGGAAATCATTGCATAAAAATCTCATTAAAATTAAATTCAATAATCTTCCAATAATTTAAACACTTCTATTACACAACAAAATCATTTTTTTTAGAAGAACACCACTTATCATAAGGGATCTTATATAACCTTGATGAGAATTTTCTCCAAAATAATAATATATTTTTAAAATATATTATCACACTTCCTTACAATCATATTTGAGCTTAAAATCACATTTGTTTCATAACAATCACATATTTAAGCTACTTATTAAATCAAATTAGATAACATAACTTATCGTAGCCTATCATGTAGGCATCAAAATAATATTTGAAACACAAATAATATCATAATCATGTCATATGTTACACATCATCAAGTTTAATTTCACAAATCATCATAGATAGACTCATCATCTTTGTCCCTTTTTTTTTAGTAAACACATTAAATGTCATGCATATCACAAATTACAAAAACTCCCATAGCAAAACATTTTTGTCTATCAATTTTCAATGGTTAAAATGTAATAATTTCATTACATTTATATTACTAATTAATAGTAGTATATATGAACAACACCACTATTTTTTACTTCAACAAAAATTATTATAATATTTTATTTTCATTAACGCAAGAGTTATAAAGAATATAATTAACTTGACATTTACAAATATGTGCACAACTTTATCATAAAGAATATATGACAAGGCACCACCCATACATCTTGAACAAAATAGTTTCTATTCTCTTTCTTAGGAAATACACACCATAACATATACATGTAGTCCAATATATCCAAATATACCATATATTATTAATCTCATTTTTTTTTCATGTGATATCCAAAGTCTTCTCATACTTGCAACATCATATGCAATACTATAAAATAACTCAAAGTTATGTCACCAAAATAGAATTTATTTCATTTGAATAGTCATAAATTCATGTGCTTATAAACATCCATTTAGCATTTCAAACAAATAAATACATAAATGGCAAATTAACATTCATCATCATGTTTTTTTTTTTTGCTAATTGAGTGCTAAGGTAAAGAGAATTCAACACCTTAGAGACAACAAAATGAAATGGCATCCTAGACATATTTAGAATCAAACTCTATAGCAAGATGAGACTTTAAAAAAAAAACAAGTCTCTTATAAATTTGAGCACAAATTTTTAGCAAAAATAATAACTCAATATTTAGCATATACATATATGTCATGGATCACACATAATATATTCAAATTAAGTTTCAACCATAGTTTCAACATCATGATATTCATATATCAAGTAGTTCACGCATTTTTTTTAACAATTAATAATACAATTATTAAATATAACAAGGAAAACAAAAATAGATTTCATCATCATCTTAAAAAGGAATAATACATTTTTTTTATATTCTGTTCATAACAATAATAATTAGTGTAGAAAATACTCATCAATATTAATATTACTATGACTAGAAAGTTACACAAATGTAACAAGTTATGCATATTAAATTGCAATAAAAAGTTATTAGGATTTTTAAAAAAAAATGTATTCATCCCTGTTACTCACGACGACAGGCACACAAATTTAAAGAATTTTTACCAGGTATACAAATTTCAATAAGCCTTATGCAATATATCACCACCACGTTAATGGTCACAATGAAAGAAATAGAGACAAGACCAACATAACATCACAACCATAAAACTAACCAATATACCACTCTTAGTATTTAATATACCAAAGCTCAAATTTTGAGTTTAATACATTTTTTTAATTATTTCAAGACGACAAGCGCATCTTTATCTTTATCAACAAGAACACTAAGATATAAATTTTAACAAATATAATGCATCATAATTTTTCAAAATTATTTGCTTTGAATGTAATTATGTAAATCATCAAATTCCAAATCTAAATTAAATGACAAAACTTTAGATGTATTTTCACATGCTAATAAGATATCACACAAATTAAAAACTTAATTTCATAAACTCAATCAACTCAAAATAATTGTAATTATGCTAGAATATACATTAAAATATAAAGTAACATTCCATTTTACTAATACACAATCTCATGTTGAATTTTCAGTATTGATCAAAACCAATGATAAGTAAGTTTGGAAAGTTATAATATACTATTATATTAAATTTAAATGAAATCTTATAGCAACCTTTTTTCTTTTGAAACGGGAAATTTATTTAGTTGAAACAAAATTCAATGATCTTTTTATGTATAACTCATATCAAGCACGTATATGTCTCAATTTTTTTTTTTTAAAAAAAATTAGTATTACATGGGAATCCATTGAATTTTCTTTTGTAGAATCATATGAAGAATTTTTTTTTAAAGGATTAAATAACAATGATAACATAATAAACAAAAGCACTCGAAAATCCAAATTCATGAGAAAGGTGAGAAATATTAACCTGTAGAATGTATAAACCCTTAAGATTGTTGGGAAATTGGTTGACTGGGGCGTGTGGAATCACACTGTCCTTAAGGGTTTATGCGCCTAAGGCGTGACCCCCCAGGATACAGCAGTCCTTCTGTGCAATACAGGAAGCAGAACTCACAAAAGGTAGATTTTTCGATGTAAACCCAGAACGGAAAGTATCTCTTAAAATAGGCAAGTCAGATATTATTTTTCTAATAAAGGAAAATAAATATAGCGGAAATAAATTGGTCAATTAAATCCCGTTAATGATAAAGACGTTACAGAATAATTAATTTAAACGGGAATTAATTGACATATTTAATTATAGTAACCGCATCAGATATTATTTCCCATTTAAAACGCAAATCGTAACGTTTACGGGCCAATCAATGTGAGACTAAAGAAAAACTTTTGAAATATCCAAAATTTCTAACATTAAGCTAATAATAACAACAACAAAAAATCTTTAGAAATGACTCATCGTTTAATCAAAATAAATCTAAAACAACTTATTTAAACAATTTTTTTAAATTAAATAATATACATTTGATTTATATTAAGTAAGGTTTTATATTCAAATATAAAAAAAAAATTGTTAAAAAGTTAATCTCATCCTTATGTGAAAATTAAGAATAGATTGACACACACTTACCTTGTTAGTTTCTATTGCCTGAAATTACTAAATGTTTTAAGGAGAACAAAAAATCATTCATGATGGTTAGTTCCTTGGTGATGAAGGTCATCATGCCTATATATGTGGAAGAATGTTGGTGGTCTGCATTAAAAACACATGCTTCAGAACAGGAAGGTTGGTTGTTCCCCAAACATGTACTTGCTTCATCTGCTGTTTCAGTTTATTTGTTACATAGTGCTGCAAATGAATTATTGTTGGTCATGTTGCAGAGGTACAATTATGGTATTGGGTACAAATATAGGTACCACATAGAAGATTAACATTAACATATACAAAATAAGAGTGTTCGGGTATTTGTATCTATCGTATATCCGTATTTATAAAACATTTGGTTCTTCGTTTAGTTATTGTAACGGGGTTAGGAATAAGGAATATTTATATATTACGGTCAATCACAGCGTATTAACTTTTAGATTTCTATTTTTTTCTAAACCTTATTTCCTTAATTATTAACTAAACAAACACTTAATATATGTCCAACTTAAAAGTATCTATCCATCAAGTTTGTTGGCGTGAAAAGATGATCTGAGAATTGACGCAGCATCAACATGCTGGGCCAAGCTGGGTGAGTTTTCTTCATAATGATTTTATGGTAGATATCATGCAGATAATATTCTTATTAAAGGGAATTTCATGGGTGCTTTAAGGTCATAACATTCTCTATTCTAATTGGTAATATCAGTACCTTATCACACTCAAACATTAAATAGAGAACTAATATTGAAAGCCATATAAAACAGCTGGTCCAAACTTAGGCACATTAAACCTCTTTCCCTTACTTCAAGGTAGGGAATTTCTTTCCTATCCACTTTGTCTTGTTGAAACTGAAATGGATTATCTTAAATTCTTCATTTTTTCCACTAGATACAACAAAGCAGAGGCTTGCTTTCATTCAGATATACTTAATTATATTATTGGTTTATGTTACTGGGTATATGCTTGTTTCTAGAAATATGTCCATATATTCAATTATGTTTCGGTAAGATAGTTTTCATTTTAAAAAATTTCTTAGAAATTTTTAAATTTGTTATTTCTTCGTAAAGTATCTCCGGATCAAAAACTGAAAATTAAAAGTCTGTTTACATTTCGTGTTTTTAATTTTAGTTACAAAAATTTCATTATGTTTTCTTGTTTTTAAATATTTGTATTGAAAAATGTGAAATAGGAAAAGAATTGTTTTTACTGTTTCCTATACAAAATTTTAGAAACAGAACACAGAATGACAGTTTCACAATCCAAACATCCCCTAAATTGTATTAGACTTTATTGGTTAAATTCATCATTTTATCTAAAAAAGAGTAGAAAAATTTAAATATTTATATAATACTTGATCCGGTCCTGATACCGGGCCATGGACTTAATGGTAATTTCATTAAAATCTATCATTTAGGACTGATGTCACGTAGTGTCTAGTATGAGTCATTCTCTCAACATCAGACCTCTTGAATCACACGTAGGGTCTCTAAACCAACCTTAGTGTGAGTCATTCTTTCAAAATCATAGGGCCATGGTTGACTTATGCTTTAGTGTGTTAAACAAGCAACTGCAAAATGACTGACTGATAGGTAAAGCCATTTGGTCACGTCCCTTTCATGTATCAGTCTTTCTGTAAGAGATCAGAAAGTATTGATACCATGTACGGAAAGCTTGGCAAACAAGGATATGTTTCCACTGCCCTAGGTATAAATTCTCATGTAACAAAGATAGAACATTCTATCAAAAACTTGTGCTTGAGCTCTGAAATTCCTTTGGACTTTCACTGACTTGAGCGTCAGAGTGTCCTTGCAGGTAACACCCCATTTTGCTTCATAACGAATAAGGATGGTACTGTTGATACGAGGAATCACTTTAAGACCTTTATTCCCCACTAGAATAGAGGATATAATACCTAGACCGGTGTAAAGCTCACACTTGAAATATCATTTTAAGGACTATCGTGAGACCAGATCTTATAGCTCGACTCAGATCATATCAATACTAATGTAAGAATTTCAAATTAAAAAATCAGTCAAAAAAAGTATACATGTTTAAAAAATTCTTAGATTACTCAATTAAAATTTCAATGTCTAAAACATTATATAATCCAAACTAAAAATGCCATTAAGTTATTAACATTTTTTTTTTTGTTAAATTAACATATTTGTTAAAAGTTTACATTTAGAAACATAATTAATAAGTGCATATTCAATAAACTTTTATATAAGAGTTTATATTATAAATTTGATAACAAAATTTATAAAAATAACTTATTTTTATAAATTACACCAAAAGTTTATTGAAATATATTACATTTGTTTGTTAATATAAGAACCTTTTAACTCATTTCAGTTTTTAATAAAAGTTAGTTAATATAGTTAAAGTTAATTAATTTATCTATAAATGAAACTAGTTTCCCAAAAGTACCATCCTACTTTTATTGGTAAATTTTACTCTCTTTCTATTTCTATTTAAGTAATGTCTACTTCATTAATAACTAATAAGAATATATTAATAAAAAACAATTAATTATATTGACTTGTTTTACAGGGTTCTTATGTTAATAACCAAAAATCTTTCAAGAATGAGGGGTTATTAAAAATAACCTATGAGAATCAAAAATTATTTTTGTAAATTTTTCTTAAGGTCTTCTAAACACTAGTTAATAAAATTTTTAGGAGTCGTACATGGTACTTACCTTCATATTCAATTTTTGTACCAAAATTAAACAACTTTATATTTCTTTTTTTATATTTAATTCACAAATTTGATACTTCTATATCTAAGTTTTCTTTAGACTCTTAAATTGATAAATTAATAATGTTAAAATCTTTAAGTAGAAACAAAAAATTAAAATGGAAAATAGAAATGGAGTAAAGAAGAAAATGTAAACGATAGACAAATTGAAATAAAATGATATTGAAACTATGATAGCAACACAAGGAAAAAACATTACACATTATACCTAAGAGAACCTGTAATCTTAAGTAACAAAGATTAAGTATTATTGTAATGTGATTTAAACATCTAAGAAAGACATATGGATTCAACATATAAATGGAAAGACACATGGCATATGCAATAAAATTGTATAAATAAAGGTTCAAAGAGAATTCAGATGCAATAAAATAAAAGATGTACAAATTTAAAGTTGAGAGACAAACTGTTAAAGTTGAGAGACGAACTGTTGCTCGATCCTTCCTATTGTCATTCGTCATGACTGTCAAGTGTCTCATTGTTTTCCAACCTTCAAAAGTTGTCCAAATCATTTAATTAGACATGTGTTTAGCCTTCAACCCCTCATAAAGAAGACTAATTTGGAAGCAACTTGAAAATCTACCCAATTTACCAACTTAATAACTTGATATATATATGTTGTAGCTCTGTGCTCTTTTTCTTATTTTTCCTTAACTAAGACTCTTAATTAACAATAAAACACATTAACACTAACTCTTTAAATAAGAATTCTCAATTTCATCTAATCAACCAACATCATTATCAAATAATTGATTAAAAAATGTATTTCTTAAAGTTTTATATTTTAAATTCAAAAGCAATCATGAAGATATCTATTTTATTTAGGATTTAATTTTAAAATGAATTTGTAGGAGCTTTTGGTAGCTGTAACCTAAGGGTTATGAAATTGCAGAAGAAATCAAATATTGTGGAAAGCTAAAGAAAAAGCCATTTCAATGGCCTGCGTAAAAAAGAGATGGAATTCACACTATTATTTTTCCATTTCTACAATTTTTTCTGTGACAAAGTAATTTTTGTTATAATTTTTTTTCTGGGCAAACCTCATATCATAGTATCTGTTATTTGTTAATCTCCAAAAAGAGTTCACTTATTATTCTGTTCTTTAACTACCAACATTGGTCCGTTTCCCACCTCCGGGTCTGATAAAACCGGCAAAAGTCACTCGGAGCCACCGAGCGCCGGCCACCGTGCGCGGCCATCAACGACAGATCATACAGCGCTCTCGCCGACGGATCCGACAGTGTCTCGTAAGCGTCATGGATCTCTATGAAGTCCCTTTCGTTGGATTCCAATCGCCGGGAAGTAGAATCAGGATGGTACACCTTCGCGAGGCTCCGGTACGCTGATTTTATTTCTACAGCCGACGCGTTCTGCTTGATCCGAAGCACGTCGTAGAGGCTCTGCGGCCGCCGGGAATCGATCGCCGTCGCCGTCGTCGCGAAAGCCCGAATCGAACTCCGGCGATGGTTGGTGGACTGCACCGTCGGAGACCGGACTAGCCTGCCGGAGATGGAGCATTCGTCGGATGAGAACCGGAGTTTCCCGCCGGCGCCGGCGCCGGTGAGGAGCACGAGATTTAGGGTTCCTGACATTGAGGGAGGTTGCTCACGTGGTGTTTTGCGGCGAGGGGTATAATTGGAAATGAGAATGTTGTGTTCTGTTGTAGTCTGTAGACTTGTGTGCAAGGCGAAGAGATAGTTGAGGGGATTATATATATATATTGGTCAAAGTAATGTGAAAAAAAGAGGAATGAGACAAGGGTATAATAGTCCTTTAACGAGCCCCATAGCCCCTGGGAATTATTGGTGTTCATGTTGGTTTGGGAAGGGCTTCTAGAAGCGGGGCCCACATCATCCTTTTTTGTTGAGGAAAATTTTATGATATTTGGAGAATAATGTGCCAAGAAACTGTAGCCTTTAGTGGACTCAAAATAATAATAATAAATTGTTAATTGATTAATAATAATAATGTTTCAAATTTGTTTCTGATTTTCTGTTCTTTTTTTTTCTTGTTTAATAGCAGGTGTAAAGTTTATCTAAATTGCTATTATTGTACTCTATAAATTGACCCCTTAGATTAAGGTCAGGGTTAAGCAGTTTTTTAGGAAAAATATGTTGCCATTACAACTAATGTTGAAACGCCATTATAATATTTTACTTTATAAATTGACATTACCATTTCTGTTGGTGGGCATAAAGGAAAAGTGTGGCTAACTTGAGTGTTTCTTCAGAGAACGGTGTACAATCAAACAAACCAAAAAACGGTAATAGTAATATATTACTAATCTCGTATAATTTAAAACAGTTAAAACTTCGTTTGATTATAAGATTTTTTTTAGGCGACCAACCAAACAAGGAATCAAACGGGCCTAAAGCGAGCTCTTCAATCTCATTCTATGAAAATTGGAGTGGTTTTGAATGCCGGTTTAAAAATCACAGGTTTAAAATTGAGTAACTCAAACTTATTCTTATGATTTCTGGTAAGATTTGGTTCTCTGTTTAGGTTTGATCAACTCAAAAAAATCATACTGTCAATTAGAGTTTTAACTATGTCAAACGATGTGAAAAATTAATATTAACTTTTAGATTATTTATTTATTTTTTAAACCTTGTCTCCCCAACTATTAACCAAACGGAGAATAAAACGAATACCAATCCACTCAGAGTTAGAGGCATTGTCTTCCCTAAGGCAACAGCTAAATAGTGGTATGGAATTGTTGAGTTATTATATCTGCAGATGTTTGTTGACTCGATAAAGTGTTTTTTGTTTAATGAAATTAGATTGTTGAAGTTTTTGAAGTCTTTTGCTGACCTGCGATGTAGTGTTGTGCACATGGTTTTGCTTTGTTAAGCCATTGAATTGTAAGGTTCATTTGGATTTACGGGACTGTTATTGTTAGTAATAATGTTGATGCCCACTGTAATTGGCGAAAAGGTAAAATTACAAAACAACAATTCAAGTTTTTTCTTTTCCGGTGCATAGAATCAAGGTAAAAAAATAGCACGTTTCTTTTTATAAGTTTTATATATTTTTTTCTGGTTTAGCCTTTTAATTTTTGTACCAACTTAGTCTTTTTAAGTTTTTAAACATTTAAGTTACCAAAAAAAGTTTTTAAACATTTACAAAACCATCCCGAAATCATTAAATAATTAACACGGTTAATATAACTCTTACCCATACTCCTAATTCTCATCTTTCTTTATCCACACCACCCCTTTCTCACCATCACCATTACCTTTAAATAAGAACTATAAAAAAAATTAATAATTATATATAATATCAATTTTTAAGTTCAAATAATAAAAATGTTTCTTCACTTAATGACAATTTTTAAAAACATTCAATTGCTACCTCATGCATTATGCAATTGAAACTTATGTCTAGTAACCAAAATCCAATAATCCATGACTATTTCTTTTTTAAGTTAAATAACCATGATATATTTATTATATAGCAATTATTAAATTCATTCACAATTCAATTTCAATACTTGTTTCCTGCCTACAATCCTATGGCATATAGGAATTTTTGAAATCACTATTGCATCAACTCAAGTGTCTTTTTTCATCTCTTTTCTTTTTGGGTGAGAAACACTTTTCTTATTTTAAGGTGTGTATATTATTTCAGGGTTCTTTTTTTTAATTATTCTCTATTTTAAATTTGAACTCTTTTTTTTATTATATATTACTACAAATTTCATCAACTTATTGTATTTGTATGTTGATGTAGGTTTTGATAATGACACAACAAATGGAGAAATATCAAGTATGTTATCAAGCAAATTAATTATGATTGATAAGGACATGTTTCAAGGAACTTCAAGTGGCTTGAATCAAGTAAAAAATGATCAATACAATGCCTAAGGTTCCAAAAGAACAAAGTCATACACATTTATTTAGCAAAGGAACAAAAAGCACATGGAAAATGAAGGAACAGGTTGATGAATCGATTCAGCAAGAAACATGAATCGATTCATGCGTTTAAAATTGCCCAGGATCACTTTTTAATAATATTGAATCGATTCATGGCACAATGAATATTGAGAAGAATCGATTCACACGGGTACAGGGTCCAGGAAATTGAAAAATACAAGCATGAATCGATTCACATCAAAAAGGAATCGATTCACACGTTTTAATTTGCCCAGTAACTTCATTTTTATGGTATGAATCGATTCTTTTCTCTAGTTTAATCATGTGAATCGATTCTTGTTGCTGTCAGAGCATAAAGTCATGCGCAGAATGAATGTTTCCCTTCGGTTGAATCAATTTGGAAGACCCAAGGCAATGCTCCATGCTTTGTCCCTCTCCACATGCATATGTCTCATTGGAAATACATTCAAGACAAGCATGCCTAACAAGTTAAACCTCCAAGGAATTAAATATTGCAAAAAACTCATGCCATTGGAGTCTATAAATAGAGAAGAAGAAGAAGACCAAAGACACACCTTCAAGAGATGCATTTCCTCTGAATTTCTTCTTCATCTTATTCTACTTTCTCTCTATAATTTACATATTGGCATATCCTCTTAGTGAGTAACTTAAGAGTTAGAGGGAAAAATCTTTGAGTGAGCTAAAACTTGTATATCCTCTCTTTGAGAGTTAATTTTTGTATGAGCTTTAAATTGTATATCCACTCTAGTGAGAGAGTTTCCTTGTACACTAAAACACCAAACATCTTAGAAGCTTTGGGTTGGGTTTCAACCTTGTAATTGTGAGATTGAGAGATTGGGTGGGGTGCCCTTGTACTTGTGAGGATTGGATTCTTGAGTGTGGGACACTAGGAAGTCGCAATTGCTCAAAGTGTATCTCTAATCTACAATAGTGGAAATCCTCTAAGTGGGTTGCTTAGAGGCGAGACGTACACCGGCGTGGTGGAACTCGTTACATCGGTTTGCAAAGCTTCTCTTCCCTTAAACTCATTTATTTTGAGAACTTAACTTGCATGCTAAAACATCTACATTAACTTGGTGTGGTTAAATCCTTGAATCAATTGTCTCAAATATTGTTGAACTTAAACATTGTATTTTTGAGTTAAATAACCTTGTTAACAACTTGATAAATCTATTGGACATTATCTAGTTAATCTTAAATTGGAGTTAAGTGTTGAATACTAAGTATCTCAAGAATTGAATAAACCAATAGTGGGTCTTATTTATTAAAATCAATTCTTGAACATAGCATCTTTAACTCAACACTTTAATATGATATGTGCTTCATAATTGTCTCATCTCTTGCATTGTGTTATTTGTGTATCACTAACCGTTTTGAAGGGGATTCCACGCGAAAATTGAAATACTCAATTCACCCCCCCCCCCTCTTGAGTATCGAGGCCTTGGTTAACAAGTGGTATCAGAGCTTGACTCTTGGTAGATCAAGCTTAACGGCTTCAAGAGATCAAGATGGCCTCTACTTCTTATGATACACTTCCAATAAATAGACCACCAATCTTCAATGGTAAGGACTATGTCATTTGGAAAGAAAGGATGAAAATCTTCATCCAAGCCTATGATATCAAGGTATGGAATGCTATTCAATGTGGTCCTTTTATTCCTAAATACATAGTTAATAATATAGAATGTATGAAGCCCATGAACCTATGGACTAAGGAAGAAGAAAGGAAAGTACAATTTAATCTAAGAGCTAAAATCATTATCAAATTAGCATTAGAATCCAATGATGTTGCTAGAATTAATATGTGTAATAATGCTAAAGAAATGTGGGAAACTCTTGGAAAAATCTATGGAAATACTAATGTTGATAAAGATGCAAGGATTAGTTCCATTTCTTGTCAAGATGGAGAGCTCGAAATAAGTCAAGGAGAAGAGTTCAACAAACCGGGAGAAGAAATTACATGCCTAATGACAAAGCACTCCCAAGATGATGAGGTATGTTCATTAAATGCTTTTGGTGAAAATCATGATGAAAATGAAATTGACAAAAATGAATTGTTAGAAGCTTTTGAGGAATTGCATGAAAAGTTTATTTTACTATCAAAGAAATATGCATGCTCAAAACAAAACATCTTGAAACTTGAAAGACAATTGCATGATTCTCACATAGAAAAAGAAACTCTTAAAATTCAACATGGTAAATTAGTTGCTTCAATTATTCCTCCAAGGACTTATAATGATAATAAGGATTGTATGCTTATTGAAAAATGTATGCTTCTTGAAAATGAAAATAGAGAACTAAAAGAAGCACTCAAGATGCTCACAAGTAGTCAAAAGAATTTAAGTGCATCTCTTGAAAATCAAAAGCATACAAGGAAAATAAATCACTACAAGAATCCCTTTGTGCTCTATAAAGAAAAATCTAAATCTATTTTTAGATATACTAATCATGAAAGAAAAGGGAACTCTATGACAAATAATTTTAAAAGGAAGCACATAGAACATAATAGGAACCATTGCAACCACACTATAAATTACTCTTTGAATGCAACTTGTGCTTATTGTGATATATATGGTCATATTCCCTCAAAGTGTTTTATAAAGAAATCACGTCAAAGATGCATGAGAAAAGTATGGGTTCCTAAGGGAACATTTTCACAAACTAACCTACAAGGACCCAAATCTCAAAGGGTACCATGAAACTTGATACTTTGTAGGCTTGTTCTAAATCGACAATCTCTCATTGACGAATGAAGAATCAAGACTCACAACCTTCACTTCAAAAAACAAAGGATGAAAAAGACAAGGACACACATCTTGCAAAATTCAAAGGTACAATTGGATCCTTAACTCATTTGAACAAATGACATGGTTGTTACGATTAGTTGATTATGAATTTGATTGATAACTTATCAAAGTTTGTTTAGAAGTGATATCCTATAAATTCAAATTCCATACTTGTTCACAATAAAATTTTGATTTGATATTTATGTTTGAACAAGAAAGATGTGAAATCTTGAAAGGGATAAATAAACAACTATTTAGGATTAATGATGTATAACCTTATGTTTTTTATGATCTATATGAATTGTGATAAGGTTGATAAATGACTACTTTGATGACATGTCTTAGCACCATGAAAAACTTGATTAAAGTTGTTTGCATCCATATATGTTAAGAAAAATCAATTATTGAAACAACAAATCTTGGTTGATGTGTGATGGATTCTAAATGATGCATGAAATTTTGATTGAACATGAATACTTGATGATGCATCATTCATTGTACAAAAAGATATGTGCTTAAACTAGTGGTATCTAAATGACTAAACATCATCAATTGAAAGGATGAGAACATGAGGACATACATTGTTTGATATGAAGTTTGTTGATAATTCTCAAGTGGGTAAATATTTTATAAAAACAAAACTTCATACTTATTGATATATGCTTGAAAGGTATGACAAAATTTTTTTGGTATCAAAGTACTTAAATTGACAAATCTACCTAGATATTTCACAAAAAGCATCAAGGTAGTTATCTTATTTCTACACTTCTAAGTGTTTACTTGAAAGGATATTCTTGGTATCACTACACTTCTAATGTATTTGTATGTTGATGTATGTTTTGATAATACCAAATGAAGAAATTTTTTTAATTGAAATAATTGTGCATTTATTACAAATTATTACCCTTAAGTTCTTACTTAGTATCTCTTAATTCAATATTTTTGGTTTCAACAAAATCATTGGCAATTTGATAAACTCCTTACAAAATTTGTATTTCATAAAGTTTGTCTAGATTTAATTCTTGATCAATGATTTTTTAAATCTCCATGTAGCATTAATTGGATCATTTTATAAAGAGACCTAAAATTTTGAATTCAGAATTTCAAATTCAAAATTTGAATTCAAAAATTTCAAAATCATTTGAATTCAAAATTCAAAATTGCAAAGGCATGTGCTACTCTTTCCCATGAATCCATCCTCGAAACTCTAAGTGCAAAGCTTTAACAAGGCTAAATGACAAAAGTTGATTTCCCAAGCACAAGATTCCCTTTCACGCGACATTAGACTTGATCAAATTAGTGAAATTGGTTTCATAACAATTGGTATCAAACTTTATCAAATTGATTTCACATGTTAATAAGTGCTATATGTTTTTACAAGTGATATCAATTACAATAGTAAGGGGAGCACACATATGAATAATGATTATCCTTGATTTCACCTCGTTATAATTATGATTATGGTACTTATGCTTACAATCTTGTTTCTATTTCTCCTATATGCTTAATTGGAAAATTATTCTTGTGCATTTAGTAATGCCAAAAAGGGAGACGGACATAAAAGGAATTAGGAATTTTAGAAATTGCTTAAATTGGCTTATCTTTTGTCACATTCACTTACACTTTGAACATAATTTTTTGAAAATCTTTTACTTAAAGATTTTTACTTATTTCTTTCATAAAGTTTTCATTACTTTGAACATAGTGCTTTACTTTGTGATATACATACAAGGTTTTTTTTTAAGGTAAATACATACTCACACTTTCAATAATGTATGCATATATCTCTAAGTGGTATATATATTTTTTTTGATATCAAAGAGGAGAAAATTATGTGCTTATTTGACATAATATGTGAGAATCATGTGACGCTTACCATACTTAAAAGTGATATTAATTACATGATTGAAAATGAGTTAGCAATCTATTATATGTTGGCTTGACAAATGAATTATGTGATTGACTATTGACTCTAGATGCAACAAAATGATATATATCATTGATCATGTTATGAGCCTTGAATTGAAATCCTTTTCATGAAATACTTGCTCTAAATCTCTCTAAATACATGAGTTTAGATGTTGGTGGCATAGAATATAATTAAGATGATGATCTTTTTGATGATGCCAAAGGGGGAGAGATTAGTGAAAGGATTAGTAAAAAGGATAAAATGTTATTTATGCCAAAAAGAGGAGAATTATAAAGAGAGAAAATATCAAGATAGAACATGTAATATTTCTTATATTCTTTAATCATGTTCCCTCTTTTAAATTGCTTCCAAGTTTGCTAAAGGTTCATGTGTGTTGGTTGAAATCTCATGAGTGTTTGTTCATCTTTATCTATCACTTCTCTTAGTATCAATTTTGTATGGTTATTATTTGTGGCACAAATTACATATGCATATTTCTTTAAGTGATATGTGTTACATTGTCATCTTACTTCAAAATGTATGCATCTACCCTTAAGTTGTATATGCTTATAAGGAAATCTTTTTGATGATGCCAAAGGGGGAGAGAAATACATACTTTTAAAGGGGGAAAGAAATTTATAAGAAAGGGGAAGAAAATATAATATCTTGTAAGAGACATTTAAAGTATTGTATGATTAAAGGGAGATGATTAAGAAGGAGAGAACATATATTAAGGGGGAGAGACCTTATTAAGGGGGAAAGACTTTGATTCTTAAATATTCTCTTGATTTCTTGTGTCTATGATTTCATCAACATGTGGTATCATATTATATATGATAGGGGGAGTCTTTATTGCAATATATATATGAATTGTTATGATACTAACACCCCAAGAGACAAACATTTGTTGTCATCATCAAAAAGGGGGAGAATGTATTTGTATGTTGATGTAGGTTTTGATAATGACACAACAAATGGAGAAATATCAAGTATGTTATCAAGCAAATTAATTATGATTGATAAGGACATGTTTCAAGGAACTTCAAGTGGCTTGAATCAAGTAAAAAATGATCAATACAATGCCTAAGGTTCCAAAAGAACAAAGTCATACACATTTATTTAGCAAAGGAACAAAAAGCACATGGAAAATGAAGGAACAGGTTGATGAATCGATTCAGCAAGAAACATGAATCGATTCATGCGTTTAAAATTGCCCAGGATCACTTTTTAATAATATTGAATCGATTCATGGCACAATGAATATTGAGAAGAATCGATTCACACGGGTACAGGGTCCAGGAAATTGAAAAATACAAGCATGAATCGATTCACATCAAAAAGGAATCGATTCACACGTTTTAATTTGCCCAGTAACTTCATTTTTATAGTATGAATCGATTCTTTTCTCTAGTTTAATCATGTGAATCGATTCTTGTTGCTGTCAGAGCATAAAGTCATGCGCAGAATGAATGTTTCCCTTCGGTTGAATCAATTTGGAAGAGCCAAGGCAATGCTCCATGCTTTGTCCCTCTCCACATGCATATGTCTCATTGGAAATACATTCAAGACAAGCATGCCTAACAAGTTAAACCTCCAAGGAATTAAATATTGCAAAAAACTCATGCCATTGGAGTCTATAAATAGAGAAGAAGAAGAAGACCAAAGACACACCTTCAAGAGATGCATTTCCTCTGAATTTCTTCTTCATCTTATTCTACTTTCTCTCTATAATTTACATATTGGCATATCCTCTTAGTGAGTAACTTAAGAGTTAGAGGGAAAAATCTTTGAGTGAGCTAAAACTTGTATATCCTCTCTTTGAGAGTTAATTTTTGTATGAGCTTTAAATTGTATATCCACTCTAGTGAGAGAGTTTCCTTGTACACTAAAACACCAAACATCTTAGAAGCTTTGGGTTGGGTTTCAACCTTGTAATTGTGAGATTGAGAGATTGGGTGGGGTGCCCTTGTACTTGTGAGGATTGGATTCTTGAGTGTGGGACACTAGGAAGTCGCAATTGCTCAAAGTGTATCTCTAATTTACAATAGTGGAAATCCTCTAAGTGGGTTGCTTAGAGGCGAGACGTACACCGGCGTGGTGGAACTCGTTACATCGGTTTGCAAAGCTTCTCTTCCCTTAAACTCATTTATTTTGAGAACTTAACTTGCATGCTAAAACATCTACATTAACTTGGTGTGGTTAAATCCTTGAATCAATTGTCTCAAATATTGTTGAACTTAAACATTGTATTTTTGAGTTAAATAACCTTGTTAACAACTTGATAAATCTATTGGACATTATCTAGTTAATCTTAAATTGGAGTTAAGTGTTGAATACTAAGTATCTCAAGAATTGAATAAACCAATAGTGGGTCTTATTTATTAAAATCAATTCTTGAACATAGCATCTTTAACTCAACACTTTAATATGATATGTGCTTCATAATTGTCTCATCTCTTGCATTGTGTTATTTGTGTATCACTAACCGTTTTGAAGGGGATTCCACGCGAAAATTGAAATACTCAATTCACCCCCCCCCTCTTGAGTATCGAGGCCTTGGTTAACACTTATTATATTAATGGATAAATAAATAATACAAGAATTATTAACTTTCAAGAAAATGCATTATGATACAGTTTATTGTCTCATTAATTGAAAAATCTGTGATGAGGTGTTTGGTTCTTTGTTGGAGTTCGGTTTGACCAACTAAAAAAAAATTATAATCAAACGAAGTTTTGATTATTTCCAACAACATAAATAATCAATATTAACTTTTAAATTTGTTTATTTTCATACTTTATTTCCTCTAATTGTATACGAATCAGAGCCGCCGATGTAAATATTTTAGATTATACGTAAACTAAGTTAGAGGAAAATGAAAGTAACAAGGAATTTTTATAAAATAATTGTTAATGTTTGCATGATTCAAAATTCAAGATGGGGGTGCTAGTAGAGTGCAGATTGATAAGTAGAGGAAGATTGCAGAGGTGCTAATGGCTTGGAAAAAAACAAATAGTGGTGGCGCAAACGTGGGTTCTAAATATTAATTTCTGATTGACAACACAACGCAGACTAACTCTGAATTTGCCGGAAAATGTCATCAGCTAATAACATTATTTTATGCTAATGAAAATGTTAAGGAAAGGAAAAGGTACTCTGTTATTAAAAACTGCATGTACTTTATGATTTTAATGTCCGTTTGGTTTCCAGTTGAGAAAATAGAGAAATTTAAGGGTTGATATTGATCATTCACGTCCTTCGAGACAGTCAAAACTCCGTTTGACTGTAGGATTTATTTTCTGTTGGACCAACCCAACTTAATATCTAAATGGACATTTAGTGAATTACATGTGCCATGACCCAAGCATTCAATAAGCAATGAAGCATTCAAATATGTCAGATATTATGCCAATCGCATGCTAATGGCAGTCTACAAGACCAAACAAACTACCTCTTTGGATGAGGGATTATTTTTAAGCGCAAAAGTTTTATTTGTTTTCTATTTGTTGCATTTAAATTCTTTTTTTGTACTGAACTTATTTTGTTCTCGTTTGGTAATTAATTGTGGGAATAGAAAAGTTTCATGTTTAATATTGATCCTGCGTATTGTTTGATAAAATTAAATTTTCGTTAAGTCAACAAATCTTTTTTTTTTCCGTTGGCCTAACTCTAATTTAATTGGTTAAACGGCTAATGAAAGAGACACTTTTATCTTTTTTCTTGTTGAACCTTTTTATTTAGTTGTTAATACCCTGGTTTGAATTAATTAGAAATATGGTTTTTTCTTCCTAGTTGAGTCTTTCTCAATTCCTCTGATGAACTTATAAGATTTATCTTTGATTGTTAAGTGCACCTCTAACATTGGTGCTTTCATTCTCCATACTCCATGCTTACCAAACCTTAAACCAAAGAAATGGAGAATGCCCTCCAAGCCCTAACAAAAAAACTTGGGGAAATCCAATCCCAACTAACCACCAACCAATAACTTCAATCACAAATAGAGAAACTTCAGAGCAATCTATCTACTTGGGCCTCCAGCATCAATGGACCACACAAAACTTGCCATGTTCATAAACACGCGTCAAAAACTATAGAAGCCCAAATGCATATCTTTCAAAAGTTAATTGCATAAACTCTTTACCATTACCAAAAAAAAAGTTTACCAAAACGAAAAAAAAGCATAAAAATTTAGTGTCTGTTTATTTTTTAATTTTTTTAAAATACTTATTGAGGATAGCTTTCGATAAATAGAAAAAAATAAATTTTTTTAAAAAATACATTAGATGTGGATCAAACTCATACATGATCACTTACTCACCCCTAAATCATAACTTTTCAAGTCTTCTTTTGAGTGTTTATGTAAAAAATTGTTAAATGTATATAAGATGACGATTCATATTTTTTAGTATTAATTTAAATACAATACAAATAAGGAGAGTATGTATGATAAAATTTAAATTTATATGATCTTACACATCATATTATATATTTAAAGATTGAGTATCATTTTAGTGATAATACACAAATATTTCTCTAAAACTCCCTAAAAACTAAGTCATACCTTGGTGGTAAGAAGTACAAGTTTCTCCAAAAGTCCTTAAAGATCAAGTCTCACATCAGTATAACATTTTCTCCAAATATCTTTAAATGTCTTTAAAAACCGAATATCATATTAGTGTTAAAAAAAATATTTCTCCCAAAGTCCTTAAAAACTGAGTTTCATCTAATTGAAAACGAGAAAGTTTTCTTCACAGAGACAAGTCAGGAATTACATTTTGTTGAAGTAATCCTTCCCTATAGGTGGGCTCAACTATGTTTTCAATTTCTGAAAATTTATTGATATTCCAATTTGATCCCCACATTTTTGTTTTCTCTCAAATTGTTTACCCCCAGTAGGTGGTTGGAAAACCATGATACTCTGCATATGTGTACGTATAGCAAATTTCTTTTTGCCTAGAAAACAAAGATAGGAAAGAACCTTTTTAGTGTCTTTTTTCTTCTTATCAATTTCAAAACGTGGTTGTTTCTTCTCCTCTCTGGTGCTGTGTAATTACGTATTCGCTCCAAAACACAAATTTGCATTTACAGTACAATACAAACCACAAGGTTTCATAAAATTTGAATTTATATTTTTTTAAAGTTAATGTATAGTTCCAACTGTCCAGTAAATGATTATGAATAATGTTTTGAAAACCAGATTTCGTCAGAATAGCTAATCCGGATCCTTTTCTTGTACTCATTCTTCCAAGTCAGGCTCAAGCTTTATGATTTTACAAATACTTTCATGTTTAGTCAATCAAATTGAACATGAAGGTTTTTTAGTGGAGTGTTTAAAGTTGTTTGAGTTGATGACATTTATTTATTTATTTTAAAATGTAAAATGAGTTTAGTTAGTGAATTAAACTTGGGAAAAAATATAACTGCACTTTAGTTTTTCTAAAGCATAATTGAAGTTGATGAAAATCTAATTTAAATTAAAACTAAAACTAAAGATTTATGATATTACCCTTAAGTTTGTCATATTAAATTTAATTATTATTATTTTATTTACATTCAATTAAAAAATAAGTATTGTATGATTGCTTTCATTTTAGAATTGGATGCTTTATGTTATAATAGACACAATTTTTATTTAAATAGAGACAGAAATCATTTTATAACTTGATTTATACCTTTTCAATAAATTTAAACTTTTAGGAACACAATTTTTTTTGACAAAAATCTTAAGTCAGAGAAATTTTATTAAAAATGAAAAATTTATCCCATGAAAATTCAGTAATAGATAATTTAAACATTTTAAAAATTCAAATTATATGATATTTATAGAAAATATTTTGTTAAGAGAGATAATGTTCACTTTAGTAATTTCTATATCTCAATGAAATTGATCTCTGGCTTTACTAAAAAACATACTTGATTTTTTTTGTCTCCTTACTTTTATATATATATATATATATGATGTATCATATGAGGTGGTCTATAAACCTCTATAATAGCCATATCATTTTCACCTTATGAAATTATCTAATATAAACCTCAATAACAAGCATATCATTGATGTTTTCCATTATAGAATTGGATTCTCTTACCCATATTGTCATTTTTTTTTGCATGAGAAAGTATGAGGACAATTAATAGCTTAACATATGTTCATTCTATACCATGTTACAAATATATTGTTTTTCAGTTTACATATTCAAAAAGGCTTTAAAAAGAAGTATTGTTAGAAGCAAATATAAAGGTTAAAACTAATTTTAAAATTTTTGAAAGATGGCACACAACTTAGCAACCTCTCACTAAAAGAAACCTTTGATTCAAACATAAAGGAACTGGATCTGTTTTTTTAAATCACTTAAAGCCAACTCATCAGGGAAACAGGAGGCTGCGATGTTGCATTCTAAGCAGAAGCCCAATTGACATTTTTGTTTCCAATCTCTCATAGGAGTAACAGGTCCTATGGCCAGAAGAAACTTTACCCAACAAACAATAACTAGGATCTCATAGTCTCTACTTACTACACAAATGTTACAAATTATAATTTCACCTTCAGAAACCAAGAAGGCACTTGCTGTGATTCTTTGTAACTAGGATCTGATAGTTCTCTTATCTGAGTTCTATTTTACTGTCTAATATGTTTGAGATTAAAAAAATTCACATACTTTTTTTACAAGTTAATTCTTTAACTCTTCAAAAAGAAACAAAGAATTAAACTATTTCCAACAAATGGATAAGACAAGGCAACAATCTAAACAAGGCCACAACAATTTTACAATAATAAGAATAAGAATAATAATAAGTCTTGCACAATGCATAACACACTTTATTCTATCACCTTACACATCACAAACAACAATCAATAAAATCAAACTAAAACTGAAGGTTCCAATCTTAGAAGAATTCCAAATAAATCCAACATGTCACAGAAAATTGAAACACTTAGTCTGGGCATCAACAAACTCTTGAAGATTCTTAAGTTCATTCTTAAGCTCACTTATTCGTGTCTGTGCATCGTCCAGCTTAGGATCTTTGGCCGCCACAACTCGTTGGCGCATTTGATCAACCCATGACCCGTCAATTCCAAGTTCAACAGCTTCATCGCATAGTCCATGAAAGTTCTTTTCTCTCTGAGGAGTGATACTAACAGCGCTTTCATTTCGAAGGAACCACAACATATCTGCCAAAGTTTTCACCGTCCAAGCTTGGAAGCGTTCACTATACTTGTTGCAAACATTCCAAAGATGAGGATATGCTTCTATTGCCTCCGCCAGCAAAGCAATTTGTGCATCATTGAGATCAACAAACTGCTTATATGCTCCCAATCTTGCACCAGTGTCTGCAAAAGCTGCTAACAGTTCAAAGTCGCTAACATACATATTTTCAGAAATGACTAATCTTAAAGAATATACATTCCTATTCTTAGCAGATGTAAGATATCTTAAAGAATATAATACAAATAAGATAGGAAAAGAGACAAGAAGATAGCACTAACCTAGAGGAATCTCAACTCCATCATTACAAACAACACTCGTTCTGCTTTCTTTATGCACTAAGTTAGAGTTAGACCCTTCTTGGATCATATCATCAACATTCTTCTGGATTTTCTGATCCACATTTAGTCCATCATCCTTTTCAAAAATCTGGACATCTTTTGCAAGTATGTCTTTGCCACCGGACTCGGTGTGAGTTGTAACACCACCACCCAAGCTAATGCCTTCAACACCTGCTGCTAAAGATTTTATTGTACCTCCCTTTGGTGTAGCCTTCTCTTGGGTCTTTTCTTTTCCTGTTTCCTTAATATTCTGCACATGACAAATGGAAAAATATGTTTAGTGGTTTGGATTTGAAATTACCATTGTTTTATAATACACATCGTGAGGGGGTATATGATAGAAATATGAGGAATTATAATTGTTACTGTTGTTTCTCCAAGCGTGTGTCTTTGGTCTGAAGAACCTGCTCCACTGCTTGATTGTTGATCCACCAACTTGAATTTGTAATATTATCAAGCAAACACGAGAGGAGTTAGTCTTAAGAATGCTCTTTACAATGGCGGAAGCTATGTTGATTAACTAAGACTTGTGGCAGAAACTATGTAGTTTACTAAGACTCACTAACTAGTGTGTAGTTTTTAAAAAGAATAAAAGAAGGCCTATACCTCTGGGGAAGACATGGGTGACAATTTTTGCTTGGAGGGTTGTAAGTGTGGTGTCCTTTTGCCTTCCCTATCTGATTCAAGGAAATCATTGTATGATTCAGATACAAGTTCTTCTCTTTCATGTTCCCTTCCAGTCATATTTCCCTGTATAGATTGATTGTTATCAATGACTTGTGAAGAAAATGGCTCCCTTTCAGACATTGGTAGTTCTTGTTGGTTCATCTGAAGTTGAGGAATGATTTTAGGCTTAGGATCCGTCTCCTGTTCAAAATCATAAATAAGAAACAGTTGGGAGATACCATTGGAAATTGAAAGGATAATTGCATACAATAAAGAAACTCACTGCTACATATGATTTAGGCCGAGATATATCTAATGAGCTAGCCTTTTCTAAATGAGTTGACGAAGCATCAATCATTATATTATCTGATGTAGTTCCTTCTTCTGCTTCTATCTCAATATTCTGCACCAATCCAAAAGATGTTATGATTTAGCAATTGTATATATCATAATATTATCTGATGTTTATAAGAGATTCTTATTATGAAAATGATAAAAAGTACATCAACATCTAGCCATTAATTTGAAATGTTCTGGTAAATCAGATGACAGAGATGGTGTTACAGTTTTATTTTCTGATTGACAATTTTTTAATACTCTGTTTCCTTGTTGAGTTTTTTTTTTTTTTCCAAGTAATCAGATGACAGAGATGATGTTATAGAATCTTATTAGCTGAAGTATCTCCTCTCATTTTGATGATATAAATTTATGTAAAGTTGCATCGATTAATTGATTGATATGATACAAATACTGACCTGTTGAGAAGGCAGCTCACCGCTTTCTAATGCTTTTATAACTTCATCAGCTATATCCACCATTGCTAGTTGCCAGATATAATCTGTAACAAAAAAATTTACATGTTCCGTGAAAATCCAAATTTATAATACATGACCTAGAAAATTGAGTGTAAGTTAATATCTTTTTATTTTAGACAGGTAAAATTACAAAAAAGAAAATATAAATAATAAGCACGTATTATTGTTACAGCGAATTATAAATTAGATGGGGCGTATTCTCCCATTGTCTCCCACCTAGGTTCATTCTTTCTTATATATATTTAAAATCTAACAAGTTGAGAATAATTAAATTTAAAGAATACTATTTAATTACCTTCATCATCCTCCCGCATTAAAATGGTCTTGAGTTCTGAGATAGTATTGACAGTTGAAGTGAGATTTGGAGAACAATCGATAAAACGATGCTTTACATTCTGCATCTGCAATTCATTCCTTTGGCAAAACCTTGGTACTTGTACAAGTATCGCAACTTTTAACTTTGGAACCTCAAACACTTGTTGTAGCTTAGAGGCTCCACATATGATTATACTTGTCAAGTTGGGAAGATAACATTGAGATGAGGAGACAAAGATCAACTTATTGCAATTTATGACACAAAGTGTATTTAGTTTTGGGAAGCACGGCCTTTGAGAAACATTCTCATCCTCCATTTCAAAAATTTGCTTTAATTCTTTGCATGCTCGAATGGTTAGATTCTCCAACTTTGGTAGGCAGCTTATCGGAAGGATTGCTTCTAATTTGTCACATTCTGATATATGTATATGCAGAAGTCTTTGGAAGGTAAAAGAATTGTCAAAGGTGAACGGTCTTTGAGAAACATTCTCATTCTCCTTTTCAAAAATCTGCTTTAATTCCTTGCATGCTCTAATGTATAGAAACTTCAACTCTGGTAGGCATCTAATAATATACGCCGGAAAGATTGCTTCCAATTCGTCACATTCTGATATATGTATTACCACAAGTCTTTGGAAAGTAAAAGAATTGTCAAAGGTGGGTGGCCTTTGAGAAACATTCTCATCCTCCTTTTCAAATATCTGCTTTAATTCATTGCATGCTTCTATATGTAGAGACTCTAACTCTGGTAGGCAGCTTATAACAGATGGAAAGATTGCTTCCAATTTGTCACATTCCTCTATCTCTATTCGCTTAAGTCTTCGGAAAATACCATCCCATTTCATTCCGTTATGCCCATCCACAATGTGCTTCAATCCATTACAATCTATTATAACCAACTCTTCTAATGAAATCATAACAATGGCTGCTTTGAACAATGAGCCCAACAATTTCCCACATTGATACAGTTCAAGTCTTTTCAAGCTGGACAGAGAGAATAATCCTAAAAAGTAACATGTTAATCATTAGTAAACTTTTGCCATAAAAAAAACGATAGTATAAATACATGTTTTTAGAATATGTATTTTTTCTATTTTATTCGTTACTTTCTTAAACTAACTTCTATTTAATACATAAAGAATTATGTTTTTAGAGCACCCTTTCAAGTGTTAAAAGTAAATATTTTTTCCAATTATAATTTTTTTTAGTTTTTTTAAGTTTCATTCTTTATTAAAAATTACAACTTAAAACAAAGGAAATAATAAAAATATGTATTAAAAACAAAAGACAAAAAAAATAAAGAATAGGGATCAAAGTTAAAAAAATAGAAAGTCCTTAAAAGTTCAAAGATAAAGATTATCAAATAATAATAATAATAATTCTTATTAAAATAAAAATAAAAGGGAGGCCAAAGGATCCTTCCTCATCATGTTCCTAAGTTCCTTATTACTTCATTATTTAAAGGTTTTCTTATCCTAAACATTTACTGATATTTTTAAATCTCCCTCCAATTAGGAATTATATTGTCCTAAGGTGTAAAGGATAAAATTATCATTAGAGAGGTGTATTTACAACTCAAGTTTTATGGAACTCAGTTCTTGAAATGTGTGGAGAGTTTTAAATATAGTTTTGTCGAAAAACTTATTTGTGTTTAGATGAGAAATTCTATAATTCTATTATTAAAATAATACTTGGTAATGATTATAAAAATAGAGAACTATGCGAATAAATGTATATAGTAAGACAAATTATTAGTGCATTCAAAGATATGTCATTTGAAATTCATCTTAAGTTTTATATGTGTATTCAAAATGATCTAAATTAAAAACTTGTAATATTCTTCAAAGTTTTGTTTGCCATAAATATTTTGTCAATTTTAAAATTTTCTATCCAAATACAATACATAATTTAGTTGGTTCTTAATTATTAGTGCATAATAATTATAGTGATGTATTAGTTTATGACTATTGTTTGAATTACTAAGATAGAAACAAGTTTTTATAATATTTTGTAATCATATAAATAATTATGATATGAAATTTTGTTCAATTTAAATTAATAAAACTTAACTATTTTATCCTTAGAAATGAGTTGTTTTTAATTTATAATGAATTTGGGAATGGTATAAAACAATATATATATAATATTAATTTTGAATCAACTCAATACTTTTCATACGATAAACTATGGTGAATATGCAATGACTATACAATATTATATAAATCATAGTAATAGCAAAAGAAACATATGAGGTGACAAAATGGATTGGTCTACCTTATCAAGTTAACGAAGATTGGAAATAAGCCAGACTAACAGTGAGTTCATAGACTAGTTTGCTAAAGTAGAAAAATCTTTTTTTTGAGATGGCCACCCGAAAAATTTTAAAAAATATATGTCAAATTAATATAGAAATCATAAAGAAAACATTTTTTTTAGGTTAAGAAATCAAAGAGAGTAATGAGAAGAGAATGAGAGACTTTTTTTTTGTTTCTAGAAAAAATATAAATGAATGTATAAGAAAATATACAAATTATTTTATTATTAATATTTATATATGGCAACTTTTTTAAAAAAAATGTAAAGAATTAATTCTCATTAAACATATACCATGACAATAATTTTACTACTAATAAATGCTACAAAAATAACCATTAGAATCAATATGAAATGCAATGTTTACCTGAGTTATGGTTCACAATGATTTGATCTACCTCATCGCACTCTTCAATCAACAACACTTCCAATTGTGGGAATACACATTTGGATTCTTCATAATAACTTACCTCTGTTTGTTGAAGATTTTGGAAAGAGTGTACAGGATGTTCATTCTTAACTTCTTCTAGACTTATCTCTGTTGGGTCATCACCATCTGTCACTATATGTTTTAGCCTCTGACATCTTTTTATATCTAATAGTTTCAACTGCACCATACTTTGAGCAATTGTAAGTGTGAAAAGAGATGTCAGCTTTGGACAATGACTTAAGTGTAGCTTCTCTAATTTTTTGAAGGACCCATTGGGAGGCAAACACCCTTGACATAAAACTCTTAGATTATCCATCTTTTCTATTTTCAATATAAGCAACTTGGAGAAGAGACATCCTACCTCACTCAAATAACTGCTAGTGTCAACTAGACACTCTATCCCTTTAGATTTCTTTATCTGAAACTCAATCAACTCATTTATACCTTTTCCTTCCATTTCAAATATATCGGGGATAATGCTTTTTACAGCTCCTTGAATATTTTCTATACGTAGAACCTTTGCTTGTTTTGCCAAACCCTTAATTGTCTCATTTGATATGGGAAAGCAACTCAGGGATAAAGTGTTATGATGAGGAGAGAAAAATGAATCAAAATAAGAATGATAACCTGAGGGTTCTAATTTTATTCCATACCTTTGTAGTGTTTGAGGGACACTAACCTTGTTAAAGAATTCAATATTGTCTTCTTTGCCATCATCATATTTTGGGTCATGTTTGATATACAATTCTTGTAGGTTTGGGATTCTTCTGATCACTTCAAAAGGATTCTCTTTCAGGTCACAGTCAAGTAACTCTAACAATCTCAACTTTGTTAGTTGTGTTGCTACAACATCATTTTGTGATTCAAAGAATGAAACCAATGAACACTGATTCAATGAAAGACTCTCAAGTTTCTTCAAATCTCCTACAAATGAAATGTCACTTAATTCCCATCTAAGAAGTATCATACATCGAAGATTTGCTAATGTTTTGAATGACACCTTTTGCAATGGACATTTGCTATTATAAGCATTTTGAAGAATCAAAACCCTTAGCTTTCCCATTCCTTTAAAATTTTCATTAGATACTTCTAATTCTATTCTTATATGAAGAAACTCAAGATTAGAACAGTCCAATTCATATTGAAAATTTTCACACCACAGGTATTTTACTGAATTGTGGTCCAAATCCTCAACCTGTTTTGATCCACACGCAATGACTCTTTTCTCTTCCTTTGCGATCCAGTGGGCTACATCACGAACTAAATCATGAATTTTGACATATTCTTCATTGTTGCCATCTTTAAGTGGAACTAACACTAATAAACATGAACTTATGAGCTTATTTTTCACTGTAATCACTTCATCCCTTGCCCCTTCATACGAGTGAACATCCCCAACAACACCTAACCCAATTGCATATCTTGTTAAGTCTTCAATTGGAATTTCAAAATCCTCAGGGAACACAGAACACAACAAAAACAGTCTTCTGGCTTCTTCAGACTCCAGATTATCATAGCTTAATCGCAAGCACTTGTAAGGATTTTGTAAACCTTTTTCAATATCCACTGGTTTCGAACTTTTCAATCTACGCAGTGCAACCTTCCATGTCACTTCAGCCTTGTCTTTCAAAGTACTGGCCACCGCGGCAATAGCGACAGGTAGTCCTTTACATTCATCTGAAATCTTTCTGCCCAATTGCTTTATGGTATTAGAGGTTTCTTCTGATATATTTGCTTGCTTCTGGAAAAGAGTCCAGGCCTCATCATCAGTCATGATTAATAATTCAACTTTTCGCTGGCAATCTAACATATTACAAACATCTTGAGATCGTGTTGTGATGAGAACTTTGCAACCTTTGTGATCTTCACGGGAGGGAACCCCGATGTCTCCAAAATTAAGCATCTCCCACACATCATCTAGAATCATAAGAATCTTTTTTTCTTGGGTTAATCTCTGGCGCAAACGTTCAGCTCTCTCCCTTTCCTCATTTTCAGGAAATGTATACTGCAACGAGCTTGCAATTTTTTCTTGTATCCTCCGAATCTCTACAGTACTAGATACGGACACAAAAAGAACTTTGTCAAAAAGATGCTCAGCTTCTGCTACCTTGCCAACTTCCATTGCAAGCGTGGTTTTACCACAACCTCCTATCCCATACAACCCAATCATACAAACCTCATCATCTTTCATTGCTTCCATCAGTTTCTCATACGTAATTTGTCTACTCTCAAAATTGAAACACTTTTCTTTAGGAAAATCAGGCAAGCCAGAGGGAAGTGTAGCAATGCGTTCGAGTTGTATAAAGTCTCTTCCTTCCTTAATATGATTTTCAATAACCAATTTCTTCTTTGCTAACTTTTTTCCTAATTGGTATCGCCAAATCCAATTAGGACAGTGCCCATGACAGCAATGATTTTTTGTATGTTCCTCATTTAGTAGCTTCTCAACATTGTTTGCTTCAATATTTGCATCGTGCAGCCACTTGTCAACAACTTTCGCGAGCTTTATCGTTTGTTCCTTTGCATGTCTAACCCGGACTTGGACACTATCTATAGTTGCAATCAAATTGCCTTTTTCCTTTTCTAGGTCATCAACAAAATTGTTGAAGCAACAAGGGTAGCGAAGTTCTTTCACAATTGCTTTCACCAATTCGGTTGAAATCGATGACAAAAGACCAGTAACGTAATCCATTGGTCGATGAGCTGAATAAAAGACATGAGCTTGCATTAGTTAACCACATACATATATAATTAAAAGATGGATTGCAAATAGATTGAGAGGATCCATTGTCACCTAATTAATTAAAATACAACACAACTAATTTACATATCTCTCAATATTTCTACGTAAATAAAAATTTATTATTTGATGTAGAAAATTACATATTTTTAGGTATATTAATGGTTAAGTTCCTTTCTAAACCCTCATTTATTTTGAAGAACTCCAAAATACTTAGTCATATTTTTCTATTTTAATCATTTAGTTAAGAGTATTACTAGAAAAATATTCTAATATATAATGCAAATATCGATTTTGTTGAATTTTGGATCTTTTGTTTATTACTCACTACAAGAAAACATAAATTTTCCCTCCAAAACTCACATATGCTTTGATACCAATGAAAAAATAGATGCAACATTTGAGAATTTCAAATGGCAGTATATGTTGCCCTAAACATAATCGACACAACACAACAACAATTTAGATTTTATAACATTTACTATGGAAGACCAAGATTAAAGCATCTAACATCCTACACTTACGTTACCCAAGTCTAACTTGATATTCGAAATTAAGATCTAGGTGCTCTCATTTTCATTTATCCCTTTTTTTAAAACTTTCTAAGTTTTTTTCTCAATCTCTTAAAACTTCATTTGGGTTGTTTGAAGTGTACAGACAATAATTTTAATTGTATTTTGTTGGTTGCATTGTGTTCATATAATGAAAAATTAGCAGTTTAAATCGATTGGAATTTACTCTTTATTCAATGTTAGTGACTTTTTTGCTTCCCTTAATTTTATGTTTAAAGGTTCTTTAGGATACTTATAAACTTTAGGATAGATTTACATTATTTTACTTTTAAAAATGTTGATATTTTTTCCTATCAGAGTATGAAGTTACTTTGTTATGATAGAAGTTGACATTAGTGATCTCTTGATTAGACTATTTATATTAGTTTCATCAAAAATTTAAAATTTTAATTGAAACTTTATAAAGGGAATTGATTGGTATTAGGAATATTTTTTAAATTCCTAGGAATCATAATTGACAGGAATGTTAAAATTTTGGTTTACTTAAAATTTTTTGGAGGATTATTTAAGTATAATTATAACTTTCCCTCTACTTAGGAAACTACAATTCTAACCTCTCACTTGAAAATATTGTTGGAAAATTTTGTAAAATATAATTATAAAAACTTTCTTGAGATTTTTAGTTTCCCAGAAATGTTTTAGAAAAATGAAATACCAAACAAGGGAAAATAGGATTCCTAGAAAAGTAGAAAGAATCCGTATACCAAATACCCCTTAACTTGAGAAATTTAAAAATTTTAATTTTAGAAATTTAAAATATAGAATTTTTGAATTTAGAAATCTAAGGTTTGGTGTGTAAGTTTGAATAATACATGTGTTATCACTTAGTGGTATGTTGGCGATGCATATGTTACGATGTATCATTTGTGGATGCATGATAAAATTTATCTCTATAAAAGAGGTTTAAAGTGTGAGTTTATCAGAAAGGTTAGTGAATTTGTTAATAAAGGTATGAAATAACCTTATTATTCTTTAGAAGTTAGTATAAGGTCTATGTGTAAGATATAAATATATAGAGATTTTGAATAAAAAGCAATATCAAATTTCACTTGTACAAGCTTAGTTTCAAACCTAATTACTAGGTTTGGATTGAGCATAAAGAGGTAAACTTTAAGAGATTGGAACACGTGGTTAGTGGAACACCTAGAATGCCAAGTCTCAGATTTAAGGTCAATGTTACTAATGCCATGAAACAACACCACTTGACAAGGTGGCTCGAAGAGGATTCTTTGTTCAAGTGAGTTGGGTTATGATTGTTGAAACATTGGTAACAAATAAAGATTCATATGTTGCCCAACCCTAGTTGGGTTTCACTAGTGAAAGAGAATGTTTACACTAACACCTTGAGGATGATCCTCTCTAGGAGGAGGAAATCCAGGAGATGACTTCGAAGCAGGCTATATAGGACAAACCTTGAGGGTGAAGGTGTGGACATGACAAGACTCTATTACCTTGGGATGCAAAGGGAACTGGATTCTCATCTTAATAAAAATATATGATTTTATTTTTTAAAGTTTAATTCATTTATGCCAAAAGCAAAGGAGACGTATGCACTTTGCAAGGCGATACACTTGTTAGAAGTATGCACTAAGAACCTATATGTTTAGGATATCACTTTATTGAATATAATGTTTTGGTTAAATACTTTAACAATGTTTATTAATCCTTGATAAGAACTATTTCTAAATTGACCCTTATTTGGACATATAAATAAGTTAAAATTGGTGTGTGGGTAATGATGATCTAATCTCATAATCATGGATATGCGCTAGATCAAGTCTTTAAATGAGCATATATTAAGAGTAATGGTGTATGGGGAAGACCCATCATAAGAATGTTGCATGGATCATTACATAAGTGTCATAAACAATTCTCAATGGGATAATGATATAAGTAGTCATTCGACTAGAAGTCATTACAATTCTTATATGAGGAATTTATTATTTTAATATAATTAAATGTCATTTATAATAAGATGATCATATAAGGTTCTAATTGAGCAATATACAAATCATAAAGAGAGATATGTGTGATGTAAATGAGATGCGTTTCTCCTATGTAACATGACTAATATCTATGAGTCACTTGGTAAAGTTAAACTTTTAGTTTTTTGTCGTATTTATGTAGGCTTGTTTATATTTTAATCAAGTTCTTTTCATTTTTTATTTGTAGTTCAAGTATTTTGGTAGGGACATTGCATATGATGAGTTATTCATCTTGACCACCAACGACATACTTTTCAATGGGTCAATGATAAAAGTCATAACATGGTGATAAGTTTAGAACGAAACTTAATTTATTTTCAAATTTAAAACTCATTGTTTAATTGTATGTATAATCTTTTTAATTTGTGATATTGGTGAGGAGGTGTTCAAATGACACGTTTATAGAAAGTTGTTGGATTGGATGGCTTAATGGACCAAACCACCAAGATTAGTGTTGTGGATGGAAGGTCCCAAAAGCAAAACGACCCCTAATGGCTCGAACTCACCCATACCAATAGCAACGATGATTCTTCTCCCTCAACAATAATAACCCTGACCCATTCATAGCAGTAACATAATAGCTATATATAGGTGAAATCACGAGGATGACCCAATCAGTTCTCGTTGCTTTCACACACACATCCTTAGTATAATTTAATAGTTTGTTTACTTTTTCTATTAATTATAGTTGCCTTTTTAGTCTTTATAAATATATATCTATATTTTAAACTTTAGTTCCTGCAAAAAGAAAAAAGTTTTTGGTCTTGATAAAATTTAAATATTTTAAAATCTTTATTATTATTAATTGGAGTTGTGCCATCACATTAACAATTCTTATAAGATGGCAAGTGATATAACATATTTAGATACATGACATGCCATCAATTAATCAATTTATATGATAATGGATGTTATTTTTGAAAGATTTGAATTTCAGAGGGTGTTTGGTACCCATGTATTTTTTTTAAGTCCTAGTAATTATGTTTCCTAGTTTTCTAGGAATTATACTTGCCAAGAAAATATTCTTAGGAATATTACACGAATCTTTTAAATTTTGATTACTTATATTTTTGATAATTTTATATAAGAATTCGTAAGAGAAGTTTAAATAGCCATATATGACGCATAATTGTAATTTTAATTGTAAAAAAACTTTTTGATTATGAGAAATTAATTAAGATTCTCATCTCCTTCGATTGAAAAGTTTTGATAGGAATTATTTATAAAAATAAATTCTTAATAATCATAATTTGTCAAAAATATTTTTTGAAATGGTTACATTACGAATAGAAAATTTATGGGTTACAATTCCCTGGAATCAAAAAGTGCATAGTTACCAAAACCAACAAACTTTTTTTTAAACTGTTACCAAAACTGGCTATATTTACAAACACTAAGTTTAAACATAGATTGAACAACAAAATTATTTGAGTTTATATTAACGTTTATTAATAAAATAAAATTCAATTTTATATAAATAAAATTAGAAGGTTGCAATGGCTTACTCTCTTCCATTTAAAAATTTTAAAATATTAATTAAATAAAGATATTCTAAATAAATTTCATTATTCATCAATAACTATTTTAAAAAATATTTTCTTATGATATTGAAGTATCTAATATTTTTTCACTCAAAACTACATAATTATATGAAGAATCATATTATACAACTTTCAAATATTAGTTTGCATCTAATATTCGGATAAACAATTTTAAAGGTAAGTATAACATTCTAAAAATTAAATATTATAAATATACCTAAAAATATAAAATAGTTTCTTGAACTTACGTGTAGATCTCTCTCTATAATATTATGTTAAAACAAATCTGAACTGTATAATTATACATGGATGAGTGAGATTGAAAGTTTTTCAAAGTCACATAATCATTTAAAAATGTCATATGATTTTTAAAAAAATTCATATAATTAATCTTAACCATGTAACATCCTAGTTTCATAACTTTGGCAAACTAAATTATTTAGAAGATAAAAGAGGGTTTGATGGATTAATTAATTCAAGTGATATAGAAATTACCTTATTATCCTTAATGCTAAATACCAAAATTTCAATTCCCTTCTCGTTCTCATTTCAGTTTCACGCATGCAACATTAAGCTTGGTTTTCTTTTTCTTCATTGAGCGGCAATATCACCCAAATTCACCATTCCCTTTGCTTGATTTCACCAAATTGGAAGAAAGAATCATCTTCCTTCTCTTCCCTCTCTCACGTGGCACTATGGAATTTTGATGAGAAGCTCCAATTTTAGAATAATTCGAGGTAACAGATGAATTTTATGAATTTTATGAATTTTAAAGCTTTTGGGATCACTGTATGCGTAGGCAGCTTGGGAATCATTGGGGTTTCTCATTCTTCTTCATTCTTGGTGAGTTTCATGATACCCATTAGTGGGTTTTGGTTTTATTCCGTAAATTATGGCTTAATTCCTTCATTTGTACGGTTAAGTGGCATTTGGGAATCATTTCGGAGTGTTTTGGCACAACAAATAGCTTAGGGATTATTCGAAACTAAGCGTCAGAGCTAGTCGGTAAGTTAAAACTTATCAGAATAATTATGGATTGATGCTTCTAGCTTGAAATGAAAATTTACTAGCGATTAGGATATTAAAATATATTATTAATTTTAGGAGGTTATTGATTGTGGAAAGTGTAATCAGAGAGTAATCGAGTAGCGTGTGGGTAGCTTTTGAGAGCTTCTGGAATCGTCAATTCCAGGTAGGGAGAGCAGTTATATTTTAAATGCATAGTTTATGGACAGGTAGAGGTATGCGTACATGTTTATGATGTGTGGATTATGGAATTTATGATGAATTATTGTTATTTATGATGATGTGTATCATATAATTGTTGATTTGTTTGGCAATATACCCCTTTAGTATGATGTTGTGAGAATTAATGAATTGTTAATGAGTATGGGTTCCATCCATTGTGATACGTTGATATTAGCGCAAGGTTGCGTGTTAATTGTGTTACAATGATGAATAAGTTGAGAATGCTAATTAAGCTTGAGGTAACTTAGCAAATGATAAAATTGATTATGAAATGATTAGTTGTTGCATGCTATGCGATGTTGTGAAATGAAATAGAAAATCCTTGGTGATGCTAACCAAGTGGTGGCCGGTGATGGTAATCAGGTGGTCTGAGGATGATTTTTTGTTGTATGGCACAACATTTGCATATTTGGACGTACACAGGACTGCAAGGGGAATGTGATGCCGGCCCATATGGAAGATAGGCCTTTGGATAGGCACAGACCCTGTGGTGGTTCCCTTTGATATATGTTGTGAAAATTTATACACTATAATGTAATCATGTTATTACAGTTAGATTCGTATACATATGTATTTGCATATTGTGTTTTAAGGGTGGAGCTTTAGATAGCTCATCATGAAATCTAATTAATATATTGATTATATTATGGCTGATGAATTATCTTAAGTGGTGATGGATTATATTGATGTGATGTGTAGAATTAGCTAGGTTGAAATCTGTTTTAGTAGCTGGTATTTATTATATAATATGATCACCCTATTATGTGGCTATTTTCAGTGAGATTAGACTGTGGTGGTGATTGCTGAGGAGTCACCATGCTTGAGCAAGAAGCATTATGTATATACGTGTATATGCATTGTATAGCCTTTTGATAGTATAGCCTTGGCTGAGTCTTTGTATTTAGCTATTTTGATGATATACATGTCTTGTTTAGTGGATCTAGGTAGCTGATAGCTTCACCATAAGCCTAGATTATTTTTTTTGTACCCATATAACACTACTAGAAAAATAACTAATAGCTACACACCAATAGCGACCGCCCAACACCGTCGCTAATCAGTGACCGCATTAGCGACGGCCAGAAGAAAAGGGACTTCGAATACGAAAATAGTGACCATATTAGCGACCCACACTACGCCGTCGCTAAATTTGGCAAATAACCGTCACTAATACCGTCGCTAACTCATACCCCGTCCCTGACACGGTCGCTAAAGTTATTTCCCTCCATTTTTTTGGTTTCCCTCCAAGTTATATATGGCGCCAAGTGATAGCGACGGTGACACTGCAGTCGCTATGTCTTCTGACAAATCAGCGACGCGGATATGTCGTCGCTATGGACAAGGTAGTGACGGTGGCCGATGACCGTCGCTACTTTTGGATACTTCAGCGACGGAACGTGTCTATGACTAAGGTTCCTGAAGGGTTTCAAAATTTTGGAGGGAATTTAGCGACGGATGTAGTCGTCGCTAGTGGTGTTATATTAGCGACACATGTCGTCATCCGTCGCTAGTGGTGGTATATTATTATTTTTTTAATTCAGTGACCTTGATAGCGACGGATGCTCTCCGTCGCTAAGTATAACAACTTACTCGATGCAGACCTTCCCTGTCAATCACTTCTGCTATCCCCAAGCCCTAAACCCTTTTCTCTCTTCTCTGGCTACCGAACCTTCACCTCCACCGCCTCCGTCAGTCCCTCTCACGAAGCCAGCTTCTTCTCCGTCGTCTCTCTCTCACGAGCCACCGTCTCACATCCGTCGTCTTCTCCACCGTCTCCCTCTCCGTCGTCTCTGATACCACCACTTCCCTTTTCTATCTTATTTCTACATCATTTTCAGAATCCCTAAACCCTATTTCACTTTCCCTCTCCCTCTCCCTTGATTGCGTTCTCTGTCTCTTCTCCGTCGAAGCCATTGAAGCCCTTCACTTTCCATCTCTCTCGCAGGTTTGCCCTCCCTCAGCTTTCCATCTCTCTCTCAGGTTCCCCCTCCCTCAGCTTTCCATCTCTCTCTCAGGTTCCCCCTCCCTTAGCTTTCTATCTGTCTCTCAGGTTCCCCCTCCCTCAACAAATTTCCAATACACCCAGGTTCATTCTCTTCTGTTTTTGTTGCTCTACTTTATTTTTTGGCCGGTCCATTCTGATGTTTCTAATGCATTGACTGGTTGATTCTAATGCTATTCATATGATTATGTTGATTCAATCTTTGTTTGTTTATGGAAATTTGATTGTGGTTCTAATCCTACTTAAGTTGATTCAATCTTTGCTATTCATTTGATTGTTGTTTCAAAAAGTATTCTATAAAGCAATTTTTGAGACTATTTTTAGAAGTGTTGGAAGAGAGCAAGAGAGAAGATGAAATTGGACACAAAAGGACATGAATAATAGAAAGTTAAAAGTAAAGAACTAAAACAACTTGGAGAGTTTTGGTTTTGGGGTTTTAAAAATCTAAAACAGAGATATTGTTTTTTAAAACAGTTGTCTTCGACACGAATAATGGAATATTAGAAGTAGAGAACAAAAACAACTTAGAGATGTTTTGGTTTTTGGGCTTTAAAATCTAAAACAGATATATTTTTGTTACAACAGTTTTAGGAAACTTTTCTTATTAAATAAGTTAGTTTCTGAAAATAGAAAACAATTTTCAAAATACATAAATCAATAAATCACTGTATTTGGTGTTATAGTCTAACCTTTAACTAGGTCTAATTTGAACACAACTATAGTATCCAAACCTTATTGCAGTAAGTAGGCTTGGCTTAATGGATTAACAAATGCCATAGGGGTTAATTGTACTGAGCTACTTGATATTCGAGTCCTCTAGAATAAGTAATGAATACAATGATTGTGAGGACCAAGGTTGCACCATGGCTTTGCCTTTGTTGGCTTCTGTGCTTCATAGCTCTAGGAATTCTGCTCTTGGAACTCTCTGTTCCCTTTGCTGTATTTTTATGTTCTCTTGGTTTCTATGTAGTTTTTTTGGCTTGATTCTATATACTTAGTTAATTGTACTTAGGTAGTAGCTTTCAGAGTGATCCTTTATAACTTAGCACCTTTCTTATGGATTGCTTTTGGTAACTTTGTAATTGAAAATTTGAAACAAGCCTTTATCAATATGTTGCTTGGGGCCCAATACTAAAAAAAAAGGGTTTCTCAATACCCAAAATGTTAATGATGGTTTGTTTTGTTCCAAAATTTATTTTGTTTTCTATTTTAAATTAAGGGTAAAAGATGTTTAATCCTTATAAATGTAACTAATTTTATCTTTAATAATTTAAGGGTAAAAGATGTTTAATCCTTTATAACTTAGTCCTTTGTCTCCCTTCCACCCAACAGAACTGAAATACTGAAATACTATTCAGATTCATTAGAACACATAATACTGAGATCTTTCATAACTGTATTATCATATAATGGCTCAGATATTTCATAACTGTATTATCATATAATAGCTGAGATAATACATCATAACTGTATTATCATATAATAGCTGAGACTTTCATTTACATCAATATAAATAACATATTAGCAAAATTACTTTAACAATATATTAAGGATAGTTGGTGATCAAACAAGGCAAAGCTCACAATTTTCCTTGTCCAAAATCTTCCTTCAAAATGTTCACAATTTGTGATAAAAATACATTAATCAAAACTAACTGTCTTATGGCACAATAACAGCCAGGAACTTCCATACAAATGAATTATATATTAGCATGGATTACTTTATAAAAAACATTTAAGAGCGATTGATGACCAATGATGATAAATAATAGATGGTCTAACTATGAAAAATGTTTGATATGGATTTACCAAACAAGACATAGGGCTTTCATAAAAGTTAATCACTCCCCAATTTCCCTTACAGCAGAAAAATGATATTAAGACTTGCGTCATTCATTAGAACTTAATAAACCATGTACCAATATAGAGTTCTGAGTAAAATTTATGCTGAGACTATGTAAGACTCCCATTGACCAGGAATAGAGATATGGTCTGCATCAGCAGATTTAGAATACCTCTTCTTTATTACCCCAACTGTCATAGCTAACATAATAACCATTTGGTGTATAAGCCTCAATTGTTGCGCCGTACCTGGACATTCATAATACAACAAATTAAACACAATGAAAAAATGGGAAAAAGTTAAAAGAAAAATAAAAACACACTGATAGGCACACAACTATACCACTCCCCATCTTCACTCCAAACTGCCTGAACTTTTGTGCCAATAGGGATGACATTTATTGGAATGCTAATTTTCAGCTGAGGTATATCAAAAACTAGAATTAGATTGACTTTTGGATCACTTAAATCATTTGTTTTGAAAATCATTAATGCAAATACCATATAGAGGAACTGCGATATGACTATTGGATCAAATTTTCTTTTTTAAGGCTTTTTTAAGATAGTTTCAGTTGTCTACTGGCTGTGATGGTGTTTATATGATGTTTCCATTGATTGACATTAAGTTTTTCTGCTTATGATCTGTGCATTCATAGTTGTTAGACAGATACATTCATAGTGGAGTATGACAGCATATAGGACCCTATTTGTTATTATTAATTTACCTTATAATTGTTCTGCCTTGGTATTTGTTGATAAAAATATTGATGGTGATTTAAAGTTTCATGTTTATTTCTATCTATACCATTGGACTTGTATTTCTATTAACAAATACTGAATTAAACCACAAAAATTTGGAAGAAGGCCAAGACAAAAGTGACAGCCAAGAGTAGTTTCAAGAGCACCATTTCATTTTCATAAAGTCTTCACCATTGCATGTGATTTTAAGTATAAATTCAGCTTTTAATTCTTTAGGAACAAGACTATTCTTGGTACCTCACAGCAATAGAAGTTCTAGGGAAATCTATATCAACCTAATGCATGAAAAAATTATTAAGCAAGGGTAAGAACACTCCCCTTTACCTATTTATTGTTCACAACCAAGGAAAGTAAAGAAATTAGTATAGCTCCAGATCTCTTCCTTCTTGGTCTAGCGTGCTACATAAGTGGAAATGATGGTCCGGCAGCTCCGTTCATCTTCTCCGGCGAGTTCCCTTCTTCTCCGGCGAGTTCCCCTTCTTGGGTGAAGGTTTTTCTTTTCGTCTTCTTTCTTTTATTCTTGGGTGGAGGCTCTGTTTTTGCCTCTTGGTCTCCGGCGAGCCTTCAGCAAGCTGCAAGGAGGAAGAATAGCCATTGTTGGCTCCAGTGACAACCGCACACAGCAACTGCACCCTCCTGCAACAGCACCGTCGCTAATCATTTTATTGTAGTGACGTTGTTAGCGACGGGTAATTAGCCGTCGCTAAGTATTTAATCAAACTCGACAGCAACCCCTTTCCCTGTCAGTTGCCCTATCTTTCCCATTCCTCTTGCAGCGCCGTCTCCCTCTCCTCCCTCCCTTCGTCGGACCTGCTACCTCACCCGTCGTCTCCCTCTCCTCCCTCCCTTCACCGTCGGACCTCCTTTCCCTGTTCGTGTGCCTCTCACCCGCCGTCCCCCCTCTCCTCCCTCGGAAGCCCTCTCTGACGTCTACTCCTTTCTTCCTCCGTCGAGCCTCCGTGTGCCATTGCAGGGTAAGGTTTGTCTCTCACTCACTCTCTCGTCCTCTCATCTCTTTTCTCATTTGTCCCTTATAATGGCTCATTCGGTGATTCCTGTTTATGACTAGAGAATGAAATTAAGCATTATGGATGTTCCTCTAGTTTATTGTTGAGTAGCAAAGTTGGTGGTTCTTGCTCTTAAGTTTGTGTTTTGCATCTGGCATTTGCAGCATCTTTTCTTCTGTTGGGATTAGGAGCACTCTATCATTCGGATAGCATTTGATCTGATATCTATATTACCGCATGTTTGAAGTATTTAACATTACCTCTGTTTCAACTTTCAACTCCACTCCCTTGAAATGCATTTTTTTCCTAATGGTGGAGAAATTTTAGCATCTCTATTTCCTGAGTTATACACACAGCTTTAGTTTAGGTTCTGTTTTCTGAATGATTCCTGATCCCCCTTTTTCACGACCACTATTTTACATTGTTTCCTTTCAAATTCACTTTTCAAGTTTGGAAGGGTGAAGGGAGAAGGAAGAGGGGGAGAGGTTGTAAGTTCGAATTCTTCCACTAACACTTCTAATATATTCTAACAAACTAACATTAGCCTATTAAAGTATAGAAGATAGAAAATAAACAAGATGATAGAACCTACATAACAGGAACAAGGTATGTATTATGTTATATGTATTTTTTTTCATATGTGGCAGAACTGCTAGATAAGTGGTGAAATAGTTTAGAAATTGGATCCTGACAACAATTCTATTAAAGTTCTATTAAACACCAAACCTAATTAAAAGCTCTGAAATAGTTCAGAAATCTACATAAAAAAGTTCAGTAACCTGATTATTGAGAGCGAGGCAATTACAAATGATTCAAAGTTCAGGAACCTGATTATAAACTTTCAAATTATAGGAACTTAATTAAATATATCCAAATTAAAACCCTTTTTGGTTCAACAACCAATTTTTAAACTGGTTTTTCCTTTTAAATGGTTTGAAACTGGTTTGAACTCAATTTCAGCCAAAACTGGTTTTTCCTTCTCTGTGTGGGCTGTGTGTATTGGCTGTGTTCTCCTTTATTGGTTGTGTATTACTTTCCTCACAGTAGTCCTTTGAAGCACCATCTATTTCTTCAATGTAACAAAAATCTGCATCCCATTACCGTGCAAGATAACAAAAAACATGAAATTAAATTCTTAGTGATTGGTTCGGTTATGTTGTCAGTATGTGTTTGGTTATGTTGTCAAACCCCTAAAATTAATTTTCACTTTCTAAAAACATGTTTCACTGCAATTGTATATGTTTAGAAAGTCTTCCCAAATTGATTTCTAGTCATGAGAACCATGTTCTGGTTGAAGTCACTCCTCCTTACAGTTTCTGCTTTAACAAAATCAGTTTATAAAATCATTTTAATCTAAAATTTAGTGAATTTTAGTGTTTGTTCGGTATCCCTTATAAAAAAAGACACTACCTATTAGAGAAGATTGATGTTACACATTGTTTGAATTGTTAGAACAATAATTTCAATTAACTTTTGTCATTCGTTAACTTTTCAAGTCTCATATTAAAAACTCTATCTCTTAGATCATATTTTTATATATCTTAACCAACTTAATTTGGTATGTTAGTTAAAAGACTAATAAATAAAATCGTCAAGCAGCCCTGGCCCGGTTACACAGTATACACGCTCATTATTTGGCTGAAGTGAATCAGTAGACCATTATAAATAACGTTTAGAATGTTTAATAATGCAAATGTAGTCTCCGTTGCATCTCTCATGGACTCATTCTCACGTGGATCCCAAGTGTCTAGATCATTAAGAAGTCATTGTTATGTAATCTATAATTTGCTTGGCGTGTCTATCTTTGTTTAGTTTCCTTGCTACTTGTAACTGTCTAACGACTTCTTGGTTTGTCATACAGGGTAACACACATCACGCGTGGTCTCTGATCGTCTCTCTTCAGCTTCGTATTCATCACCGACTTTTTTCCCTAGGTAATCCCTTAACGCTGACTTTCTCGATATATGTATGCATGTCAATTGTTGTTTGTTAGTAGAGAGATTAGGAACTGGTTTTGATGTGTTTATAATGAGTTTTATGCATGTGTAATGTTGTTTGTTAGTGGAGAGCAGAGCTCATTAGGCATTGGTTGTGTGCTGATAACATGATTCTTTATGCATGTGTAATGTTGTGTGTTAGTGGAGAGCAGAGCTCATTAGGCATTGGTTTTGTGTGCTGATAACATGATTCTTTATGCATGTGTAATGTTGTTTGTTAGTGGAGAGCAGAGCTCATTAGGCATTGGTTTTATGTACTGATAACCTTGTCTCTCGATCGTATTCATAACTCTTAATATCATATACAATACGTATGGTATGTATATTTATCATTTCTGGAAAGTTTTATGTATGTAACAGGTTGTTCGTAAATTTGGGAAATGTCCAGTTTACAGGGGAGACTCTGCCAAAATTTTGACAGGCTCCCTTTCTTAGGAAACTTAAAAAATGAAACTCATGATTTAATAATGTAGAGTTTAGTCGTGTGTGAACCCATTAGATTCCCGTTCAAGTTTCAAAACAACCGGCTAATGTACCGTGTTGTGTTGGATCTTGAATTGTCCCAGTTGGACAGTTTGGTATGAATTTGTAACCAGTAGGGCGTAACCCATCAATGTTGTATATAGTCTATCTTAAGACGTTGAATGTTCATATAAAATTTCGGTTATGGTGTTTCGTATTGTCCTCAGGGTGCATGTCTGCGTGCGGTGTTTCATACCGTACGTATCTCTGTGTACTCGGGGACTAATGCGAAATGCTGCCGAAATTTTAAATGAACATGAACGACACAAGATAGACCACATACAACAGAGATGGGTTACAGTTGGTTGCATATTCATCCCGAATGGGATAGGGCCCCACCAATTTGCAACATCAAAGAGATAGGGAGTGATTTACAACCGACAGTCAAATAAAATTACAATAATTTAAAGTAACAGAAATCGTGCTTGTTAGATATTGTAAATGGAGGTACCGGCTAATCGGCGATGGATGTACAACCGACTAGATCGCAATCGGCGAGTGACTGAGGAGTTTATGACGGGGCTGTTGGAGTTCATTCCGTTCGCTACAGCAAACACGCCTGGATTTGAAGTGACTCAGAAGATCCGTTGTCCGTGCTCAAGGTGCAAATGCATGAGTTTTGAATACGCGGATGATGTCATGTGCCACCTAACTGAGAAAGGGTTCATGGAAACATACCACTGCTGGTACAACCATGGTGAGCAGTTACCGCGTAGACCGTCAGACGTAACCGTGCAACAGTCTTACTACGAGGTTGGAGGAAACAGGGATACGTACAACAACATAGAACAAATGGTGATGGATCATGTTGGACCCTCCACCGGACGTGTGCTGGAACATAATGACCAAGCAGGTGATGGGGACTCTGACAATGTAGAGGAGGATCCTAATCCGGAGGTGAAGAGATTTTATGATTTGTTGGCGGCGGCTCAGACTCCATTGTGGGACGGGTGCAACAGTCACACTGAGTTATCCGCCTCCCTAGCTGCTTTAAGCCTAAAGGCAGATTATAATCTTTCTGGAGGTTGTTTTGATAGGATGGTCAGTCTGATGGGTTCCACCATGCCTAGTAATCACAGAATGCCAGCAAACCTGTACCGTGCTAAGAAACAAGTGGCAAACTTGGGGTTGGGTTGTGTGAAGATAGAGTGTTGTGTTGGTGGATGTATGCTGTTCAGAAATGAGTTTGCAGACGAGAGTGTCACAAAATGTCTGCATTGTAATGAGGAACGCTACAAGACCGTTAAAAGGAGAGGGAAGGTAACCCGGACGGCCAGGAAGAAAATGTGGTACTTCCCTATAACACCGCGTCTTCAGCGCCTGTATGCCTCATTGTCCACGGCAAAACACATGCGTTGGCATGCTCTGAACCGATCACAAGAGGGGTTTCTTTGCCATCCTTCCGACGGGAAAGCATGGAAGTGTTTGGATGAGCTATATCCGGACTTTTCTGGCGAGCCGCGAAATGTAAGACTTGGACTATGTACTGATGGGTTTAACCCTTTCGGTCAATACGGAAGGGCTTACTCTTGTTGGCCAGTCATCCTGACCCCATACAATCTGCCGCCTGATATGTGTATGAAGAGGGAGGTCATGTTTCTATCTATACTGGTTCCAGGACCCAAAAATCCAAAGGCGAACATAGACGTGTTTTTGCAACCGTTGGTTGAAGAGTTATCACAGTTATGGGATGTCGGTGTAATGACATACGATGTGTCTTTGAAGAACAACTTCATGATGCGTGCTGTTTTGATGTGGACTATTAACGACTTCCCGGCCTATGGTATGCTTTCTGGATGGTCCACGTCTGGGAAGCTTGCTTGCCCTGTATACATGGAACATACCGGGGGGGAATCACTCCCTGTTAGTGGCAAGACAAGTTTCTTTGACTGTCATAGAAAGTTTCTACCGTTGGATCACCCGTTTAGGAGGAACAAAACCGCTTTTAAGAAGAACAAGGTTGTTAACGAACCTCCACCCCGTAGGTTATCTGGTGCACGAGTTTGGCAGAGGGTCGAAGAGTATCCTTACATCTGGGACAAGAGTGTTAAGGAGTTTGCGGGTTACGGTAAGGAACACCACTGGGTGAAGCAGAGTGTGTTGTGGGATTTGCCATATTGGAAAGACTTGTTGTTAAGACACAACGTTGATGTGATGCACACTGAACGTAATGTTTTCATGAATATTTTTGACACTGTTATGGACATCAAAGGGAGAACAAAGGACAACGAGAAGAGTCGTCTAGACCTTCCGATTTGGTGTTCCAGAAAGGAGTTGGAGTTGAGGGATGCGGGACGTGGAAGAATGTTTAAACCCCATGCAAAATATGCTTTAACTAGACCACAACAGATTGCTGTGTGTATTTGGATGAATGGGTTGACCCTGCCTGACGGATTCGCTTCTAACTTGAGTAGATGTGTCGACGTGAAGGAGGGCAGGGTGTTTGGCATGAAAAGTCATGATTGCCATGTGTTTATGCAACAACTACTCCCGTACGCGTTTCATGCCTTACCGAAGCCTATTTGGAAACCGTTAGTGGAGTTGAGTCACTTCTTTAAGGAGTTGACGGCTACTTCGTTGAGTGTGGAGAAACTTGTGAAGATGGAAGAAACTATCCCGGTATTGATTTGTAAGTTGGAGCAGATTTTCCCACCAAGTTTTTTTGACTCCATGGAGCATTTGCCTATCCATCTACCGTACGAGGCCTTGGTTGGTGGCCCAGTGCAGTATCGTTGGATGTATCCATTCGAAAGGTGAATGCTTGGTGAACTCTTTAATTTACTCGCTAATGTCATGCTTATAATAGTATTTTCTAACTTAACACCACCTTGTTAATGATGTTGAAGATTCTTACGCTCTTTAAAAGATAAAGTGTCGAACAAAGCCTGCGTTGAAGCTTCAATTTGTGAGGCATACTTAGTCGAAGAAATGACAACCTTTGCTTCTTTCTATTTTCCAACGGAGATAGAAACTAGAATGAGTAGAATTCCCCGCAATCTTGGTGTAGCCAGCCGCACAAGGTTTGATGAACAAACGTCGATTTTCAACTATCCTGGTCACCCGGGGGGCAGACTCACAAAATGTTACATTGATGAGAAAGATCGAAAGGCGGCTCACTTGTACATTCTTCTCAATTGCCCAGAAGTGGAACCCTTTATTGAGTAAGTCATAGAAGTTATATTATACATTCTTAACGTAGCTTTTATATTAAACTTATTTGTTTCTTTCAATAGCTTATACACAGATATGCTAAAACTTGAGCAAAATGATTTAACTGATGACCAAATTCATAGTGAGGTGTCATCCAAGTTCGTTGGTTGGTTCGCGCAACATGTAAGACCCGTATACCAAGTGTTTTTAAGCCTATTTGCTTCTAACTCCCGTCAATATGGTAACAATGACCTACTTCTTATGTTGTACATAGATACAAGACCCTAACAACCATATTGAAGATTCTTTACTCCAAGCCCTTTCTTGGGGGCCGGTGAAGACTGTTAAAAAATGGCCTATTTACTACGTAAATGGCTACAAGTTTAATATTCTTCAATGGAGTGAAGGGATGCGCACCCATAACTACGGGGTTTGTGTTAAAGGCACCGCCGGTCAGTTGGAAGAAGACTTTTATGGAGTGCTGACGGAGATTGTTGAAGTTTCATTCTCTGGACGACTAAGAAGAGATATTGTTCTATTCAAATGTGATTGGTTCGACAACACAATCGGTGTTGGAACAAAGGTTGACAACAACTACGGCTTAGTTGAGGTCAAGAAGAATGGTAGATATAAAGGGTTTGATCCCTTCATTTTTGCTCAACAAGCTGAGCAGGTTTATTACACCGACTTCCCGGGAGGACATCGGGACTGGTATGCAGTAATCAAGGCCAAGGCCCGAAGTCAGATCACTGACAATGTCTCCGAGGAGGTCGATGACGCTTATCAGCTTGCACCACACGAGCTCAACGATGCCAATTTGTTGTTCAACATTGATCCAGTCATAATGGATGAGACACTCGCCACTACGGGGGGTGAACACATTGACAAAGACCTTGTCTCTCGATCAAAACGGTCTAGGGCTGATTTGGGTACTGATGAACTTGTTCAAACAGATAACCACAGTGACACTGAAACTGAGGGGGAATTTGAAACTGAAACAGACACAGAGTATGTAGTTGTTAAACATATATACATAGGTTTATATATATCCTGAGACTAACCTTTCTTTTCATGATTTTATCCACAGATGACGGGACGTCGACTGCCCTTCAGTAGGGGTAGTGGGTCCAGGACCCCGGCTTCCCGTCTGGGGATGCAAACCCCAGGGCAGCAGACCACTCCATCACCACCACAGCGGACCACTCCATCCCCATTACAGCAGACCACTCCATCACCACCACCACAGCAGACCACTCCATCACCACTCCAGCAGACCACTCCATCACCACCACCACAGCAGACAACCCCATCACCCCCACAGCTGACCACCCCAGAGCAGACTCCTGGAGTTGGTGGCTTGGAGGACCATGGCCATCAGGCGACCCCACCTCCGGCATCCCCTCTGCCCATGTTGGTACCCGTGCCGGCCGGAGACGAGTAAGTGACTAAATTTTATATACTTTTATGTTATTTGTATGATACTTTATATTAGGGTTTAGTTGAAAGACTTGTTGGTTTATTGTTGCTTACTTTAATTAGTACTTGTATAGATTGAATTGTACTGGGCACTCTTCTGTTTGTAACAGGGTAACTATTTAAACTTGGAAATGTTACATTTACAGGGGAGACTCTGCCGAAATTTTGGGTGTCTCCCTAGATTGTGTGTTGTTTTACTCCTAACATAATTGTTGTCATTACAGCTTTGTTGATAGTAGTCGCACTACCAAAGCGATTACTAAGGTTTTGAAGGCCCAGTGGGATGGTCCATATATATCTTGGACAGATGCTGGGAAGGTTGTGCAAGATAGGTGGTTTGACACCTTCTCGGTAAGTTCCTAGCTCATTTATTGTGACTTGATTTGTAAAATACACCCGTTATTAATTTTGATTTCTCAATTCATTTTACAGCGTGATTACCAGTGGGCGGAGGGTATGATTGATGAGATTAGGAAGGTCTTTGCCACAAAGACCTCCAAAATCATCAAGAGTACCCTTTGGAAGGTGAGGGACAAGGGTGAGCGCCCTCGTTGGATCCCGGAGGACCATTGGGACGGGATGGTCCAGAAGTGGGGCGGGGTCCCATTCCAGCAGGCGAGTGCTCGGAATAGGGCCAACAGAGCCGCCGATGCTGCAGCCTCGGTTTACACTGGGGGTAGCATTTCAACCCTCGAGCACAAGAAAAGATTTGTAAGTATATTTATGTTAAACATTTCAATTATGGTTCGTCTTACATGTTTACAAATAATAATCTCAATGTTTTTTGTCCACCACAGGAGCTGAGGGAGCACCGGGAGCCTTCTTTGTTTGAGGTCATGCAAATGACCAAGAAGAACAAAGCCGGTGCATGGGTAAACCAGAAGACTACGGAGCTAGCGGTATTTACTTTTAACTGACACATGCTTTTAATTTACTTACAAATCAGCTTACTAATCCTATCGTTGTTTTTGAATTTACAGGAGGCGTATCAGGCCAGGAGGGCCGAGAAGGAGGCGGACCTGGTGGCTTCCACCCCTGAAGGGGAGGTTCCTCCCACCCTATCTTGTTCTGACGACAACGCCATCTATATGGAGGCTGTTGGCGGTGTGAACAAGAAAGGGAGGGTGTTTGGATTGGGTGGCGTCGGCACGCAGCTGGCGAAAAAGGGGAAGACCCCTTCCTCTTCGTCTTCCTCTGGTCTTCCGACTGAGGTCGTTCAGGTAATTCAAAACCTGAACGATGAGCTACAGGAGGAGCGACGTCAGAGGCAGTTGCTGTTGGAGCGGCACGAGGCGGACCGACAGAAGGCCGAGGCGGACCGACAGCGGGCCGAGGAGCAGCACGCCGAGACTCGTCGGCAACTTGCTCAGCAGCAGGAGCTACTGATGCAGTTGATGGCGAGGCTACCTCCCCCCACTTCCCAGGCGCCCCCACCACCACCCCAGGATCCCCCACCACCTTGATTGTAGTTCTTTTATTTATACACATTTGTATATTTGATTTTTAGTTATGTTATATTTTCATTCAGTATTTATTTTGTCATTCTTTATTTATTATGTCAATATTTATTGGTAATTACATTCAAATCACAAAGCCTTATTCTACCTATCATTAATAATTCAACCTATTTCATAAATTAATTTAATATATTATTTTGTTTTTAATAATAATTCACTACTTCAAAAAAATTATTTTAATTTAATTATAAAATTTTATCAGCCAATACAAAATACAAAATATTAAGATATTTTCAAAGCTAAATTAACAAAACCAGTCAATATTGAATCAATTTTAAAAAAATTTAAAAACTGTCGTTAGCGACGGCTCGTTGTGGTCGCTACCTGTCAACCACTAGCGACGGACGTTGTGGTCGCTACCTGGCAACAACTAGCGACGGACGTTGTGGTCGCTACCTGGCAACAACTAGCGACGGACGTTGTGGTCGCTACCTGGCAACCACTAGCGACGGACGTTGTGGTCGCTACCTGGCAACCACTAGCGACGGACATTGTGGTCGCTACCTTGCAACCACTAGCGACGGACTTTGGCGTCGCTATATCGCAACCACTAGCGACGGAATGTCTTGGTCGCTGTCTCACTACCTATAGCGACGGCATAGCGTGGTCGCTGTTGGCTGTTACTAGCGACGGGGACTCAAGGTCGCTGTATGGCTACACTTAGCGACGGCTGGAGTTATGGGGGCAGAGACGAATTTAGCGACGGCCTAACGCCGTCAATAATTTAGCGACGGTGTGTATGTGGTCGCTGAGGTGTTTTCGACGAGGGTTTTAGCGACGTCCCCTTTCCCGTCTGCGATGCCGTCGCTAATGGTTTTAGCGACGGGAATTCCATTGATTAGCGACCAATTACGTCCGTCGCTAACAGTTGTTTTTTTAGTGGTGTAAGATGATGATATTGATGATTATGTTGATATTTTGTTGTGGTGACCATGGATGGTCCCACCATATATATATATATATATATATATATATGAGATATTTGCTATGCCCCGGAATTGTAATTATGGGATTGATGCATGATATAAATGTGATGGACATGAATTATTGATGTGTGTAAATGAGTTATGATTGAGTTAAATCATGCATTAGAATGTGGTTGATGAGAAATGCATGAAAATGAAGTTCATATATTGAGTTTTATGCATAATTGAGGAAGTGATAGGGTTATATTGAGTTTTAGGAAGTTTGGATATCATGGGATGGTTCCAATAGGTTATATGCATGATTTAAAATTTATATGACTTAGAATGGGCCAAATCTAATGAGAAATGACCCTTGAGTTACATAATTTTGTCTTAAAATAGGCAAATGCAATTTTGTATATATCTTAGTCATATGTTGAAATTTTGGTAAACAGACAATGTCAACAGCTCTAGAATGATGAAAATATAGTACCCATGGAGTTCCGTAGTAATCGGAGTTGAAACAGGAAAAATAGATAGGTTGGAAGTTGATTTATGAGTTAAGAGTTGATATTTTTGCTCAAGCGAGCCAAATCTCATTTGAGTGAGCCTTTATATGAATTTGGGAGTGCATTCTATCGAAATCTCACTTAAGGGAGCTTATTCTTGCTTAAGCTAATGCCAAAGGAGTGGTTTTTGCCAAATTTTTGCTCAACCAAGCTGACCAGGGTTTGATATTGTTAAATTTTCACTCAAGCGAGAGCTTGAGCGAAAATCTCACTTAAGCGAGAAAATTTTTGCTCAAGCGAGCTGATTTAGCATTTTGTTTCTTCACAAAAAGTTGTAGAGAATTTTTTCACAGTCGTTTTGATACTTAATTTGCATCAATCAGCGTTCGATAATCCGAGTTATGCCCAAAATACTACAGGGTTTTCAGGTTGAAAATTTTAGCATAGCTAATTTTATAAATTTATGAATTAGGCAGTCTTTAGTGCATAATTGACCTTTGACTTCTTCATAACAATTGTAGGTATTTAAGTTATAGATGTATACAAACCGGATTCATCTCAATTGGAGTTGTGTAACTCTGGTTTGACTTAATTTACTGGGCAGTGCACAAGGAACCAGCGTGCTAAAAAATTTTCTTTAGGCAGTTTTGGAACTCCTAAGCCTAGAATACATTATGAGGGACCTGTAGAGTCATACGCGGACATGCTAGGATAGATGTGAATATTTTTGAAAAAAATTTCCCCTGTATTTTTATTATTATATTAAGGTTAGGATGTTTCAAACCATCCAATGTATGGTTGTACGACCTAAATTCGTTTTTCTTACTTTTTACATGACACTTCTTATATATATATATATATATATAATTAGCTAAATATTTTATCTCTTAAAATCAAGTCAAACGAATAATTTTTTTTAATTTTTTTCTTTATTTATATATTTTCTAATATATACATATTTAGTATTTAAAAATTCTAAATATATTTCAATATAATTAATAGCTTGATAAATTTTAATATTTAAATTTTATACTTGTTTTTTTGGTTAATTGATTAAATTTATATTATTTTTCCTTAAAATAATTCATGACGTATTAAAAAAAAGCAAAAATTCTTTGCATATTATACTATAAAAAGGATGTTTATCTCAAATACCATGCTTTTCTAAAAAAATAAATGTTCCATCATAATATGAATAATATACATAAATTTTACTGTTGTTTAATTTTATTTAATTGTAATACTAAAAAGTGTTGCATTTTTATAAGAAATATATATAATAAAATTATTTTTACTATAAAAAGTAATTATAATATATTAATTCATTTATTATAAAATTCAGAAAATATACTAAAAGTATATGAAAGTAAAATTAAAAGCATGAAATTAAAATTAAAAATCTTATTTATGAAGTAAATAAAAATTTAATTGATGGAAAATAAATTTAGTTAGATAATATATTAAAAAAGTTAGTAACTAAAAAATAGGAGAATCTGCAATGTGAAAAGTTAGTGGTAAAACTTTAAACATATCATAATTGATCGATATATTAATTTATTGTAGATAGATTTCTAGTTATAACTCCTAAGTATTGGTTAATATGTTTATTCGTAAATATTGTTCTTCAAAAAAAATATAAATTTTCAAATTTACATATATTAAGATGATTTTTTAATTTATATCACATTGACACATAAAGATGAGGTACCTGACTTATTTTCTTAGATAAGATGTTATATTGAGATGATATTGTAATTAATTATACACTCACGACTTTTTTCAATCTCTTTTTATATTATCCATCATTTAGTTTAGTTGTATACTAAAGATGTTGTTAAATATGTTTTTCGTTTTAGTTAAAAAAGTTATATTTTTTCATATTAAATTCTAATATTTTAAATTGTTATCATATGGTCCTCAATTAATAATAAATTTATTTGACAAAATACATTTTCACGTAATTTACTGCTATTTAAAGTGAAAACATTCCACATTTTTTATTAGGGTGATTGATATATTAAAATTACATATTATCAAATGAAGCACTAAAGCAAAATATATAAAGTAGTAAGGGACTATTCGTAAATATTTTATATTAATGAGAGATAAAAAATATATCAAAAATATTAACAAAGAATATAAAAATATAACAAAATTTGTATAGGGACGAATTAAAAATTGATAATTTTGCAAAATAAAAGAAATATTTAACCCATATATATATATATAATCATTTATTTAAATGTGAATGAAATAAGATTCAATTTTTTTGTGTGTTTTTCCCCAATACATTTTGTACCCTCGTCAATTTTATGTTTTCATTCATACAATTTCATGACATAGAGAATATCAGAATCGATCGTTTTGTTTTGCAAGTTTGTTCTTACATGCAATTGGCTGAAATATTAAAAAGAGAATGATGGAACATACTAAATTGTTCTCAATATATTGTAAGCTCTACATAATCTGAAACTAAAGACAGTTATGTAGAATATTAAATAAATGATGATATTTACCTGAATTTGAGGAGTTTTAGCACAAAGCTTCTTCTCAAAATGCTCCAAATAAAAGGTTGGGTAACATTGAGCCTTGTGGGGATAACATATATACAACAAATTTCAACATTCTCTTTCACGCCAATAATATTCATTACTTGGAGCAGTGATATTATTCTATGCTTCTCTACAAAAAAATATAAAGCTCAGGAAAATTAAAGCAGTGGAATTTGGTTTGCTTCATTTGTTCATAATTTTATGCTTTTGCTTTACATAGAGGATGATTCGTTTGGTGGGTTTCAGTGACCACAACTATTTGAGGAGTCTCCAACCTCGTGTAAAGGCTGCAAATATTACAAACATTTTAGGCAAATGATGTTACCAAATAAAATTTCAATTTCTGAAACATATATAGTATACTTGGTTAATTAATTAATGATGTATAGAATCCAGTTAAATCTAAGAATGTTAAGGAAACAAACATGTGGAAACTCAACAAGCTAAACATAGTCTACACAAGTCCAACAACAATATTTCAATGAGATGAATGCGAATGTCCTTATAAAATTAAATTCATTCTCTTATACTCATCTACAATGTACTTCAATCCACTACACATATATATACCCAACATTTCTGACAAAGTCATGGTTTTAACAATGGGTGCTTTGAACAAAGAGACCAACTTAGGACATGATTTTATGCAAAGTGTTGTAAGGCTGGATAAAGAGAATAATCCTGAAAAATAACATGCTAGTCATTGTAACAAAGTAAACCTTTATCATAAAACGTGAATAATATAAATAATGTTATTCTTCAATCTTCATTGCATAGAGGATTAATACGGTTACTTCAAAATTATCATAAAAATATGTACTCATTCTTTATTACAAAATCACGACTTAAAAAAATAACAAAAAATATTAATTACTAAAAACAAAAGACAGATGAAAAACAGATGAAAAGGATTGAAGTAAGAAATAAAAAATCTTGAAAAAGATGAAACTATAAGGATCAAAGTAAGAAATAGAAAGTTCTAAAAAGTTTAAGCATAAAAGTTATCAAATAATAATCATCATAATAATTTTTATAAAAATAAAAAGGAGGCTTTAAATTTAGAAATGAGTTTCAGAATTCATATATATATATATATATATATATATATATATATATATATAATATTAATGTTGTATCAACTCATTAGTTTTCACAATATGATCAATAGATATAGTGTTTCTAATGATTTCACAATTATATAAATTGTAGCAGTAATAAAACAAACACATAAGTAATGGAAACAGAGGTACATGGCCCACACCGAATTTTAGCCAGTAGATCAAAATATTAAAAAACAAACCCTAATAAATAACACTTGAGTAACCAGGTAATAGATATGCAATGCTTATTTAAAAAATGGTGATGTACATATATTTGATAATTAATAAATTCTATGATGACATAAATAAATGCTTTTTTAGCTTCACCTTCTATGTCAGACCAGGGAAACTTATATGTAAATCTCTAACAAAAAATTTACATGGTGTGTGAAAATCAAATTTATAATACAATGACGTAGAAAATTTTTGAAGTGAGTGTAAGGTAATATCTTTTATTTTATATAAATTTTTTGTTTTACGTGGGCAAAATTACATAAAAGAAAATATGATTTTTTACATTGTTTTTATAATTTGAAAAAGTAGTTTATCATATTTCTTAAAGGTTTTTATCTTCTTGTTATAATTTATGATACAGAGTGTTTCTAGTTGTGTTACTGAAACATCATTTTGTGAATCAAAGAATGAAAGTAATGAATACCGATTCAATGAAACAATCTCAAATTTCTTCATATCTCCTACAACTAAAATGCGTAGAAAATTTTCCAATGATTTGAATGACACCTTTTGCAATGGACGGTCGCTATAATCAGCATTTTCAAAGAACCAAAACCCTTCTTAGCTTTCCCATTCCTTTAAAATTTTCATCTGATACTGTTAATCCCGTGTATTGAAAATTATCACACCATAGGTATTTTACTGAATTGTGCTCCTTTGAGATCTAGTGGGCCACATCACGAACTAAATCATCCATTTTTACATATTCTTCACCGTTTTCACCTACAACAGGAACTAACATCAATAAACATGAATTTATGAGGTTATTTTTCACTGCAATCGCTTCACTCCAGTGACACCTAACCCAGTTGCATATCTTGATAAGTATTCAATTGGAATTTCAAGCTCCAAATTATCATAGCTTAATCCGCAGCAATAGCCACAAGAAGTAGTCTTTTACATTCATTTGAAATTTTTCAGCCCGATTGTTTTATGGTATCAGAGGTTTCTTTAGATATACCTGCTTGCTTTTGGAAAAGAGCAAATGCCTCATCATCAAGATTTTTCATGTTATATTTAAAGATGGAAGTGATATATATTTTTTATTTTGTTAACCTTAATCTTTTATGTTTTTCATGTTATAATTATATTACTCCCTAGAAAAGATAACTATTTTTTTTTGTTTACTTCAATTCAAATTCAGTGTTGAGATTAAGAAAATTCATAGACTTTTTTTACAAGTTAATTCTTTAATTCTTCAAAAAGAAACAAAAAGAAATTTCCAACAAATGGATAAGACAAGGCAACAATTTAAACAAGACAATAATGTTAGAACTCTTCCACATCATGAATGAATAAGATGAACAAAGAGTGTAGAGACAGAAAAAAACTCTAAAGATTGAGAAATTATTCATTCATTGCATTATAAAAGAAAGGAGAAGTGTATTTATATACAAGGAGGTAAGGGAAACTAACTAACAGAAAGTAGTTAGTCACTAACAAACTAATAACAGAAAAACTAACTAATAAATATATTAACTAACAGCCCCCCTCAAGCTGGAATGTGGATATCCAACATTCCAAGCTTGCTCATGAGAAAATTGAAAGAACCAACAGCAAGAGGTTTGGTTAGCAGATCTGCAATTTGCTCCTTGGATGGAATTGGTAGGAGATGAATAAGGCCAGCCTGAATTTTGTCTCTAACTGTGTGGCAATCAAGCTCAATGTGCTTGGTCCTTTCATGAAAAACGGGATTATTGGCAATGTACCTAGCTGATTGGTTGTCATAAAAAATACTGACAGGTGAGGAGTGAAGGAAACCAAAATCAGCAAGAAGAGAGGTTAGCCATTGTGCTTCACAGGTGGTCAGTGCTAAGGCTCTATACTCGGCTTCTGCAGAAGATCTAGAAACAGTGGATTGCTTCTTGCATTTCCAGGAAATTAAGGAATGGCCGAGAAAGAAACAGAAACCTGAGGTGGATCTCCTTGTATCAGGACAAGAAGCCCAATCTGAATCTGAATAAGCTGTGAGTTTCAGGTCTGAAGAAGAAGGGAAAAATAGGCCTTTTGCAGGGGCGGATTTAATATACTTGAGTACTCTAATGGCTGCCTTGTAGTGATCAGATGTTGGCTTGGATAAAAACTGACTGAGTTTACTCACAGAGAAGGAAATATCAGGTCTGGTGTTGGTGAGGTAGACAAGCCTGCCAAGAAGCCTTCTATAGGCTGTGGCATCTGAAAGGGGGGTGCCTGATTCAGAGCTGAGTGCAGCAGCAGGATCCATGGGTGTGTTGCAAGGTTTAGATGCTAAGAGGCCAGTATCCTGAAGGAGTTCTAGTGCATATTTTCTTTGGTAAAGAGTAATGCCCTGTGATGATCTAGCAACTTCAAAACCCAAGAAGAACTTGAGGTGCCCAAGGTCCTTAATACCAAACTTTGAATGCAGGAGGTTCTTGACAGAGTTGATTTCTGACAAATCCTGCCCTGCCAAAATCAGGTCATCAACATAGGTTAAGATAGCAGTGAAACCTCCAGATGATGTCTTAGTGAATAAGGAATAGTCTGCCTTGGACTGAGTAAAGCCAATGGAAAGGAGAGTGTCTGTGAGCTTTGCATGCCATTGTCTGCTTGCCTGTCTCAAACCATACAGGGACTTGGTTAGCTTGCACACCAGGTTGGGTGCAGGTAAGGTTAGACCTTCAGGTGGTCTCATGTACACCTCTTCATGTAGATCTCCATGAAGAAAGGCTGTATTCACATCAAGCTGATGCAAATGCCAGTTCTGTGCTGAGGCCAGGGACAAAAGGAGTCGAATAGTGGTAACCTTGACCACAGGACTGAAGGTTTCCAGGAAGTCAATGCCTTCTGTCTGAGTAAAACCCTTGGCCACTAGCCTGGCTTTATGCCTCTCAATAGTTCCATCAGCTTTCAACTTAGTTTTAAAAACCCATCTGCATTGAACCAGTTTCTTCCCATAAGGTAAATGAGTGAGTTCCCATGTCTTATTTGACTCCAGAGCCTGCAGTTCAACTTTAATGGCATCCTGCCAACAAGGATGCTGAATAGCTTCTTGATAAGAGTTTGGCTCACATAAAATTGTTAGTGCAACAAAAAAAAGCTTATGAGGTACAGAAAGGTTTTTATAAGAGAGAAAAGAAGAAAGAGGATACCTTACCAGAGCATGATCAGGTGCAGAACCACTACAAACCAAAGTATGGTGATAGTCCTTCAGATAGGAAGGAAGTTTCCTATCCCTTGTAGACTTCCTTGGCTGGATAGTAATTTCAGGTATGGAAGCAACAGGATTAGGGACAGGGACATTTGAATTATGAAGAGGTGAAGGATGATGAGGTGATGTGGGAAAGTCTGTGTCATCATTGAATGAAATGAGATTGTCAAAGGACCAAAGGATGGAGTCAATAGAGTCCTTGGGCTGAGAAGAAGGTAAGGTATGAGATGTAGGATTAGAATGTTTCATAGGAAAAATATCTTCATGAAAGGTAACATTCCTTGAGACAAAAGTCTCTCTGTTATTTAAATCATACAGAATATAACCTTTCATGCCAGGTTTGTAACCTAAGAAAAGACACTTCCTAGCTCTAGGGTCCAATTTAGCTCTACCTGAGACAAGAGTGCTAGCATAAGAGAGACAACCAAACACTCTAAGGTTAGAAATGTTTGGAACAGCACCAAACAAAACACTATAGGGGGATCTTTGGTTAAGAAATTGAGATGGAAGTCTATTGATGAGGTGAACAGCAAGGGAAACAGCATGGTTCCAGAAAGATTTAGGGACATGAGACTGAAACATAAGTGACCTTGCTACACCTAAAATATGCTGATGTTTTCTTTCTACAATGCCATTTTGTTGAGGTGTCTCAACACAAGATCTTTGGTGTTCAATTCCATTTTCAGAAAACCAGTTACACATGTCAAACTCTCTGCCATTATCTGATCTAATAATTTTCACATGTTGTTTGAATTGAGTTTTAATATGCTGAACAAAAGATTTAAGTAAGGAACTAGTTTCATGTTTATTCTTCATCAAAAATATCCAAGTATACCTGCTTGTATTCTCTACAATTGTCAAGAAGTATTTATGACCAAAAACAGAAGGTACAGAAACAGGACCCCAAATATCTACATGTACAAGCTGAAAAAGAGTAGTTGTTATAGTGTTACTATTGCTAAAGGGAGCTTTCTTCAATTTGCCAAAATAACAGGCATCACAAGAATCTGGGATTTTTGTACATGAAATGAAAGGGTAAAGTTTTCTAAGTTGCAGAAGCTTCTCATGTGAGGGATGACCAAACCTGAGATGCCAAGGATCTTTATAGGAGTTGAAATTATGTATCCAATGCTGAGAAAAGTCTTGTAAGGTTGATGGACTCATCACATACAGGTCTGAAAGTAGATCAGCTACACCAATCATCCTCAGGGTAAGGGAGTCCTGAATCTGACAAGATGATGCAGAGAAAATTATTTTACAGGATAAGGTTTTTGTAAGTTTAGACACAGAAATCAAATTAAAACCAAAAGAAGGAATGAACAAAACATCAAGTAAGTAAAATTGTTTTGTGAAGAAAACAGTGCCAGATATAGAAGTGGTAACCTTGTTACCATCAGGCAATCTAACAAGAACAGGTTTAATGTGTTTATAAGTGTGGAACAATGAAAGAGAGTTACAAACATGGTCAGTGGCACCTGAATCAATGATCCAAGAACCAGAATTAGAAATTGTATTTAGATTGCAAACGAAACCTGATGGCTGTGAGCCCAAAAACTTATCATCAGTTGGAGAAACTAAATGATTTACAGCATGAATCCCATTTTGTTGAAGTAATGCCAAAAGAGCCTTATGCTGGTCAGGAGTAAAATTCAACACAGGTTCCTTCATTTCCCTCTGAGAAGTAATACTGACTCTATCATTTTCCTCGTCTCCATTTTCTTCGAGGACACAATTATTAGTGTTGTGAGTTTTCTTGAACTGAGAAGTGTTATTGCCACCATTACTGAAATAATGTGGAGGATACCCATGTTTCCTGTAGCAAGTTTCAACTGTGTGACCAAGCTTACCACAATACGAACACTGTTTGTTACTGAACCCTCTTCCTGGCCCTCGACCAGAGCCATTTCCTTGAGTTCTTCCTCCTCTGTGGAAACCTCTCCCGGATCCACCAAAGGCCATTAAGGCTTGTGACTCAGGAACCGGTAAATTTAACTGTCTTTCTTGTTGGATCAAAAGAGAAAACACTTTATTGAGAGGAGGCAAGGGATCAATGAGCATAATCTGAGATCTCACTGCCGAGTATTGCTCACTCAGACCTTTCAAAAATCTTATAACGTAATCATTTTCCCTATACTTCCGCATAGTGGGAAGCAATTGACAACAACATTTTACCTGACAAGTGCAATTAGGAATAGGTCTGAAATTCTCCAATTCTTGCCATAGACCCTTCAACTGAGTGAAATAAGCAGTGATCGACAAATGTCCTTGTCACAGCGCATACATTTCTTCCTGGATTTCTGAAATCCTGAATATATCTCCCTGGTAATATCGATCCTTGAGATCTTTCCAAACTTCAGCTGCAGAATCCATCCAAAGAACACTCTGCACAATCGGCGTTTCAAGTGAATGCATGATCCAAGACAACACCATGGTGTTGCATCTCTCCCAGGCACTGTACATCGCATCCCCTGGGTCAGGTTTCAGAAGTGAACCATCCACGAATCCCATTTTGTTCTTCGATTTCAACGAAATTAGAGCAGAACGTGACCAAGAATGGTAGTTTTCACCGTTTAATGGAGTTGGAGCTATGGAAGCCCCTGGGTTTTCACTAACATGCAGGTAATACGGGCTCGCAATATCAATTGAAGAATTCGCCATTGATGACGAGTAAAAGAAGAATGAAAAAGGGGAGAAGATTCGAGAGGATTTCAGAAAAAAAGGAGTATCGAAGCAAGGGATAAAAGAAATCTGAGAAGTAAGAGACAAAAGAAATTTGAGGCAGATATTAACTTTCAGGTATTGAAAATTAAAAACCTCAATCACAAGATTTTTGAGTTCAATCACGCGCAGCAGAGCCCCCGGGAAAGGGGCTCTGATACCATGTTAGAACTCTCCCACATCATGAATGAATAAGATGAACAAAGAGTGTAGAGACAGAAAAAAACTCTAAAGATTGAGAAATTATTCATTCATTGCATTATAAAAGAAAGGAGAAGTGTATTTATATACAAGGAGGTAAGGGAAACTAACTAACAGAAAGTAGTTAGTCACTAACAAACTAATAACAGAAAAACTAACTAATAAATATATTAACTAACAAATAACAATCTTACAATTATAAGAATAAGTCTTGCACAATGCATGCACAAACAACAATTAATAAAATCAAACTAAAACTGAAGGTTCCAATCTTAGAAGAATTCCAAACAAATCCAGAGATTCATATAACAACCAGAGGTATATTTTCCAAATCAGAGAAAATTGAAACATTTTGTCTGGGAATCAACAAACTCTTGAAGATTCTTAAGTTCGTTGTTTATTTTGTGCGATTGTTGAGTTAGATGAGCATGACTCATATGAAGCTCACTTATTCGTGTCTGTGCATTGTCCAGCTTAGGATATTTGGCCACCACAACTCTTTGGCGCATTTGATCAACCCATGACCTGTCAAATCCAAGTTCAACAGCCTCATCGCATAGTCCATCAAAGTCCTTTTCTCTCTGAGGAGTGATACTAACAGCACTTTCATTTCAAAGGAACCACAACATATCTGCCAAAGTTTTCACCGTCAAAGCTTGAAAGCGTTTACTATACTTGTTGCAGACATTCCAAAGATGAGGATATACTTCTATTGCCTCTGCCAGTAAAGCAATTTGTGCATCATCCAGATCAACAAACTGCTAATATGCTCCCAATCTTGCACCGGTGTCTGCAAAAGCTGCTAACATACATATTATCAGAAATGACGAATCTAACTCAACTCACAAACTAATTTAAAAATTAAAGGTTGTTGTGGGCTATATAGGAATATACATGTCCTATTTTTAGCAGATGTAAGATATCTTAAAGAATATAATACAAATAAGATGGGAAAAAAGACAAGAAGATAGCATTAACCTGGAGGAATCTCAACTCCATCATTACAAACAACACTCGTTCTCCTTTCTTTATCCACCAAGTTAGAGTTAGATGCTTCTTGGATCATATCATCAATATTCTTCTGGATTTTCTGATCCACATTCAGCTCATCATCCTTTGCAAGTATGTCTTTGCCACCGGACTCGGTGTGAGTTGCAACACCACCACCCAAGCTAATGCCTTCAACACCTGCTGCTAAAGTTTTTATTGTACCTCCCTTTGGTGTAGCCTTCTCTTGAATCTTTTCTTTTCCTGTTTCCTTAATATTCTGCACATGAAAAATGGAAAAATATGTTTAGTGGTTTGGACGTTATAGCTTTGAAATGACCATTGTTTTATAATGCACATCGTGAGGGGGTATGATAGAAATTGTTACTGTTGTTGTTTCTCCAAGCGTGTGTCTTTGGTCTGAAGAACCTGCTCCAGTGCTTGATTCTTGATCCACCAACTTGTATTTGTAATATTATTAAGCAAACATGACAGGAGTTAGTCTTAAAGCGTGAGTTATTAATGCTCTTTACAATGGAAAAAGCTATGTTGATTAGCAAGCTACCTTTATTGTGGCTGATTTAAATCCGTCATATATTTTTCCATATGTAGTTTTCAAAAAGAATAAAAGAAGGCATATACCTTTGGGGAAGAAATGGGTGATAATTTTTGCTTGGAGAATTGTAACTGTGGTGTCCTTTTTCCTTCTGTATTTGATTCAAGGAAATCATTGTATGATTCAGATACAAGTTCTTCCCTTTCAATTCGCTTCTGTTCATGTTCCCTTCCGGTTATATTTCCCTGTATAGATTGATTGTTATCAATGACTTCTGAACAAAGTGGCCCTCTTTCAGATATTGGTAGTTCTTGTTGGTTCATCTGAAGTTGAGGAATGCTTTTCGGCTTAGGATCCCTCTCCTGTTCAAAATCATAAATAAGAAACAGTTGCCATTGAAAATTGAAAGGATAATTGCATACAAGAAAGAAACTCACTGCTACATATGCTTTAGGCCGAGATACATCTAATGATCTAGCCTTTTCTGAATGAGTTAATGAAGCATCAATCATTATATTATCCGATGTAGTTCCTTCTTCTGCTTCTATCTCAATATTCTGCACCAATCCAAAAGATGTCATGATTTAGCAATTGTGTATATCATAATATTATCTGATGTACGTAAGAGATTCTTTTTATGAAAATGATAAAAAGTACATCAACATCAAGCCATTAATTTGAAATGGTCCTGGTGAATCAGATGACAGAGACGATGTTACAGTTTTATTCTGATAGGCAACCTCTTGATTTTTTAATACTCTGTTTCCTTGTTGAGTTTCTTTTTCAACTATTATTGAGCTAAATGTAGATGCATGGTTAAGTATTATGGGCTCGTTTGTTTAAACTTATTTTAAAAAATAAGTATTTTTTTAATTAAAAAAAGCACTTATTTTAAATTTTAACGTGTTTGTTTAAAGTTTCAAAAATAAACAGAAGCTGAAAATAAGCCGATTTCAACTTATTTTAAGAAACAACTCTAATCTGCTTATTAAAAAAGTGATTATAAAATAGCTTAAACAAACGGGCCCTATATATAACAACATCATATTTACCTGAGGAATTGAAATGGTAGTTTCGGTTTCTGCAGCTGCCATTTGTTGGTTTGTTGGACAAGGTTCATTCATTGTCATTGATTGATCATCCACCAACTTCTGTATGAGGTAATTGACAAATTGAAAACTTGTGTATAATGATGTTATAGGATCTTATTGGCTGAAGTATTTCCTATGATTTTGATGATATAAATTTATGTAAAGTTTAGTGAAGCAATAGATATTATGATTATGTAAATGATTGATACCAAGTACTGACCTGTGGAGAAGGCAGCTCACCACTTTTTGATGCTTTTTTAGCTTCGGCCTCTATCTTTGCCCAGGTATAATCAGAGATATAATGGAAGTCTGTAACAAAAAATTTACATGTTCCGTGAAAATCCAAATTTATAATACACTGACCTAAAAAATTGAGTGTAAGTTATATCTTTTCTTTTATATACATTTTTTTATTTTACAAAGGTAAATTACAAAAAAGAAAATATAAATTAAATGGGGCATATTCCCCCATTGTCTCCCACCTAGCTCCATTCTTTTTTATATATATTCCAACAAGTTGAGAATAATTAAATTTAAAGAATACTATTTACTTACCTTTTATATCCTCCTCAAGATATAATTTGTGCTTGAGTTCTTCAATAGTATGGATAGTTGAAGTGAGATTTGGAGAATTGTGGACATAACGATGCTTTACATTCTGCATCTGCAATTCATTCCCTTGGCACAACCTTGGTACTTGTACAAGTATCACAACTTCTAGCTTAGGAACCTTAAACACTTGTTGTAGCTCAGAGGCTCCACATATTATTAGACTTGTCAAGTTGGGAAGATTGCATTCAGATGGGGAGACAGAGATCAACTTGTTGCAATTTATGATGCAGAGTCTTTGTAGTTTTGGGAAACATGGCCTTTGAAAAACATTCTCATCCTCCTTTTCAAAAATCTGCTTTAATTCTCTACATGCGTCTATGGTTAGAGACTCCAACTCTGGTAGGCAGCTTATGGGAAAGATTGCTTCCAATTTGTCACAATACAGTATCTTTATTTTCTGAAGTCTTTGGAAGGTAACAGAATTCTCAAAGGTGGATGGCGAGACTGAGATCAAATGTTTCAACTTGAGGCAATTTATGATAATGAGTGTTTCTAGTTTTGGGAAGCATGGCCTTTGAGAAACATTCTCATTCTCCTTTTCAAAAATCTGCTTTAATTCTTCGCATGCTTCTATGTGTAGAGACTCCAACTCTGGTAGGCAGCATATGGGAAGGATTGCTTCCAATTTGTCACATCCTCTTATCACTATTCTCTTAAGTCTTTGGAAAATACAATCCCAATTTATTCCGTCATGCCCATCCACAATGTACTTCAATCCATTACAATCTTGTATATTCAACTCTTCTAATGAAGTCATGGTTTTAACAATGGATGCTTCCAACAATGAGCCCGACAACTTCGAACATTCCCACACTGTAAGTATTCTCAAGCTGGGTAGAGAGAATAATCCTAAAAAGTAATATGTTAACCAGAGCCAATGGTATAAATAGATGTCTTTAGAATATGTATTCTTTCTATTTTATCCCTTAATTTCTTAAACTAACCTCTATTTAATACATAAAAAAATTATGTTTTTAGAGTACAGTTTTAGGTGTTAAAAGTAAATATTTTCCCAATTAAAACTTTGTTTTAGTTTTTTTAAAGTTTCATTCTTTATTAAAAAATTATGACTTAAAACAAAAAATAATTAAAAATACGTATTAAAAGCAAAATACAGACAAAAAAATGAAAATAGGAATGAAAGTAAAAAATAGGGATCAACTCATTAATATATATATATATATATATATATATATGTGTGTGTGTGTGTGTGTGGGAATGAGTTGCTTTTAATTTTGATTGAATTTGGGAATGGTATGAAACAATATATATATTATGTTCGAGAACGGATGAAGTTATTTCAATATATATATATATATATATAAAATTTATTATAATATATATATATATAATTAATTCAGGTTGAAAATATACACCATGACAATAATTTTACTACGAATTAATGCAATAAAAATAATCATTAAAATTAATTCTTGTTGAACATATGAAATGCAGTGTTTACCTGGGTTATGGTTCACAATGATTTGATCTACCTCATCACAACACTCTATCTGTAACATTTCCAATTGAGTTAGGCCCTCCATTGATTCTAGTTGGGAATACACATTTGGATTCTTCACAATAACTTACCTCCGTTTGTTGGAGATTTTGGAAGACCATGGAGGAATGTACAGGAGGATCATTATTAAATTCTTCTAGATTTATCTCTGTTGGGTCATCACCATCTGTCTGTACCATACTTTGAGCAACTGTAAGTGTAAAAAGAGATATCAGGTTTGGACAATTATATAAGTATAGCTTCTCTAACTTTTTGAAAGACCCATTTGTAGGCAGACAACCTTGACATAAAACTCTTAGATTATCCATCTTTTCTATTTGCAGTATAAGCAACTTGGAGAAGAGACATCTTACATCTCTCAAATAATTGCTAGTGTCAACTAGACACTCTATCCCTTTAGAGTTCTGTATGTGAAACTCAATCAACTCATTCATACCTCCTTCTTTCATTTCAAATATATCGGGGATAATACTTTTTGCAACTCCCTCAAAATTTTCTACCAGTAAAACCCCTGCTTGCTTTGCCAAACCCTTAATTGTCTCATTTGATATGGGAAAACAACTGAGGGATAAAGTTTTATGAGGAGATAAAAATGATTCCCAATAATAGAAATCACTTGGGGGTCCTATTTTTATTCTATACCTTTGTAGTGCTTGAGGGACACAAACCTTGTTAAAGAATTCAATATTGTCTTCATTGTCATTAACATATTCTGGTTCATCGGTGATATACAATTCTTCTAGGTTTGGGATCCTTTTGATCACTTGAAAAGGATTTCCTTTCAGGTCACAGTCAAGTAACTCTAACAATCTCAACTTTGTTAGTTGTGTTGTTACAACATCATTTTGAAATTCAAAGAATGAAAACAATGAACACTTTACCAAGGAAAGACTCTCAAGTTTCTTCAAATCTCCTACAAATGAAATGTCACTTAATTCCCATCTAAGAAGCATCATACATCGAAGATTTGCTAATGTTTTGAATGACACCTTTTGCAATGGACGTTTGCTATAATCAGCATTTTGAAGAATCAAAACCCTTAGCTTTCCCATTCCTTTAAAATTTTGATCTAATACTTCTAATTTGGTTCTTATATGAAGAAACTCAAGATTGGAACAATCCAATTCATATTGAAAATTTTCACACCACAGGTATTTTACTGAATTGTGTACCAAAGCCTCAACCTTTTCTGATCCACACGCAATGACTTTTTTCTCTTCCTTTGAGATCCAGTGGCCTACATCACGAACTAAATCATGCATTTTGACATATTCTTCACCGTTGTCATCTACATCTGGATCTAACATTAATAAACATGAACTTATGAGCTTATTTTTCGCTGCAATCACTTCATCCCTTGCCACTTCATACGAGTGAACTTCTCCAACGACACCTAACCCAATTGCATATCTTGTTAGGTCTTCAATTGGAATTTCAAAATCCTCAGGGAATACAGAACACAACAAAAACAACCCTTTGGCTTCTTCAGACTCCAGATTGTCATAGCTTAATCGCAAGCACTTGTATGGATTTTGCAAACCTTTTTCAATATCCACTGGTTCTGATCTTTTCAATCTACGTAGTGCAACCCTCCATGCTGCTTCAGCCTTGTCTTTTAAAGTGCTGGCCACCGCAGCAATAGCTACAAGTAGTCCTTTACATTCATCTGAAATCTTTCTGCCCAATTGCTTTATGGTATTAGAGGTTTCTTCAGATATATTTGCTTGCTTCTGGAAAAGAGTCCATGCCTCATCATCAGTTATGATTAATAGTTCAATTTTTCGCTGGCAATCCAACACATTACAAACATCTAGAGATCGTGTTATGATGAGAACTTTGCAACCTTCGTGATCTTCACGGGAGGGAACCCCGATGTCTCCAAAATTTAGCATCTGCCACACATCATCTAGAATCACAAGAATCTTTTCTTCTTCGGTTAATATCTGGCGTAAGCGTTCAGCTCTCTCCCTTTCTTCATTTTCAGGAAATGTATACTGCAACGAGCTTGCAATTTTTTCTTGTATCCTCCGAATGTCCACAGTACTAGATACGGGCACAAAAAGAACTTTGTCAAAAAGATGCTCAGCTTCTGCTACCTTCCCAACTTGCATTGCAAGCGTGGTTTTACCACAACCTCCCATCCCATACAACCCAATCATGGAAACCTCATCATCTTTCATTGCTTCCATCAGTTTCTCATACGCAATTTGTCTACTCTCAAAATTGAAACATTTATCTTTGGATAAATCAGGCAAGCCAGAGGGAAGTGTAGCAATGCGATCAAACTGTATAAAGTTCCTTGCATCCTTAATGTGATCTTCAACAACCAATTTCTTCTTTGCTAACTTCTTTCCTAGTCGGTATCTCCAAATCCAATTAGGACAGTGCCCAACACAGTAATGCCTTTCTGTACTTGCCTCTTCTAGCAGCTGCTTCACATTGTCTGCTTCAATGTTTGCATCGTTCAACCACTTCTCAACAACTTCTGCGGGCTTTCTCATTTGTTCCTTTGCATGTCTAACACGGTCTTGGACACTATAACTAGTTGCAATCAAATTGCCTTCTTCCTTTTTAAGGTCTTCAACAAAATTGTTGAAGCAACAAGGGTAGCGAAGTTGTTTCACAACTTTTTTCGCCAATTCAGTTGAAATCGATGACAAAAAACCAGTAGCGCAATCCATTGGTTCATGAGCTGAATAAAAGACATGAACTTGCATTAGTTAACCATAATAAAACTTTACATGAACAACTAATTTACATCTCTCTCAATATTTTTGCTTATCTAAAACTTTATTATCTGATGATACTATTTTAAATCCTATTAAAACTAGAAAATTACACATTTTTAGGTATATTAATGGTTATGTTCCTTTCTAACCCTCATTTATTTTGAAGAACTCCAAAATATTTAGTTATACTCTTCTATTTTAATCATTTAGTTAAGAGTATTACTAGAAAAAATAAATATTCTAACATAATGTAAATATCGATTTTGTTGAAATGTTGGATTTTTTGTTTATTACTCACTACAAGGAAACATGAATTTTTCCTCCAAAACAAACGTCTGCTCTGACACCAATAAAACATAGATGCAACATTTAAGAATTTGAAATAACAGTATGTGTTACCTTAAACATAATCAACACAACACAACAACAATTTAGATTTTATAACAGTTACCATGGAGGACCGAGATTAAAACATATCTAACATCCTACACTTGTTTCACACAAGTCCAACTTGATATTCAAAATTAAGATGTAGGCACTTTCATTATCATTTATCATTTTCTTTTAAACTTTATAATTTTTTTTCTCAATCTCTTGAAAATTCCTTTTGGTTGTTTGAAGTGTAGAGACAATCATTTTGTATCTTGTTGGTTGCATTGTTTTCATATAGTGAAAAATGAACGGTTTAAACTTATTGGAATTTTCTTTTTGTTCAACGTCAATGAAATTTAATAATATAAATATTTAATTAATTTAGTATTAAGTGAGTCTTTCAAGAATTATAGAATTGAAAAAAAATTAACTTATAAATTTAATTTATGTAATTACATTATATATATGTATATATGAAGAATAATTTATAAAGATTAAAACACATTTTCTAATTTGATTCTATACAAATATATGTGTGGATCTTAAGATACCATGTTGTGTTTAGGATATGAGCTTTGATTCTAATTTTGTTGATTTCATTGTAGTGATTTGTTATGAGCTTATTCTTGTCCTTTTTTAACACTACACAGGTAAGTTATACATTGATCTACACTTAGGGGAGATCTAGAAACTCCTAACGTTACATCTGATAGAAATGGACTAACTTATCCATATTGTTGTATTTTGTATTAGAAAGGGTATGTGGAAAATAAATAGCTTGAAGTACACATTGCTCATTCTTTACCATGTTATAAATATGTTGTTTTTCAGTTGAAAAGGCTTCAAAAAGAACATAAATATAAAGTTCAAAATTAATTTTAAAAATTTTGAAAGTTGCGCACAACTTAGCAACCTCTGATCTGATGAGGTAGAAATCAAATCTTGTTTTCCAAATAAACCAAAAGCTTCCTTAGAAGTATAAGATCATGAGAATAGAAATTGGACCTAGATTGACTTACCCTTCGTAGTGTCGGTGCTATTGATCAAGATTGTTGGAGTTCTGAGATTGGTGACTTGGCTGAAACAAATGATCTCTGCAGTGCAGTGCAATCTGCAGACTCAAAAACTGCCAAGTTACAAAGCTATTTTGTATCATATTTTCAAAATAATTAAGCTTGATAATACCTTCAAAGGCGAATCCCCATTGAGCTATTGCAATTAAGAAGAAAAAAACCAAAGCAGTGAAGACTGGCATTCATTATTCATTAGAAAGCGAGTCCTGGTCTTGGTCTTCCTTCTTATCTACAACTCACTGGTGTCTACTACTGGCCTATAATTCATTCTGAAAAAGCAAGTCTTGGTCTTCTTTTATGCAATTTTGTAATTCTAATTTGTAATGAACGGTACATGCAATGTCTATATCAGCGTCATACACATTTTATTTAATATTTTATACTATGTTTAATAAAAAATTAAAACTGATACGAAAATTTGATATTTTAATTGTAAAGAAGCAGATTTCTTTTTTCTTGATATGAAAAATGAGATAACAAAACCCAACTAAAGCAGATTCATCATTCATTAAAAAGCAAAAGCAAGTCTCTTTCCACACAAAAAGAAAGCAAGTCTTAGTCTTAGTCCTCCTTTTTATCTATAAGTCACTAATGTCTACGAGTGGCCTATAATTCATTCTGAAAAAGCATGTCTTGTGCAATTTTTTAATTCTGTGTTGTAATGTAACTGCATATGTTTTGGAGGACATTCCAGTCTCTATTGAATCTAAGTTGTAATGTAACCGTACATGTTTTGGTCAAATGTCCTTATAAGCGTGATACACGAATTTTAATTTAATATTTTATATTATTTTAATAAAAAAATTAATACTTATATATGGTAATTTGATATTTTAATTATAAATAAACTAGTTTTTTTTGTCAATGTGAAAAAATAGAGATAACAAGAGTATCAAATCCATAAAAATTGACAAGAAAGATAAATCAAAAACACTTAAAAGCGAATTATAGTATAAAAATCACATCATAAATACCAAAAGATAAACATAAAGATTGACTTAAGGTAAAATTTTTAAAAACACTCGAATTGTAATTTTTAGAGATGATCAAATTATAATTTATGAGTACATCCATATTATAATTTTCAATAATATTTTCTTTAAGTATTTTTTAACATTATTTACGAGGATGTGCAATAACTAGGATATGATAGTTTCTTCTTACTACACAAATGTTACAAATTAAAATTTCAGCTTCTACAACATCCTGGTTAATGTCCCAGTTGGTCCTCTGACCAAGCATGACATAGTGTACAGTAAATCTAAAATTTTGTTGGAACATTTCTCTTCAGCAACCACGAAGGCACTTGGTGTGAAAAGCGCAACATTTCTCTTCTTGGTATCCATTTTATGGCGCTTTTGTCTCAGACAAGTCGTCTGTGTTCCTCTGATATACTGTTTTAATTATCAGTTTTGGAACTCAAGTAACTGATATGGATTCACAGACACGGATCAGACAATATAATCGTGGCATTCCATCTTCCTCATCATATTTGCCTTGGCTTGAAGTATTCCTCTGACCTGTCTTTATCAACTTCAGAGCTGCTCTTCTACAAGTCTCTCTTTTGACTTTACCAACTTTCTCATTCACATTTATAGCTTCAGATGACAACTTCATCTCCTCCAGTTTCTTCCTAATTTCTGTCCCGGCCTTTTCGATCAGTAATTGAATGTTGATTTTTTTATATGAAAATTCATTTAGTTATGTAATTTATGAATATAGTTAGTTACATATCTGGTACAATTCATAAATAGTTGGTTTCCTTTAACATATTAGTCTGACAGTGAGTGAGGAATACCCAAGTGCATACCAAAAAGTATGATTATGTTGTTGAGAACCTTTTATCTGAAATGAATCTAATACTGGGAACACAACAAACTGAGTTGCAGAGAAATGACTCAAGTTTATTAACAGTATCCTTGGCTTAAATAACCAATCAATACACGTTTGCACTACGACTAGAAAATAGCCCACTTAGCGGAAATAAAGGCTAGTGGTAACAGAAATGAGAAAACAACAATAATTCAAATCTAGATAAATATCCCTAGGGACTAGGAAACAACAAGAACAAAAATGAGTAAACCAAGATATTATTTAAAAACAGAAAACTACAGTAAACTCCTTCATTGCCTCCCTTAAACTAAGTGCCATGAAGCAATTAGTTTATATCAGAAATATCACACACTCCCATTAGCTTTCGAAGCTTCTGAAAAACTTCAACCTTCAATGGCTTGGTCATTATATCTGCCACCTGATCTTCACTTCTGCAATGAACTAATTCTATTGTACCCTCCTTGGTAAGGTTTCTTAAGAAATGAAATCTCACATCAATATGCTTGTTGCGCCATGCATAATAGGATTTTTAGACAACTTGATGGTTGAGTTGTTATCACACATCATAGTTGTACAACCTCCGTGAGAATGCCCCAACTCCTTTAATATTCTCTTCATCCAAACTCCTTGACAAGCACAAACAGCAGCTGCTACAAATTCTGCTTCTGTGGTTGATAAGGTTACAATAGGCTATTTTTTTGAACACCTTGAGACAGCACCTGAACTCATTAAAAACACATAGCCAGATGTACTCTTTCTGTCTTCCATATCTCCTGCATAGTCACTGTCTGTGAATCCCAACAACTCACCATCTCCTGCTGTCTTATAGTAAATTCCATAATTTACAGTTCCTTTTAGGTATCGAAGGGCTCTTTTAGCTGCCTGCAAGTGAATATCCATTGATTTTGCCATATATCTAATTATGAGACAGGTAACAAACATCATGTCAGGTCTTGTGGCAGTGAGATACATCAAACTACCAACCATCTACTTATAATAAGTTTTATCAACAAAGTTTCTAGTTCCATCTTTGCTCATTTTGAAACCTGGAACTATTGGACTGCACACTGAATTACTTTCCATGATACTGAACCTCCTTAGGACTTCCAATGCATACTTTCTTTGGCATATATAAATACCATCAGGTTGTTGTAGCACCTCAATTCCAAGAAAAAACCTCATTTTCCCGAAGTCAGACATATCAAACTCTCTTAACATAGAGCTTTTAAATTCAGACATCATAACCTCATCATTACCAGTAAAAATTAAATCATCAACATAAACACTTACAATGATAATTTTTTCTCCTTTGTTTCTCTTGATGAATAATGTTTGCTCGCTATCACACCGCTGAAATCCTTCACCAATGATATGAGCCTCGATTCGACTAAACCAAGCTAGTGGGGCTTGTTTTAATCCATACAAAACTTTATGCAACTTATAAACCAGATGCTCACTGCCCTTTTCTTCATATCCTCTTGGCTGCTCCACATAAACATCCTCATTTAACTCACCATGGAGAAAGGCCGACTTAACATCTAGCTGGAAAATTTGCCAATTCTTATGTGCAGCTAGAGCAATAATCATTCTTATTGTATCCATCCTTGCCACTGGTGCAAAAACTTGTGTAGTCAACTTCATGCTTTTGAGAATACCCTTTCGCCACTAACCGAGCCTTGTACTTATCAACATTTCCATGTTCATTGTATTTGGTTAGTAAACCCATTTCACTCCAATTCTTTTAGCCCCAACAGGTAGTTTGGTGAGCGTCCATGTCTGATTTTTTTTTATGGATTTCATTTCGTCATCCATAGCCAATCTCCAATTTGGACTCTTCACAGCTTTCTCAAAACATAATGGATCAATTGACACCGTTAAGGCCATATGGGTCTTATCTTCCGATAAACCTTCACCACTAATAATCACTCATCCATATAGGAGGCTGCCTGTCTCTAGATTTCCTCAATCCCCTCGCTCCATCTTCTTCACTAGAATCATCATTTTCTTCATCTTCAACTCCTTCATCATGAACCGGTTTCTATCTCTCCATCACTATTTCTTTCATTCTCGCCATCATCCCATTCTGAATCTGGTACAGTTTGTGTCTCATCCCAATCCCATTGCTTGTCTTCTTCAAAAATCACATTTCTACTCACGACAACTCTCTTAGCAATAGGATCAAACAACCTGTAGCCTTTTGATTCCTCACTAACTCCTAACAATACACAAGTAATGCTTCTATTGTCAAGTTTTGTCCTACTTGCTTCTGGAACATGTGCATGTGCTATGCATCCAAAGACCTGAAAGTGTTCAACTGAGGGTTTCACCCCTCTCCCAGACTCCTCTAGTGTTTGTTAGGAATATAGAGATTAGTTGTTTAATCTTCCATTTCATATAAATAATTATATCATTCATGTCATTTTAGTTGGTTAATAGTTTGTTCATTTTCTGTTATTGAGTAGTTATAGTTCTTTTTTCTCCTTAGGTCTATAAATACTCATTTGTTTACCATTGTAACTATCTTTTCAAAATGAATGAACACAATTTAGTGTTTGGCTCTCTCCCCTCTTTCTTTCAGCCTCAAAGTTTTGTTATGGTATCAAAGCTCTCCTTTGAGGAGAGAAACGATCCATTCCTTGTTAGGCACCTCCAAAGAACCATATACAATCCCCCTTCCTTTCTTCTTGTACATTCCATAATCTCTCATCTATGGAGGCTAACCAAACTTGAGAAGAAGTTTAACCCTCTTCACATCAACAACAGAAATTCTCCCAAAATTGCACTAGATTGGAAACCAGCACCCGAGCCATTCGTTTTTGGGAGTTTTTCATCTTCTTCCCATCCTCAAATTGCAAAACCCTTGCTCTCCTCCGCCAATGGATTCACCATCAACACACGTAACAGCCTCCTCCGATCTAACGTCCGGTCCCCTTCTCGCATTTGCATTGCCGTCCCTATCCTTAAACGTACAATCCAGGTCCCCGACGTCTCAATAAGCGCAGATCTTAACGCTCTCTCCGGCTACATGCAGTTAGGTAACACCATCTCCATGGTCGATCAAGTTGATCGATCCATCTCTTGCTACTACCAAAACCTTAAGATTCAGATCCAAGATCCCGCTCGTCAAGCCGCCTTCGAGCTCAACGTCACTGTCTTCTCCCCAAACGAAGATGACGCTAGAAAGAACAATGTCGTCATTTTCTTTGTCAAGTCTCAAATAGTGAAGGACGAGATGTTGAAATTGAAGTTGCTTTTCACCAAGAACAAGCTTCTGGCTCATGAGAGATTGCAAAAGGAGAGACCGAAAATTATTTCTCAGGTTATCAAGAAAAATCCGCAAATCGCTTTGGGCGAATCTATTTGGATTTGCGCTCATCACGCTCTCGGCACTGGTTTGGTTGCCGATGTGTTGATTTGGAAGAACTGGCGTGGAGCAGTTGCGTTGTGGTATTTTTTTGATCGCATTAGTTATAATTTCTTATCCTTTGTCGCCAATGTCGTTTTTCTTCTCGTCGTCGTTCTCTTCTTTTGGATGAATCATGCTTTGTCAGTTGTACACGACATTGCGATTGAGAGGAGCTTGGTGCTCTGTCTACAAGATTCATGTGCGAGGCATGTAAATTTGATACCGGTTCAGCCGGTTACTTTTACAGCCGCTGGGAATATTGCTCCCACTTCTGCGCCAGTGCTATAAAAGAGTGAGGCGGTTGGCGCAATGGAGTTAGGATCTGTGTTTCCTTTTACCACAATACAGAGTGTTGTAAGCAGGAACATGCTTGAGAGTTTGGCGGTTCCCACTTTCAGAGTTGGTTATATCATCACCACAGATGCCTTGTATAAGAAGATAAAGTTAAAGGGAGTTACTATGACAACATTACTTGCCAAGGCTACCGCCCATGCTCTAGTTAAACACCTTATTATGAACTCTAGTTGTAGAGATGGTAACAGCTTTACATATAATAACAGCATCAATATTGCAGTTACTATGGCCACAGATGATGGACTGATTACACTAGTGCTTCAGGATACTGATAAGGTTGATGTCTATTCATTGTCAAGAAAGTGGAAGGAGTTAGTTAATAAGGCTCATGTCTTGTGTTGATCGGTTTGATGCTATTTTGCCACCTGGTACCGGAGCAATTTCTAGTTTCTTTAGCTATGATGATGTTAGAGCTTGTGAGATAATTGTGAAGAACCAGGAATTTATTGAAGTAACTAGGGAGTCTGGCGTTTCTTTTTTGGTGACCAAGTTTGATGGCATATTGGGACTTGGATTTCCATTGGATATGTTGTTCCAGTTGTATATTGGCAATGCTACTAAGTTCCTCAGAAAGCACACTGATAAATTTGTAAAGTTTTCAAAATGCATTTATTTTGTATTCCTTTGATAAATTTCTTTTGTATCTTGGTGTTTCAAGCTAATAATTGGCACCCAATTATCAGCTTGAGGGGGGATGTTAGGAATATAGAGATTAGTTGTTTAGTCTTCCATTTCATATAAATAATTGTATCATTCCCTTATGTCATTTTAGTTGGTTAATAGTTTGTTCATTTTCTGTTATTGAGTAGTTATAGTCCTTTTTTCTCCTTAGGTCTATAAATACTTATTTGTTTACCATTGTAACTATCTTTTCAAAATGAATGAACACAATTTAGTGTTTGGCTCTCTCCCCTCTTTCTTTCAGCCTCAAAGTTTTGTTAGTGTTACATCCTTTACTGCCAATGTAGAACACCTGTTGAGGACATAAATAGTCTAGTTCACTGCCTCTAGCCAGAAAGCCTTAGGAATGTTTTTACCAGATAGCATGGAATGAACCATATTCATCACTGTTCTATTTTTCCGTTCGACAACGCCATTCTGTTGTGAAGTATAAGTTGTAGTTAATTGCCTCTTTATGGCACTTTGTTTGCAAAAATCATTGAACTCGTTTGAATTGAATTCTCCTCCTCTATCTGTTCGCAAACACTTAATAGACATCTCAGCCTCTTTCTCAACCATATTCTTAAAGCATTTGAAAGAGTTCAAAGCTTCTAACTTCTCTACCAAAAAATATGTTAGGTACCGGAGTATTAGAATAATATCACACAGCTAAAATAGAGATGAGAAAAGAGAAATTGAACACACAATAATTTTACTTGGAAGACCCTCAGTTGATAAGGAAAAAACCACGGGCAAAACCAGAGAAATAATTTTACTAAGTGGAAGAAAAAATATTACAACTTCTCTCTATCTCACAAGGAGAGAACAATGACACTCTCTCTTTAAATAGGAGAACACTCACTAGGAGAACCTCACAGGAGAACACTCTAATTTTTCTCTCTGAACTTTTCTCTCTAGATACTAGGAAATGCTTCTAGTTTGGGATGCTATAACCATTGCTTGAAGCTTTAATTTATAGGAGAAGTTCCATGGGAAACTTGTGGCCATAATGCTTCCTTGATTCTAATTGGCCAATGCAACTTTGAATTTCCACCACAAAATTTCCAACCACTCCACCATAATTAATTACCCATCATTGTTGAAAATAAGCCAAATAATTTTGCCACAAAGTGGCTTTAGCTTTCCTGACAATCTCCCACTTAAAGTCACTTTTGTGAGCTTATCAAATTTTTCTCTTCTTGCCAGTTTCCTACTGCAATTACGTTTCTGATAGACCATAGGAGAACGTGCACCATTTGAACTTATCGGTGTTGATCAGTTTTGTCATAACATCTGCTAGGTTCTCTTTTGTATGAATGTTCTGTAGATCCATACTCCCTTCCTCCACTACTTCTCGAACAAAGTGATATTGCACCCCTATGTGTTTCATCTTGGAATGAAAGGCTGGATTCCTTGCAATGTGCAAGGCACTCTGACTGTCACAATACACCGTAATCTTCGGTTGCTTGTGCCCGAGTTTTTCCAATATCCTTTGCATCCAGATTGCTTCCTTGCATACCTTAGTAACTGCCATATATTCTACTTCTGTAGTTGATAAGGCTACAATAGATTGTAATTTAGATAACTAGCTTACAGCTCCTCCTGTAAGTGTAAACACATAGCCTGTAGTAGATTTCCTTTTATCAAGATCACCTACAAAATTAGAATTAACATATCCTCTGACAATAAACTTTGATCCTCCAAAACATAATACAGCACCAGAGGTTCCCTTAACTTATCTTAGGATCCTCTTCATAGCATTCCAATGCTCTTTACCAGGATCTGCCATGAACCGACTGACCATACCAACCGCCTGAGCAATATCTGGTCTCGTACAAATCATTGCATACATAAGGCTTCCCACCGCTGATGTATACGGTACTCGAGACATTTCCATCCTCTCTGCTTCACTGCTAGGACTCATACTTGAGTATAATTTATAATTGACAAGAAGTGGGGTAGAAATTGGCTTACAATCTTGCATATTGAAGCGCCGCAAATCTTTCAGTAAGTAGTTCTTCTGAGAAAGCCAAACCTTCCTATCTTTTCTGTCTCGATAAATTTGCATCCCTAAAATCTTATTTGCTGGTCTTAAATCCTTCATATCAAACTCCCTAGCCAACTGCGCCTTTAATTTCTGGATTTGATCTTTGTTGGGGCCTACAACCAACATGTCATCCACATACAACAGTAAAATGATAAAATCATCAACACCAAACCTCTTGTAGTATGTACAATGGTCTGAACACAGTCTGTTGTATTTGAGGCTCATAATGAAGGAATCAAATCTCTTGTACCAACATCTTGGCGCCTGCTTTAGACCGTACAGAGATTTGGTTAACTTGCAAACCAAGTTTTCTTTTCCTTGTTCTTTAAAGCCTTCTGGTTGGAACATATTCTTCAAGTTCTCCATGAAGAAAAGCAGTTTTTACATCTAATTGTTCAAGATGTAAATTAAATGAAGCACGCATAGCTAACACAACTCTGATAGTAGTAAGTCTTACCACCGGAGAGAAAATCTCATTGAAATCAACTCCTTCTTTCTGAGCATATCCTTTGACCACCAGTCTAGCACGATACCGCTCCACTTGATCATTGCCATCTCGTTTGATTTTGTAAACCCATTTGGATCCAATGGCTTTTTGACCTTTTGGAAGTGTTACAAGTTCCCATGTTTGATTTTTATGCAAGGCTTCTATTTCTTCCTGCATTGCTGTAATCCACAGAGAAGCATCTGAATTGCTCACAGCCTCCTGAAAGGTTGACGGTTCTCCTTTTTCTGTTAGAAGACAATATGCATCGTGGCTTGCCATCACATAATCTGAGTGCCATGATGGTTTCCTTATCTGACGTGTTGACCGTCAAACTTCTTCATCATTGGTCTCATCCAGTTCTTGTTCTTCGTGCTCTAGTTCAGCTTCAGAAGAATCATCTTCTCCAGACTTTTCATCTATCTGGACAGTTGTGGCTTCTTTAGAAGTGCTCTCATGTTTCTACTTATCTTGCAGCTCATTATCTACAAAAAATATATCTCTGCTGATAATAACCTTGCGGGCAGTGGGATCCCACAGGCGATACCCCTTAACACCGTCAGCAAAGCCCAAGAATATACATTTCCTGGATTTTGGATCTAGCTTTGTTCTTTCCTGGGTGTTGTACATGACATACACAGGACAACCAAATACATGTAGAGAAGAATAATCTACTGGTTTTCTTTTCCATACCTCCATTGGCGTCTTAAGACCAATAGCAGTTGATGGTGATCGATTTATCACATAACAGGCAGTTTTGACTGCTTCTGCCCAGAAATATTTGGCTAGACCTGCAGTATTCAACATAGCTCTCGTCCTCTCCAAGAGAGTTCTATTCATTCGCTCTGCTACACCATTCTGTTGAGGTGTATGTGGCACTGTGAATTGCCTCTGAATACCCTCTTGCTTGCAGAATGCTATAAACTCACCATCTGTATATTCTCCTCTATTTTCTGTCCTCAAGCACTTGATTTTCTTTCCAGTTTCAAGCTCCACTTGTGCTTTGAACTCCTTGAATACTGGAAACACAACAGACTTCTTCTTGATTGGGTACACCCATAATCTCCTGGAATGATCATCAATGAAAGATACAAAATAGTTTGCTCCTCAAAGGGACATTTCTGGTGACTCCCATACATCAGAATGAATCAAGTCTAATATGCATTTGCTTCTAGTAGTAGACTTATCAAATTTTAATCTATGTTGCTTACTAGTTACACAATGCTCACAGAAAGGTAAATTTACCGATTTGAGCTCGTTAAGGAGATTACGCTCTGTAAGGATCTTCAAGCCACGTTCTGACATATGGCCCAATTTACGATGCCACATCATTGTCATTTCTTCTTGGCTGGTTGAAGCAACTAATGCATCTGCCGCCTGCAGAGTATCTCCTAGAGGCATGTATAGATTAGCAGCGACCTTCTCTGCTTTCATCACTACTAGAGCTCCTTTCACCACTTTCAAGATCCCACCTTCAATATGGGTCTTGCAACTGAGGTCATCTAATTGCCCAATGGACAAAATATTTTTCTTCAGTCCCTTCACATGGCGTACTCCCTAAAATGTACGAACAGTACCATCATACATTTTTAATTTGACAGTACGAACCCCAGCAATTTCCAAAGCATGATCATTTCCCATGAGCACAGATCCTTCTGAGATAGGTTCATAAGTGCAAAACCAATCTCGTTGTGAAGTCATGTGCCATGTTGCTCCCGAATCCATTACCCATACGTCAGTGAGCTGTCTTTTACTTTTAGAACCAATTGCTGCTTCGCTGTATAGAATTTCTCCATCATCAGAGGTACTAGCAACACACCCTTGAGATGTACTTGCTCCAGGAGACTTCTCTGGATTTTTCTTATTGTACCAACAATCTTTCTTCAGGTGCCCTTTCATGCCACAATTGTAGCACTTAAAGTTCTTCCTTCTTCGAGACTTTGATCTGCCATGATTCTGACTCCCACTGGGGCCACACTCCATTGATCTTCCCCTCGTCATCGTCAAGGCTTCCGCTTGCTTTGAACTTTCTTTACTATCTTCTTTAGTTTTGCGCTTGGATTCTTCTTCAAGAATAGCTCCGGTGACATCATCCAAGTGCAAGCGACCAACAATATTATTATTTGTTATATTGATGATGAGCTGATCATAGGAATCTGGCAAGCTCTGAAGCAGAAGTTCAGCACGCTCATTTTCTGGTATTGAAAAGTCTGACGCTGTAAGCTGAGCAAACAACGTATTCAGATTGTTGATGTGGTCCGTCACTGATGTGGACTCACTCATCCGAAGAGTATACAACCTCCTCTTTAAAAATATTCTATTGTGAAGTGATTTCACCTCATACAATTTGATGAGGGTATCTCAGATCTCCTTTGCAGTATCCTTCTCTGCAATACTTGACAAGACCGAATCCGCCATTGCTAAGTGCAAAGTGGAAACAGCGTTGTCATCCATCTCTTTCCACTTTTCGTCGGTTATACCAGCGGGTCTACCTTCAATTGCCGCCAAACAATTTTCTTTCCTCAAAATTGCCTTTATCTTCAATTTCCACAGGGAGAAATTTCTCCCACTGAATTTCTCAATCTCAAATTTCGCCGTCATTTTTTTTTACTAAACCAGTTTACACAATTTCACCGTGAATAGTATAGTATATGTAAACAGTATTGTATATTTTTACCGTACACAAGAATAATTCCAGTATACGTTAACAATCACTGTAAAAGTATACAACTACACATGTGAATAGTAACCATGAATAGTACTCAGGAATAGTACCCGTGAATAGTACCACATGAATAGTACCATAGCGTCAACAACCAGTGGCTCTGATACCACTGTTAGGTACCGGAGTATTAGAATAATATCACACAGCTAAAATAGAGATGAGAAAAGAGGAATTGAACACAATAATTTTACGTGGAAAACCCTCAATTGATAAAGAAAAAACTACGGGCAAGACCAGAGAAATAATTTTACTAAGTGGAAGAAAAAATATTACAACTTCTCTCTATCTCACAAGAAGAGAACAATCTCTCTCTTTAAATAGGAGAACACTCACTAGGAGAACCTCACAGGAGAACACTCTAATTTTTCTCTCTTGAACTTTTCTCTCTAGATACTAGAAAATGCTTCTAGTTTGGGATGCTATAACCATTGCTTGAAGCTTCAATTTATAGGAGAAGTTCCATGGGAAACTTGTGGCCATAATGCTTCCTTGATTCTAATTGGCCAATGCAACTTTGAATTTCCACCACAAAATTTCCAACCACTCCACCATAATTAATTACCCACCATTGTTGAAAATAAGCCAAATAATTTTGCCACAAAGTGGCTTTAGCTTTCCTGACAAAATACACCAATGTTTTTCTACTATAATCATCAATGAATAATAGAATGTACCTTTTGTTGCTATTAGATGTTGGAGTGATGAGACCACATATATCTCCATGAATAAGTTCCAACTTCTGCGTTGGTCTCCATTTATTCTTCTTTGGAATAGAATCCCGATGTTGCTTCCCATTTATGCAATCAGTGCAGGTCATCGTTGACATAGAGAGTTGAGGAAGTCCACGTACCATGTTCTTGTTTAACAGTGTTCTTAAGCCACTATAGCTCAGATGCCCATACCTTCGGTGCCAGAGGTGAGATAAATTTTGAGTGCTTGTGTGAAAGCACTGATCAGATTGTGCTCGAGGGGGAGTCAAAGATTGAGGCAGCAAGCTAAACATCCTATTGGCACTCATGTTAGTTTGAATTATCAAACCTTTCTCTGGATGAAATATCTTATATATTCCTTCCTTGATCAAAATAGTTAAACCTTTTTTCTTGTAATTGCCCTATGCTTAAAAGATTATTTCTCAACTCTGGAATATAGTATACTTCAGTGACTACGAGATTAACTCCATCCAACAGCAACTTCACGCTTCCTTTCCCTATCACATTCATCTTAGTGTTGTTTCCTAATTTTACTGAATGTCGATAATTTTCATTAAGCTCATGGAACATTACATCAACACTCATGTGATTAGAACATCCTGAATCCAAGAACCATGCATCTTTTCTTTTAGCCTCATACAACTCCACATAAGACATCAAAAGCATTTCTTCTTCTTTATCACTCTCTACATAATTTGCTTCTTTGTTTCGAGGATATTCATAACGAAAATGTCCAAGTTGATGGCATTGGTAACACTCTACAGTTGCCTTGTTAAAATTTGCTCGACCACCTCTTCCTCTTTCTCGTCCTCATCCTCTTCCTGTTTGGGCACCTCGACCAAGACCTCTTTCTCCTCCAAATGTCACGTTCAGGGCCTGTTCCTCACCATTACATCTCTGAAACTTTTGTTCATGCACTATTAGTGAGCTTTGTAACTCATCAATAAAAAGAGCATCAATGTCCTTTGACTCCTCAATAAAATATACAATATAATCAAACTTCTCAGTTAAAGAACGGAGAATTTTTTCCACCACTTTAACATCTAGCATAACTTCTCCATAAATTCGTATTTTGTTAGCCACTGTCATGACCCTAGAGAAGTACTCTGTCACTACTTCACCAAACCTCATCTCAAGGACCTCAAATTCTCTACGGAGAGCTTGAAGATAAGACCTTTTAACCCTTGCATTTTCTTCATACTTTTTCTTCATAGCATCCCATATCTCTTTAGAAATGTCCCTCTCGAGAATGGTGTCGAGAACATTTTAATCAATCGCCTGAAAGAGATAGTTCTTTACTTTAAGATCTTTCAGTTTCATCTCATCATTTTTCTTTTACCGTGCTTCTGTTTGTACCATTTTGCTTGCTGTTGCAACATAGCCAGGCTCAATTAGTTCCCAATATTCTTTTGATCGAAGGAAATTTTCCATTAGCATGCTCCAATGGTCATAGTGACCATCAAAACGTGGAATGGCTGGTTGTACGAAGCACCCTTCTACAGTCATTTTTTGTGCTACTGCAAGAATTCAAAGACTGCTGCTTTGACGTATCAGGTCCAGTGGGGGCAGTGATACCTGATTATTGAGAACCTTTTATCTGAAATGAATCTAATACTGGGAACACAACAAACTGAGTTGCAAAGAAATGACTCAAGTTTATTAACAGTATCCCTGGCTTAAATAACCAATCAATACACGTTTGCACTACAACTAGAAAATAGCCCACTTAGCGGAAATAAAGGTTAGTGGTAACAGAAATGAGAAAACAACAATAATTCAAATCTAGATAAATATTCCTAAAGGCTAGGAAACAACAATAACAGAAATAAGTAAACCGAGATATTATTCAAAAACAGAAAACTATAGTAAACTCCTTCATATGTATGTTGACTCTCTAGGTCTCTTTATTATCTATCTCTGCCCCTGATAATCTTTTGACTTATTCTATGGATGCTGTTATATGACATAAATAGTGCATCTCTGTGGTAGCATCAAAATGTAACTGAGAATATAAATTACCAACTGTTTTCTTACTCATCTTTTGTCTGGTTAATCAGGATGTTGGCATGTGGCTGGAAACTATGAATCTTAGTAGTTACCGCCAAATTTTTCAAAGAAAATGGTGTTAATGGAGAATACCTAGAAGGCATGTCCATGTTTACAACTGAACAGATACTACATTTTATAAGACGTTGTCACATAAAGTGGGGAGACTTCATCACATTGTGCAAGGAATTAAGACGGATAGAATATGAACCAGGCCAATATTTTTGTCTATTTTCTTATTTTGGCCCAGCCTAACTTGTCTTTGGACAAACTTATATGGGCCTTGGTCAGGCCCGGTCCTTTCGTCCGTTTTGCCACCTCTAGGTTTGATTAACAAAAAAAATATATGATCAAACAGAGTTTTGACTGTCTCCATCAACATAAATAATTTAGATTTTTCTATTTTCATAATTTTGTTTCCGCATAACCATATACCAATCAGACCAGTCGATAATAAATATTTTAGATTATATGTAAGCTGAGGAAAATGAAAGTAACAAGGAATTTTAATAAAATAATTGTTAATGTTTGGATGATTGAAAATTCAAGATGGGGGGTGCTAAACTAATAGACTGCAGATTGATATAAGAAGTAGAGGAAAATTGCAGAGGTGCTAACGGTTGCATTAAAACTGGCTTGGAAAAAACAAATAGTGGTGGCGCAAACGTTGGTTCTAAATATTAATTTCTGATTGACAACACAACGCAGACTAACTCTGAATTTGCCGAAAAATGTCATCAGCTAATAACATTATTATATGCTAATGAAAATGTTAAGGAAAGGAAAGGGTACTCTGTTATTAAAAACTGCATGTAGTGAATTACATGTGCCATGACCGAAGCATTCAATAAGCAAGGAAGCATTCAAATATGTTTGATGCTAATGGCCTCAAGGAAGTCTACAACACCAAACAAACTACCTCTTTGGATGAGGGATTATTTTTAAGCGCAAAAGTTTTACTTGTTTTCTATTTGTTGCATTTAAGTTATGTTTCTTTGCTGAACTTATTTTTTCCCTGTCTGGTAATTAATTGTGAGAATAGGAAAGTCTGACGGTTAATATTAATTTTGTATATTGTTAGATAAAATTAAATTTTCGTTGAGCCAACAAATCTTTTTTTTTCATTGATCCAACCGCAGTTTAGTTAGTCAAATGGTAGTTTAGTCGGCCAAACGACCAATGAAAGAGGCATTTTTTTCTAGTTGAACCCTTTTTATTTGGTTGTTGAAACCCTCGTTAGAATTAATGAGAAATATGTTTTTTTTTCTTCCTAGTTTAGTCTTTTCCAGTTCCTCTAATGAACTTAAGATTTGTCTTTGATTGTTAAGTGCACCCCTAACATTGGTGTTTTCATTCTTCATGCTCCATACTTCTTAAACCTTAAACCAAAGAAATGAAGAATGCCCTCCAATCACTAACAAAAAAAACCTTGGGGAAATCCAATCCCAACTAACCACCAAGCAACATCTTCAAACACAAATAGAGAAACATCAAGTGCAAGATTCATGTTTTTCATACCTTACAATAGCTTATTGACAACCATCATGAGTCATTGACTGCTCTAGTAGGCAACTTTACTACCTATATAATTATTCTGATTACTACAACATTTCAAACACTTCATACATAAGCCTCAAGTCCAGGTATATATCATCTCCTACCATCATTTTTCCTATCACTATTACACTGCTACCATTTCTACCCTTATGACCATAAACCTTGCTGCTATTATCTCTCTTTGCCAATTTGATAATATATCGATTCCCACCTTTATTTTCTTTGTACATTCCACCTTTCAGCCCACCATTCCCATTTCCCCCACTTATCTTCTTAAATTTCTCTTTTATGCACTCAAACCCTACTTACCTTTCCCTCCTTGTTTAGGGTTTAGGGTAAAATCAACAACTCACTAATTGACCTCTTTTACTAAGACAGTTACGGTGCATTTTGGCCCTTCATCCTACGAAAATCATCAAGTACAACTTTTTAAATTGAGACAATATGGATATGTAGCTGATTATCAAGTTGCCTTTGAATAACTTGAGTAATAGAGTTTATGGTTTACAACCTAAGGTGATACTTATTTGCTTTGTATTTGGCCTAAGTCCCAAAATTCGTATGAAACTTTCCATCCTCCAACTCTATTACCTAAGCCATATGCATGGCCAAACTAGTGGTAGCCAAGCTCAAAGATAACAAACCCAGGTCATCCAAGTTCCCTATAATTTTCCTCCACAATCACCTTCTTCCACACACCCTACCCTACCTCCCAAATCTATTCCCTAATCAAAAGACTTACCTGATCTCAAATGCAATAACGTCGTGATTTAGGACTTTACTACAATTATGATGAAAATTTTCAACTAGACCATAAAACCTCATACATTTTACTATTGTTAGTAGATATAAAAGTTATGTCTTACACTAGAGTTGTCAAAATAGGTAAACCCGACCCACACGAGTTAAAAAATTTAATGGCCCAACCCAACCCGATTCATCAACCCATTGGGTGACTCGTGGGTTAGCCTATCTTTTTAAAAATTAAAAAAAACATAAAAAATCAAATAAAAATAGGGGAATGTCAAAAAATATTTTTTTAAAATAAGAAATAAAATAAAAATATTCATTTATTTTCCTCACATTCCAATACCAAATTCTATATAAATATAATAATATACAAATCAACTAACATTATAATTATTACCTTGAAAATACAAACATATTACATATTCCATTGAACCATAATAAAAGAAAATTAAATATATTTCATAGTTCAAAATGCTACAAATTAAAAACAATAAAACATAAAACATCATACTAAATTAAAGTCTAAAGTAGCTATTGATAAAGTTCAGCTTAAAGTCTTAAACACCACCATGTAAAATAGTCAAAAAACCCATGGGCTTACCCGACTCGATGCGGGTTTGGCCCATTGTATAACTGATAAGTGTTTTAGAACACCATTATATAGGTTTAATTCAACTAGAATTTTATATCATTCCCACTGTATTTTCTTAAATTTACATGATTTATGCTTCCTTCCCACTTTATTCTACTTGGGTACTTTTATTTTACAGAAATTAATAGATTTGGAATTATTGAAGATCCATTTTAAGAGTGAATGAATGTAAATGGAAAATGGATTCAAGAACTCAAGATTTCCAACCCAAAAAGATGATCAAAGTGCCAAAGAATGAAAGCAATCAAGAACCATGAACTATACTACCCAAAATACATCAAAAATGCATGGAAACACTTCCAGGAAAGGCCAGGAATCGATTCACCCTTACAGGAATCGATTCCCATGTGAAACACAATCAAGGAATCGATTCAAGGCCATTGGGAATCGATTCATGGGGCTGGGAATCAATTCCCCCTTATAGGAATCGATTCATTCATGTTTGAAAAGCCAGGAATCGATTCAAGGAGTGCAAGAATCGATTCATGATACTAGGAATCGATTCCCCTTGTCAGGAATCGATTCATACGCTGTTTTTGATGGAAAATACCCTGGAGGAATCGATTCATCAATCAAATCATGCGCTGAATCATTGGAAACAACAAAATTCAACTTGGAAACAGCTGGAAATCATGCACCGAAAATTTCCACTTACTCCTTAAATCACGCATGTGTTTTTATTCGGTGCCTCCTTTCCATCGCCTATAAAAGGAGAAGAAGTTGCAAGCAGAGAGCATCCAACATTCATTCTTTATTCCTCTCTTTTCTTTTTCCTTCGTCTTCCTCTCTGTTCTATTTTCTTTCTCTTTTTATTTTATTTTCTTTCTTTCTTTTATTTGTTGTATAAGAGTTGTGAGGATTATGAAATTGAGTGTTCTAATTTGTAATTGATGAAGGAATATTGCAACAAGAAAATACAGTGGTGAAATTATTTTGAGCTTTTGGAGAAACTCGTAAGTCTTTATTTTTACCATGTCTTGTATGTTTTATTTTTCCATCATGTGTATGAATTTGAATTATTTCATGAGTAATTAAATTAAATATCTTAGGATTTTAGGGGTGTGACAATATTTTGTGTTAATGTTATTTTGACTTTGATTTAAATAAATTTTTGTTTTCCATTTAGTTCAAATTATGCTTAATGCTCTTAGTGATTCCTAACAAGAACTTAAGTGATAAAACTGTATACTTGCGGGTACATTAGTAAGTTTAAGTAATTAATAGAATCGAGAGATTTATTGTTACTGAAAAGTTTTTGAACTAAGCCTAAGGTTTTGAAATACTTTTTGTGACCATGGTAAAACCGTGAAAGTAATCAAAATCTTTTGGGGAATAAATAAGGGATTTTCACAAAACGATAATGTGCCTTTCTTAGGGATTGAACGTTGTTCTCCATAAGTTAGGTACATTAATAGGATTCCGAGAGGAACATATTAATTAGCTTAAGGAAAATCCACTTTGGAAAACTTAATTCGATTCTTATTTATGAAAAGTTAAAATTCATTAACACAAAATAGAGTCTTGATCCCCCGAAATCCCAAGATACTCTCAACTCTGATTTTTAAGTGTCTAGAAAATTTTGTTTATTTATTCGTATTCTGTGTAACTTTATTTTGTGTTTTATTTTATAAAAACATTAAAAATCAATTGTGTGGATAATTAAATTTAATATGTTGGTACTTTGAACACAGTCTCTGTGGAGACGATAATCTTTTATATAACGTGACATAACCCGTGCGCTTGCGGGCCCTGTCAATAACATCTCATTTTTTGCTCAAACAGTAGATAAGTTTTGATGAATGTTTAATGTGAAATGTTTACTTATCATGAATAAGATGAAGTATATAGTCATCAGTACTCCGAAAATCGATTTATCCTATGAGACAGATAATTTATATTTTACAACCCTTTTATGATTCAAATATTTTTCTTTTCTTTAATCACACCAGTGACCGTAAATGTAATCGTATTTGTGAAATGTTTACTATTAATTAGTTTATCATTAAGTAATTAACTATTTAATTATGAAATTTTTGTAACTATATTTATTTCTTCTAATACTAGCTAAATACTATTTTTTATTGTGATTATATAAATTATTACATGTTACAATTTCATTTATTACTCACCTATCAGTGAGATGCTCCTATGAAGAAATTTCTATAATTTAATAAAATTCAAATATATTTATTTATTGTCATTAGGAAATAAAGCGATATATATACATATATATTATAAAAGATGTATTATATGAGAAAAGTCATCTTATATGAATCTGAGTTATACAACCATATAATGGATAATTGTGACTAATCATGAGTTTTTAGAAAAGTTATGTGACAACCATACAAGGAGGTATCTTATAATGGAGGATTGAGATTGAAAGTTTTTCAATGTCACGTAATCTCACATAACTTTTTAAAAAACTTACATAATTAATTTCAACAATCAATTATATAATTTTGCGGCCCAGATTCATTCCTCTCACTATAATATATATATATATATATATATATATATATATATATATTCTTAATCGTTTATTTTAAATTTCAATCAACCGCTATTAATGTATCTTATAAATTATATTTCGTAGCCGAATCCAATTCTTTTAACACTGTTGGTATCATTTTTCTTTATTTTACAGAAAAACAGTTTATGCAAACATCAATGTTGAAGTATATTTAATATACCACAAGAATATTAACTATCAGATATGTTAATAGGGTGGTTCGAGGCAGGTTTTTTCTCCCTAACCTCATCTCTAAGAAAGTCAAATGGGTTCAGATCATGTTTAAATAAAATAGATTTCAAATTATAAAAATTATATATTTAAAGATTTCAAATAGATCTCAAATTATATATTTAAAGATTGAGTCTAATTTCAGTGATAATAAACAAATATTTCTCCAAAACTCTCAAAAAACTAAGTCATACCTTGGTGGTGATAAGTAAAAGTTTCTCCAAAAGTCCTTAAAGATCAAGTCTCATACCAATAGTAACAGATAACATTTTCTCTAAATGTCCTTAATGACCGAATATCACATTAGTGCTAAAAGGAAAATGTTTCTCCAAAAGTCCTTAAAAACAGAGTTTCACCTAATTGAAAACAAGAAAGTTTTCTTCATAGACAAGTCAGGAATTACATTTTGTTGAAGTAATCCTTCCCTATGTTTTTAATTTCTGAAAATTTCTTGATTGTTCAATTTGATCCCCCATTTTTATTTTCTCTCAAATTGTTTACCCCCAGTAACGTATAGCAAATTTCTTTTTGCCTAGAAAACAAAGATAGGAAAGAACCTTTTTTGTTTTTGTTTTCTTCTTATCAATTTCAAAACGTGGTTGTTTCTTCTCCTCTGGAGAATTGTTATGTAGAAGGTCCTCTGGTGCTGTGTAATTACGTATTCGCTCCAAAATACAATTTTGCATTTACAGTACAATACAAACCACAAGGTTTGATAAAATTTGAATTTATATTATTTTTTAAAGTTAATGTATAGTTCTAATTGTCCAGTAAATGATCATGAATAATGTTTTGAAAATCAGATTTCATCAACACTAAGCCAACTGTGATTTAACCATAAATTGAAATCGATAATAATAAAAAATTGATCAGGATCGATTATATCATCAACTTATGGTTTAATAGGTTTTACCGACTTTAATAACAATGATTATTATAAGTATAGCTAATTCGGATCCTTTTCTTGTACTCATTCTTCCAAGTCAGGCTCAAACTTTATGATTTTACAAATGCTTTTATGTTTAGTCAATCAAATTGAACATTGATACTTAGTTGAGTTTAATTTTTTCTTCGGGACCTTTTTTTTTAATTTAATTTTTACACTCCCAATATTAAATGATATCCACTTTATCAATCCCTCAAATTTGTAACTGATTGCGATTTATCTTTTGAAATTAGGAGTTCTCTTCAGTGGAGTATTTAAAGTTGTTTGAGTTGATGACATTTATTTATCCATTTTAAAATGTAAAATGAGTTTAGTTAGTGAATTAAACTTAGGAAAAAATATAACTGCACTTTACTTTTTTTTTAAAAGCATAATTGAAGCTGATGAAAATCTAATTTAAATTAAAGCTAAAACTAAAGGTTTATGATATTACCCTTAACTTTGTCATATTAAATTTAATTATTATTATTTTATTTACATTCAATTAAAAAATAAGTATTGTATGATTGCTTTCATTTTAGAATTGGATGCTTTATGTTATAATAGACACAATTTTTATTTAAATAGAGACAGAAATCATTTTATAACTTGATTTATACCTTTTCAATAAATTTAAACTTTTAGGAACACAATTTTTTTGACAAAAATCTTAAGTCAGAGAAATTTTATTAAAAATGAAAAATTTATCCCATGAAAATTCAGTAATACATAATTTAGTTCTTTTAACATTTTAAAAATTCAAATTATATGATATTTATAGAAAATATTTTGTTAAGAGAGATAATGTTCACTTTAGTAATTTCTATATCTCAATGAAATTGATTTTTGGCTTTACTAAAAAACATACTTGATTTTTTTTTGTCTCCTTACTTTTATATATATATATATATATATATATATATATATATATATATATATATATATATATATATATATATATATATATGATGTATCATATGAGGTGGTCTATAAACCTCTATAATAGCCATATCATTTTCACCTTATGAAATTATCTAACATAAACCTCAATAACAAGCATATCATTGATGTTTTCCATTATAGAATTGGATTCTCTTACCCATATTGTCATTTTTTTTGCATGAGAAAGTATGAGGACAATTAATAGCTTAACATATGTTCATTCTTTACCATGTTACAAATATATTGTTTTTCAGTTTACATATTCAAAAAGGCTTTAAAAAGAAGTATTGTTAGAAGCAAATATAAAGGTTAAAACTAATTTTAAAATTTTTGAAAGATGGCACACAACTTAGCAACCTCTCACTAAAAGAAACCTTTGATTCAAACATAAAGGAACTGGATCTGTTTTTTTAAATCACTTAAAGCCAACTCATCAGGGAAACAGGAGGCTGCGATGTTGCATTCTAAGCAGAAGCCCAATTGACATTTTTGTTTCCAATCTCTCATAGGAGTAACAGGTCCTATGGCCAGAAGAAACTTTACCCAACAAACAATAACTAGGATCTCATAGTCTCTACTTACTACACAAATGTTACAAATTATAATTTCACCTTCAGAAACCAAGAAGGCACTTGCTGTGATTCTTTGTAACTAGGATCTGATAGTTCTCTTATCTGAGTTCTATTTTACTGTCTAATATGTTTGAGATTAAAAAAATTCACATACTTTTTTTACAAGTTAATTCTTTAACTCTTCAAAAAGAAACAAAGAAATAAACTATTTCCAACAAATGGATAAGACAAGGAAACAATCTAAACAAGGCCACAACAATTTTACAATAATAAGAATAAGAATAATAATAAGTCTTGCACAATGCATAACACACTTTATTCTATCACCTTACACATCACAAACAACAATCAATAAAATCAAACTAAAACTGAAGGTTCCAATCTTAGAAGAATTCCAAATAAATCCAACATGTCACAGAAAATTGAAACACTTAGTCTGGGCATCAACAAACTCTTGAAGATTCTTAAGTTCATTCTTAAGCTCACTTATTCGTGTCTGTGCATCGTCCAGCTTAGGATCTTTGGCCGCCACAACTCGTTGGCGCATTTGATCAACCCATGACCTGTCAATTCCAAGTTCAACAGCTTCATCGCATAGTCCATGAAAGTTCTTTTCTCTCTGAGGAGTGATACTAACAGCGCTTTCATTTCGAAGGAACCACAACATATCTGCCAAAGTTTCACCGTCCAAGCTTGGAAGCGTTCACTATACTTGTTGCAAACATTCCAAAGATGAGGATATGCTTCTATTGCCTCCGCCAGCAAAGCAATTTGTGCATCATTGAGATCAACAAACTGCTTATATGCTCCCAATCTTGCACCAGTGTCTGCAAAAGCTGCTAACAGTTCAAAGTCGCTAACATACATATTTTCAGAAATGACTAATCTTAAAGAATATACATTCCTATTCTTAGCAGATGTAAGATATCTTAAAGAATATAATACAAATAAGATAGGAAAAGAGACAAGAAGATAGCACTAACCTAGAGGAATCTCAACTCCATCATTACAAACAACACTCGTTCTGCTTTCTTTATGCACTAAGTTAGAGTTAGACCCTTCTTGGATCATATCATCAACATTCTTCTGGATTTTCTGATCCACATTTAGTCCATCATCCTTTTCAAAAATCTGGACATCTTTTGCAAGTATGTCTTTGCCACCGGACTCGGTGTGAGTTGTAACACTACCACCCAAGCTAATGCCTTCAACACCTGCTGCTAAAGATTTTATTGTACCTCCCTTTGGTGTAGCCTTCTCTTGGGTCTTTTCTTTTCCTGTTTCCTTAATATTCTGCACATGACAAATGGAAAAATATGTTTAGTGGTTTGGGTGTTATAGCTTTGAAATGACCATTGTTTGATAATGCACATCGTGAGGGGGTATGATAGAAATCTAAGGAATTGTAATTGTTAATGTGGTTTCTCCAAGCGTGTGTCGTTGGACTGAAGAACCTGCTCCACTGCTTGATTCTTGATCCAACAACTTGTATTTGTAATATTATCAAGCAAACATGAGAGGAGTTAGTCTTAAGAATGCTCTTTACAATGGCGGAAGCTATGTTGATTAACTAAGACTTGTGGCAGAAGCTATGTAGTTTACTGAGACTCACTAACTAGTATGTAGTTTTTGAAAAGAATAAAAGAAGGCCTATACCTCTGGGAAAGACATGGGTGACAATTTTTGCTTGGAAGGTTGTAAGTGTGGTGTCCTTTTGCCTTCTCTATCTGATTCAAGGAAATCATTGTATGATTCAGATACAAGTTCTTCTCTTTCATGTTCCCTTCCAGTTATATTTCCCTGTATAGATTGATTGTTATCAATGACTTCTGAAGAAAGTGGCTCCCTTTCAGACATTGGTAGTTCTTGTTGGTTCATCTGAAGTTGAGGAATGATTTTAGGCTTAGGATCCGTCTCCTGTTCAAAATCATAAATAAGAAACAGTTGGGAGATATCATTGGAAATTGAAAGGATAATTGCATACAAGAAAGAAACTCACTGCTACATATGATTTAGGCCGAGATATATCTAATGAGCTAGCCTTTTCTAAATGAGTTGACGAAGCATCAATCATTATATTATCTGATGTAGTTCCTTCTTCTGCTTCTATCTCAATATTCTGCACCAATCCAAAAGATGTTATGATTTGGCAATTGTATATATCATAATATTATTGACGTTTATAAGAGATTCTTATTATGAAAATGATAAAAAGTACATCAACATCTAGCCGTTAATTTGAAATGTTCTGGTAAATCAGATGACAGAGATGATGTTACAGTTTTATTTTCTGATTGACAACCTCTTGATTTTTTAATACTCTGTTTCCTTGTTGAGTTTTTTTTTTTTTTCCAAGTAATCAGATGACAGAGATGATGTTATAGAATCTTATTAGCTGAAGTATCTCCTCTCATTTTGATGATATAAATTTATGTAAAGTTGCATCGATTAATTGATTGATATGATACAAATACTGACCTGTTGAGAAGGCAGCTCACCGCTTTCTAATGCTTTTATAACTTCAACTATCGCAACCCAGATTCCAAACATAATTAAGTCTGTAACAAAAAATTTACATTTTCCATGAAAATCCAAATTTATAATACAATGAACTAGAAAATTTAAAAAGTGAGCGTAAATTAATATCTTTTATTTTATATTTTTTTTTATTTTAGACAGGTAAAATTACAAAAAAGAAAATATAAATAATAAGCACGTATTATTGTTACAGTGAATTATAAATTAAATGGGGCATATTCTCCCATTGTCTCCCACCTAGGTTCATTCTTTCTTATATATATTTAAAATCCAACAAGTTTAGAATAATTAAATTTAAAGAATACTATTTAATTACCTTCATCAACCTCCTGCTCTAAAATGGTCTCGAGTTCTGAGATAGTATTGACAGTTGAAGTGAGATTTGGAGAACTATCGATAAAACGATGCTTTACATTCTGCATCTGCAATTCATTCCCTTGGCTAAACCTTGGTACTTGTACAAGTACCACAAGTTTTAGCTTTGGAACCTCAAACAGTTGTTGTAGCTCAGAGGCTCCACATATGATTAGTGCTGTCAAGTTGGGAAGATGGCATTGAGATGGGGAGACAGAGATCATCTTGTTGCAATCTAAGATGATGAGTGCTTTTAGTTTTGGGAAGCATGGCCTTTGAGAAACATTCTCATTCCCCCTTTCAAAAATCTGCTTTAATTCATTGCATGCTTCTATGAATACAAACTCCAACTCTGGTAGGTAGCTTATCGGAAGGATTGCTTCCAATTTGTCACAATAATATATCTGTATTTTGTGAAGTCTTTGGAAGGTAAAAGAATTGTCAAAGGTGGATGGCCTTTGAGAAACATTCGCATCCTCCCTTTCAAAAATCTGCTTTAATTCTCTGCATTCTCCTATGCTTAAAAACTCCAACTCTGGTAGGCAGCTTATAACAGACGGAAAGATTGCTTCCAATTTCTCACATTCTGCTATCGCTATTCTCTGAAGTCTTTGGAAAATAGAATCCGAATTCATTCCGTCATGCCCATCCACAATGTACTTCAATCCATTACAAACTCTTATATCCAACTCTTCTATTGAAGTCATGGTTTTAACAATGGATGCTTTTAACAATGAGCCCAACAACTTCGAACATCCCCACAATGCAAGTCTTCTGAAGCTGGACAGAGAGAATAATCCTGAAAAGTAACATGCTAATCATTGTAACAAAGTAAACTTTTGCCATAAAAAACGATAGTATAAATAGATGTTTTTAGAATATGTATTCTTTCTATTTTATTCATTACTTTCTTAAACTAACCTCTATTTAATACATAAAGAATTATGTTTTTGGAGCACACTTTCAAGTGTTAAAAGTAAATATTTTTTCAATTATAATTTTTTTTAGTTTTTTAAGTTTCATTCTTTATTAAAAAATTACAACTTAAAACAAAGGAAATAATAAAAATATGTATTAAAAACAAAAGACAAAAAAATAAAGAACAGGGATCAAAGTTAAAAAATAGAAAGTCCTTAAAAGTTCAAAGATAAAGATTATCAAATAATAATAATAATAATTCTTATTAAAATAAAAATAAAAGGGAGGCCAAAGCATCCTTCCTCATCATGTTCCTAAGTTCCTTATTACTTCATTATTTAAAGGTTTTCTTATCCTAAACATTTACTGATATTTTTAAATCTCCCTCTTTTTCTCCATTTGCATTGAGATTTTTCTACAATTAGGAATTATATTGTCCTAAGGTGTAAAGGATAAAATTATCATTAGAGAGGTGTATTTACAACTCAAATTTTATGGAACTCAGTTCTTGAAATGTGTGGAGAGTTTTAAATATAGTTTTGTCGAAAAAATTATTTGTGTTTAGATGAGAAATTCTATAATTCTATTATTAAAATAATACTAGGTAATGATTATAAAAATAGAGAACTATGCGAATAAATGTATATAGTAAGACTAATTATTAGTGCATTCAAAGATATGTCATTTGAAATTCATCTTAAGTTTTATATGTGTATACAAATGATCTAAATTAAAAACTTGTAATATTCTTCAAAGTTTTGTTTGCCATAAACATTTTGTCAATTTTAAAATTTTCTATCCAAATACAATACATAAGTATTTAGTTGGTTCTTAATTATTAGTGCATAATAATTACAGTGATGTATTAGTTTATGACTATTGTTATTGAATTACTAAGATAGGAACAAGTCTTTATAATATTTTGTAATCATATAAATAATTATGATATGAATTTTTGTTCAATTTAAATTAATAAAACTTAACTATTTTATCCTTAGAAATGAGCTGTTTTTAATTTATAATGAATTTGGGAATGGTATACAACAATATATATAATATTAATTTTAAATCAACTCAATACTTTTCATATGATAAACATATGGCGAATATGCAATGACTATACAATATTATATAAATCGTAATAATAGTAAAAGAAACATATGAGATGACAAAATGGATTGACCTACCTTATCAAGTTAATGAAGATTGGAAATAAGGCAGACTAACAGCGAGTTCATAGACAAGTTTGCTAAAGTAGAAAAAATCTTTTTCTGAGACAGCCACCCGAAAAATTCTAAAAAATATATGTTAAATTAATATAGAAATCATAAAGGAAAACCTAATTTTTTTTTTATGTTAAGAAATCAAAGAGAGTAATGAGAAGAGAATGAGAGACTTTTTTTTTGTTTCTAGAAAAAAATATAAATGAATGTATAAGAAAATATACAAATTATTTTATTATTAATATTTATATGTGGCAACTTTTTTTAAAAAAATGTAAAGAATTCTCGTTGAACATATACCATGACAATAATTTTACTACGAATAAATGCTACAAAAATAACCATTAGAATCAATTCTCGTTGAACATATGAAATGCAATGTTTACCTGAGTTATGATTCACAATGATTTGATCTACCTCATCACACTCTTCAATCTCCAACACTTCCAATTGAGGGAATACACATTTGGATTCTTCACAATAACTTACCTCTGTTTGTTGAAGATTTTGGAAGGAGTGTACAGGATGTTCATTCTTAACTTCTTCTAGACTTATCTCTGTTGGGCCATCACCATCTGTCACTATATGTTTTAGCCTCTGACACATTATTATTTCTAATAGTTTCAACTGCACCATACTTTGAGCAATTGTAAGTGTGAAAAGAGATGTCAGCTTTGGACAATGACTTAAGTATAGCTTCTCTAATTTTTTGAAGGACCCATTGGGAGGCAAACAACCTTGACATAAAACTCTTAGATTATCCATCTCTTTTATTTTCAATGTAAGTAACTTGGAGAAGAGACATCCTACCTCACTCAAATAACTGCTAGTGTCAACTAGACACTCTATCCCTTTAGATTTCTTTATCTAAAACTTAATCAACTCATTTATACCTTTTCCTTCCATTTCAAATATATCGGGGATAATGCTTTTTACAGCTCCTTGAATATTTTCTATACGTAGAACCTTTGCTTGTTTAGCCAAACCCTTAATTGTCTCATTTGATATGGGAAAGCAACTCAGGGATAAAGTGTTATGAAGAGAGAAATATGAATCAAAATAAAAATTAGAACCTGGGGGTTCTAATTTTATTCCATACCTTTGTAGTGTTTGAGGGACACTAACCTTGTCAAAGAATTCAATATTGTCTTCTTTGCTATCATCATATTTTGGGTCATGTTTGATATACAATTCTTGTAGGTTTGGGATTTTTCTGATCACTTCAAAAGGATTCTCTTTCAGGTCACAGTCAAGTAACTCTAACAATCTCAACTTTGTTAGTTGTGTTGCTACAACATCATTTTGTGATTCAAAGAATGAAACCAATGAACACTGATTCAATGAAAAACTCTCAAGTTTCTTCAAATCTCCTACAAATGAAATGTCACTTAATTCCCATCTAAGAAGTATCATACATCGAAGATTTGCTAATGTTTTGAATGACACCTTTTGCAATGGACGTTTGCTATCATAAGCATTTTGGAGAATCAAAACCCTTAGCTTTCCCATTCCTTTCAAATTTTCATCTGATACTTCTAATTTTGTTGTTATATAAAGAAACTCAAGATTGGAACAGTCCAATTCATATTGAAAATTTTCACACCACAGGTATTTTACTGAATTGTGGTCCAAATCCTCAACCTGTTTTGATCCACACGCAATGACTCTTTTCTCTTTCTTTGCAATCCAGTGGGCTACATCACGAACTAAATCATGCATTTTGACATATTCTTCATCGTCGCCATCTTCAAGTGGAACTAACATTAATAAACATGAACTTATGAGCTTATTTTTTGCTGCAATCACTTCATCCCTTGCCTCTTCATACGAGTGAACTTCTCCAACGACACCTAACCCAATTGCAAATCTTGTTAAGTATTCATGAATTGGAATTTCAGTATCCTCAGGGAACACAGAACACAACAAAAATAGTCTTCTGGCTTCTTCAGACTCCAGATTTTCATAGCTTAAAAGCAAGCACTTGTAAGGATTTTGCAAACCTTTTTCAATATCCACTGGTTTCGATCTTTTCAATCTACGCAGTGCAACCCTCCATGCCGCTTCAGCCTTGTCTTTCAAAGTGCTGGCCACCGCGGAAATAGCGACAGGTAGTCCTTTACATTCATTTGAAATCTTTCTGCCCAATTGCTTTATGGTATCAGAGGTTTCTTCTGATATATTTGCTTGCTTCCAGAAAAGAGTCCAGGCCTCATCATCAGTCATGATTAATAGTTCAACTTTTCGCTGGCAATCCAACATATTACAAACATCTAGAGATCGTGTTGTGATGAGAACTTTGCAACCTTTGTGATCTTCACGAGAGGGAACCCCGATTTCTCCAAAATTAAGCATCTGCCACACATCATCTAGAATCACAAGAATCTTTTTTTCTTGGGTTAATCTCTGGCGCAAGCGTTCAGCTCTCTCCGTTTCTTCATTTTCAGGAAATTCATACTGCAAAGAGCTTGCAATTTTTTCTTGTATCCTCCGAATGTCCACGGTACTAGATACGGGCACAAAAAGAACTTTGTCAAAAAGATGCTCAGCTTCTGCTACCTTGCCAACTTCCATTGCAAGCGTGGTTTTACCACAACCTCCCATCCCATACAACCCAATCATGGAAACTTCATCATCTTTCATTGCTTCCATCAGTTTCTCATACGCAACTTGTCTACTCTCAAAATTGAAACACTTCTCTTTAAGAAAATCAGGCAAGCCTGAGGGAAGTGTAGCACTGCGTTCGAGTTGTATAAAGTCCCTTCCTTCCTTAATGTGATTTTCAACAACCAATTTCTTCTTTGCTAACTTCTTTCCTAGTTGGTATCGCCAAATCCAATTAGGACAATGCCCAACACAGTGATGCTTCTGTGTACTTGCCTCTTCTAGCAGTTGCTTCACATGTTCTGCTTCAATGTTTGCATCATTCAGCCACTTCTCAACAACTTTCGCGGGCTTTCTTGTTTGTTCCTTTGCATGTTTAACACGGTCTTGGACACTATCTGTAGTTGCAATCAAATTGCCTTCTTCCTTTTTAAGGTCTTCAAGAAAATTGTTGAAGCAACAAGGGTAGCGAAGTTCTTTCACAATTGTTTTCACCAATTCGGTTGAAATCGATGACAGAAGACCAGTAACGTAATCCATTAGTTGATGAGCTAAATAAAAGACATGAACTTGCATTAGTTAACCATAAACAACATATAATTGCAAATAGATTGAGACAATCCATTGTCACCTAATTAATTAAAATACAACACAAGTAATTTAAATCTCTCTCAATATTTGTACTTACATAAAAATTTATTATTTGATGATACTATTTTAAATCCTATTTATACTAGAAAATTACACATTTTTAGGTATATTAATGGTTAAGTTCCTTTCTAACCCTCATTTATTTTGAAGAACTCCAAAATACTTAGTTATACTCTACTATTTTAATCAATTGGTTAAGAGTATCACTAGAAAAAAAATAAATATTCTAAGCAAATATCGATTTTGTTGAATTTTGGATCTTTTGTTTATTACTCACTACAAGAAAACAAGAATTTTTACCTCCAAAACTCATGTATGCTTTGACACCAATGAAAAAATAGATGCAACATTTGAGAATTTCAAATAGCAGTATACGTTGCTCTAAACATAATCAACACAAACCACAACAATTTAGATTTTATAATATTCACCATGGAAGACCGAGAGTAAAACATCTAACATCCTACACTTGCATCACACAAGTGTAACTTGATATTCAAAATTAAGATAGGCGCTCTAATTATCATTTATCACTTTCTTCTAAACTTTCTAAGTTTTTTTCTCAATCTCTTAAAAATTCATTTGGGTTATTTGAAGTGTAAAGATAATAATTTTAATTGTATCTTGTTGGTTGCATTGTATTCATATAGTGAAAAATTAGCAGTTTAAACCGATTGGAATTTACTCTTTGTTCAACGTTAATGACCTTTTTGCTTTCCTTAATTTTATGTTTAAAGATTCTTTAGGATACTTATAAGAACTTTAGGATAGATGATTTACATTATTATACTTTTAAAAATATCTATATTTGTTCCTATCAAAGTATGTAAAGTTACTTTGTTATGATAGAATTTGACATTGGGGATCTCTTTATTAGATTATTTATAGTAGTTTCATTAGAAATTTAAAATTTTAATTGAAACTTTATAAGGGTTTTGATTGGTATTAGGAATATTTTTTAAATTCCTAGGAATCATAATTAATAGGAATGTCAAAATTTTGGTTTACTTAAAAATTTTTAGGGGAATGCTATTTAAGAATAATTATAACTTCCCCTTTGCTTAGGAAACTACAATTCTTACTGCACTTGAGAATATTTTGTTGAAAATTTTGTAAAATATAATTATAAAAACTTTCTTGAAAATAGTTTCCCAGAAATGTTTTATGAAAATGATATACCAAACATCAGAAAATAGGATTCTTAAAAAAGTAGAAAGAATCCTTATATTATTAACTTGAGAAATTTAAAAATTTAAAGTTTAGAAATTAAAAATGTAGAATTTTTGAATTTAGAAATCTAAGGTTTGGTGTGTAAGTTTGAATAATACGTGTGTTATTACTTAGTAGTATGTTGATGATGCATATGTTGCGATGTATCATTTATGGATGTATGATAAAATTTATCTCCATAAAAAAGGTTTCAAGTATTAGTTTATGAGAAAGGTTAGTGAATTTATGAATAAAGGTATGAAACAACCCTATTATTCTTTTGAAGTTAGTATAATGTGTCTATATGTAAGATATAAATACATAGAGATTTTGAATAAAAGCAATATCAAATTTCACTTGTACAAACTCAGCATCAAACCTAATTACCGGGTTTGGATTGAGCATAAAGAGGTGAAATTTAGGAGATTGGAATACGTTGTGGTTGGTGGAACACCTAGAATCCCAAGTCCCAGATGACTTTGACTTATTTAAGGTCAATATTGAGTAACAACTTACTAATGCTATGAAACAACATTACAAGTAAAATGACGCAAAGGTAGTCTCAAAATCTATTTATAATTGTTTTTATGTATTTGTTAATGTGTAATGTATTCTTTAGATGGCCAATCATGATTGTGATCGATGTTAAAGTAAGCAAGAAAGGAAGAGAAAGCTTTAGGCCACTAGACGAGGTGGCTCGAAGAGGATTCCTTGATCAGGTGAGTTAGGCTATGATCATTGAAACATTGGTAGCTGCCAAACTGAAATAAAGATTCATACATTGCGCAACCCAATTGGGTTCTACTAGTGAAAGAGAATGTTTACACTAACACCTTCATCTTAGGTGAGGATGATCTTCTCTAGGAGGAGGAAATCCAACAGATGACTTAGAAGCAGGCTATAGAGGATAAACGTTGAGGGTGAAGGTGTGGACATGACAAGATCCATTACCTTAGGATAAAGAGGGAACTAGATTCTCATCCTAAGATGTTGTTTATTATGTTATATTAAATGTTGTTCATTATGTTATATCAAACCCTGAATATTTATATTTAATATAAATAAAATATATTTCGTATGGTGACATGAATATAGTAAACATACTAGAGAGTTTTATTATTATAGTTAGATTGAAAATGATAAAACTATTGACTCATTTAAGATGACCAAAGAGCCCAATGAGCAACATGTAAACATTACGTTAGACATAAACCTATAGATAGAGCATTAGATGGTCTTAGGTGTGTGACACAAAATATAATTGTTATGGAAATGCTATGCCAATTCTGTACTAGCATCTGAAGGTGTCTTGATCAAATAAGAGTGCTTGCATTGAGTTTTATAGATGAATCTACTTTGATTCATTATCAAATGTTCGGGAATCCTTGTATTTTTTATGTTTGGCCATAGGGGATTCCCTAATCATACTCGCACTTTTAGGGCCCCTAGTATAAGTGGGGGTGAGGTTACTTCTGAAATCTTCCAACTTTAGTGGGACAAATAACTAGTATATATGTTCAATACAGAATATAATTCTCTTATAGTACAATGTTGTTTAATTATATATTTTATATACTATTTTTGTAGAAAGATATGACCTTTGATGAGGTTCACATTGAATACATGAGAAAAGCTTTTAACAAGGTTGGGTCACATCGTGTGAGCGGCATGCTGGACAAGGCTAAAGAGGGTAAGGACAATCAAACCTCTACTCATCCTCCCAAGATAAGGGAGAAGGCTTGAAATGACTTACTCACTAGATGAGTTAAGCCTAATTACAATGTTGTTCTAGAGCATAACAGGCATAGCCAGGTGATGTAGTGTTTAGTATTTGTTTACACCTTAAGTAGGAGGGCACACTCCAACATTGTTGTGGAGTTGAAAAATAATTTCCTATAAACTTTTAGTTATTTGTCATATTTATATAGGCTTCTTTACATTTTAATCTAGTTTTTCATTTTTTATTTGCAGTTCAAATGTGTTGGCAGGGACATTGCATATAATGAACTATTCATCTTAACCCACCAATGACATACTTTTCAATGGGTCAATGATAAGAGTCAAAACATGGTGGTAATTTTAAAATGAAACCTAATTTATTTTCAAAATTAAAAACTCATTGTTTAATTGTATGTGTAATCTTTTTAATTTGTGTAATTGGTGAGGAGGTGTTCGAACAGACACATTAATAGAAAGTTGTAGGATTGGATGGCTTAGTGGACCAGGCCACCAAGATTAGTGTTTGGGTTGAAGTTGTGGATGGAAGGTCCCAAGTGAAAGTTTATGACATGACGACTTAGCCCTAATGGCTTGAACTCACCCATACCAATAACATTAGCCCATCATATACTAATAGTAATAATAAAAATAATAATAATACCCAATTGTAACCTTATTGAAAGTTTTTACATTTACCCTCAATGCTGATATAACACGTCGTTGTATTGTTTTTATACCCTTTACGTCAACATTTAACTTATTCTACAACATAAGATTCTTGTAGTGTATAAAAAATGATAGGTGGTAGTATAAAGAAAATGTACACTTACATTAGATTTCAATTAAATAATTACTTTAAATGTTTTGTAATTGGTTGAATGTTTAAAAAGTTTTACACTAACTATTCAACAAAATTGAATTGGTATATCTTTTTCATATTTGAGAAATTTAACAATATAAATATTTAACTAATTTAGTATTATAAGTGAGTCTTTCAAGAATTATAAAATTATAAAAATAAATGTATCTTATAAATTAATTGATTAAATAAATTATTTAAATTATTTCTAGGCATTCTTATACTTATAATATTTAAAATTGAGAATATTATACTTCGTATAGTTGACATTCTAAATATTAGCTAGGTGGGCCCTGAATATTTTAAATGGTATACTATTTTGATTTATATAATGATGTAGTTTGGAGTAACAAAAATTAGATGCTTTAATTTTATAAGAAAATATTTTTATAATATTATTGATGAATAAAAAGTTATTTAAAATATTTTATTTAATTAATATTTTAGGATTTACAAATGAAAACAGTAAAAAATTATTTCTTACAACCTCTTCTTAATTTAGAACTAAAAGTAGTATTTAAAAATTACGACAAAAAAATAATAAAAATATGAATTATTAAAAACAAAAGACAGACAATAAAAAGTTGAAAGTATAAGGATTAAAGTAAGAATTAGAAAGTCCTGGAAAGGGAGGCTTTATGGTTGAGGTTTAAACAAATTTTTAGTCTTTATAAGTATATATCTATATTTTAAACTTTAGTTCCTGCAAAAAGAAAAAAGTTTTTGGTCTTTCAAATATATAAAGTAGTAAGCGACTATTCATAAACATTTTATATTAATGAGAAATAAAAAATATATCAAAAATATTAACAAAGAATAAGAAATATAACAAAATTTTTATAGGGACGAATTAAAAATTGATAATTTTGCAAAATAAAAAAAATATATTTAACCTATATATATAATCATTTATTTAAATGTGAATGAAATAAGATTCAATTTGTTTTGTGTGTTTTTTCCCCAACACCTTTTTGTACCCTCGTCAATTTTATGTTTTCATTCATTACATGACATAGAGACTTATCAGAATCGATCGTTTTGTTTCGCAAGTTTGTTCTTACATGCAATTGGCTGAAATATAAAAAAGAGAATGATGGAACATACTAAATTGTTCTCAATATATTGTAAGCTCTACACAAACTGAAACTAAAGACAGTTATTTAGAATATTAAATAAATGATGATATTTACCTGAATTTGAGGACTTTTAGCACAAAGCTTTTTCTCAATATTGGGAATAAAAGGTTGGGTAAGTGTTTTTTTATAGAACATTGAGCCTTGTGGGGATAACATATATACAACAAATTTCAACATTCTCTTTCACGCCAATAATATTCATTACTTGGAGCAGTGATATTATTCTATGCTTCTCTACAAAAAAATATAAAGCTCAGGAAAATTAAAGCAGTGGAATTTGGTTTGCTTCATTTGTTCATAATTTTATGCTTTTGCTTTACATAGAGGATGATTCGTTTGGTGAGTTTCGGTGACCACAACTATTTGAGGAGTTCAAACTCTCCAACCTCGTGAAGAGGCTGCAAAATATTACAAACATTTTAGGCAAATGATGTTACCAAATAAAATTTCAATTTCTAGAACATATATAGTATACTTGGTTAATTAATTAACGCATGCCAAGTATGATGTATAGAATCCAGTTAATTCTAAGAATGTTAAGGAAACAAACATGTGGAAACTCAACAAGCTAATCATAATCTGCAGAAGTCCAACAACAATATTTCAATGCTGAGATATAGTAATAATTGCAGCATTTATAAGTTCTGCATAGTAACAATCAATTAATAAAATCAAACTAAAACTGAAGGTCTCAATCTATTTAATACTTTGTTTCCTTGTTCAGTTTTTCTTTTCTAGAACGTTCAACTATTCATTTCCCATTGAATTATTGAGCACAATGTAGATGCATGGTTAAGTATTATGTATAACAACATCATATTTACTTTTACTTGAGGAATTGAAATGATAGTTTCAGTTTCTGGAGGTTCTAATGCTTTTTGTCACTTTCCTGTATTTCTATTCTCTCAAGACCTTCGAAGGTAAAAGAATTCTCAATGGTGGAGGTGGATTGAGAGTTTTTGGGTACAATCTCAAGAAATTTGGAAGCTGTTTAAGATTGAATTGTTCAATGATGGAAGATGAATACGAATGTCCTCATAAGATTAAATTCATTCCCTTGTACTTATCCACAATGTACTTTAATCTACTACACATTTATATAGCATTTCTAATACAAGATTATCAATCATAATTCAATCAAGTCGAAAATAATTCAACCATTAATATAGTACATAATCATCATAACTCATTTTAATTTAAAGTGATTATCATTATAATCCATATTAAGTGTTATGGTCCAACTGTCATATATCACAGTCCATCTCAAGTCTAAAAAATCAAATCGTCATAGGGGTATTCATCACAATCCATATAAGTCACACAAGACATTCGTGATAAGTTTCAATTTATTTATTCAAGGTAATAATAAATATTACTTGAATATCATAGCTGCTTTAAGTTTGATTAAACATAGGTCATTTGCCTCATAAGATAAACCAAATTCTATCTTGCTCAAAATAGGTACATATCTCACATTAAGTAGATATATTAAAACCTATCTACTGTTTTGATAGAAAATAAGATATTACACTATCCGCTCACCATGTCACACTCAGAAATTTCTTGCTAAATATTCATTACTCATGCTATGTTTTCAGTTAATCAATGTTCGTTACTCACACAAGACAATACACATTATTAAAAATCACACCCCAAGATACCCACATGTTTAATGTAATAATTAATAGTGTCTTTCCACCTATCCTAGACTCAAGTGATTAGAGGTTCTTGTTCCCCCTAGATTTGTCGTATTTAGTCATACATGATTCTTCTAAAATCCCTATATTTATGGCTCTATATTACCTCGTAGATTTGTCATATTTGGTCACATGTGATCCTCTCACCCCTTCTCATTTTTTGTCTTCTTACCTCACACATATTGACAATCAAAGCATCATTATCAATTATTTGTGTCATCATGGAATTTATTAATTGTCAATTATATACAGTGCCATGTTTAGAATAAGGATTATATCTCTTTTGTTACAAATAGAACATATGTAAGGTTAGACAAATGTAGAATAAGAAAGATGTGCAACAAAGTTTATAATAACTTGTAAGCAAGCAATCATTTTTAAAAAAAAAAATTAGATGAATTGGGTCCCAAGACTCATCAATATTAGTTTATAGAGATATTTATAAATCCATGACTAATCAATGAGATATGAATAATTTTGATGGGAATGATTATATTACTTGCCCCATTTGCCCTCTAACTTGAATGCTTGAAAACGTTATGGAATGTTGCTTGTGTAATGTTGATTTTAACGTAAGAAATGGCAAGTCGAAGCTGAGCTGTGAATGAGTTGCAATCTTTAGCCACCACGTTAACAGCATCTATTTTGTTATGGCTTTTTCATGATGTCACACCCTTCCTTTTCATAAACAAACCCAGCCTCATTTTTCACAATCAATCATCAATTCCCATTTATTTTTATCTAATATAATTTTAAAAAACATACAGAATAAGAAAATTATTAAATGATATTAAAATATATTATTTTATTTTATTTTATTTATTAGATTATCCTGATATTTTTTAATTATTCTACATTTTAATTATAGTTATCTATTTTAAAATAAAGATATGGTAAAAAAATATTGATTTGACTGGTGTCTGGGGTATAGGATACGCCTTGGCCAACCGGTGTCAAAAGTACCTCTCACTCTCTTGTTTTACATTGTCTCGGTGGGAGTCCAATATTGTACACACATGTTCAGTGGGAATCTAATGTTCTTCGCGTTAAGGTAAAATTCTGAGTCAATTCCTACCGGAGTAGTTGGGACACACTGAGGGTGTAGCTGCAAAAGGTACTCTGATGCTTAAATTAGCACGAGTGTTACGGGAAATAAAGAGGTAGTTACAAGTATTAAATGATGTCTATTATGAGTTAATGAATGAGTTATAATTTATACAACTTTCTTGGGTGTAAGTGGTGATTTGACCATATTGACAGTGAACAGTGTACTTGTGTCGGTCTAAAATTCAAGTGACAATTTTTTTTATCGGAATCAAGTTCACATATCCATACTGAGGCTTAATGACCACACATCGTTCAGTGTTTTGATTTGACTTGCGCTGATTTCTCATTTTGTCATAACCAGTGTCGTTTACCATTATGATCTGATATGCATACCAGATCAAATACTAAGGCTGCGTTTAATTACAGAAAATTATTCTAATTTCCTAAGAAAAGTTTTTCGCTTGTTTTTCAAAATTTTCATTTCCTAGAATAACTAGAAAAATTTTGAAAATTCGTTTAGATAATGTGACAGTTTTTTAATTTGGAAAACTAGAAAATTAAAAAAGTTGTTTAAGTATGCTCAGTTTTCCAAATTTTTTTCAAACATTCTTTAATTCAAATTAATTGAGATATGTCTTATATATATTATTTATAACAATATTGTATAGTATATGCATCATATAAAAATTGTGACAAAAATTTAAAGTAATATTAAAATGAGAGCAAATGAGTTTGTGTTTAAATATATTTCAAAATAGTAGCAGTAGAACTTTTCGAATTAGTAACAGTTTGTTTCATATTCTTATTTGGTTACAAGAGTCTCTATCTTGTAATTCAATTACCTTATTTTGTAATTCAATTACCTTATCTTGTAATTCAGTTACCGTTTTTTTTATTTTTTCACTTTTCTTAGAAAACCTTTTTAAAGAGTTTTTTGATTTTCTTAAAAAATAGAAAATTAATTTTTTTATAAAAATTTTAAATAATTTGTAAATAAACAGTTTTTCTATTTTTAAAATTTTTCTAAGAATAATTTTTTATTTTTCTAAGAAAACTTATGAACTAAACGCAACATAAATAATTCATTGGACTCTAAAAGTAGCCAATAAAAAATAATTTTTTAATTATACCAAATAAAAAATGGAAAGGCTATTTATTTAATAATCAATTAATAGTTATATTCAATTAACTAAATCATTTATCAATAGATATTAATGTCACGTATTATTTGAGATGAGATTCTAACTAGGGAATCTAAACAGACTAAAGAAATCTATTAAAAAGAAAAAATCCGATGAGATTGAATGAACGTTTACCCAAAAAAGAAGACATTGAATGATGAATGACTTGAAGTGTTGAAGTGTCAGGTCCACGTGTGCCCGCCGTAATGGATTACATTCGTCCAACGAATCTACGGCCCTCAAATGGTTACTAGTGGTGTGGGGTCCAAATTTTTTTTATTTCACTTTATTAATAAATATATAAATAAGCACCTTTAAAAATAAACATAAATAAAATCATACTCTCTTAATCTTTTTATAAGATATTATTTTGAAGTTTTTTTTGTCATTTTTATAAAATTCATTATAAATAATTTATAATGTGTATTTATTATTTTTTAATACACATTTTTATTAATTACATTTTTTTCTGATTCTAATAAAATTTAAAAAATTAATTTTATTTCTCATCATTAATACGAATGATAAATATAAAAACAATAATCAATAAATTTAATACATTTATTTAAAATACCTAATTTTTTTTATGAGTTTCTTATGATGCAATAGAGTTTCATATAAAAGAATGGAGGTAGTGCTTTAAAGCACAGATCTCAATGTCATTCAATTAAATGTCACTAAAAATAATCAAATTGATAATTGCCAAATAAGTTAAGATTTTTCTACATAACTTAATTCAAAGTTTTTATTCTTATTTTTAAAACTTCCTTAATAGTTAAAATGATAAAAACGATGGTTTTAACAGTGAAGAAACCTAGTAATTAACATAACAATTAAATAAAGAATTATTTGATAATCATAATCTTAAAAGAATTTATCTCATAAAACTGTTTACTCTCTTAGATTTAGTTTGACATTAAAGAATAAAAGCTTATCCCAGTACTAGGGATGGCAATATGGACTCAGCTCGCGGGCTAACCCGTTTGGCCCGTTAAAATAGGCCAGGTCACGTCAACCTTTGAGGTCCGTTTCCCCCAATAGGCCCGGCCCGTTTTGGCCCGCTAAAAACGGGTCCGTCACGGGCCGAGCTGGTCTGGCCCGACGGACCTTTATTAAAATATATAATATTAATATTTAGTTGGTTGTAATTTTGATTATTTGATAAGGAATTAATTTTGATGACTATTTATTATTTCCATTTAATAAAATAAATTAGATTAATTATAAAAATTTTGCTTTGGAAAGGTGAAATCTAATTTTTATTTCTAATTTTTCTTAAAAAATATTTAAAAATAGTTTAAATTTAAAATAAAAAATAGTTTGTATAATTTTATTAAAAAAACGACTTGGCCAGTTTTGGCCCGCGGGTCACATTGAAAACGGGTCGGGCCAATTTTTTGGTCCGTTTTCCTATTCTGGCCCGGCCCGTAGGCCTGTTTTGCCACCCTTACCCAGTACAATTACTACAATATCTTATCATATTATATCTTTATGTTATGGTGAATAAGGGACTAGTACAGGGACATTTGATTTGCAGTTGCGTCGGTTTGATCAATTTAAAAAAGATCTTATGATCAAACATATGTATCGAAAAATATAAATAATTAATATTAACTTTTAAATTTTTTTAATTTTATAATTTCGTTTTCCTAATTAAAAACTAAAAACCCTGTAAGTTGCTCATAGTAAAATAATGGAAAAAATCATTGTGATGAAAAAATCAGGAATACTTTACAACAGTGAAAAGAGACAAAGTATATAACTATACGTGTCAGGTTAGAGCCCCCCAAAATTATCATATGGTGATAAATATAGAATGTCCATGTTAATTGTATGTTGATATTTTGTGTCAAAATTCATAATCACATTATTCAAGATGCGCAATTCAATCATTGATGATGAACAGCAACAATAATTCCAAGCAAATTGTGCACCTTTGGATTTGCTGACACAGCTTTACGTGTTGTTATTATCATTATCACTGCTATAAATACCCTTCAATTCCATCCCCTGCTTCTCACTGGAACAAGCAAACAGTGGTAGAGGGTGTTGCTGTGTTGTGCTACGATTTCCCTTTGCTGCTGTTTTGACTTTAGAGGGTCCTTCTTCTTCTTGTTGCTTTCGCCAACATGACAGTGGGTGCTGGCATTTCTGTTGCTGATGCCAACTTGATGGTGTTGGGGAAGAAGGTGTTCACTCATGTCCATGACAACGTTTTTGTTACACCTGCGTCTGGTGGTGCTTTGCTCAACGGGGCATTCCTTGGGGTTGCGTCTTCTCAAAAGGGTAGTCACAGGGTCTTCCCAATTGGAAAGCTTCAGTATGTTCTTTTTCTTTTTTTTGCTTTATAAATTTTCTGTAATTGAGCATGGGGACGAATTGTGATTGATTTGGATGTTTGTATTGATTTTGTATTTTATGAGTCAATACTGTGTTTGTGTTGTTGCTTGTCGTTGGGTTGGTGTAAAGTTTCACTTTTTGGTGTTTATTTATTTGTGTTTGCTGGTGTTAAATTGTTACTATTTATGGTAACTGTAATTTTGATCCAAAAATAATTTATTGTGGCGTTTTTGTTCCAGGGGGTTGCGGTTTATGTGTGTTTTCCGGTTCAAGATGTGGTGGATGACACAGAGAATGGGCACATGTGGACAAGAGGTTCCCTTTGAGACGCAATTCTTGCTTGTTGAAGTACACAGTGGCTCTGAAGTTGATGGAGGGGTTAACAATGGAGAAGACCATTCCGCTGGTGCTACCTATGCAGTTTTCTTACCCCTTCTGGAAGGAGATTTCAGAGCAGTTCTTCAGGGAAACGATCAGAATGAGATTGAGATATGTGTGGAAAGTGGTATGTGCTCTTCAGAAGAAAATTTCATTGGTTTGTTCTTCATACATGCGTGTGGTTGTTTTTTATGTTGCTCACAGTTATGAAATTTGTGCCTGAGTGCAGGTTGTCCTACTGTGGAGGAATTTGATGGGACTCATCTGGTATTTGTTGGGGTTGGATCTGACCCTTATGAAGTCATAACTAATGCTGTCAAGTGAGTTTAAACCATTGAGTAATTTTCACTTTATAGCAGCGATTGAAGTCTATATCCAGGGCCTTGGCCTTGGCCTTGGGATCATTCACTTTGCTCTTTAGTTATTAAAAACAACTTCCTTATTAACAAGGTCCTTTTAATTACTACCCTAAAGATATTGTTTAAAAAAATAAAAGTACAAGTAAAAGTTTTCCATTAGAAATTATGTGAAGATAACTAATTTTCAACTTTTGTTTCCTTAATTAGTACCTTAATATTAGTATATCCGTTTTAGCTTAACCACGGTACTGTTATGTGTGGTGTTTCTTATAGATGTCGAAATAACAAGTCAAGTTATTAATTTTTTTATTTGTAATTTTGTTCAGGACTGTTGAGAAACACTTACAGACATTTGCTCATCGCGAGAGAAAGAAGGTGCTACCTATAATGGGAATTTTATGGATTGTATCATCTCTGAGCAATGTAAATTATATTTCCTTACCTCTAATTGTGATTAACTTTTGGTTCTTTTCTCTACTTGTATTCAGATGCCAGATATGTTGAACTGGTTTGGGTGGTGTACATGGGATGCTTTCTATACAAATGTCACTTCAGAGAATGTGGAACAAGGATTACAAAGGTGTTACTTCATTCCATGGACAATGGTCATAGTTATGAGATTTATTCATCACATAGACATTATTTGTGACTCTTACTTTTCTTATTTTTTGCAGCTTTGAGAAAGGTGGAATTCCTGTTAAGTTTGTTATAATTGATGATGGATGGCAATCTGTTGGCTTAGACCCCGATGCTGTTGAATGGAAATCTGATAGTGCAGCCAAGTGAGTACTTCTTTTCTAAGTTCCGTTATCAGATTGTGATTCCAAACATTTTACAATGTTGAAAAAGTATAATTCACTTCCAACAGCTTTGCCAATCGCTTAACACACATAAAAGAGAATCACAAGTTTCAGAAAGATGGCAAGGAAGGTCAGCGGGTAGAGGACCCAGCTCTGGGACTTCGCCATATTACCAAAGAAATCAAGCAAGAGCATGATATAAAGTATGCCATTTTCATTGTAAACTTTTTTTTTTCTTCATAAGATGTTCTGTTCTCACTCACTCATGGTTCCCCCCTTTGAATTTCCAGGTATGTATATGTGTGGCATGCAATAACAGGATATTGGGGTGGTGTTAAACCTGAATTAACTGGCATGGAGCACTATGAGTCAAAGATGGCCTACCCTGTCTCATCTCCTGGAGTTGAGTCGAATCAGCCAGATGAAGCTTTGACAACCATTGCTATTAATGGACTTGGCCTTGTGAATCCTGAAAAAGTTTATCATTTTTATGATGAACTCCACTCTTATCTGGCATCTGCTGGTATTGATGGTGTCAAAGTTGATGTTCAGAATATCCTTGAAACTCTTGGGGCAGGACATGGTGGGAGAGTGAAACTTACAAGGAAGTACCACCAGGCATTAGAGGCATCAATCTCTAGGAACTTCCCAGATAATGGAATCATTTGTTGCATGAGCCACAACACAGATGGATTGTACAGGTAAGAATTTTGTCCAGAAGACTTAAGTGAATGATCTTATGAACATTCCTCTAGATTTATTTGTTAACAAATAATGATGATTTTCTGTATGGATTTCCTTGTGTAGCGCAAAGCGTTCAGCTGTTATTAGGGCATCAGATGATTTCTGGCCAAGAGACCCTGCATCCCACACAATTCACATTGCATCAGTTGCTTATAATACTATCTTCCTTGGTGAATTTATGCAGCCAGATTGGGACATGTTTCATGTAAGTTGTCATATACCGTATACGGGATATTTTATTTCCTTAATTAAAAAAGGGATATGTACTTGTTTCTTCAAGAGCCAATTAACCTTGAATTTTTTTGCATGTAGAGTTTACATCCAATGGCTGAATACCATGCTGCTGCACGTGCAGTAGGAGGATGTCCTATTTATGTCAGGTGAGTGGTGATTATGAGTTGCAATTTCTTTTTAATTATAGTACTTTTTGAATTAGATAAACGATATCTTACTTTTGGATGTTGTTTATATTGTGCAGTGACAAGCCTGGACACCATGACTTTAGTCTTTTGAAGAAACTTGCATTACCTGATGGTTCTATATTAAGGGCTAAACTTCCAGGAAGACCAACAAAGGACTGCTTATTTACTGATCCTGCTAGAGATGGAAAGAGGTAAAGAATCCAAAATCCTTTAACCACCCATATATGCTTAACCAATTGATATAGTATGTAGTAGCCTGTTCTTTACTTTCTATGTATTCTTATGTAGTTTTTCATAACTCATTGGATGCCACTTTTGCAGTCTTTTGAAGATTTGGAACATGAATGATTTTTCTGGAGTAGTTGGTGTATTCAACTGCCAAGGAGCTGGCTGGTGCAAAGTTGGCAAGAAGAACCTTATCCATGATGAGAATCCAGGCTCTGTCACTGGTGTCTTTAGAGCTAAAGATGTGGACTATTTATCCAGGGTAGCAGATGATACATGGACAGGAGACACCATTATATTTTCCCATGTTGGAGGTATGTTTCTAGGCTTCACATAACTTCTAAAGATTACAAAAGTTGGCCCAATTTTCCATTTTGTATGATGGTTCTTATTATGATGTCAACTTGCAGGAGAATTGGTTTACCTTCCAAATGATGCATCCATCCCAATTACCATGAAATCCCGGGACTATGAAGTTTTCACAGTAATTCCAGTGAAGGAATTGAGCAATGGTGCAAAATTTGCACCTATTGGTTTAATGAAGATGTTCAATTCAGGAGGGGCTGTGAAAGAGTTCAGTTGTGGATCAAATGCAAGTGCAAGTGTTACCATGAAAGTACGCGGCTGTGGCCAATTTGGTGCTTATTCATCAGTTCGGCCCAAGTTGGTAACAGTTGATTCAGAAGAGGTGGAATTTGAGTATGAGGAAGAATCTGGATTGGTGACTATTGATTTGAGAGTACCAGAGGAGGAGTTGTACCAGTGGAGCATTTCTGTTGATTTTTGAATGAGACTTGAATTGTCTCTAGATGAAGGGGTTATAGAATATAGAATTGTAATGTATACATATAGTTGGTGGCAATTTGATCAAAATGTAAGGCAAAAGCTGGAAATGGTTGTAGTTCCTTCGAATGCATAACCAGAAGCATATGAATGAGAATCAGAGTTTTCTGCCTTAATCTTGTAACATAACTTCACATGAGCAGAATGCAGATGCGGTATTTGCATCGTTCCTCGTACAACCTGAATTGGTTGCCCCTCATTTCATTATGCTCCATTGCTACAAAGTTCATAGAAAGTTTGTGAAAAATAACAGTGAACTTGGTAGGTACACATAAGCAAACTAGGTAATTTGCAGGTTTTGTGGTACACGGCAACCAAATGACCAATAAGGCAAAGAAAATTGGTTTTCACGTTAACAAATTATCATAGTTAGTTTATGAATGTAATGATGAGGGTTGAGGCCAGAGTTTCACATAGAGATTACTGTAAGTAATTATAATATTAATATGTAAAGATATAATTAAAAAATTAATTAATTATATAGAAAGTTTAGATTGGAAAATGATTTGAAACAGGCTAATATTATGAAAGTAACATCTAATATGAGATAGAGGTAGTATTTATTCCCTGGTCTATTTTATCAGTCTTTTTAGAAGTCTAGATTTATTTATAAGCATTTCTGTCTTTTTTTAAATCAAGACAATGTTAGTGATGCTCTTTTAACTATTAATTATTCTTTTAATCATATTAAGTACATTTTTTTTATAATAATAAGTACATTTTAACAGAAAAGTGATATATTGGAAAATGGTGGAAGTAAAAAGGATATATTAATTGTTTTTTATATCAGATGTTGTTTTTCAATATATAAAAAAAATATTAGATTAGACGTGGTTTAACAATAAATGATTGGTTTAAGGGGTGCATCTTTCCCTTAAACAAAGTTTTAGGTTTAAACTTTGTAGATGGAAAAAATCTCTATTAGAATGGTTAGTTAGTTCTACAATGATATAAATAATCCTTATTAGAGGAAAAAAAAACTTGGTAAAAGAATTATTTCTATCAAAACATAAATGTTTTGTTTGAATAAAATTACCTTTAATGAATTAAAAATGTGATTCAATTGGAGATATTAATTAAAGTTACACATGTATCTAAAGAAAATCATTGAGTATTCCAATTTTTATTCATGATAAAATGTCTTAGTTGAATTTTAATTATAATAGTGTAATTATGAAAGTTAGGTTAAAAATTTTATTAAAAATCAACATAATTACAATATTAACATAAAAGAATCACCAAAAGAGTTAAATACTTTAAAAAAATTTTAAAAAATTATTTATCTCAATCAAGTTAAATTTAAGTCACTAATACTAATAAATTTATGAACGAAGTTAATACACGAAGTAAAAGACTCATTATCAATTAAGTAAATCTCAAATTCAAAACCTTATTATTAAAAAATCTCCACTGGAAATAAGTATATAATGGCAATATCAAAAAAAATTTATCATTTTTAATGATTTGAAATAAGTAAAATCTTCCTCAAATAAGAAAAGAAGTAAAATCTATAATCGGCTTCTAGTTTCCGTAGTCTGAGAGGGACGATGATTGGGCCACAAAACGACACGTCGTTGGAAGGAATAATAGGCGTTAATTTTGGTCTTCATTTCATCAGCTTCACAATACAAGACCAAAACCTTTGTTAAACCCTCAAAGTTGCAGAGTATAGAGAGAGATGTTGTCAGTTTTGAGGCGCGGCAAAGAAGCATGTCGGATTCACAATCTAATCAGAGCCTCGAAGCCTTTCTCTCCGGTTTCAGAGACAACCCCTCAATCATTTTTCAAGTCTTTCACCTCTCCCACCATCGCTACCCGTTACTTTCATCATGCATACCCATCCCATCTCATTCCCAAGGTTTCATTTTCACCTTTCTCCCTCATCTGGGTTCTCTTCAATTTTTCATTTTTCAACCACCCCAGTTCTGAAATTTTGGTTTTGATCCCTCAAACCCCTTCTTCTTTTGCTTCCCAATTATTGTGCTTAAATGTTAAACTTCTATGGCATTCTGGGAAAATAGCTAATGTTGTTTTTTATTAATCATTGATGCTACTACGTGTGAATGTTCAGTTTTTAATCACTGAATTCTGAGGAAATTGTGGTGATGCTTAGGGTCATCATGTGTTACACGTGAGGAACTTTTGTAGGATGGTGTCTGCTGGAGCTGAACAGAAGGAGGGTTTGAAGCTGCTCGTGAGTGGGGGTTCTCGTGCTCAGAAACTGGTTGGAATTTGGCTCTTTGGATCTGCAGCATGGGTCTTTAGCATGGTTGTTCTCGGGGGTTTAACCAGACTCACCCGATCTGGTCTTTCAATGACTGATTGGAAATTCACTGGTACTCTCCCTCCTTTGTCTGATGAGGAATGGCTGCTAGAGTTTGAGAAATATAAGCAGTCACCTGAATACAAGCGGTAAAGTGCAAACACTTGCGTAAGCTGATCATACCACTTTTAATTTTCAATTAAATTAATTGTAAATGGCATGAAGGAGTGATAAGATTTTAAATGATTTTGCTAAAACTTTATCATATCTTTAGTATCCTGAACTTGGTGTTTGTTTGGTTCCCAATCCCAATCATGATCGCCTAGAATTAAGTTTTTGATTAGTTGTCCAAATAAAATTGAATGATGCATCAAACAACATGTGAGATCAACGCAAACAGCTAGGTGATGCTTCTAACAGAATTTTGTGTCTGCAACTATGTTACTAAGCAGACACTTAATCCAGCATGATTATGTGTTTCAGGTTATGAAGATGATAATTAATATGATAATGATGGAGAATAATGTAATAAATGGATGATCAGTTTTTGAAATTAGCCTCTGTTTTACTTTTCTAATGCTAATTGCATTTTATTATTTTTTGTAATGATTTATGTACTTGGTGCAAATTACAAAAGTTAAAGGGTTGACCGAGTGGAAGTGCAGTGGCACTTGGTCTGTAAGAGCTGTGTTAGTCAGTTCTTATACATTATATGACTACAACTAGTTTTGCACTGTTTTCCAGTGTTAACAAAGGGATGAAGATTGAAGATTTCAAATTCATATATTGGATGGAGTATGCACATCGAATGTGGGGAAGGGCCCTGGGAATTATGTTTGCTTTGCCCTATTCATATTTTCTTCATAAGGGGTATATTACCGTGAGATTGGGACTGAGACTCTCTGCTCTGTTTGCCCTGGGTGCTGGGCAGGGTCTCATTGGCTGGTGGATGGTTAAAAGTGGTTTAGAGGTTGGAACATGAATAAAATAAACTCCTGTGTTTATTTGAAATTAAGTTGGGCTGCAGTGCCAGTTTCTAATAACATTTCCTTCCTTAGGAACCACCTTCTGAATATTCTCAGCCAAGGGTAAGCCCTTATCGTCTTGCAGCTCACCTTACATCAGCATTTGCTATTTACTGTGGCCTATTTTGGACTGCACTTTCTGTTGTAATGCCTGAACCACCGGCTGAATCATTGACATGGGTTCGTGGGGCAGCTAAAGTGAGGAGACTTGCGTTGCCTATCAGCTTGCTAGTTGGTCTTACTGCCGTCTCTGGTGCATTTGTTGCTGGAAATGATGCTGTATGTTAACTTGTTCAATAGTTTCATGCCTTTCATATTTTAACTTGAAATGATAAGATAATCATTCTGCTTATATGTTGATTGCCAGGGGCATGCATTTAATACTTTTCCTAAGATGGGTGATACATGGGTACCAGAAGACATTTTTGACATGAAGCCTCTAATTCGAAATTTCTTTGAGAATACATCAACTGTACAGGTAATTATCCATGCTGGACATATCTGAAAAGTTAAAATGGCAATACCTTTTGTTCTCTTAAGTTCGCATTTGGTTGGACTTTTATTCACTTTTCAAGAGTTGAGAAGTTTAAATTTGAATGAAGTGTTTGGAAATAGTTTGCAAGGCGTCCATTTTTGGAGTAGGTAGTAGTAAATTTATTATCCTTCTAAAGTACAGTTTATCAGCCAAGTTTTAATTTCAAATGCCAGTGGTAACACTTTTCCTTTTCTTTATTCCTTCAAAGAAATTGAGGCTTGGGGTTGTATTTTGTTGAATGCTTGGAGACTTGGAGTAGACTACTACACTAAAGCCACTTTAGTCGAGTTCCATTTAGTGTCTCTGTGCATGGAAATTTAGCAACATGAAGTTGTAACTAGTGTTTTGTTTCTAACAGCTTGATCACCGTATCCTGGCAACTGCAACTCTGATTTCAGTAGGTGCTTTATGGTTGTTAACAAGAAAGGTGGACATTCATCCTGCAGTACGATCTGTGATCGGAGGTGCTGTTGGCATGGCAGCTCTTCAGGTTATAATTTCAATTGCCAGTTTTATATCCCATTCCCTTTTGCTTTTTTCTGATTCGTTGACTAATTGGGGGATGATAATGATAATAAATAGATAAAGAAAATGAGGAAAACTTGTTATTATCTATGAAGTATGGACACATTAAAATGTTTTTGTTTCTGCTACTTATTTGACATGTGTCATACATCTTTTTTTAAAGTCTCTACGTAAAAAATTATTTGATATCCCGTTAAAACATGTAAGCTAACAGCTTGACACCTTTATGTGGCTTTGTATGATTACAGGTTACCTTAGGAATTTCAACACTTCTTTCATATGTACCTGTTTCACTGGGCACTGCACATCAGGCTGGAGCCTTAACACTTCTGACGTTTATGTTACTGCTTAATCACACGGTTCGGAGGCCATCTGTGCCCCTCCTCAAATCTCTGCCTCAAGTTGTCAAAGCACACTAATTGTTTCTCGGCACTTGAATCATTATAGAATGCAACAAGAATTAGCCATTTTGAGTTGACAATGCTGTGATTTATTATTTTTCAGTGCTAAGTTTGGCATTGAGCTCCTTGCCCAATTTTCCATTGTTTGTTGGATTCTTCATCATTTGGTTTGTACATTTGAAGCTTGAAAAATCACGTTGATGCAGCTGATCCTGATTATGTGATCCATCATTTATGTAACGCATGCTGAAAATTAATACAGAGAATTATTATGTAAACTGACACAACGTAAAAATTGAACAGTCACGGTCTTCTATATTTGATAACAGCTATGCGATTGGTGTGTCGCTCGTTACGCAGCTCCCTTTCTCTCTTCTCCTTTTCTTTTTTCTCGGCAACCCACTCCTCCAATGACCACCCCACCTTACTTTCAACTCCAGCGACCATTCCCACCATCATTTCAGACTCTTAACAACCATCCTTACCTTTGTTTCACACTCTGGAGACCTTTACCACCTTCATCTGATCGTGCTGCGATAGGTCTTCTATATTATCCTTCTAAAGTGCAGTTTATGATGTAATATGTGTTAAATTTTATAAGACGTGAGTAAAAGTTAATAATTAGATGTGAGTAATTATAGTTAATGTTAAATACATATTAATTAGATACAAGTCAAAATTGAAGGAACACATGAATTTTATAAAGGCGGGGGACATATTAATCTGATCGTAATAAAGTAAGATACTAAATAATATGTTTATGTTCTAAGTAATTATTTTGGATTTTTTATAAGAAAATTATTCTTATTTTGACTAGATACTGTTTTTAAATAATTTAATTGAACAAAACTAAATATATCTTTCCAAGTTGAAAAATATACCTTGGTGTATATATATTTGGTATATATATATATATATATATATATATATATATATATACCTTAGTATTAGTTATTACTGTTATAAAATTGATTACGACTAAAAATACATGATTTATCGGAAAAAATAGATTTTCAATTATAATTTTTTTCTAAATAATTAAAATTATTTTTTTATTTAAGGACAGTTGGAAATGAAATGGAGATTAAATGCCCTCAGCCTCCAAATTTTTATCCTGTTATATATATAAAAATAAAAAAAATGCTTTATTAATAAAAATAAATAAATAAATACTTTTAAATAAAGGGATCATTGTTGTGATGTTTGAAACAGCTACAGAGAAGAAGAACCTCGACTTGTGAAAGACATGGCCCTTGTCGTAACAACAACCTCAGCCATCAATGAGGGACCCGTGTTTGCCGAGGTTGACATGAGTTCTGATTTCAACGCCCCCACTGTCCGAGCCACCGTTGTTCAGGCCTCCACAATCTTCTACGACACTCCTGCAACTTTAGGTTCTCTTTTTACCCGTTGCCCTGTTCCTCGTGGTGTTAAATTTCCCATCTTTTTGTGTTTTTGCGTTGACAACACCATCTGGGTGCTTCAAATTGGTCCAAGTGATGATCTTTTGGCTTAGGAGCTTCTTTTGTTAAAAGGGTGATCGTCTTTCAGTTTGAGCTACCTTGTGTCTTAGGTTAAATCAAATTAGAACGTTTAAATTTTGGTTCTGAATTGGTTGCTGAATTTTATGTGCAGATAAGGCTGAGAGATTGTTGGCTGAAGCAGTAGCTAGTTACGGGTCCCAGCTTGTGGTGTTTCCAGAAGCTTTTGTGGGTGGCTACCCGCGTGGTTCTGATTTTGGTGTTTCTGTTGGAAATCGCACAGCTAAGGGTAGAGAAGACTTCCGCAGGTATCATTCTGCCGCTATTGATGTGCCTGGTAAGAGCTAAAATCAAATACTAACATTGCAGTTACAAGCTTACTATATATGGTGGAACAAAATTCTTTTAAAATCTTTTTATAACTTTATTAAACACAGCAGATGTATATTGTAGAAGTTTCAAAAGCTAAAATTTGAGTGAATCTAAGGAATTAATCTGCTGTCAATACTTTATTCAGTCTGAAATTATAACTAAAGATATTATGAATAAAATTTTATTAATAAAACTTATCTATTAACTATTTACCTTCATTTTTATCTTAAAGCATACTGAACTGAGAATCAATTTGGTGTTACATTAAAGTTGGAGATGAAAAATCAGGAAATTTTCATCCCTAAAGTTATCACACATTGGTTAACAGATCCAAGTTACTACAGGCACACAGTTTCCATTAACAAATCTTGTATTGTTATAGGTCCTGAAGTGGATAGATTGGCGGCTATGGCAGGAAAGTATAAAGTACATTTAGTGATGGGTGTGATAGAAAGGGATGGCTACACACTTTATTGTGCTGTTCTCTTCTTTGATTCTCAAGGTCATTACCTAGGAAAGCACAGAAAAATCATGCCGACAGCATTGGAGCGGGTTATCTGGGGATTTGGAGATGGATCAACCATTCCAGTGTTTGAAACTCCCATTGGAAAAATAGGTGCTGCCATTTGTTGGGAGAACAAAATGCCACTATTAAGAACAGCAATGTATGCTAAAGGTTAGATTTTTCTTTAATTTGTTTTTCATCTTCGAATTACACTTTGTGCTGTATGAGCAACATTACATAAGAACATTCGAAGGTGCTTTTTTGCTTGTAATTGTACTGGTTGTTTACACCAATGTAGTGGGTTTGTTATGTTTTTGCTAAGTCTATGGAGTTTTGTTTAACAGGTGTGGAGATATATTGTGCTCCTACAGCTGATGCCAGGGATGTGTGGCAAGCATCAATGACCCATATTGCTCTTGAAGGTGGGTGTTTTGTTTTGTCAGCAAACCAGTTCTGTAGGAGGACGGATTATCCACCCCCTCCAGAGTATGTTTTTGCTGGCGATGAAGAGGGCCTAAAACCGAATTCTGTTGTATGCGCTGGGGGTAGTGTCATTATATCACCATCAGGGGCTGTTCTTGCTGGACCAAATTATGATGGGGAGGCACTTATCTCAGCAGACTTAGGTATACCATGCTTGTTTGATATTTACTCTTGCTGCTTGAATTGTGTTACAATGCTCATGAGGGGTATTGCTATCTTTGATAATGTTACTGCAGTAAGTAACCACAGATTGTTATGTATGGAAATTGTCAGCAAAACCAAGGGACCATTTGGTTTGAGAAATGTTTTCTATTTTGATTTTCATAAGTTTATACAAAAAACAGTAAAAGCAGAAGCTGGTTTCTCAAACCGAACAGCCCTAATGGAACTAGTTGAGGTTCTTGGAAAAATCATGAAACAATGTGGTTCAACATGTCTTTGAACTTTAATAAACCAAATGGAACTTAGTATTAAGTATAAGCACATTACCTAGGAGGCTAGGATTAATAATGTGTCTCCACTCTTCTAGGCTGTCTACAATGTCTTAGTTGGATTATATCATTTCTTTTTTATAATGAAAATTGTTTATCTTTTTGAGTGGAATGTAATGGATTATTGACTCTTATTATTGAAAATGTTGCACAGATCTTGGAGAAATAGCAAGAGCAAAGTTTGATTTTGATGTGGTTGGACACTATTCAAGGCCTGAAGTGCTTAGTTTGATTGTCAAAGACCATCCAACAAACCCAGTTACTTTTACATCAACATCAACAAAAATTGAGGGTAAGAACAAGTAGATTCTTCCCTTCATGGTCAGCAACTTCCGAACCTCTAGTTCTGTATCTGTCCACAGTTTTAGCCTTATCTGACCCCCTTGTATGTTAACAGTTGTATCTTACTTCCATTTGTGAAAACTTATTTGGGTTTACCTTGTAACAATAACCGCTTGCTTTTTAATGTGGTTAGGATGACCTCGTTAAAATGACATTGAAACTCATTGTTATTCCGAGTTAATTTCAAAAGCTAAAAACTAAAATTATGAAAGTAAGCTTGCTCCAAAGCTCAAGCACTTCAAATGATAGTTGTTTATAGCTTAAAAATCATTTGTGGTTCCTCCTATACTTGCCTTCATTTTAAGGATCTGTCTCAATATTTAAAATCCTTAAGTTTTAGTACTTCTATTATTTTAATTTAAATTTTGATCTATGTTGATTGTTTCTAGTGTAATATGGTTAAATTAATGATTTGATTCCTCTATTTTCCCCTCATTTACGAATTAGTCTTTATATCTAAAAACTTTATGTTTTAGTCCTTATATGTAACTAAACTTACAAATTAATCCCTGTTGTTTTTTCTTTCTTTTAACACCAACTTTTATTTTGATGGTTTAAAACATATTTTGGTGGTTTCAAACCACCGCAGTGTTAACAATGTTAATAGAAACCAAATGGTGAGGATTATTTCATAAGTTTAGCTATGTACAGGGACTAAAATATAAAAACTTTTTGTATATGGACTACACCTCAAATATATTATTGTGTCCCCTGCAATAGCACAGAAGAGTGTCCTTGTTCTTATCTCGTTTGTTTTTAAGGTCAAACAAAAAAAGCTCCATTATTTTCCTTTGGAAATTCCATGTGCGATGACATTGCTAGCCAGCAACTTTCTTACCGGTTGGTGGGTTATACACAACTTGTTCAAATTAGAATACCCTTTTTTCTTTTTCATAAATAATTCACCTGAATATTCTAATAGGAGCACTTGCTCACACATCAAATGCCAGTAAAGCAAAAAAATTGGCAATAAAGCCAAAATTAGCCAGCACAAAATTGCAGTATTGCGAATCTATTCAATATGTACATGTTTCTTGCTATGGCTTTAACGGTTACCACGCATAATAACAATGATAAGCCTTAAACAGATATATCAGTTCATCAAAGATAGGATTTACAATTTGGAACAGAAATAATAGAAGCTATCTATGATGATCATGATGATGATAATAATAAGTTACTAAACTACCACTATCAAAATATACTCTTTAACATCCAGATTTTTTTCCTGCAACTTCTTGCATCAAATTGTCAACCTCCACTGCAATAGCATTTTCTCCAACTTCTTCACTACCACAATGCAAAGTTAATGCTAGACCACTTCTCTGAAAAGAATTAGCACATGACATACAGTCTTGGAGATCTGTAGCAGACCTGTTGGTCTGAGTTTGATCCTTATCATCTTGTAACCGAGCTCGTGAGAAAAACTCAATTGATCCATCAGGATCAAAATGATCAGAAACTTCCTGAATATTTATAGCAAAATCCCTCTTCCTACTACTGGAAGTTCCCTTGTTGAAGCAAATACTTCCCCAGTGAATTTTCTCAGAGAAAGATTTCCTCCCTACGCTTTCTTTGTCAATTGAAAACCCTTTAGAATAATCTCTTGCAGCATTTTCAAAAGCATAGGCTTTACTGTCATTGCCCATGTTTAACTCAATGGAATGGAGATCACTGTCATCTGAGTCATCTCCCCCGTGCTCTACATCATCTCCGACATCCAAACCACTATCTTTCTCTGCATTTTGTAATCCCCTACAGACATTGTTGAAATAAGACTCAAGATCCTTGATTTTTTTGCATTCAGGAGAAAGAGAAACATCCTCATTTTTTCTTCAAGCTCATTTGTAAGCTTCTCCAAAAAAGTATTTTTCTCCTCAAACTCATATTTAGCTTCATCTGAACTCTCTCCTCGCGTAAAACATCAGCTAACTGAAGCATTTCCCTTTCCCTTTTCAGTTCCTCTACCTGGCTGTGTCTTCTCCAATACCACTGCCTAATTCATCACATATTTGCTCCAAAATCTCTTTTGCACGTTTCTCCCTCTCAAAATCTCCCTATTCACAGTATGCTTCACCTACTCAATCCATTATCCTGTGCGAAAACCCTTTTTAAAACATGATCACGTTCCAGCCATTGCATGCATGCAAATATTATAGTTTCGTCTAACCTTAATGAAACCATGAATAATAAATTAATTCGTTAAGCATATTAAGAAATTAGATAATTAATTTCAATATGGTCTTTATTTAGAATCTCTCCAACTCATACAAACTCATTAATGTAAATCCCACCTTAATAAGAACGACCCACTTAGCCATAACAACCTAACTAGACACACTCTCAAACATATTAAGGAGACCCTAAACATAAAGTATAATAGAGATTTTAAAACATTAGGAAGAAAATATAATAAAAAAAAGTTATACACTAGTTATATACAACCAAAAACTCCATTAAGTGAAGAACACTTATTACTTATATACAACCAAAAACTTCAACATAACATGTGCTGCGTGGAGTCGATACCAAGATAAAAACATGCGATATAACTGTTGTGTCGGATATGGATATTTGACGAACGTTAAGGAGATGTTTAGTTTATAGTTGGGGAAACAGAATTTGAAAAATAGAAAAATTTAAATGTTGATATTAATTCTTCACATCATTCAAAACAGTTAAAACTCTGTTTGACTGCAAGATGAAAATTCTTCTATAAACCACCTTGTTCCATTAAGAGAGGAAAATTCTTCTACAAACCACCTTGTTCCATTAAGTGAGGGGCAGTCTAAGTAACATTTGTATGACAAGGTGATGCACACTATAGAGAAAAAAGCCTATACAACTTTTTATTATTACTATTATTATGACACCACCAATTAAAATAAAATAAAGAGTCTACTTAACTATAATTAAAAAAAACAATAAACCTTTGATTACAAATAGAGTTTACACTAAAACAAATGGAAAGTAACAAAATAAAAAGTCTACTCAACAATAATTCTGATCCTTTTTGTTCAAATTAATTTCAATTGTAAGCGAATACAACATTCTCAAAAATAATTTCAAATTGAATAAGAGCTGATTATTGTTTAGTTGCTAACCAACTTTAAATTGAAAAAAAAATCTATTAAGTCAATAAAAATTTAACTATTTAAAATTTTATAACAAATAACTAAAATTTCGTTTAACTATAAAATTTATTTTTAGAATCAATTAAATCTCGATTCGATTAATCTGAATTCCAACCCTAGGTAAGTAGAAGCGTGCTGCTCCACCCTTCCTACGTATCACAATCCCAATGTCAAGTGATTGCGTGTCGCAATCGAGAATTAAAGGCAAATCAATACCTGTTTTGTTTCTAGATAACTTCAACCTTTTGTTTTTATTCTTATAATTATATACAAGAGTGATATATTTTGCATATAAAAGTTCAGATTCCTTTTCATACTACTAAAAACATTTGTGAGTTATATGAAGACGTTGCTCTATATAATTAGGCCCTTAACATATTTGCCATTATATACTATATATATAATATGAACAATTGTTTTAAAATATAAGGGACATGTCCCAGTATTATGATGCATTAAATGAACAATTGTTTTATACCCTTTAATTTATTGAAATTAAAAGACAATCATGTATTTCTATTAGTCAACATTTCAATAATTTAATATTATGAGTATTTTTTAAAAGGGGTAGTATTTAAGATATGTTAAGTTAAATAATATAATTTGTTCAATTATGAAGGGTTTACTTATTGATTTAAACAAAACAAATTCATACATATTGATAATCATATCTAACTAAAAGTCTAAAATCAGTATTTTTATACATTTCGTAGGTGTTAAGTTACATGTAAAAGGGCATCAATTACTACGCAAATGGTTTATGATTTCTGCTGTTTCCTTTTCTCATACCTGATCGTTGACAAAATTAAGTAGCTGAATGAAATAATGGGTAAAAATTAACAGTTTTTTTTTTGTGTTTGGTTAAAAGTCGGGTTGGTAAATCTTTACAATTAAATAGAGTCGTAAAGAATCAATATTAACTATTAAATTTTATTATTTTCATAACTTCGTTTTACCAACTGATACAAAACAAATTCTTCGAGTCATTTAAAATGTGTCTGAATTTTAAAATGTGTGTGAGTAGACATTAGAAAATCAGAAAGATTAATCAGGTGTGTTTTGATTCCGAAGACCAGAGGTTAAGAAGAGTGGCTCTTGTATCCTCCATGTTTATTATTCATGCGACTGGCTATAAATATTTCATGGCGCTTTTGAAATCATTGTGTTCTTTTATTTTTCAAATCTCATTGGAGAATTAGAAATCCATCAGCAGCTAAGAAGAATTTAAGAAATGGGTGAAGAAGAAACAGACCATTCACCCTTGATTCAGATTCAAGCCTTTTCTTCACGCGACGTGTTATTAGGAGAAGGCCCTTTAAGGAGAAGAGGTAATTAATTAATTGCTACATATATATGGTCTCGTTAATTAATCTTCAAACGATATAATTAAGTGCTTTTGCATATGCATGTTAAAGAAGATTTTTGTGTCTTTTCTTTCACTCTTTCATATGTTCCATGATATGCAATCAGAATTTCAGATAGCAGTGAATGGTTAGATACAAAAACTATGAGATAGTTGTTGGACTGGTTGGTCAATATAATTGAATGGCTGTTAGCAATTATTTTCTTTTGTTCTCATCTAACAAGCTTCCAAAATTTTATGATCCAAATGTACGAGATTAAAAGGGATTAACTCAGTTAGTTGAATAGAATGTATGTAAGTTGTTACGAAACTTTTCGACATGTTTCGAAAATTCGAATGAGGTGTTTGATTTGGTTCATGAATTCTTATATGTGTGTGATGTGAAGGTAATGTGTGGAGCGCGGTGGCACATATAATAGCGGGTGTGATAGGGGCAGGGGTGCTATCTTTGGCGTGGTCTGTGGCACAGTTAGGGTGGGTCGCAGGTCCATTAACAATGATACTCTTTGCAGTCACTACCGTTGTTTCAACATACCTTCTTTCTGACTGCTATAGATTTCCTCATTCTGAACATGGTAACATTAAGTGCCCCTCCTATGTAGACGCCGTCAACCTCTACCTAGGTTAGTGATTAATCCATTCTAATCATGCTTATGTCCATGCTTAATTTTTTAAAAATGATTATAAGATGATGTTTGGTACATGAATTTTTTTAATCTCAAGAATTATATTTTTTAATAATTATATTTTTTAAAAATGTTATAAAAATGTTTGATATAATTAAAATCTAGCAATTCAAATGTCAATCACTATTATATTTTTGACAATTTTAGATAAGGATTTAATATGTAAAAAAAATCTAAATAAGTTTATATTTAAGACATAATTGTATTTTTAATTATAAAATTTTTTTAAAATTAGACAGAAATTAGGGTTGCGTTTCATTATAGACATAATTTTAGTTTTCTAAAAAAGTTTTTCTGTTTGTTTTCTAAAATTTTTATTTTCTGAAATAGCTAGAAAAATTCTTGAATTTTTTTTTCACTTTTCAGTTTTTTAGACAACTTCTTTAAAGACTTTTCTATTTTTTCTTTAAAAAAATAAAAAAAACCTGGCTTTCAGTTTTCTTTGAATATTTTGTAAATAAATACATTTTCTATTTTTCTAACTTTTTTAAGAATAATTTTCTATTTTTCTTAAAAAACTTGTGAACTAAACACGACCTAGAATTCTCACTCGTCTAGTAGGAAAGTTTTGGTGAAAATACTTTCTTAAAATGATTACACTAAACAGAAAAATAAAAAATTCATAAGATATAATTCATGGGATTAAAAAAAGATTCTACAAGTCGATATATAATTAATGTTTGGTGTAGATTAATTAGTTGTTAATAATGAAATTAGGAGAGATGAAGCAAAAGGTGTGTGGAATACTAGTGCATGCGAGCTTATATGGGGCTACCACTGCATATGTTATTACATCTGCTACTAGCATTAGGTAAGTTCCCTTTATTTTCGGATAACCAATGTTTTATATCCATTAATATTGGTGATTACATGACACTGGACTCTATCAAATTCATATGATCCAAAACCTACAGAGAAATCAAACATTCAGAAATAATTCTTAATTAGTATAACTAATTAATTACTATTAAAAGGAAGTTGCCCGTATGTGAATGTCGTTTTTCTTTGAAAAGAATATAAATAATGTGAATAAATTCATTGTGGTGAAGTAAAGGACTAGGGTGCAAAGATTTTTTTAAAATTACAAACATTGATGAAATGAAAAATTCACTGTTCAAGAGTATAATTAGGTGAGCGCACTGCAACTAAAGTTGGAGTATAATTACACTCTAGGTTATCTAGGTACTATAGTAACTACTCGACCCGGTTCAGTTTAATAGATTTGAAAACCGTTTCATAAATTCTAAATCCTAACAATATATCTGAAAACCGTTTCATAAACTCTAAACCCTAACCATACCTAATATATTTTTTACGGTTTTAATTTATAAGTTTTTGGTTTAATCATTTTGATTATTTAGAATTAGTTAAATAATTTTGTTCGATCCGAGTGGTGAACACCCTTAAGTGAATCTAGTTTGCAAATTAATTTGTGCACTTTTATGCTATTTAGAGTACTTTTTTGTCGGAAAATGTAACATTTTTTTAAAATAATTTTAGGATATTTTTGAACATTTCAAAAAATAGTTTTCGGAAGTTTATTTTATTTTACTTTTTAAAAAACTAAATTTAGAAGGTTTTTAAAATTTGAAACGTGGATGTCAAGATCATTTTGAACTCGACGAACATATAACTTCCGAAATTTAATTAACAAAAATGAAGAAGAAAAAACTTGAAACACTTTTTGATATATTAAAACAATTTTTGAAAATTTGAAAAAAAAACTAAAAGATATGATAAGTAAATGTGATGGGAAAAAATAGAAAATAAAAAAATGCTAAATGAACCGGCTAGAAAGAAATGTATTAATAATTAAATTAGAAATTTTAATAATTTACTTACTAGTTAAACATGAATTAAATGCCAAATCAACAAATCCAACAAACATTATATTTAAATGACAATAAATATTTTGCACTAAAATAATACTTTCCTTAATTAAATAATTGGCAAATATTGATTCGAGAGGCAAATGTAAAATATGTTCTATACAACAACTTACATGGAGATTTTGAGATTATTCCGGTGTGTTTAGTTTTTTAATTTGATTGGTCAAACCCAAAAATAGATTTTACGACCAAACAGAGTTTTGACTGTCTCAAACGGTGTGAAGGATTAACATTAACATTTAAATTTTTTTATTTTTATAACTTTATTTTTACAACTGAAAACTAATTATGTTGTGTTTACCATGGTCTTCTATGTGGAAATTTATTAGGTGATCAAGGTGACATCACTAACAGTTTCAATTAGTTGTCATTTTATGAGTGGTGAAACTGAATTAGATTTTTTTAAAAAAAAGAAGAAATAATATAATATTATAAATCCTGATATGTCTCACTTAAAAATTAATCGAGATCATGATTTTGGATTAGAGATATTTCCTCTCTCTAGGTAAGAAATTATTGAGTGTGGTCCATAAAATTAGCAGCATCTTAATTTAAAATCATTCCTTGGTATAAGGATGAGCCAAATGATACTGAATCAATCACAGAGAATGAAGGGAAAGGACCTAAACTAGTGGTCCATAGGCATACGAAGGGTTGAATAATCGTTTCGTATCCAAAAGAAATGAAATTATGAAAATAAAAAATAGTATTCGTAATATTGATTTTTTATATTATTTAAGATAGTTAAAAGTTTGTTGAACCCATAATTTTTTTTATTGATTAAATTTTAATTTGATTAGTTGTTAGACTCTTAAAAAAGTATACGTAAGAGAGTATTATATTTATAGGTGTGATAAGGAAAGGTTGGAAAATAGGTGCATCAAATGTTGTTATGTTGTTGTGCTCTTCCACGTTTGTTCTATTCAAAGGAAAAAAACCCAAATCATTTTGTTTGTTGAAAACTACCATTGAAAATATTTATATACAGATTTACAAAATAATAGACATTTTCTTTAAGAGATACTGTGGGAATAAGAGAAGATTTTAGGAGCATGACATGGTTGTAAAATGATTTTTAAAGATGAAGGAGGTGTAATCTATAGGTATGCCATGTAAAAATAGTGTTGTAATCTCATTATATAAAACTTTGGTTTAAACAATAGTATTTAGGGAACATAATTTTTACTAGCTAGTTTTAAAGATATTTTGGTGTGTTGGGATACACCAGTTTTAATTAATATAGCCATGACCGATATGTCCAGAATAATAAAAAACAAAAATATCTCTCATCTTTTTTTCTCATATGCCTTCAAAATCTTTGTTTCCCTCCCCCACAAACTTTCAAACATAGTCTAAAAGTATGTTTGGTTTAAAATATGGAATGGAGAGATTTTATCAAGGGAAAAAGAAGGAAAGAAAAAGAAGATAAAGCTACACTCTAAGAATCTTCGTGTTTAGAATGAAAACAAAATTTACCCAATAACATTTATTTTATTTTTAGAAAATAACATTTATTTTGCCTTATTTTTCCCACCTTATTTTTACTCTTAAAAATTGTTAAATCAAATCAATTAAATCAAAGTCTTTTGTTTTATTTGAATCAAACACTTAAAACAAGATCTCTCTCATAGTTTAATTCAATGTTCATAACACATGTAGGGGAATAAATGGATCTATTTTGTGTCTAAAATATACAATTCAACAATAAATAATATGTAAAAAGTGTTTAGAGTAATTCTTTAAGCTTTAAAATTTCCTGCAAACCAATAAAAGCTCTACATATATCCATAACTAGGGGTGAGAATAGGGCAGACCGACCACTAGGGGCCTGCTGGCCTATTTAATAAAAAGGTCAGGTTTAAACTTTTAAAAAGTCTTTTTAATTTAAAAGGTTAGGCTTAAGCTTTTAAAAAAACCTTTTAGGCCTGACAGGCTAATGTATTTATACATCCTTACATAAAATTTATATACTTAGTTTATATATATTAGTTTTATAAAAATAAAATTAGACTTATAAATCATATTAATAAATTAAAATATATTTATATTTTATAATTTTATTTTATTAATTTTAAATTATTTTAATAGTAAAAGAGAGCTATTTTAAAGAGGATTTATTGGCTTATTTAAAACATATAAGTCTACCAACCTATTTAAAATAAGTTTGTGGGCCTATTTATTGGCCTTTATAAAATTAAGTCTTTATATAGACTATTAGACCTAGGTAGGCTTTTAAACAATTCAAGTTAGACTTGTAATTTTGACCTAATAGGTCAGACTCAGGCCATACAATTACGAATGAGGCCAGACTCGGACCTTACAAAGTCTGACCTGACCTGGCCAATTCTCATCCCTATCCACAATGACACTAATCATTACTCTCAATATTTAAAAATGAACCCACATTTGGATTTTAAACTTATTCCAATTGCTTTATTGACTAACTCCAAGTTTTCAACCTCTCTCTCTATATATATAGTCCTAGTATGAAGTATATAACAATATTTCTTATTGATAAATGTATTTATTTGATTTATTAATCTAATTAATTACTAAATAATTTTTTTAGCAAAGATTAAGACTCTTGTTAATATATAACCTCGTAGGTTTAATACTAACTTAGTAGTAATTTAATCAAATTAATTTGCTAATTAAGGTTAATGTCTAGCAACATTTTTTAGCATTCAGATAACATGAAGTTACATATTTTACTTTTAAGAACCATTACAAGATTAATATAATATTTCCTTACATCTTTACACTCTAAGTCAATTTTAGAATATAGTATAATTATCAAATTCTAATAAATAAACAAGTCATGAATAACTTAAGAAACTCATTCTTTTGACCAAGGTTTATTTTATTTTAAAGCTAAAATGGCCATTATATATATTTTGACATATCTAGATTAACTTTGTCTCATCCTCAATAATCCCATGATTAAAAAGAATTTTAAAATTAAATTTATAACAAAATTATTTCTCATTATTATAATTTTCATTATAATAACACGTCTCTAATTTTAAGTAAGATCTCACCATAAATTAATTAATAAATATGATGAGAAAACTATAAATACTATTTAATTGTAGAAACATGATAGATTAGATCTTTGGACATATCTATTATTTCCTAAAAAGATCACTCTCCTCTCTTTTCTTCTATTTTTTATTCTTGAATTAACAAACTGTTGATAAAAAAGATAACTAAATGTTTATTTGATATCCAATTATAAAAATTGAGTTTACTATTTTACTTAAAACACCTTTAACTATTTAACTAACAAATTAAAAATTTATTTCTAACAAACTCTTCAATGAGTATATTCGTCATTGGTGTTCTATCTTATCTATTCGTATTTCACAGCTCCATTGAAAATTCCCTTGGTCCTCTTGAGATAATGTTAGCCATAATAGAAAGGTATTCCAAGTTATTTATTGAATTCAACTGCCAATTTCTACCACTCATTTTCTTTGCTATCCAATTTACGTTTGCTATATTCTTTGTCTCGTTTTTCTCCCAACGTGACGTTACATCTCTTTCAACCTTTTTATATTTTCTTTCTCTCTTGCTTCACCAATCAAACGAGCATTATTGTTGAATATTCAGAATTTTCTTCCACTGGCTCCACAATTCACCTATGCGTTCTTCTAATAGATACTGAAACATTGTCACAATGGTGAGCAAAAAGAGAATATACTCCACTACGAAACACGACAACTTCATCATTTGAAAGTTCTGATGACACTGCATAGCTCACATTCATACTCACAACCCATAAGGCTTCTTTGCTTTAAAGGGTTTTCCTGAGCTCAACCTATGCAAGTTAAAGTAGCTGGTAATGTCTGGTCTACACATGTTAGTTATCAAGGACATGGCTTCCAAAAGTTTTTGAGAATCCCATTTTAAATTTTAATTGGCTCATGTACCTATGAAGAGACAAGACACATAGGTACATTTTTATCAGCATAGTGTAACTAGAATATGTTACACCATTTCCTGCAATTTCTTTTGTGCAGCTAATCAAGCAGTTAGCTTTAGGAAAGCTGTCCTTGTCCTCAAACAAGAGGACACTAGATTAATTTTGATATTTCAGGTGGAGGGATACATGTCTTCTTTTCCAATTTCATAAGCATGTCACATGCAAACCAATATTATTTTATTTGAGTTTAAAGAAAATGGTAACATGAAATACTTTAGTATTTGACTCTCCAAAATATTCTCCATGGTTTATCATCAACCAATTACATCTTTAACATTTGAAAAACATCCCTTTAGTCCTAAAATTATTCATCATCAATCAAACACATTCATGACTTCAATAATATAATTGATTGGCAATGAACAATTTTATAGATTTAATTGATAATTTCAAAAACTAAAGCAATGATTTTCGAAAGTCCAGACTAAATAATAGTTTCTAAAACTTAGACTAAACTAAAGTGTTTGACACTACCAAGTGAAGGTTTAGTCAATATTATTTTGTTACCAAGCATACATATAATTTCAAATTCAAGATTTCAAGTTGGTAGTTGGTACCGTACAGTTTTTTTTATTGTTGTTAGCTTTGGACTTTATATAGAATTAAATTACAGTAAATTCTTGTGAAACTCCATTGAGTTGGATACTTGGATGCTTGAGTAAAAATGGCTGTGCAAAGCTCTCTCCAAATAACTAGAAGTGGTACTGGCGCTTATGATGATGATGGGCGTGCCAAAAGGACTGGTAAAAATCTCTAGGACCATGTCACCTCCATTCCATTTTCCATATACTTGAATTTGAGTCCTTGCCACCAATTCTACCAGGAACTTTAAGGAGTGCTGTGGCTCATATCATTACTGCTATTATTGGTGCTGGTGTTCTGTCTCTAGCATGGAGTACTTCCCAATTAGGATGGATTGCAGGGCCAGTTGTGTTACTTTTTTGTGCTATAGTCACATATATTTCTTCATTCCTCCTTTCTGATTGTTACAGAACTCTAGAACCTGTAACTGGGAAAAGAAACTACTCTTACATGGATGCTGTTAGGATATATCTTGGTAGTTTCTTGCTCTCGTACCACTTTAACTTCAAATTTCATGACATGGTTCTAGTGAACTGCGGTATGGTAATTATGCCATCTAACTGTGCATAGTCTTAGTTTAGGCACTAAAAGGACATGGTTGGCTGGTTTCCTTCAATATTTGAGCTTGTATGGGACTAGTACTGCCTATGTAATTACCACAGCAACCTGTTTGAGGTACTCTTCAAGTTAAATCCCCACATAAGATGAAATGAACATTATTTTTATATGAAATTATATGTTTGTGTTGTAATTTGTTACTTGAAATTTGTTCCTTTTTCTATTTCTTGTTATATTAGAGAGACTAACTTAATAATAATGTTGTTCATGTTCTAATCATACATGGTATTTCTTCAAATGCAGAGCGATTCTGAGATCAAATTGTTATCACAAGGAAGGGCATCAGGCTCCATGTAAATATGGGGATAATGTGTATATGATTATGTTTGGACTTGTTCAAGTGGTAATGTCATTTATACCAGATCTCCACAACATGGCATGGGTTTCAGTTGTTGCAGCTTTAATGTCATTTACATACTCATCCATTGGACTAGGACTTGGCCTCGCAACAGTAATAGGTAAAGTTCATTTTCATTCATTAAATCAAGGTTCTGTTTACTTGTCAATTCAAGCCTTGTGGTCATTAAAGCAACAGGATGAAGAAGAAAAAAGTTTTTTTGTACTAAAACCCATATGAAGCTGCTAAATTTCTGAAGTAATGAATGCCAAAAATATATGGAAGTGTAAACTAGTATGAAGAAATAATTTGACTCCTCTAAAGTGAGACAGTTATACTTTAGAAGATTAAGTGCACCGATAATGATAATCAGGGATTAAACAAAGTTATTTACAGACAGATTTTCTTGTATGTTATCACAATCTTAAAGCTTGATTTTCTAATCAATGGTTGTTAATATACTTTATCCTTCAAATCAAAGCTCACTATCTCACTTTAGAGGAGTCAGGGATTTGACTCTTTTAAAATTAGGCGATTACACTTTAGAGGATGAAAATCAACGGCTGAGATTATTAGAATTTAAAAAGTTTATTACAGATACAGTGGATCATAAGATTTATTGATGTACTTGCAGAAAATGGTAGAATTATGGGGAGTGTAACAGGAGTACCAGCTTCAAATATTGCTGACAAGTTATGGTTAGTGTTTCAGGCACTTGGTGATGTTGCCTTTGCCTATCCATACACGGTCATCCTCCTTGAGATACAGGTACCCTTCATATTTCAATTGCAGATGAAGCAAAATGTTGAATTTATTTATTTGTTTGTTTTTTTTTTTTATTTTGACCAAAGGACACTCTGGAGTCTCCTCCACCAGAAAACAAGACCATGAAAAAGGCCTCCATGATTGCTATCCTCATTACCACATTCTTCTACCTATGCTGTGCCTGCTTTGGATATGCAGCTTTTGGAAATCAAACACCAGGAAACCTCTTAACAGGGTTTGGCTTTTATGAGCCTTATTGGCTGATTGATTTTGCTAATGCTTGCATTGTTCTTCATTTGGTGGGAGGATATCAGGTACTGGTGCTTGTGCTGCTAATCAAAGCTGACATTTAATCTATACACAAGACCACAACTTGTTAATTCTTAGTAATTAAAAGAACTACATAATTCTTTTCTTAATGAAAAGTTATTGGTGTTCATGCTGAAAGAATTATTGAAAAAGGTCATTAACTTACCTTGAAGGGGAACACAAACACTACTGCAAGAGAAGTTCTAACTTAGTAATGGAAGGAAAAACTTAGCTGAAAATAGTCTCTAGTCATTTAATGTTATTAGACAACTATATCTTACTCCCCATGTTTTGCTTTTGTTAAAGGAACTAAACCACTACTGGAGATGCAACCCTTATCCATTAATATAGCTAACTTCCTAACTTAGCTGTGATTACTTTCCTCACTGAAACTCTATTCAAACTATAGTAGGCTACAAAGCTATATTAATAAATGATATCATCTGATTTACACAAGGGGGCTAATTAATTAGAAGAAAGTTTAATTCCCAATGTTATTTCCCTTCTTCCCAATCCAATGATATATTAACTGTAACTAAATCCCGAGTAAGAGAACCAACAAATTCCTAATACATCTTCTTTTAGGAATTCCTTATTGACTATCTATAATTACCAAACATATCTTTTCAGAGTTAACTGTTTCAATATTGTCTCTCATATATAAATTAATTAATAGATTTGAAGTTATCTGACTACATATCCATATGCCACAATACATTAGACTGCAGTTACATTGTTGTAATTTATAACTATATGGTCAAGTATTGTTTCACTTACATGACAAATCGAAGTAGTGATTATTCTTGTATGTGATATTTTCACCAGATTTATAGTCAACCAATATATAGTGCTGCAGACAGATGGTGTTCAAGAAAATACCCCAACAGTGGCTTTGTGAATAATTTCTACCAATTGAAACTGCCTTTGTTGCCAGCTTTTCAGCTAAACATGTTCAGGATATGTTTTAGAACAACCTATGTGATCTCCACAACTGGACTTGCAATCCTGTTTCCTTACTTCAATCAAGTTCTAGGAATTTTAGGAGCCATAAGCTTTTGGCCATTGGCTATATACTTCCCAGTCGAGATGTACTTTGTGCAAAAGAAAATTGAAGCTTGGTCTAGCAAATGGATTGTTCTAAGGACTTTTAGCTTTGTTTGCTTTATTGTGTCAGTACTTGGTCTTGTTGGATCACTTGAAGGAATCATAAGCCAGAAACTCGGCTAATTCATAAAGGATGCTTCATTTGGATGAGCTTGTTGCTTATTAATGTGGTTGGCTTATCTTTCATGTATTTTAGTTACACATCAATTCTACTACTATTGAAAGTTACAAAACTTAAAGGAAAAAGCAAGCATGAGGAAAGTGAAGGTGGTGTTGTACTTGGAAAATTGGAGAAGTTCTCTTGGTGAAGATCTCCCTTTGAAGAAAGTGTAATATGCTACTAGATAAACAGGTTTATATCATTAGGAAATTAAATCCATTTTTTTAACAGAATTTTCTTTTAAAAAATAAATAAAATATGGAAAGAACACAATCAACACATAAAAATTTAACGTAGAAAACTCTAAAATTGAAGAAAAACTATGTGACAAGCTCCTAAAAATATTCCACTATAACAAAAATAAGTTACAATATCCTCCTCGCATTCTTTTATACTAGAGATATAAAATATAATGTTTTCCAGTGAGACTCACTCATATTCCAACAATACTAATAGTACAAAAGAGTTATAGAGGTAATACCTAAACCCGGTGTAGTTTCTAAAACTCTCAGGATTTACTTAATACTCGATTTTTCACTCGTTCTCAAGAGCTTCTCTCTTAAAAAAACTATAAATTTTCTACTTCTAAACTTATACTGAACATCAAAACCTCCTGATTACTCATAGGAAACCTCAAGCGTTTTTCTGCAGAAAATTTCAACATGTAGAGTAACCAAAGCGTGTAAATGTTACTATGCATATGTAAATTTTCAAACATGCTTAATGAAATCACCATGCATCCCATTTTTTCTAAGGTTGAGTCCTATAATTCTCCCCATTTAGTAAAAAAAAATCTTGGATTTAGTATGCTCTTCCTCAAGTGTAAGTTTCTTGATACCATAACTCTAACATGAGTCTTTTATCAACTCCATTTTCATTGTCTACACCACCGATTAGCAGCATCATTGTCTATACTCACAATGTCTTCACCGACAAATATTGTTCAAAAGAACAATCATACCCCACCATAAAGGGTATACCCACTTGGAACTGGATAATTCCAAGAATTTCTTTTCCTGCATATATTGAAACCTTGTTGAAAATTTATGGTGCAACTTCCATGTTGGCTTCCCCCGAAAGTTCTTCAACTATTGACAAAACTCAACACGTACCTTGCATCAATGTCAACCATGTACAATTGTGGATCCGCTAGCAATAACTTATCATTTTCCATGGCAACACAAAAATGTTACGAGGATACACATGTTATCTTTATAGAACATCATTCTCCCTAATGACAAGGTAAACATTGTTAGCACCTGAATCATAGCCCTTGTCGATCCTCTTAGACAATTTTTCTTTACGTGCATAAACCTTTCGCATTTCTAGCATGTTAGATTCTTTTTATGATTCTTCTTCACGTAAGACCCATTACTAGCCACCAATGTTGAGTTTGATAAAGAACTATTTTTATTCTTCATTCTTCAAAGATAATCTTACTATCCATAGGAAGATGGAAGAGATCATATAAGCCTTAGAGCTTTGTCTTCATCATCAACCTTGACAGCCTCCAATTCATAGACAATACCATTAAGGGCGCTAATATGATCTGAAACTTTTATATCATCTTCCATATGCAAATTATGGAACTATTCCTTCAACAATAATTGATTTGAGATGTTCTTTGCTTCATATAACCCTTCGAGTTTCTCCCAAGGATCCTTGGTTGTTTAAATATTCTACACGTTTGAAAGAACATTCTTAGTCAAACACGGACGGATAATACTTGCAGCTCTCAAATCTAATGCCTTGTGTAATCCTGATTGTATTAGCACATTCTTGACTTATCTTTGCCACAAGCCAAAATTGATATTCTTTCGTCAAATCTATTTATGTCAAACTTCACTACACTTGAATAATTTAACATTGTAACTGTCAACAGTGAATATCGTGCATTAGCTGTATTTTTATGTTGATGTAGGTTTTGATAATGACATAACAAATGAAGGATGTTATCATGCAATTTGATTATGTTTGATGATAGAAATTGATGAAATGATTCAAGGCATTTAAATAAGCTCAAATTAGATAAAAATGATCAACAAATGTGCCTAAGGATCAAAAGAACAAAGCCATATGCAAGTACATGTCAAAAGGATGAAATAAATGCAAATAAATGAAGGAACAGCATGATGAATCGATTCAGCCATAAGCTTGAATCGATTCATGCGTTTAAAGTGGCCCAGAATGTGCAAAACTCATCACTGAATCGATTCACTATTCCATGGAATCGATTCATGCGTTTTATTTTGGTCCAGAATATGCTTTTACATTGGTTGAATCGATTCATCCTAGTCCAGAATCGATTCACACGTCTGATTTGCCCAGTAATTCTAAAATCAATGAGATGAATCTATTCACATCTTGAAAGAATCGATTCTCACACTGTCAGAGACCAAAAGGCACGCTGGAATCATTTAAAATTTGAAGAGAAATATTCAAAATTCAAAGGGAGACATTGTGCAACATGGTTGGAAAGTTCAAGGCAAGGCTTCACACTTTGTCCCTCTCCACATGCTTATGTTTCATTGGAATTGCAATTAAATTTGAATTGAATCAAACATGCTTCTTGATGCACATGCAATGTTCTTCTTGGAGACATTAAAAAGCTTATTGGAATTGGAATGCCAAGTTGATTGGAGACATGCATGCCAAACTTTTCAAGCTTCCAAGGAATTAAATAATGCAAAGCCATGTGATGGAGGAATTCAAATATGAACATGCCATGCTCTTGGAGTCCTATAAATAGGAGAAGGAATTGCACTTGCAAGATGTCCCAAACCATTGAAGCAATTCCTTTGGTTTCTTCCTCCTCCATTCTCTTGCTCTTCTACTCATTCTCTCTTATTCTGCATTGGTATATTCTCTTAGTGAGTTATTTAAGAGTTAGAGAGAAAATATTTTGTGTGAACTAAATTTGTATATCCTCTCTTTGAGAGTTATTATTTGGTGAGAGCTTCAAGTTGTATATCTACTCTAGTGAGAGAGTTATTTGATTGTAAACCAAACACCATAAACACCAAGGTATTCACTCTAGGTTGAGTGGTCACAAAGGTTGGGGTTCAACCTTTGGGTATTGAGAGATTGTGAGATTGGGTGGGTTGCCCTTTGCTTGTGAGGATTGGGTTCTTGAGTGTGGGACACTAGGAGACAATTGCTCAAAGCTTGTAATCTCAAATTCTCAATAGTGGAAATCCTTCAAGTGGGTTTCTTGAAGGCGAGACGTACACCGGGGTGGTGGAACTCGTTATATCGGTTTGCAAATTCTCTCTTCCCTAAACTCATTTAATTTGTGCACTTAAATTGCTCACTTGATTCATTATATCATTCATAATTAAATTGGACTAAATGCATGCTATAAGTTGCAAACTATATTGGTTAACATTGTTGAAGTTAGATTAAATTAAATCCATGAATCAAATGTCTTAAACATTGTTGGATTTAATTATTGAGGAAGTAAAATATTGGTATTAACAACTTGGTAAATTATCATGCTTAATTAATTTGTTAGAAGTTGTTTAAGTTACACTTATATTGGAATTAATTATTGCATGACAAGTGTTTCAAGAATTGCCTAAACTAATAACTTGCTTTACTTATCAAAATCAATTCTTGAACATAGTCCATTCAACTCAAAATGTTTTAGTATGAAATGTGCATCATAATTATTACATCTTTTATCTTGCATCATTTGTGTACTACTAACCGTTTTGAAAGGGATTCCGCGCGAAAATTTGAAATACTCAATTCACCCCCCTCTTGAGTATCGAGGCCTTGGCTAACAATTGGTATCAGAGCTTGACTCTTGGTAGATCAAGCTTAACGGCTTCAAGAGATCAAGATGGCCTCTATCTCTTATGATGCATTTCCGGAAAATGGTATAATAAATAGACCACCAATCTTCAATGGTAAAGACTATGTTATTTGGAAAGAAAGGTTGAAAATCTTTATCCAAGCCTATGACCTCAAGGTATGGAATGCTATTCAATTTGGTCCTTTTATTCCTAAATACATAGTTGATAATATAGAATGTATGAAGCCCATGAACTTATGGACTAAGGAAGAAGAAAGAAAGGTACAATTTAATCTTAGAGCTAAAATTCTTATCACATTAGCATTAGAACCTAATGATGTTTCTAGAGTTATTACTTGTAACAATGCTAAAGAAATGTGGGAAACTCTTGAAACAATTTATGGAAATACTAATGATGATAAAGATGCAAGAATTAGTACTCTTTCTAGTCAAGATGAAGAATTTGAAAGAAGTCTAGATAAAGAGACCAATGAGAAGGAAGAAGAAATTGCATGTCTAATGACAAAGCACTCCCAAGATGATGAGGTATGCTCTTTAAATGCTTTTAATGATGATAATGATGATGAAATTGATAAAGATGAATTATTAGAAGCACTTGAAGAATTGCATGAAAAATTTATCTTGTTATCAAAGAAATATGCATGTTCAAAACAAACCATTTTGAAGCTTGAAAATGAATTACAAAATGTGCACATTGAAAAGGAAAATCTTAGAATTCAAAATGATGAATTAGAAGCTTCAAATGTATCACCTAGGACTTGTAATGGTAATAATGATTGCATGCTTATTGATAAATGTATGCTTCTTGAAAATAAGAATAAAAAATTAAAAGAAGCACTTAATAAGCTTACAAGTAGTCAAAAGAATCTAAGTGCACCTATTAAAGATCAAAGGCATACACTTGATAGAAGAAAAATAGATCATTACAAGAACCATTTTGCATCCTACAAAGAAAAATCTAAACCCATTCTAAGATGCACAAACCATGAAAGAAAAGGTAACTCAATGTCTAATTGTTTTAAAAGGAGGCACCATTACAATTCTACCATAACTTATTCTTTAGATGCAACATGTTTTTATTGTGGAATATATGGTCATACATCTTCTAATTGTTTTATAAAGAAATCTCGTCAAAAGTGTACAAGAAAGGTATGGATTCCAAAAACAAATTTGAAATCCTAAACTAACAAGAAAGGACCCAACTTTTAAAAGGGTACCACAAAAACCTTAAACTTTGTAGGGATACTTCAATCGGCAATTTCTCATTGACGAATGACCAAAGATTCAAGCTTCATAATCTTCACTTCAAAGAACAAAGAATGTTTAGGATGTTGGATTCATAAAACTCCAAGGTACGTTTGATTCTTACTCTAGTTGATCAAATATCATGTTGACTATGTGTTTTGTATCCATGGAATTGATTAATAGTCTATTAAGAATATTTAGAAATGTCTAAATAATTTTATAAAGTCAAATTCCATATTTGTTCATAATGCATTTTGATGTGTGAAAATTAAACTTTGATTTGATATGGTTGAACATGAAAGGTGTTTTGAAATGGATAAATAAATAACTATTTAGGATTAATGATGTATGTGCATACCCTTATGTTTTTGATGATTGATGATTTAAATGATTGGTGATAAGTTTGATGAATAATTGCTTAGATAACATGTTTTGAATCCCATAAGAAAAACTTGAGATATGATTATCCATGTGTTATGAAAGATTGAAACATCAAAATGCTAAAATGTTAAATCTAGATTCTTTGATTCAAAGTCTTAAATGATGCATGAATTTTTGATTGAATATGAATACTTGATGATGCATCACTTATTGAACAAGAGATATGTTGGTTAACTAGTGGTATCTAAATAGCAAACATCTTCCTTTAACAATGGTATCAATTAAATTAGTAAGAGGAAGAGATCATGAGGACATAATCTTGAGTATATACTTGTCACTATGCTTTGATGATAGTTACATATGTTGTATACAAGTGGTATCCATGCTTTGATAATTTATGCATAATTTGTTTTAACAAGTGGTATATTATTTTCCTAACAAGCAAGTATCTTTTCATAACAAGTAGCATTGAACTTCATATTAAAAAATTGTTATGACAAGTTGATTATGACAAACCTTAAAGTTGCTTTAAGTTAGGACTATGTTATGCTTACATGTTTTACAAAGTTGACAATCTTAGGCAAAATATTTTCTATGCAATTATATGTTGGTTTTGATAATGCCTAAGGAGAAAGAATGTATGCTCTATGCCTAGACTTTAATTTCATGACTAGAAATATGTTAAATGACAATGCATGATTTTGATGACATGTAAATGACAATGCATGATATGTGACAATACATGGTATATTAAGAGAAAATGCATTATAATACATGACATGACCTTCCTTGATACACCATGTTTGAGCAAATTGGCATCTATCTTGAGTAACATATATGTTTGATGATGCATGATCTTGAATGTGAAAATAAATTTGAAAATATGCATCGTTGAGATTGAAAAGAATTTTTGAACAACATTATGATGTATGCTTGAATGTCAACAATCTTGTGATAATGTGCTTAAATGTTTATAATTGATATCAAGAGCTTAAATTGGAAAATCCATCTAGTGATATCATGCCTAGATACTAGTAACAAGTGGTATGGACAATGAATAAGAAATAAATGGTGTTGATCAAGAAAAGAATGTTTGACATAAAAAAAAGGGTCATAAATATATTGGCATGTGTTACAATACAAATGCATGAGTAAACCAACAAGTTGCATTAATCATTCCACCATTGCTATGATACCTACATTTGAGTGCACATTATTGAAAATTCTTCTATGATTACCACTTTGATACCTAGATGTGCATCAAGCACTATTAATTGATGATTGACTAGTGAATTTTATATACATTTGGTATCTAACTCTTAAGTGGTATCTATTCATATTGTGACTTCTATTCATTGCATGAGTGGTATCTATTAAAAGGTGATCATGTGCTTAAGAAATAAACAAATGGTATCAAACTTGTTAAATAGGCCAACATGAACAAATTGGTATCAATTAGCTTAAAGAATTACATCAATTAGCTTAACAATTGGTATTCAATTACATGTGTTAATAATATTTGGTGTTAAACTTGATTGAAGTGACTCACAAGTGGTATTAGACTTAATCAAGTTGGTGTAATTGGGTTCATAACAATTAGTATCAAAATATATGTGAAAGGGGGAGAAAATATCATGATGATATCTTAGTATCTATTAAATGACTAAGGAGGAGATATTATCTTGCATGATACATTATGATCTTCTAACAATTGGTATATCTTTCAACAATTACTATCAATTAAATGCATGACATGTGTTTAACAATTAGTATCAAACTTTATCAAATTGATTTCACATATTAATAAGTGGTATATGTTTTTATAAGTGATATCAATTACATGATTAAAAATGAGTTAGCAATCAATTATATGCTTACTTGATGAATGAACTATGTGATTGATTATTGACTCTAAATGCATCAAATTGACATATACACTTGATCATATTATGAGCTTTGTTTTGAAATCCTATTCATGAAATACTTACCTTAAATCTCTCTTATTCAAATACATGAGTTTATATGTTGATGGCATAGAATATAATTAAGATGATGATCTTTTTGATGATGCCAAAGGGGGAGAGATTAGTGAAAGGATTAGCAAAAAGAATAATATGCTATAAGGGAGAATTACTATGATTATTGTAAGAGAAGTTTTTGATGATGCCAAAGGGGGAGAAGATTATAGGAAGATATATACACACTAAGTGGCATAAAGTATCTTACAAAGGGGGAGAGATATAAAGAGAGATATAAAGGGATAATGCTAGAATCATTATGCTTAATCCTTATGCTTAATCATTATGCTTACACTACCACTATGCTCTAAAAATTGGATGAACTATTTTGTGGTATCTATTGTATGATTAAGGGGGAGATGATTAAAGGGGAGAGAATACATATTAAGGGGGAGAGAATATATTTATCTTACAAAGGGGGAGAAATCTTTTATCTCTAATATTCTTTTCTTAACTTGTGCCTATGAAGTCATAAATATGTGGTATCAAATTGTATGTGATAGGGGGAGTTATTCTTGCAATATCTTTGAACTATTATGATACTAACACCCCAAGAGACAAACATTTGTTGTCATCATCAAAAAGGGGGAGAATATATTTTTATGTTGATGTAGGTTTTGATAATGACACAACAAATGAAGGATGTTATCATGCAATTTGATTATGTTTGATGATAGAAATTGATGAAATGATTCAAGGCATTTAAATAAGCTCAAATTAGATGAAAATGATCAACAAATGTGCCTAAGGATCAAAAGAACAAAGCCATATGCAAGTACATGTCAAAAGGATGAAATAAATGCAAATAAATGAAGGAACAGCATGATGAATCGATTCAGCCATAAGCTTGAATCGATTCATGCGTTTAAAGTGGCCCAGAATGTGCAAAACTCATCACTGAATCGATTCACTATTCCATGGAATCGATTCATGCGTTTTATTTTGGTCCAGAATATGCTTTTACATTGGTTGAATCGATTCATCCTAGTCCAGAATCGATTCACACGTCTGATTTGCCCAGTAATTCTAAAATCAATGAGATGAATCGATTCACATCTTGAAAGAATCGATTCTCACACTGTCAGAGACCAAATGGCACGCTAGAATCATTTAAAATTTGAAGAGAAATATTCAAAATTCAAAGGGAGACATTGTGCAACATGGTTGGAAAGTTCAAGGCAAGGCTTCACACTTTGTCCCTCTCCACATGCTTATGTTTCATTGGAATTGCAATTAAATTTGAATTGAATCAAACATGCTTCTTGATGCACATGCAATGTTCTTCTTGGAGACATTAAAAAGCTTATTGGAATTGGAATGCCAAGTTGATTGGAGACATGCATGCCAAACTTTTCAAGCTTCCAAGGAATTAAATAATGCAAAGCCATGTGATGGAGGAATTCAAATATGAACATGCCATGCTCTTGGAGTCCTATAAATAGGAGAAGGAATTGCACTTGCAAGATGTCCCAAACCATTGAAGCAATTCCTTTGGTTTCTTCCTCCTCCATTCTCTTGCTCTTCTACTCATTCTCTCTTATTCTACATTGGTATATTCTCTTAGTGAGTTATTTAAGAGTTATAGAGAAAATATTTTATGTGAGCTAAATTTGTATATCCTCTCTTTGAGAGTTATTATTTGGTGAGAGCTTCAAGTTGTATATCTACTCTAGTGAGAGAGTTATTTGATTGTAAACCAAACACCATAAACACCAAGGTATTCACTCTAGGTTGAGTGGTCACAAAGGTTGGGGTTCAACCTTTGGGTATTGAGAGATTGTGAGATTGGGTGGGTTGCCCTTTGCTTGTGAGGATTGGGTTCTTGAGTGTGGGACACTAGGAGACAATTGCTCAAAGCTTGTAATCTCAAATTCTCAATAGTGGAAATCCTTCAAGTGGGTTTCTTGAAGGCGAGACGTACACCGGGGTGGTGGAACTCGTTATATCGGTTTGCAAATTCTCTCTTCCCTAAACTCATTTAATTTGTGCACTTAAATTGCTCACTTGATTCATTATATCATTCATAATTAAATTGGACTAAATGCATGCTATAAGTTGCAAACTATATTGGTTAACATTGTTGAAGTTAGATTAAATTAAATCCATGAATCAAATGTCTTAAACATTGTTGGATTTAATTATTGAGGAAGTAAAATATTGGTATTAACAACTTGGTAAATTATCATGCTTAATTAATTTGTTAGAAGTTGTTTAAGTTACACTTATATTGGAATTAATTATTGCATGACAAGTATAAGATCCCAGATGTTTTGATAATAGAAAATAAATTGGAAATGAGTAAATTATTATTTGGCTTATAATGAAAATGGTATATGAAATGTTAAGCGGTGAAAAGCAGTTTTTAATGAAATTTTAAGGAAAATGGCATCAGGACCCTGACGCGTAGCGTGGATGGGACGCGTAGCGTTAGGTGTGATTTAGTGAGCTGACGCGTAGCGCCAGGCTGACGTGTAACGCCAGCGTCGCGATCTGTTTTATAACAGGGTCACACAGAACAGAACCTGTAAACCCTCTCTTTCATTTTCTCTCTTCTCTGAGGCGATTTGGCTAGGGTTTTGAGGGAAACTTGGATTCTTTGTGGTTTTAAGCAATTTGGAACCAAGGTAAGGCATCTAGGGCCTCTAATCTTTAGTTTCTTCTCCTTCCCTTCGTGAAATCCGAGTTTGCATGTGATGATTGGGGTTTTGATTCTGAGTTCCAGTGGCTTGTGAAGCTTGGGTAATGAGTTTGGAAGTATGAGGAAGGTAACGTATTAACTAATTTGATGTTTCGGCCGGAACGAGCGTTAGGCAAGCGATCGACGAAGTGGACGTCGGAAGCGAAAGAGGAACGGTGATTCCAGCGGCTGTAGGACGCTATCCACCCCTTGAGCAAACTGTCGGAGCTCGGGATGGAGGTAAGGGGGGTGTTCGGGTCATAATTAATTAGAATCGATATGAGAATAGGTTATGGGAAGTTTGGGAATGTTAGTAAAAGTTGTCATAAATAATATAAAGTAACTAAATATAGTAGTTGTGAATATATGAGTATGTGGAGTAAGATTAAATGGTCGAATATGAAAGGAATATGTTGATTTGATTGATTATATAATGAAATAAAGATTGGAATGATGAAAGTAAAAGATATGTGTAATATTCCCACTTTGAGTGGTGTATGTATATTTGATTATGAATAAACATGCAGAATTTTGGATTATTGATGATATATGCAATAGCATTGTATGAATGGGTTTGACAAGTCGGTCGCCCTGTATTGTGAGCACATGCCAGTTTCTGGTAGTTGCACATGTGGTTTGTTGATGATATGTTATGATTATGAGATATGATATGTGAATATGTGGTATGGGATGGCCAACGGTATGTATACCCCTCGTTTTCTGGCTCCCGTGGTCTTTGTGCCCAGTTGAGCTACCCAGTGGTCAAGTCGGACCCAGTGGTTGAGGTGGAGAGCCAAGTCGGGCTCGGTGAACCAAGTCGGGTTCACGGGATGTCAAGTCGGACTCCCAGCTGAAGGCTAGTCCTTTAGTATCCGGATACTAGGCGTCAAATTACATGAGAGTCAGTTGTGACTTATGTGAATCTTATATTGATTGATGATGGAAAATGAATTATGAATTGAAAGTGTAATGTGAATGAATGAAAGTATGGCTTGAATAAGTTAAAGATTGATATGTATGTGTGTAGTTATATCGTCGTGGATAAGTGTAGGAAATCGAAAGAGATTATGTAATAACAAAGAGTAGTAGGTATTGTTAAGTTTAATATTTCGTTCTATATTAATTATGATATTCCAAACACTCACCCTTGCTGTTGTTAAATTTTAGTGACCCTTGCTGTTGTTAAATTTTAGTGACCAGTGACAGGGAGGATGCTAATGCTGCGGAGGTGCGCCAAGAGGAAGTTTGATGTCAAGGAATGGAGATGTGTATAATAAATGTAATATTTTGTGTGTATGTGTTTAAGTGTGTAATAAGTAATGTATTAATATGGTGGGTGATAGATGATAAAGTATGCGTGATGAACTTGTCATGATTATGCATGTTGTGGTTTGATGACTTATTGATGAGTATAAATTATGGCACGAAGCCATTGACACGTGTGAATGTTGAATGTGATGGGCAGGTGTTGTATTGACGCATGATTGATATGTGTGCTATGTGATTGATGCTAGGATGATGATTGGATGGATTTAGATAAGTTATGCATATAGTTGGATATTGAATTTAAGGAACCGGATAGGTGAAATTAAGATTCGGTGGGTGTGAGAAACCCCAGAATGCATCAATAGGTCTTCCATGACATTTAGGATTTAGAGGCATTGGCTTTTGGTCCATTGGAATCCATTTAGGATGTTTGGTGTAAGGGTTTTGCACCTAATTGGGTTAAAATGTATTTCGCGCATAACTTGCGCATATGTTGGAATTTTGGCGAACGGATAGCGCCAATAGTTCCGAAATGGGGAAAACAGGTGGCCCGTGAAGTTTCGTGGCAATCGGATCTAAAACGGGCCAATTGGATAGGTTAGAAGTTAGTAAAAATGGTTTAAATGTGTAACAGCATTAGGTGCTGTCACTGTCATGCCCACGCTACGCGTGAGGCTGGCGCTTAGCGTAGCGTCAGGCCCCTGTTTCATATTTTTGATTCTTTTCTAAATTAAGGGAATTCTAAGGTTTTGCCAAACTACATAATTATTATTTTGAGTATGTTTAGTAAAAATAAATATTATTTTGAAATGAGAAATAATTAAATTTTATTAAATGTGAAAAATTTATTGTGAAAATTAATTAAATGGATATAAATAAAGGTAAATTGACATAGGACGTCACAACAAGTGTTTCAAGAATTGCCTAAACTAATAACTTGCTTTACTTATCAAAATCAATTCTTGAACATAGTCCATTCAACTCAAAATGTTTTAGTATGAAATGTGCATCATAATTATTACATCTTTTATCTTGCATCATTTATGTACTACTAACCGTTTTGAAAGGGATTCCGCGTGAAAATTTGAAATACTCAATTCACCCCCCCTCTTGAGTATCGAGGCCTTGGCTAACATTAGCAACGGACAAATACCAACTCTTTCCTCAGTCACAATAGACACGCTTAAATGTCAACTCTTTTCTCAGTCACAACCTTTCCAATATCATCAGCATTTCCATTAACACACTTTTTAATAATCAAGTAAATTTTTAACCACACAGAAAATAAATTTGCTTTTATGTGGAAGATGAAACAAAATTGCATGGAGTTATAAAAAGGAATGGGAAGAAGGTAATTCCATTTAGGGTTTATAAGTGAAGATTTGTCCAAAAACATTTAAAAGGGGTGGAAATAACAAATTGAGGAAATGTTAAAAGTTAAAAAAAAATAACAATGAATAATTATGTTCCTTGTCCATGTGTTTTTATTAAATTTTTTTTATTTTGATTCCTCAATTTTTTTTTATTGATTTTAGTCTTTATGTCATTGAATATGTTGTTAGTTTCTATTATGTTAAAATTAGTTTCTAAAAGATAACATCATTAACTCAACTGTTAACTAAATAAACATAAATATTATGTCATAATTCAAATGTTTTATTCTGTCTCTCCAACTTATTCTATTTTTTAACTTTTCAAACTGATTCCATATTGGACTCATTTGTTAAGAGATGAGTGCTTTTAAATTAAAGAAGTACTTATTTTAAATTTTGAAATGTTTATTTAAAGTTTAAAAAATAAGCAGAAGCTAAAAATAAGCTGATTTCCGCTTATTTTAAGAAGTAACTCTAATATACTTATTAAAAAATACTTATAAAAAAACGCTTTTTAAAAAAACACTTAAAAGTAAGCTTAAACAAACAGTCACATTATTATTCTTCCTCAATACATCTAGAAACTAATTTCAACATATTTAACAATATAATAAACTAAAACCAATAAAAAACCTAGAAATAAAAACTAAAATTTAATAAAATCATATGAAGCAATTTTATATTTAACCCAAAAAAAATCAATCATCTACCATATGCCTAAAAGTGTCCTTTAGGAATGAGCCAGGCGTCTATAGTTGTGTGGTCCAACCTTCCAGTGTAGAAGCTGCAGTGGGGTTGCTGCACTGCACATGCCTTTATTACTTTTTTTATGCATACATACTTAGATACCTTTATGCTTGTAGTTTACTATTTACATTTAGCTAAGTTTTAGGATTTCATAACTTTTACTTGATCCTCAAATTTTTCTTTTGTCCCAGTTTAGTCAATAAATTTTTTGATGCATATTGTTTTCTCCAATTGGGAAAGCCCTCTCTCAATCCCTATTTTTAGAAAGTATAACAGAAATTTTGATCCCTATAATTTCAACAGAATACATAGTTTACTTGGATCAAAATCCCCTTTTTCATTTTCTTTTTTTTTACTATATAAATGTAATCTTAAAAATCCTCCTTTTATAATTCAAGTAACATTTAATCCTAATTCCCCCTAAAATAATTTAGAGTTTTGTACCAACTCATAATAAACACCTTATAAATTAAGGTATATTTATTGCAACAAGTTTAAGATCTTTTTAAAAACTTATAACTTTTTAAAAACTATTAAAATTGTTTAACAAATACAAAAAATAAAAACTTATATTATTATTTTTTAATATAAGCTTTTATTTTTCACATAATTCAAATATTCTATATCATTTAAAATAATTTAAATTAGTTTTATCAAATAATTTTATTTTAATAAATTCCTTAAAAATTTATATACAAGAAGACAAGTTTCGTACTAAAACGGGAATAGTCACTTTCTTCACTCTCTCTCTCTCTCTCTCAGCCCGTCATTTTCTTATATTAAAATGAAAATATAATTAAATATGAGGCGTCGCAATAAGTAGATCCACCGCAAGTGGTCTTTTTCCCGTCGCAAAACACTACGAGGTTGACGTAGGTCAGAAGATCAAAGGAAGTTTAACACGACAAGACAATTTATCAACTTGTGGTTTCTATTTAGCTCTTACCATTAATCTTCGCTAACTATCAACTTGTCACCAAAACTTTTCCCTTTTCTCTGCTCTCGAAACGGCGCCGAGATTTCCTCCTTCTTCTGCCACCGCATCGTGGATCTGAAAATCACGCCACGCTGCGACCGCCACAACGTCGCACATCTCAAGAAAGCCACCAAGCTCTGTGTCCCACTTCACAAAGAAGAATAATCCTATTTTGAGACATGTATTAAGAAAAAACTGAAATCTCACAAAGGAAAAATATTCTTATATTTTTCTGAGACCATCCCATCAAGTGTGGCTATACCGCTTGAGAGAGAAAGATCTTTCTCTTGATACCTGAAGAAATTTCAAGTGTGGGTATACCCTTGTATGATTTCTAGTTGTCACTCTTTTTTAATTTCATGTTTTCTTTTTCAAGAAAAATTACAAAGATGTGAAGAGACATAGGAGAAAAGTGATGTAACAGTTAAATCATGAATCGATGAGTCTAAATTAATTATTTAATAGTAATGATTCAATCATAATTGATTCAGTTCCAAAACATTGAAATAAAAAAATTAGGTGAAAAACATAATAGAAAATAGGATGCCAATTCTTTTAATGAACAGTATAGAAAATATCAGTTTATTAACATATCCAATATAAGATAATATATTTTATATTGATATATTAACATAATTGATGTAGCAAGCTAGACAATACCCTTACTCCATACTACAATCATTTTTCGGGTGCTTATAGTTGAATATTATATCTTTTGATCAAAATTCTCTGTATTCTTTTGAGAATATTAAGAAAAAACTCCACTTGGAGAAAAAAACAAATTCATGGAATGATTGAGAAGGAGAAATAGAAATTTGATTTTTTTTAAAAGGAGAACTGTTTCATCACGCGCCACTGGTGACCAACCAGTATCTTCTCTTCAAATCCACAACCTTCTCCCAATTCCCTGTGTTTCCATTTTCTCTGATTTCTACAGGGAATTGCAGCAACCACTATCATCATGGGAGAGGATGTGGCTTCTGACACCCCGCTTTTACTACTCACACAACCTCAGGCAATCAAAAGGACAGGTTTGTGTTGTGTCACTGTGTGTGTGTGTGTGTGTGTTGATTTATCTTTTCATAGTACTGAACTGAACATCATATGTATGTGTTTTTGGTGATGTTGGGAAAACCAACAAAAGGGACGATGTGGAGCGCAGTGGCACACATAGTGACAGGAGTGATAGGATCGGGAGTGTTGTCTTTGGCATGGAGCATTGCACAACTTGGTTGGATTGCTGGCCCTCTCTCTATTTTCCTCATTGCTTCAATCACTCTCTTCTCTTCTCTTCTTCTTTGCAACACATATCGTCATCCCCATCCTGAACTTGGTCCTCACAGGAGCTCCTCTTACCTTGATGTTGTTCATCTCCATTTAGGTAAGGTAACCAACCCCTTTCATTTTACTTTTTTTCTTCAATCCATAAGAATAGAATTTACAATTACTCAAGTATTCTACTCAACAAATGAGCCAAACTCCTTAAGAACCCCTCATTTCGATTCCGCCATTTTTTGATACAGCATGCTCATCCACTATTTTTTTCTATTTTTTTAAAAAAAATTATTCTTTAATATGGGAGTGGGAAAGGTTAAAGATAAGACTTGAGATTCGTTGTTGTTATTATTATATTTGATATTTGATTTTGACGGCAAGATTTTTTAGGATTATTTGTTGCTGAATAATGTTGGCATGATTTGATTTATTAAATAAAGAATTTAGGTAAAGGTTCTTGTCAAGCAAATATGGAAAAACTCGACTTGGACAGAGAGAGAGAGAGAGAGAGAGAGAGAGAGAGAGAGAGAGGTGATAGGGGAGCACATGAGTGAACCAAAAAGCCAGTTTTCAATTTGTATTTAATGAGACGAGACTAGAAAACTAAGAGTCTGTGTTTTTTTGTTTTATCTGCTAACTTTTCTTTAGGTCTGTTTGTCTTTTAATTGAGGTGTTTAATCTATTTGTTTGATGAATCTCAATCTGTGTATATGACTAATATAATATACCAATAAATTTCTTCCCTTTCACTGCATTAAGCCCAATAATATGTTAATCTATGTGAATTATTTACATTGAGTTTGGAGGAATTTTAAAAGAATATATGGATATGACTGTTCTAGTTTATTTCATTAAGTATGTTTATTATGACTCTTTTAGTTTATTTCAGTAAGTATGTTGGTGTAAAATAAGCTCATTTTAATTTATTTCAGTTAATTTCATGGTCAGATTTATAAACCCTCTAGTAAAAAGTACCAATCAAGTTATGTGCCTGAAATAGTGATATTTCAGAAACTTCTTTAAAGGCCTATAAAAAAAGCTGTCTAACATTTGAGCTTAAGTAAATGGCCCTTTCAAATACGGTACCACTTTTGGAACTTCATATTCCTGTGTTTCTATAGGCGAATCATTATTTGGAACGTCATGCCAACATGTTTCTATAGACAACAGTAGTATCTTAATATCCTAGTTGGGTTTTTACAGGAGTAAGCCCTGGACGGCTCAGTGGCCTTATTGTGAATGTAAGTCTATATGGTTTTGGAATTGCCTTCATCATTACAGCAGCCATTAGCTTAAGGTGTGTGTTCATCCTACTGATTCCTCTCCCATTATGTCATTCTCTTTTCTTTGCTCTTCTTTCCCTCCATTCATCTATGGATGCTACATGTTTCTATAATGAGACTTTTAACAGGTACTCCACTAGGAGAAAACATAAGTCTGTCCCATGAATCTCACCATATCAATAATGCTAATAATAATTGGGATTGCTGTTTGTATTTGTGGCTGCAGAGAAATCCAAAATTCATATTGCCACCACAGCGAGAGGGATGGAGCAGCATGTGAATCTGGTGATGCATATTATATACTGCTTTTTGGTGCTATCCAAATTGTTCTCTCGCAGATACCCAACTTCCATAACATCAAATGGTTGTCAGTTTTTGCTGCAACTATGTCCTTTGCTTATTCCTTCATAGGAATAGGGCTTTCCATTGCACGAACCATAGGTATGCATCAGTGTATGATTATCAGAGCCTTTCCTTAGGTTCAGCATCACTTGTGCTGCACCCTTGCCTGAAAATATACATTTGAGTTTGACCAATTATTAGTTTTGACCAGATAATTCTATTCAATTGCATGATTATCATTTACTCAGAAAACGGACATGTTGAGGGTAGCATTGAAGGAGTAAGTGTCACCAGTGGAACTGAAAAGTTATGGTTGGTTTCTCAAGCACTTGGTGACTTATCGTTCTCATATCCATACTCAACAATCCTTATGGAAATACAGGTACATACTCTGTGAACTCAGATAACTAGAATGCAGCGAAACATTTCATTTGAGAAAACTTTTTCTGTTTTCATTTTCTCTGTTTTTCACTTTTATTTACTTTGTCACTTTATTTCTGTTTTTAAAAGTTTATACAGACAATATGAATGTTCAATGTATGAACTATGGAAAATAATAAAAAGGTAGCAGTAATAAAAATGAAAACAAAAACATTTTCTCAAACCAAATCAAATCGTCCATGAATTTAGCACGCTCTTGTAGAGAAATTTTAACATTTACAAAGGCTGATACCTGATATCTCTTGCTGCAATCCTTGAAGGATACTTTGAAATCGCCTCCACCTGAAAACCAAACCATGAGGAAAGCTTCAATAACATCAGTCAGTATCATAACATTGGTGTACCTCGCTAGTTCAGGTGCTGGATATGCTGCCTTTGGTGATAATACACCAGGGAATCTTTTAACGGGGTTCGGGTCCTCAAAGTATTATTGGCTTGTAAACTTCGCTAATGCTTGTATAGTGCTTCACCTAGTTGGTTCATATCAGGTAGATACCACCACTTTTCTGCTTGTCTGGTCATATCTGCTGTTATCGAATGCATGTTCATTTAACTATGACCTACCTTGTTTTGGTGCAGGTGTATAGCCAGCCACTTTTTGCAGTGGTTGAGAGTTGGTTCCGTTTTAACTTCCCAGATAGTGAATTTGTGAATCACATTTATTTCTTGAGACTCCCTTTACTTCCAGTCTTTGAACTAAATCTTTTCAGCCTGTCTTTCCGAACTGCTTTTGTTGCATCAACAACTGTGATTGCAATGATCTTTCCCTACTTCAATCAGATATTGGGAGTGTTGGGTAGCTTAATCTTTTGGCCTTTAACCATATATTTTCCAGTGGAAATATACTTGAGTCAGACCAGTACTGAAGCATGGACGACTAAGTGGGTTCTTCTTCAGACATTAAACATTTTTGGCTTTATGTTTGGATTGTTCACTCTCATTGGTTGCATTCAAGGATTAGTAACTCAAAGAATAGGCTGATAAGCTTCAGGACATCTCCAAGTATTGGAGCCAAGGCATTATATTCAGCGATCATTCTTTACAAAATATGCAGACTCTCTCATATTTACTAGGAATATTTATGAATAATGCAAGTGTTTTTGTTGTTCTTACTCCATGACAGAGCTTTAAGAACTGAGAGATTCAGTTGCAGAAGCTACACATCATATGTGCTTCTTGGCATGATCTTTTGAGCAACTAAGGTTCTCTTAAAGTGTGAATAGTTTGCCTTTTTTCTTGCGTAACGTGAATTGTCGCCTTGAGGCTTCAATGAACTCAACACTTTCCCCTATGTGTGACGAACAATTGGAAAGGGGAATGTTCTATTTCACGGGAAAATTTTCATCTTTTCTTTTTTCCTGAAATCTTGTTGGTACCATATTAAACTAAATGGAGGGAAAACATTAATTAAAGAGACTATTTATAAAGTAAAATTATTTCATGCTTACTTAAGACTTTGATTACTTTTACCTGTGGCATTACCCTTTATTCTATTACCCTTGATTCTTAATTTTTTATCCTTGATTTGTCACTTTTTATCATTTATCTTTTATTATTTATTATTTATTTTTTACTTTTAACTGGTTACTTTTAACTATTGACTATTGATTTTTTACCCTTTATTATTGACCATCAATAATTTATTACTTATTATTTACTAGTTACTTTCTTTATTTTTTACTTTTTATCTATTACTCATCTTACCTGTTATTTTTTACCTTATACAATTGATTTTTTACCCTTGACTAGTTATCTTTTATTGTTTATTTTTAAACCTTTATCCTATACCTTTTACCATTTAACCTGATATTTGATCATTTATGATTTATCCTTCACCTCTTACATTTTACCCTTTACCCTTTACGTGTTTTATAGATTATTTGTTGTCTTTTACCTTTTACCCTTTATCTATTTACTTTTTACATTTTACCTGATATCCTCGAGCCTTGATCGTTTTCTAGTTACTTTTGATCCTTGATCATTTATCATTTACTTTTTATCTTTTATCTATGACATTGACCCTTTTATTCTTTACTTGTTCTTTTTGATCATTTACCTTTTACCTTTATTTATTACCTTTACCTATTACTCTTTACCTTTTATCTTTGATCATTGACCATTTATCATTTACTACTTTTACCTATTACCCTTTTACTCATTGCTCTTTACATTTTACTCTGTTTTTTACCATTGTCCTTTTACCCTTTACCTTTTATTTTTTACCCTTTACATATTTTACATGTTATCCTTGACCCACAAAGGAAAGTGGAATGTTCTATTTCAAGGGAAATTTTTCATCTTTGTTTTTTAGGGAGGCACGACATTAAACTAAATTATTGGGGGAGAAAACAATAATTAGTCAAAGGAAAATCATTTCATGTTACTTAAGAAGAATATTTCTTCCTCCACCATGTGGTTGATGCTGCATGCCAACTTTGGCATAAATAGAAGTTCCTTGCTGTAACAGCATTCCAATACATAAGTGACTCTTCAACGTCGTTCACCTTATCTATCAATAACTTTGCTGAAAATGTATCATCCCATGCGCATGATAATCCTAGTATTAATCCCTGGTAAATACTATTTCGTATTTGGTGTTATAATGTTTGACCTCACCAAGTTGCATAACATACGTATTATCTCTCACTGTCTTGTTAAAATTTGTGTTTAAACTTGGCACGAAATTGTAGAATTTTAAGGGAAACAAAGACAACCATATTTTGATTAGCCAATAGTTATTGTAAGTTTTGTTAAAGACATAAGATTAAACTTCAGGTGAAACAATTATCTGAAAACACCTCTAAGGAAAAACCAAAAATGAAAGGAGTGAAATGACAGAATGAATAGCCGATGCTAATGCAATCATTTTGGTGATTCTCTCATATTTAACATTAATAACCCATGGGTTACATAAAATAAAGCTGCAAAAGAGAGTGAGAGCAGATCAAAGAGTTTGTTTCATCAAGTCTTCTGATCTCAGCTTGACTACACTAACTACTATCTTTGTACAAACTTAAAAGAAAAAAAATAATGAGGAACAAATGAAAGATTGGTTAAGTACAACAACACAAGTATCATGGCCCAACCAATCATTCTTCTCCCCTTACCCCTTGAACACAAGAAACACAGCCAAAAATGATTTGCCGCTTGGTATGCATTGCCAATATGTTTACAGATACATAACCAAGGTACTCACCCTACTATTTTTCATTTCAATACAAACCAACCTCAGCTTCAAGTCCATGCAGTGGTTTACTGAATAGCAAGACGCCTCTGTGATGTGCGCTCAGAGGATATGCTTCCCCTTTGTTGTCCTGCACAGTGCCCTTCCTCCACTCTTTCACTTGAGTGCAAACAAAAAGTTGAAGTTGATTGCAATCCATTATGATTATGGTTGGAGCCTCTACCATTGGTATAGCTGTGTTCTTCATATTTCTCATGCACTTTATACCCTCTTGCATCATATTGCATACTTGGAGAGTTCCAGGTCTCTGCAGAGTCACAGGGCAAATGTCCAGAACCAGATGAACTAATTGACTGTGCTGATGGGACTGAACCATTACCCATATCCTTTTCCTTGCTCGTTTGGGTTGAACCTTCAACATCAATTTTCTTTGCAAAACGTCCTCCATTGCCCCTTGCTCTTCTCATAGCATGTTGATGTCGGGATTCGTGAAGATATGGCTGTGCAGAGGTAGGCATGGACCAGAAGAGGATCCCAGATTTGCATGCACAAAATGTTAAGCATTAGTATTATACTAGAGCGAACCTGTCTCATTCAAACAATACTTCGAATTTTCACTTATGTGTGATTTTTAACATATTATTCTTGCTTTAATAACTCGGCTGGTTTTACAATGTTCAAAGGTCCAGAGGTTACTAGATTTCCAATTATCTTACTTTTTATGTATCCTTGGTATTGTCTGAATTCCTTCATGTCAAACAAAGAATAGCTCAGTAGAAAGTAAATTGTTTGGGAACAGGGTAAAAAGAACAAGGGAATAAACATCCAAAACCTGAACTGTGTTTATCAGATTTCAAAAAAACAAAGCAGTCAACAGTAACAAAAATGCATAAAGAAGTATTAGCTTGTCACCATTTGTACCTTCCTGACTTTAATTAACTTCTTTTCAAGCTCTGCTTTAGCACGAGCCTGTCTTCGTCTTAGAATTCCTTGGTATTGTTTGGCATTCACATAAACAGGCTCTTGGGTAATCTCAAGGGGCAAAGCCATTCTGGCATGAGGCATTCCTACAAATCCCTAATAGTGAAAATATAATATGTTATTTATCACAATGATATTGATACCGCAATATCACCGTCATTTGATACAGGAAAATAGGTTCCAGAATGAAACAAATTAACAAACTTATCAAATAACATGGTGAATCTATCTTTCAGGGCAATGCAGCAACTACATTTCAAACCAGACTGATTAATGGAAAAGACAAATCAGTAAATTGGCTAAACTAAATGTAGAAATTTTTTGGTATGAACACTGGTTAGTCTAACGGACAAACCATCTGTTGGTGCGCATACGCAGCCATCATTCCCCCATAATATGTATCCTGATAAGGATTTGGAGCACATGCCTGCAGAAACTATGATCATTAGATATGAAAGACTAGGAAAAAAATTAAGCTATTAAATGTAGTCATAACATAAAGCTATGATCTTTGCACCTTGTGCTAAAATTTTAAATTAGAAATAAAAGGCAGAGCCTTACAACTGTGTGCCCAACAAGCTCCAGATGTGGAGTCTGTGTAAGACAGTCATCATGTACAGGAGGCACAGATGATGAAGCATGCTGCAACCCCTGGTGCTCTTGTCCATAATTTCCTGTCAAGAATAGAATATTGTGTTTCAGTATCTCCATAAGCTTGTAATGACTTATAAAAAAATTACATCAACATAATTCAAGGCACCAAATATAAGAAAAAGTTTTCTTTTCTTATTTAAATGCTAGTATTTTTCTTTACAATACAATTTAAATTACCTGATTGATTAGGAGCAGGGGGTTGTGATTCTTTAGTGGCATCATCATCTTCCTCATTCAACCCATTATTGGACAAAGATTGACCTTCACTGGATTCTGAATCGCCATGAGGGCGTTCAAGTGAGGATGAATTGGTTACCTTTGCCCCTGACATTACTTGAGAGACAGGACTGTACTGAATACCTCGCCACCAGGGTTCAGAATAAACACTGTAAGGTGTAAAGGGATGTGGATCAGATCTCAGTTGATTTTCAGTTTTAGATTTGGATTGCATATCTTATCTTCAGATCCCTACAAAATATTGGATATACAAATTTTATTCCATATATGCCAAAAAAAGGCAAGATAAAGCGATTATTCCCCTTTACAATAAGAGACCCTCCAATGGTATTAAAATATGGATAAATACGGAATTTCTATAGCAAAATCATGCGATTAAATGAAAGCAGTTTCAGTAAATGTCTTGGAAACATTGATGTCCACTCTTCTAGAAGGAACACTTAACAAGTAAGATATCAGGTGCAATTCAGAGGAAGTGTCAATAATTCTAGTTCATAGCTTTAGCAATGAATGAAAGGCTTGCAGAAGTCAACGTAAGTGGGTGATAAAATTGAGTTCACAAGAAACATACAAATAGGGGAAATAAAACAACTGTGTCATTTAAACCTGTGTTGATAATTGGGGAGACATTGTAACACAACTCTAATTAAAACCTTTCCATTATGAAATACCACGCACTTTTTATGGAGTGTAGTAACTTAACATACAGCATGGTGATTGACAGTAAAGCCACATTAAAACATCCCATAGCTTCACATACATAATTGTTAAACGTGCAATTTTATTGAAATTGAGAAAGCCCAATCAAAATTATTATAATTCATTAACAAAACATAACACTTGTAAAGTCAAGGACAGGGAAACAAAAATCTTTCAACTCCTAGCTAGTGCCCAGCAACGAAAACATCCTTAGAAGAACAAAATCCTAGCATTCAGCAACACTTGTTTATGTCATGTTTACACAACCAAACAGCACCAGGGGGTATTCCAACATGCAACAAAAATTTGAAGTTAATCTGATCCTAGTACATGCCCCAAAATCCCAATTCTCCCTCTTTAACCACATTCGCCATCAAACCAGCTCAGACACATCACATGTCACCAAAAAGAATAGATTTTTGATGATACCTTGCCAGAATTCACACATGCAGACACAGAATCATTGCACTCAGACTACATAAAGACATACCAAATCAGGCAAAACATTAGAATCATCCCAAAAAACCCTAATCTCAAAATCCCCAAAAGGTAATGAATCACAATCAAAGGAGATTCCCCAATTGATTAAGGAAATTAAATTTTAAACAAGGTAAAAGTCAAAGAACTTTGCTTACCCTAAATTTTGGGGCTTTGATATCTCACTTCAATTTTGAAGAGAAACTGATGGCAATAAGAAACAGTGAAAGGGAAAATAACCAAAAATAATATAAATAAATAAAACAATAACTTCAACAACACTGCCATTGCCCGTTTAAATTTCAACTTCGGAGTGACATCTTATGATGATGTCATCATTGTGGGCCCACCACGTTCACCGAGGGACACGTGGATTAGGTTTGGAAGGAAAACGGAGGGAGGGGCATCTGAAAAGGGAAAGCATATTGCGGGTGAGGATATCAGAGCCTCAGAAGAATAAAAAAGGAAAGAAAACTTATGGGCCACGTGACACGCACTCCAGAAAGGAACGCGTGGCCTTAGAGTGGGGACCACAGCGTCTTAGAGTCGACAGCACCGTGAGCCACGTGTCTGTTCCTTTTGCAAAACACTTTTTATTGTTTCCTCGGATCAATTATTGATTGTCCACCAACAAAATAAACTCAAGTTTCTTTATGTTTGTTCATTACTATCAAAATTGAATTAATTTGGTTAGTTTCACGGGTTAAATTATAAATCGGTTAGGTAATCAATTTTTTAAGGGTTCGTTTGGATATTAAGTTGGATTGGTCTAACCAAACCCAAAAATACATCCTACGATCAAAAGGAGTTTTGACTATCTCAAACGGTGTGAAAGATCAATATCAACCCTTAAATTTCTCCATTGAGATAGTCAAAACTCCATTTGACCATAGGATTTATTTTTGAGGTTTGACCAACCAAAATAGAAATCCAAACAGGTTCTAATACTACTGGTTCAACCACAGTTTTACTTTGATTTGATCACAAAAAAGGAATTCCTAAAACAAGTAAATTTTTTCTAAAAAATACAACCTAAATGTTAATATTGATCTTTCTATTACTTATAAAAAAGTTAAAATTTTATTTATCATAAAAAAATTTAGGATTAAACCCAATACTCCATAGTAAACCTTATTCTGAGGGATTGGATTAAATTTATTTTATTTTATTATGAAATTAAACTCATTTTATTTAAATTTAACTCAATATTCAATTAGTTTATAAGAAGTTTAAAATTTTATAAAACTACAGAAATACAATAATTTATCGTTAAATTCGTAATAGGTACCTCTATTTGGTATGAAAAGTTTTTCGTGCTTATTTCACGAAATCATAACATGTATATTTTCTTGTTAAATATTAAATAAATAGCTTTACACAGTACACATTTTTCAATAAGATAATAATAAATAACTAATATAAACAGCTATGAAAGAGTGAAAAACATATTATGTACCAACTATTAAAATAATAAGTATAATTTTTTTTACATCGAATAGAAAATTAACAAGTAGAAAAGATATACACAAATAACCGAAATAAAGAACAGGTAAGCCTATTCGTACAAACTTTATGAAAAAAAAAATTGTATAGCCATCTAACATTTTTCATAAGATTAAAATAAAAGTATAAACATAATAAATATTTTATTCATTAATTTTAGTAGATCACTGAAAAAATAATAATATAAAAGTAGGTGGGATGGGACAGGAGTTTATACATCTAAGATCTGATCTAAAATTATTCTGGATTCTTATCGATTTTTTTAATTTAAAAAATCTAATTTGATTTATTTAGATTAATTTAAATACTCAACAACCATTACCAATTGAATTTTGTGACTTCTTTTTTAGTAAATGAATTTTTTGACTTTAATATATGAAACAAATTGAAATGGCTTGCAAGACGTGGCTGGCTGCACTTTTTAAGGCCTTCTTTATTGTTCGATTGTCGGTTTGATTTTTATTTTCCGGCAATTAATAGCCCTTTTCCCTGATATTAAAAAAATTATTAATTCATATGTTAAATCTTAATGAGAATTTCATTAGTAGGTGATGTTAAGTATGAAGAAGGAGTGTTTATCCTCCGAAACAGTTTGGTTTTTAAATAAAGTAATATTTTATTCGATGACATTATCAAGTTTCGATTTAATTTGGTTTGGTTAAACGTACAATGATATTCAATTTGATCCTATTAAATATAGATTGAATTAGGGTTTAGGGTTTAGGGTTTGTTTAATTTTATATTAATTATATTTTTTTAAATCAAGTATAAAATACATAATTCCAATCAATAACATCATAACTCCTTTAAAACTAGAATTACCACTATACAAAAATTCAACATAATTAAAAAATCAGGAATTGCTTTTTTAAGTTTAATCATGCATGTAATTTTGTAAGATAATATATAGAAAATTGTGATTTGGTTAAACTCGATTCAGTTTTTAAAGATAGACCTGAAATCCATTCAAATCGCATATATAATACAAAGTTTTTTTTTAGGTTTTAGTTTAATCAATTATTGATTATTTAGTATCGATTGAATGATTTTATTTAGATAGAATGATAAACACTCCTAGAAGAAAAAAGAAAAAAGAGGTTGTAAGGGATTGAATCCCCCAGCTACTCAGCTTGTTTGGTGGCTGCTTTCCAACGGAGATTTCTCCGTTAAATAGGGGTAGCTTTTAGATCCTACGGGTCAACGGAGTTTTGATCGTCTCGAACGACGTGAAGAATTAATATCAACCTTTAAATTTTTCACTTCAACTCAACTCCGTTTCCCCAACTGTAAACCAAACAGTATAACAAAAGGTGTTACTGTAATATGTATGGCTACAATAAATTGAGGGCAAAGATGGGCTCTGCTTGGCAGACATGGAGAAAGCATTGAATTTTTATTTTTTTTACGAACAGGAAAGCAATGAGTTCTTTTTGTTTTTTGGACAATAGAAAGCCATGAGTTTTTTTTTCAAACTAATTTTTTGTTAGTGGGTCGTGGGCCTAGGTTGCTACTATTTCTATTATCTGTAAATAGTTTACCAAACAGAAAAACCTTCAATCTTGTTTTTTTTGGAAGTAACCTTTAATCTTTTTTTTTTGGTCAATCCTTTAATCTTTTGATATTGCATTGATTTAGGAATTGTTGGGCCTGCAAGGAAACCTTGGTTATATTCTGGGCCTGAACGTAAAATCTTATTAAGAATATTACCTTTTTACTTTTCTTTTATCCTTTAAATTGTTGTTTAACTACTCATTTACATCTATTTCAACCTCTTTTTTGTAATTAATTAAAGCACTATGCTCTTCTTTTAAACTCATGTACATCATTTTTAGGATTATAATGAATATAACAAGTAAGATTTTCAGTGAGAATTTTTTATACTCTAATCTAAAATTTTATTTAAACTGATATATATTAGATACCTACTCGCTTACCATTCAAAACAACTTAGTCAATTAATAAAAAACTCTTAATCAGTGTTAATCACACACACTGACAGTGATATGCAACATATGAACTTACAAAAATAGAGAAAAGTAAAACACATTCTAAAACTTGGTAAATCCATCTAATCATATACATGAATTCATCTTTCCAAATCAAATATATACGCAGACTTTATATAAAGAAAAACAGTCTGCATGAACAATGATAATTAAATACATGAAAAGTTACTGTAAATGATATGAACTCACAGTAGCATTGGTCAATGGGCCAATTCCTTGCGACAGAGAGGACAAGTAGTTGTTCCACCTAGTAACCAAGAGTTAATACATGAGGAATGAAATTGATGGGCACATACTCCAAAAGGTTGAATCAATTCTCCATCCTTGAATTCTTCCATGCAAATAGGACAATCACGTTGAGATTCATCACAAGTTGTTTTATCCTCACGAAAGCTTTTAACAGGTGGCAATGATCTCATGGCCAACCTAGCAATATGTGCTCTTGGGGCAAAGGAAAGTTCTGGTGAATGTTGTCGTGGCCTTTCACCTGTTAATGTTTCCATCATAATGTGAGGCCTAGTCGTTGGAATAGAACTCTCATTTTCATTCTCATTCTCATTTCTCATCATTTCAGATTCCTTTCTCATGGTTGTAATCTTGTTAATGTAATACCAAAATAACCATGCTGATATGCAAACCATAAAAATGTCTAAACCCACAACAATGAAAAAATCATGTATGCATCAGGAGTTGGTGTCTATTATGCCTTTGGTTGGGTAAACCAAACGGGATTTGACTAACCCCAACAAAGAACCAAACGAACCTTACACTCCAAGGAGAATCAATCAAAACCTTAGCGGTTGAGGCTTTAAACCCTAGGCCCAAATGCATTGGTCAAAAGAAGGCTATAATTCATAGTCTATTTTTACCTATACTAGACTCAAGAGACTGAGGGCTCTTTTTCCTCCCATATTTGTCATATTTGGTCATTCATGATTACTCCAAAATCTCATATTTATGGCAATTCCTTATATCATGCCATAACAATTAATTAGACTCTTATTTCTCATTTAAATCATATAATCATAAATGTTTCCTCCACATTCATCATACCTAGACAAATGGGAACCTCTTAGTATCTTCAAGATATTGCTTTATTTAAACTTATAATCATGACATTTAATATGTCACCCTATTGGAAACTTACCCTTTTATTATTCAAACCAAGTGTTCTAATAAGAGAAGACTAAGTGTTTGTGTTAGAAGTGTTTGTAGTCTAAATCAGTTTGATTTTTAAATAAAATATCATTTCGGTCACATTTTTAAGTTGTAGTTAGGTTTGATTTGGTTAGAATGTGTGATGACATCTGATTTGACTTGATCAAATATTGTTTGGATTAGATCGATTTTATATAAATTATAATTTTTTTTTTGCAAAATCAAGTGTAAGTTCCAACCTATAAAATAAAAAACAATTACTTAAAAAACATAACCACCACTATAAAAAAATTTCAACATAATAAAAAATACAAATCATTACCTAAAGTCTTTCAAATCTCAATTTAAATTTAAGTCATGTATGTAATTTAGTAAGATAATATAAATATAAATATTACTGTTTGATTGAGTTTGGTTAGTTTAAGAATTAGATCTAAATTTCATTCCGAACCGCATAGATAATGTGAGTGTTATTGAGTTTGATTAATTTTAATTATTTTAGATTAATTAAATAATTTTGTTTGATCCGAATTAAACGAATTGAATGATGTGTACACTAATTATTTTAAAGGAACCGGTTTAATATAATTTTTGGAAGGTTAATTGGAGGCATGATGTACAAGTAAGCGACAGTAGAAAAAATTGTTGAGTCTAAAGAGATAATGTTATGACAAAGCCGCACGAGAGTCCCCTTCATTGGATTCTCACATATGTGGGACCCCCTGCTCAGAGACATGTTTGACAAAATGATTTCAGTTCTTAAATTGTCATTGCAGTTTCCTTTGGTTTTGAAAAACCAAAAACACTTCTGAAACGCATGATGAATTTCTAGTCCATTAATTAACCGCTCCCCTGGTGAAAACTAGGATTATCTTAACATTTAGTATTAAGATCATGAAAATGGTGAGCTTTTTTCTTAATTTTCCAGCTGATCTGTGCACAGAGGTTGTAAATATGCATCCTAAGTTTGATTATTGCATGCAGACTGAGCCTTCAAGAACAAACTATTAATTATGCCGTTATGATTAGTGGGGTTTTAGGCCTACCAATAAAAGTATTATAATTTGAGTTTGTCATACAATTATGTGCATGTACAGAAAATGAACAATGCAGTACTGTTCTGATTCAATGAACAGTAAACAAATATATCAGTAAGTAACTGACTGCGCTTATAGATAATCACACAAGTTTTTTGAGCAACAAGTGTAGAAACAATATGAATAATTTTCATATAAAAAGAAAGCATATCTGTTAGTATTAATTTCTCTCATAGAAACTTGACAAACTTTTCCTTTGTAGAACTACAAGCTCTAACACTCAAACGTCAAAACAAAACCCAATATAATATGCACCCAGGACACGTCAAATCTAAGGTCAGAACATATATCTTCTGTAACAGAGGAAAAAAAATAAACTTAAAATCTAAATCTAAAAGTTATTAGAGTACAACCCACCTAAATATTTGGTATATGATGTCATAACAGGTTATTTGAGATATCTGATCAACAAATCAAAAATTTACTTTTCATCGATAACTCAAGCCGAAACAAAACAAGCATATGTAGCCTAACAAAGACTGCAACTTGTTACCCACCTAGAATTATCAGAAAGAACAGAAAGCTAACTGATCCCTAAGATGAATCACTCCAAAATCCGAAGTTCAAGTATATATGTTGCTAGAGATGTGCTGAGAAGATAGACTAAACTAAAGCTCATATAAAAATATCCATCTTCTTAAAGTGTCAAGAGCTAGTATATTAGCAAACAAATGAAACAGGAACATCTCTAAGGGCCACACAGAAGAAAATCTCCAAGTCTGGTGGTGCAAAGAATGCTAAAGGTAGTGATCTGCGCAAGGAGCAATTAGAAAGCACCCTTGGCTTCTTTGGTGCTGGAGGGCATGTTGAAATCTCTGGTATCCGAAACTTTTGACCCTTTGGAGTGGAACATGCAGGTGCAGCCACATCATCATGAGAATCCGTATCCCTTTTCTTTGAGGAGGGTGTTTCCTGTTTCTTGTTCTGTGGATGCTGCTGCTTCTTGAAGTGGCTTCTTGCAGGTTTTCCTCTTGTTTTTGTCCTTTTTGTTGAGGTTGTTCTGCTTCCAGAAGGTGCCATTTCTTGAGATGAAGAGAGAAAAGCTTGTGTGTGTTTGGTTAGAAGATGTGGTATTAAGGTTACTACAGTGTAAAACAAAAAAGCTGGTAGTGGCAAGATTCAAGAAGGTCACAAGGTTATCCTATTGCAGAGTGCTTTGCAATTGAAATGATATATTTGACTGAAAAAGCCGGTTTTGTGTTTTGTAGAGAAGTCAAGCAATGATTCCTCAAACAATCTTCTTAGCTGACAACACAAAAGTAATTAACTGCCTTTATAAATAGCCAAACACAGGTACTGAAATAAGGAATCCAAGACAAAATTTCTTAAAGAGGAAGACCAAAGACTGATATATATATATATATATATATATATATATATATATATATATATATATATATATATATGTAATATGCTTTTCACATGGCCACATGAGATTATGGGAGGCTATTAATTAAATCACAATTACTGTCCTGCCCATGCTTTTTGAAAATCTTGAGACCTTTTGAAAATAACACATATAGGAGTTAAAAATATAGATTTTTTAATATGTGTAACACTATAAAAATTAAAAAAAGAATTTTTTATTTAAAATTATCTCTTATAATTTAAAAGATAAATCCATTTGGAAAAAAATCTAATTTTAACTCCAAAGATGAAAGGAATTGAATGGGGTGGATTTTAAAAGTAATATAGTATTTTTGCAATTGAAGATGTATTGGTATTTTATTTTATTTTTATAAAATCAATATTTATCAATCTGAATTTATTCACTTCAATTTATATTTCCTTTCTTTTACTTTTTTCTCATTTAAATTTGTGCTATTCACATAGAAGAATGCCATTCCATCTTCATTCTTAATCAATATTAGCTAATGATGTTTTTTAAGAGGTTTTTCTTCTTTAACTTACATTAATAAAGTGTTTATAAAAATTAATATGACCTCTTAATTTCTATCTTTCCACACTATTTTTTTAATAAATGATAAAAATATACTGATTTTATAAAATTTTGTAAAAAAAATATAACGGATATATCTTCTATTGTAAAACATGTCTATTTTAACCTGCACGTTGGGGGCCTATAGTATTGTTAGTATGGCAGACAAAAGAAGGAAAAAAAAAGTAGCTAATTCCATTATTATGATGGGGCCTATTGGAATTTGACTTGAATTTTTTGGATCATCTATTTGGAGTTTTTAATTCTTTACATTATCTTGTGGGTTACCTTACTTCTTTTCAAATTTTGAGCAACTTTTAGGATCATAATTGTTTTTCAGAAAACAACTTGTTAAAAAAAATAAGACAGAAAAATTTTATTAAAAATGGACATAAATGAATCATTTCATGTGATTTTTTTGATGTATTTCAGTTTATTTGTATGGTTAATTTTTCAATCAACAATCAATACCTGTAGGAGAATCCACTATTTTTTAACTAACAGAAAAATGATTCCAAGATAAACATCTATTTTAGTGATTGGAATGTTAAAGGGTGATCATTGAAAAGGATCCTAAAAGATATGGACAATTTTTGTGATGGAGATGAAGTAAAAATTCTTTTATTTTTGTAATATGTCTGCATATGGAATAACGATGAAAATTTTGTTCCTTGATTGGTTCTCACTGTTTCAAGATCCAAAGTTGTTCAGGCACTGTTGTTGGAGAAATAGTATTTAAATAATAAAGGGCGTTGAATAATAGGAGGGTTACCAGAGTTTTGTCTTCTAGTTCAATGTATTTTGTTCCTTTCCCCCGCCCAAAATCTTGCATAGGATCCTACAACAGTAAGACTTTGGACACATGTACCTGATGCATTTGCTCTGTGTGTCAAAAATACATTTCTAATGTGCTTTTAGTACCTGAACTTGATCAAAACTTGTTGAGTGAGGGTCAAATGATGCAAAATGGATATTCATTGCTATTTAAAGAAAGAAATTGTGTGGTTGCTGATGCTGATGGCAATGAGTTGTTTGAAGTTGATATGAAAAGAAAAGAAGACGTTTTCCTGTAAATTGGAATTTTATCAGAACACATGAGTGTAAGGCTAGCAACTCTGAGCTTGAATCTAAGCTCTGGCACAAGAGATTTTTGTCACTACAATCTAAAACCAATTCAGTTTTCTCAGAAACATGAATTGGTTAAAGATTTGACTACCATTCAACCATATTCTAAAGTTTGTGAAGGCTGTCAACTAGGAAAGCTACATAGATTGTCTTTTTCTAATTCAGCTACATGGAGAGCAAGTGAAAAGCTTGAATTAGTTCCACTCAGATGTTTGTGGACCTATGAAAACTGTTCCACTTGATGGGGGCAAGTATTTCATTCTTTTCATAGATTGTTTCATAAGGATGACTTGGGTTTACTTTCTTAAACAGATATCTAAAGTTTTTTTTTCTATTTTTAAGAAGTTTAGGACCCTTGTTGAAGCTCAAAGTGGTTGTTTATTGAAAAAACTCAGAACTGACAATGGGAAGGAGAATACATCTGCTAAGTTTAATGGTTTTTGTGATCATTTGAGAGTTAAGCACAAATTTACAATGAGCTATTCATCCTAATAAAATGGAGTGGCTAAAAGGAAAAATAGATAATCCTTAAAATGGCTATAATGCATGTTTTTTTTAGAAGAGATTGCCAAAGTCCTTTTGGTTAGAGGTAGTGCAGGGGATGACACCTATTGAGGCTTCCATTCAACATTCAAGGGTGTTTGGTTCACTTTGTTTTATCATGTACCTTATGTGAAAAGCAAACTAGTTAAACAGGAAAAAAAGTGTATTTTAATATGCTATAGCTCATAATCTAAGGACTATAAAGTCCATAGTATTGATTCAAGAAACGTCTGCTCTAGTGGAGATGTATCATGGTAGTTTCAAAATTAAGAGTATCGTATTCATGTAGGCTTGTTAAATAAATATGTAATATTTACTTTGTAAAGAGAAACCTAAAAAGGTTATAAATAGTTTGTGCAAAATTGATAGACTATTGGGATTTTGAATAAGTTAATAAATAATACAAGAATTCACATGTAGATAAATGATATTGGGGTTAAAGTTTTATTTTACTTCCCAAAGAATTATATATCCCGTGATATGTTTATTTATCTTTTATTAGTTAATATATAAGAAAATTTATTGGTAGATAGATTCTAAAGTTAATTCTATATTAAGCCTTACTTTTTTAACAATTCTCTCAGTAATTAACTTAGTTTTATTTAAGCATGCTTAACAACTAATCCATTCAAACTCAATTCCTAGAAAAATGAATAGATTAAGATCACATTCTAGTTTCTAGACCCAAACAGTGCTTCCCAACTCTTAACTATCTTATTGTCATATAGTGGTCTGAGTAACTTAATACATGTATTATTCTAAATGAACATTTCCTAATAATCCCATTTACATATAAATCATGCAATGTTCTTCTCAAACAAGCATTAAACACAAAAATAGAAATTAACATCATCAAGAAGTAAGCATACATAATAAGATCAATATATAGATCATGACGGAAGATTCATCATACTTTATAATCATATAATAAAAAGAGGTTTAGTCACACATTTTCATATGAATTATTCCAAAAAAAATCTATGTATTAATCATTAAGATTATAAATTAACATAGATAATTTTTATTGACTAATTAAATCATGGGTTAAGAAAAATAATCTTTTGTCACTTCCTTTTTTAAGCAAAAAAAAAATCTATGGGATAATAGTAGTTAAATGAAAAATTTTACCCCATTAATTACTAATTAACTAGTAATAACTACTACATGACTTTCATATATGGAATGAAACAAACTTACTGCCAATCTACGGTTAACTAGTGCCCATCAAATACATCTCTAACAAATAATGAAATAAGTTAGATAGATTAAATAGAAGGAAATAACTTTTATGTTAATAGTGTTATATTTTAGAAATTAATTTTAATCTATTAGAGATTAATTTTGATAAAAACTTAAGGATCAAAACAAACAATTAGTCAAAACACAAACCCCAAAAATATATTTAACCCAAAGAAAAATTTAGATAAAATATCATGTGGCAAGTTAATTAAAAAATTGTAATAGATGTTTGAAACAGATTACGGCTTTGAAACAGATGTTTGATTCTTTACAGATCCACAAAACCAAAACCTTAGATATTTGAAATCTGAGATACAAGAAGATGGATCTATACAACTTTAAAAAATGACAGAAAGGAGATGTGAATTATGAATAACAACACCTTCATTGATACCTCTTAATCTCATTCACTCTTGATGGAAACATTTCTGTGTTTTGTTGGGATCTATGTAAATGCCCTCCACCCTACACATTTACTCCAACAATTTATATATATGCACAATAATGTTTTTACCACTACTACTTGTGTAAAATACATCTCAATATATATATATATATATATATATATATATATATATATATATATATATATATATAATATAGAGAATGTAACATCCCTAATATTTTAGAAAAGTTTTAATTGACGGAAAATATTAATAATTACCCAATTGAATTTATTGAGATTTTTGGGAATTATTATTATTAAAGATGTAATTGCAAATAATTAAATGTTGTGGAAATAAATAAAATTTAGTTGATTAATTAATTATAAAAGATTAAATGAGGGTGAATAGAAGAAGATAAATTTGAAGTTACCTTGGGGTAAAAGGTGAAGGGTGAAAGGTAAAGGTAAAAGTTTTAATTAAAACTTTTAAAGGAAAAAGTAATTGAAATAGGAAATGACCAAACTGCCCTTGAGTATTAAAAACCTTAATTTCCTCTCCTTCTTCCTCATTTCACGCACGCAACCTTCTTCTCCTTCTCCCCAAGATTGGCCGTGACTTGCATGCCTTGGAGGAAGGTTGATTTCGCACCGAAACTTCGAGATAACTACGTTTTTGTGACCGTGGCTTCGAGGTGAGTCCCATGGGCCTTTTAAATTAAGTTTTCGTAGCTCTTTCGTTTTCTCCGTTAAACCAAATGGTCGTGCATGGAGGACTAAGCTTTGGTTTCCTACTCCTCTAGTGTGTAGAAGCTTGAAAAATGGCTTTTTAGAGTAACGAGAACGGTTTAACATTGATGGGTTTTGCGTTTCGACCTCCGTAGGTGACGAAACAGACGTCGGAGGATCGAACGGTGAAGTGGGTGTTGATTCCGGACGTGGAACGTTGGGCATAGCGTCGAGGGAACGCCAATCTCATCAAGAACGAGTCGTCGGAGCTCGAAACCAAGGTAAGGGGGGTGTTCGGGTTATAATTAATTAGAATAGGTAAATGTAATTGAATTGAGCAAGTGAATTAAATGCGGAACTAACGAGAACTTACAAGAAAATGATAATTGTATGTGTATGAATGTAAATTGTGTATGATTTGTGATGATTATGAGTACAATGTGGATTGAATAGTGATGAGTTGATGAGTATGGTGGCATTGTGGTGATGGGCTTGACAAGTAGGTCGCCCAATTGATGAGTATGTGTTTTGTTGTTGGCCACTTGCAGTATGATATGAGAAATATGAATTTACATGCGTAATTATGTGGTGTAGGACGGCCGACGGTATGTACAGCCCCTCGTTTCTGGCTCCCGTGGTGTTTATGCCCAGTTGAGCTACCCAGTGGTCAAGTAGGACCCAGTGGTTGAGGTGGAGAGTCAAGTAGGACTCGGTGGACCAAGCAGGGTTCACGGGGTGTCAAGTAGGACCCCTAGCTGAAGGCCGATCCTTTTAGTATCCGGATACTAGGCGTCGATTAATATGAGAGTCAGTTGTGTTATTTGATGCATTGTTAATATTGTAGAATGATATGAATGTGTTTCGTGATAATTATTGATTGTGATTGACAAATTGTGGATCAAGAGATTGGAATTAAATTTGATTGGTAAGTGGAAATTTAGGACAAGAGGTAAGATAAATGGCAGAAACTACAACTAGTGAATATGTATCTTGTTATTGAATTTCCATTCCATATTAATTATGATACCAAACACTCACCCTTGCTGTTGTTTCTTTAATTTTAGTAACCAATGACAGGGAAGAGGTTGAAGCCCCAGAGACGCGCCAAGCGGAGAGTTGATGCCAAGGAGTGCAGAGAATTATGAATTGAAGGATGTGTGTGTGTGGTGCTTTATATGTGTTATGTTGATATATGCCTTCCATGTGTGTTAGACTAATTCATGTGTGATTAATGTAGTTATGAAGGTTTGTAATAAGTATTAGATAGAGATTGTATGTTGGTGATGGAAAAGAGAATTCATTATAAGCTTCATAAATTAGACATAAATGTTTATGGGCAGGTCTTGATTGTTTGATGGAGAATGGATGTAGGGAGTGTGAATTAAAGCTCCTTAGGTGGTGTGTTTTAAGCTTTTGGATAGTTGTCTTATGCATGAGCTAGGAACTAGCATGGTCAAATGATGACTTATTTGGTTTTGATGTAGTGGAAGGAATGCAATAGCTTAGATATGTTAATTGTGGTTTGTGAAGATTGGAATGGGTCCATTTTGCCACAAGTGGACTCATTGACTACCACAAAATGCCTTAAAATGAGATAAACACATTTATACGCATAAATCACTCATTTTTAGGAATTTTTGAGTGCGGCCACAATTGATGTGTTTTAGCTTGTGTTAAAATTTGGTGGCATTCCGATATCGTTTACATGGGTTTTGGTAGTGAAGAAGTTCATTTCAAGTGTAAAATCTGCATAATTTCTGCATAATTACTGTCTTGAATCGATTCATAATGGTCATGAATCGATTCAAGGGTCCCTGGACGTGTTTGAATCGATTTACATGAGTTTTGAATCGATTCAAGGCTTCCTGGAAGTGCCTGAATCGATTCATACGAGTTTGAATCGATTCGAGGCCCTCTGTTTGTCAAATTTTGAGATTTTAGTATGCTTGAATCGATTCACACGAACCTGAATCGATTCAGAGCCCTGTTATGGCTACTGTCGTGCTGTTTTTTCCAACTGCTCTGTTTTTCTTACTGTTTTTGGCCCGTTTGAGCATCTTAATGACATTTTTAGCCTCCGACCTCTTCATGAAAGTTGTAGATAATTATGTTACGGAGGTATGAAAATTGGTTTTACTTCAATTGGACTTTTCTAACTCTTATGAGGCGTAAAAGACCGGACCCATTACATGGTAAAACTTAAGTTTAAGAGGGTTTTGAACCCAACTTTTTATAATTTTCAAATTGGAACGAATAGGTGATATTTTGAAGATAATTATAATTTTCAAAATGAATTTTTCTTATGATTTAAGGTTGAATTGTGTCATGAGCTTATTACTACCCCAATTTGATAATATAATTAAGTGTTTTTAAATCCATATTTCGAATTCGGCTTTAATCGCGAAAAAAAATTTTCTTGAAATTTTGGGTTTGTTTTTTTATTTAAGTTAGGATCTCACAGAGAATGTATCATATGAGAAAGACTCTTTTATGTGAGAGTGGGAGAGACAAATTTGAGCTATATATATTATATATATATATATATATATATATATATATATATATGTGTGTGTTTAGTTTAATTAAAATTAAACTTATGTCAAGGATTTAAAATAACTGATATACTTTATTTGAATTATTCCCCTTACAATATAATTAACATGAAATATTAAGAGTAAAATTTAGACTTTAATCTTAACAAGTATTTCCTCTCTTTTCTGTTATTTAACTAGATAAAAAAATACCCACAGTGTTTTTTTTAATTATGCAACTATAAATTTAATCAAAGTGAAAAACTTAAAGGGTTTACAATAATTACCCCAACTCTTAGTTATCAACTTTTGTGATGGTAAACATTTTACATGATTTTTATAGAGTGATAATTTATGCTTTATCTCTGTGCATGATTTAGTTCTTAAAATCAAGTAGTTCATAAAATACAAAAATACTCAAATTATCTTGATTAAGTATTTTTAAAAAAAGTATCATACACTGTATTTTTTATACACTAAATCCATTGTGTTTTTCAACAAATTCGTTTACACCTGTTTTCTAAATAAATAAATAAAACTATCGTTTATTGCCATCCACTGAAGCTTGGTTGATTGAATCCTGTTAAACTTGAATTCAGCTAATTAACCTGACAAATTCTATTAGATTTTATTTAACAAATATTTTCCAAACATTTTATTTACTAATACTCTCTCTTGTCTTTTTTATAAAATATAATTTTAAAGGTTTTTATGGTATTTTTTGTAAGAGATAGGTTACAATTTCTATGAAAATTTATTGATTTTTTATTTATCTTTATTAATTATAAGAAGTATTAAATTGTTTGAGGTTATGATCATGTAAACCAATCAATTAAAATATGAAAAAATTAAATATTTTCATTATTACCAATTGCATTGATTAAATTCATACGGATAAATTTAAAATGCTATATTACTTTTTTAAGAAATCAATAAATTTAACTATCAATTAACTATTTTTATTGATTTTAATGATTTAATTGATTTTATGTTATACTATTTTTATTGATTTTAGTGATTTAATTAATTTTACGTTATATAAAGGACAGGAGGAAGTAGTATTTTCCACGTTTTCAATATGAATAATTTCTTTGATTAAATAATATGAATAATTTTGTTATTTAATTGTTGAATTATATATTTAGCGGCAAACGAGCAAAATTGCATGAAGTAGTTGTATTTAAGTATAAATTATTATTTTTTCATAAAATAATTTATAATCTAGCAAGAAACAAAACTTACAGCAAATTTAAAGAAAGCACAATTTTTAAAGAAATATTACAAAACTTAATAAATGAATCATGTAGAACCTTTTTAATAAAAGTTTAGTGAGTTTGGTTTCTAGCTCGTTAATATTTGTTGAATAATTACAAATGCATTTATAAATCATATCCATCAATACTATTGAGATCTTTCAGTGAAACGACAATAATGTTTGAGGTGAGAATCGAACATCTATGTAATAGTAAGGCTAATTCTTTAATATGTTTGAGGTGAGAATCGAACATCTATGTGGTAGTAAGGCTAATTCTTTAATAGAATCTTTTACATTCATAAAACTTGTACTTGAAATTTTGTTTTAAAAAATAGGTACCACCACTCATTGATTCTTATGTCTTTAAGTTGTAAATAAAAATTCCATTTAAATTTGCTAAATGATAAAGTCTTCTGTAAATTACAAGATTATTCCATCCTAATTTCAGATAATTTTTTTTATTTCTTATGATATATACAAAACTCTTATTTATTTATTTATTCATGACTGGGAACCTTCAGGTTTAGTTAGTTCACAAGGAAAGAAAATGTAAGAAAAGAAAATGAAAGAAGGAGAGATAAAATAGAGTGAAAAATGTATTTGTTGGTTTAAAGAGAAAAGGATATAAAAATAAAATAAAATTGTGATCATTTTTAAAATAATATAAAAAATAGAATAAAATTAAGTAATTGTACAATTACAAATTTACTCATATTTATTAATTAATTTTTATCAATAAATTTTTTTAAAGATTAACACCTTCAAATTAAGATCTCATTTCAGGTCAATATCCTTATACTTTAAAATATAATTAGAAAATAGTTTTTATTATAAAATTATAATTTCTTTTTAAAAAAATATTTGACTTACATAAATTAATAAAATAACACATGACTGATAAATATTAAACCTTTCGCACAAAATGAAAGGGTGTAACCTTATGTTAGAAAGAGACATGACACATGGATAATTTTCCAAAAAAATCACTTTTATAATTATAAGGTGACATTTTTCTTTATTACCGTAACTTATTTATCTGCGCAGGTCACTTTCGAGTTTTTAAGGTGATGATGACCTGTCCATCCGAATCAAAAATTAAATTAAAAAAATAAGTTTGGTCAGTGGGTAAATTGGGTACTTGAGTTAAAAGAAATGATTAAATTAAGTTAAATTTAGACAAATTTAGACGCGTCCGGTTTTATAATTTTATTAACTGAATTAACCGTATCTGACCGGATTCTATTATAGTTTTTAGACTTATTATTTTATTTTAATTATACTTTAAGTCTTTTATTATGTGATTATGTGAGATATGTATAAGATATACTGCAATAATATAGTAGGTATTAAATTATTTTTTATAGAATTGATAAAGAAAATATAAAAAAAATTTAAAAAATAAATTTAGGCCATAAAACAAATTTAATTTATTATAAATTTAAACTAAAATTATTCAATCAAAATCACTCACTTAAAACTTGATAAAACCATGAGCTTATTTAATAAAAATTAATTAAAAATAAATTACAAATAAACTATATTTAATTAATATTAATTGAGTTATTTATGAATGGAACTAGCTTTCTACATACTTTGTTTGCATGCAACTCAACATACCTTAAATAGCAATTGCATGACTTACACCCTTTCTTGCCACCATTTTTATTTCCTTTCACTTCATTCCACCGCACTCTATCTCTCTCCGGTGAGAAACCGAATTCCTCCCTTTTTGTAATCAAATTCGTTATGCAATAATCTTACACCAGTCATCATTGATTCATTGACTTTTCCAACTTTGAATTTCTTAATATTCCATTTATGTTTATTGTGAAGAAGAACTGAGAGGGTGTGATGGAATTCCCTTCCCCTTCTGGTTTTAATCTTTGGAGGCTTTTCTTCTTGCTCATATTCACGTTGTTATTGAAGAGTGATGTAGTGCATTCAAATTCTGATTACTTGATTGGTCTTGGAAGCTATGACATTACTGGTCCCGCTGCTGATGTTACCATGATGGGCTATTCCAACGTTCTACAAATTGATTCTGGCATTCACTTCAGGCTTAGGGTTCGTGCTTTCATTGTCGCTCAACCCAAGGGTAACCGTCTTGTGTTTGTTAACCTCGATGCTTGCATGGGTTCCCAGCTTGTCACTATCAAAGTGCTTGAGAGGTTGAGAGCAAGGTAAAAATAATGACTAGTTTTCCCTTTTAGGAAATACTTAACTTTTTTAGTTTGATATTATCAGAGGTAAAAAATTTCTTACAAATATTTAATGAAAATTTCATTCTCTCTGGATTGGCATTTGATATCATTGATGGGGAAGGAAGGGGATGACTGTTATTTTACTTTTATATTTGAGTAAATTAACTTTTTGCCTGAGATCATGCTTCACTTTTTGTCTGACAGATATGGTGACCTATACACAGAGAATAATGTAGCTATTAGTGGTATTCACACTCATGCTGGTCCTGGTGGTTATCTCCAGTATGTTGTGTATATTGCACCGTCTCTTGGATTTGTTCGCCAATCATTTGATGTCATAGTTGATGGCATTGAGAAAAGCATTGTCCAGGCCCATGAAAATCTCCGCCCAGGATCAATATTTGTCAATAAGGGTATGGAAAAACACATTCATTCCTTCTCCATCCTTTCTCCCTTGGGTACTTATAGTCTTACACTGCACATGATGCAATTACACATGGATAATTTAAAATGTCTTCTTTTATAAGTACAGTAGTTTGGCACACTGTTAAAGCATGTCAGAAAAACAGGAAAATCTGCAGGAAGGAAACAGGTTAATTTTAGTTTTACATTTAGGAAACAAGAAAAGCATTAATTTACTATCCGCCCCTCCTTGTGTTATCACTGAAGCACCATGAAAAAGAACAGATAAAGAAAATTAATGTAATAATATGCATAAAAAAAATCCAAACTGAAATTTGAATATGGGTTGAATAACCAACAGTGAATACAGCATCACTTTTGATAAGTTAATTCCAAGAAACTTACCCAAATCATGAATGAGGAAGGCTTGATCTTTTTCTTTTAGGCTGTAGTGTTTCCCCTGTTTTTTTTTTTTTCTGGAGACAAGACAAGGTTAACTGTTTCTGAAATTCAGTAATCATTACTTTATCAGTGTAATTGCTAGCAAGTGCACTAGTTCGGTGGCATATAGTTCGGATATTATGTCAACTTTCTCCTCTCTTTGCTATGTCGCATGGTTAAATAAGTTATCTTCTATTTGCAGGAGAGCTCTTAGATGCTGGTGTGAATCGCAGTCCTAGTGCTTATCTCAATAATCCTGCTGCAGAGAGGAGCAAATATAAGTATGATGTTGACAAGGAAATGACTCTTTTGAAGTTTGTGGATGATGAATGGGGTCCTCTAGGAAGCTTTAATTGGTTTGCTACTCATGGTACTTCAATGAGTCCTGCAAACTTGCTAATTAGTGGGGATAATAAGGGTGCAGCTGCACGATTCATGGAAGATTGGTTTGAGCCAATAGGGTCTGTAAGAGTGGATTCTGGCGGGTTTGAAAAAGATAGAATTCCCCGAAGAGTTTCAAACATAATTCCCCGCCTTCATGATTATTGTAAGTTTTTGGCTTTCTCCTACGATGCATCCATTGATGAAATAAGTAGCCACTTTCCAATTGTAGTATGTTCATTAAATAGCTCCAGAATTTTTATTATATGCCACGTTGGTATGTAGCTTTAGCATATTGTTACTTTGCTGGGTAAAGGCCTCTATGCTCATTTGACCAGAGGATTTTTCCCCTTCACTAAACTTGCCTGGGGCTGCATGATATTGTCTTTTGAATGCATTGAAGATCAACAAAACAGGCTGTTAGATGTTAACACGTTTTCAAATCCTTGATACTGCTTTAGTTGATTGATTGGAATCAAAAGTCAAAACTGTGTCCTGCAATGGTTTTAATAAGTAAGTGGTCATATATGATATATGGCAGTTTAGATATTACCTTATAAGTTAACCCATATAATTGCTCGGTTGTGGTGTTTGGTGCATAAATCCATCTATTCTTTTTGGATGCATTTGGTGTGAATGCACCAACTTTGTACTTGCATGTAGTTAGTGACATGGATTCTGAGTTCTAATCTGGTGTTTTTAAGTTTTACATGTCTTGTGACTCTTCCTCATAAAAGTCCTAATATTGGTGGAGTTGACATTTTATTAGTAGTGTACAAGACAAGATGTAAATTTCCCAGCAATGGCCATTTGAGCAATCTTGTGAAACATACTATATGAATGATGCCTTGCTTTTTATATGTGGTGTAAATAGGTCATCAGTAAGGTGGACATATAATAATAATAATTAATAAATGATGTTTCTAATCTCACTCAAACTTTATTGGTGCAGACCATGAATTACTGGAACTTGCTGCCTCATTCCAAGCTCCTCCTGGTAGACCTACAACCAAAATTTCAAGCGTTGCTAAACGTGTGAGAGGTGTCCTTAGGCAGGTTGACAAACCTAGATTTATATCTGCATTTTGTCAATCAAATTGTGGTGATGTTAGTCCAAATGTACTTGGAGCTTTTTGTATAGACACTGGACTACCTTGTGACTTCAATCATAGCACATGTGAAGGAAAGAATGAGTTATGCCATGGGCGAGGACCAGGGTAATGTTTTGTTACATGCTTGATGTTTCTATGGTTCTTTTTTTCTTTCAAAATTTTCCATGTCTTTATGATTACTACATTGCCTCTTACAAATTGATGTGGCAGTTATTCAGATGAATTTGAAAGTACGTGTATTATAGGGGAGAGACAATTCAGAAAAGCAGTGGAGCTATTCAATGGAGCATCTGAACAGATTAAAGGGAAGGTTGATTTTCGACATGCCTACATAGATTTCTCCCAGCTTGAGGTAAATCTTTCTAAAGTAGGAGGAGCTTCTGAGGTAGTAAAGACATGCCCTGCTGCAATGGGATTTGCATTTGCTGCTGGAACCACAGATGGACCTGGAGCTTTTGACTTTAAGCAAGGTGATGATCAGGTAAACACTAGTTCTAATCTTAAGCTTATGGTTGAAAGTCTCACATCGCCTACCTTATTATATTTCACATGGTTTAAATACCTGTTAGGCAACTTCCAACCATAGTCAATTGGTTTTTGGTTGGAACTTTTAACATGGTATCAGAACTAAAATATTCTTGAATTTTTTTTGAAATCTATGCTTATTGTTCCTCCTAATTGTATGTCAGGGAAATCCTTTCTGGAAGCTGGTCCGTAACTTAATTAAAACGCCAGGCAAGGAGCAAATAGACTGTCAACGACCAAAGCCCATTTTACTTGATACTGGAGAAATGAAGCTACCATATGATTGGGCAGTAAGTTTCCCATTTATGCTGAATCTCATGACTCGTGTTATACTCTCCAAGCTCAGTTCAGTTATGTTCTCTATGTTGAGAGATTTATGATATTCAAGGAAATATTTATTACTTCTGGTCAAATGGCCAATTGCAAATGCTTTCACTGCTATAAAGAAGATATTGATACTTTCTGATAACTGAAGCTTTCTTCCCTCTTTTTCATTTGCAGCCTTCAATAGTTGCAATCCAGATCCTCCGAGTTGGGCAGTTTGTTGTTCTTAGTGTACCCGGAGGTATGATATCTTACTCTTAATTTCTTATAATGATGCTATCTTTGGAAGTTCTATCTGTTATATTTTGAAACATTAAGTTTAAACTATAAAAAACCTCGGTAAAATGAGAAGCAATATATAGATTTGCATTAATAAAAATCCAAATCCCTAGTTGTTGAATATCTTTGAGCCATAAAGAAATAACATATGTTGAAATGTTATTGATAACATGATATTTTCGTGATTTGGGTATGTTGAGGTTATGGAGTTTTAGGTATAGAGGGAGAGAAAGAGATGAAAGAAAAATGGATGTTGAATGGAATAATCCATTTAATCCTGATTATAAGCAGATCAGATAAATTTTACACAGATTGAGAAATTTGATTAAAAGTTGGTATTTGCATTAATATTATTAAATATTTGATACATTTATGTAAAGTGTCCTTAATCTCATTTATTGCATAAAGAATTTAGTTGCTTTAGAAATGTATTCAAGAAGGGACATTTGGTATATAAGCATTGGATGATATTGAAAAAAATTACTTTTGCTAATATTTGAGATCAAGAAAATCTCTTAAAATTTGCTTATAACCAAGAAAATATCTGAATTAAGAAACTTAGCTCATCAATTAACCATACCTACCATTTGTATTTAGTACGTAGTACAATTATTCTGAAATCAAAATTATGCAGAAGAAAACTCCACTTACTAGGTCGTGACATTGACACATCTTGACTTTGATACATTCTTAAATCAATATTTCACCAATTCAGTTAATCATCATCCAAATGAATCAGATTATCACTCAACCCACGATACATCTTGACTTTGATTGGTCCAAAAATGCTCTTCAATTTTTTCTGACAGTTCTCATACACATTTGCGTGTTGTTGTAAGTCTAGCAAATCTCTGGCATCTATTGCAGCTTCCATTTTCTGCTTATCCAGCAGCAAAATGTTAGAAATGCTACCACGACCTGCTTCAGTATCCTTGATAGCATTCAGCATCTTGTGAACATAATCATCCAAAGCTTTCACCGCCTTAACCTTTTGCTCAAATTTCTTATCATCATCCTTGTATATCTCAGCTTGTTCAACCATTCTCTTAATCTCTTCACAAAAAAGTCTTGTTCCGTCATTGTTATGGTTATTTCGTTCTTACTTTCTTTATCCTCTGCCGAAACAACTAGAATACCATTTTCATCTATTGCAAAGCGCACATCCATAAAATGACCACAAGGAACTAGAAGTATGTTAGGTTAGAACTTGTTGAATAACTTTCTTTATCCTCTAAATTTTGCCATTTTGTTTCTGTTAAAATCAGAATTGTGCTAGTTTCCGGCAGTATGTTGGAACTAGACATATTAGTAATGCATCATATGTGAATGCTGCAACCATAAAATCTGAAAATTCTAGTCAAAGCATGTAAAGTTGAGCCTCAGGTTCACATCCACGCAAAATCAAAACTTAATCATTGAAAATGAAAAATCGCCAAGCACAATAACTCAAACCCATATAAGAAACTCACCAATTAATTTAAACAAAGACGAAACAATTGAAACTTTCCAACCATAGTATCTCAAAGACTTCTTTAAAGAACCATTAAAGAGAAGAAAATAGAAACAAATCCATTACATAACATAGAACAGAAGGGGGCAAAAACAGAGCATCAATCAATATCCAGCAACACAAGGTAATGGAGAATTTTAGAAATAAATTTTAAAGAGGAAAAGATAAGAGCATTGATTAAGGAAAAATACCTTTCAAGGCTTTGCAAGGAAGAGGGAAGGAAAGTGAAGACTTCACTCTCACAGAATGAAGTTAGAGCTACAATCCCCGAAACTTACTCCAATAGAGGCTGTATCCATCACAACTGGAGTTAGTAAGCTTATCTGCTTATCAAGGAGGTCAGGGGGTTGTGCACCTGGTTCTGCAGGCTGACCACGGATGAGGGCATGCACAAGCTTCTTAAACTCCTGAATATAAGCACTTAAAGAATTTGTATGAGAAGCGATAAAGAATAGTGGATAATGAAAGATATCCTGTCAATGGAATCACTGTTGATTTAGTGTATTCTGTCATAACTCAGTACAACAAATCAAGAATATAGTGGTGATAGCTTTCGGACTTTGTAACGTAACTAATCAATCAGTATACTTCCCTTTTCCTTTTCTATGTCACTACAGACGCATTAGATGAACCAGTAAAGTGACAAACTGATCCAAATAAGCTCTTTGAAGCCCCAAAATGTTTTATTCTGTATACACCAGGAGTAGCATCATATGGGATACTCCATTCTATGGTGGCTTTACATAATTATGTGCTTTATTATTTCCCTTGGAAATCAGGGTCATACAAGTATTGTTGTAAGTTATAATTGTTTCTGTTCTCACAGAATTTACAACAATGGCTGGGAGGCGTCTTCGTGATGCAGTGAAGACAGTGCTAAGCAGTAACAAAGACTTCGGTAGCAACATTCATGTTGTTATAGCAGGGTTGACTAATACTTATTCACAGTATGTGACTACATACGAAGAGTACCAGGAGCAGAGATATGAGGTCAGTTACAACTACAACTCCTGTGGAAAGAGACATGAACCATGTATCAAAAATTTGTTCTTGCGCACATGTGTCTTCTTTTTTGTTTTGATGATGATAATGTTTCTATACATAACCATTATGTGCAACTTTGTAACTTCGATTTTCATGTTGTCAGGGTGCCTCGACTCTGTTTGGTCCTCACACACTGAGTGCTTACATTCAGGAGTTTGAGAAGCTTGCACATGCTCTCATCAGTGGCCAGCCTGTAGAACCAGGTCCACAACCCCCTGACCTCCTTGATAAGCAAATAAGCTTACTACCACCAGTTGTGATGGATACAGCCCCTATTGGAGTCAGTTTTGGGGATTGTAGCTCTGATGTACCCAAAAGCTCCACCGTTAAGAGAGGTGAAATGGTGTCAGCTACTTTCTGGTCTGCTTGCCCTCGTAATGACCTTATGACTGAAGGTACATTTTCCCTGGTGGAATTTCTGCAAGGGAAGGATACTTGGGTTCCTGCTTATGATGATGATGATTTCTGCCTGCGCTTCAAGTGGTCAAGGCCTTTCAAACTCAGTTCTCATAGTAAAGCCACCATAGAATGGAGAATCCCACACGATGCAACTTCTGGTGTGTACAGAATAAAACATTTTGGGGCTTCCAAGAGCTTATTTGGATCAGTTAGTCACTTTACTGGTTCATCCAGTGCGTTTGTAGTGGCATAGTAAAGGAAAAGGGAGGTATACTGATTGATTATTCACGTTACAAAGTCCGAATCCTATGACCCCTATACTCTTAATTTGTTGTACTGAGCTATGACAAAATACATTAAATCAAGGGTGATTCCATCTCCTGGATATCTTATATCTTCATTATCCACCGTTCTTTATCGCCTTTACAAATTCTCTACGGCTAATTAAGTTTGTGTTATTTTAAGTATTACATGTTTGATTTGCCATAAACAAAGTCTTAGGTTTGAGTCATGTGGATACAAAAAATGTCTGAGATAGCTAACTCCATTATGATGTGAATGTTCCCGGCTCGAATAAACTTGCTTCTAATGAGGGATACCTGTGATTAAAAAAATCGTAATATTTGAATTTAGGTGAACATGAGAGTTTAACTTCATAATCATTGTTAGATACATATGAAGGTTATTTGTTAATAATTCTTGAACTTAGTTATTTTTACTTTCAAAATAAGGTTTTTTAGTTGTATAGTGACCCAATTCACTCTCATAACAAACCTTGGGGGAAGGGTTAACCGAGGTCTTAAATTATTGGTTAAGGAATTAGAAGTAACAAATAACAAGAGAAAAATCTAGTGTAGCAAGAGATTGGGAGAAGTGAAAGAGGCGGCTTCCTTTTCCCATCCCCATGTGGAGCTTCTTAATCCTCTAGGAATGTTTATGTTAAGATTTTTTATTTTATAAGGGAGATTCTTTCTTCCTTTTTTATTTTTATTTATTATTATCTTTCCTCATTATTTGTTCCTTTTTTACACTTTCCTCATTAATCTTTTAATTTTGTTTCCTCTTTTAAACTCTTTCACTTTCATAGTTTTTGTTGACCTATAATGATTATGGGTGTCAAACTTTTGTGGCTGAGGTGCTAAGTTCTAAGTTCTCTCTATGTGATGTACATTGTTGTTTGAAAATTTAGAGAAATACAAAAGAAGAAAGAGAAAATCTTAGCATAAAGCTTGTGGATTTGAATGTTGGTTGGTAGTGTGGTTTGAGGATATTTTTTCTATTAAGCTGTATATGTTGATGGTTTTTAGCGTAAACATGTCGGAACTTTATAATGTTTATTTTTATTTGCATTGTGTATTGCTCTTCTTAAAATCACTTGACCTTCTATGATTATCAATGCCGATAAAATATAAAGTAATAATTTTTTATTTAGGGTAATTACACGAACCTAAAGGTCCCTTTAGGTTTGTGTAATTGACAAAATTCAAAACATACTAGAAATTGACATCCCACACCATTAGGGTTATCGATCATGAAGTATTTAGATATGGGATATTCCTTTCATTGATTATGGTTTGCTAGTTTTTTGAATTTTTTATTTCATTAAAATTGTTAAAACTAATTGTTCTAATTTTCTTTTCTTCGTTCTTATGGGTTTTCTTCCTCAATATCCTAGGCCGCGACAAGGTTTGAAATTGATATCATAACAAGACATATGCATAATAGCTGGCATTATAAAACATGAAGAATGCACATACCTAAAATAACGTCTTTGTTAGTGATCTTTATATTGATGGCATCATGGGTTTTGACAATCCTCTTCACACATCGCCACACTCACATTACAATTGATTGAGGATGGTGCTAGCAAACAGATAGAGATCAGTAGTGGCGAAGAATTTCACCGACAAAGTGGATACTTTGTGCTTTTCTTACTTTTGAGCAGCGGCGGTAATGACTCTTTACAATGAGCAAAACCTAAAACACAATGTGAAGCCTTTTAAAGGGATTTAACTCGAAATGGGGTGAGGTGTCAATTTCTAACAAGTTTAGAGTTTTTTGTTATTTACACAAACTCCAATAAGAATTTATGTAATTTATACTTAATATTTCAAAAAATTTAAAGACTATTACTAATATTTCTAACAAAACAGATCTCATTATCTTTTTTGGAAAGTATCTTATGGCACTAATTTTTAGTATTGATTTTTTTTAATTTTTCATAGCATTATATTTTGAACTATCTGCAATTTTTTAGAATGAAAAAATTGAAATTTAAAACTTAAAAGGAAAGTTGATTTATCTATTAAATTAAAGGTTTAAATATATTTTTCATCCTTATAAAATATAAATATGTTTTTGACCCAGAATCATCTCAATAAGTTAAAGTGTAATTTAGTTAGATATGTCAACATTTAATGAATTTAAGTTACAGTGGAGATTAAAAATAAAATATTCAATATAAATTGGATATTAAAAGAAAAAATAGTTTATAGTGACTAAAATCAAAATACTCGTATTTTATGAAAATAAAAACATATTTAAGGTTAAATTAACTATTAAGCTTAAGTATAATATATTACATACATTTTAATGAAACCAAAAAAAATAATTTTGTACATGTTTATCTATTCATTCATGGTTCAAGTCAATTCTATGTTTTGACTAATCTTTATGAGACGTAGAGATAGCTAAACAAGATCTTGTCTTTTCCAACAAAGTTTTCTTTTTATTTAGAGGCATGGTAGGACTCAAACATTTGACAATATGTTTAAAGGACTTAACTATCTATCAATTATGTCGAGCTTTATTGATAATATACATTTTTTATCAATACAAAGAAAAGAGATGTTAGACGTAAAAAATATTTAATTAGAATCACCTACATGCTCACTAACCAACAATAGAATATTAATAAACTAAGCATGGAGTTGAGGTTTGGAATTGGAATTGGAATGAGTCTTAAAAGTTTAATTATGATGTTTGAAAGCCTTTAAAATATTGGAATTATAACTCTAAGACCTAATTTTAAAGAATTGAAATATAACTAAAATTAACTATTTATAATTCCTAACTCATACCAATTATCAATTCATAACATCACTTTACACTGCGGCCCCACCACCACTGTCATCACCACCATTGCCGCTACCACTATTATCGTTGTCATCGTCGCTACCACTGTTGTCTTCACTACTATCGTTACCTCTATCTCCACCACCACCATTGCCACCATATTTCCTGTTACTACCTTCTTTGTCACCACTTCCACCATGTTTATCGCTGTTATCATCCTTGCCACAACTTTTATCGCCACCACAGTCAGTATTACCATCATTGCTAGCACTGCCACAATTATCACCGCCACCATGTCCGTCACCACTGTAACACCCTCTGTTACACCTTAATAAATTCTAGAAAAATTCGTAATTTTTTTTTTACTAAAGATATGATTGTTAAAAAGAAACTATCGGAATAAATTATATACATTATTTCTGAAATACCTCACAAATATTATTAAAACTTTATAAAGTATTTGTACATTCATCCGAAGAAAATAAACATTAAACATTATAAGAAAGAGAGGAAACTCCATGGCCCAGAAGCAGTTACTTATTAACATTATTTATTCATTGGACCACGGTATTCATACCGAGCTCCCTTTCTAGAACGTGCTATATCTACTGCTGAAATTCTTCGATCCTTCCCTCTGAACCATCAGTTTAGAATATATGAAACAAAAACACGGAGAAAGGAGTGAGAAACAGAATATAATATTTCCGAATAAGACATAAGCAACAAAGGGTTTTCTCAACCGATACATAATAATATCAATCACAATCACATACACAATCAATTATGAATGCATGAATGTTATGCAATATTTTCATCATAACTTATCTATATATGTAGGCCCTTAAATTTTAATTTGCACTGGGCCAACCAGGAGTTTACACTGTTCCATAAGTCCGGATAATAATAATATGAACAGCTCAACTGGCATGGAAACACTTAGAGACTAGTCAGATTGAGAAAGTTTTTATTGTGAAAGTACCCGACACTAGGGAGCTACCCCAGGTCCCCTGAAGCACCCTTTCACACTCTCTCATCCCAAGGCTCGTAATTAAGCCTCCTCTAATGTATCCTCGGTTTCTATAATCCGTCCCCAGACAATATTATTTTATTTCACTTTCATTATCCATGATGCATGAACTACTCGCGTATTGAGTTGGTTAAGGCTTTTAGAAACTCAATTATTAAATCCCTTAAAGGTTTACAATATCATTTCAATAAACTGTACATTTTCTCAGTTCTCTGAATTTCTGTCCCACAGAAATAAATTTGGTACAGTTTTCAAATCTCACGGAAATTGAGTTTCTAAGCCTTAAATATCTAAAAACTTTATCATATAAAACTTTACCTAATCTTTCTCAAATTAAATCTTAACAAAATCAAATTTAGGAATCTCAATTATTTTCAAATGTATTTAGTTATTAAGTTGGAAAAAAATAAAATAATTTTCTTTTAATTTTTTTTTTATTGAAAGAGAAATATTTATTAACCAAAAATACTTAAGATTACAAAATTTTTCTTTAACTCAAGATTTAATTAAATAAATTCTAATAAAATATTTTCTTTCTAAAATAAATACTAATTTTTTTATTCTAAATATTGAAAATAAAGTTAATAAGAATAATTTCTAAGAAGAATTAAAAGATAATAAAATTTAAAGAGTAAGGTAAGAAATTCTTACTGAATTTTAGCTTTCCGTCATGCTCGCTATATGCTCAAACTCCACATTACAATATCATCAATCAAAATTAAACAATATCAATCATAACTAAATATCATCAATCAATCAATCATAATCAAATCATAATCAAATCAATTAAATATCATTAATACATATCATAATACAAAATTTAATGATTATTAATATAGTCAATTTTAGTCCTTTTGGTCAATTCCTCGCATAGGTATATGTAAGTCCATATAATCCAGTCCTTGCATAGGTATAGTTCAGTCCATATGGGTCATAATGGTCCAAGTCCTTGCATAGGTATTGTCCAGTCCATATAGGTCATAATGGTCCAAGTCTTTGCATAGGTATGTTAGAGTTAGTTAAACCGGATATTTAATTTAAAATTTATTATAAATTTTAAGTTAAAAAAAGTTAATATTTTAAAATAATAATATTATCAGATTTAAAAGGAGTAGGGGACTCCTCCCATTATTCTTATGTCTTTTCATATTATACTCTTATCTCACTCCCCCTTACCTTGAATTGTTACCCAAAATAGATTTGCTTTGCGCCTCCGATTTCTAAAAATATTAATACCAATCTTATTTCAGTATAAGCATAAGACGAAGATTAAGATTACTACTTAAAACAGAAATGGTAAATTTTGAATAGTGAATAGTGAATAGTGAATAGTAAATCGTGAATAGTAACGGTAAATAGTAAAACGTGAATAGTAACAGTAAATAGTAAAACGTGAATAGTAACGGTAAATAGTAAATCGTGAATAGTAACGGTAAATAGTAAATCGTGAATAGTAACAGTAAATAGTAACAGTAAATAGTAATTTACTATTTGAATAGTAATTTACTATTGAAATAGTAATTTACTATTGAAATAGTGTTTACTATGCAGAATAGTAACTTAAAATAATATTATTTTCAGTATAATAACAGATTTCTAAAAACGATATGAAAATAACCCAAAAAATATAAAAGAGAAGTATTCTTACCTTAGGATTTTGGCAGAACCTTCTCTCCAAAAACTTTTCTTCTCTCTCTCACTTCCACCACTATCTCACTAGCACTACTATATTAAGAAAACTTAATCTGAAATTGTGAATTCTAAAGAAGAAATCCTTCGGTATTTATAGGAAAAAAATTTACTATGCATTCCATTATTTTAATATAAAAGTACTATGCATTTTTGAATTTTTTATTCCAGGTTACTGTGCATCTTTTGAAAATTTCATACATGCACAGTGATTTGCATAGTAATTGTCGGCAAAATTATTAAGTCAAATAGTAACCCTTCACTCGGTATATTTTAAATATTCAAAATGAGTCCTTTTTGAAATTTAGCGATATTATATCAGTCCCTACTAATTTTATAATAAGTAATATAAAGCTGAAATTTTAAAAATCTAAAATTTTCTGTTAATAAAAATTTATTGATACGTTTCAAATTTTTTAACGATTGGAAAAAATCAAGATTTTTCTCAAACCGATAATTTTTAGATAAGTCTACTTGAAATGGATTTTAGAAAATTTTCTTATAATTTCAATTCACTTTCTTGTAAATATTTTTAATTTAAGTCACTTATATGAATTTAAAATTATTTAAAAAAATATTATTTTTATTAAAAAATTCCAAAATTCCAAAAAATTCCAAAAAATCATAAATAATACGTAGATTAAAAAGTTCTAAAGAACCATAATTTAATTCCTTCAAAATTTTAATATAAAAATAAAAATAGGGGTGTTACAACTCTACTCCCCTTAGAAAATTTCGTCCTCGAAATTTACATAATCAGTAAAACAAATGAGGATGAGACTCTTTCATCTCAGTTTCTAGTTCCCATGTAGCATCTTCTCCTCTCGTTTCACTCCAAATAACCTTTACAAGCGGAATTGTCTTGTCTCTTAATTGTTTTATTCTTCTGTCACTTATTCTAACAGGTGGTGCATCATATGTAAGATTATCTTTAACTTGTATGACATCAGGTTCAATAACATGTGTAGGATCAGATATATACTTTCGCAAGTTTGACACATGAAAAACATTATGGATATTAGAAAGAAAAGGTGGTAATGCTATTTGGTAGGCAAGGGGACTAACTTTATGAATTATTTGGTATGGACCGATAAATCTAGGAGTTAGTTTTCGAGATTTCATTGCCCGACCGACCCCAGTCATAGGTGTGACTTTCAAGAATACATGATCGCCTTCTTGAAATTCGAGCGGCTTTCTTCTTTTGTCATAGTAACTTTTCTGCCTGCTCTGTGTTGCCTTCATCTTTTCCTGAACTATTTTGATTTTATCCGTGGTTTGTTGTACCAACTCTGGTCCTAGCATCAAGTTTTCACCAGTCTGAAACCAACATAGCGGGGTCCTACATTTTCTTCCATATAATGCTTCAAAAGGTGCCATGCCAATGCTAGCATGGAAACTGTTGTTGTAGGTAAACTCCACATATGGTAAGAATTGATTCCAACTTCCTTTATGCTCTAACACACAAGCTCGTAACAAGTCTTCTAGAGATTGGATTGTTCTTTCTGATTGTCCATCCGTCTGAGGATGATATGCTGAACTCAGACGCAGTCTTGTTCCCATAGCCTTGTGCAAGCTCTTCCAGAATTGTGATGTAAAACGAGGGTCCCGATCAGAAATGATACTTGAAGGAATTCCATGCAATCTCACAATCTCCTCGATGTATAATTTTGCCAGCTTCTCCATAGAGTAACGAATATTGATGGGAATAAAGTGGGCAGACTTTGTTAGTCTATCAACTATTACCCATATCGAATCATGTCCTAATGGAGTTTTAGGTAGAGAAGTCACAAAATCCATGGTAATGCTATCCCATTTCTATTCCGGTATTTCCATTGATTGTAGCATTCCAGGGGGTTTTTGGTGTTCCACTTTAACCTTCTGGCAAATTAGACATGCAGCCACATACTCTGCCACCGCTTTCTTCATTCCAGGCCACCAAAATAACTTCTTCAAATCTTGATACATTTTAGTAGTTCCGGGATGAATGCTCATATAACTTTTATGGCCTTCTTCTAGAATTGCTTTCCTCAACTCCTCTTTGTCAGGGATACACACTCGATCCTTATATCTCAATAATTGGTCGTTTCCCACATTGAACTCGACTTCTTTTCCTTGTTTCAAGAGTTCTTTCTTCTCTTGCAGGAATTCATCCTCTCGTTGAGCCTCTAAAACTTGCCTCAGGAATTCATTTGTCACTTGCAACGTTCCTAATCTGTAGCTGTTAGCATTAACCTTTACTGCTAGGTTAAGATCTCTGAAGTTCTCTATCAATTCCAGCTCTTTTATCATCATCGTGGACGCATGTAGAGACTTTCGACTTAAAGCATCAGCTACTACATTCGCTTTTCCAGGATGGTATTGCAACTCAAAATCGTAGTCCTTTAAGAATTCCATCCATCTCCGTTGCCTCATGTTTAACTCCTTTTGGTCGAATAAATACTTGAGACTTTTATGATCGCTAAACACATCGAATGTTGCACCGTATAGATAGTGCCTCCAAATCTTTAAGGCAAAAACTACAGCGGCTAACTCTAAGTCATGGGTAGGGTAGTTGATCTCATGTTGCCTTAATTGTCGTGATGCATAGGCTACAACCTTCTTGTCTTGCATAAGTACACTTCCTAGTCCTTGTTTAGACGCATCACAGTAAACTTCAAAACTTCGATGTGGATCGGGGAGTACTAACACCGGCGCAGAAGTAAGTCGATCTTTCAGCTCTTGAAAACTATTCTCGCATTGTGTCGTCCACACAAAAGGTTGTCCTTTCCGTGTTAGCTTGGTCAATGGGTATCCTAGCTTTGAAAATCCTTCAATGAATCTCCTATAGTATCCAGCCAAGCCCAAGAAACTTCTAATCTCAGTGATCGTGGTTGGTCTCTCCTATTTTAAAACCGCCTCCACCTTGGAAGGGTCTACAGCTATTCCTCCTTGACTAATTACATGTCCTAAAAAGTTCACTTCTTCCAACCAGAATTCACACTTCGACAGCTTTGCATATAGTTGTTTCTTTTTCAGGATTTCCAACACGACCTTCAAATGTTCAACATGTTCTTCTCTGTTTTTAGAGTACACTAATATATCATCAATGAACACCACTACAAATTTATCTAGATATGGATGAAAAATCCTATTCATGTAATCCATGAATACGGCTGGTGCATTAGTTACACCAAAAGGCATTACTAGATATTCGTAATGGCCATAGCGTGTTCTAAAAGCAGTTTTCGTTACATCTTCTTTCTTCACCCTTATTTGATGGTATCCAGACCTCAAATCAATTTTGGAGAACACCGTGGCACCACGCAGCTGATCCATCAAGTCGTCAATCCTTGGCAGAGGGTATCTGTTCTTGATCGTCACCTTGTTCAGTTGTCGATAATCTACACACAACCTCATGCTACCATCCTTCTTCTTAACCAACAACACTGGTGCACCCCAGGGGGATACACTGGGTCGTATAAACTGCTTCTCTATCATCTCTTCAAGTTGTTTCTTCAACTCTGCTAATTCTAGAGGTGACATTCGGTATGGTGCAATTGAAATGGGTCCAACTCCAGGTACTAAATCAATGGAAAATTCCACATCTCTTTCTGGGGGTAAACCAGGGATATCTTCAGGAAAAACGTCAGGAAATTCACACACAACCGGCAGATTTTTGATTTTTGATTCTTGCTCTCCTTTCGTTGAAAGCAATAGCATGAATCCTTGAGCCCCTCCTTTTAAAGAGGCACTCACTTGGTTGGCGGTTAGAAATCTCGAATCTTCAGGATTCAAATTCACTGGTTCTTTAAACATTATGGTTTTATTATGACAATCTATTAGAACATGATTGTCAGACAACCAATCTAGCCCAATAATAACTTCTAAGCCAGAAAGGGGTAAACAGAAAAGATTAGCCTTAAAGTCCCTACCATCTATGACAATAGGGCATTTCCAACAAGCTTTAGAAGTGACAATGGGATTGTTTCCAGGAGTATGTACAAATAAGTCAAATGGAAGTTCTATCACAGGTAATTTTAGTTTTTCTACACAGTCATTGGCAATAAAGGAATGTGATGCACCTGAGTCATACATAACAGTTAAAGAAATCTTATTAATGATACACTTACCTTCTACCATGGAATCAGCATGAGATGCTTCTTCTCCAGTGATTGCAAAAACCTTTCCTTTTGCTTTTGGCCTTCCGACTGCACTGTGCGCGCCTCCTTGAGTATTTATGCTTGTACTTGCACCTTCAGGGTTTTCTCTCTTCATCTCTGGGCAATCCTTGATATGATGACCTGGTTTGTTACACTTAAAGCAAACATAAGTGTTTTTAGGACAATCCCTTTTCAAATGGGGTCCTCCACAGATAAAACATTTAAAATTTGGTGCAGATGTTGGGTAATAGCCTCCAGTTGAAGCTTGGGGTCTGTTAGGAACAGATACTGCTCCAAACCGACGAAATGGTGCTTGGTAAGGCTTATTCCTTCTGAAATCTCTTCTTTGGTGATGGTGAGGTCCTCCACTTCTTATTTCTCCTGCCTTGTGAATGGGCTCACGACTTTTGGTCATTCTATCCTTATGGTCTTCTTCAAAGATCCTGCAGCGATTTACCAATACAGAAAATTCACGGATTTCCTGCATTCGTATAGCTTCCTTAATTTCTGGCCGCAGTCCATTTACAAACTTTGCACACCGATCTCTTTCATTAGTAGCATCATTATAATGAGAATGAAAACGAGATAGCTCTTCAAACCTGGATGCGTACTCTCCAACGGTCATATTTCCTTGGGTCAGCGACAGGAATTCGAATTGTCTTTTCTCTTTAACATCAGCTGGAAAGTATTTTTCCAGAAACATATCCTTGAAATAGTCCCAAGTGATCTCCACGTCGTTGACTTCGAATTGTTTACGCATGCTATCCCACCAATGTTCGGCATCCTCAGATAAGGCATAAGTAGCGAAGACTACCTTATCAGCTTCATTACATTGCAATGCTCGAAAGATCTTCTCTATCTCTCGAATCCAGATTTGTGCTCCATCAGGGTTATATCCTCCCTTGAAACGAGGTGGATTGCGCTTTTCGAATAGGTCCAGTCTTCTCAAGGCATCATTACCTTGACCTTCACGTGCTCCCATTGCATTGATTAAGCGTTCTACAACTCCAGCAAGATCGTTTCCAGCCATTAGTTTCCTGTTTCACAGTAACTGAGATTTGTCACATCAATCACAGTTACTACCAAGTCAGATATTCTACCTATACAGAGTTTACAGACAAAGCAAGATAGACCTTTTCCCCAGGCCTATTGGATTAACTGCTCTGATACCACTGTAACGCCCCGGCCGCTTTTCAGGAATGAACGACTCGCCCCAGAGACCAACATGAGACCTTTCCAATGTGCTTTTGTCCTCACTCACACATTTCCTGAGAACTTCCCAGGAGGTCACCCATCCCAGAATTACTCCAAGTTAAGCACGCTTAACTTTGGAGTTCTTAAGTGATAGGCTACCGAAAAGGCTAATGCATTTGTTGGTATAGGTAGAATTCATTCCTTTAAGCTATCCTTGACTGTATAGTCCCATACCTATACAGTCTTTGGATCCCTCTCATTCTGGTATGTATTCAGTTCGTTCATGTGTCCCTCCCACTGGAAGCCTGCCAGGAGCCGCTCCTTGTCCGTGCCTATGCACCGGCGATCACTCCCCGCCCTCAACAGTGACCGGGATATCACATCCCCCGCTGGAAGCCTGCCAGGAGCCGCTCCTTGTCCGTGTCCATGCACCGGCGATCACTCCCCGCCCTCAACAGCGCCGAAATGTCACATGCCCACCAGCTTCCGCCTGGTTCGTCCCCGAACCATACCGTACAAGGAAAGGCTAGGCTCTGATACCACTTTGTAACACCCTCTGTTACACCTTAATAAATTCTAGAAAAATTCGTAATTTTTTTTTTACTAAAGATATGATTGTTAAAAAGAAACTATCGGAATAAATTATATACATTATTTCTGAAATACCTCACAAATATTATTAAAACTTTATAAAGTATTTGTACATTCATCCGAAGAAAATAAACATTAAACATTATAAGAAAGAGAGGAAACTCCATGGCCCAGAAGCAGTTACTTATTAACATTATTTATTCATTGGACCACGGTATTCATACCGAGCTCCCTTTCTAGAACGTGCTATATCTACTGCTGAAATTCTTCGATCCTTCCCTCTGAACCATCAGTTTAGAATATATGAAACAAAAACACGGAGAAAGGAGTGAGAAACAGAATATAATATTTCCGAATAAGACATAAGCAACAAAGGGTTTTCTCAACCGATACATAATAATATCAATCACAATCACATACACAATCAATTATGAATGCATGAATGTTATGCAATATTTTCATCATAACTTATCTATATATGTAGGCCCTTAAATTTTAATTTGCACTGGGCCAACCAGGAGTTTACACTGTTCCATAAGTCCGGATAATAATAATATGAACAGCTCAACTGGCATGGAAACACTTAGAGACTAGTCAGATTGAGAAAGTTTTTATTGTGAAAGTACCCGACACTAGGGAGCTACCCCAGGTCCCCTGAAGCACCCTTTCACACTCTCTCATCCCAAGACTCGTAATTAAGCCTCCTCTAATGTATCCTCGGTTTCTATAATCCGTCCCCAGACAATATTATTTTATTTCACTTTCATTATCCATGATGCATGAACTACTCGCGTATTGAGTTGGTTAAGGCTTTTAGAAACTCAATTATTAAATCCCTTAAAGGTTTACAATATCATTTCAATAAACTGTACATTTTCTCAGTTCTCTGAATTTCTGTCCCACAGAAATAAATTTGGTACAGTTTTCAAATCTCACGGAAATTGAGTTTCTAAGCCTTAAATATCTAAAAACTTTATCATATAAAACTTTACCTAATCTTTCTCAAATTAAATCTTAACAAAATCAAATTTAGGAATCTCAATTATTTTCAAATGTATTTAGTTATTAAGTTGGAAAAAAATAAAATAATTTTCTTTTAATTTTTTTTTATTGAAAGAGAAATATTTATTAACCAAAAATACTTAAGATTACAAAATTTTTCTTTAACTCAAGATTTAATTAAATAAATTCTAATAAAATATTTTCTTTCTAAAATAAATACTAATTTTTTTATTCTAAATATTGAAAATAAAGTTAATAAGAATAATTTCTAAGAAGAATTAAAAGATAATAAAATTTAAAGAGTAAGGTAAGAAATTCTTACTGAATTTTAGCTTTCCGTCATGCTCGCTATATGCTCAAACTCCACATTACAATATCATCAATCAAAATTAAACAATATCAATCATAACTAAATATCATCAATCAATCAATCATAATCAAATCATAATCAAATCAATTAAATATCATTAATACATATCATAATACAAAATTTAATGATTATTAATATAGTCAATTTTAGTCCTTTTGGTCAATTCCTCGCATAGGTATATGTAAGTCCATATAATCCAGTCCTTGCATAGGTATAGTTCAGTCCATATGGGTCATAATGGTCCAAGTCCTTGCATAGGTATTGTCCAGTCCATATAGGTCATAATGGTCCAAGTCTTTGCATAGGTATGTTAGAGTTAGTTAAACCGGATATTTAATTTAAAATTTATTATAAATTTTAAGTTAAAAAAAGTTAATATTTTAAAATAATAATATTATCAGATTTAAAAGGAGTAGGGGACTCCTCCCATTATTCTTATGTCTTTTCATATTATACTCTTATCTCACTCCCCCTTACCTTGAATTGTTACCCAAAATAGATTTGCTTTGCGCCTCCGATTTCTAAAAATATTAATACCAATCTTATTTCAGTATAAGCATAAGACGAAGATTAAGATTACTACTTAAAACAGAAATGGTAAATTTTGAATAGTGAATAGTGAATAGTGAATAGTAAATCGTGAATAGTAACGGTAAATAGTAAAACGTGAATAGTAACAGTAAATAGTAAAACGTGAATAGTAACGGTAAATAGTAAATCGTGAATAGTAACGGTAAATAGTAAATCGTGAATAGTAACAGTAAATAGTAACAGTAAATAGTAATTTACTATTTGAATAGTAATTTACTATTGAAATAGTAATTTACTATTGAAATAGTGTTTACTATGCAGAATAGTAACTTAAAATAATATTATTTTCAGTATAATAACAGATTTCTAAAAACGATATGAAAATAACCCAAAAAATATAAAAGAGAAGTATTCTTACCTTAGGATTTTGGCAGAACCTTCTCTCCAAAAACTTTTCTTCTCTCTCTCACTTCCACCACTATCTCACTAGCACTACTATATTAAGAAAACTTAATCTGAAATTGTGAATTCTAAAGAAGAAATCCTTCGGTATTTATAGGAAAAAAATTTACTATGCATTCCATTATTTTAATATAAAAGTACTATGCATTTTTGAATTTTTTATTCCAGGTTACTGTGCATCTTTTGAAAATTTCATACATGCACAGTGATTTGCATAGTAATTGTTGGCAAAATTATTAAGTCAAATAGTAACCCTTCACTCGGTATATTTTAAATATTCAAAATGAGTCCTTTTTGAAATTTAGCGATATTATATCAGTCCCTACTAATTTTATAATAAGTAATATAAAGCTGAAATTTTAAAAATCTAAAATTTTCTGTTAATAAAAATTTATTGATACGTTTCAAATTTTTTAACGATTGGAAAAAATCAAGATTTTTCTCAAACCGATAATTTTTAGATAAGTCTACTTGAAATGGATTTTAGAAAATTTTCTTATAATTTCAATTCACTTTCTTGTAAATATTTTTAATTTAAGTCACTTATATGAATTTAAAATTATTTAAAAAAATATTATTTTTATTAAAAAATTCCAAAATTCCAAAAAATTCCAAAAAATCATAAATAATACGTAGATTAAAAAGTTCTAAAGAACCATAATTTAATTCCTTCAAAATTTTAATATAAAAATAAAAATAGGGGTGTTACAACCACCACCTCACCGTCACCATTATTGTTGCCTCCATCACCACCACCATTTTAGCTAAGAATTGTAATTCCACATCTGAACTTTATATCGTCTAAACATAAAATTAGTAGTTCCATAGTAATTTGAATCTTATCAAAATTAGAATTCCAAATTATAATATTATAATTCCATACACCAAACAGACCATTTGATACTTTTACTCTTTGGACAATATAAGGGAAGTAGTAAGAAGAAGCAGAGGAAACAATACTTAGTGAGAAATGTGTTTTTGACAGGTGGTGGCATTGAATTGTATTCCCTAATGGAAGAACAAGTATGATTCATTCACACAGTCTCGGGCTAACTCAGGGTGTGAATTTGATTGTAGATATGTCAATGCAAAAGTACCTTGATAAGCCCATGCTCTTTCAAAAACTCATAGATGTCTTCAATGCCTTCATTAGGGCTAAGACCTCTTGATTTTATTCTCTTCATTGTATCTTTCTCTCTCTCATCATTATTTTCCATTTCTTCTATTTTTTCTCACTAGAATTTCACATAGTATATATGCTCCCTCTTAATCAAATCATGTACGAAAAAGGAGTGCATTTAGTGATAACAAGAATTAAGGCCAGATAGATCCTTGATGGTAGAGATTTTCCCATTATTGAAGTCGATCTGCACACTAACAAAGGCATATTCTGTGCTTTTGTTCCCAGTGGAAACTCTATTGGCATGTAAGCTTTCTTTCTTCCCTTTTTTCAATCATGTTAGAAACCTTGTCGCTAACTCTTCGCCTTTTTCAAAAAGTGTGTTTATTACAAATCGAGCTTGCTCAACCTGGTTATAGTTACGACTCTTTGTCCTTCTCAAAAAATGTTTAGTAGGATTGAACTCATAATTCATTACTTTCACTGTGTGTTTTTTTTTTGCTATGTTCAATTCATTGTTTTGCTAATGCTTGATTTCAGGTATAAAGCTATTGAGTTGCAGGAAGAGGACAACCAAGTGTATCTTGGAAATAGTGTGGCTAAACTATTAAAAATATTAATGAAAAAATATAAAAAGCACTAATTGGTATGTGTTCCCTTTAATATTTTGCTTGACCCATTATTGACCTAAAAATGTCATTTGGACATTAGGTCGGTAACACAAACATTAATGGGGCCTACAAGTATCCAATAAATAAGACAATTGTAATTATAGATTATATATGATTCAATAGGATTTAAATAGATATTATAAATTTGGCTCGAATTAGGGTTCCATTTTCTATGTATAAATAGGTTATTACACGCCTAAAAACCTTAGGTGACATTCTTAGAAAGCTTTAATCCTAGAGTCACTCTCTAGGGTTTAGGTATATTGTATTTAGTGTGAACATTAAGAAATCCACCATGGAGAACGAATAAATTTCTCCCAACCTCAAGAAGAATTAGGCGACCACGAGGTAGGAGTAGCCCCGCTTCGATGGTAAGACCTATTTGTAATATGCACTAACAACCTATATATGACACATCATTGAACAAGACATTTCTGTTAAATAGTTTAACAGTCTTTCTTAGCCCGTGGAATAGTAGGTTAGTATGAGTATTATTCCTAAATCCTCCCTGGTTAGGTATTTATATGTGGACATGTAAATACATTAAAACTAGTGTATGGATAAACTGATGATCTAACTTCACAAATCATAAATATAGATGATATCAATTTTTCACACAGATACACATTAAGAGTAATAATGTACTAAATGGATCCACCATGAGAACATTGCCTAGATTATTACCTGAGTGTCATAAATTGTTCTCAATGTGATAATGTTATATGTAATTCTTTAACTTGAAGCTACTGTGAATGAACAAATCATGTAGAAGGATGTTAATGATGTAGATAAGATTTGTCTCTCATATGTAACGAGAGTGATATTTATAGGTCATTTGATGGAGTGAGACTAAAGAAATACATGATCATGCAGGAGATATTTATTCTAATAAAGTCTACTCTGATATTAAGTAAAACATATATAGTCATTCAAGGATGACAACGACCATGTCTTAGGCTCAATTGGATATCATGACAATATGGACCAAACATATAAAATGGTTTCACTTATAGGTTATGTTGATGTTAAATAATATTCGGATATAATAAAGCATTGCTAGATGTCACTCTTATTTTATGTTAATAATAAAAGGGTTTATTATTAATATGATCAAGTATTTTGCCTATAGTGTCACACACATAGTATAAACCTGCCAGAGAACAGTTTTGTTTTAGTTGGACTAAAATAAAACTATCGGACCTAACTAATTTAGAATGAGTAACGAGCTCAATAATCATAAATAACTTATTAGGTCAAACTCGAGTCTATAAATAAAATATGAGATGCTCATAGGCGGTACCACCACTTCATTGTCACCACCATCGCCACCATTATTGTTGCCTCCATCACTACCATCATTTTAGCTTAGAATTGTGATTCCACATTTGAACTTTATATCCTCTAAACATAAAATTAGTAGTTCTATAGTAATTTGAATCTTATCAAAATTAGAATTCCAAATTATAATTATAATTCCATACACCAAACAAACCATTTGATATTTTTACTCTTTGGACAATATAAGGGAGGTAGTAAGAAGAAGTAGAGGCAACGATGCTTAGTGTGAAACGTGTTTTGGACAGGTGGTAGCATTGAATTATATTCCCCAATAGAAGAATAAGTATATTATTTTCGTAAAGGTTACAAAAGGCTATACTCTAACGGAACTAGCATTCGTAACTGCGAATTCTAGTGGAAGTGCCCGCGCAAAAACCTAAGGACAAGGCTACTATTGTTTTGAGTTTGTCCTGTATTGCACTACAAGAGGTAAGTATAGACGAAGTTTTAAATTACTATTATTTTCTTTGAAACACAAAGTTTTATAAGACTAATGGGTATCCTATGTGTTTCCATTGCCTGCCCTTAGGATTCCTAACAAGACCTAGATGTACTCTCGCTTAAAGAATAAAAAAGACACAATCACTAATTATTAAGGAAAAAACACCTCAAGATGAAACACCACATAATGAGGTAGAGGGACTGCTAGAGCAAGATTCAACTGAATTGATAAGGATCGTCAGAGTGCTTTAAGATGCCATTGACCAACTGAGAGAAGAGAACGAGGATTTAAGAGAATGAAGAAGCAAAATTAGAGATGGCTTTATGAATACACTAGGTAGCGCCCCGCCATAGCCATCACCGAGTGTAAGACATCTGTTTACGCTACTGTCATGGTGTTTTTGGCTTGATAAAGTTGAAAGCACCCATGATGGAAAAATATGACGAGTCCACTGACCCTATGAATAACTTGGAGACTTTTTTCACCCACGTGATCATATCGGGTATCCTGGACCCCCTGATATGTAGACTTTTCCCTGCCACGTTAAAGGAAGTCATGCTGTAATGGTTTTTATCCATAGCAAGCAATACTATTAGTAGTTTCATCGAATTGAATGATAGGTTCACCGCTCAGTTCTCAATCAGCTGGGCAACCTAAAAGACCTCGGTATGCTTGGAAAACATGTGCCAACATAGCAACGAGACCTTAAAGTAGTTTATAACTAGGTTTAACGAGGATGTGAGACAAGTCATTCTGATGTCGCCTTACACACAATCTAATGTTATAATCTAGAGAGGTCCTCATCCAAAAAGACCGCTTAGAAACATGGATGAATTGTACGCAAGGGCTGCAAAGTACATCCTCGTAGAAGAAGCAGAGTTCATTCTTTGAGAGACTTGGGGGAGTACTAAGTCCCACCTTAGACACCAAAGACCTTAAACAAATCAAGGGAGATAACTACCTCATAAGGGAAGTTGAAGCTCCACCATACTATAATTTTTATCCCTAAAATAATTTCGCTTCTTTTAATTATAGGAAAAGATACATCTTGAAGGAAGTTTACTAAACTGACTTAATCTGGCTCCCTCTGACCCATAAAATCACTAAGGAGGCTATTACCTCTAAATTATGAGTCCAACAAGGCATATGGCCACACTACATATAATTGATGATCACTCCACAACTAGATCAATTACCTCATCTGGAAAGGATATCTTGGTCAATCCATGGATCAACACCAAAGCCTTTACTTCCTAGATAACCACATAACAAACCAGAGAAGAAAGGACAAAAAGCCCCTAACACAAAGGAAACAAAGGACAGAGAAGTATTTATTCAAGAAGAAGTGAGGAAACTCCTAGCGGTAGGATTCATTAGGGGAGTGAAGTATTTGAATTATCTCTTGAACGTTGTAATGGTACGAAAGGCGAGCGAGAAATGGCAAAGTGTGTTGATTTTATCCCTCTGAATAACGTATGCCCAAAATACCAATATTTATTACCCCTCATTGACAAACTAACACCCTTGATTATTAGCTACTAATGCATTCCCATCTAGGCATGGCAACGGGGCGGGGTGGGTACAGATAGTGTTTACCCGTTACCCGCCCCGTGATGGGCAATCCATACCCGTGCCCGCCCGCTACCCATCGGGTACTGCTTAAACGGATTTAAGCGGGTTTGACGGGTACCCGCGAATTTACGGGTATCCATAATTAAATATTATTCAATTAAATCTCATGAAAAATATTACTTTAAAAAGAAAAAAAACATAATTAAAATCATAATCATGATATAAAATATTTTATACATTGTCAAGTGTCCAAATCTTAATATGTAAATTGTCAAATGCCACATAATAATAAAATTTTAATTGTAAATTGTCATACAAAAGGCAATATAAGAACAATCCATTAACATAATACATACCAAATCATATGTAGGTCCCATAATTCATATCCTTCACATCTAACCCCTATACCGCTACCCGCCTCGTTTATTAACAGGTTTTAAAAATACCCATTTAATATACCCGCTGGTACCCGTTTAGCCGCCCCATCACGGGTATTATCCATGGATATCCGTGGGTACGAGTTTTTTTGTCATTCCTATTCCCATCAAGTAGTTTTTTAGTATATTTTTATTAGGATTTTTAGTATTTGTCTTAAGACTTATTTTATTTTTATTTATTTTTGGTTCTTTTTTATGCTTGGGCCCATATGTGTTTTATTTTTATGTTTTGGAGGTAAACATGTTTAAAATGGCCCAAATTAAGTTTAGAAACAGTGCAAGATATTGACCAAGGATATTTTAGAGTAAAAAAAACCTAGATTCAAGCCTAATGGATCAAATAGGATCAAGGAGTGAAGTCTGTAGCCTCATAAGAACTCCACGTGGCTAGGCCATGTGCACACATGGTTGGTTGTGAAGTCTCATCAGACAACATTTTGCTACGTTTTATGATTCTATTTGGACTAGGCCCAACCACATTTAGTTGCATCAGTGTTAATGAGTCAATTCTAACCTAATAAGGGTTAGACAATTTAGCATTAGATAGTCCTCACTTTAGTTTTGCTTAGAGTCTTATTTTGTGCCCTAAGGATCGTGAAGAAGCCATTATAGATTCTTCTCTCTTCTCAAGAAATAGTGGTTAGTTTTCTTTTCCATTTTCTTTTGTTTTGCCTAGTCATGATGGTGAGTGGTCTTAAGTGTTTATGACCTCCACCACCATGAGCGAGTAGTCATTTTTACTCTTAGGGAGATAGAAGTAGTCCTAACAGAGAAACTATGAGGTATTACTCTAGAATTCTATTTTTAGCACAAGAGTTGAGTTTCTTTTACACTTGCACCATAATGCCTTTCTTTTAGACTTGTGATACCCATTAGAATTATTCTTACTTGTTAGTTAGATTCTTGAAAGGGTGACCCTAACATTTTGAACTCAAAGTGCAATTGAACCTAATTAAATACTTGAAAGAGTGGCTTTAAGCAAAACAACTATGTTAAAAGCAGATTCTAAATTAGTAACAAACTAGGTTTCGAAGTTAGGATAAAATGAAACCCCTAAGAGTATGTTTTGATTTGATTTTCCATTACCATGATCGTTAGTTCTTAGTATAATTTAATTTCTCTTTTAATCATTAGTTCTTAGTATAATTTAATTTGTCTTTTAATTCCTTAAAATCAACCCAAACCCTTTCAGGATTACTCAAACTAAAGTCTAAGAACAAACCTATGCTTAGTGATGTGGTCTCTATGGGATTGATATTTTTATTATGACATAAAACGTGTGTACTTACGAAGGATACCAAGTTTTTAGCGTTGTTGTCGGGGACTTCGATCTACTTGAATTGATAATGTTTATGGACCTAGGGATTGAGCTGAGTTTCTTTTCCTTTTAATTTTTATTTATTTCACACACACATGTTTATATGATATTTACTTTTATTTGAATTTGATTTGTTTTAAATATTATGATTTCTAATTTTAGCTACCTTATCTTTAATGATTAGGTGAGTTAAAACTATAATTTATTTTTTTAATTTTAGGATTACCTTATTTATAAGAAGTATCTAGAATTTAATTCTATTAATTACTATTTATTTTATCTAGATTTTACACGATATTTTCTATCTAATTTGCGCATGTTCCAAGTCTTGTATATGGAGAACAAAGTAAGCGGTGATAAGTATCTTTTTCCGCTAGATCACGAGACAAAGAAAACTTTGAACCGACAAATAAGGCAATTTTTGCTTCACAAATACGAGACCACTTTTGAGATGGCTAGCAATAAAGGAACGAGATCCCTTAAGAACTTCACAACCCCTCTATGGTTAGCTCACGATCTAGCAACGTGATCCCTAATGTGGAAGTGAACAACTTTGAGTTGAAGTCTAAACTCACGAGTATGGTGATGAAGAACCCTTTATATGGGTTGGCTACGCAGGACCATAACTTCCATCTTTCTACCTTCTTGAAGTACTATGACACCATTAAGATGAATGATGTCACCCCACATTACATCTGCCTCAAGCTATTCTCATTCTCATTAGCAGACAAAGCCAATGTGGCTTAACTCACTACTAGGAAACTCCATCACCACTTAGGAGCAATTACCCTTGGCATTCCTGAATCATTTTTTCCCACATGGCAAGATCGCTGCTTACTGAGCTTAACCAATAGCTTTGTGCAAAAGGACGGTGAATCCTTGTTTAAGGCTTGGGAAAGATATCAGGATTTGTTGAGGAAGTGCCTTTGCCATGACCTCTTTTATCAACTTTAGATAATGCTACCTGTATTACTTTAGGTGCAGTTGTAAGTGGTGATTTTTCTGCTAAGTTAATGGATGAAAGTTAAGACTTCGATAAGAGCATGGAGGCTAGCCATGGACAATGGGTCCAAATTAGAGGGTATAGAAGTAAAATCCCAGGTAAGCATAAGATTCATGTTTTTGATGTTATGGCTACTAAGGTGGATGCTTTGACGTCTAAGTTTGATAATTTCAATCTAAATCGGGCAACAAGTGCTACTAACTATCTTCCTATGTGTAAGCTTTGTGGTAATGCAGGGCATATGGTGGCTACTTGCAAGATGATTCAAATAAAGCCCAGGGAACCAAGCATGGAATATATGCACATCACCCACAACTTCTATGACTACATGAAGTAACAAGGGAACTCATACTCTTAGGCTTATAGCCTAGTGTGAAGAAATCATCATAACTTCTCCTATCGGAACAATCAATCACAAGGCGAGTTGAGTGGCGGTGGCAACAACAACAAGGTACTCATTAATCAATAAACATTTAACATGTGTTGTCATCATGTCAACATGAACAATTAAGTAAACATATGATGCGTGGAGTAAAAAGTTGATAGATGAAATCTAAGTAAAAATATTTTTAAACATAGGAAACCCAACTAATGAAAACTTAAGGATCTGACTTAAAATAAAAGAGAAATATATGAAACTAAAATAAATATTTAGCTTTGCTAATATTATCTTTTAGTAATATAAATTAAAAACTAAAATAAATTAAACTACAATGATTTGTGTCAGGGAAATGATGGAAAACAGTGGCATAAAAATCAACATCTCATCACTCAGCTTATTATTGTATCATTAGAAAATAGAACTTCAACTAACTTTGTTTCTTTATACATGCCTTTTTGCCCAGCCGTTGAACATATAGTGGTCCGAATTTTCATAAAATTTAAAGATATAGTGTGTGATTTAACTTTAGTATGTGATTATTTTTTCAACCCTTTTCATACTAATCAAGTAACTGATAAAAAAATAATACTACATTTTTTTCATAAAACAAATTACAATCTAAAATTTCACAACTCTTCTTTCACGCATTTCTTTTTTATACCTTTTTGATAAACCTAATGTAGGTTAATCCTCTTACACCATGTTAGGTGAAATAGAAGATGAGAGGAGAGAAATAATTTGAGTTTTGAATCGAAGGGAGAGATTATAATTTTTATATATATATATATATATATATATATATATATATATATATATATATATATATATATATATATGAGAAAGTAAGAGGAGCGAATCTGAGTTGTATAATCATACATGAATGATTGAAAAACCCATATAATTACAAGTTTTTCAAAGTTACATGATCATTTAAAAGGTTACATACTTTTTAAAAAAACTTACATGATTAGTTTAAATCATCCATTGTATGGTTGTACGACTCAAATTCGTTCCTCTCACTCTCACATAAGAGACTCTTTTTCATATATATATATATATATATATATATATATATATATATATATATATATATATATATTCTCTTAGGTTAAACAAAAGTAAATATATAACTACTTAACTAGTGTTTTTTATGTTGTACATTTTCATTCTTTTATTGTTCTTTCCCTCCAACTAGGGATGTCAAAGCGGGTCAAGCCCGGCGGGCCGGCTCTCCAACCCGCCTAAAACGGGACGGAATAAGTTGACCAAATTTATCCATGGGTTCAAAATTGGCCCGCCTCGCCCTGTATTTTTGCGGGTTTTTAGCGGGGCGGGGTAGGTTGGCCCGATGTGTTATATGATATTTTATTTTAAAAATAATAATATAATATTAATAATATTTTTTAAAAAAATTAATTTTTTTCATAGAAAATCATTTTGATTGATGTTTGAGTTAGAATTATTAATATAATTATATTCAAATTTTTTTATTTTAATTGTATATTACTTTTTTTGTTTTAACTTAATTGACTTTTTCTTATTAAAAAATAAGTTAATTGATTTTTATTAATTTCAAATTTTTTTATTTTAATTGTATATTACTTTTTTTGTTTTAACTTAATTGACTTTTTCTTATTAAAAAATAAGTTAATTGATTTTTATTAATTTCTATTTTTAAATGGACCAATTATTAACCAACCTCCCATTAAATTTTTTTTTTAAAATATTAAAAATAATTTTAATTTTTTAAAAGTTGTCGGGCTAACCCGTCTCGCACCGTCCCGCCATCAAAACGGGGCAAAGTCAGAAATTTTAACCCGCCTCCGGTAGGGGGCCAAACACTCCCCGCCCCGACATCCCTACCTCCAACATAAAAACTTCCGTGTCCATTTGGTTGATAGTTGGATCAACTAAATTGAGATTTAACCAACGAAAAAAAATATATATTCATTAACTCTGTAGAAATTTAATTGTTTTAAAAAACGTATAAAATTATTATTAATAATTGGATTCTTTCCTCATGTAACTCTATTTTCACAATCACGATTTCATTTAGTTAGAGCACACGCATTAAAGTTTTAGATCCTTGGATACGTTTTTTTAGCTGGCCACTTCGTTTTTTTCATGTAAGCCATGCTTAATTTGTTTTTTTTCTCAACAGATAAGAGTAAGTGCAAAGAAAGGTAGAGATTTCGTGTACTGTATGTATCGAATTAACGCAACAGTTTCCCATAAACACTTTAACTATGTTGTTTGATTTTTCACATGCATTTGCTCTTTAATTATGTTTTCCTTGCGTGTTTTTGTCGACTAAAAAGATTATATTTTAAGGGTCCTCATTTCCTGCGAATTACTTTAACCGTTATGGCATCTCCATATTTTAATCTATCTTTCCATGGATTCTTCTATTAGTTTATGTCTTTGATTATTGCACACACATCAATAACACAATCAAATACCAAAGGAAATGGCTCACGACACCTTCGTGGATCCTTCTCACTTGACTCTTGATTCACACATATTTGCCTTTTGTGGCCATGTGTTCAAAAAATTAATACAGTTGATAGATAGCGTGTAATATAAACATAAAGTATTTAAAATATCATTAAGGTCCTGTTTGGTTTTTCGTTGGGTTGGTTAAACTTTCGTTTTGACGGTCTTGAATAATGGTGTAAAGGATCAATATTAATCTTTAAATTTTTTCATTTTTATGACTTCGTTTCTCTAACTACGTATTAAACGAATACTAAATTTAATAAAAAGATATATATTGAAAAGGGATTTTTTTTAACTTAAGTAACTATAAATTTAATCAGAAGTTGAAAGTTTAAAAGATTTATGATAACTCAGAATTCACTCCACCAACTCAAAGCCTTTGACCATTAGTTGGTTCTTTTTTTAAATCTTTGACCGTTAGTTATTAGGTTTGCATTCTTATCAACTTTTGCTTACTAAATTTATTACATAGTTTTTTTATAGGGTACGTCAAATATATAGTAAATAGTAGATGTAATTTACGCTTTATTTTTTCTGCCTAATTTAGATCATAAAATCAAGTTTAAATGAAAAAAATTCTCAAATTATTTATTGAATATTTATAACAATATACCATATATACGTTGAAAGTCCTATATTAACTAGAAATATGATCAATGTGAATGATATTCCTCATCGTATAAATTAGATTTTAGGATTGAGTTGGACTTGATACTCAAATTTAAAATGACATCAGAGTCTATCATTGATTCATTATTGGACCATCTATATTGTTCTAAAGTGTAAAAGTGTTCTATGAATCTCATAGATCACGCCAGGTATATTTTTCCGCACTCAATTTCCCCTATCACCAAAATTTAAGAATAAACAAATTCAATGTTTCTAGAGAGTTGTTGATCCCATGAAATAAAAATAAAAGAAACACAGCTCAGTGGAGATAATTAATTCGAGATCCAACTACATGTGACAACCAGGTTTAGTCAAGATAATGCATCATAGTTCCCACTAATTTTTATGCACCAACTTCAAACCATTATTTATTTTTCGACCATGTTTGATGTGTGATAGAAAAATTCAATTCTCTGTCACTCGAAAAATGCTTCAATTTCTACATTTCTAAATGAAAAACACTACTCATCCCCTCAAACGTGGTTTTTTGAATCCTATCTAATTGTAACAACACCATATATTAAGCTTAAATTCAGGTAAAATTTTACAAATTCTATTAGATTTTATTCAAAAATACTTAATTTGCCGGATTAATGAAATTTTCATATAAGATAGTTTAATTTGTAAACTATTTAAGAAATATTTATTCATTTATTTATTGATTAAACAGAATGCGTAAATTGATATGATTTGATAATAAAATTCAGTTGTTAATAAAACCAAAAAAAATCCATAAAATGCCAAATAAGGAAACTTCAAAGAGCAGGGTGAAATGGCATGGCATATAAGTTGTTACTTGATGACACCCTTGCCGTGCCAATTTCTCTGCCTTTTGTTTCCTTTCACTCCATTCTCTCTGCTTAACAAACTGAATTCCCCTTTTTCTGTACTCATTCGTTACGCAATTATCTTTCATTCACGTTTCTTCTTCAGTTCTGTTTTTCTGGTCGGAACATTTTCCCTATTTATAATCACTGGATCTTCTGTGAAGGGGAATGAGAAGTAGAACTGAGAGAGCTTGAGCAATATCCTTGTGTTCTGTGATGGAGTCCCGTTTCAATCTTTGCAGGCTTTTCTTGCTCCTACTTGCGCTGTCACTCAAGAGTGATCTTGTGCATTCGGGTTCTGATTACTTGATTGGTCTTGGAAGCTATGACATTACTGGTCCTGCTGCTGATGTTAACATGATGGGCTATGCCAACGCTCAACAAATTGCTTCCGGGCTTCACTTCAGGCTTAGGGCTCGTGCTTTCATTGTTGCTCAGCCCAAGGGTAATCGTCTTGTGTTTGTTAACCTCGATGCTTGCATGGCTTCCCAGCTCGTCACTATCAAAGTGCTTGAGAGGTTGAAGGCAAGGTAAAAACAATGACTAGTCTTTTTCCCCTTTTATGAATACTTTTTTGTTCTTGGTTTGATATGTTCTGTTTGGACTCTCGCTGAATAGGACTATTTTGGACGGTAAAGTTTTTTCTACCAAGATTTAATAGAATTGTATTTCTTAGGACTGGAACTAGATATCACCCGTCAAGTTGGAACAGTTTCCTATTGAAGTTATTTTGATAATTACTTGCAGGAGTTATCGTAGATTGACTGTATGGGAGATTTTCTTATATTTCTGCTAGTAGCTGATGTTTCCATTTAACTTATAAATTTGATTGGAATATAAGATTTTTTTTCCCCCTGGCATCCAATCATGAATTGTTATGTTTTATATTGACATTTTGCAAATGAAAATCTCTGAGGTTAACAACTAGTTTAAAAGTGTTACCTTGGGCTGATTGATGGTATAAATTTTCTTTTCCGTTCCTGTCTTTTTCTTCCAAGGTTAAACTTCCAAATGTACTCCAAGTTACATGCCTGAGATCATACTTCACTTTTGTCTGACAGATATGGTGACCTATACACAGAGAATAATGTAGCTATTAGTGGAATTCACACTCATGCTGGTCCTGGTGGTTATCTCCAGTATGTTGTGTATATTGTAACGTCTCTTGGATTTGTTCGCCAATCATTTGATGTCATAGTTGACGGCATTGAGAAAAGCATTGTACAGGCCCATGAAAATCTCCGCCCAGGATCAATATTTGTCAATAAGGGTAAGGAAAAAGACATTCATTCCTTCTCCATCCTTTCTCCCTTGGGTACTTATAGTCTTACACATGATGCAATCACACATGGATAATTTAAAATGTTTTTTTTACAAGTACAGTAGTTTGGCACACTGTTAAAGCATGTCAGAAAAACAGGAAAATCTGCAGGAAGGAAACAAGTTACTTAATTTTAGTTTTACATTTAGGGTTCCATTGTTTGTGCCGTCTGCATTGGTTTCTTTAATGTTATTCACCATTAAAAGCCGATAGATAAAAGAAATGGAGCGACAATCTTGATTCACACCGATGAGACACATAACTTTTTCTGGAAAAAAGAAAAGCATTAGTTTACTATCTGCCCCTCCTTGTTTTATCAACTGAAGCACCATGAGAAAGCACAGACAAAGAAAATTAATGTAATAACGTGCATAAGTAAAATCCAAACTGAAATTTGAATATGGGTTGAATATCCAACAGGGAATACAGCATCACTTTTGATAAGTTAATTCCAAGAAACTTATACCAATCATGAATGAGGAAGGCTTGATCTTTTTCTTTTAGGCTGTAATGTTTTGTCTCTTTTATTTTTCCTAGAGAAAAGACCAATGTTTACTGTTTCTGATATTCGGTAATCATTATTTTGGAGCTATCAGTGTGATTGCTAGCAAGTGCACTAGCTCAGTAGCATATAGTTCAGCTATTATGTCAACTTTCTCCTATCTTTGGGATGTCGCATGGTTAAATAAGTCATCTTTCTATTTGCAGGAGAGCTCTTAGATGCTGGTGTAAATCGCAGTCCCAGTGCTTATCTCAATAATCCTGCTGCAGAGAGGAGCAAATATAAGTATGATGTTGACAAGGAAATGACTCTTTTGAAGTTTGTGGATGATGAATGGGGTCCTGTAGGAAGCTTTAATTGGTTTGCTACTCATGGTACTTCAATGAGCCGTACAAACTCGTTAATTAGTGGGGATAATAAGGGTGCAGCTGCACGGTTCATGGAAGATTGGTTTGAGCGAAAAGGGTCTAAAAGAGAGGATTCTGTTGGGTTTGAAAATGATGGAATTCCCCGAAGAATTTCAAACATAATTCCCAGCCTTCATGATTATTGTAAGTTTTTTGCTTTTTCCTGCAATGCATCCATTGATGAAATAAGTAGCTACTTTCCAATTATAGTATGTCCATTAAATAGCTCCAGAGTTTGTATTATATGGCCATGTGGGTCGCTTTAGCATGTTTTTACCCTGCTGGGTAAAGGCCTATATGCTCAGTTGACCAGAGGGTTTTTACCCTCCACTAAACTTGCCTTAGGCTGCATGATATTGTCTTTTGCATGCATTGAAGATCAACAAAACAGGCTGTTAGATGTTAACATGTTTTCAAATCCTTAATGCCGCTTTAGTTGGTTGGAATCAAAAGTTGAAACTGTGTCCTGCAATGGTTGGTCATATATAGCAGTTTAGATATTACCTTATAAGTTAACCCATATAATTGCTTGGTTGCAGTGTTCGGTGGTTGAATCCATCTTTCTTTTTGGATGCATTTGGTGTGAATGCACCAACTTTGTATTTTCATGTAGTTAGTGACATGTATTCTTAGTTCTGATCTGGTGTTTTTAAGTTTTACATGTCTTTAGACTCTTTTCCTCATAAAAGTGCATACATGAATGATGCCTTGCTTTATATATGTGATGTAAATAGGTCATCAGTAAGGTGGACATATAATAATATTAAATAATCTCACTCAAACTTTATTGGTGCAGATCATGAATTACTGGAACTTGCTGCCTCATTCCAAGCTCCTCCTGGTAGACCTACAACCAAAATTTCAAGCATTGCTAAACGTGTGAGAGGTGTCCTTAGGCAGGCTGACAAACCTAGATTTGTATCTGCATTTTGTCAATCAAATTGTGGTGATGTTAGTCCAAATGTACTTGGAGCTTTTTGTATAGACACTGGACTCTCTTGTGACTTCAATCATAGTACATGCGGAGGAAAGAATGAGTTATGCTATGGGCGAGGACCAGGGTAATGTTTTGTTACATGCTTGATGTTTCTGTGTTTTTTATTCTCTTTCAATATTTTCCGTGTCTTTTATGATCACTACATTACCTCCTACAAATTGATGTGGCAGTTATCCAGATGAATTTGAAAGTACGCGTATTATAGGGGAGAGACAATTTAGAAAAGCAGTGGAGCTATTCAATGGAGCATCTGAACAGATTAAAGGGAAGGTTGATTTTCGACATGCCTACATAGATTTCTCCCAGCTTGAGGTAAATATTTCTAAAGTAGGAGGAGCTTCTTCTGAGGTAGTAAAGACATGCCCTGCTGCAATGGGATTTGCATTTGCTGCTGGAACCACAGATGGACCTGGAGCTTTTGACTTTAAGCAAGGTGATGATCAGGTAACCGCTAGTTCTAATCTTATGCTTACCCATTATCTTAGACTTGTATTCTTGAATATTTTTTTTTGAAATCTATGCTTATTGTTCCCCCTAATTGTATGTCAGGGAAATCCTTTCTGGAAGCTGGTACGCAACTTAATTAAAACACCAGGCAAGGAGCAAATAGACTGTCAACGACCAAAGCCCATTTTACTTGATACTGGTGAAATGAAGCTTCCATATGATTGGGCAGTAAGTTTCCCATTTATGCTGAATCTTATGACTCGTGTTATACTCTCCAAGCTCAGTTCAGTTATGTTCTCTATGTTGAGAGATTTGTAATAAGATGGAAGGTTGATGGCATAGTGACTGTTTTAGCCGATTATTTACTTTCCTCACAGCTTTGCACAACTTGATCACTGTTCTTGGCATGTGCTCTTTTAATTCCTTTAATACATTCTAATAATCTCAATGAAAATAATTTTATGGTACTAGCCTTCCATCGCACTCTTGTTTTTTCTTCGGATTGAAGTCCAAGGATTCATTCTCCAGTTATTATGGCAACCTGTTTTCCATGACCTGAATTCGATGTTCATTGTTGACCGAAGTCCCATATGTTCTCTCTTCACTTGTTTTCAGCCACACATTTTTTTGCTTTTTGTAGCTCCGAATGTCTCTTTCCCACATCACTAGGCATAAATATTCAAAGGAAATATTTATTACTTTGGTCAGATGGCCAATTGCAAATGCTCTCACTGCTATAAAAAAGAGATTGATAATTTCTGATTACTGAATGTTTCTTCCCTCTGTTTCATTTGCAGCCATCAATACTTCCAATTCAGATTCTCCGAATTGGGCAGTTTGTTGTTCTTAGTGTACCAGGAGGTATGTTACTCTTAATTTCTTATAATGTAGCTATTATTGGAATTTCTATCCTTTATATTTTGAAACGTTAAGTTTAAACTATCCAAAACCTCGTTCAAATGAGAAGTAGTATATAGATTTGCATTAATAGAATCCAAACCCCTAGTTGTTGAATATCTTTCGGCCATAAAGAGATAATGTTATTGATAACATGATATTTTCATGATTTGGGTATGTTGAGATTGTAGGATTTTAGGTATAGAGGAAGAGAAGGAGATGGAAGATAAATTGATATTGAATGGATTATAATATATAAAGTTGTGCATTTTCGTAAAAGTTAAAACTTGGAAGGCTATCCCTTATTTATATGAAGTATGATCTTATACAATTTAGGAAATAAATCATAATAATAAATGAACATGTATAACTAATCTAAAGAAATATTGTAGAAATAAGGAATACCTTCAGTGATTACGTCATTACTAGGGCATGTATATCAGAAAGTGACCGACACCATGTCACCTCTCTTAAAGGTGGAGCTTTTGGGTACATTGGTGGGGTGTGCATGGATTGGATAAGCTCAAGGCCAATCCAAATTCATTTTAAAACTATTTATTAGAATTCGATTTTAAAACTAATCTATTTTGTCATGTTAAACACGATTTGATCCAAATCCAAATTTAGAACTAGCTAGTCAAATCCAATTTTAAAACTAGTTTTTCTTTTAGTCCAATCTAGTTTAAAAATTAGATTGCAAGTCAAATCCAGTTTCTTTTTTATAATGTTAAACCAAGTTTTGAAATTGAATTGGATAAAATCTGGATTTGTATGATAAATTCATATTTTAGTACTCATTTTAAGCCTGGAAGCTGTTCATTGTTTCTTGTCAACATGGTTGTGTCTTGGCCTCTTGGGCAATGTTTTACAAAACAAACCGATCATTAAACTGATCAAGTCACCGGTTCAAGGTTCATTGGTTGAATCATGGTTGAACTGATATTAATAAAATAATATTTTAATAAGAATTGTATCTTATATAAAATAATATTAATAAAAAACATAATAAAATTGCTTTGCAAAACTAAAAAAACTAAAAATAATATGCATTTATAGGTTTTAACTTTCAAAGTTATACACAAAAGTCTTTAATTTAAAATTATACACAAAAGTCCAAACCATTACCCAAACAAACAAAAAAAGCCTAAAACATTTTTTTGCTGAACTGCCAAAAACCAGTGAATTGCTGATTTGATGGGTTTTTACCGGTTCAATACCTATTTGGTTATAGACCGTTTGTTGTTTAAATGGACAGGACTGGTGACCAATCATTGGTTTTCCAGTTGAAGCGGTTGATCCGGTCCGGTTTGGTTTTTAAAACCATAGTTTTAGGTACTGCATGCAGTGACATCTGTAATGTGATTGAACTGCTTGGGGGTGTAAAAATGCGAGCTCCAAATAGATCCAATGTATATCAATACACCCAGACCAGCAACGTCAATCAAACAAGGGAACAGAAAAAATAAAGAATAAATAATATGAAATAAAAAAATATAAATAACTTCAAAGCCAACAACCAGTGATTTAACTGGTAGTTGTTTGGTACGAGGTAAATAAATTGAAGTACTACTACACTTAGAATTAAGAAACTTGGCTCATCAGTTAACCATAGCCGCCCTTTGTATCTAATACATAGGTACAATTATTCTTAAATCAAAATTATGCTGAAGAAAACTCCATTTACCAGGTCTTGACTGTTATACGTTTTGACTTTGATACATTCTTAAATCAAAATTTCACCAATTCAGTTAATAAATGAATCAGATTATCACTCAATCCACGAATCCACGATACATCTTGACTTTGATTGGTCCAAAAATGCTCATCAAATTTTTTCTGACAGTTCTCATACACACTTGCGTCTTGTTGCATGTTGCTGTCAAGCATCTCTGGCATCTCTAATTGCAGCTTCCATTTTCTGCTTATCCGGCGGCAAAATCTTAGAAATGTTACCACCACCCACTTCAGTATTATTGATAACATTCAGCATCTTGTGAACATAATCATCCAAAGCATTCACTGCCTTAACCTTTTGCTCAAATTTCTTATCATCATCCTTGTATATCTCAGCTTGTTCAACCATTCTCTTAATCTCTTCACAAGGAAGTTTTGTTCCATCATTGTTATGATGTTTCCATTCTTACTTTAGTTATCCTCTGAAGAAACAACTAGAATACCACACATCAAGAAAATGACCATAAGGAAAGTTAGAACTTGTTCAATAACTTTCTTTATCCTCTAAATTTTGCCATTTTGTTTCTGTTAGTATCAGAATTGTGCTAGCTTCTGGCAGTATGTTGAAAGTAGACATATATAGTAATGCATCATATATGAATGCGGCAACCGTAAAATCTGAAAACTCTAGTTAAAGCATGTAAAGTTGAGCTTCAGGTTCACATTCACACAAAACCAAAAGTTAATCATTGAATTGAAAATGAAATTCGCCAAGCACAATAACTGAAACCCATATGAGAAATTCACCAATTAATTTAAACAAAGATGAAAAATTGAAAATTTCCAACCATAGTATCTCAATGACTTCTTTAAAAGAACCATTAAAGAGAAGAAAATAGTAACAAATCCATTGCATAACACAGAACAGAAGGGGGGAAAAACAGGGCATCAATCAATATCCAGCAACACAAAATAATGGAGAATTTTAGAAATAAATTTTAAAGAGGAAATAAAAAGCATTGATTAAGAAAAAATACCTTTCAAGGCTTTGCAAGGAAGAGGGAAGGAAAGCGAAGACTTCACTCTCATAATGAAATTAGAGCTACAATCCCTGAAACTTACTCCAATAGAGGCTGTATCCATCACAACTGGAGTTAGTAAACTTATCTGCTTATCTACAAGCTGGCCACTGATGAGGGCACACACAAGCTTCTTAAACTCCTGAATGTAAGCACTTGCATAAGAAGTGATAAAGAATAGTGGATAATGTAAGATATCCTGTCGATGGAAACACCGTTGATTTAATGTTTTCTGTCTTAGCTCAGCACATCAAATCAAGAATATAGTAGGGATAGCTTTCGGACTTTGTAATGTGAATAATCAATCTCTATACCTACCTTTTCCTTTACTATGCCACTACAAATGCACTAGATGAAGCAGTAAATTGGCCAATTGATCCTCATAAGCTCTTTGCTGCTCCAAAATGTTTTATTCTGTACACACCAGAGGTTGCATCATGTGGGATTCTCCATTCTATGGTGGCTTTATATAATTACGTGCTTTATTTTTCCCCTTGGAAATCAGGGTTATTATGTATACCAGTATTTTGCATGTTATAATTGTTTCAATTCTCACAGAATTTACAACAATGGCTGGGAGGCGTCTTCGTGATGCAGTGAAGACAGTGCTAAGCAGTAGCAAAGACTTCGGTAGCAACATTCATGTTGTTATCGCAGGGTTGACTAATACTTATTCACAGTATGTGACTACATACGAAGAGTACCAGGAGCAGAGATATGAGGTCAGTTACAACTACAACTCCTGTGGAAAGAGACATGAAGCATGTATCAAAAATTTGTTCTTGTGCACGTGTCTTCTTTTTTGTTATGATGACGATAATGTTTCTATACATAACCATTATGTGCAACTTTGTAACTTCAATTTTCATGTTGTCAGGGTGCTTCGACTCTGTTTGGTCCTCACACACTGAGTGCATACATTCAGGAGTTTGAGAAGCTTGCACAGGCTCTCATCAGTGGCCAGCCTGTGGAACCAGGTCCACAACCCCCTGACCTCCTTAATAAGCAAATAAGCTTATTAACACCAGTTGTGATGGATACAGCCCCTATTGGAGTCAGTTTTGGGGATTGTAGCTCTGATGTACCCAAAAACTCCACCGTTAAGAGGGGTGACATGGTGTCAGCTACTTTCTGGTCTGCTTGCCCTCGTAATGACCTTATGACTGAAGGTACATTTTCCCTGGTGGAATTTCTCCAAGGGAAGGATACTTGGGTTCCTGCTTATGATGATGATGATTTCTGCCTGCGCTTCAAGTGGTCAAGGCCTTTCAAACTCAGTTCTCATAGTAAAGCCACCATAGAATGGAGAATCCCGCACGATGCAACTCCTGGTGTGTATAGGATAAAACATTTTGGAGCTGCGAGGAGCTTATTAGGATCGATTCGCCACTTTACTGGTTCATCCAGTGCATTTGTAGTGGCGTAGTAAAGGATAAAGGTAGGTATAGAGATTGATTATTTACAGTACAATGTTCAAAAGCTATCCTACCATATTCTTTTGTTGTAATGAGCTATTAAAGAAAACATTTAATCAAGGGGATTCCATTGACGATAATTTTATTATCCACTATTCTATATCTCTTTTCTTGCAAGTTTTACATGTCTGATTCTCCTTAAGTAAAATCTGAGGTTTGAGTTTTGAGAATGGAAAAAATTTTCGTTATGAGAGCTAGTCTTATAATGATGTGAATGTTCTGGTTTGAATAAGTTTACTTCTGGTAGGGGTACCTGGATACCTGTGGTTAAACAAAAATTGATAAAATCATGATATTTTAAATTTGGGTCAACAATAGAGTTTAATTAGCCCATATTCAATTTTTAGATACTTAAAGGTTATTTGTAAGAAATTCTTAAATTTAGTTGTGATTACTTTCATGATAAGGATCTCTAGTTGTATAGTGGCACCATTACTTTCACAACAAAGCTTGGGGCTAAGTGTTAACCAAAGTCTTAGATGTATTGTTAAGGAATTAGAAGTAATAATTGACACGAGAAAAAAATCTAACATAGCTAGAGACCCAGAGGAATGATACACAGGCTGCTCTTAGGGGGTTTCCTCTCCCCATGGGGAGATTCTTGATCCTGTATTTTGTTTTTTTTTTTATGGTAAGATTTTTATTTTATAGATGAGATTCTTATGATAAAGCTTATGGATTTCAACGTTGCTACTATGGTTTTATGATTTTTTTTATGTTAAGCTATTTATGTTGATGGTTTTTAGAACAAATGTGCTTGAATCGTGTAATGTTTATCTTAATGTGCATTGTGTATGCTCGTGAAATTTTTATTCCATTTAATGTAAGTATTGTTCAACTTTCTATGATTTTTATCTATATTGATTAAAAAAAAAGTAAAATTTTTTTATTTAGGATCACACAAACCTCAAGGTCTCCTAAGGTATGTGTAAGTGAAAAAATTAAACACATACTAGAAATTGTCACCTTACACCATTAGGATTACTGGTCATGAATTATTTTGATGAAATGTTCCTTTCCTTGATTATGGTTTGCTACTTTTTTGAAATTTTCATTTCATTAAAAATGGTTAAAACTAATTATTCTAGTTTTCTTTTCCTCTCTCTTGTGGATTTTCTTATCATAACATGACATATGCACAATACCTTACACATATATAAAAACATATGCATAATAACTAGCTTTAAAGTAAAATGAACAATGCACGTATCTAAATAATACCTTTGTCAATGATGTCTGTATTGATGAAATTGTGGTTTTTGATGATCCTCCTTGCGCATCGACAAAATCATATCACAATTGATTGACAATGATGTTAGCAAATAGATAAGAGATTATCACAAATAGTCGAAGAATTTCACCGACGAAGTTTACCGTAGTTCACGTTTTTCTTAATTTTGAGCAGCGGCAGCAATGACTCTCAACAGGAAGCAAAACCTAGATTGCAACGTGAAGCCTTTTAAAGGGAGTTAACTCAAAGTGGGGTGAAGTGTCTATTTCTAATAGGCTTAGAGTTTTTTATGTTATTTACACAAACTTCATATAAGATTTGTGTAATTTACCCTTCTATTTAAAATTATTATCATTTTTTTAAAATTTTAAAACTATCACTATTATTCCTAGTCATTATGTTTTTTGGTCAATATCTTATGGCACTAGTTTTTAGTATTTATTTTTCATTTTTCATAGCAATATATTTTGAACTATCCAAAAATAATAATTGAATTGCAATTTTTTTGTAATGAAGAAATTCAAATTTAAAATTTAAAAGGAAGGGAGATTTATTTACTAAACTAAAAATTTTAAATATATTTTATATATTTTAGAAATTTATAAAATATATTTTCGACCCAAAATCATCTCAATAAATAATTTAGTTTGACACAAATATTTATTAGATTCAAGAAACAGTAGAGATTAAAAATAAAATATTCAACATAAGTTAAATATTGAAAGAAAAAGTATTTTATAGGGAATAAAACTCGTATTTATGAAAATAAAAACATATTTCAGGTTAAATTAATTATTAAGCTTTTGCATAATATATTACAGGTTTGTATTTAACCATAATGAATAAAAACTAAATTTTGCGCATTCTTATATTTGGCATCAAGATGATTAGAATAAGTTTTATTTTTTCAAACAAAATCTATTTTATAGATATAATATGATTTCAACCAACGTTTTAAAAATCGGAACGGTGATCGAACCGGTGAAGGTACTGGTTTAAGGTTTATTGGTTCAACCATAGTTGCGTGGTCGAACCGGTCATAATAAAATATATATTTTTAATATAATATAATATATTTCTTGATATACTAACAATAAATTATATAAAAATTAAGTTAATTAAGGATCATATTACATGTTTTATAGGATTAAAAATTATAATAAATACAAATAATATGTAAATCTTATATATAAGTTTTTTATTTATTGAAAAATATTTTTTTAATAGATTTTTTAAAAAAATAGCAAAAAACAAAAAAATAATTTTAAAACTCTGACCGGTTTAACCGGTTTTGACAGGATCTGGCCGTTTTGACCGATTCTAAATTGCCTGGTTTTTTTCCTCTTCCATTCCATACCGGTACCCTGACCGGTTCCCGGTCCAACCTGTCAAATTGGTCGGTCCGGTCCAGTTTTTAAAACCATGTTAAACTATTGAAAATATATTGTCAACTATGTTCACTATTGCTGATTTTTTTAATATATTTTTTATCAATAAAAAAATAAATATTGTATTTTACTTAAATTACAAAATAAATAAATGCATCATCTTGAAAAACACAAAATATTCAAATTTTTTATTGAATTAGTATATGGAAGATATAAAATTATTCTAAAAAAAATACTAAGAGAGACATAAGAAAAACGTTTAATTACTAAATAATTACTAAACGAATGATAAATTATTACTAAAATTATGCAGAAGAAAACTCCTATTACACAGTGATACATACATCATACATCTTGACTTTGATACATTCTTAAATCAAAATTTCACCAATTCAGTTAATAAATGAATCAGATTATCACTCAATCCACCATACATCTTGACTTTGATTGGTCCAAAAATGCTCATCAAATTTTTTCCGACAGTTCTCATACACATTTGCGTCTTGTTGCATGTTGCTGTCAAGCATCTCTGGCATCTCTAATTGCAGCTTCCATTTTCTGCTTATCCGGCGGCAAAATCTTAGAAATGTTACCACCACCCACTTCAGTATTATTGATAACATTCAGCATCTTGTGAACATAATCATCCAAAGCATTCACTGCCTTAACCTTTTGCTCAAATTTCTTATCATCATCCTTGTATATCTCAGCTTGTTCAACCATTCTCTTAATCTCTTCACAAGGAAGTTTTGTTCCATCATTGTTATGATGTTTCCATTCTTACTTTAGTTATCCTCTGAAGAAACAACTAGAATACCACACATCAAGAAAATGACCATAAGGAAAGTTAGAACTTGTTCAATAACTTTCTTTATCCTCTAAATTTTGCCATTTTGTTTCTGTTAGTATCAGAATTGTGCTAGCTTCTGGCAGTATGTTGAAAGTAGACATATATAGTAATGCATCATATATGAATGCGGCAACCGTAAAATCTGAAAACTCTAGTTAAAGCATGTAAAGTTGAGCTTCAGGTTCACATTCACACAAAACCAAAAGTTAATCATTGAATTGAAAATGAAATTCGCCAAGCACAATAACTGAAACCCATATGAGAAATTCACCAATTAATTTAAACAAAGATGAAAAATTGAAAATTTTCAACCATAGTATCTCAATGACTTCTTTAAAAGAACCATTAAAGAGAAGAAAATAGTAACAAATCCATTGCATAACACAGAACAGAAGGGGGGAAAAACAGGGCATCAATCAATATCCAGCAACACAAAATAATGGAGAATTTTAGAAATAAATTTTAAAGAGGAAAAAAAAAAGCATTGATTAAGGAAAATTACCTTTCAAGGCTTTGCAAGTAAGAGGGAAAGAAAGTGAAGACTTCACTCTCACAGAAAGGAATAGGGTCTGTATCCATCACAACTGGAGTTAGTAAGCTTATCTGCTTATCAAGGAGATCAGGGGGTTGAGGACCTGGTTCTACAGGCTGGCCACTGACGAAGGCAAGCACAAGCTTCTTAAACTCCTGAATGTAAGCACTTGTATATGAAGTGATAAAGAATAGTGGATAATGAAAGATATCCTGTCGATGGAAGCACTTTTGATTTAATGTTTTCTGTCTTAGCTCAGCACATCAAATCAAGAATATAGTAGGGATAGCTTTCGGACTTTGTAATGTGAATAATCAATCTCTATACCTACCTTTTCCTTTACTATGCCACTACAGATGCACAAGATGAAGCAGTAAAGTGGCCAATTGATCCTAATAGGCTCTTTGCAGCTCCAAAATGTTTTATTCTGTACACACCAGGGTTGCATCATGTGGGATTCTCCATTCTATGGTGGCTTTATATAGTTACATGCTTTATTTTTCCCCTTGGAAATCAGGGTTATTATGTATACCAGTATTGTTGCATGTTATAATTGTTTCAATTCTCACAGAATTTACAACAATGGCTGGGAGGCGTCTTCGTGATGCAGTGAAGACAGTGCTAAGCAGTAGCAAAGACTTCGGTAGCAACATTCATGTTGTTATCGCAGGGTTGACTAATACTTATTCACAGTATGTGACTACATACGAAGAGTACCAGGAGCAGAGATATGAGGTCAGTTACAACTACATCTCCTGTAGAAAGAGACATGAAGCATGTATCAAAAATTTGTTCTTGTGCACATGTGTCTCTTTAGTTATGATGACAATAATGTTTCTATACATAACCATTATGTGCAACTTTGTAACTTCGATTTTCATGTTGTCAGGGTGCTTCGACTCTGTTTGGTCCTCACACACTGAATGCTTTACATTCAGGAGTTTGAGAAGCTTGCACAGGCTCTCATCAGTGGCCAGCCTGTGGAACCAGGTCCACAACCCCCTGACCTCCTTAATAAGCAAATAAGCTTATTAACACCAGTTGTGATGGATACAGCCCCTATTGGAGTCAGTTTTGGGGATTGTAGCTCTGATGTACCCAAAAACTCCACTATTAAGAGAGGTGAAATGGTGTCAGCTACTTTCTGGTCTGCTTGCCCTCGCAATGACCTTATGACTGAAGGTACATTTTCCCTGGTGGAATTTCTGCAAGGGAAGGATACTTGGGTTCCTGCTTATGATGATGATGATTTCTGCCTGCGCTTCAAGTGGTCAAGGCCTTTCAAACTTAGTTCTCATAGTAAAGCCACCGTAGAATGGAGAATCCCGCACGATGCAACTCGTGGTGTGTATAGGATAAAACATTTTGGAGCTGCAAGGAGCTTATTAGGATTGATTCGCCACTTTACTGGTTCATCCAGTGCATTTGTAGTGGCGTAGTAAAGGATAAAGGTAGGTAGGTATAGAGATTGATTTTTCACATTAAAATGTCCGAAAGCTACCCCTTTTGTATTCTTGATTTGTTGTACTGAGCTAAGATAGAAAACATTAAATCAAGGGGGATTCCATTGATGGGATATCTTTCAACTTTATTATTCACTATTCTATATCTCTCTTCATATAAGTTTTATATGTTTGATTCTCCTTAAATAAAATTTGAGGTTTGAGTTTTGATAATGAGAAAAATTCCCGCCATGAGAGCTAGTTAATGATGTGAATATTCCGGCTTGATCAAGATTTCTTCCGATGGGAGTATCTGTGTTAAACAAAACTTGATAAAATCATGATATTTTAATTAGGGTCAACATTAGAGTTTAAATAACTTATATTCAATTGTTAAATACTTAAAGGTTATTTATAAAGAATTCTTAAATTTACTTATTTTTTTACTTTCATGAGAAGGCCTTGTAGTTGTATAATGACCCAGTTACTTTCATAACAAAGCTTGGGGATAAGGGTTAACCAAGTGTATTGGTTAATGAATTAGAAGTAATAATTGGCACGAGAAAAATCTAACATAGCACCCAAAGGAATGAAACTAGGGGCAGCTCTTAAGGGGGTTTCCTCTCCCAATGGGGAGCTTCTTGATCCTCTACGATTTTGTTTTTTTTATGATAAGATTTTTTATTTTATAAATGAGTTTCTTTCTCCCTTTTCATTTTATTTTATCATTTTCTTTTCCCTCATCATTTGTTCATTTTCCATGTTTTCCTCATCCATCTTTTAACTTTATTTTCTCTTTTAAACTCATTCACTTTCATAGTTTTTGTTAATCTCCGATGATAATGATGTCAACCTCTTGTGGTTGGAGTGTTAAAAGGGTTTTAAATTGTATTTTTTTTGGCTAAGCTATTTATGTTGATGGTGTTTAGAGCAAATGTGCTTGATCCTTATAATGTTTATCTTAATGTGCATTGTATATTGCTCTTCAAATTTTTATTCCATTTAATGTTGCTATTGTTTAATTTTCTATGATTTTCATCTATATTCATAAAAAAGAAGTAACAATTTTTTATTTAGGGTAAATTACACAAACCTCAAGGTCCCTTGAGGTACGTGTAAGTGAAAAAATTCAACACATCCTAAAAATTGTCATCTTGCACCATTAGGATTACTGGTCATGAAGTATTTAGATAGAATATTCCTTTCCTTGATTATGGTTTGCTATGTTTCTGAAATTTTCATTTCATTAAAAATGTTTAAAACTAATTGTTCTAGTTTTCTTTTCTTCTCTCTTGTGGGTTTTCTTATCATAACATGACATATGCATAATACCTCACACATATATAAAAACATATGCATAATAACTAGCTTTAAAATAAAATGAACAATGCATATACCTAAATAATACCTTTGTCTCTGTATTGATGAAATTGTGGTTTTTGGCGATCCTCTTTGCGCATCAGCAAAACCACATCACAATTGATTGACAATGATGTTAGCAAATGGATAAGAGATTATCACAAATAGTCAAAGAATTTCACTGACAAAGTGGATACCTTAGTTCATATTTTTCTTACTTTTAAGCAGCGGCGACAATGACTCTCAATAATAAGCAAAACCTAAATTGGAACGTGAAGTCTTTTAAAGAGAGTTAACTCAAAATGAGGTGAAGTGTCAATTTCTAATAGGTTTAGAGTTTTTTATGTTATTTACACAAACTCCATATAAGATTTGTGTGATTTACCCTTTTATTTAAAATTGTTAATTTCTAAAAAAAATTTAAGACGGACTATTATTTCTAGTCATTTTGTTTTTTGGACAATATCTTATGGCACTAGTTTTTAGCATTTATTTTTATTTTTCATAGCAATATATTTTGCACTATCCAAAAAATAATTAAATTGCAATTTTTTGGAATGAAGAAATTGAAATTAAAATTTAAAAAGAAGGGAGATTTATTGACTAAACTAAAAAGTTTAAATATATTTTATATATTTTAGAAATCTATAAAATATATTTTCGTTCTAGAATCATCTCAATAAATAATTTAGTTACACACATAAATATTTATTAGATTCAAGACACAATTGGGATTAAAAATAAAATATTCAATATAAATTAAATATTAAAATAAAAAGTATTTTATAGGGAAAAAAACTCGTATTTTATAAAAATAAAAACATCTACATAATGTATTACATGTTTGTATTTAACCAAAATGAAATAAAAATTAAATTTGGTGGATTTTTATTTTTCTAAGGCATGAAGATGATTAGAATACATCTTACTTTTCATAACAAAATCTATTTTATATATATAATATGATTTGAACTATTAACAATATACTTAAAAGACTTAATTATTTGTCAATTATGTTTAGTATTGTTGATTTTTTTTAATATATTTCTTATCAATAAAAATTAAATATTATATTTTCCTTAAATTACAGGTTATCTAATTGCAGCTTCCATTTTCTGCTTATCCGGCGGCAAAATCTTAGAAATGCTACCACCACCCACTTCAGTATTATTGATAACATTCAGCATCTTGTGAACATAATCATCCAAAGCATTCACTGCCTTAACCTTTTGCTCAAATTTCTTATCATCATCCTTGTATATCTCAGCTTGTTCAACCATTCTCTTAATCTCTTCACAAGGAAGTCTTGTTCCATCATTGTTATGATGATTTCATTCTTACTTTCTTTATCCTCTGCAAAAACAACTAGAATACCATTTTCATCTATTGAAAAACACACATCAAGAAAATGACCATAAGGAAAATTAGAACTTGTTGAATAACTTTCTTTATCCTCTAAATTTTGCCATTTTGTTTCTGTTCGTATCAGAATTGTGCTAGCTTCTGTCAGTATGTTGGAAGTAGACATATTAGTAATGCATCATATATGAATGCAGCAACCATAAAATCTGAAAACTCTAGTAAAAGCATGTAAAGTTGAGCTTCAGGTTCACACTCACGCAAAATCAAAACTTAATCATTGAAAATGAAATTCGCCAAGCACAATAACTCAAAAACCCATATGAGAAATTCACCAATTAATTTAAACAAAGATGAAAAATTGAAAATTTCCAACCATAGTATCTCAATGACTTCTTTAAAAGAACCATTAAAGAGAAGAAAATAGTAACAAATCCATTGCATAACACAGAACAGAAGGGGGGAAAAACAGAGCATCAATCAATATCCAGCAACACAAAATAATGGAGAATTTTAGAAATAAATTTTAAAGAGGAAAAAGAAAAAGCATTGATTAAGGAAAAATACCTTTCAAGGCTTTGCAAGTAAGAGGGAAAGAAAGTGAAGACTTCACTCTCACAGAAAGGAATAGGGTCTGTATCCATCACAACTGGAGTTAGTAAGCTTATCTGCTTATCAAGGAGATCAGGGGGTTGAGGATCTGGTTCTACAGGCTGGCCACTGATGAGGGCAAGCACAAGCTTCTTAAACTCCTGAATGTAAGCACTTGTATAAGAAGTGATAAAGAATAGTGGATAATGAAAGATATCCTGTCGATGGAAACACCCTTGATTTAATGTTTTCTGTCTTAGCTCGGTGCTTACATTCAGCAGTTTAAGAAGCTTGCACATGCTCTCATCAGTGGCCAGCCTGTAGAACCAGGACCACTACCCCCTGACCTCCTTAATAAGCAAATAAGCTTACTAACACCAGTTGTGATGGATACAACCCCTATTGGAGTCAGTTTGGGGGATTGTAGCTCTGATGTACCCAAAAACTCCAACATTAGAGAAAAATGTCCGCTGAGAAAGCTAACTCCATTATGATGTGAATGTTCCCGGCTCGAATAAACTTACTTCTAATGAGTGATACCTGTAATTAAAAAAATCGTAATATTTGAATTTAGGCGAACATGAGAGTTTAACTTCATGTTCATTGTTGGATACATAAAGGTTATTTGTTAATAATTCTTGAACTTAGTTATTTTTACTTTCAAAATAAGGTTTTTTAGTTGTATAGTGACCCAATTCACTCTCATAACACACCTTAGGAAAAGGGTTAACCGAGATCTTAAATTATTGGTTAAGGAATTAGAAATAACAAATAACAAGAGAAAAATCTAGTGTAGCAAGAGATTGAGAGAAGTGAAAGAGGTGGCTTCCTCTTCCAATCCACATGGGGAGCTTCTTAATCCTCTAGGAATGTTTATGTGAATATTTTTTATTTTATAAGGGAGATTCTTTCTTTCTTTTTGATTTTTATTTTTATTTTTATTTATTATTATCTTTCATCATTATTTGTTCCTTTTTTACGCTTTCCTCATTAATCTTTTAACTTTGTTTCCTCTTTTAAATTCTTTCACTTTCATAGTTTTTGTTGACCTATAATGATTATGGGTGTCAAACTTTTGTGGTTGAGGTGCTAAGTTCTAAGTCCTCTCTATGTGATGTACATTGTTGTTTGAACATTTAGAGAAATACAAAAGAAGAAAGAGAAAATCTTAGCATAAAGCTTGTGGATTTGAATGTTGGTTGGTAGTGTGGTTTGAGGATATTTTTTCTATTAAGCTATATATGTTGATGGTTTTTAGCGCAAACATGTTGGAACTTTATAATGTTTGTTTTTATTTGCATTGTGTATTGCTTTTCTTAAAATCACTTGACCTTCTATGATTATCAATGCCGATAAAATATAAAGTAATAATTTTTTATTTAGGGTAATTACACGAACCTAAAGGTCCCTTTAGGTTTGTGTAATTGACAAAATTCAAAACATACTAGAAATTGACATCCCACACCATTAGGGTTATTGATCATGAAGTATTTAGATATGAGATATTCCTTTCCTTGATTATGGTTTGCTAGTTTTTTTAAATTTTTTATTTCATTAAAATTGTTAAAACTAATTGTTCTAATTTTCTTTTCTTCGTTCTTATGGGTTTTCTTCCTCAATATCCTAAGCCATGACAAGGTTTGAAATTGATATCATAACAAGACATATTGATAATAGCTAGTTTTAAAAAACATGAAGAATACACATACCTAAAATAACGTCTTTGTTAGTGATCTATGAATTGATGGCATCATGGGTTTTGACAATCCTCTTCACACATCGCCACACTCACATTACAATTGATTGAGGATGGTGCTAGCAAACAGATAGAGATCATCACAATTAGTAGTGGCGAAGAATTTCACCGACGAAGTGGATACTTTGTGCTTTTCTTACTTTTGAGCAGCGGCGGTAATGACTATCTACAATGAGCAAAACCTAAAACACAATGTGAAGCCTTTTAAAGGGATTAAACTCGAAATGGGGTGAGGTGTCAATTTCTAAGAAGTTTAGAGTTTTTTGTTATTTACACAAAGTCCAATAAGATTTATGTAATTTATACTTAATATTTCAAAAAATTTAAAGACTATCACTAATATTTCTAACAAAACAAATCTCATTTTATTTTTTGGAAAGTATCTTATGGCACCAATTTTTAGTATTGATTTTTTTTAAAATTTTTCATAGAATTATATTTTGATCTATCTACAATTTTTTAAAATGAAGAAATTGAAATTTAAAACTTAAAAGGAAAGTTGATTTATCTATTAAATTAAAGGTTTAAATATATATTTTTATCCCTATAAAATATAAATATGTTTTTGACCTGTACTCATCTCAATAAGATGAAGTGTAATTTAGTTAGATATGTAAACATTTAATGAATTTAAATTACAATGGAGATTAAAAATAAAATAATATAAATTAGATGTTAAAAGAAAAAATAGTTTATAGTGACTAAAAATAAAAATACTCGTATTTTATGAAAATAAAAACATATTTAAGGTTAAATTAACTATTAAGCTTAAGTGTAATATATAACGTACATTTTAATGAAACCAAAAAAAATAATTTTGTACATGTTTATTCATTCATGGTTCAAGTCAATACTAAATACAATGTTTTGACTCATACATTATTTTTTTTGGTATACCTAAGAGTGTTTCTAGGTGTTAGCCAAAGACTAATCTTTATGAGATGTAGAGATAGCTAAAAAAGATCTTGTCTTTTCCAACAAAGTTTTCTTTATTTAGAGGCATGGTAGGATTCGAACATTTGATAATATGTTTAAAGGACTTAATTATCTATCAATCATACCGAGCTTTGTTGATAATATTTATTTTTTATCAATACAAAGAAAAAAGATGTTAGACGTAAAAAATGTTTAATTACAATCACCTACATGCTCACTAACCAACAATAGAATATTAATAAATTAAGCATAGAGTTGAGGTTTGGAATTGGAATTGAGTCTTAAAAGTTTAATTATGATGTTTAAAAGCCTTTAAAATATTGGAATTATAACTCTAAGACCTAATTTTGAAGAATTGAAATATAACTAAAATTAACTATTTATAATTCCTAACTCATACCAATTATCAATTCATAACATCACTTTACATTGCTGCCCCACCACCACTGTCATCACCACCCCGTCGCCACCATTACCGCTATCACTATTATCGTCGTCGTTCCTACCATTGTTGTCTTCACTACTATCGTTACCTCTGTCTCCACCACCACCATTGCCACCGCATTTCCTGTTACTACCTTCTTTGTCACCACTTTCGTCGTGTTTATCGCTACTATCATCCTTGCCATAACCATTATCGCCACCACAATCAGTATTACCATCATTGCTAGCACTGCTATAATTGTCACTGCCACCATGTCCATCATCGCCATCATGTCCGTCACCACCACCTCATTGTCACCACTATTGTTGCCTCCATCACCACCACCATTTTAGCTAAGAATTGTAGTTCCACATCTGAACTTTATATCGTCTAAACATAAAATTAGTAGTTCTATAGTAATTTGAATCTTATCAAAATTATAATTCCAAATTATAATTCCATACACCAAACAGGACATTTAATATTTTTACTCTTTGGACAATGTAAGGGAAGTAGTAAGAAGAAGTAAAGGAAACAATGCTTAGTGAGAAATGTGTTTTTGACAGGTGATGGCATTGAATTGTATTCCCCAATGGAAGAACAAGTATGATTCATTCATATGGTCTCGGGCTAACTCAGGGTGTGAATTTGATTGTAAATATGTCAATGCAAAAGTACCTTGATAAGCCCATGCTCTTTCAAAAACTCATAGATGTCTTCAATGCCTTCATTAGGGCTAAGACCTCTTGATCTTATTCTCTTCATTGTATATCTATCTTTCTTTTATCATTATTTTCCATTTCTTCCACTTTTTCTCACTAGAATTTCACATAGTTTATATGTCTCTCTCTTAATCAAATCATGTACGAAAAGGAGTGCATTTTGTGATCACAAGAATTAAGGCCAGATATATCCTTAATGGTAGATATTTTCCCATTATCGAAGTCGATCTGCACACTAACACAGGCATATTCTGTGCTTTTATTCCCAGTGGAAACTATATTGGCATGTAAGCTTGCTTTCTTCATTTTTTTTATTTCCTATCATCCTCCAGAGGCAATCATGTTAGAAACCCTGTCGGTAACTCTTCACCTTTTTTGAAAAGTGTGTTTATTACAAATCGAGCATACTCAGGACTTGGTTATAGTTACGACTCTTTGTCCTTCTCAAAAAATGTTTAGTAGGATTGAACTCATAATTCATTACTTTCACTGTGTTTATTTTTTTGTTATGTTCAATTCATTGTTTTGCTAATGCTTGATTTCAGGTATAAAGCTATTGAGTTACAGGAAGAGGACAACCAAGTGTATCTTGGAAATGGTGTGGCCAAACAATTAAAAATATTAATAAAAAATATAAAAAGCACTAATTGATATGTGTTCCCTTTAATATTTTACTTGACCCATTATTGGCCTAAAAATGTCATTTGGACATTAGGTTGGTAACACAAACATTAATGGGGCCTACAAGTATCCGATAGATAAGACAATTGTAATTATAGATTATATATGATTCAATAGGATTTAAATAGATATTATAAATTTGGCTCGAATTAGGGTTCCATTTTCTATGTATAAATAGGTTATTACACGCCTAAAAACCCTAGGTGACATTCTTAGACAGCTTTAATCCTAGAGTCATTCTCTAGGGTTTAGGTATATTGTATTCAGTGTAAACATTAAGAAATCCACCATGGAGAACGAGTAAATTTCTCCCAACCTCAAGAAGAATTAAGCGACCACGAAGTAGGAGTATCCCTGCTTCGATGGCGAGACTTATTTGTAATATGCACTAATAACCTATATATGACATATCATTGAACAACGTATTTATGTTAAATAGTTTAACAGTTTTTCTTAGCTCGTGGAATAGTAGGTTAGTATGAGTATTATTCGTAAAGTGTCCTTATAGTTAGGTGTTTATATGTGGATATGTAAATACATTAAAACTAGTGTGTGGGTGAACTGATGATCTAACTTCACAAATCATAAATATGGATGATACCAAATTTTCACACAGATACACATTAAGAGTAATAATGTACTAAATAGATCCACCATGAGAACATTGCCTAGATTGTTACATGGGTGTCATAAATGGTTCTCAATGTGATAATGGTATATGTAATTCTTCAACCTGAACCTATTGTGATTTCTACACGAGGAGTTTGTTGTTTTAATATAATCAAATGTTATTTGTAACAAGATGACCATAAAGGTCGTAATTGGGTAATGAATAAATCAAGTAGAAAGATGTTAATGATGTAGATGAGATTTGTCTCTCATATGTAACGAGAGTGATATTTATAGGTCATTTGATGAAGTGAGACTAAAGAAATGCATGATTATACTAGGAGATATTTATTCTAATAAAGTCTACTCTGATATTAAGTAAAACATATATAGTCATTCAAGGATGACAACGACTATGTCTTGGGCTCAATTGGATATCATGACAATATGGACCAAACATATAAAATGGTTTCACTTATAGGTTATGTTGATGTTAAATAATATTAGGATATAATGAAGCATTGCTAGATGTCCCTCTTATTTTATGTTAATAACAAAAGGGTTTATTATTAATATGACCAAGTATTTTGCCTATAGTGTCACACACATGGTATAAGCCCGCTAGAGAACAGTTTTGTTTTAGTTGGACTAAAATAAAACTACCAGGCCTTACTAATTTAGAATGAGTAAGGAGCTCAATAATCATAAATAACTTATTAGGTCAAACTTGAGTCTATAAATAAAATATGAGATGCTCATAGGTGGTACCACTACCCCACTGTCGCCACCATCGCCACCACTATTGTTGCCTCTATCACCGCCATCATTTTAGCTTAGAATTGTGATTCCACATTTGAACTTTATATCGTCTAAACATAAAATTAGCAGTTCTATAGTAATTTGAATCTTATCAAAATTAGAATTCTAAATTATAATCATAATTCCATACACCAAACAAACCATTTGATATTTTTACTCTTTGGACAATATAAGGGAGGTAGTAAGAAGAAGTAGAGGCAATGATGCTTAGTGTGAATGTGTTTTGGACAGGTGGTGGCATTGAATTGTATTCCCAAATAGAAGAATAAGTATATTTTTCCGTAAAGGTTACGAAAGGCTGTACTCTAACAGAACTAGCATTCGTAACTGTGAATTCTAGTGGAAGTGCACGCGCAAAAACTTAAGGACGAGGCTACTATTGTTTTGAGTTTGTCCTGTATTGCGTTACAAGAGGTAAGTATAGACAAAGTTTTAAATTACCATTGTTTTCTTTAAAACACAAAGTTTTATAAGACCAATTGTAACACCCTGAATTTTTAAAAAAATAGAAGGTTAAATTAAGAAAATAAATATTGAATAATTAAATATGGAATAATTAATATCCCAAAATGCTAGAAATAATTTATTGTGATCGGATAAGCTGAAAATTGACCTGAATAAAATTGACCTGATAATTGACCTGAATAAAATATAAGTTATTGTGATCGGATAAGCTGAAAATTGACCTGAATAAAATATAAGTGTCGGACCAAGTATCTATGATTGAGATGCCGTTGGTCTGGGCTGTAGATAATATTATTGGAAATCTGAATATGTATTCAGAATAGTTTTAGAATAAGTATTGAGCCCGAACGGAGAGCCTGTTTGTTATAAAACGGAAAAGAATTAAGAATTGGGTTAAAAATTAGAAATTCTCACCTCTTCACTCTCAAAAAGTCACGCTGGTTTCTATTCAAGAGGGAAAAACAAAACACTTCTTCTTCTGTCTCATTATCTCCCTTTCTTTTCCCCTAAAACCCTAAGCTAAAAGGAGATACATTTCTCCCCTCCATTGTCATTTCTTCAAGAGGCTTAAGGAAGACTTGGAGCTTGAGGTCTCTCCTCCCTCCCTTTTTTTATTTTCGTGTGGTCCTTCTCCTCTCTATGCCACTACAAATGCACTAAATGAAGCAGTAAATTGGCCAATTGATCCTCATAAGCTCTTTGCAGCTCTAAAATGTTTTATTCTGTACACACCAGAGGTTGCATCATGTGGGATTCTCCATTCTATGGTGGCTTTATATAATTACGTGCTTTATTTTTCCCCTTGGAAATCAGGGTTATTATGTATACCAGTATTGTTGCATGTTATAATTGTTTCAATTCTCACAGAATTTATAACAATGGCTGGGAGGCGTCTTCGTGATGCAGTGAAGACAGTGCTAAGCAGTAGCAAAGACTTCGGTAGCAACATTCATGTTGTTATCGCAGGGTGGACTAATACTTATTCACAGTATGTGACTACATACAAAGAGTACCAGGAGCAGAGATATGAGGTCAGTTACAACTACAACTCCTGTGGAAAGAGACATGAAGCATGTATCAAAAATTTGTTCTTGTGCACATGTGTCTTCTTTTTTGTTATGATGACGATAATGTTTCTATACATAACCATTATGTGCAACTTTGTAACTTCAATTTTCATGTTGTCAGGGTGCTTCGACTCTGTTTGGTCCTCACACACTGAGTGCATACATTCAGGAGTTTGAGAAGCTTGCACAGGCTCTCATCAGTGGCCAGCCTGTGGAACCAGGTCCACAACCCCCTGACCTCCTTAATAAGCAAATAAGCTTATTAACACCAGTTGTGATGGATACAGCCCCTATTGGAGTCAGTTTTGGGGATTGTAGCTCTGATGTACCCAAAAACTCCACCGTTAAGAGGGGTGACATGGTGTCAGCTACTTTCTGGTCTGCTTGCCCTCGTAATGACCTTATGACTGAAGGTACATTTTCCCTGTGGAATTTCTCCAAGGGAAGGATACTTGGGTTCCTGCTTATGATGATGATGATTTCTGCCTGCGCTTCAAGTGGTCAAGGCCTTTCAAACTCAGTTCTCATAGTAAATCCACCATAGAATGGAGAATCCCGCACGATGCAACTCCTGGTGTGTATAGGATAAAACATTTTGGAGCTACGAGGAGCTTATTAGGATCGATTCGCCACTTTACTGGTTCATCCAGTGCATTTGTAGTGGCGTAGTAAAGGATAAAGGTAGGTATAGAGATTGATTATTTACAATACAATGTTCAAAAGCTATCCTACCATATTCTTGATTTGTTGTAATGAGCTATTAAAGACAACATTTAATCAAGGGGATTCCATTGACGATAATTTCATTATCCACTATTCTATATCTCTTTTCTTGCAAGTTTTACATGTCTGATTCTCCTTAAGTAAAATCTGAGGTTTGAGTTTTGAGAATGGAAAAAATTTTCGTTATGAGAGCTAGTCTTATAATGATGTGAATGTTCTGGTTTAAATAAGTTTACTTCTGGTAGGGGTACCTGGATACCTGTGGTTAAACAAAAATTGATAAAATCATGATATTTTAAATTTGGGTCAACAATAGAGTTTAATTAGCTCATATTCAATTTTTAGATACTTAAAGGTTATTCGTAAGAAATTCTTAAATTTAGTTGTGATTACTTTCATGATAAGGATCTCTAGTTGTATAGTGGCACCATTACTTTCACAACAAAGCTTGGGGCTAAGTGTTACCTAAAGTCTTAGATGTATTGTTAAGGAATTAGAAGTAATAATTGACACAAGAAAAAAATCTAACATAGCTAGAGACCTAGAGGAATGATACACAGGCCGCTCTTAGGGGGTTTCCTCTCCCCATGAGGAGATTCTTGATCCTGTAGGATTTTGTTTTTTTTATGGTAAGATTTTTATTTTATAGATGAGATTCTTATTATAAAGCTTATGGATTTCAACGTTGCTACTATGGTTTTATGATTTTTTTTTTATGTTAAGCTATTTATGTTGATGGTTTTTAGAACAAATGTGCTTGAACCTTGTAATGTTTATCTTAATGTGTATTGTGTATGCTCGTGAAATTTTTATTCCATTTAATGTAAGTATTGTTCAACTTTCTATGATTTTTATCTATATTGATAAAAAAAAGTAAAAATTTTTTATTTAGGATCACACAAACCTCAAGGTCTCCCGAGGTATGTGTAAGTGAAAAAATTAAACACATACTAGAAATTGTCACCTTACACCATTAGGATTACTGGTCATGAATTATTTTGATGAAATGTTCCTTTCCTTGATTATGGTTTGCTACTTTTCTGAAATTTTCATTTCATTAAAAATGGTTAAAACTAATTATTCTAGTTTTCTTTTCCTCTCTCTTGTGGTTTTCTTATCATAACATGACATATGCACAATACCTTACACATATATAAAAACATATGCATAATAACTAGCTTTAAAGTAAAATGAACAATGCACATATCTAAATAATACCTTTGTCAATGATGTCTGTATTGATGAAATTGTGGTTTTTGACGATCCTCCTTACGTATCGACAAAACCATATCACAATTGATTGACGATGATGTTAGCAAATAGATAAGAGATTATCACAAATAGTCAAAGAATTTCACTGACAAAGTGGTTACCTTAGTTCATGTTTTTCTTACTTTTGAGCAGCGGCAGCGATGACTCTCAACAGTAAGCAAAACCTAAATTGCAACGCGAAGCCTTTTAAAGGGAGTTAACTCAAAGTGGGGTGGAGTGTCTATGTCTAATAGGTTTAGAGTTTTTTATGTTATTTACACAAACTTCATATAAGATTTATGCAATTTACCCTTTTATTTAAAATTATTATCAATTTTTTAAAAATTTTAAAGACTATCGCTATTATTTCTAGTCATTTTGTTTTTTGGTCAATATCTTATGAAACTAGTTTTTAGTATTTATTTTTCATTTTTCTTAGCAATATATTTTGTACTATCCAAATAAAATAATTGAATTGCAATTTTTTTGGAATGAAGAAATTGAAATTTAAAATTTAAAAGGAAGGGAGATTTATTTACTAAACTAAAAAGTTTAAATATATTTTATATATTTTAAAATCTTATAAAATATATTTTTGACCCAGAATCATCTCAATAAATAATTTAGTTTGACACAAATATTTATTAGATTCAAGAAACAGTAGAGATTAAAAAAATATTCAACATAAGTTAAATATTGATAGAAAAAGTATTTTATAGGGAATAAAACTCGTATTTTATGAAAATAAAAACATATTTAAGGTTAAATTAATTATTAAGCTTCTGCATAATATATTACAGGTTTGTATTTAACCATAATGAATAAAAAATAAATTTTGCGCATTCTTTTTTTTGGCATTAAGATGATTAGAATAAGTCTTATTTTTTCTAACAAAATCTATTTTATAGATATAATTTGATTTCAACCAACGTTTTAAAAATCGGAACGGTGATCGAACCGGTGAAGATACTAGTTTAAGGTTGGTCGAACTGGTCATAATAAAATATATTTTTAATATAATATAATATACTTCTTGATATATTAACAATAAATTATATAAAAATTAAGTTAATTAAGGATCATATTACATGTTTTATATGATTGAAAATTATAATAAATAAAAATAATATGTAAATCTTATATATAAGTTTTTTATTTATTTAAAAATATTTTTTAAATAGATTTTTAAAAAAACTAGCAAAAAACCAACAGAAATAATTTTAAAACTCTGACTGGTTTAACCGGTTTTGACAGGTTCTGGCCGTTCTGACCGGTTCTGAATTGCCTAGTTTTTTTTTCTTATCCAGACTGGCACCCTTACCGGTTCCCTGTCCAACCTGTCAAATCGGTCGGTCCGGTGGTTTTTAAAACCATGTTAAACTGTATATATTGTCAACTATGTTCACTATTGCTATTTTTTTAATATATTTTTTATCAATAAAAAATAAATATTATATTTTAATTAAATTACAAAAGAAATAAATACATCATCTTGAAAAACACAAAATATTCAAAAAAAAAATTATTGAATTAGTATATGGAAGATATAAAATTATTCTAAAAAAATATATTAAGAGAGACATAAAAAAACGTTTAATTACTAAATAATTACTAAACAAATGATAAATTATTACTAAAATTATGCAGAAGAAAACTCCTATTAGTGATACATCTTGACTTTGTTACATTCTTAAATCAAAATTTCACCAATTCAGTTAATAAATGAATCAGATTATCACTCAATCCACCATACATCTTGACTTTGATTGGTCCAAAAATGCTCATCAAATTTTTTCTGACAGTTCTCATAGACATTTGCGTCTTGTTGCATGTTGCTGTCAAGCATCTCTGGCATCTCTAATTGCAGCTTCCATTTTCTGCTTATCCGGCGGCAAAATCTTAGAAATGCTACCACCACCCACTTCAGTATTATTGATAACATTCAGCATCTTGTGAACATAATCATCCAAAGCATTCACTGCCTTAACCTTTTGCTCAAATTTCTTATCATCATCCTTGTATATCTCAGCTTGTTCAACCATTCTCTTAATCTCTTCACAAGGAAGTCTTGTTCCATCATTGTTATGATGATTTCATTCTTACTTTCTTTATCCTCTGCAGAAACAACTAGAATACCATTTTCATCTATTGCAAAGCACACATCAAGAAAATGACCATAAGGAAAGTTAGAACTTGTTGAATAACTTTTCTTTATCCTATAAATTTTTCCATTTTATTTCTGTTAGTATCAGAATTGTGCTAGCTTCTGGCAGTATGTTGGAAGTAGACATATATAGTAATGCATCATATGACCATAAAATCTGAACTCTAGTTAAAGCATGTAAAGTTGAGCTTCAGGTTCACATTCACGCAAAATCAAAACTTCATCATTGAAAATGAAATTCGCCAAGCACAATAACTGAAACCCATATGAGAAATTCACCAATTAATTTAAACAAAGATGAAACAATTGAAACTTTCCAACCATAGTATCTCAATGACTTCTTTAAAAGAACCGTTAAAGAGAAGAAAATAGAAACAAATCCATTACATAAAATAGAACAGAAGGGGGCAAAAACAGAGCATCCATCAATATCCAGCAACACAAAATAATGGAGAATTTTAGAAATAAATTTTAAAGAGGAAAAAAAGAAGCATTGATTAAGGAAAAATACCTTTCAAGGCTTTGCAAGGAAGAGGGAAGGAAAGTGAAGATTTCACTCTCATAGAAAGGAATAGGGGCTGTATCCATCACAACTGGAGTTAGTAAGGTTACCTGCTTATCAAGGAGATCAGGGGGTTGAGGATCTGGTTCTACAGGCTGGCCACTGATGAGGGCAAGCACAAGCTTCTTAAACTCCTGAATGTAAGCACTTGTATAAGAAGTGATAAAGAATAGTGGATAATGAAAGATATCCTGTCAATGGAAACACCATTGATTTAATGTTTTCTATCTTAGCTCAGTACATCAAATCAAGTATATAGTAGGGATGGCTTTCAGACTTTGTAATGTGTATAATCAATCTCCGTACCTACCTTTTCCTTTACTGAGCCATTATAGATGCACAAGATGAAGCAGTAAAGTAGCCAATTGATCCTAATAGGCTCTTTGCAGCTCCAAGATGTTTTACCTGTACACACCAGGGGTTGCATCATGTGGGATTCTCCATTCTATGGTGGCTTTATATAGTTACATGCTTTATGTATACCAGTATTGTTGCATGTTATAATTGTTTCAATTCTCACAGAATTCACAACAATGGCTGGGAAGGCGTCTTCGTGATGCAGTGAAGACAGTGCTAAGCAGTAACAAAGACTTCAGTAGCAACATTCATGTTGTTATCTCGCAGGTATTCACAGTATGTGACTACATACGAAGAGTACCAGGAGCAGAGATATGAGGTCAGTTTCAAACTCAGTTCTCACAGTAAAGCCACCATAGAATGGAGAATCCCCCAATGATGCAACTCCTGGTGTGTATAGGATAAAACATTTTGGAGCTGCAAAGAGCCTATTGGGATCAATTCGCCACTTTACTGGTTCATCAAGTGCATTTATAGTGGCGTAGTAAAGGAAAAAGGTAGATATAGAGAGTGATTATTCACATTACAATGTGCGAAAGCTATCCCTACTATATACTTGATTTGTTGTAATGAGCTGTGAAAGAAAACGTTAAATCAATAGGATTCTATTACGAGATATCTTTCATTTTCATCATCTACTATTCTATATCTCTCTTCATAAAAGTTTTACATGTTTGATTTTCCTTGACTAAAATCTGAAGTTTGAGTTTTGAGCATGGAAAAAAATTCTTGCCATTAGAGTTAATCTCAGAATGATGTGAATGTTCCGGCTCGAACATGAGTACTGCCCGTGAGGATACCTGTGGTTAAACAAAAATTGATAAATAACATTAGAGTTTAACTAGTCTATATTCAATTGTTAGTTACTTGACGGTTTCTAGGGTTAAACAAAAATTGATAAAATCATATTATTTTAATTTGGGTCAACATTAAAATTTAACGGGCCTATGTTCAATTCTTAGATGCTTAAAGGTAATTTGTAAGGAATTCTTGAATTTAGTTATTTTTACTTTCATGAGAAGGCGTTGTTGTTGTATAATGATCTAATTAGTTTCACAATAAAGCTTTGGGCTAAGGGTTAACCAAGGCCTTAAATGTATTGGTTAGTGAATTAGAATTAATAACTGGCATGAGAAAAAACTAACATAGCACCCAGAGGAATGAAACTAGGGGCCGCTCTTAAGGGGATTTGCTCTCCCCATGGGATGGAGAAAGTAATTGTTCTAACTTTTTTTTTCTCGGTTGTGGGTTTTCTGTTCATAACATGACATATGCAACATACCTTACATATATAAAAAAAAATATGCATAATAACTAGCTTTAAAATAAAATGAACAATGTACATACCTAAATAATCCCTTTGTCATTGATGTCTGGATTGATGAAATTGTGTTTTTTGACGATCCTCCGTGTGCATCGGCATAACAACATCACAATTGATTGACGATGATGTTAGCAAATGGATCAGAGATTATTGCAAATAGTTGAAGCATTTCACTAACGAAGTAGATACCCTAGTTCATGTGTTTTCTTACTTTTGCGCAGCAGCAGCAATAACTCTCTACCACAAGGAAAACCTAAATTGCAAAGCGAAGCCTTTTAAAGAGAGTTAACTCAAAATGGGGTGGAGTGTCAACTTCTAATAGGTTTAGAGTTTTTTTTGTTATTTACACAAACTCCATATAAGATTTGTGTAATTTAGCCGTTTATTTAAAATTATTATTATTATTTTAATTTTAAAGATGATCACTATTATTTCTAGTCATTTTATTTTTTGGTCAATATCTTATGGCACTAGTTTTAGTATTTATTTTTCATTTGTCATAGCAATATATTTTGAACCATCCAAAAAAATAATTGAATTGCAATTTTTTTGGAATGAAGAAATTGAAATTTAAAATTTAAAAAGAAGGGAGATTTATTTACTAAACTAAAAAGTTTAAATATATTTTATATATTTTAGAAATCTATAAAATATATTTTCGACCCAGAATCATCTAAATAAATAATTTAGTTAGACACATAAATATTTATTAGATTCAAGAAATGGTAGGGATTAAAAAGTAAAATATTCAACATAAGTTAAATATTAAAAGAAAAAGTATTTTATTGGGAATAAAACTTGTAGTTTATGAAAATAAAAACATATTTAAGGTTAAATTAATTATTAAGCTTCTGCATAAAATATTACGGGTTTGTATTTAACCATAATGATATAAAAATAAATTTTCCCCATTTTTATTGTTCGCATCAAGATGATTAGAATAAGTCTTATTTTTTCTAACAAAGTCTATTTTATAGATATAATATGATTTAAACTATTCACAGTCAACTATGTTCACTATAATAAAAAATAAATATTATATTTTACTTAAACTACAAAATAAATAAATGCATCATCTTGAAAAACACAAAATATTCAAATTTTTTATTGAATTAGTATATGGAAGATATAAAATTATTCTAAAAATACATATTAAGAGAGACATAAAAAAACCTTTAATTACTAAATAATTACTAAACGAATGATAAATTATTACTAAAATTATGCACAAGAAAACTCCATTCACACAGTGATACATCTTGAATTTGATACATTCTTAAATCAAAATTTCACCAATTCAGTTAATAAATGAATCAGATTATCACTCAACCCACCATACATCTTGACTTTGATTGGTCCAAAAATACTCATCAAATTTTTTCTGACAGTTCTCATAGACATTTGCGTCTTGTTGCATGTTGCTGTCAAGCATCTCTGGCATCTCTAATTGCAGCTTCCATTTTCTGCTTATCCGGCGGCAAAATCTTAGAAATGCTACCACCACCCACTTCAGTATTATTGATAACATTCAGCATCTTGTGAACATAATCATCCAAAGCATTCACTGCCTTAACCTTTTGCTCAAATTTCTTATCATCATCCTTGTATATCTCAGCTTGTTCAACCATTCTCTTAATCTCTTCACAAGGAAGTCTTGTTCCATCATTGTTATGATGATTTCATTCTTACTTTCTTTATCCTCTGCAAAAACAACTAGAATACCATTTTCATCTATTGAAAAACACACATCAAGAAAATGACCATAAGGAAAATTAGAACTTGTTGAATAACTTTCTTTATCCTCTAAATTTTGCCATTTTGTTTCTGTTAGTATCAGAATTGTGCTAGCTTCTGTCAGTATGTTGGAAGTAGACATATTAGTAATGCATCATATATGAATGCAGCAACCATAAAATCTGAAAACTCTAGTAAAAGCATGTAAAGTTGAGCTTCAGGTTCACATTCATGAAAATCAAAAGTTAATCATTGAATTGAAAATGAAATTCGCAAAGCACAACAACTCAAACCCATATGAGAAATTCACCAATTAATTTAAACAAAGACGAAAAATTGAAAATTTCCAACCATAGTATCTCAATGACTTCTTTAAAAGAACCACTAAAGAGAAGAAAATAGAAACAAATCCATTGCATAACATAGAACAGAAGGGGGGAAAAACAGAGCATCAATCAATATCCAGCAACACAAAATAATGGAGAATTTTAGAAATAAATTTTAAAGAGGAAAAAGAAAAAGCATTGATTAAGGAAAAATACCTTTCAAGGCTTTGCAAGTAAGAGGGAAAGAAAGTGAAGACTTCACTCTCACAGAAAGGAATAGGGTCTGTATCCATCACAACTGGAGTTAGTAAGCTTATCTGCTTATCAAGGAGATCAGGGGGCTGAGGATCTGGTTCTACAGGCTGGCCACTGATGAGGGCAAGCACAAGCTTCTTAAACTCCTGAATGTAAGCACTTGTATAAGAAGTGATAAAGAATAGTGGATAATGAAAGATATCCTGTCAATGGAAACACCATTGATTTAATGTTTTCTATCTTAGCTCAGTTCATCAAATCAAGTATATGGTAGGGATGGCTTTCAGACTTTGTAATGTGTATAATCAATCTCCGTACCTACCTTTTCCTTTACTGAGCCATTATAGATGCACAAGATGAAGCAGTAAAGTGGCCAGTTGATACTAATAGGCTCTTTGCAGCTCCAAAATGTTTTATTCTGTACACACCAGGGGTTTCATCATGTGGGATTCTCCATTCTATGGTGGCTTTATATAGTTACATGCTTTATGTATACCAGTATTGTTGCATGTTATAATTGTTTCAATTCTTACAGAATTCACAACAATGGCTGGGAAGGGGTCTTCGTGATGCAGTAAAGACAGTGCTAAGCAGTAACAAAGACTTCAGTAGCAACATTCATGTTGTTATCTCGCAGGGTTGACTAATACTTATTCACAGTATGTGACTACATACGAAGAGTACAAGGAGCAGAGATATGAGGTCAGTTTCAAACTCAGTTCTCACAGTAAAGCCACCATAGAATGGAGAATCCCCCACGATGCAACTCCTGGTGTGTATAGGATAAAACATTTTGGAGCTGCAAAGAGCCTATTGGGATCAATTCGCCACTTTACTGGTTCATCAAGTGCATTTATAGTGGCGTAGTAAAGGAAAAAGGTAGATATAGAGAGTTATTATTCACATTACAGTGTACGAAAGCTATCCCTACTGTATACTTGATTTGTTGTAATGAGCTATGGCAAAAAACATTAAATCAATGGGATTCTATGACGGGATATCTTTCATTTTTATTATCCATTATTCTATATCTCTCTTCATACAAGTTTTACATGTTTGATTCTCCTTAATAAGTAAAATTTGAATTTTGTAGTTTGAGAATGGAAAAAATTTCCGTCATTAGAGTCAATCTCAGAATGATGTGAATGTTCCGGCTTGAACAAAATTACCTCCGGTGGGGTATCTGTGGTTAAACAAAAATAGATAAAATCGTGATATTTTAATTTGGCTCAACATTAGTGTTTAGCTAATCTACATTCAATTGTTAGATACTTGAAAGTATCCATGGTTAAATAAAAATTGATAAAATCATGTTATTTTAATTTGGGTCAACATTAAAGTTTAACTGACTTATGTTGAATTCTTAGATGCTTAAAGGTTATTTGTAAGGAATTCTTAAATTTAGTTATTTTTACTTTCATGAGAAGGCTTTGTAGTTGTATAATGATCTAATTACTTTCACAACAAAGCTTTGGGCTAAGGGTTAACCAAGGTCTTAAATGTATTGGTTAGTGAATTAGAATTAATAACTGGCATGAGAAAAATCTAACATAGCACCGAGAGGAATCAAACTAGGGGCCGCTCTTAAAGGGGGTTTCCTCTCCCCCATGGGATGGAGAAACTAATTGTTCTAATTTTCTTTTTTTCTGTGTTATGTGTTTTTTGTCATAACATGACATATGCACAATACCTTACATATATATAAAAATATATGCATAATAACTAGCTTTAAAATAAAATGAACAATACACATACCTGAATAATCCCTTTGTCATTGATGTCTGGATTGATGAAATTATGGTTTTTTTATGATCCTCCTTGCGCATCGGCAAAACCACATCACAATTGATTCACGATGATGTTAACAAATGGATCAAAGATTATCGCAAATAGTCGAAGAATTTCACTAACGAAGTAGATACCTTAGTTCATGTGTTTTCTTACTTTTGCACAGCGGCAACAATGACTCTCTACAATAAACAAAACCTAAATTGCAACACGAAGCCTTTTAAAGGGAGTTAACTCAAAATGTGGTGGAGTGTCAATTTCTAATAGGTTTAGAATTTTTTTTTTGTTATTTACACAAGCTCCATATAAAATTTATGTAATTTACCCATTTATTTAAAATTATTATTATTATTATTTTAATTTTTAAAGACTATCACTATTATTTCTAGCAGAAAAAAATCTCATTTTGTTTTTTGGAGAATATCTTATGGCACTAGATTTTAGTATTCTTTTTATTTTTCATAGCATTATATTTTGAACTATCCAAACAATAACTGAATTGCAATTTTTTTTGGAATGAAGAAATTGAAATTTAAAAGGAAGGGAGATTTATTTACTAAACTAAAAAGTTTAATTATATTTTATATATTTTAGAAATCTATAAATATATTTTTGACCCAGAAACATCTCAATAAGTAATTTAATTAGACAAGTAAATATTTATTAGATTGGATTAAAAATAAAATATTTAATATAACTTAAATGTTAAAGAAAAAGTATTTTATAGAGAACAAAACTCATATTGTATGAAAATAAAAACATATTGAAGGTTAAATTAATTATTAAGCTTATGCATAATATATTACATACGTTTCTATATAATGAAAGAAAAAATAAATTTTGTATATTCTTATTTTTTTAGGCATAAAGATGGTTAGAATAAGTCTATTTTTCCTAACAAAGTCTATTTTATAGATATAATATGATTTGAACTATTGACAATATACTTAAAAGATCTAATTGTGAGCTATCGAGTATTGTTGTTTTTTTAATATGTTTTTATCAATAAAAAAGAAATATTATATTTTCCTTAAATTACAAAAATAAATAAATGTATCATCTTGAAAAACACAATATTTAAATTTTTTAAATTGAATTAGTAAATAGAAGATATAAAATTATTCTAAAAAAATAAATCAAGAGAGACATAAAAAAAGTTTAATTAATTACTAAATAATTACTAAACGAATGATAAATTAAAAATTTTATCTCAATAATTATTACAAAATGATTATGATTAGATATTTTTTTTTCTCTTTGGAGAATATAGGAAGGGAGGTAGAAAGAACAAAAGAGACGACGACGTTTAGGGAGAAGCGTGTTTTCGACAAGGGGTTGGGTGGCATTTCTCGAGGGGAAGAAGAAGAAGAAGAAGAAGAAAGAAGAAAGATTCGCAGTTCACACGGTCTCAGGCATAGCTCTGAGATTGTGAATTTGATTTGATTGTAGAGATGTCAGTGCAAGAGTACCTCGATAAGCACATGCTCTCCAGAAAACTCGAAGATGCTGTCAATGCCGCCGTTAGGGCCAAGACCTCCGATCCCGTTCTCTTCATCGTATCTCTCTCTCTCTCTCTCTCATCTTTTCCATTTCTTCTGTTTTTTTCTCGCCGGAATCGGAATTTCACATCGTGTTTCTCTCACAGTCGAATCACATGCGAAAAGGAGTGCAATCGGTGATCACGAAAATCAAGGCCAGACAGATCCTCGATAGCAGAGGCTTTCCCACTGTCGAAGTCGATTTGCACACTAACAAAGGCATCTTCCGTGCTTCTGTTCCCAGCGGCAACGCCACTGGCATGTAAGCTTTTTTTCTTCTTTTTTTTCCGTCGTCGTCCTTCGGAGAAAATCATATCGGAGACTTAATCGCTAGCTCTTTACTTTACATTTTCGGAAAAGTGTGTTATCGAGCTTCTTCTTCAAGACCTAGTTACGTTTACGACTCGTTGTTGCTTTTGAAAAGTGTGTTTAGTAGGATCGAACTCGGATATTATTCGTTCCTTTTATGTTGAATTCATTGTTTGACTAATGCTTGGTTTTAGGTACGAAGCTGTTGAGTTACGGGACGGGGACAAAGGAGTGTATCTTGGAAATGGTGTGGCTAAAGCTGTTAAGAATATTAATGACAAAATATCTGAAGCGTTGATTGGTATGGATCCCACGCTTCAGTCTCAGATTGATCAGGCCATGATAGACCTAGACAAAACCGAGAAGAAGGTATTTCATCATCTTTCTGCTGTCACAAGCAATTGCTGTTTATGTATTTAGGAAATTTTGTGGTAAAGATATATCTGTGTTAGTTAAAATTTTTGTCAATATTTTTACGACATCGATTAATGATATAATTGGATTAGTCGTATGCTTCTGTTTGGAAATAACTTGCCCTGGTGAAAATAAGTAGTTTTTGAATACGTAATCCCCATGGTTAGTTAGAAGACTAACTTGTTTGTTAGTTGTTGATATCTGTTAATTTGTTGAGCTGATATAGTGAAGAATTGAGGTGAACTGTACATAAATAAGATTACAAGAGGGGAGGATGAGAGAGAGAGAGAGAGCATCTTGTTATTTGAGGGGAAATTGGGGCCTTCGGGCACTAGGAGGTTCAAACCCTTTAAGTTCTGCTGTGTTTGTAACTCAAGGGGATTCTTCAGTGTTCTATTTTTTATATATTCATTTTCCATATCTCTTACAAACTGAACCCTAAGGTCAGTAGAAGAATTTGTTTGGCTGTTGTGAACATGATAAATTCAGACAGGATAGGATATTAATATATTATAGAAGTAGTAGCAAGATGAGATTTGTAAGTTGTATGTTTTCTCTTTGATCCAATGAAAAACATAATGATTTAGTGAATTAGATTAAGATCATACTTAGTTTCCTTTTCATTTTTGAATTGTTCAAATCCACAACATAATATTTTATGATAATTCTGTGTGTGACGGAGGTGGCGTCTGTGACTGAATCTTATCTTATACATTTGTTGCAAGCAGATACTGATACACACATTTTTGATTAATTCATCTTAAAAGGTAATTCTCCCTGATAGATATATTTCTGTCATCTTTGCAGGGGGAACTTGGAGTCAATGCTATATTAGCTGTGTCTATTGCTGCTTGTAAAGCCGGGGCTGCTGAAAAGGAGGCATGGATCTTTGTCAATTGATATTTTTATAAGTTCATTTAAAGTTTAATCTGGAAATTATATGTATATGTTCAATCATGATATCATGAAAATAAAAGGAAAAAATATATCAGGTTCCACTTTACAAGCACATTGCTGACCTGTCTGGAAAAACCAACCCAACACTTCCTGTACCTGCATTTACTGTTATAAGCGGTGGAAAACATGCTGGGAATAATCTGGCCATTCAGGTATGGTTTCTGTTGCAGTTAATTTCTTAGACTTCTCATGACTGTTCCAGTAATCTTTTCTCTATTGTGATTGTGCTCCTTTTCTCTGAAGATACTTGTGAATTGAGAACTTAAATTCCAAATGAATAAGGAAATATTTACATCATATGTCAAATCAATTAGAAAGTAACTCGGGGACCTTGCATTTGCAATTTCATTGCAACAAACATCACATCTCTTCAATTATCTGTTGCGTTATTTTGGTAATTAACTGTTGTGTTTGAACTGTTCTTCATATGACTTTCTAACATAAATTAGTATAATTTCTCTTTAATCTTTGTGCCTATTGCTGCTTTATAGTGATTTAAACTCTTCCAAATGTGAAATGTGAAATCTTTCTTACCTAATTCATATCAGGAAATCATGATTCTCCCGATCGGAGCAAGCAGATTTGAGGAAGCACTGAGAATGGGCTCTGAGACCTATCATCACTTGAAGGTGATTTTGCTTTATTTATTTTTTTGAATCCAATCCTATTGCTTTATTTATTTATCATCTACTCTCTCTTATTGCAATGTTCGCAAGCTAGAATGACATCGAATTTGGTTACATAATTGCTAATCTATCATACAATGATACTCTATGCTACAAGGTTGTTAAAACGTAGAGAGATTCTCAAAATGTAGATCCATAGTGTCGTAAGATGACAAGGAAGAGTCTACTAGAGATTCTAAAATAATTTAAACTCATAAAAATCATAATATTAAACCAAAGTCAATGTCATAAACACAAGTGTAAAACACAACCATGTTACCATAAAAGTAACACACACATAGAAGTTCAAACATAAACACAAAACAGGAGAAGGACGAACCAGAAGCAAAACAAAATATGGGAAGAGGAGAAGGACGAAAGTCACGACGCACAGGGGAGAAGGCGCGACGCAGAGGCAGGAGGCGCGACACGAAAGAGGAGGCACGGCGAGAAGGGTGGCGCAATGTGAACAGGGGAACGCGAAGGAAGGGTGGCGCGATGTCAAAACAGAAGCTTTTTGATGATGATGGAGGTCGACGGGGACAGGGGTGGTGCGTCAATACTTGGACAAGGCGATTGTGGGAGCCGCGACCTTCATTTTCACGTTTTTCGGGTTTTTTCAAAACCGGGTTGCGTTTTCAGAACCTGACCCGGGATGATTAGGTGCGTTTCTGATGCGGCGGAAATGGGACCGTCTCCACGTTTCTGAGTCGCGCCAGCCATTTCTTCCCCGTCCTCACCCAACGCCGTTTCTACCTGGAACGTGGGACGCTAGGTCTTGCCAACAACGCTACATGTTGACACTAGTTTCTGCTAACAATGCTATTATAGTTCCTACAGTAGTGATATTTGGTTTTAATTGATTTGGCAATCCAATTTGTGGTTTCCCAATTCCCAGGCCATATATATATGTGTCTGTGTTTCATCAATGATGGATTATAGAATCCTAACAGTCAATTGCATATATCAATGTTTAAGCTGATACATTTATTTTTTTTGTTGATGACAAAAGGGCAGGCTGTTATTACTGAAAAATCTGGTGCACATAACTGTAATGTTGGTGAAGATGGTGGCTTTGCTCCTAATGTCTCCAGGCAAGCTTTTTGAGTTGCAGTTACAGAAATATTGAATTTCTACTGATTTTGAAAATTTTTCACTGTTAAATACGCACGGCTACAACAACAACATCAGCAATAAATGTATGATGTGTTCGGTTCCTTACAAATTTCTTTTTCATTGCTCCATAGTCTAACTTTCTTCTTTCTTTTAGTCAATCTCATCACTATGCATCTGTTCTTTTAGACTAAGAAACTATCTAGTTTCCCTTCCCATGAAATTCAGGTAAAATATAAAACATATTACTTAGAAGAGAAAGTGTTCTAAAGAAAAACTGTTTAAATTTGAGATATAGAAAGTCAAAGATTAAGTTAGAAAAAAGAAAAACTAAAATAAATACAATATGCTTAATTAATTCCAAAGAATCTGGATTTTAAATTAAAAAAATCTTCAGAGTGACATGAGTCTTTCTTTAATAGTAGATTAAGTTACTACCAATAGAGTGTACTCTAAAATTTAATAAATGGGTGGGTTATATTAAGCAATAGTAGATTTTGATATCAAACTAGTTTTTAAATATGAATTCATTCAATATTTATGAAATTTTCATTTGAGTAATCTCGTAATACATGGTATTTCTCCACTCTTGCGTTACTTTTGGAAGTTTTGATTTTATTTCTACATTTTAGCTGACTTTATTTACGTATCATCAGCTTTCACGAAGCCCTGGATCTTGTAAAGGAGGCTATTAGCAGAACTGGTTATAATGAGAAAATAAAGATAGCTCTTGATGTCTCTGCTACAAATTTTTGCATAGGTACTTAAAAATTTCTGTTGCCCACTTACTTTAGCATTGCTTATTGCTTTTATAATGAGAGATTGTTGCAACAGACTGTTTCACAGTATCATATACAAAAATGAAGTTTATTTTAGTTTTTGGGCCCAGCAAAACGTAATTAATCATTCTAAGAGACAGAAACTACCAAAGACCACAATCTATGGTAATATCTCAGATAAATCATCTATGTGACCTGGTATGTGGTTGCACCTTATTTTCCACGAGGGGGTAAGGTAGTAATTTGCTTCAAGTTTACATACTGTTGAGAATTAGTCGAGGAAAATAAAGGTTTGGAAGAGTTAGAGATGGAAAGACTTTAAAAGGGCTGTAGGATGTAGCATATTCAGCTCAGCGATGGTTATGAACTTCAATCTCTGCATTTTACAGCTTTTATTTTCTTAGCATCCCTCTTTATCAATTTAATGTTTTACTTCTAATATAAATATTTTGCTTGGTAGTTAATTTATATGAAAAACTGCTTCAACATATTAAAACATTTCACTGTTTTTTTCTTTTTCTAATGCCAACACTTCATGTGTAAATGCTTTTTGGGCACCTTTTTCCTTTGATTACATTTGACCTGTTTTTACTGTTATGTGTACGCTTTTATAGGTAAAAGATATGATCTGGATTTTCAATCTCCTCAAAGGTCTGGACAGAATTTTAAGTCAGCAGAGGATATGATAGAGTTGTACAAGGAACTATGCGCTGGTAAATCAGTTTCTCTTACTATTTTCCTAATGGGGCATCTTGAGTTATTTGGGCTATAATTCATGTTTATTTTGGATTTTCTTTCTGCATATGTAGAATACCCTATTGTATCAATAGAAGATCCATTTGACAAGGAAGATTGGGAACATATCAAGTATATCTCAAGTCTTGGGATTTGTCAGGTATTATTTCTTAATCAATTAGTATGTTGTTTGAGTTAATGTGAATTTAATCTCCATCATAAGTAATTTGTGCAGCTAAAGATTGTGATTCTAAATGGGTCTTACCATGTTGGAGATTACAGGATATTTTAAATTATAACTGTGGATATTTTTAATAAAAAAATAATAGAGTGCTGATTGTTAGGGTGTCAATAGCCTACTGGCACATTAGCACATTATGCAGGAAAGGGAGAAAAAAAAATGTCATATAAAATTGTTTTGTCACATTATTGAGGTTGAGCATAACAAAAGCTATTGGCTTATTTGGGATGACTGAATGGTTCTGATTGAATCTTCTGCTTACATAGTTTCCCTTCATTTGAATGATTCTGTAGGTAATTGGGGATGATCTATTGATGTCAAATGCAAAGCGCATTGAGAAAGCAATAACCGAGGCCGCATGTAATGCGCTTCTTCTGAAGGTAACCTACTGTTACTTCGGTTGACTATGAAGGGTCTGTGGAACTGAAGCAATCTTGTTTCATAATTGAGGTGTCAGATTTTCACTAATACTGGAGATGGTTGCTTTTTCATGCAAATACTAGATCATAAATTACAAAGCTAGTTTATGTAAGAGAAAAAGTCTAAACATAGTTTGCCTGTAGTTTAGTTTTGCCACTTTGCATTTTTTTATTAAATAAATAATTTGAGAGGATATTTTAATCCTCCCCTGTTGGAGTTTCGAAATACTGAAATGTGATAAATTCCTGTAATTTAGATCAACCAAGTTGGAACTGTTACAGAGGTCATTGAAGTGGTAAAACAGGCAAAGGAAGCACAATGGGGGGTGGTAACATCTCATAGATGTGGGGAAACTGTAGACTCTTTCATAGCTGATTTGTCTGTTGGTCTCGCTACTGGTCAGATTAAAGCAGGAGCTCCTTGCAGAGGAGAGCGGCTAGAAAAGTACAACCAGGTCTCTTTCTAATTCTTATGCTAGTGACTTCACTTGCATTGTTATGTTTATGGTTTTATGGCCGGTTCAAAAATATTCTAACCATAATTTGTCATCCCATTCCCACCAATCCTCACCCAAAGAAAAGGTGGCAGTTTTCTATACCAAAGGAAAAGTATGATAGTTACTATTTGATGCAGTTACTTCGTATTGAGGAGGAGCTCGGTGATCAAGCAATTTATGCTGGTGAAGATTGGAGGCAATAAGAATGAACTGTTTCTTCAGATTGATTTCTGAGATATGCTTTTCTTATTTAAGTTTGATACGTGAGGTTGAAGTTCATCACTGTACCATATTCATCAACTCGTCGTGTTATTCAAGATTAGATAGTGCGGCCTGTTTATTTTCTGTCGTTATAGGGGAAAGAAACTAATACCAACCCGTTACTGAAAGTTTCATTCATTTCATCAAAGTTAAAACTGTTCTAAGCAACCAATCGGTGTTGATTATAGTTGTCCAATTTTTTGACATTGCTGGAGTTCCACCACACCTACTTTCGCAGGCTGGGATTCATCAAATAGAAATCTAATCTTTATTTTATGCTTGATTAGTCTTTACATGTTCCTTCATAATTTATTAACTTGATATGTAACGGCTCCTTTTTTGGGCTTAATAATATTGTTTCAGATATCCGGTTATATTTTAGGGGGAAATAGGAACGGTAGCATGTATCTGGTACATTTGTATCAATTACCTGGTTATTCACATGGCAATTACCACCAATCATGATAAGTGATCTCCATTATATTTATATATATATATATATATATATATATGTATGTATGTATGTATGTATGTATGTATGTATTTATTGTATAACTAAGGTATTTTACATTAAAAGCAATCTTAGTTGGAAATATCTGTATCATAGGGAGGTTAATTTAGTAGGGATTTTTCCCATTTACATGATTTGAAATTGAGATCGTGATTAAGGGAAAGCAATTATTAGCGGGTGAATTGGAGATATATTATTATATTATGTTTGAAATTGATCTAAATAATTAGGATTTTGATTTTTTATATTCTAATAAATTGTGATCAATAAAAACCATAGAAGGTTGTTTTAAAATAGTAACTAACCTTTAATATTGTAATAATTAATCGAGTTGGAATTTTGGACGGCAGAGTTCCAAATACGAAGGGGATGGCCATTTCTTGTGCTTAGCAATAACTAATTTTGGAAATGATTTGAATTAATAGATTAAAATAATGTCAATAATTTGAATGGATTATATAATCAAGTAACAAAAAGATGTAATTTGTCAAAAAAAAGGTGTAATAATGACGTGAGATTTGAAAATAATCCAATAATCAACGGATCTTAAAAATTTTGGAAAATTATAAAAATATAAAATATGTTTTTGGTACTTTGTTTTGACTAATTTTTTTAGTTTTGATTCTTAAATTATTTAATATGTTGTAATTGATTATTCAAGGTGTTGGTCGAGAAAAAGATAAGATCAATTTTAAAAAGTTAAAATGTAAAATAAGTTAAAAAAATTAAACAAGAGGTAGATGACATAGTTTTTTTTGCTTTATTTTTCATTTCAAAGTCATATAATATGGGAAATAAGAAAATTATTTATATATATATATATATATTGCAAATTTCATTTTTTCATTCATTTAATATTAAAGTAAATAAAAATAAATGTAGTTAACAGTTATGTTAAAAATATTACATTTTAAAAACTAATTCAACATGTAAACAACTAATTTTAACCTATTAAATAATAATTAGGACAAAAATAACTAAGGGACTCAAAGAAAATTTGATGAAGACACAACAACCAAGAACATAGATACCCGTACAAAATAATAGAATGTGGCAGATCAAGTATACAGATTCCTACCACATGTATTTTATTATGACATATATTGTATTAAGATTGTTTTAATGGATTTAATAGTTGTGTTATCTTATTTCTTACTATAATTAAGTGTGTGCCCTGTATAAATTCTTTTTTTTTTGAATTTCTTGTATCATAATGTATACGTGTTTGTGAATTGGATTAAATTGATTTTGGAGTAAAAGTTTATTTAATCATATCATAAAATTACATTATAGTTTGGACTAAATTGGTTGGAATAATTTTTTAAACTCAATCTAATATAATTTGATTAAATGCAACATGGATTAAATTGGATAGTTCAATTTTTATATTTTTATATTTATTTAATTAGAATGTAATAAATCAATTTTATTTCATAAGTAAACATTAGTGTTAATATAAAATGTTAAAAAGATATAAAAATAAAATTAAGTTTAAATTGATGTTAAAATTAATAAATTTATAAATACATCAAAATATTAAGACATATATCTAATGGAAAATTTAAAAGTAAATTTTAAAAATAATTGAGTAATACAATTTTATAAATACATAATTATATAAAAATTCAGTTTAGTTGGATTAAATATGTTCTAAAACATCCAAAATTCGATCTAATTCAATAAAAAAATTTATTTTTTACAACTTTCAGTTAATTCAATTTTTGATTTATTTAAATATTAATTTAATTAGATTGTTCTTACCTTTTACAATGGATTTGATTAGTTTATAAACACCTCTACAATATTTTACCTTTGGTTATAACACGACTGTTATACGTGATACGTTTATAATCCAAATTCATTCTAAATAATATCAATTTTTTATTAATGAAAAATAATATTAAATTCTGACTACTCATTTGGTTTACGAATAATTTTTAATAGAGTTTTGTACATATTATAATTAAAAATAATAAAATACTATCAAAATTATTTAAGTTAACAATATATTTAAACTTAATAAATATCTATTGAATATTCAAGCGGAGTTAACTTTATATTATAGACCATGTTTTATTATGTATTGATTGATTGATATATTGATTACATTGATTTCCCATTCAGAAAAAAATATTGATTATATCGATTGATTGATAAAGTGATTAATTGATGCAGTTGCCTACAAAAAGAACCTGAAATTGGACATGATCCACTGCGCCCAATACCCATTTCAATTGAGGGGTTTGTTGCGCGGTGGGAATGTACCCAGCCATGCAGGTATGTGTATGTAAGAATGTGTTCCTCCCTTTTCTTCTTAACATTACTCATCACATGTTGTTATAGATCGTACGAGAATGTTTATGATTTATCACGTTAACATGTAAGCAACAAAATATTGCTTTTTTAATGAAACCAATCAAACTCTTATTACTGCATTGTTTGTTGCTATCTGCAACTCTTATTTTATATTTGAACAATTTATATTCCTGCTATACCGTTCCTATAACAATTCTCTTAATTAGGAAACCAAAAAAATGTTGAATGATGTTTAATATTTAGTGTGTTTATGTTTTGATATAGTAAGATTTTTTAGAAAGTATCTAGATAAAAACTATGTCGTGTTGTTGATGTTGTTGTGAGTATTGAAGTTTAATTTTAATTTGTCCCTGTGGTGTTGTTGACTTGTTGCAGGCAATGGGAACAATGGAAAATGAGAAAGTAGATTTTGATTTGAAGGAGATTTCTCCGAGTATTGGTGCTAATAGCATGGCAGGAAATGGTGGGATCACAACCTTAACTGACCTAGTTGAAGTGAACCATTTTTTGTTTGTGAGGATTGTGAGGGCCAGATATTCATTAGGAGTAAATGTTGATGCTTATGTAGAGGTCACAGTTGGAGGGTTTAAGGGAACAACCCTTTGCTTCATGAGCAACTCAGGCCCAGAATGGAACCAAGTCTTTGCCATTGACACAGCCCAAATTCAAGTCGAAGAGACTACCCTTGAGATTTTCTTGAAGGGTAATAATTTTAGGCATGTCCAAAATTTGGGTCACATTTCATTTGATATTTCTGATATTCCCACACGTTTTGCAAGTGATAGTGATATAGCACCACAGTGGTATGGATTAGAGGATCAAAGGGGGTTAAGGTGCAGGGGAGAGCTTATGCTCTCTACTTGGTTAGGAACTCAAGCTGATGGAGCTTTTCCTGAAGCTTGGCATTTGCAATTAGATGGTGCAGCATCATCAATTGGTGTTTACAATTTTGCCAATACTCTTTCAAGGATATATCTTATGCCTGGAATTTGGTGTCTTAGAGTTAGTTTGATTCAAGCCCATGACCTGCTACTTGTGGATAGGACTGAAATGTCTCAACTTTTCATCCGGGCTACCTTGGGGAATTTGGCATTTTCAAGCAAATTGGTGAAGAACAATAATGGTAACCCGGAATGGAATGAGGATATGTTAATTGCAGTGGCTGAGCCATTTGACCAAATCTTGGTTTTGAGTGTGGAGCAAGGGACATTTGGGAGTCATAGGAGCTTAGGGGTATGTGTGTTTCCTGTGAAGAATGCTGACATGAGAGTAGATGATTCGCCTCCATCTACTACAACCCTTGATGTTAATAGGCATGGAGGATTTGCTGGTAGGCTTGATTTGAGGGTGTCTTTGGATGGTGGATATCATGTGTTTGAAGAGGACATGTGGTGCTGTAGTGATATGAATCCAGCAGCCAGGAACTTGTGGATGCCAAGGGTTGGTGTTTTTGAGATGGGGATATTGAATGCTACAGGGGTACCAGCTATGAAACCAGTGAACCGTACTGATGCATATTGTGTGGCTAAATATGGAACAAAATGGGTTAGGACTAGAACAGTTCTCAATAGTCTTTGTCCAAGGTGGAATGAGCAATACTCTTGGGATGTCTATGACCCTTGCACATTCATCACAATTTGTGTGTTTGATAATGGTCAATTGCACCAAGGAGGTGTAGCTGCTGGAGCAATGGATACAAGAATAGGTAAGGTGAGAATTTGTTTGTCTGAGCTAGAAACCAACAGAATCTACTGCTATTCTTATCCATTAGTTGAACTTCAACCTTCAGGGCTGAAGACTATGGGAGAAATTCAATTAGCTTTCAGGTTTTGTAGCTCAGATATGATTAGTCTCTGGAAAGTGTATACATCACCTATGCTTCCTATTCAACATTTTACTAATCCATTGTCTCAGACTCAATTATATAGCTTAAGGAAACAAGCTATCATTCTTATTTTGTCAAAGATGAACAAGACTGAACTGCCACTGAGAAGAGAGGTTGTTGAATACATGCTGGACTCTCGTGAAACCGTTTGGAGCATAAGAAGAGGTAGAGCTGATTTTGAAAGGATTTACACTTTTCTGAGTGGCTTGATAGCCTTATATGCCAAATTTGATGAGATATGCATGTGGATAAACCCTATTTCAACACTTATATTTTGCATGGTTCTCTTTATTATGGTTTTTCACCCTCAACTATGGCTGCCTGCATTCTTTTCCTATGTTATCCTGCATGTGCTCCAGCAGCATCAAAAGAGGCCAAGAGCCCCATCTCATGTAGATTTGCAACTGTCTCATGTTCATACAACAAGTATAGATGAATTGGAAGAAGAGTTTGATCCATTTCCATCCAGATTTGGAGACAACATTATAAGACATAGATATGATAGATTAAGAGTTGTTGCTGGGAAATGTGTCGCAAGTATAGGTAATTTGGCCACCACAGGAGAGAGATTCCAGTCTCTTTTGAGCTGGCAGGATCCAGTAGCTACAATTTTAGTTATGATGTTGTGTCTGATAACTGGCATTTTGACTTTAGTTGTTCCTTTCCAATCCATTTTCTTTGTTTGGATACTTTACTTGCTAAGGCATCCAATTTTACGTTCACACTCCCCTTCACTTTTTGAAAATTGGTTTAGAAGGATGCCTTCAAAATTAGATAGCATGATATAATAAAAGGGTACTCTGTTGTTCCTTTTTTCTTCTCTTCTTTCAGAGACACTGATGTACAGACAAAGCAACCTGCATATGGTTCAATTTTTTTTATTTTAATAATGATTAACAATTCAATTATTTAATTTAATTTTCTCACTGAACAAAATTGTCATGTTCATTCTTTGGTTGTGATGGTATGTTTGGAATATATCTAATTCATATTGCTGTTAACTGGATTCTTATGAGAATGGTTTGAATAAGCTTTATTTGTTAGTTAACTCTGTTTAGAAGCAGTAAAAATAATGCAAGTCTATCTCTGCAATCAAATGATGAATAGCAACACACAAGTGACGATTCTAGTAGGTGCAGACAAATTCTTTTCATTCTTCTTTATAAAATTAAACATTGGTTCTAACTAAGCATCTTCTCAGAAGACACCCTTGCTAGTCATTCACTCGTGTTGTAAACCAATACCTTGCTGGCAATGCTCTGCATCCAAACCTGTCATGCATCCTACAACAATAAGATGATTTTCCATTATCCTTTGCAGAAAAAGTTACTTCTGGAAATTTCAAGTTCAATGACTAACAATTATCATCAAAGCCAAGGACAGCATAATGCATACAATTTTCACAACATTGTCTTAATTACTTCCTGTCTAAACATAATTGCATGACAAAACAATGGCAATTCGTAATCCTTAGAATGTGTCCTCTTGAACTAAATAAATTTATATTCTTGCTAAATTCATGCCAATAACGGAACAAATCAGATTAATGTACGCAAAGTCCCATGGTTAACCAATTCACACTACAAACTTCCTTCTTCCTATTCTATTATTTTCATCCCATAAGCACATGTAAACATACTGGTTTATGAATTGAAGAAAACCTTGCTAATTTTTCCAAATTACTCCTCTTGCATGCATGGATGTCACCTACACCAAATTAAAGTTCATTGAGAATGATGATTTGCAATGGATTTAAAGAGTGCACAAAGGATCACGGGAAGGAATACCCGCGGTTCTAAACCTCCGCTATTTCAATGAGGAACACCACCTCCAGGTGTATGCCCCACCATGAACAAAGCATCTATAGTGCCTACTAGCACCATTGATCCTATATGTACCCCCATTGCAAAAATTTCATTTTTCTCCCTCACACAATAAACCAAAAAAACTCATATTCTGTTGTTTCCGCTATTCTTTTCTGCAGCAATGGAGAGAAGCCTTGAAACACCCTGACTCCAAACATCATATTCTCTCTGATTTTTACACTCAAATTCGACAACTGTGGAGAAAAGCATTCACTTCATCATTGTAAAGGCTCCCCACCTCATAGGAGGGAGAGGCACAAATGTACAAGAGGGTGGTGAGATCGGTAGGGAAGAGGCAGAAAGGGGAGGGTGAGAAGAAGAAAGATTCACCTGGGGAAATTTTGTACTTTCAGTTCTAGGGACAAATTTAATGGATTTATTTGATGACTTTTGGTGATGGTGTGTTTTAAAAATACCATCTTAGTCTTGATGATGATAGATGATAGTTTATGCAGGTAGTTAAGTGTTATCAAATATTTAACCGGACGATATCTTAACGAGAATAACAATAAAGACAAACTTGATAGATGTTTTAACTAGGCGAATTTAATTTAAGTTGGGACGATTTTAAAGTTTTATTTTTTTATGATTTATTTATATTTGTCATAGAAAATCATAATTTTTCTTTTTGAGATTCTCATTGATTTTTGAATTTAGTCCCTTAATTTTTATTATCCGATTTTGAGAAAAGATGTAAAATTAGTTTAAGTAAGTAAAGATGGAGAAGAAAAAAAATGGTTATAGGTTTAAATTTTTTCTAAAATACTAACATCAAATATTCATTAAGCATGTGCCGTAGGATTTTAAATATATCATAGACAAAGAGGGAGATTTTTTTTTAAGTTATTTCATGCGATAAGAAAAATTGTGATAATTTATAAAAGAAAAAATAAGAAAATTTGTGATAACCAAATGTAAGGGACAAATATTATTTATCTCATGTGTCATGTCTTTCAAATCAAATATATTATTCAATATATATATATATACACTTTAAATGAAAATTTAAATTTTTTAAATAAATATAAATATATATATATATATATATATATATATATATATATATATATCATAATTTAATTAGAGAGATGGTGAAGATTATAACTGTTTGAAGATATAGTTTTTTTTTCTTTTTTAACATTAATATATTTACTGTTTTTACTGTTTATGTAGGTATTGGGCTTTGACAGTTGTGACTATAATAAGATTCTGTTTGCTGTGAATGTTGAAAAGCCGAATACATAATCTTTCTATTGGTACATTGCCAACAAAACTGGTATAGTTTGTTTTTCTGGCGTTTGGACTCAAGGAAAGGGCATCATATATCACATTAAGATTATAATCTCCCAAATCAACAGCAGTAATTAATTAACTACTATAGCAAACATTTGATCCCTTTCAAACATTTCTTCATGAAAGTCACATCAATATTGATTACGTTAAAACATCTCCTACACCACTTTGGATGGAGTGCTATTGGGTTGGTGCTGCTATTTTTTTTTAAACACTTATGAAATAAGTTGGGATAAAATTGATGTACTAAAATAAATTTTTGTTTATTTTTAAAAAAGTCATAAGAATAATGATTTATTTATTTTTGTTTTCAATTTTGTAAAGCTTTAATCTTTGTTATCTATCATCACCATAACACTATTACCACAAACATTATTATCATCGCGGTTGCTACAAACCCTACCACCATTGGCATTGGCATTTTAATCACTATCATTATTGTTGCCGCTACCATCATCGACACCACCCTGCCACCACAGCCATTATTATCATTCCCGCTACCCCCTCCATCATTGTCATTCCCATTATCACCATACTCTTCAACATCCCCCATAACCATTATCATTGTAACCACCACCATATCCATCGTAGTTATCATTGTCACCACTCCTCCACCCTAATAACTATCATTATCGTTGGTACCATCACCATGTAGTTTTTCATAGGATGACAAAAGAGGCTTGCCCTCACCAAAGCCCGTTGAATTAAAATGGTTTAAAAAAAGGTTTGTCTTGCCTAATAGTAAGCTTGCATATGTCAATGTGGCAAAATCAATTTTTTTTAAGGGAAATACGATGAGTTTTGATCCGTCAATCTTTTTTGAAAAAATATGTCAAATTAATATAAACAAACCTTAAAAAATCTAAAAATACTTTTTAAAAAAATCAAATAGAATATTATTAAAAGAAAAATACAAGTAATCAAAGACTTCTTTTTTATAGCGTTAGAAAAAGAAAGTATAAACTAAAGTAAAATAAAGTATAAATTATTTGATAATTAATATTTATATATTTTTAATCATAACAGTTTTTACTGTTTTGGTTGGGTTAGCTCATCAATATCTCATTTTTTCATATAAAAAAAAAAGTCTAGTTCTTTACAATTAAAATATCAAATTTTCATGTAAGTATTACTTTTTTTATTAAGCATGTGTATGACGCTGATAAGGAGATTTGATCTGAACATGTGCAGTACATTACAAAATTAGAATTATAAAATTGCATGAAACAAGATCAAGACTAGCATTTCAGAATTAATTATAGACCACTTGTAGACAATAGTGAGTTGTAGATAAGAAGGAAGACCAAGACTAAAGCTTGCTTTGTAATGAATGATGAATGCCAGTCTGGTTTTTTTCTTCTCAATTGCAATAGCTCAATGGGAATTCGCCTTTGAAGGTATTGTGAAGCTTAATTATTTTGAAAATATGATACAAAATAGCTTTGTAACTTGACAGTTTTGAGTCTGCAGATTGCACTGCACTGCAGAGATCATTTGTTTCAGCCAACTCACCAATCTCAGAACTCCAACAATCTTGATCCATAATAGCACCGACACTGAGAAGGGTAAGTCAACCTAGTTGTAATTTCTATTCTCATGATTTTATACTTCTGAGGAAGCTTATGTTTTATTTGAAAAACAAGACTTGATTTCTACCTCATCAGATCAGAGGTTGCTAAGTTGTGTGTCAACTTTCAAAATTTTTAAAATTAATTTTGAACTTTATATTTATGTTTTTTTAAAGCCTTTTCAACTGAAAAACAACATATTTGTAACGTAGTAAAGAATTAGCTGTGTGTAGTTCAAGCTATTTATTTTCCACATATCCTTTCTAATACAAAAGTACAACAGTATGGATAAGTTAGTCCATTTCTATCAGATGAAACGTTAATGATATGTTCATTATTGATGTCCATATCAGATAATTTAGCTTCAAGGAATTTCTAGATCTCCCCCAAGTGTAGATCTACATGACCTAAATGTACATAACTTGTGCAGTGCTAAACCAGGGACAGGAGTAAGCTCATGATAACAAATCACTTAATGCAATCAACAAAATCAGAACCAAAGCTCATATCCTAAACACAACATCGTATCTTAAGACTCACACATATATTTGTATAGAATCAAACTAGAAAATGTGTTTTAATCTTTTCAGTTCATTGTTGCAGGCTCTAAATGTAATTTATGTTATCAATAAATTCTTCATATATATATATATATATATATATATATATAGTTATTATTATGATATATAATTACATAAATTAAATTAAATCAATAAATGTCCTTTATTATTTTTATTAATTAGGCATCAATTGGATCGTCTCAATCCATTTGCAATCCGTCTTTTTATTATATATGTTTATGGTTAACTAATGCAAGTTCATACCTTTTATTCAGCTAAGCATGAGCCTGGATTGCGCTAGTGGTTTTTTGCCATCGATTTCAACTGAATTGGTGAAAACAATTGTGAAAGAACTTCGCTACCCTTGTTGCTTCAACAATTTTCTTGAAGACCTTAAAAAGGAAGAAGGCGATTTGATTGCAACTAGAGACGGTGTCCAACGCCGTGTTGAAGATGTAAAGAAACAAACGAGAAAGCCCGAGGAAGATGTTTTGAAGTGGCTGGACAATGCAAATATTGAAGCAAACAATGTTGAGAAGCTACTAAATGAGGCACTTACAAAAAAGCATTGCTGTGTTGGGCACTGTCCTAATTGGATTTGGCGATACCGACTAGGAAAAAAGTTAGCAAAGAAGAAATTGGTTGTTGAAGATCACATTAAGGATGCAGCTGCAAGGAACTTTATACAGTTTGATCGCATTGCTACACTTCCCTCTGGCTTGCCTGATTTTCTCAAAGACAAGTGTTTCAATTTTGAAAGTAGACAATCTGCGTATGACAAACTGATGGAAGCAATCAAAGATGATGAGGTTTCCATGATTGGCTTGTATGGGATGGGAGGGTGTGGTAAAACCACGCTTGCAATGCAAGTTGGGAAGGTAGCAGAAACTGAGCATCTTTTTGACGAAGTTCTTTTTGTGCCTGTATCTAGTACCATAGAGATTCGGAGGATACAAGAAAAAATTGCAAGCTCGTTGCAGTATACATTTCCTGAAAATGAAGAAAGGGAGAGAGCTGAACGCTTGCGGCATATATTAACCAAAGAAAAAAAGATTCTTGTGATTCTAGATGATGTGTGGCAAATGCTTAATTTTGGAGACATCGGGCTTCCCTCCCGTGATGATCACAAAGGTTGCAAAGTTCTCATCACAACACGATCTCAACATGTTTGTAATATGTTGGATTGCCAGCGAAAAATTGAACTATTAATCATGACTGATGATGAGGCCTGGACTCTTTTCCAAAAGCAAGCAAATATATCTGAAGAAACCTCTTATACCATAAAGCAATTGGGCAGAAAGATTTCAAATGAATGTAAAGGACTACCTGTCGCTATTGCTGCGGTGGCCAGCACTTTTAAAGACAAGGCTGAAGTGGTATGGAAGGTTGCACTGCGTAGATTGAAAAGTTCAAAACCAGTGGATATTGAAAAAGGTTTGCAAAATCCTTACAACTGCTTGCGATTAAGCTATGATAATCTGGAGTCTGAAGAAGTCAAAAGATTGTTTTTGTTGTGTTCTGTATTCCCTGAGGATTTTGAAATTCCAATTGAAGGCTTAACAAGATATGCAATTGGGTTAGGTGTCGTTGGAGAAGTTCACTCGTATGAAGGGGCAAGGGATGAAGTGATTGCAGCAAAAAATAAGCTCATAAGTTCATGTTTATTAATGTTAGTTCCACTTCAAGGTGAAAACCGTAAAGAACATGTCAAAATGCATGATTTAGTTCGTGATGTAGCCCACTGGATCGCGAAGGAAGAGAAAAGAGTCATTGCGTGTGGATCAGGAAAGGTTGAGGCTTTGGACCACAATTCAGTAAAATACCTGTGGTGCGAAAATTTTCAATATGAACTGGACTGTCCCAATCTTGAGTTTCTTTACATAGAAACAGCATTAGAAGTATCGGATGAAAATTTTAAAGGAATGGGAAAGCTAAGGGTTTTGATTCTTCAAAATCCTTATTATAACAAACGTCCATTGCAAAAGGTGTCATTCAAAACATTAGCAAATCTTCTATGTATGAGACTTTTTGGATGGGAATTAAGTGACATTTCATTTGTAGGAGATTTGAAGAAACTTGAGAGTCTTTCATTGGTAAATTGTTCATTACTTTCATTCTTTGAATCACAAAATAATGTTGCAGCAACACAACCAACAAAGTTAAGATTGTTAGAGTTACTTGATTGTGACATGAATGAGAATCCTTTTGAAGTGATAAAAAGAATCCCAAACCTAGAAGAACTATATATCACCCATGACCCAGAATTTGTTTATGTCGATGAAGACGAGGATATTGAATTCTTTGACAAGATTAGTGCCCCTCAAACACTACAAAGGTATGAAATAAAATTAGGATCCAGTGGTTATTTCGATTTTTCGGAATCATTTTTCTTTTCTTATAAAACTTTATCCCTAAGTTGTTTTCCCATATCAAATGAGACAATTAAGGGTTTAGCAAAGCAAGCAGAGGTTCTACATATAGAAAATATTAAAGGAGCAGCAAAAAGTATTATCCCTGGTATATTTGAAATGGAAGCAGGAGGTATGAATGAATTGATTGAGTTTGATATATGGAAATCTGAAGGGATAGAGTGTCTAGTTGACACTAGCAATTATTTCAGAGAGGTTGGATGTCTCTTCTCCAAGTTGCTTATACTAAGAATAGAAGAGATGGATAATCTAAGAGTTTTATGTCAAGGTTTTCTGCCTCCCAATGGGTCCTTCAAAAAATTAGAGAAGTTATACTTACGTGATTGTCCAGAGCTGACATCTCTTTTCACACTTACATTTGCTCAAAGTATGGTGCGATTGAAACTTTTACATATAAAAACATGTGAGAGGCTAAAACATGTAGTGACAGATGGTGATGACCCAACAGAGATAAATATAGAAGAATCCAAGAATGAACCTCCTATAGGCTCCTTCCAAAATCTTCAACAAACAGAGATAAGTTATTGTGAAGAATCCAAATGTGTATTCCCTCGATTGGAAGAGTTGGAGATTAAAGAGTGTGATGAGGTAGATCAAATCATTGTGAACCATAACCGAGGTAAACATTGCATTTCATATGCTTAACAAGAATTAATTCTAATGGTTATTTTTGTTGCACTTATCCATAGTAAAATTACTGTCATGTTATATATATTCAACGAGAATTAATTTTTTACATTTTTTTTAAAAAGTTGCCACATATAAATATTAATAATAAAATAATTTGTAATTTCTTGTACATTTGTTTATATTTTTATTTTCTACAAACACAAAAGTCTCTTACTCTTTTTTCATTACTCTCTTTGATTTCTTACCCAAAAAATAATAATTTTAGGTTTTCTGTATGATTTCTACATGTACTTTTTTAAAAAAATTCTTGTGGTCATCTCCTAAAAAACAAATTTTCTTACTTTAGCAAATTGGTCTCTGAACTTGCTGTTGGGCAAAGTTTCCAATCCTCGTTAACTTGACGAGGTAAATCAACTCATTTTGTCATCTCATATTTTTTTACTACTATTACAATTTATATAATATCATGAAGTCATTACATATTCGTTATATATTTATCATATGAAAACTTGAGTTAATACAACATTAATATATATATATATATATATATATATATATATATATATATATCTTCATTCCATTCTCAAACTCATTATAAAATTAAAAAAACTCATTTCATTTTTAGGGATAAAAATTTTAAGTTTTATTAATTTAAATTGAACAAAAATTCATATCATAATCATTTAGGATTACAAAATATTATAACTACTTTTCTAAGTAATTCAAACAGTAGTCATAAACTAATTCATCACTGTAATTATTATGAACTTATAATTAAGAACCAACTAAATACTTATGCATTGTATTTGGATAGAAAATTTTAAAATTGACAAAATATTTATGGCAAACAAAACTTTTAAGAATATTACAAATTTTTAACTTGTTAATTTTTAATAAAAATATAAGACCTATGACGAATTTGAAATGACATATCTTCAACGAAAAATTTTAAAATTTTTCTTTATGCTTAATTTGTCATACTATTTACAATTATTTGTATATACCCGGTATTAATTTAATAATCTCTAGAATTATAGAATTTCTCATCTAAACACAAATAATTTTTTCGGCAAAAGTATATTTAAAATTCTCTACACATTTCAAGAACTAAGTTCGTCAAAATTTGAGTTGTAAATACACCTCTCTAATGATAATTTTATCTTTTACACCTTAGGACAATATAATTACTAATGCTAAAAAATATCTCAAAGTCATACAAATGGAGAAAACAAGGGAGATTTAAAAACATCAATATTTAGGAAAAGAAAACCTTTAAATAATGAAGTAAAGTGTGTTCAAACATAAGGAAATAAGAACATGATGAGAAAGGATGCTTTGGCCTCCCTTTTATTTTTATTTTTATAAAATCTATTATTATTATTATTATTATTAAAAAAGAATGAAACTTAAAAAACTTAAAAAAAATTATAATTGGGGGAAATATTTAGTTTGAACACCTAAAAGTTTACTCTGAAAACATATTTTTTATGTATTAAAAAGAGGTTAGTTTAAGAAAGTGAGAAATAAAATAGAAAGAATACATATTCTAAAAATGTATTTATACCATTCGCTTTTGACGGTGAAGGTTTACTTTGTTACTTTTCAGGATCATTCCCTCTGCCCAACTTCAGAAGACTTGAACTGTCCCATTGTTCGAAGTTGTCGGGGTCATTGTTGAAAGCATCCATTGTTAAAACCATGACTTCATTAGAAGAGTTGGACATAGCATATTGTAATGAATTGAAGTACATTGTGGATGGGAATGACGGAACGAATTGGGATGGTATTTTCCAAAGACTTCAAAAAATAACGCTATGGCATTGTGACAAATTGGAAGCAATTTTTCCCGCGTTTGTTATGAGCTACCTACCACAGTTGGAGTGTCTACATATAGAAGCATGCAGAGAATTAAAACAGATTTTCCAAAAACTTCAGAAAATAGAGATATGGGGATGTCTCAAATTGGAAGCAATCTTTGTTAGAGGCTGTCTACCAGAGTTGGAGTGTCTACACATAAAATATTGTAGGGAATTAAAGCAAATTTTTGAAAGGGGGGATACGAATGTTTCTCATTTTACCTTCCAAAGACTTCAGCGAATAAGCATATGGGGATGTCATAAATTGGAAGCAATCCTTCCGATAAGCTGCCTACCAGAGTTGGAGTTTCTAGACATAGAAGAATGTAGAGAATTAAAGCAGATTTTTGAAAAGGGGGATGAGAATGTTTCTCAAAGGCCATGCTTCCCAAAACTACAGACACTATGTATCATAAATTGCAACAAGTTGATCTCTGTCCCCTCATTTCAATGTCATCTTCCTAACTTGACAAGTCTAATCATATGTGGAGCCTCTGAGCTACAACAAGTGTTTGAGGTTCCAAAGCTAGAAGTTGTGATACTTGGACAAGTAACAAGGTTTTGCCAATGGAATGAATTGCAGTTGCAGAATGTAAAACATCGGTTTATCCTTAATTCTCCAAATCTCACTTCAACTGTCAATACTATCGAAGAACTCAAGCACAAATTAAAACAGGAGGATAATAAAGGTAATTAAATAGTATTCTTTAAATTTAGTTATTCTCAACATGATCGATTTTAAATATATATAAAAAAGAGTGAACCTAGGTGGGAGACAAATGGGAGAATATGCCCCATTTAATTTATAATTCGCTATAACAATAATACGTGCTTATTATTTATATTTTCATTTTTGTAATTTTACCTGTCTAAAATAAAAAAAAATGTATATAAAATAAAAGATATTAACTTACACTATTTTGTAGGTCATTGTATTTTAAATTTGGATTTTCACGGAACATGTAAATATTTTGTTACAGCCTTACATATCCCTTCATATATCTTGGACATGATTGATGATGAAGCTAAAAAAGCATCAGAAAGTGGTGAGCTGCCTTCTCCACAGGTCAGTACTTAGTATCAATCAATTAATCAATGCAACTCAATTTTATCATTATCATAATCATAATCATTGCTTCAGTAAACTTGACATAAATTTATATCATCAAAATTAGAGGAAATACTTCAGCTAATAAGATTCTATAACTATCATTATACACAAGTTAAAAAATTTAGTTAGTTTGGGTAAATATCTTTAATTTGTCAATTAATTTAGTTAATTTTGAAATGTATATCTTTCATAATAATTAGGAAAAAGAAATGAATTTTTCAAATTCTATTGATATCAATAGAAATAAGATGTAGTTAATAGGAGTATTTATTAAACATCTAATAAATTTATTTTTTAATTATAAATATAAGTTATAAATTGAAACGTATCCTATAAAAAGAACCCGGGAAAACTCAAAAACATGGTCTCATAAAAAAAGACATGAGAGAGTATTAAGCTAGCTGGGTTTTCCTTTGATTAAGGAATAATTTCAACTGATGATAGAACAACCATGGCCAATTAGGCCCATGGACATTCCACCATATAACTGATGAGAAAACACACTCACATGCATGATTAAGCTTTTCTCATCACTGAATGGCTAGGCTTAAGGATTTCACTTTTGCATTGATTCATTACTACATACAGGAATTGGTGAATGATCAATCAATGACAATGAATGAATCTTGTCCAACAAACCAACCAATGGCAGCTGCAGAAACTGGAACTACCATTTCAATTCCTCAGGTACATGTGATGTTGTTATACATACTACTTCTTCAGATAATGTAATGAGTGATGCTTCATCAACTCATTCAGAAAAGGCTAGCTCATTAGAGATATCTCGGCCTAAATCATACGTAGTAGTGAGTTTCTTTCTTGTATGCAATTATCCTTTCAATTTTCAATGGTAACGCCCAACTGTTTCTTATTTATGATTTTGAACAGGAGAGGGATCCTAAGCCTAAAAGCATTCCTCAACTTCAGATGAACCAACAAGAACTACCAATATCTGAAAGACAGCCACTTTCTTCAGAAGTCATTGATAACAATCATACACAGGGAAGTATAACTGGAAGGGAACATGAACAGAAGCGAATTGAAAGGGAAGAACTTGTATCTGAATCATACAATGATTTCCTTGAATCAGATAGAGAAGGCAAATGGACACCACACTTACAACCCTCCAAGCAAAAATTATCACCCATTTCTTCCCCAGAGGTATATGCCTTCTTTTATTCTTTTCAAGAACTACATACTAGTGAGTGATTATTAGCAAACTACAATAAAGGTAGCTTGTTAATCAACATATATAGTTTTTGCCATTGTAAAGAGCATTAATAAATTACGCGTTAAGATAATAATATTACAAAAACAAGTTGGTGGATCAAGAATCAAGCAGTGGAGCAGGTTCTTCAGACCAACGACACACGCTTGGAGAAACAACAGTAACAATTACAATTCCTCAGATTTCTATCATACCCCCTTCGCGATGTGCATTGTAAAACAATGGAACCACTAAACATCTTTTTCCATTTGTCATGTGCAGAATATTAAGGAAATAGGGAAAGAAAAGATTCAAGAGAAGGCTACACCAATGGGAGGTACAATAAAAACTCTAGCAGCAAGTGCTGAAGGCATTAGCGAGGGTGGTGGTGTTGCAACTCACACCGAGTCCGGTGGCAAAGACATACTAGCAAAAGATGTCCACATTTTCGAAAAGGATATTGATGATATGATCCAAGAAGGGTCTAACTCTAACTTGGTGGATAAAGAACGGAGAACGAGTGTTGTTTGTAATGAAGGAGTTGAGATTCCTCCAAGTTAGTGCTATCTTCTTGCTCTTTTCCTATCTTATTTGTTTTATATTCTTTAAGATATCCTTCATCTGCTAAGAATAGGACATGTATATTCCTATAAGACCCGCGACAACCTTCAATTCATAAATTAGTTTCTGAATTGAGTTAGATTCGTCATTTATGATAATATGTAAGTTAGCTACTCTTTGAACTGTTAGTAGCTTTTGCAGACACCGGTGCAAGATTGGGAGCATATAAGCAGTTTGTTGATCTGGATGATGCACAAATTGCTTTGCTGGCGGAAGCAGTAGAAGCATATCCTCATCTTTGGAATGTTTGCAACAAGTATAGTAAACGCTTTCAAGCTTTGACGTTGAAAACTTTGGCAGATATGTTGTTGTTCCTTCGAAATGAAAGTGCTGTTAGTATCAGTCCTGAGAGAGAAAAGGACTTTCATGGACTATGCGATGAAGCTGTTCAACTTGGATTTGACAGGTCATGGGTTGATCAAATGCGCCAACGAGTTGTGGCGGCCAAAGATCCTAAGCTGGACGATGCACAGACACGAATAAGTGAGCTTCATATGAGGCATGCTCATCTAACTCAAGAACTGCAAAAAATAAATAATGAACTTAAGAATCTTCAAGAGTTTGTTGATGCCCAGACAAAATGTTTCAATTTTCTCTGATTTGGAAAACATGCCTCTGGCTGCTATATGACTCTGGATGGATTGTATGCTTCTCAATCCATAGAAATACATGACATGTTGGATTTATTTGGAATTCTTCTAAGATTGGAACCTTCAGTTTTAGTTTGATTTTATTGATTTTTGTTGTTTGTGATGTGCAACGTGATAGATTAAAGTGTGTTATGCATTGTGCAAGACTTATTCTTATTCTTATTGTTGTAAAATTCTCATTGTCTTGTTTACATTGTTGCCTTGCCTTCTCCATTTGTTGGAAATGGTTTAGTTCTGTTTCTTTTTGAAGAATTACAGAATTAACTTGTAAGAAAAGTATATGAGTTTTGTTAATCTCAACAATAAATTTGAATTAAAGTAAAAAAAAATAGTTATCTTTTCTAGGGAATAATATAATTGTAACATGAAAAACATAAAAGTGTAATAAATGAAATATTTTTTTAGTGGTTTAAACTTATCCCTTGAGATTAAGGTTAAAAATAAAAAATCGGATGTTGAAAAGGTTGCACTGCGTAGATTGAAAAGTTCAAAACCAGTGGATTTTGAAAAGTTCAAAAGAATCCCAAACTAAAAGAATTGTATATCGCCCAGTTGAAAGTATTAGACATACGAAAATGTTAGATGCTGAAACATATACTAACAAATGATGATCCAGAAGAATTCAAGAAAGAACTTCTTGTAAAATTTATGGTCTTTCAAAATCTTTAAAATATGGTGGTAAGTTATTCTGAATAATTAAAGTGTGTATTCTCAACTAGAATTGGTGGAGGCCTAACTCAATTGAAAGTGTTGCAGATTAAAGAGTGTGATGAGCTAGATTAAATAATTGAGAATATTATTCCATCAACCACTCTACTTCAGCAAAAAAAGGGTTGAGTGTGGGCTGACTCTGCCCGAGTCCTTTAAAAAAAAATAGTACTATTTATTAATTAATCTAGTAATATAAGTGTGTGAGTATTAAACAGTAATTTAGTTAATCTAAAAAACTTGTTAATTGTATAGCATTTGTGTGTTAGTATTAATAATAACTTAATAACTAATGTTTTATTCATTTTAATTTTCAATTGTAGTATAAAAATAAATATATTTTTTACAAGAAAAATTATTGATTTTATAGCATTGTTTGTCTAGCAACGGTTAATTAATTTAAATAGCATAAATTTTTTTATAAATGTAGTTTTAGACAAATACTACTAAAATGGTTCATATTTTGGTAGTTTAATTTTTTATAAGTCAATTTTTAATAATTTTTTTAAAAAAAAGTGGGCCGCCCAATCAAGCCTGCAACCCATTAAGAACTGGGCTATGACTTTTAATTTTAAGGTATGAATTTATGCAGATCCTTTTTGACGTGACCCTAAATAGCCAATAAAAAATTTAAAAACTAAAAACTTAAAACCATTTAAGAGACCTCCTTAGTAACTCAAGTGGTTAAGAGTATGTGAGGGTAAAAAAAAACCATTTAAGATTTTTTAAATGGTTTTTTTTCCAATCATAATAAGTCATGAATGTACCAACCGCATCAAAGTGGAATCCCCTAAACCGGTTTTCTTGCATGAGGGTTTCAAAAGTTAAAATTTTGGATACGATATGGTTCTTCGGTTTCCGTTGATTAGTCTAAATACCAAAATTGTGAAATTAAATTTACGAACTCATGAAACCCCATCGACATAACAAAAACATAAAAAGCATTAAACCAAAATGCGTTTGCCGGGAGTCGAACCCGGGTCTATTGCTTGGAAGGCAATTATCCTAACCGTTGGACTACAAACGCTCACATGCTACCAAAAATTTCTTTTCAAAATAATACTGATCTTTAGTTTCATATATTGTACCAGTTTTTCTTTGTAGCGGCACATGGAACGTGCATGTTATAAGTATCTTGGATTTTTTAAGAATATAATATATTTTATTTATGTACTCTAGATTCTCATTTTGGACTGCATTGGGTACACTTACATATTCATTCTGCACTTTTATTATTATTAAATTAAAGATCTTCCATAATAGATATCCAAGTTCAGAGATAGAGATCCAATTTCATATCATTCTTAAATGAAAAAAATAATCTTCTAGAATTCATGTTATTGTAATTGCTTGCTTCTTTGTTTTTAATTTGTCTTCAAATCCATATATGATTCAACAAACAAGGCAAGTAGTCTCCATACTTTGTTGCCTGAATGATTAACCAGGTTTTAAGAATGAAGCTCTTTTTATATTATTTAATTATCATTGATCTCATATGATTCCAACTTTAAAGCATCATTTAATTATATTTATTAACAAATCAAAAACTTAACACTGTGGAATGGAATATTTCAATCTGCTTTTTCAAGTTCAAGCTGAACTATTTTAAGTGGCTTTTTACATAGTAAACAGTAGCTACCCCATATAATATATATATATATATATATATGAACCTTGTATTAAATTGGGTTAACACACATTATACGAAAACAGTGAAAAAAAGGTGAGAAAAAATCATCATGAAAGTTCACAAGAAGATGTACATTATTTTCCAAAACAAGAAGACAAATACTACATGGAAATGAGAGTTGAAGAACCAAGTGACATTCTAAACGGTGCTCATTCATTCAACCATTACACAGAAAATACATATATTACCCATTCTGCCCCTGCCAGGCTGTCCCTCTCTTCTCTCTGGATCTAAAGAACGGTTCAAATTGCAAAATCGTTTTGGAAAAACCAAAACCCCTTCTTAGTCTCCCTTGTCGTTTTCCCTTCAAACGACACATCTTCAAATTAAAAAACCATTAATGTACTGAAAAATAAAAATAGTTCTCCAATAACAATATCTTCACTCTCTACGGTCTATAACCATTTCCACCACATATAATTACAAAGTCCCTTACAGACCAAATTTGAACCACACACTCTCTCATTTGTTTCTTCCACTGTAACACACGCAGAAAGAGAGAGAGCAATGGCGTCTATTACTTCTATTGGTGTTCTGAAAGTACCATGTTCTTCTTCTTCTTCTTCTTCTTCTTCTTCTTCTTCTCCCAACGTTGGAAAGAAAAGTGTCCCAAGTAGCTTCTCGTTCTCGGCATCACAGCTATGTGGAGACAGGATTGTCACTGATTCGGTTTCAAAGAGTGGAAGCTGCAAACGCAATCCAGTGATTGTTGCTCCTAAGGCCGTTTCTGATTCCCAGAATTCACAAACGTGCCTTGATCCAGATGCTAGCAGAGTGAGTTTCTCTTCATTGCTCTGTTTTTGTGTGTGTGTGTGTGTCTAGTTTTCTTCCATTGTTACTACATATTACTATATGAAAAAAGATGAAATTTTTCCAATGTTATATTTGTTATCTCAATGTATTCAAAAATGGGTGTCCGTTGATTTACGTTATGGTGCCATACCCATGCTAGATTAATTGGAATTCATGCTAGTTTGGATGAAAAGGACGGATATTTTCGGTTCTAACTGTAGATCAAAGTTTGTAGATCACAATGGTGAGTTTTTATCGTTGTTGTCCAAATCTGTTGGACTAGCCCGGTTTGACGGTTCAATCATGAACCGTCTAGGTGACTAGTCCGGTTATACTCATTATTGGTATCCGGTTGAATGACCTGGCTGGTTTTTTTTTTTAGTTGTTAACGCTTGTGAGATGTTTGAATATGATGTGGATGGGTTGTGACTTGTCAGTGCAATTTAAGATGTTGTTGTTGTTGATGATGATGATGATGATGATGATTTTTTAATAGACTAATGTTAGTCTGATAGTTTTTGTTAGAATTGTTAGTGGGGGATTCAACCCCACAAGCTCTCCCTCTTGTTTTGGGTTGTGACTTGTGAGTGCAATTTAAGATGATGTCGTTGATGATTGATGATGATTTTTTTTTTATAAACAAATACTAGTTTGCTAGTGTTTTTTGGAATTATTAGTGGGGGATTCGACCCCACAACCTCTCCCTCTTGTTTCTCCTTTAACCATGAGACAAACCTTATATCTCTCTTGTTGATAATGATGATGATGTGTTGTAGAGTGTGCTTGGCATTATACTTGGAGGTGGTGCTGGAACTCGGCTTTATCCACTGACCAAGAAGAGGGCAAAGCCAGCTGTTCCTCTTGGAGCTAACTATAGGCTAATTGATATTCCAGTGAGCAATTGCTTGAATAGCAATGTATCAAAGATCTATGTTCTTACACAGTTCAATTCGGCATCCCTCAACCGCCACCTTTCTCGTGCTTATGCAAGCAACATGGGTGGCTACAAGAATGAGGGCTTTGTTGAGGTTCTTGCTGCCCAGCAGAGTCCTGAAAATCCTAATTGGTTCCAGGTATTTCAATTTGAGGATTGTTGAATCACTTGTTTAATAGTTACTACATTTTAATACTGACTTTGAAACATATCTTTGTCATCCCTTGACTTGATGTTTCATCAAACTTGATGTCATCATTTGATCATTGTAGGGTACTGCCGATGCTGTGAGGCAATATTTATGGCTTTTTGAAGAGCACAATGTTTTGGAATTCTTAGTTCTGGCTGGTGACCATTTGTATCGAATGGATTATGAGAAATTTATCCAAGCACATAGGGAAACCGATGCCGATATCACTGTGGCTGCATTGCCCATGGATGAAAAGCGTGCCACTGCTTTTGGTCTGATGAAGATTGATGAAGAGGGGCGTATAATTGAATTTTCAGAAAAGCCCAAAGGAGAACAGTTGAAAGCTATGAAGGTAAAGCCCATATAATATATGCTTTGTTTGTTATTTGTCTGGTGATTAATTTACCTAGCCAGTTGCTTAAAAATGTTCAATCATTTTTTTCTACTAGGTTGATACTACTATTTTGGGTCTTGATGATGAGAGAGCAAAGGAAATGCCTTTCATCGCTAGTATGGGTATATATGTAGTTAGCAAAGATGTCATGTTAGACCTGCTCCGTGAGAAGTTTCCTGGTGCAAATGACTTTGGTAGTGAAGTGATTCCTGGTGCAACTTCTATTGGATTGAGGGTATGTGTTCCTCTAGTTGTTTAATATTAAGAAAACTATCCTGCTATTTGATGTTTTTATGCATGATAAAGTTGAGTAGGCATTTCCTGATTAATAAGTACAATGTATGGATTCTGGAGGACCTTGTAGATAGCTAAACATGTATGCCCAATTGGTTGTATTATGTTAATGATTAAATTTTTTTTTTCATGAGTGACAAAGGTAATGCTTGTGATCTGTTAGTGTTTTCAATGTTTGATCCCCATGATCTTGCTATCAAAGCTTTAATATCTTGAACTTGATTTTATGTTTGTATGTATTCACAGGTGCAAGCATATTTGTATGATGGCTACTGGGAAGACATTGGTACAATTGAGGCTTTCTATAATGCAAATCTGGGAATCACCAAAAAGCCAGTGCCTGACTTCAGGTAACTAAATAGGCTATTTGATACAATCGTCATATTGTCAATGCATTTCAATGATGGTGTATTTTATATGTTTTGTGTTTTGTGATATTGATTGCAGTTTCTATGATCGTTCGTCTCCAATCTACACCCAACCACGGTATTTGCCTCCATCTAAGATGCTTGATGCTGATGTTACTGATAGTGTTATTGGTGAAGGATGTGTGATTAAGGCAAGCTTTTTTAGATCCTTTACATTCTACCGATCTACTATATTGATGCAAAACTTGTACAATTCTTAAAACATAGATGTGAAATTTATATTAAAAAAAATGCCTTATCCCACTAGAGATGTCAAATATAATGAGATTAATTTAATCATAAGAAACTAACCTTGCTTTCCACTTTTTGTGTTGCATAGAACTGCAAAATTCACCATTCTGTGGTTGGGCTTCGATCTTGCATATCGGAAGGTGCAATTATTGAAGACACTTTGTTGATGGGAGCAGATTATTACGAGGTAATAATCTAGTTAAATACCTTGTGCTGTTTGCCTAGTGTTTTCAAGTTTTCATAGCCAAGGTTTCATTCACATATGAAAGTTGTGAAACACTTGGGTAGTTTGATTCGTTGATTGTCATTTGTAACTGCTTGTGAATTAGTTTAATTACCTAATAGGATTGGTGTCAGTTTGACAAGCAGTTCTGATTTCTAACTGCGACAATGGTTTTCTGGTTGTTGTGTTTCAGACGGAAGCTGACAAGAGGTTTCTGGCTGCTAAAGGCAGTGTTCCAATTGGTATTGGGAGGAACTCACATATCAAAAGGGCAATTATTGACAAGAATGCTAGAATTGGAGAAAACGTGAAGGTTAGAAACATCATTCTGAAGGCATTTTGATATATCCAAACCTTGACAAATTGTTGGTTTTTTCCCATCACTTGATAATTTAAGTGAACTTTGGTATCAAAAAGTCTTGACAAGTGAGTCTATTAGAGTACACCCTCAAATTAGTCCTTGACTTTGAAGGCATTATTCAATTTAACCCCTGACTTTAAAATCAATCATTACATATATTTTCTTTTCATACTATGTTGCCATGTACTTTGTTTCCATTCATGTTACATGTTAAGAGATTTTTTAAAGTCTAACATTTGGTTTCAATGCTCTCAGATTATTAACAGTGACAATGTCCAAGAAGCTGCAAGGGAAACAGATGGGTATTTCATAAAAAGTGGGATCGTGACAGTAATCAAGGATGCATTAATTCCTAGTGGAACTGTCATCTAAACACTTTTGAGGAAGCTAGTAGTTAGTTCATTTTCATCCTCACCGGAGGGTTTATCAAGTTCTGCTTCCACCTCCAAGATGGGCTTTTCATAATATGTATTTTTGGCCAGTGGCTTGTAAATAATAGCGGAAGAGAGTACCCTCTTTGAGCACTTTTGCTGTAAAGTTCATTAATCAATTCAATAAGAGTTTCTTTCTACATTTCAAAACAAGAATAGCTGAAAGAACTAAATTCTTCTTCCATGTCATTAAAGAATGGAACTTGTCTCATTGCAAGGTTTGGCATCCAGAATAACTTAAAACATATAACTATATTGAAATTTATAATGCTGAAAAGTAACAGATAATATGCATTGCCATGATTGAAAAGTGGAATTGAAAATACACAAGATTATAACATTGCGGTTTTTTCTTAATCTTTGAAATAATAGCGCAGGATTCAGAATTATATCACTTTCAACTTTTGTGTGAATATTAAGTGTTGATTGGGCTGATTTTACGAGATAATGACAATTCTGTGTGATTTCGATATGAAATTCTCTGTTACATCATCATAGATCATACTCGTCAAACAACACCGAAATTAAAAATTTAAAACAACACTTGTATCAAATGAAATTAAAATTTTAAAGAGAGCAATTCATAATACACTTCAAGATAAATATTACAGTGCTTAAATACACTTGCTAAAAGTATCATCAACATAAACATATTAACAAGTCAAAAAAGTTTAATTGCAAAGCCACAAGTACAGCTTAACTGGCAATTATATAATAGTGATAAGAGTGACACTATAATATCATAAATAAACATTACAGTTTAAACATGTTCATTCAAAATATAATGTAATATAAAATACATAAATAAAAACTCCAAAAATTTTACCAATGATAAGGACCACACTTCCCAACCCAATATATTCATTTAACTTGTTTGATAAACAAATAGCAATTTATGACCAAAAAAAAAATAGCAATTCTTTACTGCCAAATTCAGTGATCTGATATTCCGTCCAGCAATCACTCGGAATTCAGTCTTGGAAATAAAATCAAAGGATATAAAGACAGTGGATTATATATAGGAGTGGAGAGAGATAGGAAATGTCAGTGATAAAACATTCTGCACTTTTATTCTTCCTTTCTGTATCCTCCCTATCCTTAAAAAACAAAAATAATAAAAAAACCCTTTCTTCTAAAATACAGTTTAACATGGCATGTCACAATTAGCTTCTGGATCATAGATGGATTGGGATGCAGTAAAAACTCAATTTCATCTCAAATTTATTTGTATCAATTAAATTAGTTTCTACACTATTAAGATGTTATTATATATCCAATGTATCTACCTGTCCATCAAGTGAAATCCTCTATTATAACATTGTCCGATTAAGTGTTACATTGTTGAATATCACACAAGTTCCTATGGTTAGGAGAACTTGAATACTTATCTAAGCTAAGATCAATTTGGTATATTTGTCAAATGACCAACAATTACAATTTGCAAACCTCATGATGCTTTGTTGACCCCCCCCCCCCCCCCCCCCCCCCCCCCCCAAAGTTTCGTTTACACAGCTTCTTATGTAGATATAACATAATCCTCTAATTTAGGAAAAATATGTATAAAAGGCATGCTATCACAAACTCAATTCAACATGATTCATATGTTATGTGAAAGAGAGTATTCATCCAAGTCACATATTGAATAAAAGAATAAGAAAGAAGTAGAAAATAAAGTTTAGATATGAAAAGTTAATTTAAGTGTTTTCATCACGACACAATATAGTTTATGGGGTGTCCCTAGGGCTTTAGGTAGTTGTGTGTCATGGAAGGGTTCGTAAGTTTTTGGGCGACAACTTATTATAAAATTTAGTTTGATGTGAGTTCATGGAAGTAAGTTTTAAATATAAAACTTTCCCTAAATTATATTGAATTTCATTCTATTTATTGTGTAACAAATAAAATTTTTGAAGCAACATTATGTAAAGGGGTGGTGGTGGTGATGTTTTATACCATGTAAAATATACTAATTAGTTATGTTACAATTTGTTTATTGTCTATTGTATAGTATTTAATAATAATAATAATAATAATAATAATATATTCTTTCTTGGATTTACTCCATATAAAGTATACAAACTAGTCATTTTACATTTTCTGATTGTGTAAAATTAAATAGAAAAATAATATAGATGGAGTCTGTAATTTTACAGGTTGAGTGACCACTCAAAACCTTTTTGGTTTGACCAATTGAGTGAGTTGGTCTTTTCTCTCTCTGTTCTGTTCATTCATATTTGTACTTGCTGGACCCTCACTTCTGTAACATTAATTCAATTCAATACCATAAACTATAGACAAACAATTTATTATTTTCTCTTCCACATGCAAACCAATCCATAATTTTATTTCCATGTCGTTTTGTCAAATTCAAAATAAAATCTTAATGTCAAATAGAGTTTTTATTGTTTCAAACGGGATAAAAAATAAATATTAAACGGTGTAAATCTATTACTTTGTTTACTCGGCTGCAAACCAAACGATATAATATGTTTTGGCCCTTTGCATTCATTATTTTTATAATTATGAATCCTGCCTTTAAACTTAACCATATTTAAATCTATTATAATTAAATTCTTATCCTTTATAATCTTGAACCCATTAAACTCACCTAATTTTAATATAGATTTATCTTAACTTTCCAATGCTACGTAGGATAAAAAATAAAAATACTAAGAAATTTAGGGGTTATTTGATTTTAGAAAAATCTCTCTATTTTTATTTTATTTTGATTTTTAATTATAAAATTGTTATAATGTTTTCGATTTTTAAAAGTATGTATAGGAAATATTGTAAACAATTTTTTATAAACTTTTAAAAATAAAAAATAAGATGATAAGAAGTAAATACAGGAAATGAAAATAAAAAACATTTCCAAAAACTAAACAACTCATTATATTTAAAGTGAACATTAATGTAATATTATGTGATTTCTAAGATATACAACGTTAACACCATTTTCCATATAAGTTTCTTATTTTGATTTCTTATTATTATCCCAGGTAATATGAACACGTTAGACAAATTTTTTTAATATACTAGTAATATATAATTAGATTTACCTTTTGCTAATTTTCCCAGCATAAAAAATGTTATATCTTTAACATCTAATTTATAAAATTATCAGTATTTATTTTAAATAAAATAAAATAAAATTATAATCTAAAGTTTTGATGAAATTGTTGAGCAATATAAAATTATATTATGTTTTAGACAATAATCTTCCCTATTTGTTTTGTTGTTTCAAACTAAAAACCGGGTAATAATTAAATTAAGGTTAAATTGGATTCTCACTAAACTTTTATGGATGAATTTGTAGGTTTAATTTCTACTTCAATAAGTCTAATGAATTTTTTTTGGTTTTTATATTTAATTTTCATTGAAGAATTAATCTTTTTATTTATAAGAAACACCTTATGTTTTAGTTTTTAATTACAACTAAATTTACAAAATGATTTTTTACGAACATGGTTAAATTTGTAGCGATTTAACATCGTTATTATATACCTTAAACAGGAAAAAATCAAAACAAATATAACTAAAAGAAAACAAATGACAAGATTCGTAAGTTTTATTACGTTTAAAAACCATCATGTAAGATTTTTAAATATAAGGATTAATTCATAAACAAGGGTGAAGTATAGAATTTAAATAATAAATTGAACCTAAAAAAATGAATCTATTCAATATATTGCTAAAGAAAACAAATTTACGAATATAGGAACGTGCAAAATAAACTAGTGACATAGTGTTATTCACATATATCAATTTCATATCTTACCTTTAATTTTAAATATAATTAAATTTTAATAGAATTTTTTTATTATATGTTATTAAATGTTTGCCTATTATATATTTTTAATATGATTAATTTTTTATATAATAAATAATATTAATATATTTTAAAAAACTAATAATATTATTAATATAAATAACTATTTTCAACTATATGTGTAAAATTAATTAATTTTACTTGTATTTAGAATAATGATATATATGTTCCCTCATATTGGAGGGGTTTATAATAACTCTTATTTTTCTTATTTCTAGGTAACAATGAAGGCACTAGTACAAAAACAGCTTTTCACATCGCAGAATTCACCACGGTTTATCAAAATCCGATGTGAAATATAGGGCGGTGGCATTTCACATCGGTTTTTATTAAAAGCCGATGTGGAAAACAATTTATCACATCGGTTTTATCAAAACCGATGTTAAAAATATATGCGGTGGCAATTTTGAAATTATACACAAAGTTTTATAAACAACATTAGACAACGGTTTTTATAAAACCGATGTGACATATGCTTAAAAAATAAAATATAAAATAGATATTTTTCATTTTAAATGTAAAAATTTAAAGTTTAAATCATTGTCACATCGGTTTTACTTAAAAACCGATGTGGTAGGTTCCAGCGTGATTGCAACATCGGTTATGGTTAAAAACCGATGTGGAATATGTGTGGCAATGTGTTATCACATCGGTTTTTTGAAAAAACCGTTGTGGAAAATAGTTTAATCCAAAAAAATAGAAAAACATGGAATTTTGATCTGATTTTTTACGTCATGACTTCTTTTGGTACTTATTAGCTATTCGAGTTGGAATTTTTGAAAAATCAATTTTTGAGTGAGATACAAAAATTTTGTGACGACAAAAATCGGCAAACTTCAAACGAGCATAACTTGAGCTAGAAAACTCAGAATTCTTATTGCTGCATATGATTTTGGGGTAGAAAAAAAATCCGCATTCATTCCAACTGGCGTAGCCAGTTGGGATTGCTCAGATTTCCAAAAAACCCTTGTTTTCTCAAAATTTTTTATTTTTTGTGATTTATTTGCTTATTTTTTGGATTTTTAGGCTTCTACTTTACCTACCAAATATTTGATAAATTCAAAATTTATGATTACTCGTTAAAGATAAATATAAATGTAATATTTCACATCGGTTTTACTAAAAAACCGATGTGATAGGTGCTAGAAATTTAAACAAATTTGAGCGCGTATGTTAGAATGTTTCATATTTCACATCGGTTTTATTGAAGAACCGATGTGATATGTGCTAAAAATTTAAACAAATTTGCGCGCGTTAGAGCAAATTATATATTCACTGAACTTCATTCGAGTGTCTTCTTCGTCATCACGGGACAGTGGTTTTAGTCCCAACTCCTAACTCTCTCTCTCTTCTTCTGCAACTTCGTCTCTTGCTTCTTCTTCCCGAACAACGGTGTCATTTTCCAGCTTCTCTGCCAACGTTCTGCTTCGCATTCTCCGCTCTGTGACTTCTCTTCCTTCTACATTATCCTTCCCTTGGATCCGCTCTACTTCACCTTGCTTCTTACAACCACCGACTCATTCAACTTAGGTGCATTTTGCCTCTTTCTTTCATTTCTTCTTCTGATTCCACTTTCCTCATTGCTTTTTATTCTAGATTTTTTTTCTGCTTGGAAGTTTACTTCGGTTTCACTGTTTGTATTTACTTCGATTTTGATTCCTCTTCCTTCATTAAACTCCAGAGCACCATCAAGTTCAATGGCGGAGGTCTCTTTCCCTGTTTCTCTTCCTTCTTTTTGTTCGATCATATTTCCCATTTTAATTAATTAATTGATAAATTATGTTAATGTTTAGGTTATTCTGGATGATTAGTTAGTTGACCTTTATTGATTATAATTAATAAGATTTAAAATAGAAACAGAGGATTGGAAGTTTGCTTAAAATATCATTATAAAAATAATTAAAAATTAAAAATCCTAGTTACCACATCGGTTTTTAACAAAACCGATGTTATAAGTTCCATAATTCACATCGGTTTTTAAGAAAAACTGATGTTAGAAGTCCAATATTCACATCGGTTTTTAAGGAAAAACCGATGTTAGATTCCTATTTCACATCGGTTTTAAAACCGATGTGAGATGTACCTATATTTCACATCGGCCAGATCCACATCGGTTTGAAAACCGATGTGATAAGCCTAAAAAAACCGATGTTAAAAGCTGTTTTTGTACTAGTGAGGGGATCCTGATTATCTCTTGATATTAGTAAAATATGGTTATGTCTATATCATTATGCGCTTAGATCGAAGTCTCTTAGTTTCTATATTTACCATTGTATAAAAAAGACTTCGAAATCCCCTTAAAATTCAAATGACACATTATTAAGTAAAATACGACCTTAATTTTTCTAGACTAATTCTCTAGTATTTTTATTAAGTTATTATTGTGAAATATATACATATATAAATCATAGTAGGAAGTTCAAGTACAACATAATTTTTTTATAACTCAAGTACACCAATATTTTTTTATGAACAGTCTTATATATATTCAACACTGCAGAAAAGTGAATTGACAAACACATGGATGAAAGTGCTTCTTGCATAACATGTAGAAACTCATAGTAGTACGTAAATATTCTAGTTTTAGCTATGCTACTACCACTACATGACAAAAACTTATTATTGTGCCAAGTAGAAGAAAATGCCTCCAGCTGTGTTAGATCATTTATTTTGATACACAATATAAATATATATATTCATCTTAACATTTTTTTGTCCCTGTTATAATTTTCAAATTAAGATCCAGATTAATTTAGTTGGTGATAAAATTTTGTAAGTAAACACATTTAAATAAGTTATTGTTTTTTCGAGAATTCGATGATGTATACTTATATTGTGAATCATCTTTATCTTAATCCTTTTATGACTAGGTTTAGGCCATTAAAATAACATATTTACTATATTTTAATTTTTTATATTAATAAAAACATCATTATTTTTAGTAACTTCTATTCAACTTTTTTGTCGTAATTCATCGCCTAAATCTTATGATTTTCTAATGGAATTTTGGCTATTCAAATATCTCATTGTTTAAATTCAATCCTGTTTATTCTCTATATTATTTAAATTAAAATATCCCACCCAACTTTCTCTATGTATGTGTTTAAATCCTACACAACGTTGGGATTGAAGCTATGTTTCATAACAAGGAACAATTTAAGTTAGTTTGTATCATATTTAATTAATTTAAAATTAAATTTATTTGATAAAATAATTGCATTTAGTAAACATATAAGTTTATTTAGGTAACTAGTAATGTTTTTTAAATTTTTACTTGAAGTAGTGTTTGAACTTATAACTTTTGTATTTTTTTTAAAGAATTATTCTTGTTTATCATAAAATAAAACATGTCATATATGTCACTTTATATTTAGTTTACTAAACAATTTTTAATTTAATCAGCTAACTTGTCAACTTGCAGCTAGTATATCCCTTAATTTTTGTTAGATAGACCCTAAATTTTGATAGTGTCTCTCTAGTAACCTAATTACGAAAGTAAGGTTCCATTTGAAACATTATCCAACGTTATGGAAAAACACACCAGAGATGGACCTACAAAAGATTTTTCGATGCTTTAGTTAGTACGGTTGTTACAAGAAATAAATAGATTACGGAGGCTCTTAAGAATGTGTTCAACATCCCTTTCAAGTTAATAAATGAGTTGTATTTATAGAACTTCCCTAGGTAAAGGAGTTGATTTGACCCATTTCCTAACATATTGTGGCAATAGTGTTGGCAGCGACATGTTGCCCATGTCTTGTCTGACCTGTATTGAGATGTCAGTTGTCTTGACCGGTGTCATGATTAAATATTTGTACTGATGATCATTTAGGACGTCGGTTCAAAGGCATGCAGTCCGATAGCTTAATAGTTTTAGTTGCTTTCTTCGTGCAAGATAATGGACACTTTGTCCATCGATTATGGTGTCCAGTATGCACCCCGGATTAGTGATAGACCCTTTTTTTACTAGTCCTTTCAATTCATGGCAAGAAGTATACATCATAAGCACCAAGATTCAACAATTTAAATGAATACATCTTACACATTCAAAATCTCCTTTTGAATTGGGCATCTATGCACATTGAATTTTTTTGAGAAGTATTGTTGATCAAGTGATCATTTCCTTCTTGATTTCGCTTTAAGTGAGTTCTTTATGCATGCATCAAGAGCTACCACTTTGTTTTTACCTTTGTTGAAGTAAACATCAACAATTCTTCTTATGTGTAGTTAGTTAATAAATCTTCTAAGATATTCCACTTGAGATCATAAAAAAAAATCAAGATAACTGGGATCTATTTCAAAGATATGATTACATGGGCATAACCCATGTAAGATATGTGTTCATCTAAAATCTATGATGATATGTAGAAGTGCTTCCAATGGCTAGTTTTACAATTAGTTTTTAGCAACTAATTTACAATAAAGACATATATTTAAATATTAGTTACAAGTATATATAATTAAACATTAATTGTAAAAACATACAATAGAAATAAGGTGCCACTTGCATAGATACTTCAACACTCAAGTCAATATTAGATAAATTAATATCGAAACTCTGGTTGGTGAACATACCTTAATGGGGAGTAAATGTGTGGTATTTATAGTTTTAGATGGTGAAAACGTCCTACGTGACATGTGTCAATATATAATCAATAAAAAGCAGAAAAGTTGTCATGGTGGTAGACATTTTTGACATCCTCTATTGATGTCGATATGTCTTAGTGAATCATTCGCTCTCTCCCTAACTTTGATCCTTACGAACTCTAGTCAAGGAGTCAATCTTGCATGAGTTTTAGCCGGTGTTGAGGAGCGCACATGAGAGGTGTTCTGCGTCACGAAAACTGTTTTGGTGTCTATGCCGTTTGGACTGATATCAAACCTAGATCAATATTATCTTATGTTTGTTGAGCAAATAAGATATTATAAGAGCTAATATGTTGTAGTGTTGCCTTTCTTATTTTATTGCTCATTTGTAATTTTTATCATAAGGGAATGTTGGGTTAGAAATAAGTAGAATATAATAATTTTTAACACGTCTCCATACCATCCTTATCATCGCCAGCATCACAATTGTCATTGTTATCATTAACGACATTGTCGCCATTATCATATTATTTTATCATTATAATAATAAAGTTATTATTTTATTATAATAAGAAATAGTGTGTGATTGCTAAGGCAATGGTGGATGAGGAAATAAAATTTCTATCATATCTTATCAATTTGTAATCCAGCTTTTTCCTAGAATAAAAAATAAACTAAACAATAAAATAGGATACGTAAACATATCATATTGATTCAATAAACACAAGATAATAACAGGATAAGACAACTTATCCTATTTTGTCTTTTTTATTCTGATAATTAAACTGTCCTAAGAATACAAATTTTGCTGGAATTATATAGCAATGTTGGTAACAGAAATAGTTTTTATCTTTTAACGGAAATTTCAGATAGACTGGAACAAAGAGCAGGGGATAAAGACATTATTCTGTTCAAAAGTTTCAAAGAATAAAGAAAGGTAAAGGGGGGTGATAGGATTAGAATCTTGACTTCACGAAGATTTTGTAATGATGCAAAAGTGAAGAGACCAGGTCCAACAACAAGTAAAAAGGTCCAACACTTTTTCTTTCCAAAGGAGAATTTAATTGAAACCCTATGCTGATCAATGAGATAACATCTTAATTTGTTTAATCAACCCTTGTACTTCACTGAAGAAAACTCAAATCAAATGGAAAAAAGGATGAAGAAGATAAAGGTAAATTTCCTAATTCAAGCATTCAATTGGGGAGAAAGATAGATAAAGGTCATTGGCCCAAGTTGCAAAAGTTAATTATTGATCTTTTCGCCGTTATGCATGTGCTTGGATGGAACAACAACAACGTTTGAAACTGGAAAATAAAAACATATATATAAAAAATTGTAGGATGGATAATAATAATTGTAAATCATAGGTTCTGGTCATAATAGTGGCACAAAAATGTGGGACAGTAAATTCACGCTTACTTTAGTTTTAGTGCTTATTGCTCCCACCGTCCAAGTATTTTTTTTTCTCTAGCTACTTGGAAAAGATTAAAGAGAAAGGCAACATTCCTTGGATGATCATCACGGTGCAAAAAGTTGGAAACTTGCGATGAAAATAAGTGTCGGTTTAGTTTTCAAGGAAATAAAATTATAAAAATAAAAAAATCTAAATGTTAATATTGATCATTTATATTGTTCGAGATAGTTAAAATCTTGTCTTTTTTAGGGTTGATCAAACTGATGTTTGATCAATCTAACGAGAAACCAAACGAACCTTAAATCTAGTGTGGAAAGCAAGGTTAGATAATCACGGACGTGACATAATAGTAACTTACTTGCGTCTGAAATTGATCTTTGTTAATAAGAATGAAACGATATTTTATAATTACCTAATAACTATTTCATATAAATTTAACACGAGGAAAAATTAGTTATTGTGTCTGACAATAATTACTTCGGAGAGATAAAAAAGACTTGATAATATAAAGTAAAAATATAATGAATTGAATGGAATTTAGTTCTTCTAAAACATCTCACATTTCATTGTGTCTATCAACTTGAGTTTAGGATGATGCATGAATGAAAATGGATCGACACGAATTTATGGGTGAATTATTTGTTTTATTAGAGGCCATGATCATGAATCTCAGTGTGCACTATTGAATCTTCCCACCGAAAGTCCCGGATAAGTGTCGAATCTCACCCCACATCACATTATTCTGTTACAACTATATTCTAAACCGATGTGTTGTATTCTTTGGTTTCTTTTTCGTCTTCTGTTTTCAGTTTTAATTGTAACGTTGTTATTTTATTTTTTAAAAAAATTATAATAACAAAATTTACTATCCTCTTTTAAAAAATTTATACTAAAAAAATTAAATAAGAATAAGAAACAGATTTTTTTTTTCATTTTTAATGTTTCTCATACCAAATTTAAAAAATAAAAACATGATAATAATTTTATAATTAAAAATAAAAATAATTTTATAATTAAGTATGATAAAATTAGTTAATGTTTACTTTTTAAGGTTTTTTTATATTAAATACCAACAATAATAGATGGTAAATTACCTATAAATGGGATAATAGTTTATTTAGTGTAAAATAAAGGCACTGAAATTTTAATAACCTCCTAATATACCACGTCAAACTTTAGTAGTATAATAGTTAATGGTTTATACAGAAATGGTTGAAAAAAATACAATTAAGTTATTATTAATGTTTTAAAAGAAAAAGGCTACATGACAAACAAATAAGGAGGTATATATTGTTGTATTGGGAACATGCCAAAAAAAGAAATTAATTAAAACCTTTCATCAATTATTTGAATATCAATATATTACTAAAAAGTAAACCACTTCCATATGCAAGGGGATATTTCACGTGATACTATAATCATAAAGTACAATTTTAGAAGATTGAACAAGGTAATCTAAGTACACGCCAACTTTTTTTACTTAAAAAATAGTTTTCATGAATAGAAATTAAAAACCAGAAGCTATATAAACTATAGATGAATTAAATTGGATGATATAAAAGATCAATATTAACCTTTAAATTTTTTTTATTTTATAACTCTATTTTTTCAACTATATCTGGTTGAAAAACAAAGTAAAAGATTAAGAATTTTTTTAAAAAGGAATATTACTAGAGAGAGTAAAGATGGAGAAGAAGAGGACCACCAGCACATTACATGAGACACTATAAGGTAGCTTTGAAAACAAAACACCTGACGACCAAAACAGTGGCATCTGAGTTGTGATGATGATGATGATGGAGTTTCTATTGCTACATTCAAAACCAACCCACAGCCGTCCTTCCTCTGCGGAAACAACAACTCCACAAACCACAAATATCATAAATGTAAAAAGAACACCTAAGCTAGTCACTATATTATATTATCATTATCACACTCATAAATAAATAAAGAAAAAAAACACTTCTGACATATGAGTTATTGATTTTGGTGAATAAACTAATCATCTCATTCACATATAAATTTCTTGTTAAGTGAATGGTTAAGTTAATGTTTTAAAGTTAAAGACAATTGAACTTTTGACATTTATTGAAAAAGAATAAATCTCTTTTATTTAATCACACTTCAAAGTTATATATATATATATATATATATATATATATATATATAATATAATATGGGACAGTTTTGATGTCTAACAGTTGATATTCATGTTTTGTGAATGTAAAATATTTATTTTCTCTACTGCTTTGTATACAGGCTATTAGGATATAAGATTAGTTGTCTAGCTGAACCATTACAACATGAGATTAGTCTCGTATTGATTGAGGACGTTCTAGATTAAAAAAAAAATGGAAAAGGGTGGAAGATAGATGAGATTTAAAAGTGAGTTAATTGGCAAAGGGATATTATAACCAAGAATTCCCAGACACCTCCTCCTTTTGGGTCCCTCACTTTGTGTCCTTATCTCCTACCTTTTTGTCCTTGTTCCTTTCCGGTCTGGTCTGGTCCTCCATATAGCATCCCTTCTCACTTCACACACTCATGTCGTCTTCTTCTTCTTCTTCTTCCTCGTCATCATCATCATCATCAACTTCAACTGCACCAAATGTTGGTCCTGATGTTCCTGGACCTAGTACGAGGAGGACCCGTCAATTTGAAGGCCCTTCTTCCTCTCGACAACGTCCTATGAATGAGGTCTTGCCAGAGCCTTTTCTTGACTCTTTGGCCACACAACTTGCCATTGATGCTGCTAACCACAATGGTCGTCTCTCTGCTTCATCTGCTCTAGCCAATTTTTTTCAGGTATTTTTTTCCATCTTTTTTATTCCACCCCTCCATTTTTTTTTGTTTTTGATACAGGGAATGTAAAAAGAAAATAAATTTGGTAATTCATCACATGTGGGTTGTGGCTTGCCTTGTTGAATATATTAATATATTAATGAAGATTTGTAGAATCTCCAGCATGTGTAACTGATAGCTTTTTCAGAAACTGGACAAAATATTGGTCAAGTCAAACATTATGCTATAGCTAGCATTGCAACCTGCAGATGTTTACTAATATTTTTTTGGGACATTATATGGATTTAATTTAGTAGTTTTATGTGTCTATATATGTTGCTCATTTGGTTTTTTTTTTTGGGTGGGTTCTTTATTAAACTTTGGAGTCATACATATTTATATATTCAACTCAATGGATTAGGAGAAAAATGAGTGGAGATTTAGGTTTTAAGTTGTGGATGCTTTCATCTTTGAAGCATCCTAGAAGAAACTGTTCCACGAAAGCAGCTACTTTACGTGGGTCTTTTTCCAAACTAAATGTGTGTCCCTTTCAAAAAAAAGGATGTTTTTATTTTTCCTCTTGGCAATGTAGTTTGTTTTCTCTCCACTTGAAAAAAGAAAAACAAATTGCCTAGTTTTGGACCTCCTTTTGACAACCAATGAAAAGGGTTACATTGGCTTCGAATTTGCTGTTTCCCTTTCTTGGCATGAAATAATCCTTTTTGACTGAGCCCTTTTCCTGCTATCTAGGCTAGAAGATCCATTGCATGCCTTTCTATCTCAAAATATGTTGATACTATATAGCTTTTTACTTTGTTTCATAAGGACTTGCTTTCTTAAATAACATAAGGAGCAAGGCATATATAGTTATTTATGTCTCATTACTAGCGTCCTTGCAAGTGTACCGTTTCCATATATAGTTGGAGAATTGAAAATACAAAAAATTTTATGCAGCTAGTTTTCTCATTGGTGCATATATATTTCTGAAGCACACCATTTTTTTTAACTAGATAATCATCATCTTCCCTGATCCATTCTTTGTCTTTGAAGAACAAGGTTGCTTGGTTCAGGAAGTATTAGATTTTTCTTTTGCTTACATCGCATTATGGGTTCAAATGTTGGTTTAGTTTATTGTTCAACCAATAGGACACAGCTTATGAAGATACATAAATTATTATAACTTGCAGCAATCCAAATCTCAATATGTGCTTGTAATGGATTGAACATTTTTACTTTATTTTGTTCTCACCACTGTTGAAATAATTTGGAACCAATCAAACCGGGAATTAGATTTTATGTTACATTAATTCTTACCCAGAAACAACGAAAAAATTCAGTTGCATTCTTACAAATAAAAAATAAACTCATTGGCTGCATGATATAAGCTTAGGCACTTTCTCAATTAGGGTTTGAAGAAAGTTAAAGTAATCAGTGATTATTGGGTGGTTTAATGATTTATTATTGTTAATAATCTTATAAAATGGCACGTATAGGTATTGGGTCAAAAAGCAGCATTTGTATAATGCCAAAATGCACATGGAGCCCTATTCTTGTCGTAACTACACTCCATTCCTTTTGTTTATATTCAAGAAGTTCATCCCTATTAAAATCTTTGCTTCCTTTCCCAATAAATAAATGAATTGAATATATTGTACTATATGTTATACTATAATATGATAATGTTGTACACACACAACATAGTTGGGATTTGGGAGTGGGGCATGCATTGTACTTGGAAACTATCACAACTCTATAAAGGTGGATGTTTTTAGATAAAATTATGTACGAGTGCATCATCTTATCTTATGTTGTACATCTCTCTCTATCATTAATTAACCACTAAAGTACTCTCAAACGCACAATTAAGAAACATAATGCATTGCTTATTCTTTGAATTTTATATAATAAGTAACAAACAAATTATTAGTTACTAAAGTGTTAGTATATTTTTTCATATGCTCCCTCCACCCACCACCCGTGGATAAAACTAGAGATTCGATGTTTGGAACAAGACAGAGGCTTTCTTGGAAATGAAAGTGAAATGTTTGTGGGGAAGCACGCTTTTGATACCATGTTTATATTTTCATACACATGAACACCAACTAAGATATTGACTAGTTTCGTTATCTATCTGTGCCCATGGACCACATTGCTATGTGCAAACCAGATATCTCCCCCACCACTTAACTTTCAATTCAAATTGTCTTTTATATATATTCTCATATTTTTTCTTTCCTAGGGCTACTTGCTAGCTCATATTCTAGCCCCACCAATCCAACCTCACCCCATTTGACCCATTTCATTTGATATTCACTTAACTTTACTAAGCCAACTAAATCAGATTCTTTACATTATTTGAAATAGATAAAACTCTATTAAATCAACAGATAAGGAAAAATTTGGTTTCCAGTTATGTATCTTCAAATCAAATAGAGTTTTAGTTGTAGTCATGCCTCTGTGCATTTAGTTTACGTGAGAGATATATGCTATGGTGATATTATGATTAACTAAGATTCTGAAGTATATCTAACAGGAAATGAAAAAGTTAACTGACATAACAGTAAATAGAAATAAATATATTACCAGCTAGGTGGTAGCTACTGTTGTGTAATATTCATTGTAATGATCTCTTGTCCCGAGTATCTCTGTTGCGTTACGCCATGCCATTGCTTTTGCATCCTGAGAGATGCTATTGCTAGCTACTGCAATCTCATTCATTATTAGTGTCTACTTAATATAGTTAATCAAAAAGAGAAAATCAAATGCACAATTGTATACACATTTTACATTTGGCTTTAGCTTTCTATTTTTGGATGAATATTTCTAGTGACTTCCTTGTTATATCAAAACAGCTATTTATACTTGGAAAGCTATTTAAACTTATTATTATTTGTTATTGAAGAAGAAAAAAAAATGTGCATGCATTGTGCAGGTTTGTTCTACATGGCGAGAAGTGTCGCGCTCGGATCTGCTGTGGCGGCGTCTCACGGAATGTATCTGGCACCGAACCTATCGATTGAGGCCCACGTGGCACTTGGAGTTCATCTACTGTCATCGGACGGCTAGGAATTTCGCGACAGGGACACACTCCTTCATCATACCACACTTTGACCCTTCCGAGCACCATCAGAGCTTCATTTGTCGCTGCCTCACGCTCTCCGACACGCACCTCGTGTGCGGTTTCGTCGACGGCACTGTTCGCATTTTCGACCTCGAGACACGTGCGCACGTGAGAACCGTTTTGTCCGCACACGGGCATTTGTTTGGCCAATTCTCGCGTTCGGTTTCGGGTATTGTTGTTTCCAACTCGGTTCTCACTTTCGCCAGGCTGGACGGGGATGTCTACGTGGATTCCCTCAACGGGCTTGGGCCCGGGCCCGGGCCCGGACCCAGCCACGCGCTGCGGGCTGTGTCTGGTGATGTTGTTAACAACGGGGTGCTGGTTGAGTTCGCGGGCTGCACGAACTGGTGGGTGGGCCTGTTCGCGGGGATCGCCGGCCGGGCTTTTCAGATTTGGGACGCGCGGACGGGGCATCGCGTGTTCGTCGGGGGCGCGTTGACGGATCCCGAAACGGTGATGGGTTGGCACATGCTGACGGAATTGGTGGAACCGGTGGGTCGAATTCGCGTGACGGCGCGTGGTGAGTGTGTTGTGGCCTGCACGAGTTCGAGGTTGGTTTGTTTCAGATTGAGTAACCCGGAGGATCTGTTGCGTGATGTGGGGTCCACCTCGGGGTTCGTGGTGACCTCCTTGGACGTGAGTCACGAGGATTTCGTTGTGGTCGAGAGGAACGGTTTAGGGACGGTTCGGTGCGCGAACACGTTCGAGCGGTTGAGCCGGTTTCGGTTGATGGGTTCATGGGTTCGGGGGTTGTGGGGTTGCATGAACTTGGGTTATGTGTTGATTTATTCTTCATCTGCGGGTATGTTGAGGGTGTACAACATTGAGCAGCCTCGGGGCCGGTTTTGTATGGAACTTCCGGTTCGACCGGGAGAGGGAAATAGCATGGTGGCTGATGACAGACACGTGGCGATCTCCTGGAATGATTCTTCCATACACTTAATGGATTTTGGTGCACAGGATCCTTAGCTCACCAACTCACCATTTATTATTACCCTCACTCAGATCATATTCATTCTAACTTCCCATTCCTTTTTGTACCTATCTCACAAAATTCACATCTATTGCTATTGCCATTGTTATTATTATCAATTATTATTCAATCTTTCTTCTCTTTCATCCTTTTCTCCATCTGATACATGTTAGTCCAAAAACATGGGAATTCAGCCATGCATGCATGCATGCACATGCTCATTATTCGGAACTTAGAATATACTGATTTATTTGTAATCTCATTCTACTTATTAAAGTTATTCGTGCTCATGTTTTATTGGTATAATCTTAAGACAGTACTTAAGTAAGTGATGAAATATGAACAAGTTGTTTCTGACTTTCTGTATGCATGCATGTTGATTCTTTTAAACTATTATTAAGTGGTGAATGCTTCTATTAAAAGAAAATATCCACAGGATAAACTCATGTTTATTACCTATTGAGGGCCAATTTAGTTTTTTTTTTTAACACGGTTCTTTGGATGGATTCTCGTTCTCGTTGATTCTATGCATGCCAAGGTTATTTGGGTATTAACACGATGTACTATTGTTAACAGATGTTAATTAGTGGTACAGTGATATTAGAGAAGGGTACTGTTGTTGCAGAAAGATTTGAAACATGATAAATCTGATGCATATGTGGTTGGGAGTGTGTGTGTATATGTATGCGTACGTGGATATGTAGTAGTAAATAATAGTAGTTGCTTTTTGCAAGTATTCTAGCCATGCCCTTAAAGACCAAGTAAAAAGTCTGGTCTCCATTGTCACGCCTTTCTTAGAAATAAAACAGAAAATGCTTGTTTCGAACCTCATTTACACCCTCTATATATACATACATGTTTACATATATTCCTACACATGCATTAAAACCTTCATGAACCTAAATGTTTTTAAAAGTTGCATTGCATGAGCCTAACATAGTTGATGTACGTAGTGTAAACCTTGATTGTTTATTTGCTGACATTTATTTTCTTCACTGTTAATTTAAATGATAAAAACAACAAATCTGTTGAATGTGTAGCCAAGGATTTAAAAGTTTAATAAAATACCGGATTATTTGGTGTTAAGGGCAAGAGGATGACGTAAGGAAAGTACACCAGTAATGTTGGTTTGATTCGTTGGTTACAAGCATGTCTCTAACAAGAGGACAAATACTGTTGAGTATTAGCACAGGTTTTTGTTTATTGTTTTTTTGGGTGAGAATAGAATTGGAAAATGGAATTATCTTGAATGTTTGTTGAGGTTGATGAAATCATGTTTAATCAATAGAGTAACAAAAAACAGATAGTATTTAGAGATGGAAATAAGGAAAAATGAAAAGGGTTGTAAAAAATGGAAAAGAGCATGAAAGAGGAAAATAAAATAAAAAAAGAGGGAATGAAGAGAAGGACAAAGTGAAGTTAGGGTTGAGGGTAGGGGGTATAGACATAGACATAGTACTGCTCTCTAGTGCCTAGTCTCTCCTGCTTCTATGTTTGACGATGCTTTTCTTCTGTGTCTTTCTGTCTGGTTTCTGAAACGGTAGGGTTCTGGTGCTACTGCTGCATATTGCATCACATCCACATCGATAGCTACCTAGCCCTGCTTCTGATATTGCTATTCCTATTCCCATTCCCATGCCTGCACCTTCCATCTCTTCATTTAAAGCTCTATGCGCATGCCCCAGAATTCATTCAGAATCCTTTATCTATGCTTACTTTTAATCACCTCATCTGTCATGCTTCAAATTCAAATTAGCAAAATATTTTGGTCCCATTAATTTTTTTAAGATTATTGGTTAAGGAATAAAAAAATATTAAAAATCATTCATTTTAATTCCCAAACAAATTCTGTATAATTTTAATCACAATGTTAACTTCTAATATTCTTCTTTGAAAAATTTTACTCATAAGTCATAATTATGATTCTTTGTTTGAAAATAAAAAATTGTATAAGTTTGGACTTCTTTTTAGGTTGAAATACAAATTCAACCCGGTAAATTATAGGGTTTAAAAAAATCTCCCTAAAATTAAAAATATCATTTTTAGCTTCTATTATTTATTGTCAGCGGTTTAATTGTGAAGAATAATATAAGCGGGACCGCTCATAATGAATAATAGAGGTATTTTTTAATCACTCCTAAAATTTTAAAGGATTAAAAATAATTATTTTTATTTATAATTTTTTTCCTAAACCTTAAGTTTTACTCAAGTGAATTTGAATTTTATTAACTAAATTTATATTATAACCTAACTGACCTCACAACTCATTGATTAGTATTATTTGTTTTGATATTAGTCAAAATTAATTTTAAAGAAATTAATTTTTTTGAAAGTAAAATTTTGTGTATATATTAAGGATTAAGTTTTTTGGTAATTATAGTAAAGATTAATTTGGTAAGGCCTTTTAAGATTAAGTTTAAGTAATTGAGAATAGGAATTTTATTGAAATTAATTAAAAATGTAACGGTATTAAATACGTTACTTTTTTTCAATAAAGGGCTATTATTTTTACTTACTGAAATTCATTCCATATTAAAGATAATCCTCATTAGATTATCATTAAATACAATTTTTTTATGATTTAAAGAGTATGACTATTTGATTCCCTTTGTTAATAAAATTTAAAGAGTATTGACTACAATTATAATTAAACTGCGAGTAGAATTGTGACATTACATGTGCTTAAGGGAAAAAGAAGATAATAATTGTTCATTCGAAGTCTTTGATGTGGTGATTTATATCACAACACAACAAATGCTAAACAGAATTTCTATGCTTTGAGATCGTTTTCACTTGTTTTTCTAGTCATTTAATAATATTTATTTAACCAAGAAATTAAGAGTATCAATATAGGAAGTTAACATTTTTCATTTAAAAATATCTTTAAAACTTACTCATTCTAATTTTTAAGTAATTCTCATATAATTTTAAATAAAAAAACTTCTAGTTTTACTTTATTAAACGATATTTTTAATGGAACTTTTCAACAATTGTAAAAGAATTCAAAGTTGTGTATATATAAAATGTTTTATTAGAAGAAATAAAACCTACTTCAATAACATCTACTATTCAGAAGGAATGGTATTTGACTTTGGAAGAGGAACATATTGGATTAATATATATATATATATATATATATATATATATATATATATATATATATATATATATATATATCAAAGATAAGTTGATAACACCCGTTCCCTCAATAAAGATTTTAATATTTCTAGGTTCTTTACCTAACTCTATTTATTGCATAACCTAAAATGAAGGATGAAGACAAAAGAAAAAAAAAAAGAGAATGAATTGATGTAGGTGGTGATTACAGGCTGGGGGGGGGGGGGGGGGGACTGGGGGGATTCTTTTATTGCTTTGCTGATGAATGTCCAGCCTCAAAACTGAGTTTCTACATTTGGAACCCAGTTGAAAAAGTCTTGGATTTGAATTGGATACAAACCTATAAGGTATACTTTAAGATTGAGTTAGACTCGATATTTAAATTTAACATGATAATTTTTATCCTATATCAATTGTTAGATCACTCGTAAAGGGATATGTTGTAAGTCTCATGTTAATGGGTCACTCTATTCACTTTTTTATAATCGAGTGGTAAATTGCAACACAATACAATGCAAATAGATATAAATTTCGGCTCCCTTACCAAAGATATCCTTGTTATGGTCTGTTTTCATGCATCACAAACACTTGAGCTATGAGGAAACATTTGTGTAGAATTTTATTGACCTGATGAAAAAGATAATTAAGCGATCAAATGAGATTCGTGAGGATCCTTCGACGCTAAGCAACCATTTTTGTGATGAATATGATGCTTACATGGTATGAGAGTTTATTTTAAATTTGTTGTCGGGTCAATAGTAAAAAAATGTGTTATTATTAGGTCATTTGTAATTGTCTACCCTAGATATTCGTTTCTGAGCATGAGATAATGTGTTGAAAGTTTATGTTAACTAAAAATATGACCAATAAAAAATATTTAAGATGAATGTAGTTTTTATTGTATTGGTTAGCTTTTAAGAATGAGTTAAGTTATATCTTAATCATATCCAAATTCAACCCTTCTCAAAAATAGAATCCAAATTATGGACAATAGAGCAATTCATGTAGCAAAAAAGATTCTTATGTTTTTTTTGCAATTTAGAAATGATGAATCTGCAAATCATTTTCTTTTTAATTGTAAGTTTGCTGGCAAGATTTAAAAGATCATGTAATAGGTTGGTGGAATACCAAACAGTGGATTTGGCATGCTGCAATATGGTGCATTTGAATAGAGACAAACTGTAGATGTTTTACAGGAATGTTCCCTTCATCTGAGCAGATCATTGATTTAACTAAAATAAATGTGAAAAGTTTTTCAGCTCATTCTTGGAATGAAAAACATGCCTATATACTTGTGTAACCTGTATTGGGTTTAGAAACCCCTTTTACCTCTTTAATAATATTATTATACAGATACAAAATTAAGAATCCGAACTACACATACACAGATATTCTGCGCTTACGCTTGTCATTTTAGTTGAGCACAAGTGATGACAATCAAAAAGTTGAAAAATATATGTACATTACAAAGATAAAAATTTAATTAACATTCCTAGTAAATAATCATTGAATATTTTGCTTCCTAGTTCATCTTGAGTTGATTTGTATATCCTGAGTTAATCACAGCTGCAGTTAAATTTAAATTCGAATCTTACAATACGAATGTTAAATTTACAGAAAGGCACAAACTAGAAATTGATGTGAGAATTGTCACACAACTTTCTAAGTAACAATTGTTTAGACCTAATGACATGATAAAAAATATTACGTGCATCTTTAGTTAGAGTTGTTACAGCTTGATTTAAGGCCTTCATTGTCTACATAAAATTGCAGCAGCAAAGTGATGTTTTTATGCTTGTACAACAGGAATCACTAATTACCAATAAATTCTCCTCTTGCATCCCATGGGCGACGTTCAAAAGACTTGTCAACACTATTGCTTTTCTTATTTAGAGTTCCCTCCTCACAGCAATATTGTGGAAAATAATCATTGAATGTTTTGCTTCCTAGTTCATCCACTCCATTAAAGAGAAAGCTTCTCAACAAATCCTAGAATAAAACAGCAGGTGAAGATATGTAATAGTACTTGATGATTGTAGAGGTATTGAACAACCTCTAAAGTCTGCCTACCTTGGCAAGTGAGTCCCCAACCAGCTTCTTCAAAACACCTTGTCCTGGATCCTGCTTACAAATATCTCCATAAAAACAACATGAATTATACACTAACGATTCTAAATACAAGTCCTGCTTTGATTGGTTTCCAAGTACCAGGTCCATTAAAAAGTAAAACAAAGTTAGTAAAACTTCCTCACAAATTTATCTGATAATTTTTATCGTCCACATTTGAAATCTTCAAAACATATGCATACATTGCTTTAGAATTGACAAAATGGGCCACCAGCTTTATTTGAGCTAGCTCATTTTGGATTTTGACCATACAATTATTCCACATGCCTGACCCAAATCCACATTTTACACTTAAATTGACTGACCCAATCCAACCAAAGAAAAGTCCGGGTGGGTCGGATTAAAATAGCTTAGAATTAACGTGAGTCTAAAATTTAAGGCTAAGCTCTATATTTTAGTGGAGCTAACCAAGTTAGCCTGATTGAACCAACCTAATTTGTCAGCTCCACACTGCTCTAGAAACATTAAGTGTCAGTTTGGTATAAGTCAACCAAGTTTTGGTTTACACACAAGATCAACAATTAGGTGGTAGTGATTTTTTGACCCCTTAATGCCAACCATGTACGGGTGTACCCTAACTAGGCACCAAATAGATACTACCTCCGTTCTTATTTATCCGTCTAGAGAGAAAAAAAAATTACATAAACCAATGAATGTAATTAGATATTGTTTTGATTATATACCAAAACGTCCCACTTACCCTTCATTTATTACATTACATTTACTCTCTTTACTTAAGATACTTTCTCTCTCATCTAGATATTATTAGATAAAAAGTAACTATTAGTGTTTTTGAAATTCTAAGTGGATAATTAAATAGAAACAAAATTTATCTTCTCTCTTAAATAGTAACAGAGGGAGTATTAAGTTAGCTAGCTCTTTTGAAGACATCAAAGACAAGCCATAACCGTCTTATTTGATAATAATGGGAAGTTCCTCAATGAATAAGAAAAGCCTAAACCAATTATAACTCTGCGGCTATGCGAAACAGAAGTGTTCTTATGGCCCGATTGCCAATCATATATCTGGCTATTAAAGAAAATCTTAGGCAAATGTGAAGTACCTTTTCAGCTCTCCATGTCAGATATCTATGTTGTGCTTCAAGATTGTGCAAAATCTGAGATCCATCTCTCTCCTTAACTGCTTTGCCTAACAATTCCAACCATACCTGTCAGGGTAAAAGTTATTAAGATGAAAAAAACTACACATTTAAGGTCAAGTATATTTAAGTTGACAAAATATATTATATTTGGCAAAAGATGATTTTCAAATTCATAAAGTTGACCATGATGCTAAGGTTATTATTACCTTGTAATAATCCTTAAATGCAGAATACAGAATATCATACTTTTGTGGGCTTGAAGTAAACCTAGTCCATATGACAATTGGTGAAAAGAAATTTATAGACTCACTTGTGAGCTTCCCTCCCCATGGAAAAAGCTGCATAAAGTCTGTGTTAAGTCAACATATTAAGTTTCCTTCAATACTTTAAATGCATTTTTGAGGATTTTAAAGAACCAATACTAACATAATGGACAAGCTGAAAAGAAAGAGTTTATGGTAAAAGTATATATCCAGTTTTAGAACAATTCATCACTCTTGCAGTTAATCAGGTTAAGAAATAACTCTACTCAAAACTTTAAAAATTATTATGCAGTTGAGTGGCCAATTGTTTCTAAACTGAAAAAACTTTTACCAATAATTCCTTTCTTTTATTTTCCCCTAAAATATTTGGAGTTACCTCAACATATTTAAGGCCAAGAGGAATTAAGCTTTTAAAGTACTTTTCCTTGTAGTCGTACTCATGGATGATATCATGCAAGGGGTTAAGGTCCCTGACATCATTAATGCAAGGTTAATGCTCTGGATTACATATAGTAATGTTTGAAGCTATAAATAGCAGAGGTGGAAACCTTTACACATTGCCAATGATGTTAATGAAGAAAACTTAGCTATCTAGACTAAGACATTTTTAAGGTGCAAACAAGGTTGGGGAGAGATGAGCACTGCAGGCAATTTACATGGATTTCCTTTATGCTTGCTTCCATTTCAAGGCAAAGTGTGGTTTTTTTCATTATGTTATTTTCGCCAAGCCCAACTCCCAAGTATCATTATGTAAAGCACAAGCTCTGACTATACAACTAAACGCATATTTAAACTGAGGAAGAAGCAAGGAAACCTAAGAAGGTCCACAGTAGAATAACTAGAAGAATGACACTACAGAATTCTTCCTTCCACTGTTGTGTAGGTGACAAATTTTAGTAGATTTGTAGAACATCAGATCCTTGTGTTTGTATTTACTGATCAAGAAAGGGATATTTTTCTCATTTATAATGGCTTCACCTAGTACTTTTTCTGAGATTGAATCAGGAGGAGTCAAAACAGTCAGTCAGAAGGCTACAAATATGGATTATAATAGTCAACTTCAGATCTAAACTTTGATCGTAAAGCTATAATAAATAAGGAAATGAATCAAATATATATGCCAATATGGATATAATAAGGATGATCTTGGTACATATAACTGAAATTTCAAATTCTTAACCCAAGATGCTTTCACTATTGCTATCTCGTTTATCCAAGTACTATCTTCTGATTAAAGTAACATCGAGATCTATTCAATCAATAGTATATGATAAAGGAGACATGAACCTATTCCACAAATAAATGAAGCGTTCTCATAAAGTGATTAGCCAAGTAAATTCAGACCTATTGAAATATGGTGTTTTCTTTTACCAAGTTCAATCATATACCTGCTACTACGGAAAATATTAGTAGGTAGTTAAACATATGCATTTACCAAACCCAAATGAAGGCATAAAAGTTATATGTTGTCTGTAACCCCCAAAAGTGTATGTCCACTATGTTGATACTGAATGATTCTCACTGTCACTGATTTCAGTGCAAAGCAACCCAATTCATTGCCAAGCATATTAAGTGATAAACTTTTCTTGGATGGCAAAATCTTGCAATACCATGCATAAGTTTCCATAAGCAGAAATATGTTATAAAATTTCAAAGATAATCCACATTGCTAGACATTTTCCACAACTTAGAGCAAAGAATGGATTATCCAGAAAAAAAAGAGTAAAAATGGAGAAGAAAATCCTTTATGCACATATACTCAAGTGGAATACAATAGCTATTGAAGAAGATGCTAACTTACAATACAACAATGTTTGTTTTAGCAGAGGTGAAAAAGTTAGCACAAAATATGGGGACATCATATTCTGCTTTTGGAAAGACAGTAAAATCCAAAACCTGCATGAGAGGTTCAAGACCCAAAAAAATAGCAGTAAGCACATAGAAAAACAAATCTTCAAGATAATTTAGACAAGGCAAAAGATGGCAAAACACTTCTGCAATGACTTAGTTTTTTTTTATCTAATCATGGAAATAGAATGGCAAATACAGGTTCAAATTCACAGGAAAATGGGAAAATTTTGGATACACCTGAAATCAACGCTTTATACTCAAATGAGGAATACCAAGAGATATAATAACATAATTAAGAAAAGAAACTATCTCTGGCCCCCTGATTTCCCAATGGTGTAGTTAACTAGTTATTACTCCAAGTTCAAAAACAGATGCAACACAATTAAAGATTGAACTTGTATTCCAGAGCATTTAACTTAGCTACAAATGCCACAGGAAGATATTTGGTTTAGTGAAGTCAACAAGCTTAGATGTGAATAATTATGTCCTAGATTTTACTTTTAACTAAAATAATGACCGGCGATCGTTGATGTTAATGAAACAGATACAGACGAATGCATAAAAAATCTGTTAACATGCAATGTTCTAGATGAAGGATCCTTTATTGGTAAATGAAGAAGAGTATTGAGATTGGCCCAAATATGTACAGATAAAGTCAAAATTTGAAATCACTATGGCTATCATAAATTATCAGGTACTACAAAAGCAAGTATTTTGTTTGAAAGTGGTTAAAAACAATAAAATCTCAATTGATATGTGATGGCCATTTTTTATAAAAACAAACCTGCAATGTTTCTGTCTCAATTATCAAACTACGTAGAAGCCTAATCTTGGTAGCTTCATATGATAGCATACTAAGCTCTCCTTTACCATCCTTAGATTTCATGAAATTGTACTTTTCCTAGCAAGACAACATATGAGAATGTAAATTGAAGATCCATACACACATAATGGCATAGAACAAATGAAGTTAAAAAAGCAGAGGACAATGGAATGACTCAGCCCAACAATAACAACTAAGAATCTGCAAAACAATTAAGTGTTCGACTAAATTGAATATAAAAGAATACCTTAAATAAATTATAAATAATAACTCAATAATAACAATATAAAAAAAGTTAATAGCTCATTAACTAAAGAACTAGTTATTCTCAGGGACGTAGTTCTTTTCTCAGAAGCAGAAACTTGAACATTGGAACAGTACACTACATCCTCAATAGTCAATATGGCAACACAATTTAAAAATGAGGTCATAACACATAATCACAATAGAGTTCCTTTTCATCTCAAGTTTTTCTTCCAAATTATTGAAAGCGTAGGGGTGCCCATAATGACAGGAGGCACTGAAGAGGGTAAGCCCACAAATGTATAAGTCCTTATACTTATAAACCGCTTCATTAACTTAAAAAACTTATTAGTTCATTAACTAAAGAACTAGTTATTCTCATGGACATATTTCTTTTCTTAGAAGCAGAAACTTGAACAGTGGAACAGTATGGCAACACCATTTAAAACATGAGGTCATGACACATAATTTCAACAGAGTTCTTTTTTCATCTCAACTTTTTCTTCCAAATTATTAAAAGTATACGAGGGGTGTCCATAATGATAAGAGGCACTGAAGAGAGCAAGCCCACTAATGTATGGGTCCTTGCACTTATAAACTGTTTCCCTTACTCACATCTATTTGACGTGGAACTGAATCACATTTGGATTCTTCAATACTCCCCCTAAAGTGTAACTTAGGATGCTTCCCCTCAAACAAGCCGAGCTTTAACCAGCTGGGATCACAATACAGTCGGAAGTAAGCAGAGCCCCATATAGTAGATCAGGTACTATGGTACCATATTGAAAGCGCACGATGGGTGTTCATGATAACAGGGAAGCGTTGAGGAGAGCAAGTTCACAAGTGTTGAATACCACAATACAACTCAAAACCTTAAGGCAATTAGGTGTATAGATCCTGACACTTATAAATTGCTCACATCTACTCTATATGGGACTAGGCCACATTTCAACACAAATTAAATATAAAATGTTTATTGTACATTGACCAAACCAAATAGAAGGTTTATTTCATTTATGTTCAGAGGTAAGAATTCATGGATGAGTGTGCTTGATAATTTTTGCATTTGCTTGTTATACGTGTTCATGACGTGTCGGATTCTTGAATTGTTAATGAAAACAAGATCTGAACTCTGAAGCAGCTGAAATTTATCAGGCATCGAATTTTGTACTGACAGCTGCAATCAAAAGTTTTGATAACTTATTAAAATTTTGGGGTTTAAAAGTTTTAGATTTTACCCTTACATTGTGTTTTGGTACAGAATTTTCAAATTCTGGAGTTCTAAAATTGACAGTATGTTTGAATGATAAGTTAGAGTTTTAAGAATACTACAAATTTCTAGCTAGATAATGTTTCAATTTAAATAGATGGAATTTCAAATGACACATGATGAAAGAAAATTTTAAAACTCTTCTATTTTTGTTTAACTCGTCTTAGATTACTCATTACAATAACTTCCATGCTTGACTCTTTTTATAATCATTACTCATTGTTAGTTAACAATTACTAAAATCCTCCCTTAAAGTTTAGGTTCCTCTATCTATGCTAATGAAATAACCAGTTTGTTTCCTTCTCACTCATCAACAACTATTGCAAAGCCCATGAAGAGTCCATAAGACAACATACATAGTCAAAATCAAGCATGAAGCACTTGAGAAATTCTCAAAGAACCTTTTTTTCACAAGACAGTTCATTCAAATTATTTTTCTCAACTTCCCTTTTGTCACTGATATGTAATATTTCTTTACTATGGATCTATTTTCATTCATTTATTCCTCAATTGAGTTTCAAAATTCTACCAACTGGGAAACACATATTGCCTTACAATGAGGGATTACAAGGAGCTTTAAAATTGCAAAACAGAATTGAACAAACCCTAATAAACTATTACAAGTTCAACAGGAACCAATATATATATGTGAAAAAATGGACACAGTTCAAGAGAGAGAGAGAGAAGGAAAAAAAAGAAACCTGTAAAGGGGAAGGGAGCAAGTGGGTGTGGCGTGTGGTTTCATCCAAAGCAAAATCAACAAACTTTTGATATGACACTGAAAAACTGTGTATGCAAGTCTGAGTCTTTCTCCAGTCACGTGTGGAAATAGGTTTTCTTGTTAAAAAAGGATGAAGCTTAGGTTGTAAACAAAAGTATGATGAGGAAGAGGAACCACCAAATCCAAAACCCATTGAAGTTAAGCTAAGCTCAGCTAAGCTTCTGAAGTGAATCAGTTAAGTAAGTTAACTTCAAACACAAATCCTCTGTTTCTGTTCTTTGATTCTTTCTGTATTTAGTACATTTAGTATTTACGGTTACAGTGTGAGTGTGTCGTGTCAAACTCCAAACAGGACACACGTGCTACTTTTAGCAATTGCATTGCCATTCATAATCATAATATTGGGATTTGGGATTTGGAGGATCCTACGTTAGATTGTGCTGATTGTGGTCCATGCTTCTTTACAAGTTTGCACGGCCCGTGGGCCTTATTCATATTACCCAAATTCGCATGCCTACAAATTCAAGATAAAACTGTTTTTTTCTCTCTTAAAAATCCAACATATATTAAATATGATTTACAACAACTCACCTCAGTTTAATCTGATACACTCAGCTTAACTCAATCAAGAAAAAAAAAACTTTGAGAAAGTAAACCATATATTTGTGGCAAAAACTAAAAAACTTAAATGAGAATATTTTGAAATTACTCCTATATATACAAGTCGCTCTACTACTACATATATGAATTTTTATTATATCAACAAACACCAGCAGTAAAAAATCAGGATTTCAAAGTGATCTTATATCTAATATCTTCTCGACAAGTTGATGGGGGAAAGTAGAGACTTGGGTATGATATTTGTTCCTAGTGGGTTAGTGGGCATGTGCATGTCCCCGTTCCTTTATCTTAGGATAGAATATAGGAAAATTCGGTCTAAAACTTTTAATCTTACCATCCCAATCAGTTATATCAGATGATAGTGGATCTGAGGTACTACATCCCACTTCCTCTTTTATCCATTATTGTATAAATAATCTTGAAGCTCCCAAATTATAAACTACTTGACACATTTCTTAAAGCAATAATAGTAATTTTAATTCTCCCAGAACAATACTCTAGGGTCTTTTCTATATTTGCGCTCTATTTGTAAATAATATCTAATTCTATATCATTTTTGTAACATTAATGAATCGTGATGTTTTAAAAAAAAGCACTTTTATGTTCATTATTTAAAAAAAATAACGAGTGTAATGAAAACTCATAAACCTTAAAAGAATAAGTTATCTGGTGATAGATGTATAAATATATTTTTGGTATTTCATCAAAAGTCAATAAAAACTATATGATAATTTCTATCACATTTATATAGGTTATATGTGATATGTCCCTAGTATATGTTAACACCTTTTAAATATATAAGAAGGTATGGCCTTAACTAACTGTATAAGACTATACACGTTACTCTGCCAGAATATGCCCAAATAAAAAGAAATTAAAGTTGATTTGATTATGTGGAAGCATAAGAATTCTTTTAAAATAAACACGAAAAAAAAACAGAGATTTAAAATAAAAAGAAACAGAGCTCTTTAAAAAAATTGCAGAACTTGCTTTTACTGCATGTCTTTTAGGAATAGTAGCTATAAAAAATTGTCAATTCCTCGTGTAGAAGGAATCTATTGATTGCGGGTCTAAATTAACCACACGTGTCTTGGAATTTATATATTCCAATTCATATAAATTTTATTTAAACTCATATTAGTTATTGTTATATATTTTAGACCTTAGAAGAAAACGTGATTTATAAGTTAATGTACAAATAATAAAATGTTGCCTTGTGATGGATTTATTTTTTTACGTTTAGAAAGTAAAAAAGAAAAGGTAGAACCAAACACACCCTAAATAAGAAACTCCCCTTTTACTGTAAAAAGTCTAACATCACGTCCTTATTAAAGTTCTTATTTTCAATCTCATTTTCATAATTTGGTTCATTTACCAGTAATGGTGGTGATGCTGTTTTTGTTCACATAAGCAGTTATTTGTCCACTTTCTGAGTGATTTGGGCTTAAACTAAAACCAGTACATTATGTAATGATATGCAACATGCAAAGCAAGTTTTTGACTATTTTTTGGATAGTTTAGGAATGTTTATCCACTTGAAATTTAATAACAGTAGGACCCTCTCATTAAACAAAAGACCAATGATATATATGTAGTAATTTTATGGTTAATAAAGTTTAATTTTGGATACACTAATAGTAACTCCTTCCCTTGTGCTTGTTATCACTTGTTTGCATCCTCTGAACCACATAGTTATTTGTTTTTATGCCTAAACATCACTGTTTAAAGATGCCTTGTCAGAGCTTCTCACTCAAGATTTCTGCTACAAGTTAGGAATTTAGTGTTCAGATTGAGGAAGTTTCTTCCCCCTTGATATAAGGAACAATGAGCAATAAAGTCCTCAATCTCATGCAAAAGCAAAGACACAAGGAAATAAATACAACCAATTAGCTATAAATTTTCAAAATAATAAAGATCAGATTCCATAGTTACCCACTTCTAGCTAAGAGAGTAGTTAGGAGATAGCGTTGATTTAGAACCCTGGCTGTCATTGCATTGTTTGCTTTCAACTCCATCTTTCTGTTTACCTTTTACTTGCTTGTTTGTTTGTTCTGTGGATGTTGTTTAAAGCTTTTTATCACAAGGTGCTTGTGCTAATATAGCAAGATCACAAATCATTATGCCTTAACTTTTCTCTGTAATTATATACACTTTAATTAAGCACAATAATACATTTTCATTTGGAGAGATACCAATTGTATTTTTCAGCAAAGTATGCACCATCGTATATCATCTTCATATATATATAAAATATAATTTAAAATACCTTGGTCTGCAAAATGTCCACCATTAAAAAAAGTTGTCACTAAAACATTTTGACCTTTTCTTTGTAATGATTAAAAAGGTATTGGTAGAAAAACAACATTTAATGTTATCTTGAATTACTATGTAGACACATAAAAAGAGACAAATAGAAAGGAAGATCATAGTATTAAATATTGAGCTTAATATATGTTTTAAGTTAGCTATTGTGTTACATGATCCAGAATAACAGTGAATGGGAATTCCTAAAGGATGAAGAAAACAAGAAACCAATACACACAAGCTAAGTGAAAAGGTGAAATAATTTGATTGTGTGATGGCAATTAACAGTGGACCACAGTGCAGAGATGATTGAGTGTATAATTGAACTAAGCTGTGGATGTATTTGTTGACGTATGGTGATGACAATGGTAGAATCTCTGATATACTACTAGCTAGTTGACCAATTAGTATGTGGGCACAACTTTACAACAACAAAGTACAAGGGATAGTTGTTGGGGGAGAAATAAGGGAGAGGAGACGGTGAAAATTTTGGTTGCTAACATCTCCTTGTAGTTTTGCACTTATCGAGTTGCTAATAGCAAGAATAGGGAACAGTGCTTTCCCTCGAGTGTGTCCAATGAACAAGTCCAACCCAATAAAAACAACCTCTTATGACACACTCTAATATTGCACAGTGGGGTCTACTCTCTCATCACAATAACAACACAAATTCTAAGTTTTTGTTCAGTAATATGTTAAAAATATCATATAATAATTAATATTGATTTTGTATATTGTTTAAAGTATCATTCAACTTTATTTTATTAACAGATAAAAAATTTGTTTCTGATAAATTATATAACCTCAACAAAAACCAGACCAACATTGATTAATAAATCAAATGTCAATTTCAAGCCCCCTAACTAAATGATATTATATTTTATGCTTTCTGTCTCAAAGGACTTGGGGCTTTGCTCTTTTGTGGGAGAAAATCCAACCCCTCAATAGTTATTGCCTGACCCTCATCTGAAACCCTCACCTTTTTCTTTGTTGGTATTCAAATTCACATCAATTTCATTGATTCTCAAGTGGAAAACATTAAATGCTGTAGCATTAGACTTTTGCATTGGTGTGCCTGGCCAGGGAAGGAAAATAGTTAAGTGACTTCTTTGGTGGAGCATCCTTTCATTGCCATTTACTGAAACCATTCATCACCAAAGTTTCATTCAAGTTATCTGCTTGCTTCACTGCATTCTCTTTTTGTTTCTGAAAAGCACTGTTGCTATGGGTGTTCAATTAATTTCCAACCCCATTGCCACTGCACATAAAAGTTCATCTTATTGTCTTTAAGCCAATGGAGCATCTTCTTTCTTCTGAGCAAATTATTTGCATCATTGTAGCCTGCATTAATTGTAAAAGATCCTTTTTTGGCGTTATGTAGTTAGTTGTAATTAATTGTGATCTGAATTTTATAATAAATTTGGTAGAAGTGAATGGAATTATATATGGCATTATTAGTAGGAAAATTGTTCATTTCTTTGTTTACATATTTTATGAGAATGTAAAACATTGGTAAGAAGTGAGAATACTCAGTTTTTATATTTTAAAAGTTACAGTAGTCCCTTAATTGTCCTCTTTCGGTGTAGGTCATGTTTGTGTACTTAAATGAAACATTTGGTAGAATCAGTCCAAGGTATAAGTCAAATTAAAAAAGATAATTTAACCAAATCTTGAAAACTGATGGAATCCAAAGTTTGCTAGCAGGGTTGGACAAGGAAACAATGTTACAAAATTATATACAATGGTCTGATGCTATGTTCATAGAGGGTCAACTCTAGCTTGATACTGGACACAGTTATGCATCAATAACAAAATGTACAATCTTCAACCTTCTCAGCACACTTGCCAGCAGAGCCATCTGGAAGGTATTAGTGTATATTGATAGTGTCTTGTCCCATTTTGCAATGGCATTTATGCAAATAAGTAAACAGCAACCAATAGCGAATTAATTTGTACTTTTTTATTATACTTTCAACTAATAAAAAAAGAAGAAAAATATAATTCAAAAAAATTTTCACCAAAAAGATAAAAGAATATATGAAGTGTATATACACAGCAGAATAAGAACATGATGTCAATACCTTAAGATAAAGTTTACTGATGTATACAACATAGATACCTAAAATATCTTATTTTTTAAAGCTTTAAATATGAATAATAATATGACATGCAAGTTATTCATGTGGAGAGGTTTCTGGCAATGGACAGCATTTAGTTGCCCCCCCATATGTACAGATCAGATTTTGTTATTGATCATCAAACAGGCATGGCCCCCATAGAAAGGAAGCCTAAAATTTCACACTTGAGTACTTGACTTTAACCACTCATACTTTATTTAAAAGGAAAAAAAAATGGTCCAAAGTCTAAAGTCTCATCCATAAAACTCTGCACCAGAGACCCAGTGACTATTCATGCAACAGCACGATGAGGTGCCACATAAGATTTTGAGAATAAGTTAACTCATTTTCTTCTCTCTCTGTGTAATCTACAACGGTCATGAATTGTTCATTCTTTTATAATCCAGTATCTTCTTTTCCAAATAATCATATTTAAATCAAAACATTTACATCACGATGAATTAATTTTTTAAGAAAGAATACTTCTATGCATAAGACTTAACATGTAGATAGTTTTCACAGCATTGTTCACTTCTTTTTTATTCAAACTGAAAAGATTTATATGATTATTAGCTCATTTGATAAAGATTAAAATCGAAACTTTACTTGAATAAATCAAATTCCTATCTTGAATTGTTCATTTGATACTAAGGTATTGGAAAGAATGCAAACAACAACAAAAACAACAAACACCAAATCTGCTTGGACCGAAACCTATATAGAAAAGCAACAAGAGGAAAAAAGCACAGCATTGGTTCCAGTTATTTGCTTTGGACCTTTCTTTTGGCCCCTTCTCTCCCCTCGATTCTCACAAAACCCTCTTTCTTTCTCTCTCTCTATATGCAACTGCAGCAAAGTCCAACTATAACAACAACAATGTAACATAGTAACAAATGAAACGGCTTCACGGTACCCTTGACAAGTTCACATTCATTCATTTGTTTCCCCAAAGTCAAAATTTTCCTCACACCCTTAACCCCACACCTACGTTATGTTGCTTCACATTTCACATGCCATCTTTTCTTCATAAGCCCACAACAACACACCCACACCAACTATAGCTACCCACATAAATTTCTCTCCTTTTCCCTTTTTCTCTGCGTCTCCTTTAACTATGGTGCACCAGCACCACCAAGAGAGAAGAAAAAGCGGTTCCGGAGCAGAGGAAGCGAAACGACAGAGGTTTTTCATTAACGACAACGTTGACATTCTCAGGGAAATCCTTAAACGACTCGACGGTCCGTCGTTGGGCGTGGCGGCGTGCGTGTGTCGTTTGTGGTGTAGCCTGACGCGCAACGACGACTCGCTGTGGGAGCACCTTTGCTTCCGCCACGTGTCGACGCCGCCGCCGGCGTCGGTTCGGGCGGTGGTGGTGGCGCTGGGCGGGTACAAGAGGCTTTACATGGTGTGCGTGAGGCCGGTGCTGAGTCGACTCGGAGACTCGGAGCGAGTTAGGAGGCGAGTTTGGACTCGGCACGAAGTTCAGCTTTCACTCTCTTTGTTTTGCATTGACAGTTATGAGAGACTGGGGAGTGGAAGGATCAGCAGCGACGCGTCCGCATCGTCCCTCATGTTCCTCTGTAACACCGTTGAGACATAAATCGAAATAGTAGGCCCAACCAAATCTTTTCTATAAAAAATGTGGTCTCCTCATCTCATAATTTATATAATTTTGCATTTAATTTCCCAACTCTTATACAAAAATTTGTTTCTCTTTCCCCTGCCTAGTTAGCTAGCTACTCATTAGTATCAAAATTCAAAATAATTAGAATGTCACCAATTTGTTTGCTCATTCTTATCTCTTTGTTTCTTTTTTTTTTTGGTTCCTTTTCATCCATACTCTTTAGATTTTGAGAACATAATGCATTTCAATTGAGAGATCTAAGTACCATAATTTAATCTAATTTTATTTAATGATAGAATAGTTGATTGTATATCGTGAGTTCCATTTGGATAGATAGGTAATCACATTTAGTAGTGTGGAGCCTCATGCAATCCTTGATAATCGGTATTATATAATGAGTCAGATAGAGAATGGGAGGTTTATTGGTAGCATATCGGGCTATACATGTAAATGTGTCGATAATGTTTATATTAATGTCAGTTTTTTTTGTACTTTACAAAAAGGTAAAACACAAGCTACGTAGGACACAACTACCATATAACTCTATAAATATCATTTATTTACTATAGTATGAAGTGCATTCATCAACCCATCATTTTGAGCTCCAATATTAAATATCTAGTATTAACTTGAGTTTCAAAGTGTATTTGTAGATTCTCTCTCTAATTTTTGTGTGGAAATGTTGTAAATGAGCCATCTATTTATAGGAAGAAAATTTCACTATTTAAGATTATTTAATTATTTATTTTACTATTCATGATGTAAGTGATGATGTAATTAAGCGATGATGTAAGCGATGATGTCGACAGTGGCATTTTGGTTATTAAATGAAAGGTTAAGGGTATTTTTGTCATTCTAAAAAAAATGAAAAAAATATAAAAATTCCAAAAATTTATAAATTATATAACAATCAAAAAGTTCTAAAGAACTATAATCAAATTCCTTTGAAATTTTATTTTAAATAATAAATAACGAAATTAGGGGTGTTACACCTAGCCTGGCTGCTGAGAGTTCTTCCTTTGCTTTGTTGAGAACTTCCTCCTTCTCTGCCAGCTTGCCTTCCAAGTCTTTGAAGTCACCTTTAAGCTTAAGGTTCTCTCTGTTCATGATGTCTCCAAACTCCTTAGACTTGGCAAGACGGTCTTCCATTAATTTGATTGTGGCTTTGTCTTTCCCTGATGAGAGGTTGAGCTGTTCTAATTTATCACTCAGCTCATCAACCTTATCGAAATTGTCAGCCAACTCGCTAAATGAATAAAGCATTCCAGCAAGTTCTGCTAACTGCCACCTTCTGGCCTCACACGCTTCCTTAATTTCTTTAGTACTAAGCGTGGGCCGGAGCTCGTACATCGGCCGTGGAAGAGCTGCTGGAGTTGATCCCCGATATGAGAGGAAGGGGGTAAGAAACGAGGTGGTTGGGTAGGAGATCGGATTTGACCTAGAAACCCCGGCAACGATTCCCTTATGTTGTCTGGAGGAAACACCAGCTGTTTCTGAGGTTTCTACAGGTTTATCTTCTGAAGTTCTACGCTTCTTGGATGGACCCCCGAATGAATCATTTTTGATTTTTCTCCTCCTTTCAGCTACTGGGGGCTGACCCGTAGCTGCGCCGACATCGGATGAACCGCCCTCAACCAGCGGAATGTCCTCTTCAGCATCCGAAGTCAGGATGATCAACTCAGGACGATCCTTTGTGGAGGGCTTAGGCTTAATTTCATTTTTGTGGGCAACGGATTTACCCGCCGCCTTAAATCCCTTCAACTTATTCATTTCCGAAGTTTCTTGTTCTATTTCACCTGCATGAACAAGCACAAGAGATTAGCAACTACAAAATATTTGATATATTTGACAAAGGAGAAAAAGTGAAATAAAATGAGTATTACATAGATATTCATCCCGGACTCCGCTTGAACTACTTAAAAGACGCCTACACGAAAATACGTTACGACGTGTAGTGTGTGCTTCAAGTGCGAACAACACTTTTGACGACTCGGGAGACAGCTCAGATTGATCAGCGTAATATGCGTGGGAGCTCAAGAGAAAATGGTTATGGGTCCAACTCAGAGGAAATTTGTTAACACCCTCTTCATCCTTCCAAAAGACCGGTTTACTCTTCTTAATAGATATCCAGGTGAAATAGGATTTAAACGATTTTCCATCAACCTTGGCCGAATCGGTGTAAGACTCAAAGTTTACAAAAGAACAGAGAGTCCGGAGCGTCACCAGACCAACACCGCCTTTCTTATTCGCCCTCCGAACTACCTGAGTGTAGTAGAATAACATCGCTACAGTAAGTGTGAAGTTGAAATATTCACCCAAAACTTCCAAAGCACGGATGAGGCCCCAACCATTGGGATGAAGTTGAGAGAGTGCACAGTTCAAAAACCTCAGCACCCCCATCTGAAGCTCGGTTAGAGGGAAACGAACTCCCAAGTAATGAAAGATAAAATCATACATATACACAGAACAATCATTTGGTACGACGTGGCATATTCGTTCTGTTGGGAGTGGTGCGTATACCCTAAACCACCTTTTCGTTTCTTCTTCCGCATGGAGCGTGAACCTTGGTTGAATCCGGGGTCCTTCCTCATCTGCGTGACGGGAAACCAAGTCCTTAAATTCACTAGACACCCAGCAGAAAGGCCATTTAGCCTGAAGTTCTTCCCAGTTCAACCTTGAAAAAGCGACGCTGTAAAGACCTTCAGTTGTCTTCAAAATGGCATTATTTCCAGAAGTTCCTTCTCCAGTAGCCATTCGAATCGTCTAGACCAAACTCTTTAATCTACGATAAGAAATTATGTCGTCAGAAAGTTGATAATCATTACTCACTTCATCTTTTAAAAAGCGACTACAATCAGAGGACGACTCTGAGAAGGGAAAAGTCACTTTCCACAGTGAGTAAGATCCCCTTTCTGAGCGACATGACTCAGCCCTAGGAAGAATCACAAGGATTCTTCCCCATGACTATTAGGGTTGCAAGAAACTAATCTCCCCCCTAAATAAAGTACATTCTCTTCAAGCGGAAATAACAGACCCAAAATAAGACGAGATTTACAGGGGAAGAAGAAATAATTACCTCAGGTAATGATGATGAAGATGAAGAATGAAAAAAGTCTCGTAGAGCAAGCGACGAACTTCCTTGCGAAATTTTTGCAGAATGTTGTTAAGAAATCAGAAACGAGTGGAACCCAGAATCCACTAAGTGTTTCTTTTATAAGAAACGAAAAGGTTCGGTTTCACACTCTTGAAGTTGTGTCGTTCTCGACTAAACGCATTGGTTCACAAGTGAAACGACACAACCATTCCAAATTCATGGGCGCCAAAACAATAGCAATTCGACGAAGGGCCTATCCACTAGGCCCAAAAGTTTCGAAGACTTTAGGCCCATTAAGCCCTAAACGACGGTTATTGAGATTTCCATCTCAGACGCAATAATTGCTTGCCCACGTGATTAAAAGCATTTAATGTCTAATCATGCAACGCAATTCGCGCTTTACAGCCGTTACGCAAACTTCAAGAGCCTTCAATTCCAGTAAACTCTTGAAATTCTCGTATAACGAATCTTTATCTAAATTCGTTATGACAACATCAACACACCGGATCTTTTAATCTGAGAACGGTTCTTTGCAAAATAATAATAAATGCTAAGGAACTGTTATACGCGTAAGCTTACCGATATTTAGACCTCTCGCAGGTTGAGTAGCTTATGTGAACAACCATTCAGTCCCTCACACAAGCTAGGTGACATATGATCCGGTCTCAATACCGGTATCCGATCTACAAGACATATTTCAACGTCTTTGTCAAGACTTCAATGTGTAACCGGTGTCATCGGTATACATCCGGACTGTAATTCCGTATCAGGCGTTCTCCCTATACCGGTTATTCAGGATAACACCATGACACCGGACAACACACACGTCACTGCACTAAAGACAAGGATTATTGCTACAGGGATCGATCAATAATTCCCTGCACTACGAGCCAAATTCTGCTCACGGGGATGGTCAACTTATTCCCTAATCCTAGTCTATATTCTCCATGGTCAATATAAAATAGCCACTTGACCCAATCATGCTGGTAAGTGCGCAATAAAATAATGCTAATGGGAGTTAGTGGTTCCCCACTAACGAGTCCTCGAAAAACGAGCCAATCAGGTATATGAACTCATTTCATTAATGAAGTGAGGGATCTTTAACTGAATCTATGAACGATTACTCTCTGAAATACATTCCTTACTTGGAATATCATCACTGACTTGAGCGTCGGAGAATCTTTGCAGGTGACACCACCATTCGCCCACTTCAACGCGTTAGGTCGGTGTGAAGGATCTCCAGGACGCCCAATCCGCTCTCCTCACTCAAGGACAACGGATATTTACACCGGATACTCATACATCCGGTCTTCTGCACAGTATTTGCATACTATTTGTGATTGACTTGAGTCCGGATCTCTAGACACCGGTTCAGGACAGATCAGTAAACATGCTAAGTAAGATAACATACACTATAAATGGAGGAAGGTAAAACATAATTCTAACACTTTTGTTTATATTTATCTTCATTTTTATATTTCTTGCATCACAACATTACAATATCTCCCAACAACAACAGTTGTGCATAATTGTGAATATTTAGTATATAATTTTATAGTGATTTTACAACTATAGATTTTTTTTTTTTGAAAGTTCATATGAATATGATAACTCAAATACATTTTGAAACTACAACGATTTAGGTACACTTGCCAGATACATTTTGAAACTATAACGATTTGGGTACACTTTCCAAATCACAACATTTTGAAACTATCAAATACATTTTATGATATGCTTCCAATGACTCTTGGTAGTTTCTTAGTTGATGATGTTGGAGGTGTTTCCTGCCAAGGGTAACCTTGATTAGGTACTTGTTTGTTTAAGAACTAAGCCCCATTGTTTGAAAAGACAAAGTAAAGACTACATTAACAAATATTATTCTAAAAATCATTAAACTTTTTATGCCATTAATTTTTTTTTTGTTGTTATAACATAGGTAATGTATTTTTAGGCAATTTCTAATTAGATGCATATCAATTTTTTTAAAAAAAAAAGCTAGCAACATTACTACACATTCTTTTAAACAAATTTTCCACTAATTTTCATATGGTGAGAGTTTTTAAAAATATAATTAATTATATGAGATGTGTTAAAAAAAATATGTTTAAAATGAGTATTATTAGCCTTTCTGAAAAATGTAATGTTATGAATAAAATTTGATATATGCTCTATTGATTTTGGTAATAAATGAATTTAATTTTGTGTTATGTAATGCCATAATCGATCAAACATGAAGAGTAAACTCGTTCTTTGATGACATTGGTTTTAGTGCTAAACACTAAACAAAAGTAAATTTTAATGATTAAGAAACGCCCGACCTTGAAGGAAAAATGTCAATCCGATTTGTGAATTCAAATTAAGGAACAAATGTCTTTAATTTGAATTTTTTGAATGATCGTTGAACATGCATCTTCAATCATTTTGATTTCTTCTTTATTTGACCTTGAAGTTTCGAAAGAAATGAACAAATGTTTTGAGATCGCACGAGCAATGAATTCGACAAGTGGTAATTATGCATACTCATATCAAAGAAATCTAAGATTAAGTTTTAAATATTCGTGATGAGATTGAAAAGGTAAAGATAATGGTTCAAATTGGATTAAAATAGGAAAATGTTATCTCATCAACTCTTGGGCTCAAAATCCTAAATTAATATAAGAAACTATTTTTCTATCATGGTCAAAAACATAAACTAGAATGAAATTCACAAAATAAAGCATAGAATGCAGAGTTTAGATGTGTAGTTGAAATTCCTTCGATCAACTATTTATATAGAAGCTAAGGAGACTAAACCTAAGTTAGTGAACTTAGGAAGTTAAATGGGTCATAAAGCTTAATTAAGAGAAAATCTTAATTGCAAACTGTAACACCCCTATTTTTATTTTTATATTAAAATTTTGAAGAAATTAAATTATGGTTCTTTAGAACTTTTTAACCTACGTATTATTTATGATTTTTTTGGATTTTTTTTGGAATTTTAGAATTTTTTTTAATAAAATAATATTTTTTAAATAATTTTAAATTCATATAAGTGACTTAAATTAAAAATATTTATAAGAAAGTGAATTTAAATTATAAGAAAATTTTCTAAAATCTGTTTCAAGTAAACTTATCTAAAAATTATCGGTTTGAGAAAAATCTTGATTTTTCCAATCGTTAAAAAAATTGAAAACGTATTAATAAATTTTTATTAACAAAAAATTTTAGATTTTTATAATTTCAACTTTATATTACATGTTATAAAATTAGTAAGGACTGATATAATATCGCTAAATTTCAAAAAGGACTCATTTTGAATATTTAAAATATACCGAGTGAAAGGTTACTATTTGGCTTAATAATTCTGCCGACAGTTACTATGCAAAACACTGTGCATTTATGAAATTTTCAAAATATGCACAGTTTACCTGGAATAAAAAATTCAAAAATGTATAGTACTTTTATATTAAAATAATAGAATACATAGTAAATTTTTTCCTATAAATACCGAAGGATTTCTTCTTTAGAATTCATAATTTCAGATTAAGTTTTCTTAATACAGTAGTGCTAGTGAGATAGTGGTGGAAGTGAGAGAGAGAAGAAAAGTTTTTGGAGAGAAGGTTCTGCCAAAATCCTAAGGTAAGAATACTTCTCTTTTATATTTTTTTGGGTTATTTTCATATCGTTTTTAGAAATCTGTTATTATACTGGAAATAATATTATTTTAAGTTACTATTCTGCATAGTAAATACTATTTCAATAGTAAATTACTATTTCAATAGTAAATTACTATTTAAATAGTAAATTACTATTTACTGTTACTATTTATCATTACTATTCACGATTTACTATTTACTGTTACTATTCACGATTTACTATTTACCGTTACTATTCACGTTTTACTATTTACTGTTACTATTCACGATTTACTATTCACTATTCATTATTCACTATTCACTATTCAAAATTTACCATTTCTGTTTTAAGTAGTAATCTTAATCCTCATCTTATGCTTATACTGAAATAAGATTGGTATTAATATTTCTAGAAATCGGAGGCGCAAAACAAATCTCTTTTTGGTAACAATTCAAGGTAAGGGGGAGTGAGATAAGGGTATAATATGAAAAGACATAAGAATAATGGGAGGAGTCCCCTACTCCTTTTAAATTTAATAATAATATTATTTTAAAATATTAACTTTTTAACTTAACAATTTTAATAAATTTAAATTAAATATCCGGTTTAACTAACTCTAACATACCTATGCAAGGACTTGGACCATAATGACCTATATGGACTGGACTATACCTATGCAAGGACTTGGACCATAATGACCTATATGGACTGAACTATACCTATGCAAGGACTGGATTATATGGACTTACATATACCTATGCGAGGAATTGACCAAAAGGACTCAAATTGACTATATTAATAATCATTAAATTTTGTATTATGATGTGTATTAAGGATATTTAATTGATTTGATTATGATTGATTGATTGATGATATTTAGTTATGATTGATATTATTTGATTTTGATTGATGATATTGTAATGTGGAGTTTGAGCATATAGCGAGCATGACGGAAAGCTAAAATTCAGTAAGAATTTCTTACCTTACTCTTTAAATTTTATTATCTTTTATTCCTTCTTAGAAATTATTTTTATTAACTTTATTTTCAATATTTAGAATAAAAAAATTAGTATTTATTTTAGAAAGAAAACATTTTATGAGAATTTATTTAATTAAATCTTGAGTTAAAGAAAAATTTCGTAATTTTAAGTATTTTTGGTTAATAATTATTCTCTTTTAATAAAACAAAATTTTTAAAAGAAAATTATTTTATTTTTTTCCAACTTAATAACTAAAAATATTTGGAAATAATTGAGATTCCTAAATTTGATTTTGTTAAAATTTAATTTGAGAAAGATTATGTAAAGTTTTATATGATAAAGTTTTTAGATATTTAAGGCTTAGAAACTCAATTTCAGTGAGATTTGAAAACTGTACCAAATTTATTTCTGTGGGACAGAAATTCAGAGAATTGAGAAAATGTACAGTTTATTTAAATGATATTGTAAACCTTTAAGGGATTTAATAATTGAGTTTCTAAAAGCCTTAACCAACTCAATACGCGAGTAGTTCATGCATCATGGATCATTAAAGTGAAATGAAATAATATTGTCTGGGGACGGATTATAGAAACCGATGATACATTAGAGGAGGCTTAATTACGAGCCTTGGGATGAGAGGGTGTGAAAGGGTGCTTCAGGGGACCTGGGGTAGCTCCCTAGTGTCGGGTACTTTCACAATAAAAACTTTCTCAATCTGACTAGTCTCTAAGTGTTTCCATGCCAGTTGAGCTGTTCATATTATTATTATCCGGACTTATGGAACAGTGTAAACTCCTGGTTGGCCCAGTGCAAATTAAAATTTAAGGGCCCACATATATAGGTAAGTTATGATGAAGATATTGCATAACATTCATGCATTCATAATTGATTGTGTATGTGATTGTGATTGATATTATTATGTATTGGTTTGTGAAAACCCTTTGTTGCTTATGTCTTATTCGGAAATATTATATTCTGTTTCTCACTCCTTTCTCCGTGTTTTTGTTTCACATGTTTTAAATTGATGGTTCAGAGGGAAGGATCGAAGAATCTCGACAGTAAATATAGCACGTTCTAGAAAGGGAGCTCGGTATGAATACCGTGGTCCAATGAATAAATAATGTTAATAAGTAACTGCTTCTGGGCCATGGAGTTTCCTCTCTTCCTTATAATGTTTAATGTTTATTTTCTTCGGATGAATGTATAAACACTTTATAAAGTTTTAATAATACTTATAAGGTATTTCAGAAATGATGTATTTAATTTATTCCGATAGTTTCCTTTTAACAATCATATCTTTGGTAAAAAAAAATTACAAATTTTCATAGAATTTATTAAGGTGTAACAGAGGGTGTTACAAAGTGGTATCAGAGCAGTTAATCCAATAGGCATGGGGAAAAGGTCTATCTTGCTTTGTCTGTAAACTCTGTATAGGTGATAGAGAATAGAATATCTGACTTGGTAGTAACTGTGATTGATGTGACAAATCTCAGTTACTGTGAAACAGGAAACTAATGGCTGAAAACGATCTTGCTGGAGTTGTAGAACGCTTAATCAATGCAATGGGAGCACGTGAAGGTCAAGGTAACGATGCCTTGAGAAGGCTGGACCTATTCGAAAAACGCAATCCACCTCGTTTCAAGGGAGGATATAACCCTGATGGAGCACAAATCTGGATTCGAGAGATAGAGAAGATCTTTCGAGCATTGCAATGTAATGAAGCTGATAAGGTAGTCTTCGCTACTTATGCCTTATCTGAGGATGCCGAACATTGGTGGGATAACATGCATAGACAATTCGAAGTGAACGACGTGGAGATCACTTGGGATTATTTCAAGGATATGTTTCTGGAGAAATACTTTCCAGCTGATGTTAAAGAGAAAAGACAATTCGAATTCCTGTCGCTGACCCAAGGAAATATGACCGTTGGAGAGTACGCATCCAGGTTTGAAGAGCTATCTCGTTTTCATTCTTATTATAATGATGCTACTAATGAAAGAGATCGGTGTGCAAAGTTTGTAAATGGACTGCGGCCAGAAATTAAGGAAGCTATACGAATGCAGGAAATCCGTGAATTTTCTGTATTGGTAAATCGCTGCAGGATCTTTGAAGAAGACCATAAGGATAGAATAACCAAAAGTCGTGAGCCCATTCACAAGGCAGGAGAAATAAGAAGTGGAGGACCTCACCATCACCAAAGAAGAGACTTCAGAAGGAATAAGCCTTACCAAGCACCATTTCGCCGGTTTGGAGCAGCATCTGTTCCTAACAGACCCCAAGCTTCAACTGGAAGCTATTACCCAACATCTGCACCAAATTTTAAATGTTTTATCTATGGAGGACCCCATTTGAAAAGGGATTGTCCTAAAAACACTTATGTTTGTTTTAAGTGTAACAAACCAGGTCATCACATCAAGGATTGTCCAGAGATGAAGAGGGAAAACCCTGAAGGCGCAAGTACAAGCATAAATACTCAAGGAGGCGCGCATAGTGTAGTCGGAAGGCCGAAGGCAAAAGGAAAGGTTTTTGCAATCATTGGAGAAGAAGCATCTCATGCTTATTCCATGGTAGAAGGTAAGTGTATCATTAATAAGATTTCTTTAACTGTTATGTATGACTCAGGTGCATCACATTCCTTTATTGCCAATGACTGTGTAGAAAAACTAAAACTACCTGTGATAGAACTGCCATTTAACTTATCTGTACATACTCCTGGAAACAATCCCATTGTTACTTCTAAAGCTTGTTGGAAATGCCCTATTGTCATAGACTGTAGGGACTTTAAGGCTAATCTTTTCTGTTTACCCCTTTCTGGCTTAGAAGTTATTATTGGGCTAGATTGGTTGTCTGACAATCATGTTCTAATAGATTGTCATAATAAAACCATAATGTTTAAAGAACCAGTGAATTTGAATCCTGAGGATTCGAGATTTCTAACCGCCAACCAAGTGAGTGCCTCTTTAAAAGGAGGGGCTCAAGGATTCATGCTATTGCTTTCAACGAAAGGAGAGCAAGAATCAAAAATCAAAAATCTGCCGGTTGTGTGTGAATTTCCTGACGTTTTTCCTGAAGATATCCCTGGTTTACCCCCAGAAAGAGATGTGGAATTCGCCATTGATCTAGTACCTGGAGTTGGACCCATTTCAATTGCACCATATCGAATGTCACCTCTAGAATTAGCAGAGTTGAAGAAACAACTTGAAGAGATGATAGAAAAGCAGAGTATACGACCAGTGTATCCCCCTGGGGTGCACCAGTGTTGTTGGTTAAGAAGAAGGATGCTAGCATGAGGTTGTGTGTAGATTATCGACAACTGAACAAGGTGACAATCAAGAATAGATATCCTCTGCCAAGGATTGACGACTTGATGGATCAGCTGCGTGGTGCCACGGTGTTCTCCAAAATTGATTTGAGGTCTGGATACCATCAAATAAGGGTGAAGAAAGAAGATATATCAAAAACTGCTTTTAGAACACGCTATGGCCATTACGAATATCTAGTAATGCCTTTTGGTGTAACTAATGCACCAGCCGTATTCATGGATTACATGAATAGGATTTTTCATCTATATCTAGATAAATTTGTAGTGGTGTTCATTGATGATATATTAGTGTACTCTAAAAGCAGAGAAGAACATGTTGAACATTTGAAGGTCGTGTTGGAAATCTTGGAAAAGAAACAACTGTTTGCAAAGTTGTCAAAGTGTGAATTCTGGTTGGAAGAGGTGAACTTTTTAGGACATGTAATTAGTCAAGGAGGAATAGCTGTAGACCCTTTCAAGGTGGAAGCAGTTTTAAAATGGGAGAGACCAACCACAATCACTGAGATTAGAAGTTTCTTGGGTTTGGCTGGATACTATAGGAGATTCATTGAAGGATTTTCAAAGCTAGGATACCCATTGACCAAGTTAACACGGAAAGGAGAACCTTTTATGTGGACGACACAATGCGAGAATAGTTTTCAAGAGCTGAAAGATCGACTTACTTCTGCGCCGGTGTTAGTACTTCCCGATCCACATCGAAGTTTTGAAGTTTACTGTGATGCGTCTAAACAAGGACTAGGAAGTGTACTCATGCAAGACAAGAAGGTTGTAGCCTATGCGTCGCGCCAATTAAGGCAACATGAGATTAATTACCCTACCCATGACTTAGAGTTAGCCGCTGTAGTTTTTGCCTTAAAGATTTGGAGGCATTATCTGTACGGTGCAACATTCGATGTGTTTAGCGATCATAAGAGTCTCAAGTATTTATTCGATCAAAAGGAGTTAAACATGAGGCAACGGAGATGGATGGAGTTCTTAAAGGACTACGACTTTGAGTTGCAATACCATCCTGGAAAAGCGAACGTAGTAGCTGATGCTTTAAGTCGAAAGTCTCTACATGCATCCACAATGATGATTAAAGAGCTGGAATTAATAGAGAACTTCAGAGATCTTAACCTAGCAGTAAAGGTTAATGCTAACAGCTACAGATTAGGAGCGTTGCAAGTGATAAGTGAATTCCTGAGACAAGTTTTAGAGGCTCAAAGAGAGGATGAATTCCTGCAAGAAAAGAAAGAACTCTTGAAACAAGGAAAAGAAGTCGAGTTCAATGTAAGAAGTGACCAATTGCTAAGGTATAAGGATCGAGTGTGTATCCCTAATCAAGAGGAGTTGAGGAAAGCAATTCTGGAAGAAGGCCACAAAAGTTATATGAGCATTCATCCCGGAGCTACTAAAATGTATCAAGATTTGAAGAAGTTATTTTGGTGGCCTGAATGAAGAAAGCAGTGGCAGAGTACGTGGCTGCATGTCTAATTTGCCAGAAGGTTAAAGTAGAACATCAAAAACCCCCTGGAATGCTACAATCAATGGAAATACCAGAATGGAAATGGGATAGCATTACCATGGATTTTGTGACTTCTCTACCCAAAACTCCATTAGGACATGATTCAATATGGGTAATAGTTGATAGACTAACAAAGTCTGCCCACTTTATTCCCATCAACATTCGTTACTCTATGGAGAAGCTGGCAAAATTATACATCGAGGAGATTGTGAGATTGCATGGAATTCCTTCAAGTATCATTTCTGATCGGGACCCTCGTTTTACATCACAATTCTGGAAGAGCTTGCCCAAGGCTTTGGGAACAAGACTGCGTCTAAGTTCAGCATATCATCCTCAGACGGATGGACAATCAGAAAGAACAATCCAATCTCTAGAGGACTTGTTATGAGCTTGTGTGTTAGAGCATAAAGGAAGTTGGAATCAATTCTTACCATATGTGGAGTTTACCTACAACAACAGTTTCCATGCCAGCATTGGCATGGCACCTTTTGAAGCATTATATGGAAGAAAATGTAGGACCCCGCTATGTTGGTTTGAGACTGTGAAAACTTGATGCTAGGACCAGAGTTGGTACAACAAACCACGGATAAAATCAAAATAGTTCAGGAAAAGATGAAGGCAACACAGAGCAGGCAGAAAAGTTACTATGACAAAAGAAGAAAGCCGCTCGAATTTCAAGAAGGCGATTATGTATTCTTGAAAGTCACACCTATGACTGGGGTCGGTCGGGCAATGAAATCTCGAAAACTAACTCCTAGATTTATCGGTCCATACCAAATAATTCATAAAGTTAGTCCCCTTGCTTACCAAATAGCATTACCACCTTTTCTTTCTAATATCCATAATGTTTTTCATGTGTCAAACTTGTGAAAGTATATATCTGATCCTACACATGTTATTGAACCTGATGTCATACAAGTTAAAGATAATCTTACATATGATGCACCACCGGTTAGAATAGGTGACCGAAGAATAAAACAATTAAGAGACAAGACAATTCCGCTTGTAAAGGTTATTTGGAGTGAAACGAGAGGAGAAGATGCTACATGGGAACTAGAAACTGAGATGAAAGAGTCTCATCCTCATTTGTTTTACTGATTAATGTAAATTTCGAGGACGAAATTTTCTAAGGGGAGTAGAGTTGTAACACCCCTATTTTTATTTTTATATTAAAATTTTGAAGAAATTAAATTATGGTTCTTTAGAACTTTTTAACCTACGTATTATTTATGATTTTTTTGGATTTTTTTTGGAATTTTAGAATTTTTTTAATAAAATAATATTTTTTAAATAATTTTAAATTCATATAAGTGACTTAAATTAAAAATATTTATAAGAAAGTGAATTTAAATTATAAGAAAATTTTCTAAAATCTGTTTCAAGTAAACTTATCTAAAAATTATCGGTTTGAGAAAAATCTTGATTTTTCCAATCGTTAAAAAAATTGGAAACGTATTAATAAATTTTTATTAACAAAAAATTTTAGATTTTTAGAATTTCAACTTTATATTACATGTTATAAAATTAGTAAGGACTGATATAATATCGCTAAATTTCAAAAAGGACTCATTTTGAATATTTAAAATATACCGAGTGAAAGGTTACTATTTGGCTTAATAATTCTGCCGACAGTTACTATGCAAAACACTGTGCATTTATGAAATTTTCAAAATATGCACAGTAACCTGGAATAAAAAATTCAAAAATGTATAGTACTTTTATATTAAAATAATAGAATGCATAGTAAATTTTTTCCTATAAATACCGAAGGATTTCTTCTTTAGAATTCATAATTTCAGATTAAGTTTTCTTAATACAGTAGTGCTAGTGAGATAGTGGTGGAAGTGAGAGAGAGAAGAAAAGTTTTTGGAGAGAAGGTTCTGCCAAAATCCTAAGGTAAGAATACTTCTCTTTTATATTTTTTTGGGTTATTTTCATATCGTTTTTAGAAATCTGTTATTATACTGGAAATAATATTATTTTAAGTTACTATTCTGCATAGTAAATACTATTTCAATAGTAAATTGCTATTTCAATAGTAAATTACTATTTCAATAGTAAATTACTATTTAAATAGTAAATTACTATTTACTGTTACTATTTACCGTTACTATTCACGATTTACTATTTACTGTTACTATTCACGATTTACTATTTATCATTACTATTCACGTTTTACTATTTACTGTTACTATTTACGATTTACTATTTACTATTCATTATTCACTATTCACTATTCAAAATTTACCATTTCTGTTTTAAGTAGTAATCTTAATCCTCATCTTATGCTTATACTGAAATAAGATTGGTATTAATATTTCTAGAAATTGGAGGCGCAAAACAAATCTCTTTTTGGTAACAAGTCAAGGTAAGGGGGAGTGAGATAAGGGTATAATATGAAAAGACATAAGAATAATGGGAGGAGTCCCCTACTCCTTTTAAATTTAATAATATTATTATTTTAAAATATTAACTTTTTAACTTAACAATTTTAATAAATTTTAAATTAAATATCTGGTTTAACTAACTCTAACATACCTATGCAAGGACTTGGACCATAATGACCTATATGGACTGGACTATACCTATGCAAGGACTTGGACCATAATGACCTATATGGACTGAACTATACCTATGCAAGGACTGGATTATATGGACTTACATATACCTATGCGAGGAATTGACCAAAAGGACTCAAATTGACTATATTAATAATCATTAAATTTTGTATTATGATGTGTATTAAGGATATTTAATTGATTTGATTATGATTGATTGATTGATGATATTTAGTTATGATTGATATTATTTGATTTTGATTGATGATATTGTAATGTGGAGTTTGAGCATATAGCGAGCATGACGGAAAGCTAAAATTCAGTAAGAATTTCTTACCTTACTCTTTAAATTTTATTATCTTTTATTCCTTCTTAGAAATTATTTTTATTAACTTTATTTTCAATATTTAGAATAAAAAAATTAGTATTTATTTTAGAAAGAAAACATTTTATGAGAATTTATTTAATTAAATCTTGAGTTAAAGAAAAATTTCGTAATTTTAAGTATTTTTGGTTAATAATTATTCTCTTTTAATAAAACAAAATTTTTAAAAGAAAATTATTTTATTTTTTTCCAACTTAATAACTAAAAATATTTGGAAATAATTGAGATTCCTAAATTTGATTTTGTTAAAATTTAATTTGAGAAAGATTATGTAAAGTTTTATATGATAAAGTTTTTAGATATTTAAGGCTTAGAAACTCAATTTCAGTGAGATTTGAAAACTGTACCAAATTTATTTCTGTGAGACAGAAATTCAGAGAATTGAGAAAATGTACAGTTTATTTAAATGATATTGTAAACCTTTAAGGGATTTAATAATTGAGTTTCTAAAAGCCTTAACCAACTCAATACGCGAGTAGTTCATGCATCATGGATCATTAAAGTGAAATGAAATAATATTGTCTGGGGACGGATTATAGAAACCGAGGATACATTAGAGGAGGCTTAATTACGAGCCTTGGGATGAGAGAGTGTGAAAGGGTGTTTCAGGGGACCTGGGGTAGCTCCCTAGTGTCGGGTACTTTCACAATAAAAACTTTCTCAATCTGACTAGTCTCTAAGTGTTTCCATGCCAGTTGAGCTGTTCATATTATTATTATCCGGACTTATAGAACAGTGTAAACTCCTGGTTGGCCCAGTGCAAATTAAAATTTAAGGGCCCACATATATAGGTAAGTTATGATGAAGATATTGCATAACATTCATGCATTCATAATTGATTGTGTATGTGATTGTGATTGATATTATTATGTATTGGTTTGTGAAAACCCTTTGTTGCTTATGTCTTATTCGAAAATATTATATTCTGTTTCTCACTCCTTTCTCCGTGTTTTTGTTTCACATGTTTTAAATTGATGGTTCAGAGGGAAGGATCGAAGAATCTCGACAGTAAATATAGCACGTTCTAGAAAGGGAGCTCGGTATGAATACCATGGTCCAATGAATAAATAATGTTAATAAGTAACTGCTTCTGGGCCATGGAGTTTCCTCTCTTCCTTATAATGTTTAATGTTTATTTTCTTCGGATGAATGTATAAACACTTTATAAAGTTTTAATAATACTTATGAGGTATTTCAGAAATGATGTATTTAATTTATTCCGATAGTTTCCTTTTAACAATCATATCTTTGGTAAAAAAAAAATTACAAATTTTCATAGAATTTATTAAGGTGTAACAGAGGGTGTTACACAAACTTCTAATAAACACCAAATACTCATAATTCTTGTAACAACATGAGAGGATAAACTTCAAATGTCTGTAAATTTTAGCTCATAACTCTAAATCCAACAAATAGTTGTCTTATTAAATCTTTCCGAGTCATCTTTTCAATGTAACAGGAATCACTAAAAATCTCCAACTACATAAAAAGTTAAACCAAATTAGTAAACAAAGGTTAAAAAGTTCTAAAATACAAGAATTAAGTAGACTTGTTAATCAAGATTTAAATAGACTCAAACCAATAAAAATAGCATAAAATAGTGAAATAATCATAAAATTAGTGTCAAAAGTCTATGTTAAGGATATTAGGTTCTATTTGGATTGCGAAAATGTTTCTTGTTTTCATTTACTATTTTTTAGTTTTAATTACAAAACTCTCACATTATTTCCAAAAGTTTATACAGAAAACGTTGAAAAATAATTTATTCTGTTTCATATTTTTATTTTTTTCATATAAATTATTGAAAATAAGAAACATGATGATAATTTTGTAATTTTAAAACTAAAACAAGAAATAAAAACAATAAAATTTTATCCAAAAGGGCCTTAAAGTGTAAATATAATACGATTTATCAATAACACAAATGCGTAAATCAATTAACAGAGGTTAAAGATACAACATGAGATGTGATATAGTGATAGCTTATTTTGTTTTCTTAACTATATGGGTGAAATTTAAACTCCGTCGATGAGAATGAAAAAATATTTTATTATATTTTACAAACATTTCATGCTGTGCTTTAGAAATAGATTAATCATTGCAGGTGGTAGATATCCTGAAGAGAAAAAAATGAGTGGATCTTGTACCTGCTTAGATAAATTAATGACGTACTTAGCCAAATTAGTTACTTTAAGTACTTAATGAAAACATATCAATGTGGATCAAAATTTTATCAATGATTTGCTTATTTAAAGCTCATATAGGATAAATAAATCAAACCAAACCTTTTTGTTTTTTTATTAAAAACTAATAAACTGGCTGTATTTTATTTATTCTTAAATCAAATTAAAACACAGTAGATCTTAATTTAATACAATTCATTTTTTTTTTCTTTCCATCTTTCGTAATAGTTAATCTGAACAATTCTAAATTTTGTACTGAAATATCTATATAGGAACACAACATTATCTTGTTGTCTGTTTATAGTATTTTTTTCAAAATAATATTTGAATTTATTATGGAAATCGATAAAAACAAAGTAAAGTATACTAGATGATGGTTTAATATATTATTTTAGTTTAATTATAAATATCTTTTATTGGAGGTAATTCTCTTTGAATAAGAAATATTTGTATTATATTGAAACTAATTTTCCTATAAAAATTTATTTTATTTATAAAATTTGAACTTGAGACTTTACTAAAGGGTAATAAGTAAAATTATTTTTATTTTTTAAAGGAAATAAAGCATTTTTTATCCTAAAAATACACCTGTAAATCGAAAGGCCCAGAATACAATTTTTTAAATCTAGAATACGAAATTAAAATGAATTTGTATTAAATATAAAATCATACTTTCATCACGATGATCTCTTCCATCTAGAAGAAACGCTAAGGAGGGGACACAATGATTTCAATTCTCAATATTCATTTGGAATATTCTCTTCGTTTATTTGACGGAAATATAATTTATTTTGTTTTTTTAGAAACTCTTTTTTTTTTAAAAAAAATTTTGGTTTCCAATCTTGTTTTTAACCTCCTTTCAAAAACTTTTCAGGGGTATTTTGTTCCAGTTTGAGTTAATTAACCTTAGTTTGACCAACCTAAAAAAATCGTACGGTCAAACAGAGTTTTGACTATCTCAAACGACATGAAATATCAATATTATCTTTTAGATTTTTTCATTTTTATAACTTTGTCTTTCAACTACATACCAAACGAACACTTAATGTATAGTTGAGAATTATCATGCCCTAAATAATACGTAACTCTTTTAAAAAGATTCTTTACATTTTCAGAATCTTAAATTCAGAACACTTGGTTAAATGATCAAATTTAGTTATTATCTCAACTAATTTTAATAAAAAATCTCTTATGCTACTTCTTATTTTTTAGAGCTTTGTTTAGTATTCAATTAGGGAAATAAAATTATAAAAATAAAAAAATCTAATAGTTAATATTGATCTTTTATACCATTCAAAATAGTTAAAGTTCTGTTATATAAATACTTTTTTTCATTAATCAAACCTTAATTTACCTCTTTTTCAATAAAAAAAAGTCTCGACAAATATTAGAAGGAAGGTGAATGGTGTATTTTGATAAGGCGGCAAATGGCCACAAATTTTCAAATGTCAAAATCAAAACTTCTCCCTCTTCTTTGGCTACTTCACCTCAGTACAACATTATTATTTTTCTAATCTATATTTTTACAACAGGAGGCAAATTTTGTTTGAGTTCTAGTAGAGTTTATTTCTATGTATGAAACTCAAAGTTGTGTTGTGATTACACAAGACTAAACATATAAATTAGTCTCTTAGTTTAGTTCATTTACTACATTTACAGTTGAAGAATACAAAAATGGAAAAAGGGAAACAAGTGTCCTTCTTATAGATTGGGACAGAGCAAAGAAAATGAAGCCACTGGACAAGCAAACATGTGACTCTGATCATTGACTCAAAATATGCATTGCATCAAATCCAACCACTTCAAATTTTTGGCATAATCTCATTTTTCAACTCTATGTACTCAACCAACACCATTTCAACCGTTACATTGATTTTTTCATTTTGCTCCATCATTACATTAATTTCGCCTTTAACTTTCTCGTTGGGCTTTACGCGTAAGCCCAAATTAATACTTCACCATAGGTTTAAGTGCAAAGTAATTGACATTGACTTTCACATTTTCAAATCCATGTCAAAACTCTTAAGCTTGACTCAACCTTGAAAAGTGGTTACCCCAATTGTACAAAATCGTTTAAGTGTCTCTTTGATATATACAGTTAGATAAATAGAATTATGAAAATTTAAAAAACTTAAAAATTAATATTTATCTTTCATACGGTTTACTGTAAAATTTTTTTCTTTCTACTTCTAAACCTTCGTTCTAACTACCGATCTTTTAAACAAATACGTTATAAAGTATATGTTTCATGTGACACAAATATGACCTGATTAGTATTCTTTAGAAGGTGCTTCAATAATTATGGTATGTATTGATTTTGATGTTTTGAAATGGAATGATTTGATATATAAATTGAAAATGAATGAAATTCGTCGATATAAAAGTATTATTATATTGTTTAAATATTTTAGGTTAGAATAAAATAATAAATGTATCTTATTGTTTAAAAAAATAAAAGAAAGAAATATACTTTAATTTTTAAATTATTATATAATCCTTACTTAATCATAATTAGATAATTAATACGTTAAATTAAAAAGAAAGATAATTGAGCTTAAATGATATAATTAAATTAATCATGTTCCATTTCTATCAATTATATTTTATTTATATTTTTTCAACATAAATAATGATATAGTTTCTCATCCTTTTCCATTTTTAATATTAATCTTACATATCTTTTAACATACCATTCAAGTCTGTTTTTATGAACTAATCAAAATTTAGCTTAACCATTTTGAACCAAACTTTTAAGGGGACAAACAATTTAACTGTCACTTAAATGTGAATTACACACACTACACATTATTTGATACTATTTATTCCCTAACCATCTCTTGTTTTTTTCTATCTATCAATTATTACATCTTATACTTATTTTCTCTCTTCCTTACTTCATCACTCTTCTCAAACACATAGAAGGCACCCAACAAAAATAAGTGTCAACTTATCTATTTTGCAGAAGAAAATAATTCTTGTTTCTGTCAAAAAAAATAATATTCAGCAGAAATTCAATGAGCAATGTGGAGCATTCACATGATGCCCATCACTGATAGTTCTCCAAACCATCATCCAACTTCACACCAACTACTGAAATACTCTTTCTAACTTCTAACTTCCGCCAAAATATTATAAACCAGAGTAAATTTATGCATCATTAAAAAATAAGAATAAAACATATTAAAAAACAAAGGAAAATAGTAGAAAAATAAGAAAAATAAATAATAATAATAATAATAAATTACCTATGGAGCCATTACACAGGCACCTACGGTGCACGTTAGCCAGCTCCAACAACCTCAGTAATAACAGCGTTTACTTGCTCTGAAAATTATCATTTTATTTATAATAATTCCTTTTTTATTTCCCAACCTTCTCTTTCTAATCGGCGATTGTCGGAAGCTCCTATTCATCGCCGCCACCACCTTGCGGACCCACTTCGGAACCCGGATCCATTCGGATCCTTTCGTTCACGGTTTTTTCTTTTTTTCTGAGAGTTTTCTATAGCAAAGTCTTCACCTTTACCATTCACCAGACACCACTTCGTCCATACAAATCGGGTTCTGTGTTTTTCCTGTTTTTAGTGAAGCGAGATTCACACTTGGCTCACCTCAATTTTGTTCCCTCTCCCAAGTACACGTGGCGATCTGGGTCTTCTTCAACATCCCATTATCAACTCCAATCTCAGTTAGTACCTTTTTTTCATTTTTTAATTCTTTTGTTTTATTTTTATTGCATCTGGGTTTTTTTTGGAATAAATTATGAGTTTGGATTTTGGGGCTTTTTGTTAGGGTTTCGATCTCTGTGCAAAAGTTTTAGGTTTTATCAAATTTAGCTGAATTGGGTGCTGATTCAGAGATGGGTCATCCGCATCTCCCCTTTTTAGTGGGTTCAAGTGATAAATGATTTATTGGGTTTTGAAATTGAAGTGTTTGGCTTCTTGGATGATTTGGGAAAGGGATGGGAAATTAAAGTTTGTTTTCTTTTTTTATGAATTTTATATGCAAGATGGAAAATTGTGTTTCAGTTAACTGAATGCCACGATCTGTTCAGTTTACTCCACGATTTGGGCTTTGGGGGTTGTACTTTGTTTTTTTAGTAACCCTAGAGAGGATAAGGTTTAGATTTTTTTGGTGTAAATGTTTATGTTCTGGTGTTGTTGGATCTCAGATGAAAGTGTCGGAAACAATGGGAACGATGTTGGGCTGATCGTAGCTTCTGTTTCTAGAGTTCAGTTGTGAAGTGGTTTGGTTCCTACATGGAAGCAAACAAAGAGGAAGCACTTAAAGCAATAGAGATTGCTGAAAAGCGATTTGGTCTGAGGGACTTTACTGGTGCAAAAAACTATGCTGTAAAGGCTAAAACGCTTTGTCCAGGATTGGAGGGTATATCTCAAATGGTGGCCACATTTGAAGTTTACATTGCTTCGGAGGTCAAACATAATGGTGAACTAGATTACTATTCGATTCTTGGATTAAAACCTTTTGCCGATAAAGAGGCTGTAAAGAAACAGTACAAGAAGTTGGCAGTATTGCTTCACCCAGACAAGAACAAATGTGTGGGAGCTGATGGGGCTTTTAAGCTTGTTTCTGAGGCTTGGACCTGGCTGTCAGATAGTGCTATGCGCAGTTCTTACGATCTCAGGAGAAATGCACAGTTTGGTGGGACTCATCAGACAAATTCATCTACTGCAGGTTATAACAAATGTTCCAATTTGTCGACCTCTCATGGTAGGCTTGACACCTTTTGGACAATTTGCACATCTTGTAAGGTTCAGTATGAGTATCTGCGCAAGTATGTGAATAAAAGACTCTCTTGTAAGAACTGCCGTGGCACTTTTGTTGCTGTTGAAACTGGGGCGGCCCCGGCAAACGGTTCATTTCCGTATTGTCCTTGGTCATATGTGTCAGGAAATGGGTATGGAGGTCCTTCATTTGATGGAGTTACGTATGTTCCAACAAGTGCCACCTATTTGAATGGGAATGGTGTCACTGGATACCATTCTGGACATGGATATGAGTATGCTTCAAATGTGTCATTTCAATGGGGCACTGCTGGAGTTGCCAATCAAAATGGATCAACTACCTTACCTGCTGATTCTGTTCATCGGGCCAATGGACATGTGAAGAGGGGAAGACCAAAAGTCAAATCAGGAGCTGATATGAGGCATCACTTGACAGAGACTATGGTCAATACAAATTCGAACGTACCATTCTCCTGCTGTGAACCACAGGAGGATAAGCTAAGTAGACCTGACAAGAAACAGAAAGTTGTTGTGGGAGCCAATTTCAGAAATGGCTATGAGGAAAAGGGATCCAAATGTGTTTCAGATTCAATGGTAGCTAATGGAAATGATAGCCTTGGGTGTGGTCCGAAGCCTTCCTGCGCAAGTGAAGTTCAAACTAAACCATGTTCCATTGCACCAGCATTTGATGCGAGAAAATTACTGATCGAAAAGGCCAGGACAGAAATTAGGAAGAAACTGGAGGAGATGAAGTTGTCATCTGAAGCTGCAGCAGCTGCAAATCTGAATGAGAAAGAAAAATTGCAAGCTGAAGTTGGTAAAGTCAAAAGAGAGACTTGTAGAAGAGCAGCTCTGAATTTTTCTGGTCTTCAACTAGAGCATGGGAAGGCTGCTCCAGTCTCAATTACTGTCCCAGATTCGGACTTTCATGACTTTGATAAAGACAGGTCAGAAGAATGCTTCAAGCCAAAGCAAATATGGGCCTTATATGATGAGGAAGATGGAATGCCGCGATTATATTGTCTGATCCGTGAGGTTGTGTCTGTGAATCCATTTAAGATCCATATCAGTTACTTGAGTTCCAAAACTGATAGTGAGTTTGGCTCAGTAAATTGGCTCGATTCAGGTTTTACTAAATCTTGTGGAAATTTCAGGGCTTGGAATTCAGATGTTGTTGACCAAGTTAACATATTCTCTCATCTTCTAAGGCAGGAGAAGGCTGGACGAGGTGGTTGCGTTCGCATATATCCAAGAAGTGGAGACATTTGGGCCGTCTATCGAAATTGGTCCACAGATTGGAACAGATCTACTCCTGATGAAGTGAGGCACCAGTATGAAATGGTTGAGGTGCTGGATGATTATTCGGAAGAACTCGGTGTTTGTGTTAGTCCCCTTATTAAATTGGCTGGATTTAAAACAGTATATCAGAGGAACACAGACAAGAGCGCCATAAAATGGATACCAAGAAGAGAAATGTTACGCTTTTCGCACCAAGTGCCTTCGTGGTTGCTGAAGGGGGAGGCTAGCAATTTACCTGAAAGGTGTTGGGACCTTGATCCAGCTGCAACTCCAGATGAGCTTCTTCATGCTGCCGCAGCCGCGGCGGCCGCTGCCAAAGCTATTGCTTTGTAGGTTATGCCATGATGAAACTATTATTTGGGTTGCACTTTAGCATTCTTCCAACAAAATTTTAGATTTAACTGTACACTATGTCACGCTTGGTCAGAGGACCAACTGGGACATTAACCACGGATGTTTTAGAAGGTGAAATTTTAATTTGTAACATTTGTGTAGTAAGTAGACTATCAGATCCTAGTTATTGCTTGTTGGGTAAAGCTTCTTCTTGCCATAGGAGCTGTTACTCCTGTGAGAGATTGGCATTATGCTTGTAACTGTTTCTCTAACCAGTATTAATTTACTGGTAAAGAATTCATTCAATGAAAGGCTGAAACCAATTTTAAGTCCAACAACTTCAATGCAGATACAAAAAGAAATCAAGAAAACTGTTGTTTTTATTGAATGTAAAATCTATGCAGCAATTGTTTATTTGACATGAACTCTCCTTTTCAGATTGAATTCCTGCTGTATTTTTTTCCAGTCTTATATATACATATATGGTTAGATTTTAAATTAGATGGCCTCAACATTGAAGACCACGTTGGAAATAAGGCACCATAGTTACCTAATGATGGTCCAACCCATCCCACTATTGTTTTTGGTCACATCCTACTGGTTATTTATCACATCTAAACTTTCAATTGGGCTTTTACGTAGAATGCCCTCAGTGCAGCGTAGCAGGCCTATTACATAGGGATATTTTTTTCCTCTTGTACCTTTTTTTTCTGGCCATATCTTCTTGTACCTTTGTGTATTGGTATGTTGCTGTGTATCTTTGGGCCCTGAGCCTCTATTAATCTATTCCGTTTACCAAACAAAACTCATCCTACTGGGTTTTTTGGTCACATCCTACAGGTTACTTTTTTTTTGTGAAACATCCTGCAGGTTGCTTATCACATCAAAACTTTCAATTGGGCTTTTGCTTAGAATGCAGCATTGTAGCCTCCTCTCCCCAATGGGAATTTATTTGTACACCTTAGCCTCTCATCAGCTACAGTAAGTGTTTGTAGGTATATTAGCTCATGGGCACAATTTGACAATGAAAGAGAAGATAAAAACCTTTTAAGAAATATGATTAACTCTTTTTTCAAATTATAAAAACAACGTAAAAAATCATGTTTTCTTTTATGTAATTTTGCCCACGTAAAACAAAAAAATTATATAAAATAAAAGATATTAACTTACAGTCACTTCTAAAATTTTCTAGGTCATTGTATTATAAATTTGGATTTTTACACACCATGTAAATTTTTTGTTACAGATTTACATATCCCTTGTAAGTTTCCCTGGTCCGACATAGAAGGTGAAGCTAAAAAAGCATTAGAAGCTGCAGAAACTGAAACTACCATTTCAATTTGCTCAATAATTCAATGGGAAATGAATAGTTTCAACAAGGAAACAGAGTATTAAAAATGAATAGATTCCTGAGCTTTATATTTCTTTGTAGAGAAGCATAGAATAATATCACTGCTCCAAGTAATGAATATTATTGGCGTGAAAGAGAATGTTGAAATTTGTTGTATATATGTTATCCCCACAAGGCTCAATGTTCTATCAAAAAACACTTATCCAACCTTTTATTCCCAACATTGAAGAAGCTTTGTGTTCAAAGTGCTCAAATTCAGGTAAATATATATCACATCCATTTCATTTTTGTGTGATGTGATCATCATTTATTTAATATTCTGCATAACTGTCTTTAGTTTCAGTTTGTGTAAGGGCCTTGTTTTAAAATGCTCTTTTTTTTAATATTTCAGCCAATTGCATGTAAGACCAAAACTTGCAAAAGAAAATGATCGATTCAGATAATTCTCTATGTTATGAAAGTTTATGAATGAAAACATAAAATTGAAGGGAGAAAAAAGACACAAAAGATTGAATCTTATTTCATTCAATTTAAATAAATGATTATATATATATGGGTTAAATATATTTTTCATCTTATAAAATTATCAAATTTTAGTTTGTTCGTATAAAACATTTGTTATATTTTTTATCCTTCATTATTTTCATTATATTTTTATTTCTCATTAATATAAAATGTTTACGAATAGTCTCTTATTTATATTTTGTTTTAGTGCTTCATTTATCCTGTTAAGTGTAATTTTAAAGTGTACTTTTCATCTAATTTCATTTTAGTTCCTTATTTTGAAGTCATTAACAAAAATATGAAAAAAATGCTAATATATAATTTAAATATATTGTCCTAATAAAAAAATACCATGAAATGTAAAATATTTTTTACCTTAAAAATTTCTTATATTCATATAATTAAAAAATATATTGATGAATTATGTCAAAGATTATTTTTTCAAATAAATTTGTTGTTAATAATAACCATATGATGACAATGACTATTTTTAAAATATTAGAATTTAATATGGAAAAATATAACTTTTTTTAGGAATAAAAACTGAAATTTACTAATTTAACTAAAACGAAAAACATATTTAACCCCGGATATAATTATACAACCAAACTAAATGATGGATAATATAAAAAGAGATTGAGAGAAGTTCTGGGTTTATAATTATTTACAACATCATCTAACATCTTATCCAAGAAAATAAGTTAGGTACCTCTTCTTTAAGAGAATGTGTTGATGTGATATAAACAAAAAAATCTTAATAATGAATACATAAAATTGAAAATTTTCATTTTTATGGAGAACAATATTTACAAATAATTATAACTAGAAATCTATCTACAATATATACCGTACTCAACAAACTATTTTATATTTTTAGGTATAATATTTAATTTTGAGAATGTTATACTTACCTTTTAAATTGTTTATCCGAATACTATATGGAAACTAATATTTGAAAGTTACATATATAATATCATGATTCATATATTTTGAGTAAAAAATTTATTAGATACTTCAATATTATAAGAAAATATCTTTTAAATATTTATTGACAAATAATGAAAATTATTTGGAATATTTTTATTTAATTAACATTTAAAATTTTAAAATGGAACAGAGTAAAACATTGCGACCTTCTAATTTTATTCATATTAAATTGAAAATAAAATATGTTTTAATAAGTTTGATAGTTTAATTTTTATTAATAAATGTTAATATGAACTCAAATTACTTTGTTGTTGAATATGATCTTACTTAACTCGAATTTGAACAAACTATGAAATAAAAATGTTAAACTTAGAGTTAAAATATATTCTTCGTGACAACTCATAATAATTGTTAATGTGGTGGAACAACTTCAATTAATGATGATAGAGATTTTAAAATATTTAAATTTTATAAATACCAAAAGAAAATTTCTTTTTGCAGAAACTAAAGTTTGAAATAGGTATATATTTATAAAAACTAAAAACTTATTTAAATCCTATCCAACACTCCTTACACATTTCTCTTAAAAAAAGAGAAAACACTCCTTATACATTTAGTTCTAAAATAGGAAGAGGTTGTAAAAAATACTATTTTTTATTGTTTTCATTAGTAAATTCTAAAACATTAATTCAAAAATATATTTTAAATAATTTTTTATTCATCAATAATATTATAAAAATATTTTCTTATAAAATTAAAGTATCTAATTTTTTTACTCCAAACTACATAATTACATAAATCACAATAGTATACTATTTAAAATTTCAGGGTCCACCTAGCTAATATTTAGTATGCCAATTTAAGAGGTTCTCAATATTAAATATTATTAGTATAAGAATATCTAAAAATAATTTAAATAATGTATTGAATCAATTAATTAGAGGTATATAATGTAACTTATGTTAATAAATTATTCTTATACATATATAGTTATTATTATGATATATAGAATGTAATTACATAAATTAAGTTTATAAGTTAAATTTATTTTTTATAATTTTATAACTCTTGAAAGACTCACTTAATACTAAATTAATTAAATATTTATATTATTAAATTTCTTAAATATGGAAAAGATATATCAATTCAATTTCAATGAATAGTTAGCGTAAAACTTTTTTAAACATTCAACCAATTACAAATTACTTATTACTTTTGAAAATCACATTTAAAGTAATTATTTAATTAAAATATAATGTAAGTGTACATTTTTTTATACTATCACCTCTCATCCTTTATATACACTTGTATTGTAGAATAAGTTAAATGTTGAAGCAAATGGGTGAAAAACCAATGCAACGACGTGTTGTATCAACATTTAGCGCAAAGATAAAAACTTTTAATGAAAAAGGTTATGATTGGGTTTTTTAAAAATTATTATTACTATTAAACCCAGCATTTTAATAGCATAAAAGGGCAATTAAAATTAATAAAAAAAAACAAACTATTAAATTATACTAAGGATGCATGTGGTAGTGAAAACAATGAGAACCAATTGGGTTGTCTTGGTGATTTCTACTATCATTGACCCACTAACAAGTATGCCGCTAGTGGGTTAAGATGAAAAGTTCATTATATACAATGTCTCTACCAAGTCACTTCAGCTACAAATAAAAAAATTGAAAAGAACTTGATTAAAATGTAAACAAGTCTACATAGCTATGACAAATAGCTAAAAGTTCATTGGACATAATTTTTCTACTCCACAACAATGTTGGAGTATGCCCTCTTGCTTAAGGTATGCATTGCATCACCCTTGGCACTCCTCTGGTTGTGTTGCATTCTAGAACAATATTGTATTTAGGCTTAACCCATCTACTGAGTAGGTCATTTCAAGCCTTCTCCTTTATCTAGGGAGGACAAGCAGGGGTTTGGTCATCCTTACCCTCTCTAGCCTTGTCCAACATGTCGCTTAGGCAATGTGACCCACTTATTAAAAGTTTTCCTCATGTATTGAATATGAACCTCATCTAAGGTCACATTTTCTTACAGAGATAGTATATAACATAATTAAACAATATTGTATTAAAAGAGAATTATATTTTGTATTAAACATATATATAAGTCATTTGTCTCATTAAAGTTAAAGGATTTTAGAAGCAGTCTCACCCCCACTTATACTAGGGGCCCCAAAAGTGCAAGTACAATTAGGGAATCCACAATGGCCAAACATAAAAGTTACAAGGATTCCCAAAGGTCCTTGCAAAAATATGTGATTCGAAACAACCATAACTTGATAGTTATAGTTTAAGAACCTTTAAAATATATCTCTTGTAGCAGTCAAACTAGATTCATCTCTATAAAACTCCATACAAACACTCTTATTTGATCACCACACCTTTAGATGCTAGTATAGAATTGGCATAGTGTTTCCATAACAATTATGTTTTATGTGTCACGCACCTATGACCGTTTGATGCTTTATCTATAAACTTAGGTCTAAGATAATGTTCACATGTTGCTCATTGGGCTCTTTTGTCATCTTAAATGAGTCGATAGTTTTATTATTTTCAATTCAACTCTAATAACTCTCAAGTATATTTACTCTATACATGTCACCGTAGGAAATATTTGATTTAATATTTAATATAATACAATGAGCGGCATCTAACAACACATCATTATCCAAATATGATTTAGATCAAATTGATATAACCTATAAGTAATAAACTTTATATGTTTGTTCTTTTTATTCATGATATCTAATTAGGCCGAAGACATGGTTGTTGTCATCCTTGTGTGACCTAATTTATTTTTCTTGATATCAAACTAGACTTGAATATGTATATAATATTAATTCTTTTGAGCATTGTCATGTATTTCCTAGTTTAACTTCATCAAGTGACCCACATATATCACTCATGTTACATACGAGAAACAAATCTCATTTACATCACAGACATCCCTTTTCATGATTTGTATATTGTTCCATTGGAACCTTATACGATCACCTTGTTATAAATGACGTTTAATTATATTAAAATTATAAACTCCTTATGTGACGTCCTTCATCATTTTATATTTAATTCTAACCGTTTTAATCATTTTCACAATAAATTTTTCGCATTTGGATAATGATCCGGTCTCAATACCGGTATCCGATCTGCTATACATATTTCAACGTCTTTGATAAGACATCTACGTGTAACCGGTGTCATCGGTATACATCCGGACTGTAATTCCGTATCAGGCGTTCTCCCTATACCGGTTGTTCAGGATAACACCATGACACCGGACAACACACACGACACTGTGCAAAAGACAAGGATTGTTGCTACAGGGATCGATCAATAATTCCCTGCACTACGAGCCAAATTCTGCTCACGGGAATGGTCAACTTGTTCCCTAATCCTAGTCTACATTCTCTATGCTCAATATAAAATAGCCACTTGACCCAATCATGCAGGTAAGTGCGCAATATAATAATGCTAATGGGAGTTGGTGGTTCCCCACCAACGAGTCCTCGTTAATCGAGCCAATCAGGTATATGAACTAACTTCATGATTGAAGTGAGAGGGGGGGGGGTTCTTCTTCAGCTCTTTTACGACTGATGCCTCTCTGAATACATTCCTTACTTGGAATATAATCACTGACTTGAGCGTCGGAGAATCTTTGCAGGTGACACCACCATTCGCCCACTTCAACGCGTTAGGTCGGTGTAAAGGATCTCCAGGACGCCCAATCCGCTTTCTTCACCCAAGGACAACGGATACATACATCGGATACACATACATCCGGTCTACTAGACGGTATTGACATACTATTCGTGACTGGCTTGAGATCGGATCTATTGACCCCGGTCCAGGACAGATCATTGGCACGCCCGGTGGGACCCGATAAAGTTATTCCCATATCCTTTGACAGAGCAGGTAATCCACAATGGAAGGCGAAGCACAAGACTTCATGGAAAATCAGGCTGAAGGCAGAACCAATCCTAACGCCTTCAGAAAACTCAACTTTGATTCTCATGGGGGCAGCTCAAAGAAGATAGTAACAGTGTCTGATCCTGATCCTCGTGATGAGTTGATCAAACAACTTCAGAAGGAACTCGCTGAATTGCGAAGAGAAAAAAGGCAAAGCGAGGATAAAGAGTCATCTCGCACGCGAAACACTCCCCACACAACTGATGGTGAAAAGTCCACCACTCTTCAGTACTCAAAGATCCCAACGTTTGAGGAGGGAGAACAAACTCGCGATTCTGAGGATGCAGCTTCCCGAAGGAAGAGAGATTCAACAACAGCACCCCCATTGTCTTACAATCTGAAGGTTCCTTTTTCAAGGAGACTTATGGGCATCAGCATCCCCAAGCACCTTCAAACCACTCAACCACTTTCCATCGGAAAGTATAATGGTGAAACTGATCCAACTAAGCACCTTGATGCTTATGTGTTTGAAGCCATGTACTTGGGGGCTGATGAAGACGTGATGTGCCGAATGTTCCCTCGAACATTGTCTGAGGAAGCCCTCGGGTGGTTTAAAGGCCTGCCTTCTGGATCCATAGATTCTTGGACGGAAATGGCAGCTGCCTTTGAAACCCACTTTGTCATCTCCAGAGACGTACCCAAGACGTCTCATACCTTGGCTCAGATTAAGCAAAGTGAAACTGAGGGCTTAAAAGATTTTTTGAAGAGGTTTTATAAGGAAGCAGCCCTGGTTCCTAACCTCACAGAATCTATCAAGCTGCATATCGTAATTGAGGCATTGCAGCCAGGATCAGCTTTCGCTCTTTCATTAGCAAAGAGCCCCCAGCAACTTTTGAGGAGTTCAGGAAAAAAGCCTCAAAGTATGTGAGCATAGAGATGCACTTGGAGGCAATGGCTGCAAAGAAAAAGTCACCAACACCATCTCTCCAAACCCAGAAGGGTAAGGAAAAGACGAGGTCAGAATGCATGGAGAGGCCATTCACCAATCCTAAGGTGGATAACCACCCTCCTCGACCTCGAGAAAGACATGTCAATTCCTTCAGCCATTATGCACAGTTATCTGCCAGACCATCTCAGATTTTGAGAGAGGTCGGATGGCCAGTTTTCAGCACATATGGCATCAGGAGACCAGCCCCTATGAAAAGACCAGGAAATTCACGAAAGTACTGTGATTTTCATGAACAAAATGGTCATTCCACTGATGAATGCCAAGCTCTAAAGAACGCGGTTGAGACGCTAATTAGAGAAGGCAAATTGAAGCAATACCTGTTCAAAGAAAAATCCTTTGACAGGCCAGAACGGAATGAGAAAAGAGAAAGAGATCCCGACGATGGGGATGACAACAACCCCAGTCCGGTTCGAAAGTTCTCTGCTGCAGAGAAGCAAAAAGGTGTAATGACCGATAATGCAGCACAGAAAGACAGCATGCCCCAGCAACAACGTCAGGGCCGACGTGAAGTCATTGACATGATTGCTGGAGGGTTCGCTGGAGGAGGAGCTTCAATTACAGCCCGTAAGAATCATCACAGAATGATTCTATCTGTGCAAGGGAAAGTCAAAGACAATCGCCCTTACAGAGGAGGAATTGAGGCTCCCATAATCTCTTTCTCTGACGAGGATTTTGGCCCAACCGTTCCTGGTGGTGACGATGCTGTAGTCATCACTGCTGTGATCGCCAACAAGGACGTCCGAAGAATCCTTGTTGACCAGGGAAGTTCCTGCGATGTTATTTTCTATAATTGCTTTGAAAGAATGGGTTTTAAAGACTCAGATTTACAGCCTTACACGCAGGAACTAACAGCTTTCAATGGCGCAAAGCAACTAACTAAAGGGTATCTTGACACCCTTATCTCGTTTGAAGGCGAACCAGGAGCCAGGACGGTTAGGTCTCGGGTGCTAGTGATTGATGTCAAATCACCATTTAATGGCATCATAGGCCGTCCTACTCTGAATGCAATGGAGGCAGTTGTATCAACCCCACATCTCCTTATCAAGTTCATTGACAAGGATAATGCTGTGTCATCTATCCGTGGTGATCAAGAGATGGCTAGGTACTGCTACAACCTTAGTCTCAACATGACAAAGCTGGACGCCTCCAATAAAAAGAGGAAACTTAATGATGCTGGAACATCAGCTGAATCCGTAAGTCTTGTCGACCTGGACCCTAGAGCGGATTTGAACATTGATCCGTTCAACCCATCAAAGCCCACACTGGATGGAAATTCCAGGGACATTGTCTTGGGAGATTCTCCAGAAAAGATCACCCATATCAATGACAAGCTAGATACTGAAATAGAGCAGCGACTGCTGGCTCTCTTACAAGAGTTTAAAGACCTCTTTGCATGGACTGCAGCCGATATGCCAGGCATAGACCCTGAATTCTGCTGTCATAAACTTTCTGTCTATCCAGAGACGAAACCTGTGGCCCAAAAGAAAAGACGATTGGGCCCAGAGAAACAGAAAGCAGCTTGTCAGCAAACTGAGGAATTGCTGAAGGCCGGATTTATCAAGGAAATCCAATATTCCTCTTGGCTTTCGAATGTGGTGATGGTCCCTAAATCCAATGGTAAATGGAGAATGTGCATTGACTACGTGGACCTCAACCGCTGCTGTCCAAAAGATCCTTATCCTCTTCCTAATATAGATCGGATGGTAGATGATTCCTCTGGTTACCAATACCTGAGCTTCATGGACGCTTATTCTGGTTACAACCAAATTCCGATGTGCGAAGAGGATCAAGAGAAGACAGCTTTCATAAATGATCGTGGTGTCTTTTGCTATACAGTCATGCCCTTTGGCCTGAAAAACGCTGGGGCGACATATCAGCGCATGATCAACAAGGTTTTCGAAGGTATGCACACCAAACTTGTTGAAGTATACATTGACGACATAATAGCAAAGACACCGGTTGGTGGCGATCATATTGAAGACCTGCGCCAAGTATTCACCCGTTTGAGACAATTTAACATGAGGCTGAACCCAATGAAGTGCACATTTGCTGTCCCTGCTGGGAAATTTTTGGGTTTCATGTTAACTCAACGTGGTATAGAAGCCAATCCAGGGAAGTGCCAAACGATTCTAGACATGCAAAGTCCTAAGAATCTCAAAGAAGTCCAATCCCTGAATGGCAAGGTAGCAGCTTTGGCACGATTCATGCCGAAGATGGCTCACAGGTCGCTCCCCCTGTACAAAATACTGAAAAAGTCCAAGAAATTCGAGTGGGGACAGGAACAAGAAAAAGCTTTCCAAGAGCTTAAGGAGGTGTTGTCCAAACCTCCCATTCTCACAAAGCCTGACCCCGAAGACACACTCATTCTGTACTTGGCTATTTCAGATGAAGCTTTGGGCGTTGCCTTGATAAAAGAAACTCCTGATGGACAAAGACCGGTCTATTTCACTAGCAAGACCTTGCAAGGTGCTGAGATCCGGTATCAAAAAATTGAAAAAGCCGCCCTCGCTGTTGTTTGGGCCTCACGACGGTTGTGTCCGTACTTTCACGCCCATCCAATCATAGTGAGAACGGATTTGCCACTCCGTTCTGTCTTAATCAAGCCCGATCTTGCTGGGAGGATGATCAAATGGTCTATTGAACTCTCTGAGTTTGATATATCCTACGAACCCCGCAGCGCTATTAAAGCTCAAGTCCTGGCTGACTTTATTGTGGAAATGACAGGGACTGATCCGGATTACCCTCGAGTCCATTGGACCATTTACGTTGATGGTTCATCAAACCAAAGAGGCTCTGGAGCAGGTGTAGTTCTCGAAAGTGATGACGGAGTACACCTGGAGATCTCCCTTCGTTTCAATTTCAAAACATCCAACAACCAGGCTGAGTACGAAGCTTGCTTGGCCGGGCTAAGAGCTGCAATTGACATTGGAGCTTCTGAGGCGACACTCTGTAGCGATTCACAGCTGGTGATTTCGCAGATCTTAGGAGAATATCAAGCTCGCGAACCTCAACTCCAATTATACTTGAACTGTGTCAAGGAGTTGACTGAGAAATTCTCAAAGGTGGAGTTCAAGCATGTTCCACGTGAAGAGAATACGAGAGCGGATATACTCTCCAGGTTAGCAAGCACTAAACGACCAGGTAGCACCACTACGCTGGTTCAAAGCACGCTAACGTCGCCTAGCATTCCTCTTTTCCCTTCTCTAAACGCCATAATGACTGACTCCCTTTACGGAGACACATGGATGGCTCCTTACATCCGTTGTTTGGCTGATGGACAGCTACCCACAGATGAGAAGGAAAAGACGAGGTTAAGGAGAGAATTACCGTATTTCACTATGATTGATGGTAATCTCTATAGAAGGGCACTCTCTGTGCCCTATTTAATTTGTCTCAAAGAGGATGAGGTGCAAGGTGTAATGGAGGAAGTGCATGGAGGACAAAGTGGACACCATGCTGGAGGAAGAAGCTTAATGCGAAAAATCCTCAGAGCTGGATACTGGTGGCCCACAATGAAGCAAGACTCCATTGACTTCGTCAAAAAATGCGACGCTTGCCAAAAATTCTCTAACCTACACCACACACCGGCAGAAGAACTCTTCACATCCGCTGTTCCATGGCCCTTCTATCAATGGGGATTGGATATTCTGGGCCCCTTTCCAACTGCTCCTGGGGGCATCAAATATCTCATTGTAGGGGTCGATTATTTCACTAAGTGGATAGAAGCAGAGCCGGTGGTGCATATTACTTCAGCCCGAACTCGCCGTTTCATGTATGAAAACATCATAACACGGTTCGGGGTCCCAGCACGGATTGTCACAGACAATGGCACCCAGTTCACGGATAGAAAATTCACAGATTTGCTTGAAGGGTTAGGAATAACCCAAATATTCTCATCCGTCGAACATCCCCAAACTAATGGTCAAGCTGAAGTGGCCAACAGGGAGGTGCTTAAGGGACTAAAGAAGCGCCTTGGTGAAGCCAAGGGCGGATGGACAGACCAGCTGTGTCATGTCCTATGGGCATATCGGACAACGCCTCATTCATCCACCAATGAATCCCCATATCGCCTAACATACGGGGTCGAGGCAATGATACCTGTGGAACTACAAATTGCTTCCACACGAGTTAAGTACTTCTCTGAAGAAACCAACAATGCTAACTTGGCATCTGAAATGGATGTCATACAAGAACTCAGAGAAGACGCTTTCATCAGAGATCAAGCCATCAAAGCCAAAGTTGCTCTCCGGTACAACAAACGAGTCCAATCAAGGACTTTCAACGTTGGAGATTTGGTTTTGAGGAAAGCAAGTATAGGGAACAAATTCGCCCATCAAGGCAAATTAGCCCCAAACTGGGAAGGCCCATACAGGGTATCCGAGGTCACTGGCAAAGGCTCTTATCGCCTTGAAAACCTTGATGGCACTCCAATCCGAAACAAATGGAACACCCAAAACTTGCGCATCTACTATAGCTAGCTGTTGGAACCATCTACACTCTCCTATCCTTACCTTGGATTGAATACTGGAGAATTTATTTTCACAGCTACGCCCTCCTTGTAATTCTTATTTTTGATTTAATAAGAACCCCTCACAACAATTTAACTCTTTCGAGTTTTTCTTATGCTGTGATTTTCAGTTTATCCGGTGTACAGAAGCTTATTCAGGACGGATGATCTCAGCTACTTATTTTGTAGTTGACGATGTAACTCCTCAAATATGCGCAACGCACAAGAACATACTCAGGATGGATGATCTCAATTACCCATTCTGTAATTGACGATGTAACTCCTCGAGTACGTCAAAGTATTGAAGGCCCAGATTGTAGGATTAAACCGAACTCTGGGTACGGTTAGTAAGTTTGGCTGAACACCGGTGAAGGCTCGGATTGTAAGATTAAACCGAACTCTGAGTACGACTAGTAGGATTAACCGAACGTCGGTGAAGACCTGAGTTGTAGGATTAAACCGAACCTCAGGATATGGGTTGTAGGGCTGGCACTTTTTTAAGGCCACAAACCGAACCCCATTCAGAGATTACATGGGTTGTAGGGCTGGTCCTTCTTCAAGGCCACAAACCGAACCCCATTCGAAGACTACATGGGTTGTAGGGCTGGTCCTCTTTCGAGGCCACAAACCGAACCCCATGCGAAGGCTTGGGCGCAGTAAGCTGGTTCTTCTTCAAGACCACGCTGAACCCCAAGTGACGGGCGCAGTAGGTTCAGGATTAACCCTGATCTAAACCCCGTATCGAAGGCTCGGATTGTAGGATTAAACCGAACTCTGAGTACGACTAGTAGGACTAACCGAACGTCGGTGAAGAATTGTCATTGGATAAAACCAAAGACCAATTGAAGAACGGCTGGTAGGATTAAACCGAACGCCAAATATTACATGGACAGTAGGATCAAACCGAACTCCAAACACAACAAGTAAGTTATACTGAACTCCAGATTAATACTTTCTTATGAAGTTCTTTATTTGGAAGTTTTATAACTAACTCATGAACTCCGACACAAACAATTCACTCGGGTACGCCACAATCTAAGGCATTTTCACCCGAAATTCCTCAGTCGGAAATATTTGAAGAGGAATTTCTATTTTAAAACCTCACTCTTAAAAGCTCTCACGAGAAAATCTCACTCAGAGTTTATTCAAAGTGATAATCACCCAATGATACTGGGGGACAACATAAACGGTTTAACGAATATCTTGAGGAATGAACTCTCGTCTAAACGATCTCACAATCATTCCCCTTAAACCGTTCTTGTAACAATGATGTGTTCCCTCATCAGCGGTGACCTTATTATGAAATTCATCTTGCATGTATAAGTTCGGTATGTAGATTTTGTTTTACAATCCGATCTTCATTACTTAAAACCGGAATGATACAATACACATGCAATCCCTCTATTAAAGTTGTTTTTCACTAAGCAAGAATGGAGGTAAAAAACTCTTTTATTGATTAAATGAGAATTACACTTCGTGTAATAATCCGGAGCTTATCCCGGAACACAGCGAATTTGAATCAATAAAATGAAAAAGGAAACAGGGAAGCACGCTACTTTCTATGGCTTGAATCTCCTTCTTTCCCTTTGCCTTTGCCTCCGGCCTTGCCTTCTTCAGTGCGAGAGCTTGTTCCTGTACTTATGGGCTTCAGGAATGAAGGTCCCATTGATTGGCCTGCAGGTAAAGGAGCGAACTTATAAGGAGTGTTGGGCGGACTTTCATGACGCTTATCAACTATGGCCACCAGTTTCCCTTGATGAAACTCATAGAACGGGTCAATACCATTCAGATTAAGTTTCACCTTGGGATTCCGGTATTGAATTTGACAAACAGCCAACCCAAAGGATTCCTTGACTGCCTGATCGCACATATCCACAGCCTCGTCAAATTCCGCTTTTGTGTCCGCCAACTTTGAAAGCAGCTCCTTCTCCTTACGCGACCAATCTTCGGTTCCTCGAGCATAAACAACTTTGACTTCCTTAAGCTCCTCTTCCAGCTTTGAAGAGCGTTCCTTCTCCGCACAAAAACCGGAGTGGAGGTCGGAATTGATTTTCTTTTGATCAGCTACTTGGGCCTCCAACTCCTTGGCAAGATGTTTTAGCCTGACAATTTCTTCATCCTTCTTATATCCTTCCTCTTTGGAAGCTTCTAATTTACTTTCTAAACGAAGGATGGTTGCCTTGTCCTTAGCAGCAGCAACGCTAAGGTCATTAACCTTGCCAACCAACGAGCTCAGCCTCTCATTCTCTTCTGGAAGCTTGCGAACCGATCTTAAGAGCCCGGATAATTCTGCCAGGTGCTTCTGTCCGGCATCGCAAGCTTTGGCTACTTCATCGCTCATCAATGAGGGCTTCAGCTTGTACGGAGACTCAGGAACGACCTCAGGAACAGAACCCTCGTATACCAGATATTGTGCAAGACCGGAGCTACTTTGAAGAGGGCGAGTAACTTTTGGTGCAAAGTAAGTCGTTATTGGCTTTGCACCATAAGTGATCCCGTCGCCAGGAGCATCCGGAGTGGACCCTGCATCCAAAGCGAATCTTTCCACTTTCTTTCCCTTTGAAGGCTCCGGATCAGCACTCTCACTTGAAATTTTTTGTTTTTTCGGAGAAGGTTGACGATCCAAGGTCCTTGAGGAACCGTGTTTTATAGTTTTCTTCTTTTCTCCGACCTTCTCAGCCGCAACCTTCTCAGATCCGCCCTCCAGTAAGGGAATATCGTCACCTGCAGATGAGGTTAAAATGATGGTCTCCGCTGTGGCTTTCTTCGAATTCCGTTTCGCCTGAATGTCATTTTCAGCTGCCACGGAATTCGCTCCAGCTTTGAGCCCTTTCAGTTTTTCCATCTCTGGAGACGCAGCTTCAATTTCAACTGCAAAACCAAGCAACACGGTTAGAAATCAACTACTTCAAGGCATGATGTGATAAAATATGAATATTAGCAGGAAAATTACGCAGATATTCCTCGCGGGTAGACCACGATCCTAACAAACGCCTGCAAGAGAAAAATTTATGCGAGGCGGTGTAAGATTGAAGGGCGGAAAGAACGGAAACTGAAGACGGGCTTAGTTCATCCTCCTCAGTATAGTACGCCTGGGAGGTCAGCAAAAAGTGTTCATGCGTCCAAGCCACTGGGAACTTCGGAAGCCCATCTTCAGTTAACCAAAAAACTGACTCGTCAGGGTGAACGCTAATCTTCGTGAAATAGGACTTGAATGAATGTCCATCAACTTTGGCGGAGTCAGTGTACGCCTCAAAGTTGATAACCTTTGAGAGAGTCCGGAGGGATATCAAGCTCACTCCCCCCTTCTCTTTATTTGCACGACGGACCACTTGGGCAAAATAAAAGAGCATGGCCACCGTCGGCTTGAAGTTGAAGTGCTCCCCAAGCACTTCAAGAGAGCGGACTAATCCCCATCCGTTGGGGTGAAGCTGTGAAGGAGCGCAGTCCAGGAATCTCAGAACCCCCATCTGAAACTTCGAAAGGGGAAACCGCACACCAAGGTTCAAAAATAAAAAGTCATACATATACAAGGACCTTTCGTCCGGGATATAACAAATTCGATCGGATGGCAACGGGGCTATCACCACGAAGCACTTCTTGTATTTATCCCTCTTGAAGACCGTGAAACGCGGCTCCAACTCCGCTCCCCCCTCTTGAGCATGAACTGATGCTATTTCACGAAACTCCTCAGCCACCCAGCTGAATGGGCGTTTCTGTTGGAATTTCACCCAATCTATCCGGTGTGCAACCACATTGCAGAGGCCGGATTGGGTCTTCAAGATATGCTTCTCGGAAGGGGATTCCCCTTCAGACGACTTCCTCCCAGTAGCTTTCTTTGTCACCATTTTGAAAGCCTTGATGCTGCGATAAAATTCCACATCATCAGAGACATATAAATCCCCACTCTCGACACTCTCACTAGAGGAGGAAGACCCTGAAGAGGGTATAATCACCCTTCGCCTTTGATATTGCGACCCCTCCCTCTCTGTATTTCGTGATCTCGACTGAAGGATCACTGGAATCCTCCCACCATGAATGCTAAGGTTTTGAGTCAAAGCCCTTCCTCCTCTTCCTCTAGGGCTAACGCCACTGAAGCTAACACCCTTCCTAGGCATTCTCAAATATTGAAAAGAGAAACTGAGAACGAAGGGAAAGTGGTTACCTTAGATAGTGAATTGAAATTCACAGAGGTGGATACAAAGAACTTCTTGGAACTTTCGTAGAGATTCGTCAAAGAAGCAAGAAGAAATGGTAACTGAAATTGCCAAATATGCCTATATCAGGGCACCAAAATTTTTCAAATACCCACTAAACATAACCTGTCGTTTACCCCCAAACGACTCCCCGTTTAGTGGACCAAAATTGTCATTTAGTACATCAAGGCGCGAAAATGCCATCATTTTGTCACAGAGCCATCGAAATGGGCCTATTAAAACCAAATATTAGGCCCAACAAAACTATGCGTGACAGTTACTAAGACATGCGCACTTAATGCAATAATGGCGCGCCCACGTGAATTAAGGCATTAAATGTCCAATCATTAGAAACGTGGCCACCATTACCCGAATACCAAGCGTTGCGAAATTCGATAAACTTCTGATATTTCCATTGTCGAATCCGCCCTTAAAATTTCATCACTACGGAACATGGTTCCCAGAACGGATATTTACACTTCGGTGCAAATCCGAAATCCAGACGTACTATGATCAATATAGCTCATATGAGCAAGTCAACTGCTTCCTCACATCAGCTAGGGGGCTAGTAGAGGTAAGACTCGGATTTCGGATGGAGCGAAAATTGGCAATTGAATCCGCACTCCCTTGATTGGAAAAATTCACCAGGACGGATGATCTCAATCACTTATTCAGTGATTCGATGATGTAACTCCTGGTACGAAGAACTCCAATAATCACACCAGGACGGATGATCTCAATCACTTATTCAGTGATTCGGTGATGTAACTCCTGGTATGAAGAACTCCAATAATCATTCCAGGACGGATGATCTCAATCACCTATTCAGTGATTCGACGATGTAACTCCTGGTATGAACAATTCTCATCATCATTCTGAAAGTATTCACTCAATCCGTATTCCTACGATTGAAAAATGTCTCCAGGATGGATTATCTAAATCACTTAATCTGTGATCTGACGATGTAACTCTTGACGATGTGTACTTTTCCAGAACGGATAACCTCAGTCACCCATTATGTGATATGATGATGTAACTCCTAACGCGGTGTACCTGCCCAGGACGGATGATCTCAATCACCCATGCTGTGATCTGACGATGTAACTCCTGGCGCCATACACACCCAAAGGACGGATGATCTCAATCACCTAATATGCGACCTGATGATGTAGTTCCTGGTATCGTACACATCCCCAAGACGGATGATCTCAATCACTTATGAAGTGATTTAATGATAAAACACCTGGCATGATCAATACTCATAATCATCTTTATGATGGAAAATTCCGAAAGTCAGTCCGCACTTTCGCTTTCTAGTGGTATTCTCCCAGGACGGATACTCTTTATCACCTATTCTGTGATACAACGACGTAACTCCTGGTGTAGAAAAAACTCCCATCATCATCCTTATGATAAAGGACTCAAACACCACTTCCTTGCAGTTCCCTAAACTTGGAACAATATTATCATCTCCTGTAAGAATATTACGGATTAAAAGCAGTCATCCATATCGACCCATCTTTCCCCAAGAGAATTAAGAGAATTAAGGATCACGCCCCAAAGACAGGCACCTTCTTCTTAATACACACTTGGGGACATGTATATATTTATCCGTTCTAAATTTTATTCGTTGTTTAATCTTCCGAGGCTATTATTTCAATCCGGCCTTAAGATTAATTATACAGAACGGATTAGAAACGATTTAAATATACATGAAACGACGAAGACAAATTTCTTCAATCAAAACTCATTCATTGAAATAAAATTACATACAATAGTTTAAAATCCGGAGTTGATCCCGGTATACAACTATACATGTAAATGAAAACAAAACTACTGAGGAGGAATCTGTTCTTCAGTCTTTTGTGCCTCTTCAGCACTGGGCTCTTGTGCTCCTTCCTTTAGAACCTCCGCAGGAGTCTCGCCTCCAGGAGCCTCAGCCCTTTCTTCAGAAGAGGGAACCTCGGACGCAGGAAAGACGTAGTCAGGTCCCATGGATTGACCCTCAGGAAGAGGAGCCAAACCATATAAGGACGTCGGTGGATCTTCGTGACGACCATCCACCACTGCGACTAACTTTCCTTCATGGAATTCATAGTACGGATCCATCCCATAAAGGTTAAGTTTCGCAGTGGGATTGCGGTAGAAGACTTGGCGTATGGCTAGGCCGAAGGACTCTTCAACAGCCCGGCTGCATATGTCAACAGCTTCTTCTCTCTCAGCTTTCGCTGTAGCCAATTCTCCCCGCAACTTAGACAGCTCCTCACTGGATATCTCGGGCTCCACTTTCCTAGCCTTCAGTCCCTCTATCTCAAGAAGGAGCTTCTTCTCCCTTTGAGACCACTCCTCAGCATCAGCCTTATTTTTATCCTGGCTGCTGCGGAGTTCTTCCTCCTTCTCTGCCACTTTGCCTTCCAAGTTTTTAAGATCGCCTTTGAGCTTGAGATTCTCTTTAGTTATGAGATCCCCAAACTTCTTAGACTTGTTAAGACGATCTTCCATTAACTTCAATGCGGCTTTGTCCTTGTCTGAGGAAAGGTTGAGCTCTTCTAATTTGTCACTTAGCTCCTCAACCTTGTCGACGTTCTTAGCCAACTCACTGACGGAAGATAGCAATCCAGCAAGTTCGGCTAGCTGCCACCTTCCGGCCTCACACGCTTCTTCAATTTCTTTAACACTAAGCGTAGGCCGGAGTTTATACATCGGTGGTGGAAGAGTGGCAGGAGTAGAACCTTCGTAGGAGAGGAAGGGGGTGAGAAACGAGGTCGTTGAGAAGGAGGTCGGCCCTGATCCAGAAACCCCAGCAGCAGTGCCTTTATTGAGACCGGAGGAAGCACCAATCCCTTCCGAGGTTTCAACGGCTTTATCCTCCGAAGTCCTTTGCTTCTTGGACTGACGCTTCGAAGGATCATTCTGGATCTTTCTTCTCCTCTCAGTAACTGGAGGCTGACCCGAGGCTGCGCCAACATCGGACGTACCGCCCTCAACCAGTGGGATGTCCCCTTCAGCATCCGAGGTCAAGATGATTACCTCAGGACGATCCTTAGTTGAGGGCCTGGGCTTCACCTCATTTTCATGAGTAACAGATTTACCAGCCGCCTTGAATTTCTTCAATTTGTCCATTTCTGGAGTTTGCTGTTCTATTTCACCTACATGAACAAACACAAGATGTCAGCAACTACAAATATTCTATACATATTTGGTAAAGGAGAAAAGATAGAATAAAACGAGAAGTACGTAAATATTCCTCCCGGACTCCGCTTGAGCTACTTAGCAGACGCCTACACGAAAAGACGTGACGACCTGTAGTGTACGATTCAAGTGCGAACAACACTCTCGACGTCTCACGTGACAGATCAGATTGATCAGTGTAGTACGCGTGTGAGCTCAAGAGGAAATGTTTGTGTGTCCAACTCAGGGGAAATTTGTCAACGTCCTCTTCATCCTTCCAAAATTTTGGATTGCCCTTCTTAATGGAGATACGGGTGAAGTAAATCTTGAAGGACTTCCCGTCAACCTTGGCAGAATCTGTATAAGACTCAAAGTTCACAAAGGAACAGAGAGTCCGGAGAGTCACCAGACCAACTCCGCCCTGCTTGTTTGCTCTTCGAACTACCTGAGTGTAGTAGAACAGCATCGCTACAGTTGGCGTGAAATTGAAATGTTCACCAAGGACCTCCAGAGCCCGGATGAGGCCCCAACCATTGGGATGAAGTTGAGAGGGTGCATAGTTCAGGAACTTCAGGACGCCCATCTGGAGTTCGGTTAGAGGAAAACGAACTCCCAGATTATGGAAAATAAAGTCATACATGTATACAGAGCGGTCATTAGGGACGACGTGGCATATCCGTTCTGTCGGAAGTGGTGCATAAACCCTATACCACTTCTTTGTCTCTTCATCCGTACTCAAAGTAAACCTCGGCTGGATCCGGGATCCCTCCTCATCCGCATGTCGGGAGGCCAATTCCTTAAACTCACTAGACACCCAGCAGAAAGGCCATTTAGCCTGAACCTCCTCCCAATTTAGCCTCGAAGCAATTACGCTGTAGAGACCTTCTGCTGTTTTCGAAATGGCGCTATCTCCAGAAGATCCTTCTCCAGTTGCCATTGGAAATATCTAGACCGAACTCCTTAATCTACGATAAGAAATAAAATGTCGTCAGAAAGTTGCAATCATTACTCACTACATTTTGAAAGCAATTACAATCAGAGGGCGACTCTGAGAAGGGAAAGATCACTTCCCGCAGTGAGTAAGATCCCCTTTCTGAGCGACGCGGTTCAGTCTTAGGAAGAATCACAAGGATTCTTCCCCACGACTATTAGGGTTGAGGGAAACTGATTCCCCCCCCTTTAGATGAAGCCTACTTTCTATAACTACGAGTAGCAAGTCAAAGCGAAACTAAAGCGACAAGGAAAAGATAGTTACCTCAGATGACAGTGATGAATTTGAGGAACGAAGAAACCCTCGCAATGTAGATGATAAACTTCCTTGCAAAATTTCTGCAGAGTTTCGTTGAGAAAGCAAAAGCAAGTGGAACCCAGAATCCACTAAGTATTCCTTTTATAGGAAACAAAGAGGACCGGTTACCTCCTCTTGAAGTTGTGTCGTTCTCGATAAAACGTACCTGTTCACAAGCGAAACGACACAACCGTTCCAAATTCTTGGGCGCCAAAACGATAGCAACTCAGCAAAGGGCTATCCACTGGGCCCAAAAGTTTTGAAAACTTCAGGCCCATTAAGCCCAAAACGACGGTTAATGAGATTTTCATCTCAGACACAATAATTGCCTGCCCACGTGATTAAAAGCATTAATGTCTAATCATGCAACGCAATTTACGCTTTACAGCCGTTACACGAACTTCAAGAGCTTTCAATTCCAATAAACTCTTGAAATTCTCACACAACGAATCTTTGTCTGAATCCGTTGTGACAGTACCGAAAGGTCTTTTCTATTAAATTCAGAGCGGTTCTTTACGAATGACAACAGATGCTAAGGAACTGTTACACACGTAAGCTTACCGATATTAAGACCTCTCGCAGGTTGAGTAGCTTATGTGAACAACTATTCAGTCCCTCACACAAGCTAGGGGACATATGATCCGGTCTCAATACCGGTATCCGATCTGCTATACATATTTCAACGTCTTTGATAAGACATCTACGTGTAACCGGTGTCATCGTATACATCCGGACTGTAATTCCGTATCAGGCGTTCTCCCTATACCGGTTGTTCAGGATAACACCATGACACCGGACAACACACACGACACTGTGCAAAAGACAAGGATTGTTGCTACAGGGATCGATCAATAATTCCCTGCACTACGAGCCAAATTCTGCTCACGGGAATGGTCAACTTGTTCCCTAATCCTAGTCTACATTCTCTATGCTCAATATAAAATAGCCATTTGACCCAATCATGCAGGTAAGTGCGCAATATAATAATGCTAATGGGAGTTGGTGGTTCCCCACCAACGAGTCCTCGTTAATCGAGCCAATCAGGTATATGAACTAACTTCATGATTGAAGTGAGAGGGGGGGGGGGGGTTCTTCTTCAGCTCTTTTACGACTGATGCCTCTCTGAATACATTCCTTACTTGGAATATAATCACTGACTTGAGCGTCGGAGAATCTTTGCAGGTGACACCACCATTCGCCCACTTCAACGCGTTAGGTCGGTGTAAAGGATCTCCAGGACGCCCAATCCGCTTTCTTCACCCAAGGACAACGGATACATACATCGGATACACATACATCCGGTCTACTAGACGGTATTGACATACTATTCGTGACTGGCTTGAGATCGGATCTATTGACCCCGGTCCAGGACAGATCAGATAATTAAACTACATTATAATTAGAAAAATATACATTTTCAATAAAAGTACCAAAATATAAATTAAATGATCAATTTATAAACCATAAAATCATTTAAGTTGAAAATAAATCAAAAACATGAAACAAAGGCCTGACGCTGCGCGCCAGCCCTACCCTGCGCACCTCACGCTACACGTCAGCTTCACGCGAAGCGTGGGCATGACAATAGCAGCAACATGTGTTGTTACCCATTTTAGGCTAAACGGCCAACTTCTAACCTACCCAATTGGCTCGTTTTAGATCCGATTGCCACGAAACTTCACAGGCCACATGTTTTCCCTATTCCGGAACTGTTTGCACCGTCCGTTTGCTAAAATTCCAACATATATGCAAGTTATGCACGAAATGCAGTTTAAACCATTTAGGTGCAAAACCTTTGCACCAAACACCCTAAATGAATTCCAAATGGCCTAAGGTCAATGCACACAGATTCTAAATATCCTAAGGGGACCTATTGACACCTTCCGGGGATCCTGAAACCCTCCAGATCTCCAAACCACCAATTTAGTTCATTACATCCACAAAATTAACTATATGTATAATTGCTAAAAATTATCCAATTCATCAATACCTCCTTCAATTTGATATTAAACACATCACATACAACATTCATGCAATCCAACAAAACCTTCCAATAGCATTCCGTATTCACACAGTTTGGCTCCGTGGCACAATTTATAATCAATTAATCACATAACACATAATCATCATCACTTACAATTCATCCATCACGCAAGTGTAACATAATTCAACAACCACACAAACGGAATCATAACTAGTTCATCAAGTAAAACTTAGCAAACTATCAAATACTTCAACATATTACATAAATTCATTTATTTTACAAATCTTCTGCATTCCTTGGCATCAATCCCCCACTTGGCGCCCCTTCGGGGCTTTAGCATCCTCCCTGTCATTGGTCACTAAAATTAAATAAACCACAGCAAGGGTGAGTGTTTGATATATCATAATTAATATAGGATAATTAATGAATAAGTAATGGAAAAACATAATTACTGGTCACCTTCTAACGTCCTTCTCGTTATATCACTTTAACAATGCATCAATTCAAATCAATAACACTAGTTCATTATAATACAACATTACACATTAAAATTCACTTATCATTATGAATCATATATTTATCATTCATTTCATTACAATTTCACAAATCTTCAGATAGTCATATATTCATGATATTATATCATCAACTCATATCTCATTAACATTCACATATCAATCATCACTTCACATAATCCATAACTAACTCGCATGTATTAGACTCTCTAGTATCCGGATACCTAAGGACCGGCCTTCAGCTGGGGGTCTTACTTGATACCCTATGGACCCTGCTTGGCCCATCGAGTCCTACTTGATTCTCCACCTCAACCACTGGGTCCTACTTGACCACTGGGTAGCTCAACTGATACAAAAAGCACGAGAGCCAGAAACGAGGGGTTACGCATACCGTTGACTGTCCTACACCACATAATCACATAACAAATCATATCATCATGGCATATCATCAATATACAACATATACAAGGTCAGAAGCTGACATGTATCCATATCTCGAGCGACCTACTTGTCAAGCCCATCATCATAAGCCATGTTATAAAATCACATAATCATCTCATATATTCACAATATTTTTCATCAAGCCATATGCAGTAACATCATCAAATATCATACTACATATCACTGACATCATCAGAATTTACAATTTAGTAGATGTTACCCATTTACATAACTTTACATATTTACCTCTTTACTTTCTCGTTCGTACTCATTTAACTTAACTTACTTTCTTATCAAACAACAATTAAATCACGCTCAGCATACTCATAAAAATTATAGTAATTATATTTGGTCATCCTACGTCATCCACAATATTTTTATAAATATTTCTAAGCCTCCAAGGCTACCATATATTAGAATCCTAATTAATTACGACCCGAACACCCCTCTTACCTCGATTCCAAGCTTCTAAAATTTGCTCTTGTTGTCGATTGCGTCCTTCAATCACTTGATTCTCTGTTCCACTTCTAATTTTAAAGCCCACTTCGCCGCTCTTTCGTCCAACGGTTGTTCTGGCACCTACGATTACCGAAACACCAAACCGGTTAGTACATTGTCTTCCTCACACTTTCTAACACATAACCTCAGTCCCCAATCCCATCAAAATTTAGAATCAGCACTCCTACCACCACATGCATTCACGGTTTAAAGAGAGGGAAAAGGAGGAGAAGGAAAGAATTGAAATTGGAAGTTCCATTGGCATAACCTTGGCCCTCTATGCACAAAACCACCAAAAACCAATGATTCCATGAAGCTCAAAGTGAAAATTGCAAGAGAGAAGAAAGGGAAACGAAATGATGTTCTGCCATTCTGTTTTTGCATGCCTTGGTTTTAAGCTGATCGCGACGCTGACACTACGCGTCCCACTTTCCCTTTTTTATTATTATCATAACCCATTAAATTTCTTTATTTATTTTTCTAATATTAAAACATCAGGGATGTTACCCCTTATATAAGAATTGTAGTGACTTCAAGTCGAAGGACTACTTAAACCATTATCATATTGAGAATCATTTATGGCATTTCATGTAACGGTCCATGCAACATTCTTTTAGTGGGTCTGTCACGTCGTTACTATTAAATGTGTGTCTATTTGAAAACTTGATATGGTATATATCCATGATTTATGTGTAACGATAGTAATAAAAATATAAGAGTAAAAATTTTTCACATTTTTGGGGGATTTAAATTATCCATTAAAAGCCCCAATAAAATAATAAAGCAATTGGTATAATTAAAATAAATAATTTGATATCCCTTTATTAGATAAAATATGAACTAAACATCACATATTAAAATTAATGTTAACAATAATATTATTAATCAAACCAAGATCTAGATAGAGACAAAACAATAACAATGAGAAGAAGTGATAATTTGAAGTAATACAATTAAATAATATCATATTTCTATTTTACTTATTATTATTATTTAATAATAATAATAATTAATTAATCACCCATCATATATTAATAACAATATTATTATAAGTTCTACTAATAAGACAATAAATAAAATATCAACAAGACAATAATCAAACAAGTAAGAAAAAAAGCTAATAAATAAATAATAAAATAAAATATAAAGAAATATAAGAAAATGTAATATATATGCATAGATCAGACAGAAACAGGGTGCGCGCAAAGACTAAAGGCTGGGACTTTTAACAGTGGACCAAAATCGATGTAGAAGGATAGGCGGTGTTAAAAGGTAATTTTCTGACAACATGTAATTATGCAAATTTTTCTTATAAAATTCGACTTCTTACCCCCCCCCTAAAACTATGCAAACGACCTCAGAATGCCACCAAAATTTGATACCACCTAAAACACGCCATTTATGATGCGTGGCAATTGACCACACCTTAAAATTCTAAAAAACGACTGACTTATGCGCAAAAATGCATTTCTACCAATTTAGGCCAAAACCTTGAAACTTAACTTGCCAAATCATGTTGGAATTGGATTATTCCAACTCCAACAAACTTAAAACATTAAATACAATCTATTGGACCTATCCATAGGTCTCAAAACACCATCTAATGCAATATGACCCTTCCAGTTCCTTATTCGGCCTAAATTATACAAAAACTCATAACATATCCTAGGAACTACCAATCCACCCCATTTCCATCAATCCAAACACAAGGTTCACCATCATCTCATTATAATACACATATTAATTCATCAATGAGACCCACCCGTGGTTTTAATCATCCAATTATGTAATGCAAACAGTTCTTAAACATTATGCAATGCAACATACAATCCATGGATCACAACTAAAAAGACACTTGTTAGCGACAGACACAATTGGTCGCTAATCCATGCCAAGACCGTCGCTAAGAGGCCTAACGACAGTATTTTAGACGGCCAAACGCCCGTCGCTAAAACCTTCATCGAAGATAGATCAGCGACCACAGAAACACCGTCGCTAAACTACCGACGGCATAACGCCGTCGCTAACATGGTCTCTGCTTCACTTACTTCAGCCGTAGCTAACTGACCACCGTCAGCGACCACCAGGACCCCGTCGCTATTAGTAGCCATACATATCTGTCGCTATTAACAGCACACTGCGACCACTTTTGGCCGTCGCTATGTGTAGCCTTATAGCGACCAACGAATCCGTCACTAAAACTTGCCTCCCAGCGACCGCACTTGTCCGTCGCTATGGGTAGCCATACAGCGACCACTTGCGTCCGTCGCTATTGTTAGTCATATAGCGATCATCCTTGTCCGTCGCTAATGGGAATTTTTATTTTTTTAAAAAAATTGGTTAAATATTTATATAGGTTTTGTTAATTTAACTTTAAAAATGTTGATTAATATTTTGTATTGGCTGATAAAATTTTATAATTAAATTTGAATAATTTTTTTAAAATATTAAATTATTATTAAAAACAAAATAATGGATTAAATTTATTTATCAAATAGGTTGAATTATTAATGATAATCAGAATAAGGCGTTTTTCTTTGAATTTAATTACTAATAAATATTGACATAATAAATGAAGAATGACAAAATAAATACTGAATGGAATATAATATAAAAACTGTAAATCAAATATACAATGTGTATACATAATAAAAATACAATCATGGTGGTGGGGGATCCTATGGTGGTGGTGGGGGCGCCTGGGAAGTGGGGGGAGGTAGCCTCGCCATCAACTGCATTAGTAGCTCCTGCTGCTGAGCAAGTTGTCGACGAGTCTCGGTGTGCTGCTCCTTGGCCCGCTGTCGGTCCGCCTCGGCCCGCTCCTCTAAAAGCTGCCTCTGATGTCGCTCCTCCTGTAGCTCATCGTTCAGGTTTTGAATTACCTGAACAACCTCAGTCGGAAGACCAAACGAAGAGGAAGGGGTCTTCCCCTTTTTCGCCAGTTGCGTGCCAACGCCACCCAATCCAAAGACCCTCCCTTTCTTGTTCACACCACCAACAGCCTCCATATAGATGGCGTTGTCGTCGGAACAAGACAGGGTGGGAGGAACCTCCCCTTCAGGAGTCGAAGCCACCAGGTCCGCCTCCTTCTCGGCCCTCCTGGCCTGATACGCCTCCTGTAAATTCAAAAACATTGATAGGATTAGTAAGTTGATTTGTAAATTATAAGCATGTGTAAGTTAAAAGTAAATACCGCTAGATCTATAGTCTTCTGGTTTACCCATACATCGGCTTTGTTCTTCTTGGTCATTTGCATGACCTCAAACAAAGAAGGCTCCCGGTGCTCTCTCAGCTCCTGTGGTGGACAAAAAATATTGACATTATTATTTGTAAACATGTCAGACGAATCATAATAGAAATGTTTAACATAAATATACTTACAAATCTTTTCTTGTGCTCGAGGGTTGAAATGCTACCCCCAGTGTAAACTGAGGCTGCAGCATTGGCGGCTCTGTTTTGCCCTGTTCCGAGCACTCGCCTGCTGGAACGGGACACCGCCCCACTTCTGGACCATCTCATCCCAATGGTCCTCCAGGATCCAACGAGGGCGCTCACCCTTGTCCTTCACCTTCCAAAGGGTACTCTTGATGATTTTAGAGGTCTTTGTGGCAAAGACCTTCCTAATCTCATCAATCATACCCTCTGCCCACTGATAATCACGCTAAAAAATGAAATAAGAATTCAAAATTAATAAGAGGTCTATTTTACAAATAAAATCACAACAAATTGATGTGGGAACTTATCGAGAAGGTGTCAAACCACCTATCTTGGACAACCTTCCCAGCATCTGTCCAAGATATATATGGACCATCCCACTGGGCCTTCAAAACCTTAGTAATCGATTTGGTAGTGCGACTACTATCAACAAAGCTGTAATGACAACAATTATATTAGGAGTATAACAACATACAATCTAGGGAGACTCCCAAAATTCCGACAGAGTCTCCCCTGTAAATGTAACATTTCCAAGTTTAAATAGTTACCCTGTTACAAACAGAAAAGTTCCCAGTACAATTCAATCTATACAAGTACTAATTAAAGTAACATACAATAAACCAACAAGTCTTTCCATTAAAGTTTAAAATAAAGTACCATACAAATAACATAAAAGTATTTGAGTTTTAGTGACTTACTCATCTCCAGCCGACACGGGTACTAACATGGGCAGAGGGGATGCCGAAGGTGGGGTGGCCTGATGGCCAAGGTCCTCCAAGCCACCAACTGCAGGAGTCTGCTCTGGGGTGGTCAGTTGTGGTGGTGATGGGGTGGTCAGCTGTGGTGGTGATGGAGTGGTCCGTGTGGTGGTGATGGAGTTGTCTGCAGTGGTGATGGAGTGGTTCCCTGCTCTGGGGTGGGAGTCCCCAGACGGGATGCCGGGGTCCTAGACCCACCACCCCTACTGAAGGGCAGTCGACGTCCCGTCATCTGTGGATAAAATCATGAAAAGAAAGGTTAGTCTCAGGATATATATAAACCTATGTATATATGTTTAATAACTACATACTCTGTGTCTGTTTCAGTTTTAAATTCTCCCTCAGTTTCAGTGTCACTGTGGTTATTTATTTGAACAACTTCATCAGTATCCAGATCAGCCCTAGACCATTTTGATCGAGAGATAAGGTCTTTGTCAATGTGTTCACCCCCCCGTAGTGGCGAGTGTCTCATCCATTATGATTGGATCAATGTTGAACAACAAATTGCCATCGTTGAGCTCGTGTGGTGCAAGCTGATAAGCGTCATCGACCTCCTCGGAGACATTGTCAGTGATCTGACTTCGGGCCTTGGCCTTGATTACTGCATACCAGTCCCGATGTCCTCCCGGGAAGTCGGTGTAATAAACCTACTCGGCTTGTTGGGCAAAAATGAAGGGATCAAACCCTTTATATCTACCATTCTTCTTGACCTCAACTAAGCCGTAGTTGTTGTCAACCTTTGTTCCAACACCGATTGTGTTGTCGAACCAATCACATTTAAATAGAACAATATCTCTTCTTAGTCGTCCAGAGAACGAAACTTCAACAATCTCCGTCAGCACTCCATAAAAGTCTTCTTCCAACTGTCCGGCGGTGCCTCTAACACAAACCCCGTAGTTATGGGTACGCATCCCTTCACTCCATTGAAGAATATTAAACTTGTAGCCATTTACGTAGTAAATAGGCAATTTTTTAACAGTTTTCACCGGCCCTCAAGAAAGGGCTTGGAGTAAAGAATCTTCAATATGGTTGTTAGGGTCTTATATCTATGTACAGCATAACAAATAGGTCATCGTTAGATACTGGGAGTTAGAAGCAAAGATAAAAAACACTCGGTATATGGGTCTTACGTGTTGTGTAAACCAACCAACGAACTTGGATGACACCTCACTATGAATTTGGTCATCAGTTAAATCATTTTGCTCAAGTTTTAGCATATCTGTATATAAGCTATTTAAAGGAAACAAATTTAGATACTATAAAAGCTAGGTTTAGAATGTAACATATAACTTTTATGACTTACTCAAGAAAGGGTTCCACTTCTGGGCAATTTAGAAGAATGTACAAGTGAGCCGCCTTTCGATCTTTCTCATCAATGTAACATTTTGTGAGCTTGCCCCCGGATGACCAGGATAGTTGAAAATCGATATTTGTTCATCAAACCCTGTGCGGGTGGCTACCCCAAGATTGCAGGGAATTCTACTCATTCTAGTTTCTATCTCCGTCGGAAAATAGAAAGAAGCAAAAGTTATCATTTCTTCGACTAAGTATGCCTCACAAATTGATGCTTCAATGTAGGCTTTGTTTGACACTTTGTCTTTTAAAGAGCGTAAGAATCTTCAAATCATAAACAAATGTTAAGTTAGAAAAAACTATTATAAGAAATGTTTGGAAGGAAATTAAAGAGTTCTGGCGTTCACCTTTCGAATGGATACATCCAACGATACTGTACGGGGCCACCAACCAAGGCCTCCTATGGTAGATGGATAGGAAAATGCTCCATCGAGTCAAAAAAAACTTGATGGGAAAATCTGCTCCAACTTACAAATCAATACCGGGATGGTTTCTTCCATCTTCACAAGTTTCTCCACAGTCAACGAAGTTGCCGTCAACTCCTTAAAGAAGTGACTCAACTCAACCAACGGTTTCCAAATAGGCTTCGGTAAGGCATGAAATACGTATGGGAGTAGTTGTTGCATAAAGACATAGTAATCATGACTTTTCATGCCAAACACCCTGCCCTCCTTCACGTCGACACATCTACTCAAGTTAGAAGCGAATCCGTCAGGCAGGGTCAACCCATTCATCCAAATACACACAGCAATCTGTTGCAGTCTAGTTAAAACATATTTTGCATGGGGTTTAAACATTCTTCCACGTCCCGCATCCCTCAATTCCAACTCCTTCCTAGAACACCAAATCGAAAGGTCTAGATGACTCTTCTCGTTGTCCTTTGTTCTCCCCTTGATGTCCATAACAGTGTCAAAAATATTGATGAAAACATTATGTTCAGTGTGCATGACATCAATGTTGTGTCTTAACAACAAGTCTTTCCAATATGGCAAATTCCACAAGATGCTCTACTTCACCCAGTGGTGTTCCTTACCATAACCCGCAAACTCCTTAACACTCTTGTCCTAGATGTAGGGATACTCTTCGACCCTCTGCCAAACCCGTGCACCGGATAACCTATGGGGTGGAGGTTCATTAACCACCTTCTTCTTCTTAAAAGCGGTTTTGTTTCTCCTAAACAGGTGATCCAACGGTAGAAAGTTTCTATGACAGTCAAAGAAACTTGTCTTGCCACCAACAGGGAGTGATTCCCCCCCGGTATGTTCCATGCATACAGGGCAAGCAAGCTTCCCAGACGTTGACCATCCAGAAAGCATATCATAGGCCGGGAAGTCGTTAATAGTCCACATCAAAACAGCACGCATCATGAAATTGTTCTTCAAAGATGCATCGTATGTCATTACCCCGACATCCCATAATTGTGATAACTCTTCAACCAACGGTTGCAAAAACACGTCTATGTTCACCTTTGGATTTTTGGGTCCTGGAACCAGTATAGATAGAAACATGACCTCCCTCTTCATACACATATCAGGAGGTAGATTGTATGGGGTCAGTATGACTGGCCAACAAGAGTAAGCTCTTCCGTATTGACCGAACGAGTTAAACCCATCAGTACATAAGCCAAGTCTTACATTGCGCGGCTCACCAGAAAAGTTCGGATATAGCTCATCCAAACACTTCTATGCTTTCCCGTCGGAAGGATGGCAAAGAAACCCCTCTTGTGTTTGGTTCAGAGCATACCAACGCATGTGTTTTGCCATGGACAATGAGGCATACATGCGTTGAAGACGCGGTGTTATAGGGAAGTACCATATTTTCTTCCTGGCTGTCTGGGTTACCTTCCCTCTCCTTTTAACGGTTTTGTAGCGTTCCTCATTACAATATAGATATTTTGTGACACTCTTATCTGTAAATTCATTTCTGAACAGCATACATCTGCCAACACAACACTTTATCTTCACATAACCCAACCCTAAGTTTGCCACTTGTTTCTTAGCATGGTACAGGTTTGTTGGCATTCGATGATTACTAGGCATGGTGGAACCCATCAGATTGACCAACCTATTAAAACAACCTCCAGAAAGATTATAATCTGCCTTTAGGCTTAAAGCAGCTAGGGAGGCGGATAACTCAGTGTGACTGTTGCACCCGTCCCACAATGGAGTCTAAGCCGCCGCTAACAAATCATAAAATCTCTTCACCTCCAGATTAGGATCCTCCTCTACATTGTCAGAGTCTCCATTCCCTGCTCGGTCATCATGTTCTAGCATACGCCCAGTGGAGGGTCCAACATGATCCATCACCATTTGTTCTATGTTGTTGTACGTATCCCTGTTTCCTCCAACCTCGTAGTAAGACTGTTGCACGGTTACGTCTGATGGTCTAGGCGGTAACTGCTCACCATGGTTGTACCAGCGGTGGTATGTTTCCATGAACCCTTTCTCAGTTAGGTGGCAAATGACATCATCCGCGTATTCAAAACTCATGCATTTGCACCTTGAGCACGGACAACGAATCTTCTAAGTCGCTTTAAATCCAGGTGTGTTTGCCTTAGCAAATGGAATGAACTCCAATAGCCCCATCATAAACTCCTCAGTCACTCGTCGACTGCGATCTAGTCGGTTGTACATCCATCGCCGATTTGCCGGTACCTCCATTTACAATATCTAACAAGCACGATTTCTGTTACTTTACATTTTTAAAATTTTATTTGACTATCGGTTGTGAATCACTCTATCTCTTTGATGTTGCAAATTGGTGGGGGCCCTATCCCATTCGGGATGAATATGCAACCATCTGTAACCCATCGATGTTGTATGTGGTCTATCTTGTGTCGTTGATGTTCATTTAAAATTTCGGCAGCATTTCGCATTGGTCCCCGAGTACACAGAGATACGTATGGTATGAAACACCACACGCAGACATGCACCCTGGGGACAATACAAAACACCATAACCAAAATTTCAAATGAACATTAAACGTCTCAAGATAGACCACATACAACATTGATGGGTTACGCCCTACAGGTTACAAATTCATACCAAACTGTCCAACTGGGATAATTCAAGATCCAACACAACATGGTACATCAGCCGGTTGTTTTGAAACTTGAACGGGAATCTAATGGGTACACACAAGACTAAACTTTACATTATTAAAGTTGAGTTTCATTTTTTAAGTTCCCTAAGAAAGGGAGCCTGCCAAAATTTTGGCAGAGTCTCCCCTGTAAACTAGACATTTCCCAAATTTAGAAACGGCCCGTTACATACAGAAAACTTCCCAGTATAGATAAATATATATATGCTATGCATTGTATATGATATTGAGAGTTATGAACACCAAATCATGTTATCAGTACATAAAATCAATGCCTAATGAGCTCTGTTCTCCACTAACAAACAACATTACACATGCATCATAAATCATGTTATCAGCACACAAAACTAATGCCTAATAAGCTCTGCTCTCCACTAACAAACAACATTACACATGCATAAAAAATCATGTTATCAGCATACAAAACCATTGCCTAATGAGCTCTGCTCTCCACTAACAAACAACAATCAACATACATACACTTCAAAAGATACAACACACATAGCCAGAAAGTTAGCGTTAGGGGATTACCTAGGAAAGAGAGATAGTGATGGAGACGAAGTTGATGAGAGCCGAACACAGACCACGCGTAAAGTGTGTTGGTCTGCATAACAAAGTTGATTGTTAACAGTGTTAATCAAAGTTCCCAACATTCAACTGGTTTCCATAATGAGGTTTCTAAAGATGTAATAGCTAATAATGTAATAACTTTTAGCTTTACAACTTACTAAAAAAGGGAAAATAAAAAAACTGAATCCTAACTATCTTTAGGAAATTAACAATTTCTGTTCACATCAATAGCATATCTTATGTCACACGAAAGAAGCAAATTACATTAATTAAATGAAACAAGACATTTTGTCATGTACAGCAGAATAACTTATCACAAACAACAGAATAAGATTTTGTCATTCAACCAACGATTTATGAAGTTATGAACAAAGTCCTTCAAAGATACATTATAGGTCATATTAAATCGTAAATTGACAATTACACGTTATAGGTCATATTAAATCGTAAGTTAAGAACCCAGTCTATTTTTGAAAAATCATTCGACAAGTTTAGATATTACTCAATAGAAGTGCTTCATACATTTCGGGTACAAAGCCAAAGGTATTATAATATGGGAGATACTTACTATGTTGCACACATATTCAAATGTATATACTGAAATATGACAAGGAAGAGACCAATATTAAAACATTCAAGACAATAGGTAGCATAACACTAAATTCAAATCTCATAAAAGAGGTTTACGTTCTACTTCTACATAATTTCACAAGTTGTAAAATACTTCATCACACGGATTTGGGTGGACAACAACAAGACCAGAAACAAAAGTTTATCAAGAAATTTATTTTATCTTAGAGGTTTAAGAACCACTTTGATGTTTGCTGCTCGTTTACTCTTAAGATTCATGAGTAAACCAAGTGACTTACATCTTTGAAATGAAATTGAAGGACAGATATAAATAGTGTTTTGTAATTCACAATATTAATCGGTAGATATTTTCAATAAAGCACTACCTAAAGGAAGATCGCAGCAGCTTAGACAAGCACTGGGAGTTCAACAACAACACATTAAAGGGGAGAATGTTGGGTAACGAACAGTTATGAGTGTTTAGTCAAAAATTATTGTAGTGTTGTTAGTTAATACTTAGAGGAATGATTAAATGTTCAATTGGGTATTAAGGGAGGGAATAACAAGTGAGTTGATGTGACTCTCTAAATTTGTATCTGCAATAGTGCTGAGAGTCACTCATCTACATATAAATACGATACAGAAAAATGTAAACTAAAATAAAAACAAAATTCAAAAATATAGGTTTTCCAGCAGAAAGACAAGAGAAAGGAGCTTGAAGAAGCATTCACTATAAAAACAAAAAGGAAAATTGAGCATGGAACTATAGGTTTTGGAGAATCAAGCAGTTGGTCTTAACATGACATGATATAATAGTGCTAAATGCATTTTTAAGGTTAAGAGGAAATAAAAAGGGGGCAAATAAAAATATGGTAAATAAGGCAAGGAAGGGAAGAAATGAGACAGAGAGGGCAAATTAAAATAGATTTTGTTTCCCAAAGGTACATTTTTAGCTTTTAAGAGAAGCATTAAAACAAACTTTTTAAATATTATATATATATATATATTAAAAAGTATAAAAGAATTGGTGAGAGTAGTTGTATTGAAGATGGCGTAAAAGCAACTTTTGATACATATGATCAGAGGAATGTCATTGGAAATACACGTTTGGCAATTGAAGCTAACAAGGGAACAACTACTATTAAATAACGACATCACCAATGCAGAAACAAAACCAACAGCACAGGACTTCTTGGTACTCGATACTCACATTGGAACAGGATATGACAATATGCTTGCCTTACCCTCCCCACATATATCACCACATAAAATCTTCTTCCCATTTCATTTATCTCCATCTCTATCTGTTCATTGAACAATCATGAAAATTTTCTTTTTCCCGATGCATGGCAATATATTATTATCCAGCATAATAAATCAACACCCTCTTTCTTTTAATCATCCATTAGACTCTACCGAAAGAATCAACCATTTTTCTAAACAAGTTTGTTTTGTAAGTAAAAAAAATAGTTTCTGTTAAAAGAATTATTCTCGTCATATTATAGATATTCTGATTTGAATAGGATTTCTTTCAAAAAAAAATATTTATGATTAAAAAAAACAAGACTCTACTATATATATATATATATATATATGAAACTATGAAATTAAGTCATGAAACTTTCTGAAATTAAAATAAAGATCAAACAAATAAAGTTGTATATCTCTATATTAGCTTAATTCAACGTACAGAGCGATTTAACATTTGAATGGTTTCCGAAAGCACTAAGCAAACAATTTATATACAACTTTTGACTCTTGCCCTTTTATAACTGTGAGTTCAGACACCTTTAACTATGCCATTATATTCTAATGCTCTACTGCTAGTTGCCCAAAGACAAACTTTGGGTCTTACCAAATTTTCAATGCTAAGGCATTTTAAATCCAGGACCATGACACTAGATATCCATAGAATTAGTAATCTCATTAATCCTAGTTCTACTTTAACAGTATCAAATCTTCAATATTATGGCATTCGACTATACTTCATTCCTTTTTCTTAGTAATTAACTTACCTAAACAATAAATGATTCACAACAAATTCCTAAAGTTTAAAGCTACTGTCAAATGTGAAGACCCTATAGTGCTTACATTTAATTGAATCACATTCCATACAAACAAATCAGATTCCACATAAATAAATCAGATTCCACACAAATAAATCACCAAAACAACACCTCAAATACTCCATTTCTAGCAGCATTCACAAACGAAAAAAAAGAGAGAAAGTTTCAATGATTTCAGAAAAACAGAGGGAACGATGTACATTACCTGCAGTCACGAACGGGGGAGACGGTGAAGAAGAGACCGTGGCTCTCAAACGACGGAGGGAAGGGAGCCTCAAATGGTCAAAGCTTCCAACGGAGGTTCGAACGGAGGACTCAGAGAGGACTCAGAGAGGGTGGAGATAGACGGTGGTTCGTAAGCGGGAGACAGTGGTTCCGAGCTTCGAATGGAGGACTCAGAGATGGGGAGGGATACAGAGGGAGGGGGAGATTCTCGGAGTCTGAGGGAGGGACAGAGATGAGGGAGGGAGGGAACTTTGTCTTAGGGTAAATGATTGTGGGAAATGGGTTGGCCCCGAAATAGATTTAACACATAGTGACGGTAAAAACCCGTCGTTACCAAGGTCACTAAAAGTCAAAATTAATAACATAGCGACGGATAACGACATCTGTCGCTAAAATATCAAAACTAACGATGACTACTTCCGTCGCTCACTTTAGAAATCCCTTTAAAATTTTGGAACCCTTCAGGAACATTAGCGACAGTAACACTCCGTCGCTAATATACCAAAACTAGCGACGACTCTACCTACCGTCACTACATTGTGGTACGATAGCGACGGCATGCCTGAGTCGTTGATGTCTCCGAAGACATAGCGACTGTAATACCACCGTCGCTAAAAGTTGGCGCCATATAAGTCGCTGATGTACCTACCCATGTAACTACATGCGGATCTGACTAACCCAATTGGAATTCTATCTACACCATTCTACCTTAGTCTAGTCCCTTATGCCTTTCCCATATTATACTGGTCACCTCATGACGTCTCGAGACTTAACTCTAGCTCTAATAGTAATCACCGGACTCTCAGGACCTAGATTAGAAGATGTAACACTAGAATTACCAATTTTGGATTCCTGATCTTCCACGAGTCACCCAACTCAACATGAAATGCAATTACACCCATTCATGTCAGCTTTTATCAATAAACATAAGCTACCTCAAGCTTAACTCATCATCAATGATCTCAACCTTATGTAATTTAATTCACAAACACATAAAATGGCATAACAATTAGTCATTTTGATTCCATCAACAACCACATACTACAAGGTATGTAGTCAATAACAACATCATCATCATATACCATTTTAAAATAAGCAATCAACAAAACATAATCACACATACACACACACACACATATATATATATATATGCTGTAACATCCTAGGTTATTTTTGCATTTATTTTTATTCAAATAATTACCTCTTACGATAAATTTTTCCTTTTCTTGAAAATTAATCGATATTTAGTGAAAAAGCATTTATTTTTACTAACTTATTTAAGTGACAGCAGTCACAGTTAGATTAATTAAATGAGGTCTAGAAAAGAAAAGCAAGTTAATTTAAACACAACGGATGGGAGAAAGGGAATCAGGGCTTCTCGCTTGAGCGAGGCCCCTACTCGTCTAAGCGAGATTCCGGACTCTCACTTAAACGAGGTTTCTATTCGCTTGAGCGAATACCTTTCACACATCGGATTATACACAACATGCAACCGGACTCTCAAAATTTCACTCTAAAAATGGTTCTGTGAACCCAAAGAGTTACCATAGTTACCATGAAAGCATATGCAAATAACAGTGATATATTTTAAAATATAGGTTTACATCCGATCCGGTCTTAATTAAACACAACTAATAATTATACTAAGAAGTTCTTATACACACATATGACTCTATAAAGAGTCACTCAAAGTCACTCGGACCCTGGCACCGTTCTCCCCCTTGGCGCGACTCCATGGCTCCTTCCCCCTCCCTGTCTCTGGTTACTAAAAAAAAGTGCAAGGGTGAGTGTTTGGCATTGTAATTAATATAGAATGGAACTTAACAAATATACATGCATATTTATACATACACATCAAGCATCACTTGTAAGTAAGCATACCGAAACATAGTGTATTACATACAGTAACTATATCAAACCAACTACACAATTCCATCACATTCATCACGATCACAACTGACTCTCATACAATCTGACTCCTAGATCTGGATACTAAAGGATTGGCCTTCAGCTGGGGGTCCTACTTGACACCCCGTGAACCCTGCTTGGTTCACCGAGTCCTGCTTGACTCTCCACCTCGACCACTGGGTCCTACTTGACCACTGGGTAGCTCAACTGGGCACGAAAACCACGGGAGCCGAAAATGAGGGGCTATCATATACCGTCGGCCATCCCAGACCACATAATCATTCAACAGTTTACCTTTCACATAATAATATCAATTCCTCATCACTCGGGTAGCCTGCTTGCTAACCCGACGTCACATAACACTGATCATTTCACATTAGATATCACAAGATCATACATGATAAACTCATCCACACCCGATCCTCCACTAATTAATGTACTCAGTCACACATGCACAAGCATAAACACACAACTACGTTTAACAACATTTTCCTTAACCTGTTTACGTTACTTCAATGACCTGTATAAGAAGTGAGTCCTATTCTAATTAATTATAACCCGAACACCCCCTTACTTTGGTTCCACGCTTCGATGATCTGTTCTCTGTGTCGATTCCTTCCTCTAAGCACTGGTTTCGCAGTCTCAACTCCGTCACTCAGTCTTCCGTTGCTTAGCCTACTACCTACGGATCATAAAGTACAGCTCATCACTTCAACGCCCTTAGTTCATGGACTGCATTTGGGCTCACACCCACCGGAGGAGTGGAGAACAGCCACGAATATAGCCATGCATGGCCCTTAACAGCCAAAGAATAAAAGGAATAAGGGAATCACAATTGGAACGGATCAGTAGACTCACCTTGAAGCCTCGATCACAGGAATGGGGTTCAATTAAAGTTTAGACACAAATGGAGTCCATCTCCAGCGTATGCAAATCAGCGTTAAGAGAGGAGAGAAAAACGAAAGAGAAGGAACAGACCAACAGCAAAGGTAACTTGTAAATAATGAAGAGGGAAGGAAGAGAATTTCCTTATATATATAGCTCATGGGTAAGATCGTCTTTTCCTTTATTTTATTTGTATTCTTACTAAATTTAATCAATTTCACTATATTAAACTATTGCACAGTTATCAAATCAATTACACGTATTTATTCCCTCAACGTTTAATTATTCACAATTCTCTAATACTTCGCAAGAGTATAGGCCCAATATAAATATCGGCCCCCGGTGTTCTATCTCAGTGTTCATACCTCGGAAATCCGAGCTACAATCTGAGAGGTCGGATATCTCATCCGTGCTCACCTCTTGGTTACCTACATCCGTTGTTTTAGTCATTATGAGGTTAATCCGGGCTATGACTCCGTGTGAGACGCTCTCCTCACAACGGTTCAGACCAAACCTCCTGGCCCTGTCCGCTCTCCTCTTACACTCCCAATCTTTAACTCCGCCTGACCGGCCTTCCCGTCTCTGGCTAAGACAAAACAAATATTAAATAAAACTTCTAAAACATTTACTAATCATTTCCCATTTCTTATAATTCTCATTAAAACATCAGGGATGTTACATATGCCCTACACTTTCATAATATATGCGTTTAAGATATAGTGCTCCCCTTACTTGGATTCATACGCACGAGGAGTATGGAACGCAATCCAACACTATCCAATCACCTCCGATCAGAAAACCGATCACTGAATCCCAATCTAACAGTTCCTATAATTACCATTAATGCAATTTAATATCATTACTAGCTACTAACTTCACATTTCTGAGCAAGGCTCACTAACCCATAATTATTTTGATAGTCTCTAACTCACTGAATATCTCTGACGCTCTCCCATTGCAAGTTCGATAAGAATTCTCGAATCCAATAATTCCTAATTTAACAATAATATCAATTTTTAATACTTACAATACCATCAATTCTTAACTTTGGAGCCTAAACAATTAATCCATGATTAATTCAATGATTTTCGACTCACTGAATCAAGCCGCCGCTCATCGACACCTTACTCCGCAATAGCCCCAAATCTGCCCGACTCCGCAACAACACCGAAACTGCCCCAAAACGTCACCTAGACATGGAATTCAAAGGATTTTAGCTTGATTTTGCAAAATGGGACCAATCATGGCATTGGGTGTTAACTTCCACTTACTTAAACAAGGAGAAATGAAAACCCCAAGATCACCCAAGCTTCCCCCAACGTGAAATGGCTTCCAAAGCTTCTAAATTCGTATAATTAGAGAAATTAGCCAACGGGGATGAAGGGGAAGCTAAAACTAAAGTTTGGGCTCATGAAACTACCTTAAGATCGAAGAGAATGGAGCTCCCTTCAACCCATCAATGGCTATCGCGAGAATGGTGAGGAAGAAGGAGACCCAAGTTTGGTTTGATTTGAAGAAATTGATGAGGATGGTGAACAGAGAAGGAGATGGAGCACGCGGTGAAAATGGCATATGGCTTTGCTCTACACATGCATGGAATAGAGTGTTTGTGAAAGAGTGAATTTTGGGGTTGAGGGAATAATAGTAACAGGATCTGTTATTATTAAAAAAATTAGCAATGATATCAATTAAAAAAATAAAACAGGATGTTACATTATGAGATTAGATCATCATTACACCCACACACCAATTTTAATGTATTTATGTGTCTCAATATTAATACTTGACTAGGGTCAATTTAGGAATATTTCTTATTATGACTTACTATTTAAAGGATTAATAAATGTGGTTAAACTATTTAATAAAAATGACATATTCAATAAAGTGATATATCCTAAATATATAGGCTCTTAGTGCATACTTCTAACTCGCCTTACAAAGTGTATACGTCATTTCTGTTTTCGGCATAAATGAATTAAACTTTAAAAAATAAAAGCACATATTTTTTTTATCAAGATGAGAATCTATTTCTCTCCACATCTAGAGGTAGTGGAGTCTTGTTGTTTCCACACCTGCACCCTCAAGGCTTGTTCTCTAGAGCATGCTTCTAAGTCATCTCCTGGATTTCCTCCTCCTAGAGAAGATTATCCTCACCCAAGATAGAGGTGTTAGTGTAAACATTCTCCTTTATCGGTGGAACCCAATTGGGGTTGGGCAACGTATGGATCTCTGATTCAGTTTGGATAGATGCCAATGTTTCAATAATCATAACCAGGTGGTTGAATCACTTACATAACTCACCTGATTAAAGAATCCTCTTCCTTTCCCACTTACTCTAACATCAATCACAATCATGATCAGCCATCTAAAGAATACATTACACATTAACAAATACATAAAAACAATTATAAATAGATTTTGAGACTACCTTTGCTATATTTTGCTTGTGATGTTGTTTCATAGCATTAATTAGCAAGTTGTTATTCAATATTAACCTTAAATAGGTCAAAGTCATCAGGACATAGGATTCTAGGTGCTCCACCAACCACAACATGTTCCAATCTCCTACATTTCACCTCTTTATGCTAAATCCAAACCCAATAGTTAGGTTTGAAACTGAGCTTGCACAAGTGAAATTTGATATTGTTTTTATTCAAAATCTATATGCATTTATATCTTACACATGGACATCTTATACTACCTTCTAAAGAATAATAAGGTTGTTTCATACCTTTATTAACAAATTCACTAACCTCTCTAATAATCTTATATTTTAAACCTATTTTTTGGAGATAAATTCCATCATACATCCACAAAAAATACATCGTAAAATATGCATCGCCAACATACCACTAAGTAATAACACATGTATAATTCAAACTTGCACACCAAACCTTAGATTTTTAAATTCAAAACTTTATATTTTTAATATCTAACTTTAAATTTTTAAATTTCTCAAGTTAAGGGGTGTTTGGTATAAGGATTGTTTCTACTTTTCTAGGAATTATATTTTCTCTTGTTTAGTATATCATTTTTATAAAAACTTTCTAGGAAACTAAGAATCCCAGGAAAGTTTTTATAATTATATTTTATAAAGTTTTCCAACAGAATACTCTCGAGTGAGAGGTGAGCATTATAGTTTCCTAAGTACAAGAAAAGTTTTAGTTATACCCGAGTAACATTTTCCCAAAAAATTTTAAGTAAACCAAAATTTTAACATTACTATTAATTATGATTTTAAAACATATTCCTAATACCAATCAACGCCCCCTTATGAAGTTTTAATTAAAATTTTAAATTTCTAATGAAAATAATATAAATAATCTAATAAAGAGATCCCTAATGTCAAATTCTATCATAAAAAAGAACTTCACATATAGGAACAAATATAAACATTTTCAAAAGTATAATAATGTAACTCATCTATCCTAAAATTCTTATAAGTATCCTAAAGAATCTTTTAAACATAAAATTAAGGGAAGCAAAAAGGTCACTAACGTCGAATAAATAGTAAATTCCAACCAGTTTAAACTGCTAATTTTTCATTATATGAACACAATATTGCAACCAACAAGATACAATTAAAATTATTGTCTTTACACTTCAAACAACCCAAAGAAATTTTTAAGAGATTGAGAAAAAAGAAAGTTATAAATGATAATGAGAGTGCCTAGATCTTAATTTTGAATATCAAGCTAGACTTAGGTGACACAAGTGTAGAATGTTTAGAATGTTTTAATCTCCATTTTCCTTAGTAAATGTTATAAAATATAAATTGTTGTTGTGTTGTGTTGATTATATTTAGGGCAACATATACTATCATTTCAAATTCTCAAATGTTGCATCTATTTTTTCATCGATGTCAAAGCATACACGAGTTTTGGAGGCAAAATTCATGCTTTCTTGTAGTGAATAATAAACAAAAGATTCAAAATTTAACAAAATTGATATTTGCATTATATGTTAGAATATTTATTAGTAATAGTCTTAACTAAATGATTAAAATAGAAGAATATACACTAGTGGAAAAAGGACTTTTAAGCACGGTTCTGGTGACCTTTTAAGCACGGTTCCAGAACCGTGCTTGTTCCCACCGTGCTTGTAGATAGGGGCTTTTAAGGACGGTTGTTAACCGTGCTTGTAAGTGACTTTTAAGGGTTTAGGGTTTAGGGTTTAGGGTTTTAAGCACGGTTCCTCTGAACCGTGCTCGTATCTCCTTTTAACCGTGCTTGTAAGTTAATTTTAAGCACGGTTCCTCTGAACCTTGCTCGTATCTCTTTTTAACCGTGCTTGTAAGTACCTTTTAAGCACGGTTCCTCTGAACCATGCTCGTATCTCTTTCTAACCGTGCTTGTAAGTGACTTTTAAGCACGGTTCCTTTTAACCGTGCTTGTAAGCACGGTTCCTTTGAACCGTGGTTGTTTCTGACCTTTTTAAGCTTCGTTTGCTAGCACGTTTAAGCACGGTTAAGGCGTAACCGTGGGTTAACACCATAACCGTGCTTAAAACCTTATTTTTTTTAAATTATTTTTTTTGATTTTTATTCTTTTCCAAAACCTGTAAACAGTAACCAGACAGTCCAATGATGAATAATAATGAAATGAATAAATTTCAATCAAAGTATCTAAACATCAAATATGGTATATAAAATGCACAATAAGTGATTAAGCTACACTAATAGGTATATAACTACACAGTAATGATATAATAAATGACAGAAGTCTATTGGAGTCCTTCCTTGAGTTGAAGAAGGTTGGTGGCCCATTGGTTTCTGATTTCGTCAATGTATCCTTCAGGAAACATTGAGTAAGAGTCTCGAAAGTGCTGCAAAGAAGACATAATCAAATATGCACCCAGAGAACAATACAAAACTTAACTAACCAAAACTTGATCAAATTTTAAAATAAGTCCTAACTTGTACATAGCAATGATATATAAAAAAATTGTTCATCCCAAACTGTCTAAACAGACAATTCAAGATTCAACACAAATGGTGAAATCAATTAATTTAACTACCATTTATGTCGAATTTCAAACGGGAAACTATAGTTCGCTCATACAATTTAATAAATCACAAACTCATGTAAAAGGGACTAAATAAACTTATCAAATTCTAAAATTATAAAAAATATAAATTACATCCACAAAATTAGTAACACATAATAAAATTCAATTAAAGAAAGTAAACAATGTATAATAAACTAAATTAATTAGGCCATGCAATTCATTATGTAATTAAAAATTTTAATTGCCTAATCAACAAAAATAACTCCTATTAATTATTTTGTTACAATTCATACAATTTATTATTTTACATTTATAACTACATTATCTACTAGAAACTATTAACAAATCAAACAAACTTGTTATTCCTAACTAAATTTTTATCTCTTTTCTAAGTATTCTAAAGTTAAATTTTTATTCCTAACTAAATTGTTATTCCTAACTTGTCATTTATATCTTTCTAAAATTATCTTTTTTTAATAACTTACTCAATTTTTACACTTGGGAGGTTAACAAAATCACTTAATACTATAAACTATGTATGCATAATGACTATACTAGACTTGTTTTTAGTAAACAAACAATTAAAGAATGGATTAAAAATAAGTAAAGAGTGGTACCTGAAGGAGACGAACAACGTGTGAGATGGAAGGAGATGGAACAACTTGCGAAGAGATGGAGGGATGGAGAGGAAGGGGAGACCACCACCGTGCAAGAGAACGAAGAGATGGAGAGGAAGGGGTGAGACCAGCATGCAAGAGAAGGCAATGCAAAGCCAAGTGAGAAGGAGGGAAATGAAGAGAGACAAAGATGGAGAGATGAAGAGAACGGAGAGACGAAGTGAAGAGAGGGAAACGAAACGCAGGCTTAATGAAGTGAGAAGGAGGGAAATGAAGAGAGACAAAGATGGAGTGAAGAGAACGGAGAAATGAAGTGAAGAGAGGGAAATAAAATGTTTTCGTTTACATGAGAGAGGGAAACGAAAAGCTGGGATAATGAAATGTGCTATACGACCACGGTTCATTGGATAACCGTGGTAATAGACCACCTTTTATCACGGGTCCAATACAACCGTCCTTATAGATATTTTAAAATTAAATGTAAATTTTTTTAACGTACCTATGACCATGGTTGATTATAACCGTGCTTAAAACCTTCACGAAAATTTCAAAAATAATTTTTTATAGGACCCTATTACCACGGTTACACCTAAACCGTGGTTAAAGAGCTAATTTTAAAAATAAAATTTTAAATACAGAACCTATGACCACGGTTAGTTATAACCGTGATTAAAACCTTCACCAAAATTTCAAATATAATTTTTTATAGGACCCTATTACCACGGTTGCGCTTAAACCGTGGTTAAAGAGCTAATTTTAAAAATAAAATTTTAAATACAGGACCCTATTAACACGGTTGGAGAGGAACCATGATTAAAGAGTTCCCTATTACCACGGTTAGACTGTAACCGTGATTAAAGAGTTCGTTAAAATTTCAAATTTGCCACCGCCCCTTTTTTAAACATGTTTACGCATAAACCGTGCTTATATCCTGTCTTTGTTTCCATCTTTTGCACTAGTGATAACTAAGAATTTTAGAGTTCTTCAAAATAAAACCATTAATATACCTAAAAATATGTAATTTTCTAGTATAAATATATAGGATTTAAAATAGTATCACCAAATAATAATGTTCTATATAAGCAAAAATATTGAGAGATGTAAATTAGTTATTCATGTAAAGTTAGCTGTGTTATATTATTTTAATTAATTAGGCGACAGTGGATCGTCTCAATCTATTAGCAGTGTTTATTATGGTTAACTAATACAAGTTCATGTCTTTTATTTAGCTAATCATGAACCAATTTACGGATTGCGCTACTGGTTTTTTGTCATCGATTTCAACTGAATTGGTGAAAACAATTGTGAAAGAACTTCGCTACCCTTGTTGCTTCAACAACTTTGTTGAAGACCTTAAAAAGGAAGAAGGCAATTTGATTGCAACTAGAGATAGTGTCCAAGACCGTGTTAAACATGCAAAGGAACAAACGAGAAAGCCCGCGGAAGTTGTTGAGAAGTGGCTGAACGATACAAACATTGAAGTAGACAATGTGAAGCAACTGCTGGAAGAGGCAAGTACAGAGAAGCATTACTGTGTTGGGCATTGTCCTAATTGGATTTGGCGATACCAACTAGGAAAGAAGTTAGCAAAGAAGAAATTGGTTGTTGAAAATCACCTTAAGGAACCAGCTGCAAGGGACTTTATACAGCTCGAACGCATTGCTACACTTCCTTCAGGCTTGCCTGATTTTCTTAAAGAGAAGTGTTTCAATTTTGAGAGTAGACAAGTTGCGTATGATAAAGTGATGGAAGCAATGAAAGATGATGAGGTTTCCATAATTGGGTTGTATGGGATGGGAGGTTGTGGTAAAACCACGCTGGCAATGGAAGTTGGAAAGGTAGCAGAAGCTGAGCATCTTTTTGACAAAGTTCTTTTTGTGCCCGTATCTAGTACTGTGGAGATTCGGAGGATACAAGAAAAAATTGCAAGCTCGTTGCAGTATACATTTCCTGAAAATGAAGAAAGGGAGAGAGCTAAACGCTTGCGGCAGAGATTAACCCAAGAAAAAAGGATTCTTGTGATTCTAGATGATGTGTGGCAGATGCTTAATTTTGGAGACATCGGGGTTCCCTCCCGTGAAGATCACAAAGGTTGCAAAGTTCTCATCACAACACGATCTCAACATGTTTGTAATATGTTGGATTGCCAGCGATAAATTAAACTATTAATCATGACTGATGATGAGGCCTGGACTCTTTTCCAAAAGCAAGCAAATATATATGAAGAAACCTCTGATACCATAAAGCAATTGGGCAGAAAAATTTCAGATGAATGTAAAGGACTACCTGTCGCTGTTGCCGCGGTGGCTAGCACTCTAAAAGATAAGGCTGAAGCGGCATGGAAGGTTGCACTGCGTAGATTGAAAAGTTCGAAACCAGTGGATATTGAAAAAGGTTTGCAAAATCCTTACAACTGCTTGCGATTAAGCTATGATAATCTGGAGTCTAAAGAAGCCAAAGAACTATTTTTGTTGTGTTCTGTGTTCCCTGAGGATTTTGAAATTCCAATTGAAGACTTAACAAGATATGAAATTGGGTTAGGTGTTGTTGGAGAAGTTCACTCGTATGAAGGGGCAAGGGATGAAGTGATTACAGCAAAAGAAAAGCTCATAAGTTCATGTTTATTAATGTTAGTTCCACTTCAACGTGGCAATCGTAAAGAATGTGTCAAAATGCATGATTTAGTTCGTGATGTAGCCCACTGGATCGCAAAGGGAGAGGGAAGTGCCATTGTGTGTGGATCAGAAAAGGTTGAGACTTTGGACCAAAATTCAGTAAAATACCTGTGGTGTGAAAATTTTCAATATGAATTGGACTGTTCCAATCTTGAGTTTCTGCACATAAGAACAGAATTGGAAGTATCATATGAAAATTTGAAAGGAATGGGAAAGCTAAGGGTTTTGATTCTTGAAAATGCTGATTATTGGAAACGTCATCCACTGTCAACGGTGTCATTCAAAACATTAGCAAATCTTCGATATATGATGCTTGTTGAATGGAAATTAAGTGATATTTCATTTGTAGGTGATTTGAAGAAACTTGAGTGTCTTTCGTTCGCAAAGTGTTCATTGCTTTCATTCTTTGAATCACAAAATGATGTTATAGCAACACAACTAACAAAGTTGAAATTGTTAGAGATATTTAACTGTTACTTGAAAGAGAATCCTTTTGAAGTGATTAAAAGGATCCCAAAACTAGAAGAATTGTATATCATACATGACCCAAAATATCATGGTGATAAAGAAGACATTGAATTCTTTAACAAGGTTAGTGTCCCTCAAACACTACAAAGGTATCAAATAAAATTAAAGTCCCGAACGTATTCTCCCCATGATTTTGAATTATTCGTCTCTCATCATAAAACTTTATCCCTAGTTTGCTTTCCCATATCAAATGAGACAATTAAGGGTTTGGCAAAACAAGCAGGGGTTCTACGTATAGGAAATATTAAGGGAGATGCAAAAAGTATTATCCCTGGTATATTTGAAATGGAAGGAGAAGGTATGAATGAGTTGATTAAGTTTAAAATATGGAAGTCTGAGGGGATAAAGTGTATAGTTGACACTAGCAATTATTTAAGTAAGGTAGGATGTCTCTTCTCCAAGTTGCTTATACTGAAAATAGAACAGATGGATAATCTAAGAGTTTTATGTCAAGGTTGTCTGCCTCCCAATGGGTCCTTCAAAAAATTAGAGAAGCTATACTTATGGGATTGTCCAAAGCTGACATCTCTTTTCACACTTACAGTTGGTGCAGTTGAAACTATTAAGAATATACAGCTGTAAGAGGCTAAAACACATACTAACAGATGGTGATGGCCCAACAAAGCTAAATCTTCAAGAATTCAAGAATGAGCCTCTTGTACACTCCTCCATCCAAAATCTTCAACAAACGGAGGTAAGTTATTGTGAAGAATCCAAATGTGTATTCCCTCAATTGGAAGTGTTGAAGATATTCCAGTGTCCTGAGGTAGATCAAATCATTGTGAACCATGACCCAGGTAAACATTGCATTTCATATGCTTAGCGAAAATGGATTCTAATGGTTATTTTTGTTTGCTTTTATTCATAATAAAAATTATTCTCATGATATATATGTTTAACGAGAATTAATTCTTTACATTTTTTAAAAAAAAACTTGCCACATATAAATATTAATAATAAAATAATTTGTACTTTCTTATACTTTAGTTTATATTTTTATTTTCTAGAAACAAAAAAAGGTTATCACTCTCTTCTCATTACCCTCTTTGATTTATTAACCTACAAAAATAATTTTAGGTTTTCTTTATAGTTTCTATATTAATTTAACACATATTTTTTAAAATTTTTTGGGTGGCCGTCTCCTAAAAAATAATTTTTTTTACTTTAGCAGACTAGTCTATGAACTTGACCAGGTAGGCCAATCCATTTTATCATCGCATATGTTTCTTTTACTACTATAACGATTTATATAATATTGTGCACATATTCGCTATATATTTATTATATAGAAAGTATTGAGTTGATTCAACATTAATATATTAAATACGTATATTTTTTCATACCATTCCCAAATTCATTATAAATTAAAAACAACTCACTTCTAAGGATAAAATGGTTAAGTTTTATTAATTTAAATTGAACAAAATTCATATCATTATTTATGATTACAAAATATTAGAAAGACTTCTTTCTATCTTAGTAATTCAAACAATAGTCATAAATACATCACTGTAATTATTATGCCTAATAATTAAGAACCAACTAAATACTTATGTATTGTATTTGAATAGAAAATTTTAAAATTGACAAAATATTTATGGCAAAAAAACTTTGAAGAATATTACAAGTTTTTAACTTAGATCATTTTAAATACACATATAAAACTTAAGATGAATTTCAAATGACATATCTTTGAATTTAAAATTCTTCTTTATGCTTAATTTGTCTTACTATTTACATTTACTCGCATAGTTCCCTAGTTTTATTTTACTAATTGTGGAAAAATCTCAATGCAAATGGAGAAAAAGAGGGAGATTTAAAAACATCAGTAAATGTTTAGGATAAGAAAACCTTTAGATAATGAAGTAATAAGGAAATTAGGAACATGACGAGGAAGGATGCTTTGGCCTCCCTTTTATTTTTATTTTTATAAGAATTATTATTATTATAATTTGATAATCTTTATCTTTGAACTTTTAAGGACTTTCTATTTTTTAACTTTGGTCCCTATTCTTTCATTTTTTTGTCTGTCTTTTGTTTTCAATACATATTTTTATTATTTCCTTTGTTTTAAGTGGTAATTTTTTAATAAAGAATGAAACTTAAATAAACTAAAACAAAAGTTATAGTAGGAAAAAATATTTACTTTTAACAATTGAAAGTGTACTCTAAAAAACATAATTCTTTATGTATTAAATAGAGGTTAGTTTAAGAAAGTAAGAAACAAAATAGAAAGAATACATATTCTAAAAACATCTATTTATACCATTCGCTCAGGTTAACATGTTACTTTTCAGGATTATTCTCTCTGCCCAGCTTCAGAAGACTTAGACTGTATGAATGTCCGAAGTTGTCGGGCTCATTGTTGGAAGCATCCATTGTTAAAACTATGACTTCATTAGAAGAGTTGTATATACAAGATTGTAATGGATTGAAGTACATTGTGGATGGGCATGACAGAATGAATTGGGATCCTATTTTCCAAAGACTTCAGAAAATATTTATAAAGGAATGTGACAAATTGAAAGCAATCTTTCCGGTGCATGTTATAGGCTGCCTACCAGAGTTGGAGTGTCTAGACATAAGAGGTTGTAGGGAATTAAAGCAAATTTTTGAAAGGGAGGATGCGAATGTTTCTCAAAGGCCATCCACCTTTGACAATTCTATTACCTTCCAAAGACTTTGGCGAATAGAGATAAAGGAATGTCACAAATTGGAAGCAATCCTTCCAATAAGCTGCCTACCAGAGTTGAAGTGTCTATTCATAAGTAGTTGTAGGGAATTGAAGCAAATTTTTGAAAGGGAGGATGCGAATGTTTCTCAAAGGCCATCCACCTTTGACAATTCTTTTACCTTCCAAAGACTTCAGACAATAGAGATAACAAGATGTGACAAATTGGAAGCAATCCTTCCGATAAGCTGCCTACCAGAGTTGGAGTCTGTATTCATACAGGCATGCAATGAATTAAAGCAGATTTTTGAAAGGGGGAATGAGAATGTTTCTCAAAGGCCATGCTTCCCAAAACTAAAAACACTCATCATCTTAGATTGCAACAATTTGACAGCACTAATCATATGTGGAGCCTCTGAGCTACAACAAGTGTTTGAGGTTCCAAAGCTAAAACTTGTGGTACTTGTACAAGTACCAAGGTTTTGCCAAGGGAATGAATTGCAGATGCAGAATGTAAAGCATCGTTTTGTCCTCAATTCTCCAAATCTCACTTCTACTGTCCATACTATCGAAGAACTTAAGCACAAATTAAAACAGGAGGAAATTGAAGGTAATTAAATAGTTAAAGTAACTTGAAATGAATTTACGGGATCCTTCTCATCTTTTCTAAAATCAATATTTAAACTTCTTTTTATTTCAAAAGATGTAACATTCAAATAGTTTGTATATAAATTACTTAAGTTATTTTCTTTTATAATTACTTTAAACTTTTATTATTCTCAACTAATTCCTTTTATTAAAACCATATCATATTTTATCATTTTTTTGTTAGTTTTCTTAAATATTACTGTTCTTTAAATTTAATTATTCTCAACTTGTTGGATTTTAAATATATGTAAAAAAGAATGGACCTACGTGGGAGACAATGGGAGAATATGCCCCATTGTATTATAAATTTGGATTTTCACGGAACATGTAAGTTTTTTGTTACAGACTTCCATTATATCTCTGATTATACCTGGGCAAAGATAGAGACCGAAGCTAAAAAAGCATCAGAAAGTGGTGAGCTGCCTTCTCCACAGGTCAGTACCTAGTATCAATCAATTAATCCATGCAACTCAATTTAATCATTTTCATAATCATAATATCTCTTGCTTCACGTAAATTTATATCATCAAAATGAGAGGATTCAGGGAAAACTCAAAAACATGCTCCCATAAGAAAGATATGAGAGAGTATTGAGCTACCTGGATTTTGCTTAGATTAAGGAACAATTTCAACTGATGACAGAACAACCATGTACCATATAAAACACACTCATATGCAAGATTAAGCTCTTCTCATCAATGAATGGCTAGGCCTAAGACTTTCACTTTTGCACTTATTCATTACTTCATACAGGAGTTGGTGGATGATCAATCAATGACAAGGAATGAATCTTCTCCAACAAACCAACCAATGGCAGCTGCTGAGACTGAAACTATCATTTCAATTCCTCAGGTAAATATGATGTTGTTATACTTACATAATACTTAACCATGCATCCATATTTTACTCAATAATTTAACAAGGACACAGAGTATTAAAAAATCAGGAGGTTGACAATCAGAACAAAACTGTAACATCGTCTCTGTCATCTGATTCACCAGGACCATTTCAAATTAATGGCTTGATGTTGATGTCCTTTTTATCATTTTCATAAAAAGAATCTCTTATATACATCAGATAATATCATGATATATATGATTGCTAAATCATGACATCCTTTGGATTGGTGCAGAATATTGAGATAGAAGCTGAAAGAGAGCCACTTTCTTCAGAAGTCATTGATAACAATCAATCTATACAGAGAAATATAACTGGAAGGGAACATGAACAGAAGCGAATTGAAAGGGAAGAACTTGTATCTGAATCCTACAATGATTTCCTTGAATTAGATAGAGAAGGCAAAAGGGCGCCACACTTACAACCCTCCAAGCAAAAATTGTCACCCATGTCTTCCCCAGAGGTATATGCCTTCTTTTATTCTTTTTAAAAACTACATACTTGTGAGTATTAGTAAACCACATTTGGAAAAATATAGGTAGGTTGTTAATCAACATAGCTTCGGTCATTGTAAAGAGCATCAATAAATTACACGTTAAGACTAACTCCTTTCTTGTTTGCTTGATAATATTACAAATACAAGTTGGTGGATCAAGAATCAAGCAGTGGAGCAGGTGCTTCAGACCAACGACAAACTCTTGGAGAAACAACAGTAACAATTACAATTCCTCAGAATTTCTATCATACCCCCTCACGATGTGCATTATAAAAAAATGGTAATTTCAAAGCTATAACATATCTTTCCATTTGTCATGTGCAGAATATTAAGGAAACAGGGAAAGAAAAGATTCAAGAGAAGGCTGCACCAGAGGGAGGTACAATAAAATCTTTAGCAGCAGGTGTTGATGGCATTAGCTTGGGTGGTGGTGTTGCAACTCACACCGAGTTTGGTGGCAAAGACATACTTGCAAAAGATGTCCAGATTTTTGAAAAGGATGATGAGCTGAATGTGGATCAGAAAATCCAAAAGAATATTGATGATATGATCCAAGAAGGGTCTAAGTCTAACTTGGCGGATAAAGAAAGGAGAACGAGTGTTGTTTGTAATGATGGAGTTGAGATTCCTCCAGGTTAATGTTATCTTCTTGTCTCTTTTCCTATCTTATCCGTATTATATTCTTTAAGATCTGCTAAGAATATAACATGTATATTCCTATAAGGCCCGCGACAACCTTTAATTCATAAATTAGTTTGAGTTGAGTGAGATTCGTCATTTTCTGATAATATGTATGTTAACTACTCTTTGAACTGTTAGCAGCTTTTGCAGACACCGGTGCAAGATTGGGAGCATATAAGCAGTTTGTTGATCTGGATGATGCACAAATTGCTTTGCTGGCGGAGGCAGTAGAAGCATATCCTCATCTATGGAATGTTTGCAACAAGTATAGTGAACGCTTTCAAGCTTTGACGGTTAAAACTTTGGCAGATATGTTGTTGTTCCTTCGAAATGAAAGTGCTGTTAGTGTCACTCCTCAGAGAGAAAAGGACTTTCATGGACTATGCGATGAAGCTGTTCAACTTGGATTTGACAGGTCATGGATTGATCAAATGCGCCAACGAGTTGTGGTGGCCAAAGATCCTAAGCTGGATGATGCACAGACACGAATAAGAGAGCTTCATATGAGGCATGCTCATCTAACTCAAGAACTGCACAAAATAAAGAATGAACTTAAGAATCTTCAAGAGTTTGTTGATGCCCAGACAAAATGTTTCAATTTTCTCTGATTTGGAAAATATGCCTCTGGCTGCTATGACTCTCTGGATGGATTGCATGCTTCTCAATCCATACAAATACATGACATGTTGGATTTATTTAGAATTTTTCTAAAATTGGAACCTTCATTTTTAGTTTGATTTTATTGATTGTTCTTTGGGATGTGTAAGGTGATAGATTAAAGTGTGTTATGCATTGTGCAAGACTTATTAATATTCTTATTCTTATTATTGTAAAATTGTTGTTGTCTAGTTTAGATGGTTGCCTTGTCTTATCCATTTGTTAGAAATAGTTTAATTCTTTGTTTCTTTTTGAAGAATTAAAGAATGAACTTGTAAAAAAAGTATATGAATTTTATTAACATATCAGACAGTAAAATAGAACTCAGATAAGAGAACTATTAGATCCTAGTTACAAAGAATCACAGCAAGTGCCTTCTTGGTTTCTGAAGGTGAAATTATAATTTGTAACATTTGTGTAGTAAGTAAAGACTATGAGATCCTAGTTATTGCTTGTTGGGTAAAGTTTGTTCTGGCCATAGGACCTGTTACTCCTATGAGAGATTGACAACAAAAATGTCAATTGGGCTTCTGCTTAGAATGCAGCATTGCAGCCTCCGGGTAATGTTTTCCAATGGGGCAATTGAAAAACTTAATTACGAAACTAAGGCTGTTTCATTTTTATTTATTATGTTTGGGTCCCTTTTGGCGTCGGATGAAAAAAACACGACATAAGAGTCGTTTATATTCCTGGCGACTTGACGGGTGACAGCACGTGGCTGTGTCACAATTGAAGCTGACGATACATTAAAAGGGGTGTCACCAAAAGTTTAGGCGACACATTGTGATTGGACAACAGGTCGGTGGTAGGGTGTGTCGCCAAAATTGGTAGTGACTTAACTTTGACTTGTGTAGTATTTTAATTTTTAAAATTTAAATTTGAAAATAATTTAATTTATATATTATATATATTTATTAAGTTAGATTTAAGTGATATTTAACAAAAGTAATAATGGTTTAATTTATATATTATACTGTTTAATTTTTAAATTTTTTGTATACTGTTTAAATTTTGAAAAAATTATTTTCAAAATTAATTTAAGTTAAAAATATATTACTTTATTAAATTAGATTTAAGTTATATTAAACAAAACTAATAATGGAAGGGGATTAATTGAACTTGTACACTGTTTATGGAAGGGGATTAATTGAACTTGTTTGCTAAATACAAAAAATTTTAACTTAATAAATATGTTATCAACAAAATACAATAATTTTACTATTAAAAAAGAAACCAGAAACAGGTACTTTATTTATGGATGAGTTTAGATTTGAAGTTGTATACTGTTTTCATTTTCTAAAATTTAATTTCATTGTTAAGTTAAGTTATATATTATATATGTAAGTTATATGTAACAAAATCATTAATGACAATATATATATTTGTTAAGTTATATTTTAAAAAATCAGTATTGAATTAATATGTAAAGTTATTAAATTTAAGATTATTGTATTTAAAATATTATATTTATTTAGATAGTGATCCGGTCTCAATACCGGTATCCGATCTGCAAGACAAATTTCAACGTCTTTGTCAAGACTTCAACGTGTAACCGGTGTCATCGGTATACATCCGGATTGTAATTCCGTATCAGGCGCTCTCCCTATACCGGTTGTTCAGGATAACACCATGACACCGGATAATATACACGTCACTGTGCAAAAGACAAAAATCATGGCTACAGGGGCCGATCAATCCCCTGCACTACGAGCCAAATTCTGCTCACGGGGATGGTCAACTTGCTCCCTAATCCTAGCCTATACTCTCCATGCTCAATATAAAATAGCCACTTGACCCAATCATGCTGGTAAGTGCGCAATAAAATAATGCTAGTGGAAGTTAGTGGTTCCCCACTAACGAGTCCTCGTAAATCGAGCCAATCAGGTATATGAACTCTTTTCATAAAGGAAGAGAGGATCCTCAACTGAAACTATTTACGATTACTCTCTGAAATACATTCCTTACTTGGAATATATCACTGACTTGAGCGTCGGAGAATCTTTGCAGGTGACACCACCATTCGCCCACATCAACGCGTTAGGTCGGTGTAGAGGATCTCCAGAACGCCCAATCCGCTCTCCTCACACAAGGACAACGGATATTTACACCGGATACTCATACATCCGGTCTTCTATACAGTATTCACATACTATTTGTGATCGACTTGACTCCGGATCTCTTGACCCCGGTTCAGGACAGATCAGATAGTAAGTATTTTTATAAATTACTAATTTTGTTGTATTTTTACAAAATGATTAAGGTGTGTCGTATTAACTTATAACGACACAGGCTGTGTCGTAGGAACTTTTGGCGACACACCCACATGTCACGTCAGGGGCAAGTCATCAAAAATGTTAACGTGTTCTAAGTCGTCTTAATTTTTTCCGACACACAAAAAGGAGACCCAAATACGTAAATTTTCAACAAACTGTCCCAAATAAGTAAATATTTGTTTCAAACTGCTCCAGTCATAAATTTTTTCCTGCAGCCTCCTGTTTCCCTGATGAGTTGGCATTAAGTGATTTAAAAAGGAAAGGTTTCTTTTAGTGAAATTGCCTGTATTCATTTGAAAAACAAGATTTGATTTCTACTTAATGAGAGGTTGCTAAGTTGTGTTGTGTGGCATCTTTCGAAAATTTTAAAATTAGTTTTAACCTTTATATAACAATACCCTTTTTGAATATATAAACTGAAAACAACATATTTGTAACATGGTAAAGAATGAGCATATGTTATGTACTTTCAAGCTATTAATTATCCTCATACTTTTTAATGCAAAAAAAAAATGATATGGATCAGTCAATCCAAATCTATAAGGTGAAAACATCAATAATAGGGTAATTAATTATTGAGTCCCCTAAAGTGTAGATATAAATGACCTACATGTACGCTAATTTACTTTGGGCTTTAATAGTGGGCCGGCCCATACGTGCTATCATTCTCTTTATTTCATGAGGTTTGTGTTTATTAGTGAAACACTCATCCTTTGAATTTTATTGAGATATAGAAATTACTAAAGTGAACATTATCTCTCTTAACAAAATATTTTCTATAAATATCACATAATTTGAATTTTTAAAATGCTAAAAGAACTAAATTATCTATTACTGAACTTTCATGGGACAAATTTTTCATTTGTAATAAAACTTCTCTCACTTAAGATATTTTTCAGAAAAATTGTGGTCCTAAAAGTTTAAATTTATTGAAAAGGTTATAAATCAAGTTATAAAGATGATTTCTGTCTCTATTTAAATAAAAATTGTGTCCATTATAACATAAAGCATCCAATTCTAAAGTGAAAGCAATCATACAATACTTATTTTTTAATTGAATGTAAATAAAATAATAATAATTAAAGTTAATATGACAAACTTAAGGGTAATATCATAAATTTTTAGTTTTAGCTTTAATTCAAATTAGATTTTCATCAGCTTCAATTATGCTTTAAAAATAATACTAAAGTGCACTTATATTTATTTCCCAAGTTTAATTCACTAACTAAACTCATTTTACATTTCAAAATGAATAAATAAATGTCATCAACTCAAACAACTTTAAACATTCCACCGATGAGAACTCCTAATTCCAAAATATAAATCACAATCAATTACTAATTTGAGGGATTGATAAAGTGGATACCATTTAATATTGGGAGAGTAACAAATAAAGTCAAAAAGAAAAAGAAGCCCCGAAAAAAATGTTAAACTCAACTAAGAATCCATGTTCGATTTGATTAACTAAACATAAAAACATTTGTCTTAAGTTAGACTTGGAGAAATGAGTACAATGAAGGGATCTGGATCACCTATACTTATAATAACCATTGTTATCAAAATCGATAAAACCTATTAAATCATGACTTGGTGATATAATTGATCCAGATCAATTTTTTATTATTACCAGTGACCACAATTGGCTTGGTCTTTTATAAATCTGGTTTTCAAAACATTATTCATAATCATTTAATAGATAGTTAGAACTATACATTAACTTTAAAAAATAATATAAATTCAAATTTTATCAAACTTTGTGGTTTGTATTGTACTGTAAATGTAAATTTGTATTTTAAATGTAAGTATAGTTTGTTGTGAGCTTTTTCATGTTGTACCGTAAGTCCATTAGGGAAGGATAAAACTACAAGGAATAGTTTCCATTGTTTTTAAGTTAATTTGTTTCTTGAAATAAAATGTGTCACAGCAAAAAAAAAACATTACAAATGTGTTAATAGTTTCCATTTTAAGACATTTCATCAGTGCAATAGTCAAAGTTTTGTAAAAATTCGTAGCTCCATATTTCAATATTAAAATACAAAATCATTGAAGGACAAAGTAACTAATGAATATATAGTAGTGGTTTGTTTGTTCCACTCCAGTGAGTAAGGTAGTGAAATGTAGGAGGACACCAGAAAATTGGAGATAGAAGGGTATTAGAAATTGAAGAGAAACAGCATATATCATATTTTTGGTTCATATAGGAACGAATACGTAATTACACAGCACCAGTAATTAGTGCACGAGGACCTTCTACATAACAGTTCTCCAGAGGAGAAGAAACAACCACGTTTTGAAATTGATAAGAAGAAAAAAAAAAACTAAAAAGGTTCTTTCCTATCTTTGTTTTCTAGGCAAAAAGAAATTTGCTATACGTACACATATGCAGAGAGGTTGTATTGTATCATGGTTCCAGCTTCAAGGAAACAACTCTTGATTGTCTGTTGGATTTTGCAACCTTTAAGAACACTGCTGATAGGCACGCCGGTGCCCACCATGGCCGCCGCACCTTCTGCTCCCCTTTCAGACAAGCCACTACAGACATGAATATAGTGCAAAGAAGTTAGGAGTATGTAACAGATGGGGACATTGTTTTCCAACCACTTACTGGGGGTAAACCCTCCAACACCCCCTACCCCTCCTTTAATGTTGTCACAAGAACATCATCTTGCAAGAAAAGTCACAACACAACAAAACACAAGAAGCATATGCACATTTCATGTCTCCTTATATGTCAACATATCACATGTTTTGGAAATGATGTTTTGGATGACTTCAACCTACACATAAGAATATGGCTAAACACCCAATTTTATTCCTAAAATTTCAGTCTACCCGGTTCAGTGAATACCCCCTCAACATTATAATTGCGGGACATTTTATCCCTTCCATCCATTTAATTAAAGGACTAAAGTATCTCATTTATAATATCGAGGGACTAAAGAGTTAATTTTTTTAGCAATGAAAGTGTCTCCATTTATTTCTTCAGGGCCAAGTTGGATATTCTCCCTATTTCCTAATAATATAGATTGTCACATCATAAGACTTAATCAAGTTTGTTATCCATCAAAAAAATTGTGAATTTTCCAATTGATCCCTCATTTTTAACTTTTTTCCCAAATGGGTTCTCCATAAAACATTTTTGTTACCAAATGGTCCCTCCCAGGGTGTTCTATATATTTTTTTCCCATTTATTCCCTTTAAATGCCACAAGTTTTTCATTTGGCTATAAAACTAATGGAAGGCTAACAAAGAGAACATGCCGTAAATAAAAATAGTGTATGACAAACTCATTTGAGAGAAAATAAAAATGGGGGGATCAAATTGGAAAATCAAGAAATTTTCAGAAATTAAAAACATAGTTGAGCCCACCTATAGGGAAGGATTACTTCAACAAAATGTAATTCGTGACTTGTCTCTGTGATATTATAGGAAATTGTTATGAAGAGACCCTGATTATGGTTGGCTATAATGAAATGAAAGCTGCACCAATAACATACGGGCAGGGTATCAATTTCTACATATATGTCACACTAATACTAACCATCTACTTTAATCTTTCTTCAAGTGTATTCGGGTTTCCCTCAGATTGTTTGGGTGGCATGAAACTGATTGTTACAACATGATGATCATGCCTTACCTTACTAGGGGAAGAGCAAAAAACAAATTGGTAAAATAAAATTTTCAAATTAGAGTTTATTGACAGGTTTGTCTTTTAGCGTTTAAGGGGAGAGGGAGAGGGAGAGGGAGGGAGAGAGAGAGACCTTTAATCCGTCTTAATTCCTTGCACAATGTGATGAAGTCTCCCCACTTCATGTGACAACGTCTTATAAAACGCAGTATCTGTTCAGTTGTAAACATGGACATGCCTTCCAGATATTCTCCATTAACACCATTTTCTTTAAAAATTTGGCGGTAACTACCAAGATTTATAGTTTCCAGCCACATGCCAACATCCTGAATAACCAGACAAGAGATGAGTAAGAGAACATTTGGTAATTTATATTCTCAGTTACATTTTGATGCTACCACAGAGATGCACTATTTATGTCATATAACAGCATCCATAGAATAAGAATAAGTCAAAAGATTATCAGGGGCGGAGATACATAATAAAGAGACCTAGAGAGTCAACATACATAATCATACTTTTTGGTATGCACTTGGGTATTCCTAACCTAACTCACTGTCAGACTAATTTTCTGAAACAAACAGAAAGTATAACTCTCCCAGAATATGTTAAAGGAACCCAACTATTTATGAATTGTGCCAGGCCTTGTTGATATATGTAACTATATTCATAAATTACATAACTAAATGAATTTTCATATAAAAAAATTAACATTCAATTATATATACTTTTTGAAAAATAATGTGGGGAGAGAGCCAGGGCCAACCCTTGCCCCCCTAGATCTACCCCTGAAGGTTATATTCACCAGTTCAGATCCTTGTCAACATAGCTCTTTTTTGTAGTTAATGCAATTCACCAAACACATAGACATTCAATAAGGAAAATGAATTAAAAGAAAAGATGCGGAAGCATTCCAGAGCTATGCTGTCGCTGTCCAAAGAACAATTGTCCATGTTTCCTGAGCTTACAACATTCAGCCACTACTGCTAACAGTGCACGAGCATCATTTATATTGTAGAGTCTATATACACTATAGACCTACAAATCAGTGTGGAGTAAACACATGGTACTTAACCATTTAAAGTACAAAAGCAGAAGCACATAGCAACCTTGTGATCTAGACACATGCATCAAAGTGGAATAACAAGAAGATACTTATAAGTTTACATCTGAGAATGATATATAGCTCTAATCTAATAACCTACTTAACCGAGTAAGTGAAGACAATGATACATCATATGCTAACCATATCACTGACAGAGAAACAGGGACTAAGGGCATAATCAAGACAATGTATCAGATGAGTGATCTGCTTTCAGATGCTACATTTCTAAACCACGACTACACCAACAGAGTTTAAAAAAAGTAATGATCTCAGAAGGATGCATATAGTTTTGCTGTGAGAACTCATCAAATGAAGATTTACACCAACTTTGTGCTGCACAGAGATGTTACACATGTAAGCCATAAATGTGGGGTTTACGTTTACCACTATAGAATAATGTTAAATCTATCACTTCCAAGAGATCTTAGAAACTGTGAGTGTCAAATTGAGGCCTTGAACAAAGTTATCTGGCAATAAAATGGAAACTTAGGGTGTGTTTGGGACTTTAGAGAGAAGGGGAAAGGAACAGGAAAAGGAGTTAAGAGGGGAAGGGGGGCGCAAGAAAGGAGATGGAAGACATTATAAGTTTTATGTGAAAAATCCATACTCACAAACAGAGAAGGGTTAACAATTAATGTATAGAAACAATCGTTTCCTTAATAATGTATAGAAACAAGATAACTTGTGACAACAAAATAGAGGTGATGGGTTAAATGAAATGGTGCATGCACAAGCTTGAGTAAACAATTGCTTCCAAGGACTTCAACATCATCCATTCCACCAAATTTCCTACTTGAATGACAGTATTACATTCAACTTAGCAACCACAAAAGAAAAACATTAAACCCAGTTTTAACTTGTTAAGTAGCCTTGTGCCTTGTGAAATATAATTTGTATCTCAAATTTGTCTGAATCAGAATTGAAAGAAGCATGGATACGAAACAGAAGTGTGCAACAACTGTAATGCTAAATTATTACTAATAACAACAAGGTAGCCATTAAATTGCAATACCAGAAAAAGAAATAAGGAAAAGAAAAACGCAATCATAGACGAATAAGTTAAGTCATCTATCTAGTAAATTCAATTAAACTAACTGTTGCAAAAGATCAAATTACATGTTAAAAGTACAAGTCACACAAAAGAGGATCACATGCCAGATTTTTTTACTTTTTGGAAAATAACAATAACAACAACTAGATTAATAACATATACACATCAAGTGGCAGAGGGGAACAGGTGATTGACCTCAACAGTCCAGATGAAGAAATCAAGCGGCTCCGGTGACTGTCCTTTGTTCATTTCCCAAATCAAACTTCCCTAAAACACAGCTGAACAGGAACCAAATCAAAACCCAGAAATTAAAATTGAAAAAAATACATTTTTTTGCCAAGAAAATTCACAAGAACCTTTCCCGGACAGGTAAATGATAAAGGGTCAACCTAAAAAGGAAGCTAGAATCGCAAGATCTCAAACACTCAATTTATTTTTATAGGGGCAAACGAAACGAGAATTAAAGGAGAAAAACAAAATAAAATAAAAACTAAGATATGCTTACCACTTTGCGAGAGTAGAAAATCGGCTGAGATTAAAAAAAAATGAAAAAAGAAATTCTACATTTGATGCGAAGAAGAAGAGAGGGAGAAAGAGAAAGAGGAAAGAGAGAAGTGTAGGAAGTTAAGAGAAAGAGAGAGGGAGAAAGCCCTTTTTTCAGCTCAGAATTGCATGCTTCGCGTTAACGCGCCTGCTACCGACCACGCGACACCACTGCATCACAAAGCCACGCGCCAACAACAAGTACTCAAAATTCGTATATTTGCTTTAAATTTTGTGCTGACATTATTGATATATGACGTCATTCTATAGATCAATAATGATTCTGATGTTTAACTACCTAAATAATCTTGTCATCCCCTATTATTTAATAAATTAAATGTAAAAAATTATTTATTAAAAATTATTAAGGATGATTTTAAATATAAATTTAATTATTTATTTCTTAACTTATATCTTCATTTCATTTGTTGATATTTAACTATGGAAAGAGAGAACATAAATATAAATCGTGTTCGTAATAATCAATAAATGTTTTACTTAATTGATTAAAAATATTGATGTACAAAAATTATTCATGACTCATTTGTAAATATCTCTATAAATACTCGTCAAACTTTAAGACGTGATATGACTTAATGAGTCTTAATAGGAATGGATAGTGGATATACAAGGTTTATAGTCTTATATAAATGATGATGTAATCCACTCTTATAAGTTGGTGGAACTAAGAGTACCTTGAGGGTGTAACATCCCTCTTTTTAGAAGCCATTTTTACCCTTGTAAATTTTAATTATGGAAGGTTTGTAAGCAAGAATAAGTCAATATATACCTTGTTGATGGTCCGAAGTACCTCAAAAATGTCATTTTTGCGCGTAATAATAGAATTTATATGGAATATTAGTGAAATTATGCAAAAACCGAGTGAAAAAGGCTCTGTTCCGAGTGACAGAGAAGAATTCCGAGTGAAGGATTAGAAATTCCGAGTGAATGAGAGAATTCTGAGTCAGTATCATGTTTTCCGAGTAAAACATGACTGAGAAGGATACCACCGAGTGGAGTTCTGATCTGAGAAGCAATTCTGAGTGAAGAGTGTTCAAAAGAATCAATTCTGGGTGAAAATCCGAGTCAAAACATCCTAGAAGGCTCGGTTCCGAGTTGAATGCTTCTTTTCTGAAGGAGACTACTCCAATTGGAGTATTCCGAGTGAAAGAATGTATAAATACTCATGTTTATGTTGATTTGATGCTTCCTACCGATTTAAGTGCGTTGTGGAATCAATTGGGGAGGATTCCGAACGGTTTCCTATGAATTTACTTAGGAAACCGAGTGGAAATGGTGGAGGGAGCTAATTCCGAGTGAGATATACTCCACTGGACCAAAACCGAGTGAGAGAAGTATGTGTGAGTCTTGGTCCGAGAGGTAATGGCTTAAATAAATGTTTATTGAAGAAATTGGCCTAAACCGAGTGAATAAAGTGAGGAAGACTCGGGTTTCCGAGTGAAGATTCACTGAGAAAGAGAGGACTCGGTCTGAAGAGGTATTACCGAGTGAGAAACCGAGTGCCTGAGTCGGTTTCAAAGAAATTCCGAGTGAAGAATTGCAATTGTGACTCGGAAGTGGGAATTCCATTCGGAATTCACTGACAGAAGTGTAACCGAGTGAAATTTCACTCGGTATTCACTGACAGAAGTGCGTATTGACTTCAATTTTGTCTTTTAATGATATTTAAATTCAATCGTGCGCATTATGGACAGTGGACGACCGGAAATGGGCACTGACTCAGCATATATTTGTTTAATCATTAGTGACCCTTCCATTAGCGATCCACTAACAGCCCACTCAGAAAAGATGTCTCCCACTTGTCTTCCCACTCACTTCCTCCCTATTTAAACGAGCTCAAGGTCCTCAGAACTCACACCACACACACGACCCAAACACTCTTCATCACTCTCTTTCCCAGCAAGTTCTTTCCCTCTCCTATCCCCTCTGTTTCACTCGGATTTGAAGCAGGACAGTGAAGGGAGCCTCTTTCTTCTCCTCCAGGAACTTCATTGAGGTAAGGGGGTATATTCTTGGGTGCCTTGTGGGAAAACCGAGTGGAGGACAGATTCAGTGTGTATGAACTAAATGCTTTAAATTGTATCTGTATATGCATGAATGTATATATATATCTGTTACCGAGTGTATATAATCATTGATGAATTGTGAAATATTGGACTGAAAATACTAAGAATCATGGGTACCGTGTGATTTCCAGTGAAACAAATATGATAACTGTAACATCCCTGTTTTTAGAAACAGTTTTACCCTTGTAATTTTTGAAGTATGGAAGTTTTGTAAGTGATAATAAGTAAATAAGGGACTCTACATATAGTCAAGAATTGATGATCTAATCCTATATCTAACACTAATTTAGTAAACTAATTAGACTTGTACCATCATTCATCAAGTCAATTCCTAGACATTCGATTTATACCGAAAAGAGATCCACAATTGTCTATTTCTACACTTTGGGGATTTCCGATTTCAGTATAGACAGTCCCTAATGAACTGTTTTGACAAATCAAACACTTTTCTTGAAGAGCCAAAACTTTAATTCAGACCTCATCAACCTCATTTCTTGGAAAAACTTATCTAGTTAAATAGGAACCTCTGAATTCAACTAAAATATCTTTCCTGTTTTGGGCATAACTTTTTCATATGAGGTCGAAATTAAGAAATTTTAATCTCGGTTTCGTTGTTATGAAAAACCTGACAAACTCTATTTCTAGCCTCAAACTCTATTTCGTGATCTATCATTACCAAACTTGAAAAAAACGTTATTTAATCTTGTTAAATTCTTAGAAAAATCATACGAGCTCAGAATCAGTTCGTTGTAATTTTTCTGTTCTCGTATTAAATCCCTCTACAATTCTCGTGAAGAACCTGAAAGCTAGTTCTTGCTCGATCATCCCCGAAAAGCGAAAATTTTTAGAGAAATAGTGATTTTCGCAGGAATAGTAACTCCTATAGAAAAACGCGAATATCTCTCTCATACGGTGTCGAAATGACTTCGTTCTTTTTTTCATGGTTTCGTATCGAAAAATCCTACAACTTTCGTGAAGAAATGAAAGGCTAATTCCCAACAGATTTTGCGCGGCAGAATTATCTTTCAAAAAAGAACTATTACACCAACTCCCATTTTTCTCTGTTTTTGGCGTAACTTTTGCTCCGGGTGTCAGATTTTTGCATACCATATATCGTTTCGAAGAGAAAGATCCGATCTACAACTTTCATGTTGGAAATTTTTTCAGATTCTAACCGCAACTATAAGTAACTTTTTGTTTTCTTTTAAAATTAACTATTCAAAACCGGTACCAATTAAATTTAGACCCGGTGGCCAGATTTTTCTATAAATATGGCATCACCCCTCTTCAAAAGCTGCACCACTCTTTCTCTCCCACTTCATGCAGCCCTTCTCTCTCTCTCTCTCCCTCTCTCTCCTCTATTGACACTAAATCACCTCTGTTCTTCACCAAAATCACGTAAAGTCTAACTACGGAGACAGATCATCGATTGGAGCTACGGTTTGAAAGTTGGATTCTCTCCCTCTCATCTAGTATCAAAAAAATACGACATCTGAGGTAAGGGGGGTATATTCTCGGGTATTCTGGGGAAATCTGAGTGAAAGGAAAGGGTTAAGGTACCTTGGGTCCTCACCTTTTCAGGACAGATTCGGTTTTTATTGTGAATTAAATATCTTAATTGTTATATATTTGTTATATATATTTTATGTATATGATTAATTGTCTGTGTTAATTATTATTAATCATGATGATTGAATGATATGATCGGTGTTAAATTGTGAAAATATATGATCTGTATTGGATTGTGAAAATATTAAGAACCATGGGTGCCTATGTGGATTCCAGTAAGAAAGTTTTGAAAGATAAGATAAACAAGGAAATAAGGATGGATGATCACCATTTATATCATGGTTACTATTATTATGATTAAGATTATAATTATGATTATGAATATGATTATTATTATTATTATTATTATTATATTTATTGTTATTATTATTATTATTATTATTTACTATTAAGCTTAATGGACGGCTCTGCCGCCTTATTCTCTGCATTTATCTTTCTTTTTATTTCCGCTTATCTATATTATAATGGACGGCTCTGCCGCCTTATTCTTAACATTTTATTTTTATTTAATTTATGTCATTTATTTTATTGAATATATTGGCTGGCTCTGCCGCCTTATTCTTTGCATTTATCTTTCTTTTTATTTTCGCTTATCTATATTATAATAGACGGCCCTGCCGCCTTATTCTCTCTATTTATTTTTCCTTTTATTTTATTTTTTTATAACAGACGATGCCTTATTATTATTATTATTATTATTATTATTCTTGTAACTAATATTATTGTTTAAGTTATGAATAATGAAATAAGGAACAAACTACTTATTCGTTAAACGAAACATTATTTTAGCCAAGATATAACTGATATATTTTCTTGAATAATAATAAATAAAATAATAAAAATAATTTACAACGTCTTAAAAACTGGTGGACCTAACAACATGAATATCACGAGGCTGGAATCACATAGATACCTAGGGATCAAAGTAATGATAAAACTTAAATAATGCACTTTGCATCATGAAAATATTTTTGAAGGAGAAAAATTATCTAGAGCATACACCTGGTACGCTGGAGGACATTCACGTTCGATCTCCATGAAGATCTTGGGAGTACAACTGGAACGGCAACCCAATGGCATCAGAGTCGCGCCTGATAGCCGGGTGAGACGATGCAATTCTAGTGTACTTTGACTAAATGACGGAGTGTAACTATGATCGTAGGGATCCAAGCTCCAAAAATATATAAATCAATAATGAGAACCAATGAGTTCATTCGTACCCTATGGGAGCTTGGGCGGACCCTGATCGCTCTAGAAAATGGAATGGAGATATTCCAAAGAATGAGAAGAAGAAATGATTTATTGGGCCCACATGCATCATGAGACTTAACCAAAGATAAATCATAATAAATTTAACTCATGCATTCCATGACAACATATTTGATTGTTATAATTTTGAACATGTTAATTGTATGATTATGTGATATTATCTGTTAACTGGATTATGTCCGCACCGGGTAACCTTCAGGGTCTTGGGTTATACTCACCCTTACTGTTGAACATTTTTCAGAGGAATTAGAAACTCAAGAACCCGAGTGTGAAGATCAGCAATACGCTGAACCCATTGAGAACAATCATTAAGGATAGAATATTTACAATTAGACACCGGATGACTGTATAATATTTAAGGGTGCCTGCGTGCCCCATTCTGTTAAGAGTACAATTATTTACAGTTTATGAATGACTATGTGATATATACAATATTACTTCCGCTGATCTGCCACGTATTTATTTTTAAAAAAAAAAATTCACTTTTTCTAAGAACTGTTAACACTCTCAGTTAAATGGGATGAACCTACAGAAGGATTTGTCTTATCTAACCGAGGGTGTTACATTGGTGGTATCAGAGCATAGTCGATTCATTAAGCTTGTGGAGTGGACCATTAGGTTTCCACGTACTCTGATAGAAATATTGAACAGTCTATAATACTCCTAAGACTAAATATCCTATGTGGAATGCTCCACATAACGCATACTCTGAATCTATTTGTTGATATTCTTTCAGCAAATTTCTCATGGCACGCCAAAATAACAATCATGTGATGGAGAATCTTCTTACCAGAATTGTGGAGATAATAGAACGACAAGAGTTACCTCATGCTTCTGCCAGACAGGGATTAGCTGATTTTCAAAGGAATAATCCTACGCAGTTCAAAGGAGGCTTCAATCCAGAAGGAGCACAACTATGGATTGAACACCTTGAAAAGATTTTTGCCGCTATGCGATGTTCTGATGAGGATTGTGTAACCTTTGCTATCTTTATGCTGGTTGGAGAAGCAGAACACTGGTGGACTCATGCTAGAATCAGACTAGCTACTGATGGGCATATCATTACTTGGGGACGATTCAGGACAGAGTTCCTCGCCAAATATTTCCCTGAAGACATAAGGAGACAGAAGGAGCAGGAATTCTTCAATCTGAAACAAGGTAATATGACTGTTGGGGAGTACGCTGCTAAATTTGATGAATTGGCAAAATGTTGTCCCTACTACACCCACATGGGAGAAGCGTCAAGGTGCGCGAAGTTTGAAGCTGGATTACGGCAAGAGATTCGTCAAACCATATGTTGCCAACAAATTACACAATTCACTACTTTGGTTGACAGATGCCGCATATTTGAGAACACCTCTAATCTTCGACGACCTGGAACGTCTAATCATGGGCCAGAACGACGTATGCCAGATCGACAGCAAAGGAGGGATTTCCGAACAGATCGGCCATATTTCCGACCTTTCAACTCAGCCAACCGAATTCCTCCTAGAGGTCAGGAGACCCAAAGCAGTAGAAACTGCACAATTTGTGGACGGATTGGACATCGTGATGCTGACTGTTGGTACAGAAATAATAACAACCAACAACAAGTGACTCAAAAGCAGGCAGTACGACCTACGGGTCAAGGAAGTGGAGGATTTGCTACAAACACCTCTACAAACAATGCCCCAAGGATGCAGAATGTTCACCGCGGCAATAATTCCAATCAGAACAATAATCCTAGAAGGCCTGGGAATGGCTCGACAGGAAGACAAGGAGGAAATGCCAGAGTTTTTACTATGAATGGTGCGGAAATATCACAAGGGAACGACCTTGTGCAAGGTACATGTTTTATAGGAAGCACTCTATTGAATGTATTATATGATTCAGGAGCCACTCACTCTTTCATATCTGAGAATTGTGTAAAACATTTAAAGCTTCCTACAACCTCTCTGCCCTATCAAACGATTGTCACAACCGCCGTCAATAAGCCCATTTGCCCTTCTTATATATGTTCAAAATGCCCACTCAACATCGAAGGGAAAGCTTATCAAGTAGATCTGATATGTTTGCCTTTGATTGATCTAGATATTGTTCTAGGAATGAATTGGCTTGCTGCCAACCATATTCTAATTGACTGTCATAATAGATCCATTTCTCTTGGGTCTACTACATCACACTGTGATCAAGACATTGATTCTTGTCCTGTTGACTCAGAAAAGGTAATTCCAGCAAAGGAAGTCCAACTATACATGATCCTTACTGAAATTGAAAGTAAGGTCACTCCTCAAATTGATCAAATTCCTGTTGTTCAAGAATTCCCAGAAGTTTTTCCTGATGATATACGTGAGCTACCTCCAGAACGAGAAATTGAGTTCAGTATTGATATTATACCGGGCGCGGGACCGATCTCTATTGCTCCTTACCGAATGTCACCCAAGGAACTCAGTGAACTTAAGGAGCAAATAGAAGAACTTTTAGAAAAAGGAATGATCAGACCCAGTGTCTCACCTTGGGGAGCACCAGTTCTTCTAGTCAAAAAGAAGGATGGTAGTATGCGGTTATGTGTTGACTATCGTCAGTTGAATAAAGCTACGATCAAGAACCGATACCCTCTCCCAAGAATTGATGATTTAATGGACCAATTACGAGGAGCCACTATCTTCTCAAAGATTGATCTGCGATCAGGCTATCATCAAATCAGGGTAAAGAAAGACGATGTACCCAAAACGGCATTCAGAACACGATATGGGCACTATGAGTATCTTGTTATGCCCTTTGGAGTTACAAATGCACCTGCAGTATTTATGGGATACATGAATCGAATCTTCCATGAGTACTTGGACAAATTCGTGGTTGTATTCATTGACGATATTCTCGTCTACTCTAAGAGTCATGAGGAACACGAGGAGCATCTTCGAATTGTTCTAAACACTTTGCGTGCAAGGCAATTGTACGCTAAGTTTTCAAAATGTGAATTCTGGTTGACAGAAGTGAAATTCTTAGGACATGTCATCTCTAAGGAAGGAATTGCTGTGGATCCTACAAAGGTAGAAGCTGTACTAAATTGGGAACAACCCAAGAATGTGACGGAAATCCGCAGTTTCCTTGGACTGGCTGGATATTATCGTCGATTCATCGAGAATTTCTCTCGAATTGCAGCACCTTTAACTAAGCTGACTCGTAAAGATCAACCATTCGAATGGACTGACAGATGCGAAAGCAGTTTTACAGAGTTACGCCAACGACTCACTAGTGCACCTGTCTTAATTTTGCCAGATCCTGCCAAGCCATATGAAGTGTATTGTGATGCGTCAAGACAAGGACTAGGATGTGTCCTAATGCAAGAAAGAAAGGTTGTTGCTTATGCTTCAAGACAGCTAAGAACGCATGAAGTTAATTATCCCACACATGACTTGGAATTAGCTGCAGTTGTGTTTGCCTTGAAAATCTGGAGACACTACTTGTATGGTACATACTTTGAAGTCTTCAGTGATCACAAAAGCTTGAAGTATCTATTCGACCAGAAGGAGTTAAATATACGACAACGTAGATGGATGGAATTTATCAAAGATTATGATTTTGAACTCCGATATCATCCAGGAAAAGCTAATGTTGTGGCTGATGCACTCAGTAGAAAGGCCCTACGTCTATCATATATGATGACAAAGGAGTTAGAACTGATTGAACAGTTTCGCGATTTGAACCTAGCAGTAACACCAAAAAGAGGAAGCCTTATGGTTGGAATGCTAAGGATTTCCAATGATTTCTTGGAACAAATCAAAGAAGCTCAAACCAATGATCAGGAACTACAAGGCTTAGCAAAAAAGACAAGAGAAGAAGGCTCAAAATTTAGCAAAGATGAACATGGGGTGATCAGGTATCAACAGAGACTCTGTATTCCAGTCAACACAGATCTTAAAAGATCCATCCTGGATGAAGCACACAAAAGTAAATACAGTATCCACCCAGGATCGACCAAAATGTATCAGGACTTGAAGAAATTATTTTGGTGGCAAGGAATGAAAAAGGATATCGCTGAGCATGTGACAGCTTGTCTGATGTGTCAGAAGGTAAAGGCAGAACAACAACGACCAAGTGGAACTCTTCGTCCTTTGGATATTCCAGAATGGAAATGGGATGAGATTGCTATGGACTTCGTGACTGGATTTCCCAGAACATCAGCTGGATATGATGCCATTTGGGTAATCGTGGATCGATTAACAAAGACCGCTCACTTCATTCCTGTCAATATGAAGTATTCCCTAGAGAAACTCACTCAGATCTATATCAAGGAAATCGTACGATTACATGGAACACCCACTGCAATTGTGTCTGACCGAGATCCTCGTTTCACATCACAATTTTGGAAGAGCCTGCAACAAGCTCTGGGAACTCGTCTGAAGTTAAGTTCCGCATATCACCCACAAACAGACGGACAATCAGAAAGGATGATCAAAACTCTTGAAGATTTGTTACGTCTTTGTGTCTTAGAACATGGGGGAAGTTGGCAAGAATATCTCCCACTTATTGAGTTCACTTACAACAACAGCTATCATGCTAGCATCGGAATGGCCCCTTATGAGGCTTTGTATGGAAGAAAATGCTGTACACCTTTATGTTGGTATGAAACTGGTGAGAAAACAATAATTGGACCAGAGATTGTTCAGAAGACAACAGAACAAGTTCGAAGGATTCAAATGGCAATGAAGGCTTCGCAAGATAGACAAAAGAGTTACTACGACAAACGTCGGAAGCCATTGGAGTTTGAGGAGGGAGATCATGTTTTTCTTAAAGTTACCCCTACCACTGGAGTAGGAAGAGCTTTGAAGGCCAAGAAGTTAAGCCCCAGATACGTAGGACCCTATCAGATTCTGCAAAAGATAGGAACTCATGCCTACCGTATTGCTCTGCCACCCGAGCTAACAAACCTTCACAATGTCTTTCATGTCTCCCAGCTCCGCAAATATGTGCCAAGCCCTGATCATGTCCTGAGACCAGATCAGTTTATTCTGAAGGAAAATCTCACCTATGAAGTATCGCCAGTGAAGATTGTTGACCGACGTCTCAAACAGTTAAGAGGCAAGGAAATCCCTTTGGTCAAGGTAGTTTGGAGTCAGACAGATGATGGGGATGCTACTTGGGAAATTGAGGAGAAAACGAGAGAATTGTACCCTCAATTGTTTTAACTTTGAATTTCGGGACGAAATTCCTAAAAGGGGAGGAGAATGTAACATCCCTGTTTTTAGAAAAAGTTTTACCCTTGTAATTTTTGAAGTATGGAAGTTTTGTAAGTGATAATAAGTAAATAAGGGACTCTACATATAGTCAAGAATTGATGATCTAATCCTATATCTAACACTAATTTAGTAAACTAATTAGACTTGTACCATCATTCATCAAGTCAATTCCTAGACATTCGATTTATACCGAAAAGAGATCCACAATTGTCTATTTCTACACTTTGGGGATTTCCGATTTCAGTATAGACAGTCCCTAATGAACTGTTTTGACAAATCAAACACTTTTCTTGAAGAGCCAAAACTTTAATTCAGACCTCATCAACCTCATTTCTTGGAAAAACTTATCTAGTTAAATAGGAACCTCTGAATTCAACTAAAATATCTTTCCTGTTTTGGGCATAACTTTTTCATATGAGGTCGAAATTAAGAAATTTTAATCTCGGTTTCGTTGTTATGAAAAACCTGACAAACTCTATTTCTAGCCTCAAACTCTATTTCGTGATCTATCATTACCAAACTTGAAAAAAACGTTATTTAATCTTGTTAAATTCTTAGAAAAATCATACGAGCTCAGAATCAGTTCGTTGTAATTTTTCTGTTCTCGTATTAAATCCCTCTACAATTCTCGTGAAGAACCTGAAAGCTAGTTCTTGCTCGATCATCCCCGAAAAGCGAAAATTTTTAGAGAAATAGTGATTTTCGCAGGAATAGTAACTCCTATAGAAAAACGCGAATATCTCTCTCATACGGTGTCGAAATGACTTCGTTCTTTTTTTCATGGTTTCGTATCGAAAAATCCTACAACTTTCGTGAAGAAATGAAAGGCTAATTCCCAACAGATTTTGCGCGGCAGAATTATCTTTCAAAAAAGAACTATTACACCAACTCCCATTTTTCTCTGTTTTTGGCGTAACTTTTGCTCCGGGTGTCAGATTTTTGCATACCATATATCGTTTCGAAGAGAAAGAGCCGATCTACAACTTTCATGTTGGAAATTTTTTCAGATTCTAACCGCAACTATAAGTAACTTTTTGTTTTCTTTTAAAATTAACTATTCAAAACCGGTACCAATTAAATTTAGACCCGGTGGCCAGATTTTTCTATAAATATGGCATCACCCCTCTTCAAAAGCTGCACCACTCTTTCTCTCCCACTTCATGCAGCCCTTCTCTCTCTCTCTCTCCCTCTCTCTCCTCTATTGACACTAAACCACCTCTGTTCTTCACCAAAATCACGTAAAGTCTAACTACGGAGACAGATCATCGATTGGAGCTACGGTTTGAAAGTTGGATTCTCTCCCTCTCATCTAGTATCAAAAAAATACGACATCTGAGGTAAGGGGGGTATATTCTCGGGTATTCTGGGGAAATCTGAGTGAAAGGAAAGGGTTAAGGTACCTTGGGTCCTCACCTTTTCAGGACAGATTCGGTTTTTATTGTGAATTAAATGTCTTAATTGTTATATATTTGTTATATATATTTTATGTATATGATTAATTGTCTGTGTTAATTATTATTAATCATGATGATTGAATGATATGATCGGTGTTAAATTGTGAAAATATATGATCTGTATTGGATTGTGAAAATATTAAGAACCATGGGTGCCTATGTGGATTCCAGTAAGAAAGTTTTGAAAGATAAGATAAACAAGGAAATAAGGATGGATGATCACCATTTATATCATGGTTACTATTATTATGATTAAGATTATAATTATGATTATGAATATGATTATTATTATTATTATTATTATTATATTTATTGTTATTATTATTATTATTATTATTTACTATTAAGCTTAATGGACGGCTCTGCCGCCTTATTCTCTGCATTTATCTTTCTTTTTATTTCCGCTTATCTATATTATAATGGACGGCTCTGCCGCCTTATTCTTAACATTTTATTTTTATTTAATTTATGTCATTTATTTTATTGAATATATTGGCTGGCTCTGCCGCCTTATTCTTTGCATTTATCTTTCTTTTTATTTTCGCTTATCTATATTATAATAGACGGCCCTGCCGCCTTATTCTCTCTATTTATTTTTCCTTTTATTTTATTTTTTTATAACAGACGATGCCTTATTATTATTATTATTATTATTATTATTCTTGTAACTAATATTATTGTTTAAGTTATGAATAATGAAATAAGGAACAAACTACTTATTCGTTAAACGAAACATTATTTTAGCCAAGATATAACTGATATATTTTCTTGAATAATAATAAATAAAATAATAAAAATAATTTACAACGTCTTAAAAACTGGTGGACCTAACAACATGAATATCACGAGGCTGGAATCACATAGATACCTAGGGATCAAAGTAATGATAAAACTTAAATAATGCACTTTGCATCATGAAAATATTTTTGAAGGAGAAAAATTATCTAGAGCATACACCTGGTACGCTGGAGGACATTCACGTTCGATCTCCATGAAGATCTTGGGAGTACAACTGGAACGGCAACCCAATGGCATCAGAGTCGCGCCTGATAGCCGGGTGAGACGATGCAATTCTAGTGTACTTTGACTAAATGACGGAGTGTAACTATGATCGTAGGGATCCAAGCTCCAAAAATATATAAATCAATAATGAGAACCAATGAGTTCATTCGTACCCTATGGGAGCTTGGGCGGACCCTGATCGCTCTAGAAAATGGAATGGAGATATTCCAAAGAATGAGAAGAAGAAATGATTTATTGGGCCCACATGCATCATGAGACTTAACCAAAGATAAATCATAATAAATTTAACTCATGCATTCCATGACAACATATTTGATTGTTATAATTTTGAACATGTTAATTGTATGATTATGTGATATTATCTGTTAACTGGATTATGTCCGCACCGGGTAACCTTCAGGGTCTTGGGTTATACTCACCCTTACTGTTGAACATTTTTCAGAGGAATTAGAAACTCAAGAACCCGAGTGTGAAGATCAGCAATACGCTGAACCCATTGAGAACAATCATTAAGGATAGAATATTTACAATTAGACACCGGATGACTGTATAATATTTAAGGGTGCCTGCGTGCCCCATTCTGTTAAGAGTACAATTATTTACAGTTTATGAATGACTATGTGATATATACAATATTACTTCCGCTGATCTGCTACGTATTTATTTTTAAAAAAAAAAATTCACTTTTTCTAAGAACTGTTAACACTCTCAGTTAAATGGGATGAACCTACAGAAGGATTTGTCTTATCTAACCGAGGGTGTTACAATAACAGGCTATGTTTTATGATAATCCGACCGGTTTTACACTTATTTTACTCGGTTTTGCTTATATATACTCGGATAGTATCTTTCCAGTTGATTTCACTCGGAAAACATAGTAATTCACTCGGAAAACACTCTATTTCTCTCGGACAGCATCTCCCAAGTCTTATTTTACTCGGAAATCTCTTTCTTACATTATTTCACTCGGAACTTGACTTAATTTCACTCAGAAAATATAATTACTTTTTACTCAGAACTCTTTTTCAATAAATTCACTCGGAAACACACTATTTTACTCGGACAGTAGCTTCCCAGTCTTATTGCACTCGGAAAACATCATATTTTACTCGGACAGTAGCTTCCCAATCTTATTTTACTCGGCAAACAATTTATTTTACTCAGCAAACAGTTATTTCAGCTTGATGTAACTCGGTATATAAAGTTAATTCACCCAGAAGACCTTTCCCAACCTGATTCCACTCGGAATCAGGATTATCTTACTCGGATTTACTTTATTCACATGTGTCTTATTCAGACAAAACCCTTTTCAATTAATTTCACTCGGTAAACTCATGTTTCACTCGGAACTTATCTTATTTTTACTCAGGAACCTTTTTCATGCTAATTCCACTCGGAATTAGATTTTATTTCACTTGGAGATACATTTTCACTCGGATTCACAAACATTTTTACTCAGAAAATTCCTTTCAAACTAATTCCACTCGGAATCCTATTTTATTTCACTCAGAAAAACGTTTCATCATTCTGTTTCACTCGGAAAATGTATTATGTTTACTCGGAAAACATCTCAGTTTGAATTTCACTCAGGACACATCTTATTTCACTCAGAAATTATGTTATTTTTACTCAGAAAACCCATCCAGTGACTTTACTTGGAAAATAATTTATTTTACTCAGCAAAGAGTTATTTTCACTCGGTATTCAACTTATCTCGCTCGGCAAACTCAATTTCTCACTCAGTATTATACCTATTTTACTAAGAAAGCTTGGATATCAACATTTCCACTCGGATATAACTTGTTTTTAATCAGAAAAATCATTTCCACTCGGAATCAGACCTGTTTCAGTCGGAAAACAGCCTTCCAGTACAATTTCACTCGGATTTTTAGCCAGATCGCTTGGAGAACCCTTCTCTGTATGATTCCACTCGGAATCATACTCATTTCACTCGGATTTACCTCTGTTCCACTCGGAAAACTCTGTTTTTAGTGTTTTTCACTTGAATTTTTAATTGGAAACTAATCTTCACTACTTTTTAAGTTATTGGTAAGTTATAATTATTATTCTTATTCTATTATTATCATTATTTATTGTCAAACTTAATATTGTTATCATTATTATTAGTTTTATTATTATTATACATAGTTAATATCTAAATTATGCGTAATTACATAAAGAATATATTATTTTACTCTTTATGAAGAATATATATAATAGATATATTTCTAAAAATAATAAACGAATATCTTAAAGGTTTAAATGATCGATGGAATTCAAAGAACTTGAGTATGATATGATTAGACTGGAAATACATAAGGATACCCAAGGAATCAATTGATAAATAAATGCATTTCGCATCATGAAAATATTTTTGAAAAAGAAAAACCTCTAGAGCATACACTTGGTACAGTGAAGGACACTCACGTTCGATCTCCATGAAAAATCTTGGGAGTACAACTAGAACGGTAACCCAATAGCATCAGAGTCGCGCCTGATAGCCGGGTGAGACGATGCAATTCTAGTGTACTTTGACTAAATGACGGAGTGTAACTATGATCGTAGGGATCCAAGTTCCAAAAATATTTAAATCAATGATGAGAACCAATGAGTTCATTTGTACCACATGGAACTTGGGCGGACCCTGATCGCTCTAGATGATTGGAATGGTGATATTCCAAAGAATGAGAAGAAGATGAAGCGATTTATTGGGCCCACATGCATCATGAGACTTAACCAAAGATAAATCATAATAAATCCGAACTCATGCATTCATTACAGCACATTTGATTGTTATAATTGTGAATATGTTATATGTACGATTTATTTCATGGTAATATGTTTGATTGTTATAATTGTGAACATGCTAAATATACGATTATGTGATGATAACATATTGATTGTTATAAATATGCTAAATGTATGATCTATGTGACATTGTATGTTAACTGGATTATGTCCGCACCGGATGAACCAATCAGGGTCTTGGGTTATACTCACCCTTACTGTTGACCATTTTTCAGAGGAATTAGAAACTCAAGAACCCGAGTGTGAAGATCAGCAATACGCTGAACCCATTGAGAACAATCATTAAGGATAAAACATTTGTTATTAATAATCAGACACCGGATGACTGTATAATATTTAAGGGTGCATGCGTGCCTCATTCTGTTAAGAGTACAATTACTTACAGTTTGTGAATGACTATGTGATATATACAATATTGCTTCCACTGATCTGCCAAGTATTTATTTATTAAAAAAAATATTCATTTTTTCTAAAAACTGTTAACACTCTCAGTTAAATAGGATGAACCTACAAAAGGATTTGTCTTATCTAATCGAGGGTGTTACAGAGGGCACATGTTGTAATGTCTAACTAGGGATACTAAACTAAATGCTTATAGGAGGCAACCTAGATATCTATCTCTTTCCTTTATTTGCTTTGCATTTTTTTTGATGTTCTTTGTGTAGAATAGTGCTTATTGTTTAATGTTTATGTCATTTTAGAATTGAAACGGTTTGATGAGTGTACATTGATTGTGTGGCTGGTTGATAGTGTTATGAAATAGGTTGTGGATCCAAAGAGAAAGTTAAAATACATTCATAGATCAGGGACAATGTCGAGGGAAAGTTAAAGTGAAAATCCCTTGCTTTGAAAGGTAAATAAGGTGTAAAACTTGGAAATTCACTATAGTGAACATATCTCCCTAACAAACTTGAGCAATCAATTTTATGGTTGCTACTTGAAGGAATTCACCTGAGTGAAATTATCTTTGCTCTAGTGAATTATGCAAATAAAACTCGTAAAAAATCATTGGTCGAAATTCCCACACCTCAACTAAAAGTTACTCACTAAAATTCACCTAAGCAAAAATTTTCCTTGAGTGAAACTACTTTGCTTGGGTGAATTTTGGAAATTTAAATTTCTTCCCTTGCTTTCCCATTTTATTTCCACGTTTCCTTTTCTGCATTTCATTTCTCACACTTTACATTTTCTTCAACCAAGTGGCATCTATCTGTTAGAGTTACTTTTTGTTTGGCCTGATGACACTCCTATTCTTCTAAAGGGGGTAAGGGGTCACATTGGAGTTTGTGAAATTTTAAATTTTTCTTAATATAATGCTAATGCAATTTTAGTTTCTTTTACATGTTTATTTGTATATGTACTTGCATTTTAATTTAGTAGTAGCTGTTTTTGTGTTTAGTTGTCCATATACATAACTAGATTGTTCCATAGGAATTGGTAACACTCAACAAGAAAATAAAAAAAGCACAGGAATAGGAATTAGGTGAGTGATATATTGCTTGCATGATCTTTAGGAGTGAAATAGTTTGTTTTCAATTGTCATGAACTAAGTGTAAATTAATAGGAACAACATATAACGTAAGTTAATCGGGAGGTTTTGAAAATTAAGTGGTGAGTTATGAGATCCTAAACACTTTGAGTGCTTTCCAACGTTGTTTACCTATGGTTGATTTTGGTTTATTCTTTGATATGATTTTAGACATAGGATGCAAGGAAATGATCAGTAAGTTTTTTTTGTTTAGATAAGAAACTCAGGGCTAGAAACTAACCCTAGTGAATATCCATTTGATAGCCCCTTTGAGCCTAACTGTGAAAAATTACTTGTTTCTATAGCCTATTGTTGCAATAAAGAAAACCCATGTGTCTCTTTCACCTAATTATAGTAAAGATATTTTTGTTGATCTTAAGATGTATTTGCCATATATGTTGATATACGGGGGTACCAGAAACTTAAATTTGTTTGTTTCTTTCACTTAGTTACCGTTTGTTGTATCTTATTATTCTACTTAAATTATGTTTGTATGTATATCTTCTGTTGCTGCTTAATTATTATGTGTGTTCACGCATGCGTGAGTGAGAAGAGAGAGTTAGAAGGGAAAAGCGAAAAGAAATAAGAAAATAGAAATCAACAAAAGAGATAAATGAATTTTAAAATAGAAGAAGAAGAGAGATGAGTTTAAAATTACGTTGGTTGGGAAAAATTAATGTTAAATGCTTAGTTTGTGTGTGAATAGATGTGCGTAATTACATTGTAAAAATGCTTATCTACCATGTTAGGTATTTTGTTTATTTGGAAAAAGTAAGCTTTCTTGTAGCATAACTCATTGATCCTTGTTGAATAGGTGTTATTGTCATTAATGAGAAGGATATCAAAGTTGATTTTTACATGCACCAATCTCTGGATTTAGTGACATAGTCACTAGTGCATTTTTGCCCAAAACCGTGCTTGTTCCCAGCGTGGTTATAGGTAAGAGCCTTTTAACACGTTTCTTAACTGTGGTCGTAAGTCACCTATAAACACGATTATTTTCAACCATGGTTAAAAGTACCCTATAAGCACGGTTATTTTCAACCGTGGTTAAAAGTTGAAAATATTACTACTTTTTTTACTAACGTAAGGAATAATACTAATGTTTTATGTATTTATTTAGTTGAAAATATTAACTTTTTTACTTTAATATCAATTTAGATTACCCAAATTAATAAACACAAAAATACAAAATAAATTTAACAATCAATCCTAAGCGTTCCTAATCTATAGCAAACAACATTTTAATTTCCCTAATCAGATTTTCCTCATCTATAGCATCTCATTTTCCAAATACCATTCAACCTAAACATCACATCAACTAAACAAATTCCTAACCAACATAACCATAAGAGGAAAATGGGGGTTTTAGGAAGAACCTGTATGAGAAGAAAAAGTGTGGTATAGAAGGGGAAAACCTTCGTGGTAGAGAGAAGAAGAAGCGTGGTAGAGAAAGAGAACACCTTCATGGTATAGAGGAAGAATAAAAACTGTGTAGCTATGAGAAGAAAGAGGTTTCTTGGGCCTAACAATGTAGTTTCGTGAGGAAAGGAGGCTCACTCTTCACAAGAGAGGAGCGAAGAGGAGATGAAAGAAAAGGAAGAAGGGATGTCATTTTTCGTAAGAGAGAAACGAAGAAGAGACGAAAGGGAAGGAAGGAGGAAGGGAAATATGTGTTTCATCAAACAATAGAAGGAGGGAAAATGAAAGTGTTCAGAGGGAAGTGAAATTTTGAAAAAATTTAAAGAAGTGACCTATAAGCACGGTTCACTAGTAACTGTGTTCGTATTACCTCTATAAACACGGTTAGAAACACAACCGTGTTCGTATATGGTTTAAAAAATTTAAAAAATTAAATTAGAAATATCTATAAGCACGGTTCCCTTACAACTATGTTCGTATATAGTTTAAAAAATTAAAAAAATTAAATTACAAATATCTACAAGCACGGTCCCCTTACAACCGTGTTCATATATGGTTTAGAAAAAAATTAAAATACAAATATCTACAATCACAGTTTCCTTACAACCGTGTACATATATGGTTTAAAAATTTTAAAAAATTAAATTACAAATATCTATAAGCACGATTCCCTTACAATCGTCTTCATATAACCCATATAACCACGGTTAATATTTAACCATGCTTATATATGATTTTTGAAAATTTTCATAAACAGAATACGCTTGCTCTTATTTACAAAAATATCACCGCGTTGTTTTAAACACGGTTTTGTGATAACCATGCTCATATCCCGTGCTCATAGATCATTTTTGTACTAGTTAGTGTCTCACAATTATGGTCATGTTACGAATTGTACATTTGAGATTGCATTGCATTTTATTTGCATGATCGTTCCATTTCTCTTATTGTGGTTGACAGGTGAAATCTCTTGTTTCATACTTGGCCATATTTTGTTGAATTAAACTTAAACAATTGCTAAAATGATAGCTGAATTTTTGTTTGAGAACAAACAAATTGCTAAGTTTGAGATGGTTGTTAGTTGTCAATTTTGCTATATTTTTATAGTGAAAATGGTCTATATTTAGTATTCACTGCTTTTGTTTTATTTATTTATCACTTACATATATGTAACTATCAATAAAATAGTAGAATTGTTAACTAATAACATGTTTCATCTTATTTTGCATAAAAAAGGATGTTGTGAAGCTAAACTGAATAACTTAGTATTTATACATTTCGTCTGGACGAATCTAGAAAAGTTCAACATTCAAAAAGTACGATTCACTTACTCATTTTTGCTTGAACATAACTACAAAAACCTTTATCGCATCCGGTTTTAATTGAAGGCCTTTTAAAAGGTCAACACACATTTTAGGGCATCTTTAACCACACAAAAATTGATGAGAACACAACGCGGACACATCCAACATTGTGGAAAAGGTTGAAAATGAGACATCTCTTTCAATTTATTTTCATTTTTCTCTCATTTTCTTTTATCTTTGGGTCTTCATGACAATGAGCGACTAACATTTTTTAACTAGGTTTAGGTGCAATCCATCAATTTTCTAGTCATATATTAAATTTTTGTTTAGTTTATGTATCTATATCAGTGTTAATGACTCATTCATTTACACTATTTTTGTTTTGAACGATATGACATTACAAAATATTGTGTTTTAGGTTATCATTAAGAAATGCTATTTGAAAAATAGGAAACAGATTAAGCCACCTAATGAGTTGTGTGCCTACACGGAAGACGCAGTGCATTAGTTGCTTAAAGTCAAATCAAAAAATGCAAGGACCTTTGTCAAATAATTGTGACAGTACTATTTGTGAAAATAACATTAGAATCTATTCATTGAGACGTTGGAGTCTAGTAATGTTTATGCCATATCAACTTTATATACGTAGGCATACAAAGTAGAATTACATATACGTGAGAGATTAGACAATGAAACCTAATCTCAATATTTTATTTTTACATTTGTTTTTCATGTTATACTTCTTTAACTTCATAACATTATGCTCCACAACAACAAACAATTGTTCATAATTATAAATATATTGCACATAAATTTATATTGATTTTATAAGTATATATTATTATTTTATTGTTTATCATATAAGTTTGTTTAAATACGATACTTTTACTTTCAAATCAAAACTACACCAAAAATTAGTACATTGGTAAAAAATTCTATCAATGTTACCATGCGCCCCCAACACGTTAGCTTGCTAAAAAGTAAGAGGATCGGAATATGTTGAGTGAATATTCCTTACTAACAATGGAATAAAGATGACTACCACTTCAATGCTACCAATATTCAATCCCACGGTTAGAGATGGATCACCCTTTATCAATTGGAAGTTGCCAAATAAAAAAATTAAATAATCAATATTAATTCTACATGTTATTTAAAATAAATAATTTTTTTATTGACGTAACTTCAGTTTAATTAACACAACAGTCAACTAAATACCTCTATAAAATAAATAAAACTCGTATTCATTGTTGAAATAAAATTGATAGAAACAAAAAGAAAAATTTGTTATGTCTCTTAAAAAAAAACTTGTTTGCCCAGAGATGATATAATAAGTTTAAAGATGAAGTGTTGGCATATTTACGTGTCACATACTTATACATTAGTCTTAATTTCAAATCAATAATAAATATAAATATTAATAAGAATTTGATTGAAAAATAATATTATATTTATTGACTTATATTACCTTAGAATTAATTGAAATTAATGTTTTTTTATTTTCTTTGTTGTCCGTTAGCAAACAATTCTGCTATAGTATTATTTTTGTAACAATAAATTAGTGTTTTTCATTCTCCATAATAAAATAGAATTAGCCTGTCATATCAAATATTAAGGGAATAAGTGTTTGGTTTAGCTTTTTTTTTTTAGAAAAATTTCTTTAAAAATAATATAAAATGACTATTTCATTTTTACAAATAACTAGAAACTAAGAGCACCTTCGTTTAACCTTACATGTGTCGAATAACAATTAATTATGAAAGTAACACAAATTGTGAAGGAGTAAAAGCGAGTCTTCTTCGGTTGTTTGCGTTTGCTTTTCCCTCTTGAGATTCAAATGTTTTTCATGTAAAACCACCTTCATAAACCCTAAATTCCATCGCCAGTGAGTGATCATGTTTTCTTGCGGAACGAAGAAGGGCAATGCGAGTGCCAGGTCTCGTAGAGAGAACGGTATCGATAACTCTGCGGTGACTCCCGTGCGATTCTCCTTCAACGACAGCGCCGTTCCTAATCGCCCCAGCACCGGCACTCCCGCTCCTTGGGCTCCTCGCTTATCCGTCCTCGCTAGGTATTCATTTCCACGCTTTCTGCTTCTTTCTTCTCTGATAACCAATTTCCATTTCCCTTCCGTAGGGTTCCTCCGGTCAACACTACCGGAAAAGGTGAAGATGCCGCAGATCCTACCAAACCTGTTTTCGTTGCTGAGTTTCCTCAAGCGGTTCGTGATGAACAATTTTCCTTGCTCCACAATCGACTTCCTGGTGAGAATGACTCGGTTTATCGCTTAAATCAGCAATAATAAGTGTTTTAAGTTGCGGTCTGCAACTGTAATTACAGCTGCAATGTCAAGGTTTTTCAACTTTCCGCAACCACAATTGCGGCTGCATTCATGCGCAATTGGCCGTGTTATTAAGGTTTTCTATGTCACTGCAATTTCGACTACAGTTTGAAACATCGCTGTGCTTAATTGCGTCAGCATTTGTGTTTCTTTCTTCGGATTTTAAATGTATTAGGTTTTAATGTAGTTGAGTTATGGTGTTGTGCGATGCAGTTGAAGATCGTGCTTCCGGCGGGATTGACAAGAGTACATCCCTTGCTTGGATTATCTGTGGAAACAGAGTCTATGTTTGGAGTTATTTGTCTCCTGCGTCTTCCATGAAATGTGTTGTTCTTGAAATTCCTTTAGATGATGTTGATGTTGGTGGTGCTAGTTGGTTGCTTCGTGTTGTTAACTGCGATGTTGCACCTGTGGCTGCGAATAAAGTTGCAAAGCATTGGAACTCTGCTGCTATTGTTTTGTGTAATCGACAGACTCGGGCTGTTGTTTACTGGCCTGACATTTATTCACAGCCTCAGACTCGAGTTATTAGTCATGCATCTTCTGATGAGGTGGAGGCTGTTTTGACTCCTGATGGGAAAGCCTCCTCCAACAGGCAGCGGCGAAAAAGTAAGCTGGGAGGTTGTTCTAACGGATTGCATGTGTTTAACTCTATGATTGCTTCTTCTGTTCCTCGTCAAAAGTTTGTATGTGTTGCCCTTGCTTGTAGCTCAAGTGGTGAACTTTGGCAGTTTCAGTGCACTCCTACTGGCATTCATCGAAGGAAAGTCTATGACAATATATTGCATTTGCCTCTCCAACAGGGTGAATCTGGTCAACCTGTGAGCAATATAGGGTATCCAAGGTCTCTGACATGGTGTTTTCCACATCATTCCATTCAGGAATCAAAACTGCCATTCTTGATATTGACAGACCATGAGATACAGTGTTTTGGAGTAGAGTTGGGTTCTGATATACATGTTTCGAAGCTTTGGTCTCAGGAAATTGTTGGAACAGATACTGAGGTTGGCATTAAAAAGGATCTGGCTGGTCAGAAGAGAATCTGGCCTCTGGATGTGCAGGTAGATGATCATGGTAAAGTGATTACTGTACTTTTTGCAATTTTTTGTAATGATCGGATCAGCAGTTCAAGCTACTTGCAGTACTCTCTTCTGTCCATGCAATATAAATCAGGGTTGGGTGTAGAGATTACAAACGACAGGGTTTTGGAGAAAAAAGCGCCTATTGAAGTAATAATCCCAAAAGCTAGAGTTGACAATGAAGACTTCTTGTTTTCCATGAGGCTTCGGATAGGGGGCAGGCCTTCAGGATCTGCAGTCATAGTATCTGGGGATGGAACAGCTACTGTCTCCCATTATTTTAGAAATTCTATGCGACTCTATCAATTTGACTTACCTTATGATGCTGGCAAAGTTCTAGATGCTTCAATCCTTCCTTCTGCAGATGATTTTGAAGAAGGTGCATGGGTTGTATTGACAGAAAAAGCAGGAATATGGGCAATACCAGAGAAAGCTGTCATACTTGGAGGGGTTGAACCACCTGAGCGGAGCTTATCACGCAAAGGCAGCTCAAATGAAAGATCTGCACAAGAAGAGATAAGAAACCTTACGTTTGCAGGCAATATTGCTCCCAGAAGGGCTAGCTCTGAAGCATGGGGTACTGGAGATAGACAAAAGGTGGCTTTAAGTGGGATTGCACGTCGAACTGCCCTAGATGAAGAATCAGAAGCATTATTGAATCACCTTTTTAACGAATTTCTTTCATCTGGGCAAGTTGACAGGTGTCTTGAAAAGTTAGAAAATTCTGGTTCATTTGAAAGGGATGGAGAAACCAATGTCTTTGTGCGGATGAGCAAATCAATTGTTGACACCTTAGCTAAACACTGGACTACAACCAGAGGTGCAGAGATTTTGGCCATGGCTGTTGTTTCCACCCAACTCTTGGAAAAGCAGCAGAAACATCAGAAGTTCCTTCACTTTCTGGCCTTGTCCAAATGCCATGAGGAGCTGTGTTCTAGGCAGAGTATGAAATTTTGTTGTCTACTCAGAATTCACCCAAAATTCATGTTTTGGTCCAATCTTCAAACTATCCTTTTTAAAATAATACTGCATCCAACTGGCATGCTTGCCTATGTTTTATGCTGCTTGTTCATGATGTGCAATTGTGATACGTACTAAGTAATTTATCCACCAACATGAAATTATTCAAAAAGGCTACCTCATAATAATTTCTGGAATTTGCATCATCAATTTATCAGATTTTGCAGATGATGAAATAGTCATGCTTCTTTGGACAATTTCATGTGAAGTATATCGTGAATGATTATATGGAGTGTTTTTTGGCTTATAGAATTTTGATTTTTCCAAATTTGGTGTAATAAATATAAGCTCTTCTATTATTTATCTGCTCTTCTGCCTCAGCATGTGTGAAGGAGGTTATACTGAGCTGAGAGTATCTAGCTAAATAAAATGAGGCTTACTGGTCATATTTCATCTCCTTTGCCTCACTTGTGAGATTGAAAAATAATTTTCTATTTCTCATTTGACTTCTTAGGATGGGATTGCATGTTATGTGCTTGATTAGTGATGTAGCTAATGATTTTGTTTTCCCAGAAATTTTTCTTAAATTTTTTTAAATATAAATAATTATAGATTCATAAAAAAGAGGAAGAACATGTGCCAACAATAGGTTTACATTCCATGACTAACTTGTTTTACCAATTGACAGGATATTCCTTGCAAATTATCTTGGCACATGGTGAGAAGTTATCTGCAATGATTCAGCTAAGGGAACTGCAAAATCTGATTAGTCAGAATCGTACAACTAGTGTTGGTTCCCCAAATTCTAGAGTAGACATTCAGATGTCAGGTGCCCTTTGGGACATGGTACAATTAGTTGGTGAGAGAGCTCGTCGGAATACTGTCCTTCTAATGGATAGAGATAATGCTGAGGTGTTCTACAGTAAGGTTTCTGATCTTGAAGATTTCTTTTACTGCTTAGACACAGAGCTAGACTATGTTATAAAACCAGAGAACCCATTTGGAGTCCAGATCCAGAGGGCATGTGAACTCTCAACTGCATGTGTTACCATAGTTAGGACATGCTTCAGCTATAAGATTGAGAACCGATTATGGTATCCACCTCCAGAAGGTTTAACACCTTGGTATTGTCAATCTGTTGTACGTAAAGGGATTTGGAGCGTTGTTTCTGTCCTGCTTCTGTTATTGAATGAAATATCCAGGCTTGACAAAACAGCAAAATTAGATTTGTACAATCATTTAGAAGCACTAGCTGAAGTGCTACTTGAGGCATATTCTGGTGCTATTACTGCAAAAATTCAGTGTGACGAAGAACACAAGGGTCTATTAAATGAATATTGGGAGAGGCGAGATGTACTTCTTGAATCTCTTTATCAACAAGTCAAAGAATTTGATGCTAATCAAAAGGTTAATATTGTTTTAATACCATATCATTGATATCCCCTTGTGTGGAACACAAGTATAATGTTCAAATAATTACTTGTGCAGGATTCAAATGAAGGAGCTGAAGAGCAAAATGAAGTAGCCATTATGAAGCTTACTTCAGATCTGCTATCAGTTGCTAAACAACATGGATGCTACAAAGTTATGTGGACAATATGCTGTGATCTAAATGATTCAGAGCTACTGAGAAATATTATGGTATGAGTGTGATTTTTACCTTTTACTTTGCTATTTATATTGATCTTATTCCCTTTTTAGATATTTGCAATATGATGATTTTCAGAGCATAGCATAGCATAGAAACCTAGATAATTCATTATGGATTGGGTTTCAAGGTGGAATGGAAGTACACTGAGAAGAAATATTTGCGATCCTAAAGCTGAACTGCAAAGGGATGCAGTAATGACAGTCATATTTCATAGCTAGAGTTTAGAATTGGGACAGCAAAGGCTCCTTAATGATCCCACCACAAACCCCACAGTACCGCAAAATTTGCAGAGCTCTACCTAATCTATCCCTCTTCCATTTTAAACCCTTATATATTGTTGGAAAAACTTTCAAAGAAAGACCATGCAAATGAATGTTCCTAGGTATACCAAAGAACAATCCCCACCATTCTGCAATTTGACATCAATTGTTGTATGCTCTGAAATGCACAAGACATGTAAAAATGAAAAATATGCTGTTCTGGGTGCAGGTCCTGAAATGAGTCACTAATTTGCATTTAAACAAGTGGTTTACACTTACACGTGCACTGTTTAATAGAACTTAAGCCTTCCGCACTTAATTGGCAATGCATGATTCTGATCGGGATTATTTGATTGTAAAGATCCTTTATGTACCGTGGTTGCCTGTCCAATAGGAAGTTTATTTCTGTCCAATAGGAAGTTTATTTCTGGCATATTCATAATGGTGTTGATGTTCTGCTCTCACTCTTAGATGTCTGTCTTTTTAAATGTGTTTTTGTTTACTCAGTAATGCTTTTGTGGTTTTTGTGCAGCATGAAAGTTTTAGACCTAATCGGGGATTTAGTTATTATGTCTTTAAGAAACTCCATGAAAGCAGACAATTTTCTGAGCTTTTAAGGCTAGGAGAAGAATTCCCAGAAGAGTTATCCATTTTCCTGAAGGAGCATTCCGATCTTCTTTGGCTTCATGATTTGTTCCTTCATCAATTTTCCTCTGCTTCAGAAACACTGCATGCATTGGCTCTCACTCAAAACATGCAATCTACCTCAGTTGCTGAAGAGGAAGGAGAACAGGAATATATGAAGCCAAAACTAAATTTGACTGACAGAAAAAATCTTCTATATCTCTCTAAGATAGCTGCTTTTGCAGGTATGCTGTTGTGTAGTTTTTCATGCTTCATGTAGACCCTTCATTTTATTTTATAGTTCTTTAAATGTGTTTTTCTCTAACTCTGATAGCTAGCTTACTTGTGAGATTTTGAACTCATTTTTGTGTACCTTTCTGCTGATTGAAGTTAAATTCCTCGCCACTTTTGATATTCAGTTATCTGATAATAGGCAAGGTTTTCCAGTCATATGTTGAAGTAGCAATTACTAAGTTGACTTAATGGCAGCAGTTTTGCTGTCACTTTTTACTTGTGGATGGGAATTGATGGGTCAAAATATAGACTCTTGGAATTCTTCTATTTGCATATCCCATAAATTTTGTTCCTGTGCTGACAGTCTGTTTAAAATCACACAGACAGAGCAACTTAATATAGATGCTGCAAAAATTGTCTCACTGCTTAAGCATTGACTTACCCTTTGCTTTGGTTTACATGTGATTTATTGCTGTTTATGTTGTTCGCCTATGATTGTGGTTTTTAAATCTATGGAAAATATTGTTTATTTTAAGATCAACCTGTATTTCATGTTTCAGTTGGATGCTGGTTGTTTGTTAATTAAATGTCTACGTTTTTTTTGTATGATTAGATCCTAATAAATTGCATTTATAATAAACAAATAAGATTACCTTTTTTTGTCCAACAGCTGCTAAGGATGCTGCTACTCAAGTGAAGGTGGACCGCATTGAGGCTGATTTGAAGATTCTAAAATTACAGGTAAATATTTTGGAAAAAAAATATCAATTGTCTATTTGAAGATGGGGCACTGATTTATTTTTCTGGATCATGTTCGTCGTATTTTGGCGTGAATATTAGGCGCCAACGAAACTTCTAGCATATAGCCAAAGTTTGAGAGCTAACTTGCTATGTTAAGAGAACAAAAACCTGAGCTTTGATTTTTCTATTCAAGTCATAAATATGTTTGTAAAGTTGTACAGATATATGAAAATATTTAATTGTAAGGTTCTCAGCTGTCAAGATATTAATGACTTATGAGTGAGCTTGATGAAGAAATCAGAAGTGGGCTGATGTTCACCTAATATGCTCTTTAACGAATCACAATAGAGATGCTAAGCAACAACACAGATCATTTATTGCTGGCTAAGAAGCTGATGCCCCTCCCCCCCCCACAAGTCCATCTATTAGTTGGACTATTTTCCCTCTTGATTTTACTAGTATTGCGAGCCTTTAGCAAGAGAGCTTCTTATTTACTGTACGATAGTTTTGCCAAAGTATATTATCAGTGTAAAAGTTTCCCTTTTGAAAATATATAAAATGAAAAATACCTAATACCAGGGGGAGCTGATAATCTATATATGTTTTAGTGGTAGGCGGGCAAGTAACAGGAGCCTGCTGAAGGATTTAAAGAATATACATTTTGCAATATAATTGTCTGACTTTCGGTGTTGAATGCTGTGCCTATTTTTATGTGCCACTTGAATGTCTGAAATCAATATTTGCTTTAGTCCCCCTTCACCCATTCTTATTTAGTCATTCTACCTGCAGGAGGAAGTCATGAAACATCTCCCTTCCATTGAAGATAAGCAACTTGTTGAAAATCAGTTGCTTCATCCAGAAGATTTGATTCAATTGTGTCTGGAAGGTGAAGAACGAGGACTCCCATTGTGGGCCTTTGATGTGTTTGCATGGACCAGCTCCTCATTTCGGAAGACCCACAGAAAACTTTTGGAGGATTGCTGGAAGAAGGCTGCCAGCCAAGATGATTGGAGTAAATTTCATGATTCATACACAGTTGAAGGATGGAGTGATGAGGAAATCCTGCTGAATTTAAAAAACACCATTCTTTTCCAGGCTTCTAATAGGTGTTATGGACCCCGGAGTGAAACCTTTGAAGAAGGGTTTGACCAAGTGTTGCCCTTGAGACAAGAAAACATGGAGACTTCTGTATCGGGGGAGACAAGTTCTTCAGTTGAGAAAATATTGATGCAGCACAAGGATTACCCTGTTGCAGGCAAGCTTATGCTAATGGCAATCATGTTGGGTAGTGAGCATAGTGGTGAAATCAGAATCGAAGAAGGACCTTCTCCAATGGAATAGCGTTGACAAAGATTATAACTAACCGGGATATACGTTGTAGGTTTTGGTACTAGCGTGGCATGTGGAATGCAGTTGCTGATTCCTCTTTTCTATGCATTGAATTGGTGGTCAATATTAAGAGAAATGTTTTTTATAATACCCAACACGTCATTCCTTATACTCACTATTCGGATAAAAGGAAGTGTTTAGTGGTGCAAACCATTAGCGTAAGAATGGTGTAATTACAATGCCTTGCAAACAAAATTGTTGATACCGAAATTACTGAAAACTGATGTGACTCCAAATAACATCGAATTTTTACTCTGCAAATCAATTTTGGCACTTTTGTGAAGAAAAGTTATTAAAGCTATATTTTATACCCATATATTGCACGAGAGTAGTATTTTATTATGATATTAAGTATTTAAAGTTATTTAATTATAAAAATAATTATTTGATATTAACATCAGTACATTATTTTTTAAAAGTTAGCATTATTTCTCACTCTAAAAATGTTACAATAAAGTATATATTTATTTAGTCCGAAAAAAAAAGGTAATGGAATTTAGAGTATCAATTAAAATTTAAAGGTTAGAGGGAGGTTGGTTACTAATAGAATTTGATCTAGTCGGTAAATAGGTTGTCTTTTAAACGTATTGTTAAGAGATAATAAATAAAATCGTTGTATATAATCATATATGAGGTGTCCCAATTTCAATATTAACATTATGTACCCTAAAATTGTCATGTTATTTGATATGATAAAGTTACTAATAAGATTATTATCATTTTCGTGTATACATATATTTGATATGATAAAGTCGTATGAATAAGATTGATTCATATCTCATGCAGAGTTTTGTCTTCAACCATAAAGACTTTAGAACATGAACACAAATATTGATAGGATGGATTAGATGTAGTCATTTTTAATTGGGTTTTAATTTTATAATAATAAATGGCAGTACTGCAGCCTCATAGGTTAGGGGATTGGGTTGATGATATGATAATGTTGGTTTGCTCAACACGTAACCTCTGTTAGCATGCACAGGGAAACGGAGGTTCATTGGAAGCACAGCGCAAAACCAACATGTTTGGCATGCCGTTGAATTTTGCAAAACAGAGATTGCCTAAAGGAGAAAGATATCTTTTATACAATTTCATTTTAAATATCTTTTCTATTTTTATAACTTATTAGTAAATAACGTTCGCTTCTGTGTTCTATTAGCGCTTATTTTCTTAACAAAATGAAACTTATTGACAATACATAAAAGCATACTCGTGTCATCCAAAAATAAATTTAATTGTATTTGTGTTAAATTAAATCTTTTATATTATGGTTTATAAATTTCCTAAACCAATTTCTCATAAATTATTTTTTATTTAATAAGATGTGATTCTTATGAATTTTAGAGGTAATATTGTTAATGAGGTTATTTTTTACTATGTTCGAATTCGAAACATTTACTTCTTTAGGATTCAAACATATTCTATTTAAACTAACCACTCATTGGTAGATAATTATCTTAACTTAAATATTTTATATCATGCAATCTTTTTTTTAACAATATTATATTATAGAATTTAAGAATTATAGATTTTACTTATTATTTTATCTCATATTATATATTTGTTTTTCTAATAAAAAAGGCTAATTTAAACTACTCGTTTTGTTAGACATTGAAAATATATTACTAATACAAGAAACATGTCATTTTTAATTTAATGGTCTAATTTTAAATAAAATTTATATTATAAGATCTATTAATTATTTTTTATTAAGTTTAGGCATTTTTTGTTATCTATAATTACTTGAAGCACAAAAGGTTAAAGTTTATTTTTATCTAATATATATAACTATCTTGTTTTTTGTTACAAGGAAATTGTAAATGCTGCTGAAGGAGGACAAAGGATAAGGATTGAACCCCAAACCTTTTTGTTATGACATGCACTCTCATACCAATCAAATTATCTAGACTATCATCATTATCTTATCTAATAATGAGTGGAGAAAAGTATTTTTTTTAACTTTTTTAAAAAAAACTCAGTTCAACTTAAGATAGAGTTTTTTTTTTTTTGACATTGTTAATGGTTTATTTTAGGTTATTTTACATGAAATATATCTTATTTTTTATATTTAAATTCACCCTGTAGCTAGCATGTTTTCCTATACTTTGTAACTATTAAGCATTTGCATATAAATTGGCTTCACTTTTTTTTGTTGTGTTTTGTATGTAAATAAACCATGAAATGGAATAAAAAGATGACTTTTTGAAGATGTTGAGCTGGAGGCCCATCTTCCAATCACTTGTTGAGCCATATAAAAGGCCACAAACAAAGTTTTGACGCATGCAGAAGCAGAGGAAGAAGCTAAAAGGCCATAATGGACCTTGAAGCTTAAGATTCTTCATAGATTCTCTGTTATTTCTTGTTTCTGCATCAGTTTATAAGTTTAGGGTAGTTTAATTATGTGTAGTTAGCCTTTTTATCTGCTGGGATTGAATGACTAGCGTAGGGTTATGATTTTGTAATTATTTGTGGTTCTTTTACCAAATCGATTCTAGTTAGTAATTCAATTCTATCTAATGTACGTTTTGTTCAAAAGAATAATTTATGTGTGCGCTTACAAATTTTAAGCAAACGATAGGTTAATTTATCTATTATCCTTAATTCTGAGTTTTTATATCAAGAATAATAGCCGTTAATACTCGATTATGATGGTAATTCTATCTTTAGTCATAAGAGGATCTTCATCTAAAGATAGAGTTAAACTCCGAGAGATTGGATTCGGTAAACTAAAGTTTTGTTGACTTGATTGATTGAATAATTGATATAAAAACTTAATTTGAAAAGGGAATTTCTATTCTAACGATAATCTTAATTCATAATCTTAATTTAAAATTCAGTCTTTATTTTAAATTATAAAAACCCATAATTCATCTCTTCCTTTATTTTTGACATTTATATATAATTTTGAATAAATTAACCCAAATCATTCAGTTAATTGTCATATATTTAATAAGTCATTGTACCTAAATAATTAAAATTACAATAAAACTGTCAGAGTCCCTTATATCCATCTCTACTTTGTATTGTAGCACAGTGATCAGAAAGGTTGCAGCACCTGTGTGAATGTGTGAAAAAAAAACATGTGGAGAAGATTAGTGTTGGTAAATTACAGTATAATTTCCTTTTTGGTGCCGGCCAATGGTAGTAGCAACGGCCAAATAAGCCCTTCTTTTTTCCAACTAAACGCGTCAAAATCCGCAGCAACGTGGCAGATTTCCAGCCATCCATGCTAAACTTGATATGAAATCTAACGGTGAGAGTTTTATGCTTGTTTTGTTATTTCTAAATAGCATTTGTACCCTTGAGCTTTATCATATCTGCCACATGACCACATTTTAGCCTATAAATGTCACTTCAGTTCATTCCCAACTCAACTCGCTTAGCATTGAAAACTAGTCATGTACGTAGAGAAAACAAAGAGAGAGGGATAAAAGGTTGATTGAAGAGTGTAGTTTAACATGACATGATGTCAAATTTGTCCCTGCCAAGTCCAAGCCATTCGGGTGTCAAGAATACGTGAACCTACATTTGCTTCTCCAGTTTTTTGCTTAACATATTTTAAACCAAGATATGTGTCAACTCAACTGTATCGGGTTTTGTTAGATTTTGTTGGTTCTGTTTTTGAGTTAACAGAAAACTGTTCCAATCAAGACAACCTATTAACCCTCACACACATGTCTCAAGAAAGCACTTCCTCAGCAAATGCTAACCTTGAACACGCCTTGCTCTGCACCGGCAACAGCAAGTACACCAAGCAATGGCGTAAAAGCTTGTACATGATAGGATTCCTCAACTCTGTGAGGAAGCCACCAACTTCCACTGCCAACTATGAATCTCTACCACAATTCATTCCATTGCCTACATCTGAGCCTCCTGCTAGAACCTCTTCTGCCAAATCTTCTGTGGCAATTGATATATGCTCTGAAGATGAAGAGGTGAAAAAAGATGTAGAAGAACGCATTAGGAGTGATATTGCTGGAATTGTGATGGAGCGTGACTTGAAATCGCTTCATGAGCTTGGTGGAGTTGAACTCATTTCCTCTGTTCTTGTTGATCAACGTCAAACCTCACAGGTACCTTATCAACCACACATTTTGGTTGTTATAAGATCCCTTTTGGTTTTGATCTATTTGGGTTATCTTTACGCTAAACAAAATTTTCTAAATTCTTGGTTTTAATGGTCTGTTGAAGTTGGAGATATAACTTTGGTCTGTGGTTAGAGAATGATGATGGAAGAATGCAGGGGGAGGGGTCGTAGGGTTCAAATCCTCCACTAACACTTCTAATATAAACTAACAAATTAACATTTTGTCAGATAAAAAAAATTGTTTATTAAAGTGTTAAGGGTGGATTTTCTAACTGTTGCTTTTGAGTGCTTGAGGAAGATGTGTCTTGTTGATGGAATTTTGGTTTTGTGAACAGGATGGTGCTGTTGGTGGTACCCCCACTATACCAGCTGTTGGAACAAGCCTGTGTGGATTTTTATTAAACAGCTGCAGATGCAATGGTTACATAATTTTGATGCTGTTGGTCTCAGCAGCGTTGTCCTTTGCCACAGAGTTCAAGCTGGAGGGACCTAAACATGGATGGCATGACCCTGTTGCCATACTTCTAGCTGTTTTCCTGCTGGTTGTAGGAAATTCAATGGCAAGCTTTTGGCGTGAGAGGAAAATGTTGAGATTGGCAAAGAAAAGAAGCCAGTTGGAATTCACAATTGAAAGAGGTGAAGAGTCCCTAAAAGTTCCGGTATCTGATATTGTGGTGGGTGACTTGGTGTGCCTGAAGCCAGGTGATGAGGTTCCAGCATATGGTTTACTTGTAAGTGATGAGATCCTTGTGTTAGCTGAGGCAAAAAAATGCAAAAGTCGTAACCCTTTTCTTATATATGGTTCAAAGGTGATTGAAGGCCAAGGAAAGATGGTTGTAGCATCAGTTGGAAACAAAACCAACTTGGTTGAGACTAGTGCTTGCAATCCTGAAAGGAGATGCTTGTTGGAGAGTCTAATTGAGAAGCCAATTTCCTACATTGATAAAGTTGCTCTTTTTATCTCTGTGTTGGTTGCATTTGTGGTGTTCATTCGCCTCATTTGTAAAAAAGATGCGAAAAATGGTGGGTTGCCAGAAATGAAGGGGAATGTCTCAGTTGGCTCTGTGATGGAAGTCCTTGAGAGAGTGTTATTGAGACCACAAGGCAAGGTTTCCATTCTAACAGGTCTTGTTGCTGTTGCAATACTAAGTGTGCAACATGGAATGCCACTTGTGGTTGCAGTTTCTCTCAAGTACAAGCTCGATAAAGTGGTGTCAAAGCAAGATGCACTTCTTAATGATTTATCAGCCTGCGCAACAATGGGATTGGTGACTGTCATTTGCATTGATGTGTCTGGTGGGCTCATCTCTAAATCAATGGAGGTTAGCAAAATATGGATTGGGGAGGAAGATATAACCAGCAAGTTTGAGGGATCAGAAACAACAGATCAACCTATGCTTGATGTGCTTAAAGAAGGAGTTGGTTTATCAGTTCTTGATCCGGATCTTTCTTTTTCTTCTGTGTGTAAACCGCTTGTTTATTGGGCAGAAGCAACTTGGGAAATGAACATGATATCTTTCAGAGAAAATTTTGACATTCTTGATCACACCAAACTGAATGACAAAGAAGGCAGTGGAGTTTTGGTGAGAAAAGTTGTGGGTAATGAACAAGTTCTGCACTTGCACTGGAGTGGAGCAGCATCCACAATATTAGAAATGTGTTCATCATACTATGATTGTGAAGGGGAATGCCATGCCATGATGGAAAACCAGAAAAACAAATTTGGAGAGTTGATTAAAGAGATGGAGGATAATGGCCTAATGTCAATAGGTTTTGCTCATAGAGAAACAAATGGGGAAGATCTTGAGCAAGATGAATTGATCTTGATAGGACTAATAGGTCTCAAATGCAATTGTCAAGAGTCAATAAAAGCAGCTTTGAAAAATCTCAGAGATACTGCAAAAATAGAGATCAAACTTGTCTCGGAGGATGATATCATGGTAGTGAAAGACATAGCTTATGAGCTAGGAATGGAAGTGCCACCAGATGGTATTGTGCTCGATGGAAAAGAACTTCAAGATTTGAATGGTGAAGCCAAACTAGACAAAGTGGGTCTGGCCCTTGTAATGGGAAGTTTAAGTCCTGAAGACAAGAAAGAAATGGTGGAGTGTCTGAAAGAAAAAGGCCATGTGGTTGCATTCATTGGAACAAGGTTGGTGGTGACTAATCACGCTTCAGTTCTAAAGGTAGCTGATGTGGGGATAGTTCATGATTCTCTGAGCAGAAAAGTGTATACAGATAGTTCTAGTATATCTATCAAAAGTTTCAGTGCATTGAAACCAATTGTGATGGCAGGAAGAAGTGAATACCACAACATTCAGAAATTCATTCAACTTCAGCTAACAGTTACGATATCAGGGTCAGCCATAACCTTGATCACAACAATGATTACTGGAGATTCACCACTAACAGCAATCCAATTGTTTTGGGTGAATGTTCTAATGTGCCTTCTTGGGGGCCTAATGATGGCAATGAAGTTAACTAGTGAGGCAACACTTTCCAAACAACCATCTAAAGATAGGAATAAGCCAATCATAAACCAAAAAATCTGTAAAATCATTGCTGTTCAGGTTTTATACCAGGCTTCTGTATCCATGATACTTAACTTTGAAGGGCATGTTACAAACAGGGAGAAGAAAGTTAGAGAAACCATGATCTTCAACATATTCCTATTATGCCAGCTCTTCAATCAGCAGGTTTTGAAGGTTGTTCTTCAGAGCTACTTTTTCTTGGTGGCTTTAAGTTGTTGCTTTCTCATGCAAGTGGCGGTGATTGAATATGCAAAAGGCTTAGCAGATTGCATGCAGCTGAATGCTACTGAATGGGCTATCTGTGTCTTGATTAGTGCTCTTCCATGGATAATTGAATGGACTATCTGTTTCTTGATTGGTGCTCTTCCATGGATAATTGAAAGGGTACTGAATAATTTTCTTAGCACCAATTATGCTTCAGACTCGGAATTAATTACTACTTCACAGTCTTTCCATCGATCTATAGCTCTTCCATTTCTGATGCTCCTATTGTTCCCTGTAGGGCTAATATTTAGCCAAATAGGGATGAACATGACGACATTTCGTTAGTGGCAGGTAACATAACACGCTCAATGACTTGGTCATCTTCATATTGTTGCTGCTTAGCATTTAGTTAACAATCATTTATGAGTTTGTAGTCACCATGTAGATTGTAATTTGTTTGTGCTACTTATGTATATTAAACCTCATTTAATTCATCAACTACACAGCAGTGAATTAATTAGAAGGTAAAAAATGTAACAGTCATATTCTATGTACATGCAGTTAATTTCAGTGCCAGCACAACTTGTTATTGCTTGTGCTCATGTGCCCCATATATTTTCCGTAACCGAGTTACACTTCTGATAACTTAATTCGATTCAATAAGAATTTATTCAAACTGAGTTCAAATTGAGTTGTTCATAAATTAATATTTTTAGTTTAAGTTTGGTTTATTGTTGAAGAACTATTTGGTTCAATTTACGAGTTTCAGTTTCTAAATCTTTTATTTACTTTGTTTAAAAATAAAAAAGAAGATAAATTAAAAATTATTGAGAAACTATTTTTTATAAATTAAAGATATATAAAAATTTTATAAAGTTGAAACTTAAAACAATTAATACCTATGACATATAAAATTTAAAATACTAAAAATCTATATTAAATTATATAAGTTTATGTATTTATTTTTTGAGATAGCTCATAAAACAAACCAATCAAATTATACTTAACTCAGATTCAACTCACTTAACTAATTAACTCAAATTTTAAAAACTAATTAACTAATTAAATATTAAACTTTTTAATGCGTTTTCATAGGTTCCTTCCGCAGTTACATCATCTTCAATTGTCATTGCCGCGTATCATTTATTAATTTAGGTTGAAAAGTAGTAACAATTCAATTGTGTGTGATGTGATCTCAATAGTCAACACAACAATGGTGGCAAGTGGACACTCACATATGTCCCACAAAAAACTTAAAATAATAGTGCCATTTTTTCTGCGAAAAAATAAAAGAGATGTGGATGAAAAAGTGGTGAAGGTGAGTATAAATTTGTTAGCTGTGAGTTGAGAGCAATGAGGCTCAAAATAATGAACTTTCTCATCAAAGAAAACTTGTGAATGCTTGATCTAACAAATCCCATGTCCCTACATGATCATGCATGTGCTCCTTTTGTAACCCTAAATTATTTTAATCTTGGCAAGTAAAAAATTGGCAACTGTGATGCTCCTACTTTGTTTTGAACAGGGTGCATGAAAAAAAATAGACACTAATTAAGAAAATTAAAAATATTTAAAATAATTTTTTTGTTGTATAAAAAATTCATTCAGTGTCTGAGACATAGTTACTGTAGTGTGTTTTATTTTATTTTATTAAAAAGATATGGCTAGTAGAAATTATTCATATGAATACTTATTCTAAATTCTATATTTATTCCGATTATCTTATTTGTCTCTTTTGCGTTTCTAAGATATTAAATATTTTTTATATTTAATGCTCTCTTATGGTCTGTCCGAAACATAAGTAAAAGATTAAATACCTATTTTGGACCATATATTTAAAAATAATTTTAGTTAGGTCTCCCGTTAACTTTTGACTAACTCCGTTAATAAAGATCTTATGTGTCATTGGTCCCACTAACATGGAGTGACGTCGCTACTTCATGTGTCAGCCCCTATTGACATGGCTACCTCATTGGCTCGGTTGATGTGATGAATCTACATGTCAAATGGTCATTTAGTGCATAAAAAGTGACCACTCAACTACTAGATCACAATGTCATCTATGCATATAAGTATCAACTATCATATATATATATATATATATATATATATATATATATATATATATATAACCTAACAAGTCATACTTTACTTTTAGTTTATATACAACATAGATGAGATAAGTGTATATGATAAAATGTAGATTCATATCATGTATTTTTTAAATATAATAATCATAGTATATTTAAATTTATATAGATATTTATAAATATATTTTTAAAAATAAAAATTATTAAATTTTAAATATATTTTAAAGTTAATAAATATATAATTAAAGAATAACGTTATGAATTTTAAATATTTATTATTATTAACATATTTAATTATATTAAAGATTAATGAAAATAGTTTTTATTTAATAATTTTTTATTAAATATTAAATATTAAATAAAAATTAACGGTAATAGTGTTATGAAAGATTAAAGATTAAACGAAAAATTAATGGCAATAATTTTCAATTAAAAACATTAAAAATTAAATAAAAAATTAAACAGAAATAATTTTATTAAATATTAAATAAAAAAATTAACGAAAATAATATTATTAATGATTAAATAAAAACTTATTATCGTTAATCTTTAGTAAAATTAAATATATTATTAATAATAAATAATAAAATTTATAACATCATTCTTTAATTTAATCAAATAAATTATTAATAAAATAAATCAAATTATGAACGTGAATCTTAATAAATATAATTAAATATAGTAAAAATTGAGGTTAATGTTATATTTACCAAATTTAAATATAATAAATATATTTATTAAAAATATATTTGATCCGGTCTGGATAGCGGCCCCCATTCTTGTGACGTCAAACTGACTTCATATAAGGAAAACCGGTGTCTTGGTTTAACGTTACCACACCGGATATCCGACGTCCGGCCGTCCGTCCTCACCTCACGACAGCATCATTCATTTTCTCCATAACGGTTCTATGTTCATTTTTACAGGACATTTATATAACTGTTGGCTTTTCAGTCACAGCAAGAGAAGAGCCCCTGATAACTTATCAACGAAGACACTGTTTGTAGCAAAATACGTCACATCAATGGCTTCAGAAAGTAAGTGGGTGTGTCAGCAGATTATGCGGAAAAGGTGATTATCCTCCCCTCTCCCTAGAGAGTCGTACCCTGATAATTGACCTACCCCCCTGACACATTCTAAAAGTTGAGCCACCCTGATTGACATAATATACACGCTATCAGAGTTAAGGGGCCCACCTGCATCCAACGACTCATTTTTCTCACGTACAACTATAAGAAGCATATATCAATACACATGCATGGTATCGTTGATCTAACTTACACTCTACTATTACTTCGCTTGAGCATTCACTGAGTTCTTACACTCTTCTAACTTGAGCGTCGGAGAATCTTTGCAGGTGGTACCACCTTTCGCCCCCCTACAACGCGAAACGTTGGTGTGAAGGATCTCCAGGACTGCAAGACCGGCCTCTCCCACTGAGAGACCGGACTGATACATCGGATACACCCTGTTCCGGTGTGCAAACCTTAAAAACACCTATACACTTGTGGCTGGTCCCACACCGGATCCTAGACCCCGGTCCAGACCAGTTCATTGGCACGCCCAGTGGGACTTGATAGAGTTATTCCCATTTTCGCAGAAGTTTGGTTGTCACAATGGAAGGTGATGGGAGAGATTTCGTGGATGGTCACGTGGAGGATGTGACCCATCAACAGGCTGGAAGGAGACTCGTCTTCGAGTCCCCTGTAACTCAAACCCGGAGGATGGTGCAAGTGCAGACGCCTGACCCTCGCGATGAGGTTATCAGGCAACTCAGGGAGGAGCTGATGGAGTTGAAGCGAGAGAGAGGAGGAGCTGGGGACAGAGTAGCATCTCATGCGGAGGATGCTCATCATGCATCAGCGAGGGATAGATCTACAACCCTCCAGTATTCGAAGATCCCCACGTATGAGGAAAGGGAGCAGACGCAGGACTCTGGTGATAGAGTCAGTATCAGGAGAAGGGAGCAGGCGATGGTGACTTCGGGGACGTACAAGCTCAGTGTCCCTTTCTCAAGAAGGCTGATGAGCATTACCATCCCAAAACATTTGCAAACAACTCAGCCATTGTCGATCGGGAGGTATAATGGAGAGACTGACCCCACTAAGCATTTGGATGCTTACGTGTATGAAGCTATGTATTTGGGAGCGGATGAAGATGTTATGTGCAGGATGTTCCCAAGGACGTTGACGGAGGAAGCTCTCAGCTGGTTTAAAAGCTTACCCTCAGGATCTATAGACTCTTGGGAGGAAATGGCCGCGGCGTTCGAAAGCCATTTTGTCATCTCTAGGGATATCCCAAGAACTTCTCACACCCTGGCCCAGATAAGGCAGGGAGAAACTGAAACTCTTAAGGAGTTCCTGAGAAGGTTTTACAAGGAGGCTGCTTTGGTCCCTAACCTCACGGAGGCCATACAACTCCATATTGTAGTGGAAGCTCTTCAGCCTGGTTCAGCCTTTGCCCTATCTTTGGCAAAGAGCCCACCTACAACCTTCGAGGAGTTTCGAAGGAAAGCTTCCAAGTACGTGGGCATAGAGATGCATCTAGAGGCAACTGCAACAAGAGTGAAGCCTTCTGCACCCACTCAGCAGCCGCGGAGAGAAAAGGAGAGGGTGAGACCTGAGAAGCATGCCTTTAGAGAAGACTTTGTGAACGCTCGTCTGCATCCACGAGATAGGCGTGTATCATCGTTCGACAACTATGCTCCGTTGAACACTAGGCATTCACAAATCATGAGGGAGGTTGGTTGTCCAACTTTGAACGTCTTTGGGATAAGAAAACCAGCCCCAGTCAAGAGGGGTGGTAACCCGCGTAAGTACTGCACTTTCCATGAACAGACAGGGCACAACACTGATGAGTGCAAGGCGTTGAAGAATACGGTGGAAACTCTCCTTCGGGAGGGAAAGCTGAAGCAGTATTTGTTTAAGGAGAAATCTGTGGACGAGCCTCAGAGGATGGAGAAAAGGAATAGGGATCCTGATGACGAGGATGATAATACACGTAACCCAGCAAGGAAGTTCACTGCAGCTGAGAAGCAGAAGGGAGTAGTGATTGCTGAAGGTGCCCAACAAAGTAACATGCCCCAACAGCAGAGGCAGGGCAGACGAGAAGTGATTGAGATGATAGCTGGAGGATTTACGGGAGGAGGAACATCAATCACAGCACGGAAGAATCACCACAGGATGATTCTGTCCGTCCAGGGCAAACCGAAGGATAACCGCCCTTTCAGGGACGGTATGACAGCCTCGACGGTGTCATTTACTGATGATGACTTTGGCCCAACAATCCCAGGGGGTGATGATGCGGTAGTTATCGTGGCAGTCATAGCCAACAAGGATGTCAAGAGGATCCTCGTCGATCAGGGAAGTTCTTGTGACGTTATCTTTTATAATTGTTTCAAACGAATGGGTTTTAATGATGCAGATTTACAACCCTACACACAAGAACTCACAGCATTTAATGGAGCCAAGCAACCCACCAAGGGGTATCTTGACACTTTGATTTCTTTTGAAGGAGAGCCCGGTGCAAGAACGGTCAAGTCAAGAATCCTGGTGATTGACGTGGAATCCCCATATAACGGTATCATAGGCCGTCCAACACTGAATGCGATGGAAGCAATTGTTTCCACTCCTCACCTCTTGATCAAATTCATTGACAAGGACAACGGTGTGTCCTCTCTCCGTGGTGATCAGGAGATGGCTCGATATTGTTATAACCTGAGCCTCAACATGGTTAAGTTGAAAGCGTTCAACAAGAAGAGGAAGCTGAATGATGGAGGAACAGCGGCAGGGTCTGTCAGTCTCATTGATCTGGACCCCAGAGCGGAATTGAAGATTGATCCACTCAATCCCTCTAAGCCCACACCGGATGGTGGTTCCAGGGACGTCATATTAGGAGATTCCCCAAAGAAGGTCACGTACATCAATGATAAGCTGGAGTTTGCTATGGAGCAACGCTTATTAGCCCTTTTGCAGGAGTTCAAAGATCTTTTCGCATGGACAACAGCAGACATGCCGGGGATGGACCCTGATTTCTGTTGTCACAAGCTTGTAGTGTATCCTGAAACCAGACCGGTGGCCCAGAAGAAGAGGAGGTTGGGACCGGAGAAGCAGAGGGCGGCTTGCGAGCAGACAGAGGAGTTGTTGAAGGCAGGCTTTATAAGGGAGATACGCTACTCATCTTGGCTTTCTAATGTGGTCATGGTGCAGAAGGCCAATGGCAAATGGAGAATGTGCATAGATTATATGGATCTTAACCGTTGCTGCCCCAAAGATCCATATCCCTTGCCCAATATCGATCGCATGGTGGATGATTCATCTGGTTACCAATACCTCAGTTTCATGGATGCCTATTCGGGGTATAACCAGATTCCGATGTGGGAGGGAGACCAGGAGAAAACTGCCTTTATCAATGACCGCGGTGTTTTCTGCTACACCGTCATGCCTTTTGGATTGAAGAACGCAGGCGCTACCTATCAGCGCATGATTAACAAAGTCTTCGAAGGGATGCATACAAGGCTGGTCGAAGTTTATATTGATGACATTATAGCCAAAACGCCCGCTGGAGGAGACCACGTTGAAGATCTACGCCAAGTCTTCACTAGACTTCGGCAATACAACATGAGATTGAATCCTTTAAAATGCACCTTTGCCGTTCCAGCTGGGAAATTCTTGGGATTTATGTTGACCCAACGAGGCATTGAGGCTAACCCTGGGAAATGTCAAGCAATCCTGGACATGCAGAGCCCTAAGTGTCTGAGGGAGGTCCAATCGTTGAATGGGAAAGTGGCCGCTCTAGCTCGTTTCATGCCTAAGGTGGTGCACAGGTCCCTCCCCTTGTATAAGGCGTTGAAGAAACACAAGAGTTTTGAATGGGGAGAGGAACAAGAGCAAGCCTTCCAGCAGCTCAAGGCCGTTCTCTCGAGTCCACCAATTCTGGTTAAGCCTGACCCTGGCGAGACGTTAATCTTATACTTAGCAATCTCTGATGAAGCTCTAGGTGTGGCCTTGGTGAAAGAAACCCCCGAAGGGCAGAGACCGGTGTACTTTACTAGTAAGACGTTTCAGGGGGCGGAAGGAAGGTATCAGAAGATTGAGAAAGCTGCCCTGGTAGTCGTGTGGGCGTCACGACGGTTGAGGCCCTATTTCCATACGCACCCAGTACTGGTGAGAACGGATCTGCCTCTCCGTTCAGTGCTTAGCAAGCCCGACCTAGCCGGGAGGATGATAAAATGGTCTATCGAGCTGTCTGAGTTTGAAATTTCATATGAGCCTCGAGGAGCCATCAAGGCGCAAGTGTTGGCCGATTTTGTTGTGGAAATGACTGGGGTGGACCCGGCCACCCCTCGAGCGCATTGGACCATTTACGTTGATGGCTCGTCGAACAGCAAAGGTTGTGGAGCAGGTGTGGTGGTAGAAAGTGATGATGGTGTGCACCTAGAAATTTCCCTCCGATTCAATTTCAAAACCTCCAACAACCAAGCTGAATACGAAGCATGCTTGGCCGGTCTCCGTGCGGCGATTGACATCGGAGCATCAGCAGTTACACTCTGCAGTGATTCCCAACTGGTGATTTCGTAGATCCAGGGGGAGTACCAGGCGAAGGAACCACAACTTCAATTGTACTTGAATTGTGTTAATGAGTTAAAGGGAAGATTTGAAGTTTTAGAGTTCAAGCATGTGCCCAGGGAAGAAAACACCAGAGCGGACATCTTGTCAAGATTGGCAAGTACAAAGCAGCCTGGCAGCACAACAACGGTGGTTCAAATCACTTTGACATCGCCCAGCATACCTCTGTATCCTTCTCTGAATGCTGTCATGGTGAGCTATCCATATGAGGATTCTTGGGTCATTCCCTATATTCGCTATCTGGCTGATGGTCAACTTCCCACTGATGAGAAGGAAAGGAGACGAGTGAAGAGGAAGCTGCCATATTTTACTATGGTCGATGGTGTTCTCTACAAAAGGGGATTCTCTATCCCATATCTTTCATGTTTAAGAGAAGACAAAGTTCAAGCGGTTTTGGAGGAGGTGCACGAGGGGCAATGTGGGCACCATGCTGGAGGCCGAAGCCTAATGAGAAAAGTCCTCAGGGCTGGATATTGGTGGCCCACTGTGAAGCAGGATTCCGTAGATTTCGTGAGGAAGTGTGACACTTGTCAAAAATTCTCCAATTTCCACCATACACCGGCCTAAGAGCTATCTTCATCTGCTGTACCTTGGCCGTTCTACCAATGGGGCCTTGATATTTTGGGTCCATTTCCAACTGTGCCAGGAGGTATCAAATACTTGATCGTGGGGGTAGACTACTTCACCAAGTGGATCGAGGCAGAACCAGTAGTGCATATCACTTCTGCACGAACAAGACGTTTCGTGTACGAAAATATCATAGCTCGGTTCGGGGTGCCAGGGCGGATTGTGACTGACAACGGCACCCAGTTTACAGACAAAAAGTTCACGGATTTGCTTGAAGGACTGGGGATAATCCAGATATTCTCATCTGTTGAACACCCCCAAACCAATGGGCAAGCAGAGGTAGCTAACTGAGAAGTGCTAAAGGGGTTGAAGAAGCGTCTAGGAGAAGCGAAGGGAGGATGGACTGACCAGCTATGTCATGTTTTATGGGCATACCGCACTACGCCTCATTCTTCAACTAACGAATCCCCATACCGGCTGACGTACGGGGTTGAGGCGATGATTCCAGTGGAGTTACAAACAAGATCAGCTCGTGTGGAGTATTTTTCAGCTGAAGATAACAACGCCAACTTGGCATCAGAACTGGACGTCCTCCAAGAGCTAAGGGAAAAGGCTTTCGTCAGAGATCAGGCAATAAAAGCAAAGGCTACACTCCGGTATAATAAACGTGTCCAGTACAGAGCTTTTAACACCGGAGACCTCGTTCTGAGAAAGGCCAGTGTGGGGAATAAGTTCGCCCACCAAGGAAAGCTAGCACCGACGTGGGAGGGTCCTTATAGAGTTTCTGAGGTGACTGGAAGAGGGTCATACCGGTTGGAAGAACTTGATGGAACTCCAATCCGCAACAAATGGAACACTCAGAACTTACGAGTTTATTACAGCTAGTTGGTAAGACGGCGTGTACTCTTTTTCCTTACTTGAGTTTTTTCCCATTGGGTTTTCTCAAGAAGGTTTTAACGAGGCATGGCCCCAACTACGCTCTTCATGTAATGTACTTTCAATTTTAATGAGAATACATCTTAACCACCCTATCATTCTCACCTTTCTTATGTGTTGTGATTTATAGCCGTAGTTTAATACGCATACACCTCAGGACGGATGAACGCAACTACCAATTCTGTAGTTGATGAGATAATTCCTCGAGGAACGGATGAAGACCCCTCGGGACGGATGATCTCAATCACACATCGTGTGTTTTGACGATGTAACTCCCTGAGGTGGAATGGGTTGTAGGGCTGGTCCTTTTTCAAGGCCACAAACCGAACCCCATTCGAAGACTACATGGGTTGTAGGGCTGGTCCTTTTTCAAGGCCACAAACCGAACCCCATTCGAAGACTACATGGGTTGTAGGGCTGGTCCTTTTTCAAGGCCACAAACCGAACCCCATTCGAAGACTACATGGGTTGTAGGGCTGGTCCTTTTTCAAGGCCACAAACCGAACCCCATGCGAAGGCTTGGGCGCAGTAGGCCGGTTCATACAGAAAACCATGCTGAACCCCGAGTAACGGGCGCAGTAGGTTCAGGATTAGCCCTGATCTGAACCCCTTGTTGAAGGCTTGGATTGTAGGATTGCACCAAACTCCAAGTACGGTTAGTAGGATCGAACCGAACACCGTGTGAAGGCTTGAGGAGTAAAACCAAACCGAACCTCAAGAGAAAGGCGTAAAAGCTTACCCTTGTCAAAGCTATACTAAAATTCAAAGGCAATGTCCGTCCTCAGTTGTGGAACATCCACCCCGGAGCGGTTGAACGCCAACGTACCCGCTCTACATCTTCGAGGACAGATAAGCATTTCTATCTTTTTAAGAAGTTAAAAAGTAATCCTTGAGATAAACTTTCCCTTCCCAATGTACTTACACTTGGGGACAGGGCATGCTTTAACTTAATTATCAATTATTCGTTACAATTTGTTATCTTAATCCGGTGTGATAAGTACGCTCTAAGCAGCTAGGTAACCACGCAGAACGGATTCGTAAAGCATTGAAGACAATAAAGTGTTTTGTATAACACTAAGTTATTCAACAATCACACATTCGACGCAAGCAGTTGAAGAAAAGCAATAGTGAATTTTATTTTTAAAAATAAGAAAATGTGCAGGTTATAAAGTGTTTTAAAGCTGGAGCCGATCCCAGAACACGGCTATGAATGAAAGCATAAAATTAAGAGGCCGGTGCTTGATCCTCCGCAGTGGGCACTCCTGCCTTCTCCGTTTTGTCCTCCACTCCAGTTTGGGCACCTTCTTGTGCTTCGGCTCCAGAGGCAGCTGTGGACGTTGTGGGTTCCATACTCTGACCTTCTGGAAGGGGAGGCAATTCATACAGAGATGCATGGGGCTCATGGTGCGAGCCGTCCTTATGAACTTCGACAAGTCTTCCCCCATGGAATTCGAAGAACGGATCTAATCCGTACAAATTCAGCTTCACTCCAGGGTTACGATAGTAGACTTGACGAAGGGCCAGGCCGAAGGATTCATATGCTACATTTTTGCATATCTCCAAGGCTTTGGCAGCCTTGGCCTTTGCAGCAGCTAATCTCCTTTGAACCTTGGCATAATCCTCTTCTGAAGGCCCAGCACTCGCACCACCCTTCTTGAGTTCATCAATTTGGGCTTGCATCTCCTTCCGAACGGTCTCCCACTTCCCAAGGTCTTTGTTGCGACTGTCCTCCATAACTTTGAGATCGTCAGCAAGCTTGGCCGATCTCTTCTTCTCCAGTTGTAATTCTTCTTCAAGGAGGGGTATGGACTTATTCTTATTCTGGAGGTCGGCAACTTCCCGCTCTAGGGCCTTGTTTGCAAAATGAACTTGGCTTGCTTCTTCAGTTTTCCTCTGGAGCGTTTCTTTAGTTTTCTTCAATTCTGATTCCACGCCCCTGTGAACTTCAGCTTGCTTGGTCGCCCATTTCTCCTTCACCGCGAGTTCGGTCTCAAGTTTTTCAATTTGATCCATATAATCAGCTTTCTCGCTCAGGGACTCAAGTAGGCCGGACAGTTCATCAAGCTGCCAACGCCCAGCCTTGCAAGCACCTCGGACCCCAGCAGCGTCGAGGGAAGGGCGGAGGCAATACCGTGCCTTTGGAAGAGTAGGAGGCATGGACCCCTGAAACCACAAGTAGGGGGAGATGAAGGAGTCACGCGGAGGCTCAAACGCCGGAGGAGGACCATTCCCAGAGTCCGGCTCTGAAGCATTCTGTGAAGAAGGGGTGGAGGATTCAGGAACGGGTTTCTTTCCCTTGTCCTTCTTCAATCCAGTTTCCTCGGCCGTCCTCTGATGCTTCTTCGTAGGGTCACCAGAGGAGGCTTTTCCTGATCTGCCTTCTTGACCAGGTGCCTCTTTTTCTTCTTCTCTGGGACGGCCTCCTCGTCGCCCGCCCCAGTGGCTTCAGGTTGTTGTTCTGTTTCTTCCTCATCAAACAGAGGAACTTCTTCACCTACAGCAGAGGTTAAGGGAATGAGTGGAGTCTTGGTGGCATTTCTCTTCGCCTGGATTTCATTTTCCTCAGAGGAAGAGTCGTCATCAGCCATCATGGTCCTTAACGACAACATCTCTGGGCAGGCTTTTTCGATTTGTTCTGCAAAACAAGAAAGGTTGAATAAGCATACAAGAAAAAAAAATAACCAGAGCGGAATAACTATGCAACAGAAAGAGATTAAGAGCGGATATTACGGAGGTAGGCGTTTTTGATGCCATCCTCGGCCAAAAGGAGCCTGCTGGAAAATCCCTTGAGGGTCTTAGAGGCCGTCTGCATGGCACTCAAGACCTCAACCGAGTGAGGGGAGAGTTCGCTCTCATCTGTATAATAAGCACGGCTCATAAGGAGAAAATGCTCGTGCGTCCAGCTGAGGGGAAACTTGGTAAACCCCTCCTTGTTCTGCCAGAAGATCGGCTTATTTGGTTGAATCCGGACCCGCGTATAGTAGTGTTTGAAGGAGCGTCCATCCACCTTCGCGGATTCCGTATAAGACTTGAAATTTACAACCCTTGAGTCACTACGGAGAGTAATGAACCCAAGGCCGCCCTTCTTATTAGCTCGGCGGACCACTTGGCAATAGTAAAATAGCTTGGCCACAGTGGCGGAGAAGTTGAAATGCTCCCCCAGAACTTCCAGAGCCCGGACAAGACCCCAACCATTGGGATGCAGTTGTGAGGGGGCGCAGTCTAGGAAACGCAGGACGGCCATCTGGAACTCCGTCAGGGGGAAACGTACTCCCAGTTTCAGGAAGACGAAGTCGTACATGTAGACCGACCTCACATCAGGGACGCTGTGGCATATTCTCTCAGCCGGATGTGGTGCCATCACAGCGTATCGTGCCTTGTACTTTTTATCCGAATATATCTTGCAGCGGAAAGAAACCGTGCACTCCTCTTCACTTGCATGGTGCGAAGGGATCTCTAGGAATTCCTCCTCCACCCAGCAATAAGGCTTTTCCCTGTTGAGTTTCTCCCAGTCAAGCCGGTGTGCCACAACGTTGACACACCCTTCAGCAGAGCGGAGAACCGGTGTTTTTCCATGTCCTGGAAGGTCCATGGTTGTACAGGCACGGTGGAATGCGTATGTACTGTGGTAAAAAGCAACATCGTCAGAGAGGTAACCTTCAGCACTTGACCCCTCGTCAGAGCGGCTGGTAGCCCTCGATTCAAGGGGGGCCTCAGAGCGACGTTGGGAAGAAGACGCTTGTGAGGAAGAGGCTTCGGCTCTCTCTGAGCGACGGGGCCCAGCCACAGGAGGATTCGATGGAATCCTCCCACCACGGTGGCTAAGGGGGGCGCGAGAGCCAAAACTCCCCCTATTTGAAGGACCAGCGCGGCCTGCTCTAGATCGCATGGTGGAAATTGAATGACAAAAATTGCAAGGAGTTGAAGGAAAGGGAGGTTACCTAAAGGAAGAAGATCTTTGAGATGTTTGAAGACGACAGAGAAATTCCAGAGAAATTTGAGCAGAGTTTTACTAAGCTTGAAAACAAGAGTGGATTCCAAAATCTGCTAAGAGCTCCTTTTATAGGTAACGAAGAAGCACAGTGTTTCGTCGAAAGACACAAGGCTTGCATCAAAACGCAACCACTTCAAATTGAAACGACTCCGTCGTTTCGTCACGCACGGGCGCGAAAATGGTAACGTTTCAGTAAACATTTTGGCAAAATGGGCCCCCATTCAGTTTGAATCCAGGCCCAATAAGCCCAATCGACGGTTACACTCTTGGGCAATGATGGCTCGTGCATAAAAAACGCATTTACTGTCTAATCATGCCATACGCATTTAATACCTCCCAACCACTTTTCGAATACCAAGGGTTTCGATTCTCAAAGACTCTTGGGATTTCCACTACTTATTTATGCTGTCTGAATCCGTTGTAGACAACGCGAGAAGAGCGGTCACCTGTCTATTAGAGCGGATGTCACAAAGCTCCCAGAGACTTTCCAGAACGTACTACCGGCATCCAGATTTCTCTAAGAGTTGTGTAGCTCATATGAGCAACTTAACAGTCCCTCATACAAGCTAGGGGACAGATGATCCGGTCTGGATACCGGCCCCCATTCTTGTGACGTCAAACTGACTTCATATAAGGAAAACCGGTGTCTTGGTTCAACGTTACCACACCGGATATCCGACGTCAGGCCGTCCGTCCTCACCTCACGACAGCATCATTCATTTTCTCCATAACGGTTCTATGTTCATTTTTACAGGACATTTATATAACTGTTGGCTTTTCAGTCACAGCAAGAGAAGAGCCCCTGATAACTTATCAACGAAGACACTGTTTGTAGCAAAATACGTCACATCAATGGCTTCAGAAAGTAAGTGGGTGTGTCAGCAGATTATGCGGAAAAGGTGATTATCCTTCCCTCTCCCTAGAGAGTCGTACCCTGATAATTGACCTACCCCCCTGACACATTCTAAAAGTTGAGCCACCCTGATTGACATAATATACACGCTATCAGAGTTAAGGGGCCCACCTGCATCCAACGACTCATTTTTCTCACGTACAACTATAAGAAGCATATATCAATACACATGCATGGTATCGTTGATCTAACTTATACTCTACTATTACTTCGCTTGAGCATTCACTGAGTTCTTACACTCTTCTAACTTGAGCGTCGGAGAATCTTTGCAGGTGGCACCACCCTTCGCCCCCTACAACGCGAAACGTTGGTGTGAAGGATCTCCAGGACTGCAAGACCGGCCTCTCCCACTGAGAGACCGGACTGATACATCGGATACACCCTGTTCCGGTGTGCAAACCTTAAAAACACCTATACACTTGTGGCTGGTCCCACACCGGATCCTAGACCCCGGTCCAGACCAGTTCAATATTTATAAATATATAATAAAAACATTTAAATATATCATATTTTTAAATATATTTTATTTATATACTTACCACATTTATATTATATATAAACTAATAAAAATGTGGCTCACTATATATATATATATAGTTGTTGCTTATATACAAAAATGGCATTGTGATGATCTAGTTGTTGAGTTGTTTGTTTTCTATGCATTAGGTCTTGGCTTTTGTTTTTGGTCATCAAGAGAAAGGATTCATTAATAAAATGGGCCCAAAAAGGCCAAGGATTACAAAGCAAACAGGCCAAGCAGAAAATACTAACATAGACATTTAACCAAAATAAAAAAGTGTTCACCAAAAAAAAAACAAAATAAAAATGTTGCAACAAAATATAATAGTATTAATTTATCGGCCCAGCCCTGCATGCGAGGCCCTTATTGTGATTGGGCCGGGCAGCTCAACCAGCAGATCCCACCCAGCTTGCCAAGGCCATATGAAGCCCACGAGTGTGTACAAAAAAAGCCCACGCGTAGAAGAGGAAAATAATTGTTCCAAAAAAAAAGAGGAAAATAATTATTCTAATAATCAATAGAACATTATCAAGATCTTTGTAATAGATTTAAAAAATCAAATAATGGTAGAAAGAGAGATTTTTCATTGGTACGGGAGCACCTATCACATCGGTTACTCTAACAAATTGATATAAAAACGTATGATACTTTTTACATCGATTTATTAAAATAATTGTATATGGAATTGTCATGTACGTGACAGAAAAATAAAATTCGTGAAACTTAGTCTCAACAAGGTCAAAATAGAAAATCGAGTATCTTTCTGATTTTAGCTAAACTATAATTAAGTAGGTAAAAAAATACATACAAAAAATGAATGAATACTTTTATGATCAATATTTTCTCAGTATGTCAGTTGTTGTTCATGCCAATTTGATGGTTAAAAACTGATAACTTGCTGAAATTCAGACTAAAACTTCATTCATGATTTTTTACACGAAGTTTTTATTTGATTGTTTAAAGAGATCAACATTAACTATGATGTGGTTACCAAACTTAGATGTCGTAAATGTATACCAAACAATTACTTAATTTATGATGTGGGATTTTTGTCTAAAAATTCTGTGTTTTTTTTTTTTGTAGGTGTTCGCCTCGGTTTATGATTGGCAGGGAATTGTTTCAGCTACTGAACTCATTTTCTTTCTATGGTCGTTTTTACCAGCACCAAGTGATTTTTGTTTTCTAAAAAGGATGTGATGGCCAAAGGGTCTGAGCTGTAGCCTCAGCCCAATCCAAATTCTGTTGCAAGTTTTAATATTTTTTTCTCTCACAACCTTGGTGGACCGAGGACCTGATATTTCCGTGGCTCATATTCACCCTCTCTGAAGCATGTGAGCAAGAAGATCTTTGCATCCACATGGCAGAAGGAGAGCCACTTTACCACTACAAAATATCAGCTTGAGAATCTACATCCAAACCCACCACCAATGAAATGTTGCTGACTTGTGCATATCCTCATCCACAATATCATATGATATCCTCTTCACTTCTATAAACCATTGTAAGCCTTCTGTGTTCTACACAACACTAGCTACCACCAAAGGGAATACCAAAGTGCAAGAAGCCTAAACAGAACCATGGCCACCTCTGCTATTCAGCAATCAGCATTCACTGGTCAAACTGCTTTGAAGCCAGTAAATGAGCTCGTCAGGAAAATCGGTGGCTTTGGCAATGGTCGGATTCAAATGCGCCGAACCATCAAGAGTGCTCCTCAGAGCATTTGGTAAGTAGTTCAATACCAATAAACATTAACCTTCCATGTAATTATACTATAAAAATGTCAGTAACATGTTTTTTTAAATTTGACATTACTTATGGTTTTTAACTTTTTATTACTTCTTTAGCTATAGCATAATAGATTACATAAAGGTTAACGGCTCATGATACAGCCTGACATTTTGAGCTTGTTTGGTTGACTAAATTAAAAAATGTGGATGATTAATATTAATTATTAATTGACTCTGTTTTCACAAAACTGATTACTTTGCATGTCCTGTGGTGAAAAACAGGTATGGCCCTGACCGTCCCAAGTACTTGGGTCCATTCTCTGACCAGATTCCATCATACTTGACTGGTGAATTTCCTGGTGACTACGGATGGGACACAGCTGGATTATCAGCTGACCCTGAGACCTTTGCAAGGAACCGTGAGCTTGAGGTTATTCACAGCAGGTGGGCTATGCTTGGTGCACTGGGTTGTACCTTCCCAGAAATCCTTGAAAAGAATGGTGTCAAATTCGGTGAGGCAGTGTGGTTCAAGGCTGGTTCCCAGATCTTCTCTGAGGGTGGCCTTGACTATTTGGGCAACCCAAACCTTATCCATGCTCAGAGCATCCTTGCAATCTGGGCTGTTCAGGTTGTCCTTATGGGATTTGTTGAAGGTTACAGGGTTGGTGGAGGACCACTTGGTGAAGGACTAGACCCAATTTACCCTGGTGGTGCTTTTGACCCACTTGGTCTGGCTGATGACCCTGATGCATTTGCTGAGTTGAAGGTGAAGGAACTCAAGAATGGCCGGTTGGCAATGTTCTCCATGTTTGGTTTCTTTGTTCAGGCCATTGTTACTGGCAAGGGTCCAATTCAGAACCTTTTCGACCATGTTGCTGACCCTGTTGCCAACAATGCCTGGGCTTATGCCACTAACTTTGTCCCTGGACAATGAGGATGATATGCCTTTTCAGCTGCAATCTTCTGTCCCCATATGCATTTCTGTTGTGTTAAACTCCTTTTTCACTAATGTAACTACATGAGCAGAAGAATCTGTATGAGAAGCATTATATATTAGAAATATGGGTCTCCAGAAATATGAACTCTTTATGCATCCCCTTAATGTAAATTAGTTCAAACATGGGAACCATGTTCAATGCCTCCACTAAAAATAAAAATTCCTATGAAGGTAACTAAAACTCAACCATATGCAGAAATTTAAACTTCTGACTTGCATTTGGACCCAAAAAAAAAACAAACTTCTGTGTTGCTTTGAATCGATTGTTTGACAAATGACAATCAAGGTTTAATCATTCGCTTATACTTCAAGATCAGCCTAAAAAATGCAGAAACCTTACAATGAACTGAAGATGTCTAACAAAACTGAGATTGTAAAGTTATCCTAATTCTACACAAAGAAAATGACACTGGGAGTCCAGGAGCATAAAAGAATACATTGCTGGCACGTGTTCAAGAAGTTCATCTTTTTTATCAAGTGAACGCTATAATGAATTTAAAACTGACATAGCTGTGAACAACCATAAACAAATACCTGACAGCAATGAAGCGCCAATACTTAGAAAATGATAAAATTTCGGTGTCAAACCCATATCTAACACTGATATGAGTATGATACTATTAGATATGTATCTGAGAAGTATCCTCAAACTCCTATTTTGTTTTGAATTATGTTGACCAACATTTTGAAATGACATCAATTACACACAATTTTCTCTTCTATTATGTCTCTTTAAAGTCAAAGTAAATCGTAAACAATGATGTAAAAGTCAAGACAATTTTTTGAGGAAGACTGATTATGTTTTGTGTGACATTCTCAGTTGAGTTGGATAAAAATTTGTACCATGAATGTAAAGGTAAGAATATATTCTAACAAGGATAATGAAACTAAACACAACTATGTTTGCTTGTTATGATCACAAGTATTGTTTTTTATGATAGTCATCCATTGACATAGTTACACATTAATGACAAATAATCAATGTTTCTCAACAAATAACTTATGTACCTATGTAAAGTTTATGTTAACATGTTTAAGTTATAGTGTATCTTTATTTTTCCAAAAGAAAAAATTCATACCCCCGTATCAGTGTCATATTGCACCCGTGTTACACTTGCATCTAAGCATTTGGGCATCCATAGCTCAGAAGGAAGGCCGGGAACTTCAGAGATGCATGTGAAAAGCTGCAGAAGAATCCATGACATGCAAATGGAAAGGCTATCACCAAAAGTCATTGCAGGAACATGATCCGTTTTTGAAGTGATGGAAACGGCTATTATCTCTCACTATAATTTCACGATCATAGATATCAGAGAGGAGTTTAGTAACCTCATGGCAATCATTACACACTCTAAGGTTTTTTATAATGCGAATAGGAGTTCTGCTTTCCATATTGATAAGACCAAATGAGATCGCCAGCCTCTCGCTATGGTTCTCTAGTTCAGATTCTTTTTCTTTCTCATCTGTAATATTTAGCAGAACTTGACTAGTGTCAGGAACATGTCCAGCCAGCTTCAGCTTCTCTCTCATCTCCCTCAACTTGGCATATATGTCCTCACTTTGGGCATGTGATTTATCACCCACAATAAACCGATGGACTTGGCCTCTGTGCTCAATGAAGCTGCATCCTGCATCCTTTTTTGCTCCTCTCTTTTTCATCGTTTCTCTTACATGAGAAACTTCATCCCACTTACCTGCAGCTGCATACATGTTAGAAAGCACAGTATAACACCCTGTAGCATCTGGATCATCCACCTCAATCAAATTCTGAGCTGCATATTCACCAATTTCCAAGTTTCTATGGTTCCTAGAACCACCAAGCAAACTCATCCAGATGACTTTGTTTGGTCTCATTGGCATACTCTCTATGATATTTTTAGCCTGTTCAAGATGCCCGGCTCGACATAAAAGATCAACAAAGCAACCGTAATGCTCAACTGTGGGCTGAATTTTATATTCATTTACCATCATCTGAAAAATTCGGTTTCCCTCATCTACCAAGCCTGCGTGACTACAAGCATTTAACACACCAATGAAAGTTATATCATGTGGTTTTAATCCAATTCGGTATATTTCCTGGAAAAGTTCAAGAGCTTGGTCGGCCAAACCATGCATACCTAAACCGACAATTATAGCTGTCCAATGCCCCAATTTCTTTTCAGCAATTGCTTTGAAAACAGCCATAGAACTCTCTATGCTGCCACACTTGGAATACATCTCTATCAGCGATGTACCAACTACACCATCCAATTCAAAGCCTTGCTTAATCATAAACGAATGAATCCATCTCCCATTTCCAAAAACAGCCAAACCTGACACAGCAGAAAGAGCCGCAAGCATTGTAACTTCGTTGGGCACGACTCCCTCTTCCAACAATGCCTCAAACATTTCCATAGCTTCAGAAAACATCCCATTGAACTGGAGTCCGCCTATCATTGTGTTCCAACTTATCAGATTCCTCGCTGGCATCCGGTGAAACAATTCACAAGCCAAATTGACTTTACCAGACTTCATATACCCATCAATCATGGCATTCCAAGAAACCAAACTCCTGCTAGGCATTTGATCAAACACCTGTCTTGCAGCCTCTACCTTGCCACATTTGGCCAAGCCATCAACCAAAGCAGTCCAAGTAAACGCATCCCTGGAGGGCATTTCATCGAATAGCTTCAATGCAACATCAACATCTCCATTTCTAGCATACCCATCAATCAGAGAATTCCACGAAACAATATCTTTATCAAGCATGAGATCAAACACTCGCCTGGCCAAACCCATGTCACCCCATTTAGCATACATGGTAAGCAAACTACTCTGCACGAACTTATCAGAAGCAAAGCCAATTTTGAGGAGCAACCCATGAAGCTGTTTTCCTTCGGGAATGGCGTGCAAGCGAGTACAAGCCTTGATGAGGGGTGGGAGGGTGAACGCATCGGGAAGAAGGTGGAGGAGAAGCATTTGGCGGAAGAGAAGAAGAGCGTCGTGGGAACGGTGGTTGTGAAGGTAGGAGGAGATGATAAGGTTCCAAGAGAGCAAGGTAGGTTGAGGAATGGTGTCGAAGAGGGAACGAGCGTGTTGGAGGTGGTTGGCTTTGGCGTAGAGAGAAAGGAGGCGAGAGGAAACGTGGGGGTGATTCAAAATACCTGTTTTGAGGTACAGAGCATGAAGCTGGCGAGGTTGTTGTTGAGGATGAGAATGGAAAGAGGATGAAGGTAACAACAACGTTGGGGTCGCCATTGCAACGTTGAAGGTTGTCATTGTGTCTGCATGTGAGAGCTTAAGAGTTTTTCCATTTTGTTTTTAGCAAAAATACAATTTGAACCTACCTTTATTTAATTTTTTTTAAAATATAAACTCTTCTTTAAAAATATTTTACTAGATAAGCTTATAATTAAAATATGTATCTAAATGTGTATTCAAAAAAATTTACCATTAAATTTATGCTATAAATTTTTATTTTAAAAAAATTTAATGCATACTTTTATAAGTCCTTTATTGAGTTATATATTTAAATACACTTAAATTGATATAGATTTTTTTAAAAAGAATCAAATAAAAATATGTAGCTGTTTTTTTTTTTTTTGCAACGTGACGTGGTAGCTACAGCCTTGAAACCTGAAAGGCCCATTGCCTATGTAAACATCATTTGGAGGATAAATTACAAGATGGTCTAAAAATATTACTTATGATTCTATCTGAATTCTATTTGATAAATAAAACTTTAGAAGAGAAAATTAATATGATAGTATGAAAATTATCATGTGATACTTATTTTTTTCAATTCAATTCATTCAAACTATTAATTTAAGATTCTTAAAGGTGTCCGTTTAAATATTTGAGAACCCAAATAAAAGATTATAAAAAGAGGAAAAAAGATTTTACAGTCAAACATAGTTTTGACTATTTCAAATGGTATAAATAATCAATATTAACTTTTAAATTTTTTTTATTTTATAACTTCATTTCATCAACTACATATTAAACAGACACTTAATATTGTTCTCATTTGTAAGGAAAAATAAAGATTATTTTATACATTAGGTAAATCATCATCATTCTAGCTTATATTATACGATTATTACCTATTTGTGCATTGTACTTATACAAGACAATCTTGCCTTCACTACCAGCATGAAAATCTCGATTAAGGGTGAAGGAGTTATTAGAGAAGGAGAATTTGAGCCAATAAAAATGTCTATTTAATTAATTTATTAAATTTGTGGTTATAAGATTCAAGTTTAAATTCAATTGATGTGAAGACTTCATTGATAATTGATTTATGGATACCTTTATAAATAGACATTGAAAGAAAAGTAATGATCATCCAAATAGGAACTTGAAAGAGAAAAGCACATACACTATCACCAATACTTACAAGTTACTACCACAATTCAAAAGAGTTACGTTAATGTAACAACTAGATGATGACAAAGGCACACTATTGGTAAGTCAATGCAATTAAACATCACAAATTATAATTATATGGGTTGTATATTACTATATAGATCCGTGGTCACAATCGTTGTGACTTCATCTTTAGTATAACTACAATTTAAGAGTAGCTAGAGTGTATGGTTGAACAAAACTTTTATGTAGTGGAGCTAGTTCTCTCTCTTTCTTTCTTTCTTTCCTTCATGGACACAATGAGTAATAATTAATCATTGATGGCATACTCCAAAATATTCCTTCTCAATTCCTTTTGTCTCTTGTGCACAACAGGACCCTCACCACCTTGTAGCTCCAAAACAAGAACAGTGCAGTTAACAGTTTAAAGCACATTTTAAAAGGCAAATATTATACCCAGCAAGACCAAACAAACAAGTACCATCTTCTCCCAAGCAAACAGTGGCCAAAAATTGACAAGCCCAGATAAGCATTACCTAACCATTTATTCTCCACAATACTCACTTCCAAATGCTACCATGCATCACCAATTTGGACACTACCCTTCACCCTTTTCCTCCTTCTAAAAGTCCCTTTGGCCACATATCCACCCATACCCCCCCTTCCTCTATACTAACTTTTCATCAACTTTCTCTTTGGCATCTTGTCCAACACCAGTCGATTCTAATCTCTGTTGCTATCAATTACAAGGCCCCAAATGCATAAATTAATGCTCAACAGCTAAAAATGATTATCTCCTATATATTCACCCTCTTGTATTATATACCACTTCCAAATCACTACATGCCAAACCCACCAAAATATAGATCACCCTCCTCCTAACCCCTGCCCCCCCAATAAAGAAGACCCCAAAATTTGAAATCTTTTTTACTCATTGCCAAATGGGTAGGCAAGATAATGATCCTACGACTGTGAACTCCTCCATTGCTCTTCTTCAAGAAAGGTTTAGACAATTGGAGAAGGTGAAAGAAAGAAGAGAAGGGAAACAACTTCTTAAACTCTTGTCATCATCAGAGAGCCAGAGGGGAACCTCTTCTCTGCACAACCCCACATCACAAAACTCTCCACAACCAAGGTTGCTGCCTCCCCATCATAGGCCAACCCTCCATGATTCACTCTCTCTTGGTCTCAACTTGACAAGCAATGATCACAACAACACCATGAAATCTTCACCGTCCAACAATTTATGGACACAGGGTGCAACAACATCAAGAAATTTTGACAACTCTGACGTTGATACTTCGCTTCATCTGTAAATATATATATATATCTACTTCTTCGGTTTGTCTTTGCTTAATTTCCTAGAACCTATAATAATTAAAAAAATATATATATATGTATGTATAATATATAGCCCTATGTTCTCCATCATTTTGTATCAGTTAATCAAGGAGGATTTGTATCAGTTATGCCTTTTTCTTTTTCTCCCTTGAGAGTATAGTATATATGTGAATAACATATGAAATGCGTAATTGTATATGGACTTTGCTAAACAAAAAATAATTTGGCATTTTATAGGCCAGAAAATATTAGTATTTTTTTGTGTTGTTTGATGTCAAGAAGGCTGTAATAAATGTAATTCGTTTGTAGAACTTATTTTACAGATTTCTTTAATTTGTTTTCTTCTTATCTTCAATTGATATTTGCTAGTATATATTTGTATTTTTGTTTTATTGGAAGGGTCAAGGCCCATACCTCCATGAAGTTAGTAGTCATATGAGTAATCCTTCATCTCGTTTCGTCAGTTAACATATTAAGTGGTAGATGTACACACAAATGGTAGTTATAAAATTAATCTCTCATCTCTCTTTTCATTGGTGGTAGGTGTTCACACAATTGATAGTCATGAGATTAATATATCGTAGTGTCTATCAACAATATAAAGCATCAAATAGTAAGAGACTAATCATGATATTTTTTCCGTTTACAAGAACTAAGGGTCAAATTGCTTAAGGGTTGAGTCGGTGAACCACCACGCCAACCCACATGGTTAAACATTGTTTTAGGTGATTTTTAGTTTTAAGATTAAAAAAATCAAAACTTGTTATTAGCTTTTAGTTCCATATATTTTAGTTTTTACGAATTTCAATTTTAATCATAACAACATTACACATAAACAACAATAGTAATATAATAATGGTGATGACAATAACAATAGTGGTAATGACGATGATGACAATTGTGACGTTCGCACCTAAATTCTTAGAATTTACCTAAGGTCTAATAAATTTTGAGAATTTTTTTTGTAATAAGAATTGTCTCTGGCAAATAAACCCTAAGAATAGACAGTACGTAACTTTAAACAACTTAAAAATCTCATTTTTCACTTTTCATAATTATGTAGATTTTGGCTTTCGGACCAACTTTCGCGCCCCTTAACTTCCCTGTCTGAATGTTACGAAATTTTGTGAGCACTATCTGGATCTACAGTCGCAATCCATGCTAAGAAATTCTTTTGTATCACAAGGTTATGCAAAAAAATGCATTTAACTTATTTTCTCTCAATTCTATCACTAAAGGCCTATCAATCCTCATCCAAATGACAGTTTTACTTCACACAAGTCACAAATATGCCTAGAGACCTATTAGTACCTTTTAGGGACTTCGAATCCCACTAAAACTCAAATTCACTTATTCAATTGGCTTAATTAGCCATTTCTCTTCAACATTTCTCTATATATACATCCTTTTTTCTAAATCACAAACAATTCTCAACCAATACAACGACAACAACATCAATCATATCAAACATATCCTACCCATAACATACAGTTTTACTCACGTATTGGCTCAATGTCATTTCACTCCATACTCACAATGCCTAGGCATAACATATATAATGCATCATTACTATTTACTTGGCTCCATGCTAACTATCATCAAACATTAACACATACCTGCCTATAATCATGTAATTCAAAAGATACAATGGCTCCACACTATCCATAGTAATATATACACACAAGGCAACAAATGTCTATTTCAATCATCATCTACTTTTATTTACACAACATAAGATACCAAAACATAAATACTTAAACCACATACTTATAAATAGACATTAGTACAAATTTCATCTTACGTTCTTTGGCAATCTCAGCTCATTTCGGCGATGTCCGTGATATTTGTCATTGGTTAATAAAAAGAAGATTAGAACAAGAGTAAAGAGTGAATGTCAAACATATTAATCAACATAAAAAATTCAAAATTGAAAAATGCATAACATTAGCCTTATGATACACCTACTCAGTTCACATTTCAACTGCACTATTCGTGTTCAATCATTAATCTCATTGTCAACACCAGAAGCCACTCAGGCCACAACTAGCATTATACACACATTTACGTAACAATTCGTTCTCAATCACCATACACCACTTAGACTGCATGTAGTAACATATACATATTCAATTCACCCTAATTACTCATAATGTCATATAGTGCATCAACTACCATTTATCAAGCACACAATAACATAACTAATTCTCACTCAGTTAATTAGACACACTAGTATCCGAATACTAAAATTGATCGGCCTCCTGTTGGGAATCATATTTGACATTTCGTGAACCTTACTTGTCCATGGAGCCCTATTTGGCTCTCAACGTTAAACACCTATAGCTTAACGAAATTTTACTTGATCACTTAAGCCAAAACTAAAGGAAAAAATACATAGTAAAACCGTCCAAACCACACGAAATCATTTGATCAAGTCATCACAAACATTTCAAATTTATTAATCTAGCCGGTGAAACATTTAATTTCACGGCTAGCCACTCAGGCTTTCAATACACCGTATCTCAATTTCTAATTCTATTTTTGCACTCCCTCCCTCCTCTCATTTCCCTCGTCGTATGTGAGTGCTGCCGCCACATACAGCTCCTCGTTTCTCTCTCTCACGAACCACGGTTTCCCTCACCGGCGGCATACCCACTCTCTCGTCTCCGGTCTGGCAGTCTCCCCGAGCCACGAGCCCTCACTCCCTCGACTCACTCTCCGCAGCAAGGTCGTCTCCGTCCCTCCGCTCACTCTCATCTCATTGCAAGGTTTGTCTCTCACTCACTCTCTCGTCCTCTCATCTCTGTTCCTACTTTCGTTTCAACTGTTTAAGTTTAGCGTCTCATCTCTGTTCTCAATCTCTCGTCCCTGTTCTCACTTGTTCCCCTGTTCCGGTGTCTTCTCCGACGCTGTTCCCAATTGCGACTGGAATAACAGAAATGAACCCGTTTTATGTAGCATGGTGAATAAAACGAAAAGTTTCAGTGAAGGGTGTCTTGTAACTTACTGATATTAAAATATATTGTTATCAATTTATTTCCCACACGGTATTTGATGTTTATGTTTTGCTTATAATGCTTATCTTATTCCTCTTTTTTGTTTGTGATGTTCATGTACTGATGATGTACATAACAGGAACAAGGTATATACTATGTTATATGTATATTTTTTTTTCATATGTGGTAAGTTTTAACAAGTTCTTATTTAGCACAAAACTGCTAGATAAGTGGTGAAATAGTTTAGAAATTGGATCCTCACAACAATTCCAATAAATTTCTATTAAACACCAGACCTAATTAAAAACTTTGAAATAGTTCAGAAATCTACTTAAAAGTTCAGGAAACTGATTATTGAGAGCGAGGCAATTACTAGTGATTCAAAGTTCAGGAACCTGATTATAAACTTTCAAATTATAGGAACTTAATTAAAAATATCCAAATAGTTTAGGGGTCTACATGGAAATTTAACCAAAATATTAATTGTACACTTTTAAAATACTCCAAGATAGAAGGAATTATAGAGCAGCACCCAGAATAGCAACTGCACCCAAGAGCACAGATTTACTTTCCCAATAGCAACTACATGGCCTCGTTAAGCCTATGATATTTCCTTGTAGCAACTGCACCCAGAATAGCAGCACCCAAGAACACAGATTGACTTTCCCTTGGAAGAATCATAGAGCTGCCTGATAAAATATAACAAGATTCATTATTTTCCAGGGCCTGAATTTATGTAGGCCTTTTTTGGACCAGCCCTAAGTAGCCCGCAACCCGATAAAGTCTGGCCTGTTTAGGGCCGCCCCCTGAATTGCCAGCTCTATTGGAGATGCTTACTCTAGGAGTGCCACTGCTACTCTCCATTGTTATCTCCGCTCCCTTTCAAAAATTAATACAAGGAACTTATTTTAATAGGTATTTTGTATCAATTTTTTTCCAAAAAATATTGAATAAAGAAATATACGGGTTGCCCCCCCGTAATTCTATTGGTTGCTCACTACCTTTGTTTTAAATAGGTATTTTGTGTTTTCCATCAGTTCATAATCATAGTGGTTGCCCACTACCTTTGTTTCGTCAAATTGTGAAATGTAGATTGAAGTTGAATATTTAGTTGATAAACTGTGTACTAGTGGAATACTTATTTTAATTTATGGTATATTGCTAAACAGTGTGTAACAACACCTAGTTTTATTTGGGTGACCTATTATGTCTTTGCCTGATAAGGGTGTCTTGAATGCAGGACAATGTTGTATAATCAGTAAAGGCCCCTAAATGGTTTCTCAAGTTTCTTATTGAATTGTTAATGATGTTGGCTCTTCGGATAGTTCATTTTTTGGATTATTTGTTAACGTCAATATTTTTATACCATTGTATAATCTTTTTGGGCAGATAATTATTGCTAAAAAGAGTCAAATATAAGGAATTTCACTACCGAAACTGTTCAATATTATGGGGACTGAAGCTGACTCAAAAGATAGCTCTCTCATTCTGCTCAAGCAAGGAGCTGAAGCTGTAAGTGTAATCACTCGCAGGATTTGTTCAAGGAATAAACTCCTACTCTTTATGTAAAAGTTAAATCTTTTTCTTGTTTTATTGGTGCCCCTGCCTTGTGAAGTGCAATCACTGCATGGGTTTTTTTTGGTAGCAATTGATTTCTATTCTCTGTGTAAGTTCCAATTAATTTTGCATACTTGTTTTACCCATCTTTTTGAATGATTGTTATTGATGAAATCAAAATCATGCCTGGTTTATCTTGTTTTACAAATTTTCAATACCCCTTTTGCTTTCTGTTCCTTATTGTAGAGGGTTTTTGAGTCTTCTTTTGTGGGAAGGAGGTCTGTTGTCAAGGAACGCTTCTCAAAGAAGTATAGGCATCCAATTTTGGACTCTAAATTGACCCTCAAGCGCTTAAATGCGGTCAGATATAGAAGAATTTTTATTCTTTTTAAATTGTCACTGAAGTTCTATTTGTTTAGCAGTGTGGTGTTGCATTTCTTGAATGCTGTGTTTTTCCACTCTATTTTTGGAGCAGGAGGCTAGGTGCATGACCAAAGCAAGGCGACTCGGGGTTCATACTCCCACGCTGTATGCTGTGGATCCTGTGTTGCACACTTTAACATTTGAATATGTCGATGGCCCTTCAGTCAAAGATGTACTTCTAGAATTCGGGTTACTGGGGGTCGATAAAGGGAGGCTGGACAGCATTGCATCCCAAATTGGTGATGCAATTGGAAAGTTACATGATGGTGGTCTTGTTCATGGTGATTTAACGACATCAAACATGTTACTGAAGAATGATACCAATCAGTTGGTGAGTTTGTTTATGTCTTCTTAGGTCCTGCAATATCAATTCATGTTATGCAATATGAGAAATATCATCAGCTTGTGTCATACAAGTAAAGTTTATTTTGTGTAGGTTCTTATTGATTTTGGTTTGAGCTTCACTTCAACTCTACCGGAAGATAAAGCTGTTGATTTGTATGTTCTGGAAAGAGCACTTATATCAATGCATTCTTCATGTGGGGGTGTGGTAAGTCAACTTCTCATTAGTCCTAAACTGTTATGCCATAGAATATTAAGGAGGTGAAAACTCAGTTTAATTTGCCTGTTTTGAGGATTTGAATGGGATTGCATGATATATAGTCAATGGTAAAAGATAGCATGTAATGTAAGTTGTTGTACACTTCACCTAAATATTTCTGTGCAAATTAGCTTTTAATTTACCTGTTTTGAGGATTTGAATGGGATTGCATGTTATATAGTCAATGGTAAAAGATAGCATGTAATGTAAGTTGTTGTACACTTCACCTAAATATTTCTGTGCAAATTAGCTTTACTACGTTAAGTTTAAAGCCTTACATTCTAGATGTTAATTTTCTTAAACATGCACTTTTGGTCAATATTTTAGCTAAACTTAATGGAGAGTCATCCTTGTAGCTTTTTGGCCTAAAATTCACTAATGGAATAAAGGATTTGTTAGGACACCAAAAACAGAGCTTTTATTCATATAGTAATGAAAGGAAAATCATTACAATACTCTGAAGAGTCCCAGAGCTACAGCTCCTCAGGAAGGAATTCCTTTCTAAAATTTCACCAATGGCCTTTATGCCTCCCTCTCTGAGCACAACTGCTTTTATATCCCTTACACTTACTAGCACCAACTAACTGATTTTCTAATCTCTCATTCCCTCTAACCATATAACCTACTAATATTCTAAACCCACCTTCTCCTTGTATCCTAACAGGATTTCCATAACGTCCTAATTTTTTACTGTTTACAGTATGGATTTTATAGTTTGTTTACTGAAGTTTATTATCCCTTTTCACCAAGTCAAATATGAATCCTCACGACCATGAGTAATACCATAAGATATGTTTGGGCAAAAGCAACGAAGAACATTGAATAGAATGACTCCTTCTCTCACAAATAAACTTGTCATTGATCCAACAATCATGTTTTCTTATGCCAAAGACACTGAGATTTCAGATTTCTTGACAAGTCAAGAAAACCATGGCATCTATGTTCACAGTCTTGTGAGGGGGATTGGTGGCTTATTCTTCTATAACATGCTTTATGTTGATTAGACAAATAGTAGTCATGATCAAGTATCAATTGACCGACATTTTTATTATCAAATTGTGCGCGGACAGATGGATCAGATACTTACTGCATACCGCAAGTCCTCAAAGCAGTGGTCATCCACATTGAACAAGCTGGCACAAGGTGCTACTTCCTTCCTTTACTTTGTTTAAAGTTGAACACATTTTCTTCAAGAACTAGCACTCACTTTCACACGTTTCATAACTTGTAGTGCGACAAAGAGGACGAAAGAGAACCATGGTTGGATGATTCTTCTCGAATTTCATTTCATTATTGAGGTATAAGAGATGACAACGGTTGGATGATTCTAAATAAATAGATATTACCTAGCAATATATGTTTTGAAATGTGTGCGACAATTTTTGTAAAATTACACATCTTCATGTTCTTTGACGCCATAGACACATTTCAAACAACCAGAATAGCACCAGTTGTAAGCAGATTCAATGTCTTTCACTCTACCAATAGTCACATGAATGTTCTATTTTTTAGAAATGGATTAAAAAATGAATGTTTTATTTAATAAAATGAAATGGAAAAGATACAACAGATTCGACGGCAAATACAAATAAGAGAAATTAGTAAAAGGTGAAAGGAAAATGTACTAATTAAGATAATTGATAATTAAATTTGCCTATTTAATTTCCTTCAACACTTCAATGCATTTATATAAAGTTGTGGTTGACTAATTAAAGGAGTCAATTGTTAAGAATAATGAGAGTAAGACGTGGTAATCCTGGAATTGATTAATAAATATATTGGATTAAAAAATGAATGTTTTATTTAATAAAATGAAATGGAAAAGATACAACAGATTCGACGACAAATACAAATAAGAGAAATTAGTAAAAGGTGAAAGGAAAATGTACTAATTAAGATAATTGATAATTAAATTTGCCTATTTAATTTCCTTCAACACTTCAATGCATTTATATAAAGTTGTGGTTGACTAATTAAAGGAGTCAATTGTTAAGAATAAAGAGAGTAAGACGTAGTAATCCTGGAATTGATTAATAAATATCATCATTGTATAATGTGTTGGATACGCCTATGACATCTAAAATCAACAAAAAATAAAATTTACTAAATTATGAGGAAAATAGAAAATAATTGAATAAATGTAAATAAAGTATATTAATATTGAAACCAGACCTTTCCATTTTTTATCATTGCAAATTGTAAGATGACAACATAAGTTGAATCATCGTTCTTAGATAGTTAAAAAAGTCTTGGTAAAAGTTTACCATAATGTATAGTAGCTTCGTGTATCTGAAAATTTTTAGTATTAATATTTTTTGTATGGGGAATGTAAAATAAAAAATTTTAAATTTTAAATTTTTAAAATGATATACTTAAAACAGTACATGATTTAATCAAGATTATTGAGTTTAATCACAATATAATTTAAGGTCATTGATCCTTTTCAAAATTCAATCATGTCACCTTTTTCACCATCCATGCTAATAATATTTGTGAATATTTTTAAAATGATGAATTATAATTTAAAAAATTAAAGTATAATAATGATGAATTTTAAAATAAAATCAAATATTAATAATAAGACACACACTAACCAATTTTTTGGTAATATACATTTTAATAATCATAGTCATATAAATAAGAATAAGATACATGCCAACTAATTTTTGTTTGTGAAATGTTTGAGTTAACACATCAGAAAATGGTGTAAAAGAATATGTATTTCATGGAATATAAATGTTCTCATTAAGCGAACTTGAATTTTTTTTTGAAGAAGACCATAAATTTATGAGTTGTCGGCTTGTAGAATTAGTCATTAGGAACAATAGTAAAATTGAAAAACATGTACACGTTTCCCTTAGAAATGACTCTTTCAAACATGTAAACATGTATATTCTTACCATTTCATCAATGACAACCATGTCTATAGTTGGGCTTGAGATGGAAACTTCTTGTTGATATGTAATGTATTTTAATGTAAAAGAGTTATATATATATATATATATATATATATATATATATATATAACATTCAACATTATCAATTTGATGTGTGATGAATTATGACGTAAAATTAAAAGTTGATTGTCATTTAAAGTTTATGTATAGAATTTTTAATGATTATTTTTTAAAACAGTGCAATCACCAAATTTGATACATAACCAAATATATAAGATAACAAATATAGTAATCATATAATTTTATAATTTCCGTACAAAATTTTCAATGTATAAAATTTTCAATAATATTTTTTAGATTGTAATTAATTATGTTGATTGTGTTGTTTTAAAAATATGTAGAGAAATTTGAAAAAATCAATGTTAACTGAGATTCCATTTATATTTAAAATAATTTGTATATAAAATAAACTTTAAAAAAGGATAAAAAAAGTAAAACTGACACATGACAATTTTAAAATTAATGAAATTTCACAAAACTATGATTTTGAAAATATCGATAGATAAGAAAATGTCACTTTTTATTTGAAACTTCTTTATATTGTCATACATCAATATGACTTGGATAAATAAGAAATACAGATTCTTACTTGCCATAGGCACATTTCTTGAATCAAAACAAAATATGTCTTATTTTACTTACTTCATTAATTTTATAATTGAAGTGTTAGAAACTAATAAACACATTCTCTTTTTATTGGAAAAAATACACTTGCGTAACATCTAATTTTGTCTTTTAATAATATATATTGAGACAAACTAAAAATGTGAAAGAAGCATAACTTTTTCACGTTCATGCTATTTTGGAAATATGATTTACAATTAAATTTGCTTTTTTTTTATAAGCTAAAACTTAATTTTGTTGCAGTATTACTATTAGTGTAAAATCTATAAATAATTATTATTATGAAAAATGTATAAATAATTAAATAAAATTCGGTATGATAAAAATGAAAAATCCGAAAATGGGAAGGTTCAGCTCAGCGAAGTGTGGAAACGATGAACATCGAGAAGCTTCCAAAACGGCATTATTTTGATTGCACATACAAACCCTTCTAAAACCCTACCAATTCCCTTCTCTGCTTCACTTCACTTCACGCACTTTCTTTGTTCTCTCTCTCTCACCAATATGCACAGACTCTCCACTCGCTCCTCCTCCGTCTCCGCCTTACTCCGCTACGGCGCCGCTCTTCGCCGCGACGTCGCTGCTCCGCTTTCCTCTTCTCACCTTCAGACGGTACTCATTTCTTTCATATTTCATACATGTCTTCCTTTCAAATTTCCGTAATCCCTAGCCTACTATTCTGTTTCAATGGTCGTGTTTAGTTATTGTATTGTGAATATCCTATAAGCTCCATATTCGTATGCTAGATAACACTAAGTCGTTTGTTTCAATTGTAACATGTCGCTTTTTTTATCGGTTAATTGTTTCGTTCATTTGTTGTGATTTGAGAGCAGGTTGGTGAGGATGAGACTAAAGCGAGATGGTTTTCTGTTCTGAGTTTAGAGAAATGCAGCACAATTAAATCTAGTAATAGGGATTTGTTTTTAGGAAGACGATATGAATCAACGGCTACTGAATCTTCTGCCTCCAGTTCCCCATCGGCTGAAAGATACGAGTACCAAGCTGAGGTATACTCGTTTTTCATTCGCGCAATGTTTCCCTCTTGTATGCTTGATTTAGCATGAGCGTGATTTTTGGATAACATGCATGATTCTCAGGTTAGTAGGCTCATGGACCTCATTGTCAACAGTTTATACAGTAACAAGGAAGTGTTTCTTAGGGAACTTATCAGGTATGTTGTGTCTATGTTATTCATGTTTGAGTAGTATTTGGCTATTTGCAATTTTTTTGTCTGGAAACCTTTTTACAGTAGTAACTATGCTCTTGAATTGGTTCATTAGGTGAATGATTGGTTCCATAAGGAATTGTCTTGTTAGAGCATTCATGTTTGATATGTTTCATTTCTGTGGAATTTGTTTATGTGTTGATAATGGTAACATACATTGCCTCTTAAGGCTATGTCCTGATTGTGGTGTGTGGTTTCCTTTAGATATATTGCTAGACGTTTCAGGACCTGGTTTTTTTTTTTTTTTTGGGGGGGGGGGGGGGGGGGGGAATTCTAGTAATCTAGTTTCTCCTTTGTCATAAGTGGTATATTTGGGGATCAAGTTTTGGAGGGACAGGGAATGGGAGGGTTAATATTTTAGTTTTAAGTTGAGCTAGTTATAACTATATAATGTTTATTTCATTAGATTTAAAGCTATTAAATTAGTGAATAATTATTATTAATGAAAAATTTGCCCTTCCGTCTCTTTATGTCTAGAACTCAACTCCCAAACATACACTGAGAAAACTATTTCCAGAAAGAGAGTTGAGAAATCCAAATATACCTATTTCCTTGGTATTGATTTAATGTTACATAATTCTGCATTTTCCAGTCTGTTAATCTATGCATTTTTGTTTACAGTAATGCAAGTGATGCCTTGGATAAGCTGCGGTTTCTGAGTGTAACAGAGCCTGAACTGATGAAGGATGCAGTTGATTTTGATATCCGAATTCAAGCTGATAAAGATAACGGGATTATCACTATTACGTAATAGAAATGGCCATACTTAGTGCTTGATATTTTTTTTGTTGTTATTTATTTCAGTTGGTGCTGCAACTTATGCGTTTTTGCAGTGACACAGGCATTGGTATGACTAGGCAAGAACTAGTTGATTGTCTTGGAACTATTGCTCAAAGTGGAACTGCGAAGTTTTTGAAGGCTCTAAAGGTCTTGTATCATGTCAAAGATGCTTTAGGGTTATACTGTCTTTATTTTCTGTTTGTAGTTAATTATGTATCTTGTGTGCTGACAAATGTGTATCATTTAATAGGATAGCAAGGATTCTGGTGGTGACAATAACTTAATTGGTCAATTTGGTGTTGGATTTTACTCTGCTTTTCTGGTTTCTGATCGGGTATGCATTTGTTATAAGTAAATGTTGAATGCCTTTTTCATGCCTTTTTATCCAGTAGTTACATAATTTTTGTTTTATTGAAGGTGGTCGTCTCAACCAAGAGTCCAAAATCTGATAAACAATATGTTTGGGAAGGAGAGGCAAATGCTAGCTCATATACCATATACGAGGAGACAGATCCCGAGAAGGCGATTCCAAGAGGAACTCGCCTGACACTATATCTGAAGGTATGTTGGCAACCTCCTTTTCCAACCTGCAAGTTCTTTTCCCCTTTACACCCGAGCTTACAGATGTGTTTACATTTTTCCACTGCTAACTTTCAGAGGGATGACAAAGGCTTTGCCCATCCAGAGCGCATTCAGAGGCTTGTGAAAAACTATTCCCAATTTGTCTCATTCCCAATATACACTTGGCAGGAAAAGGGATACACCAAAGAAGTATGGCTATGAACTCCGAATCTTCAATTTTATAGCATCATTTATGGCCTTACTATATGTATCTCATATCAATTTCATCCCCCTTTATATCAAATTGACTTTTTGTGCTTCTATTAAATTTTGGGTTAATTCAGGTGGAAGTTGATGAGGATCCAGCTGAAGCCAAAAAGGATGATCAAGATGAGAAGGCGGAGGTAATGTTTTGATTATCCTGCATATATACTGAATCAAATATTTATGAGTGTTAATATGTGATCGTGTATTTCTGCAAGTTTACTCATTGGTTTTATGACTTTGACACTTTGTTATTATCATGATAGAAGAAGAAGAAAACCAAGACTGTTGTTGAGCGTTACTGGGATTGGGAGCTCACAAATGAGACTCAACCAATCTGGGTAAGTTTTATAGTTTCCCATTGCATGGTTTGCACTTATTTCAGAAATTTATTACTTTAATGTTGATTTGGACATTACTCTATTTGTGCAGCTTCGTAATCCTAAAGAGGTCACTAAGGAGGAGTACAATGAATTCTACAAGAAAACTTTTAATGAATACCTGGAACCATTAGCATCATCACACTTTACCACAGAGGTAAGCTGTTTTTTTTTGGTGTTGTGGAATCCATGTAGCTGGGTTGCATGCACTGAGATAAGGCTGTTGTTTATGTCCTTGTCTCAAATTCCATCTTCTTGTGTAGTGGATTTTTGCTTTTGTTAATGTGAATTCAGAGTTCAGCTGGAGCACAGCTTGACGATGCCAATTTTCTTGAGGGGATTCATTAATTTGACAGCTAATTTTCTCTTGGCAAGGTTACTTTTATTGACTAATGTGCTGATGATATTTGTTATTGCAGGGTGAGGTAGAGTTTAGATCCATACTTTATGTTCCTGCCTTTGCTCCCTCAGGGAAGGATGATATAATCAATCCAAAGACCAAAAATATAAGACTTTACGTAAAGAGAGTGTTCATTTCAGATGACTTTGATGGAGAACTGGTATAAACACTTCACTGTCTACCACCTTGAGTAACTGGATAGTGTTATCATAATCATATCTTCTGCTTGTTAATGTGTTATTTTCTTTACCAGTTCCCCCGATACTTAAGCTTTGTCAAAGGTGTGGTTGACTCAAATGACCTTCCACTCAATGTGTCACGTGAAATTCTTCAAGAAAGTCGCATAGTAAGTGGATAGGGTGACATGCATTTTCTTAAAGTTTTACACCTGGCTCTTTCTTTCAGTACACATTTTTTAAAATAGCTTTCTAATACTTTATGCCATGGTGCTTGAAGGTGCGGATTATGAGGAAACGTTTAGTTCGAAAAGCTTTTGACATGATTTTGGGGATATCCATGAGTGAGAACAGAGAGGTATGCTATTATTCAGTAAATGAATTTTAAATCTGTAAAGGAGCTAGGATGAATTGAGGTGGTTTTATTTAGATATGTTACCATTATAAATATATATTTTTTAATCAATTGTTTTAGGTCTCTTTATGTGACTTCCTTTTTTTAAAAGGATGGCCCTTTTCTTGTTAGTATTTTACCTACTGACTCGTCCTATATGCAGGACTATGAGAAGTTCTGGGAGAACTTTGGAAAACACTTAAAATTGGGTTGCATTGAAGACCGTGAGAATCACAAGCGAATTGCTCCATTACTTCGGTTTTTCTCATCTCAAAGTGATGAAGAAATGATCAGCTTGGATGAATATGTTGAGAACATGAAACCTGATCAAAAGGATATTTATTACATTGCTGCTGACAGTGTAACTAGTGCAAAGAATACACCTTTCTTGGAGAGACCCTTGGAGAAAGACCTTGAAGTACAACCTTAGTTTAATTGGAGTTCTTAACTCTTTCTTTTGCTTATGTGTTTCAATTAATTTGTGTACTGATGTTTCTGTAATGTAATGTTTTTCAGGTGCTATTTTTGGTAGATCCAATCGACGAGGTTGCTATTCAAAACCTTAAATCATACAAGGAAAAGAATTTTGTTGACATTAGCAAGGAAGACTTGGATCTAGGTTAACTTCTTTCTTCCTGAAAGGTTTCTTTATTTATTTGATTGGACAAACACCTGTCTTATTCAAGGGTGTTAGCATTTCGTTCAAATATTTTAGTCTCTTGCCAATCGTAATGATGATAAATGACAATGGTGAGAATTAAGGCTTGGTTCTTTACTGTTCAAAATTGTCTAATATAGTTTGTTTCTGCAGGTGATAAGAATGAGGAAAAGGAAAAGGAGATGAAGCAGGAATTTGGCCAAACATGTGACTGGATTAAGAAACGTTTGGGAGATAAAGTTGCTAGTGTGCAAATTTCAAACCGACTTAGCTCTTCACCTTGTGTTCTGGTATCTGGAAAATTTGGTTGGTCTGCAAACATGGAAAGGTTGTCACTTTTTAGATATTAAATAATATATATTCTGGAAGTTTAAGTAACTAAGTTGTGGTATGTAATCAAACTTACTACAGGCTGATGAAAGCACAAACTATGGGTGATCCCTCCAGTTTGGAATTCATGAGGAGCAGAAGGGTGTTTGAGATCAACCCTGACCACCCTATTATCAGGAATTTGGATGTACGTTAAATAGAGAATCTCCACTTGGTTTTTTTTTTTGGTAATCAGTACAAATTGAAATTATTGTAACGTAATATAATGGATAATTTTCAGGCTGCATACAAAACAAATCCTGATGATCAAGATGCGCTCAGAGCTATTGATCTTTTGTATGATGCAGCTTTGGTTTCTAGTGGTTTTACGGTAAGCCCCAGGGGTTGTTATAATGGTTATGAATGTCATTCAAGGTCCACTGTGAAATCCCAAACTTACATCTTTTGACTCAATTTGTTGGTGTGCAGCCTGATAATCCTGCACAACTTGGAGGGAAGATATACGAGATGATGGGTATGGCTCTCACCGGTAAATGGTCAACTCCTGGTCAGTTTCAGTCCACTGTAACCCAGCCCCATGTTCCAGAAACTGTAGAAGCTGAGGTGGTTGAACCCACCGAGGCGGGAAGTCAGAAGTGAGAGGATCGTTATGTTGAGATTTTTGTTTTCTTTTTAAGTTCCCTTGCGTTCTTTCAACGCTGCTTACGGCATAATCCTATTCTTGAAAAAACATGAGCTTTGGTGGTAGTATTTTATAGGTATCCTGAGGAAGTAATCAATATAGTGTTGTATTTGCAGTCATATTAATATATCCTCTCCGCTGTGATCTAATAATTAGTTGAAAAACATTGGTCATCACCTAGTAACATCGCTAGCACTTTAGTAGCTTCTTTTTTATAACAAAAAAATAATAAATTTGGATAAGCATGTTAGGCAACAACGTCTTATTACATTTACAATGAAGCAAAGCGCATAAACGGTTTCCACTGCGAGTGTTGTTTTTCTTTCTGAAATGGTAGGGCCAAGGCCCAATTTATTTAATATCTAACATTATCACATCGTAGATTAGGAGAGGCTAAATTTGCCATGTAATTAGCTTCATTGTTTACAGAATCTGAACATATAATGCTGTCAATTAAGGCTTTTCCCACATCCGGAACTTCATGATTTTTGGTCAAGTCTTGGAAGACAGCAGATGAATCAACCTGAAATTCAATTTCCTTGATTCGTAACTCGTCTTCAAAGAAAAAAGTAGTTGGAAAGTTAATCATACTTGATAGTTGAGTGTAATTTATTCTATTTACGACAAATATTAAGTGTAATTTTATCAGATTTTAAAACAAATTAACACATCTAAGTACTCATGTAACAAATTTAAGAGTAATTTTAATATTTTCATTATTTAACATGTAAAATGTGCAAAAACAAAAACAAAAATATGAGACATTCGAGGATTAATGTAATAGAAGGGTTACTATCGACAATGGCACAGTGGGCAAAGTCAGAGAAACGACGCCTACGCAGGTCAGCCGGTTGAACCGGTCACCAAAGACAGCGGTGGAGAATGTTTTCAAAATAGAATCGGTAATTGGGAATTGAGCAGTAAAAGCATCAAAATTTGATAAAATTAAGGTAAAATTATGGTTGAATTAGTTCAAATAAAAATTTTATCTGAATTAATCAGTAAGTTAATTCATATTTTAATCAGTTAAACTAATAGTTCAAAATTCCAATCCAATTAATTTCAATAAATGTTGAAAACTGAAAAGGACCACCTCTTTCCCACTTCCACAGCTCAAACAAAATCACATTTGACTAATCATTTTCATTTTGTCGTCTTCTACCTAGTTGGCCGGTTCAGTCATTTTCCCGGTCTGAACCTTAGCACCGGTCAGGGGTAAAATGGGTAAATAAACCATTTTTATTTTGACCTAAATCCTCTTTCCTCTTCTCTGATCCCATTTTGCGTGTGAAGAAGAAGAAGATACTCGAATCGATTATTAGGCTTCTGCTGGGTTTTCTTCTCCTCTTGTAAGCTTCTAAGCTTTTGAATCCAAATTATAGCTTTCATTATGTTTTTGCTGCGATTGCGTGAATTTCAATCCAGCTGTATGAAAATTTGCAACATGCTATTTTTATTCTTGTCAAGTGCTGAATTTTAGGGTCAAATTTTTGTGATGGGTCGTTCTAGTGACTTCTTTATCGTTTGATCTGCTCTTTGACTTCTATGATATCAGAGTTTCTTTCAGATTGCATATTCCCTATCTCTCTCTCTTTCACACACACACACACACACAAGCTTCTTTTATATAAGAAGCTTTTGCATGATAGCATCAAAGTGAAATCACTGGTATCAAACTGTCTAATTTTTCGTCATAACTGATGGTTTCCTTGTGAATCGTGTGCAGATTATTCAAATTCATTATTTATTTTCTTTTTCGTGGAAAAATTATTCTCTCTACAGCTTGCTTTGTGTTTCATAATGTTTCTGTATTTTGGAGGTTGTGTGAGTGTGAGTGGGGATAGAGGATGAAATGAAAGGCTGCAACTTATAGCAGATTATGAATTTTCTCAATTTCCTTGTCTATTTAACTGTTCGTAGTATAGAAAGAATATGTGATGATATGTGCATATAATGCATACAATAACCTTTGCTAGTTATTTGCAAAGTAATTTTTTTCTTGGTTGTGCCAACAGGTTCTAACATTAAACAGAAGCCTTTGTAAAAGAAAAAATAAGATGCTCCATCCGCGACAGCAGTCACGGGCTGGAGGACTACAAACTTCTTTGTCTCTTGTTTCATCAGATCCTCGCCTTTCTCCTGAGGATCCTAGATCAAACTCTGACAATCTCCGTGAATCGCCTACTGAAAGTGCCAGTTCCCGAGAAACTTGGCCTACTGCTGACGCAATCACTGCAAAGAAGATGGAGAATGGAAAAGCCGAGATTGCTTGCCCTGATCAATCAGTCATTCGTCGTGTTTCTACTGCAGACAAAATTAGCCTTCAGGACATTGCAAGAGAAAGAGTTGATGTAATATGTGAGAAAATGCATCGTCTACCGGAAGAATTTCTTGACGAGCTGAAGAATGGACTTCGAGTTATCCTTGAGGGAGGGAATGGCTCGCAGCATAGAGAGGAATTTTTCATTTTGCAGAACCTTGTTCAGAGTCGATCTGATTTAACAGCCAAGACATTGATTAGAGCACATCGTGTACAGCTTGAAATCCTTGTTGCCATCAATACTGGAATTCAGGGATTTTTACATCCTAACTGTAATCTATCACAGACTTCACTGATTGAGATATTTGTTTACAAGAGATGCAGAAACATAGCTTGCCAAAATCAGCTTCCTGCTGATGATTGTAACTGTGAAACATGTGCCAATGGCAATGGTTTCTGCAATCTTTGCATGTGTGTTATCTGCAGCAAGTTTGACTTTGAAGTAAACACATGTCGCTGGATTGGATGTGATCTATGTTCTCATTGGACGCACACAGATTGTGCTATTCGTGAGCAACTTATTTGCATGGGACCTTCTGCAAAGAGTGGAGCAGGGCCAAGTGAAATGGTATTCAGGTGTCAAGCATGCAACAGGACTTCAGAACTGCTTGGTTGGGTTAAAGATGTCTTTCAGCATTGTGCACCGTCATGGGATGGAGAGGCCTTAATGAGGGAGCTTGATTTTGTTTGTAGGATCTTTCAAGGTAGTAAAGATCAACGAGGGAGGAAGCTCTTTTGGAAGTGTGATGATCTCAAGGAAAAATTGAAAGGTGGAAAAGTGGAATCTAAGGCAGGATGCAGGGCGATATTGATGGTTTTCCAAGGTACTAGTTTTCTAGTTTACTTGTGAATTGTAGTTTTCCAAATTCTTCCTTGAAGTAGGTCACACACTCATGTGCATGCACATAATATGAATAGGATATTGTTTTGGTTTGCATTTTTTTATACTTATTCTCTCATTTACTATTTTTATATCATATTTTTGCTGTATTAAACAGATGGGAATTCATAAAAGCTGGGTCTGGAATGATTAAAGGAAAAAAAAAAGCTTGCAGACTATATTTTGAAATTATTGCCGAACTTTCTGATTTCTCTTTCATTAAAAACTAAATTTGAACAAATCTAGGAATGAATTTTTTAGTTTTATTAAATATCCTTTCTGGTTCTAACCCGTACTTTCCTATGTGAAGAACTTGAGTTGGACTCTCCAAAGAGCCTGGAAAATGCAGAAAGTGGAAGGCTGATTGATCCTCAGGAAGCATGTAATAGGATTGCTGAAGTGGTGCATGAGGCTATAAGAAAGATGGAAATAGTTGCTGATGAGAAGATGAGAATGTTCAAGAAGGCTCGCTTGGCTCTTGATGCTTGTGACCGTGAATTAGCAGACAAGGCCAGAGAAGCAGGAGAACTGAAGATAGACAGGCAGAAAAAGAAGTTACAGATTGAGGAACTGGAGAGAATTGTGAGGCTTAAAAATGCAGAGGCTGATATGTTCCAGTTGAAGGCTAATGAGGCTAAAAGAGAGGCCGAGAGGCTCCAAAGGATTGCTCTTGCCAAGTCAGATAAATCAGAGGAAGAATATACCAGCAACTATTTGAAACAAAGATTAAGTGAGGCTGAGGCTGAGAAGCAATATCTGTATGAGAAGATCAAAATGCAGGAGGCTTCCCGTCTATCACAGGGCAGTAGTGGTGGCGACCCCTCTTCAATGATGATGTATTCCAAAATCCATGATCTTCTCTATAGTGCTCCTCCCAAGGCAGACAGTCAATCTAATGAGTGTCACCCTTTCAGATCAAACCCATGAGTACTGGTTCAGCGAATGTTGTAATCTTTTACATATTATATAGCAATGTCATTCTGTACACAACTGATGAAAAGTCAGTCTAATTTGATTAGATTCAAGACAATTTAATTTAAGCCTTGGTTGAGGGAAGAGGTACTAGTAAGGGTTTAAAATCAGTTTGAAGTTAGGTTTGTACCGTGCGGTATAATATTAATATGCTTTTGTGACTGATTATTGTTTGTTTCTTGATTTGTGAAATCTAATTAGTTAGTCAATATGTTTAACATTGCAATGAACTCGTCTTATTTTGCATGTCTTCTGTGAGTTGGTTCAGGAGGACTAGAGACAAATTAAATTGTATGTGAAAACAATGTAAAAGCGATGCTATATTATTGATAGAACTGCACGATGTTACAGCTGAAAGGGCAAGTATTTTTCTCCCCTTACTGGAAAGGTGGCATACTCATTTTTTTGACAGATGGGGCTGGCTTTGGTACATTACTTTTTTTTGGGGGACCCCTGTGTTCTGGAGCTTGGTGAAAAGGTCCTATGTCATTAAATGTCAAAGCAGCACTGATTCCATGGCATCTTATGAATGAGCTTTGGCACACATTAGGTGTGACAATCCTTGCATTGTTGACACACAAGCCTGTTTTCCCACTGTTGGTGATGCTGATCACCCTACTTGGAATGCTAGAGGGGACCACAGAACCATTTGGAAAGTGTAATAGATGATTGAGCACTAATGGTGTTGGAATAGAATGGCTGAGTATGAAATCATGGAGCTGATCTGGAGTTATTGAGAACTGAGATAGCTCTTCATCACTAGGCATTAGGAATGTCAAATCATTGTTTTGGAATGAGTTGGGCTGGCTGTTGAGTATTTTGAGGAGGATGACAAATCCATAGTAAGATCTACTTCTCATGTCAGAAATGGCTACCTGCAGGTCGGTTTCGTTGAATGAAGTTGTAGACTGGCATTCACTAATTGCAAAGAGTGTAAGAAGGATCACAAACCAGAGAGCCATTAGGGATAAGATGAGGTTTTGATTACTGTTAATCTGATAAATGCAATGAAATCTCAGTTTGCTTGGTATTTATAGCCACCTTAATGTTTCATGCCTATGTTTATGTTGTCACATTTTTTTACCCTTTCTATGAAAGGTAGGTTGTAGGCTGGTTTTGCATGAAAAGGTATGTAGTAGTTAACCCAGAAAGCTGAGAATGCTTAGGAAGGTGAAAAAAAGTTTAGGGTGCTATTGGGTAAGAAATTTAGTTAATGAGGTGTTTATTTAACAGGTTCTTTCATTTATATTTTTGATTTTCAAACTTATTAAAATAAGTTAAAAATTGCATATATACTAAAACTTATTAAAAGCTAAAAGAGTTTGAGTATTACAAGTTATTTTTACGTGTTCTTCCAAACACACTTTCAATCATTTTTTCTAATTATCCTAAAAGTCAAGCCTCAGTCTCCATTAAAATAGTACAAATTGAATATTATAATGGCCATTCAATATGGAGTGAAACAATTAGAATTTATTTTCCTATCATAGGACAAAACCATCAAAAGGTGAAAATTCTTTCTTTACCATTGCTTACTAAACAAAGGGTAAGGGTAAATTGTAAAAGTTATGAGTTGGGTGTTTCAATATTGAGATTTTAGATGTTATTTGACACTTCTTAATTTTATAAAATGTTAATTTAATTTTATTTATATAAAAGTATGTTTAAAACATAAGAAAACTAAAAGAAACTTTTTTGGTAAAGTCTAAATTAAAGTAACAGAATTTTACAAATTTTAATGTCTCACACTCAAGGCATTTTACTTACCCTAAACAATAAGGGTCAGTGTCATAATTATGTGCTGAAAGAGGTAAGTGTCAATGTCGTAGTTAGGTACCCAAAAAAGAAATGGTCAATGTCATAATCAGCTAATCAGGCAGTTATGGTTATACAGATATCTCCGGAGGAACAAAGAGGTTAATCAAAACCTGTGAGAGCTGAAGCCTGAAAGTAATTCAATTAAATGAGGACTGAACTCAACATTAGATAAAGATAAATTTCATATTCACTCGGAGAAACAGAAATAGAATTGCATGAAAAAGTTTAATGTGAATATTGATTTTATATATTATTTGATATAATCAAATTTTTATTAAATTAACAAGTTTTTTTTTTATTAATTCAACTTAACGTTTAATTGACATAAATACAAACCAAACATCTACGGAAAGAACTCAATTCATGACTATGACAATGAAAAGCAAAATAGGAAACAACTCTTTACAAACAAGTTTACAACATTGGCATAAAAAGGCATATAACATTAAAATAGACTAAACACCCGAATTAGTCGTTGATTCCAGTGCGCGTCGAACACTTAGGTCCTCCTATTAGTAAGTTAGTCTCATTAGTCCCCACGTCCGTCATCGTCGTACAAATAGGTCACTGCCGTTAATAGAGTGCAAACTTCCGTCAGAGTTAGCTGACTTGGCTCGTTAAATGCCACCAGGAATACCACTGTTCCAAGAGAGACGACGTCATTTCACTAAAACTCCCCCGTTAATCCCTGACTCTGTTAACGTCGGACACTTAGGTCCCCAGGTTATTAAGTTTGACATGTTAATCCCCATGTTTATCATCGTCAGACATATTGCTCCCTGGCGTTAATAGACGTTTAACGTCTGTTAGTTCCAGGTGACGTGGGTCCAATTCCCTAGATTAAAGAAACTATATTACACTCTATGGCTTTAAGATGGTTTTAAAAGTGTTGGTTCTACATCTAAGTAGTGCCTAATGTAATGGACAAATGGATGTAAGCTCTTTATTACTGTTGACTACTAGTTTGATGTTGAAAGAAAATATCCATTCTAAATGGTAAAAGATTAGGCAAAAAATGTTGATCTGTTAATTTCATGAGCTAAACCTTTCACCCCATCCGTTTCAGTCAACTTTAAAGCCTTGGAGTGCAATATAATTTCTTTAATTCATGGGATTCGACCTACGTCACCTAGAACGAATAGATAATGGCAGGGACCTACATGTCCAACGATGATAGATATGAGGATTAATAGGTCCAACTTAATAACCTGAGACCTAAGTGTCTGACTTTAACGAAGTACGGGACTAACGGAGGTGTTTTAGCAAAACGACGTCGTCTTTCTTGGAAACGTGGCATTCCTGGTGGCATTTAACGAGCCACGTCAGCTGACTCTGACGGACGTTTGCACTCTATTAACGACAATGACCTATCTATCTGATGATGACAGACATGGGGTACTAAAGGGACTAACCTACTAATAAGAGGACCTAAGTGTCCGACGCCACTGAAGTCAGGGACTAACTAAGGTGTTTACTCCATTAAAATATTACAATAAAAACTTAACACAACATCATCACAGTTTTTCTTGTTGGCTTACATAATTATAATGATAATTGTTATCGCGAGTTAGGGATCTCGTATTATTGGCACCCCCTTCAATTTAAAAAAGTACCTATATTTCTCCGTTTTTAAGAGATTATTGTTAGCTGATGATTGTTGGGCGAAGTTAAGACCCCATTTTTAATGTATATCTAAGAGTCTCGGAGTTATTTTTGTATTTTAAGTGTTATTTTAAATAAAAAAATCATTTTTCCTAAAATAATTCTCTCAGATTTTTACATTTACCCATTCAGAATGAAGATAAATAAACCAATCTTAATTCATCAGGATTTTAGGTAGATACCTCGAAATTTATTGTTATGATTCCATTAAAAAAACAGCCATATTTAGAGTTAAATATTATTATTAGCTTAAAACCTGACTTCTTTTTTCAACCAAATGTTCTCTTAAAAAAATCTAAACTTACCTTATTTAGAGAATAAACTTTACTTAATCTAGGAATTTGCTTTCATATACCTTAACCTACTTATAAAATGGGTATTAATAAAATAAATTTTTAATTTTGATGTAATAAAATTTTGAATAGAAAATTTTATTTTTAACATCTTATCATTCGTTTATAAGCATGCGTAGAAGGAAAAGTGGAGGTAATAAATAATACTATATAGATTATTCAGGATTAATAATACACAATATTATTAAAATATTTTTTCCTGCCTCTTTGTTTATTCTACATAAATAAGAAAATAGGAAAGAGAGTTATATTGTTGTTTCTAATAGATTTTTATTTGTACAACTACCTATATTTTCTATCATAGGTAATTCTGATTAAGTTAGGAATATCATTATAGTAGGATTAATTTATTCACAGAGTTATTTTATTTATAATATTTAAATTTAAAACCCTAAGAGAAATTAAATATATGTAATTTAAATCAACGACAGTCTTATTTGATTAATTAAAACTTTTAAGTTAGTGTTTTTATCTATATCAACATGTATTTTTGTTGGTAAGAGACAATTTAGAGCCTATCCAATTGGGAAAACAAAATTAATTCTTCAGATTATTTAAAACAGTTAAAATTTCGTTGAATTAATATTTTTTTTATTAGTTAAATTTCGGTTGACAGTTATAGTTTGAGCTATATGTCTTACAAAGCTCTCCTATACTTCTGATGAAGCTGAGATGCTGGATCAGTAGGGTTGATTGATGCACTTGATGTTCACTTAAAATTAGTTGGATGCTTCCTATAGAAAATACACAAAAAGAAGGAAATCAATTAGCTAGGTGCTTTTTATTTAAATTACATGTATTGTTCTTTGGAATAACTGAAAATATTTATGTCACAGTGAAGTTAGAAAATTAAGGACATATTGAAAATTTTAAAATAATAATATTTTTTGAAAAAAATTATTAATACCATTTCATTGTAATCTTTAGTAAAAAATTCTGTATTAATTAATTTTTTATCAATATTCTTAGACTTTAAAAAAATGACTCCCCCTCTTAAGTCTTAACTGAAAATACTGGCAGACAAAAACTTTTTTTTTTTTAAATTTATATAATAATATAATACTACATATCTTTTTTATTAACACTGATATTTTTCATAACAATGTTAGAGAGACTAATCAAGACTAACTCGGTTGATTAAATAGAATATATAAATTAATATGAGTTTTAATACATTCCAAAAAAAAACACTTATCAATAAAGAAGGTCAGAACCTGTCCCAAAACCCAATATTTCAAATTTTGTTATGAAGTTCTTTAGTGTAATGTGACTCATTGGTTCAAACTTTTGTGGTATATATTTTTTTTCTTTGGACAACATTTTTTGTTTGAAACTTATGAATGTGCTCTAAATTGATTCAGCTGTTGAAAACTTCAACTGCCACTTGTTTGTAGTGATAGTCGTGTCTCCACCAAAGGTGGGGGACACACCTTACCCACATAGTCTCCAAACGCTAGCTCCTATTTGTGTCAAACAAAATAAACTTCAATTTGACCATGAGTCAATATGCTATAAATCATTTCAAGACAAGCTTGCAGATTATAATCTTCAATGCCCAATTTATAAAGCCATTTGCATCACCATGTCCTCTTCACCCCCATTATTATAAAATATAACAGCTAAATGCCATCTTATAAATTAAAAGCTCAAATTTTGGAACATTAAATATATCATCAAGCATTTGCATGATAGATAAAAATCAGCAGAGCAAAGGTTGCTGTCAACCTTGGTCTAGACAAGGCTGTGTGTCAGGAAAATAGATAGGTGAGCTAATTTATAATGTCTTTTGTCTTTTATCTTTTTTTGTCTCTATTTTGATTAAGTTGTCAACTTCAACAACTAGTACATGTTATTTACAGTTGTCCATTTTTATCTAGGAAGAAGTATAAAAATTAAATTACATAGGGAAAGGAATAATTACAATACACATTTTGATAATGGACCCTTTTATAATTATTTGTCCAATCAAGTATGTAAAATATATTTTAGATATTATATTTAATACTTGTTTTGTAAATATATGATGTGAATCAGTAATGATTTTAAAATAGGATTAATTATTGAACTGGTTTAAGCAGTCAAATCAGAGATTAAAATATAGTTAAACCAGTAACAATAAACCATTAACCTAAATTAGTCATGTAATCATATTAATAAAATCTAAATTATATATAAAAAACAGTATTATGTTTGTGTTCCCTTAGGCTAGGTAGGTGTAAGGAAACAGATAGATGACAAGGGTGTAGGTTGAATTGAAGTTGAAAGGAGCAGTTATGATGCATCCGAGGCAGACTACACATGTTGTTGGCTGCTATCACTGTACTGAGATCAGAACATGAGCTGTTAGTGTTAGTGTTAGGTACCAAACGTGTGATGTTTACCTTACCTGGTTATTTACTTGTATTCCTCCTACTGTGCTTACAATATTGCATCCAATTCACCCTTAATTCTAACCATTTTATTCCACCTTCTGTTTCCAATGGATCTTCATTGTGATTTTAAATGTGGTTTCACATTGATTCTTTCCAAACTTGCTATCAATTTTCCCTCTATGCTTTCTATTCTATAAAGAAAGATGTGAATACTGAACTACTCTACTTTGAGTGTGGTTGTTTAAAAATAAGAAGCTAGGGAACGGAGTATGCAAGTAGAAGAAAGAAAATTCAAAGGTCAAAAGGAGTTTTGACTATCTTAAGGATATTAACGACTACTATTAACTTTTAAATTTTTCTTTTTTATAAATCTCAATTTTCTAATTACATACCAAACAAGTTCTCTATTCGAGTCAACCCTATTTTCATAACGAATTTTATTAGATCAAGTCAAAAGTTTAGAGCTTTTCAACCAATTTTAAGGTTTGTTTGTTTTCAGTTAAAGTTTCTTAATTGAGATTGATAAAAATAGTTTTTTAAGTGTCTGTTTGTTTTATCTTTCAACTAAAGAAGAAAGATTAATTATAACATTTAACGGTTCTTATTTATTAACGAAAATAATAAAGGTGACTAATGACTCGTAACGAATATCATTGGTTTTCAAATGAAACAAATGAACACTAATAAATTAATTAAACAAAATTTGATTAACATTAAACGACATGTGGATTAGAGAAGTACTCAAGTCTTGGTTAAACCTTATTAGTACACATCCAACTTACACATGTTTAAAGCAGTAATTAGATTGCACAATTTTTTATATTTTGTGTATATGCAACTCCTTGAGGAGGTAACAACCAAGTGATGGTTTAATTTCTAATATAAATACTGATTTGATAACCCATTATAAAAATAAAATTATAAAATTAAAATCATTCAATTATTAACATTAATTTTATACGTTATTTAAAATTAGTCAACCTATATACGTTTTAAGTATTCATGTAAGACACATAGATGGTGTATTTTGTATGCATAAAAATGTGTAACATGCAAGGCACACCAAATTCATACGCCTTGATTTGGTGTGTCACATTAAAATGCATCAAACATATATGTTACACAAACAATTTCAAAGAAAAAAAAAAGACAAATCCTGCTACTATAAAGAGTGAAATAATCTTAAAATATAATATTGGGGTGAATTAGCCATATTAATTGATAAGTTGTGAATGATTTCCAACATGAAAAATAAACGTTAACATAAAGTTTTTCCCTTTCCCTCTCTGCAGTCATCAAACCTTAATGCTCACTCTCTTAACCAATTATTAGAGGGTAACATGCTATTTATAATTCCCTACCTTTCTTCACAAGTTTCTTTAATTACTTAGCTTTCCCAAGTTGACTATAAAATTTGGGTACTTAACTAATTTCAGATCTCAACCATTAGTTGAATGGTTGGATTATTATACAAAAGCAGCACTATAAACTAAATTTTACAATATATAATTCTCCTAATTATTATACACATGCATATGGACAGGGTAGTAGACAAATAGTTAGAGTCCGTTTAGTATTCAGTTAAGGAAACATAGTTATGAAAATGAAAAAATTTAATGGTTAATATTAATTTTTTACGTCGTTGATTAAAACTCCGTTGAATCAATGGATCTTCATATCTTAAAGAAATTAGTATTTAGTTTTTGGTTGAAAACACTTTTAAAAGGATGAATGGTAAAAAGGGGAAAATAATGTTAATTCAACTCCTCTTATTACCACTTTTAACAAAAGTTAATATTTATATATTATATGAATAAAGCAATCTTAAAAACTTTTAAAAATTTTAAAGCTAAAAAAAATCACCCAAAACAGGACGTAAGACATTTGAAAATAGTTTCATATTATTGTTATTCGATTTTAACAAAAATAGTATAGATTAAACCGCATTTGGTTGTTATTTTACTCTAATCTGGAATTTTACTTAATGTAATTTTGTAGCCAAATTAAACTTATCAATATTTTTAAATTAAGTAAATTTGCTTCCTCTATCAATTTTATATGACCTTAATCTTGAAATTTTCATTTTTTATTTGTTGGAAATAAGTACTATACTGCAAGATTCTTTTTTCATCAACGGATGAAATTGATTAAAAATAGTATATAAGTAAGAAAGTCACAACTTTGAAGGGTTAGTTTTCTTTCCCGATAAACAAATTCCTTGAATTAAAAGTTCACTACCTCACTCATTCACCCGGAGTTGGTATTCTGGTTTACATACATGTCCTCAACACACCCTAAGAAAGAACACAAATTTAGATGAACTATATGACATCCATTCTATAATATCCAGTTACTAATAATTTCATGATTATACCCGTATTTATTTACATTAATTATTCCCACATATTTTAACTTTAATATTGAGTAACCCAAAGAAACATATCCCTTTCATAAAATATCCGACCAGTAGATACTCATGGATAAAAATCCGTTACAGGTATAAAAATCGGTGAGTATAAATATCCATAGAAGAAGGGAGACGAGTTTTATGCTACCCGATAAGGAATGAGTGACGAATACAATGGTATTCGTGCATGCAAGTACCTGTACATATCAAATCACATTGGTACGCTTCTCTATTATTAATATATAATTATATATTTAAATTAGCTTATATTATATATTCATAAGAGATGATGAAGAAATTAATTTTTAACATTTTTTACATTTCTTATTTTGTATGTGTTTTTTATTCAATGTTATTGTTATTATTGCAAGCATTTATATAGCAACTAGATTTGTATAAATAATGAAACTAAAAATTAGTATTGATGTAAATTATTAAGGTTCTACACTAACCGTTAAGAATATTGTGTAATTTAGTTTAATGTTTTTTATATTTTTATTTTTTATTTTATAACTCATACAGGTAAACACAAGTTTTATTTTTATTTACAGACATCGATAGCGGAAAAAAGATACTCATACCTGCCCCACCTTCTTTACATCCCTACCTTTGATCCCTGAGCTTTCATCACTCATTATGTTATGCAACTGGATAAAACACCCACAAAAATTCCATTGAAAAAAAAGGATGAAAAGAAAATGAATACTAAAATTCAAGAAAATGAATGCATATGTTTAAACAACTTAAAAAGGACTTGCAGGTTGCAGCGGACCCAAATTTAAAGTGCCAGTTCAAATTGAAGTACAAGAGTGGAATTTACTTTTATTTTTATTAAAATTTGACAATTTTTTTGATTTAGTCAATTTCATTTAATTTGTGAAAACTTTGAGTTAAGAATTAAAATGGAAACATGAAAATATTTATCTAGAAAAAAATGATATATATAGCTAAAATAAAACTGTTTAAATATAAACAAATTGAGAAACCAAAATAACACAGAGTCTTATAAGCTTAAAATTGAAGAACATGTTTTTATATAAAGATTAATGATTTAATACGTCCCTTCAATGAAGCCTATCGGTATAAGTAAATGTTAACTCTTGACCCGTAATGAAATGAAAACTCTTAAACTATAACGATCGAAAAAATATTCTAATTCTGATAACATATTAAAGGTTCTATCTAAAAATCAATTGATAATATCACAACAAATATTTAAATCATATAAAATATTAGGAGAGATACGATATCAAACTTCTAATTCAACATTAATGGGTTTTGAACCAATAAATTAAGAAGAAAAGGTGAGAAATGTTGAAGGTGGAATAATTAAGAATAATAGAATGCATATAATGTTGAAGAGAAATCTTTCTAGGGAGAATAATAGGCATTGTGGTGGGTCTATGGCCAACTGGATTTTGTAATTATTGAAGCTACACATAGTTACTTGATGTGCCCCATACAGTAATGCACATAGTACTTAGCTCCAAAAGATTAATAAATAAAAAAAGAGTGTGTGTGTGGTAGTTTCCATGTCCATGGCATGCAAGAAGTGAGAAAAGAAAAGTTAGAAAGGGAAAGCAGCAAAGCTTCCAATGCCATTATGTGGAAGTGGATTACAATGAAGCATGACCCTACAAAGTTTAAACCATGCAATATTTCATTATTTTTCTGCCTTTTCACTTTCTTTTTGACCTTAAAAATGGATCCATGCTATATACTTGTAGGGTTTGCATTTTTCTTTTTCTCTTGTCAAATTTACAGCCACCTACCTCTCTACCTATGTCATTTTATTTCCGGCGGAAATTTGTTTCTATATGATAATAGTGGCGTTGAAATATTTTATTTTCTGTTACTGCTTCTGCATGTGAAATCAATATGTATTTTATGATTTTTACTTGCTTAACGTACTTGGTCGTAATGGTGCCAAATTGCCAATGATGAACCCCTCACCCCCATCTCCCCAAAAACAAAGTACGATTGGTGAACCACAGCTAGTACCCCATTGGAATCTGGTTGGAACTCATCCAGTGAACTTCATCAAACTTGTTTACAGGTCATTTGGTTTTTCGTTGATTAGGCTAACTAAATCGATGTTTAATAGACAAAAAATATGTTAATTCAACGGAATTTTAACCGTTTTAAATAACGTAAAAAATGTATATTAACTATTATATTTTTTTATTTTTATAACTTCGTTTCTCTGACTGGATAACAAACAACCTTTTAGTTCATGACATTTTTTAAAAATATTTAAAAGTTTATTTAATTCGTTTGGTTGGTCGTTCGTTAAACTAACCAAATCGATGTTTAATTGACAAAAAAATGTTAATTCAATGGAGTTTTAACCGTTTCAAACAATGTGAAAGATGTATATTAACCATTATATCTTTTTCATTTTTATAACTTTGTTTTTTCAACTGGATATCAAACGGACTTTTAATTTGTGACATTTTTAAAAATCTTTAAAAGTTTATTTGATTTACATGTGAGATTTTTTTATTAGGTTTGACTAAAGTTATTTTTAATATCCTTTTATTAATCAGATATAAAAGCAGAGTAATGAAATTTAAACTATCTAATTATTTCATCTTATATATTGTTTAGGATTGGTGATCAAACATGGTTAGACCAATTTTAATGATGTACACACTAATTAAATTATCATATTTATACAACTTTATTTATTGTGAAACATCTTCAACTAACTTTGATCTGGTCAATTAATTAACAAACACTGGTTGGTTCAGCTTCCCCTGTCATGGTACCGAATATTGACATATCCTATGTGAATTTCTTATTGCATTTCTCGCAGTGCAAGAAATAATTGGGTGTTTATAATTTTAGAACGACAAAGTTAATAATTTAATTTTGATGTTAGGTGAGTGTAAGTGTTTCTGTGCTATGAATTAGTTAGAATTTATTTTATATATTATTTTTAGTATAATTAGAATTTATTCTAAATATATATTAAAATTTAAGGTAAAATTTATAATTTAATTGAAATACACTTTATTAAATTATGCAAGTCAAAAACAAATAAAATCAGTTAATTCGACTTGTTGAATCATGAAAAAGTCAAGCTATCAATTGAACTTGCCATTGATGTAGTTAACAGAGAATTAACAATCATTTGACACATGTCACAAATTGTGCTATGATTTCTCATTTCCTTCTTTTAATGAACTTCTTCCTAAAAACTGAACTTGTATAAAATAATTATCAGGTGATTACAAAATGTCAATTTATTTACATTAAATAGGATTAAACCTCTACATGAGTGATTAAGAGATGAAATAATCTATCACATTGATGCACATCATGATTGATGTGGATGAGTTGAATGAACTTGTATTTTTTTAGCATGTAAATTTAAATGTCATTAATAAAAAAAATTTGGTAGTAAATAATTTATAAGTATTTTTATATACATCATCATAAAATGTATCCAAACTCAACCTACTTGGGAAAAAAAAAAGGTAGCATGACAAGTACAACAATAGCCAGGGTAGAATTCATCCCAAAAAAGTATCCAGCTAGAAATGCCAAATCTCATTGCCATAGCTGAAATCATAAAAGTGAGGCTTCACTTTGAAACCAAATATATTTCTGATAAAATAATTCTCACCAATCACAAAAAAGCATCACTATTTAATATGCACAGCATAACCCTAATTCCCCATCCCACAATGATGATTAAACCTCAATGCAAGAAATCCAAAGATCTAAACCATAAGGGTTTTTGTTTAAACAATAACAATAAAGAAGATTAAGGTAATATTATAATAGCCATGCAATGATGGTCAAACCAATTATGCTTTTGATAGTAGTTTTTTAATCAAATTGGCACTTTGTTTAGTTCTATTGCTGGTTGATTCTCATTGTAATTTATTATTATTATATATATTTGGTGGGTAAGGTATATAGCCGACATTCATTTTATTTGATGCCCCCATTACACCTATATATACTCCTTTATCCCAAACCTATTTATATAATATATAATTCTCTCAAAAACCATTGATTTCAGAATCTTTCAACACCATGCGCACAATAGCCTCTACCCCTCTGAATAATTGCTCATTTTCCTCCCAGTACATTTTGAACATAATATTACAGTGTTACTTTCCACTTATGATGGAACTGAGAACTAGAAAATGACTTACATGCATTGCCAATTTTACCCCTTTTGCCTCTTTCTCTCTCTTCCTATCTTTCAAATTGATGTAGTTATTAAAATCAAACTGATTCAACTGTAAATTAGTTGAATTATAAATTTGTTGAATAATAAGTTTGAATTGATATCAGAATCAAATTTATTTGAATTGTAAGTTAATTAAATAATTAATAATTAGTCTGATTTTTTTTAAAAAATATTGGAATTCTTATTCCCTCCCACTCTCTCTACTCTCACCGTTTCAGCAGAACCATTTCTTCTCACATCTTTTTTTTTTCTGACACTCTTTATCTTTTTCTGGCACTTAAGTCCGTATTCTGCAGAGCACAGTTGGGGTACTACTCCTCTTTAAACACACTGAAGGGTGCGGTCTTTTTCAACTCTTGCAAAAGCATAGCACCAAAACAGAGGAAAAATTAAAACAAATAATTGTGAACCAAAAAAAATTCAATTATGTCAAAACAACAAACAGTAATAATTGATATTAAAAAAATCTGCTAACATTTTTTCTTTTGAAATAATAAAAAATATATATATGGCCTTGGTTTTTTTTTTAATCATGATTTTTGTTTGCTTTTGGTTAAACCTTCCCCACCAGATGATGAGATAATCATGATCCACCTCAATTAGCTAGTGCTATGCTGCACACACCAAACTGGACAGAGAGAAAGGGAGAGAGGAGAGAGAGATTTTTACATTCAGAAAAACAAAATGGGTTATATCAGCAATTGCAAGGAGATGATGGACACACACTGTGTGATATTGTTCAACTCTTGATGCTTCTTTTTGGTTGTTCAGAGGTCAGTGAGGCAGAAACAACCTGTTACAGAAAAAGAACAAAATTTTCCATCTCATTCACAATTCTTTCAACTGGGTTTGATTATTACCCCATGCTCCCCTCTTCTGCTTCTTCTTGCTATCTCTTCAACCTTCACACACATATCGACAAAAAAAGATAAGGTGAATAAAAAACAACCTTTTTGGTTGTTGGACCACTTGTTGCAACATAGTCCTTGCTCTTGCTTGCTTGGTGTTGCTTCTTTGCGTGCAAGTCTTCTCCTTTACCTCACGGAAACATCATAAAGCATCCAACTTTATGAGCCCTGAGGGCTTGGATTGCTGAAACAAGTGTTGGGGTTTTGCTTCAATTTTGCTTTGGAGTTGAAGATTCATGGTGGGGTGCTTGGTGGTTCTTTTTTTTGGATGTTCTGCTCAAGCTGGTGGGGCTTGCTTTGAATCTTCAGGGGATTTTGTGAAGATACCTTGTTGAATTTGGCAGTTATGTCTGTGAATCGAAGGCTTTCTAGTTCTAATGGTAGATTGCCTTCAAATATGAAGCCTTGGAAAGTGAATAATGAGCCCTTGCATGGGCCTAATTCTCCTAGAACATGTAGGAGGAAGTCCTTGCTACTCTGGATTTTTGGCTTTGTTGCTATAGGGAGTGTTTGGTTCATCTTGAGTTTCACTAGTGAGTATTTGATGATCAAGGAGAAAGAAGCTGTTTGTGAAGAGAGTGCACGAATCTTGCTACAACGTTATAATGTTAGTAGGAAGCAGATTCATGCTTTGGCTTCCTTGTTCCCTGGATCAGATCAGGTGAACTTCACTTTCACCCCCGCTTTCAATTTTGCTGCTCCCTGGCTTGATATTTCTGGTCTTTGATGATAATTATTTAATGCTGGCTAGAAACTTCAATTAGTGGCTTCTTCATGTACTATTACTAACTTTTTTTGTGTGTGTTCTGTTGAACATTATTTTCATTAAACAAACAACGTTTTTTTGGATTATGAATTTTAGCCGGAGTGAAAATTATAAAATAGTGAACAAGGATTCCCTTAAATGAAAGGGTATAAACTATACCCTTTTTCTGTCCCTTCCCACGAGGTCTTTGTTTTACCTAGGATTACATAATGTTGTACTACATTTTAATTACTAAAAGTACGGGACACTAAATTTTTGAAAGAAAACAGCGTTTGTTGTGGAGATGAATATGAGCAGTAAACAATGTGGTGCTCTTTGTCCTCTGTCTTACTAGTCTATAATGCAGATTTTATCCAACTGTATTGATGAAAGAAGACTTCAAATGCTGTTAAGCAGCGGCATAGTCAGCAGTCCACAGTTAATGTGTCCGGAGAATCGAGACTTACAAATGGAGCCTAGATATGTTGCAGACACTGTAGAACTTATAGAACAATGCCCAATTCTTGATGATTATGCCCAGACAAGGCTTGAATTTTCATTCCTGTCGAAAAATTATGAACCATTGGCCTTGCACTCTGCGCTTTTGTCCAATTTGGTTAATTATTTGCTCCCTGGAAAGGTAGTGTCTTTACTAAAGCTTTGGCTTTTGTGTGTTATGCCAAAAAGTTCCATAACTTAGATTGTTGATTCTCCTAAAAACAAGTTAGTACCTAAGATTTAAAACCTAACTTAAAATTCCTATTGTTCACTAGGGCGCATGATATGGTAGTTGAATGGATGTAAAAAAAGCATAGTGATGGAGCTTTAGGCTTTCTGTATCATTTCCTGTAAAAGTGCCTAGTTTGTCAAACCTGGGTGAGAAATGAAATTATTAATATTAATAATGCATCATATGGATCTACAGTGGTTCCAATTTGTATGAACTTTAATGTAATCAAAAGATTCCCTTGATTTGCCTAACCAGCATCATATAGTGCTACAATAAATTCCACTCTTGATTTGTAAAAGATAGAGCATTGCCAATAGTGTTTCAATTCATTTAACCTACAGTTTAGTAACACTATTACGTATATAAAGTCATATCTATGTAAGAATAGTGGATTTTTGTTAAGTTTCTCCAAATATTGCCTTTCCCATGTTGCTTGTGATTCATACGACAGTAACTGTGAAAACATGTAGTCTTTGAAGCATATACATTCACACTATAATTACTTTGCTTATACATTTTGGCTTTGCAGAAGATTTTGCAATCATGGGAGCTCAGTGTCTCCGCAACTCAGGATCATGTGAGTTCTTCGAATTTAATCAGAGGATGCTTGGTGGTCCTTGTTGGAGTTATAATGTCCTGCTTCCTTTTACTACGGAGGAGTGAAAAGCAGATGCTAGTTCAGGGGAATCAGACTACACAACAAAAGCGGAAGCAACATTCTGTGCAGAGTCCTTCAAAGGGTGCTGGGAGGTGGAGGAAACGGTTACTAGCAATAGGCGTGTCACTTGGAATAATTGGGTCCTTTTGGTTATTCTGGCACCTAAATGCGGACATCATGTGGAGAAGAGTTGACATGCTTTCCAATATGTGTGATGAGCGAGCACGTATGCTGCAAGATCAGTTTAATGTGAGCATGAATCATGTTCATGCTCTGGCTATTCTTGTATCTACCTTTCACCATGATAAACATCCTTCTGCAATTGACCAGGTATTCTACGCAGTGTCCTTCCTTGTGTTTTCTGTTCTCTTGTTCCCTCGGATATTTTGAATGTCTTCTGGAAATTGGCTTTTGACTGGTGTATTATCCGTGAAAGTAACTGATATATTTGGTGGGCTTCATAGTGATAAAGGAGAAAAGGTTAAAATTTCGTATGTGCATTGGAAAGCAGAAACTGATTGCCAATAATCTGTAAAACTAGGGAAGCAATTAGTTGCAAGTTGCAACAGCATGTACAGTAAAAGTGTGAATACTGGAAAGTATGATGGCATTGAAATTTTTTAACCCCCCAAAAAGAAAAGAGTTCAGGTTGTGTCATTGATCCATAATGTATATGTTTCAATTCAAACTTGAGCTATTAAAAAATATATGAAAAAAGTCAGGCTCTTGCTTTATGATTATTAATTTTTTTTAGCTTCTCTCTTGGGCATAAAGTTAGGCCCAAGAGTATTTACAAGACTAAACATTTGTGGGCAGCCCAACATCAAGATTTGGTTTGGCTTTGATACTATATTAGTAATGGATCAGACTTAACCCTAGTAGCTTGGGGGTGGGGGATGGGTGGGGGCATTGCCCAATCCTTACAAGGAGCATTTTGGTTATATTCTTAGTTGATGTGAGACTTCCTAACAACTTAATATGTTGTTCTTTCTTTAAGCATTTGCTAATTTTACTAAAATAAACAAGGTTTAAACTGAGTTCCTTTTTTTCACTTTTAATTCTGATATGGTTTATGCAATGAATTTGGGTGTCTTAGTCAAGTGAGGTTTGGATGTGTGTGAAGATTGCATGCATGTTGGTCTCCAAGTTCAATTCAAACCATGTTCAATTTGAGTCTTCTTCAACTCTCCATTGTTTGTATGCCTTTCTTGTTGTAATGTTATTTTTCTTAAGGGAAAAAATTTTAAAAGCAGAAAAAAAGTAAGGAAAAATAACATTGAAAGTTATTTCTCATTGCAGAAAATTTTTGGAGAGTATACAGAGAGTACAGCATTTGAGAGACCACTTACTAGTGGTGTTGCTTATGCTTTGAAAGTTCTCCACTCTGATAGGACGTATTTTGAGAAGCAGCATGGATGGACAATTAAGAAAATGGAGACTGAGAATGAGGCATTAGTCCAAGATTGTATTCCAGAAGATTTGGATCCAGCACCCATTCAAGATGAATATGCACCAGTGATATTTGCTCAAGAAACAGTTTCCCATATTGTATCTATTGACATGATGTCAGGAAAGGTGCGCCTTGCTTCCTGTCACCCTAACACGGGCAATGCAAATTTTACATTCCCATAGTTGTTCTTACCATACATATTCTGGCAAGTATGAGAAAACTAGAGCATCAAGTTACCATTTAGAAGGAGTTTTTGTCTTTCTATTTACCTTATGTGAGCTGGTAGCATTAGATAGTTGAAGCTTTTGTTTACATGGAATGGAATTTTGAAGACTGAAGCCAGTTTAACATTGTATCTTATATAATTTACTTAGAAAGGTGAAAGTTAAATGGTGGTAAACAGAATAAACTATACGGAAGTTTCACTTACCAGCACCTGTAAGATGACGCTGAGCATTGGTTTTGTGTTTTACCTGCTTTTCCTGCTTGAACAGCTCATTTACAGCTATATCAGTAATAGATTAAGAAGAAATAAGATTAGGAGTTAGTAACAAATGGTTCATTAAATTCCTCATTTGTTTGGCTGTGTAAAAGAATATATTTGTTGCATTGTTACACAGGAGGACCGTGAGAATATTTTGCGAGCAAGAGCAACTGGAAAGGGGGTTCTAACATCCCCCTTTAAACTACTAAAGTCCAATCACTTGGGTGTTGTACTTACATTTGCTGTCTACAGCTTTGATCTTCCTTCCAATGCTACACCGGAGCAGCGTATTGAAGCTACCGTGGGGTAACTTTATCTACTAATAACTTTAATTAACCCCTACAACTAACTCTATCCTTGTTAAAATATGCTTTCCATTTTGTGCTCCTATCTACTTCTCCTTAAGAAAAAAGAATAGAAAGAGTAAATAAGTGTATTGGTAACTATTTATTGGAAGGTATCTGGGTGCATCTTACGATGTTCCATCACTGGTGGACAAGCTTCTGCACCAACTTGCTAGCAAGCAAACCATTGTTGTAAATGTTTATGACACAACCAATGCATCTGCACCCATCACAATGTATGGTACTGATGTTACTGATACTGGACCACTACACATTAGCAACTTAGATTTTGGGGATCCACTTCGAAAACATGAGATGCACTGCAGGTTTGTTTTCACACTATTACGTATTATGTCCAAAGAATTGAAATTTTATATCAACTCATTTCCTTTTCTTTTTCCCTTTCTTTTGAAGGTTCAAGCATAGGCCTCCGTTACCTTGGACAGCGATCATGGCATCGATGGGGGTACTTGTTATTACTTTGCTTGTTGGTCATAGTTTTTATGCAGCAATAAATAGAATTGCAAAAGTTGAGGATGACTGTCATCGAATGAGAGAACTGCAAGTTCGTGCTGAAGCTGCAGATGTTGCAAAATCTCAGGTGCAATATATTTAATGGAATTATGTTTTCTGTCATACTGCAAATTTTAGTGCAATGGCAAGAATATCATGATGTTCATACTCATTTCATATATTCACCATAATGGAATTATGGTGATCATCATTCAACATCAGAGTTATTTCTAATAATTTATAAATCCTTTTACTTAATTATTATTAGTTTGGCCTTGACCACTGAAGAGTGCTTTCCCTTTTTGTAGTTTCTTGCAACAGTTTCACATGAGATCAGGACCCCAATGAATGGTGTTTTAGGTAATTGAAAAGTATTTGATGTTTTCAATTTTTTCACAGATAATTCAACTTGTCAATATTTGGTGATAATTGTCGGCTACTTCAAATCAATTTCCAGGTATGCTGCAAATGTTGATGGACACTGAACTTGATGAAAACCAGATGGATTGTGCTCAAACTGCCCACAAGAGTGGTAAAGATCTTATATCAGTCATAAACGAGGTTCTTGATCAAGCCAAGATTGAGGCAGGAAAACTTGAACTTGAAGCTGTAGCTTTTGATCCACATGTTATTCTAGATGAAGTTCTATCACTTTTCTCTGGAAAATCTAATGAGAAAGGGATAGAGGTGAAATCCTATTTTTCAGCTACCTTAGTTTTGTACCTCCTATAATTTGGGATTTAAGTCTCACATAAGCTTATGTTCTCCATACTTGTGGTTGAGTACAGTTGGCTGTGTATGCATCCAATCAAGTACCTGAAGTTGTCATTGGCGATCCTAGACGGTTCCGGCAAATAATTACTAACCTTGTTGGCAATTCACTCAAGGTTTGCTATATTTCATGTTGCATGTTTTTGTGTTTGACCAATTTATGTTTCACATATATTATGATGCTGGAAACTTCTCATGATTTGAAAGCTGCAACATTTTCTCCTTTTGAAGCATACTAGGTAATTAGGTATTGTCACCCACCCTCCCTATCAGTTAGTCTTTGATACCTTGTCCTTTCGAAAGTGTGTCCCTTTGCGGATTGATCTTAAGAATCAAAAGAGTTAATAAGTAAATTCATCCATAATCCTGGTGATATTGTTTTTCATTCATTGTTTCTTTAAAATATCACCTTCATATATGTGTGTGTGGGTGATCCTTGCAACGGACACATTGTACTAATACATAAACAATTTAAATTATTTATATTTTTATCTCTCATCTACTCTTTAGACTTCAAAATTATCTTTCAGAACCTCCATATTAACTAAATGGATCTTCTTATCTTCAGAATGAAAGAGAAGTGATCTTATTGTTTATTTATGATCTCTGTTAGTTATTTTACTTGGTGCTTTTCAGTTCACTCGTGATAAAGGACATGTGTTTGTCTCGGTTCATCTGGCGAGTGAAGTGAAGAACCCACTTCATATTATGGATGCAGTGCTGAGAGAAGGCTTAGATCTGGATGAGGACTCGCCAGACAGAATATTTAATACATTAAGTGGGTTCCCTGTAGTAAACAGATGGAAAAGCTGGGAAGATTTCAAAAAGTTAAATAGCATAAATGAGCCCAAAATTCAACTACTAGTAACAGTTGAGGACACAGGCATAGGAATTCCAACAGATGCACAAAGCCGTATATTCCAACCTTTTATGCAGGCCGATAGTTCCACCTCCAGAACATATGGTGGAACTGGAATAGGCCTGAGCATTAGTAAATGTCTAGTTGATCTCATGGGAGGAGAAATTGGATTTGTAAGTGAGCCTGGAATTGGAAGTACTTTTTCATTTACGGGTACGTTCAGGAAAGGAGATAGCACATCTCTGGATGGAAATTGGCAGAAGAATCTTTTCAGTCCAGAGTTCCAAGGATTGAGAGCATTAGTGGTAGATGGAAGAAAAATCCGAGCTGAGGTCACAAGATATCATCTGCAGAGGTTGGGGATGTCCGTGGATGTAACTTATGGTCTAAGTTCTGCGTGCTCTTGTCTATCTGATACTTGCAACACAAGGTAATTTGTCATTTTGGCAGTTGAAGTTAAAATTCCAGATTGATTGACAGTTGTGCACAATAAATCATAAGTACTTACCTATTTCAAGTTGACATTCTTCAATGGCGTTAGAGCGCTACCCTTGTAAGTCTTTCTCAGAATATTTCATGTGTTGTAATTAATTAAGGGAAAATGCTAACTAGTGCATCAAGGGCACTAGTTAAGAAACCAGAAATATATAGTTTTCATTTAAAATCATTATTAGTAATGCTTAACCACCCTGATTTTTAAGCAAATCCAACATAATTTCTAATAAGAAAATTTCACATTTAATTCCTCAAACAATTCCTTCAGAACATTGGTTAACAGGACCCTTATTTAAAATATAAAAGAAAAAGTATCACTGGCTTTATGGGAAAAGGAGAAAGGGTAAAATAGTTGATACACAAAATAATAAGGGATTTTTTTATGGAGTTATCAGACTGACCCGATTCTCAAGGAATGCATCTTTCATATGCAATTTGAATTTTGCATAATCATGTACATGTTTAAACTGTTTGGTGTGTAAACATGTGGATTTTAATTTCTAGTTCACTTTAGTTGATTTTCTAAAAAATTGTGCTGGCAATAGGTTATTTACTAATTTGTTCTTTTGTTTCTTCAGTGCGTCTACACAGTTGGCCATGGTTCTTATAGACAAGGACGCTTGGGATAAGGAAAGTAGCGTCTTATACACTGTCAAGAAATATAGACAGAATGGCATTAAAAGGGACCCATCTGACTTACCGAAGATTTTTCTTCTGGCCACCCAACTTAGCCCAAATGAATGTGATGAGCTGAAGTCAGTTGGTGTCATAGATGATATACTAATGAAACCTCTTTGGCGTAGTTCTTTGATTCATGGCTACAGAGAATCCCTTGGCACTGAAAAAAAGAAAATAAATAGGAAGAAGGAATCCAAACTTGAGAATTTATTAAAGCACAAACGGATTTTGGTGGTTGATGATAATCCAGTGAACAGAAAAGTTGCAGAAGGTCTTCTGCACAAATATGGGGCAATAGTTACTTCCGTGGAAAGTGGCAGTACTGCTTTACAGGCTCTTAAGCTACCACATAATTTTGATGCTTGTTTCATGGATCTCCAAATGCCAGAAATGGATGGGTAACTTATCTTGTTCCATTCTTTTATAGTTTGTTTCTAACTGTTGAATGCAAATGGAGGCACTGTAGTTGCCTAAGAATAAAACCAAAGAGCAGTGACTGGCCTAGTAAGTTAGTTTCATACTAGAGAAAGCGTACATAAACACTAGATAATAATTAAAAGAACCAGTGCCAAAAACTAGGCCAATACTCGTATTTACTTTTGTTAAGAACCTACTGCCTAGAATATTTGATCAACAGCTAATTTTTCCTGGGCCTCGTGGCCGTGTTGTTGACATGTAAAACTGTCTACTCAGTGTTTAACTCGAATTGAAATAATAGCTAAGGTAACAAATGGACACATATTATGAGTTTATGCCTTGGCCTGGTAGAAGCAACTTCGTTTGATATCTTCTGGGTCTCATGGATGTTGGTAACCTGCTTTTCTTAATAGGGTCTCAGAACAGGATTCTTGCTAAAACTGTAAATTAGTAGTTGGAAAAAAAAAACTAATATTTTGGCATCATCGGGATGAACTACTTTATTTTAACATTTAAATTATAAGCGGTACAAGAATATAGCTATCTTTTTGTAGGTTGTTATGTTTCTCTTAGGCGTGGCAGATGGGCTTTAAGCTTGTGTCGGAGAAATCTGAGATTTTGAATATTTCTCTAGTTAGGATCTCTCGCATTGTATCCATGACTAAGATATAATTACAAGTATTCTCTTCATCTTTAAATGGTACAGTTTTGAAGCTACAAGGAAAATCCGCAGTCTGGAGAGAGAGGTAAATGAGAGCATTGCATGTGGGCAAGCGTCAGCAGAGATGTTTGGTAACATCTCTTATTGGCACATTCCAATACTAGCAATGACAGCTGATGTAACTCAGTCTTCTGATGAGGAATGCAGAGACTGTGGAATGGATGACTTTGTGTCAAAGCCATTTGAAGAAGAGCAGCTCTATACAGCGATGGAATGTTTCTTCAAGCCAGATTCTTAGTGTGGAAGTACTGCTTTTAAAATCTTAGATTATTAGTGCAGGCACCCTGTTGACATGTGTTGACTAACCTTCAGTGTGATGACTGATGGGTAGTTTGAATTCCACCAACAGCATATGCCAGGTGTTGATTTCCATTAAAGGAGCTAGCGGATGGATTAATTTTGGTTCAGCTAAATCCAGATATTGTTATTTGTAATAGTCGGACATACTGCAACTGAGGTGTTTTTAGACGTGACTCTGTGCCGGCATCGAAGTTCACTAGTTCAGCATTGTGGCTCTCAGCTACGGTCTTGTTTAGTGATAGTAAGTACCATGTTCATCATCCCTGGATTTTTACAAGTGCATTTAGTACGTATTGTATCATGAGTGGACTCATCGTGAGGACTGAGTTTAATAAGACTATTCACATATTCACAATTTCTTCTCTTTTCTTTGCAGGATACTGATTTTGAGTGCTATAAATTATGAATAGCTTCCAAGGAGTGGACATGTTCCTTGGATAAGTGATATCCATACCAATTATCACTGATTGCAGGACAATTATCACTGCTTGCAGGACATGAGGAAATCAACAGAAAGCATATTTGCATTTTTGTGTACATAACCGTTTTTGGTCCAGCTTTCTCTATCTTTTATTATTCTTTGTATATATTCATTTGGAGCAAGTAGGATGGATAAGATGAAATGTTATAGTGATGGCATGATTAATTCATATTTTTTGGGGCGAAGATGGAAAGAACTGGCAGATCCTTTGAACCCTCAGCATTTTGTAAGTTACATGTAAAGGAAAAATTATTGCATGATACAGTAGAATGGCTTATGTATCACTATTTTGTAAGATTTCAACTTGTCACTACCATAAATATCATCAAGGATAAAAGGTGCAATTCATTATTACAGTTGAATATTGTTCTACAAGGCTACAAGTAAGGTGCAGATTTTTTGAACAAACCAGGAATTCCCCCCCTAGAAAATGCAAAAAGAAAAGGGGGTTGTACAACAGTAGCGTCGGGGGAAAGAGAGGGAGGAAAGAAAATGAGATAAATAATCATCGTCATTGAGAGGGGAGAAAAAGGCAAATCCTTGATGAGTTGGAAGAACATCAGACAACAGAGAAAGTTAAGAATAAAAGTATTTTATGTGTTTCTTTCCGTGATTGTGAAGCACGTGATAAAGCATAACCCATGAAATAACAAGATATTACATCTCAGTTTTCTTTTAGCCAATGGTATGTCACATTCTTATTTCTTAAGGGGTGTTTGGTAACTGAAATGAATTTTGATTATTTTTTTGGGGGGATGTTAAAGATATCAAAGTAATATAAGTTTAAAATACCAGTTATCTAGGTGAGAATATTAAAAATGAAGAAACACTCACATCAAGCTTTCTAGGACTCCTTACATATTATGTCTTCAAGCAAGTATTAGTAAACATTCTTTTTAAGTGACATTCCCAAATGAAAAGAAATATTCTCACTAGCAAGCACCCTAAAGGGAGAGCCCATCTTCAATGTGACCTTGCATGATCCACTTGCAAGGGAATAAAATTTAAATTCCTTGTTAACCGTTAGAAAGAAGGCCCATAACTTCCCTTGCCCCTTATTTGGCTATGTACTATATATAAGTAACCGAGTTGTTGCTGCCTTGCTGGTGTCTTTGGTATTTTATTCAGTCTTTATCAGCAAAGCCACTCTTATCTTCTCTCCAAAAAATGGCAACATTCATGCTGAAGTTGATGCTTCCTCTACTTTTCATGTCCATGATTCTTCCAAAAGCAGGTAATAGAAACATACTTATCAAAGAAAATATGATATGAAACTGTTTCATTATGTTTGGACTTTTGAGCCATTTAGCTTTTGACACCTTAACATAATGCAGAACACAATATATACTCATAATATGCAAACAAAAAAATGCTCCTAGTTGCCTCTGTTTTGCTTGTATAATGTTGCTTTGCTGTAGATAATGTTCATCTTAGAAAGTGCATTACATGCAGCATATGCGGAGTTTGAGCAATGGTGTGTAGCAGATGAGCAAACCACAGACTCCGAGTTGCAGGCAGCATTGGATTGGGCTTGTGGGAAAGGAGGTGCAGATTGCAGCAAAATTCAAGTGAACCAACCTTGCTATTTTCCAAACACATTAAAAGACCATGCTTCTTATGCCTTCAACAGCTATTATCAGAAATTCAAGCACGGTGGAGGTTCTTGCTACTTTAGAGGTGCTGCCATGACAACAGAATTGGATCCTAGTAAGTATCAAGCTGGTTCCTGATGATCACTCACCAATTTCCTGTTTCGCTTTATCCAAGACATGTGCATGTTCACATGGCAATGTGAGTGCTAAAAGTATAAAAAAATACATTTAGAGAATGGTAGACCATGTGACTTTGAATGGCTAGCTTGATGACATGTTAAAATAGCTTCAAGTATGGCAGCAAGTGATGATAAAAAAAACCTAAGCGAACAAGTTAGGTTGCACCCCAATCTGATAGAATATTTTTTAGTAAATCAATGTGTAAGAGAGATACTCAAAATAAAAGCACCGTTATAAATCCATTAGGCAGTGCATAACATGGGGGAACTAGGAAAAATGTTACCATTTCTCATGTGGCAGCATCAAATTTGAATAAACTTGATGGTTGAAGGTTAAGTTTTTAAGTATAGATTTAACAAATAGATCTAAAACCTCCAAACTAAACTAAATCTTTAATCTACTTTGGAGGGTGTGTTGGGGGTGGGGGTAGTGTTGTAACTGAAAATTTTGGACTCATCTGGCATGAGTGTTCTCATAAAATAAAGATTAGATTAATTACCTGATGAAAAATATACTTCATAAACTCACAATTGGTCTTTATCTTTTTATTTTGTGTAGCTTGTTTCACCTCAAGTGATTGTGTGTTGTCCAATATCAATCTAACAATCCAAAATGAATCATATCGAAATAGTAATTTAAAATTATATTTTTTAAAATAGAAAAACGTGACACTTTGAACCATTAGATAGACATCTAATAGCGCACAATCTCCCGAATATAGCAACTGCATCCTAGGTGACTATACTGAATCCAAATCCAATTAATCCATCATGATATGAACACACTATTTTTCTAACACTTTTTTCTTTCTATTACCTTTTAGACCACTTTTATTTGCTTAAGAAATGGTCTAAATATGATGAGTCCCTTGCCAGTTGTGAGGGATTGGAAACAATCTAGGATTTACAAAGATCTAACTTGGTGATTTATAACCTGTGACTGCTTACTGTTTGCGTGCAGGCCATGGTCCTTGCCACTTCGACTTCATTCCCTGATTGCAACTATCAAAGAAGACTTGAAATAGCTGTAGCAAAAACTAGAGCTAGGACCTCTGTGTGTGTGTCTCAATCAAGCTTTTTCTTTTCTCTTATGGACTTTTCTTATATTATTGATAGACCTGAAGTCTTGCATTGCAGTTGATGTTGATCTCAGTCGAAGGTTGAGATGACATAAAATCTTGTCCAACAAACTAGCTTCCAATGTTATAAAACTACATTAATTTTGTCTTTCCTACAATGATGTACGTGTATTAAACTCATGATATTCTTAACATGGTAGTATGGTGCTACTAATATTTGATTTTTCCTTATAATATTGTGAATTATACTCAGAAAATCTGACATAAAAAAGGGTATGATAATCGAAGTTCTAGCCAATAGCACCGAAAATGTAAAATCTCAAGTTCTTTAGGAATATTGATAATTAACTGTGTTATTGGGTATTAAGTGATCAGAACTTTCCTCATGCCACTCTTATTATTATTCAATGAAATGAAATAGAACAATGAGAGTCTGAAATTCAATCTCCCTTAAAAATACTTGTTAAGAGAAATGATGTGGTTAAGTTTTGAACAAGATTACCTTAAAAAAGACACGTGTCAATACCGAAATAAAGGCAAAAATCATTAGTGACTAACCTGTAAAACATGTCTATACTACTACACATGCTATTACTTTTGTTCATAAAAGGACAAATTAAAATCTCTCCTACACATGCCTGACAAAAATAAAATTTTTTATAAAATCAAATTGATCACCTTCTCCAAATGTAAAAAGACCAAAATAGGAATTTAATCAATATATTATAGAAGTGCCTAATGTTATTGATTCATTCCTATGACCAAACATTGAATTGCATGAGCCCATGTCATTAGAACAATGTACACAATTAATATATAAATGGTAACATTTGTATAACAATCCATATGTATATAAATTTTTAATTAAGATTATAAGATATGTTGTTAATAATATATCAATTAAATATATTTTTAATAATATTTATTATTTAAATAAAATGTTTCTAATATAATTATATACTTTAAATATATTTCTCATAAGTATAATTAATAATATTAAAATAAATTAAATGAATTACATAGTAAAATACATTAAATAAATATGAAATAATATTTATAATATACTAAATTTATTAAATAGTATTATCCAATACATTTAAAAAATTAAACTATTTATTCAATATATTAAAGAATATTATTAAATATACTTAATAAATTAAATAATTTTTTAAATATATTAAAAGTATTATTTAATATATTTAATGACATATTAAACAATATTATTTAATAAATTTAATATAATCATATATTTCTGATAATTATATTAAATAATATTATTTAACATATACCTAATATGTTATAAATATTATTTAATATATTTTATAAATTATTTAATATATTATAATATTATTAATTATAATTATGAGAAATATATCTTTAAATATATAATTATAATATAAAATGTTTTATTTAAATAATAAATATAATTAATAATATATTTAATTGGATGTGATTCTATATATACAAATGTTACCATTAATATAGTAATTTTCCACATTAGTCTAGTGGCACAAGCTCACACAATTTGGTTTCTTTTCCATAGGATTGAATCCCAGAGCTCAATCATATGTGGACACATGTTGAAATTCATTTAATAATACACGTACCAATAAGAATATGACACGTGTCTTAGGCTTAACACATCAAAACTATAGCCAATAAATATATAGAAGTAACCGAATTGCTTATTTAATATGTATGTAACCCCTTATTTGACCAAGAAAAGGAGACTGAATTGCTGGTGTCCTTGGTATTCTATTCAGTCTTTATCAGCTAATGGCAACATTCATGCTGAAGTTAATGCTTCCTCTACTTCTTCTGTCCATGATTCTTCCAAAACCAGGTGATAGAAACATACTTGTCAGTTGTCACAGAATATATGATATGAAACTGTTTCATTATGCTTTGAGCCATTTAGCTTTTGGCACCTTAACACAATGCAGAACACAATGTTTATGCATACTATGCTAACACTAAAATGTTCATCTTAAAAAGTACCTTCATTTACATGCAGCATATGTGGCATCTGTGGCTGAGCAATGGTGTGTAGCAGATGTGCAAACCCCAGAGCCTGATTTGAAGGCAGCATTGGATTGGGCTTGTGGGAAAGGAGGTGCAGATTGTACCAAAATTCAAGTGAACCAACCATGCTATTTACCAAACACATTAAAAGACCATGCTTCTTATGCCTTCAACAGCTACTATCAGAAATTCAAGCACAGTGGAGGTTCTTGCAACTTTAATGGTGCTGCCGTGACAACAGAAACGGATCCTAGTAAGTATCAAGCTGGTTCTTGATGATCATTCACTGGTTTCCTGTTTTTGCTTTATCTAAGACATGTGCATGTTCGCATGGCAATGTTAAAATAGCTTAAATTATGGCAGCAAGTGAGGAAAAGAGAAAACTAACTTAGCAAACAAGTTAGGTTGCACTCCAATCTGATAAAATATTTTTCAGTAAATCAATGTGTCAAGAGAAATACTCAAAATAAAAGCACCGTTATAAATCCATTAGGCTGTCCATAACCTTTTACATCACTTTTATTGCTTAAGAATTGGTCCAAATATGATGAGTCCCTTTTCAATTGTGAGGGATTGGAAAGAATCTAGGATTTAAAATGGTCTAACTTGGTGATTTATAACATGTGACTGCTTAATGTTTGCGTGCAGGCCATGGTCCTTGCCACTTCGACTTCATTCCCTGATTGCAACTATCAATGAAGACTTGAAATAGCTGCAGCAAAAACTAGAGCTAAGACCTCAGTGTGTGTGTGTCTCAATCAAGCATTTTTTTTCTCTTATGGATTTTTCTTATATTATTGATAGACCTGAACTCTTGCATTGCAGTTGATGTTGATCTCAATCTCGTCACTCAGACATGATTAAATTTATATATAAAAATAAAAATCCGACATAGCAGTGATTTATCATTCATGTACTGCTAATATGGACCACTCAATACTACTTTATACATAAACATTAAAAAAGAACTTAAGGAATACCGAATAGTATATAATAAATAATAATTCAGTTTTTTCTCAATTTTCACACTATAACAAGGATATATCTATATTGACTCAAACACTTAAGTAACACCAGTATACAACCTAAAATTTTAAGAAAGCAAACATATAGATCTTTAAACTTATTATATTAAAGTCTTATTTATATTTACTCGATGATTAATTAAATCAAACGGATATATATATTTTTTCATATATATATCAACCATCATTAATATATCTATTTTTTCTCACACTTTTCTTACACTTTTCTAATAATCCAAACGGAAGAGGAAAGTAAGTCAAAGTCAAGTTAATGCGGATTTAAAAATAATGGCACGATTTTTCCTTGAAATTTCCTCTGAGGTTCTTCTTGTGCTAAAAAGTGGCGATTCAGTGAAAGCAATTCATTCTCATGGTGCTCATGCTGGACCAAATTGGGAGATGGCTGATGCAGCCTCAGATATGGAGATTTGTTTGCTTTGCATCAAGTGTAACTGGACTTGTCTGCTATGCTCTCAGCTCCTCTTTCAACCTTCTATTCGGTGAGTGGAACATGTTGAAGATCCTTTTCTACACTGTTTTCTGCTTCATGTTCTGCTTAGCCATTTTGTTTGCAAAGGCATGGCAGCAAAACACACACCCAACAGGTCTCTTGTGCAAAGCTCATTTATCAGTGGTGGTTTTGACAGCCACCTCAGTGTACTCCTTTTTCTATGACAGAGCAGTTAACACAAAACCAGATGCTTTTAGTCTCATTTCAAGTTCTGCTTTTTCCATAATGTCTCTTGGTTTGTCAAGGCAGACTCACTTTGGATTCGAAGTGGATCTCCTCTATTTCTTCCTAGGTTGTCTCATGTTACAACTCATGAAGATCAAATTGTTGTTAGGCATTGTTGGTGCATGTTTTAGTTATTTCCTTGTCATTTTTCGTTCCATGCTGCAAAACCATGAAGATGTAGTGCATTCACAACAAGCTAACACTGATATTGGCTTTGTTACTGATATGCTTGATCCTGACTCTGGTAATGGAACTAACATTGTCTTATCTGACATGGGATTGGGAACTACCCTGAAGCATGTCCTTGTTGCATGTGCCAAAGCAATTGCAGACACTGATTTGATAATGACACGATGGCTGATTCAGAAATCAAGGGAGATGGTGTCGGTTTCTGGTGAACCAATGCAAAGGTTAGGAGCATACGTGTTGGAAGCACTTGTTGCACGATTGGCTCACTCAGGGAGTTCAATCTACAAAGCTTTGAAACCTTTTGAGCCAACAGATGCCAATCTGCTCTCCTACACCCACATATTTTATCAAATTTGCCCCTACATCAAATTTGGCTACATCTCTGCAAATGGAGTCATTGCAGAAGCTATGAAAGACCAAGACAAAAATTCATATAATTGATTTCTTAGTTATAGACGGAAGTCAGTGGATGTCTTTAATTCAGGCTCTTGCGGGTAGGCCAGAGGGGCCACCACATCTCCGGATTACAGTTATTGATGATCCAACTTTAGCTATGGATAGAGGATATGGACAACATATTGTAGGACAAAGGTTGTCAAAACTTGCTGAGGATTTTAAGGTTCCATTTGAATTTCAAGCTGCAGCTGTATCTGCTTGTGATGTTGAGGTACTAGATCTTGGAATTCGACAAGGGGAGGCCGTCGCTGTAAATTTGGCATTCGTGCTACATCACGTGCCTGATGAAAGTGTGAGCACTCAGAATCACAGGGACAGGCTGTTGAGATTGGTAAAGAGCATATCACCAAAGGTTGTAACATTTGCCGAGCAAGAATCTGACACAAATACTGCTGCATTTTATCCACGTTTCATTGAAACTCTGGACTACTACACGGCAATGTTTGAGTCAATGGATGTGGCACTTCTCAGAGATAATAAAGAGAGAATCAATCTTGAGCAGCATTGTTATGCAAGAAACTTGGTTAACATCCTAGCTTGTGAAGGGGTTGAGAGGGTGGAAAGACATGAACTGTTAGAAAAGTGGAGGTCAAGATTTGCAACGGCTGGTTTCACTCCTTACCCTTTTAGTTCAATGCTCGGTGATGAAATCAAGAAATTGGTTAGGAAGTATAGTGATAGCTTCAGGGTCCAAGAGAAAGATGGAGCTCTATATCTTGGTTGGAAGGATAAAGATTTAGTTGTTTCATGTGCATGGAAATGTGACTCGTGAATCTCTCCTTCTTCTCATGCTGTTCCATTAGTTTCTACAAGTTAATGAGAAAGGCCTCAAAAAAGATCCAAGTCAAATGAAGTTTGATTGTCTCTAACGACGTGAAGGCTTAATATTAACTTTTAAATTTTTTCATTTTTTTAAATCGGTTTTTTTAACTGCATACCAAACTAATGATAAATGCCATGTAATTGTTCATTTTTCTCCTGTATTTACTTGAATTTCAATTGTAAATGTATCCCAACTATCATGTTTATTTTTTTCTTAACCCAACGGTGTCCCTTGATCTAATCTTTTTAATGTGTAGAGTTTACTAAAATGAGTATCACCTCTCTCAACAAAATTTTTTCTATATATATATATATAAACGGAGTATCCTAACTCTACTAACCATACAGACTTAGTAGTAACTAAGCCCCAATTCAATTGTCTCCGAAAATAGATACACATGGTTAAGACTAAATAAATTACATTTTAGATGTGTCTTTATACTTCAAGACCAATTGAATTTTAAGTCAGTCTGATTAGCAATATATAAATACTGATAACATTGAGTTTTTTGTAATTTGATATATATATATATATATATATATATATATATATATTCATTTTTCATCCATCCTTAGGCCAATTATTAAGGATTGCAAAGACTTGATTTCAGGTTTCTTCCTAGGTCCTATAACTTTCTGCAGGAGAGATGCAAATGGTTCTGAGCAAAAGTTAGCATCAGCTCCTAGTTCTTTTGGGAGTCGCATTTGGTTGGACAGCTTCCCAACATATTTTATTTTCTATCTGATGTAAACATTAATTTGGTTCCTTGATTTAATATATCATTTCTTGTCTTCAAAACAAAAGAAAAGATAGACTAAGTTTTCATTAACTGATGTATGCAGATGTTACTTTGATTCACTTATAAATAGAAATTATACATACATAGACATATGCATGTGAGAATTTGAGTTTTAGAAAAAAAATACGAGAAAATATTTTGCCAGAAAGGTCTTTTGAACATGAAATAACTAAACAAAACAATGTTATAAAACATTGTGAATGAACTTATTTAGAATTTAATAATTATATGACTTTTTATCAATTTCTTGTTATAATATTTTATATTTATATACACCTAATAAAAGAAATTCAAGTTATAAAGGGATGGCATTATGGACTACGAATTCAACTAATCATAAAAACTGAATAGCAGCCTAAAAAAGATTAAAAAAATGGGCCTCAAACCAACTGAACCAGGCCCATCAATTGGCCAATGGGCTATAAGTGTTACCTATTCCTTTGAAGAAGTCACCAAAAAATCAAAAGAGCATTAGGCTTTGGAAACAATTTCAAAAGCTTTGTTAACCTGTTGACTAAAAAAAGAAAGCTATGTTAACCTGACCACAAAACACAGTTTTGTATTTACCCCAAAAAAAAAAACACAGCTTTGTTAACATTCTTTTTCTTATTAGTATATTTAACAGAGGTTGGTCTTTTAGTCTGAATTATGATAGGCACATATTATCAATTAATTAGATTAGTCTCTTAGCCTTTAGTTTTTATTAATTAGATTAATATTATAATTTATATTATGATTTATATTTGAATATTATCCTTATTAGCTTATTATGTTTAGGCCCATTATTCATAGTTGTTATTGTAATGTAGGAAAATAATGAAAAATACCAAATTTTCCTCCCTTTTGTGTTTTTCTTCCTCTTCCTCTCTAATTCTCTCTCCTCTCCCCTATAATTTCTATGTTGTTTATGTAAATTGTGGTTAGTATTCCTATAAACTGTTTCTGTATTAACTAATAGTTTTGTTAAAGTTAACCTTTAAGGTTGGTGTTGATAAAATAAAAGTGAATAAACTTTACTGGGAAAAATAGCATTTCTTATATCAGAAATGCAATAATCACTTAACACTGTAATTAATTATGTATGGTTAGAGCTGATGTGGTTTATAGTGTTAACAAGACCGCTGAAAAAAATATTTACAACATAATTTGTTAAATTATTTTTATTTTATTGTCATAATAATTATGTCTGACTTAATGTATATTAATAAAAAAACAATTTCATCCGATATGACACCAAGAACTTATCCCCTATGTGTTGCCTAAAAACTAGGAAAAGCATATGATATAACACTAATATTCCTGTGTGATGTTTTTCCCCTCCTAATGGTTTCTCCAATGCTAAAGGAAAGCCCTGAAACAAGGGTCAACCAGAACATAATTTGAGAGGCCAAGTATTCTTCGGTCCTTGTTTTGAATTTGAAATCAGAAATATCAGGATGGTTACATCAAAGTCAAAGTCCTTGGAGGACTCTGCAATTGAATAAAATTAAAGCAAACATTCAGATTAAGACATCATGTAAAACCAAAAGTTTACATTAACTAAGGAGTAATCCTAGCCTAGGAAGAATCTTACCAAATGGTTGTAGTAATTCAGGAGTTAAAAACACACACACACACCCTTATACTATGTAACGTTTTCATGAATAATTTTACACATTGTAAAATTTTTGTTTCTCTTAGTCAAGCCTATGCTTATTCCTTTGAAAATTGAGAAGGAAATATGAGATCATGACATATTGGCATTGACTTGTCAGCAACTTGGTATTATGCTAGACAAATGACAAGTGTGCAGCTCTTTTTTTTTTTTCCAAGTCCAACTTTTCAACTTGAACTTCCCAAATACTTAGAATTTTGCCAAACAATTTCTCTTGGTCTTTTGTGTTCAATGCCCTCATCAAACCCTTTGTTAAATGACTTGAGGATTTGACGAATTATTGATGGTAATGATACTTAAAATAGTAGGCAAACAAGGAACTTTTCTAAGATGGTGGCCAAAGTTTAACAAATTGAAGCTAAGCCAATGTAAATAGTGATTACCAATGTGCTTTTTGGCTTTTTGGCTTTTTGGCTAATATGCTTTTCATAGGAATTAAACTGGTCTTTTTCTTTTTGGCTAATATGTGCTTTTCATAGGAGCCAGTGTCTTTATTCTTTTCTTCTATAGAAAACAGAGAAGATATGGATAATCAATAAAGAAAATAAGGTTGATATATTAATATATATACACTAATAGTACAATTACACACCCTCTCTCGCATGCATTTGCAACTTGTAAATTTAAAAATATTTAGAGTACTGATGAATTTGGAAATTGAAAAAGGTAAAGGCTATCCAAGATCAGACAGATGCAAAGTCATAGACCACACACATCCCAATTTGCATTTGCCGCGTCAGAAACAAATAAAAATGTGATATGGAGAGTAAAGAATTTGTTCCAAACTAAAGATGATGGGCACATACATGTGGTAAGAGGGACCCATGTGTTAGCCAAAATGCATAGCAGAACATGTAGTTGAACAATGAACACCCTTTAAAATTTAGTACTAATAAATCTGCAACCTTGGTTACTGATAGGATAAAAAGAGGACAAATTCTGCAGATAAAAAGGACACAACACCAATGTAATCTATCTCCCAAAAGCCCTTACATGGGCGGTGCCATGACAGAAAAACTGAGTACAAAAGTCAAAGGCTCTAATTATGGCTTTTGTTTTGTGTCACACACTCCTGGGACTTGGTAAAGTTTTAGAGATGTAATTGGACCGAGTTTAGGCTTAGTCCCTACCATCAGTGTGTGGATGAAACATTGGTTACTCTATCTGAGTTCTTGTTCATTTTTTGGAATTTGCAAAATAGGGGACAAATATTTACCAACAAGGCCTACATTCTCTCTTTAAAGTGTGCATTTTACAAGAGCTTGCATCCTAAAGTACTACACTAGGGACAACCTTTTGCTCTTTTATCAACATTTTTGCTAATAAAACTTGTATGTCTAGAGTAGAGTTCCTCTTGATTTTGATAAGCTTTTGCAGTTTGGTTAATCATTAAAGTTGTGAATAGGGAATTGAGCTTCAAAGTTTTTTACTTTTACTCTTTCAAGGTTTAAACTGGCTTGTTATGTATGTTCTTTTGTCCTATCTATTTAATTAGCTAAGCCTAACACAAGTGACAATGGGAAGTGAATTAATGAAGTTAAAATGTGAAATTTAATTATGTATGTTAATTGAAAACTGCTAGGTGTAGAACTTCTATATATGGACTTGAGAATAAGAGATGGTTAATTTGTAATAGGTCACATGCTTAATGGAACCAACCCCACTTAATCATTAAGTCCGGTTCAATGAACTAATCGTCTTTAACTTTAGCATGACTCACTAAAAGCCACATCATTTGCATCATTTCCGTAGAGATCTCACTCATTAATCTTTGAAACATATAGAAAGTCCAATTACTCTCATTGGGTGGTACCCTGCAGATAGTAACAACACATTTTAATATGTATATTACCCTAATTTGATATATAAACAAGGAATTAAAATAAAAAAAAATAATACGAATAAAATAATCTGCATGTTAAAAAAATATTTTTAAAAAGAGTCAATCAGTTTCTAAATGTCAATGAAACATAATTATACATGCGAGGGAGACAAATAGGTTGAAGCGTGTAATATCATTGCTCTAAGAGTTTATTCACCTGAATGTAAAAGAGAAGAAATGTCTATAGGGTTCAAAATAACTGGCTTGCTCAAAAATATATCTTTTAAAAAGCCAATCAATTTTTAAAGAATTTATACTAGAAGTGAGTTCTCCACTCAATCTTGTATGCGAATGAAGACAGTCTTTTTAAATGTTATCTAAATATCATCATAGACAGATAGGGAAAATAACCAGGATGTTCAAAAATATATCTCTAAAAAAGCTAATCAATTTCTAAAGGATTTATACTAGAAGTGACTTCATACATGAAGGGGAACAAATAGGCAAAATAACTAGCATGTTCAACAATATATCTATGAAAAAAAAAACCAATTAATTTCTAAAGAATTTACACTAGAACTGACTTCTCAACTCAATCTTGTATGTGCATAAACCATTGCCTTTCTAGCTTGTTTACAAGCCCAAAATATATCTTGCAATGTATACGGTTTAAAGGTTCACACGTTAAGCGATATGGGAAATAAAAATATTTTTGAAATATAACATTTATACAACAATATATATATGATGTTAACGTGTGTGTTTGGTAACCTAGTTGTGTAAATAGAGTTCGGAAAGATTCATCAGAACCATTATTCAATTGTCAATATTGATCTTGTATATTGTTTAAGATATAATTTAATTCCGCTTCATTAGTTGATAAAAAAACTTGTTTATAATCAATCATATTTAAGTAAGCCTGATTAAAAACCAACCGGATATTAAGACATGTAGGATAACATGTTCTCTTTACCCCTGCCTTAACCAAGCCATGATTGTTTAGCATTGGATCAAGCGCTTGCCACTTGGCCGAAAACTATATCTAATGACAAAGGTGCCACTTTATTTGCTTGCGGATGTTGGAGTACATGTGTGATTAAAGAAGTCACTCATTGAGTAGAAAATGAAGATGAACAACATGTAGGACCATAAATCACTGGTTTTAAAGTGTTGGATCAGAATGTTGTATCAGACCTATCCTTGGCGCATTCATAATATGTTTATTCATCAATTTCTCTTACCTTAAGTTGGGACTAATTTGATGATTAATTCTTCCAAGTAAACACTTACTTTTTACATACATATGAGTGAAAGCAAATACATTATATGAATATAAATGAATAAAAACTGGTGCACATGCAATACAACAGTATTGGGAGCTGATTCTAAGCGTTCAAGTTCATTTCAGTGCTTTTGGAGTGGGGGACAAAGGCAGTATTCTGTCATTCTCTAAGTAAGGCATGCAATTTATAGCATAAAGTCTTGTTCCAACTAATTGCCATGGCCAGATGCAGGCAATTTCCCCTTTGATTAAGATATGTACCCATTTCTTGTCTCCACCTCATAATTTCTCTATGTATGTGCATGTTGCCAAATGATTTGATTACAAGACCAGCAGAGTTTTTCTGTTGTTTTTTCATTTTTGAGGTAAAGTTTTTCTCATTAGTATCTTTCAGATCATAAGTTTATAGGTTAATTCATGATTATAGGCTCATAGATTAGTTCCTAATCCATATAGTTAAGATAGTATTTACTTTCCCATTTGGTATGATTATTTATCAGCAATTGAATTTGTACATGATAATAATGTACTAAAGCAAGCAGGTCAATAATTTTAATTTTTTTTAAGAAGATAACTGTAGTAAATATGTTGGAATAAGACATTGAACAGCAGTAACTAGTAAGCTGAAGTTTTGGATCTAATGTTTGCATGTTCAATGGTATCATGTTATTCTTCCAGAGATTGTCCATAGAAAGCAATGACAAAGTCATAGGAGGAGGAAAAAAATTACGTCTCATAATGATGAACCTACTAGAGCTTGTGGAAAGGGGTGCTGAGATAGACCTCACATCCAGTGATGTGGCAGTTGTCAAGTTTTGTCCTGTTTGAGATGCAAAATTAGTATACAAGTACAAAATACTAATACATTGAAGCAAAAAGGGTGAAGAATTATGGTAAATATGCTTGAATGAGCCATTGACTTGTGAAATTTAAGCTCTGTTAACATATACTCTCTCTCCTCATAATAAACCATTTTAATCAACTATTAAAAAGAATATATGTTATGTAATTCTTGATTAGACTAGAAACTAGAGACAATATCAAATAATAATTTTTCCTTTGAATTAGATTATACTACTTTATAGTTTATAGTTGAAGTACATTAAAGAAGGATAAAAAGGATAGGAAGTGTTTAGCTTTTGATCTTTTTAACAGCACTGCTCAATTGAATCAAACTGAGATCATGTTCTTTTGAATTTATTATCAATAGTAAGAAACTTAGACATGAAGGACAAAACATATGAAACCACAACACCCCAACTTCAAGAAAGTTGATTGCTGGCCTAAAATCCAGGCGTAAAGCAATGAACATCCAAATCTCCATCCTAACTTTGAATGACCAATCAAACAATTCAACAAGAATTACATTGGCAGCTTGTATAAAATGGAAATAGTTTTTTGTCCCTTTTTTACCAGTTCATTTTTTTCTAGTATATTGAGAATAAATACTCCAGTTATTGGATTTAGCTATGCATGTTATTTGAAGTCTCATTCATCCCTACAATCACCTAAGCTAATAAAAAAAAACAAAGGAAAACATTTTGGTACCTTATTATTAACATGTACTCTGTTTTAAAATTTTAAAATTTCTTGATTTAGTTGAGGTAGATTTAACTTCTGATTATAAGATCACAAATTAATTTCACAAAGTAATAATTTATTGGTGAATGATTTATAATTATATTTATAAACATTCATCAGTCAAGTCTTGAAACATGTGTTGATGTTCCCGAGTCATTGAAACTGATTCATTTGAAGTTTTAATTGAAAAATTTCATTGAAAGTTGTTTATGGTTTAAGAGTTTATTTACTTACAACACGTGAAACATGTTTAACGTAAAAAAAAATTATTCAACATGTATTATTGAACAACATACCGTTTGAAGACATTTCAACTAATTTAAACTAAAAGATGTTAACACCTCCTTTTAAAAAATTCCATTCCATTATCAAAAACGACAAACAAACAAACTCTAAATCTATAATTTCAACTCAATTGATATTCAAAGTTTTAAACGATTTCATGCAAAAATAGGTTTACATCAATCAATGACATAAGATGGAGATCCAATGTGGGGAATGAATCAATTAGAGTCCAAACAACCAATGATGGCGAAATGGCTTATGTCACTTTCATAATCGGGTCATTTTTTTTTTGTCCAACTGGAACTCATGCAAACAATAAAAAAGCAAATTAAAAATCATTAGAGAGAGAGATTAGTGATGATCTTAGCTTTACATAGAAGCTAAATTAATTACAACATACTAATTAATGTTTTATTCTCTTGGTAAATCTTCAACACAATCGCTGGCGCACACGAGAATAAACACAAAACTCCAAATTAGAGCAATTGACAAATAAAAGGGTAATTATAAGGTAAGATTGTGGGGCATGGCCCATGTTGTATCTTCACTTTGGGGTGGACAAAGTATTAACAAGATTCCACCTTTTTCTTTCTTTTTTCTTTTTTCTTTTTTGTTTAGTTTCTTTGGTGCATTTGATTCCACAAGCATGTTTAAGGGGTAAAACTACTTGCTAAATCACATCAATGGACTATTCCATGCTTTGGCATGGGAGCTTTATGATCATGTGTAAGAAATGGATGTATAATAATTTAACACTTGGTTTCACTTAGTATTTGATTACATGCCACAAACAACAAAGTGAAATCCTCCATGTTTTTAATTATTTATGTATGGTTTCTAGAGAAAGAATTGATTAGGCATATTTATTTATTTATTTGCACTTCGTCTTTCTGCATTTCATTCAATATAAGAACATGATCTAACAATATCATAAGAGCATGCGTATAAAGTGATGATATATATGGTGGACCAAAATAAATAATAGTACCAACAAGGTTTAGATAGGAACAAAAATGGAGTCATGAGTTGCTCTTTGCTTTGTCTCTTTTTAATCTTCAGTTTTCTTCTAATTAAAATATTAATTTCTGTTTAAAATGTGGGATTCCAATAGTGAAACAACGTGGATTCAAAGTCAGTTATACGCAGAACATATTGCATTGTTTATTGAATTTTTTCTTCTAAAAAGTTGGTGCATGTTTCCTATGCCCTTATCTTAATATATAGTCAAATTAATTATTCTCATTCACCCACCCTGAAAGCCCTAGAAGTAGGAAAGTAGGGTTTATTTATCAGAATGTGACTCAGAATTATATTATAGACGGTTCCGATGCCTTATTTATATATTAAGAGAGGAGTTTCGATTCAACTTAACGTTTATTAGATAATAATTATTTTTTAAGATTATGTGGTGAAGATATCTTCCTAAAACAAAAAGAAGAGAATAAGGAACCTTATTGATCTGATAAAGAACAATTCTCATTAATTTTCCTAGTGTATATTGGATATTGGAATAAAACAAAATGAAAATCATCTCCATGTTGTATTAAAATAACAATAAAAAACTATTGTAAAGATGGTTTCGATTATGGTTGATCTGGTTTGGTATAGATCTTGGTTATAGTTACGGTACCGAAAGCAAAAATTCTTTAGAAATTTTAGTGAATGGTATAGAGAGCCTATTTTTTGTTTATCTAATTGTAATTAAAACTCTTTTGTATATGAGTTTTGTACCCCTTGTACCTTTTTGTTTATTTTAATTTATGTCTTTTTGCTGATAAAAAAAAGATGGTTTCAATTATAGGACTAATTAGATTTATCTAAACCACCCTTAACAAAGATGGTTTGAAGCATAATTATTACGGATTATTATGACTTAACCTAGCTTATTGCAGTTATGGACCTATCCTTTTTGCTTTTAATGAGTTTGAAGAGATTTATGAGTGAAAGATAACTAAATATCTTGCAGGAATGAGTGGTAATTAACTTTCCATAGGTTACATCATTATTTATAGTAACTTGAATGGGATTAGGATAAGTAGTGATTATTTTAAAGCTTAGAGATTCTTAGAGGATATTTTGGAGATAAGTTCAATGGATTATGAAAGAGAATAAGTGCAAGCAGAAAAAAAATATATAAAAATAGATATATTTTAAAAAGTAATTAACAAGTTTTAGAAAAGGATGAGGTGCATGTTAGCTGAAGTGTAAGGCACTACTTGTTACATCATTGATGCCTTTAATCAAAGCTTCTCTCTCTTATAAGTTCTAAGCTCAAACCCAACCGTGTGGGTCATTATCTGGAGAGAACGAAATGCCACCTTTTCAATCACAACCATACACAGGTCCCTTATATGATACTGATTAACATAACAAGAATGATAAATATAATATTCATTCACTTTAAATTACCATAACAACCTTAACTTTGCTTATCACTAGGGTGATTGTAGGGATAATAATACTCCAAGAAGAACAAACTTGGGAGATAAAATTACTATTTTCGTCCCTATGTAGGTTTCGATTTGATTATATAAGTTTAAAAAAGTCTTATTTTAGTTTGGTATTTTGTTGGTTTGAGGAAGATAGATGATAACAGGATTAATACAAGATTTTAATTGATTGCTGAGTGAAAGATATAATATTAAAATTCAATTATTAGAGATGTTTTTTAATACCAACACAATAAGGTTGAGATGAGTGTGTGAGAAAGGAATGTGTCGGTTTAGAATCTTAAATAGGTTAGATAATTATTTGTTTGGGAATAGAAGCTCTTATCACTTTTATCTTAGACCCTTCAAAGTTTTTTTAGTGTGTGCAAGACTGTTCAAGACTCGTGTGTATCATTAGGATCTTCCTCGGGTTGTTACTCTAAATCAACCTATAGTCTTGTGGATTAGCATTCAAATATGTGGGATCACTCTTTTGTGTGATTTTCTTATTCAATATGGTCCCTCTTAAGGTGATGTGTTTTGGATGGAGATTACTCTTTGATCGAATTTAAATCAAACAAAACTTGTCTCAATGCAAAATTGTGCTTGTTAACTCGTCTGTGCTATTTGCTCTTTATGGGGAATGTGTGGAGATTAGTTCTCATATTTTCTTTACTTGTAAAGCTGTAAAATCTCGTATTCCTTGTGATGGTTGTGTTATGCTTGGTTAGGATTTTCCCTAATTATGCATATTGATTATAGGATTTATCTTGAATATAATTTGGGCTTGGATTTTGATAGTAAAAGTAAAAATGAGTTTGCTATGTTGTAGTTTGCTACTGTTTAAACTATTTAGAGTGTAAGAAATTATGTAATATTTAAAGATGACATTGTTTGCCTAAAGAAAATACTTAAGTTGGTTCAATATATGAGTTGGACATGGTTAAAGTCTAGGAAGAAAAAGTTCTCTATGAGATTTGTTGAATAATGTAGAAAGCCTCTTTTATACATTTAGGTATGTAATCTAGTAAAGTTGTGTATGAGTTAGAATACCTCTTGTACCATTTCTTTTAATGTTATTATTTTTGTCAATCAGAAAAAAAAATAGATATTATAAGTGAACTGGTCTGGACCGGGGTCTAGGATCCGGTGTGGGACCAGCCACAAGAATGCAGGTGTTTTTAGGGTTTGCACACCGGAGCTGTGTATATCCGATGTATTAATCCGGTCTCTCAGTGGGAGAGGCCGGTCTTGGTTGTCCTGGAGATCCTTTACACCAACGATTCGCGTTGTAGGGGGGCGAAAGGTGGTGCCACCTGCAAAGATTCTCCGACGCTCAAGTCAGAAGAGTGTATAAACTTAATGAATACTCAAGCGTAGTAACAGTAAATGTGTGATAGAACAACGATACCATGCACGTGTGTTGATATGGCTTCTTATAGTTGAACGTAAGAGAAAAATGAGACGTTAGATGCAGGTGGGTCCCTTATCTCCGATTGCGTGTATATTATGTCAATAAAGTGGCTCGACTTTCAGAATGTGTCAGGGGGGGTAGGTCAATTATCAGAGTAAAATACTCTAGAAAGAGGAGAGGATAATCACCTTTTCCGCATAATCTGCTGACATGCCCACTTACTTTTTGAAGCCATTGATGCGACGTATTTTGCTACAAACAGTGTCTTCGTTGATAAGTTATCAAAAAGGCTCTTCTCTTGCTATGAAGGAAAAGCTAACAATTATATAAATATCCTGTATCAATGAACACAAAATCGTTACAGCGAAAATGAATGATGCTGTCGTGGAGTGAGGGCGGATGATCAAACAACGGATATCCGGTGTGGTAATGTCGAACCTGGACACCGGTTTTCCTTACATGAGATCAGTCTGACGTCACAAGTATGGGGGCCGGTATCTAGACCGGATCATCTGTCCCCTAGCTTGTATGAGGGACTGTTAAGTTGCTCATATGAGCTACACAACTCTTGAGAGAAGTCTAGATGCCGGTAATGCATTCTTGTAAGTCTCTGGGAACTCGGTGGCATCCGCTCTAATAAACGAGTGACCGCCCTTTTCGTGTTGCGCACAACGGATTCAGACAGCATAAACTAAATAATGGAAATCCCAAGAGTCTTTGAGAATCGAAACCCTTGATATTCGAAAAGTGGTTGGGAGGCATTAAATGTGCGCAGCATGATTAGACAATAAATGCGTTTTTTATGCGAGAGTCATCATTGCCCAAGAACGTAACCGTCGATTGGGCTTATTGGGCCTGGATTCAAACTGTGTGGGGGCCCATTAAGCGAAAATGTTTGCTGAAACGTTACTGTTTTCGCGCCCGTTTGTAATGAAACGACGGAGTCGTTTCAATTTGAAAGGATTGCGTTTTGAGGCGAACCTTGTAACCTTCAGTATAACATTGTGTTTCTTCGTTACCTATAAAAGGAACTCTTAGCAAATTCGGAAATCCATCCTTGCTCTCAAACTTAGTGAAACTCTGCTCGAATTTCCTTGGAATTTCCTTGTCGTCTTCAACCTCTCAAAGATCCTCTTCCTTTAGGTAACCTTCCTTCCCTTCAACTCCTTGCAATTTTAATCATTCTATTTCCATCATGCGATCTAGAGCTGGACGCGTTGGTCCTTCAAATAGAGGGAGGTTTGGCTCTCGTGCCCCCCTTAGCCACCGTGGTGGGAGGATTCCAGGGGATCCTCCTGTGGCTGGGCGCCATCGCTCAGAGAGAGCCGAAGCTTCTTCCTCACGAGCGTCCTCTTCCTCTCGTCGCTCTGAGGTTCCCCTTACTTCGAGGGCTTCCAGCCGCTCTGATGAGGGGTCAAGTGCTGAGGATTATCTCTCTGACGATGTTGCTTTTTATCACAGCACCTACGCATTCCACCGCGCCTGCACAACCATGGATCTTCCGGGACGTGGAAAAACGCCGTTTATCCGCTCTGCTGAAGGGTGTGTCAATGTAGTGGCACACCGGCTTGACTGGGAGAAACTTAACAGGGAGAAACCTTATTGCTGGGTGGAAGAGGAGTTCTTAGAGATCCCTTCGGCTCATGCAAGTGAGGAGGAGCGCACAGTTTCTTTCCGCTGTAAGGTATACTCGGACAAGAAGTATAAAGCACGATATGCTGTGATGGCTCCGCATCCTTCTGAAAGAATATGCCACAACGTCCCTGACGCGAGGTCGGTCTATATGTACGACTTCATTTTCTTAAAGCTGGGGGTGCGCTTTCCACTGACGGATTTCCAGATGGCCGTCCTGCGTTTCTTGGACTGTGCCCCCTCACAATTACATCCCAACGGTTGGAGTCTTGTCCGGGCTCTGGAAGTCTTGGGGGAGCATTTTGGCTTTACCGCCACTGTGGCCAAGCTGTTTTACTATTGCCAAGTGGTCCGCCGAGCTAATAAGAAGGGCGGCCTTGGGTTCATTACACTCCGTAGTGACTCAAGGGTTGTAAATTTCAAGTGCTTTACGGAATCCGCAAAGATAGATGGACGCTCCTTCAAGCACTACTACACGCGAGTCCGGATTCAACCAAATAAGCCGGTCTTCTGGCGGAATAAAGAGGGGTTCAACAAATTTCCCCTTAGCTGGACGCACGAGCATTTTCTCCTAATGAGCCGTGCCTATTATACAGATGAGAGTGAACTTTCCCCTCATTCTGTTGAAGTCTTGAGCGCCCTGCAGACGGCCTCAAAGACCCTCAAAGGGTTTTCTAGCCGTCTTCTCCTGGCCGAGGAAGACATCAAAAACACCTACCTCCGTAATATTTGCTCTTATTCTCCTTGTATTGTATGGTTATACCGTTCTAGTTATTTTCCTTCATGTATGCTTATTCAACTCTTTTTGTTTTGCAGAACAAATTGAAAAGGCCTGCCCCGAGATGTTGTCACTAAGGTCCATGTTGGCTGATGATGACTCTTCTTCTGAAGAAAATAACATCCAGGCGAAGAGGAACGCCACCAAAACTCCCCTCATTCCTTTAACTTCTGCCGTAGGAGATGAGGTTCCTCTCTTCGATGAGGAAGAAGCCGAAGAAGCAAATGAGGCCGCTGGGGCGGGTGGCGAGGAGGCCGTCCCAGAGAAAAAGAAAAAGAAGAGGCATCTTGTGAAGAAGGCTGATCAAGAAAAGCCCTCCTCTGATGACCCTGTGAAAAAGCGTCAGAGGACGGCCGAAGAAGCCGAATTAAAGAAGAACAAGGGAAAGGAACCCGCTCCTGAGTTCTCTGCACCTTCTTCTCAAAATGCTTCAGAGCCGGATTCTGGGAACGGTCCTCCTCCGGCGTTCGATCCTCCGCGTGACTCCTTCCTTTCTCCTTATCTGTGGTTTCAAGGATCTATGCCTCCTACTCTCCCCAAAGCACGGTATTGCCTCCGCCCTTCCCTCGACGCTGCTGGAGTCCGAGGTGCTTGTAAGGCTGGCCGTTGGCAACTTGATGAACTATCCGGCCTGCTTGAGTCCCTGAGCGAGAAAGCTGACTATATGGATCAGGTTGAAAAACTTGAGACCGAACTCGCGGTGAAGGAGAAATTTGCGGCCAAGCAAGCTGAAGTTCACAGGGGGGTGGAGTCAGAATTGAAGAAAACTAAAGAAACGCTCCAGAGGAAAACTGAAGAGGCAAGCCGAGTTCATTTGGCGAACAAGGCCCTAGAGCGGAACGTTGCCGACCTCCAAAATAAGAACAAATCCATACCCCTCCTTGAGGAAGAATTACAACTGGAGAAGAAGAGATCGGCCAAGCTTGCTGACGATCTCAAAGCTATGGAGGAGGGTCGCAACAAGGACCTCGGGGAGTGGGAGTCTATTCGGAAAGAGATGCAAGCCCAAATTGATGAACTCAAAAAGGGTGGTGCGAGTGCTGGGCCTTCAGAAGAGGATTACGCCAAGGTTCAAAGAAGGCTGGCTGCTGCAAAGGCCAAGGCTGCCAAAGCCTTGGATATATGCAAGAATGTGGCATATGAATCTTTCGGCCTGGCCCTTCGTCAAGTCTACTATCGTAACCCTGGAATAAAGCTGAATTTGTACGGATTAGATCCGTTCTTTGAGTTCCATGGGGGAAGACTTGTCGAAGTTCACAAGGACGGATCGCACCACGAGCCCCCTGCATCTCTGTACGAATTGCCTCCTCTCCCTGAAGGCCAAAGTATGGAGCCTACCACGCCTACTGCTGCCTCTGGAGCTGAAGCACAAGAAGGTGCCCCCCCTGGAATGGAGGACAGAGCGGAGAAGGAAAGAGTGCCCACCTCGGAGGATCAAGCACCGGCCCCTTAACTTTGTTTATTTATAGCTGTGTACTGGGATCAGCTCCAGTTTTACTACCTTGTAACCTGAACAATTTCTTTATTCTTGGAAATAAAATTCACTGTTGCTTTTCTTATGATTGTTGGATAACTTAGTGCTGTACCAAACACTTTATTGTTTTTAATGCTTTACGAATCCGTTCTGTGTGGTTACCTAGCTGCTTAACGCGTACTTATCACACCGGATTAAGACAACAAATAGTATCGAATAAGTGACAATTAAGTGAAAACATGCCCTGTCCCCAAGTGTAAGTACATTGGGAAGGGGAATTTTACCTCAAGGATTACCTTTTAAATTCTCAAAAGATAGAGATGCTTAACTGTCCTCGATGACGTAGAGCGGGTACATTAGTGTTCAACCGCTCCGGGATGGACATTTCACAATTGAGGACGGATATTACCTTTGAATTTTGTATAGCTTTGGCAAGGGTAAGCTTCATGCCTTTCTCTTGAGGTTCGGTTTGGCCCTACACCTCAAGTCTTCACACGGTGTTCGGTTCGATCCTACTAACCGTACTTGGAGTTCGGTGCAATCCTACAATCCAAGCCTTCAACACGGGGTTCGGATCAGGACTAATCCTGAACCTACTGCGCCCGTTACTCGGGGTTCAGCGCGGTCTTCTGTGTGAACCGGCCTACTGCGCCCAAGCCTTCGCATGGGGTTCGGTTTGTGGCCTTGAAAAAGGACCAGCCCTACAACCCATGTAGTCTTCGAATGGGGTTCGGTTTGTGGCCTTGAGAAAGGACCAGCCCTACAACCCATGTAGTCTTCGAATGGGGTTCGGTTTGTGGCCTTGAGAAAGGACCAGCCCTACAACCCATGTAGTCTTCGAATGGGGTTCGGTTTGTGGCCTTGAGAAAGGACCAGCCCTACAACCCATGTAGTCTTCGAATGGGGTTCGGTTTGTGGCCTTGAGAAAAGACCAGCCCTACAACCCATTCCACCTCAAGGAATTACATCGTCTGACTTGGGGGGTCTTCCTCCGTTCTTCGAAGAATTACCTCATTAACTAGAAAATAGGTAGTTGCGTTCATCCGTCCTGAGGTGTATGCGTATTAAATCACGGCTTTAAATCATAAAACACAAGAAAAGTGAGAATGATAGGGCGGTGAAAGTGTATTCTTATCTAAGATTGAATATAGATTACACAAAGAGCATCGTTGGGGCCATGCCTCGTTAAAAACCTTCTTGAGAAAACCCAGTGGGAAAAAACTCAAGTAAGGAAAAAGAGTACACGCCGTCTTACCAACTAGCTGTAATACACTCGTAAATTCTGAGTGTTCCATTTGTTGCGGATTGGGGTTCCATCGAGTTCTTCTAACCGGTATGATCCCTTTCCAGTCACCTCCGAAACTCTATAAGGTCCTTCCCACGTTGGTGCTAGCTTTCCTTGGTGAGCGAATTTATTCCCCACACTGGCCTTTCTCAGAACAAGGTCTCCGGTGTTAAAAGCTCTGTATTGGACTCGTTTATTGTACCGGAGTGCAGCCTTTGCTTTTATTGCCTGATCTCTGACGAAAGCCTTTTCCCTCAATTCTTGAAGGACGTCCAGCTCTGATGCTAAGTTGGCGTTATTATCTTCTGCTGAAAAATACTCAACACGAGCCGATCTTGTTTGTAATTCAACTGGGATCATCGCCTCAACCCCGTACACTAACCGGTATGGGGATTCGTTAGTTGAAGAATGAGGCGTAGTGCGGTATGCCCATAGAACATGACATAACTGGTCAGTCCATCCTCCCTTCGCTTCTCCCAGACGCTTCTTTAACCCCTTTAGCACCTCTCGGTTAGCTACCTCTGCTTGCCCATTTGTTTGGGGATGTTCAACAGATGAAAATATTTGGATTATCCCCAGTCCTTCAAGTAAATCTGTGAACTTCTTGTCCGTAAACTGTGTGCCGTTGTCAGTCACAATCCGCCCTGGCACCCCGAACCGAGCAATAATATTTTCGTACATGAAACGTCTTGTTCGTGCAGAAGTGATATGCACTACGGGCTCTGCCTCGATCCATTTGGTGAAGTAATCTACTCCCACGATCAAGTATTTGATTCCTCCTGGCGCAGTGGGAAACGGACCCAAGATATCAAGGCCCCATTGGTAGAACGGCCAAGGCACGGCAGATGAAGATAACTCTTGGGCCGGTGTATGGTGGAGATTGGAGAATTTTTGGCAAGCGTCGCACTTCCTCACGAAATCTGCTGAATCCTGCTTCACAGTGGGCCACCAGTATCCAGCCCTGAGGACTTTTCTCATTAGGCTTCGGCCTCCAGCGTGGTGCCCACATTGCCCCTCGTGTACCTCAGTCAAGACCGCTTGAACTTCATCTTCTCTTAAGCATGAAAGATATGGGACAGAGAATCCCCTTCTGTAGAGAACACCATCGACCATAGTAAAATATGGCAACTCCCTCTTTACTCGTCTCCTTTCCTTCTCGTCAGTGGGAAGTTGACCATCAGCCAGATAACGAATATAGGGGATGACCCAAGAATCCTCATATGGATAGCTCACCATGACAGCGTTCAGAGAAGGATATAGAGGTATACTGGGTGATGTCAGAGTGCTTTGAACCACCGTTGTTGTGCTTCCAGGCTGCTTTGTACTTGCCAATCTTGACAAGATGTCCGCTCTGGTATTTTCTTCCCTGGGCACATGCTTGAATTCTAAAACTTCAAATCTTCCCTTCAGCTCATTAACACAATTCAAGTACAATTGAAGTTGTGGCTCCTTCGCCTGGTACTCCCCCTGAATTTGCGAAATCACCAGCTGGGAATCACTGCAGAGTGTAACTGCTGATGCTCCGATGTCAATCGCCGCACGGAGGCCGGCCAAGCATGCTTCGTATTCGGCTTGATTGTTGGAGGTCTTGAAATTGAATCTGAGGGAAATTTCTAAGTGCACGCCGTCATCACTTTCTACCACCACACCTGCTCCACAACCTTTGCTGTTCGACGAACCATCGACGTAGATGGTCCAATGCGCTCGAGGGGTGTCCGGGTCTGCCCCAGACATTTCCACTACAAAATCGGCCAATACTTGTGCCTTGATGGCTCCTCGAGGCTCATATGAAATCTCAAATTCAGATAGCTCAATAGACCATTTTATCATCCTTCCAGCGAGGTCTGGTTTGCTGAGTACTGAACGGAGTGGTAAATCCGTTCTCACCAATACTGGGTGCGCATGGAAATAAGGCCTCAACCGTCGTGATGACCAAACAACTGCCAAGGCGGCTTTCTCAATCTTCTGATACCTTCCTTCTGCCCCCTGAAGCGTTTTACTAGTAAAGTACACCGGTCTCTGCCCTTCAGGGGTTTCTTTCACCAAGGCTACACCTAGAGCTTCATCGGATATTGCCAAGTATAAAATTAACGTTTCACCTGGATCAGGTTTAACAAGAATTGGTGGACTCGAGAGAACGGCCTTGAGCTGCTGGAAGGCTTGCTCTTGTTCTTCTCCCCATTCAAAACTCTTATGTTTCTTCAACGCCTTATACAAGGGGAGGGACCTGTGCGCCATTTTAGGCATGAAACGAGCTAACGCGGCTACTTTCCCATTTAATGACTGGACCTCCCTCAAACATTTAGGACTCTGCATGTTCAAGATTGCTTGACATTTCCCAGGGTTAGCTTCAATGCCTCGTTGAGTCAACATGAATCCCAAGAATTTTCCTGCTGGAACGGCGAAAGTGCACTTTAAAGGATTTAATCTCATGTTGTATTGCCGGAGCCTAGTGAAAACTTGGCGTAGATCTTCAATGTGGTCTCCTCCAGTGGGTGTTTTGGCTATAATATCATCAATATAAACTTCGACTAGCCTTGTATGCATCCCTTCAAAGACTTTGTTAATCATGCGCTGATAGGTAGCGCCGGCGTTCTTCAGTCCGAAAGGCATGACGGTGTAGCAGAAAACACCACGGTCATTGATAAATGCAGTCTTCTCCTGGTCTCCCTCCCACATCGGAATCTGGTTGTACCCCGAATAAGCATCCATGAAACTGAGGTATTGGTAACCAGATGAATCATCCACCATGCGATCAATGTTGGGCAGGGGATATGGATCTTTAGGGCAGCAACGGTTAAGATCCACATAATCAGTACACATCCTCCATTTGCCGTTAGCCTTCTGCACCATAACCACATTAGAAAGCCAAGATGAATAGCGTATTTCCCTTATAAAACCTGCTTTCAACAACTCCTCTGTTTGCTCACAAGCCGCCTTCTGCTTCTCCGGTCCCAACCTCCTCTTCTTCTGGGCCACCGGTCTGGTTTCAGGATACACTGCAAGTTTGTGACAACAGAACTCAGGATCCATCCCTGGCATATCTGCTGCTGTCCATGCGAAAAGGTCTTTGAATTCCTGCAAAAGTGCTAATAAGCGTTGCTCCATAGCCGACTCCAGCTTATCGTTAATGTGCGTGATCTTCTCTGGGGAATCTCCCAATACGACATCCCTGGAACCACCATCTGGTGTGGGCTTAGATGGGTTGAGTGGATCAATCTTCAATTCCGCTCTGGGGTCTAAGTCAATAAGACTGACAGACCCTGCCGCTGTTCCTCCGTCGTTCAACTTCCTCTTCTTGTTGAATGCATCCAATTTAACCATGTTGAGGCTCAGATTATAACAATATCGAGCCATCTCCTGGTCTCCGCGGAGTGAGGACACACCATTGTCCTTGTCGATAAATTTGATCAGGAGATGAGGGGTAGATACAATTGCTTCCATAGCGTTCAATGTTGGACGGCCTATGATACCGTTGTACGGGGATTCCACATCGATCACCAGAATTCTTGACTTGACCGTTCTTGCACCGGGCTCTCCTTCAAAAGAAATCAAAGTGTCGAGGTATCCCTTAGTGGGTTGCTTGGCTCCGTTAAACGCTGTGAGTTCTTGTGTGTATGGTTGTAAATCTGCATCACTGAAACCCATTCGTTTGAAACAATTATAAAAGATAACATCACAAGAACTTCCCTGATCAACGAGGATCCTCTTGACGTCTTTATTGGCTATGACGGCCACAATCACTACTGCATCATCGCCTCCTGGAATTGTTGGGCCGAAGTCATCATCTGTAAACGACACCGTCGGGGCTGTCAATCCGTCCCTAAAAGGGCGGTTATCCCTCGGTTTACCCTGGACTGAGAGAATCATCCTATGGTGGTTCTTTCGTGCTGTGATTGATGTTCCTCCTCCCGCAAATCCTCCAGCTATCATCTCAATCACCTCTCGTCTGCCCTGTCTCTGCTGCTGGGGCATACTATTTTGTTGGTCACCTTCAGCAATCACTACCCCTTTCTGCTTCTCAGCCGCAGTGAACTTCCTTGCCGGGTTGCGTGTATTATCGTCTTCATCATCAGGATCTCTATTCCTTTTCTCCATCCTGTGAGGTTCATCCATAGATTTCTCCTTGAACAAATACTGCTTCAGCTTTCCTTCCCGAATGAGAGTCTCCACCGTATTCTTTAACGCCTTACACTCATCAGTGTTGTGCCCTGTTTGCTCATGGAAAGTGCAGTATTTACGTGGGTTACCACCCCTCTTGGCTGGGGCTGGCTTCCTTATACCAAAGACGTTCAGAGTTGGCCAACCAACCTCCCTCATGATTTGTGAGTACCTGGTGTTCAATGGAGCATAGTGATTGAACGATGATACGCGCCTATCTCGTGAATGCTGACGAGCACTCACGAAATCATCTCTAAAGGCATGCTTCTCGGGCCTCGCTCTCTCCTTTTCTCTCCGTGGCTGCTGAACGGGTGCAGAAGGCTTTACTCTTGCTGCAGTTGCCTCTAGATGCATCTCTATGCCCACATATTTGGAAGCTTTCCTTCGAAACTCCTCGAAGGTTGTAGGTGGGCTCTTTGCCAAAGATAAGGCAAAGGCTGAACCCGGTTGAAGGGCTTCCACTACAATATGAAGTTGTATGGCCTCCGTGAGGTTAGGGACCAACGCAGCCTCCTTGTAAAACCTTTTGAGGAACTCCTTAAGAGTCTCAGTTTCTCCTTGTCTTATCTGGGCCAGAGTGTGAGAAGTTCTTGGGATATCCCTGGAGATAACAAAATGGCTTTCGAATGCAGCAGCCATTTCCTCCCAAGAGTCTATAGATCCTGAAGGCAAACTTTTAAACCAGCTGAGAGCTTCCTCCGTCAACGTCCTTGGGAACATTCTGCACATGACATCTTCGTCTGCTCCCAGATACATAGCTTCATAAACATAAGCATCCAAATGCTTAGTGGGGTCGGACTCTCCATTATACTTCCCAATCGACAACGGCTGAGTTGTTTGCAAATGTTTTGGAATGACAACATTCATCAACCTCCTTGAGAAAGGGACATTGAGCTTGTATGTCCCTGAAGTTACCACTGCCTGTTCCCTTCTCCTAGTACTGACTCTATCACCAGAGTCCTGTGTTTGCTCCCTCTCTTCATATGTAGGGATCTTCGAATACTGGAGGGTGGTAGATCTATCCCTCGCTGATGCATGGTGGACATCCTCTGCATGAGACACTACTCTGTCCCCAGCTCCTTTTCTCTCTCGCCTCAACTCCATCAGCTCCTCCTTTAGTTGCCTAATAACCTCATCGCGAGGGTCAGGCGTCTGCACTTGCACTATCCTCCGAGTTTGAGTTACAGGGGATTCAAAGACGAGTCTCCTCCCAGCCTGTTGATGGGTCACATCCTCCACGTGACCTTCCACGAAATCTCTCCCATCACCTTCCATTATGACGACCTTACTTCTGCGAAAATGGGAATAACTCTATCGAGTCCCACCGGGCGTGCCAATGAACTGGTCTGGACCGGGGTCTAGGATCCGGTGTGGGACCAGCCACAAGAATGCAGGTGTTTTTAGGGTTTGCACACCGGAGCTGTGTATATCCGATGTATTAATCCGGTCTCTCAGTGGGAGAGGCCGGTCTTGGTTGTCCTGGAGATCCTTTACACCAACGATTCGCGTTGTAGGGGGGCGAAAGGTGGTGCCACCTGCAAAGATTCTCCGACGCTCAAGTCAGAAGAGTGTATAAACTTAATGAATACTCAAGCGTAGTAACAGTAAATGTGTGATAGAACAACGATACCATGCACGTGTGTTGATATGGCTTCTTATAGTTGAACGTAAGAGAAAAATGAGACGTTAGATGCAGGTGGGTCCCTTATCTCCGATTGCGTGTATATTATGTCAATAAAGTGGCTCGACTTTCAGAATGTGTCAGGGGGGGTAGGTCAATTATCAGAGTAAAATACTCTAGAAAGAGGAGAGGATAATCACCTTTTCCGCATAATCTGCTGACATGCCCACTTACTTTTTGAAGCCATTGATGCGACGTATTTTGCTACAAACAGTGTCTTCGTTGATAAGTTATCAAAAAGGCTCTTCTCTTGCTATGAAGGAAAAGCTAACAATTATATAAATATCCTGTATCAATGAACACAAAATCGTTACAGCGAAAATGAATGATGCTGTCGTGGAGTGAGGGCGGATGATCAAACAACGGATATCCGGTGTGGTAATGTCGAACCTGGACACCGGTTTTCCTTACATGAGATCAGTCTGACGTCACAAGTATGGGGGCCGGTATCTAGACCGGATCAATAAGGTATATTTAAACCTTAATGTCTCTCCATTCATTTTCTTATCTCTCTTTATTTAATCATCGGTTGACCATATAGATATATAATTGTAATTTTGTATATGTATGAAAGTGGTTTCATTTAGTCTTGTATTTTTTTATACTCTAGAAGGCTCCTAAAAAACTTAATTAAAATTAACACTCACACATATACACTAATCACTTCTACTACTACTTGGCGTTTTCACCTTCTCAATATTAACAAGGTCCAGATATTATGGTGTGGTCCTTTAAATTTTTCAGGGTTTAGATTTTTTTTGTTCTGCAAATATTAAAAATGATTGTCATTTAACTAAGCAATTACTGTGACATCGTGGCGCTAATTAGGGCGGGGAGTGATCGTCGGTGCATAGGCATAGGAGCGGCTCCCGACAGGCTTCCAACGGGAATGTGACATCCCAGGCACTGTTGAGGGCGGGGAGTGATCGCCCACGGACAAAGAACGGCTCCTGGAAGGCTTCCAGTGGGAGAGACACATGAATGAACCGAATACATACTAGAATGAGAGGGATCCAAAGACTGTATAGGTATGAGACTATACAGTCGAGGATAGCTTAAAGAAATAAATTTGTACTACCTATACCAACAAATGCATTAGCCTTTTCAGTGACCCATCACTTAAGGACTCAAAGGTTAAGCGTGCTTAACTTGGAGAATTTTTGGGATAGGTGACGTCCTGGGAAGTTCTCAGAAAGTGTGTGAGTGAGGACAAAAAAACACTAGAAAAGTCTCGTGTTGGTCTGTGGGAGAGTCGTTCATTCCTACATTAGTATGAGGAAAACATGTTTATGCCACACATGCTAGTACTTTTGTTAGGTTTGTTAACTTTTTCTATAAAAGGACCAAACTAAAACATCTCCTAAATGTGTGGGATAAAAATGAAAATTTTAAACTTATAAAATCAAATTCATCATATACCAAGACATAAAAGACCAAAAATAGTAATTTAACAAATATACTAGGGAAGTGTTTAATGTTACATTTTTTTGCCTCATAAAAAAAAAGAGTCTGACATCACAATGTCCCTTAATTACATGTGTAGGGATTTGATTCCTATTTATGAGAATGATGTCATATTTTATAAGAATAATATTTTATGAGAATGATGCCATATTTTATGAGAATAATTCTTATTTATTATCCAATTGTTATGGAAGAGATAAATAATTTAATAAAAATATTTTAATTAAAAAATAATTAATAACATTAAAATTTAAAAAAGAGTTTTATACGAAGCATTCATCTCCGAAAAACAGACAGAAAAATGCACCGATTTCAAAATTATTTTTTGAATAAGAAGTTATAAGAATGATAACACGTGTTATAACTCAAATAATGCAAAATTTCACAGTAATAGCTAAACTACAGCTACGTTACGTACCGACCCGTTTAGTATGTCATTTCGCAGACATGTCGTGCAAGGGATATATCTGTGTTCTGTTGGGTATACCATACAATAATTAAACTTAAATCCAAATATAATTATATTATTTGGAGTTGTTATTATAGCTAGATAAAACAATTAAAAGGGACAGTGGACCATAACTAAATCTATTAAGAGGGATATTTTAAAACTATTCTAAAAACAATAGTTATTTTACTCACAGATGCATCAATGAAAAGGTAAAACATAAAAAATATTTTATTTAAAATTAACTTTAATATATATTCTGGATTTTTAAAACAAGTCCAATCCAAATTTTCATAATCTTTTTTACTGTTAATTTCTTAACCAATAAACTTGTCAACCAATAAATCATGATACAATTGATAGATAGTTAAAATATTTATATATATTGTCAAAATTTTAAAATGTTATCATATGTATAAAAAAGATTTAATTAAAAAAAATCTCAAAAGAACTAGTTTTCACCTTTGGGTAAAAAAAAACAATGACCTGATAAACAACAATATACCATCTGATTACAGCTGTTGAAATGCATGTCACATAAATTAAAATCATATATCCAAGCCAATAAAATTGTAAGAGATATAAGAAGATGGACCAGAAAGGAAACAGAGGAGAAAGTGTTGATGCTCAAAGAGGGCCACCTCTGATTGTGAGACAGAGTGTAGCATTGATGGTTGTATTTGACCAAGCATGCATACTTGAAAGTGATACTACAATACAAACATGGAGGGGTATTTCTGCCATTTCATGAAACAAACTTGCCACTCAGCTTCATATTATTAACATTAACACTTACAATGGTTGCTGTGTAGTTTCTATAATAATGGAAGGGCAGTTTCTTTTTCTCTATTTTATATGCCACTTCTAGTTTTCCTTCCTCTCCATTGGAATAAACTTCTCTTCCTTCCCACTCCTCTGATATTCTAATCCACTCTGCTTTTCCAACCTTGGAATTCCCTCAAAACACTGTAAGAAACTGCTTTCATGTTCTAAGACTTCTCAAACTCATACCCATTTTCATGGCTCTATATTTTCCTTGAAAATCTCTCCTTTTTTGTTCTCCATTGGCTCACAAGGGGTTTTCTCCAAAGGGGTTGGTGATGTAAAGGATATTAAGCTCATACTTCTTGGTTCTTGTCTATGGACTCTTTAAAAGCTAGATTTTGGCACTTGTGTGTGTGCATGTGATGTGAATGGGTTTTGCAGAAATGTCAATATCCTTTTTTTCAGTTTTAAGTTGAATTGAACAATTCATGCTATGAGATGTGAGATTTCATTCATTGTTTTTAGCCATTGGTTGATGCGCATTTTGTTGTGGACATATCTGCTTGTTGCACAATTTTTTTTCATGATGTAAATGTAAGTGCTCTACATGGGGTGTCTGTGTGACTTCATTAAACTTGAAAAATAAAAAGTATTTTGCATTTGCTATTGCTGCTTTTGAGGTTTGTGTATCTGTTCGGCCTGACATTCAAAGCTTCTTCTTTCTAGCTCCAATTTCAAAACTAAGATGAGTTAATTGAGTAGAGTTGGAAATTTTCTTATCCGTGTTTTATAAACATTATAATTTTCATCAGATTTGGTTGAGGATTTTTTCCTATGCTCATGTTAACTCCTCACTTGTTTAAATACTTCATCATTCAGATGAAAATTGCTTCAACACGATATAAAGGGTCATGTACATTTTTTTTGTCTTATTTTTGGATTTCTTTTTATTGACGTTAGATGTTCATGTTTGGATTATCCTCTTTCCGTTCTCTTTGTTTATTCTGGAAATTTTCTGAGTATTTTTCCTTCTTTTTGCTTTCTGCTTTGGTCAATAAAAATCAGTATATACAGAATTGTTCAATTATGCAGTTTTTTGAAATTCACATCAATGGATTCCAGTTATTTCTTTTATTTTGTTTGATTAAAGAGAAATTAAGCTAAGAGCTGAAGTGTTTGACTTGGTATGGGAGTCAAGCTGTTGATAATACACGGTAGAAGAAGAAGAAAAAGTTGACTACTTGTAACAGTGTGCTGACCCTAAAGAGTGCCTAATTTGTTTGAGACATGAAAAAAATTGTCCTTGTATTCTGGTTCCTGTTAACTGAATTTATCAGCTGTTGCTCTCTATCTCCTCTATTCATTGTATGAAACTTGAAAGGTGTTGAAGGGATGATAACACTGACACTGTGATTTTTCCATGCAGGCAGAAGATTATGGCAAATCTATGGTTTATCTCCGCTCAGAACTGCCAACCCTAACCGTGATAGAAAATCCTGGGAAATCTGTCTTGTTCCATCAGTACTACCAATTAACAACTGTCTCTAGGCAATTGTTGATTGTTCATCGTCTAAATATAATCTGCTGAAAGACACCAGGGAGATTACTATATTGCACTTGACACACTGATTGGATTTTTCATTGTTAGTTCTATAATGCAGGCATCAGAGCGACATAGAAGTTCAAGTATGTACTATCATCAACCATTGCAACAAATTGAAGGCTATTGCTTGCCACAATATCAGACTCTAAATCATCAGCTATACTACAATGATGGAGGCCATGGAACTCACTTCTCCAATCCAAGTTCTGAACTTTACTGCACATTGGAGTCATCCTCTGCAGCTGGAAGTTTCACTGTTTACAACTCGCCTTCAACTGTTAGTTTCTCACCTAATGGTAGCCCTGTGTCGCAGCAAGATTCACAGTCATATCCACCTGACCATTATCACTCCCCTGAAAATAACTATGGCTCTCCAATGAGTGGATCCTGCATAACCGATGATTTAAGCAGCTTCAAGCACAAGCTAAGAGAGTTGGAAAGTGTGATGCTTGGTCCTGACTCTGATAACCTTGATAGTTATGACAGTGCTATCAGCAATGGAACCAACTTGGTTTCACTTGAGATGGACAGTTGGAGACAAGCAATGGTGGCAATTTCTAGTAAAGACCTGAGGCACATCCTTGTTTCATGTGCCAAAGCAATTGCAGACAATGATATGCTGATGGCTGGGTGGCTGATGGACGAATTACGGCAGATGGTGTCTGTCTCTGGTGAACCGATTCAACGGTTGGGAGCATACATGTTGGAAGGACTTGTTGCACGATTGACCGCTTCCGGGAGCTCAATATACAAATCTTTGAGGTGCAAAGAACCAGAAAGTGCTGAGCTTCTATCTTACATGCACATTTTGTATGAGGTTTGCCCCTATTTCAAATTTGGCTACATGTCTGCAAATGGAGCCATTGCAGAAGCTATGAAAGATGAAGACAGAGTTCACATAATTGATTTCCAAATTGCTCAAGGAAGCCAGTGGATCACTTTGATTCAGGCTTTTGCAGCAAGGCCTGGAGGGCCACCACACATCCGGATTACAGGCATTGATGATTCAACATCAGCTTATGCCCGCGGTGGTGGACTACACATAGTTGGAAAAAGGTTATCAAAGCTTGCTGAGCATTTTAAGGTGCCATTTGAATTTCATGCTGCAGCTATTTCTGGTTGTGACGTTCAAGTACATAACCTTGGTGTTCGACCGGGGGAGGCTCTAGCTGTAAATTTTGCATTCATGCTTCATCACATGCCAGATGAAAGTGTGAGCACTCAGAATCACAGGGATAGGCTGTTGAGGCTCGTTAAGAGCCTATCACCAAAGGTGGTAACACTTGTTGAGCAAGAATCTAACACAAACACTGCTGCATTCTTTCCAAGGTTCCTTGAAACTCTGGACTATTACACAGCAATGTTTGAGTCAATAGATGTGACACTTCCTAGAGAGCATAAAGAGAGGATCAATGTTGAGCAGCATTGTTTGGCAAGAGACATGGTTAACATCATAGCTTGTGAAGGGGTTGAGAGGGTGGAAAGACATGAACTGCTTGGGAAGTGGAGGTCAAGGTTTGCAATGGCTGGCTTCACTCCTTACCCTTTGAGTTCATTGGTGAATGGTACCATTAAGAAATTGCTTGAGAACTACAGTGATAGGTATAGACTAGAAGAGAGAGATGGAGCTCTGTATCTGGGTTGGATGAATAGAGATTTAGTTGCTTCTTGTGCATGGAAATGAGAACTTGGCAATCTCTGTCTCCTTAAAGTTTGAGGGGGAACAAAGTAGAACATGTTCATGTTCTTTTTCTGTTCAGTTACTTTGTACAAGTTAATGAGAAAGGCCTCAGCATTAAATCCACTCTAATTGTCCATTTTCTATGTTTCAAAAATTTCAATATGAAATGGAGCTAGGCTTTTTCTTTGTCCGCCCAATATTAATCTTTCATATCATAATCTTTTTGTGGCCCCTGAATTCTGGGCACTCCAATTCTTAAGTAACATAGGCTTGGTGGCTAGAGAAAGTGATTTCCTAGAGAAATAGGAGAGTGACTTTTCGTAGCTATGCTATCCAGTTATCAAACAATGTTCTTTCACATCAGTAGAAAATAAACATCTTATTTTAAAGTATTAATCTAAGATTAAAGTAATAGAAAAGCTCATGCGGTTTCATTTAAGAAAGATAAGTAGTAATTTACCGAAAGACAATAACATAAATGTATAAGATTGCTCGAAATTTGATAAAATTTATCTTTTTTGTGTTAGTTTTTATGTGAGGGAGGTAGGTAGCAATGCGACTAGAATTAACTTTACACAACCACTCCTTTCATGGTCCCGGATCTGGTATTCAAGGGGTTTGTGCCAATTTGATTGTTGTTCTGATGGAAAAGTTCTGGTGTCCTTATTTAAGAATTTTGTTCTTACAGAGAAATATTGTATCATTGAAATGAGGATGTGTCTTGCTCCAACATGAATTGTAAAGGTGGGGTGGGCTTCATAAAATAATGCCAGTGACAAAATACAAGAATTGCATATATTAGAAAGGTGATTCTCTGGCATAAAATATAGACGATTTTTCATTATGGTATTCTCTGGCTTGCAGGTCTTTCTCCTTTAAAAATAAAAATTGGTAGAAGAGGTAAAATTCCAAAAACAAAAAATTATAAAGAAACATGTGTCATACGAGAGGCCCCCACACTATCTCTCAAGCTTAGACAGCGCTAAGAAGGAGCATAAACAATTGACCATAAAATTCTTTGTTAGCCTCCAAACATGACTAAATGGTTTTCTCATGTACTTGGACCAAGTATAAGAGGAATGTTAGTTTAGCAATCAATATGAACCACCTCCAGGGCCCCAATTCACACAGCACAATTCCATAATGCTTTTTACCAAGTTTACATTAATCAAGGCGGATTGAAGCATTAGTAGGCACAAAACGATTACATGAAAGTATATTCGACAACGTATTAGAACTTTAGATACATGTGTACGAAAATGTAAATCTTCACTTATTTATCTCTAATAACAATAGTATACAAGTAATGACATCGAATGTAGTATAAATAATTGCAATCTGCATATTAAGTCAACCTGCCCAAAGAAAGACAATGAGAGAACTAGAAGAAGGGTAAAGTGAAGGTTAGAGTAGAAATTGGAATCAGAATCCCATAATATATCTGTATAACCTAAGTCATTGCCAACTATTTATACTTTTCAGTAACTAGCTGCAGCTTCAAAGAATAATGCAAATTTAGCTTTGGACAGGTTCTGCATCAGATGCTGATTGCTTATTAAATTCAATTTCTGTACTAGGAGTATCATGAACAGAAACAGCGTCATAGCAATCCTTGCTTCCTTGTAATGTAGTCTTCGCCTCAACTTCCATCTTCTCATTTGATATACATGGAACTTCAGAACTGGAATGGCATATGATGTTTTTGTTGGCAGAATCATCTTTGGCACCTGAGTTATCATTTTGTTGTTCTTGCTCACTTAATTTACTTTCAGGGCCCTCATTAGAAAGGCTGCTCATGCGAAACTCAACCATATCACCAGCCTTTGGTTTAGTAATTGACTCACCATTTAGTTGTTCTTTTAATCTGCTTGCCGAGTCCAAACAGCTGCGTTCCTTTGTATCAACACAAACAGTATCTCCAGATTTGATTCCTCCCTTGCCATTAGTGGCCACTGTTTGAGTATTTGTAGCTGTATTATTGAAAGTCCTTCCAAGGGGGATTTCATGATCATGTTTTCCCTCATAGGTAGCTATCACAATTTTTGAATCATGAGAGGCCCTTTCGACATGCTTTTTGACTGGGCATCCAGGATTTGAGCATCGATAATAACTTCTGGAATAGTGGACAGAAATGTAGCCACATTAGATTAAAACATACATGAATGCTATATCCTTGTATGGTCAGAGCAGAGAGAGAGAGAGAGAGAGCAAATAAGCATCTAAAAGCAGTTATGATTAACAGATTCAAAATTTGACAAATGTCTCTAGTAGTAGAAGAGGCTTCATTGAGACCAAATGGATTGCTCACTAGTAGATACCCAGTAAACCAGTTCAGAACAAAAGTATTACTGATACAATTGTCATTACTTTCTTTGTAGGCTAAAGAAACACACGAGACTTGTAACAAAATTGTTCACCTGTGTGAACATTGCTAAGGTTGGCTGACATTTGTCAGATTTCAAAACCTGATCAGGACTGCTAAATCATGATTAAACCAATATAAATTATGGCAACTAGTTTTGCAGACTGAAGATTTTAACCACAAATTAGAATCCTACCAAAGGCACACATGGAAATGGAACACACTTTGAAATTGATTAACACTTAATAGATTGTTTTTCTGAAGGTATGCAATCAATTTATAGTGACAAGATTTCAGGGTTGCCTGTAAGTGAGATAATCTGGATCAGTATAAACACATTCCAGCACACAACACTGGTAGAAATGAAAAGCTAACATGTACCTTGGGTTTGTGTTCCCCTTGACTAGTTTCTGTCCATATTTACGCCAGCGATATCCATCATTCACCGAATCAACCTCACTTGAAGTATGAACAACAACACGAGATTCACAAGTTGACATGTCAACTGCAGTGACATCAGCATTACTATTGTCTTTCTTCCTGATTGGTATTAATTTGTCAGTAAAATACAGATTAGCTATTGCATATATATCAACCAATTTTTTTTTTAAAAAAAGTTGTCATATAACGTACAGCCGCTTTGACTCAGGATCCTCACTGTCATGAACCTCATTCTCTGCCTTAGCCATTTGTAAATGTGCAGGTGCAGCTTTCAACTCATTATTAGTTGGGGAAGCTTTTGAAGTTGGAAGGGAATGTAAAGGCTTGTTTTCTTGAGGTGTACATCCATGCTCAACTGATGTTTTATCTTCATGTACGATGTTATAAAGTACATTGAGAATTTTTTCACAAAACGATGCAAACTAAAGGAAAACACTTCTCTAAAGTGAGATGTGTAAAATGAGAAAGTGAAAGGTCATCCACTTTGATTTAAAACAAAGTACCTAATCACTATAACTAATTTCAAATCAACGGAGATTGATAATTGATGCGTATTTTCTCACTTTACACATTTTCTCATTTTACAGAAGCCAAATCCAAAATCAAAATACCAGAGAAGTTTACTACTCACTTTCCACATTGGTTAAGGACAGTTTATGTGATGCTTGTGCAGCAACAGGCAGAGTACAATCTACGGCTACTGTTGTGTTCAATTGAGGTCTAGGATGATTATGCTGGCCAATACAGATGGAATCTGTAATATGCCCTTTGTTTGACTGCTGCAGTTGCTTTTTAGCATGGCAGTTTGGATGTGTACACTTGTAATAGCTCCTTATAAACTCATTGCCCTTAACATTTTTCTGACCATATTTTCGCCAGTTATAACCATCTTTTGATACCTTTTCACGTATTATGGAGGGACTTTCCTGGTTGGGTTGCAGTGGAGGCAATTCATGAGAAGCGGTAGCAGGGCTCTGCAAGTGCTTCTCAAGTGGTGATGAGTATGAGCTTCCTTCTTGATCTGATTCCAAGGCACTAGCTGTAGCATCAGAATCCTTCCCTTCGTTTTTAGCTATAGCAGAGGGCATATTTGTTGCTCCCTCTGGTTTAGATGAATGAGTTTTAGTATCATGAGCTTGCGACAATGTGATATCACTATGAGGACTCACTCTCTGCTGCAATTTATCAGAAGGAACATTGTGACCTGCACTTTCGTCTGAAGAAACCATGTGAACCCCTCTATCTTATATATCAGAATGGAACAGGTCTAGTTTCACTAACTGCTTCCATGGATGTCTTGAATCACTGCTTGAAGAAACACTGTGTCATCATGGCTGTTCAAAATTGACAGAATTAAAAAGCTAACATCAAAAACACACAATTGGGTACCCCTGTTATCAGGAATATCATTAATTGTAACACCAACAATATATCAAACACAGTGGATGGAGAAAATTTTCTTTTATTTCTTTTATTAAACCTGGTCCCCTGGAAAGCTTCTTTTAGGAAAAAAAAAATACTTTTTATTATACTTTTGGTATTTCTTAAGTAATTTAATATAAATTTACTTTTTAATTACTTAAAAATTAACTCTAAAAAGTTATGTGGTATAGACATAAAATGTTCGGCCCAGAATTCAAACCTTATCCATGACACTTATCCTCTTCCTCTTTACCGCTATAAAAAAAAAAACAGAAATTGACAAAACCTAACTTTGATTGTTAGAAAGTGGTAATAAGAATATGAAGCTTATCAGTTTAAAGTTGAGAAACCATTGATGGTTGATGGTGGGGCGAATAGTACAACAAGAGATTCCTAAACGGAGTCTTAACGCCATATAGATAAATAGACAATTTTCATATTAAAAGGAGCTCAAGTTTGGGGAACAACAAATTTAAATTTGCAGATCCTACTTTGAAATCACTTTCGCAGAAATTTACTAAAGTATTAGTTGAATGATACAATTACAATTAAACATAACAGTTAGTCATGAATTTGTGTGCGTGAAATCAACAGAAACAAATCGCGTAATTCTTAGGTGCGATATGGTTATAAATCCTAATTCTACAGTTTCTCCCTAAACTGAGACGAAAACGAAGCTAGAAATAGTAGGAGAAATTAATAAAAGAATGAAATAGTAGTATTAAGATATAATTAAGAAGAAAAAGAAGGGAAATTAAAAAAGAGAAAGAAAGCACGTGGGAAGCATTACCCTCGAAACTGGAGAAGAAAGAAGAAGCGAGTTAACAAGTGAAGTGAATGAAGTTTAGGTGAAACGGAAGGAGGCAGTGGTGGTTATTTATTTGACCCAGAAAACAATGCAAAATAAGGGAACAAAAGTCCACTCTCTCCCCCCTCTCTCCCTCTCTCTCTATCTATAAACTAAAGTGTAAGTGACACACACACAGAGAATATGCCTTTCCGTGCTCTCATTTCATTGGTCAAGTTTTCATTGGACCTTTCTTTTTTTCCTTTGCATAGTTATAAAACTCCGAATACGTAAAAAACCGCTTCAAGTAAATCGTATAATTAAATTAGAATTCAACTGGGATTGAATTAGTAGTATTAAAGAATTGATTTGGACTGGTTCATTGTTCAACCAGAACCGGTTAAACCGATTCAGTTTTTATAAAAATGCATCTTATAAGTTACATAAGTTAATTTTATTAATTATTTTTTTGCTATACTTTTAAAATTATTCTTAGGATTTTAATGTGACCAAATCTTAAAATGGATTATCTTTAGAGAAGAAAGCATGTTGTAAACAAACAAAAAAATATTTTTAATGTTAATGGAGAGATAGAATTTAACTTCTCATGTTTTATTGATATAAGGGGAAAAAAGTTTAATTGATAAAACTACGTGTTTATAAAAAATAATAAATGTGTGTTGTAAATTGAAAATAGTATTTTAAAAAAGAAATTTTTACTGAGAGGACAAGGAGTTCATATATACGTTTAAATATGGATTTCATCCTTTTTTGGCAATATTTCAATCTAATTTTTTATGTTGACAGAATTTAATTGAGAAATTAATCTTGAATGCAATACAAAAATTCTCCAAATTTGAAAACACAATTCTGACATGAGAATATTAGCAAAAAAAAAGGTGGGAAATAGATGGACCATATCTCAAAATTGAAATTGATAAATGGATCATAATTTTCTGGAAACTTATTGCATTATTCAAAGGAATCTCTTCCTGAAATGAAACTACTTTGAAGAGACCAATAACTTCATAAATAAAAAGTCCTTATTTTATAAGAACAAAAAAACATATTTGAATCTACAAAAATATATCTGATATACAAATATTGAAAGTTGGTGGTTTTGTTTGTATTAAGAAAAAAAAAAGTTATTTATACTAGAAACTTGAGAGACTATTTCTTAATTATTAAAAGGATTTTCATTATGAATGGTGAGGAAATCTATCTTTGGAGTAACAAGTGGGTGTCTCGAATTGGTAAGCTTGCTTATTATATATTTTCTTAATAATGTGGTGAGTGATAAATCTCTTGTTATGAAAGTTTGGGATTAGGTGAATGAAAATGGAATGTGGAAGATTTAAGATATGGCTCAGATTATTATGCCCCACTACAGTTGTGAGGTCATTCAATGTGTTGGGCCTCCAAATTATGGAACAGTGAGCTTAGTGTACTGGATCTTGGGGACAGACAATGGCTTCTCTTTGGCATCTACGTATGATAGCATGGTGACTTATAAATCTGGTCTTGGTCTAGGCAAAGGCAACAACAGATTCAGTTTCTCTTGTGGAGAATTATGTTTGATGGTCTCAGGAGGCATGTGGTTATGTCCAAAGTGTGCCTTATTTGAGGATACTTTGCATGCATTATGTGACTATGTTGCTGCTTATGTAGGTTGGTACTGATCATGGGCTCCAATGTGCAGTCTCGACATTTTGTTAGAGGCTGGACTTGGAGGGTTTTCTTGGATTGGTTGTTGATTCAATCTGGCAAAGATGAAACAATGTGATTTTTAAAGGTGCTAATGTGGAGGATGGCTCTCTGGTTTATAAAGTTTGGAACCAGGTTTGTCTAGTGTGTGACATTTTTGGAAGCACTCGAAATCCTATTGATCCAACATTGCAAGTGAAACACACTAACCCGATATCCTTGTTGAAGGATGGTTCAAACTCAGCTATAATGGAGCGTTATGAGACCTTCAGGAGTTGGTAGTTGTGGTGGTCTCATCCTAAATTGGTGTGGAGGGTTCTTGCTGGGCTATGCTGAGAATATGGAGTATGCTGTATGGTTCAGGCCAAGTTGTGATGAGTGCTACGGCGTTGTTTGGTACCCAAGCAATTCGATTTGGGGTAAAGTGAAAAATTCATCTTACGTTCAAATAGAGTTTTGACTATCTTAAACGATGCAAAGGATAAATATCAACCTTTAAATTTTTCATTTCAACCCAACTCCATATCCCCTAAATGATCTTGTGCTTGCTTGTGATCACTCGTTTATAAGAGTGTTCCTTTGATATGAAGTTAGGGAAATGAAATTATAAAAATAAAAAAATCTAAAAGTTAATATTAATCTTTTGTGTCGTTTAAAATAATTAAAACTTTCCCACTAGAATTTAGGTTTTGCTTTGTTAGAAAAGTGATGTCGTTCTTATCATCCTTTTCACTAATTGGTCAAAAGCATTAGAGATATTTATTAGGATACAGAACATATGATTTAGTTCAAGAGTGAGAAATATGCCAATTATTTAACGATCTCTTTAGTAAAACATGGATTGAGAATTTATGATAGAGTTGTTATATACCTTTTTTGCTTGTATCATTTTTCTATGATAGGAGTGATACATTAGATATTATAGGATTTGGGGTGTTATCACCTTTTTTTATTCAAAAAAAATATGTTTTCAATATGTAATTTAACAAAATTATAGGAATTAGCATATGAATTTAAACAAATAAAATTCATTAGGATTGATAGTGTGGTTAGAGAGTTCGGATATTTTGTTTAAGGTTCTAAGTTCATGCTTTAATAATCTTATTATAAATTAAAATTTAAATAGATACTAATAAATGGTTTATGTTAAAAATAAAATTATTATGTTATTACTATTCGTTGAAAATCTAATTATTATTATTGTAAATTTTATTTGAATGAAAAAATGATTAATTCTACAATAAATATATTAATTATAAATTTGTAGAGAAAAATAATTAAATAAAACTAAAAAATTTAAATAAGATAACTTTTTTCCTTATCGTGTTCCACATTTTGTTATTTTATCCTATTTTCTTTTTCATTAAAATAAAATAAATGATATTTATTCTTTACATTTTTAAAGGGAAAAATTATCACTTTGATTATTAAGGTCGGTAATGTTGTGCCCTTTAATCCTCGCCTTTTCAAATTCATCACTTTATTTGCAAAATATTGTTTTTTTTCTGGTAAAAATTAATTTAATTTATAAAGTTAGTTTTAAATTAGTTAATTTTAAAAAAAACAAACCATGTCTCTCATAAATCGTTTTTTAATTTTGACTTTTTGGTAAATTGTTTCCTAATTTTGGTAAATCAATTTCACTTTTATAATTATTTTTTTACTAGAACTAGAATTTGTGTTAATGAACAACTATTCAAATGAAGACTAAATTAATGTATTTTGTTATTTTCTACAGCTATTTCAAATTTATTTCGCCGATTTATTATTATTCTATATCTATTTTACGATTAGCTTTTAAATAATTTAAACATTATTTATTTCATTCACACAATCACACACGGTTTCATCAACATATTCCCAAATCTCGCTTCCTTTCGCGTTACCCCTGAAATCGTTGTTTTCCCAATCTCAAAACCCTAAACCTAGTTCTTAAATTTCAATTTCTCGATTTCATCTTCTCCCTTTCATCAATTCAATCTTTTTTCGAACACAAAATGCTTCAATCACCGGGACACTCGCCGCTCCGTCTCTCGTCGCCATCCCCTTCCGTTTCCGAAGCTCCGCCGCAAAACCCTAATGCTTTGGGTGCTTCTGCGCAGAAGCACTCTACCGTTCTTGACGAAGACACCTACGTGGAAGCCTTGGAGAAGATCATCGAGCGCGATTACTTCCCCGACATCTCCAAGCTCCGTGATCGCCTCGACTGGCTCGAAGCCATCAAAACCGGTGATCCCGTTCTCATTCGCGACGCGCAGTTGAAGATCTTGGAGCGTCGCGGTGGCGGCGGTAAGGTAAGCAATTCCAACACCCTCGATGGTACCGGTAGAACCTCGCGGACTCCCGGTTCCACCTTTATCAGAAACTTTACTCCCTTTGATGAGTTTGACGGCAAGATCCCCCAAACCCCCGGTTTTCCGGTTGCCGAGGGAGAGGCTAAAGAAGGGGGCGATGTAGTGGATTCCTCGCTCGGCCTCGATCAGTTTCTGAGGAGGTATACGAGCGAGGATAATCATAGCTTTTCGAAGATTCTAGAGAAAGTTAATAGGAAGAGGAAAGAAAGGTTTGCGTATTTGAATGATGATGTCAAGGGTATTGAGGATGTGAAGAGGGATAGGATCACTGATGGTTATGGAACTTCTTATCAGCCTCCCAGTTCATTGGAAGGTTGGAACTATACGGCTAAGAATTTGTTGATGTATCACCCTGCTGATCGGGGTGAGGTTCCCTTGACCGAGGAGGAAAGGGCTCTTAGGATTAAAGCTGCCACGAAGGAGATTAATCTTACTAACACTAGGTTTCATGGTAAAATGATGGATTGTAGGCCCAAAGATGATGGAACTGTCGAGGTGCTTTATACCCCTATTGCTGGTGCTACTCCGGCACCTATGTCTCTTAGAGATGGGGATAAGTTGAAGAAGTATGATCTGGAGGATTTGAGGAAGACTCCAAATCCGTTTTATTTGGAATCAGAGAAGAAGGCTGAGAATGGTTATAGCTTTGTCAAGACACCGTCCCCTGCACCCGGAGTTGATGATTCCCCGTTTATTACGTGGGGAGAAATTGAAGGGACTCCTCTGAGGTTGGACCCAGAGGACACGCCTCTTGATATTGGTGGGAGTGCTGATGGACCGCATTATAATATTCCTTCTGCACCAGCTAGAGATGCTAAGGCACACTCTCTTTCTAGGGAGGCTGCTCGCAAGCTGAGGCAGAGGTCTAAGATGTTTCATAAGCCCCCGTTGGCATCACCGGTTAGAGGTGGAAGTGCTACTCCAAGCATGAGGACACTGTCCCCTGCTGCTCAGAAGTTTGTACGGAATGCATTTGCCAAGTCCTCATCTTCTGTTGATGAAACACTACGGGCAAGTTACCGTGGTTCTACTCCTGCTCTGGCTACTCCTAGAAGTGTTAGAAGTGTATCAAGGTTTGGTAGGGATGGGAGCATGGTTTCCAGGTCTCCATCTGTCAGAGAGGGCTCCAATCCTCCATGGTGATATGTTGTAATATATTTTGAAACCATGATAATGTGACATATTGTAGGTTTTATTTCCCATTTGATAATGTGTTAAAATCGTATCAAGTGTATAAGTTAGAGGAGGAGATATCTGTTAATCCAACAATAATAAATTTTGCATTCCAAATATTTTGACCTCAACCTAGAATGGGATTCCTTTTACTTTCTGCCTTGCTCATTGATTACTGGTTGTCAATAAAAATCTTGTTGATTAAAGCTCTTTGGTGAGGGCACTGTTGGATTAACTGTGAAGTTACCATCTCTGATCTTTTTACCTGTAAGATAGGTTTGGTTCTCATTGCAAAGTTTCTCCATTTTTCTGCCTAAAGAAGTAGGCTTTATTCTGTCTTCATATAGTGCAGTCACCTGACATGTAGCCAAATCACACATGAAACTTATGAATCCGTTTAGAGGGCTATTTCATGCTTGTTTTTACAGTCTGACCTTTTTTAGTAAATATCAGATAAAGTTCAGCCTTCACGTGATTGTTTGAGCTTTTGAGGGATTAAGGATATTAATAATCACGAGATTATATTTTTATATATGTTTCTGCAGCCACCTAATCTTGCTTCTAGCTTTCTTGCACTCTCCTTTGCATGTTTATTTGGTCAGGGGACAGGTTGCTAACTGGGAAATGGTTGATCCAATCAAATTGAAATCATGTTAAATGAGAAAAGCTGTTGTATTGCAAATGTATTGTTGTTAAGTAGCGGTATATAGCATTATAGGTTTTTAAGAATCTGCAATTCTGTGAAAAAGGTTGTAATGTTTGTGATTGCAGGCGTCTCGACTCTCGAGCATAACTGTTTCTAATTGACCTCGGTTTATGTAACGCACTCCTCTGTAAAATGTAAAAATTATTAATAAGTTAACATATTTTTTCTATCCCTTTGCAGCTGACGAAGCATGGATGTTGATATTAAAACATACCTAGATACTGCTAATTTTCTCGTTGTATAAATTGGATTTGAGGTTTTTATATCAACACTGCTAAATACCCGAAAGTGTTTTCTTGAATCACTGTATGAATCGAGTGTTTACATTTGATTGGATGTGTATGAAATTTAAAAATTTATAAAAAAATAGGACTGGTAGAAATTAAGTCGTACCCCGTTATATGTTTCGTACAAATTCCTAGGAATAAACATTACTCTTTTTATATATGTATTGAAAACTGAATTATGAACTTTTATTTGATATTTTTGATATAGGAGACTCCATTTGAGTTTTCTGTTAGCTTTGTCAATTTGGTTATTAGTAGTAGTGTCTTGCTGGTGAAGAATGATAAGCAAAGTAAAACGACAATTGGTCCAAATAAGGCTGATGTCCATGGCATCTGTGTTATTTGGTTTCCTCAGCATACAAGGAGCTATCGAAGGATCCACAGACACAATCTGATTTGGTCCAGTGTTGCATCAGCAAAAGTCACAATCTTGCCCATCGCTTAATACACCTCTGAAGCACCAAGAAGGCACAATATGCATATCAATATGTCTCAACCCACGTGCCCTTTTTGTTTGAAATCTGATGAATGCTGTAATCATCCGTTTTTTCTTGTGACGTGGTATACAAGGTGTCCTTGGTGGACACCTCCTTATTTTGAAGTGTCTTGTCTTAGATATGTGTTTAACATTTGACACCATTCTGACACGTTTTATACATTCATTCATAAGTGTGAATGTAAAAATTTATTTATCATTAATTTGAATACTTAAGTGTAAATAGTCTAACACTTTTATATAACATTTGAGTTGATACTTCAAAATACATTAACATGCGTCTAAATTATTAAAAATACATATATTAAACATTGAATATAATTAAAAACACTTAAAAATGTATGTGTGTGGTGTTCTTGTGTCTTTTCTTTTGACATTAGTTGTGTAAAAGTGTAAGTGTCCCTATTGGTATTTGTGCTTTGTAAGTCGTCACTATATAATGTCTTGTGGGGATACAATACGCTTCCGCTGGAGAATATTCAGTCACATTTGATGCAGCTTGATGGTTTCTTTAGAAATAGAAAATGCAGGGAATTTGGGAGGGTTTCAATTTAGACAATTTGGCTCGAAAGAAATAATGTTATTTTCAATAGGAAGATTTTTTCTGTCATGCCGTATGAGTGGGAAAGGGTTCCTGATTACTGTTTATCGGCCTCATAATTGATTTTGAACTTTATGATTAAAATGTATATGGATATCCTCTTGGAACAATATATTTTGTTTATTGAAAAAAAAAAAAGTTGATGCTCATACTTCAATTCATTATCCATGGGGACAAGGTTTATGACTTGAAAATTGAAGATAGAATTTGATAAAAGAAAAAGGACTATAATTCACTGAAAAATGCATGATTATTACAACCAATACTTATAATTTGATTTTTCTTTAATGTTCACGGGGTTCAGCTCAGCTGGAACTTGAGCATTCCCCATTCTTCTCGTGAATCTCAGCATCCAGAAACACCGATTCTGCATAACCAAAAGGTAAAAAGAAGAAGAAGGATCCATAAAAACTCGCCACCTCATCTCCGTCCCTCCCTTATTTAATCTTAACTCATTTGCATATTCCCAATCCTTCACTCGCTACGCTACCTTTTAAGGTACTTTATGCATCATTCACTTCTACACTAACATTAGTAACAGTTTCATTTTCACAATCACGATTATATTTCTGTTGCGCAGGAGAGATTGATTCAAAATGCCTGCTGAGAACTCGAACAAGAACAAAAGCAACTGTGATGGTGAAATGGAAGCGTTTGCTGAGGTTGATCCGACTGGGAGGTTCGGGCGATATACCGATTTGCTCGGCTCTGGAGCTGTGAAGAAGGTTTACAGAGCCTTTGATCAAGAGGAAGGCATCGAGGTCGCCTGGAATCAGGTTCGCCTCAGGAACTTCAGCGAAGATCCTGTTCTCATCAATCGTCTTCATTCCGAGGTTGATTTGCTCAGAACACTGTGCAACAAGTATATAATTGTGTGTTACAGCGTTTGGAGAGACGAGGAGCACCACACTATCAATTTCATCACCGAGGTCTGCACTTCCGGCAACCTTAGGGATTACCGCAAGAAGCATCGTCATGTCTCTATTAAGGCCTTCAAGAAATGGTCCAAGCAAGTACTCGAGGGATTGGAGTATCTTCACACTCATGAACCTTGCATTATTCACAGGGATCTCAATTGCAGTAACATCTTTGTTAATGGCAACATTGGCCAGGTTGCCTTTTGCTTATTTCTTTCTTTCTTATCTTGTTCTTGAAATACTACAAGAATCATACCAGGGAACATTATTTGCATTTTCTTTTTTTCTTTTTTAATTTTTAGTTATGAATCAACTGTTTGATTTGTGAATTGTGATGAGCTTAGGTTGAAAGAAATCAAGAAATTGTAGAATGGAAGGTCGTTTGATTCAAGAAAATGTTTTTCGTTTTCACTTTTAAATTTACACAAATATCATGACTGCAATTTTCTAAAATTTATACATATCTGAACCAACTTTTGTAAATAGAAGATAAAACAAAAATAACATTTTAGTTTTATAATTTAAATTGAAAACAACAAACGAAATGAAATTAGGAAATGTTTTTTCAAACCAATTTTTTTCTGATCGAGTGCTTGTTGAGTTTGTGAGAGGGAATGACAGATTTAATGGTCTACATCTACTTGCATGATGTTAGAGGATGATGTAAATAGAGTTGGGCGAAACGGAGTTAAAATCAACTTCTACCTAACTCCATTTGCTTTTTCTCCAAACATAATTTGTTTGGTATAGATTATTTTTTAGATTATAATCTGATGTAATTAATGGTTTTTATGTTTTGAAAATTTTGGTTTTTCACTTTGGTTTTGTGTAGGTGAAAATTGGTGATCTTGGATTGGCTGCAATAGTGGGGCGGAGTCATGCTGCACATTCAATTTTGGGGACACCGGAGTACATGGCACCGGAGCTGTATGAGGAAGATTACACTGAGATGGTGGACATATACTCTTTTGGAATGTGTTTACTTGAAATGGTTACTATGGAGATTCCCTACAGTGAATGTGACAGTGTGGCCAAGATATACAAAAAGGTCACAATGGGAATTAGGCCTCAGGCATTGAGTAAAGTCACAGACCCTGAGGTGAAGGCATTCATTGAGAAGTGCATAGCACAGCCAAGGGCTAGGCCTTCAGCCACTGATCTCCTTAAGGATCCTTTCTTTTATGAACTCAACAATGATGATGAATCAACACCGATCAATTGATTCCATTCATTCAAAGGTGTTCAAGGAGCTCATTGTTTGACCCTTTTTGTCCAATCACTTGATACTTCTAATCCCAGTATATGCACAATTGATTGCTAGTAATAGTATATGCATTTCTACTACTGTTTTACTATATCATTGATGTACATTACTTTGTCAATGTACTCAAGGATTGAACTATAGATGATACTGTTTAGAGAAAATTAATGATAATCCAAAATAATGTAGATTTTCCAGCAGGAATTCCCTCTTTTGTTCCTGGCATATTTTGTGTTACACTTTTACTCGCTTCAACAGTGAAATCATTAGGAGGGTGTCCATAGAATTGGTTGCAGCTTGCTAACCAGAAGCCATACACACAAGCTTTGGATCATAACCACTGAGGTAGGAGGTAAAACAGAAATCGTTCTTTCCTGTGCATCATTGCATATCATGGTAGCTTAGAAACCTACTTAATTAAACAACATCAACCAAGTCAAACGTGGCCTATTTATTGCTGTCAGCAAATTTTGTGCTGGAAATTACACTAACCGTGCATCAATTTGCTGTTTCTTTTAAATTAGTGAATATGAAGTTGATACGAATTAAAGTAAGGAAAACCGATTTACATGTTACCAAATTCATTTTATAGTAGAGAGAACACTAGCCAGTAACCACTAGATAATGTGCTAAATATTTTACAGAATGAGAAGGGACATACATTTGCAATTGAAGCTTCTTTCAGCTTTCAAAAATCTTTTTGTTTTAAAGCGAACTTCATCAGGGTCATCCAAAGTTCCACCTCAGACCAGGTCAAGTAGTAAGATGTAAGATGTAATTAACCAAATCAAAACCATATTTGAGCATCTCTGTTAAGCTGGTTTAGGTCTGCAGGCTCCTAGACCTCCTTGTGGTATCTAACAAAAAAAAAGTCCAATTATTTCAAATCTTTCATAAAATACATAAATTCTTTCTTTCTTTTTTCTTAACAATGATGATATTTTTATTTATTTTTTATTTTATTGAAAAGTATCAGTATAATATACAAAAGACATGTAGTGTTTTAAATATATTAAAATGATTCTGTCTTATAATATGTGGTATTATTTAATTAATTTTAAGATGAAATCTTAACAATAAACTCGTCCAATTACAAATTAAATTTATTAATTATGAAGTCTTTATTACATTTATTTTTGTATAATAGAAACACATCGTTGTAACTAGTGAATTTGAAAATATATGAACGCTTTATTTTTATAAGCCTTTTTTTGTGTATTCAAGAGCTAACAAAATTTTCTTTTGAACAACTACGAATTGTTTTGACTTTGGATCGTTCATTTTCCAAATGGGATAAGTTAACTTCAAAGGGAAAAAACTAAAAAAGAGAATAATGTTATATATTTTAACAATTTCCGCATACTTGACAGCATGTTCTTTTTCTGAATTAAAACATCTCACCATAAAAATAAATATTTAATTAACAGAATTCTGCAGAGCTGAATTTTGACATTTTGAAGCACAAATCTGGTAAAAAGATTCCGCAAACATCATATATTCATATTCCTATTTTCGGTGTGCCCATTTATTTAATATTATTATTTTCTATTTTTATTACATCATTTTTCATATATTTTAATTTCCTTTTTCTTCTTTTATTTTTTCTTATACTAACAAACACCATTTTTTTGTGTGTAGGAATATTTCCTGAAAAACATCATAAAAAAGATATATAGAGAGAGGTGGTTCAGAATTATCATATCATTTGGACTCTGAATTATTTATTATTTAACAAACGTAGAAATGGATAAGAATTTAAGAAAGAGAAAGTATATAATATTATATCTACTATTCTGTGATTAATTGAGATTAATGGTTTAGAAATGATAAATATTTTTTTGGTATATGACATTGATTTGAAATTCCAGTGTTGCATTGTAAGAACAGCTTTTATGAATGATTGCTTGATTTCTAAGAATAGAAAACTAGTATAATACAGAGCATCAAGTTGCTGTGGATTAGCTAATCAACCTTTAGATGTAAGCCTTAATTATAAAAAAGTAAGCCATTATGTTATTAAAAACAACGTAAGAATCATACATGCAAAATATTAGTTTTCAATGGAGGGTACTGTAACGCCAAATCCGGAAACGTACCAATCATCAACAACTAATAAAATGATGAGTGAAAACAATGGTTTCGTATGATCAATAAATTATATGCAGCAGATAAATGGGTTTATATTCTTAACTATAAAAGGAGGCTGTTAATTAAGAGAGACTAAACTTACTTTATTAATATTTGCAGAGACTAAACATTTTTATTGAGTCTGTAACAAAAATAGCCAAGAAGTTAAACGAAATAAAAACAGTGAAGTCTAAAAAAGGAACTAAATAAAATCAGAACTCATCTTTACTCAGAATATCACATACATAATCACTATCACCTGAATCTCTGAATCAATCTGAAGCATATATAACATTCAAGTTTTTCAATAAAGAATGTAATGTCTCGAAACATGATACACATCAAATGCTCTAATATCATAGAATTTCAGTCATAATTCAAGAAAGATGTCAAAAGCTTATTATCAAATTTGAACCTGAATCTGTAAGTCATGGATATGAAGGTCTAAAGAATTAGATCAAATGATCTAGAAAATAAAAATTGTTGAGTAATCATCTTTGATTATATTTATAATTGTTCACAATAAAGTTAGGGAATACACAAAAACTTAGAAAATCTCTTTAGAGACTAAACGTTTATTAGTTTCTTAACGTGTCACATTACAATGGGGGATTTCAAGACTATTTATATAATTAGCGAGATAAAAAAAGAAAATAGGACAACTGGGCCTTAGATCCGAGCTCATCATCGCGACGTAACCATCATCAATGTGTGATGAGGGGATTGGACTTTCCTAAATTCTTGCCTAAAATGAAGGGATGAGGACAGTTGTGGGTCCACTACTCCAAGGGAACATTAATGAATTTTGGTTTGTTAATAATCCATTACCTAAAAATTTTGACAATGATAATAATATATATAAAAAATAAAATCTGATTGAAATATTAAAATAGAACCAAAAATATGCATAATGCATCGCGTAGTTTTCAAAGAATGGGGAAAAGTAAATATTGGGATAGAGAGGAAAGCAAAACCCAACGCCTCATTTTGAGTAGCCGTGCCGTCTTGGGTGTTAGTATTTCGCCACAAAAACTTCACATGCACTTCATCTTCTATTCCTTTTTTTAACCCTATCATTTTCCATTTCCATTTCCCAATTATTTTTTTCTTAATTTATCAATATCCAACGTATCTTGTGTTCCATCATTTCCCCAAATGCTTCATCTACCTTGACAACACACAATCCAGCTTCAATGTTCCAACCGTTGGATAAGTTGACTATTGCTCAAATAAAATAAAGCTTGATTAAAAAAAACTCAAATTGTATTACTATAACTTATAACTTATAAGGGTGTTAGCTAAGAAAACAGCAAACACAAACCTTATTAAAAACAAAAAAAAAATAGTAAGATTTTTGGCCTACAATAAACTTAAAATCTAATATACAAACTGTTAATATATCAATTGGTTGTCGTTCAGTTGATGACACATGTTGAAATTATAAAAAGAACTCTAGGTTGGTCTCTATTAATATAACCACGTCTCGAATGGAGTATTTGATTTTTTATGCTAATGATAAAATAACCATTTATAATACTAATTAGATACTTGTAAATTTTAGTAATATATAGGAGTTTATGGGTTAATTAAGATACATAAACTTGAAGTGCAAGATTGATATGTTAGGATGCATGAAAAGCCACCCTATTCTATTGGCCGAGGCCGCCAAGTTGTATCCCAAGAATTGAAGTTCCCGACATTCAAGAACGTTTTTGAAGCCTTAATATTAGGACTTGGAGTTTCCACTCGTGTGCATGTTGACTTTGACCACTTCAAAGGTGAATGGATACTACTAATACTCTACCACTATATGCCTGCAACCAAGAATGTGTTGGCCTTTGGACAGGAACACAAACTCCTCAATTTTAACCTCTTTTCCTCACTTCTTTCTTTCCTTAACTTTAAGGGTTCACATGCACTAAGTACCAACCTCAATTCCTTTCTAAAGCCACCACCTCTTACATTTACAATAAGTGGCACTATCACTTACTAGTTCTGTTCATGGAGATTGTGACTCCTAAAGATTATTCTGTTGCTTCAAGCCCTTTCTCTTCACCAAACATTGGAGCCTTGCTCAAGATCAAGGTCATTACATGGTAAGATACACTATATATAAATATATGGATCATTCCATTTTCATGTGTTGTTTTTTTTTAACAGTCTAGTGTTAATTTGTTAGTTTCTATCAGAAGTGTTAGTGGGAGATTCCAACTGACGATTTTTTTCTCATGACTATTCTCTAACTACTAGATCAACCTTATATCTCCCGATTTTGATGTGTTGTAAAATTGTTAGATGTTTGCACTCATGAATTTGAATTTTGTCACAGGAGCCAAGAGACTGGTTTACCTGTTTCTGTCCGGGTTGGAGTTAAAGACAAGATGTTTAGTCTGCACAAAGTAAGTTGGATGAAAATTAATGAAATTATTATTCAAGAATGTTTCATTTACAAGGGTAACAACTTCCTCAATTATGTTTGTTTAATTACATTACATGTTATTGTTGATGCGCAGTTTCCTTTGACTTCGAAGAGTGGATACTTCAAGAAGAGGTTAAGTGACACATGTGAGGTTGAGCTGCCAGAAACTTTCCCTGGAGGACCAGAAACCTTTGAGATGATTGCATTGTTCCTTTATGGATCCTCCACATTGATTGACCCTTTTAATGTTGTGGCCCTGAGGTGTGCAGCAGAGTTTCTTGAAATGACTGAAGACCACTGTTCAGGCAACCTTTGTGAGAGGTTTGATCTTTATCTGAATCAAGTTGTGTTGCAAAGTTGGGATGATACACTTATTGCACTTCAAAGGTGCCAGATGCTGCTTCCTTGGTCTGAAGATCTGCTTGTAGTGAGTCGCTGCATTGAGTCCCTTGCCTTCATGGCATGCATGGAGGTGCTTGATCCAGAGAGAATGAGAGACACACCAGTTGTGACAGTGCAAGAGTTAGCTTCACAAGCTTGGAGCTGTGAAATGATGAAGGATGTTGTGAGCCAAGAGTTGTGGATGAAAGATCTCATTGCTCTACCTTTTGACTTTTTCAAAAGGGTCATAGGATCTTTGAGAAAGCAAGGAATGAAAGAGAAGTATGTGAGTCCAATCATTGTTTTCTATGCAAATAAATGGTTGCTATCCAAAAAGACACGCCAATTTTGGGAGATTTCTTGTGAGAAGATTGGAGATTGTGGCATGAGTAGCAAAGCAGCATCAGTAATTCTACAAGGTGTTATTGATCTCCTTCCAATGGGTGATAAGGCTAGGAAAGTGATTCCTGTTGGTTTCTATTTTGCCTTGCTTTCAAGATCTCTTGAGTTTGGGTTGAGGAGTGAAAGTAAGGCAAAGTTACAAGACCAGATTACATCACTTTTGCACTTTGCACAAGTGCAAGATCTTCTTTTACCAGAAAGTGGAGCAGATTCAATGTCCTCTAGCATTGAGTTGGCTACTATGGAGAGCATAGTTTCTGCATATGTAGCATCACACTCACATGTAAACCATACCTCAGAGGCTAGCAAATACAGGGTTGCTGAATTGTGGGATGAATATCTATTCAATGTAGCTGCAGATCCAGACATGGGACCAAAGAGATTCATGGAACTCATTGAAAGGGTACCACCATCTTATAGACAGAATCATTACCCACTTTACAAAGCAATCAACAGCTTTCTCAAGGTAACTACTGTTCAGCATTCCTCAAAAGCTTTTCAAACATATTGGATTGAGTTAAATGCCATAAGTAATTAGTTCATTACACATGCTGCCATGCCATTTCCAATGATGCTATCTATTTACTCATGAAAAACATCATAATGAATTTTCAAGACTACCTAGTGGTCAAATTACCAAATTGTCTAAATGAATTGAAATCAACAAACTAACTACAATGATATAATAATCATAATCCTAAAAAAAAGAGAAATAATGACTAAACATCAATTTCAGGCACCACCTGTACTGGTTTTGTCCGAACATGAATGTTATATATCAAAAAAAAAAAAAAAAACATTAGTTGCATGGGCCACTGATAGTGGTCCTGTCCAGTTTAAGCATGAATAGGTTATATCAAACCAAAAAAAAACGTTAGCTGCAGGCTTGGCAAGCTTGATCATAGCTCACTAGTCATTATCCAACTTATACATAAAAAAATTAAATGAAACCATGAAGACCAATAAAATATCAGCCTAGGTTACATTTTTTGCTTTCTTACTGTAGACACATCCTGGTATATCCCAAGAAGACAAGGGAGCAGTTTGCAAGTATCTGGATTGTCAAAGGTTATCACAAGAGGCTTGCATTGAAGCTGTTCAAAATGAACTAATGCCTCTACGCCTTATTGTCCAAGCACTTTTTGTTCAACAACTCAACACACACAAAGCCTTCAAGGAATGCTCAGATTCATTCAGATATGCACATTGTGGAGACTTATCAGGAAGCCTATCAAGCTCTAGATGTCCATATTCTGCAAGTCAAAATCTAGGAGAGAGTCCATGCACTGATGGAGCTGAACTTGGTGGCAAGCCTTTGAGCTTCCTGTTGCAAAAAGACACTGTGATGCAGAATTTCAAGTTTCCAAATACAGAATATGAGTCCACAAGCTTCAGAATCCAAAGTCTTGAACAAGAACTCATGTCATTGAAAAGAAGCCTTCAGTTGCACAATGTTGTGACAAAATCAGAACCAAATTTGATGAAAACTCAAGAGATGAAACCATGTGGCTTAGAAACTAGATCACTGAGCAAAAGAAGGAACCCAATTGGGCAGGCAACTAGTTGCATCAGTTCTGTAAACTTTGCTTCACAAAGAAGATATGCTAGCAGGCTATTGAAAGTCTTTCGTCGCATAACTTTGTTTGGAAGTAGGAAACAAAAGAGAAAACCGGGAACTCCTAGTCAATTGTCCAAGTCAATGTAACATAAGAACTTTACTATTAAGATGTATGAATATGGATATAGAAAAAAAAACAATGGAGAGTTGGAGACTCAATTCTCATTTTCCTATTATCAATTTTTGTTGAAAATAACAAGTAAAATGGAGATGAGAGAAAGAAAGAAAAGGAAGTCAACCAAGAAAATGCTGCAGCATTTGATAGGCTAATAAGTATACATTCTTGACATATATGTACATCAAAATTATGTAATGATAAGGTTAGAAATTATCTCATAGTTTAGAGTTTTATTTTGTATCCTATCTTTGAAATTATTAAAAGTTTTGTAAAATTTCATAACACTTCGTAAATTTACATGACATGATATATCAGACAATGACATATCAGACAATGACATGATGATGGTAGCAGACAAGCATGTAGACATCAGCCAAGAAATCAGTTGTGTGTCTTTTTGTCTTCTCACAAAGTGAAGGGAGCTAGTTTGGCACATAATTCATTTACGGGCTGTCAAATTAGTTACAGTATCAACAAGTGGTGTGATGACGCACTGAGCCAAAGCTTCTCCGAATTGCTTAATCACCCACCAGTATAAAACGGTGCATTACCTGCATTATAGCCACAAAGCTTAAGCACCCGTATACTAGTTACTAAACAGGTCCTAAAACACCAAAATTCATTCATAGTGTACTTTTGGTAAGTCGCATACTTGGCCACTTTGAGAAAAATAAATTGTGATTAAATATTATTACCCTTAAGTTGCACACCCTTACCCCTTAATTATAGTTTCATAACAATCAATGGCAAGAGCAAGGAGTGTTGGAATTGTTATAACTTTTAAAAGAATCATGGTATGTTGTGTTTGGTTTCAGTTGGAAACTCATCTCAAATTAGTGAAATGCTATTTTTTTAATCTATTGATGTAATGAAGTTTGATAAATCTCGAATAATAATAATTATTAACCGACTCATCTTTCATGATATTATTTTTATAATCACTTATTAAGATGTGTCTGTTTAGTTTATAGTTGGGGAAACGAAGTTATGAAAATAAAAAAAATTTAATAGTTAATATCGATTCTTCACGCCATTTCAAAAAATCGTAAGATTTTTTTTTATTTGACCAATTCAACTAAAAACCAAATAAATTCTTTTGTATGGTTACACCATGCAAGCTTCATGATTGAACCGAAAACGCAGGCATCACGCAGCTAAAAATATTTTTTTAGTGCTGAATGCTTTTATTTTCTTAGTTGTATCGCTTTAAGGGAATCTCAGTTTCTTTTGTTTCTAAGAGATTCTTATATTCTCCTTAAAATCAATATGATAATCTCAATGGACGGCCTACAACTTACTAATAGTCAATATGAAATTAATATCCAAGCAACGTAAATGGATCACTAATTGTTGATTTTTTTAGTGAATAGGATTATCAATCTCCCTTAGTTAAAATGACATTGCCCAAATCAATATTATAGAAAAAGGAAAGTAATTATATTAAGGTTTCCTAATCCTTAGGCTCTTAAGCGAAATCTTTGGCCCAATAACAAATTTAATTATCCACCAAAAAAAAATGTTGTCTACTTTCTATTGGTAGAAGACCCATCTCTCACTTTATGTGAGTTTCTATCTTTTTTTATTATTATTTTATTTAGTATATTAGTTTCAGTTTATTTTTTTTTCAACCTTAGATTTGTAGTCTTGTCGATTTCCTTTCACCTATTTCAACTGTTTATCTCCTCCGTGTCACTCTACCCCAGTTTTCTTTCATGAATCTCTGTTTGTTTGTGTTTCCTTTACTAAAAAAAAGTCCAAAACTCGATTCTTAATAAAACCTTACATCTAATCGTTTAAACTTATTTTTAAGTTTTTTTTAAAAAAATATTTTTATAAGTATTTTTTTAATAAACAAATCAGAGTTGCTTCTTAAAATAAGTAGAAATCTGTTTATTTTTTGTTTTTACTTATTTTTAAAATTTTAAACAAACACATCAAATTTTAAAATAAGTATTTTTTAATTAAAAAATATTTATTTCTTAAAATAAATTTAAACAAATAACCCTTCATATTGTTATATAAACCTTAAACTCTAAATTTTAGATAACATATTAATTGTAAGACTTACAAAGTTAGTATAACAAAAAAGAAGTAAGATAAAGCTATTTATAATTTTCTTTTTTATTAAACTTTAGTTTCATTATGTTGGTTTGTTGTTACATATAGACTTTATTTTGAGATTGGAGTTGGAGTTTTCATTTTCACATATGCGTTTGAAGGGATGAGGAAAAGTGGGGGTTGAAGTTATACTTGTGATATTTATAAGTGAGTATGTAGCTATCCCTGGATTTTAGATACACCTGAACTCATTACTCTCATGTGTCCAACCTCCAAGACTCACCCAACTATATAATGTATTCACCCTAATTTACTTGTATATTATGTTCTTAATTTGTTACTTTGTTTTTGTTATAAAAAGAATGTGGAATCTACTCTTTTTCCTTCCTTTCTAAATCAACTTAGTTATATATTCCATTCTTTAGTTTTAAATATAAACAAATTTTAATAGACTTTTTAGTTATATAATATAAGTAAAATTATATTTTTTTAATATCTTTGTGTATCAAATATGTCAATAAATATGTAGGGAGTGTATCCAATGAGATTAGAGTGATACAGTAAATATAAGAACAATTAATTGCGATCTTTCAGATCTAATTAAATGATAAGATTAATTTAAGTTTAAAATACTGACATGTATTACTCTCTATCTTAATAAAATTGATTTCTTATATCCTATTTTTTAAAAATTGATATCTTATATATAATTTGATATTTATTATTTAATTTAATATCTTTCTTTGCTGCATGAGATTAAATCATGCATAGTAAAAAACAAGAGCATGATGTGACACATGAATTAAATTATGCTCATTGTTTTTTATTTTTTTCTTTGAGATCACTATAGTTATGAAAATACTTTATTCTTCCATGAAAGATAAGATTACAATAATTTATAAAATTAAGATGTAAAAAATATGAAATAAGAAAAAAATGTAACACAAATAACTAGAATTTTTTATTTTAATAAAAATTATTTAATATGACTATACAATATAATTTAATATATTAAAATAATCATATAGTACCTGATTGAATCTAAATACCTAAAGGGGTAGTTTGATTTCAAAAATATTTTCGGTTGTGAAGACTGGATAATTGTTTCTATATTCTATTAAGGATTAAATTATACCATATAATTATATTAAATAATTTGTTATCAAAATAACAATTTTTTAATACTTTTTTCTTGTTTTTTTACATCTTAATTTTATAAATTATTATCATCCTATCTTGCATACAAGAATGGAGTATTTTCATAATTATGGTGGTCTCAAAGGGGAAAAAAGTCAAAAATAATAAGCATGATTTAATTATGAATAGAAAGTATCACATGTTATTGATTTAATTCTATGCAATAATGAAAATATTAAGTTATATAAAAAATATTAAATTAAATAATAAATACCAAATAATATATAAGATATCAAGTTCTAAAAAATAGAAAGTAGTACATGTTAGTATTTTAAACTTAAATAATGTTATCTCTTAATTAGATCTGAATGGTCATAGTTAATTGGTCTCATTTTTTATCACATCACTCTATTCTCCTTAGATACGTCCCTTGGATTTCTTACATGTAGCTAACTATACAAAAAAAGGGACACGCAATATATCTACATGGATTTAACATGTCATTTGACACATTTGTTAAGTTACATAACATCAGTGTTGGTGAATGGACCAATTTGATGACATCTCCAAACCATGAGATGAGTTTCTCATTGCATATGGACCAAATTGATTGATCATGAATACCATAAAGATAAAATTGAGTGTTCTCTCATAGTAAAATACTAAGACCTAGACGATCCAGCTCCATAAGTTTCAATGAATATGTACTTGTAACTAAACTAGTTTGAAACAATTATAATTATAAATTATTTCAGTAAGTGTTTATGTTTATAGTGGGGATGGTCATTGGACCCATATTTATTAGGCACCCATAATTGTTACTTACAATAGGAAAGATATTTACCCACCTAAAAGGGATTGAAAATCACCTGTAAAATTATATGAGGATTGGTACTATAATACCTAATACGTCGAATCTACCCACACCCGTAAACAGTTACTTATATTTTTATTTTTTATATACCTCATTACACTAATATATATTTCTAACTTTTAAATTGTAAATCTAAATATAACAGTATAGCAAATTAGCAATGCATGTTGAGTAACAGGGAATTTTCCATTCTATACAGCTGAATTATATATATATAATTCATAAGATATATATATATATATATATATATATATATATATATAACGTATCTTATGAAAAAAGTTCTTTTAAGTGAAAGTTGTGACACTGTTGAGGGCGGGGAGTGATCGCCGGTGCATGGGCAAGGACAAGGAGCGGCTCCTGGCAGGCTTCCAGTGGGAGGGACACATGAACGAACTGAATACATACCAGAATGAGAGGGATCCAAAGACTGTATAGGTATGGGACTATACAGTCGATGATAGCTTAAAGGAATGAATTCGTACTACCTATACCAACAAATGTATTAGCCTTTTCGGTGGCCTATCACTTAAGGACTCCAAAGTTAAGTGTGCTTAACTTGGAGTAATTCCGGGATGGATGACCTCCTGGAAAGTTCTTGGAAAGTGTGTGATTGAGGACAAAATACACTGGAAAGGTCTCGTGTTGGCCTGTGGGGAGAGTCGTTCATTCCTGAAAAGCGGCCGGGTGTTACAAAAGTTAAAGTATCAAATTTAAACTGTTAGAGTTTATTATAGATGATTTATACATATTGAATTAGCTAAGAAGGTTAATAATTTATATACTAAAAATTAGTTTGGATTTAGTTAATAAATTATATTTTATATTGATGTTATTTATTTGGATTTAGTTATTCTACTTGTTATGTTTGAGTTTTTTTGTCTCAAGTGCAAGTATTACTAGATGTGGAGGAGTGGTCAGAAATAGCAAAGGAGGGTGGTATCCGAAAATGTAAAAAAATTGGGGCCTTCTTCTGCCCTTACAACCAAACTGTGGGGATGAAATCTATAAATTGAGAGGCTTCAATTTCAAACTGATTCTTTAGCAACCTTTAGTCATAGAAGGTTGGTCTCTTATACAACTATCAAAAGCATGGCCAAGCATTTTGATGAACTTCATTTTAAACATGTTTACAGGGAGACAAACAAAGTTGCATTTTTCATGGCAAACTTGGGTTATGAGCTTCATAGTGGTCTTTATCAAGGTCCTAATTGTGCAAATCAGAGGGTGTTTGGTTTGCAGTTGGGGAAACGGAGTTGAGTTGTAGTGAAAAATTTAAAGGTTGATATTAATTCTTCACACCGTTCGAAATAATCAAAACTCCGTTGACCCGTAGGATCAAAAAGTGGCTTCTCATTAATGGAGAAATCTCCGTTGAAGGCAACATGCCAAACATGCTTTCAATTGGTGGTTAATGCTGTCTTGGGACTTCTTAGTCTTGGAATTGTTAAAATTTAATTTTCAGTAAAATTGGCACTTCAATAAAAAATGAAGGAATGATTTGATTTATTTAAAATGTGGGTGGTGGGTATGAGATATGTGTTATCTAATTATTATTATGTACGTTTAGATGTGTTATAAAAAATAGTTTTGAGATGACTTATCATATTTGGATTATTTAAAACAATTTATTATTTTATAATATAATTACAAAAATAGGCAAGTAATTATTTATGGTTATTGAATATGTATTTAAAGTAATTAATTGATACATATAAAATAGAAAACAAAATTTCACGAAAGAATAATTTATTAGCTTATAATTATTTATATAAAAAATCATATTATGATCTAATTTTTGTACTATGAGCTAATTTTGATAAAAATTGTCAAGCAAGTCACAGTGAGATTATAATTTAGAAATCAGTGAATAAATTATATTCTTGCTGTAAAGAGTTTTTGTATATATTCATTAGGTTCTAAGATTGTCATGTTTTTCAACCAAATTACAAATGGTATCCTTGAGTTAGCAATTGAAAACTAATTCCTTAGATATATAGAAATTACTGTGGTGTTTGGTATCTAAAAAGTTTTTAATTTCTTGTGAATCTTGTTTCTTAAATATCATAATCACTCAGAAAAATTAAAATGTATTTGATATACTTAAAAGTTTTTTAAGAAAGTTCTTTTAAGTATAACTAAAATATTTCTTCTACTTAGAGAAACTAAGATTCTCACCTTTTATTTGAGAAAATTTTGTTTGGAAACTTTGTAAAATATAACTTACAAACTCTCTAAGGAAACTTAGTTTCCTGATAATGTTTTCTAAAAAATACAACTTTATTTACGTTTAGTAGGAGATTAGAAAGAACTCTTATGTCAAACATCCCCAAAATGAGTTTTGCATCTCCCGACAAAGTTTTTATACACTTAACAATATTTGAATCCCCTAACAACATGTTTAAAGTGTTAAGAAATTCTAAAAGGCCAGACAACAAAATACAAGGATCTATATGGTATTACAAAATTTCATGTTTCAAAACATGTATAAATTAAAAAGTGTGTTAAAATTTTACCTCTTGTAGATGCAACACCAATTTATTGATTGAAGAAACTGTAGCCTTGGCCTGATGAGTCAACATGAGCACTTGTTAATGACCTAATTTAGGTTATTTTTCTCATATATTTAGCATTTAATTTGGTATTCTTTCAACCATTTTCTGATAAAGATATCCTTATTTTCTTAAAATTCAAATATCAACTCCTTCCCATTGGTCTTTAATAATTTGGTTGCATTTTGTAGGGAGAAAGAACCAAGATTTAGAGTCAAAAAGCATTTTTGAAGGGGAGCTACCAAAGATAGCTCACACCTATGAGCCATTTCTCATAAGTGTGAGCAAGCTGATTTTTTGAGGTTTTGCTCCTATGAGCGAATGCTCATAGGTGCAAGATACATGTGTTAGGACTTAATTAAGTGTTTTGATATTTGTTATGACATATTGGAACGTTTTGGAGCTAGGGCTAGGATATTAGAGTCTTGCATCATTCTTGAGGGTTTTTTACTTTATTCTAGGTTTAATCTCTTCTCCTTTTAGTTTCTTAATGTATTTTGGGTTAGCCACCATGATTAAGTGTGACTAAACCCTTCTTTTTGTTAGGATTAGACATTGTTAAGTTCTGAAATAATATATGAGATTCTTAGGACCCCTCAAAAGTTTTGATTATAATAAAAATATTACATTATTTATTGGACCAATATTTCAAAGATTTCTAGAGTTTATGCGCATTAAATACAACCCACAAGCTAATAGAAACAATAAGTCTTAATACCTGTCTGAAGGTTCGTAGAACTCAAACATCTTGAAAACTCAACTAAGACACTCGGTATACAAGAAAGTAATTACAAGTCACAAGCTAGAGCTCGTGCTTCAATATTGATTATAACTACTCCAACTTCAAGCATAATGTTTAATATAATCCATTAGTGGAAAAAGTGGATATAATCACGGTTAAAAATGGCCTTTAATCACGGTTAATGAACCATGGTTGTTGCAGTCGTGGTAGTAGATGAGGGCGTTTAACCACGGTTAACAACCGTGGTTATAAATTATATCTAATCACGGTTGTTCGTAACCGTGATTAAATAAGAACATATGTAATCACGGTTGTCGAGCATAACCGTGAATATAACTGACTATGTATAATCACAGTTGTCTAGCATAACCGTGAATATAAGTAGTCATAAAACTTCACTTACAGACTATGTATAATCACGGTTATGGTAGTAACCGTGGATAAATAGGTTATATAATCACGGTTGTTATCATAACTGTGATTAAATAATGAGGTTTTTTTTAATATGGTTTCTGTTTTATTGTTTCCCAAACCTGCAATCAGACATCCAGCACAATATACAGTATATCCCAGCATATCCAGTAATAATATATAAAAAGAATGGTATGTATATAACATTAATTTGATATCAATTCATAATAACCTAAAAAATGAAACTATATACAATTCAGATAAATGTAACCTAATAAAATATAAACCCTAAATCCTACACTAGATACATATATAAGAGAATAAAGATCCTATATCTAGCTAAGTCCTTTCTTGACTTCAATGAAGTATGCGGCCCATTGGTTTCTAACATTATCTACAAGTGTCTTAGAGAAGTATGACTGGTCCTGAAAGTACTGCAAATAATGCATAAAACAATTAGAACAAAAGCTATATTTATTACATGAATTTGATGAAATTGGTAGAAAACTAGTGCAAGTGATGAGACTTACATCTGTCCATCCATCTACTAAATGTTCTTGGACGATGGTCAGCATGGTGTGCATGACGTAATAGCCACACTCATAGCTACCCTCCTGCCTATAAGACTGCAATGGACATAAAATATAGAATAACTGAATTCGTAACTTAAAAAATATATATTGAAGATTTGAATGAATACGATTGACTTACTTTTGGGTGCACCCACGTAACTTTTCTTCCGCTGGAGTTACTTCTAAGCAGTCGATTGTATCCAACCACCGCCCTACGTCAAATAAAACACAAGATAAGTTAGAATCGTATAGGACCAAAAATGATGTAATCAAATTTATACTTATTTTTTAGGGATTAACTTACCCGTCTACTATACTTTTCAGGTCTTGTGGAGCTGTCCCGTGCATAGTATCAAAGTACAAAGCAAGATAAGCCCGGGGACAGATCACCACAAGCGTCCAATGAGCGTTGCAGTTACGAGTGATAAGTGAGACTTCAAAATGCAAAAATTAATGGACAATAATTATGGAATAGAATCTTACCCTTTATGATACGGGCCCATGTATACACCCTTCCTAGACTCAAACATCCAATAATAAAAACTTATCATTAAACATATTCGAATAGTAAAAACTTCCTAATCAGAAACCAGTAATAATTCACAACAGAAAACTAAAATAAAAATCTAAATTTTATTATTCTGACTAATGAAAGTGAAAACCACCAATTCAAACCAATTCAAAGTGAAAACCAATCAAATTTTAAAACCTAAAATAAAATTGTAAATTAAAGGTTACAATTCATAGCTGTTCAAGGTTTACCAAAAGTCAAAGTGAAAACCAAATCTTTTAAACATAAACAATATACACAGACAGACCATTAATTCTTAGTTCAAAACAATGCATATTGGTTGTGAGAAACTAATGTGATTCAATAAGTTCAGGGAACAAGGAACATGGCCATAGAAAAACACAATGACAATGAGGGGTTAAGGAACAGGGAACATGGCCACAAAAAAGTACAATGATAATGGGGGTTCAGGGAACAGCACAGACAATCAGGTTCAGCAGTAAAAGGCACGCAGACAAACATATGATTTTTCTTATACAGAAAACACACACACAGATAGGGATATACCGATATTACCAGCAAACTAAACCAAACAGAGACAGAGACACAGATATACAAGCTTCGACTAATGGAGTTAATAGAGCACAGATACAACATACACAGTAATAGTAAATAGGGTACATACCAGACAATGTTGCAAAGAAGACGACTCAAAACCAAACAACGAAGGAAGGACAGAGTGAACGACGTAGACAATGACAAGTAGAAAGTGCAAGCTGGAAAAAATCGCCAAAGATGAGAGCAAGAGAAGAAGCAGAGAGTGAAAAAAAGTATCTGGCGTGACTTTTGAAGTTTCAGAAAAGATGTATAATCACGGATCCCCTTGAAACCGTGAATATATGTGTAATATATTCACGGTTGAACAAACACCCGTGGATAAATGTTACCTCTATCACCACGGTTAAGACCACAACCGTGGATAAATATTAATTCTATAATCACAGTTATAGAAACAACTGTGGACATATAGTCCCCAGTGATTAAACCCTCAAACCTGAACTATATATCCACGGTTGGAAATATAACAGTGATTATAGACATCAATATATATTCACGGATAACATCAGAGCCATGATCATACCATCAATATATAGTCACAGTTGTGTAGTCAACCGTGGATATATATTTCAGGTACTTTATATCCACGGTTGACTCTTCAACCGTGATTATATATTGATGGGTACGATCACGGTGATGATGTTAACCGTGGATATATAGTTTTCACTGATTATATCGTTTACCTTATAATTTCAAAAATGCCACCGCGCATGTTTTTATCACTGATCCACTTTAACCTGTGATTATATGCCGTTGTTATATCCAATTTTTGCACTAGTGATCCAAGCACAAGAAAGACTACCTAAGCAAAAAGAATGTTCTACTTATGTATCAAAAAGGAAAGTCAGATAGCTAAAGGAGGAAAACACGTTGTAGAACATCCCAACTAACCAAGTCTATATGTCATGTTGCCATTGGATAAAAGCTTTTTATCTATACATGTCTTTCTCAAAAAAGCCTATATAAATAAGCCCATTAGAAGAATGAAAGTGTCCTAACTTTTTACATCGTTTCCCATCCACGCATTCTACAAGCTATGCAAAAACTCAAACAAATGTTTAAACACTTAGTCTCTTTACATCATTTTTAACTCGTCTTTACGAAAATCCCAGACAGGTGTTTGAATATTTGTTTTACGAAAAGAATTTACAAAAGTTTTTTTAGTCACACTATTCAACGCCTCTTTTAGTCTGAACATGCGTAACCTTTACTAAGTTGCATGCTTACGAGAACGACATCATTTATGCACTAATGTGTCTTTGAACATGTCACTTAACGAACTATGTTGGCAACATGTCCATATGTTTGTTAATGACAAGGATGAATGTGCATGACATAGCGCAAAATGGAGGACTGCATTTAAATTTTAAATTTTCAAAAAACTCATTACAAAAGGTATGAATTTCATAGTTTACTCATATTAGTTTTTTGAGCAAGAGTTTTCTCACACACAAAATTCAAATATGAGACACTATCTAATAATAATAAAAATATACTACTTGAATCAAGTATTATTTTCTAGCATAAGAAATTAGGTATTATCATTGTTATTAGAACTGAGTCGGGCATCAACTAGGTTAAGTTCAATGCACTAATGACCAGACTAATGAATTATCAGTTAATCATAGTCTTGGAATATATTTATAGTTTTTTTTAAATGTAGCTTAGTTAATACAATTAATTGATCTAAGAAGTTCAACAAGTTAGATTGTTAGCCAACTCACTATGCCTATTAATTTGTATATACAATAATCGTATAACTGACTTAACCCAATTAGACAATCGGTCACTAATAACACGTTGTATTCAAGTTTTATAATTATGGTACTTGTTAATAAATTCGTTTGTTCAAAATTTCAAATAAAGTATAATTGAAGTATTATTTTAAAAATGTTTTACAAATTTTCCAGGACAAAATAAATTAATAGAAATATATTTACTACATTGGAAAGTACAATGCAGCATGCCCAAATGGTTTAGCCTAGTGGAAATATGCTAGGTCCGCAAATATTGTAATTTCAATAGTCACTTTTCTATAATGAATCTCTTATTTGTATTTGTTTTGTAATTTCATAAAATTTTAAAAAATCTGGCATTGTCATAAATGGTCTGAAAACAGTTTTTAAGGAGTTAAAAAATATTATTTAATTTAAAAATAAACTGGAAAAAGAAAAATCTTGGATTCCCATTTTTATTGTACACTAAATTCAAATAAAAACTGAAAAAAAGTAATAATAGAGAAAAAATAAGAGAAACAAAGAAAATCATCATCTTCCATTTGCAGAGCCCCCTATATAATGGTCACACCACATCTCGCAGCTTCTCTCTCGGCCTTCTCCTTATCAACTTTCGATGTGTTTCTCTCTTTCTCTCTACACAGCTTCCATTTCTATATTAAATTTTCCAATCGGTTTGGTAACTGAATTTGCATTTGGAAATCTAATTAACAATTGAAAGGACAAAAGAGGAAAAAAAGAAGAAAAAAAGGGGGTGGGGAGGCATAGCCGGATAATGAACCTACCCTTTGTTCTTAATCTCATTGTGCCTCCCCTCAGATCTTAAGATTTGCCATCTGGGTCGTCTTCAATCGGTGGGTTTAGATGGAATCTCGATTGAAGTTTTGATCTTTCTTCAATTGGGTGTCCTTTGGATCTTTGATTATTGAAATTTTTTTCTGGGTTTTTTTTTCTTTTCCAGGAGAGCTTAGTTCTGCCTTGATTCACTGCTTGATGTTGATGAAGGATCCGATGTTCCGTAACTGAATCTGACAATATCCTTATTTGCATCCTTATTACAGTTTCTGAGTTTGTCTTGATTTTAAGGTATTGTTTTGTTGTCATACTTGGGACTATTTGTATTTGGACAGTTTGATGATTGATAATGCTAAAGTTTTGATTTTATTGTACTCGGATTTGTTAGCATTTTATTCTTGGCCATGATTTTGTTTTCATATTATTTTATGTGATACTTTATTGGAGAAAAAAAAACAATTGTGCTATAGGATATGGTTATGTGTGAAGAATTCGATTGGATCCGTTAGGAACGTGGCTTTTCTTATACCCTTTGTTTAGGTGCTTAGGAAGCTTGGCTTTGTCCATTTCTAATGATGCTGCTGCCACTTGCATTTACAAGTTTTTGAGCTTGATGGATGGAGTGTCTTTTGCTTGTAGATAAAATGCAATCAGACAATGGCAAGTTATTTATTGGTGGAATATCATGGGACACGAATGAAGAGCGACTCAGGGAGTATTTCAGTGCTTATGGAGAGATCGTCGAGGCTGTGATAATGAAGGATCGGACAACAGGTAGAGCCCGTGGATTTGGATTTGTTGTGTTTTCCGACCCAGCTGTTGCTGAAATAGTCATAAAAGAGAAGCACAGCATTGATGGAAGGATGGTAATTTCTTGTTATGCTCCCCTTTTAAGTTCAAGACTTGCATTGTGACATTAGGTTCTCTTTTATATTGCACAATAGAAGAATACTTGATTTTTAGACAGGCAATTTCTATATTGAAATGTACTCTGATTTGCAACATTTGTTATGTTCTCAATCTCAATATTTTCCTATGTAGATTTTAAAATGGACCAGGACTTAATTGAATTTCCCCACATATTTGATATTCTCTAATCTTATTTTCTTTTATTTTCTAGACATCTCTTGTTAGGATTGATAGATCTCTAAATCTCTTTCTTCCTGATTTAAGAGTCAATACTCAATACTGTTTCATATTCATGCATCAACAGGTTGAGGCAAAAAAAGCTGTTCCTAGGGATGATCAGAACATACTGAGTAGAAACAGTGGCAGCATTCAAGGTTCTCCTGGTCCAGGTCGCACCAGAAAGATATTTGTTGGAGGTTTAGCATCAACTGTGACAGAGAGTGATTTCAAGAAGTACTTTGACCAGTTTGGGACTATAACAGATGTTGTAGTTATGTATGATCACAACACTCAGAGGCCAAGAGGCTTTGGATTTATAACTTATGATTCCGAGGAGGCAGTTGACAAGGTCTTACTGAAGACATTCCATGAATTGAATGGTAAAATGGTCGAGGTCAAGCGAGCAGTTCCTAAGGAATTATCGCCGGGACCAAGCCGCTCCCCACTTGGTGGATATAACTATGGTCTTAGTAGGGTCAATAGCTTCTTAAATGGATTCACTCAGGGATATACTCCAAGTACTGTTGGAGGCTATGGACTTCGAGCAGATGGTAGATTCAGTCCAGTTGCCAGTGGCCGAAGTGGATTTGCTCCATTTGGATCTGGTTATGGAATGAGTATGAATTTTGAGCCTGGTTTGAATACTGGATTTGGGGGAAATGCAAATTTCAATAGCAACCTTAGCTATGGTCGGGGAGTAAATCCTTATTTTATCGGCAGCTCCAATAGGTTTGGCAGTCCTGTTGGATCTGACAGTGGCAATGGAGGAAACAATTCCTTCTTCAGTTCTGTGACTCGAAACTTGTGGGGTAATGGTGGCCTTAGTTATGGAACAAGTTCTGCAAATTCCAATGCATACATGGGATCAGGGAGTGGGAGTGTTGCAGGAAACACATTTGGCAATACTGGAGCAAACTGGGGTTCTTCAGCAATTTCTGGGCATGGAGGAGGGAACAATATGTCACAAAGTAGTGGCAACCTTGGATATGGAGGTGGCGACAACAGTTATGGTTTGGGGACTGGAGGGTATGGAAGAAGCACTGGTACCACTTTTGCCCCAACATCGTCATACTCTGCATCAAATGGCGGTGTTGATGGGGCTTTTGCAGATTTTTACAACAATAGTTCTGTTTATGGGGACCCCACTTGGCGATCTACAAATTCTGAGAGAGATGGATCTGGTCCCTTTGGTTATGGACTTGGTGGCACAGCTTCAGATATTTCTGCCAAGACTTCTCCTGGTTACGTTGGTGGTTATACAGTTAATAAGAGACAGCCAAATAGGGGTAAGAACCACCTTATATTTATCTCAACTTTTCAGTAATATCTTCTGTTCCCTACTTAAATAATATCTAGACTTTAGTGTATACCAGCAGTATAACTATTACTAGAAACCTAAAAAGCGGGTTTAATTCATTGTTGATACTTTTATGCATTGATCTAGATGAATGTTCTCTTCTAGTTGCTTGACATTTTGACTAATTGCCATAACCATATTTGATTGATCCGAGTGACTTTTTTCCTTGTCTTTGTTTAATTTTCTTCATAGAGTATCTGCGTGCCTTGTTTTTGTTGTACAATTAGCATATCTCTAGACGGACGTAATGTCATTCAGATACCAGAAATATAACTGCATAACAGTGGGTGATGTTCCATGCATTTCTGTAAATTTTCTTTCTTATCTTATATGAAATATACTTAATAGGCTTTGAAAGTTGAAAAGTCACATGGTTATCAAAAAGTAAACTTCCAATTGAAAGATTTCTATTACTGAAATAAGCAATACCCCTTCATAGAAATCATATATTCATGTATATGGTTGTTATTATTCCACAACCTTACTTTCAGCACGGCTTGAATTAGATTATAGATGGAGTTAGATGGAGTTTCTACCATACCTGACAGTAGAATAAAATAATCCAGGGTTTGAGGGATAAGAAAACTAAACAAGGTTAACAGTGTTAATTTAAAAAATAAAATAAAATTAAGGGTACATGCATTTTTAAATTATGAAATTGCTATTAGAGATCTAGATTATTATTGGCAAAAGTAGAGCTTGAATTCTTCTAGAGGTAAGGTTGAACCTTATACATCTGTGCTGTGCATGCATAGGTATTATGATAAATTCAATGCTGTATGGAATTCAATGCTGTATAACTTAGTGAAAGAGAGAGGATTGTAGTGGAGATGATCATAATAACTCCTGCCAAATTGCATCTTTCCCCTTAAAAACAGATGAGTATCGACTTGTATATTTGAAACTCCATGGTTGATGGTTCTATTTATGTGTGTTGGAGGGAAAAAAGAAAAAAAGGTTACTTTATATATGTGTCTGTATGTGTGTCAAACTCTGGGCTCATTTCAATGGTATTGCCTTCATTTTCACATTTGTCTTTCACAAAACTTGAGTTCTGGGGAAGAAACAGCCTTTCGGATCATGGTTATATATGCAAACATAAAAACAGAGCTAGTTTCTCAATGTCCCATTCCTTACCTCCGAGTTGTCTTGTCTATTTGGTTTTAAATTTTTGGCTGAGTATGTTTAATATCTGCCTTGGAAACTAGAGTATGCAATCATGACTGTTAATGTTCTTTTACATGAGATCAAGTCTTCTCATGAGATGAATGTTTTGATGTCTGTTATTCTCCTGGTGTTCAACTGTATCCTCCCGCGTGAGGGATATATGAAGCGGTGTTTGGTGTTTATTAGTTAGGCAAGAGGGCTGCGGTAACCCAAGTTCTTTGCAAGAGAACAGAATCTGTTGTACATTTTCTTTTTCCTTTATGATATTAGACTTTGTTCAAGCTTCTCCCAGCAATGACTCTCAAACTCTCAAGCCTTGGTTGCTTGGAAGTGCAGGAGCATATGATTTTGTTGTCTTCTTGTAAAACCCGGCTATAATTCAATAATACTCTTTCTGCTGTATGTTCTTTTGTAGTGTTCCATTTTTCACGTCAGCATATAACTTGGAAACTAAGATTGATGCATGTTTGGTTCAATTATCCATTTATAGTTTCCTAGCCTTGTATGTGAATGCTGATAAACTTGTATGTTTGCTTCAGGAATTGCAACATAGGAAGATCATTTTGATGACACGAAGTTTTAGGTGAAGATAATCCAGTGAAACAGGTGAATTGTGAATTTTGCACACCACTGTTGTTACTGTATTTGGGGTTAAGAGGAAAGATGTTTGGTTATCTAGGGCTAACCGGAGTGCCTGTTTTGAGGATTCAGATATAGAGATAGAAAGTTACAAGGGAATGTTAAGGCTTGAGTTTTTTGAGTTACTTGTTTAGGTTTTGGGATTTGAGTGAGATGTAAAATCTGATTGCGGGATATAGCGGAAGTGTATCATGCATCACTTGTGAGGCAGCAATATAAAAAAAATGGACAGCATTTCTTTTTTCCTTTTTTTTTTAATATTTTGGGGGTAGATTTTTGCCTGTAATGTCTTTGCAAAGTTGTGGGTTCTTCTCAGGAATTGTTTGTTTCTTCATCCATCATTTTGGTTTGCTTTTAGCACATTGTATCTGAGGTTTTTGTTTATTATTACTAGTGTGAAACATTGAAGGGATACCCATCTAGGGTCCCAAGAATAAGTTACCAATATGTTCTGATTCTTTTCTAAAAGGGGAATATTTTAAGCTACAAATTCAAACTCCATGTGTGAGATCAAGTGGATTTATTTATTTTTCCCCATTTTCCAAATTCTATTAATTTTATTATGCTTGCGTTTAAACATATTATTCTTTGAAGTGTAATTTTGTCCTTTTAGACTAAGGTTGTTGGTGCGTGACATGAAAACAAAATGTTGGGACCTGAGTTTGAAACTTGGTTCTTCCATTTTCTCACACTTATGCATCTCTCCTGCCATTCTAAAGGAGATAAAAAAAACATTATTGTAGCAGTACCCACATTCTCATTTTTCACACAGCCATTATCATTTGAAAGATTTGTAGAACTAGTGGATATTATTTAGTAAGGAAGCAATGCACTAATAAAACAATGTCAGATAGTTGAATCTTGATGAGTTTTAGCAATTAGCAATGATTATTTTCTTTTAGCAATGAGACACCAGATTTTTTTCAATGAGTATCTGATGTAAGGTTCATTATATACAACTGTCAAAGGTTTGGTGTTAATTACGAAGTTAGACTGCAGCGGTTGGGTTATGTTGGTGATATCTAAGTTTTGTCAACAATTTCGGTAGTGTTAGTCATCTAATCACAGATACTCAATTTCTCAAGGGTATGAAGTAATAATGATAACATTTTTTTTGAGACATCATCTGCATGATGTTCAATATTTTCTTAGTCATAGGATTTAGGTGTTGTAGTTGTATCTGTTTGCATAAAAGAAATTTCTAGTGCAACTATTTACCTTTACCACATCAGAGAGATATCAAAAGCTGAAGACTTTCTAGTAAATTTTATCAGATTCCAATTGCTTTTTAAAACAGTTATCCTACAACAAATTTCTTTCAAAGCATCATTCAAAACAAAAATAGGGAAAGAAAAATAGGTTCTTGCTCCCATTGGTATTGGCTGATTTTGGAAAGTAAGGTTACACTCTCTAGAAAACATGGAATCGAACAAAGTCATAACTTTATACATCAGAAAATTTTCTCCTCCCTCGTTTGAGCCTTTCTATTATAGAAACAAGCTATATTAGAATTTTTTTAAAAATTTTTAAGAGTTTGTATGAAAAGCACATTTTTTAATATGGCTTTTTTACTTCTTTCTATATAATTTTTTGAAATCAGAAAACAAAGTAATAATTTCAACTTAAAAGTGAAGAATAAAATAAAATACATCTAAAAATAATGTGGGTTCTTAACTTTTGCATAAATTATTTTTAACTTATTAATGTGTACTTGTTTAGTTGTTTAATCCACTTTGTTTATATTGCTTTTTATGCCTTTTTTTTTGCTCAAGTACTTTTTATGCCATTTACACAGCTGAAATGGAGACCATATTCTTTCATTTAGGTGATTTCTTTATGACTCTAATTGGAAATAAGAAAAGTATGTAATTGGATAGTGGGGAACAACGAATTTCGAATAACATAGAATTCTCTTTCTATTCTTCTTTTGTGTGGTACTGGCCATTATTATACTTACATGTTTTAGATTTTTAAAAATTTATAAATGCTAACAGAAAGTGATTGTAAAATTGTTAGTGATGATTTATCGAATACAATATAAATTATTTATTGAAAAAGATTTGCCATCCCCATATATTTCAAAATATAAACATGATTTACCTTTTTCTTTTATCTCTCAATCTTAATACGCATATGATTATTTTTATTTCTACTTTGTAATCTTATCTATATAATAAATTCGTATAATTTAGCACTATTAAATTTAATAGCACTCCATATTATATAGAACACTCTATGACTTTTATTCTAAGATGTGCATAACCATAAATATTGGCAAAATAATAAACTCTGGCTATATATTCTCTAGTGCTTTATACTCCTATTTCATGTCCCATTCCCTAATTATTTGAATTTTGCTGGATATGAATTTGTATGGTATATTTATGGGATGGTTGGGTTAGGTTAAAAAATTAGGGTATTTTATAGTGGATGATAAAAGATGAATTCTTTTAAAATATAAAGAATATTAAAATGAATTTTATTTTCTTTTAATATAATCTTTTCTATATATATATATATATAAAAAAACCGAATGTTCTAGGATTAGGTAAATAAACTTCAACATTATACAAATTTAAATCATAAAATTTTAAAAATAAAAAATGATAAATTCTAAAATAATGTTTTCATTGGAGACTAATATCCAAGCCTAACCCAAAAATACACGAAATCATATTCATAAAATTCAAATTCATCTCATTTTGAGGTGGTCCGAAGGCACCAAAAAGGTTTTGAATTTGCATCAATACCTCTGAATCCATCATCTCTCTCCAATTCCTCTCAATTCTTAACCGAGTTCTATTCGAATCAAGTTCTTTCTGTGGTCATATATGGCATTGAAATTTATGCATAATGCTTACTCTCTTGCAGAAGTATATATATTTCTAAGAAACAAAAAAACTTCATACATGCACACCAAGTTTTGGCACTGAAATTGGATACAAAATGTAAAAGAGCATTAATTAAACCCCCCAAAAGGAATTAAAGAATGAATGAAATCAATTGTGGATGGCACTGCCACTCCCTTTGTCAGAACTTCCAATAAGTCCATCTCTCCTGAGTTTTTCTTCCTTTGACTTTCTACAGAAAACCACCCAAGAGTTTACCTCAAAAGCAATGGAGACACCAATGAGGGAAGAAAGTGCCAAGCAATAAGTCAACTTAGCATAAGACCTACTAGCACCCATTACTTGAAAGCCTTGAAAAACATTCACAAAGGCAAGAACCACACAAGAGTACCCGACGAAGTGGTGATAGGATTTCCAATATTTCCTGAATTTGTTCCTAGCCTTTGGTCTAAACAACAATGCCAGAGTCTGCAAAGCTCCCAAGCAAAACACTGCGATTCCAAGCTTACGGTGAAGACTATATTCTACTCCCGGTGACAGTTCTCCCAGCCTTATTCCTATTGCAAACCCCGCACTTCCCAAAATGAATGCAGAAAGTTGTATCCCTGCATCAATATCACAATTTTAATCAAATTTTATTAACTCCAGAGTCATTTTAATGTCTTAATTATTTTTCTTGATGATCTGTAAACTTTTGTTGATAGGAAGTAAAGACAAATTGTCAAGGAATTTACTTCTTAAAAACCATTTAAAAAACTAATTTTAGCTATAAATCACGCACACGAAATTACTGACCTGCATGAGCGTAAAACCATGCAGGGCCTAGAGCTTGAATGTGTCTGAGATAACGTGCGGTGATGGCTCCCATTGGCAAGAGAATGCCCCACGATATGGCATTTAAGGTCCCATGGATCACTCTCAACGCCGTCAGATCTGTGTGCTGAGGACCTGACGATCCCGACAAGACATCAAACGTTGCGATCGAAGACAGGTCGGTGGAAGTTGTTGGATGAATGGTGGGTGAGTACCCCTGCACATACAATCCCCTGTTCCACACAAGGTGTATCTTCGTTTTGTTCGCTTGCAGTTTCACCGTCCCGTATATTTGGATGGCGGCGCCGTTGTGTACGGTGGCCATTTTCCCGCCGTACATGGCGGCGGTGGAGGATACGAGGTGTATGTCGAGTGGGCGAGAGAGTAGTGGGGATTTTTGGAGTTTAACTGTTGGGTCTAAGATGTAAGGTAGAAGTACTATTTGGCCTGAGTTTGGGTCTGGAAACGCTATTAAGGCACGTGTTCCTGTCATCTCTGCTGAGGTGGGGTTGATGCCCCATCCTACCCATCCTGAAGGTGATATGAAGCTTCCAAAGAAGACTAGATCTAAGGTGGAGTTGTGGGGGTGGAATGTCCATGCTATTGAGGCTTCTTGGGTTGGAAGGTTCATGCATTTTTCGAATGTTTTTGTGGCGGTTTCTGTGCTGCAATGGGATGAGAGTGCAGTGTGGGGAAGGATGAGGAGGGAGAGAAAAAGAACAAGAAGATCAAGCATTGTGGATTGGCTAGCTAGCTGGGGGAGAGGATGGTTCGATGCTTTGTTTAATTGGCTGGCTTTAGTTTTTGTTGAGGATTTTTGGTGTTTTTTGTAATGATGTATTGAGTGGGAGTGTAATGTGCCATTATGGATTTTGAGCACGTTAATGAAAATAGTTAGTGCTTGACTTTGAAGGAAAGACAAAGTGTATGTGCGTTTGGTAGAAGTGGAGGTTTGGGTTGATTGGTTTTCAAACTCATACAATCTAGGAATGGGGAGTACAGGACAGGACAGTATAGTATTAAACGAGATATAATTATGTCGAGTGCGACTACTACTTTTTTTTTTTTGCTAGTTGTTATCGTGTATATTGTGCTTGCCTTCGAAGCTATGTCATAATCATTTAGGTTCAGAATTTTCACCATCAATTAATTTTAATTATTTCTAAAAACATGTGTTTTGGACCAGAAAAATATTGATTTTGGTTACAGCCCAAAATATAGTTAAAAAAAGCCCGTTGCCCAATGTAAAAGAAATATATTTTGGGTACGCCTAACGCGAAGCAATAAAGTATTATACCTAACAGTGAATATGGGCAAATATAATAGAAATAAAAATTTGATCATAAATAATTCAAATATAAGTTAGTTAAAAAATCATTGTGTCTTCTATTTTACATTCCATTCCAGTTATATTTATTCCTCCCAAACGAATAGACACGTGCCAAAGAAAAGAACCACGACGAGAAAGCAAAGTTGAGCTTAGAGAGAGGAAGATAACCGAAAATTCGGGGACGAGCGAAGTATTCAACATGGAACTTCAAAATGGTCCAAAGATGTGCAGGGAGGGTTCTTGTATTCAAGAGTGATTATCTCGCTAATTACTTGTTGTTTATCTGCTTGAAATTGCTCGTCCGCTGAAAGTTTTAAAAAGAAGAGAGCTATCTTAATTACGCGATTAACTAAAATGGAAATGTTAATTATACATCAGAAGTGAAGCACCATCTTCTTTTATACCTTTGTCGCAATTGAAGTTCGCCAAAAATTGCAGAAGCTTATGTTTGTTTGTGACAAGGATGCTGACAACCTCAGGAGGCTTATGTTGATTTGCAACAAATAGCTGTCAATACCAAAAACTAAAATAATTAATTTCAAACTAAAAGTGCCCAATTTAGAAGAATATATAAAGCATATACGTGCTCTATTCCACCTTGAAAACGTGGAAGGTGTCCAATTGAATTGTCTTATTTGAATCCTGCAAATTAGGGAGAGAATGGAAGATTAAATTAAGAAAAAAGTAGTTTTTGTTTTATTTTATAGAAAAATGTGAGTGCAAGAGAAAGCGTACTCTTAGGAGATTCATGAGGATCCTCATGTTATCCAGCGAGCTCACATACCGGACCATTACAGCAGAATTGGAGCGATCCAATAATATATCCCCCAATAACTGTAACAAATTTGGCAATTATGATGATAAAGCATAATGTTGTTTAAAAACAAATTCTATTCAAATTAACATCATAGATCAGCAGTACACCTATAGTTGATTCGTGTTTTCATTCTGATAGTTAATATTTAGCTAACTTCTAATTATTCATTATATAAATGTAAGCGTTGCAGAAGTGTTGAGCGATGAGGAAATTTCATTTTAAGGTGAAAAGAAAGCTTCCGGAAGAGTTCATAACAGTGAAAATTGTAAAATGGGAAATCAACGTTATTTCATAGCATAGACAATGAGATAGAAAAGAAAATAAGGAAAAAAGACACTGAAATTGAAAATGAATATGGGACTTCAAAGAATCACGAGAGAAGAAATATTAATTTGTACCTTGATAGCGTATCGTCTAGTGAAATAGCTGCTAGATTCAAGCAACTGAGAATTGTACTCTTTGAAAAACTGACAGCCAGAGAGCAAAACTTTTCAGCTGATCATATTATAAAATATTGATAAAACATAAAACTTCAAACAAATTGCAATTATGGACCGAAACAACCAAATTACTGATGTTAGAATAAATCAATATGACTACACTTATTTATATATTGACTCCAATGAGAATCAATTTTTGGCCTACATAAACCTTACAATGCCCATGTTTATGTTGATTATGAGCTGCAAAACCTGTTTATGTTAATTATGAGCTGCAAAACCTTACATTCTACCAACAAAGCCAGAAACTAAGAAGAGATCTTTCTAAGAAGGCAAAAGATTTTGTATTAATCAAATTGGTAGAACATACGAAATGCACCAAACCACTTAATATATAGTTTACACACTCAAGAAGAGTGAACGTAAACAAAAATTGTTTACTTTAAACTCCAACCAAGATTTTAGAAGCTTAAACAATGATGATGGAAAACTTTGTCCCTCTTTCTGTAGCCTTGCTTCTACATATCCTTAATACGCAGACAATAAATATATTGTGCGATACACTAAGTAGACTTTGTATGGCGAACTTACCCAATCATAATTTTCAGAAAGAAATCCAGCAACTGTAGACTTATGCCTTGTCAATAACTCCTGTGTACAAACAGGGGAATGGATCAGCTTTCATGCTAGCGAATTTTCTATAAGATCAAAATAGTGGCATCCAGAACTCTATAAGCAACATATGACAACACTTCAGTAATCAGAATCTCCTCTCATGAGCAGGGAAGAAATGGAAGATCCAAGTCTCTTCTATGTTGATTCATATTCAAACAATTTGTATCAGTTTTTTAGTTGTCCAAACCTATACGTACAAAATACTTATCTTCTCATAAAATATTCCCAAATACACGGAGTTTCTAATTGCGTTGATGCATCTTCCAAGTCAATATATGCTAGGATAGTTTTAAGGATATTAATTATTGGTTTGGATGTAGCCGAGAACAATGGACCGGTAGGAGATGCAAAACAAAAATACATTGTCCATCATAATATTCATGCCCTTCGATCTGCTAGAATAACAAATTTAGATATCTCTGCAACATACTTCTGATGTATATATCTTGGGTAATTCTTGCAATTCAAGAAAAAAAGAATATAAAAGCAGCGAGAAGTTAATTACACAGATTTTTTGGAATGGGAATTAAAAGATATAGTATCATAAGCAAACTCAACTTTAAGAGTTGCAACAGCATCTGATGCTATTTCAAAATTTGGTGATTGAATATAGTCAAAAAGCTTCTTCAAGTACTCTGATTCCAAGATATGCCTGAGAAACATGATACATCAAGCTCATCAGAATTCAGAAAAGAACCAAAAAATTAATTAAAAGATGATCGTATGCTTTTTTTTTAACCTCCACAAGCCATGCATCAAACCTTTTGCATAAATAAGAATTGCGATTTTCATTCTAAATAGATAACTAAATCTCCTAAAAGCAGGCAGAGGAATTAATTGCAATTAAATGAGAACACAATCATGATAGATATCTAAACACCATAACAGATTAATTAATTACTAATTACTGTAATTGAGTTATTGGAATATAGCGCACCTTGCTACGGTCTGGTGGCGTATGCATTCTCTTGCAACCGCACCATACGTCAAAACAATGTCACCTTCTAGTTCATAACTAATAAAATCAACTCATGTTAAAATTTTATAATTTATCATACAATGCAAGGAAATCTCAAATTAATTTAAATCAAGTAATGTTAATATTAAAAATCTCACCCACGTATGAGTTCATCCACGAGATCTAAGTTATTTTCCAGATACTGAGAAGCAATTAATCGAGAATTAACTCGCTGACGTTGCAAGTTCGCAATCACGTGAGTCGCATCTTGGCGTGTCTAACGAACGAACGAATCCATATACATATGAGAATTCTCACGCAAAAGAAGCATGCATATATATATAGTAAAATGAGAAAAACGAGAACATGGTTACCCCGAGTTTGAGATTAGGGAGAAAGAGAATGAGAAGGCGAAACGTGTCGTCTTTGAAAAACTCCTGAGTTATTTGAGAACATGCATCGGGACTTGGCTCTGATTCACCGTTTCCATATAGAACCGTTCTTATCTCTAGTATCGTTTTGCATAGTTCTGCAAGCTGCAATGCATTTCAATTTCAATGAATATGAATATGATGAAACATTATATTAGGTTCTTAACCACGAAAGTCACCGCTTATAAAAAGTTTTGTAACTCTTACCAACCATATTACGACCGTAACATGGTTGTATAGTCTAACTCTCCGCAACCATGTCGCGGTCGTAATTATGGTTGTATTGTCTATAATATTAAGGTTTTTGATATCGATATAAGCACGTAATAATTTAAGAATTAGAATAACCTTTTCTTCGCGTTTACTTTCACGAGTGGGTGCATTGGAGTCGAGAAAAATGAGAAGTTGGCGAGCGTGACGAACAAGTTCCACTGGTGTTTTGGGCTTCTGCTTGAAGAGGCCTTTCTTCATCTCTTTCGATTAGGAAAACGATGATGGCAATAAACGAAATGGATCGATGTTATTGCAAAGGGTTTTGCGTCTGAATTTGCATTTGTATGTAGGTGCGTGGAACATGCGAAACGGTTATTTTGGGAATGAGAAAAGGAAGGTGAGTTGTTCGCAGAAAGGATCGCTCTGTCTCTGTAATGCAAACCTCACGCAAATTCTCAATCTTGTTATTATTACGTAAGTTTATGATTAAACTAGTAAGTAAGAACATTCAACACCTGCATTTTCTAAATATAAATAAATTATCTATACATGCAATTAATATAACTCTTAAATATAGGTAGTTTAGATTTATGTAATGTAATTTAACAAATTTAAAAATCGAGGTGAATCACAATTATAACTTACATATGCAATTGTAAAGTAATTAAAGTTAAAATTTGATAATTTAAAATCTTAAAATATACATATTGAAATTCATTTACCATTACAACATGATTTATAGTGTGTTTGACAAAATTATCAAATAATATTCTACATAAAAGTTGTAAACTGACGAAGGAGCTAGTTGAAATTGAAAGTATGTTTTTTTTGGGTGTAATTCATGAAAGTAATAAAACAAACTTGAAAGTACTTGATATGTAGCTTGTAAATATGGTTCCAAAAAAAGAAAAAAGTACACATAAAAAATTACGATTAAATGTTATTTATAGGATAAATATTACTACATCTGGTTTTAAATATAAACAAATGTATCTAATTTCACACATATTAAGAATATGGTTAAAGGTAGTTATGTATATTAATGTTACCACATATTTGATTTAATTTTCTAAAATACTCTTAATATTATTTATTACATAAAGAATTAGTGATCTTGGAAATATATATAATAAAGACATATTTGATAAACAAGTATTTAATCACATTGTGAAAGTCTAATTTTGCTTATATTGAGAGACAAAAAATTCTACTAAAATTTACTTATATTTAGAACCAAAGGTCCTATACTATTATTTATAATATCATATTAAATGGATTTAAACTATATGATGGAAAAAAATCTTTGTTTGGAAAATCCAAATCGTATTTATTAAAGCTGATAATTCGGACGGACGACTCTAAACAGGTTAGACTTTATCAGATTGCGGGCTATTTAAGTTGGGTCAAAAAAGCTTCGGGCCTTGAAATTATAGCCCCTAGACCGACCCTCAATGGGTTGTATGGCTTGATCGGGTGGCCCATTTTTTAAAATAAATTATTAAAAAATTAAATTACAAAAAAATAAACGAATTTAGTAGAATTTTTCAAAAATTACATATGTAAAACTTTTATGCTATTAAAATTAATTAATTATTGCTACATAAACAATGCTATAAACTCAATAACTTGTAAAAAATATGTTTGATTTCGTACTATAATTAAAAATTAAAATGAATGAAGCATTAGTTACTAAGTTACTAGCACACAAATGCTATAAAATTAACAAGATTTCTTGAAAAAACCTACTTGTAAAAATATAACTAACAAATAGTATTTCTCATAATGCTAAATTAACTAATAAACTACATAACAGTCCCAAGCCGGTCTGTACTCAGTCGTATTTTTCGGCCTTTTGTTATCAGGCTTTTTTTCAATTATTAATTTTGAATTTATTTTCAACCATTTTACCGAGGGCTTGGGCCGACCCCTACAGATCAACCCATTTTCCCAGCTCTAGTAATTATACCTAAGAAAAATTAAAATTTTTAGGTTTAATATAATTATATAAAAAAATTATGCAAGTTTCTAGATTATTGAAAAAAAAAGACTCAAGTTGAGTCCAGTTAAACATCATGATATTCTGGGAGAATTCCTGATTGTGACCCATGCTGGTACATTTCTTCACGTTCATATCAATTCCTTAATCTCTTTTACCACTCATCTATACATTGCGCATCACCTGTTTGACCAAAGTTACCACTGAAAATTTTACCCACTAGCACCTAAAAATGGGTTATTTTATTTTTTTTATGTTACACTTCCTGCCAATGAAAATATGACAAAACCGAGTGGTTAAATTTTTACATCATTTTTTGTAGTCATGCTTTGAAAGACATTGTAAGGTTGTCCTGGAAGATTCATTAAATATCTCCAAGGGAAGAGACATATTTTCTCCAGCGATGAATTTTTAACCAAATTTGAAGGCTAATATGTCCATGAAAAATGACAAAACTGAATGGTTGAATTTTTGTATGGTTTATTGTGGCCATGCTTAGAAAGGCATTGTAAGGTTGTCCCTCAAGGTTCTATAGATCTCTCCAAGGGAATGACAGATTTTATCCAACGATGAATGTTTAGCCAAATTAGAAGGCTAATACGCATGAAAATATGACAAAACTGAGTGGTTGAATTTTTACACGGTTTTTTACTACCATTTTTAGAAAGGCGTTGTAAGATTGTCCCCGAAGTTTCATCAGATTTCTTCAAAGGAAGGGGCAAATTTTCTCTAACAATGAATTTTTAGCTAAATTTCAAGGTTATGCCTACAAAAATATGACAAAATCAGAGAGTTAAATTTTTGCATGATTTTTTACGGTTATGCTTAGAAAGGCATTGTAAGGTTGTCCCAGAAGTTTCATTAGATATCTCCAAGGGAAGAGACAAATTTTCTCCAGCGATGAATTTTTAGTTAAATTTGAAGGCTAATATGTTCATGAAAAATGACAAAACCGAGCGGTTGAATTTTTGTAGGGTTTATTGTGGTCATGCTTAGAAAGGCATTGTAAGGTTGTCCCTCAAGTTTCTATAGATCTCTCCAAGGGAAGGGTAGATTTTATCCAACGATGAATTTTTAGCCAAATTTAAAAGCTTATGCCCACAAAAATATGACCAAATCGAGCGATTGAATTTTTGCATGAGTTTTTCTGGCCATGCTTAGAAAGTCAATGTAAGGTTGTCCTAAAAGTTTCATCAGATTTCTTTAAGGGAAAGGGCAGATTTTCTCCAACAATGAATTTTCAACCAAATTTGAAGGCTAATGCCTATGAAAATATGACAAAATCAGCGGTTGAGTTTTGACATGATTTTTTACGACTATACTTAGAGAGGTATTTTAGGGTTATCCCTGAAGTTTCATCATATTTCTCCTAGGGTAGGAGTAGATTTTCTCCAACGATGAATTTTTAGCCAAATTCAAAGGTAGCCCACGAAAACATGATAAAACTGAACGGTTGAATTTTTACATGGTTTTTTGTGGCTATGCTTTGAAAGGCAATACAAGGTTGTCCTAGAAGTTTCCTTAGATTTCTCTAGGGGAAGAGACATATTTTCTCTGATTATGAATTTTAGCCAAATTTAAAGGCTAATGCCCACGAAAATATGAAAAAATCGAGCAATAGAATTTTGGCATGATTTTTTACGTTCATGCTTAGAAAGGAATTAGAGGGTTATCCCTAAAGTTTCATCAGATTTGTCCAAGGGAAGAGGCAGATTTTTCCAACGATGAATTTTTAGTCAAATTTGAAGGCTAATGCCCACGAAAATATAACAAAATGAGCGGTTGAATTTTGGTATGATTTTTTACGGCCATGTTTAGAAAGGAAATTTCATCAGATTTCTCTCAGGGAAGGGGCAGATTTTCTTCAACGATAAATTTTTACCCAAATTTGTAGGCTAATGCCCATGAAAATATGATTAAATCGAGCAATTGAGTTTTGACATGATTTTTTACGGCCATACTTAGAAAGGCATTTTAGGGTTATCCCTGAAGTTTCATCATATTTCTCCAAGGGTAAGGGCAGATTTTCTCCAACAATGAATTTTTAGTCAAATTTAAAGGCTAATGCCCATGAAAATATAACAAAACCGAATGATTAAATTTTTGCACGAATTTGAGACCATGATTAGAAAGACAATGTAAGGTTGTTCTAAAAATTTCATCAAATTTCTCCAAGGGAATGAGTAGATTTTCTCCAACGATGAATTTTTAGCCAAATTTAAAAGTTAATGCCCATGAAAATGTGACAAGACGAGCAGTTGAGTTTTGACATGTTTTTTTGTGACCATCCTTAAAAAGGCATTTTAGGGTTATCCCTGAAGTTTTATCATATTTCTCCAATGGTAGGACAGATTTTCTCCAAAGATGAATTTTTAGTCAAATTTGAAGGTAGCCCATGAAAATATGACAAAACCGTGCGGTTGAATTTTTGTATGTTTTTTTGTGGCAATGCTTTGAAAGGAAATGTAAGATTGTCCGAGAAGTTTAAAAGCTATGCTTTGAATTCTCCTTAGATTTCTCTAGGAGAAGAGGCATATTTTCTCTAATGATGAATTTTTAGCTATTTTAAAGGCTATGACAAAACCGAACGGTAGAATTTTGACATGATTTTTTACAATCATACTCAGAGAGGCATTATCCCTGAAGTTTCATCAGATTTGTCCAAAGGAAGGAACAGATTTTTTCAACGTTGAATTTTTAGCCAAATTTAAAGGCTAATGCCCATGAAAATATAACAAAACAGAGCGATTGAATTTTAGCATGATTTTTTGTGGTCATGCTTAGAAAGACATTGTAGGGTTTTCCCTGAAGTTTCATGAGACTTCCCCAAGTGTAGGGGCAAATTTTCTCCAACGATGAATTTTTAGCCAAATTTAAAGGCTAATGCTCACGAAAATATGACAAAACGAGCAGTTGAATATTTGCATGATTTCTTGTAGCCATGCTTGGAAAGACATTATAAGGTGTTTACTAAAATTTCATCAGATTTCTCTAAGGGTAGGGGTAGATTTTCTCCAATGATAATTTTTAGCCCAATTTAAAGGCATTAGCCCACCAAGATATGACAAAACCGAGCATGTGAATTTTTATATGATTTTTTACAACCATGCCCTAAAAGGCATTGTAAGGTTCTCCATTTTTATCAGATTTCTTCAAAGGAATGGTAAATTTTCTTCAACGATAATTTTTAGCAAAATTTGAAATCATTCCTATGAAAATATGATAAAACCGAGCAGTTGAATTTTTACATGCTTCATTGCGGTCATGCTTAAAAAGACATTGTAAAGTTGTCCTTGAAGTTTCATCAGAGATAGATTTTCTCCAACTTGTTGGTGTTGTGCAATAATTTGATGTACAATTGCGGCCGAAATATCAAGGTTGTAATTGTTGTCACATTCATATGTAATTCATTATGATATTAAGGTTTTTGATATCATTAATCTCACGAGGGCAATTTAGAACACTCTTGTAATATTACCTTTGTTGTCTACACGTATAATTGTTCATTGGTGTCAAAGATTTTATGAACTTTGAAAAAGTATACATAGCTCTTATTCTTAAGTAATTTTGTAAATTTTCATCTAATACCAGAGGAAGAATGTTGAAACTTGAAAGGTGAAATTTGCAGATACTTTGAAAATGCTTCTTTTGTTATGAAATAAACTAGAAATTATGAAAGAAGAAGAATTATGGAGGAAGAGAAATTTGAAGAGAGAAATGAGAGAATAGAAATGAAGAAGTGTTGTATTAATGAGTGAAGGGGGTATTTATAGGAGGTGAGAGGGGGACATTTATAAATATCAAAACTTTAGGGGGGACATCCATAATTATTCATAATACTCCCCCTTGGATGTCCGTATTTAGAATGTGCCTCGTTAAAACCTTACTAGGAAAAACCCAGTGGGACAAAAACCTAGTGAAGGAAAAAGAGTACAACATTCTTTACAAAGTATATCCGTAAAAATAATTAAATTACAAATATTTAATTCTCCCCCTCATCAGAACACTTATGTAAGCGTCGAAGACCAATCTTCTGTACTAGTTGCTCGAAGACTTTGGTTGGTAATGACTTTGTAAAGATATCTGCTAGATTCTCGCATGATCGGACTTGCTGAACATTTATTTCACCATTCTTTATAAGATCATGAGTAAAGAAAAATTTTGGTGAAATATGTTTTGTCCTATCTCCTTTAATATAGCCCTCCTTTAACTGAGAAATACAAGCTGCATTATCTTCACATAAAATTGTTGGTGGTAGTTTTCCAGCATGCAAGCCACAAGTTTCTTGAATATGTTGAATCATAGATCTTAACCAAACACATTCTCGACTTGCTTCATGTAATGCTAAGATTTCAGCATGATTAGATGATGTTGCTGTGATTGTTTGTTTTATGGATCTCCATGAAATTGCTGTACCACCACATGTAAACAAATAACCTGTTTGTGATCGACCATTATGAGGATCAGACAAATACCCCGCATCTGCATAACCAATTAGATTTGCCTTAGATACATATGGAAAAAATAAACCCATGTCCATTGTACCTCTAAGGTAGCGGAATATGTGTTTAATCCCATTCCAATGCCTTTTTGTGGGTAAAGAACTATGTCTTGCTAACAAATTAACAGCAAATGATATATCAGGTCGTGTATGACTAGCAAGATACATTAGTGCACCAATTGCACTAAGATATGGTACTTCAGGACCAAGTAGTTCTTCATTTTTGTCTTGAGGTCGAAATGGATCTTTGCTCACTTCTAGTGACCTTACAACCATTGGACTGCTCAATGGGTGTGATTTGTCCATATAAAACCGCTTTAACACCTTTTCTGTATAAGTCTTTTGGTGCATCAGAATTCCTTCCTTTAAATATTCTAATTGTAATCCGAGACAAAACTTTGTTTTTCCCAAGTCTTTCATCTCGAATTCATTTTTTAAGCAATTTACAGCCTTTGAGAGCTCTTCGGGAGTTCCGATGATGTTTAAATCATCTACATAAATAGCAATTATGACGAACTCTTTTCCGAGTCTTTTCATAAAAACACATGGACAAATTGGGTCATTTTTGTACCCTTCTTTCAACAAATATTCACTGAGACAATTGTACCACATTCGTCCAGATTGCTTTAATCCATAAAGAGATTTATTCAATTTGATTGAATAATTTTCTCGAGGATTTGTTTTATATGCTTCAGGCAAATGAAATCCTTCAGGAAGTTTCATATATATGTCATTTTCAAGTGAGCCATATAAATATGCTGCAACAACATCCATAAGGCGTAAGTCAAGCCTTTCACGGATTGCCAAACTTATCAAGTATCGAAAAGTAGTGGCATCCATCACTGGTGAATATGTTTCTTCGAAATCAATTCCAGGTCTTTGTGAGAATCCTTGTGCAACAAGTCTTGCTTTGTATCGCACAATTTCACCATTTTCATTTCTTTTTCTCGTAAAGACCCATTTGTACCCAACTGGTTTTACACCTTTGGGTGTTTGGACTACAGGCCTAAAAACTTTACGTTTTGCAAGTGAGTTTAACTCTTCTTGCATTGCATCTTTCCACTTTGGCCAATCATTTCTTTGTGCACATTCTTTAACTGATTTTGGCTCATAATCTTTATCATCATTTATGATATCAAGAGCTACTTTGAATGCAAAAATTTCATCAACATCGACTTCAGGTCGATTCCATTGTATACCATCCATGACATAATGTATCGAGATCTCTTTATTTGTATCAATTTCAGGTACCTTAGTTTCTTCTGGATTTGAAACTTTGATTATGTCAGGAGACTCTACTGGAGTCTTTATATCCTCGATTCGACCATCATCTTTATTTACTTTTCTTTTCCGAGGATTTTTATCTTTAGAACCAACAGGTCTGCCACGTTTTATTTTGGCTTCAGACTCATTTGCAAATTTATATTGTCCTTCGGGGATATCAATCTTTATTGGAGTATTAACAGCTGGTATATGTGACTTAGTTACTCTTTTTGGATCAGCAAATGCATTAGGCAATTGGTTTGCTAAATTTTGCAAACTAATTATTTTCTGAACTTCTAGTTCAGATTGTTTTGTTCGAGGATCAAGATGTGATAAAGACCTCTCATTCCAGCTAATCCTTTTATCCAACTGTTTATGTTCTCCCCCTAATGATGGGAAAATAGATTCATCAAAATGACAATCAGCAAAACGAGCTGTAAATAAATCACCTGTTAAAGGTTCAAGATATTTTATTATGGATGGACTTTCATATCCAACATATATTCCCAACCTTCTTTGAGGTCCCATCTTGGTGCGTTGCGGAGGAGAGATAGGAACATATACCGCACTTCCAAAGATTCTTAGATGAGAAATATTTGGTTCTTTACCATGAACCAATTGTAAAGGGGAATATTCATGATTACTTGTAGGACTGATACGAATAAGTGCTGCCGCATGCAAGATTGCATGTCCCCAAGTTGAAATTGGGAGTTTTGATCTCATTAACAATGGTCTTGCTATCAATTTCAAACGTTTAATCAATGATTCAGCAAGTCCATTTTGTGTATGAACATGTGCTACAGGATGTTCAACATCAATTCCAATGGACATACAATAATCATTAAATGATTGAGATGTAAATTCACCAGCGTTATCAAGGCGTATTTTCTTAATTGGATAATCAGGAAAATGAGCTCTTAAACGAATTAATTGAGCTAGTAATCTCGCAAACGCCTGGTTGCGAGTTGATAATAAGCAAACATGTGACCATCTAGTTGATGCATCAATTAAAACCATAAAATATCTAAATGGTCCACATGAAGGGTGTATTGGTCCACAAATATCACCTTGTATACGCTCTAAAAATATAAGTGGTTCATTCCCAATTTTCATTGGTGATGGCCGAATGATTAATTTTCCTTGAGAACAAGCAGCACATGAGAAATTCTTAGTTTGCATAATTTGTCTGCTGGACAAATAATGACCATTTGAATTCTCAACTATTTTTCGCATCATAATTGATCCAGGATGGCCTAATCGTTCATGCCAGATAACAAAGTCATTCTTATTTGTAAACTTCTGGTTTACTATGGCATTTGTTTCAATTGTACTAATATATGTGTAGTACAAACCGGAGGAAAATGAAGGCAATTTTTCCAATATACATTTCTTACCAGAAATTAACTTTGTAATGTATAGATATTCATCATTTCCTTCATTTGTGGTCTCAATATGATATCCATTTCTGCGGATATCCTTAAAACTCAATAAATTTCTTTGAGACTTCTTAGAATATAATGCACTTTCAATGTGCAATTTTGTTCCTCCAGGCAACAAAATACTGGCTCTGCCGGAGCCTTCAATTATATTTATACTACCAGATATTGTATTAACATTTGCTTCTTGTTTTACTATTTGGTAAAAATATTTTTCATTCTTGAGAATGGTATGAGTTGTTACACTGTCTGCGAGACATATATCTTCATCATTCACATGAGCATTCATTCTTCAGTAAATAAATAAAAATAAATCATGAGTAAAATATAATTAACAATAATATTTAACAAAATTTTATTGATAAAGACAAAATTTACAACAAAACAAATTACATGAAACATTAAAATAATTTATTTGGGGGCACTCCCTTCTCCAATCGAGTGGTCAATTTCTTCTTCAGGAAGAGCAAGAAAATCATCAACACTAAAGTCAGAGAAATCATCATCTATACCAGTAAAATTTGTCTCTATTATTTTCCCTTTATTTTTAAGGGATTTTTGGTATAGATCTACGAGATGCTTTGGTGTGCGACAAACTCGAGACCAATGTCCTTTGCTACCACAACGATAGCAGATGTTTTTAGTTTGTTCGCTATTTTGAGCATCTGTCCCTTTTTTCATAAGTTCTTTATTTTTCCATGTGAATGATGATCTCTTATCATTTCGACCATGACCACGGCCAAAACCATATCCACGACCAATACCATGTCCCCGAGCATTACCTCGTCCACGACCGCGGCTACGGCCACGACCACGACCATGAGTATTATGATCGTGCGTTGCTACATTCACTTCTGGGAATGGAGCAGTTCCAGTTGGACGGGATTCATGATTTTGCATAAGCAATTCATTATTTTGCTCAGCCACAAGGAGACAAGTAATTAATTCAGAATATTTTGTAAAGCCCTTTTGGCGATATTGCTGCTGCAGGAGCAAATTGGATGCATGAAAAGTAGAGAATGTCTTTTCTAACATGTCACTTTCAGTGACTTGTTCTCCACATAATTTCAATCTCGAAGTAATTCTAAACATTGCAGAATTATACTCATTTACGGATTTAAAATCTTGAAATCGTAAATGCATCCATTCATAACGGGCTTTTGGAAGAATTATATCCTTTTGATGGTCGTATCTTTCTTTTAGATTATTCCACAGAACAAGAGGGTCTTTAACTGTTAAGTATTCATTTTTTAACCCTTCATGGATATGGTGGCGTAAAAATATCATGACTTTAGCTTTATCTTGATTAGATGCCTGATTTCCATTTTTAATGGTGTCTCCAAGACCTTTTGCATCTAAATGGATTTCAGCATCCAATGTCCATGATAGATAGTTTTTTCCAGATATGTCAAGAGCCACGAACTCAAGGTTGGTAATATTTGACATAGTTATTTTTATATAAGAAGTTGAAACAATATATTAGATATATTTCGAATGAATAAATTTATTAATTATAAATATCTAATGATGGTAACAAGTCAATGATGAATTATTAATTTTATTTTATTATAAGAGTAAAAAAAATGTAAATTAATTAAACAGGTTAAAAAAAATTATTATTATGGTTATTAAAAAAAATGTTGCTAGGTAACTTAGTGATATAACAATTTAGTTTGCATAAATACATGAATTGTATCAAGTGTCCTAGTGGTAAGCTACCTTTCTTTCAAGGTCAAGGTTCATGGTTCGAATCTTGGCTACCCTTTGTTAAGGTCCTTTTTTTTTTTTTAAATCATTTATGCATGTAATATTTTGATACACATATATTAACATAGTAACTCAATAATGTAAATGTATAATCATTTATGTAGGTGGAATCAATAAGAGCAATTGGAAGCAAAACAATATTATATGTGAAGCATTATTAAAAGTGGTAATAATTAGAAGCATTATGTGAAGCATTATTAAAAGTGGTAATAATTGAAAGCATTATGTGAAGCATTATTAAAAGTGGTAATAATGTGAAGCACTGTTAGCTAGCCATCAATAAAGTGAAAGCAAATTAATTGGCAATTGGCAAAATAATGTAAATATAATTTATAAATAAATCATAATATAAATATAATTAATTAACATATTAAAATGTGATAAAATAACAAAGTATTTAATTTCTAGTTCTTCAGGAACTATCAGTAAATATTTTCAAGAATTCTTCAGGAATTCTTTTAAATCCCATAGGGATGTTCAAAATATAAGTTCTTCAGGAACTTATTAATATTTTATACATCCTGCTTGGATGTGTGGAATATAAGTTCTTCAGGAACTTATTATAATATATATATATATACATATAATATAAATTGAAATAAAATTATGAAAAGAAATTAAAATTCTGTTACCTTAGATCTCAGTTGGTCAGAACCTCGTGCTGATAACGTGTTATGAAATAAACTAGAAATTATGAAGGAAGAAGAATTATGGAGGAAGAGAAATTTGAAGAGAGAAATGAGAGAATAGAAATGAAGAAGTGTTGTATTAATGAGTGAAGGGGGTATTTATAGGAGGTGAGAGGGGGACATTTATAAATATCAAAACTTTAGGGGGACATCCATAATTATTCATAATATCTTTCACATTTGATACACGGTTTTCCAATGTAGTGGAGTAGGTTATTTCTTTTGATATAGTTGATACTTTCTTTAATTGAATTATATTTCAAAAATATGACACAAAAAGAGGAATTTTTTTTAAGTTATATTCGTGTTTCAAGCAGGATTGTATTGAGGCAGATATGTTCATGCTTACATATATCTCTATTCGCTTCATCTCAACATACATAAATGAATACATCCATGATCCAAGCAAAAATAACTCATAATAGAAGTTTCATTCAAAACTTGTTAGGCTGCTAGGTACAAGAATTTTGAAACGATAATACAACACCAAACCGTTACTAATCCATCATAAATATATCCTTTCAACCTCTTAGATAACTACTAACAGAATTTAATAACCCCTAAACTACCTCGAACATCAAGACATTTTGCAGGAAAAGAAATAAAAAATGGCAAGGGTAGACGTTTGCAATTTGCTATCGGTACCAAAATTTTTATACAACTCAACATTAACATTATCAAGATCCAGATTGTGATATTTTCTTGTAGTTTCCGAATCTCTGAGAGATGCCAGAATCGGACAAAGTATCCCATACCTACAAATTGTTAGTTGCAAAAATCAATTTCACGGAGAGATTCAGAGAACCACAGAAATTCATTCTTTTTTTTCACCTACCTGTAAAGTTCCCTTTGAGCCTCCAATAGCCAACAAGAAGGGGTTGTCCTCTGAAAATGCAACAGAAAAGATAGCCCCCTAACAAACACCATAAACAAGAGAAATCCATCAGTGTCAATTTAACATAGACATCATGATTCATTAAATACTTTCCCTTTATATTTATATGAATTTAAAAACAAAACTTACTAATTTCGGAGATTTAGATGCTACACAAGTGGGTTGGTTGTTTGACAAATCCCAAAGCTTTACCTGTGACAGACAATAGCTTCCAAATGAGATGAATTCAATCTGCAGAATACAGTGTAGAGGAAAATAACAAAGTTGACTTCATTATTACCGTTTTGTCCATTGATCCAGTAGCAAGAAGCTGCATTAAGTCAAGTTAAAATGGCACAGTTAAACTAAAGTACTTAATAAGAACCTATTTTATTAACAAAATGTTGAAGATACATACATTAGGCACCGACAGGTTATACGATAGTGAGGTAACAGCTTTGTCATGTGCATGAAGTGTAAAAGTAGAACTCAGCTCAGACGTGGAATCAGACATGGCAGTCCGAATATCAAAACACTTGACAGTACCATCTTCAAGACTCACCTAAGATACCAATCAAATCACTATTAGTGAACTAACATTGGTGCCTCCAAGGAATCAAAGTTCAAATTTAATCTAATAGAATACAAATTGGCCCTTCCCACCCACAATCCTTTTTTTCATACTCACTACTAAATCATACATGACAACAGTATACTGGGATGTTAGTAGCAAAAAATAATGATAGTAATTCTGTTATCCAAAAAAGCAAAAGAAGTGCTGGTTTGTTTCTCAGAAAAAATGAAAGGAAAAAAAAAAACCACTACTACTCGGGACTTAGAAATAACTATAACACACCACAAAAGAGTGTTCAGTGTGCGGATCCCATGCCAGGCTCTCTACATCAGCTGTAACTGACCACTTATAGCCAGAGTGTGAAGGCATCCTTCCATCCTTCTGCAAAATGTAATAATAGCATTCAAAAAAAATTAGATAAACTATATACATTTTTTAGCAAAAAGGGGAAGATTTTCAAAGTTTAAATATATAGATTTTCAAATGGAATGTGTCTTTCAGTGCATGAATATACCATCAAAGAGGTAAGTATACGTAATCAATGGCAGAGAAAATTACAGAAAAGTAGATAACCAAGTTGGATCATTACCAAGACAACAGTATGGTCAAATGAACCACTAAGAAGAACCTGTGGTGCATGGTGACTCCAAGCAACTGCTTGAACCTGTGAGGATCGATGGATAAGAATAAATCTAAAAGACATCAGAAATGTATTCACTCAAAATACTTTAAATTTGACACTAAAAAGAATACTGTGCACTTAATGATTTGATTGAGGAAGAAAATCCAATATCTTTTTTGCTTATCAACAATGTGAAGCATTGCTAAATCATATTTTAAAGTTGTAACTTATGCAATAATTCTGAGAAAGCATGTCAATATGAAGAGGAAAAAGTCTGTTTCATCAGTAAAACAAACTAATGATTAAAAAAATAACTTGCACTATAGCTAATTTCTTGCCTTGTCTGAGTGATGCTCCATTGTAATATCACACTTGCCAGTAACAACATCCCAAATCTTCACCCGCTTATCAGCACTGGCGCTTGCAAGTATATTCCTTTTTTTGTGGAAAGTTAAATTCTTTTAGGGACCGTAAATCATCCCCGGAAGGGAAATATAAGCAGAATCAAGTTTTAATTCAACAAACCTGTATTCCTTGTTCCAAGCAAGACCAAGTACTGAGTCGGTGTGACTGTCATCTTTGTATTTGATTGATTTCTAACACAACAATTTGAGGAATCAGAAGAAGAGATTCATATAAAAGCTTGAAGTCAAATTTTAATCAAAAGAAGTGAGACATATATATTATGCTTAAATATATAGAATCAAAAATAATGATGAAAGGAGATTTGTATCAGTTCCAAGAATGTTCTGTCAATCTGTCTAGCTTTGAAAACTTCAGATGGGACATGCACGATTTCTAAAACAAGAAAGTCCAAAACAAAAACGAGGGAAGTTCACAGTAATAGCTTTGATCATATACTCCCTCCATTTCCATCAAATACTATTCGCTATTCACTATTCACTTTTCAAATTAAAATTGCGGAATTCAGAAATCACAAAGAATATCAGTAATGAAGTTTAATCAAGTCCAGGACACTGATGATGGACCAAAATGTACTAGTACTTGGGGGAATGATTAAGTTTCATAAAATATTGAGAAGGTAAATATTAGGATTTTAAGATTTAATTTAACGTACAAAATCACAAGCTTTTTGGGGCAAATTTAGGAGTCTAAGACTTAGAACTATCAACATTCAACAGTGATTGGCAACTTATTTTTTGAAACAGCAAACATCTCCCAAACAGCAAAACACATGCATGGTCTATAAACAAATCATAATTAAGTAAGCTGCCATTTGAGAATGACAGAGGTACACATTTATTTTCAAGGGTTTTGAAATTAACAATAATGTTAACAAACCTTTTTTTTCCCTTTTTTCTTTTTCTCTACAATACCACCCAAAGTAGAACATGGCTGCACCTCATCAATCTGAGAACAAAGAAAAATTATAAGGTATTCTGCAAAAGGCCTCTATTTTTTTATATAACATTTTAGACAGTTCAGAAAAATTTATATACTCAATCTACTTACAACATCAAGGTCCCAAATTTCTATGAAAGGTTCCATTGAACCAACAGCTAGGAAGTTCCCTGTGATCATAATGAGATTACATTATATTATGTTATGTTATCATAAAAAGATAAAGTAAGGGTATCAAGTAAGACTGAGCATAAATTTGCAATGGTAGCAATTTCTGATAATCTAAGCACACACACAGTCACCCAAACTTGGAAGAAATCTATTAATGGTCCACACACACTACAGAAGCTTTGACTAACAGCACGTATTTTTGAAGAAGGCTACCAGCACATACTAATATATCAATTCTCTAAGGAATAGTACAAAACAACAGTATTCTCAAACCACTCCATCAACACAAATATACATGCAAGATGCATCGTACAAAGAAGCCACAGTTTCAAGTTCAACCTCTTTCTCCTCCTTTAAGGGGGCAATCGAGCCAAGCTGTGCATAGCGGAAATGCTGAAACAATGATATCATGGTGAATATACGTGTTCATTTCCCTAGAATTGGGATCCTCAAGTATCCAAACCTGGCAATACAGAAAGAAATGTACAATAGGCCAACTTGTTGGACAGAGTAGACATCTAAGTAAAGGGTATAGATAGGTCATACATGTACTAAATGAGTTGACAAGTGAAAAATTACTAATATCAAACCTCAAGAACATTGACATCATCCTCGTTACGTGCACAAACAATAACAGAATCAGTTGGTTCAATGATCATGTCTTCATGTTCTTCAGACTCATCATCCTGAAAGTAACCTGACAAGAATTTAAGATAAAAAAAAATACCAGCCCCCTGCTAATAAAACAATGAGAAGTGTAGGGACTTACGCTTTTATCTTTGAGATACGGATCCATGTCGTTGCTTGGATAATAAAGATCACCAATCCCAGAACTAAATATCTCAATTCCTAATGTCAGAAAAGCAGAAAACGTAAATCGTTCATGAACCATATATAACTATGAAAATATATAGAGCCATTTGGTTTCAGAGAATGATTTCTGAGCACTCAGTTCTCATTTATCATCTCCTTATTTCACTTTTAATTACAGTTCAAAATCTCACTTTCTGCTCCAAAGTTTGTGTCACTTTAGCCAACGAAAACAACTTATGACTTCCATAAGTTATTTTTTACTTATTCCAACAAATTTTATGATCAAATTTATAATATAAACTATCATATAAAAATAACTTATTTCCAAACGGTCCCTAAAGGGTCATATAGTCATAGAGACTAGGATTACCATCATCTTCGTCATCATAATGTTCCATGTCGAGGTCCTTCAACGCAAGGGTAATATCGTCACAGTCTTCTTTGGATGCTTTGCCTTTGCCAAGTGCATCAGCTACCCTTAATGCTTGGGCAACTTCGTCGTTGCCACTCACCTCCTCGTCTTCATTCTCACTATCTTCTCTACACGTATTAACAGTAACACAGAAGATTATAATCCTGAATGATATTTGACAAATGAGTTATTGGAAATAGAACAGAAAGATGAAAAGGACCTTGCGGCGTTGTTATTGGTATTGATCAATTCTTCAATTTCCTCCTTTGAAGGAGGTTCAGCAACAATCGGTTCCGACTTCGAAACCCCTTTCGGTATCCATGAAATCGCCGAAATCATCGTTCAATGCAATGCACACGGTGGCAGCCACCGAGAGTTAAGAACTAAGAGAGGGTTAAGAGAAAGAAGGAGAAGAAAGAAAAGGAACCCTTCTTCACCAAAAGCGGTGGCAAATTAATGGGCCGTGTCTTTATATTATTTAAATTGGGCCCTAAACAGCCCAACTTAAGTTTTCTTTCCCAATCCCGCTAAACTTCTCTCTCTCTTCTCGCCAGTGTCTTTGCTTTTGCTTTGCTGCTGTGTTGTGTGAGCTCTCTCTCTCTCTCTCTCTGCTGAGTTGCATCTCAATTTTTTTACGCGCCATGTTCGCTATGAAGCTACTTAACTGTGTTAGGTTTTTTATTTCAAGTTCTATATCTACGATTCTATATGCTATGCCGCATTTCGAGCAAATTTGATTTTGGATAACTTTTGAATCGAGTAATAAATGGCTTTTTTATTCATAAAGTAAGATTTATTCTTGAAAACAGGTACCTGTGTTGTATAGTGTAGCTAGTAGCTATATTGCATAGTTTGTTTTTCCTTTCGCATCTGGCAATTTTTGAATTACACTAAGAGATTTCAAACACTGTATAGTTCATCATTTGCTGCTGTTCTTAGTTTTATTTTTTACGGTTTCATGTGATAAGATGCAATATTTTATTCCCCTTGCTCTAATCTTTCGTTTGCTATTTTAGAGAATACATTAGGGAGTTGCGTATCAAATTTCGATGTTCTGAAGGCGGCGCGTCATTTTGACCTATCTGTATGATGGAATGTGGTGTTGGAGGCATTTCTGATTCATGCATTCTGCACACTTGTAAGAAAAGAAGGGTTTGTAAAGGTTGCATTCCTCCAACTAATGAGATCATGGCAGAGATTGAAGCTTCCTTACCTGTCTTGCATTTGCCGGATTACTATACCAAACCATCTTTGGAGGAATTAGTTGCCCAGGAACTCCTTGACCCTGGTTATTGCAGCCGAGTTCCGGATTTTACTGTAGGGAGATATGGTTATGGATATGTCAGGTATCTCAATGAGACTGATGTCAGGGGTATATGTATTGATGAAATTGTCAAGTTTCATAAGCATGAAATAGTTGTATACAGTGATGAGAATGATAAGCCTGCAGTTGGTGAAGGCCTTAACAAGGAAGCTGAAGTAGTTTTGGTACTTGACAGTGGAATACTGAAGTCTAAGGATGCGCAGCAAGACATTCTAGTAAAGAAATTAAAACGGATTGCAGAGAGACAGGGAGCACAATTTGTTTCCTTTGATCTTGTAACTGGTGAGTGGAAATTCTTAGTTCAACACTTCAGCAGATTTGGGTTTGGTGATGATGATGAGGAAGATGTTGTTATGGATGATGCTGAAATATATGATAAGGAGAAAGAATCACCATCAAATTCCAATGAAATGGAGCTTTCTCATTCTCTCCCTTCTCATCTTAGGCTTGATCCTGTTAAAATGAGAGAAATGAGATTATTGATGTTTCCTGATGAAGAAGAAGTAGAGGATTTAAGACACAAATCATCTTCTGGTAAGGAGTATGTAAGGCCTTTACAAACTTCTGCTCAGGCAATTATCCCTCGGTCCAACCCACCAGTGGCTCGAAAGACTCCATTTCCATTACTTGAGTATAATAAACATTGGAATTTTGATTCAAATTCTCCTGGTGGCATCTTGATGGTTCAGCAGCAAAAGGGCATGCCTCTTAGGACAATAAAATCTCAAGGTTTTCAGCTAGACCTCACACATGAAACTCCAGTATCAGGAAACTATGCTCGCAATATTGTTGATGCTGGTCTGTTTATGGGTAAATCATTTCGAGTTGGGTGGGGACCAAATGGCATTCTTGTACATTCTGGTGCACCTGTGGTAAGCAGCGGTAATCATAAACTATTATCATCTGTCGTCTATTTGGAGAAAGTTGCTTTTGACAAACTAGTCAGGGATGAAAATAACAAAGTCAATGAGGAACTTGTTGACTATGCTTTAGTATCTCCATTAAACTTTCACAAAGGAATTAACCATGTGATGAAAAAAGTTGAAATTGGTCCTTGCAAGTTGACACTTCAAAAGCTTGAAGCTAATCGTACAACCCTGTCAGAGATTACTCATCAATACTGTGATCTTATAGAGAGGCAATTGAGTGTTCCCGGATTATCTTCCTCTACTCGTTTGGGTTTGACACACCAAGTAATGACCTGGGAATTAATTAGAGTTCTTTTTTCTGAAAGAGAGCAAAAAGGTCTAGTAGAATCCTTGGGTGCTGACAATGAGGAAGATATGATGCAGGATGAGAAGGAAATTTGTCAGGATGTTGACCAGGAAGCACTCCCTCTTATGAGGAGGGCAGAGTTCAGTTATTGGTTAAGAGAGAGTGTTTCCTATCACGTGCAAAATCAAATAAGCTCTCTCAATGACTCTCATTATCTGCAACATATTTTTGTTCTTCTGACTGGGCGGCAACTTGATGAAGCAGTGCAGCTGGCTGTGTCTAAGGGAGATGTAAGGTTGGCTTGTTTGTTAAGTCAGGCTGGTGGTTCTACTGTAAATCGCTCTGATATTGCAAGGCAACTTGATATTTGGAGAAATAAAGGGCTGGATTTTAATTTCATTGAAAAGGACAGACTGAGACTCTACGATTTGCTTGCAGGAAGTATTCATGATGCACTGCATGATGTCAAAATTGACTGGAGGAGGTTCTTAGGTTTATTAATGTGGTATAAATTACCGCCAGACACCTCATTACCCATTGCTTTCCGGACCTATAAACATTTTCTTGATAAGGGAACAGCTCCATGTCCCGTTCCCCTTTTTATTGATGAAGGAACACCGGACGAGGCTATTAGTTGGGACATGGATAAACACTTTGATATTTCATTTTATCTCATGCTGCTTCATGCTAGTGAAGAGACAGAATTCAGATTTCTGAAGGCTATGTTTAGTGCCTTCTCTTCTACTCCTGATCCACTAGATTATCATATGATCTGGCATCAGCGTGCTGTCCTGGAAGCTGTGGGGGTTATCAGTTCTAATGATCTACATATTCTTGACATGGCATTTGTGTCTCAGCTATTATGCTTAGGGAAATGTCATTGGGCCATATATGTGGTCCTTCACTTGCCCCTTCATGAAGACTATCCATATCTTCATGTAAATCTGATTCGGGAAATATTGTTCCAATACTGTGAAACTTGGAGTTCTGATGAATCTCAGCAACAGTTCATTGAGGATTTAGGCGTTCCCACAGATTGGATGCACGAGGCTTTGGTATGCATCTTTTTTATTTATTTATGTTGATAAATGAATATATAGTGACAGCATAATGGGGGGAATGGAAAGGGAATAACTTTCCTTGTTTGGGTGTTTAAAATAGATTGGGGGGAACCAAACATAAGGGGAACTATTTCCCATTTCCCCTCAAAGACACTAATTTCGTTCCTCCCAAATTTAGGGTAGAATGGGGGTAACTCAAAAGATAACTGAGTCCCATTCTGTTGATAGATAAATCTTCCAAACAAGAAGGTAGCTTTGTTTTAATCCTCACCATTCCTTTCTGGCATCCCCTCTTTTTCCATTGCATTCTGTTCCGTTAATGAGAGAACATTCATAATCCAAATACATTGTATATATAAATGATGTTTTCACTTGGCTTGAGTTTTAAAACCTGTAGGATGTCTGTTAAAGAAAAAAAAAACACACTCATCATGATTGTACAACTTAAGTTGTCCTGATGTACTTCATTACTGATTAATGGGTTGTGCTAATGCTTGACATCTGCGTTCTGTATTTTTTATTAAGCAACTCTTATTTTTGTTTGATTGATTTTGTTGCTGTGGTGCAGGCAATTTATTATGACTATAATGGGGACCACTCAAAAGCACTTGAACAATTTCTCCAGTGTGCAAACTGGCGGAAAGCTCATACCATTTTTATAACTTCAGTTGCTTACAGGTTATTCTTGCAAGGTAAGTTGTGTGTGTATATTGCAAGATAAAATATCCTACTTTAAGCTTGTAAAACTAAAAGGCCAAATTATACATTATTATGTTACTTTCTGATTATTTCCAGGGTGCTTTGACCAATACTTTTTACTATTGTTGTCAATCGTGTATGAGGTAGATTTACTCGGAGGAGTTGAACTTCTTTCATAAATACCCATTAGGTAGTTGCTGCATCAATAGTTTTTCCATATTGATTGAATATAATGATACTCTAACTTGTGTTGTTGACTTGTTGTATGGTTTTCCATACTAAATGGTACGCTTTAAAGGAGCTTCAGCATCTAAGGTCTGGGGCCTTTAAAATAGAAGTATATTCGTTGAAGGATTAAATTGAAACAAATCTCTTTTTGTAACACTTCAAGAAGCAAAGTTTATGACTCTATTATACTTGAAAATATATAACTTCTTTATCTATAGATTCAATGACAATTCAAGTGTGTGATATTTTTGTCTTCTGTAGTATGTAGTCTAGACACTGGGCCTCTTTCCATAAAGCCCACAAGATCACTCTTCGGTCATCTTGATTATCCAAGTTTGGTTCCAAACACTGTTTTCACCTTGAAGCATATTCCTTACAACTAATCTTAAAGCATAAATCTCATCTGATCTAAATCTCCTCTATAACTCAGTATGGTTGATAGGATTTAAGTTTGGCCTGGTACCATTTGACTTGGGACAAAAGCTTGAAAGGAATAAGGAGGCCTAGGTATTGTTACATGATCCTAATTCCTAACACTACCAGGTTATAACTGTTGAAAACCCAAAAATAAGGAATGCCTTGGAGTAGTGAATAATTTTTGTAAGTAAACACGTGCATTTTTTTCACACGTCTGGCCCTTTTCTGGACATAAAACTTGACTGACAAGTAAACAATCTTCTAAAACTTTCATAATCCAGACAATAACCTAATAAAATTTCAATTTAATCATAGTTATGTTGAACACCCTTCCCCCTTTTGCCCTGTATCATTTCTACTTTTATATTGCTGAAATTTTATTTATCACTGACCATTTATTTTCAACTGCAACAAATTACTGGATTTGTTCTTAATTCCAGTTAAGTGCATCATAGTTAACTAAATATCTTGTGCAGCCAAACACACTGAGATATGGAGGATTGCAACTTCTATGGAAGATCATAAATCTGAAATTGAAAACTGGGAGCTGGGAGCTGGAATTTATATTTCATTTTATTTGATGAGAAACTCACTTCAGGGAGATACCAATACCATGACTGAGTTGGTATGAGAATTTATAGAAGAGGATCATCCCTCTTATCATCATTTATGAGAACAATGGTTGTTTCTTGATCCTGTCATTATTTTGATTGTGAAGTGTGACCAAAAGTTAAACACTTTTACTCCTGTGCTTGAAACATGGAATTGTGACATTTGAACTTATCACTCCATATGAATATATTTGGGGGCCTCAACCCCACAAATAGTGGTGCCGAAGATTACTGACACCCATACATTCTTTTGAAATACTTCTAGTTGTCACAACCTTCACATGAGATAATCTTTTGATAGGCTTACAAAAAAATGTAAATTATGAATTTAGGTAACCATCATCATTTGTGTTAAAAAGTTCATGGAACAAAATTTGTTGGTGAAAAGCTTGAGATTCATGACACTCTTTGTAATTGTGAATTCAATATTTAAATATTAGGATAGGAGGGTTCTACTCATTTTTTCATTTCAATTCCTAATTAAAATCTTGTAATCTCTTGTTTCAGGATTCTCTCCAAAGTAAAAATGCTGCTTGCCAGGATTTTGTCAGTCAGCTAAATGAATCCTTGGCTGTTTGGGGTTCCAGATTACCTGTTGATGCAAGGTATGTATTGTCCTGTGTGGTGCCAGGAAAAATGTTTGCTGTAACTGCTTGACCTGTTTCTAGGTTGTGCAACCCTTGTTCTGATTTTGTAGGCTGGCTAGTATACGTGTCTAAAACTGTTTTTTCTTCACGCACTGGACATGTTAAGAGAAGAAACAAGTAAAAAGTGATAATACAGTAATATATTGACTTGCTAGTTTTATTGAATAATGGTTTTGCATCTTAGTTACTATGCCGAAAGCACACATCTTTTGTCCAGTAAATTCATCACCTGCATCTTTTTGACGTGTTGATTCATTAGTTGGTCCTATGTTAATTAGGTCATCCATTTATAGAAGAATTCATTTAATTACTATATTCACGTTTACTACTGGTTTTGCAGAGTGGCGTATTCAAGAATGGCTAGAGAAGTATGTGATTTGCTGCTATCTGCTGTAGGTGAGGGTGCTACTCGTGATGAGCAGTTTAGCTGCTTTGACACTGCCTTCAGTGCTCCCATTCCAGAAGACCGACGATCTGCTCACTTGCAGGATGCAGTGTATCTGTTTACCAGCTTTCTCTCAGAGATTGCTACGTAATTCTACAATCTGCCAATTTACACTTTTAGGGTAGAACTTCAATGTGATTGCAAGGCATGATTTTGATCTGCATATGCTCCATGAGATCTGTGCGTTTGTATCTCATGGTCTTGTATCATAATTCTGAGATGTCGCTGTTACAATAACATCAATTACAATTAATGTTGCTTGCATACCAACTAAATTTATACGTGACTTGATAATACTGAACTGAGTTTTGAAATTGAATACATTGGAAATTAAATATTCTAAAGTTATACTTGCCTGCCAATTTAAAAAATGCTTCAAGTGACTATTTAGTTCCTCAAATTCTAATTTTATGTTTCTTGCCTATTTTTTAAATCTTTTTATTTTTCTTGTTTTTTTTGCCCTTGTCTATTTTTTAAGCCCTTAATTTGTTTCATTTTTGGCTTGTAATCTTTTTGTTTTGGTTACATATATATATATATATATATATATATATATATATATATATATATATATATATATATATATTTTGAGGATGGATTATATTACTTGCTCTCCATCTTAAATGTCCATATTTCGTTTTAACTAATGGTCCTAGTTTATCCGTTATTAATTAGGACTATTTTATTAGATTAAATTGATTTCTCTTATCCAAGTCATTAGTTAAAATTTAATTTGATAACTCATATTTTTATAATTTTTACTTAATTCTTTTAAAAAAATTTATACAATTTTTTCAATAACCGTTATAAAAAATATTTTTATATTACATTGATTATTAAAACAATCAGTGTAAAATATTGATTGTTTAATATTTTTTATACCATTTTTTTCTTAACTGGTATATAAAATATGTTTAACACTGATTATTAAAATAATTGATGTAAAAATATTTTAACAAATTAACAGCATTTGCTTTTATAGCAGGATATGAATCTCGGTGTTAAAAATTTTATCTGCATCGGTTTCAATAATAAAGGCAAAAACAAGTATTTGGTCCTTAGAGTTTTACATTTTCCTTAGTCATTTAAGTTTCTTCTTATCAATTGATCTTTTAAATTTTAAAATGTTTATAAATCAGTTCAGAAACGTTAAATAGTTACTCTTGTTAAGTTTATTGATATGATAAAATTATAACCATTAAGGTTTAAAATCAGTAGTTGCATCTAAAGGTCTAATTTTGTCGTGTGTAAATAAATTTTATGGGGTTAACTATTTTGGATTTTGAACAAATTTACAAGTATTCAAAAATATAAATGACTAAATATATATTAAAAGACTAACTTAAAAAAATACGAAACCTAAAGGAGGATGACATGTTTATTTGTACTAAATATTTTTTAATTGATTATTGAAACAATCAACATAAAAAAATATTTAATTTATTTATCAGTGACTGCTATGTTTCATCTACCCATTCTTAAATTGGTGGTAATAATAATATTTTTTAAGCATGTTGATATGAGACATGGATCCAAAATCTCTGCTGTAATGCACATGTTAGTTTGGTTTGGTCCTTGTAATTCAATCCTTGCCATTGTTTAATCGCCACTTTCTCAATGGTATATTGCCACATCAATACCCACTTGTCATTATTAGCCCTATGTATAGACATAGTTTTACATTATTAAAATTTAATGATTTGACAAGTCCAGTAAGTAGCATTAATTAACCTAGTCAAAGGTTGGATTAGGAAGTGTATATTCCTTACACAAGCTTGTGTGATAAAACAAAATGGAATAATTTATTTAAGCCTTAGACAAGACACAGAGCGTTACATGAATTATAAAAAAAGCAGCAGAACATGACAAGATTAGATTAGTAGATTATATTTCCTCATCCCAGAGATCATTGAGTTGAGGCTTGGTGGGTCCACTGATCAAACGGCTCTGCTTGATTTGTTCTATTTTGTGATGATCCTCTTTTGTCAATGCAAAATCAAATATCTGAAGATTTTGGTTCATTCTCTCCTTATCATAGCTCTTAGGCACAAAAGTAACTCCTTGTTCATACAACCATCTCAAACAAACTTGGGCTATAGACTTTCCATGAGCATCCGCAATCTCTTTCAGCATATCATTCTCCATCACTTCATTTGGCCCCCTGCTTGCACCTTTCCTCAGAGGTGAAAAAGCAGTTATCAATATGCCATTTGCACTGCAGAACTCTCTTAGTTTCTTCTGTTGCCATGCGAGGTTCATCTCCACCTACAATATATTAGTATCATAACATCATTAATTGACACAAGGAACAACATGCATGATAAAGTTTGAGCTTTGTTTGAAGATACATATAAGGATGATTTAGTGGTTAAAAGAAAATTAATAATAAGTTTGGTGTTGGTTACTTACTTGATTGACTACAGGACGAATGGTGGCAACAGAGAGGAGATTCCGAAGCTTCTTTACAGAGAAGTTGCTGACTCCAATGGCTTTGGTGAGGCCAAGTTTCTGACACTCTTCCATGGATTCCCACACACCCTTCACATCAAAAGGTAAGAGATCCTCCACTTCAATCGGAAATGAAAACTTCTCTGGCTTAGTACTCAGTGGCCAGTGGATAAGATACAGGTCCAAGTACTCAAGTTGAAGAGTTCTGCACAAATTTACTTCATCTATCAGTTAAGTGTACAAGGCTAAAAGTAAAACATCGACCACTGAATATTCAAAGTAGTAATATGAGTAACGGTTAGAAAATAAGTCATTGATATCTAAAAATATCCCAAGGGTAGATCTGGTAGACAATATTAAAAAAATGAAGAATTGACTAGGACCCAAGATCAAGACTTAAGACTGCATGTTAATATAATTGAAGCTGATATATATGAGTTGAAATAATTTACTAACTTGAGTGATTTGTGCAAGGCAGGAACAACAAGGTGAGGATGATTGTTAGTGACCCAAAGTTTTGAGGTGACAAAGAGTTCTTGGCGAGTAACAAGGCCAAGGTTAATTGCTTCCTTCAAACCTTCACCAAGAGCTTGTTCAGAGCCATATGCAGCAGCAGTGTCAAAATGTCTGTAACCTTGCCTGACGGCCTCAATGATGGCCTCCTTAGTGTCTTTCTTGCAGGTGAAATCTGGGGCTGATCCCATTCCAATGACTGGCACCCTTTGTTCTCCATTAGAGTTTGGAAGCAACACTGTTGGGATTTCAGTGGTACCTGGCATGTTGGTGTATTTGGAATTGGATAATATGATCAAGTTCTGCTTGCAACTAGAATGTTAAGTGTTGTTTTCAACCTTGTTTAGTTGTGTTGAATAACTATGCTGGAGTGAGCACCTTTTTATATACAAAAATTGGTGCCTGTAAGTATGCCAATGTTGGCCCAGTCTAACTTTGAATTGTTTGCCAATAAAATCATAAAATAATGGTTTTTAAGGGGTTAGGTGGGATGGTGTTGAGCTCTACCCCCCATATTGTTTACAATTTTTTTATATTCAACCATACATGTCATGTCTTAATAATAAGAAGGTGGTGGGCGAATTTTATTATTATTATTATCAATAGTGTATCAAGACTAAATTTATTATTAATTAGTTGTGACTCAGTTGATAAATATAAATTTTATCTTCATTAAATATATTTATCAATGATGAATCTTAATTATGACTAAATTATTAGTAATTGATGGAAAAAAAAACTAATGTTTCTTTTAAGAAGCTTTTTTCTACATGATTCTTTTGAGTCTCTATATGTTTTTCCCATGAATTTCAAAGGGAAGACTCTGTTGCCAACTTGTATTTGTTTTGATATAAGCACTTAGAATCTTGTCATTTACCAGGCGTACATAATATGATTAATAAATACAACAAAATATGATAAAAATATTACTCTTTTTTTTACATATCATAAATCATTTAAAGATTTTAAATTTATCTAGAATTATTGTTTACTTCAAAACAGAGAAAACGTTAATTTGGTATTCATTACATTTAAATAGATGTTCAGTTATATTTTTAACATTTTTCATAAGAGTTAATAATGTTTATACCAACATATTTTTTTGGAAGCATATTTTTAAATTTTTAGTGTAAGTTTTAATTAGAAAAAAGTATTAATATCCGTTTGATATATAATTATTGATTCTTTATACTGTTCGAGATAATCAAATTTTTATTTAGTTATATAATTTCTTAAAAGTTATCCGAATCGAGATTTAACCGATCCTAACAAAAAAAGACCAAACACCCTCCTTATTCCTGGTGAGCAACATACGTTGCAAAAGTATGACAGATAGCGCGCCATTGTCGAATAAACCAAAATTTCATAGTCAAACTCTGTAGGCGTTCGAAGAGTTCTCAGATATTTATACTTAAAAATTTTGGGCTGCGTTAATTAGCAAAAACAAAATTGTTTAATAATTTTTTTTGTATAACTTATTAAAATAAATTATTTAACAAATTTAATCATCAAATTTATTTGTATTTTAACATTTATATAAAATTTACTTACTCTTAATTAATTTATATATCAAAAGATATCTTAATGATATAACTTTTTTAATATATTTTGTAACATTTTAAAAGGGATAAATATTAATATTTTCTTTAAAAAATTTCAGGAGAAAATAGATGATTTAATTCTTTCCATGTTGGTGCGTGGTGACTAAAATTCTGAGACATGTTTGTGTGTTGTGACTTATGGTCAAACATGCTGTTCTAACTATGTTGATTTTTAAAAACTTAAATATGTATTATTTGAGTTAATTATTTATTGATTAATTAGATTAAACATTATATTTTAAGAAATTCAAATTGAATATAAGATTTCATTTTCATTATGCGTTGTTGGATAACTTGTAAAATATTATTTAAATTGAACCACGCGAAATTTTATATACCAATATAAAGAATCATGAATTTTTTTTATTTTAATTTTTTTGGAATAAGAGAAAGATAGAGTCAAATTGGATATGTAGGAATCAAGCTTCAAAATTCAAATTGATATTTAATGTTCATTTATGGGTGACATGCCCATTAAACTCTCATTTTTTAAAAAAATTATATACTAAAATTTATGAAATAATTAAAAGATAAACAATATAAAGAAGATATATTTAACTTTGAGAAAAAAATATAATTAATTGTGTCACTTTCATAATAAGATAGCTAGACAAATAATTTTACAATTATCTATAATTTTACATTTATGTTAGCGGTTAGTGAAACTTGTAATAACTTTACAATTAGACATGCATTTACTAATTTTTCAACATGTTGATAAAACATGCAATAAATTCCTTATTTTTATAACAACTATTGATTATTCCTTTTCTATTATAGAGATAATATTTGAGGCTGCAAAAAGAAATTTATGTATATATACCAATCAAGACAACATATGTTTATATTTTATTTTTATCATATTACTTATTCTTCTATTTCTTTTCATTTTATTTTATTTTATTTCGATTTTACCTTACCACGTTCTCAACAAAATAAATTTATATTTATTATTAATTAGTTAATATTACATAATAATGTAATATCAAAGCTTGCCAATAGTAGAAAACATCATTAATTAGACTTAATTAACTTTTAAATTTTGATACTAGATTATTCTCAATTAATTTTAAATTTTGATACTAACCTCAAGCCAATAACTAAAGAAATAATCATTTCTCTAAATGCATCCACCAGAGCGAATGCACATGATCAATTAATATTATTATGATATTAATATGTTCCATATTAATTTTTTTAAATCAAACCAATTATTAAATTGGTAAAAATATCGACTCAAGTGGATGTGGTATTGAGTTGACGATAATATAATTGACATATTACAATCACTTGATCAGTTTATGATTCAACTAAAAGATCAATTGGTTCGATATGATTGATATACATTCACTTAACGATTGGTACGAATAATCAAACCAGTTATTAAATTGATAAAAGTATCGATTCAAGTGGACGTAATGTAATTAAGTCAATAATAATATAATTGACCTATTACGATTACCTAATCAATTTACGATTCAATCAAGAGATCGATTAGTGTTTAATAAGATACGATTACCTAGATATTTTAACACCTTGATTTTAAGATATTGTAAGGGATCTATCATTCATGAGATATGCAAATGTGGAATTATTATGATGAGTTCAAGCAAAGTCTAAATAAATCATTTTCTACAAATTCAAACAGACTAACGCAAGAACGGGGAAAACTTGTAGTCATTAGTCAACATCTCTACTCAGTTTAATAAATTAAACTAGAAAAACTGGATTCTAAGATTTTTTTAAAAATTTTATAGTTTATTTCCATTGAAATTAGAGTGGAAAAAGTAAACAAGTTAGAGTGTTATGCAATTTTAAATGCAGAATACTTCAAAAAGTGATCATTTTCAAATGGTAAATGAAATAAATTTGTCGGAATACACATTAATTACCATTAACTTGATAGATCCATTCGTCATTGGATTGAAAATAGAAACTAGATGTTGACTCATTCTCTTTGATTTTTAAAGCACAAGAATTAGTTAATTTCTTTTAAAACAATTCTATTACTTGTTATCATTGAAAGCTAACCCATTTTTATGTGGAGATGTAGATATTACATCATTTATATTTTAAAAGTATTTAAAATAATAAATGATGTATAAAATATGACTAAGAAATTGTATAGTATTTCGGTTCTTTAAATTAGGGGTGTTTTAAATAGGAATCATCAATTTTTTTGTTTTAAAGTTGTTAACTTTTTTGAGAGATTTTATAAATAGGAATCATAAAAATTTTCTTAAATGTATAACTAGATAGAACAACATGTATAACTATTATAAAATAATATTTAATAATTGGAAACTCTATACGTAGAGTTTTTATGTAAAACTACTTATAAGAGTTTTTATAAGAATGTCTAAAGTTTGGAGTTAAGTTATTTGAAATACACCGTCAAATTATCTAAAGTTACGTAATTGAGGTCTAACATTTATTATTTGAATATAGAAGTTGTAATCTATTTGTATTTATTTTTGTTGCCGTAATTTGTTGTTAAAATCTTAAAGGTAAACCATTTTAATTTTGTTGATGAGAATTTTCACTTTTCCTTCTATATTTTTTTATCGGCGGCTGTGTTTGGAAGTTACGAGGAAACTCCCTCTATGGTTGTTCAAAAGTCACTATGACTTACATTATTTTTATTATTATTTTATGCAATGCAACAAAAAACACATTATCAGATTCAGAATAATGTTTGATGGAAACTTACAAAAGGATAGCTTTTGGTTTGACCTATAAAAGATCCATACTCATTATGAGTTCAACAAACTCGATTTTTCTCTTATAAAACTATAAAAATTGTGTGGAAAAAAATTTACAGGCTGGTCCCATAAGAACAAAAAAGTTTAGACATCTTAATTTTAAAGTTTGAATTAACACAAACTTATTTGATTTGAGTTTGAAAAAATTTACAACCCAATAAAACTTGACCTATTTAGACGGTCTATCTGTTTTGCTAACTATACATATGAATTTAGAGTGTCTGTAGATAATCATTATTATTTAAAAATAATATAAATAAAAAAGACTATAATATAATGCATTAAATATACTATTTATTTAGTATAAATTAATATTGTATAAAAAATTATAACTTAATACATTAAAAATATTAGCATGAGTTAATATTAATTAAATTTTGTTCTAGTATAAAATAATAAAAGATCTAAATATTTAAATATATTTAATAAAAAAACAATTAACATGGTGAATAAAGAAATATTTTTAGGATAAAATTAAAAAACAAAACACTAATTAAATCAATCTTATAACCTCTTTAATTGGCTTACCATACACAAAATAAGTTGGTAATTTCTCCCTGCATTTTTTTGGGCTCAACTCATAAAAGTGGTATAGGAAGGAAAAATGGAGTATAGGGAGAAATTACCAAAACTGTTTAATGAGTTGAGCCCAAGAAAGGTTTAATGATGATTGGGCTTTAAAATTCAATTACAGCTAACCTATAATGGATTTCTCTACCAAAAAATAGCATAATTATATTGGATCATCGCGAGGGACTTCAATATGCAGGATCCCAAGCCCAACACACACATATATTTCACCAAAAAAAAAACATTATATATCTTCACCTCCGTTTAATATGTAATTGGAGAAATGAAATTATGAAAACACAAAAATTTAAAAGTTAATATTTGAACTGGTTTTAGTAATGTTTACTTCTTCTAACCTGCCAATCATTACTTGCATTGTCATGATAATAAACCACTCCAAAAATTACCTAGAAACAAGAATATCCACAATGCAATAGATGTTAATCTATCACCACTGTTATTTTTAATTAACTGAGACTTCTAGTTATTTACAGAAGACTTTGAATGTATAATTAGTTAGTGATTGATAGTTTTTCTTTTCTTCTCTAGACCATGTAAATCATGTGTTTGCTTTGTATTATGCTGTTATCTCATTCAGGAAATTTCAAAATTCCTATCGCATTTTTGTTTCAATGGTTTCTTTGACCCTTGCCATGTTTCTCAAAATAGATTTACCAATCAATATTTACATTATCAAGATAGCAGACAAGGAGATAATAGATTCTTTCTTTGTCTGTCATGTCAAACATGATATGTATAAAGTCTCTTTTCTAACCTAATTGTCAAAGATAGTCAATGAAATTTCTTACCCCTACAAACATTATTTGTACCCTTCCTATGTGCTTGTGGGGGTAAGAAATTTCATTACCTATCTTTGACAATTATGTCACAAAAGTGACTTTAAGCATAAGGTATTTGACAATCTCCACTTAAAGTCATTTTTATGAGTTTCTTAAATCTTTCTCTTTTTTAACAGTTCTTTGTTGCTTATGTTTTCAATAAACTTATCATCATTAATCGCTTATGGAATCCCACTTGGTATTTATAGGCAATGAAATTTCTTACCCTACAAACATACAAGAACGATGCAATTAATTTGGTGGTTGGGTATCAAAATTTACTCCCTCTGCTCATCCTTGGGCCTAAAAACACCAAGTCCATTGTTGTGTTTTTTGTATCCCAACACCAAACAATTGAGTGCAATTAGAGAAAAGAATTCATAGAGATATATTAATGTTCTCCTGTGAGATTCTTTTAATGAGTATATCCTCTTATTTTTTAGAGAGTGTCATTATTCTCATTCAGTTACTACTTTGTACCCATCATGACATTGTTCCTTCAAAAGTTGAGTTTTTAGGTTGGAAAGTTCTGTTTGGGGAGGATACAAACCACAAAAAATTTGGCACATGGAGAAGTTGGTTAACAGGAAGCAGAACAACTGTCTTTTATGTGGGAAACAAAAAACAAGAAACCATTACTCATTATGCTTAAATGTTACTTTTCCTAACAAGAAACCATGGATTTTGCGCAGCAATATTGTTTTTAAACCAGAGCCTATATGTGATGATACGGTAATAGAAATGGTTAAATATAAAAGTTGGTACTGGTTAAGAGTTGGAGTTTTCTTTTTCATTGTACAATGGTATAAAGAATCACTACTATGCTTACTAAGTGTCATAATAGTTAACATTCGTATATGGGTTTAGTTATCCTTGTATCCATTTTTATTTAATTGTTTTGCTTTTGCTGATAAAAGATGCTTACAGGAAGGTAGTAAACTTTCTCTTAACTATTCAGAATTTATGTATATTATACTATCTATAGCTCCATAATACAGATTCACAGGCTACACAAGCAAAGAAAAGAACGTTATACAGAAGAGGGGGGGATAAATAGCATAGTTGTTTTCCCAGAATGAGATTGATTGATTTCTTCTTCAGGGCCCCATGAAGGTGATGTTTAGTCAGTTCCCATTCAAATGAAGCAATGCAGGTGCACAAAATTCAACAATGTTTGAAAGCATAGTAATTAATAGCTTGATTATCTAGCAAGACAATGGATTCCCTCTAACTACCAAGGCTTCTCAAACGTTTCAGCACATCTTTTTCACCAGTGAGTTGCCTAACCAAACCTTTGAATTGAACAGAAAAATTCAATACCTCAGTTGTCAAAGATAACTAAACCAATAGAGTAAAAGAATATCAGAAGCCAAATTCTATGTGATATAACTTCTAAATCAGCCATCTAAGTTTTTCTTATGTGAATAATACAGTTTCAGATTGCAATAGCACATTGAAGTAGGTTGAATTATGATCCTAGTCCTAGACTCCAGTAATTCATGATTTCCAAATTATATATTCGATGAAGGGGTCACACATGCAAACACTACGAGGATCTCAAATTGATGAAGGGCTGTTTCTATAAGTTTATACAAGAAACAACAAAATCAGACTGAAGTTATTTTCAATGTTCCTTTGATGAAATTTTAAAAACAGAAAATAATGTCAATTTTATAATTAAGAGTGAAAACACAAAATGAAAACAGAAAATGGTTTCTCAAACCAAAAGAAGTACTAAAATTCTTCCCATAAAAGAACACATGAAACATAAACATAAGGTTCATCATGGAAATAAATTATTACCATTGGTATAATCGCGACAATCATGAAGACCAATCCTCAAATTTGTTTCCCATTCTTTGTTGAATTCTCTAGCTGTTTCAACAGCATCATCCACCTTTGAATATCCAACGAGCCAGCATTTGTTTCTTGGTACCTTTTTCAACTTCCTCACGAGAACAGCTCCTAAGGATAAGAACACAGGTCATGATTTGATTTAAGGTAGAAATTAGAAACATTTCAATTCCAATCCGAAGGTTCAAAGGCTGTCACAAATAAATCATTCCAAAATTTTCAAATGTGTTGTCAGTGTCACAAATGGTTGAGTTTACAATGTCATCTCAGTTCAGTCTCAGAAGAACTAAATGCACGTGGAACCAAATTTTCAAGATGCTGACTTTCCACTGAAAACTCATATGACAAAAACAGATTATGACGAAGGAAACTACACAAATAACATAGAAGCTCATATGATGAAGCAAATTATTTGTAGCATCCACAGGGAACATCTTTGAGCATAAAGACAATCACTCTGATTCAGTGATTTGTGTTGGTGTTTATGTCCAACTAGTCTCAATTTTGTATAACAGAATCACCAAAGAATGGTTTAATTGATAATTCCATATGCTATGTCGCATATAAATCCGTGTTTTTGCATTAGAATGAAAGAAGACCAAGACAAATGACATTATATCTCAGCAAGTCCTATTTTGAAGAGGAAAAAGTAACAAAAGCACAAATCCTATGCATTGGTGGCATTCAAAGAGGTCAACAGCATTATTATGCTGCCAGTGGTAAATAAGTGTTCAGTGGCTCTTATTTCAAATAGCAGTTTACACTTTTGCATGAGCTCAGTACGTAATATTCAATTTTATGCCACTAGTAGTATTGAAATCTCACCTGGCACTGCTTTACCATATAGAGCTGTTACTGCCACATATATATCTTCAGGATCTTTTGGTTGAAAATCAAAAACCAGAACCTGAAAAAGCATAAGAACTAAATTACAATCAGAGCATAGGTTACATTAAATTACTGAATTGAAAAATTCATATTCCAAAAAAAGCAGTAAATTAAATTATACTCATCCATTGATTTATGTTTTATTTTTTCATTTTAGAAAGTCCAACAACATAAAGGGTTGTCTAAGATAACGGGGACCAAACGGGGTTTTAGTAGATACTCATGAGAGATTAAAGTGGTTAGAATAAACTCTACTGTTGATGGGCTGAGTATCTAAACAAATTCAAATAACAACACTTTTAATCTTTAACTACATCATGTTGTAAAAAGAACTATACTTTTATAATAATTGGTAGTTTAAATAAATAAATAAATATATATATATATATATATATATATATATATTAATGTAAATAGAAGACTATTAACAATTTTAACTAATATTCTTATACCTGTGAGTTAGTTAAAAGATGAAAGAGTAGGGATTAGAGAAGAGTGGTGAGAATTTGCAGAAAGGAAGAAGTAAGGTAAAAGAGAGATAAAATGGAAACCTGAGAATGAGGAGAGGGTGAGATGATGACCATGAAATGTTGGAAATCCCAGAAATTGAGAGAGTAGGCAGCAGACATAAGGAACTGGGGTGGCCCTTTTGCAGCTCTGAGAGGCATTGCAGCCACATACACTTCATCTCTGAATCTTAACACAGTTGAGTTACTATTAGATAAAACTGATGCCATTTCTGTGTCAGAATAACTCAACCAAACCAAATTCTATATATGCACAGAGACACAGCAATAAACCAAACTCAACTCTTCAACTCTCTATCCTGTCTAGCTTTTGTATCACAAACATTAATGGCTGAAATCGCATCTCAGTATGTTATAATATTGGAATTTGGAGCTGAGCATATCAAATCAATTTGCCCCTAAGAATACTTGTTTTGTAATTAATTAGAGGAAAATTTTGTTCTATTTTCTTTTTTTTCATAATTTTGGTTTTTTTAAATTTTTTATATTTAAAAATAAAAAATTTAAATGAATTATTTTCAGGAACTCACAACAAACCATATGTTAAAAAAACATTCATACAACATTAACAAAATTTTCATTTAAACTTATTATCTTACTATCACAAATGGTTAATTTTGTTGATAAATTATTTTTAATTCTGATTACCTATATTTTTTTTCCACATTATTCTTTTCCTCAACTGTCATTTAGAGAATGTTTCGTTTGTAATTGAAAAAATAAAAAAATTTAAAAGTTGATATTAATATTTCACATCATTTAAAATAGTAAAAACTCTATTTGACCGTAAAATTAATTTTTCACTTTTAAAACACTCCGTTGCATCCTCTAGGTTATCCTTTCAAACTGTTTTTTTATATAAAGAAATGTGCTAGGTTTTTCTTAAATGACCGTTTATAACGCTTAAAACTAGATGTGAAACTTTGCAAAATTGCACCTCCAATAATTTTTTTATTAAAAACATTTTATATGCAACCCATAATCACATGATATACTATGATAATCATGTGAATAAAAAAATTTATAAGATTTATACCTTTGTATATATGAAAATAAATAGTAGTTATTTACTTATGTTCCTTTAATATATTATTGGTTAAAATTAAGTGGAGCAGTAAAGCATCTATTATGAAATATTATTATTACTTTAATCTGGAGACATTTATTTTTGTTGTCAAACTGTTAATATTTTAATACGAAACATTAATATGATGGATGATTAAAGTTTAATAACAGAATTAAAATTTATATTTATATAAAAAATAGAATAACCTAAATAAGTTGTCTTGCATTATAGAAAGATAGGCAAAGCAATTTTGGTTTGAATGGGCAAAAGCGAATTAACATGAAGGATTGCACTATGAGGTACAATGTCAACACCTCAGTTGTCCAATTAACTCCAATTTTCATCTATTTGAATCAATATTTTTATCAATTTTTAAAAATCATATATTTATAATATGTTCATTTGAATGTCATGTAAGGTTTGGCTTTCAGAAAAGGTTAAAAAGGTAAGGGACAAAGTATCTCAGAATCACAATGCTAGCACATGGAAGATGGAGTTACTAAGTGATAAGTGATGTGAACAAATCATCAGATACTAATAATCATCTAAATATTTATTTGAAGAAACCAAGGTACCCTGCATGCAGAATCACAGAAAGGACCATAAACAGACTTCATTCATACTACTACTACCTAGGATGGAAAGAGAGACCCACACCCAAATTCCCCACATAGTACATCAACAGTTTTAGTACTGAGTGGCTAGCATTCATAAATTCAAGTGGGCCATTCCTCACCACTCTCCCCCATTTGGCTATCTTATTAGACCACTAAACATAGAAAGGAAAAGACATGTAGCAACAAGACATGCAACAGAAAACACATTTCCCTCTACTCAGTTTTCTCAGTTGGTGCCCCCTCAGTACTCTTCTCAGCTTCTGCTTCTTTGGTCACTTTCACTTCCTCCTCAGCACTCTTCTCAGCTTCTGCTTCTGTGTCAACCTTCTCCTCACTTTTCTCAGTTGGGTCTTCTGTGTTAACCTTTTCCTCAGCCTCAGCTTCCTTCTCTTCTTTCTGCTTCTCTGCTTCTGCTTCTGCTTCTGCTTCTGCAGTTGCTGGTGCTTGAACCTCAACAGCATCACCATTTTCTTTTGTTTCTTCAGAAGCCTCTTCCTTCTGAGTTTCCTCTTCTGTGTTTTCAACTTTTGGCTCTTCGGTTACAGTCTCAGACACAACTTCTTCCACCACCTCTTTAGTCTCAGCTTCAACTGATGGCTTGCCTTCTGATGCTGCAGGTTCTGTGGCCTTGGTTTCCTCAGAAGAAGGTTCTGATGCTGGTGGTGTTGGAGTCTCAACAACTTCTTCTGTGGTCTTCTCCTCATTAGCCTTCAATGGTGCCTCCTTTGTGTCCTCCGGGAGGGCAACCTGTGTTGATACAACCTACAAAATCCAATTACAACAGATAAAGAAAGACACTCAGATGAAAAACCATGTGTTGTTTATTCGATTCCTAACTTGAACTCTGTTGAGAAAAGGTAGGGACATGAAGTTCAAAATTGTCAGATTAATATAGCTTTTAATTAAATGCTAACAAATATAGAGAAGGTACATGGTTCATGTTGCTTCTCTATTCGTGGTACTAAATTAATTAAAATTTGCATCTCAATGAGTTAATACTTTTCTGTATAATTTTCTGCGTAAAAATAAGTATATGAAGTGAGCTCAATGAAGGTTTATTTGTCTAAGACAAGAGAGAAGCAAGGATTTGTGCTTAAGATCATCATCACAGTGAAAACAAAATAAAAGAGAGAAATGTTGAAACATCATATATATCATGGAAGTTTATTTGTGATCCACTCATTATGTGAATTGAAGTAACCAATAATCATAGAGAGTCACCTCAGCAGTGGCCATTTGAATAGCAAAGAATATATATGAAGCTGAATTAAATAAAAGGAGGAAATTAAAGCTAAGAGTGATATAGAAAGACTAAGGTTTTGATGAAAAGAAATTGGCAATGAGAGTGGTTTATATAGAAGTAGAGGGAGGTGAAGTTGATGAAAGAAAGGAAGAGGTGGGGACAGTTCAAGAATCTTGGGATTTGACACTCCTTCACTGAATGTTAATAAGCATGTTTGGCAATAATGGTGACAAAGGCTTAGAGATGAGGTTATATTATTATTTTATAATGCTTGTTTTGGATCTCTCTAATAATGGAGGATCATATTTCATCGAACCCATTGCTTCTAAGATTATGTGCTTTGTGCAGTCGGATTTACAGGGAGAATTACCAAACTCATCATGCTTTCTTCAATCATCATGCACATCTCTGCTAAGACTAAATTACCTGTAATGTGCTTAAAATAAGTACTTAGATACTTGGATTTAACTAATTTGATTAGCAGTTCAATTAACATTGTGACATTATCTATAAACCAATTATTTCTGCAGTGCACTTTATTTTGCATGGTGCATGTCAAATATACATCTAAAAACAAAAAATAACAACTTTTGTTGTCCCAATTTTTTTTTTATTTTTTAAAAACAATTATCGTTGATTAAAAGAAAATCAAATTGTTCTTAAAAGCACAACTTTCGAATTCATTTTTGACAAATTTAATGACATGGGCACATGTTTGGTAGAAATTAATGAACAAGTTAAACAACATAATGAGGAGATTTAAGATCAATTAAGTGATTAGAAAAGAAAAATAAAAGGAAGGATAGAGATGTTGAATGTTTTAATCCCCAATCTTATAAACAAAACATTTGGCTGTAAAAGAAAAATTTAACAATACACTCACGCTATTAGTACATAGCAGTGTTATATATCTTTAAATATAAAACTTATAATGACTTATATTTATGTTTTTTTAGAAACTAAGAGATTATAAAAATTCATATGGACGAGTATAGAAATGTAAACGGGGTAAGACAGGTATGAAAACTTTACTATTTGCATATATATCTACATCAGAAACTTGTGTCTACACTTATTTGTTACTTGTATGGGTATTTACATAACAGATTTTTTTATAGATTTTTGAAATTCATAAATACGTATCTAGTAATAATAAAACAATATAATACCCATAAATTAATAATTTACATTTATTTTCTTAGAAATTGAGAGATTCCAAGAACTTCATTGTCAATCCATATAGATGAATATGTGGTTTGGTGAACATCTTTTGTACATATATTTTTATCATGTAAAAAACATCATCGTGTTTTTTTATACAATGTAACCAAATCAAACGATCTAATTGGTCCATCATAGTTATTAAGAATTAAATTAATATTCATTCATATTTAAATTTCCTAATATAAGAATCTTGTTGGTGATAACTTATAAATACTTTTATAAATAAATTAAAGATATATTAAGAAGACTTATTTTTAAAAGCTATTGTTTATACTGAGAATAAAACTTAATAAATACATGTTTTATTCTTATTTTTTCGCCATAGGAAAATAAATTACAGCTTTAGATTAAAATAAACAACTTAAAACATGTTTAATGGAGGATTTTACAAGACGCGAATATTTTTGGAATGATGTTATGTTCTATTCGTACTGAAACAATAAATTGAAATAAAACCCTAACATGTGAAAATAATTGAAGGCTTCTATCAATCCATAGGTAATACCAATATGTGTTTTATATGTAGAATTATTTGGTGTTTGTTTATAATTAATTGAGAAAATAAAGTTATGAAAATAAAAAAATTTAATAGTTAATATTAATTTTTTACATTGTTTGAGATAATTAAAACTTTGTTGAATCAACAAAATCTTTTATTTCGTTTATCAAACTGAAGTTTAGCTGACCTGATATACCCACCATTTATTGTGTCTATTTGGTTGGTACAAATATTGGGTCAACGAAGGAAAAAAATTCGTTCAAATTTAATTTTATTGAATCACGTATAAAATTAATATTAATTGTTATATTTTTTATTTTTATAACTTAATTTTTAAAAGTGATTAATAAATAAACACTTAAAACACTTAACCTATTAACATATTGGGTCCGTTTGTTTAAACTTATTTTTAAGTATTTTTTAAAAAAGTGTTTATTTTATAAGTATTTTTTAATAAATAGATCAGAGCTGCTTTTTAAAATAAGAAGAAATCAACTTAGTTTTTGCTTATTTTTAAAACTTTAAACAAACTCATAAAAAACACTTATCTCTTAAAATAAATCTAAACAAATGAGCCCATTAGCCTTTGAATGAAAATTTAATCTGATCATTTTTTTAAAAATAAGTTAAAACCTAATATTTTTCAATGAATAGAGTTTTTAAAAATCTGAATGAAAATCAAATTTTCCAGATTGTAAATTGAAATTATGGGGCTACAGTAAATATTTTCTTGGATCCCAAACAAAGAAATAAATTAATGGAGAAAGGTCCGTAGAGTAGCTGGCAGCATAGGATGGTTCAAGATCGCCAAAACTACATGGGCCCATGGTCGGCTGGTGGGCCACTGGGCCCATGTTAGTGGGCCCTACAACGAGATTCACATCTGCGGCTGTATTCTCACCCAATGGGTGCATGACACGTGGAAATCACACACCGACCACGTATTCGTTTTGTGGCTTTCTTTTTTGATTTTGATTTTGATGTGATGAGACCATAAATCAACATAGCTGAATCATACCACCATTGACATATTTCTGATTCTTCAAACAAAATTATTGTATGAAAAAGTTTAATTAATTTTCACATGATTCTGGAATTAAACATGACTATCCCTACAATGTTCAATTGCAAGTTTTCTTAACCCAGTTCTTAATTATTAAAGATACAATAAATAAATAATCAAAATTTCTTCTCTTGCAAAACCAATCTCTAAAACAATATGAAATAAAATTATATACTAAACGATATTAAGGTGAGACTTTATTTTTGTTGCGGTTTAGACGATTAATGCTTTTTATAATTGTAATTCGGTTTGATTCAGTTTTAAGAATTATAATTGAAAGTTTCATGGTATTTTGAGATGAAATATAAGCTGGCTTTTGAAATTTGTAAAATCTAAAATTAAGAAATATTTAAAGGGAAGAGTTTGGGAGTTTGAAATATCTAAGTAAGATTTATGATCAAAACTAATATACTGCCATTTAGAAATAAAAAAAATTGAAAGAATAAAAAAAATTTGAAAAGCAAAATTGTACATGTAATTGAAATTGATCCAAAAAAGTTTTGTCAAAAGATGGTTGCTATGCCTACAAATAGAATGATGAAGCCTAAGAATAACGCTTTGTGCATTACATCATCATCCACATTGGAATTATTTACCTAACAACCACACACTTAACAGTTAAAAGTAACTCTATTAGCCGTAAACCTGGAAGAAGAAAAAAATTGGGTTATTTCTCAATATTCTCTGTCCCCAAGTTATGAGAAATATGGGTTTGGGCGGGTACGGGTAATGAATAGTTCAATTAATATTAACCAAATATAATTTATTTCCAACCAAAACCGACTGAATAACCTCACGGTTTTATCGGGTTTCGGGTGAACGATTTTGGTTAAGTTCTAACGGATAATTTCGGTTTAAACTTATAATGAATTAAAAAAAAATTGACCAAGATCTACTTTTAAAACTTTTTTTACCTATTTTCCCTATCAATTCTATAGAAAAATGATTTAATGCATACAATATGTACTATACATATCTAATCATCTAATAAAAAACTTAATTAAAATAAATATATAAGTTTAAACATAACATCAATGTATAAATTTACATCAATTTAGACTTAATTAAAATAAATATATAGATTTATAATGGATTCGGTCGGGTACGGTTAATTTGGTTGGTATAAATTAAAAACCGTATCCGTCCAAACTTAACCATTTCTTTTACTCGCTTGCCCATTTAACCACCTAAACCTGACCGAACTCATTTTTTATTTCTAATTTTTACGGTTTCCAGTCGGGCGAATGGATCTTACTCACCCCTAACGAGAAAGAACAATATATATATATATATATATATATATATATATATATATATATATAATGTATCTTATTGAGAAAGGTTCTTTTACGTGGGAGTGAAATGAGCGAATCTAAGCTGTATAACCATATAATGGATGATTGAGATTAAAAGTTTTTTAAAGTCACATGATCACTTAAAAAGTCACATGACTTTTTTAAAAAACTCACAATTAATCTTAACCTTCGACTATATGATTGTATGACTCAGATTTGTTCATCTCACTCTCATTGAGTTTTTCTCACATGATATATCATATATATATATATATATATATATATATATATATATAAAATATGTTTGCTTACATTGTTAGTGTAAAGTTTGTTAATACTGACATCCAATCATAAATTGTAATGTATGTAATTTATGATGATTTTAGTAATAATTAATTTACTAAATAATGTTTTTTAATTGATTGACGCCTAATAATATTTAAAAGTCTCATAAATGATTCATAATTCACTCTAATAAGAAAAATGTATACTCAACTTCATCATACAAGTTCTTGATTTGTTTTGGGCCCCTTTCCCCCTTTTTAAGTGTTTAAAAAGAATCTACAAACTGGAATTAAAAACATTTTAAAAAAAGACTACTATTGGGCCTAAAGCAAACGATTCTACAAAAACGAACCATCTTAATAGATAGCACATGATTATGACCAAAAATGTCAATGTTATAGTTGACCACGTGGCCTTTTTGGGCCCAATTAATGGCATCTCAACTAAAACCATTATTGACAAAATAGATGGCAAAGTGGAGCCCAAAATGATGCTTCATTAATTGACTCTTCTCCTTTTTTCTTTTATTTTTTTAATCTCTTCTCCTTTAGCTATGTACACTTTGGAAGACATGATGACATAGGGGCTTAGTTTTGTAGGATTTTATTAGTTGATTTTGTTTATTTTCAGATGTACTGAAGAAAACCAACAAAAGAATACCGAAATAAAATACAAATCAACTTTGGAAGCAATATAGAGGAAAATTCATAGGTACATGTTCTCCAATATTTTTTGGTACTACCTTAGTTATTTAATTTATAGCTATCCTTTGATTACATTTGTAATCCAGGTAAATAAAAAGGTTAAAATATATGTTTATCATTCGTGTTTTAGTATCCGTTTGGTATACAATTTGAGAAACGGAGTTATGAAAATAGAAAACTTTAAAGGTTAATATTAATCATTCACAACGTTTAAGACATTCAAAACTTCGATTGACCGTAAGATATTTTTTTGGAGTTCGTCAAACCCGGTTTGACTTGTGACGTCCTACGTCAATTTTCCTTTATTTATATCCATTTAATTAATTTTCACAATAAATTTTTCGCATTTAATAAAATTTAATTATTTCTCATTTCAAAATAATATTTATTTTCACTAAACATACTCAAAATAATAATTATATAGTTTGACAAAACCTTAGAATTCCCTTGATTTAGAAAAGACTCAAAAATATGAAACAGGGGCCTGACGCTGCGCGCCATTCCCACGCGTAGCGTCAGCCCTCTGCTGCGCACCTCACGCTACGCGCCAGCCTCACGCGTAGCGTGGGCATGACAGAGACAGCACCTGATGCGGTTACACCTTTAAACCATTTTACTAACTTCTAACCTATCCAATTGGCCCGTTTTAGATCCGATTGCCACGAAACTTCACGGGCCACATGTTTTCCCCATTTCGAAACTGTTGGCGCTATCCGTTCGCCAAAATTCCAACACACGCGCAAGTTATACGCGAAATGCATTTTAACCCAATTAGGTGTAAAACCCTTACTCTAAACATCCTAAATGGATTCCAATGGACCAAAAGCCAATGCATCCAAATCCTAAATGTCATGGAAGACCTATTGATGCATTCTGAGATTTCTTACACCCACCAAATCTTAATTTCACCTATTCGGTTCCTTAAACTCAATATCCAACTATATGCATAACTTATCTAACTCAATCTAATCATCATCCTAACATCCATCACATAGCACACATATCAATCATGCATCAATACAGCACCTGCCCATCACATTCAACATTCACACATGTCAATGGCTCCGTGCCATAATTCATCCTCATCAACAAGTCATCAAAATCACAACATGCATAATCATGGCAAGTTCATCACACATACTTTATCACCTACCACGCATCATATTAATACATTATTTATTACACACTTAAACACATGCACTCAAAATATTACATTCATTATATACATCTCCATTCCTTGGCATCAAACTTCCTCTTGGCGCATCTCCGCAGCATTAGCATCCTCCCTGTCACTGGTCACTAAAATTAAACAACAGCAAGGGTGAGTGTTTGGAATATCATAATTAATATAGAACGAAGTATTGAACTTAACAATACCTACTACTCTTTGTTATTACATAACCTCTCTCGGTTTCCTGCACTTATCCACATCAATGCAACTACACACATACATATCAATCTTTAACTTATTCAAACCATACTTTCATTCATTCACATTACACTTTCAATTCATAATTCATTTTCTATCATCAATCAATATAAGATTCACATAAGTCACAACTGACTCTCATGTAATTTGACGCCTAGTATCCGGATACTAAAGGACTGACCTTCAGCTGGGAGTCCGACTTGACATCCCGTGAACCCGACTTGGTTCACCGAGCCCGACTTGGCTCTCCACCTCAACCACTGGGTCCGACTTGACCACTGGGTAGCTCAACTGGGCACAAAGACCTCGGGAGCCAAAAACGAGGGGTATACATACCGTTGGCCATCCCATACCACATATTCACATATCATATCTCATAATCATAGCATATCATCAACGAATCACATGTGCAACTACCAGAAACTGGCATGTGCTCACAATACAGGGCGACCGACTTGTCAAGCCCATCCATACAATGCTATTGCATATATCATCAATAATTCAAAATTCCACATTTTTATTCATAATCAAATATACATACACCACTCAAAGTGGAAATATTACACATACATTTCACTTCCATCATTCCAATCTTTATTTCATTATATAATCAATTCAATCAATATATTTCTTTTATATTCAACCGTTTAATCTCATCCCACATACTCATATATTCACAACTACTATATTCAGTTACTTTATGGTATTTATGACAACTCTTATTAAATTCTTAAACTTCCCATAATCTGTTTTCATATCAATTCTAATTATTTATGACCCGAACACCCCCCTTACCTCTATCCCGAGCTCCGATAGTTTGCTCAAGGGGTGGATAGCGTCCTACAGCCGCTGGAATCACCGTTCCTTTTTCGCTTCTGACGTCCTCTTTGTCAATCGTTTGCCTAACACTCGTTCCGGCACCTACGGTCACCGAAACATCAAATTAGTTAGTACGTTACCTTCCTTATACTTCCAAACTCCTTACCCAAGCTTCACAAGCCACTAAAACTCAGAATCAAAACCCCAATCATCACATGCAAACTCGGATTCCATGAAGGGAAGGAGAAGAAACTAAAGATTAGAGGCCCTAGATACCTTACCTTGGTTCCAAATTGCTTAAAACCACCAAGAATCTAAGTTTCTCTCAAAACCCTAGCCAAATCGCCTCAGAGAAGAGAGAAAATGAAAGAGAGGGTTTACAGGTTCTGTTCTGTGTGACCCTATTATAAACAGATCGCGACGTTGGCGCTACGCGTCAGCCTGGCGCTACGCGTCAGCTCACTAAATCACACCTGACGCTACGCGTCCCATCCACGCTACGCGTCAGGGTCCTGATACCATTTTCCTTAAAATTTCATTAAAACTCCTTTTTCCCCACTTAACATTTCATATACCATTTTCATTATAAGCCAAATAATAATTTACTCATTTCCAATTTATTTTCTATTATCAAAACATCTAGGATGTTACATCCACTCCCCCTAAAAAGAGATTTCGTCCCCGAAATCTACGTACCTTATTGGAAAAGATTTGGATACAATCGCCTCATATCAGATTCCAGTTCCCATGTATACGTCACTCCATTTATATTTTGCCACTTCACTTTTACTAGGGGTACTTCTTTGTTTCTCAATCGTTTAGTTTGATAACTTTCAATACAAATAGGTGCTATCTCCACAGTCAAATCTTCTTTCAGCTCAATGGAATCTTCAGGTACGATCATCGAATCACAGGGAACATATTTTCTTAATTGTGAAACATGAAATACATCGTGAATATTTGTCAATGCACGGGGAAGATTCAATCTGTATGCTACTTCACCAATTCGTTCTAATATTTGGTAGGGTCCAATATACTTTGGATTAAGTTTCTGGCTCTTCATCACACGGCCTATACCTTTAGTAGGTGACACCTTTAGGAATACCCAATCTCCCACCTGAAATTCAAGTGGCCTATGACGATTGTCATAGTAACTCTTCTGACGGTCTTGTGCAATTTTCATCTTTTCACGAATTATTATCACCTGATCATTCATTTCCTGAATTAATTCGGGTCCCAAATGGATTGCATCTCTATCTTCATTCCAACATAAAGGCGTACGACACCGTCTTCCATATAAAGCTTCATAAGGAGCCATCCCAATGCTACTATGATAGCTATTATTATAAGCAAATTCCACCAATGGCAGGTATCTCTCCCATGAGCCACCTTGCTCTAGTACACAAGCTCTAAGCATATCTTCCAAGGTCTGGATTGTACGCTCAGACTGGCCATCTGTCTGAGGATGATAAACTGAACTCAACCTCAGTTCAGTACCCAATGCCTGCTGTAAACTCCCCCAGAATCTGGAAGTAAACCGAGGATCACGATCCAAAATAATACTTGAAGGTATACCATGCAATCTTACAATCTCCGTAATGTACAATCTAGCCAACCGATCCAATGACCATTTCATATTCATAGCCAAGAAGTGAGCACTCTTGGTCAACCTGTCCACAATTACCCATATTGCATCACAACTAGAACGAGTACGAGGTAACCCGGATACAAAATCCATAGTAATGCTTTCCCATTTCCATACTGGAATCTCTGGGGGTTGAAGTAAACCTGGGGGTCTCTGATGTTCGACCTTACACTTCTGACATATCACACAAGATCTTACATATTCAATTATTGCTTTCTTCATTCCCGGCCACCAGAATTCTTTCCTTAAATCATGGTACATCTTAGTGATACCAGGATGGATACTTAAAGAACTTTTATGCGCTTCAGCTAATACAGCTCGTCTGAAATCACCCTCTGTGGGTACCACTACACGGTTCTTAAACCGCCAAATTCCATCCTTACCTTTGGTTAATCCCATGTCTTTGCCTCTTGCTTGAGTGTCAAGCAATTCCAACAACTCTTCATCATCCTCCTGAGCCACGGCTAAGGATTCTAAGAATTCATTGGAGATTTTTAACATTCCAATTACCATCTGATCTGGGGCTTGAATGGCAACCCCAATATTCATATCACGAAAACCTTCTAACAATTCTTGTTCCTTGCCCATCAAGAAAGCTGTATGTAATACTTTTCTACTTAAGGCATCAGCCACAACATTCGCCTTACCAGGATGGTATTTCAAATCAAAATCATAATCCTTAAGGTATTCCATCCATCTCCTTTGCCTCATGTTTAATTCCTTCTGATCAAACAGATACTTCAAACTCTTGTGGTCACTGAATACCACAAAACGAGACCCATACAAGTAATGTCGCCAAATCTTCAATGCGAATACCACAGCAGCGAGTTCCAAATCATGAGTGGGATAATTCTGTTCATGCTGCCTTAATTGCCTAGAAGCATAAGCAATTACCCTATCATCCTGCATCAGTACACAGCCTAAACCAAACTTAGATGCGTCACAGTATACCACAAATTCTTTCGTCACATCTGGTAATGCAAGTACAGGTGCAGTAGTTAAACACCGCTTCAGCGTTTGAAAACTTAATTCACACTTTTCCGTCCACACGAAGGGATTCTCCTTTCTTGTCAATCGAGTCAAGGGTAGTGCAATGCGGGAAAATCCTTCAATAAAACGGCGATAATAGCCAGCTAATCCAAGAAAACTCCTAATTTCAGTCACTGATTTAGGCCTTTCCCAAGCCATAACTGCTTCAATCTTGGATGGATCAACAGACACACCATCACAAGAGATTACATGCCCCAAAAACTTTACACTTGCTTCCCAGAAATCACACTTCGACAATTTAGCATACAACTTCTTTTCACGTAGCACTTGTAAAACAATTTGAAGATGTTGTGCATGCTCTTCCACAGAATTTGAATATACTAGAATGTCATCAATAAACACCACGACAAATTGATCTAAGTAAGGTTGGAAAATCCGATTCATATAATCCATAAAGATAGCTGGAGCATTGGTTACTCCGAAAGGCATTACAACATATTCAAAATGTCTATATCGAGTCCGGAACGCCGTTTTCAGAATATCTTCCGACTTCACCCTAATTTGATGATATCCAGATCTCAAATCGATCTTAGAAAACACCACAGCACCTCGCAACTGATCCAACAAATCATCAATTCGTGGTAAAGGATATTTGTTCTTAACCGTCAATTTATTCAATTGTCGGTAGTCAATACACATTCTCATACTGCCGTCCTTCTTTTTCACCAACAACACCGGAGCGCCCCAAGGTGAAGCACTCGGTCTGATAAACCCCTTGTTTAACAACTCATTTACTTGTTTCTTTACTTCAGCTAACTCCACTGAAGATATTCTATAAGGTGTACGGGACACAGGTTCTGCCCCAGGAACTAAATCAATAGCAAAATCGATCTCCCTGTTTGGAGGCAATTCCGGAATGCCTTCCGGGAATACATCAGGAAAATCACACACCACTGGAATATCTGCAGGTTTAAGATTATACCGCCCCTCTGAAGCTAACAGAATAACATAAATTACAGAAACATCACTCACCACATTTTTAGTGTCCAATTCCTGAGAGAAAATTATAGTCTTGCGGTAACAGTCCACCATAACATGGTTAACAGACAACCAGTCAAGACCCAGAATAACATCTAAATTCTTCAATGGCATACATATTAAATTCACCAGGAAAGATTGGTCCTCTACTTGCATAGGTAATTCCTCACACATAGTAGTCGCTCGAAATGTAGAACCAGTAGGAGTGGAGACATTAAGAGCATCCTTCATTAATACCACCGGCAAACCAAGCCGCCGAACACAACTCTCAGAAATAAAAGAGTGGGTTGCACCAGAATCATAAATAACATTTACAAGATAGTCATGGATAAGACACTTACCCTATACCAAATTATCATTTCTTGAGACTTCAGAAGCATCAAAAGCAAACACACGTCCAGCCATGACATTCTGAGTACCACTGGACTGAGCATCAGATCGCCTAGGGTGTTGGCCTCCACGGCTACCGCCGCCTCGGCCTCCACGCTGAAAATTCCCACCACGGACCATAGAAGCACTTGCCCGATTACCACGTCCTCCCTGCTGCTGTCTCTGTGGACAGTCGGGCCTTAGGTGTCCAGGTTGTCCACACTGAAAACAAACAGTTTGATTTGTAGGACAATGTCTAGAGAAATGACCTTCCTGACCACAATTATAACAAGCACGGCCACCAGAACGACCAGTAGATCCACGTCCAGAATAAGAAGAAGAAGATGTGGCAGAAGACTTGCCACCATGGAAAAACTGACCCATCTTTTTAAAACTAAATCCTTTAGCCTTCAATGGTCTCTTGTCCCTTGACTGGGACGCTCTCTGTAACTGCACTTCCTCAGCAAGTCTGGCCTTATTTACCAGAGTAGGATAGTCACGGATCTCCATAGGAACAATGACACTTCGAAGTTCAATTCTTAACCCGGATTCATACTTTGCACACTTACTACCTTCAGTTCCTTCAAGAGAAAAAGGATGATAGAAATCACATAGTTCATCAAACTGTGACGTGTATTCAGCCACTGACATCCTGCCTTGCTCAAGTTTTAGGAATTCCATCTCCTTACGGATTTTATAATTATCTGGAAAGTATTTAGCAAGAAATCTCCTCTTGAAATTCATCCACATTAATGGTTCATTCGCCGCATTCATCTGAATTCTAGTCCTTGACCACCATACACGAGCCTCATCCTTCAATTGATAGGTAGCAAATTGCACTCTCTGTTCTTCAGAGCATTCAAAGTATTCAAATGTTTGCTCAATGTCACGTAGCCATATATGCGCCCCATCATAATCATGTCCTCCTTTGTAAATAGGTGGATTCCTCTTCAAAAATTTATCAAGGGTGGGACCAGAATCAGTCCTTCCCATCATTTGAGAAAACCTCTCAAAGAAATCATCACCACCAACAGAACTACTTCCTTCCGTCATATTTTAGTTCTACAATATCCCAAAACACATCACCATTAATAACCAATAATTGACCAGGGATTACAAAAATTACCTCATGTATAAACACATAACAAGACGCTGCCCGGAGTGCCAAGAGAATGATGCCAAGTCAACCTGTTAATATGTAAACAATCACAAGCATAATGCAATAAATGCAAAACAACCTGATATAGGACTCAAACAATCCCCTAACTCTGCCCATTTTCCCGGCTCTAGAAAGAACCGCTCTGATACCACCTGTGACGTCCTACGTCAATTTTCCTTTATTTATATCCATTTAATTAATTTTCACAATAAATTTTTCGCATTTAATAAAATTTAATTATTTCTCATTTCAAAATAATATTTATTTTCACTAAACATACTCAAAATAATAATTATATAGTTTGACAAAACCTTAGAATTCCCTTGATTTAGAAAAGACTCAAAAATATGAAACAGGGGCCTGACGCTGCGCGCCATTCCCACGCGTAGCGTCAGCCCTCTGCTGCGCACCTCACGCTACGCGCCAGCCTCACGCGTAGCGTGGGCATGACAGAGACAGCACCTGATGCGGTTACACCTTTAAACCATTTTACTAACTTCTAACCTATCCAATTGGCCCGTTTTAGATCCGATTGCCACGAAACTTCACGGGCCACATGTTTTCCCCATTTCGAAACTGTTGGCGCTATCCGTTCGCCAAAATTCCAACACACGCGCAAGTTATACGCGAAATGCATTTTAACCCAATTAGGTGTAAAACCCTTACTCTAAACATCCTAAATGGATTCCAATGGACCAAAAGCCAATGCATCCAAATCCTAAATGTCATGGAAGACCTATTGATGCATTCTGAGATTTCTTACACCCACCAAATCTTAATTTCACCTATCCGGTTCCTTAAACTCAATATCCAACTATATGCATAACTTATCTAACTCAATCTAATCATCATCCTAACATCCATCACATAGCACACATATCAATCATGCATCAATACAGCACCTGCCCATCACATTTAACATTCACACATGTCAATGGCTCCGTGCCATAATTCATCCTCATCAACAAGTCATCAAAATCATAACATGCATAATCATGGCAAGTTCATCACACATACTTTATCACCTACCACGCATCATATTAATACATTATTTATTACACACTTAAACACATGCACTCAAAATATTACATTCATTATATACATCTCCATTCCTTGGCATCAAACTTCCTCTTGGCGCATCTCCGCAGCATTAGCATCCTCCCTGTCACTGGTCACTAAAATTAAACAACAGCAAGGGTGAATGTTTGGAATATCATAATTAATATAGAACGAAGTATTGAACTTAACAATACCTACTACTCTTTGTTATTACATAACCTCTCTCGGTTTCCTGCACTTATCCACATCAATGCAACTACACACATACATATCAATCTTTAACTTATTCAAACCATACTTTCATTCATTCACATTACACTTTCAATTCATAATTCATTTTCTATCATCAATCAATATAAGATTCACATAAGTCACAACTGACTCTCATGTAATTTGACGCCTAGTATCCGGATACTAAAGGACTGGCCTTCAGCTGGGAGTCCGACTTGACATCCCGTGAACCCGACTTGGTTCACCGAGCCCGACTTGGCTCTCCACCTCAACCACTGGGTCCGACTTGACCACTGGGTAGCTCAACTGGGCACAAAGACCTCGGGAGCCAAAAACGAGGGGTATACATACCGTTGGCCATCCCATACCACATATTCACATATCATATCTCATAATCATAGCATATCATCAACGAATCACATGTGCAACTACCAGAAACTGGCATGTGCTCACAATACAGGGTGACCGACTTGTCAAGCCCATCCATACAATGCTATTGCATATATCATCAATAATTCAAAATTCCACATTTTTATTCATAATCAAATATACATACACCACTCAAAGTGGAAATATTACACATACATTTCACTTCCATCATTCCAATCTTTATTTCATTATATAATCAATTCAATCAATATATTTCTTTCATATTCAACCGTTTAATCTCATCCCACATACTCATATATTCACAACTACTATATTCAGTTACTTTATGGTATTTATGACAACTCTTATTAAATTCTTAAACTTCCCATAATCTATTTTCATATCAATTCTAATTATTTATGACCGGAACACCCCCCTTACCTCTATCCCGAGCTCCGATAGTTTGCTCAAGGGGTGGATAGCGTCCTACAGCCGCTGGAATCACCGTTCCTTTTTCGCTTCCGACGTCCTCTTTGTCAATCGTTTGCCTAACACTCGTTCCGGCACCTACGGTCACCGAAACATCAAATTAGTTAGTACGTTACCTTCCTTATACTTCCAAACTCCTTACCCAAGCTTCACAAGCCACTAAAACTCAGAATCAAAACCCCAATCATCACATGCAAACTCGGATTCCATGAAGGGAAGGAGAAGAAACTAAAGATTAGAGGCCCTAGATACCTTACCTTGGTTCCAAATTGCTTAAAACCACCAAGAATCTAAGTTTCTCTCAAAACCCTAGCCAAATCGCCTCAGAGAAGAGAGAAAATGAAAGAGAGGGTTTACAGGTTCTGTTCTGTGTGACCCTATTATAAACAGATCGCGACGCTGGCGCTACGCGTCAGCCTGGCGCTACGCGTCAGCTCACTAAATCACACCTGACGCTACGCGTCCCATCCACGCTACGCGTCAGGGTCCTGATACCATTTTCCTTAAAATTTCATTAAAACTCCTTTTTCCCCACTTAACATTTCATATACCATTTTCATTATAAGCCAAATAATAATTTACTCATTTCCAATTTATTTTCTATTATCAAAACATCTAGGATGTTACATGACTACCCCAACTTTAAACCAAATAAGACCTTAATTAGGTCTCAAATATTATTTTTATCTTAATTTGATCATTTATGTTTTGAAATAGTCCTTCTAAAAAATTAACAAAAATTTATTCTTTTAAATCAGCTACCGTAGAATTAATTTAAAATATATTTTTTAGATTAGTTTCTATTGAGAATCAATTTAAAAGATATATTTTAAATCTAACATATTACAAAATTAACTTAAGTATAACTCTTAAATTGGTTCTCAATAAAAACTGTTTAAATCCTAAAATAAACGAATGTGTCATTCATATATTTTACCCTAAATGAAACTTGTTTGATGAAATATAGATATAGAATATAAAAACCTTTCCAAAATTTAAAATGAATGCCAAAGTGCATTAATATATGCCGCAGGATTGAGAGAGCATCCAAATTAAGTTTCATTTGCAAAAATTAAAAAAAAATAGTAAGATGATAATTAAATCCTCCAAAATGAAAAAAAGAAGAAGAAAATAGTAGATATGTTAGAAGATTTCGGATCACCAGAGGACCATTTCCACATGAATTTGGTCCTGAAATATTGTTATCGGTTGTTGAGTTTTGTGTTGTGTGTGAGAGAGAGAGTCACTGTGTTGGTTTAGTTTGTCCATATGCCATTTTGTTTGGTGTGTGATCAGTAGTGTTGATGAGTTAAGCAGCTTCTGTGTTGAAGCTGTTTGAAGAAAGTTCTAATTTATAAATTAAAATGGCTTCCAATGAGAACAAAGGAAAAGGAGAAGATCATGATGAACATTATAAAAGTGAAATTGAGGGATCTTTGAGCAGGCAGATCAGTGAGTCTTCTGTCTATGCTACTGATCTCGATGAAGATGAAGATGTTGCTTCCAAGATTCAACTCGGTCCTCAGTGCACTATTAAAGAGCACCTTGAGAAAGATAAGGTTGTTTCCTTAGTTTTTATGTTAATTATTACTATGTTGTTTTAAATGTTAACACAGAGATTTGAATCTATGTTATTTTAAATGTTTAACTTTATAACTCCCTTCTTCCCTTTTCTTAATTATGGGTTGGTTATATATATATTGGATTAATTAATATAGGATGATGAAAGCTTAAGGAGATGGAAAGAACAACTCTTAGGGAATGTTGATGTCAACAGTGCTGGAGGTATATATCTCACTATCCATTTCCATTCCCATATTTTCTTTTCTTATTTATTTTATCATAATTGGTAAAATGGATAAGACTTTTTTAATTCAATCAATAAGAATGGTTAAACAAAAATAAGAAAAAAATTCAACCTTTTTAGGTATGATCCGTCATAATCTACTTCAATGTTTAACATTTTTACATTTTATGGATGTAAAGTTTGTGTATTATGTATTTTTACATCTTATCAAGGTAGATAGATATTAATGATATTTATAAATGAGATTAAAGTGGTTAATATTTGTGATGTTGTGGGAATAATGTTTTTGAAGAATCTCTGGAACCTGACGTGAAAATTACGAGTCTGTCAATTGTGTCTCCTGGTCGAGATGACATAGTACTTCCGATTCCTGATGATGGAAATCCAAAAGGAACATGGTTTACTCTTAAAGAAGGTAGCCATTACCGTTTGAAATTCACCTTCCAAGTGAGCAATAATATTGTGTCTGGCTTGAAATATACCAACACTGTGTGGAAGACCGGTGTCAAGGGTAAGTTTTACTGCTATTAAATTTTAAATTGTTGCAAACCCCTTTAATTATAGCTTAGAAGGTAACTAATTAATTCAAAAACATATTAATCTCTTCTTGTTCTCAAATCAGTGGACAGCGCAAAAGAGATGCTTGGAACTTTCAGCCCTCAGGCAGAGCCCTACACTCATGAGATGCCTGAAGAAACCACACCCTCTGGCCTATTTGCAAAAGGATCATACTCTGCAAGATCAAAGGTAATTTTGACATTTAATATATATATATATATATATATATATATATATATATATATATATATATATATATATGCCACTAAATACCATCAACTAACTTACATGCATTTATGTCTAAGATATATCTATGTACAATTTTGTATAAGATAAAATATCAAAAGAGAAAATTCATATCGAAAATTTTGCAATAATTATCTAAAGAGGTAGTTTTTCTCTTTTAAATGTTTTATCATATAAAATTGTATTAGTTAGATATAAATTTGTGTGTGTATATATATAATGAAGAAATGCTAATAAAACCATATAATTTTATCATATTTTTTACCTTGGCAGTTTCTTGATGATGACAACCTATGCTACTTGGAGATCAACTATACTTTTGATATTAAGAAGGATTGGGCTTGAACATGGAGACAATATCCCAATCTGCAACTGCAATAGTAACTCTTCTTTCATTTAGTCAAATATATATTAATAATTTCTATTTGATTGATACATGTCATTCAGATATATGATAGGTGCTAAATATTTTTTGTATGCATGCTGACTAAAAGTGACCAGGACAAAGAGAAATTCTTTGGTGACTTTCCAAATAAAAGTGCCCTCTTATTCTCTCTTTTTTTTTATGACCCTACTTAGCTAGCTCTGCTAAGATAAATCTTGCTTTTGAGTGTTGAATGTAATTTGAAGCAAAGCCATGTAATGTGGGGTTTTCAACCAATGAGGAGTGAAATAGAAGATACATAGATCCTCTTTTGGAATGATAATTCTTCTCTTGCTTCAATAGTAGTCACCTGATTGTGGTATCTTGCCTTTTTCGATTATCTAATTTATACTAATGTCTCTTTTTTCTTTTTGCCCTTTACATATTGTGATTGGTGAAGAGTTATGTTTCTAATGATTTTTTGTTACATTTGCTTTGGTTGTTGTAAAAACTGAGTATAAATCAAATTAATACATCACTGTTTAACGTTGTCTTAGTCCCTTGGTGCAGATCAGAGCACTGGAAAACCTGGTTCACTGTCTTGGATGGTTACACAAGCCTAATCAAATTTAATAAAGCTTGACCATTAAGCCCTTTTACCAGTCTTCAACGGCCACTCACCATTTTTTTCTTGGCTGCGTCGTTACTGTAATTTGTCATCTGATTGCATATCTATATCTTTAGTTTTTTATTTTTATTTTATGTTATGAACATCAACCTTTGAAAGGGGTTTTCAAGATTGTTTTGACCAACAGCCATTATGCAAGTTATTAGTATTCAGATAATCATATGATCGATTGAAATGGTGGATGATGATATAGTTAAATCATGGAACAGTAAGTAATTTTAACTGATATAATGCTACAGGACAGATATGAACACAATATAACACAAAAAAGTATTCGGATGAGACTATTACTAGTTTGCTTAAACTGTTGTTTTGGTTTTGCCCTTGAATTTCTGTTGATGGCTTGAAGGGCAATGTGATTCATTACATCAACATGCAATCATTTTCTACGAAAGGACGCGTAAAAGATTGGAAGACCCACTAAATCCAAAGAGTTACAGAATCAGCCTGATAAGGCTATTCTAGCTGCTAGTCACATTGACAGCAATCTCTCATCTTCTTTTTTCTACAATTACTCATCCTAGCCATACACACATCTTGGAATTTTTTCTCCTTTTCGTTTACCACACATATATAATACACCATATAAATTACAAAACAGTAAAATGTAAACATTTGGATGACTAACAAAGCAAAGCAACATGTCATAAAGAAAACATTCATTCAAGATTGGATATTCTATTTTCAACCCCTTTCTTTAAGATCTTTGAATCGGTTTACTTTTGCTTTAATTTCACGAAGGAAATTTACAAGCAAACAATGAACAGTAAAGTTTTCCAGAAGGGTATTGAGTTGGAATCGCTTAACTACTTCCTTTGTTTATTACTACATTTTTTATGTTGTCATGTGCGTTGGAAGAATTAAAAGGGACTTGTTTAACGAAATTCATGTGCACTAATTAGTCAAATTAGGCCATTGACATTGCCCCTGCACCTAGTCTTGAAATGAGACAAAACCTATTATACTGTTGGTTAAAAATAATTAATGAAAGAGTTATTCTGATTTGATAATCTATCTGTAATTTAGTTTAACCAGTTTTTGCTTGATTTGACCTCTGGTCCCAATAAACTTCACATGATTACTAGCAGTTACAAGTGCTTAAATAACTGTCTCCCATTAACAAAGTTTTTTTGGCATTGTTTTCCAGTTCACTAATCATGTCTATCACTGAAAGGTGGTAGGGGAAGGTGGTGAAAAAAACTCATATTAGTACTACTAGCTTAAGGAGAAAAAGGGTATAAGGATAGTTGACAAAAAAAATGGAACATAGTGATTTCCAAAACGTTATAAGAAAAGGTAATTTGAGTATGTTCTTACATTTGTACAAGAAGGCGGGAAATATTATCTGAAATCTCAACACTGCATATAAAATTGTGGTTGAACATTTCCTTAGTTGAGGATTGCTGAAATTGGATGGCCACAAACCATAGATAGTGAAATCTTTGAAGATAGTAGGTACAACGCAATTTATTTTAAATGTGCACATTGTTTTGAGTCACTGCAAAATCAATTTAAGATAATCGTAATTGGTAAGGAAGGATACAAAAAGTATAAAGATAATAAAAGAAATAGAAAGCTTTGTTCTTTCGAACTCTTACCTTTGATCTTACAAAACAATCGCTTTTATAGGCAGAGATTTGGGTACTATTCAATATAACATGATAAGATTACACAGATTACATAGTATTATTACAATGACACGTTCTGATTCTCCTTATCAGACAACAAGATAAGATTTCTGATCTTGATCTTGACTTCAGGATAAGATTCTGATTCTCCTTTTCAGCACGTTTTTCTTCAATCCTTGTAGATACATTTATGACTGGGCCCACAATTTTCGATTGGATCTTCATCACTTTCTTCTGGTTCTTTGTAATAAACAACCCTATCATCATAAAACTTTTCATCTTTAACCATTATTGTAACCTGAAAAAGGAAAGGAAACAAGAAGGACAAGCCAAAGGAGAAGTAATGAGAGAATTTAAGAGATGATTGATGTCATTGTAGGTATATATATAATGAGAAAAATGTATGTTTAGCTACTACATATGTTATGTTGTTTCTTACCACGAGGGATGTAACCTAAATTATTTTATAATTTCACGATTGAATTAACATATAAAAAAAATCAAAATCACATGTTATTTTGCAAGACAAAATCCAATTTGATAAACTCTAAGCATCAAAATTTCTCAAAGTAAAAGATAAAATAAATACCTCTGCACTTTAGAGAAATACCTATTCGAAAATACCTATTCTATATGTAAATAAGTTTAACAAACAAAGTCCATTTTATATTCTTTAAACTTGTTATCAGCTTGAGTAAAAAAACAAGTTTAAATTATCCTTATATATAATCGTACGGAAAACTTGTTAATTATAACTAACCGCTGTAATTAATCAAGTTAAACTTGCTTATCACTTACGTAGCCGAAGAGGTATTATTTCACTATCGTTTCCTTTCATTTTCTTGTTTAATTTTATTTATACCGAATCGATCATACGCAGCACGCTTTTGATGTGTTCATTTATCTATTTTTTCCTCCTTGACGCAGCTAACACGAATTTTATCGTTATTATATATATAAACGATATATCATATGAAAAATATGTATTTCAAGTGAGATGAAAAGAGTTTTATTCTAAATAGTCGAGATTAAAAATATATTAATCATGTAACCTTTTAAAAAAAACACATAAATTTTTTTAATGATCATATGACTTTAAAAAACTTTTAATAATAAACATAATGTATAGTTATACGGCCTAAATTTATCCCTCACTCTCACATAGGCACCTTTCTCATAACCTAGTACTATGTATGTCAATATTTTTGTAATTATACACAAGTTGTTCACGAGTGATTAATAATAATGACATTAAAGAAATTTCGTTTGATTAAGATTAAAAATAAAGCATATACCTGGATAATTATCATTTAGTAGCATCGTTGGGGGAAATTAATGAGAAAAGAAAATAGGAAATGAACAAGTGTCGGCGGTGGTTAATGTCGTTTTAATTGGGAAGCGTAGCGATGTAGTATGTTGATGTTAATGTAAACGACGGTGTAGTTTTGTTCTGTTTGGCTTTGACAACTTAATGATTCATCCACAGTTGGCATGGGGTTGTCGTGGGGCAACCAAAGTATTGCCTTTCTCTTTATAACTCTTTGTTTTCACGGGTCAATGCTTATGCTTATGTGTGTTCCAAATAATATATATATATAACTTTTTATTAACCATATAACATTGTTATATTCAACTTATTTAAATAAAATCAAATATCTAAGGTTTGAATCAATCATATATTGATATAAAAATATACCATCAATTTTAATATTATAATATTATAAGTCTTAAAAGTCATTTTACATATTGTTTACAATAAATATGCGAGACACACAACCTTAGAGAATTACTATAAGAAAATTAGTGTTAATGCTCACAATATCACTTAAAAACTACAAAAAGTTCCTCTCAATTGTATTTATATAACAATAGAATAAAGAAAAAAAGGACTTTCGACCTAAGCCCAACTAGCTTAACTACAATGGTATTCTCCTAAGATCAATAATGAATCAGAATCCCCATTATATTTGTTAAAATAGGGGGAATGAGAGGTACTTCAAAGCCCCTTCTGTTTCAGAGAAAACACAGTATATTATATACTAATGGAATGTTTATTTAAGTTACATATGTTTAATCTTTTAACTAAACAAATTAATTAAGTAAAATTTTAAGTTTAGATAGAGTTAATTAAATTGGTTGAAAGATAGCAATAGGAAAGAAAAAATATTGATTGTATAAAGTTTTATTAAATTTTAATTATAATACTATCATTTATTTCTCGTTATAAGAAGTTATATGAGTAATGGCAGGGAAATTTATTCATTAAAAATTTTTTAAAAGTAAAGTCTAAAAAACTAGTATTATAATTTTGGGACCATACATATCAAACGATATTCAAACATTTTCTCACGATATTTTGGTGGTCTTCGTGAGTGGAACATGGTATGGTCCACGAGATTATCATGTTGTTCTAGAGGGTGAGGGATTATGTAATTAACCTTAGGCCTTAAGATATTGAAATTTAATTACACTGGACAATTTGAAGTGTGACAGAAAACATGATTTACAATATTCATATTTGGAATCTGGTTTTTGGCGACCGACACAACTCACTAAAAAGAAGCTATTAGCTATATTAACTGGATTAATCATCACTTGCACTGCACAAAGATTTTGATTAGTTGCTATAAACCTTTAGTCATATCAATGATAATAATAAAAGTTGAAGAAACAATGCACAAAAGTATGATAGAAGTTGGATAAGAACCGAAGAATTGATAAAGACAAGAAAAGGATGAAGTTTTGTTTCGTATGATGACCATCATTAATCATATTTGGCTATTTTACGTTATTACAGCTAAAACGCAATACGTCTACCTTCTACCTCATGTTACTTAATTATTTGTTCAAAAACTAAATACACCAAATCTCAATATTATATTATGAGGTGTTTCGTTTATAGTTGTAAAAACAAAGTTGAGTTGAAGTGTAAAATTTAAAAATTAATATTAATTTTTTACGTCATTCGAAACAATCAAAACTCTGTTGACCCGTAGAATAAAAACCTCTCCTCAGTCAGCGAAGCTTTCTTCGTTGAAAAAACACAACTAAATATGCTCTATAATGCGGTTTCCATAGCCAGCAGATTAAAATTTTCAGAATAACCTATTAAACATATATATTGAAGAGATGATACCAAGTCCTTATGTACGATTGTTTTTGAAGTAGCACAGTGGTGGATAACACAAAAAATAATTGACTCAATTTATGACGAGGACTTAATGTTTTTTAATTGTAGGAAGTTTTTCTCATCTCACAAATTTTGATAAATACTACATTGTTAATGTTTTCATTAGTCTTAACGTTAAAATTGAACTTGATCACTTTATTAGGAGTAAATATCTAGCTCATGGTGATTATTAATTTGAATAAAAATGACTTTGTCAAATTTTATCTCTAAATTTTTAAATCCCACACCACATGCATGGGAGCTTAGAGATTATTTTGGTCAACTCCATAACACAACTACAATTTTCTCCAAATAACTCAGTTACTCACAATCATTTTGCATTTAAATTTATATGCTTTTAAATGAAATATTTTTACCATTTATTATATGCTTATTAAAATTCTACTGAAGTATCGGAGATTCCTTCCAAGAACACATTCTTTTCCTAACTACTAGCCCAACATCACCTGCACTGTGAAGAGAAAATCTACATTAAAATCAGTCACAAAAGATATGCTTGGTTACAACATAAATATATATCTAAAATTAGTTCATAAATTAAGGGTTTATTAAAGATATGTGTTGGTTATAATTTTAAGTGATGTTAAACATTTCTTAACAAGTATGTAATTTCATTTTTTTAGACAAGATAATCTCAGTTTTTTAGACAAACTATTTCTAATATTACATTCAAATTGAAACAATTTGATTTTGTAATGAAAGCAAAATGGACAAGTTAGGGTAATTAAAATAAGGGAGGAGATGATAAATTGGGGAGAAAGAAAGAGAGAATGGTGGGGTAGAGTGCAAGGTTGGTGTATGATGAATGATAGGTTAAGAAGTAATTAGTTGAAGTGGATATAGAAAGGCCACCATACACATAGAAGCAGAGGAAAGGGACTTCCAGAGAAGCATTTTCCATTAAAGAATAACAAGTCTATAAGAAAGAACCACCCTCCCCAAGTTACAACAAGCATATTTCTTGTGCTGTAGACATCTCTCTCTCTCTCTCTCTCTCTTCCAGCTGGTACGTACCCTCCAATTCCAATCTTTATATACCCTCCTTCCATTCTCATTCTTTGTCCTTCACATCCTCTCTCTCTCTCTCTCTCTCTGAATCCCTCTTCTTCAGGTCTGTGTTCTTTATACCTCCATCTCATTCCCTTCTCAGTGTCACTCACCTGGTGCTTTAATTCATGCAAAGTTTTAGTTTTTCTTTCATTTTAGACCCCTCAATGCTGGTTTTACTTCATGGGTACTTGTGATTTTGTATCAGTTTGTCTAGATCTGTCTCATTTCATTATGGGGTTGATGGAATGATGTGGACTGTGTCATTGTGTACTTCACTGCTCTAAGTTACCTACATTTGCTTTGTGTTTATCTAAAAGTTGGAAACTTTCCGGGGAAAATGAACTCTAGTAACGGATTCAATTGGATTGGCATTGGGGGTGATGATGTCTGAACTTAGAAAATAGAAAAAGAATAATTTTTTAACGTTCATTTCATAATTAGGTGTCTGATCTCGAATTTTGCATTTCCAATTTTGGTCTTATGGGACTTCGCATGATGTTTTAAAATTCATCATTTTTCAATTTGTACTACCCGGGGTTTGTGAATGTGAAGCAAAAAAGTAGCACATTTTGAAGTGTAATTCGCTTCCATCAAAGTGTTACTATTCTTTAGTGTTCCCATCATGCTCCGATCTGCATTTCCTCCTGCTTACTTTGGTTCATTTCCATTCCTAGATCTTCCTTTATGCATTTCAAATTCTGTTGGTCAATGTTAACTTTTGTACTTTTCTAAGATCTGTGGTTTCAGCCCTATTGTTAGTAACTAGATTAAAGTGAATTGTAGAAAAATTAGAAGGTTTTGTGTAATTTTTATACATTGGAGATTGATATGTTATGTTGAGATGAGATCTGACACTCTTGGAGCTCTTTCCTTACAGGAATTTGGAGAGACTGTTGACATAGCAAGGTAGGAGCTAAAGCTGTGTGGACAAGGAAACAATGGAGTGCTCCATGATTTTCCTTGTTAGCAACATTGTGCTGCTTCTGAGTTCATCAGCATTGGCCAAAACTGCAAGTCCTCCCTCTCTGAGCCCAACTCCAGCACCAGCTCCAGCACCAGACTTTGTGAACCTCACTGATTTGCTCACTGTTGCTGGTCCATTCCACACCTTCCTTGGACTCCTTCAGTCCACCAAAGTGATTGACACTTTCCAAAACCAAGCCAACAACACTGACGAAGGAATTACCATCTTTGTGCCAAAAGATAGTGCTTTCTCAGCTCTGAAGAAACCTTCTCTATCAAAACTGACCAGTGATGAGATAAAGCAAGTGATCCTCTTCCATGCCTTGCCACATTTCTATGCTCTGGCTGACTTCAAAAACCTTAGCCAAACAAGCTCAACCCCCACATTTGCTGGAGGGGATTACACTTTGAATTTCACTGATGATTCTGGAACAGTGCGCCTTAATTCAGGATGGTCAAAGACCAAGGTTACCAGTGCTGTTCATGCCACAGATCCTGTTGCAGTGTATCAGGTTGACAGGGTCCTACTTCCTGAGGCCATTTTTGGCACTGACATTCCACCCGCACCTGCTCCTGCACCAACTCCTGACATTGCCCCTGCTGCAGATTCTCCAACTGAACACAGTGCTGAGAGCAGATCATCCTCTCCATCATCCACACCTGATGGCTCCTCTTCTTACAAGATCATTAGCTATGGAATCTGGTGCAACCTTGTCTTGGCAACTTTTGGTGTGTCGGTGCTCTTGTGATGGGGGAATTTAATTGAATATTTAATTTAGATTATGTTTATGTATCTACCTTTGGTGCTACTTGCTTTGATTTGATTTGGATCCATTTTTTCTTGAACATATGCTATTCAATATATGTATGAGAATGTGATTTCTACTATTACACTTTTTTTATATAAAAAAGAAAAGAAAAGCAAATCAAATGGCATGTGGGTGTTATGAGACAACAGCTGTGTCTACCTTTGTTGAGAATTTTAATGCAGTCACTTAAAGTCTATTCAGAAAGTTGAAATTAAAAAATGCAGGTTTTATAGGGACCTTTTAACGTTCCAGCTCCTCAAGACACGCTATTTTTCCATTCAATCCTAGTGGCATATGTTAGGAAAACCATCAAGGATATTTTTCTCAATCTAGATCTTGTAAGTAGTACTATTATATTAGCATTTTCTTTTTTATCTGTTACCTTTGACCAGAGTAGCAATTTCACTATTCAAACTCCATTGTAAATAAGTTTGCATTGGTAGCTACAGCAAAGTTAACCCAGTTTTTGTTTGAAATGCATATTTAGTTTCCGGTTAAAGGGTTTTTAATTTGTTGGTTCATTAAATAAAATCTAAATGTATTCTGAGTAACATGTATAATGAATAATTTAAGTTAAAACTATACTTCGTAACTAAGTAATCAAATATATGCATAGTGTTGAAAAGTGGAGTTTGCACACCATTTCCAATGTGATGTTGCTTGTGGTCGTTAAAAAAATCATTGATATTAAAATTGAACTGATCCGACTGATAAAACCGTAAACCAGTTAAGTGATCAGTTAAGTCAATTTTTAATATTATCGCTTCAATCATAATTTGATCTCAGTTTGATTACAGTTTATTAAACCGGTGATTCGATAACTGGTCCGATTCTGAAAACATTAAAAAATGATTATTGATATTCGAAAGGTTGAAGCAAAATAAATATAAAGAAGGTTGATAATTCGGAGAGGCAATGTAATTTCGGCCAATAAAACTCTGTATAATGTCACTGTCAAAATTATTAGGAATATAAATGGAAATTATTTGAGTACCAATAAGATGCCTTTATTTAAATCGATGATTGCAGTTTCTTTCCTTTAGGATGTGTGAAATTTAATATAGCTTTTTGTGACTTAATTTTTATGTGTACATTCCTTTGCTCTTTTCAACTACCTTGCCTACAGCATCTAATTAACCATTAATAAGAGGTTACGTATGCAAATGAAATTAGCCAAAGATATATGATTATAATTAAAAAAATTAAATTAAGTTAATTATATTTTTTAACCTTAGCTTTAACATTAAAAAAACCTAAAACGATAATAGATCTAAATAGATCATGGACCAGGCCCAACAACAGAGGAATACAACAGGGCAAAACACATATGAAAAATCTAGCAGGCTCAGAGGCTTACCCATGGGCTTCAGGCCCAAAGGAAAGAAAGCTCATGGATTTCAATATGTTTATTTGTGGCTCTTTTCTTATTGTGTTTGGGCCTCACTTGGCCCAATATGTAAACAAAAAAAAAATATGTTTATTTGTATCTTCCAAAAAAAATGTTTATTTGTGTGCCATATTTTGAGTAAAGTGTTTAGCTTCTGAACCAACTACAGTAAGAAAAAAAAAAGCTTTGTTACTTAGCTTAAAATTCTAGCCCATAAAATAAAGAGAGATGATAAGTTGTTGTTTGAAAATAGGTTAAAAACCTCACTCAAAAAGTTAATAATATTAATTAATTTTTATTTAAAAAATTATTAATCATTAATAAAAAATACTATAATTTGTATATCTTTAAATAACTTTAACTATTTTTAAAAAAAAATTGAGATTAGCTAAGAAGTTATTATATTAATAAAAAAGTTGAATAATCAAAATTTTAAAGTTATCAACATTAAATAATGAAATGTGCATTGAATATGGATGTTAGGGGTTAAAGAGACTACTACTACCACCTGTGTCTACTATCTAGTTTAGGATTTGGACCATATCCTCATGAGGTCCACCATAGCTTAATGCAAGTTGATGTTTTAACTTTCATGTTTGTCTATATTTAATTTAATTAATTGCCCATGCTTTCTAACTCTCTTTTTTTCCAATATGAAAATTTATTTTTAAGTAACTAAATAAGGGTTACCTTCAATTTTAAATATAAGTTGTTCATAATAAAATAATGAATACACAGAAAACTTAAAAAATTTATTTAGGGATTAGGGTTTATAACTTTTAAATGTGTCACTTAATTACATAAGGGGACTTCTCTGTCATTTATACATTAACCGTGAAGAGAATTGGGTCGGGGCCTGTGATAACGCACCCTAGTAATATTTGATGACTACGTTGATGTTTCTTGATTTTTGTTGGGAATGTACATATTATAGAACATAAGTAAAACTAAATTTTTTCACACATTAAAAATAATGGTTACAGGTGTATATTTGTATTAATATTGTCAAATGTTTTATTCAGTTTTTTTAAATACCCTTTATATAATCAATTACGTAAAGAATAAATTCTTTAAAATATATATAAGAAAAACATATATTAAAAAAAGTATAACGCCAAACAGATACTTAATATCTTTATCATAAAGATAAACGTGCAAGTGTTATGTGCAGATGTATATTAAGGAAAGTGGAAATAAGCGTTCTTATTATGGCATGTAAAATGAATTAATTGGATTGGTGGCTCTTGAACGTTACTTTTAAGGCAAAAATCAAATAATATAAGTATTACATTTTTACTTATCAATCACGACAAAAAAATAAATACAAAATGATAATAATTTTTTTTTTGGGTGATTTGTGAAATAGGAACATAAGAGAAAAAACAAAAAGAACGAAAACTGGGAATTACAAAAAACAAGAGGAAGAAAGCGAATGAAAGAGAAGTGTGTGGGGATGGTGATTTCATGTTTAATGTTAGTTAGGAAAATAAATAGTTTCAAATAATGTTAGTTTATTATTGTATTTTGAGAATATCCTTCCAAATTTACGGATTTCGTTGGTAATTATAAATAAGTATCTTCATAAAAATAATAATTAGGAGGTTTCCACTAGTAAAATAGACCATGTTTAAACACATTAAAATAACGTCAGAATAAATTAAGGTCTATTTATCCTAAATCAAAGAATAGTTCTGTATATCCCTATAAATAATTGTCTGAATTATCTTAAAAAAATTCAAACTTCAAAAACTAAAATTAAAGTTCGAATTTTTACACTTTTTAAAACTCAAACTTGGTGTTTACCAAAAAAAAAAACCTCAAACTTGGTATAACTAAATAATTAGAGATAGTAAAATAGGATGATTTGCGGAGTTCTGATCCATCCCGTTAAAACCCACTGGCTTGCTAATTTTTTTAAAAAATATGTCAAATTAATATAAAAATTATTAAAAAAATAAAAAGTATTATTAAAGGAAGTATAAATAATGGAGACATTATTTTTTTAATTTTAGTTAATAAATATATAAATGATTTTATTATTAATATTTATATGGGTCAAGCAAAACGTACTCAGGAAGATAGAGTGTGTTTTTTTTTTGCCCGATTTGTGAAGCCTGTAGATGAGCGTGACGAACTCGCATAAAGTTTTATTAGTAATAATTAAAAAAGGAAAAGATATTGATAATTTTGCATTAGCGTTATATGATTCATTCTGATTTTGATTCCCTTGGTCTTCGCGGGCCAAAACGTATTTTTCTCCCCACCCCATTTCCTCTTTCGTACAAACTTCTCTCTTTCTCCATTTCTCTCTCATTGCTCCGCGCAATTACCATGACAAAACCTTTCAATCTCGCTTTCCTTTTCTGATTCTATTAGGTTCGTCTTCTTCATTCATTCATTCATTCGTTCGTTCGTTCGTTCTCATTTTTTCTATATATATACTGCTTTGTACGTGTCTCGTATTGGATCGGTGTAATTCGAAATTTTACTATTTCACGCATCGTTGGTATCGAACGTGTTATTGTGATTGCTACCAACGTTTGATTTCGCGTCTTCTGTCAGTGTTTTTCTTCCAAGTGTTCGCTGTTTTTCCTCCAACATGTCGAGTTTCGTAGGTGTCCTCGTTTCTGATCAATGGCTTCAGAGCCAGTTCACTCAAGTCGAACTTCGAACCCTCAAATCCAAGGTATGTTTACGTTTATTTGTTTTTATTTTATTTTATTTTTCGGACTCTGAATTTGAATGTGTTACGTTGTTTGTAGTATGTGTCGGAAAGGACTCAATCGGGACATGTTACTGTCAGAAATTTGCCTTCCATTTATAAGAAATTGAAGGCTTTTTCTGAACTCTTAACCGAGGATGAGATTAGGAATGTTATGGCTGAGTCTTATGCGAACATGGATGAAGAAATTGATTTTGAGTCCTTCTTAAGGGTGAGTTTTTTTTTTTTTTTTCTCTCTCCGACACCCCATGAACTTTAGGTCCTTGCCTCTTTATGTTCATGTGTTTCTTAATTTAATTCTTGTATGTTGTTAGAAAGGACTGTTTATTTCTCGCTCTAAAAAAATAATTGGAAAATAATTGTAAACAATGTAATGTTGTTGTGTATATGCTCGTATTGCCTCTTGAGTCTTCATGTATATGCACCTAACATGAAGTGGGGCTTTTGTTATTGTTTTAAATGTCTGTGTGGGGAGGCATCAATGCATAGTTTGTTTGTGACTTATACTTTTGTGGATATTAATTATATTGGGGCTAGCTGCTTATTCAGTGAAATTGAATGGCAGGGACATTTAAATCTGCAAGCCCGAGCTGTTGCAAAAGATGGTGGTTCAAAAAGTTCTTCTTCATTTTTGAAGACAGCTACAACAACTGTTCACCATGCTATTAATGAGTCTGAGAAAGCTTCCTATGTTGCACATATTAACAACTACTTGGCTGAAGATAAATTCATGAGTCAGTTTCTTCCAATTGATCCCTCCACAGATGCACTGTTTGATCTTGCAAAAGATGGAGTCCTTCTCTGGTAGATGTTCAGGACCCATCATCAGCTCATTTTATAAAGGAAATTCTTCCCCCTTTTATGACCCTAATTTCACTGTTTCTTTTTTTGCCGCAGCAAGCTTATTAATATTGCTGTTCCTGGGACCATAGATGAGCGAGCTATCAACACCAAACGGGTTCTTAATCCGTGGGAGAGGAATGAGAACCACACCCTTGGCCTCAATTCAGCCAAAGCTATTGGGTGCACCGTGGTTAATATTGGTACACAGGATTTAGTCGAAGGAAGAGTAGGTTCAATCTTCTTTTTGTGTATCTCTTTCCCCTGCTTCCAGTTTTGTATTATTTTTTATTGGACAGAGTTCAACTAATTTTATTTTTTGAAAATTTTCCTATTTGATTATATGTAGCCATATCTGGTACTTGGTCTGATTTCACAAATAATCAAGGTATGCTCCTGGCACTTGGTCCCTTTTTACTTGTTAAATATGGAACTCAGATGAGAAGATTGACACCATTAATTATTCATGGGTAAGACATGTAAACTTGCGCTGTCTTTCGTTTATTTGACTTTTCATTATGGTGGAAACGATAGATTCAAATGTTAGCGGATCTCAATCTGAAGAAAACTCCTGAACTCGTGGAATTAGTGGAAGATGACAAGGTGACATTGAATAATATTTTTCCTTCTATTTGTAATTTACAAGTGCAATAGTTTTTTTCCCTTACAGACTTCAAAAGTATGATTAAAACAAAAATCATTTTTTAACTTGCAGGATGTGGAGGAGCTTATCAGTTTAGCACCTGAAAAGGTTTTGCTGAAGTGGATGAATTTCCATCTGAAGAAAGTTGGATATGAGAAAGAAGTTACAAACTTCTCTACTGATCTAAAGGTGAGCAATAGTCAAACTAACTCTGTTTGGTGACTTACTCTGATAGACATAATTACTTTTGTCGGGATCATACACATTGTGCTTGTGATAGAAAAACATTAGGTGGACATGGATGAAATCTAGTATTCCTTATTAAAACCTTCTGTTACCAACTATTGCCTTCATTTCCACACCTTTTGAAACCAGTTAAGAAACTGTGGACCTTGTTATGTTCTATTGCTCTTGACAGCCATCTAGTGATTTTCAGTTTTCACAGAAAAGATTCTCTAAGTTGTCTTACCCCATGCTAATTGCTGAATCATTGAGTGGTTAATTTTTAATGCGCATGGTAGGTATTCTCATAAATGTAAACAGATATACCATGGACGTTGCATGAGTCTATTATATCTACAATGTTCTCTTTTTGCAGGATGGAGGGGCTTATGCCTACTTGCTTAATGCTCTTGCCCCAGAAGTTGCAGGCCCATCTGCCCTAACCACAACTGATCCAACAGAAAGGGCAAACATGATTCTTGAGCAGGCGGAGAAATTAGATTGCAAGAAATTTCTTACTTCAAAGGACATAGTGGAGGGTTCACCTAATCTTAATCTTGCATTTGTTGCTCAAATTTTCCAACACAGGTATGGTTAGTTTATAGAGCTTGTAAATGTGCTGATGATTTCTTTGTAGATTCAAAGGGTAATAATATTTTGGGGTGGCTCCCATACCATGAAAAGTAACATTATTACTTTAGCTTTTGTTTTTTTATTTGTTATGATCCTTCAATAGGTCTGAGTATAAATTCATTATATCTTATGATTTATGAGCATATAACAATTCATATTGTTTTTTTCCCACTAAAGCTTTTCCTTAACGAAAAAAGTAACTAACTGATGGGGGAGTGGATAACGTACATGGTACATAATGGATCTCTCTAGTTGTTACATTTGTTAGGGACATATGTGGGTTTAGTGAAGGTTATTAAGTTAAAAATGTATCCAGTACAGCATGGATCTTTAGTTGATTCAGATTGTGAGTTCCATTTATGTAAATCCAAAAATCTCTGGTACTTGTACTTTTGTAGGAATGGACTTACAGCTGACACCTCAAAAATGTCCTTTGCTGAGATGATGACCGATGATGTAGAGACATCTCGGGAAGAAAGATGCTTCAGACTGTGGATTAACAGTCTTGGAATTACCACTTATGTCAACAATCTTTTTGAGGATGTCAGAAATGGGTATGCATTCCTCAGTTCAGTTGGTTCATCTTCCTTTTTCTTATCATTTTTTGTTTTCATTTACGTCTTTTTAATCATAAACTACCAGTTATGATTCTTCTTATTTCTTTTTCTGCAGATGGGTTTTGTTAGAAGTTCTTGACAAGGTTTCACCTGGATCTGTCAATTGGAAGCTGGCAACAAAGCCTCCTATACAGATGCCATTTCGAAAGGTTGAGAACTGCAACCAAGTTATAAAGATTGGGAAAGACCTAAACCTTTCCTTGGTGAATATTGCTGGTAATGATCTTGTACAAGGGAATAAGAAGCTCTTACTGGGTTAGTTTCATTCTTTTTTCTAGCTCTCTAATGTTTCTTTGCTGCTATAGAATTTGATATGTTTATGTGATGGATTCCTGCTTTTTAACATCTGCTTTAATTCTGTTTTATCTCCATTCATTGGATATTTTGATGGGTCAACACATTATTTTAGTTAGGCTGTCACACTCTCCAGTTAAATCTGTGGGTTGAAGATAACAAATAACCAAGATATGTTCTTTATGATTTGTTATTGAGGAATATCAGAATATTATTTGCAGTGCATTTTGATGTGCTTGCTTACTGTAAAGATATATGACTTATGTGCTACAAAACTTAAAGCTGTAATCCTTCTGAGCTCTGAACAAATACAAAACCTACTCCTCACTGAAATCTTTGCCACAACAATGGCCTCCATTTACAGTTGCACAGACTAAGGCACCTGACCTCTATTGTCGAGGCCAGCAACATGGTTTGCATTTCCTTCTGTGGTGGACACAGCCAAGTTCAAGTTTGAGGAGGAGGACAACATCTGACCTTTCTTTGTGACAATCAACTTGAATCTCAACTCCACCCCTACCCCCCCCCCCCCCTCTCTCTTCCCCTTCCAATCCCAGTCTCCCACCCTCCTCCCCTTCTCCTTTCCCATCCCCACGTACCACACAATCAACACATTCATCAAATCTAGGCACATGAACTCTGTAATGGAAGAAAAATATTTGCATTTAACGTTAATTTCCTCCTTTCTTATCTCAGTTATGAGGTGAAAAACACTCATTATTTATGAGGATTAAGGAGTCTTTAAGTTTCCTTCTGTTATCAAACTTTCAAATAAAGGAAATTATTTTTTATCATTACCATGCACATAGATCAATAATACAAATTCTTAGAACCTAGCTTGAGTTGTCAAATTCAAACTTGGCACTGTGGCACTGTCTCCTACAATTTTCCTAGGGAGATCGATTATTCTATCAAGCTGATATGTTTCCCAAAAAAAAGTTCAATATTTGTTGATGATGCTTTAATGAGTGAAGTAGTAAAAGCTTTGGAAAATTAAGTGTCAGAAATGGAAGATTAGCAGTGATGAAATGCAGCAAATTGGATAAAATGATGCTACATAGCATGATAGCAATGATAACATGGCTCACCATTAGTCACATCATTACTTGGTAGGATTCACTTAATATCGAACTAAAACTGGTCAATTTGTAGTTTGACAAGGGACCAAGATGATAGAAAAAAAATCAATACGGTATTTCATACCTGTGGGGGCCAATGTGTTATTTAAACCATCAAGATTTTATTGGATATTTCTCAACTTGATTTTTCATTATGGTGTTCAAATCTTCCTCGTTATATGTAAGGAATATTGACCTGTCTCTTCTTTGTCCCACAGCATTTTTATGGCAGTTGATGAGGTTTAATATGCTTCAACTTCTCAAGAACTTGAGATCACAAAGCAATGAGATTACCGATGCTTATATTCTAAACTGGGCAAATGAAAAAGTGAAGAAAGCAGGGAAAACTTCCCAAATGGAGAGTTTCAAGGTAATCAAGCTGGCATTAACCAGTTATGAGTATCTGTATGCTAACATGTATGTATATAACCTTTAGGATTCTATAAAAAAAATTGAAATTATAAACCAACTATTGAGTGTTGTGAGTGTTTTCTTATACAATTCCTGCTACTCTTAATTTTACATTTATCAGTCTTGTACATTTGTGCTGCTCATGTTGGGATAGAAAGATAGGCATATGATACCAGCTGTTTTAAAAGTAATACTATTAAGGCTTCAGAATGAGATTCAGTGTGATGGTTGCTTTGATCTTTGACTATACCTTATTGTTGATATTTTTGTATTCTGCTTCATCAGGATAAGAATCTTTCCAGTGGTGTTTTCTTCCTTGAGCTTTTGAGTGCTGTGGAGCCAAGGGTGGTCAACTGGAGTCTTGTTACTAAAGGGGAGACTGGTATGTCAACTTTGTCATGCTATCAAGGAAAATGTTTTATGTAAAAATAAAAATGGGATAGCTTTTTGCTTAAGGGAATTTTTTAAATGTGCATATAAGAAAAAAAAAATTAAAAGCGAGAGATAATATGATGTCAAATACTTTAATGGAACTGGTCAAGAAATTGAGGCCGGTTATAATTCAGCTCAACCCTTTAGTTTCTAATCAACCATTATATTTGACTAATGTGATGTGAATACATTGAGTTTCAATCAACAATTGAAAGGTTTAAATTATTCTTTTATAATTGCAGATGAAGATAAGAAGGCGAATGCAACATATATAATCAGTGTTGCCCGAAAACTTGGGTGTTCCATTTTCCTGTTACCTGAAGACATAATGGAGGTAACCTTACCAGTGTTATATGTAATTTTGATAGTAGTAGTTTGTTTCCGGTAAATATGCTTAAAGGATTAGAAATAGACAATGTTTCAGAAATCTCAAGGTAGGAATGGTATGTTTGAAACTATTGATCTGGTGGATATCATGAAGAGCTTGTGTAATTAGTCAAAATGTACATGGAATGGCATTGCTTCAGTATTTAAATATATCTTTTCATTGAGCTTCCTGCCCACATACGACACTACTTTTTTAATTTCCATGGTAAAACTGACCACTAGTCAATTTTACATATACAGAATATTAATGCTTGCCTAGATTCCTTCAGACTATTATCTGTGTCCTTTATTTAGCCGAGGAAATTTGTCTGGCCATTGCTTATTTTGCATTTAACCGTGGCAGGTCAACCAGAAGATGATACTTATCCTAACTGCTAGCATCATGCATTGGAGCCTGAAGCGACACCAACACCGACACCAACCTGGAGAAAGCACCCCCGTAGTATCGCCTAGAGCTTCAGTAGATGGTAACATCGAAACAGATGTAGCTCACGAGATATCCGAATTAGCCATCAATGATACTCCTTCCGAGGAACCCAGTTCTACTTGAGTTGGAAATGTGGAAATCTCCAAGGGAGGCAACCTGTTAAAGGTTGAACTAAACCACACCCAACAGAGAATGAGCGGGAAAAAAACACATTTTTGTTTGTAGAACCTGAGGAAGATGCCAACCTCTTGGTTTCCAGTTCGAAAGATAGAGCTTATTGTTTATGTAAAACCACAGATAATATAAGGATTTTGTATATTCTTCTTTTAGATGTTTTTTCATCAATTGTACTTAGGCATATTCTTTGATGAAAATTGCATGCAAATGTACCCAATAATAATATGGGAGGAAGGCATCCATTTATTTTCCGTTAGATTGCCAAGATTAATATTCTTATGCGTGCATGCAGATACGGGTTTGAACTACCAGTGATTATTATTATGCATTTTTATATTTAGTGTGGTTTTTCTATTTCAGGCCTGGGATTCAAGTGATTGGAGAGATGTGGTTGTCCTCTGAATGCTGGTTTATTATTATTCTTGGTTTCATAACTGGATTGCCAGCAGAATTATAAAATTATTCATCCACCCATTTAAAACCAAACAGCAACAACAATAAAGCTCGTTACAATTGATTCAGGTCGGTTAGATGGGCTTCTGTGGAACAATTTTATTTTAACATGTGATGAAAGAACTATTTTTTCTTCAGTGACAAGCCGAATGAGTTTTCTTTTACTAAAGAATTTAATTTGTTTCAATTAGATAGGTGTTCACAAGATTTAATATTATTTTAACACATTTTCTTAAAAACGGATAATGGAAAGATGTGTTTTTTATTTGATATATTCTGTTTTTATTAATATGAAACTATGCTTTCATCGTGATGGTGAACAATGATACCAATTTTAATATGGGGAGCGCGTAAATGATACAATTAATCGATACCTAATACTGGATTCTAACCGTTGAGTATTATTTTCAGGTTATTGTTTACCAGTCCCATCCGCCAAATTGGACATCTCTCCTCCTTCACCTTTTCTTTTCATTGATAAAAAATGTTAATAAAATCTTCTACACCAATCAGATATTTTTGTCTAATACTATCATTCTTATGGGAACATATAGGTCTATGCTAACAACAATTAATTTAGTTGATTAAGAATTAAATTTGTGACAGTAAGATTATAAATTTAAATATTATTTATGTGAAAATTTTGTTGATAAATATATATAAATATTTTAGTGAGCCATGAAACCCATTCCTGAGAATAATACTAATAAAAAAACATATATGTTTCTTGAATTTGACCACATAGTTATTTAAATTTAGACTTGAATTAGTTTTGGTTGCATTTCTCTGTAGTTTTATGTTCAGTTTTTTTTTTTTTTATCCTTTCCCGGCATGACATTAGCGTGGAGTTCTCTGGAGTCTATTTCCAAAACCAACCATCCCAATCCTTTATTAATCACAGTAACTTTTATTGATGTTATTAATATTATAGTGGTTATTGAACCAATAAAAGTTTTGATTTATTGTTCATTAGTTTAATCAATAGTACTTATCAGGTATAATTCTCATCATTGTATCCTTCAAGTGTATAATTCTCATCATTGTATCCTTCAAGTGTTTAAGTACCCAAGAGACTTGTTACTAGTACTTTAATTAAATAAAATTATTATTTTATAATAATGTTAAATATATTTTTAGTCCTTATGTTATTATAAATTTTTAGTTTTGGTCTTTTAACTTTTTCATTGGTTTCAATTCTTATTTTATTAAATATGTTGTATTGGTCCTTAATATGTTAAAAGTGGCCCATAAAATATAACATCTTTAACTAAATTATTAAATAAACAGAAATAGTATGTAATATATTTTGTTATATTTTTCTAACTTATTTCACTTTTTAACTTCTCAATACAGATTCTATCTTCTTTGTCAATATTTTTAAAGACCAATTTCAACATATTAAATAATATAAGAACTAAAAAAAATAACTCAAAAATCAAAACCAAAAATTAATGAAAACATAATTAACCCTTCATGACTAATATATTAATGTAATATAGTAATATATATACCAATAATAACTATTTCCAATAATCAAAATCTAATAGACTAATATATTAATGTAATATAATAATATATAGACTAATAATAATTTAGTATATTATACAGATTAAAGTATTAACTCTTTGTATTGTTGATTATATAATGGAAAGTCTAGTAACTCATTGTAACAAATGTTACTATATTAGTATTAATAATATATCAGTTTTATTGTTTTAATTTTAGATTTAAGATTTAATTTTAAAGTTAAAAATATATCTTGGTGTAGTACTATATAAAAAATTATAAGTATATTAAAAAGGTACTGGACAGGGTGAATAAGATAATCTTTATAAGTTTTTACGAGTAATTCCTTATACTTATTCCTATTCATATTTCTATTAAGTTGGTAAACACCTCCCATCATAATAAGTAACTCTTGTGAGTAAGCAGTGGCTTTAGGTCTGGTTGTCCTCTGTATAATTATCTAAATGATTAATTAATAGTTATCAATAAAAAAATTAAGTTAAATTATATACATATATTAAAATAAATATGACAAGAGTTCAAGTCCCACTTTTAAATATTTTGTAATTTTTAAGGAATTTGATACCAATCAATCTAACTAGTAAATCTGGTTATTCAAGATGTTGATTGTTTACCAGAAGAAAACAAAACACACCAACATTCAACTCACGTTCACATTCATACACTCCAATAGTAAATTAGCAACCCTCATAAATCCTAAACAGAAAATGACCTAAATTATTATAGTCAAACTGCACTCAGAGATGAATGGCCCCCATTAAAACCGATTCCATTTCATTCTAATTCATATTTTGGTATTATCCTTGTCGTGAGATGAACTGTATTTATCTAAAACACCAAGTCCACGGCAACATTTATTTTTATTAAGTTTAATGACTTGAAAATTTTTATTGAAAATCACAACATTAATGTATTGGTGACATTACACTGTCTTAGTGTCATTTAGACATCAATTAGCATTTGTCTTATTCAAAATGAGAAAAATTATCTTTACTTGGAGAGATATCCTCAACATATTGGTGCATGTTTGGATCTACTTTTTTTAATGAGTAAACTATAAGATCTATCTTAATGTTAGATGGAGCCGTTTTCATGTTTTGGATGCATGCACTTAACGTTTCCAATTCAAATAAGTTAATTATTGTAAAGTGAACACATTTAAAAGATCTTGTACTAAAATAACTTGTGTGGAGAATTAATCCTTTCAAAGCAATAAGATCATCCTCATTTAAGTAGGAAAAAGTAGTGCTTTTATTATGTCCCATAAGCAAAAATATAAAGATCAATGAAACACCAAGTGGTGACTTGCAACTGATATTCGTAAAAACACATGGCATTCTAAATTTTATCTAACCAAATGGAGTACTTAGAAAGTTCAATTAAAACAGTTAAATTGTCTAACATATTGAATTTCCCATTTCTTGATCAAAACAGTTTCAGCAATTGAACAATGCTGAAAAAGGGCTTGGTACATATGAAGACATGCATAAAGCATGAGTAACAATATGAATTTGGGGCAGTGGAATGCAGGAATTTGGTGTTGATACACATTGTAACATTAATTAATAGTTTGTGATGTTCCACATTGAAATTTACACTTTATCACCTACAAACATCCTGAAAATCAGCAGGGCTTGTGTCATGCCCCGAGAGAATATTACAAAGTGAAGCATAAATTCAGCTTTCTGCTCGAGGCAGCAGACCATACTGGATTAAATTAGAGAGAGCAATGTAATGTTATGTACCCAAAAAAAACAAAAGACAAAAAAGCAAATGCTATTTGTCCTCCATTCTAAGGGTATTTAACCGTCTAATCCTTTGATCAAGCTCCTTCATGACTTCAGGTTCTTGTTTCTTCCTTTGCTTTGATATGGTATTAGTTGTCATGGAACCTATCTTATCAAATGCCACCTGCACACAGTTAAGTAAATATATCACTCATTCTAGTCCTTTTTATAAAACTCTATACATCATTTCACACAAATTAAAAAAATCTAGTTATTCTAAGTAAATACATTAAATTTATCGGTCATTCTTGATATACTTCTAAAATTACCCGTCATCCAAAATTACCTTTCATGTAAATGGAGATAACTAAATTTTCCAATCCAAATTCTATTGATATCGAGAGAGAGCATAATTAATATTGTAAAAAAAACAATAAATGCAAATTGTAATTTGAAAGAAGTCTTATGAAAAGGATAAAAAAACCCACTCTAAAACACGTCTTGTAAAAGGGAATGAGGGAGTAAATTGCTTCATCACAAATTAACAAGCAAAAGTAATTGGTGGAGAAATGTTTACAGAGTTTCTTCTTGTGATAATGAGAATAGAAACTACAATAGTACCTAGAAGAATGCATGATAACATGGAAACCAATAGATAAAAATGGGAAATAGGTGAGAAATATTGTCTTACTGTCAGTAAATCATCTGGATCAAATAGGTGATGAGTGGTCATTTGCAGAATGTTAATTACTTCACCAACATGATGGGTCAGAATTAACTCATCTTCCTTCATCTGCAATTGGAGATGACAACTGTTAAAGCATCTCCTATTATGTAGCACACTCTTGTATATTTTGTTTGTGTATAGATAAAAAAAAAAAAAAAACAAGAAACAACAGAAAGGTTACACTGGTGGTACCTTAAAGATTGCCAAGGCTACGTTAAATATAACCTTAGCTCCATCATAAAAGATAACATCCCACACACGAAGAGTTGTCTGATTCATGGAACAAGTATTTATTAATATGGGGATCAAGTTAACATTTTCATGTGTAATTGATTTCAGTATTATGCTAACCTCAGAAGGCAGGCTTTTTGAGAAAAGGCAAAGGAACCACTCGGTGGTAACAAGGGAAACATCGAATTCCAAAGCTTCCAAATGACTTGCAATCCTGCATTTCCATTTCTACAATTTTCAGAAGATAATAAGAAAGAAACATATGACATGATACACAGTTAGCACATCATATAAAATACCTTGGGCACTTTTTAGCAAGTAAATCTTTGAACACTCTTTGTTCAACATGGCATCCTGATAAGTTGTTTGTATAACAGTCATTAACCAGGACGTTTTCCAACAAGACAGCAAGCATCCAAAATGCATCTTCCTCTGTCTTCATGACAAGCAACAACAATGCTGCAACGTAATTTAATCCCTGGAGCAATAATATAGTAGCGTCAATACTTAAGAAAGAAATTTGCTGAGAGTATGCATTTAAAAAAATTTTCTTTCTGCAAACTGTAAATTATTGTCAACTTCAATTTTAAATGAAGAAACTTTGTGGTGCTACATTTTAAATTTCACCTACCTTAAAAATTTTAAAACATAATATAGTGGCTGAAGCAATTGAGTAAAATAAACATAGGTAGAACACAAACTAATCAATGCTTTCTTTGCCCAACATTGTTAATTAGTTAAAAAAGTAAGGGTTGAGAATTGAGATTGAGATGCAATAAGAGAATATTTAACCTGCATTGTTGCTAATCAATGAAGATATAATTGAAGAAAAAGAATAAAAGAAGCATCAATTGAATGAAGGTGGAGGCCTCATTGAAGATATTTTCTCTTTAAATGCCTATGCCTAACTACAAGTTTGGTAATAACAAAGTTCAATTTATACCAAGCCGGGAACAATGTCTTTATGTACTGCCAAGGGGGAAAAGCTAGGAACATCGAAAGGAGAACAGAGCAAACCCACCTGACAATACCCAACATCAGAATCACGGAAAGAATAAGCAACAAGAACACGCCTAAGAGCAGCATGCCCCTCAGGAGTGTCCAACCATGGATGACCAGGGAAGGTTCGCGGTAGGTCCTGCAAATATAGTTAATAGAATGATTAGAAACACAAAAAATACAATACACATTGTAATATGTGGTCAAGTTCAAATTATTATCAAACAAATATAAATAGAGCCAATGACCATGTCAAATGATCACACCAAACACACTGATGGCAAGCGATTTTCCAAACCAACAAAGTACACATTGTTGGATAAGTACATAAACAACATCCAGATCCCAAACAACATATTTACCCCTGAGCATACACAAACTTGATCCCCAATCTTAATCTGTACCAAGTACCACACAAATTCCTTTCTCCTTTTCATCAACATTTACTCAAAGGCAAGGCTACATGTTGCCTAAACTAAATTCCACATACTCAAGAACTATGGCTTAAAATCCCATAATTGTAAAGATTATATAAACATAGGGCTTACAAATGTTCAAACTCTTACAGATCTTTCTTAACTTTCAATATCATCCATACATAAATAACAAAGCTTGCTGATTGTGGGGGAGAAAAGAAGGAAAGCCACACCCAAGATTTTGCCTGAAAATTCTTTACACAAGACACAAAATGCAAAGTCTATACAATGTGAATCCTCCATCAGATTAATTTGAAAATGATCCACACGCCTGCAAGTAATTGTCAAATAATAGGAAACCAAACAAGGCACAAGGGTGATAATGATGATGGCCACAACTAAAATTAGATATCTTGCAATCAAACACAAAATGAAACCCAATTGTGTGATGATCATAAAGAAAAGGTTGAAAGAACTCACATGATCTATCTGCCGGGTAGCAGGGGTGACCTTCCCCTCCACAGCTTTGGTCAAATCCTCATAATAACTCTCAGGAACTGTGGATTTTTTCTTGGCAGCCCCTGATAATGAAAACCAAACCTTAGGCCTAAGAACTGGGGGTATCCCTTTCCTGATCAACTTCTTCAAAGTGATAGCATTAGCCAGTGCTGAGAATTTCAAGGAAGATGTAAGGGCACTGCCTTGCCCTATGGTAGTGTGCAAATACCAATTTACCCCTTTGCTGGCCTCCAATGCCCACCAAACCCTACCCTGTTGCCTCACCTTCTCCCTCACCTCATTCAACACATTCACATCATCCACATTCCCTTCCACCGTGAACCCATAAAGGTCTTGAAATTTCACTGTCAGATTTGCTCTCCTTGAATGGATGCTTGGCCTCAAAACTGACACTTGTGATTGGTATTCAAAGGCAAGGTCTATTTTGCTTTTTGTTCCATACATTTTTCCTTCTTGTGTCAGATCAAAGAAAGGATAAGGGGACACACAACACAGAGGGGCTATAAGACTAGGTTGTCTTTTGAATTGCAAAGGAAAGACCTTGTCAAATAATAATATAACCCACTAGTCTGAAACCGTGAAATGGTCCATTTTGAGGACCTAAATGGTTGTGATTAGGTGAGGAGAGGCTGCAAATTTGTCAAAACCAAAATGGGTGCGACAAGATTTTCATGAAACAAGGGAAAGATTCAGAATTTATAACAAAAACTGGAACTTTACTCTCGGGGAAGCGGTGAAACACCCCTTCTGCATCAGCATCATCATCATCAAGAGGAAGCTTGAAACTTTGATGTGATGAGCTCAAATCTCTACAACAAATAAATATGAATTTGTGAGGATTAAAAGAAAAGGGGGTTTGAGCATTCAGGTTCGTGGAAACGAGACCCACGAGAAGAAAAGTGGGAAAGAAAATGAGAAAAAAAATATTAATAAAAAGGGAAAAAATCTAGAAAAACAGATCCTTAAAGATGAATGTAATATACAGAGAGGAATGATGGGGGGAAAATTGAAGTCCTGAAATGGTAACGAGGGTGGTTCTAACAAAAGAAAGGACTAAAAAGAGAGAGGGAGAAGAATAAAAGGCTGAAATATAGGGAAAATATTTGTATGAAAGAGTGTAAAAACAGAACGGGGAAATCGGTGGTGCTGCTGATCTGAGCTGTTGGGTGCCTCTCGCTCTGCTGCAATATCTACATATGCTCTGTTCTTTCTGTGGTTTCATTTTTCTCTAATAATAATTTAAATTTCACTTTTCGATACTATTCTTTTTTAAAAAATTAGAACGTTGAAGAAAAATATCACAAAATTTAAGATATTGCTAACTCACTTCATCTCTTAACCAGATATATTGTGAAGTGTTTGATTTCCGTTAATAAAAATATAGAAATATATAAATAGCTTGAAGAAATAAAAAGAAAACAGGGGAAGTTAATTTGTCATGATTGCTAGTAAAATATATAAGAAAAAATGACGATGATTACTCTGCATAGAATTTAATGGGAAAAATATAAAACTTTTAATATATCCTAATATGAAAAAGTAAGATCCATCGAAATTGATTCAAAAGAATAATAAATAAAAGTTATAAAGATAATTTAATTTTGAATGTAAAACCTGAGATCAACCTAACTTCATTTTTTTCAATTTATTGTTCGAGCAACATTACCAGATTTGCAAATTTAAATCAACTTTTTAAAATTCAAATTTACAACGATGACCACTGCGAATAACACACAACTCTTGCACAGATTTCACAATAGGAATATGGTTATTTTCATTTATTTGTTCAACTTGGATTAAAGAGTAGGTAGTTTACAGAGAGTACCTATATTGACTAAGATTTTAAGTTTAAATATTATCATGATCTAAATATTTTGGTTTGAACAAGATGAACAGAAGATAGCAATAGTTAGATATATATGATTCATTTGGTTGGAGGTCGGTTTGATGAAAAAAAAAAAATTTACGGTCAAACGGAGTTTGGATTGTCTCGAATAGTATGATAGATTAATATTAACTTTTAGATTTTTTTTATTTTTATAACTTTGATTCTCCAACTGTAAACTAAATGGACAAAAAATAGAAAAATGATGCAAGTAAGAGGTATGGTATGATTAAAGATTTGTTTAGAAAAAAGATGAAAATATATGTTATTCAAATAGATAAAAAAAATTATTGAATGGATGAATAGAAAGAAAATAAATAAAAACAAATTAAACAACAATTATTCTTTTTATTTATTATTTTCTTAAGAAGGAATTAATTTACGCAACTCGAAAACAAGTACACAATGTTGGAAGTAATTTAAAAAAATATATTGATAGTAATATATCAGATTCCAAAGTCAAAATGAATGGTAACATGAAGGAAAAATTCAAATTTTTTTTAAAAATAAGGATAGTATAGTCTTCGATCTCCCATAACGTGCAGAGTGTTAAGACCAACTCTTCAATAGCTAGTTGTTAAATAATAATAATAATAATAATAATAATAATAATAATAATAATAATAATAATAATAATAATAATAAGATGTTTGGTTTTCTGTTGGAGTTGGTCAAACTGAACGGTATAAAAAATTAATATTAATATTTAGATTTTTTCATTTTTATAACTTCATTCTTTCAATTACATACCAAACAGACACTGAATCGTGTTAATCACTCACCGTTAATAATCAAATTTGTAAAATTATTTTTACTAATACTATATATCAACATACAAACAATTATTGTATTATTTCAATTGTAGTAGTAACTAAAAGAATTGTTGTATAACTGTATTCAAAGTTTGTGTTGTAAAGAAGTTGAAGATCATTTACACAAATAATATATATATTAACTATGTTTGAATGAAGCTTAGAAAGAGTTTTGAGGTATAGTTGCACTTTCAAGTTAGTTTTTCAAATCATTTTTTTTTCTCAAATAAATTGTTCAAATATTACTTAACTGAACTTAAACCATAATTATAAGTATTGTTCTGATTAATAAAAGTTAACTAAATACTCGTTTCTTTTACTGAAAGAAATCTGTGTAAAATGATGGCTTTTTCTCCCTTTATTTAGCTTCATCTACACATGAAAGTTTGATTTATTTATTATTATTATTTAAAAATGTTAAACCGTAATATTAGTTGGTAAGTGAAGGGCAATTTAAGAAAGGAAAAAGGTAACTAAGGACGCGTTTTTTGTTGATACATTTTTGCACTGTGACCCACAAAATGATTGTTTGGATTTCAGCAAAATTGTCATAACGTGGGGCCCATTTTCTCAGTAGCGCCAAACGGAAGAAATCACGTGTGGGTGAGTACTCTCAAAGAAAATACAAAAGTTAAAAGTATCGTAATTCTCGTATTTATAAAAATCGTGATTAATATTATTTTTTATATTATTTGAGATAGTTAAAATTTTATTAAATTAAAAAAAATTTATTAATTTAGTTTCAATTCTCATTTAATCATTAATTTTAGGAAAATTGAATTTGTTTGATTAATAAAATCTATAAAGTGTTATTTTAGTTATTTTAGTTATAGCTTTGGATAATTTTGTTTAAATGCAACTTGTTATTACTTATTACTCTCGTTCTAAAAATGAAATTACAATCTTGTAATGATGATGCATAATCATTAACTACGCATTCACCTAGTTGCTTTTACTTAACTCCTTTTTAGTTTATTATGATAATTGGAAATTACTTATTCTCACCCTTGTTTTGCAAAAGAAAATATTAAGTTTAAAATTTTTAAAATGGAAAAATTATAATTTTGGAATCATATTAGAACATATAAGATTTTCTCTCCTGAATAATTATTATGAATGATAGTATTTTATTTGCCAAAATTTAACCTAAGTTGTATATATATTAATTACTGGCATATAATAACTAGATGGTAACATAAGACATTTCATTTATAGAGAAAAAATTAAACTTATAGATACTATTAATAATTAGATGGTAATAAAACATATTTATAAATAAAAACTTATAAATACTTAATTAAAAATAAAAATTATCTTACGTACTGACAGTTTTGTTTTATGTTACTGACAGTTAATGCACCTTGGATTTGAAGAAAAATAATATTCATTTAAAGTAAAATGCAGTAGTTATGTTTCCATTAATATTGTAATTTTGACATCTATTAACCAAAAAATAAAGAATATTAGTTGTTTTTATGCAGTTGCATGATATTTTTCGGGGAACGGAGCACTGGATCACTACCCACTACGCAGCAGTTTTCTTGTGACATGGGCCGGCTTCGTTACTACTGCATTGGGCTGGACCGGCCGGTCGAAGCCGGCGTCTGTCCCAATTGATTCTCAACTTGACAATAAAGCGATATTTGGTACGTTTGGCACACAAAACTCCGCTGGTTGGGGGGAGAAATTTTATCTTACGGTTAAACTAGTTTTGACTATCTCGAATGATGTGAAAGGTTAATATCAACATTTAAATTTTTTTATTTCCCCAACCTCCTTTCCTCAACTGCAAACCAAACATCACGTACGTCATCTTTATGACTCTAAACATACTATAAATCTTTTTTTAGAGTTACTTTGATGAACCTTTTTCGGAGACAATGCTCGTCACGATTTAGTTATGGTCCTCACATTCTTAATAAATATGTCTAGTGAATGTTTCCTTTAAAATTCATTAGGTTTAAATAGATGAAATTTGTAAGATATTATCTTTTTTTTATCTGTAATCATGACATTTAATGAGTTTCACTTTTAGAAAATTACTTTCTATACTTAACTCTATAAAGGAGACCTCTAATGTACTCGATAAAATTGATGTTTGAGTAGAGAAATCCTAAAGTGTTCATTTTGGTAGGTTCTTTTTATAATTTCAATTTGTATTATTAACTGAGTCACAACTTATTGGTTAAAATAAGTATTAATTAAATTGTATCAAAATTAATTCATACATAAAATTTACACTTGGCTTTACACAATATTACCTATAAATTTAAATATATATAAAAAATTTCTCTTATGATATAAGTAAAATTATATTTTTCAATATTATTAAGTATTTATCTATTGAATATGTATTTAATGTTTTATGATAACATACTACTTCCAACTATCTTTTCTTAATATATATATATATATATAAAAGAGTAATTTCTTTTATTTATATTTAGAATTAGGATAATAATAATAATAAATGAAGTGTTTTTATCCTATTAAGGGAAAAAATAAGGAAAGAAGAACCACCCACACCATACTTTTTCTTTCTAATATACCATATTTTCTTTCTAATACTCCTGATGAGTAATAATAGTAATTAACTACCAAATTTTTATAAAAAAAATGAGAAGAAAAATATAATAAACAATTAAACACGATCTCACACGTGGTGACACGAACCTCCTTTGCTGTGGCACCAAGACAAAGACCACTCCTGCTTCGTTTTGTCATTAACTTATTTAAGAAAAAAGTCGCTATCAAAGAAAATAAAAATATAATGGAAAGGAAATTGTACATATCTTACAACTCTCTGTCAAACAAGTGTTTACAAATTATGTATCACTCTATTACTGAAGTAGATAATAAATATGATTAATCTTGGTTCAAGTTAAAAATAATTAAACTGATTTATATATAAAGTTAGATATTAAATTAACTAATATTAGTTATATACAACAAATTTATTTAAAATTTATAAATTGAAAATTTACATTTGTGAATTTTGTTTCGGGCTCAGAAGGATGGTTCACTCCACTTTTAAGAATATGAAGAAATTTGTTAGTTCAATGTAAGAGACCTGAAAAAGAAATCCCTAATTAAATCGGGATTAAATTGATAATATTACAGAATTGATCTGAATTGATTATCTAACTGATTTATGATACAATCAGTTTGATCAACTGAACCGATTTAATTTTAATAACAATGATTACTTCATTAACAATTATTGGTTGGTTTAACTTCATTCCCATTGGTCATTTTGTGTAAAATTTCTTCTGGGGCATTCCAAGTTTTCAACCATGCTATGAAATTCTTGGAAGTTTGTTTTCTAGGCAACAGTGGACCGAAAAGCACAATACATAAGTGTGATGATGGAAGAAATCATCTTTTTAAGTTAGATAAAATCTTTAATGGCTTTCCTCATGTAGTATAAGCGTTTTGTATTATGATCTATTTCATGCACTACTCATCATTAGGGATAAAAATAGGTTGTGTGTTAAGTTTGAAGATTTATATGTAACTTGATATAGATTTTATTTTTAACCATAGTCTGACTTATTTAAAAGTTTGTTTAGCCTGATAACCTATATAAAAACCTAAATTTAAGTTATTATTAATGAAAATATAAATATATATAAATAAATCTATTTTAAACAAATAATTTGTCTCTATAAACCTAACAACTTAAGTATAATATATATTTAATTATTACTTCTTCATATTAAAGTAATTTTAATAAAATTTAATTTAATAAATTGTGATTCATAAAAAATATTATATGCATTTATTATAATTTATATTTCTGTATAAATTTTATATCATAACTTAAAAAGATTGGCTCGACAAATTAGAATGACCTTTACAAAAGTCTAAACCTGGTCTATTTAATGAAATAAATTTTTTAAAAAATCATAATCTGATCTTTAAATTAAATAAATTAGATCAAACTAAACCTTAAATAAATTAGGTCATTAGTCTCCAACGCACATCATAACCTACTTTCATCCCTATCGATCATATAAATACTCTCATATTAGTCAAATACATTGTATTTCAAAGAGTCATTTAATTTAACTACGTAGGTTTCGGTATTATAGCAATGGAACAAAGGGTATTTAAAGAAGAAAGAGGAGAAGATTTTATTAAGAAAAAGTTAGAATTATTTTGGATATTACTTATAATTTTAGATACAATTTTTTATTTTTTATTTCTGAACTCATGACTTTTTTTTCCACGTATAGTTGTTAGTTAGGTGCGCCGTATTGTCATCACATGTATTATTATGAGTCATTGTTTGTGGAAACAGTGGGAACTGATTGAATAAGAATCTAACTGAGTTGAATGTTATTGAGATTGATCAAGATGGAGGAGGTAAGTGTTTCTGATGAAGAAGCCTTCCTTTTTGCAATGGAGCTAGCTTGTGGCTCCACTGTTCCCATGGTTCTCAAGTCACTTTTGGAACTTGGCATCATTGATAATATAGCCAAAGCTGGTCCTGGAACTTACCTTTCCTCTTCTCAAATTGTTGCTCAAATTCCAATGATAAAGAACCCTCATGCACCTGCTATGCTGGAACGCTTGTTGTGTCTCTTGGCTAGCTACAACATCCTCTTATGCAAACTACATCAACTGCCTGATGGTAAGGTTGAAAAACACTATGCTCTTCACCCCAAAGCCAAATACTTTGTCCCTAATCAAGATGGTGTCTCTGTCGCTGCCTTCTTTCTTATGGAACAGGACAAAGTCCTCAAAGACATGTGGTATTGTATTTTCACTTTTTCAGTTTCTTGACACTTGTTCATTCTTTGTGCTTGCAGTCACAGATGTGGTTGTTGTTGCTAAGATTAGTTTAACCGGACACAGTTAAAGTTCATATAAAATATTTTTAATTTTGATAAATACCACAGCTTATATGATTAAAATATAACATGGTTAACATTTTCAGGGATTTTGTAAATATTAGATTATGAAGAGCTAAAACTTAGCTGATGAAGATTGAAAACAGTGCTTAAGTATGATATTTATATGTCACCTTTTAGTATGTGAGAAGATGTCTTAAACTTGAATGAGAATTTGGGGAATACAAAGAGAAAAGGACTATTTTGATATAGTAATTATTAGTGAAGTATAGAGGTTAAGTAATGAGTGTGTTCTTCATAGGTACCATTTGACAGATTCAATTAAGGAGGGAGGCCTTCCATTTAACAATGCTTATGGAATGACTGCCTTTGAATTTCATGGCTTGAACCCAAGATTCAACAAGCTTTTCAACAAGGGATTGTCCGATTGCTCTACAATCATAATGAAGAAAATTCTTGAGACCTATGATGGCTTTGAGGGTGTTGGATCTGTGGTTGATGTTGGGGGTGGAACTGGAGCTGTTATTGACATGATTGCCTCTAAGTATCCCTCCATAAAGTGTGTTAATTTTGATTTGCCTCACGTGATTAAAGAAGCTCCATCTTATGCAGGTGCTTTTTAGTTCATATATCATATGAAAACTTCATAGTGGCTCTTCTGACTATATAAAACAACATCAATAAATCAAGCTACTCTTTAACCAGAGTCTTTGGCTCTTTGCTGCATTCTCTTCCCATGCTGTAATAATCAATATAACCATTTGCAGTTATGTAGTGCTTGACATTGTCTGTAAGGGTAGTTTACCTTCTCTGCTTGGATCCACTGTTTTAGAAAAACATCATATGGGTCAGTCAGTTTTTTAATCATGGGTTTTTGTTCCAGGGGTCGAGCATATTGGTGGAGACATGTTTGTCAGTGTTCCACAAGGTGACACCATTTTCATGAAGGTGAGTTATTAATGTGAAGGTCTTTATGCATTTATCCAGACCATTTCCAAGATTTAACATTGAGAATAGAGTGAAGCCTGTTAAAGCTAAGATTATGATTCAAACAAATTAAGAACTCCCCCCTATATAATCAACTATATAAAGTTTCAAACTTTGAAATAAAAGCATTATGTTAATCTTTTATACGTAACATATGTAGTGGACATGTCATGACTGGAATGATGAGCAATGCTTGAAATTGTTGAAGAACTGCTATGATTCCCTTCCTGAAGCTGGGAAGGTGATTTTGGCTGAAGGCATTATTCCAGATTCCCCTGACTCTAGCTTAGCTTCGAGGTGTGAGTTTCAAATGGATGTTACTATGTTGTCTCATAGCCCTGGAGGAAAAGAGAGAACAGAGAAAGAGTTCCAGGCCCTGGCTATGGAAGCTGGATTCCAAGGTTTCCGGGTAGCTTGTTGTGTTCTCAACACCTATGTCATGGAATTTCTCAAGAGTTCTAGGCCATAAAATGTTTCTTCCAGTGTATTCTTATCTTTATAATAAGCAATTAATAATGGTCATGACTAAAATGTTGCTTGTAATTGATTAGCTGTATTGGACATGTTGTTTTGTATTTAATTTTCTAAGTTAAACGATAACATTATTATGATGAACATAGTAACAGAAGGATTGTGCCTCATGAACTCATGACTTCAGAAATAACCTCTTTACTCATGAGAATAGGATTGTGTAATTAACCCGGTTAAAATAATATTAATAATAGTTAATTATACTGATGTACTTGGAGGTTAGTGTTAATTACACCCTCCTCCTCCTTATTTCTAAAATAACACCGAGCTTTTTTAAATGTTAACGACATTAATTTTTATTAGTGAAATAAATGTAAAGACTGAGCTACCCTTTTAATTAAATAAATGTTTTCTCTTACATAATCTAATAGACTCATTTACTTTATTCTATTTTTCTCTTTAGCTCTAATTATATGCTAGGGTATGTGAGAACGAAGGGATCACAATGACCAGTTTTTGCTGCCTCAGACATGATCAAAACATAGCCTTAGACTTTCCTTATACTATATATTACTCTCATGTCAAATCCTTAAGATGACCTGCATCCAGTTTTGAGTTTGATGGGTACCATTTCCTTATCATAACCTACTCAATCCTAACCTAACACTAGCACTAGCATGATCATTGAACGCAAACCCGCGAGGATCAACATACACTTAACCTCGGATTCCTCATGTTTAACAAGTAAAATTGTTTTGGTCAAACAAAAACTCATCTTGGTTTTGATGGGGAATGAGACATGTTTGGTGATGCGACTACTTGTCTCAACCTTGCATCTTAACCTTCTCCAATATATTAATTCAGTAATTTTAATTATAAGAATAATTAAATGATAATAATAAGTTATATATTTTTTTGTTGTGATCATAATCAATTAACACTTCGTACATACTTACTCGAAACGAACCCCCACTGTTATTAGATGTAAATACTCATGTATTAACGTAACAAAAGTAGAATATTCTCACCCTAATTTACACTCAAGCTATTGCATTCTCTCTTAATATTTAAAAGACTTAAGCGTTGGAGTATTTTTGCGGGTGACACCCCATTTCACCCCTCAACACATAAGGTTGGTGGTTTTGATCAAAGGAGCACTTCAAGACCTCTACCTCTCCACTAGAAGTAGAGGGCATAATATCAAATTCCTCACTAGACCAGCGTAATAGAAACTTGAACACCGTAATATTAAGGATTGTCACCACACCGGGTTATGCACCCCGATCAAGACTAGATTATTAAGTATCAAAACATAGATATTAAAATAAACTTACTCCTAATTTAATATCATTACAAACAACCTAACTTCATCCTCATAAAATGTTTCATGCAGTGTATTCTTATATTTATAATAAATAATTAAAAATGGTCATGACTAAAATGTCGCTTGTAATTCATTAGGTGCGGGGCCTAATCTCTAGGCCATAAAATGTTTCTTCCACTGTATTCTTATTTTTATAATAAGTAATTAATAATTGTCATGACTAAAATGTTGTAATATTACATTGTTCTAAGTATCACAACAACAAAAATGTGAAAATGTAACTGTTCGGTATGGTCATTTTTTTCGTGGGCATTAGCCTTCAAAATTTTATTATAACTGCATTCATTGAAGAAAAATTATGAAACTTCAGAAACAAGAGGATAGTGTGTTTCTAAGCACTGCTGCAAAAACCATGTGAAACTTCCTTCTTTGGGTAGCATTTTTCATTTATTGGGATTTTTCATTTATTATTTTAAAAAATTCATCCATTCTCAGAAAACTGATGAAACTTTTAGGACAACCTTACAGTGTCTTTCTAAATATGACCGTAGAAAATTATACAAAAATTTAATAGCTTGATATCGTCATTTTTTTCGTGGGCATTAACCTTCAATTTTTTTTTAAAAATTCATTTGTTGGAGAAAAACTATGAAACTTTGGAAACGAGTAGATAGTATATTTCTAAGAACTGCTTCAAAAAAACCATACAAAAATTCAAGTTCTGGGTACAATTTTCTATTTACTAGGATTTTACACGAAATATTTTTTCTTAAAAAAAATTGTCCCTTCCCTTGGAGGAAATGAAACTTTGGGGACAACCTTTTAATGTTTTCTAAGCATGACTGTAAAAAATCATACAAAAATTCAACCACTCTATATGGTCATCTTTTTTGTGAGCTGATCCGGGGTGTAAACCGAACTCCAAGGAACATGGCCGAGGTGCTTCCAAACCAAGGCCACTTCATCAAAAGCACTAGGAATATTGGATCCAGTCTCCTAGCCGAGGTCTTAAATAAGTATAACAACAGACATAAAACGATGACTCCGGTCAATACTCTGACAACAGAACATGGGTCAGAAGAGGTATAGGTAACCTGTCCCTACAAACACTGTTACTACAGTAAGTTAGGAGATGGTTCAAATCACTTCTTCAACTCAGGTAACCCTTTTAAATATAACTTATTTATTACCTGCCAAGGATCTGATCCGATTACTGTGAGTAACCTTTGTAATACTAATATTTCTATAATTCCCGTACCGACTTAAAGCTTCGGAGAATCTTTTGCAGGAGCACCACCGATGTGTCCTCTTGACTTCGGTACGGATTGAACTTCAAACTCATACATTAACGTGATTAACTTAGGCTATAAAATACTGTACTCCATTGAGACGATATAAAACTGAGTGCACGAGAGAATACTTCAGACTCTGGTTTAGCAAAGTCAACATTTGACCCCGGACACTGGATAGAACATGAGCATTGGAGAAATAGATGTAATTCAAGACATTACCTTCTTGGGGAGTCATTTCTCTTCATGTGGCTTTCTCAAGGTCAAATGAGAGGCTAATGTTGTGGTGCATGAGGTTTCCCAGTTAGCCCTGTCAAACTTGCTGGAAAGGAGCTGGTTGCTAAGGCCTTCGATTACAATAAGAAAGGCTCTGATAGAAGACAAGGGATGGATTCCTCCATCCTAGCGTGGGCTTGGCTTGTCAGAACGAAGATGTCCCTTACTATTCTCTGTGTTCGCACCTTAGTTAAGGTTTTTCTTCTTGGGAGAGTTTACCCTAGGCAAGTTTAGAAATGTTGGTAAGGATAGCAAAGCTGGGTTTTGGTCAACTAGTGGGCTTGGGTTTATGTTTGTTTTTTTATTGGTCTTCCTTATTTTTAGTTGGCCTGCTTTTTGGGTTAGAGAGCCCAATGTGTTGTTTGCACTCATTTTATTTCAATGAAAACACTCAAGGTTTCAATTAACCTTGAGTGTCTGAATGTTTTGATTGAAGTTGGCAATATTCCAGTTATTAAGACATGTAGAGGCGAGAGAAAATAAGAGAAATTGATTGTATAATACCAGACATTACCCTCTTGAGGAACAAATTTTCATTTTGTGGTTTTCTCTAGGTCAAGAAAGAGGCAAACAAAGTGGCGCATGAAGTTGCTTAATCGGCGCTATCAAATTCGTTGGAGCGGAATTGGTGGTTAAGGTCATCGTTAAGACTAAGAAAAGCTTTGGTAAAGGATAAGAGATGCATACCTCTGTCCTTTCCCGTTTCTATGCCAAATTGAGAGAGATGTTCACCGCTATCCTCCGCCTTCACACCTTCGCTAGGGTGGTTTTTCGCATTCAGATTTCACCCTAGAAAATTTGAGAACGAATGACTTCGGTTAAAGGGAAGTGTACCATCGTGGGTTCTTCTGCGTTTTCTTCTCTTCTTCTCCTCCGTTGCTCGTAAGGTGCACTGGAAGGAATGGATTAGGATTGTTGCCATTAGCGGGCTTGAGTTTCCTTATTTGATATTTTTTCTCTTTGTAATGTATGACCTTTTTCTTGGGTCGAGTAACCCATTTGTATGGTCTTTTTCTTGGCCCCACCAAGTAGCTTAAGTGGTATAAAGACATTTAGGGTCACCTTGAGCAACAGGGTTCAATCCCGTGCAACCCCCTCCCCCTGGACAAAAATAAAAATAAAAATAAAAATAAAAATGAAGTTACTCTTTAAAAAAAAATGATAGCACATTCATTACACCAAAAAAAAACGTGTGGGCTTTATATTATATTGGTTCCAATCAGAGGCCGACACGGCACTAAAACGAATAGTACGTGAACGACGCAGTTTCAAGTTTCGGTATTCACTTGAAATTTAACTGAACTAAACAACCTTTGGTGACACAGGTGTTCGGCGTTGTTCTGAATCTTGTTTTTCTTATAATTTCCGAAAAGGTATGTATATACCATCTCTACATTAATCGTTTTTGTTGAATTAATGTGGTGGTGAATTGATTGTTGCAGATGAGATTGTGGGCATTGGTGCTCGCGTTGATTGCGGCGTTGTTGAACTTGCGACGCTCCGAGGGGATCAGATTCATGATAGACAGAAACGAGTGTTTCTCCCATGATGTTAAGAACGATGGTGACACTGTTTACGTCTCCTTCGTCGTTATCAAGGCTGATTCTTCCTGGCATAGCGCTGACGATGGTGTCGATCTTGTGGTATCCTCCTTTACCTTAATTACTCCTTACCATTTCTCAAAACGTTATTCAATCTAATCTTTAGAGTACAAAAGAACAATAAAGAATAATGTAAAAAATGATTATGATGGATGAATTTTTGTAAATTTGCAGATTAAATTAGTTTTCAAAATTATCCTATCAATACAACTCCTTATCTATTGCTTATTTGTTTGTTTGGTGACTTGTGGTTTGCCATTCTTTCAGGTAAAGGGACCTGCTGGTGAGCAAATTCAAGAATTTCGTGACAAGACCAGTGACAAGTTTAGCTTTGTGTCTCGCAATTCAGGAGTCCATAAATTTTGCTTCACCAACAAGTCTCCTTATCATGAAACTATCGATTTTGATGTACATGTTAATCACTTCTCTTACTTTGAGCAACATGCAAAAGACGGTAAGATCTCTTTTATTCTATGAGTTCCCCTTGTCTTTGCTCATTTATTTTCAACCTCTTGTGAAATAAGTACATTGCTCTTTAAGTTGCATGGAAATCTACAAAATGAGCCCACTTTTGTGACTCTTTGTAGAGCATTTCACCCCTTTGTTGGAGCAGATAGGCAAGTTGGAGGAAGCTCTTTACTACATTCAGTTTGAACAGCATTGGTTAGAGGCTCAGACTGACCGTCAAGCAATAGGTATTATCTAAGTTCTACTTCCCTGTTTATATTTAAATTTACATTTTACTTTCTGTGCTTGAAATCTTTTTGTATGTATTGGTGATTGCATTTGCACCTACTCATGCTAAACATAAAACCTGGTTTAAATATGCATCTGCAAATGTTAGTGGAATAATTTGAACTCACGACCTCTGCCTCTGCAAATCCTCAATTCATCCTTCCGAAGTTCAATTTGCAGGATGTAAAAGCTTCTTGAATAAATGAAACGTCCATTGATTGGCTTCAGAAAGTTGAAACTGAAAACACAGGATTAGTTGATAAAAGCTATGAACTTGTGTGTTTGTTTTTTCCATTAACTCTTCTTGAGTGCGAATGCAATGTTATGTTCCCTTATGTCTTGAATGCAGCCAATGATGCAATGTGCCGAAGGACTATACACAAAGCAATCTTTGAATCATTAGCACTTATGGGGGCTAGTGCACTGCAAGTGTACCTTTTGCAACGTTTGTTTGAGCGAAAGTTGGGAGCTTCAAGAGTTTAGAGGTACAAAATGTTTTGAGAACATGTAATAGTACATATGAGAATGTTATTTTTAACTCCTATTTTTTCATTGTCCTCGTAAGGATATTTATAATTTTATATAACTGGAAAGATGTTATTTAATATTAATTAAACTTGATTTTGGGGTCAAATTTATCGATGACGGACCATTTCTTAACCTTCCTTCACCATGTTCCATTCGTATTTTCGGGTTAACAAGTTGTGGGGTAGGAATTTAATTGAAATACACTATTAGTAAAAATTTTCTTTACACTTATCACATCACGAAGTAAGTAAAAAAATTTCGTTTATAAATACTTTATAAGTCATGTTTATGATGATTTCTAATTAGTTGATAACATAAATTTTTTTACACTGACTACACTAAGTTAAGTATCATAATTATACACTAAATTTTAACTTAAGTTGATCAAGGTTTAACCATGTTGAATCATTGACATGTGAACTAATTTCTTTACAAGTTTGATAGTTAGTTTAATTTTTAAAATATTTCAGATAAATCTTATACGACATTTACTTTTATGGTGATATTATAGAACTAAGATGGGTGATGGGTGTTTGTTCGAGGTGTGAAGGATATTATTGGTTGAGACATGTTTGTCAATGTTCCAAAATGTGATGTCATTTTCATGAAGGTGAGTTATCAACAAGAAGGGCTTTATTCGTTTATTAGACCATTTCCAAGATTTAATATAGAGAATGTTTGCGAAGAGTTGAACTTGATAGAAGCTAATATACTTAATGGCCAAAATACCATCTATTATGTAGTTGAACTTGAAATTGTTGAAGACTCACTTCACTTCCTGAAGCTGGGAAGGTGATTTTGGCTGAAGACCTGACTCTAACTTGGCTTTGAGATGTGAGTTTCAAATGGATGTTATTATGGAAAAGAGAGAACAGAGAAAGAGTTCCAGGCCTTAGCTAAGGTTTCCTCCAATGTATGCTTGTCTTGATAATAATTAATTTTGGTAACAGTGATCCACTAAAATGCTGCTTATATATAATTGATGAAGTGTATTCGATATATTGTTTAGTTATTTATATTAATATACTAATTTGGTCTCTTGGACACTCTAGAGATTTTTATAGGTTGGGAAAATTTTAACCCTTCAAGCTTAAAATCAATTTATATATCTCAATGTTTTAAAAAACCAAACGTGAGGTCTCTTTAAAATTTGAGATTTACAAGTTGAATTCAATTTATATAAGAAGTTGGTGATTTTTTAAAATAACTTATGTAAAATTTTAAAGTCACGTTATTTTATCACTTAAACGATTTAAGTCATGTTTAAATTACTTCTCGTTTAAAATTAAGTAAAATAACTTTTTTCGTTTAACAGAAATCAATAGAAATATTATACTCCTCTAAAATAAAAATAAATTAAATCAAATATTGAATAATTTCTTTAAAAAAATACGTATAGACCTATTTGAGTGTATGTTATTTTTGACATATCTTCAATATTTAAAATTTGTAAGGTCTAAAGGAAAAACAAAAAGAGAAAGATTGTTTTATTCATAATTATTTAATTTGACTAGATTGATTGATTGAATTGGTGATCCAATTAGGATCCGATTCAAATATGAGATAGAAAATACAATAAAACGATATGCATCGGTGTCTATTATGTCTTGACCCAGTGACATAGTTGGGTCAAATTTGGTAGATTGGTTTACTTAAAAATGAGAGTAAAATGTGTGTCTCATTGTCAAAATTTAAAATTTCAACCCTTTCAACTCTTAAAGTAGTGTTACAACAAAACCAATAAATTATATTTCACTAATTATTTTAAAATAATATGCACTAACCAATATATATAAATTAAAAACAAAAAATATGAAAAAAATTATATATTTAAAATATGAAATTTAAAATTGCGATAAGATACTATTTTAAAAAAATACTTTGATATTATTTTGATTATAAATTTATATTAAATAACCTCAAACACATATTTTTAATCATTGACTAATCATTATTAATATTTTTATTAAATTAAAATATCATAGTTATAATATTTTATGTTATATCTCTTAATTTTAATATAAAAATTATAATTTTTTATATATATCAATTTAACTAGTTCGAGTTTGACTAGTCAATTGTTGGTTATGTATACTACACTATCAAATCGAAGACTGGCCCATGTTTAATCATAACATAGGTTTTATCATATATATAAAAACAAAAAGAAGAAAGTGAGAAAGATTGTGGGTTGAAATCGGGATACAAACAATTCCAACAAACACATATCAGTATTATAAAAAAAAAAAGTAACAAGTTAGATAAGATAAAGATAGAATTGCAATAAAAACAATAAATATAATGTGAAATATGAGGTATAAAAAGACTTAATATTAAATTAATATTATTCTTTATGTCATTCATTTAACAGTAATTGTTTTTTAAATTAATCAAACCGAAAAAAACTAAACGTGGTGGCTGATTAAGTGTTCGTTTAGTTTTCAGTTGGGGAAATGAAGTTAGAGAAATGAAAAAATTTAATGATTGATGTTGATCTTTTACGCCGTTCGAAACAATCAAAACTCTGTTTAACCGTAAAATGTATTTTTAGGTCGGTGAAACCGCTTAAATTGTTGATGAAGTAAGAAGAGATTTAAAGCAAGGTGAGGGGTATTTATGTGAATCCAAACAAACGTGTGAGCTTTGTATTGGCTAGATGAGGTAGCATCTTCCAATCACAAGCCGACACGTGACTAATATGAATATACATGAACGACACCGTTTCCAGTTTCAATATTTCACTTTAAGCTGCACTGACAACTTTTGTTGACATTGAAAAATCGGCTACCAAACTGCGTGAGTCGTGTTCGGCGTTGTTCTCTTCTCAATCTTCGGTTTCTTATAATTTCCGAAAAGGTATGCGTGTATCTATCGATCGTTTGTTGTTGGATTAATGTGGTGGTGTTACTGAGATTGAATTGATTGTTGCAGATGAGATTGTGGGCATTGGTGTTCGCGTTGATTGGGGCGTTCTGGAACTTGAGACTCTCAGAGGGGATCAGATTTGTGATCGACAGAGATGAGTGTTTCTCCCATGATGTCAAGTACGAGGGTGACACTGTCTTTGTCTCCTTCGTCGTTATTAAGGCTGATTCTTCCTGGCATACCGCCGACGAAGGTGTCGATCTTGTGGTATGCTTAATTCTTTGTACTTATCTATTGTTTATTTGTTTGTTTGCTTTGGGGCAATGACCTTTGAAGCAGCTACAAGTTTAGACTGGTCCCTAACTAGTTGTGCCAACCCACCGTTGGCTGGGACTATAGGTTTTATATTCTCAACATTCAACTACTATATACCTCTTTTCATATTCATACCATTACCTAGGTAACTCAATTAGCTTTCTCTGCTTTGTTTTTTTTTTTTTGTTACCTTCTTAATCTTTTGAGTTTGACTTTTATGCATCTGTCTAGCATCTATGGGGATGTTTGGTACCCGACACAATTTTTTGGTTACTTTCCTGTATAAACGAAAGATAACCAGCTATGATGGTGAGAATCTGGTCTCAAATCCTCACATTTTAACTTACCCAGTATTTTTTTGCATATCTTCTACCAATCATAGGTGGTCTTTTTTTTCTAGATGAGATTCCTAGGAAAGAAAAATAATTATCGGTACCAAACACCTCCTAAAGGGGATATAAGATTGTCGAATGGTTAGGGAATGGAGGGAGTGAGATAGGTTCTGGGTTTCGAACCCCCTACTAAAACTTTTAACAAAACTAACAAATTTAGTTAATCTTTGCCAATAAACTATATGTATGTATGCATATAGCATCTGTACAAATCCACATCCTGCATCCACAAGGGATATGTATTGCCTTTCTTTCAAGTTTGAATTTATCTTTGCTTTTTCTTCCCCCCATAATACCCTACCTGGTTGGTCATATTGGAGACTCATTACACGATAATGTAAGAATTTCAGATAAAGGGGCCTTCTGGTGAGCAAATTCAAGATTTTCGTGATGCAACCAGTGACAAGTTTAGCTTCGTGTCTCGCCAATCAGGAGTCCATAAATTCTGCTTCACCAACAAGTCTCCCTATCATGAAACTATCGATTTTGATGTACATGTTAATCACTTCTCTTACTTTGAGCAACATGCAAAAGATGGTAAGATCTCTTCTATTATATGAGTTCCCCTTGTATTTACTCATTTATTTTCAACCTCTAGTGTAGTACACTGCTCTTTAAGTTGCATGGAAATCTAAAAATTGAGCCATGTCTGCAGAGCATTTCACCCCTCTGCTGGAGCAGATAGGCAAGTTGGAGGAAGCTCTTTACAACATTCAGTTTGAACAGCATTGGTTAGAGGCTCAGACTGATCGTCAAGCAATAGGTATTATATAAGTTCCACTTTTCTGTTTATTTTTAATTTTACATTTTTTTTCTGTGCATAAAATCTCTTTGTATGTATCGGTTATTGCATTTGCACATTCTCATGTTAAACATTAAACCCTGTTTTGTGTATGCCATCTTTACCCATTCTTGATGTAATTTAGTAGCAACTCTTGTCCCAATCATGATCATCCTAATTTTACTCAGTTATCATACCAAAAGAAAGTAGCCTGTTGTGAACATTGCTTCCTATCTCTGGACAGTGATCATTGTTCTGTATGAATGCTACTATAGTACCACCACTTATCTCACGATTAAATGCACACATGGGTAACAACCATTTTTTCATGCACCCTTTACTTACCTACATGAATGAATTGGTGTGTCTAAACGTTTAGTTGGCTTTGCACACATTCTGAAGCTTCTTTTAATAGGTGAATATTGCTTTTTGTTAGTGATGAAGTTCAAACCGAATCCACAACCTCTCCCCTTTCCATTCACCCTTCCGAAGTTACAATTTGCAAGAAGCAAAAACTTCTTGAATGAATGAAACGTCCATTGAGTGGCTTTAGAAAGTTAAAACAAACACATTAGTTGATAAGAGCCATAGCTTTTGTTTGTTTGTTTGTTTTTCCATTAACTCTTCTCGAGTGGCGAATGCAATAATCATGTTTGCTTATGTCTGGAATGCAGCCAACGATGCAATGAGCCGAAGAGCTATACACAAAGCAATCTTTGAATCATTAGCACTTGTAGGGGCTAGTGTACTACAAGTCTACCTTCTGCAGCGTTTGTTTGAACGAAAGTTAGGAACCTCAAGAGTATAGAGGTAGGAAATCTTCTGAGAACCTGTAACAGTACAAACGAGAATGTTATTTTGAACTCCTTTTTTGGGTTGTCCTCATAAGGATTTGTATAACTAGTTATGTGGAAAGATGTTGTTTAATGTTATAATTAGAATTGACTTTGCATTAAAATTTACCGATCACTGACCATTTCATAGCCTTCACCATGTCCCATTCACGTTCACTGTATTTCCTCTAGATGAGCTGTTGTTATGTTTCAAGGGGAATTGATATGTGGTTTGGGAACATTCAACATGTATTGAATAAACTGGATTCTTGAGTTAAGAACTTGTTGCGAGAAAATGAGTTACCTATGAAAGTAAAAGAAAGTTTCTAGCCTTAATTTGGATTAAAATACTCACAAAATTTAAGTTGATACTCACAAACAAAACTGATCCGAATATGAAAAATATTATAAGTATATTTATTATACTAGATGAAAAATAAAAATATAATAAATATTTTCATTTCACAATAAAATTTTTATATTATCCAAATGTTATCCTTTTTAAACAAAAATCAATCGTTTTTTATTCCTTAACTATTGTCTAAAATCATTTTAGGTAATTAAAAGGACATTCTTATAATACTCAATACTTATCACCAAAATCTATTTTTTAAATAATTAGTTTTGTTCTTCCAATTTGGAAACGCGTTTTTGTTAATTGTCGATTTAGATTTTGTCATCTAGCAACTAGTGTGAAAATACAAGTTAGTGTGAAAATACGATTTAGATTTTGTCAATACCATGCTAGAAAATAAAATCATATAAAAGAAATTAATGAAACTCACACAAACATTAGTAGGTTTTATTTTAGAAAATTGTTGAAACTTATTCAATTGTAGGAGAGATTCATTAATTAAGAATTGTGATTTTTGTAATAATTTTTTTATTATAGTTAAGACTCATTGCCTTTTTCAATATCTAAGATTCATTAGTTTTATTGTTGTAAATATGTGTAATGATGATCAAACTTTCAAGGACTTTTTTTGTAATCTGAATCTATTTTACTAATTCAAGTTACGATCGAGTGGTAATATACTACATGTATGAATATGGGTTTCTAATTTTAATTAGAGAATAAAACAAGAAATATGTAAGTAGTAGTAAGCTAAAGTTGGATCATTTTCAAAATTTTGATGTAGGTGTGTGTATTGGCACTTACTTAGATTAGAAGTTGTGTGCTTTTAAAATTCCTAACATAGAAAAGACCAGTATTCCAATAATGAAAGACCAGCTCCCACTTGAGCAAAATTGAATTCATACAGTATAATATTAAGAACAAACAAAGTTGATAGAACTTTCAACCTGGAAGGTAAACAGCACAACAAAAGGAAACAAAAAGAATATAATGATGATAGAGGAGATTATTGGACACAATTGTACAATATGCAGCATGGTTGAATATACTCAAACATTAGCAGTGTTGTCTGGCTTGAAATAAGGTGAAGCACCAGGGGGTGGAATTGGCATCCCATAAACTTGAGGGTTGTTCTGTACATCTCTCCTTCCTCTGGCTCTTCCAAAGAAGTAACATCCAAAACCAAGAATTATGCAGAATAGAATTAGAGGGAGAGAGATCACTACCACCATGCCCATCTTATCACTCTCTGTGTTGGTTGCGTTGGGAAAGAGTGAGACTATATATATATATATATATATATATATATATATATATATATTCTGTCTGTGTCTGTGTCTGTGATGGGCTTAACGTTCAAGTTTCTAACGGCCACTTTTCTCTACTCACAATAGCTGTCTTATAAATGTTCCCTTTCTCTTTAACGTCCACTTTTCTCATGTGAATGTTTCTTTTTTTTTTAAATATAAAAAATTGGAAATGAAGTCTTGTTAGTCGTGAAAATTATATGAGCAAAAGATTTTAACATTTGAAAAAATTTTAAAATTATAATTTAGTTATTTTACATTAAAAATTTAAACTTTAAATTTTAGATTATGAAAGATTTTAATATAAAATGAGGTAAATATCAAAGTAAAGAAAATACAATTTTGAGGACGAAATTTACTCAATTTTCTTATAATATACTACTTTTTTATCTTTTATTTTCTTGTAATTTAAATAAAAACAATTTGGCTAGAGCGTCTATTATAACATGGATTCAACTTATGTTCTGTGGTTCATCGCTGGTGCCCCAATATTCCATCTATGTTGCGGCATCCAACTTTGACACGAGCTCACATCCTTACTAGCTTATTTTAGAGGTTTAGAAATAAAATATCATCTAATCTAATCTGACCACTTTATTAAGTTATAGTTTAATTCGGTTAAAATGAATGATACCATCCGATCTGATTAAATGCGGTTCGGATTGGATCGGTTTATTTTTTAATTTATAATTTTTATAAAATCAAATAAAAATTATAACTTTAACAATTCAAAAAATATCTTAACTTTTCAACAATGACGTAATAATTAATAAATAAAACATTTCAGATTTTCAATAATTCAAAGCCAAACATAAAATAAATAAAGTACCACTTAAATAAGGTTCAACGTAAAATACAATATAAATATTAAAAACTTAGTATTGCTACCAAAGGTGCGGTTTGGTTTGGCATCTACCGTTGGAACCGATCATAAAAAAACAGTTTTTTTACAATTTTGATTTTTTCAGTTTTCAGTTTGATTGATTTTGATGGTTTTTAGATTGGTTGAACAGGCTTTAGCGATTAGGATCGGTTGATTGATGAACACCCCTAGCTTATTTCTTCTTAGTTACCATTTCTATCATAGTTTAATAAAAATAGTTTAAAATATATTAGATAATTTTAAAAGATATAATATTTGAATTATATAAAAAATAAAACTTATCATTAAAAAACATAAAGATAAAAATAATAATTACATAATTAATAAAGAAAACTTATAACTAAACATTATAAACAATAAGTTAGGAATTGATAACTTTATAAAAAGTATAATTTTTTTTATTTCCTAAATAACTAATAATTTTTTAAAAATTATAAACTACACTTAGGTTAATCTTAGTCTGTCTATCTCCATCTCTAGGTCGAAAGCCTGCCTATTTATTTCATCTCTAGGACCTAGGGTCTTAAGTCTGCCACCGTCTCTGATAATTGTTGTAAGAGATTTAATTTGAACACTTGAAAATATGTCTGGTACTGTTCTGTTTTTGTTCTTCCCATTGCCGTGTTTAGATAACCAAAAAGCATTGGGTCATCTTCACGTTCAAGGGATTAAAATTTTCACGTTAAGTACTAGTATTTTGGATTACCTTTTATGTAAGGAAAACTACACTACAATATTTTGCAGGGAGTATATAGACCACAAAATTTATAAATGAGCAGACACAAGACGAACCATCCTTGTTTGCACTCTTTCTTTTTGGGTCATTTCAGTTTTGAATTACAAAGCACTTGTGCTTGCAGTGATAGATTTGAATAACGATTCATTCCAAACAAAGGTAGTAATGCCAGTAACTTGTTGTAGATAAAACCAAAAATACAGATAACTTTGCTTCATGTTCTACTCTGATGCTAAGAGAATTCACTTTCACAAGATCTGAGGCTTAAAACTAACAATCATGTAGCTAAATTTCTCTCCCCTCTCTGCGTCTTGTCCTTATAATAGATTTAAAACTTGCACGTACACTTGCCAAAGGGGAGAGGTAGAATCTTTTGCGCTTTGCACAAAACGCTGGCTATTAAAAGGACAAATCTACCTTATATGAAAAAACTACAGAAGCTCCACCACTAAAGCAGATGCACCACCTCCTCCGTTGCAAATGCCACCAACACCGTATTTCCCATTCTTTTGCTTCAGTACCTGTATGCAATGAATTTTAAATTAACTGAATCAAGATTTTCTTATTTTACTCTCCTACACTCATTGGGTTATCCATATAATTCATTTCAAACAACAAAAAGAGAAAAAATTACAAAATAGTTGAACATAGCAAGTATAAAAAATAATACAGAATTTAAGAGATGAGTGCTATCATAGACTTCATTTCTTCAAAACTCAAGAAACATGGATATGCAACCTGTCAATATGTCAATACATATTGTAAAAAAAAATAAGCTATAAACTAAGCATACCCCCAAAAGTGTCACCAGAATACGCGCACCACTGCAACCAAGAGGATGACCCAGTGCTACAGCTCCACCATGCACATTTACATTTTCCTGCAGAATATTAGGTGTTTGAGTAAAAGGAGTAAATTGAAGGTTAGAGCCATTAATGGCCACGATGAAGACAATTTTTAACATGTTCTGCACCGTGCTAAGAGGGGTTGGAGGTGTTCAAGAGTATGCAATCTCCAAGACAGTCAATCAGAAATAGTTTATTACATATACACTAAAGGATTACTACTTTCACATGATAACATGGAACAAAACTCACAGAATTAAGTCCAAGAAGTTTCTGATTTGCAAGAGCCACAACCTACAGACAGCAATATGAAGAATTAAAAATTACAGCATGATAAATTGACTTATTATTACAGTTAAAACTTAGGGATGAAATCCTACCGCAAAGGCTTCGTTAATTTCATAGAAGTCAATTTTTGAAGTTTCCAACCCTGCCTTAGCAATAGCTTTGGGAATGGCAAGGGCCGGAGATGTTGTAAATAACTCTGGTTCCTGCAAAGGATATGAAGTCATACTAATAACATAGCAAGCACTACAGATAAAGTGACTACCAATATTTCTTCTATTTCTCCTTTTTCTATTGCCTAAAGGTGTAGTTCTTTTTTTTTGTGTTCAGTTGTAGTTCATATATAATTTATATTTCATGTACCTGAGCAGCATCAGCATATCCAGTGATTTTTGCAATAACTTGAAGCCCAAGCTTCACCGCCTTCTCTCCACTCACCAAAACTAATGCAGCAGCGCCATCACTGTTGGCAAGAGCATTTTCATTTTCATTAAAAACCAAGGCCCATGTCAAACTAAAACTTACAATAACTATATGCCAGCTAATAGCATTCGGGCACTTGAACTGATGAAAAGTGAATACCCAAGGTAGCATATGATAATATTAAATGAGACATACATATATAACTCTAACTGAATCACACATTGTACTTTTAAAAAGAACTGGAGGGAGTATTAGTTGTGAACTGCATATTTTGATAATATATTAACCTTATGCTGGAGGCATTGCCAGCAGTAACAGAACCTCCATTTTCCTTGAAACTTGGCCGCAGTTTGCGTAACTTGGCAGCATCAAACTGGCATAGGAAAAGGAAAATATAACAAATTGGTTTGCATTTAATGCACATATAGACAAAATTTACGATTATAGTAACATCCTATATTGGCAGCTAGAAGTACAAATGTACAATACATATAAATTTTCTCTAATCTCTACATTGAGAAAAGAATTACAAACTCCATCCTCAGTCTTGATTAATTGTTCATGTTAACAGACATGGAAGTATTTAGAAAATACACACACAATAGCTATATTCTCAAGCTTAGAAACCTGCAGTCTTCTAACATACCTTTAATACTCATGAAACTAGGAAAGTTTATTGGGTATTGATAGAGTCTATACATATGTTTTCATATAAAGCGTAAGTACTACCATGGTTCAAGTTCTCTTTATGATTACCTTTCCTAGGCCTTCATCCTTATCAACAATTGTTGATGGTCTTCCCCTACCACCAGATACTTCAACTGGAACAGTTTCCCATGAAAAAGCACCACTTTCTTGGGCAGCAATTCCACGTTCGAAACTCTGAACTGCAAAGTTATCCTGAGGGAAAAACAGAGACATAAACAAAAATATATTACAATTATCCTGTCAAAACCTTTCCGAACTGACATTAATCCTAAAATACCTGGTCTTCTCTTGTTAATCCATGGTTATCAGCACACAACTCAGCACACACTCCCATGCCAACATCCTTGTAGACATCCCACAAACCATCTTTCAACATCCCATCAACAAGAGAATCATGTCCAAGGCGAGATCCTTTCCTGAATTTTTTAGTATTGAATGAGGTTATTTCAGCAAAAGAATGAACTTTAAGAAAACTGTCAAATTAAAAGTAATATTGACCTTGCTTCAGCAATGTACTTAGGTACATTAGACATGCTTTCCATACCACCAGCCACAACAACATCATTTATCCCTAATTGAATACTCTGTGCGGCAAGCATTGTGGCTACAATAACCAGAGCAGCTTAATATCTATTTTTTATATTTAGCAAAATACAGAGAAACAAGTAGAATTGTTTTAATAACACATTACACACCTTTCATTCCCGACGCACAAACTTTGTTAACAGTGGTGCAGATTACTGAATTGGGTATTCCTGATCCAAGAGCAGCTTGTCTTGCGGGAGCTTGCCCCAAATTAGCACTAAGAACATTCCCAAAATATACTTCTTCCACGAGTGATGGATCAACATTGGCTCTTTTAAGAGCAGCTGCATATCAATAAAAAAATATGTAAACATAAATAAGTTTCAAATGCAATGCTATAAGCACCAAAACAGGATTCCATAGTTACCTTCAATAGCTATAGAGCCTAGTTTGGTTGCAGATAGAGACGACAGAGCACCAAGAAACCCACCCATTGGTGTACGGGCAACACCAACAATGCAAACATCTGTAGAAAACAAATAGATAAGATCAACTAAACCAAAAGGCATCCCCTCAGAGTTTAGAAGACATGAAAATCTATGTTTATCTGACGGATGAAATGAACAAATTATATAGACTAAAACTTTAGATTAGAAGGTTAAATGAATCAAATAAAGGCTATATAAAAACAGCAATACTCCAGTGTACTCTATATTGTGTGTGTGTGTGTGTGTGTGTGTGTGTGTATTTAAAGCCAAATATTTGATGAAACACCTCTAGGTTTTATAGAATCTGAAGATGCTGCTGCTACTGGAGCCATTGATAGATGAAAATGGAATCTGTAATCCAAAACATGAAACGTGAACGCATTTAGATTTAGCTACCAAGTTAACATATAAATTCTTTGAGAATTAATTTCATATACAATCCATTATATATAACATGAATAATTGTCATCGGTCTAACATGGATACATCTAACACAGGTATTCTTTAATTCCTGTATAACTCTGCATCGGTTAAACATGCATACATCAATAGTGCTACACATAAAAAAAAAATTTGACACAAATCAACTAGATTATAAAATAAGTGCGGTTGTTTGATAAGTCAAAGTGATGAAGATGACTTATCAATCAAAGAGTCAATGACAATTTCAACTAAAAAAATCTGGAAAAAAATTATAGGTAAGAAGCATTTTCCATCAACCATATATTCCACCTACCTCTACTCCCAAGCCAAAACACATGAAGCATGATGTAAATGACGGCACAATTTAATCGTTTAACATTGAATCATTCCGAAGTATGAAAAAGCAACCAAAATAAAGGAAAAAAAACAGCGCGGATTGCATGCGTGTTCCTCCTTCGTTCTTTCTCGCATAATTAAGAAAACGGATCAAATGGTGTAAATAAGATGCAGAAAAAAATGAGGAGAAAACAAAGAATCAGAAGAGAAATAGGAAAAAATGAAAAGAAGTGATGCATAAAACATGATATGAAAGAAACACAGATCTGAAGGAGTGTTACCTGGTGGTAGCTGTGAAGAACAAGTGAGAAAATAAGGAACGGGTGGGAAATGTGTCTGCGCCCAACAAGAGTGTTTATAGACAAAGCACCAGTTCAGTACCCAAATTTCTGCTCAATTAATAGAGTTGTATAAATTTATTTACTTATTACCTTTTTTTTTACTGTTTGGAGTAATTTAATTTAAGATTGATCATAGTGTTTTCTTGACAGTACTTTGAAGGTGTTTTGGCTAATTTTTTTACTCAATCCAACATTATTATTTCTAATTGATGATACATATTAATTATTATAATATTATATTGTTTCTACTTTTAAATTTAAATTTTATTATTTATAAATCACATAAGTAACTCAAGTGACAAAGATGGGTACTAGTTCAAGAGATTTAATTAAATAGGATACATGAATTGATGTGAGTTTCTAATATATATTTAATTCTAATTAAAAAAACATCTAACAAAGATTATTTTAATTGTGATAAAAAAATTCCTTAATTAAAAAAGATTATACTAATTTAATTTCTAATTCCACTTAAGAGAATTTTATTGCTTATAAAAGGCTTACATAACTTCAACTTTTATAAGTAATATTCCTTTTGTTTTTTAATCGGTTAAGGTTATACATTAAAATTATAAAAATGATTGAATGTTGTAGTTTTAATGAATACTTATTGTTTAATTTTCTAAAATATTGTTGTCTAGAATCTCTCTCTTCAATTAATTCGGTAAGTCATAATTAAGAATTGTGTATGATAGTATGAGTAAGTGGCATTGTAATATTTATGATAATAATATTAAAAAAATTAACTAATATCTTAAAGGTATTTAAAATTATGTAAAGATTACTTATAAAATATAAGTGAGTTTTAATAATGTTTTTAAAATTCGTTAATGGTGTCTTTTAAATTAAAAATTAAATTTGTAAAAAAAAAATAACTACCTCCATAATGGAAGATCTGTAAGAGCATGTTTGACAGACTCGTATCAATGAAGAATTCTCTATTAAGTTGAGGGAGAATTTTGATCCTACACGTTAACAATGTTTTAATTGTCTCGAATGATATAAAAAATTAATATCAACATTTAAATTCAATTTAACTCCGTTTTCCGACTACAAACCAAATACCCCAAATAGTGTCAGTGATGGATCACGGTTCACGTTGAGAACAAGGACAAGTGAATTTGTTTTGGTAGTTGAACAAAGAAAACGGCAAAATTATATTAGGAGAAATGCATAACGTGCGTACATTACATTACATTACATGCGTTGCGCACTAATTATGTTTTATCTCTCACGTGCACCCTCTCTACCACCTACCTACTGCTCCCACCAAAGAAATTTTCAACCTCAATTCATTAAATATTTAATTGAGTTCACGAAATATAAAAATTTAAATCTAAATTAGAATTTAATGAGCCAGATGAATCAAATCTTACATGAAAATAATAAGAAGAAAAAATGCCAATTAATGTAATTTCATTTAAAAATATAATTAAGACTGCAAAAGTATTTTTTTTCGAAGCTTAGTCACAGTTAAGGTTATTCACCCCTAATATGTTTAGTGAGAATTAAATTAGAGACTTTTCTACAATCTCAATTTTATTTTAAACTCGAGGTTTTTAAACAACCTTCATATTATTTCAATAATAAAAAAATTTATTTTTACTTTTTTAAATAATTTATTTAGGGCAATGATTAATGGAGGCATTATTTAGTTATTATTGTTTTATTTAAACTAGCCTCAATTGTAAAGGTCCGTGACATAATGATTCTTAATTGTGCTAAGTTAGAAACTTGAAATTTGTTTTCATATTTTCCTTTCATTCAAATTAAACCTCTCTAACTTGATAGGTTTGTGGAGGCTGTTATAATACCTTTTGTTATTGGGAAATAGTGTTGGCCTAAAAAGACTTTTGAAATATTACTTGGGTTAAGCTATAAATGTTTTTTTTTGTTAAAGAATACATGGATTAAAGTAAAAAACGATTGAAGTCAAGAATACTTGTAGCTTTCATTGATAAGTTTGTAATATTGTTTTAAAATAGTAAAAATCTTTAAGTGGATAAAGATACTTGATGTAGCTTCTACTATTTTAAAAGTGAACTAGTATAAATCTCCCATGCAATCTTTTTAACCTTTCTTTTTTTCTTAGGTCTATTGGTGTGTTATCTTTGTTCAAAATCAATTTTGTAAAAAAGTTTGAGAAGGAAACAACACTTAATCAACTTTTTTTTCTAAGTTTGTTTTTTAACCTCCAATTGGCATTAGAGCTTAGTTTCTGGGTTGGGTACCTTAAACTATGTACAAAAAAATATCCATAGCCACATAACAAGATTAGTTGGTGCCTAAAGGCTCTTTAGTAAATAAACCACTAGCCTTTTTAGGTGAGGACTATTCTTGCTGAAAATATATGATGGAAATATTCATCAAGTCTATACAATATAGTCTTTGGGCTATCATTGTTGTAAATGGAAACCATGTGCACCAATTAATGCTAAAAGTAAAGTCAAAGAAGATCTTTGCTCTATTGTAGAACTAAGAAGATGGAAGCAAATGCAAAAGCAAGATTTCTCATCACTTATGCTCTAAGTAGATCAAAAGATAACAAATTCTTTAGTTATAAGAAGCTAAAGAGGTTTAAGATATCCTTTAAAGAAATTATGAAGGAACCCTTAAAGTTAAAATATCCAAAGCATATTGTTGAATAAACAATATGATAACTTCAAATGGAAAATAACGAAACCATAGATTAAATGTTTAAAAAATTCTCAATTCCGCTGAATGAGTTCCAAGCACTTGGAACTACTTTCCCAACCCAAGACAAAATTGTCAAATTGTTAGGAAGTCTCCCTGATAAAATTGATGTCAAGTGTTTAGCTTTTGAAGAAGCAAGAGACCTAAACACTTTCTAAATTGGTGAGCTAAGCAAGAGACCAATGCTAAATTTTTTGTTTGGATGATTAATATAATGGTATTTCATCTAAAAAAATACAAGAGTATGTGAGGTTTGATCTCAAAGAGTTGTTAACCTTCATAAATTTATAAGGTGAGTTGCATTCAAACTCCAAACCTTATGTTATCTTAAATTCTTTCTAAGATGAATGATATGATCATAGCTTATCTTAAAAAAACACAACAATGATGTATGATTTCAAGGGAGATGTTAACCTTTATTAGTTTTTAAGGTAAGTTGCGTTCAAACTCAATAAAAAAAGATATTAAAATATGAATTAAGGATTTTAAGTGAAAAATGATTTTAGAATATCTAATCTAAATAAGTTTAAAAGAAAAGAAAAAATGAGATTAACAATTAAATTAAAGGAGATGTTAACCCCCTTTGTTTTCCCACTAACAATACCACCATATTTTCATTTCACAAAAATTTGTGAAGTTTAATGTTTAAATTTATGATTTCATGGTCACTACTCAAACTCCCACACTAGATGAAATTCATAGAGTTTGCTATGCTTATGCTTGTGTAATTTTAAAAAAGCAAATAAATTGAACTTTTAGAAGTAACAAAAATGAAAATAGGACAACTTTGCATAAGTTTGAAAGAATTGAATTTGTTGGTGAACCACCAATTGACTCTGTATAACTTCGGTAACTCCACTTAAATAAAGAATAACAATAATCGCTATTTTGATAAAAGAAAAAAAAAATCAATTTTAAACAAACAACATTTAGCCTGAGAAGCATAGAGGCCCTACATCATTTTCTCAAACTTATCAATCAGCTTTACCCTTTGCATGGATCTGACAAATAGTGTCATAAAAACACCTGCATATTGAAAAACCATCCCAATCAGCCACAAGTTGCTCTGCAATATAAAAGTCACTAACTTGAGAAAAGCTTTATAATATAAAAGTCACCTGCACCAATGAATGATCCATTTGCAAGAGCTTCATTGCCTTGGCTGCTCAAAGTGATGCCTAGATTTAGCAGAGTTCCTCCTAATACTGTATACAGGGTTGCCATTTGTAAATTTGTTGCTCTCCTTGCAGCTCTTTCAGACTAGCAAATCAAATTTAAAATTTTCAAATAAAAAAGATGAAGGAAAAAAATCAATTAACGACCACATAATTAGAAATAATAAGTTACCAAAAAACATTGGAAATAATTATTCTCATTGAGAAAAATGCTAGATACCTGATCATACAGATATAGCACACGCCATATGAAGAAAAATAAATAATTAAATAAGCTAACCTCAAGTACTCGGACTCGTAGTTTTAGATCCCCTGCCTCAAGTTGCTTTGTGAATTCTTCTATTCTTTGAACTCTATATGGCATTGACATGGTATAGCTTCTTGCCTAAAAATAATATACATTAGCATTATTAATTTACTACAATTATATTTAGTGTTGAAAGTGTACAAGAAGCATCCGTGATAATACGGAGACATTAAGGAAAGCTCTACAAATGTTAGACAACACAATACAACCTGAAACCTTAAAACATAAGTTATATAGGCTCGCACTTTTATAAACTGCTAATCTTAATATATGTATATGTGTATGCACACACTTATTAATCGATATTTTTCTATTATAAAGAAATTACATCTAGAGCAAAAAGCTAAATTGAAAGTTCCAAAGGTAAGTTAGGGGTAGTACATCATCTGCTTGCTTCCTTATCTCTTCCACGAGTTGTGGCCCAGTGCGCTGATGTTGCCTTACATCTAAAAGTTCCTGCAAGTTAGTAAAATGCATGAGCACAATATTTTAATGCAGTGTGAGAATACTCATTGTTCATGGACAATGTGGAGTCTGAACCTGTACATACGGTGCAGCAATCTTTGCAAAGGAGAAATCTGAATTAAGGGTGTAACCTATGCCTGTTAGAAGAAAATACATAAAATAACAAGTGAGTAAAATATATTCTTTAGTGTCTGAGCCACTAAATATGTTAAACTTTTCATAGTAAATGATTGCTTATATATTATCTTAATATGCATATGCATGTACTAATGTGAATGTGAAAATTAATGCAGGAGGAAAGGGAAGGTGAGAACACCTTCAAGTGTTGAAAATGCTCTGAGAACAAAGGCAAAGGTGGATGGAAACCGGAATGGCTGGTCTTGTGCTATTGCAAATAAATCCTGCCACATAAAGTCTTCAATAATATATTGTAAACTACAGAATACAGATTCCCTAGATAATTTGGACTAAAATAATCAAATTAAAACAATGATTTCACATCTTCAGCTTATCCTCAGTCCAAAATGTTATGAAAGCAGCTATGAATTCACTGATCCAATATAACAAAATTCACGTACCTCTCCAATTGCAGAAAGAGTCTGCTGTTGATCTGGTGTCTGGCTTAGCAAATGATCCAAGAAAAACTGCACAGATCTCCTCACCTGGAGGCCAAGTTAGTAAATTACAAAATCAAGACTTATATTAGAATATTTGAAATGTTAAATTATCCAACTTCTTGTATAAATATTACTAGTTGGGTACAGTAGTTAACATTCTTACTGATGACAGGTCTCCAGTTGGTTGGAGTGCTCCAAGGTCTATAAGGCATGTCATAACCTGCCAAAAAGGGGACCTCATCATTATAAGCAAAACATCAAATTCCTTTCCACTCAAGATAGTCACTGATTAGACAATGGTAGTCAATGATGGTCACATTATTAGCTGGATAGAAATTTACCATGCTAGTCAATGACAGCAATTAATTGTTAGTTTACAATGGTATGTTATAAGAAAAGCACACACCATGTTATGTCATGGTGCTTGCTCAAGTTAATTGAGGAGAATGGATATTGATTACACGCTTATTAAAATAGCTTATCATGATATTCCACTGGAACTTCTTGTTAGTGAAGGACAATGTTCTAAATACAAATAATCCAGAAATCGAAACCTTTTTGGCATCCTTTTCATACATAGCATAGAAAAGTTCAAGCAGTCTCTCTCGGGTAAAAGATTTGATCTCCCCCATCATTCCAAAGTCATAATAAATAATTGCCTCATCCACATCAATAGCAAGATTTCCAGGATGAGGATCAGCATGAAAGAAACCTGTTCTCAGTATCTGTAAGACTCAAACACAACAAAAAGAAAAGATAATTTATTAACTGAAAAAAAAATCAGCATTGCTAGCAACATCAGCCACCCTTATTAGAGGAACCAAAGAGAAAATCACACACAACATGGGATATTACTATTAATTTTAGATAGTGTTTGATAGAAAAATTCTTTTTAGTTTCCTAGAATCTTACCTAAGGGATTTTACATTCTTATACTTGCTATGTCCTTTTGTAAAATCACTCCCAAGAAACTAAGATTCCTAGAAAAATTCTTTTAATTACCTGAATCAGATACGCTTCAGTAGCACGAGACGATATTCGTAATCGATCATAACCACGTGAAGTCAATGTATCCACATGGTTTATTTTAATACCTGTCCCAGAAGTAAAATCAATGTAGAGGCAGATAAAAAAATGAGTTCTCTAGCAGAAAGTCATGTACAACATATGCACTGGTTAAGATGAAAACCTGGGGCATACTCCATGGTCAACACTTTTAATGCAGTGTAATCCCAATATACCAGCTACAACGGAGGAAATAATGGAGATGTGGTCAAGATGAAAATTTCACCATATATTGAAAAATCATTTATACATGTTACATTTAATTGGATGTAGTGTTGCAGCAAGAAACATACAGGTACTCGAACCCACTTTATGTTTCTAAAATCTCTGCGGAACCTGTCAGCATTCTTTCCTTCATTTATATAATCAATTTCTTGATACAAGATACTGCAAAGTAGCACGTGAAACACAATATAAATTATATAAGGATCAGAAAATAGTGTAATGAAGGGAAGGTGAAATGCGAGAAAAATGATGTAACATATTCTTGAATTATACTTGATGAAATGTCATATACTTCATTGTTACTCACGTTGCACATTCTTCATATATTCCAATCCAATCTCTACTAGGACCACCTAAAGTTTCACTTCTCTGAAAATACTCTGTAATCAGCTTTAAGTTTTCTGTGCAGGGCAAGCAAACAAAACAATGCATCAAACTTGGTAATCTTAAATCAATGTCACAAACAAGGTGTTGCTAATGCCACAAAAAAGGTGAGCATAACTGACTCAAATCAATGTCGAAGAGCTTCTTCAGACCAGGCCTTTGAACTTTGACAACTACTTTTTCTCCATTATGTAGAATAGCACGATGTACCTACAAAATGTTCCCACAAATTTGATTTTACTACATTAGGACCATCACTAATGAAAATCATTTTTTACTACACGACGATGTAGGAAATGTTCAAGTTAGTCTTAGTGATGGACTAAGCTGCAGAGAAAGGGCACTGAGCCATTATTATGCTACATCTCACATTGTGTTAATCAAATTTCAGCAATTCCAATAAACCTACAAGTTTCTAACAAGAGAAATTTAAGTACATGAGAAATTTAAAATAAATGTATTGCTTAGGGAATGATTCAAACACCTGACCAAGACTAGCAGCAGCAATTGGCTGATCTTCAAACTCCTTAAATAATGTGTCAATGGAAGCTCCCAATTCACTCTCAATGAAGCCTCTAGCTTTCTTAGGAGGGAAAGCAGGAACCATGTCCTAAAGAATGTTCCAATAAGAATTAGTACATGGATTGACACAAGAAGGAAGAAACATTAATACTTCCATTTCATCTTCTGATTTATATTTGTTTCATTGTGATCTTTTACTTTTCTTAATTTAGTACACCAGTCAATTGTACTGATAAAAGGCTGTCATAATTGACAAAAAAGATATAATTTCTACTGAATGCAAATTGTCAAAAATGATAAATAAACCAAATCAATGTGGGTTCAATGGCTAAATAATTTCTCATACTAATGTAATAATGTGTTAAAAACCACTCAAAAAACTGATATCAGTATCAGTTAGTTCTGAAGCCACACATTCCCTCTTACTAGAAACAAAATCCAACTACTATTATATGACATAAAAAGGGTCCACAATATACATATGCGAGAGGCGTGCACGCAGGTGTTCTGAAACAAACAAAAAACCAAGAAGAAAATTTTCATGGGGAAAATATCCCCTTTTATAATATAAATGATATATTAGTATTTTTCAAATAATTTAAAAATATATTTTTTTCGTAAACCAAACATAAAAATATAATAATCTCATAATTTTTATCCTTTTATTTTCTCATTTTTTTTCATGCGTTTTTTTCAAGAACTAAATTTTTCCTCAAGGATTAAAGAAGTGTTTGGTTCTTCGTTAGGGTTGGTCAAACTGATTTTATGCTTAAACAGTCTCTAACTCTGTTTTCTCAGCTACATACCAAACGGGCACTAAATCATTAACATGAATGATGAACTTGAAAATGAGAAAAAAGATCTAAAATCTAGAAGAAAAATACCTGCAATTTTGCAAGCTCATCCACAAATTCACCTGGAAACAAATCTGACCTTGTTGACGATAACTGCCCAAGTTTAATGAAAGTTGGACCAAGCTGCAATACACGCTCTCTTAGCCATGAAGCAGTTTTCCTCCTTCTATTTTTCTAAATAAAATAGAAAAAAATCATTAACAGAAACTTACAATCTAAATGAAAAAAACAATAATAACCACTTAAACATCTGTTTAATAATCAGTTGTTAAAATAAAATTTTAAAAATAAAAAATTTTAAGAGTTAATATTAATTTCACGTAAAGTTAAATTTCCATGGAAAACGCTAAAAGTCGCCAATGAAAGTGTTTTGATTGCCAACAAACGAACTTTGAGAATCTACCTGCTTTGCTTCTGTGAAGCTTCCCAAATATGCCCATTTTGCATTGTCCAACAGAACCCGAATCCTTAAAGAAACAACAAAAGACCAAACATCTATAGACCTTTGCCAAGAATTGTAATTTTCATTGGCCCAACTGAAACCTTCATCTGAGGGTAAAACTTTTAGCTCTTTCGATGATGCAAGTTCTTTAGCTTTAGAGGTTCCAGACTTCATTGTCTTCTTCAGGGCCATGGTACTATCTTTTCTAACTAAACTTTCTCCATTTAAAACTTGTTTTGAAGCTGAACCATTCACTGTATCCACCTTATTGGCTGACATAGTTTTTCTTTTCACTATCTTATTTGTTGGCACCATTTTAACTGCTCTACCATTGGTATCATACTTTGACAGCTCTGTTTGTCGCATTTCCACTAGGAACCTAGGAAATTTATTGTTCCCTGATGGATCACATGTTGGTCTTCTATTCTTTGACAATTTGATAACTGAAATTGAGCTAGAAAAACTGAGATTATCTAGTGTGCTTCTTTGAGGAGTCAACTTCATATAGTGACAATAACAACCATGCAAAGCCATTGTTACTCCTGTCTAAGATGAATTGAATTGAGGATACCTTGCAAAAAAAATATAAGGATTAAAGTAAGAATTTGAATGTAAATGGTCTAGCTCTATTGGTTAAACAGGTGAGTATTTATAAACCACTCATGATATATCAAAAGGAAATTGAATGCAAAGTTTACAATTTGATATCAGTTCATAAATGAATACATCAATGTCTTGTAGGCTGTAGCAATTAATAATCATAGGAAACACGAAAGATTATGTTATTGCATGAAAGCAACAAAGCACTTGATGTGTGTTTAGACTAAAAAAAATAAGTTGAGGAATTTGAAACAAATGGAATTAAAATATTGTACCTATTGCTTCTTCACTTCAGCGAAGACAGATGGTAAACCTTAGCAGCAGACCTCAGTTTTTCAAATTACGATGAAAGTTCATATCATTTGCCTCTTGTATTCAAGGCAAAAACCAGAACAGAGAATCGATCAATTAATTTGAAACGTGAAAGTTGAATGTTGATAATAGTAAAAGGCATTCAAATAATATTTTTTATTATTATAGTAGCAGAAGAGGGAGAAGGTAGTTGTTGCTTCTAAGTTTCAAATGTAACAGTGTTATCGAGATCGAGTGACATGACACCGACAAGATCTTATAATTTAATCAGTAGTTGTTCCTTTTAATATTCTTAATCCATAGACATTTTCCTTGCATAAGGATTATTATTGTGGTCTTGAAAAAAGTTTCAAATGTAACAATCACGTAACGTAAGATGTTAACTACAAAACAGTAAGTGGCCAGAAAAAAGGTTTAGTGCGTGTAAGACTCTTCCATTTCTGGCACCGTTTGCCTCCTTCCTCTCTGTGGGGTTGGTATACTTGTTATGGTTTCGACACGTGACGTGGTGTGATTATTCAGCTATTTATGGCGTGGTTGGTTCCATTTTTTTCTTTTTTATTTTTCAACGAAGAAAGTCATGTTCATTATAAAATGATATTTTGTTCCTTCCTTATACATCATTTTAAATATGACTTAAAATAAATATGTATTCATTTGATATAGATATCATTCTCTAGACTAGTATGACACAGGTTATAAAGTCTGCCACATGTCAAAGTTTCAGAGACAATTTGAGCAACTTGTTTCTGAAAGATGAACAAAAACTGTCAATTGTCAAATCACTAGTTGTAATTATCTTACGAAAACTATAATTACAATATTCATAAACAGAAAAGGAAGGTTTACTCTATTATTCTTATGCTCCGTTATTAATTGTTCCGCTACTAAGTTTCTTTGCAGGTACAACCCTATCAGTCTCATATTACGGGACTCGAGGAACCAAGGCATCAAGAGTGAAGGTCTTAATGCCCCCACTAAGTCTGAGATTTACAATACTAGATTTTACTGAACTGGTGTAATAGCGCGAGTGGAAGTGAAGACCTATACCGTTTAGGAGCATACCAAAATACCCTTCGTATAACGACCATTTCATGTACATAATCTAGACTAAAGCTGAGACATTGTTTAATTTTAAAAGAGAAATCGTTTCAATAAATCTTCTAGAAGTTACAAGAAGAAAAAATGATGGGCTTTCTAATCGTAATTTATTATACTAGTTTATGAACTTGTGCATTGTATAGGTCATTTGTTAATAAAATAAAAGATATTAGAAAAATAAATTTTACTATCTAAATATAATTTGGTTTGGATTCAATAGTTGATATGTTTGTAATTAGATAATTTTATTTATATAAAATGAGAATGTTAGAGTAATAAATATTATCTTTAAAAATAAAAAATACTTTCAATATGAATTTGTAAACAAATTATATAACTCTAAATGATGAATTGGTAAGAAAATATAGTTATTTAATTATCACATCTGATGGTTCATAATCAGACTTAGATGGGGGTTGACATAGACTCTTTTCACGGAAAATAAGAACCAAATAAAGCACGTAATCAAATGATGCACAAAAGCAAAGGAAAGAGATCAACGCAGAATTTATACTGGTTCACTTCCAACACAAGCTACATACAGTCCCTTCTAACTTGAAGGATTTCCACTGTTGTAAAATCTTCTTTACAATAACAGCATCAGACCAGTGCCACAAGTATTCTTGACTTCAGCCACTTCTGGCTTAAACTCAAGTATTCTTTCAACAAGCCACTCTTGGTTCAACCCATGTATTGTTTCAAAAGCCTCTTCAGGCCAACAGTGTTTCCCACACTAACAAATTCTGGCAACACATCAAGCTTTTATAGAAAGTTTGAATGAATGAAGGTAACATATAGAATGTAATGTATGAGAGATATACAAATGAAATTGTACATTAAGTTATGACACAAGACTAAGGTCTACTAGAGGTAGAACAAACAGAGAAGGCCATTGTCTTACAAGAGAATAATGAATAGAGAAAATTGGACTTAAGAGAATTTGAATAAGAGCTCGTAAGTTCTCTGTATCTTGAAGTTCAATCTCCCTTGGTATTTATAGAAGCTAGAGGATATCCGTTGCTGTTTCTTGAAAGAAGATATAGTCGTTGGAAATCCTTTGTAGGTATTTGCCTTAGGCTTTGTGTTACCAAACCTTGATGTTGTTACGGACTCAAGGGGCTAGTAGTAGACTTCTTCAGTTCTTTCATGGAAATGGTTTCTCATGCATCTCTCATGCATAAAGTCATTCGTATTTTATTTCTTGATTGAGCGAGATGTCAGAAGTCAGCGCTATGATGGCTTTCTGAAATAACCTGACAAAAGTTCTAAGTATGCGTAGTGTACTCTGAAAATGCGCAGATGTAGGTACATTGACATTTGTTGTTGATTTTGATCTTGTTCCTTGTGTATTTTGATGATAAACATGCATATGTGATAAGTGCATATAAATCTCAATGCATCACGTAAATAAAATAAGGAACGTTGAGAATGAATCTTCGATCTTTTGAGTGAGAACATTCCAATTTCAACCGTATACTTCTATCAGACTTATGATTATTTACCAGACTTCTGGAATGCTGATACTCCCCCTTTGTTTCATAGCCTAAGACTCGTATCCTGAAATACTTAGGCACACATATTAGTCAAAGATAGTACAAATGTCTAACAAAAATTCTTGATTTGTGATATTAACAAATCTAAGGGTATAGAAACTGGGATCTAGTCCAAGATAACTCAGAAAAATTCTTTTCATCCAGATTTTTTCTCAACAACATCGTTATACAATGACAATACAATGGTTGCATGCAAGTTCAATAATTTAATATAAACCATGTGCTTACAATAAACCAAATATGTAATATAAATCATGTGCTTGCAATGGTGAAGTTGAATTGACTACAACAAATGCATATTATTATTATTAATTATTATACAATATTGATAAGTAATAATATACCTGATAATGAAAGTAAAATTAAAAATATATAAACAATAATTATTATATTTTAAAATGTACAGAACCTGAGATAATTCCTCAAGATTTCTTATTAGCTTATAATTTTCAACATTAATTGGAGAATGTAAAAAATGCAATATTGTGTTTGTATTAAAATTAATTTTGGTCTCATCGGTGTAGGGGGTAAAGGAGTCCTCTCGCTACCGGTGCCAAATCTCACAGTCACTCTAATATTGTAACATCCTGATTTTTAATTAATTGCTAATTAAGGTTAAATTCAGGATTAAGGATTATGATTGGTTTAGTTAATGGTTAATTAGATTAATTATTGAATAATGATTATAATAATAATAATGGGAAAGGACATTGGTGCCCCTTGGACCTTGAGAGAAGCTTCGGTTCTCTCTCTTTTCCCTTCCTTTCCGCGTGGACCCCACGTTGATGGCTGATGGCTTTTGTAACATCCCAATTTCGAAGTTACATACCGAATGAAGATAAAACGTTAAGAAGTGAATACAAGTAGGGAATTAATTGTTAATTGTAATCAACATAGCTTAAGAAATAATAACAAGTTAATTAGTCTTAGTTGGTGAAAGGTGGCTGAGTGGACTGCGACTCACAACTTCCCATCCCACTTCCTTTTCTTCGCATGCGCATATATGCCTACCCCGTACGATCGTGGATACCCATCCCTTCCACTACTGCATACTCTCTTTCCTTCTTCTTCTTCGTTCTCATTCTCCTTCTCTTCCCCTGTTTTGCTCTTCGTTCTAGAGATCGCGACGACAGTGTTGAAGGAAGATCAGAGTCCCCTCCAACTGGTGAAAGACGACCACTGAGGCAGAGGAAGAACAGCTTCTCATCCCCGAGCCACATTTCAGAGTGCGACGGTGCGAAGGAGAGCTGAACGAGTAGTGTCAGACCAAACGTTGAGAGCAGGAGAGCTTTTTGGGTTCCTTTCAGTAGGTAGGGGGTATCTTCTATCTTAAATGCATGGGTTACGAACGGGTTCCGAGTGTTGATGCCTGTTGTTTCCGAGTCCTGATCGTGTGTTGTGTTGCATGTTGATGGTCTGTGCATGTTGAACGATCCTGTGAAAAGAATGTATTGACGTAGTGTTGGAAATTACTGTGTGCTTTACGTGACCTGCAAGTGTTATGAGGTAGTGAAATACTGTGTATATTAACTGTTGATATTGTTCGGAATTGATCATGCATGCGAAGGTGTTAATGAGATGATGAACGTTTATAACCGAGTGAAATACTGTTGATATTGTTTGGAATTGATTATGCATGCGAAGGTGTTAATGAGATGAGGAATGTTTATACTTTGTGTATATGTATTGCTGATGCTGACTGAAATTTGATTATGCGGGTGATGATGTTAAGGAGATGATTAATGGATATAACCGAGAGAGCATTCTGTGTGTATACGTAGTTGATACTGATTGAAGTTTGCTCCATGAATATGTGTTAATGTTATTGAAATGTCATGCGTATATAGCCGAGTGAGAACTACTAAATTCTGATCGGAGAATGTTGATATGTGCGTTCTGATTAGTTGGTATTATCATGTTGCTGGTTGTTGTTATATTAATGTTATTGGCTGTATATGTGCATCTGGCTGAGTAGTGACTGATGATTTCCGATCGGTAAGAACCTGAAGTGTGTCCTGGTTGATTGGAATTGCTTGACTTAAATCGTTGTCATGTGTGATTGAGTGTATATAAATACTGCTGTATAACTGTGGGACAACCTGAGTCGGTATCTATCATTTAATATCTAAGGTGCTCACCCCTACACCATTTTTCAGTGTATGCAGGTCGAATTGAATGATATGATGGCCTTAACCCGAGTGTGGGATGTTTAAGATGAGGCTGTGTGCATAATGTAATGTACCGAGTATGTTTTGATGAATTAAAGCCTTGGCCGGCTCATAACTACGTTGTATAATGAATACAAGTGCATATGTATGGGAATCCGAGTGCCTAATTCTATAAATGTGATTTATATTGTTATCATGTATTGTATCAGGCTATATGTGTTGATAAATGAATACTGTTAAGCTGATAAGCATTCCGAGTGAAATATAAAAAGGCTCAGGGCCATTTCCGAGTGAGTCTATGGATAGGACTCCTCTTCCGAGTGAGGTATACTCTACTGGGCTATTCCTGAGTGGTGTCGGCCTTATGGGTTTGAGTGAAATGTATTTGAGTAAAGGGGAGCCTATTGGTGGTTAAGTGAAAATTGGTGGAGTGAAAATATAAGTAAAACCCGAGTAAATCTTCGTCAAGTGAAGAGTTGTTGATGGTTCAGGTGAGAGATATTCTAAGTATATAAGTTATATATGTTTTCCGAGTGAACATGGGTATCTATTCCGAGTGAATAGAGTAATAAGTATGCTGAGTGGCTAAGTATTGAATAAATCTGAGTGGGTACCTAGCTCAATAGTTTTCCTCCGAGTGTTGAGGAGTTCGGAGAACTCCGAGTGGAATTGATTAATGGTAAATATCTGAGTGAGAGAAGATTTATGGACCCGAGTGAAATAACCCTCAGTTGCTGAGTAGATTATTGTGTGTGGCCTCTGTGGATAAAATATGATACTAAGTTATGGGGTGTACGCGTGTGGAGTCATTACCGAGCGATTGAAACTCCTGACTCCGAGTGAATGGTTGTCTCGGATACCGAGTGGTGGATTTGCCGAGCATGGCTTCTCGCTTCAGCGAGTGTCCTCGCTCCAGCGAGTGTGTTGGCTGGGAAGTGTAACATCCCAGGTGTTTTGATAATAGAAAATAAATTGGAAATGAGTAAATTATTATTTGGCTTATAATGAAAATGGTATATGAAATGTTAAGTGGGGAAAAAGGAGTTTTAATGAAATTTTAAGGAAAATGGCATCAGGACCCTGACGCGTAGCGTGGATGGGACGCGTAGCGTCAGGTGTGATTTAGTGAGCTGACGCGTAGCGCCAGGCTGACGCGTAGCGCCAGCGTCGCGATCTGTTTTATAACAGGGTCACACAGAACAGAACCTGTAAACCCTCTCTTTCATTTTCTCTCTTCTCTGAGGCGATTTGGCTAGGGTTTTGAGGGAAACTTGGATTCTTGGTGGTTTTAAGCAATTTGGAACCAAGGTAAGGCAACTAGGGCCTCTAATCTTTAGTTTCTTCTCCTTCCCTTCATGAAATCCGAGTTTGCATGTGATGATTGGGGTTTTGATTCTGAGTTTTAGTGGCTTGTGAAGCTTGGGTAATGAGTTTGGAAGTATAAGGAAGGTAACGTACTAACTAATTTGATGTTTCGGTGACCGTAGGTGTCGGAATGAGTGTTAGGCAAGCGATTGACAAAGAGGACGTCGGAAGCGAAAGAGGAACGGTGAATCCAGCGGCTGTAGGACGCTATCCACCCCTTGAGCAAACTATCGGAGCTCGAGATAGAGGTAAGGGGGGTGTTCGGGTCATAATTAATTAGAATCGATATGAGAATAGGTTATGGGAAGTTTGGGAATGTTAGTAAAAGTTGTCATAAATGCTATAAAGTAAATGAATATAGTAGTTGTGAATATATGAGTATGTGGAATTTTGAATTATTGATGATATATGCCATAGCATTGTATGGATGGGTTTGACAAGTCGGTCGCCCTGTATTGTGAGCACATGCCAGTTTCTGGTAGTTGCACATGTGGTTTATTGATGATATGCTATGATTATGAGATATGATATGTGAATATGTGGTATGGGATGGCCAACGGTATGTATACCCCTCGTTTTCTGGCTCCCGTGGTCTTTGTGCCCAGTTGAGCTACCCAGTGGTCAAGTCGGACCCAGTGGTTGAGGTGGAGAGCCAAGTCGGGCTCGGTGAACCAAGTCGGGTTCACGGGATGTCAAGTTAGACTCCCAGCTGAAGGCCAGTCCTTTAGTATCCGGATACTAGGCGTCAAATTACACGAGAGTCAGTTGTGACTTATGTGAATCTTATATTGATTGATGATGGAAAATGAATTATGAATTGAAAGTGTAATGTGAATGAATGAAAGTATGGTTTGAATAAGTTAAAGATTGATATGTATGTATGTATTTATATCGACGTGGATAAGTGCAGGAAATCGAAAGAGATTATGTAATAACAAAGAGTAGTAGGTATTGTTAAGTTTAATAATTCGTTCTATATTAATTATGATATTCCAAACACTCACCCTTGCCGTTGTTTAATTTTAGTGACCAGTGACAGGGAGGATGCTAATGCTGCGGAGATGCGCCAAGAGGAAGTTTGATGCCAAGGAATGGAGATGTGTATAATAAATGTAATATTTTAAATGTATGTGTTTAAGTGTGTAATAAGTAATGTATTAATATGGTGGGTGGTAGATGATAAAGTATGTGTGATGAACTTGCCATGATTATGCATGTTGTGGTTTGATGACTTATTGATGAGGATGAATTATGGCACGGAGCCATTGACATGTGTGAATGTTGAATGTGATGGGCAGGTGTTGCATTGATGCATGATTGATATGTATGCTATGTGATTGATGTTAGGATGATGATTGAATTGATTTAGATAAGTTATGCATATAGTTGGATATTGAGTTAAGGAACCGGATAGGTGAAATTAAGATTCGGTGGGTGTAAGAAACCCCAGAATGCATCAATAGGTCTTCCATGACATTTAGGATTTAGATGCATTGGCTTTTGGTCCATTGGAATCCATTTAGGATGTTTGGTGTAAGGGTTTTGCACCTAATTGGGTTAAAATGCATTTCGCGCATAACTTGTGCATGTGTTGGAATTTTGGCGAACGGATAGTGCCAACAGTTCCGAAATGGGGAAAACAGGTGGCCCGTGAAGTTTCGTGGCAATCGGATCTAAAACGGGCCAATTGGATAGGTTAAAAGTTAGTAAAATGGTTTAAATGTGTAACAGCATCAGGTTCTGTCACTGTCATGCTCACGCTACGCGTGAGGCTGGCGCGTAGCGTGAGGTGCGCAGCAGATGGCTGACGCTACGCGTGGGAATGGCGCGCAGCGTCAGGCCCCTGTTTCATATTTTTGATTCTTTTCTAAATTAAGGGAACTCTAAGGTTTTGTCAAACTATATAATTATTATTTTGAGTATGTTTAGTGAAAATAAATATTATTTTGAAATGAGAAATAATTAAATTTTATTAAATGCGAAAAAAATTTATTATGAAAATTAATTAAATGGATATAAATAAAGGTAAATTGACGTAGGATGCCACAGGAAGGCCCTTGTTGTGGCTCCGCCTAAGCGAATGGCCTTTCGCCCGAGCGAATTGGGCTGTCACGCTCAAGCGGAGTCGGACCTCGCTTGAGCGAGTTTGTGTTATTTTTCTTGGGTTCGCTCAGGCGCTGTGTGTCTTCCGCTGGATGGCTTTTGTTTGGCCTTACTTTTCCTCGCCTTCCATTTTTTCCCCCTCCTTCTCCTCGTTGTGCCCGGTTTAATTATTTTGGGCAGATTATGAATGATTTGTGAACTCTAAAAATTGGAAAAATTCCCCTGTTTGATATTTATTTATTTATTAAAAACTAAGGGTGTTACAAATATTACATCAGTTCAATGGGAATCTGATATTATATAAACACAAGTTTAGTGGGAACGTTGTGCCATTCTGCTCACAATGCTCGATTAACTCAAACCGAAATGAATTGGACAGACTAGGGTTGTACCTGCAAAAAAATATTTTGATGCTTAAGTAAGTGCTTTGTATAATGGAGTAATAAAGATTGATCAGACTAGAATTAATGAGAAGAATTACTAATGTATTGCTAATGAATGCTCCTTATTTATAGCTTTTCATGTGATACAACTGTCAAATCCGTAAACTTTGCTCAGAAGCAAGTTGGTCACTTACGTTTGATTCTGGCGTGGTGTCAACTTTTCTAACCAATGTCTGATTTTGTGATATGTTACAATATAAAAGAATTATATATACATACATATATATATATATATATATATATATATATGAAGAATAATTCAATATTTATTTCCATGATAATTATCAATGACTAATCATGAATGTAATATGGTTATCCTGTTTGACATTATGTATATACGTGTCAAATACAATAAAGATATCGAATAGGTCTTCCAACTCATACGGATTTCAACAATTTCCTCCCCCCTCAACATATCATTAAAGGTTAGGGAAACTCTTCTTAGTTAAGCGATCTTTGTTTAAATAAAGAACCGTTTCACCAGCTGGATGACACTTTATATTACTTACAGTGGGAAGGTGAAAATAATAATGTTAACAACAACACAAGAGAGACCCATAATGTTCTTAAATGGATCATTTTGTTCTTTTGTGACTTAAATGGGTTCTGAAAAAGGAAATGGTCAAGGCATCAAGGTAACCTCTCTCGCAAGTACTTTCAAGTTTCTTTTATGTTTCCTCCTCATTTCCTTTTACCATTAATTTTCTACGAGAAGTACCTCCTTACAACTGCATTATAAATTCGACCTCACATCTCATTCCCTGAATCACAAGCTATTTATTATTATTATTATTATTAGTTCCTTCAAGCTTTATAATTAGGTTACAATCACAAGAGCTGTTAATTCCTTTTCCTAGACTACGACCAAATGGACCATGAAAGCATTGAATTACTCAGTGCAGTTGAGGATCATCATGGAGGAGTTGTTCTCAACGTGGAGCACCCTATGGATCCTCTGCTCTTTTCTTCTTCATTGGAAGCTTCAATTTCAAATTGGAGCCAACAGGTACATTTTCTAATTATTTCAACACTACCCTTTTTTTTGTATGTTCACTAACTAATCAAAATTTCGAAACTTGTTTTGCAGGGAAAGAAGGGGATATGGATCAACTTGCCCATACAACATTCAAATCTTGTTGATTCTGCCGTGAAGGTATATACATTTTAATATATCTTAATTAGAATGGGAAGTGCCTAATTAAGCCTAATTCTTGTTAATCTTATGATTATTGTGTAGGCTGGATTTAGGTACCACCATGCGGAGCCAGATTACTTGATGCTTGTACGTTGGATGCCTGATTCTCCTGATACCATTCCTGCAAATGCTTCACATCGTGTTGGTGTTGGTGCTTTTGTTGTCAACAACAAGAAACAGGTTCCACCCTAATCCTTATTTGATTTTTTCAATGCTTCACATAATCAACCATTCGTGTTTTCTGTTCAAACTTTGCTGCATGCAAACTACTAAAGGGGAACAACACATGTTTGACTTTACTTTCATGTTTGGCTGAACTTATTTTCAGCAACTAATTAATTAATTGATTATTTTTACAAGTTTTTCAAAAATTAGCAACTATTTATCTTCTAAAAAGCTGTAATTGCAATATGCATGTTACCAACATACCTTAAACCAGCTGTATTAGTATGATTTTCTTGCGATGAGTTGAACAGTGTTATCAAAACAGAAAAAAAAAATTAAGGTAAATGTTTGAAAACCTGACTTTTAGTATGTTGAGCTTTTGAAAGGTTCTTGGAAATCTACCATGGTATAATATCTGAACGTCTGAAAAATCATATTTTAATTTGGTCCTTCTCCTTTCAAACACGAAAGTACAACCACATATGCAAGGATCCTGTTAAGAAAATGGGCTCCTAGAACAATTCTAACTACCAATTTGGTCCTTTTCCTATCAAACACGAAAGTTTTTGGATAGCTTTCACTAGCAGTTAGAAGATATTCCGAGTCAGAGTCTAATTTTTTATTTGACTACTTTTGACCTTTGGGCCAGATAGAGGACCCCGTATTTTCCAGAGTTTTTTTATCATCAAGCTGTTGGCCTTCTTGGGGCCCATTTTATTATGGTTATCCTGCTCTTCTGTGCTAAAGAAAGTTCTGTCACTGTGATAATTCAGGTTCCTTAAAATGTCATGTGGTTGAAATTGTCTTGTTTTCATTTGATAGGTGCTTGTGGTTCAAGAAACCAGTGGCAAATTCAAAGGCACAGGTGTATGGAAGATGCCTACAGGAGTTGTTAATGAAGTATGCAAAAACTATTATTGATCAAATTATTAAGCTTCTAAGATTATCTTTTTTATACATATTAATTTCGTTTGCAGGGTGAGGATATTTGTGAAGCCGCAATTAGAGAAGTCAAAGAAGAGACAGGGGTAAGCAAAACACATAATATATAGTTTAGATTTAGAGCAAGTAAATTATATATATTCCACTTAAGATTTGTCAAAACAGTAGCAAATTCCAAGCTTAATTAGAAGTTACAATCCACTGTATATTTTCTGTCACTAGTTATTGAGCTAACACCTTGTGTATTTTTCAAAAAGAGAAAAGTAAACTAACTTATAATTGGTAAATATTATTAAGACGAGCATTCATATGTGTATTTATCATACATCAACAAAAATAAGGTACACCTTAATCTCTTTCTATGGTTGTTTTGTTTCTTTTAACATGCTTTTCTGCTTACAATTAAAGACTCTTTCACCTCCCACCAAACAAAATCACTACGCTTCTCTATTTTGTCAAAAAAAAGATAGCGTGTTCTTGAATTTTCTTATAACTTTTTCATTAGAAACCATAACCTTGTCTAAGATCTTCAGAATTCAAAATTATTTAATTTTGTTAAGCATGTGACAATATAAATATTCAAAATTATTTTTTTAAAAATAAACCAAAGTTAATAGTTAATTTGTTAATGTCAAATACATCACCTTCTCTCTCCTTTCCATCTCTTTTACTACTACTAGACTATTTTATCACTTCAAACATTCAAAAATAAATAATATTGTATAGTATACTTTATTTCAAATATTCAACGAATATCAACCAGGTTTTGGGTTTGTTGTCGTTTTACCATACTTGGCGGTGGTGAAGTGTAATTTACTTTGCAATTTATCCATTTCATTTCACGTTTTTGGATTGTTTCGAAGTGTAATGCCGTTATTTTTATTCTTTATTCAGGTAGACACAAAGTTTGTTGAAGTCTTGGCATTCAGGTATGAGTAAGATGCTACTTCATTAACTAACATTTGGAGTGAATGTTACCATGGATTATACTTTCTATGAAAATACACATTTTTTTCACAAAGAATCAGCATTACAATTTTTCTCTCTGAAATCAGAATTAATATTGAATATGGCCTTCATGTTCACCTTCTTTGTCTCCTTGGTGTTAGGCAAAGCCATAAGTCGTTCTTCCAGAAATCAGATATATTCTTTGTTTGTATGTTGCAACCCCAATCGTTTGACATTCAGAGTCAGGCTTCAGAAATTGTGGAAGCTCAGGTATGTGTTCTAACATCTAGGGTCAATGGATCAATAATCTCAAAGAAATAAGGATGCATTTGGTTTGTTTTTTGTTATCATTGTCAGTTGATGTTTTCATTATTAACTTAAAGAAGGTCACATTTCCCACCTTTTACCTTTTTTCTGTATAATTTAAGAATAGATTTTCAATTGTTGTTTTTGTTGGGTTGGGCTCCCAACTATGTGAACAAAAGATATATATTTTTCAGCCCATTTTACTCACTTAACCTAAGCAGAGTAGAGATGAAAAGAGGGCAAGAGAGAATCATTTTCCCTCTAACCAGACCTGCCATTGTACAATCGTGATTTCTTATTTGTTCACCACCGTTATACCCAGTTGAAACTTTAATAACAGCTTCAGCACACATAATTCTTCAAGTTGACCATTTAGATCTTGTTTGGGAAGTCCATGGTGTGAGTTATCGTCCTCTAACAGTTTTTTGGTATTTTAGTTGTGTTGTTGTTTTCCCCATTAGTTTTTACCAATTCCTTTGAAAAAGAAGACAAAATAAAAATATGGTGCCTTTTGAATAATAACCGATAAAAATATGTATGCTAAATGAAAACAAATAACATATCATACGTACCCTAAAAAGTTGCTAAAATGTAGCTTTCATTCTTCACTTAAAATCTCCCCAAGTCAGAATTAAGCTGCATGCTGATAATCCATCCTGGCATTAGGGGTCGAAGACGTTCTAATATGGCTTGTTTTTCCATTAATTCAGTGGATTCCAGTTGAAGATTATGCAGCCCAGCCTTTTGTGCAAGAAAATGAGCTCTTTGACTTTATTACCAAAATATGCATTTCAAAGTTGGATGGCAACTATACGGGTTTTTCTAACGTGCATACTCGTACATCTTCTGGCAAAAGTACCTATCTGTACTTCAACAACCGCGATGCCAGCCACATATTGGCTTCCGAACATGAGCAAGCTTGACATATCATATGCTTGCTGCAAGTTTCTGTGACACATGCTTTTAAGCTTTATATTCGTCAGTATTACGTACTTCCAAGTGCTGCAGGAACCTGAATTTTATGTCTTTTGTATGGATATAATATGGTGCCAATTTACAACTGTTTGTTCATTTTATATGTTATCCTTTCTTGTATAGAAAACTGTTCATTTACTTGTTCACTTTCTGGACACACACCAACAATAAAGTGCCAGTCTAATAATAAAAGTTGTCTCAGCGTTACTGTAGCTAAAAATTCCCATTTTGTTATAGAAATTGTAATCCTGTCTTCCCCTGTTCAATTTTTTTCACCATGTGCCCCATTGGAAAATACTTTTACTCAATTGTTCTCTGCTTAAATTATGTAATGAACTAGCCAAAGACGTTCTTTGGCTGTTTTGAATTGATCACTTTAGTTCCATGCTGGTTGCTGCTGAACAAAACTAAACAAGTGTATTTCATACAGCAGCGACAAATCTCCTAGGCAACCAATTAGGACTTAGCCAATTTTTACAAGTCCGTTTGATTTCCAGTTACAAAAACAAGTTATAAAAATAAATATTGGTCATTTATGTCGTTTAAGATAATCAAACTCCAGTTTGATAAGTCGGTTAATCTACATTCAATACATAAGTGTAGCACTGCTGTTATAACTTGTAAGGGCCAGGGGACCCCGCGATATTTGAGCACTTTCACTGCTGATTGTGTTTCGTGATTTTTGATATATTTATGGCCGTTTATGATAATTGTATCTTGATTTATATTTTATTTATTTTAAAATTGAAATATTTTAAGAAAACATGATAAAACATCAAACAAAATATACAATAAATGGTGATAAACATAGTAGACGATTATACCCAAACCTGTGCTTTATGCTTTTATAGTGTTTTGCTATGCCTGTGTATTTAATATTTTAAACTTTTGGGTTATATTTTGGTACACTGGCCTAAGTTGTCCATGATGGGTATTGTGCCCCCACCAAATTTATTTAGTTTTAATATTATTATGGTAAGGTGATATTAATTAATTTTTTATTTTTATTTTTTATTTTATTTTGTCCCCACCACTCAAATTTTTTGGCCTGATGAGTGCGGTTACACTTGTGCTTTGGTTGTATATTGCGATTGCCTCAGTATTTACTTTTATCAAGATTTATCAAAAATGTAGAAGTTCAGCCTGAACATAGATTAACAATTTAGACAAGGGAAAGGAAATTAGAATGCTAGTAGTTACCACACATCTTGATAATTTCTTTTTTAATTTCTTTCAAAGAGGAAAACACTGTTCAAAAGGTAATTACATAAAAGCAAGAGAAAATTTAACTGTGACAAATATATATATATATCCCCTGCTTCATATGCAATTTTCACCTGAAACTGAAATATAATTTTCACCTGCTTCATATCAAAATCGTAGAATCCATTGCATGCATCATACATGGTGTGCCTTTGCTTGCATATCATAATCATAGAAAGGTACAAAACATTAAAAATACTACAACACGGTGAAAATTAAAAACTGTTTATATATTCACACATCCCAGCTAGCACAAACTGAAAACAATTTGGGAAACAAAACAAACAAATATACTAAATAAAAACCTATAACAGATCTTTAAAAAAGAAAAGAAGACAGCAGCATCTCCAACATGTCGGTGCGCCACCATTTTATTTGCTCCACAAATAATATCAAGAAAGAACAACATAAATAATAAAAAAAGAATCTTTCTCTTTCTCTTTCACTTTCACTCTCACTTCCACATGAGTGTTGACCAATGGACACAGGCTGTATTATACTACCGACACTCAAAGTTTTTCTTCTTGCAATTATTGAACCAAAAAGCCCATAGAAAAGCCCATCAAAACCATAGCCAATCTGAGCCCGATTTGCAACCCAGCGACCCCATTGTCATCAGCAGCCTTCTGATCACTGGCTTCATCATCATCACCGACAGGCCCATCCGCCGGCGCATCCGCCTCCTTATCGCTCTTCTTCTTGCCGCTGCTCTTCTTCTTCGGCGCCTTGGGTGATTCAGCAGGTGCAAGCTCCTTCACCTTAAACAACTCTCTCGGCATCAAAACTTTGCTAATTTTGTACGCCACGAAAGGGTCTTGGTCTATCAAAGTCCCCACTATGCTCGCCGTGTCAATCTTCGTCTCCAGCATGACGTCCTCGCCGTCGTTCTGCACAGTGAAATCGTACTTGTTGGCACCTTCGGTGGCCAAAGTGTTCATGACGCCGTTGTTGGATTTGAGCATTTGCAGAGACTGGTAAACGGGGACACCATGGTACAACAGTAGGGAAACCTTCTGGGCGTCGGTGAGGTTCTTGTACTTTGCGGCGAAACCGTTGACGGCGCTGTCGGTGGGGCAGAAAACGGTCAAACCGCCGTCAACATTTTCCGTGAAAGTCGGAAGGGCTTTTGAGCCTCTGAGCAAATCAGCGAAGGCTTTGCAACCCTGTTTAGACATGATGGAGATGAGGTCGATGGCAGAGGGTGCGGCGGTGGGTGCTTCGGCGTCGGCGGAGCTGAGGGGTTGGCTGATCTGGAGGACGGAGATGTTGTAAGGGATTTCGTCTACGGATTTGACGTAGAAGGAGTGGAAGCTGCCGTCGTTGTCTTCGGCGCCGAAGCCCACTTTCCCGCCTTTGAGGTTGGTGATGTTGACGTAGCCGGCAGTTCCTGCGGCGGAGCCGGTGGCCTGGAACATGGAGGAGGCGAGGGTGGTGCCGTCGGTGATTTGGTGGAGCTTCCTGGCGCCGAAGTAGTCGACGAGGACGTGTAGGGAGAGAACGTTTTTGAGAGTTGGGATGGATAGGTGCTTATCGAGGAGGGATGACATGCCGGCATTGTCGATGGCGAGGACTGTTATGGTCTGGCGGCGGTTGATTTCGGCGGCAAGGTGAGTGACGGTGAGGTAGTGGCTGAAGGTGGAGAAGCCAGGGTGTTTGGCGAGTATCCGGGTTATGTTGTGGGCGTTGGTGGGTGTGGATGAAGATAACAGTATTATGATGAAAAGGTTGAGAGAGAGAATGGAAGCTATGAGCTTCATTTTGGATTTGTGAGTGGGGAAGAAGATGATAAGAGAATACAAAGTGTGTGCGCTGTTTTATGGTCTGTGTTGTATTATTAGACTACAAATAATGCCAGGTTGGTATTGGGTAGGACATGGACCCCATCCTCATTTGTATCTTTGTAATTACAGACATTTTATGAGAATATGGTGTTTTTCTTTTAAGACCAAACTGCCACTTCACTTCGGTATCCACCGACGCTATTCGACCCCACCTTAGGGGCCCTCCTCCCTCCTCTTTTTTACCATTTTTGAATCTTCTAAACTTAAAATCTGAAATTATATTTGAGATAAAATAGGGTTTGATGGCAATGGTGGTAACAATGAGATAGTGGTAGTGATATGGATGGTAAGTAATAACAATGGTGATAACAGTTTGGGTGGGATGAGCGTGAGGGTGTTGGCGCTGACAATGATAATAATGACGTTAGTAATAATGGTGACAACAATAACGGAACGACAAGGAACAACAATATAATATAATGTTATGACAGTAATTTTCATATTATTTCGTCATCAACACTTTCCTTTATAGTATTCTAATTAATGATTCATGAGACCATGATTTTTATATTAATTCGTATGATTATGATATTATTTTAATGACTAAATTAACAGGGCATATGCTTAAAAATTAAAACAGTGGTGTAATTTATAACTAAAATATAGTATTTTAAGTGAGGCTTGCTATTTTTAATATGTTTCGTGTCATATGTCTAAATATGACAAATGAATTTTTTAAGAGAGATTTTTTACCTATTCAAATAAGGACTTTATGTAAGTGATATTAAACTACTTATCATTTGAACCAACCTGTTAATAAAACTGAAATATATTACTAGTTTATTAGAAAGAATTGGCCTGGAAATACATCAAAAGGTCATTTAATTTTAAAATTATCTAAGGGGATTCTGCATCAAAAAAGAGGCTCCTCGATTCAGTTTGTAGGAAGATGTTAAAATACAATTATAAAGATATTTAAGAAAATTTTATTCTAAGATAAGACGAAGGGAAGATAAAATTATGTTTTTCATAAAATAATTCCAGTAACATTTTTTTTTTCTTATGAGATAAGTTTATCATATTCTATCAAACATAATAATTTTTTATCTCTTAAATTATTCTATAATTTCGGTAGCGTATTAAAATAAATGTACTTGTATTATTACTCAATCAATATGTTTACAGTCACACCCAATTTTATCATTTATTTTTTTGAAGAAGCAAAATTATTATTTGTATTATAGTTAAATGGGTAAACTTTGAGTAAAGCATTGGTACTTGTGACCAATAATACACAGTAAAGGATGGGCAAAAACTACGTAATATAATATAATATATATATATATATAACCCTGTTTGAGACGTTAATATTCGAATAAACAGATTGAAGCACTGTAAAAGACGTTAATAATTGTTGAAAGATAAATAAATAATGTTTTGCATTGGTTGATACATAGTTGTCACCCTCCTCTTTTCAATAATTAAAGAGCTTGCTAATGCCACCAAATTTGCAATAAAAAGTATCAAGTAGCACTACACTTGGACACCCTATACTTGGACTCTTCCAATATTTAATAGAAAGGTACTTGGTTTGTTTATGATGTTCTCCACGTCCATAAAAAATAAATATTTTTTATTGTTAAATAAAAATTCTTATTAAAATAATGGGTTCTCCAAAAATTCACACTCAATCTCTTTAATTAAATATACTTTTTAAGAAGTCTCACTGTTTGATTGTATAAAAGTTGGAACTTGTAAAAAATTATGAGCCTGTTTGGAGCACGTCTTCAACGGATGTTAAGAAAATTTCCATTGATTGGAAGCAACTTTTTGATCCTACGTGTCAACGGAGTTTTGATTGTCTCGAACGGTGCTTCAACTCAATTCCGTTTTCCCAACTGCAAACCAAACACTCCATATATCCTATGATCATTATAAGTTAGGTTATAGACCCTGATAGGCAATTTAACTTATTTTCACTCTACTAAACTACATGTCGTTGTAAATATTATTCACATGTGTCTCTAGTTTCTTAGAAAATTGAACCAATTTAATTGTGAGTCCTAAATATAACGAGTTAACTTATTAATTATATAAACTAAATTTTAACTAATAATTTATTGGTCCAATCATTAACATATGAATTAGTGTTATCATTGATTCAATAATCAAACTAATTTAAATACAACCGATTCATTCAAAAGGAAGTTGCAAAAGCCATCCGAGGACAAGTGATTCGTTTCTTAGTTTATGGTTTTAGGATAAACATATGACAAAAGTTAAAATTAGCTGCAACAATGTCAGCGGAAAAAAAGATAAGATGGTGAGGATTTAATGAAGTTAGAATTGCAGAGTGGAAGAAGGCAACTATTTGTAAATGCACAAGTAACGTGTGTTGTAGATCTTGCTCCATTTGCTGATTGGAGGCCATGGTTCTCTTATGAAACAAGTTAATGCACAACTTGGTTTGATAATAGGTATCCCAATAGCACTTTCTTCCGCTAAATAAAAGGTTTGTTTGGTATGCAGTTGAAAAAATATAATTATAAAAACGAAAAATTTAAAGGTTAGTATTAATTTTTTACGTCGTTTAAGACAATTAAAACTTTGTTTGACTATAAAAATTTCTTTTAGAGTTAGTTAACCAACCCCAACTTTTAACTATCCACCCCATATCACAAAAGAAAGTTGTAATTTCATAAAGGGTGCTAAGTTTTGTTTGGGAAATACAAGGCTTTGTTTTTTGGTAAACGAAATACAGGGCATGATGTTTATGGACTCGCAGCACGAGCCATGAGGACCACTAAAAAGGCCACAGTGGCCCAAAGAACAACCAATGGAAGCCAAGCCCAGAGGGGCTGCAAATCCAAGTCAGCCACGTCAACAAAAATTGATTCAATTAGTTAAATATTAAACTTAAGATTATATGATTATAGATTTAAATCCCATCAATATAAAAATTTATTGGTAAATAACTATCTTTATAAATACTGAACCTTAAAACCTATCTAGTCTTGGTAAGCATCTTAAGTATGGCTAGAGTTGGTAAATTAGGCTTTACAAAATAGAGTTGGTAAAATATAATTGAATAAGTTTTGGAATTATCTAAATTTTTTTTATAAGTTTCATTTTGAAAAATTATAATATATATTTATTTTTTTTTTTCAACATACACCCTTATCTTTTTTTCTCTTAATATTAATGGAGTTTGAAAAAATTAATTTCTCTCTTTTCATTAATATAAAGGGTAAGTTTGATATAGAAAGAATAATTAACAAATTTAATATATTCACCTATAATAATTTAAATTTATTGATGGATGTAAAATAACATAATAAGGTGTTTTAAAAAGGATCATATATGAAGCCCACTGAGACAAAAAGATCAACATATGTAATATGTAATATCAACATAAAATGTTAAAGCTTAAATTAGCTTTTTTCTCTCACTTAGCCACACTTATTTTCCCTTCATCTTTAAACTTATTTATGTTGTAGTCTCATATGTTTTTTTTACGAAACCCTAAAGAATTCTCCTTGAAATTAAGTTTATTATTTATCAATATGTGTTACTTAACTTACATTATGCGTACATAAGTTACCTTTATACCTAGGTTACAACATGAGCCTGACTCGTTAAACTATGATCGAGACAGTTAACTCCCTGCCCACATAGAGGGGATCAAGGGAAATTGTGTGGACCCACCCCTGATCCCGTGGGGAACTTTTTTTTTATAGAAAAAGGGACATTAAACACCAAAACACAACTAATCATAGCAGATAATCAAAAAACAGGTCTAAACTACTTAAGCTAAGAATAGCATCATAAATTTCCAGATCTTGGATACTCTGACAAATGCAAAACCGCAGCCAACAAGATTATGAACATTAGGCATGCTTAGTCTAATTATTTCAACACCTATTGTGATCTAAAGAAAGAAAAATCTTTTACTTTTATCTAATCACAAACATTCATGTATCTTCCTTTTGTATAAACCATTGGGCAGCTAAGGCTAATGTCTTAGTCCTCACAATCTATCAGGTCCTATTTTTTTTAATCTTTAATGTATTTTATGTATAATTTTAGATCTTAAATATAAGTAATTAAAATTTGAAATATTTTAATCTAAAATATAAACAAATTTATAATCCTTATATTATAGTGTCTGTTATCACACATAATTCACGTTATAAGGTGGAAGCATGATTTCCTTGTCATCTTTTAATAGTAATTTCTCTTCGTTTTAATCTTATATAATATTATTAGCAATATCTATAACAATCGTTGTGGCATATATGTCAGAAACAATTAAATTTAGTAACAATTATCTATTGAAAGTGTAATGTTAAAATTACTTGATTATAAAATTTTAATTAAGAAGCTGTAGTCTTTTTTTTTTATCAATGGAAATTTATTCCTAACAAGTTAAACAATACTTCTAATTACAAATGGTCTATCAACAACTTGATTAACAATGTGACAAATCGATAATACACAATTGTGACACATAGCATAGGGATACTTTTGGCATCAGATACATAAAAGAAAACTAAAAAAAAAAAAATCTCAAACGAAGATCAAAGACTGCATACATATTACATTAAATCAACATAATAAAACTAAAATTTTATGAAAATTCTTTCTTTATGTAGCTTCAGGTTTCTTCTTCCGAGTTGTACCAACTCTACCAATATCACAATCAATAGGAACTCAGATCATCAAAGGATGAAATTACCAAGGAAATGTAAATATGAAGTGCAAATAAAGACCACATTAAAGTATTTATTTAACAATGAGACACGAAACAAAAAAAACTAAAGTGAAACACAATAAAACAAATAAGTGGAACGGAAGGAAAAAAAACACAAGAAATAGAATTGAGAAGGGGGAGGTAATAGCAGTTGAAGGTTGTGGTGATTGTGAGGGCACTAATAAAATGAGGCACAAAGGAGGATGCTAGGACTATGATGGAGGTAGGAGGCATAAGGTGAAGATGAACAAAGCGAAGAGAATGATAAAGAAAAATTAACCAAACAAAAAAGGAAAAATGACAAACTTAACAGAGAAACTAAAATAAAATTCTCCTAAAGTGAGTGGGAATACTCACCTAATGTGGGAGATGAGGCTCCCATGGAGGGGAAAAAGCCTCCCCTACATAAAGTTGAAGATGAGCGCTCAAGGGAAAAGAAAAGGATGTTGTTCAATCTTCCTTACAAGAGTGGTGTTAGGTAAAAAAAATGAAAGAAATTATGTTAGATCTCTATAACTTTTGCTTAAACTCCAAATTTTCTAAAAGCATCCTAGATTGTATGTCTCATTTAATTGTTAACTTCTTTTTTTGTAGCCATTCCATTGTAAATAGGGACGTCAAAATAATCTGTATGAATGGGCTTGTACAAGTATTGTACTACTTATCACACGGACACCCGAATATGTATTTATACTTATTTTATATTAAATATATTTAAATATAAAGGTAATTTATTATTGTATAATGAGATAAAAAAATTAATATTACTTAATGATAATATTTTTAATGCTAACAATTGTATCATAATATACAATATTAATTTATATATATGAGGAAATAAAGTTATATTTTACATATAGTATTTTATTGTTGTTGTTTTTTTAAAATACCCCTTCATTCACTCGCAAATATTACCTACTATTATACTCATAAATACAAATACAAGTATCATATTAATCATATTTATCCCATTTCGTTCCATCCCACATTTCTATTGACATCCCTAACCCTAAAATTCCTTGTCACATGGGTTTTTCTTTTTGGTATACTTGTCACACGGGTTTACGCCACTCCAGATCCATGATTTACTGGGCCTTGCTTGTTTTTGGTGAACTGGGCCTTGCTAAGATTTGTTTTAATTGCACCACTTTTTTTTTAAGAATTGCTCCATTGAAAACACATAGAGGAGGTTGTTCTAACTTAATCAATTTATAATCTTAATCATTAAAAGAACTTGATTTTATGCAATGACATTTATGTATTTATTTTTTACGTATATGAGAAAATAAAGACAAAGTTAAATATACAATAACATCAACCGAACTATATTAATTAAAAAAATATTCAATAACATGAAATTTTTAATGAAATTCCACATAAAATTTACATACCTCATCCACACAACTTTAACGAATTGTCAAATTTATTAAATGATCAATGTGGTTGATTTAAATGAGACATATTTGGTTACATTTAAATAAAGTTTAGGATGGAACAAATTGTTATGATAAATTATCAGAAAAAAATATAATTTTTAACTAATATATATCTAAACGCATGGACTGAAAAATTCAACTAACCTGTTTCCTCATTGGTTGAGGGGTTACTAGTATTTTATCTAAATAAGTATAACCTCGAAGAAGAACAAAGATTAATTTAGCCAATGGAATTATACTGGTTAATAATCATATGATTTTTTCTCGTACATACACCCTTATATAAAATAAAAAATTCATATAAAATCTTCACTATATAATTTTTTTTATCTGATATAAGGTTATACCTATAAAAAAAACTCATAATAAGACAATTATACACCGGAAGACAACCGCCGTTGATGAGCTATGGATAAATATTTTTAGTGTCGATTTAGTATGTAGTTAGAGAAATAATGTTATAAAAATAAAAAAAATCTAAAAGTTATTATTTACGTAATCGTGTGAAACAATCAAAACTCGCTTAATTGTTTTTGAGTTATCAGAAGTTTAACCGACCTGAAGCCAAAACACCCCTATTCTGCAAGTTGCTAGTTGATCATATTCATTCATATGATTACTTCATATTCTTGGCTTGGCCATCACAATCAGAATGTTTCTTTTATATGACCCATCTCATAGTGCAAATTACGAAACTATATTTTATTTCAAATCACAATCCTGACGTTTTAATTTACGATGCAAATGCATCTTTGAAGAAAGAGAGAGGGAATATAAAATAAAATAAACTTTGATGAGGAAGCTGACAGCTATTTAAGGTGCTTATTCCATAAGGTAAGATAGTGATGGTTTGGCATATTTTCCCTTTTTTTTTTCTTATTGGTTATGCATCACTGCCCAAATACCATATGATAAAATATAACCTTTCTATCTCACCCTGTGAAATTCATTTAACTCTTCATTGATGCCTTTGGTGGTTCATTTGATGTGGCAACTCAACAGAGCAAAGATCTCCCTAATACAGCTCATGAATCCATGCACCCTTGCACCCTGAAATAACACCAAACTGATGACTGGTTTTCAATACTTCATATTCCATTTCTTTTCAATTTTTTGTTTTGTTTTGATAGATCAAAGGTTTTCTTTCAATTGTAACCTAGAATGTTACCATAAAAATGTATACCAGGAAAATGACAGAAAAATTGAAGGAAAGAAAACTAGAGAAAAGATAAAAACAGTATGATTATTTGGTATATATTTAGTAATCAGATGTCAAAATAAAATTATAAAAATGAAGTTATTTAATAATTATTATTGATCTTACAAACCCTAAACCCAAACCATTTTAGTTAAGAAACATCATCAACTGCAAACTAAACAAATGTTATGAGATATTTGTTAAATGAGTTGGATAAAATATAATAAACAAACAAAACATGATATAATTATCATAAGATTAAATAAGAAAATAATATACTATATATCATATTTAATATTTGATATACAGAAAACATACTAAAGTAAAATATAAAATTATAACAATAAAAGTAAATGTTAATAATAATAATTAAATACTAACTAATAAAAATGATAAATTATTATTAATTATAATAAAAAAATAATAATAAATATTTAATAACAATACCAACAACATTAATCTTATATATTATGTGAATCTCTAACTTACGTTTTCCTTTAGATATAATTCGTCACTTGGCCAATATAGGGTAGGCAACAAAATAAGATGATATTTTGTGAAAATATTTTCTATTTTTATTTCTTGACAATTGTTTTCATTTTCATATTTTTTGGAAATAAAAAATGTTTGTTTTAATGTGTTATTTGTTTCTAAAGTCATGTTCCTTATTGAAGTAATTTGATTTTAATTATGACTTGCCAAACCAATCACCACCACACTTGGCGAGTTGATGGTGGGAATGATGTTGCGGGAGTAAGAGGTGAAAACAATAGTGGTGGTGACAATAATATTGGTGGCAATGACGATAATGGTAATCAGGAAAATATTGATGATGTTATCAGGCCATGATGGTGGAGCTAGGGTGGTGAGAGTGTTGATAGACAATGGAGGCGGGATGTTGGGGTGGTGGTAATGGTGGGGATGGGGTGGTGACAAAGGGTGTTGATGGCGACAACCGTGGCAATGGGGACAATGATGGTGATGAGGACGATTTAAAAAATAATAACTATAGAAAATGACTATTTTTTATTTTCATGTTTGACTCTATTTTGTTTTTCTATTTTCAATGGAATTATTTTTTATTATTAGATGAAGCATTGATTTAGACCCATTTTATGTTTTCTTTGAAAATGAAAACAAAAAACAATTAAAGTAAACATGTCTTAAGCTTATTACCTCTCCTATTTCTTTTTTAAAAAAAATATATTAACGGGTACCAAAGATATCTAGATTCATACAGATTTACCAAGTCATTACCTACTTATTACAAGAACAACAAACATATTGTTGATTCCCTATCCCATTCACCCTTAAGATTCACCTTCAGTCATGTCCAAATCCTTTGTTGTATGAGAAACAATTATAGATTCCTTACATTCATTTTATAGAAGTCTACAATTTCTTTTGATCCAAATAGACTAATTAATATTTGTTTTCTAGACCACTTCCCAAGATTACCTGTACCAAAAACAAAAACATGTTGCAACATATGTTCTTGTGCATTGTCGGGTAACAATGTTTGAATCTAGATACAACCATACAATGCTGCCAAAATAGTTGCTGCAGACCTGCAATTAAAAAGCAACTTTCCTGTTCTCCCATGCAGAAAGCACATTGGATTGGGTGGATGGTAACTAGCCATTTCTTCGTATCACATTTCTTGTTAGTGAAATAAACATAAAATATAATAATTTATTATATTCTAACAACTAAATTGACCCTACATTTTGGTATATTACTTTTCATTATTTTATTTTTCTCCTAAGGAGGAAAACTTTTACCCATATATATTTTTATATTTTTCCTAGTCTGTATCAAACAGTAGAAACTTTTTAAAGACAGTAGAAATTTTGACGTTTCTTCCCACGTTATTTACCTAACCAAACCTAATTAAACACCTTATTTATACAAATGAGTTTGTATATCTTTTAATTTCTACCTGGTTATATTTTCCTTTGCTAAACAAACGAGGGAAATGGATGAATATTTAGTTTATTAATGATCACTTTATGAAGGAAATGGGGCCAGCTGACTGAAGAACATATTACTGTCCCTTATACATTAAACATACAGGAAAACTAAATTAAGCTTTGAGGGTATTTGGTTCATGTTGGAGTTAGTTAAATTGAGATTTGATGAACCTTAGAAATATATTTTACTATCAAAGGAAATTTTAACTGATTCAAACGACATAAATAATCAATATTAACCTTTAAATTTGTGTATTTTTATAATTCTGTTTCCCAGCTGTATATCAGACAGATACTTAACTGTCAAGTAACAGATTTTTCAAAACATAACATTTGTTTGTATTCTAGCTGATTCTCTTGTTGTCCTTGATGTCCATTTTTTTTATATATATAGATTTGTTGAATAAAGTTAGTAGCCATTATTAGATTATTTTAGCAATGTTTAGACGTCGACACCTAGCAAGGAACTTGGATTATTAAAATGGGTTACTTTGAGCTTGTTAATTATAATTGATGGTTGATTGGATGCTTAAAAGGAGATGCCACTTCCTCCATAATTTGCTCTCAAAAGCTTTAGTGGATTAAGGCATGCTCAGCTATTATGCTGCCTCCTTTTAGAAATATAAAACAAACCACATGGCAAGATACTTTGGGGACTTTGCCTTAAGAGGCCTTGGTAAAGTTGGGTGCTTGGTATTGATCAAAGGCAAAGGCAAGAGCCACTTGTGCATTGTTGTGAAAATCAAATCGGAATAGTTAGTTTAATCGTTTAGTTATGAATCGGTTAAAGTTAAACTTTTTTTATTATTATTGATTTAATCTGAGTTTGATTTCTAACTTAACCATAGTTGATATAAATTGATACATTCACCGTTCAATAATCAATCTAGTTTTAAAAACGATGACTAGTTATACTCAAAAAGTTTAAAGAAGAATCTACGGATGCTTTAACTTGCCTTTCTCACATGGTCATTGTTTGAACTTTGGAATCTTGGGATGCTATTATTGCATCTTAAATTCGCAAAAGCAAATATATAATGGAAAATATGAGTATATAGGTTTCGCTTTTGATCGTGGGAGAATTTATTTGGGTTTGGCACCCCTTTACTAGGCATATGTACTTTATAGGATGCATCAACGTTAATGAGGGGTAAAATGAAAAACCGTAGGTTAAATGTTTTTTCACTATACATTAGAAAATACCCACTTGAAAGTGAGTCTTTGCATAAAACGAGGAAGAGTGTAATTGTGCAACAAATCCTTCATTTAATAATATATCGTGATCTTGACATACTAAATATCTTAATTATATAAATTAATTTACATATTCACGCTACATAGAATTTTCTTTGTCTTAATAGGCTGTAGTTTATTCTATTCGAGGGTTCAAGCAACTTTGATTTATTTATATTATATGGTACAGCTACAAAATTCTGGATGAAAAAATGGTTCAAAGGGGCAACTTATATGCACCGTCCATTGTAACTTCTCTGCAAAAATAAATAAAAATACTCTAAACACAAATCCATAATCCTCCAAAAAGGATTTTGTCACCACCTGATGGTGCAAATTCTTGTTGGTTTCAAGGGAGCACACGCACAAGAAAAGGATAAAACCGCCGTTGATTTCGATAACACAAGTTTAGTGAATTGTAATATAAGAAACTATTCTTTGTGTACATGTATTGTTTATCTGATACCATGTACCATATAATATAAAATAGATTTACCAGTTATCATTACCTGTAATCATACAAATACAATATAATAAAAATGTGATTATGGAAAGGCACAGATACCCTTCTCCATCATTTGCAACAATAAATACTGTGTTTCTCATATATTACACTAAATTAACAATGGGGTTGAAATAGAAGTTACTGGTTTAATATCATAGTTTGGTAAATAACCATGGATCTTGTAAATTTCAAGAGCAGAGCAGACAGGATATTTAACTCGGATGATTTAATATCATACGAAATCCCTTCCTATTTTTATGATCATGTCATGCATGGTTGATTTGTAATTCTCTTGTTATTAGCAAAAGAAGTGAACTAGTGTTGTGTTGAGATGATGGAACTTTATTGTACAAGACAAGAAGCTACAAACAAAACTGAAAAAGACAAAGTTTAACATGTCAAATCCAATTAACAACTCATGCTTTCCTGTATAGACCGGAAGCAATGCTAATAATACATGCTTTGTTTAATTATATTTTTTTAGTTAGTTAAATAACAAGTAGCAATTTGGAACCTTTTCCTTTCACATGTTGTTCCACTTTTCTACGAGCCTTTTGACTTCAGTTCCATTATTACGCTGAAAACAAGTTGATTTAGCTGGTGTAATCCATTATGGTACCAACTACCAAACCAGTAGTACACTGTAACCTTTGATTTCTTTACAAACAGAAAATAATTTAAATTTATTGACAATGCAGTACTCAGGGACAACAAGTGTGGAAAAAGGGTACACAGTTTCATTAGACAGTGTTTGGTTGTTCCTGATTGCAGGGGAACATTCTCCTTTAAACCAGAGTCATAATAATTAGTCCACAGTGGAATCTTCCAAACTCATTGGAGAATAAAACCCTGTATTCTCTATACTTGTTCAGTTGCTTTAAGGCAGAGAAAAGTGGCATCCTTAGAGAGAGAGTGTGTGTGCGTGTGTGACAGTGTGAGTGAGAGTGAGAGGTTCATCAAATATATAAATATATATATATATATATATATATATATATATATATATATATATAACTGAAACTTTTTTTTTCTATAACAAGTTAACAACAATGGCACTCTGGTACCAAGAGTCAAAAACTGGTTTGCTTTCAAGGGTTTGTTCTATTTATGTACAGAAATGGGTATACCAGATTGCTTTAATAATTCTTTCTTCTCTATCTAATGGATTCGTGCTGTCTCGCAGTTGAGCATGGATATCTACATCTACCACCCTACTCTCCTTCTCTCTATGGTATTTTGATTCTGAGGATACAACTAGTGATTGCCATCAAAATCTGGGTTTCTTCCACTTTCAGTGATGGGAAGTAACAGCAGAGGAAAGCATGGTGAAGGCACTTCTGGAGTTAAAAACTTTGACGAAAACTATGAGGGTGAACAAGAGATGAAATTTACTCCACATGGCTCTGCAGCATATGAACCCCCACCTCCGCCCATCATACAACACCAGGTCAGAGATAGATGATCCCTTCTGAATTTCAATTATTCAGGAAAAATTATGGAGTTTCTTTCTCTGTTCTTTTTTTTCTTCCCTTTTTCTTATCAGGAGGGGTTAGTTTTTGGGTGAATCTTCTAGATGCTGAATAAGATTGGTCATGTTTTATGCTACAGCTTTAGTTGGTGTATCCATAGAATAATGAGTTTTAGTTCTTAAGAGGGTTCAGGAAAGAAATTTGATCAAAGCAGTAAAAAAAATTGAAGTATGGAAGTGGGGTGGTTCTCAGCCTTGTCTAGACTGCTTTTATCGTTTAATATAATGATTTGTGGAATGGTATAATCAAAGTCAGATTTTGGATTGTAGGGAAAAATCAGAGTAATCTTTCGAGTGATAGAAATTTAAGGTGATTGTAGAAGTTTAATTTTCTTAATACCATTCATATGGGAAAAATTGCTTGTCATATAGGGGCTAGTTATGAGATATATTAATTATATATTGGCCAAAGAAATTAATTATTTGAGACTTAATTTACTTGCTTTAGATCATCCTCAGGTAATATAAATAAAAATCCAAGCAATTACAGTGAGGGCTTTATTGTTTTTAACTAATCTGATGAAGAACATACAAGTTTTAGAGTTAGTGTCATTGAATGAATGGGTATGTTGAGGGGCACAACACCAAATTTGAAATGGCTGTTTTCAAGGTGCCTCTGGTTGCCACGCAAAGACCTGCAGTGGTAGTTCAACCCCAGCTTGGTGCATTGGTGCAAAATGGATATGTACAATCTGTTATTCATCAAAGGTTGAAACGTGTAAGGATCACATGGAATCATGCAGCTAGGCATGTTGATATTGCAGGATCATGGAACAACTGGGAGACCACGTAACAATCTATATATATACTATACTTTCAAATTCTTGCTTTTTATGCTTTCAAGTTTCATCATATTCATCCATATCATATAATATCATAAACTTAATGTTACCTTGTCCTATCCTGTCAGGGAGCCATTGCAGAGAGTAGGTCAAAATTTTGTCATTGTTAAAACACTCCCTGTAGGTATCTATCATTACCGTTTCATTGTAGATGGCTATGTCACGCATGCTCCAGAGTTCCCATCGGCTTCTGATGATTCAGGTTATGGCTACAATATATTGGATTTGCAGGTGATTTCATCCTATACTTTATTTTTCAAGAAAAATGTACATGATCTTGTCCATTATATCTTAACATGTTTTATCACTTACCATAATCAACATGATTATCAAGACATCAAGTCAGTTGATAGCTTGGCTTTAGTATGAGAACACGTTTACTTATTTCAATTTTGACCAACATATTGAATCCATTTTTTTAGCCACCGGAATAATGGTAAAAAGAGTAGAGTAGGAAGTGGGAAAACAGGGTTCAAACCCTGCTTCTATCACTTTATATCCATGGTAAATACAAACTCTGTTGACACCATATTGAATCTATTTACTCATGTCTTATTGTCAAAATTTTTGTCTGGTGAGGTCCCATGTCTGAGTGGATAGTCCCATACTAGTAGAACAAAGTTGCATTATTATGAACACACAAGTAGAATTTCATATGAAGGTATGCACTATGGAAATTTTCCATATTGTTAACCTTACTTTGTGTCCTTTGCCAGAAAATTCCTTAGATTGAGCAATATATCTGTGTCTTTCCCATTTTTAAGTAATAGTAGTTGAGTTCTGATCTCACTATGAGATGCAAGTTGTGCTGGTGAGTTTCAGAGCAGAAATATTCAATTATTGAACTGAAACCTGTCCAGCTGATATGCTGAGAATAAATTTTCAAATGTATAAAGTCCCACCAACGGGGCTAGTCCCCCACAAGAGAGATATTCTGTTGAATAATAAAAGAAACAAGAATAATATGAATGCAGCAAGATAATTGACAACCAGATGGAGATGTATATAGCTGGTTTATCCTGGTTCTTCAACTACAATGTCTACATCTAACCCTCAAGTGACTGGTTCATGTTACTGAAACATTTATTGAAAAAAAAAAACAACATGCTTTTTGGCTTTTATATTCAATTTTGCATTCTTATTAGCATTTATACATCATTTGCCTTAATTTCCTTCTAGGATAGCCTCACCTAGCTTCATGTTAACCGTATTTACAGGATTATATCCCAGAAATACGTGCTAGATTATTATCTAATATTGAAGATCCTCCATCACCACCATCGAGTTATGACAACACATTCTTAAATGAAGATGAGTTCAGTAAACCTCCACCAGAATTACCACCACAACTACCAGTGGCAATAGGACATGAGCCTTCATCCTCAAGCGATACACATCTGGTACTGAATCATCTATACATTCATAAAACTGGTAGGGATCAATTTGTGGCTCTACGATCAACTCATAAGTTTCAACATAAATATGTTACTACGGAACTCTACAAGTCCCTGGGCAGGGAATGATATGATGAAGCATTATGATTTCTGCATGTTGTTGAACTTGCTTCGTTTAAGCGGTCTTTGTCAGAACATTTTGTTGAAGTCATTGGTCTAATATTAGAATTTTGATTGGAATAGGTAAATGAAAAATTGTTTTCCATGTAAACAGCTTAAGGGAACAACGGTATTTATTTTAGCTGTCAATACATACAATGCATAGTCATAGTATTTGTCCTGTTTCCAAGTTCTTAGGTGCCATTTGGTCTCAAAATATCTTCTTTTTCTGTTTTCCAAAGTATATACATAAAGCATTGAAAACAGTTTCTTTATGTTTTCTCTATTTACAGTACAAATTTTGAAAAATAGAAAATAAGGTGAATAGTTTGCAACTAAAAATAAAAATATTAATTAGAAAACATTTTTCAAAAACCAATGTACCCCTTATATTTTGGAATTGAATATGATTACTTCCCATGCTTTGCCCAAGATTCACTGGCTACTCTGTAGCATATAATGGCTGATACTAATGATTATCAAGTACAATTGTTCTCTACGCATATGAATATTGCTAACATTAACATGATGGAGGATATCGACCATATTTCCTCCTAAATATAAAACAATGGTGGATCAAAACTATACAACGATCTAAACCTCTTTTATTTGTCCTGTTTTATAAGCAAGGCACTGGATAAAATAAAGATATCAAACAACAAAAATCCATCGTTAATGTTCCATGTAAATCAACCAACTATCTAATATTAGGAAACTGATTCAGCATAGCATCGACCAACAACAAACAATTCCTGAAACCATTGTTATTAAAACCAATAAAAACGGTTCGATTCAATTGGTTTAATTTTGAATTAACTAGATGGTCGGTCTTGTTTTATTTCTTATTACTACTAGTTTAACCTATCATTCATTTGAATCGGTCTCTTTACTTATTGGATAACCTCTATGATTTTAAAAAATTTTATTCGAAACAAGAAGCAGCTTATTCAACAGGAAAAAGCCCTTCTTATGCTTGACTCTTCTCCTTTGATTTTCAATCTAAAGCCGTATGAAGGTCATCAAACTGTTAGTATAAAGTAGCTTTCTCGAACAAATTTTCATGGTAAACTCTTGCTCATTACAATGATCCATGACATAATGTCCGTACATAGGTGAAAAAGTAAAGAAATTCTCTGCTAATGTTTGAGAAGAAAACCAAGTGCATAAAATTCGTGAGAATTAACATATGTGACTGACTGTGAAGACAACGAGGTATTGTCAATGGTTTGTTTCATCGAACAGGTACCTTAATCCAACCATTTGCAAAAGCAATGGCCAAGATGACAAAAGGGGTTGACATACCAAAAATGATAATGTAAGGAAGAGGGGTCTTCATGGGATTCTCTCCTTCCCTTTCTCCTGCTGTCTGCCAATACCTGTGTCAGACAAAAAGTAATAACAAAATTCTGTATTGGAGCAAAAAAGGGTAAAGACTAAAAAACTATATTGTGTAAATTCATTGTTAAAAAATGATTACAATACTAACTCCATAAGTATTTATAGATCTCAATGAAATACTAATCACAACAACTGAACTAAACAATACAATAAACGAATAACAACTAACTAACAACCAATTAACAACTTTAACAAGTAATGACTATCAAAAAACAACACACATGAAGAACATTTGCAGAAAAGCTTAATTTAGGAAACAAATGTGACCGAAAAGTGAGAATCCGAGAAGTGTTACTGTTGTGGTTCTTCATCTCTGGTAATGAATTTCTTCTTGGCTCCTTTCTTGGCTTGTTCATCTCCACCACCTAATTAAGTTTATGATCTCAAGCGGGATGAGAAACATAGATAAAATAGTTTATATAGGTAGTAAGTGACTGCATGATGTTACCTAACTTAGCACGAAGTTTGACAGCAGAAAGATGAGTTGTGGGGGAGCGTAGAAGAAGAGGAAGTGGTGGTGATTTTGGAAGAAAACAAGTTCTGAAGACAAAGGGAGAAGAAGAGAGAGTGAGTTTGGAAGCCATGTTTGAGTGAGAGGCAGCAATCATCTTATTCCTTCCTACCCTTATCTTACCAAACTAATGACATGGCCTTCATGTAGCCATTTCTTTACAGATAATAATAGTAATTATATTAAGAGAAATGTTACACACAGGTGTTTGGTTTCAGTTGGACCCATATTGACCCAATTTCTTTTGTAAAAGAAAAACACCTCATATTAGAAGAAGATAAAATAGTTATATACAGACTCTGTATAAATTAATTTTCTATTTACAAAGTTTCAATCATATACCTATCAATCTATCTATCTAACTATTTCCCAACTCAATCACTATAAATTAATAAATCTTTAATAAATAAATGTTACCTGTTTGTTAATTTTTATTAGTAGTCAAATATGTACTATCTATCTATTTCCCAACTCAATTAACCAACCTTATACCATCTAGAATTTTATAATTGTGTTCATTGTTAATTAAAATATGAAAAGGAAAGTGCTTTTGAAAACATTATTAAAATTTCCTCACTCTCAAAGTACTAATTAATAAGACTCATAGGAAAATTATATATTTACCAGCATTTTTACATTTCAATAAAACTGATAATTTCACTGGTTTTTATGTTAACTAATGAACATTCCTTTGTTGTTATAAATCTCCTCAAAATTAATATTAGAAGCAAAATAAAATATGCCTTTTTAGAGATGTATATATCACGATAAATTTTCTTTTTTGTCATAGATGAATTCTGTATCCTTATTGTAATATTTGCCCTTGGTATATATTTACATATTATTATTCCTATGTTATAATCTATAACAATTTTCTGTGTTGCTTTTCTATTTTTTACACGTTACTTGTCTCATTTTATTTTCACTTATCAAAGATTCAAAAAATTTTACCTTGAATTAAAATTACATTGAAAATCATGGTAAAGGTTGAGTTTTTAATAATGATAAAAAATCCAATTTTACACACTTGTTTACAATTTCCTTGTAATTCTTCTGCGTATCCTTGTATCAGCAATCCTATTCTCTTTTTTGTTGCCTGGCTATGTAGTACGAGGATGTGTTATTATGGTATGGATGCTTTTATTTGGACATGTCAGCAACAGCGAATAGGGCCTAAAGAAAATTTTTGCGTTTGCAAATTGCAATGGCAGCAACCTTTTTAACTTTGAACAAGCTTCCTGTGATTGATTGTTAAATCATGGCTCCCTAGAATTGCGAAAAGCATGATACCCTGCTACAGGCGATTGTTGCACAACTCAACTCATGCTCTGTCAACCCAATTAGCTCTGCATCCCTACAACTCATCTCACCACCACCTCAAATTTTCACCTTTGCATTTCGATCATCATCGATACCAAAATTCTTGTTGCTTGGAAGATGCCCATCAGCTTCATTTGCAGATATATAAAACTGGGTTCACCTATGATGTTTTCTGGTGCAACACACTTATCAACATTTATGTCAGAATTGGTAATTTGGTTTCCGCACAGAAGCTGTTCGATGAAATGCCACACAAGAACCTCGTTTCTTGGGCTTGTTTAGTAACAGGCTATGCACAAAATGGCATGTCTGATGAGGCAGGTCTTTTATTCAAAGGGATCATTTCAGCTGGTCTCTCACCAAACCAGTATGCTATTGGTAGTGCTCTTCGAGCATGTCAAGAATGTGGTCCAACTAAGCTTAAACTTGGGATGGAGATTCATGGCTTAATTTCCAAAACTCCATATGCTTCCGACATGGTGTTGTCTAACGTGCTCATGTCCATGTATTCACAATGCTTGGCTTCCATTGATGATGCTCGTCGTGTTTTTGATGATATAAAACTTAAAAATTCTACATCCTGGAATTCTATCATTTCAGTTTATTGTCATTGGGGAGATGCAATTTCTGCTTTTGAGCTGTTTTCAAGCATGCAAAGGGAAGGTACAGAGCTCGTGTGCAGGCCTACTGAATATACCTTCTGTAGTTTAGTAACTGTTGTATGCTCTCTGGTTGACAGTGGACTGAATTTGCTCGAACAAATGCTTGCCAGGATTGAAAAATCAGGCTTCTTACAAGATTTGTATGTTGGTAGTGCATTGGTCAGCGGGTTTTCCAGGTATGGTTTAATAGATTGTGCTAAACTGATCTTTGAGCAGATGTGTGATAGGAATGCAGTGACTATGAATGGGTTAATGGTTGGATTGGCAAGGCAGCACCAGGGTGAAGAAGCAGCCAAGATATTCAAGGAAATGAAAGATTTAGTTGAAATAAACACAGAATCTTATGCAGTTCTTTTAAGTACTTTTACTGAATTCACAAATTTAAGGGAAGGGAAGAGAAAAGGTCAAGAGGTTCATGCTTATCTGACTCGCAATGCCTTGGTTGGTGTCAGGATTTCGATTGGTAATGCGCTTGTCAGTATGTATGCAAAATGTAATGCCATTGATAATGCTTGGTCATTTTTTCAACTCATGCCTGATAGAGATATTGTCTCATGGAACTCTATGATCTCTGGCCTTGATCACAATGAGCGATTTGAGGAAGCAGTTGCTTGTTTCCATACAATGAGGAGAAATGGAATGGTGCCCTCAAATTTCTCAGTTATTAGTGCTTTGAGTTCTTGTGCGAGTTTGAATTGGATTAAGTTAGGCCGGCAGATACACAGTGAAACAATCAAATGGGGGCTTGATTTGAATGTTTCAGTTTCGAATGCTCTTCTAACATTATATGTTGAAACTGATAATATGGATGAATGTCGGAAAATGTTCTTTCTAATGCCAGAGTATGATCGAGTTTCTTGGAATTGTTTTATTGGTGCATTAGCAACTTCAGAGGCATCAGTTTTACAGGCTATAAAATATTTCCTGAAGATGATGCAGGCTGGATGGAAACTTAACAGAGTGACGTTTATAAATATTTTAGCGGCAGTTTCGTCTCTTTCTCTTCTTGAAATGGGCCATCAAATTCATGCTCTAATCTTAAAGTACTCTGTTTCTGATGACAATACTATTGAGAATGCGCTTCTAGCTTTCTATGGAAAGTGTGAGCGGATGGAGGATTGTGAAATTATCTTTTCTAGAATGTCTGAACGAAGAGATGAAGTCAGTTGGAATTCAATGATTTCTGGATACATACACAATGGCATCCTGCACAAGGCCATGGATTTAGTTTGGCTTATGATGCAAAGGGGCCAAAGATTGGATGGTTTCACACTTGCCACTGTTCTCAGTGCCTGTGCTTCAGTGGCAACATTGGAGCGTGGTATGGAAGTCCATGCATGTGCTATAAGAGCTTGTTTAGAATCAGATGTTGTAGTGGGTAGTGCCCTAGTTGACATGTATTCAAAGTGTGGAAAGATAGATTATGCTTCAAGATTCTTTGAATTGATGCCTGTGAGGAACATATATTCTTGGAATTCAATGATTTCTGGCTATGCACGCCATGGACATGGACAAAAAGCTCTAAAGCTTTTTACACAAATGAAACAGCATGGCCAATCGCCAGATCATGTCACCTTTGTCGGTGTCCTATCAGCCTGTAGTCATGTAGGGTTAGTTGATGAAGGATTTAAGCATTTCAAATCAATGAGTGAATTATATGGACTAGCTCCTCGAATAGAGCACTTCTCTTGTATGGTAGACCTCCTTGGGCGGGCAGGTGATATTAAAAAGATAGAGGACTTGATTGAAACAATGCCAATGGATCCTAATGTTCTTATTTGGAGAACAGTTTTAGGAGCATGCTGTCGAGCCCATGGCCGTAATACAGAGCTAGGGCAGAGGGCTGCTAAAATGCTTATCAAGTTAGAGCCGCAGAACGCTGTGAACTACGTGCTTCTTTCTAATATGCATGCTGCTGGTGGGAAGTGGGAAGATGTGGCAGAGGCTAGATTGGCAATGAGGAAGGCAGCAGTGAAGAAGGAAGCTGGGTGTAGTTGGGTGACAATGAAGGATGGAGTCCATGTGTTTGTGGCTGCAGACCAAACACACCCAGAAAAAGAAAAAATCTATGAAAAACTGAAGGAGATAACCAACAAAATCAGGGAGGCTGGATATGTGCCTGAAACCAAATATGCACTCTATGATCTTGAACCTGAAAACAAAGAAGAGCTGCTCAGCTATCACAGTGAAAAATTAGCCATTGCTTTTGTTCTCACTCGCAAATCTGAACTACCAATTAGGATAATGAAGAACCTTCGGGTTTGTGGTGATTGTCACACTGCTTTCAAATACATATCAAAGATTGTTAATCGACAGATAATTCTACGAGATGCAAATAGATTTCACCATTTTGATGGTGGCATATGTTCTTGTGGGGATTATTGGTGACTGAGGCTAAATAAGTGTGTAGAGTTTCTTTGGTGTTCAACATGGAAATTTTGTCTAGGATTGGTCTAGTTTGGCTACTTGTTATTCCCAAGTGTTATTGATGTTCATTTGCTTATTATAGATAAGAGATAAACATATCAAAACAAAATGATTTAAACGTTTGTTTCTAAGCAAATATAATTCACACAAAATTATATATAAAACATAAAATAAAAAGTATAAGGACGAGGGAAATAAATGTTGCGATTATACAAAAATTCAAACTCCGAGTACCGTTTTTCATTTGTCGTGGTTTTACACTAAATATATTTGTTTTAAAAAAGTCTGTCATTCCCTTGGAGAAAACTAATGAAATTTTGAGGACAATTTTACAATGCATTTTTAAACATAGCCGCGCTGTAAAAAATTATGTAAAAATTCAACCATTTATTTTTGTCATATTTTTCGTGGGCATTAACCTTCAAATTTGACTAAAAATTCATCGTTGGAGAAAAATTATGAAACTTTCGAAACAAGAAAATAGCGTGTTTCTAAGCGTTACTGCAAAAAGCCATGCAAAAATTCAAGCTATGGGTACCATTTTTCGTTTGTTGATATTTTCATTGAATATCTTTGATTTAAAAAATTTTGTCCCTTCACTTGGAGAAAACAAATGAAACTTTGAAGACAACCTTACAATGTCTTTCTAAGCATGGCTACAAAAAATCATGAAAAAATAATTGTTCGGTTTTGTCATATTTTTTTGGGCTTCAAATTTGGCTAAGAATTCACCGTAGAGAAAATCTACCATTTTCCTTGGAGAAATCTCATTAAACTTGAGGGACAACCTTACAATGTCTTTCGAAGCATGGTCGTAAAAAATCATACAAAAATTTAATCATTTGTTTTTGTCATATTTTCATAGGCATTAACCTTTAAATTTGGTTAAAAATTCATAGTTGGAAAAAATCTGGCCATTCCCTTAGAGAAATCTGATGAAACTTCAGGGAACACCTTAAATGTTTTTCTAGCATGGCTGTAAAAAATATGCAAAAATTCAACCGCCCAGTATTATCATATTTTTGTGGGCATTAGTCTTCAAATTTGACTAAAATTCATCGTTAGAGAATATCTGTGCATTCTTTTGGAGAAATCTGATGAAACTTCATGGATAACCTTACAATCCCTTTCTAAGCATGGCCAAAAAATCATGCGAAAATTCATCCGCTTAGTTTTGTCATATTTTCGTAGGCATTAGCCTTCAAATTTAACTAAAAACTCACCGTTAAAGAAAATCTTCTCCTTTCCTTAGAGAAATCCAATGAGACTTCAGGGACAACCTTATAATGTCTTTCTAAGCAAGACAGCATGACTGTAAAAAAATTATGCAAAAACTTAATCGCTCGAATTTGTCATATTTTTATGGACATAAGCCTTTAAATTTTGCTAAAAATTCATCGTGCGAGAAAATATGTCCTTCCCCTTAGAGAATTCTCAATAAACTTCATGAATAACCTTACAATGTCTTTCTAAGCATGACAATAAAAAATCATGTAAAAACTCAACTGTTCAGTTTTGTCATATTTTTGTGGGTTGCCTTAAGTTTAGCTAAAAATTCATTGTTGGAGAAAATATGGTCCTTCCCTTGGAGAAATCTAATGAAACTTCAGGGAACACCTTAAATGCTTTTATAAGCATGACTGTAAAAAATCATGTAAAAATTCAACCATTCGCTATTGTCATATTTTTGTGGGCATTGGTCTTTAAATTTGACTAAAATTTATCGTTGGAGAAAATCTGTCCATTCTCTTGTAGAAATCACATGAAACTTCATGAACAACCTTATAATACCTTTCTAAGCATGACCAAAAAAATTAATGCGAAAATTTATTCGTTCAGTTTTGTCATATTTTTGTAGGTGCCTTCAAATTTAGCTAAAAATTCATGGTTAAAGAAAATATGCTCCTTCCCTTGGAGAAATCCGATGAAACTTTAGGGACAACCTTACAATGTCTTTTTAAGCATTACCGTAAAAAATCATGCAAAAATTTAATCAGTCAGTTTTGTTATATTTTTCTGGACATAAGCCTTTAAATTTTGCTAAAAATTCATCGTGGGACAAAACCTTCTCCTTCCCTTGGAGAATTCTCATTAAATTTCATGGATAACCTTACAATGTATTTCTAAGCATGACATTAAAAAATCATGCAAAAATTCAACCGTCCGGTTTTGTAATATTTTCGTGAGCATTAGCTTTCAAATTTAGCTAAAAATTCATCGTTGGAGAAAATCTGTCCATTCCCTTAGAGAAATCTGATGAAACTTGATGGACAACCTTACAATGTCTTTCTAAGCATAGTCCTAAAAATTATGTAAAAACTCAACCGCTCAGTTTTGTCATATTTTTGTGGACATTATCCTTCAAATCAAGCTAAAATTTGTCATTGGTGAAAATCTACCCTTCCCCTTGGAGAAATATGATGAAACTTCAGAGACAACTTTATAATGTCTTTTTAAGCATGGCCATAAAAAATCATGTAAAGACTCAACCTCTCATTTTTATCATATTTTCATATGCATATTAGCCTTTAAATTTGGCTAAAAATTCATCGTTGGGGAAAATATAGCCATTCCTTTGGAGAAATCTGATGAAACTTTGAAGATAACCAGACAATGCTTTTCTAAGAATAGCCGTAAAAAATCATGCAAAAATTCAACCGCTCAGTTTTATCATATTTTCATGGACATATAAGCCTTTAAATTTGGCTAAAAATTTATCGTGGGAGACATTCTATTGTTTTCCTTAGAGAAATCTGATGAAACTTCTTGGACAACCTTACAATATCTTTCTAAGCATGACAACAAAAAATCATTCAAAAACTCAATCGCTCGATTTTGTCATGTTTTCGTGAGCATTAGCTTTCAAATTTGGCTAAAAATTTATCGTTGGAGAAAATCTGCCCCTTCCCTTGGAGGAATCTCATTAATCTTCAAGGACAACCTTTTAATGCCTTTCTAAGCATGACCACAAAAACTCATGCAAAAACTCAACCGCTTGATTTTGTCATATTTTCATAGGCATTAGCCTTTAAACTTGACTAAAAATTCATCATTGGAGCCCCTTCCCTTGAAGAAATCTGATGAAACTTCAGGAGCAACCTTATAATGTCTTTTTAAGCATGGCCGCAAAAAATCATGCAAAAGCTCAACTGCTCGGTTTTATGTTATTTTCATGGACATTAGCCTTTAAATTTGGCTAAAAATTCATCGTTGGAGAAAATTTGCTCTTTCCCTTGAAGAAATATGATGAAACTTGAGAGACAACCTTACAATGCCTTTCTACACATCTTGTTTGAGATGATTGAACATGATATTATCATAACTTGTTTTATAACAAGATTCATAAACTAAATACAAGAGTGGAGCCTCTAGAACACAAATTGATTTCTTTTTGGTAAAAAACCCTAATAGAGGACTTGTAAGGATTACAAAGTTATTCTTGAGGAATTTGTTACTACCCAACATAGGGTGTTGGTTATTGTTGTGCTTCTTAAAGGGCAAAAGTGAAGGTGTCAAGAGGTAAGGACTCATAGGATTAAGTGGTGGCAGCTAAAGGATGAGAAACAACAAGAGTTAAATGAGGAATTGTTGGGTGAAGAATACTGAGAGTTACAAGGAAGTGCTAATGACATGTGGGAGAAGATGACCAATAATGTTAGAAAGGTTGTCAAAGCTCTTTTAGGGGAATTAAGAAGCTTTAGACTTAACGATAATGAAATACAATGGTGGAATGTGAGCATGCAAGAAAAGGTTAAATAGAAAATGAAGTGTTTTAAAAACACACATTTGTATGATGATGTTGAAAATTGGTATATGTATAGGAAGCCAAACAAAGAAACAAAAAGGACAGTGGTTGAAGTAAGATCCAAAGCTTTTGAAGAGTTTTACAAAGAGTTGGAAACGAAACAAGATGAAAGGAGGATTTACAAAATTGCGTAGAGTGGAGAAAGGAAAGCTAAAGATTTAGGCCAAGTTAGATGTGTGAAGGACGAAGAAGAGAAGTTTATGGTTACAGACATGGATATAAAAATGGGTGAGAAGATTATTTCTACAAGCTTTCCAATGACGAAGTTGAGCAATCTAGTTTTATGCATGACGTGACTAGCCTTGAAGAACAAAATTGAAATTTTTTTTATCGTAGAATCATGGTAGGTGAAATCAAACTAGCTCTTAAGAGAATAAGTAATGAGAAACCTATTAGGTTGAATGGTACCCCTACTGAAGTGTAGAATAGTCTAAGGGAAGAGAGACTTATCTAGCTAAGGAAGTCTTTAATGAGATTTTAAGGTTCAATAAATGTCTGATGAGTGAATGAGGAATTTAGTACCCATTTACAAAAATAAAAGAGATATCCAGTGTTGTGAAAACTATTGGGATTAAGCTGATTAGTCATATATGAAACTTTAGGAAAGAATAATAGAACATAGGTTAAGAAGTGGACTAACTATAACTGATAACCAACTTGGTTTTATGTCAAAATGTTTGATTATAGAAGCCATTTACCATCTTAGGGGGTTGATGGGAAAATATTAGAGTCAGCAATGTGACCTACATATGGTTTTTATCGACATAGGAAAAGCATGTGATCAAGTTTCGAGAAAGTATTATGGAATGCCTTGGAGAAGAAATGTGTCTATGTGGTATACATCAAGGCTACAAATGTGTCTGTGAGGACGCATGGGAAGGAAATAAAGGACTTTCCTATAAAGAATTGTCTACATCAAGGGTCATTCTTTAATCCATATTTATTCGATTTAGTATTGGACATCCTAACAAAGGCAATCCAAGAAGGTGTTCTCATATGCATACCTTTTACAAGTGATGTAGCCCTCATAACGAAGTCAAAAGAAAATATCAATTACAAACTAAGATATGGATGCATTGTTTGGAATCAAAAGGTTTTGAGTTGAAGAGAAGTTAAACAAAGTGTTGTAATGTAAGTTCCATAGTATACAAATTAATGACAACTTGGAGGTGAAAATTGGAGATCAAGTCATATATGTAATGTTAAGGTTAAAGTATTTGATAATATAAGATGATGAAGATATTAAGAAAGATGCTTCTCATATAATACAAGTTAGATAGTTGAAATGGGAAAAAAAAACTTCAAGAATTATACAATTTATTTGAATTTAAGAAATTTCATGTAATTTACAATAAATTTATTAGTTAAGCAGCAATTTTTTTAATACGATCTTATCCTACTGCTCACCACGAGTATCAAAATTCAAAAAGATATACTACATGCGATCATGATTATGATAGCTATTAGTGTCATTCCTGTGCCTTGAAAAGTATACTTTTCAAAATAAAATAACATGAGGTTGGGAGTGATCTGAGATGGAAATCTAACTAATCAAATCTTTTCTCATTTTCTATTCTTTTAACTAAATTATGTCACTACATGGTTTTAGATTAAAAAGAAGTTATTTAAAATGTCTTTTTTTTTCATAGCACAAAGCATAATTTGATTAGGCAAACAAAAAATAGGACAGAATTTAGACATAATTAATTTCTTGTGGTCATACATATCAACATATGCCATGGCCCTGCTTAGATTGAATGTCAAGTGTTGTGACAAATCTTGGCCCACATCTTAAAATCTACTGTACTCTTGTGTAATACTATCCTCAGTTTCCATTGGAAAACAGTGACTTGCGTGTCTAAGATTTTGTTTGCTTTCTTAGAAGGACCTTGACCCAGGTCAAGTAAACAATCAATTACTAGGCATCTTCTTTACAAACAAAAACGACTGTGTCAAATGCAGACCTTTCAACTTACAATTTTGATAGTTCAATAAAGGATGCTGCTTCCTCACTCTGCTAACATGCTTTATGCTATTTCAAATACAACCTGCAAATACATTATTTCCATGCACAGAAATGTTATGTAAACTCTCTTTCATTTTTTAATATGAGATTGTTAACATTTTTCTATACGAATAGCAGAATTTTGATTTACACATGCATTAAAGGCATATATCTATCTGCTAAAGAATTTGTTAAAAAAATGTATTGTTAACATTTTTCTTTCCAAATATATAATAGCAACATTTTGATTTGGTTGGCCCAACTTGCATGGAATGGAACAATAGTACAAAGTGCCTTTCTTTTACTTTTCTTTTTGGATATAATATAGAAATGCTCATATCAACTTTACTCTCTCATCACTTGTATACATATATATTCATATCAGCAATGTTAGAAAACGAAATTTATGGACAACTATCCAAACAGATTTTTTTCGCAATGGCAACATTAACTTTACATTGTTCACACAAAGCAAATGCAAAATTTCTGCTTCCTAAAAGAAATTAAAGTGAATGTTTCATTGGAAGACATTATACATAGAATAGAACAGAGAACAGAGAATGGTCTGGCAGAAACATGTAGGGCAGGATTAAATTCCTACAAGCAAAAATCTGGGTGGCCTAAAGTGCCAATAACTTGGAAAACTAAGAAGACACCCTGTGAATTAGTTCAGGTTAAAAGAAAAGAAAAATAGAGAGATCTACAACTACTCAGCAGGCACTAGCCATTCCTGCTTGCTTTCATGTTTTAACGCTGCTTTCATCCTTTTGATAAATTCTTCACATTTCTTATTTAACTCTTCTGCGGCTTCTGCATCATCATCATCATCATCAAGCACTACAATGGCACTTCCATCTTCTTCATATTCCACCGTATCTGAGAGTGAGAGCACATTCTCTTGTTCTATTATCATCGAACTCTTCTCCCCTTGTGGAGATTCATCACTTTCACTTGCAATTGGTGCTGATACGTCTACTTCTAAATGGGTGCTTTTCTCAGCAAGTTCCATGGTTGGTGGTGAAGAGGCATTGTGGCCCGTTTGGTTCCCAGTACCGCTCCGAAGCAAATTTTTAATTTGTTGGTTAACCAGGGTTGAAATGGATCTCGAACAGTATGTTGGATTAACACTGACTATTAGATGATGTTGTTGACGAAACTCAGACTCTGTTTTCGTAGTTGGTAGAGTCACGGAGTTGATGGCTATTAAAAGCAGAAGGCCATTGCAGATGAGGAACATGTAGGTCTTGTCGATGGTGTAGCCATAGAATTGCATTAGGAAAGGCTTGAAGGAGTGAAAGATAAAGGGGAGTATAGAAAAGAGAATGCATAAGAGAGAAAAATGAAGAAGAAACTTCATTGATCTCTTTGAAAATTGGGATAGTAAATGATTGTGAAGTCTAGAGCTAAGATGCATGATATAATGATAATCCATGACACAGCAGAAGCAGGTATGTTATATTTATATATGGTGGATGATGAAAGGGAGGTGCTATTGCTATGATCGGATACTGTAGTTTCATGGAAAACCCTTTCATTATTATATATAGGAAAAAGTTATTTTCATACCCCACCATCCCATCCATGTCAATCTTTTATTAATTTTTTTATTTTGTAAAACTAAAAAAAAATTAATTTCTTTTAAAAAGTATTTTTAAATTTTCATAGTTTTTATATTAATTTAATATTTACTTTTAAAAAATTCCACACCCTCATGACCAACTCGTCATCTTTTCCTAAAAAATAATTTCTTACTTTGACTAACTCAGTCATTTTTTAAGTCTTTTTAATTTGATAGACGGATTAACCTATTTTATCATCTATACTTAAAGTTTTTCTTCATATTTACTTTTAAAAAACTTACATTTGACGGAATAAAATGTTTAAATATTGTGAAAATTTAAATGTTTACTTACTTTTATACCCTCGTACATTGGGATGGTGTGGTGTAGTACTCTAGGTATGCGAGGACTTTAGGGAGGAGACCCGAAGTCAGTCAACTAACATTTTAATCATATAAAATATAGAATATTCTGAGTTGTGGCTAGCAATTTTATGGTCAATAATTCGTGCTTAAAAAATTACGCAATTTTTAGGAATGCTAATGATTAGCTTAATGAAATTCTTCAAGTTAGAGTTTCAACACGGTTATAAGGAAAGTCACTTAAGTTATTATTATTATTATTATTATTATTATTATTATTATTATTATTGATATAGGTTTCATTTAAAAGAAGACATCAATTATAAAGAAATTTTTTCTCTAATGTCTTCAAATGATTATTTTAGGATAATTATAGCACTTGTAGCTCATTACGGCCTAGAGCTCCATCAGATGGATATTAAAACTACGTTTTTAAATGGTAATATTGAAGAAACAATTTAAATGTTACAACCAAAAAATTTGGTAGTTGGTGACTCAATGTCTATGGTATGAAACTTAAAAAAATTCATCTATGGTCTTAAACAAGCCTCCTATCAATAGTATTATAAGTTTCATCAAGTTATTACCTCATGGTTTTGAGACAAATTAGTTGATGATTTGTTTATTATAAATTCAGTGGGCATAAATATATATATTTTTGGTGTTATATATCGATAATATATTGCTTGTTAGCATCAATATAGGCTTATTGTAAGAAACCAAGAGATTTCTATCAAAGAATTTTGAAATGAAATATCTTAGTGAAGCCTATTTTGTGTTAGGTATTAAAATACTGAAAGATCATTCACGTGGTATCTTAAGGTTATCACAAGAGAGTTATATCGATAAAGTTTTGGATAGATTCAACATGAAAGATAGTAAACCAAGAGATACCTTGATAGCCAAGGGAGACAGATTTAGCCTCAAACAATGCCTTAATAATGATCTTGAAATGAATAAGATGTAAAAGATTCCAAATGCTTCAGACAAAGGAAGTCTAATGTACGCTCAAGTTTGTACTCGTCTCGATATTGCATTTGTAGTGAGAGTTTTGGACAAATACTTAAGTAATCTTGAGATGCAGCATTGGAATGCAGTAAAGCGTGTAATGCACTATTTAAAGAGAACAAAGGGATATATGCTCACTTTTCAAAAGTCAATCAATTTGGAGATCATTGGGTCAAGACAACAAACGCTACACGTCATGATACATCTTTATGTTGGCTGGAGGAGCTATCTCTTGAAAGTATGTTAAATAGAATATTATAGCTTCTTCAACCATGGTTGCGGGGTTTATTACTTGTTTTAAGGCGTCCAACCATTGAATATGGTTGTGAAATTTTGTCACTGATTTACATGTGGTCGATGGCGTTGAAAGGCCATTAAATATCTATTGTGACAATAACTCAGTGGTTCTTTATTTTAATAACAACAGTAGTACAACCAAGTCAAAATTGATTTATATCATGTTTTTGGTTGTTAAGGACAAAGTTTAAAATAAGCAAATTTCTATAGAACATATAGGGGCTGATTTTATACTAGTTGATCCACTTACTAAGGGTTTAGTACCTAGAGATTTTCATGAGCATGTTGTTCATATAAGTGTAATTTTTTTATAGCACCTTTAAGTGGGAGTCTCATTTATTCTATAAGCTCTAAATATTTTAAAAAAATGATGATATTTGTCATTCTGATCTAGCTCTTTCTTGTGCAAACTTATATTGCATTTTGAGTTTATCTCTATAAGGAATAAAGTTTGGACCAGTTGAAAATAGGCATACCTAAGATCACATTACATGTAATTTTCATGTCAATTATCCATATTTGATATATGTTATTGAGTACATATAATTGTAGTGATTATTGTGGTTTAGTCACCTTGGATTATGATGAAATCTGCTGTTGTTCTTTATTATTTTATGAAATGGATCAAATCGTTTAAAGGTAGTTTAAAAGTAAATAGCATACAGTTGTACGCCTAAAGAATTTTGTAATATAAATACTTTAATGAATATAAAGTCCAAGTGGGAGATTGTTAGAAATTTTATTTCTAATAATTAATATGGATTATATATATATATATATATATATATATATATATATATATATATATTACTTGTAGTATTTATTTTAGTTATTTACATTTAGTATTATGTCCGTTAAGGGTTAATGGGAACCCTAATAGGTTTATAATCAACTAATGGTCATAGTCCCTAATATGTCAAATAAAAAAAACTACCTTTTTTCTCTGCCCCATCAAGTAGAGATATCAACTCCTATTGAGGAATCCGATGATTTGCCTGAGGAAGGTCATTGCACCGAAAGACTATTCCGCTGCAACCTTCGGCTAACATCAATGGATCCAGGTATTTTTAAAACTCTTTTTTTTATTCAATAATCTGACATAATGGTTCTTGAGTTTTATTTGGAATTTCATATATAAATAGGAATTATCTAACAAGTCTAACTCGTGTAACATTACGCATGATAATAAATCAAAAAGATGAACTTTGTATTATAAATTATGTTAAACTTACTTAGAAAATCAACATAATATTACATTAATAATAATTTTAAATAATTTTTTTTCTAATGTAAATTAGGTAAACTTGTTTTATAAATAGATCTTACTCTCCATAACCCAACTATCTTTATTACTATTATTATTATTAACAATTGTTTGGATGAGTCGGGTCTAATCAAGGTTATGACATCATTCAAAGCTTGATGGAAAATTACATATGTACTTATATATCACTTACCAACAATGTCTTCGTATTGGTGAGATTTGAATATGTGAATCTAGTACCACAAGTTCAACTACTTGACCAACTTGACAAATTTATGTTAGTCGCAAAAACTATTTTTATTTAAGGTTGTTTTATACAAACTATGAATAATTCTGAAATTTTCCATGACTATCATCATTTAAAGTTGTTTTACATGAATTAAAAAATTATTTTGTGAAAAATTTAATTAGATATGGTTCTATCCAATAAAACAAACTTATAGTTTGTGGTTTTTTAATCTTATTGAGATAAAATTGTTTGATAAAAGTAAAACTAAATTAAATTGAGCCTAATAACTTAAACAAGCATATTGCCCTAACGATCAATATAAGATTCTTTTACATAATTCACACGTATTAATAAAATTTCTTAATTTAGTTAAAATCATTAAATTTATTTAAAATTTATAATAATTTTTAAAAATTCCCCTTAAGGTTATTAGGACTCGTTATTCTTCTTTCTCCACTAAATATCTTTCAACTTAAAACTCAATTATAATAAGAGATATAAATGATCTCATTTATGTACTTCATTTATTGTTATCTTGATTCTAATAAAAGTTATATATTAATAACATTTATTTTTTATAAAAAATAATTAATAACATAAAAACTTGAGAAAAAAAAACTTATACTAAGGGATAAAAATATCATGAAAAGGGTTTTATATTGAAGAATAAAGAATTACTACTTTTGATTTCAAATATTAATAAATTTTAATGAAAATTTTTAATCTTATAATATAAGTAAAATTAGACATTTTCAATGTCATTAAATATTTGTTTGACAAACATATCCTCTTTACATATATTCTCAAAATCACCAATGGTTTGTGCAATAAATGATATTAGGGTACGTTAGAAAATTACATTAAATATTTGATAATATTTATACAAAAATTACTTTCAATTACTATTTTTAATGTATAAAATTAGTTATTTTTGTGTATATCAAAAGCTTTCATTTCCTCAGCGATTCTGGCTAAACCGGTAAGAAATGCTTTCCTTAGGGCTTTCCGGAAAAACCGGGTAAGATGGGTTCCATACGTTTCTCAGCGGTTTGAAGTCGAAACTGCTAAAAAAAACCAAGTGCTTTTCTTAGCACATCCCGGAAAATCCGGGTAACATAGCTGCGATATATTTCTTAGCGCTTTCCCTAAAAAACTGCTAACATAGTCTTACAAATACAAAATCTAAACCGTTGAGATAAGTGTAGGTTTCTTTTTACTTTCCTCAACAGTTCTGACCTATTAATTTATATTTTTTTAGGTAGATGATTTTGTAAGACCTAATGTACCTATTATATAATCCTTTTAATATTTCTTTGTTTGCCTATAAAAAATAAATTTAAAACACAATTTTATCAAATAGTTGTATAGTTATTAATTATAAATGCAATACCCACAAAATCTGACACACATTTAGGTTACTGGATGCTTTAAATATGTGATCCACTCTTATCATTGTATGCCTTAAAAAAATTATTTATTGAAATTAAGAAAATAATGAAATACATCATTCTCTATCATTTCTGAGGTATTTTATTATAATTCCTAATGAATGAATTTATTTTTGAAATCATTAATCAGATCCTTAAATTTGTATGTCCCTATCCAAATTATTTGTTTGATAGAAGGGTCACATGCGCTATTTGAAATTTGGATGTTGAAAGCGCGTGTAAAATTCCGGAGCATATTCGTTGCAACTACCAAATCACGCGACCCTTCTATTTCCTATTTACTGTATGTTTCAAATTTCAAACACACTATTTATTGGGATTTTGAACGAGGATGAGTCTTATTATGGGTGTTTTGTTTGTTGGAGAAATAGAAGAATTTAAAGATTGATATTGATTATTTGAGATAGTCAAAACTTGATTTTAGTTTTTAGTTGGGAAAACGGAGTTGAAAAAATAGAGAAGTTTATGCTGCGTTTAGTTCATAAGTTTTCTTAAAACAATAGAAAATTATTCTTAGAAAAATTTAAAAAATAGAAAAACTGTTTATTTATAAATTATTTAAATTTTTTTTATAGAAAAATAGAAAACTAATTTTCTATTTTTTAAGAAAATTAGAAAACTCTTTTAAAAGGTTTTCTAAGAAAAGTAAAAAATAGAAAATACGGTAACTGAATTACAAGATAAAGACTGTTGTAACCAAATAAGAATATGAAACAAACAGTTATTGATTCAAAAAGTTCTACCGCTACTATTTTGAAATATATTTAAACACAAACTTATTTGCTCTCATTTTAATATAACTTTAAATTTTTGTCATAATTTTTATGTGATGCATATACTATATATATATATATATATATATATATATAAAAGACATCTCAATTGAGTGGAATTAAAAAATATTTAAAAAATTTAGAAAATTGAGTGTATTTAAACAACTTTTTTAGTTTTCTAGTTTTCCAAATTGAAAAACGGTTACATTATCTAAACAAGTTTTCAAAATTTTTCTAACTATTCTAGGAAATAAAAAGTTTGGAAAACAAATGGAAAACTTTTCCCAAAAAATTAAAATAATTTTCTGTAACAAATGGAAAACAAATTGATATTGATCCTTCACATCGTTCGAGAACACTGTATTTATTTTTAAGGTTAACCAAGTTGGGTATCCAAACATACCTGAAATTCCCCCTTCCCCACCAACAAAACTCCATTTGGCCTTATATACCAAATATGCTGTTAATCATATTCGCACTGTATGTATTTCCTAATCAGTTTAGAACATAGAGTTCTGAAAACGAAAAATTTGATGTTTAATATTAAATTTTTAAGTCGTTTAAGGGAATAAAAACTTCATTAAATTTAATAAATTTCTTTTTCGTTGATGAAATCGAAATTTGTTAAACACATTGTTTTGACTGGAAAGTTAAAAAAATCAAACCATCCGAATCGGTTTTGGCTTATCAATCTCTGTAATGTTATTTTCAAAATTGATGTTTTAGTAAGCAAATAGGCTGAAGCTTAATTGGCCTGATGTGATTGAAGAGACTCGAAATGTCTTTGTTTTGGGTAAATTTATAGCTGATAATGCCACTATTAATATTTTCATTACATGAAGAAAAAAGTCACAGGGCTTAAAGATTATATGAAATTAAATATGGATATGTCTAAAGCCTATTATAGAGTTTAATAAAGTTTTAGTTGTCTATCACGGGTTCTTTCAACATTGGATTAATTTGAATCCTCATATAAAAGAAAATAGACAGCAATTGAGTGAGATTCATGTTTAATAAATATAAACAAATTTATAAATATTATTAAAAATATATAAAATAAACTAAACTAAATTTTTTTATATTAAAATTGATTATAATAAAAATAAATAAATTTATATACATAAAATTTAATTTATTTCTCAAACAACTATTTTATTTCCATCCATTTTCTATTAAAAAAAACGTTTTCCCCACTAAAAAAAAAATCTAACAATCAACAAAATTTTAACGGTCTCAAATGACATAAAAAATCAATATCAACCCTTAAACTTTTTTCATTTCTTCAACTCAATCAAACAAACACTTAATCTCTTTTAAATCTCACATACCATATTTAAATACACAACAAAGGACAAACAAAATCCTCCAAAAAGAATACCAACGGAAAAACAAACAAAATAAAATCAAGGTTAAAAACTTAAAAAAAAATCATTTTCATTTATACATTTAAGATTACACAAACTTAAAAAAATAAAAAATAATAATAACAATCACTCCAATAAAAAAATCACGAAATTGTCAGCGTTAGACAAAGTTGATTACCAATTCAAATTTTATAGCATTCAATTAACCCAAGTAAAAAATTTCCACTAATAATGCCACATTAAATTTAAACTTTGCTTAAATACCATTTTAAAGATAAACGTAAAAAATAAAGCATTAAGATATGGTTGCAAATGTAAAACGTATTCTTTCTCCATTCTCTTAACCAAGGGTACCATGGAGGCACTGTTGAAGTAAAAAAGGCGAAAAACCGGAGAAACTCGTGTCTTAACTCTGTGAACAGTCCAAGAGCTAGCACTCAAAATTCAGTTTGCAATCCCCGCAAGTATACAATCCAAAATAGGTTTCGAGGGTACCCATCAGCTAAGCTTTTACGCTGTTTCTTGTGCTGCCACCTCACCCGCATTTTCTTCCATGTTCACTGCGGCGGAGCCACCAGCGCCTTTCCTTCGTTTGTGGGGCCGATTCAAGTCATTGTCCTTAATTTCTTCCAAGACATTCTCACTGGAATCACAAGGTTTTGAAACTTCTGTCTCCTCATTCATATTCTTAAGATTTTCATCATTTTTATCATCAGACTCTTCTAAGTTCTCTTCCATTTGTTCAGCCTCGCGCTGGAGTGATTCTATCACACCCATCATTTCTCTGTTTACCTGATAAAAACAAACAAAAACAAATAAAGAAAGATTTAGAATACAGACTAAATACAATTTGTATATAGTGAATTGTTAGAGAATTTCAGCAATTGATATTTGCAAGTTGCAACAGACCTTCCAAATTGTTTAAAGCACGGGCATACAAGTTCATAATTTTTTTGTAAGCAAAAAAAACATGTTAATAAAGAGTAGAAGGGTACTGGAACCCATTAGATAACTAAATACCAGAAGCCAGTAATAATTAATAATTTCCTATCATTTTGCTTAGCTCACTGAATTCTATATTTTCAGAGACATGAGCATTTCATATTAAATCAAGAATACAATTAAAAGACACCCAAATAGAGGTGGCATGAGTATTTAATGCGATATAAAACCTATTATAAAAATAAACATTAATCTCATTAAAACACTCAACATAACCCTAGAGCAAGGAAAAACAATGATAACAGCACCTCCAAAAACATGTGTTTTTTGAAAGCTGAATCGAACCAAATAAAACATTCCTCAAAACCATCGATAGTATTATTACTATTGTGGTGCTATAACAGTGAAGATATGGGTGCTGTAGTACCTGCGGATTCTGAAGGAACTCAGCAATGTCAGTTGAACACGATGGGCATTTCATGATGTTCTTCTGTGCTCGTAGAGTGCGCCCACCTTCACATGCCCTCTTTCTGATGAAAGTTTGGCCAGAAAAGGCACCCTCCAAACAGGCTTTGCAAAAGTTGTGAGCGCAAGGCGTGGTTAGAGGGAAAGCCAAAACCTTGTGGCAGATTTGGCAACCAAACTCTGGGAAAACAATGAAGCCAGAGGTAAAAATTGAGTGGATTTTAAAAGTTCAATTGCCTACAAAGGCTCCAAGAACAAAGCTAGAAGTTGTTTATTGTGTACACAGGTTAAAATAAGGAACCCACAAACACAATACTATGTACCTTTCAATAGTTTTTCTTTCACTGCCACATCTTTTGCTTTTCGTCTAACTATTTTAATTGTCCCATCTACAGGTCTTACAATGGCCGCTGATCTTTTGCTTTCTGGTGGAGGCCTCTTCCACAACCAGCAGCCCTTTTCCTCCTGAAATTTCATGGTTAAGCCCAACTTAATAGAATATACCTACCTAATGCAGAGAGAATCTTCAAACATTCGGTGTTAGATAATTAGGATTATTATGTTATCAAACAAATTAACTACAAAACATATACTTCGAAGGTAGCAATTAAAAACAGAAGTAGACAATACCACTTACATCATAATCCCATGAGGGAGAACCCTTTCTTTCAGTAATATCAATTGCTCCCTTCAACTCGCCAATTTTAGGCAGAGGACGTGGGCGGTCACCATATTCATCACTGCAGAACAACAAATAATATCAGCTACATATAACCCCACGCGTACATGCATATATTAATACAGATGAAACGAATAAACAAAGCAACCAACCTTGCCCATGGTGCTGGCTCATTGTCACATCTCACAAACAGATATCTACAAACCTTGCAGCCCTATAATAGAAAAAGCTTGTCCATGAATCAAAAATCTTAGAGAAAGCAATCCAGTGAAAAATTTTGTTGGCTCCATTAAATGCACTCAAATAAACACTATTACCTGTATTCCATTTTTGCGCCAGCATTTCTCAATCCTATAAACTCCATCATACCGCACTCCAGATTCAGGTGCATATGAGGAGCGTTTTTCCTTGTGCGACCTGATCAGAACCAATAAGAGGAGATTAAAGACAAAACAAACATCACATCCAGCCAGAGTAATTATAACAAATTTTAGTTAACTTCAGAATATATACCATTGCCACATGAAGAATCACTAAAACAACAAAACAATCTTCATCAGAAAAATAAAAATTGTGCTTAACATGAAAGAAAAAGCTGAGCAGGGGCCTGCATGTGTTGAATAATTAAAATGAATTACAGGGTAAACCCCATGGAAGATCAAGAAACCCAACCTTACAACCCGAACAGGATAACCCTTACGGCAGCTTTCTCGCAAGGCCTCATTCATGTTTTCAAACTTCTGATCAAAAGATTGTAACTTGTTAGTACGTTTATTTCCACTAAGGTCTCTCCCACCACTGCCAGTGTAGAGGAACCATTCTCCATGATCCTCATCATCAATATAACCCCCAGAAAGCGCAACAGATTGTGCGCCATGAGCACTCTGTCCAGCAATGCCAGCAACATGCGGAAGATGAGCACCCCACTGACGACATTCCATCCTGTCCTCCCACGTGTCACCAACCAAAACACCACGATTCCTGGTAGGATCATTCTCCGCAGGAATGGGTCCAAAGTGGTCCGGAGGAACAGTAACAAAGATCTTCCCACTGCAAGCATTAGCCTTCCCGGTTTTCTTTGCACGCTCGGTGGTGAAAGCAGTGTCAGGACGGTCCTGATTGTGAACAAAGTGATAGATTTTGGGAGGTCCAGTGCTACCGGAGCTCGACCTCGCAACCTTCGCCATACGAATGGCAATGGCTAGCTGAGAGTTGATTCGAGGCTGGCTCGCCATCTTCGCCGGAATCTGACTGCGACAATTCGCGCAGGTGCGTTTTCCTTGTCCAATCCATTTCTCAAAACACTTCAGGCAGAAATTGTGACCACAAGGAGTCTGAAAACATACAAACTCAAAGGTTAAACATCTCGCTTTCGTATAAAATGTTAAGCGAAGAGATGAAATTAAAGAGAGAGAGAGAGAGAGAGAGAGAGAGAGAGAGGAAAACGAACCGTGACGGGTCTTTCAGGTAACTGCATGCAGAAGGAGCAGTTGAGGCTTCCGTCGAAGATGTCAAGAAGGCCGTTGGTGTTGGTTTTGGGGGCTGAGGACTTGGAGGAGCCGCCGACGAGTTCTTGGCGTTTTTGGGCCTTTTGGTGGTCGGTGAGGGAGGTGTCGGACTGGATGGCGCGGATGGCGGAGACGAGGTGGTCGGAGGAGGAGGGAGGAGGGGCGGCATTGGCGTTGGGATCGGAGCAATCGGGACAGTCCCAAAGAGAGTCGTCGGAGTGGGAGACGGGGGGAGAAGGGAGGCAAGGAAGGTGCCAGGGAGTGGCGCAGGTGCGGCAGGTGAGGGTTTCGGAGGGAGGGGGTTTGTGTTTGCAGATCATGCAGACACCCTCTGGATCGCAGGGAAGCTGATGCGCCATTGGTTCAATCTCTGAGACAGATGAAAATGAAAGAACACCAACAACACTACTCTACTCTACTCTCTTTTCTTTTATGCCCATTTCCGATTTCTATATTATTTTCTTCAGCGAGGGAATCATTCTTTTGAATTCTTGCCTCTTTTATTTTTACCTTTTCCCTCCCTTCTTTTCGCCAATTTTTTCGTTTCCCACCCTCTCTCACCCTTTCCCTTTTTTTATTATTATATTTGACCCTTTCACTGCTATTTCTTTAAAATTCTTCTATTTAAAATCATTTTCTTCTTTTAAAGTAGTAAAAAAAATACATTTCAGACAGATATAAATGTTTAATTTAAGTGTTCATTTAAAAAATAAAATTATAAAAATAAAAAATAAATTAAAAGTTAATATTAATATTTTATATAGTTCAAGACAACTAAACTTTCATTATTTTATTGTGGACCCTAACAAAAAAAACTAAACGACCTTATAATTTTGTTATTTGAAAAAAGGGTTCAACTTTAGGCATTTACTTTTCGATTATGTCACGTATTGTGACAGGTCATTTTTTAAAAATAGGGTGAATTATTAGTCTCAAATTAAATCACAATAGGATATTATGATTGAGTTTAAATTTCTTTAGTATATACAAACGGTTTCAATCAACTTAATCAGCTCATCAATATATGCAATTAGTGTTGAATGATAGTTTCGAAATTGATGACGTGGTTGAGTTATCCAAAATCCAATCAATTAAACTTTAATAGAGTTAATACTCGTCTGACTAATTAAATTGTGATTAGTGTAACGGAAAAAATATATATTTGTTGACTTAATGTAAATTTAATGTTAATCTTTAGATTTTTTATTTTTATAATTAATTACCAAATGAAAAATTAATGTACTCACACGAAAAACTTGAGCAATACAGAAAAATAATGGTGACTGTATTATTGAAAAATATCACTTATTATGTTTTTTTATATTTAAATTAAATATATGTTGTATTTTTATGAAAAGCGTATATTATTAGTAGTAATAGTAATTGAAATAGGAAATGGTGTTATTTAAATGAAGTAGTTGTTACATTGAGTGAGTTAGTTGAACCCATTCACTGTATCATATTCGTATTATCCTGCTTTGGAAAAATAGCATTGGGTAGTTATGCATTAATGGTCTTAATGAATATTTAAATGATTGTAAAAATGAATAAATATTCAAGTGATAATATTTATTTTTTTTATTGTCCATTTATAAAGAAAAACAGCAAGATATGAAAAAAAAGAGTTATTTTTATTAAAAATTTACACTAGTAACTATGTTGCGTAATGTATATTTTTCTATTAAAAAAACAAAGTATAATTTTTTAAAGTCAGGTGTTTATTAGATAAAGCATTTCAAAATTAACTGAAAATTAAAATCAGTGTTTGGAATATCACTTTAAGCTAAATAAATTAAAGGTGTTTGAGTGATTAAGACATTTAACTAGTTGGTAGCATTTTTTTTAAAATGCTACTTCAAATAACATTTTTTTATTTTAATTACTAACTAAAATCACTTTTTCCTTTATTACTCCTTATATTTTCCATAATTTCTAATACTACCTTTATTTTATTTTAAAAAGATTGAACCTTTATTATATTTTAAAAGACACAATTATTTGATGAATTCTTTTATATGATTCATTATTATATATATTTGATATTTACATCTATTTATTATTATTATTATTATATATTTTATTTATCAAAACGTTATGATATATAATTCTAACTACTATGAAAAATACTTATATGAATTATGATACTTGAAGATTGTTTATATATATATATATATTTCATAATTTTTTTTAAAAAAACTTAAAAAATTATTTTATTAAATTTGAGATTAGTTAAAATATCTTAAATAAACATTATAGACAAAAATTTCAACACATAAATAAAAGCACAGTGAATTCTTCCATTTCTAATGAAAAATTACAATTTTTAATAACTTAATCTTATGGCTGAAATTGAGAAAACCCTATAATTTTCAATAAAGAATCTTATTTTTTTTTTAAAAAAACTTCTTAACATGTGCATATGACACACATTAAAAAAAATGTTACTCTATACTTTGGCAAATTATTTCTAAGTTCTATTTCAATTTAGTCTCATAACTATTTTTTTCATTTCATACTTTAATTCGTATATCCATGTTAGATTGGTTCTTCTGTCACTTATTTCATAACTGTATCACTTTTGAAGGCTCAATCTTCTATTTTCCTTATACTTTGAGCGCTAATTGTCAAACCAATAAGAGTTTGTCATGTCATCCAAAACATGTGATAGAAATTGTATTGAAATCACTGTTTTATAAATGCTTATAGGCAAAGGTGTGGTATAACATTTAATGATTCCTGTGCACAGTGTTCATCCAATGTAGAAAGTATGGCTCATGTCTGAGGTTTTAGCTTTGCGGCATGAGTGTCAATTTGCCTATGATCATGGAGCTCCATAGGTAATTTTGGAGACTAAGTGTCTGTTTGGATACAGATTTTGGTTGGTTAAACCGGAGTTTGACCAACCCCAAAAATACATCTTATGGTCAAACAGAGTTTTGATTGTTTCAAACTGTGTGAAGAATCAATATCAACCCTTTAATTTTCTTTATTTCCCCAACTTTGTTTCCCTAACTGGAAACCAAACGGACAATAATTCTTTAGAATATGTCAATTTGGTGCGAGAGGAGTATCATGTGGGTGGGGTCTATGCAGATTTGATGGAAGAGGTTTACAAGTGTCTTACCAAGGTAAAACTCAATCTGTTTGGTTTAAAGTTGGAATAAAGTTGATGAAATAAAATTTTAAAAATTGGTTAAGAAAACGGAAGTTTTAAAATCAGTATTTTTTTTAAAAAAAAAAGAAAACAGTATTTTATATTTAGATATTTTGTTATAAAAATGAGTTAGAAAGTGTAAGTGTGTCTGGTTAAAAAATGTTTTGGTAAACTTGGTTTAAGAAAATGAAATCTGAGTGTAAAATTACTAAAAGGAGTATTAATTAAAAGAAATGGAAAAATAGTGTATTTATTGTAAATAATATTTAAATTACATATTAAATTATTTCATTTAAAATTTTATGAACAAAATATAATTATTAATAAAGATATATTAATATTTAATTATTATTTGTATACATGACATCTACGAATAACCATAAACATCTGTTAGTGGTATTTTTCATTATGTATATTTTTTCCCCTAAACTTTAAACATGCTTCAACTAATGTCTCACATGTTCTTAATTATTTAAACAACTTTAATTTTTTTATATATTTATATTCTTATTAACCATTACCACAGTTAATTAAAAAAAATCCTAATTATGTTATTTTTACCTAAAGCCAAACATCTATCAAGTTATAGTTGACATCCTTCTAACTTAAATTTTCCCTATATTTATATCCTTAATAACTATACGCACCCTTCATTGAACAACCCAAAATATATATGTTATATTTCCCTAAACCCTAATTATGTATGTATAACATTTATTCTCTTCCCTTAATGTAAAACCCCTAATTATGTTTATTATTTTCCTCTAAACATTAATTATGTTTATTATTATAAATTAACAATTAGTTCAACTTGTCAAAATCATCTTAACAAGCTAACACAATTAACAAATTAAAATTTAAGATATAAACCCAAAACAAAATATTAAATATAAAAAGTACTTAAAAGAAAAAAATATTTTATAAGGTTCAAAATCAAGATACCCTGCTCTATAAAATTAAGAAACAACAATCATGTGAGAAGAGAGAATTAATTTTATGCCATCATAATAATGCATGAACAGGCTTTATAAATTGTAAAATTGAACAACACTCATTAGAATACACGAACAAGAACAAGGCTCGTTATCCACTGAAAGAGTGAGATATACACCAATCATGTGAGGAGAGAGAATTAATTGATTATTTGAATTTATAAATGAGTTAATTAAATTCAATGTAAAGATGTAAAGTTACAATTTTTTTTATAATAAGGAATAAATATTATTTAAACTAATACAATCCATTATTTCCAACCATAATAACTATACTGCTTCCCTGACATTATTCATCCTCTGATGTCTGGATAAACAGAACATCATTACATTTACATGTAGAAAGAATAATTTTTTCCCCAAAAAATAGTTACCACTTTACATGATGGTAGTGTACAATGGAGGCATTCCAACAACAGCAATAGGGTATACATCAAAAGTTGAACTATATGAAGAAGTAATTAGATGGATCAGTTGCATTTGCCGTGTCTTTACAAAGAATGGATCGAGCTTCAACCACTGAGCGTGGAGGCTCAATATCCTTCTCTTGCAATGCATTTCCTCGCAATCGTTGCATCTGGGAAGCAAAGGTATCATCCAGTATCTGCAAAGTGAAAACAGTCAACGCTACTATACCATAAGGAAAACTACATAATCTTTGAATCTGATATTGACTTACACCAAGAGCATAAGAAGAGCCGTTGTACCACATTCTGTTTTCTTTCCTCCCTTCCAGAAATTTCAAAATAATCTAGCAGAATCAATAAAAATAAATAAATGAGATCAAAGAAACATTCAAGCCTTAAATAATTATGTCAACTTGAACATATAGTGTTGTTAGTTGGTCACCTGTCCCATCCTATCCCATAATCCACGACATATCGCTGTAAAAATCTGGCTAGTAAAGACCTCATGCAAGTTTGAGATGAAATCAATGAGCTGTGAATTCAACAACTGCATTCTTTCACGAACTTCTGCCTCTCCATCCGCTTCTGTTGTTTCCTCAAGTATCCTTTTCAGCTTTGTGTTTCGATTAGCTTGAATCTGAACAATCCAAGATTTTAATAGTATCAAATGTAAGCATTTGATTCTAAAAAAAAACTTCATGGCATCCATTTTTTTTAGATTTTATGATGACATATTAAGTATGGAACAAACACTAGAAAATAGGACTCTGAACCATCTTACATTGTTGACAAGATTCGCTATTATTGCTTGAAGATAAGTTTTGTATTTGGTTCTCAAGAGAACAGTGATTGCATTCATTTGCTCCCCAAACAGTGCCTTCTTATCTCCCATGGCAGGTAGGCAGGATGCCCATGAATTTAAGGTTTCTTCCACTCTACAATGTAGAACATCAAGAATCCTTTTGATGGTGTTCAAGAATATTCCCAACTGTACGAAACAAAATGTTACAAGAAAATGTTTTAATATATAAAACACATTATGCATACTTTAAACTTTGAGTAATTAAACCGAGTTGGACCTCAGGACCTGGACAATATGCAAGCATGCGGAGAACTTACTTGGTTAGGAACCACATGAACAGTAGCTGATTGTCTCCTTGCTAGCTTTTGAACTTGCAAGTGAAGTCTCTTCGGTATGCTGTCTTTCAAAGGAGTTAAGATATCATTGTATTGTTTCTCAAGGGATTTCACGATCGCCCTTTCAACATTGGCAACAGCCTTCCAGAAAGAAAAGAGGGAAAGATGTGAAGTCAAAGTATTGGAGATGAAATTGTGTTATATATGAGAGGAAAGAGCTAATATTGTAGACGAGATCTTGAATGCAGATGGCTTAAAAGAAATATGTTATAATTTGGAACTTACATTTTCTAAATAAAGCGAGTACTGAGGCCATCTACTGATTACCACCTCATACTGGATGAGGTTGTCTTTGATTTTCTCATACATTTCCTCGGCAAAAGGGGAGGTTGAATGATTTGTGGTTACTCCAGCCCATGGCATCTGTATCATTTGTTTGTATTGGGGAGGTCAATCATTTCATTTATAGAAAGTGTTCCATTGAACATAAAAGCAGCTGAAATAGCAACTACCTTTTCTGCTTTACATAAATCAAGCAAACCGAGTTGCATATCCTGTATCCACACCATGATATAGTTGTGGAACAAATTTCTGGAATCTACACCTCCTTGCACAGCACTGGAACATGAAGAGCAGCATGTCAGAATTTATATTTTCAGTTTTCGGGAATCTAAAGTTTTTTGGTACTGTGTTTTGCAGTGCAATGGTAGAAATTTCTTTCAGAAACCTTATATTCCATGACTCGAGGTCCCGTTCAAAGTCTGCAGTTGCAACTAGAAGCTCATTCACATGTGCCTGTGGGCTCGATGGTGGCAATGCAGAAAGGAAAGTTCTCAGCCTTTTACACAGCTCTGTGCTGTAAACGGCTGCTGTGATGTTTGTCAGGTCAATTGAACTGAAATTTGGGAAATATATATCAGAAAATATATGGTGTAAGGAAAATCAAAATATATGGAAAAATTGAAGGAATTTTTATAATGCTATCACTGCAGTTATGGTAGATATTTATAACAAAAAACTGAATGTAGAAATTGATAACAAAAGACTGACTGAAACAAAAGGAAATAAAATTCTTTTAAACCAAGTGAAACTTGCAAAATCTGGATATTTAATAAAGATCAATGAAATCTCTTGTATATAGAGGAAGTAGAGTAGATAAATGAAGTGTACTAGACCTTTTGGACATATACATAACCAAGAACATTGGGTGTGAGAAATTGAAAAGCATTTGTATGCAGTGTTAACTTGCTAAAGAGAGCTGTTGTAGTCAAATACCTAGGAAATATATGCTGACCGTGGATAGTGTGCTGATTGTGGATTTTTATGTCGGCCTGAATTTCATTTCTCACAGAAACACAAAGATTCTTCATCTTCAGGTATGCTGTTGAGATGGTAATGGTATCCATCAGGTAACCTTCAGTGGAGCTTGATACATATTCATCAGTCTCCATCATGTGCTTTCTACACCTTTTTCTTGCTGCCGTCTGTCAACAGCTTTTAAATAAGACTCCAAAAAGAGTTTTTGTGTATGTATGAACAAAAATTATAATCTTTATATAGTTAAGTGCATGGGCCGTGAGAAGGTGAGACTGATGGCTTCCCTTTCCAGGAAAATCAAAATTTGTATGCAGCCCTAAATCTGCTTCAAGCATCTGTGTTTGTAGTTTTACGTGGGACAAGGACATCAACTAATCAGTAACAACACAATTATAAAAATACCTGAAGATAGTTTCTTAGAATAGTCTGAGCATCTAGAGATAATATATCATGAAGACTAGTGTAGACTTGCACAGCAGGATCCAAAGCTGGTGCCGCAGAATCAAATGCTGGACCAACATGATCTGTTAAACCTGTTGGCGAGTTTTCATCTAGCGATTTGTAATTCTCAAAAACAGTTGCAATAAGACCTTCAATTTGAGTTTCACAATCTGAAAGTATACTTCTCTATGAGAAGAAACAATAGAGAAATTGAAAAGTTGGGTTAGTCAGAGGCAGCATTCGATATGAAAACACGAAAAGTTTTGATAGACTATACAAATAATGGCTCATTATTCAGAGAGCGCTTACTCAAGTTTTCAGTTCACAACATGTTTCTTTTTGGTCAAGTGCTAAGACTTACTTGATGTCCAAACTGTATAAACTAGTTTTGTGTTGGCTAAGCAAATTAAAACTGAACCAAAGTACATGATTTGACAAATTACTGCAATGAGAACATTGGGAAGGAAGCAATATACAGCTTACCTCCTGCCTTGTCAAACTCCTCTCATTTCTGGCCTTTATTAGGGGCTCAAGCAACTCTCTCACAAGCTCTAGGCAGTCCTTTGTTGGAGTTGCCACATTCATCACATGTGATAGATATCTAAAAGATCACAGGCAAGTGAAGAAAATTTGAGAAAAGAAAAACAAAATTCATGTGACATAAAGAATATCAAAAAACCAAAATTTCCCCTTGTGGTATCCAAAAAATTCAAATACTTACCTCAGCTTAGCATATGAATTAGAAACTCCATAGTAGTCAGCAAATGCATCTAACAACCATTTCCAAGGCCCATTCAGCCTCAAGTTTCGAGAGTGGAAGAGCTGTGCACGCATAGCACCCTCCAACAATATATCATAAGCTTGAGTTTCCACAACAGCAGAACTCTGCAGAAAATGTTAAAACAGGGCAAATGAAAACTTGAGTCTATGCCAAGAACAGCTTAGTCAGAAAAGACCATATTGGTGCTTAATGGCAGAAACCAAGATACAACAATTATTAAATCATGATGAGGATTTCTTATTTATGAACCTTCCCATAGTAAGTCTCAGAAAGCATTATCTATAAATAATGATTGGTATAAACTCGCTACCTATTTTTGTCTTTGTCCAGAGATGTCAACTTGGAAACAAACTGGAAAACTCTATTTCATAACACAAGATTTATTTAACTAAAGTTTGGTAGAGATATAACCTTTATGTGATTTTTCTCATCACTTGTCATTGTACTGCCAATACAGAGCTGGATCTTGCCAACACATTCACGTTCATCTTGATATATTGGCCACCACCGAATCCTGTCACTCTGCACCTTTCAAGACAATTTTTTATGTTACATGAATGTGGACGACGTAAGGGGGAAAGCACTATCTAGAGATTATGAAACAGTGGAGTACATACAGGATTATCATTGAGGGATAAAATTGGGATCCTGGCTTCACCATGGACTGCCTTTTTTGAATCTTGGACTTCTACTATTAATGCATCCCCTTGGCTCAATGGGAAACTGAAATTACATGACAGTGTAAGAAATTCAACATTATTGTGTTTATTTAAACAATTGAAGAAACTTCCTTTTTCATGACATGTATTGTAGTTGTCTCAAAAAATTGTTAGAGCTTAATTGAGTAGCATATGCTTTTCAACAATTGTCAATGGCTATATCATCCTGCTTAAATGCGTTTAGAAAAGCTTCACCAACTTTAATGTTTCACTATTTTCTAACAGCCTGACAGTAGGTCAATTAGAAGCACTTTTCTCAGTTAAAACATAAGGGTAAAAAATGAAACTTACAAATCATGGTAATCTCCACTTCCAGGGCGCAGAACATTTGCAGAACATGGCTCTGATTCATTTTCTTCTGTTGTACTCTTAAGTTGGATCACACAATGTAGAGGCTCTAAAAGAATGAAACGGAACACTCATTCATTTTGCAATAATATGTAATTGTCAAAAGATTTCTAACAAATTAAAGGCTCAACTTATTGGGTGGAGGATAAAGTATGACTTCTAAATCCTAATACGATGCAGCAGTATCCTTCAAATTAATAATTATAAAAAATACATACTATTACTCATATCAAGATCAAAAAATTTCTAACTATAAAGTGGAAAAGAGTTTCTAAAACCTTCCATCAGATGAACTAACCTTCAGACGCCAATGAGAATGAAGCTGACTTCATAGAATTTATGCCATTTTTCACAAGTGATGAAACATGCCGGACATACTCCACCCCAGTTTGCATGTAGATTGATCCTCGCTGTGAATTTGCGCTCTTGGGTTTTCGTCTTCGTATAATGCGAAGTTTTTTCACTGCAATTTTCATATGGGATTGTCACATTATGTTATCCCCAAACTGAATGTTTGGAAACGATAAAATGTTATGAAATAACTATAATTACACTAGGAGGTTTGTATAATATGCATGTATGCAAGAAAAATGCCATGTCATGCATCTATGTACGATTTTAATAGCATTTTACAATCCCAGTATTTGAATGATAAAATTCTGTTCCAATTATAAGGTTACCTTCCACTCTTATTTTCCCTACAACCTTGTTCATCTTCAGGGGAACTGTTTGTTCTGAATTCCTTGTATTTCTGCCTTCAGTTGTCTTTATGCCTCGTGGTTGCAACAAGAAATCATGCAATCTACGGAATTTTTTTTTAAAAAAAAAGCAAGAGAAAAGATCAAGGACATAAACTACGGAATTGAAAAAGTAAGAGAAATGATCAAGGACATAAACAAAGCCAAAGAAGTGTAATTGTGAAACAACAAGGAACCCACCCAAAGGCACTTCGGAGAGCCAGACACTCATCTTTTAAAAACTCCGGGGCCTCAGTGCAGCCTTTTGCCCACGCTTGTAGGCATAAACGTATGCAAGCATCATGAGTGATAAGGGTTTGCCAGGCATATTGACTATTGCAACTGCCGAGATAACATGCCATAAGAGGAAGACAACAAATAAATATGACTTTTGTGAACTACAGCAAATATTACTTACTATATTAACAAAGTAGGAATGCAGATTCAAATCTCGGACTCACGATTCATGAAGACCAGAACAAGACTGGAAACTTTTTAGTTTTCGTTGTGTATTTCATTCTGTTGATCTTATACTATGTTTTACCCAAGTATCAAGTAATGCTGGCAGCCATCTGATATTTATAAATTTATAAATAGAAATAAAAGTTGATGCTTGAGTGCACCTGGTGTTGTAATGAGGTAAATAAGGAGTCTGTCTATCCGTGTCATCTGTAAAAGTTTTGTCCACTCTGCACAGTTTAATATCAAAGCACAAATGAGCTGATTAGGAACAACAATCAGATGAACAAAATGGTTGCAGTAGACCTAAATCACCTAGCAACAGCAATAGCAGTAATACCTTTCACCAATCTCCATGACTTTTGCCACAGTATTGGGTTTTTGTTCGATTGAACTCTCACTTTTTCTGCCATCAAAATCCAGCGATTCTCTTGACGGCCAAGATCCGTGATCAGTCGGATCATTGTTTACCGAGCATTCAGAATCCCTCTCCACTGAAAAACCAGCATCAATGATGGGAGGAGCACTTGGAGTACCCAATTCAACGGGGTCATTGCGAAGGTGAACATGCTTTTGAAGGTGAACAGCTGGACCTGGAGTAAGCTTTCTCTGAACATGTTGATTGAAACCCAATGCTCCATCTGTGAATCTTCTCCCACTGTTTGGAACTTGAATGGTTAGGTTTTCGTTGGCCAAGCCATACTTGAGAATTCCATTGCGGGGAGGTTTGGGGAGTTTGCATGCAAACAATTGCTCGTCGTCGTAGAAATCAAGGTTAGTTGGAGCAGAGAGTTCATCCTCGGAGAAATTGGCATCATCGGGCAAGGAAGAGGTGCTGTCGTTTTCATCACTGTCGTCGACGAGGTTGCGAGGAGGAAGCAAGGAGGAGTGGAACTTGGAGGGAGGCAAAACAGGGGAATTGAGAGTGTTGGCGGAGGCGAAAAGAGGAGATCTTGGAAAACGATCAGTGGTGGGTTTCTCAGTAAGAGGAGAGCGTATCCGAATGGGAGGATCTTCGACCTGTACTTGTTGTGATCCCTGTGAGGGAAAAGGGGATCATCAAAAAAGTGTTAGCAATGTAAAGGGGAAAGGGAAAGAAAGAAAGAAAGAAAATGGAAAATGTGAGTGAGACCTGTTTGATCCATTCGATGGCGCTCTCGTCAAGACCTTCGGTGAACATGTTTGTTTTCTGATGACAAAACAGAGAGAAGAGAAGAGAGTGTTGAATGGGACAACGCAGAGTTGAAGCAAAGTAATACAGTGAGTGCCGCACCACCTGCACCCGCGTCACCCTCCAACGGCTAGTTTCTAATTCTTCTTCTCTTTTTTCACAGATCACAAATCACAAATCTGACCCATATTTCAGCTTTATTTTATTTTATAACAATATATAGAATCCATGTTTCAGGTTTTCCTCTGTGTTGTTATTGCAAGTAATAATAAATGTTATTTCATGTGATCTTTTTACTTCCGTTTTTTCAGCGTAAAATGTCATAATTCTATCACGAAAGTATTGTGGAAAATAAGTTTATAGCTAAAAAGTAAAAAATAAAGAGAGAAAGAAACTTAATTTACATAATCTGCCATGCAATGGTACCACGGAGTGTTCAAGGATTATATTAAATCAATTTTTTAAGATAGAAAATTATATAATCTGATTTAGATTTAATTAGATTATATAGTTTTTTTTAATTCAAATTCAATTAAAATTAGATTGGATTATTTTGTTCTTAAAATAAATAAGTTTATCTTAATTTGTGGATAATACTTAGTTTTCATATAAAACACAAATCTTAGAGAGAGAAAAATATAAGATACAAAATTAAGGCTAAGTTGAAATTAAAACTAATAAATTTACAAATACATAAAAGTATTACAACATTGCTATATAAATATGTTAGTAATGGAAACGAGTCGGGTCAGGTCACTTTCTCCGATCTTAATACTATGAAGGTCGAGGTAGGTTCAGGTGCGAGTTTAAAATTATGCAACCTAAACACATTTCCACGGCTCCTTGTTAGTTTTGAACAAACTCACGAATTTCACACTTTACTATATATTTTAAGTTTTATTAATTTTAATGACATAAATATATATTTTAATAAAAGTGATATATATATATAGATATATAGATATATCTAATACATTCTAATTAAAGTAATATTTAAAAATAATTCTAAATAATAATAAATTAAATAGCTATGTCTTATTTTAAGATAATATATTAATTTATCATTATTATTAATTATTACTAGAATTAAAATTGGTTCATTTTTTATAATGGAGTGAGTATTTATATTTTCAAACCTATCTCATCTCCACTAAAATCGGGTTAGTGTTAAGTATGAATTGCGTTTAAACTCAATCAAGTTAAGTTTCCCTTGTTAAAGTCGATACATATGTGGTTTGGTACTCACAAGTTTGAGTCTCATTCTCACTCCTAGATATATTTTTTTATCTATGAACCCGTTTGATTGACGTGATGTTCACATGGCACACATATGTGAAAGGTAACATGCTAGCTTATCAAGATATAATATTCGTAAGGAGGAAAAACCTAACATATACACAATTGCATAAGTTGGGATTACAAGATAATTTTTGTTCTCAATAACCTAAAAGTAGGCCATTACAATTTCAAAGATCAACTATGTTTACTCAACATCATTGTCTTTAAAAAAGTTATATATTGATTAATTATATTTTAATATTATTACTTAATATTAACTAAAGTTAAATACAATGTTTACAAAATTGGATTGAAAATTGAACACCAATTTATGATTATTTGTTTTTACTAGATTAGACTAGTGATAACTATATATATATATATATATATATATATATATATTAACAGTGTATAATATAGTAATATAAAATTGTGAAAAAGGGTTAAAATAATTTTTAAGTTAACATAAATGGATTATATTACATGCTTCATATTATAAAATTTATAAAAAAATAATTAAATGATAGTAAATCATGCATACATTTCATATGTGAATTTTTATTTATTATAAAATATTTTAGAATTGAAAATTAAAAAAGAGAGGAAAACGAAAAATATAGTTATTTAACCTAAGATCAATTCTAACTATGTTATCGTAACCCATTTTTATAGTTTCATAACCGATTCTAACAGTTCTTAACTAATTTTTTTATCTACTTTTTCGGGTTACCCAGATAATAACCCGACTGATTTAGATCAAATCAATTGATCCAATTTTTTAAACTCTATGACTTAATCAAATTTAAATTGGATTGGGTTTAGCTATGAAAAAAAACAATAAGACAAAATTTAAAGATCAAACCAAGTTGAACACGTTTGTAATCCATCAAGTCAAACCAGTAAATTAGAAGAATTTTTATTTGGTCTAAACTAAATCCGGTAAAATATGTTTTATAAGAAAAGTTTATTTTTTTTTTTGGACAATAAGAAAAGTTTATATTTAAGACGGTCTGTTTTTTGAGTACAATATTTAAGACGATCTGAGTTTGTTGAACTGTGGGCTAGTGGGCTACCGAGGCCCTTTCAACAAGTCCACCCTTGAGCCCCATTCATGTAATGGCTTTTGAGTGTTCAAATGCTATGCTCTTCAAAAAAAGAGAAAATGCAATGCTCCTCACCAAAAAAAAATGCAATGCTCAAATAACAATTTTTATAATAGATAGGAAGTAGAAAGCAGAAACGAACAAAAAGTTGAACGCAACAAGAACTAACAATAAAAAGACGATCGAAAATATAAGGCGCCAAAAATGATTGGGTTTTCAGGCCATGCACCTAACAAGAAACTACCTACTCACTCCATTGACCAAAAAAAGTAAAGAAAAAGAAAAAAGAAACTACCTAGTACCTACCCCTTCAAGCTAGTGCAGTGGTGCAGCTGGTGTTCCAAGGCAATACTCACCAACCAAGCAAGCAAGCACTCCCTCTACTTAAAGCTTCAAACCCTTTTCATTTCATCCCTACAACGTTTGTCTTTTGGCCTCTCACAGACACATAATATGGCGGCCATTATTCCTCAAAATGATAGCCAAAGTGTTTCCTCAAGGGTGACTGACACAGACCCCTTGAAGTGGGGTCAGGCTGCGGATTCAATCAAGGGAAGCCACTTTGATGAAGTGAAACGAATGGTGGAAGAGTACAGGAAGCCACTGATCTGTCTAGGTGGAGGGGAGACACTAACCATATCGCAGGTGGCTGCTGTTGCTAATCATAACTCACAGTCACAGGTTAAGGTTGACCTCTCAGAATCTGCAAGAGCACGAGTTGAAGCCAGCTGCCAGTGGATAATGGACAACATTAACAAAGGCACTGCCATTTATGGTGTTACCACTGGCTTTGGTGCTGCCTCCCATAGGCGAACACAACAAGGCTTGGCTCTTCAGAAGGAGATGGTTAGGTGAGCTTTAAGTCTGCATATTTGTGTTTTCTTAGTCTATAGGAGTTGTGCTTCTCCTAGTCAAATAAATTACCAATTATTCTATTGGCTGATGTATTTACCACTTTTTCTTTGTAAGGTTTCTAAACTCCGCAATATTTGGGTACGAAACAGAGTTATCTCATACACTGCCTAAATCAGCAACCAGAGCAGCAATGCTTGTGAGGGTCAATACCCTTCTTCAAGGGTATTCAGCCATTAGATTTGAAATATTGGAAGCGATCATCAAACTCCTCAACCACAATGTCACCCCTGTCTTGCCATTGCGTGGTACAATTACGGCTTCCGGTGATCTTATTCCTCTGTCCTACATTGCTGCACTGCTAACCGGTAGACGAAACTGCAAAGCTGTTGGACCATCTGGAGAGACCCTTAATGCCAAGGAAGCTTTCCAATTAGCAGGTCTACATTCAGGGTTCTTTGAGTTGAGGCCCAAGGAAGGTGTTGCTCTTGTAAATGGCACAACTGTTGGGTCGGGTGTTGCTTCTAAGGTGCTTTTTGAGGCAAACATATTAGCTTTGTTGTCAGAAGTTCTATCAGCAGTGTTTGCTGAAGTCATGCAAGGGAAGCCAGAATTTACACATCATCTTATACATAAGCTGAAGGACCATCCCGGTCAAATTGAAGCTGCTGCTATTATGGAACATATTTTAGATGGAAGCTCATTTGTCAAAAACGCTAAACTGCAACAGACTGATCCATTGCAGAAGCCTAGAAAAGATCGTTATGCCCTTCAGACTTCTCCTCAGTGGCTTGGTCCACAGATTGAAGTCATCCGGCATTCAACCAAATCAATTGAAAGGGAGATAAACGCAGTGAATGACAATCCTTTGATTGATGTCACAGGGAATAGGGTTTTGAGTGGAGGTAATTTCCAAGGCACCCCAATTGGAGTTTCAATGGATAATGCACGTTTAGCTATTGCTTCAATTGGCAAACTCATCTTTGCCCAGTTTACTGAGTTAGTCAATGACTTGTACAATAATGGGTTGCCACCAAATCTCTCCGCTGGTAGAAACCCAAGTCTGGATTACGGTTTTAAGGGATCTGAAGTTGCCATGGCTGCTTATTGTTCTGAACTTCAATATCAAGCAAATCCAGTAACAAACCATGTGCAGAGTGCTGAGCAGCATAACCAAGATGTGAACTCTTTGGGCTTAATTTCTGCCTGGAAAACTGTCGAAGCTGTTGAGATATTAAAGCTCATGTCTTCGACTTATCTGGTTGCACTCTGCCAAGCTATTGACTTGAGGCATTTGGAGGAAATTTACAGGAGCACAGTCAAGAATACAGTGAGCAAAGTTGTGAAGAGGACATTAATCACAGATGACAACGAAGTTAACCCATTCCAATTTTGTGAGAAAGATTTGCTTAAAGTGGTTGATAGAGAACAGGTATTCTCCTATATTGATGATCCCTCCAATGTTACATATCCATTATTGCCAAAGCTAAAGCAAGTACTTTATGAGAAAGCACACGTCAGTGCCATTAATGACAAGAATGTCAGCTTGTCAATTTTTGAGAAGATTGGAGCTTTTGAGGATGAATTGAAGTCTCTCTTGCTGAAGGAAGTTGAAAATGCTAGGGTGGCTTATGAGAATGGCAATCCAACAATTCCAAACAGAATTAAGGAGTGTAGGTCATACCCACTATACAAGTTTGTGAGGGAGGAGTTGGGGATAGGGTTGCTTACAGGAGAAAATTTTGTCTCGCCAGATGAGGAATTTGAGAAAGTATTTACAGCCATGTGTCAAGCAAAGGTTATTGACCCAATTCTAGAATGCCTTGCAGACTGGAGAGGAGTTCCCATCCCAATATAATGTGAGGTCTTAATGTTTGACAATAACTGCCTTGCATGTTATCTGTTTTAGGCTTATTTTTCAATAATAACTAGTTGAGAGACACTAGTGTGGATTTTTGGTGTAGGCCTTATCTATACGACTAAATCAATCAAACATAAATGTCTGTTTTAGGCTTATTTTTCAATAATAACTAGTTGAGAGACACTAGTGTGGATTTTTCGTGTAGACCTTACATATACGACTAAATCAATCAAACATAAATATGTAACTACTTAGAAGTAATTGAAATGTTTTACATAAATTTATGTAACTTTTAAATATAAAATAATTTTGCATATATTATCAGTCTAATCTACATAAGTTCTGCAGGTAAGATCTGCTTCTACTTCTACTTCAGTTAGTTTGCCTAACGGTTCTAAAATCTACAACATGGCTAAGGGAATAGCAACCAGAAGAAACAAACCAATATTTCTTATGTTAGGGTTTCTTTCTATCACAACGTAGCCAGAAGTTAGTTACGAAGTACATGTAATTTATAAATGTTTTTCTCTAATTTTTGGATGCATGAAAACCAACGAGCAAACCCAACTCCTAACAGAGGTGATACTACAATGAACAAATTTTATAACCTTTATTGTAGTATGCCTCTATCCCAACCTCCCAATCTGCCACCATCGGGCACCTTTAATAAATGACATAATTAATTGATCAACAATATGACCCTAGCTCATTACAAGTGGTAGTTTAAGCAAAAATAACAAGATAATTCAAATCAGAAAGAAGGGGATAGATAGAAGTCTGTATATATCATAATTCTTTGCCCCAAGTCTCGCTCTTTTCCTTTTATCCTCCCTCTAGTTGCTTCACATAGTGCCTATTCTCAGTTCCCATAGTACTACAGGAGTACCAAATATTTGCTCCTCCCCATACCATGTACCATTGAAACTAAATTTTCCACCTCAGCAGCATAGGGGTTCATACCACACTGATGACACACCTGTTCATGAAATGATGAGACGGCATCGAGAGTCAGATGGGCAGCCAATCATCCTCATGAACTAGCTACTGAATACAGAGTTAGATCCTCTCATGTTCTCTCTCATGATATGAAGGACAGAACGAGCATGATAACAAGGTTCACCTTATTTGCATGGAATCCATTGAACTTCTTGTCTTTGTCATACTATGAAAAGGAACATGAAAGGATCCAATTCTGTCAGAGAGGCTAATGGACTGGTCTCCAATTTGTTCAGATATATTTCCAAATAAGGAAGAATAGCTAAACATCAATTACTTAAATTTTCACAGGTTGTTTTCAGTATATTTGTTTAATATTTTCAACATCCCTGATGAATATGTACTCAGTGTAACAAGCAATCAGCAATTATAGGGTTAGGGATAATAAAAATAGAAATAAACTGTTAACAAAAAAGACATTATCCTATCCTTGACCACAAAAAGTTTGAACACCCGAAAGCTGCAAATCACGAAAAAACTGAAGAGTATACATTTATTTATTTATTTTCAAATCAGTATCGGAATGAATAAGGAATGAGACAGTCTGAACAATTACAACTTCCTCAAATAACTTGACCAAACTAAATCACATGAAACAAAATGATATCAAGTTATCAACACTAGTGGAATGAGTAAACCACTAACGGGAAACAGGTAGAAGGGGAACAAACTGTAGTTCACATAGCAACATAAGAGACAACTAACTTCTGATATAAGAAAGGCATCTGTGGCCCCACTTGATACGCTGCAAAGCATCAAGCTACAAAAAAGATTGAGCATAAGTTGTACCAATTATAAAAAGTTCCTCTTCCAGCATGCCTTTTGATTAGTTGATGAGTGATAGCAAAGAGAACTTCAATCTATCTTTACTGATGAGAACAAGTAGTGCACAAAGTAAAATGACATAAGGAAGCCAATGGTCCCAGTTGACAACATGATTGCAATGGCCATTAGCAGTGAATACCCAAGATAAAGTATAGCTGAGACAGGTCCACTCAAACTCTGCAGATCAAAAACCAAGTAGTTAATGGAGTACAGGAAGACATAAAGAGCAACAGAGCCTGAAGCAAAGAATGACTTCCACCACCATCGCCAGTCTTCAACACAAAGATGCATATATGTGAGAACCACCGACACTTCAGCACAAACAATGATCAGCAATAGAAGAACAACCAACAGGAAACCAAATACATAATAGAACCTCCCAAGCCAGATACTGGAAAGGATAAAGAAAAGCTCAATGAAAAGCGTTCCAAATGGAAGAGTTCCTGCACCAAGAACAAGAAGCCATGATGGATATCTACGAGCAGGAATTTCCCTTGGAATCTGGTTAGTTCGCACAGGATATTCAATTTGTGAAGCTTTTGTGCCCATGAAGCCGCCAATGAGGGTAAGTGGCACTGAAATGCAGAACCAGAGGAAGAGCAACTCAAAATACAAGGAAATGGGAATAGCACCAGTACTTTTGCTGCCCCAAAGAAGAAAATTCAGTGCTGTTAGAATAATAAAAGCAATTCCAGGGAAAAAGCATGCAGAGAGCCAGGAAATCAATCTCCACCCGTCTGAAGTTCCCTTAATGGTCCTCCATAGACGTACACTAACATATCCAGCAGCAATTCCAAGGAAAAGATATAAAATGATCATTCCTGTTAGAAGCATTCCTCTGGAAGCTGGTGACATGAAACCCAAGGCTGCAAAAACAATAGTAACACCAGCCATTCCAAGAATCTGAACCCCATCCCCAACCATCACACAGAGAAGCTTTGGATGATCAGGCTCTCTAAAAACATCACCCACAACAAGCTTCCATCCAGAAAGCTCCTCATTCATCTGAGCTTGTGTTTCTTTGTCCATTTCCTCATACCTTGTCAAGTCCCTTCTCACGGTTCTCAAAAAAATGACAAAGACAATACCAGCAAGGAAAAAAATCACCATAAGTGAATTTAGTATTGAGAACCAATGTACCCTGGAACCCTCCATCTTTAGATAAGCATCCCAACGTGATGGCCATCTTATATCACTTTTCACAAATTCCACTTCATACGTAAACGATATCCTCTCTTGCTCTTTTATTGGTTGATACTTGCCAAGCTCAGATGGGCAGTCTATGGAAGAGATGTTTTCGTACATGTGGAGCTTTATCATGGCTTCAGGATTGCGCTTAACACTACAAGGGACAACCTGAAAACCAACAATTTCATACCCAGATACCTTGTTGTCAGCTTCAGAAATAACACCCATACCTTCCTCCCCAGTGCCGATTACTCTAACATTATTTCCTTCATATTCATGAACCAACACCTTGAATTTGAGATGGTTAATGATGTAATCTGCACCGCCATCAGGAGGCGTGTACCCAACAGGGAACCCTGTCCACTGGATCTTAACCCCATTTTGATTGGCAAACCTCATGACAGGCAAATTGTCAAGGATCATGTTTACTTGATACAGATCACGAGTTCTTTGCCTGAGTAGCTTCACCTCGTGCTCATTCAAGGGTGTTGTGGTACAAAGGTAGATTGATTGATTAACATTCATGCGGAAAAGGTAGGGAGAGTTATCGATGTGATCTCCCCTGAGGAGTTCTCCAAGATTCTCAGCACTTTTCTTAATGCCTCCTATGGGCTTGCAGTAAGGGAGACTGTAGTAGCTGAAAGGAAGCTCAGTTTCTATAGAAGTCAATGAATTAACTTTGGCATATATGGGATCTCCATTAGAGTAAGTGTGCATGTAACTTCCCGGAAGATAAAAAGCATTGCTAATGCTAAGTTGAACAAAGACATTGACAATGACGAAAAGGCAAACCCAGCAGCAGATCAATGGTTGTCTTGTAGCCATTTGCTTGAATGCAGGATAACAGCAAATGCCCAAAAACTAAGCTAACCACTCTGAATACGCATTCAACGTCAAATCTACAATGCAATGGAATAAACGTCTTAACATGAAATGCGAAAGCTATAAACAACAATATTAATAATATGGCAACACAGGGTATAAAAAACTTGAAATCAGATCCATTAGGCGTGAAACATGAGAGAATAAAAAGGTGACGTAGATCTGCTTAGGAATAACCATGAGTAAAGTATAACAGCAAACAAATAAAATGACAGAGGTAACAAGTGAGAAAAAAGACGAAGAGAGTATAAAAAAAATGTAAGGGGAAAAAGAAAAACGAAAAACAGAGGAGACGTCACCATGGATTTTGGCGATGGAGATCTCAGTTGCTGAAACAACACAGCGTAGAAGATGGAGATTGTTAGAAAGAGACATCACAGAAGAAGAAAGTGACACATTAATTGCGTGGTATGGCCCACCTTCGACTTAATAATAATATAATATTTTTTCGTGATGAGCTGGGCCCTTAGTGGATCATCCGGCCCGGCCCGTTCCATTTCTCTTGGACTTGTTCCTCCATGATAGGAGAATGCTTTTTATGTGTATACCACTCTATTTAGGTCCATCACCCTTTTTTTTCTTTTAATTAACTTACTACTGTTCTCTCCATAGGGGCCACGGGACCTTTTATCCCTTTATTTTAATAGATAATGATGAGAATCACGATTTTCCATGATTTAACTTTTTTTTATTAATGGGGCTATTCCAGAAAAAATTATGAATATGAGATTCCTTAAAAAAAATTCACGTATGGGGCTCTTTTGTGTGTCATATGGGGCCTATACGACATACAAAATCGTATCTATGAAGTGTGACACCATCAGAAAGTGACACATGATTGTGTCGTCCAAGCTTAATACGACATGGCTACGTGTCACGTTCTGGTGGTATCGCACTTCACAGATACGATTTTGTATATAGTATGGGCCCCATACGACACACAAAACAGCCTCAGACATGAAATTATTTTAAAAGAACCCCATATTCATAATTCTTTTTTAGAATGGCCCCATTAATTAAAAAAAGCCCCATAATTCCCTAAAAACGGTTATCTTTCCACTAGACGGACTTGGGTTGGATTTTCCTTTATCCCTCCTAATTAACCATTGTATAAATATAACTTATAGGCTCTTATTGTAACTTAAGTGACACATTTAATAGAGAAATAATAACCTTAATTTCTTAGAGTAATTTTCAAGGATTTTATTTATACATTTTAAAATATTTTTTATTTACTCTAACTAAATAACAATCGTAGTATCAAAATCGTTTTCCTAACTCTCTCCTCATCGCATTTTTGTATTTTAATATTGGATATCAAAGGAATCAATATATCTAAAAACACAAAAGAATAGTTGATGGAAAAAAGGTTTAGGCTTTGTTGTTAGTTTGATAGAGTCAATCTATTCTAAGTTGTTGTATGAAATGTTGGTTATGATTGTGATTTAGTTTAAAGGAGCGTTTATCTTTTATCTTATGGTTGGTTGAATGAGTATATCAGAATTGTTATGTTAACCTCTTATTGTATATTATTCTATTGCAAGTAATACTTACCTTAGGCATTAATAATTCATTGCTAACTCTAACTGCATACAAAGTATAAACCTCCAGTTTAATCGGTCGATTATTGTTAATGTAGTTTGAAAATGAAGATTGTTTCACCTTGTCTTTTCTATACATTCTACTTGCACTGAATCACATAAGATTGAAGTAAACGATAAAACGGATTCAATTTCAGCTATACTCTAGCAAGATGCAATCTTAACTAGACTTATTATTTTAAGATTACCTATGTACTCTCTCACAACATATATAGTTGATCAAATTGTAACATAATTCAGAGTAATGCAATATGGAATGCAGAGTAAAAGATAACACAAGATGCCGAATGTTTCTACTTGTTTTACATGTCATTTCTTACAGCGCCACAGCATGGAACAAAACGTTCACATGAATGCAACAGTCCCAGAGAGCAAAGAGAGATATGAAACAAGGACCAGGAGAGTAAAGAATATGTAACAACATATAATACACTCAGTGGAATTTGAGACTGGTCAAGATGTTGTTGTGGACGGGGTCTGCAAGATGATCTAGGAGGTTTTGGTATGGCCCAACACCTGTGACAAGAGCTTGAATGAAGTAACCCAATATTGCCAACATAGCCAACCTTCCATTCTTAATTTCCTTGAGCTTCAAATCCTTCAAGGATTTCTCGTCTTTACCAAAACCAAGAGGGTTAAATATAGGTCCTCCTGGGTAAGCTGGGTCACCAGAGCCTCCAAGACCTTTCTCTAGTCCTAAGAAGTATTGTTTTCCCATAGAGCCAGGATTGGCCCAGTCTTGGAATCTCCTGTGCTCTGCAAATCCCATGAGTGCCATCTCAAACACAAAGAGTGTGTAGGGGTCTGCCCAGTAGTTGTATGTTCCTGCAGGTGGAATCACACCGGTTTGGAACCATGCGAGTGCTGTTTCCTGAGGAATTAGACCAGCCTTGCCTAGAATTTCAGGTGCTATAGCACCAACTGCACCCATCATTGCATAACGACCATTGATGACCTCTCCATATGCTAGCCATTTCGGCTCAATGAACCCTCCTGTTCCTTCTGGGTCTGAAAGTCCCAGAGGGTCAAATCCATAGTCTCCTGGAAGGCTGCAATGCCAAATAAACAGAGTCAATTCCAGAATTGGAAATTCCTTACCAAATTCAATTGCATGACTACATAATTACATTTAGAAGAGCCTATAACAACAACTGGTAACTCTCAAATTGATTTTCATTTATTTCAATAAGTTCATAAAAAAATTATTTTCTATTTATTCTAACAAAGTTTATCATCAAATTTATATTTAGAGTATAAATTCTCTTGTGAAAAATAACTCAATCAAATAAACTTCTAATTAAGTTTATTATCCAACCATCTAAGTTAAACAGTTTCATCATCTACTAAGATGAAATTTACCTGCCATCCAAGTAAGAAAGACTCTGCTTTGATGCAAACCACAAAGGTCTATCTGCTCCTTGCTGAAATCCAGAAGAAAGAGAGAGCTTTTTTTCAGTATAAAATGAAGATCATGAACATAAAAGACGAAGGGTGGAAGAGAAAGAGAGAGAGAAGAGAGCGACCTTGACTGGGGGAGTAGAAGCTGCCTTAACAATAAAGGAGCCTTTTTTAGAGAACCCAATTGGAGATTGGTGTGATCTTGCTCCAAGACTCTGTCTAGCGGCCTCAGCTGAGAAGGTGAGAGATGATGAAGATGCAAGAGCTTGTGCAGCCATGCTTGCTTTCTCCTCTTCAGTTGTTGCAGGAAAAGAGAGTCTTCTACCACAAAACTGTTAAGAATGAATGATATGCATTGCAGGCTCTAATAAGCCAAAGATATGGAGAAGGCTTAGCCACAGGTTTTGGCCCCAGCCAGGTACAAGGAGTATCGAACTCATGGTGGATATTAAATGGCGTTATGCAGTGAAGATGAGATTAAGATCTATTTCTCCAACCAATTGTATACACGTAGTGTCATGAATCCGATAAGGGATGAGATCTTATTTCTTTACCAGCTCGTGTGGATAATGTTTACTGTCTACTCTATTTCCACGTGGATTTTTTTAAGCTTGAATCTTTCTTGCCTCACAGAAAATCTGTGATTCTGTGTGTGACATTAAAACGCCAAAATAATTATGTATGTTTTCTTAAATAATATTCAATCGTTACCAATGTTAGAATAATACATTAAACTAATCCTAAAATTAAGAATATAAATCAATTTAATTATTGGAATATCACGGTAGGCATAACATAAGTTCACAAGTAGAATTTAACTTTATTAACAAAGTTTAGGAAAGTTGTCATATAAATAGGTTTTCAAGTATTTAACAATGTTAGAAGGACATATTGAAAATATTATATTATCTGTTTGTATGTCTCTTAATATGTGGGATGTTTAAATATTTATTATGTTAAATTATAAAATTATCATTCTATTTCATATTTTAAAATTATGCATAAAAAATGAAAATAGAAAACTAACGCATACCAAACATTTTCGTGGTTCGAGTTAAAATTACCAAAGATTGTCAATTTAATTTAAAAGGTTTTCAAACAACTATCATGTCAACTGTAAAGTTATATATATAAAGATTGAAAAACCATTATTTAATGATTTAACAAATTAAAATTTATACAATTTTAAATATTAAATTAATTGATAGTCATAATTTCAATAATTGATTTAACGCATAGCACCGTCAAAATTACTTTTTTCTATTCAAAACTATTAGCAAACCCAAAAAAAAAAAATCTTTTAAGGGTTAGCTTAAGATCATATTTCAAACCCTCGTATTTTCTTGTAAGAAAAATAAATAAAATTAGTTTTTACCATGTAACCAAAATAAGTTTTTAATGGTTGATTTATTAACATTTGTAACTCCATGTACAAGTTAGGTCTCTGAAAAACCATAAAGGATTAGGGACAGGAACAAAGACATATTAAAATTAATAATTATCTTTCATGTTTAATATACATTAGTCATATTTTTATTTAATTAGGGAAATTAACTTTTTCGTTTGGTATAGACAACAAAATTATTTAGTTAAGGAATATCATATTTAAACTTTTGATAGGTCCAGGGGTCCTACGGATGTAATATTAGTAATAGTTACTTGCGTTAAAAATATATTTAACCTATTTATATTTTTCAAAAATATACTCTCCAGTTGTTTTTTATGAGATAAATTGTTTTTATAAGATAAAATTAACTAAATGCTCAAGACTAATAAAAGTGATTAATTAATAGTTATATTTATTGATTTTTAAAAAAAAATAATTACTTTCAAAATTCATTTCTACAAATTTAATTAATACATTTGATAAAAGTGAATATATTAATCGCTCTCCTTTTTTAATTTATTAGTTTAAGTGCTCACATCCTCAAACAATTTATTAATTCTTGTAAATAATAAATATGAAAACATCAATAAATATTTTATAAAAATTGTAATGAACCTTATAAAAAAACTTCAAAACTTAAAAAAAAAACGACTATATACTCAATGGGACATCCAACCCAAAGTTCCAGAAACGTCATATTAAATATACACTTTAAAGAGCCCTATTAAAGCAATACAATTGGTATGATACATAAACATATATAAGTAGGATATAAACCTTACATTTTACTCCACAAGCACTATTCTCAACCCTTTTACGGTTGTTCTAAAAAATACGATAGAAAAGTTATCCACTCAAACGTTAATCCCCCTATCATACTACCTACTACTATAAACTCGTGCTACCAAATAAAATCTAATCACGGTGAAGGGTGATTTTCTCTAGCAAACAGGCACAGGCCTCGGCAATATGGCTATTACAGTTGCACAACTAAAAGGCACAGTTATATCCATATCCCAATGCTATATACAATATTTAGATAACCACATACTTGCTGAACTCAAATCAGGCAAGCATAAAATTTGAGCGCAAAAACTATATTCAGTTATAAAATACAAGATGCAATTTAAAGTGCATTGAGCTTACCATTTATTGATGTTGATTTTTATAGGTTATTTTTTGCGACTCCATTTCAGATAATCGTTTCGTAGGAGTTACTTGTCCAAATTCTAAGTTCAATAGTATTTTAATGGATATGAAAGAAAACGGATAAAATAACATAGATAGTACCTTAGCAAGAGATCTGCAAGTGCTCTTCTTTTTTTTTTGGCTAACTTTACTGTTTAAATCTAGCATTGGACATGAAAAACTTTAGTGTGATACATCCATGGCAAAACTCAAAAGAATAATGCAACAATCTCTGATCACTTCCCCTCAAAATAACTGCCACTGTGATGTTATTTCTTCGTTGGGCTTGGAGATGTATGCCTCGTCAGAACATAGCAATCTGGCGGGGTAATGTTCGTATAATAGTTCTGGATTGTTTCTGTAATTTCAAATCCAAATTTCTTATAAAAGTTTATGGCATCTTCATTGTTTGTCTGCACATGTAAGTAAACCTCAGAAATATTTTGCTTGGAGCAAAGATCAAGAACATGATTCAACAGCCTCGTTCCTGCATAAACCAAGATTCACATCACTAAACTTGCATAGTTCTTTTTTTAGAAAAAAAAAAAAGGCATATAACAAACTTCAGAGGAAGTGATAAATTTTGGAACAATTGACTGTTGCCAGATGTAAATTGAGATGTTCCTAATATGAAGCTTACGCTTGTGACGAGCAATCAATATGCATTTGTGATACCAGGGCAAGTATGCACACCAGAACTGATAGCAAAAATTATCATTTAAACTTTCAATAACCAGTTATCACCATGAAAAGAAAACACAATTGCTTTCTTACCAATGCCAAGCCCACGGTAAGGTGCTAAAACACCTAATGTCATGATGTAAACCCTAACTTGCCCCCCACCCTCCTTCTTCTCAAGCCGGCACGCAATTGCTCCAACACAAATGTCACTATAGTAAGCTGAAAGACAGGTAAAATGATCAATCTTAGGGTTGGAGTTAAGACACATTCTACAGGTCCTTTCATTGCCCTGCCCTTTGTGTATTTTCACATTATCAAGCAAATTGGAAGTACAGATATATGAAAGAGGCTAGTTGGATTAATGTAATGCTTGCATTCTAACTCTCGAGTCTAAAAGCTTACAGAACACCCCAAAGAAAATATATAAACAAGTTCTGAAGGCATCTTGCATTTTATTCCAATAAAGATAACAGTGCACCTTTTTTTCTTGGGGTGCAGATAAATTTATCAGAAACAAAGAAAATTTTCAAATCAAAGAGGGAGAAAATATCCTCCATAAATAAAGCAGAAATAAGAAAATATAATTCAAAGGAGCTCTTCAAACTATCAGCATATAATATGTTGTCAAAAGTCAAGAGCCTAGCTAAGATTAGAGAGGGGTGAAAGATCATAAATCACAAGATTGTAAAACAGATTGTAAGATCCTATAAAAAATGTAATATTATACTTAATTATATACATATGCACAGAAAAATAACATCTAAATCACAACAATTTAACTAGACTAAAATTGAAAATAGAGAATCATAAGATTGCATACAACTCATAATACACACAGCACACGGATTTAAGGAATTCTTAACAGCAAACCAAAAAAGAGATAATAGACAGAGAAATAAAAGCTTGAAGGCAGGGAGGCACAATGCTTGAGCAGTTGAACACATACGTAAGAGCTTAGAAGGAATAAATGATGATGAATATGATGATCAATGGAGTGGAAGCAGATGACAGAAACCAGAGAGATTAGCGAGTATAAATAGCATTAATTAAGTGAGAGAGCAAAAGAATGACAGGGCAATCCAATAATCATGCTCGCAATTTTGACAAAACTGGGAATATCTACTGAAAAAACCGAGAGCCCAATCCTTTTCTGGATGAGATTACCGCGCTAGGACGAGGAACAACTGATAACATTATTATCGCCCAGGAGATTATTCCTTTGTGTAAGCAATGTTTAATTGCCATGCCTAAATTTAAAACATCTTCAGACTAAAGAAATTAGCAATAATGGATTATATTACATAACCTACAGTGGGATTAGAATCTTGTGAGAAGGAAGGTTAAGGTAAAGGAAACCTGAGTAAGAACTCGAGTAATAGTACAGGTAACATACAAGCCATTGTATGGGCATCGTCATGCTAATGCTTGGGTATCAAATAAAAGGAAATTTTCTATTTTGGCCATCAACTTACAGTCCATCTCATCGGTCTCCAATCATCGGAAGCTTTTCGCATCCAAACAAGTAACTAATTGGGGGGGAAAATTTTAAATTTGAGTCCCTAGCAAAAACCCTAACATGGTGAGCTTAGGCAGGAGAAAAGAATGATGTAGCAGCTACGAATAATGGAATAGAATAGTGAATTAAACAGTAGAAGAATGGGATTGATGTGAAAAATAGAAGCGGTTAGGAGAGAAAGGAACCTAGTTTGGTAAATTCGCCGGAAGCAAGTGCATCGGCGTAGTATTTGTCGTTGTAACGAACGGGGAAAAGAGCAATATTGAGCTTCTTAAGCTGCATAAGGTTCTTGTCCCTCACTCCATCCAGTGAGATTGACACTTCACGCCCCGCTCCCATTCTGAAAGCAGATAATAGGAATCAATAAGAGATACCCAAAAATGAAATCAAAGCCACGAAATGGTACATAAACCCATGAAAAGAAGAAAACAAATAGAGAGAGAGAGAGAGAGAGAGAGAGAGAGAGAGAGAGAGAGAGAAAAGAGCCTCGCCTGAGAAATGTTTGAATCTGAGACAGGGGTGGCGTGGCGGTGGACGAGCAGAAAACCTAGAACCTGGGATTCTTTTGACGTTTATATTTCTCTTCCCACTTTTTTCTAGTATTATTAACGTTTAAAATCCTTTTGCATGTGTATTTGCTGTTTTTTTCATAATTTTATTTATGCATAATCAATTAATAACTGATTAAAATAAATGATAAATCAGGTGAAGCATGTCTTACAAAAATAAATTTACATATTTTTCTTTCTTTCTTTTTTATAACGTTTAGTGCCCATGTATTCTTTATAGATTACATAAGAATATAACTAGTAAGTATGTTAAATAAGTATTTTAAACTGGTGTTTTTGTAGCATGGAAAGTTTAAGTTTTTAGTTTTTTATATTTATATATTTACTATTTTTCAACAATAAATAAATGTATAATGTGACTAATTAACCATTATATCTAATTTATTGAAAAATATAATAACTTGTATGTTAAATTTATATAAATTAATTTATTTCAAAAAATATAATATTAATATTCAAAATAACTGGTTTTTATTTTTGGATATGAGCCCGTGATATGCTTGTATGCTAATTTAATAATTATAGTTATAGTTATTTAAATGGTAACGAAATATATATATATATATATATATATATATATATATATATATATATATATATATTATATTCACAAAGTTTGTTTTTTATATTCATCTGGCTCATTGGTCCCGACAATATGACACTATGTCCCATGAAACACAAGACCCCATTGTGGGCATCTCGTAATATCGGTAATCACCTTAATGACATCATGATCAAAGCCTCTGAAAGCCGGTGTCATGGTGATCCTCATAGATTTATTGGGGCATATCAGTAACTAACTTGTAGAGAGTGTCAAAAATGTTTTTAAACATGTTAATTTCACATATCCGTACTAACACAATGTCACGTGGGACTCAACTGCTATCAAACTCTATAAATATTCCTCATTTATGACTCACCAAGGTATGTTACTCAATCTAATTTACGTCTGAGCTCTTATATTAAGTATCTAGACTAATTTGAGCGTTGAAGTGTTTTTGCAAGTAACATTATCTTTCGTCCATCAACGCAATAAAGCTGGTGTGACAATCGGAGATCGGACACCAAGACTTCTTACTCCTCATCAGGAAACATAATATCGGATTCCCACTTGTTCATATACTTTTTTAATGTTTATTTTATGTATTATTTAATTAAAAAGTAATAAATATGTGTAATTTATTAAGATTATATATTTAAGTTATTAAAATAAAAGGAAAATACTGTCAGGTAAGATCCTTACCTGTCAAGGAACCAAAAAGGTGAGGTTGGATTCTATATTTTTAAATCCACCTTATTTTAATCAAACTTTGAATTCATCCTTACTTTTATGGGGATAGGGTTGAGGAGAGTAAAGCTCACCATATTCCCCCTTGTTGTCATGCCTATCCATAATCAGTTGTCTGTATTAGGGTTGAGCCATTTGGCTTGACAACTCTAAACCCCTAATCACAATTTAACTAGTGTGTGTCTATTTGTGATTTGGTAGTTACTATCGATGTCGATTTTGGTAGCCTATAAGAAATAAGGGGGTTTATGGTTTGAAAATGAGATATGTAATAAGGTTGGGAATGATGAGCATACCTTGTTTTGGCACAAAGCTACCACAGATACTATAAAGGGAAACACCAAACGAATGGGTAACACCAATGAAAAAAGATGGAGATTAAATATATAATTAATATTTATTGTTGATGGTACCCTTATTAGCATATCTGTTATGATGTGTGACTAGGATTATGATGTGTAATCTTTGGGGGTGATATAGTCAAGTTATGCGATGTGTGTGTGTGAATGGCATTGAGCCATCGTATGGTTGAATTGATGATGATGCTATAGTTGATTATGGGATTGCGTTTGGAGTGTTTCTGATGTTAATGAATTGTGTTAGCAAGTTTGAAATAGGGGAAACATAGTGCCCATGAGGTTGCGTAGCAATCAGAGTTGAAATAGGAAAATTAGGTAGGGAAGAAGTTAGCCCAAATACTAAATCTGCATAATTCTGCATACTGGTGTGTTGGTAATCGATAATCGATTACCAGATGACTAGGTTTCCTTTTTGCGTAAGATGCCTCAGGTAATCGATTACCACGTGTAACATCCCGGATATTTGTAGAAAAATTATGTGTAGTGGAAAATATTAATAATTGTTTTAGAGATTTATTTGATATTTTTATGAATTATTGGGTAATTATAAATAATTAAATATTGTGAATGTAAATAAATTTATTGATTGGTTAATTATAAAAGGGTTAAACGAGGTATGATTAGAAGAAGATAAAAGTTTAATTAAAACTTTTAATGAAATTGTAAAGGAAATGAGAAGTGACCGGTTGCCCCTGAGTTTTAAATAAAGGTTTCTTTCTCTTTCCTCAATCATTCACTCAATCATTTGTAACGTCCTAGGTTATTTTTGCATTTATTTTTATTCAATTGATTAAATCTTATGATAAAATTTTCCTTTTCTTGAAAATTAATCGAGGTTTAGTGAAATAGCATTTAATTTTACTGACTTATTCAAGTGACAGCAGTCGTAGTCAAATTAAATAAATGAGATCTAGAAAGAAGAACAAGTTAATCTAAGCACAACGGATGGGGAAAAAGGGAATCAGGACCTCCCGCTTGAGCGGGGTCCCTACTCGTCTGAGCGAGATTCCGGACTCTCGCTTGAACGAGGTTTCTATTCGCTTGAGCGAATACCTTTCGCACATCGGATTGGGCAAAACATGCAAACGGACTCCCGAAAAATCTCACCCTAAAAATGATTCTGTTAACCAAAGAGTTGTCATAGCTACCATGAGAGCATATGTAAATGACAGTGATGTATTTTAAAATATAGATTTGTATCTGGTCCGGTCTTGGTTAACACACAGCTAATAATAACGCCCGAAGGTTCTCATACACACATATAACTCTATAGAGTCACTCAAAGTCACTCGGACCCTGGCACCGATCTCCCCCTTGGCGCGACTCCATGGCTCTTTCCCCCTCCCTGTCACTGGTTACTAAAAAAAAAGGCAAGGGTGAGTGTTTGGCATTGTAATTAATATAGAATGGAACTTAACAAATACACATACATAATTATATATATACATCAAGCATCATTCGAAAGTAAGCACAGTTTACTCAACAAGTGTATTACATACGAAAACTATATTAACCCAACCAAGCAATTCCATCACATTCATCACAATCACCACTGACTCTCATACAACCTGACTCCTAGTATCCAGATACTAAAGGATTAGCCTTCAGCTGGGGGTCCTACTTGACACCCCGTGAACCCTGCTTGGTTCACCGAGTCCTACTTGACTCTCCACCTCGACCACTGGGTCCTACTTGACCACTGGGTAGCTCAACTGGGCACGAAAACCACGGGAGCCGGAAATGAGGGGCTATCATATACCGTCGGCCATCCCACACCACATAGTCATTCAACAATTTACCTTTCACATAATAATATCAATTCTTCATCACTCGGGTAGCCTGCTTGCTAACCCGACGTCACATAACACTGATCATTTCAACATTAGATATCACAAGATCATAACATGATAAACTCAACCACACACCCGATCCTCAACTAATTAATGTACACAGTCACGCATGCACAAGCATAAACACACAACTACGTTTAGTAATATTTTCCTTAACCTGCTTACACCATCTCAATGACCTGTATAAGAAGCGAGTCCTATTCTAATTAATTATAACCCGAACACCCCCTTACTTTGGTTCCACGCTTCGATAATCTGCTCTCTATGTCGATTCCTTCCTCTGAGCACTGGTTTCGTAGTCTCAGCTCCGTCACTCAGTCTTCCGTTGCTTAACCTACTACCTACGGATCATAAAGTACAGCTCGTCACTTCAACGCCCTTAGTTCATGGACTGCAATTGGGCTCACATTCACCAGACGAGTGGAGAACAGCATCTAATATAGCCATGCATGGCCCATGACCGCCAAAGAATAAAAAGGGATAAGGGAATCATAATTAGAACGGATCAGTAGACTCACCTTGACGCCTCGATCACAGGAATGGGGTTCAATTGAAGTTCAGACACAAATGGAGTCCCTCTCCAGCGCATGCAACTCAGTGTTAAGAGAGGAGAAAATGAAAGAGAAGGGACAGACCAGCAGCAGAGGTAACTCGCAAATAATGAAAAGGGAAGGAAGAGAATCTTCTTATATATATATAAAGCTCATGGGCAAGATCGTCTTTTCCTTTATTTTATTTGTATTCTCACTAAATTTTAATCAATTTCACCCTATTAAACTATTTCATAGTTATCAAATCAATTACACTTATTTATTCCCTCAACGTTTAATTATTCACAATTCTCTAATACTTCGCAAGAGTATAGGCCCAGTATGAATACCGGCCCCCCGGCATCCTAGCTTAGTGTTCATACCTCGGAAATCCGAGCTACAACCTGAGAGGTCGAATATCTCATCCGTGCACGCCTCTTGGTTACCTACACCCGTTGTTTCAGTCATTATGACGTTGATCCGGGCTATGACCCCGAGTGAGGCGCTCTCCTCACATCGGTTTGGACCAAACCACCTGGCCCTGTCCGCTCTTCTCTTACACTCCCGATCTTCAACTCCGCCTGCCCGCTCATCTGAGACTGATCTCGACACCGGCTTTCCCGTCTCTGGCTCAAACAGAACAAATATTAAATAAAACTTCTAAAACATTTACTAACATTTCCCATTTCTTATAATTCTCATTAAAACATCAGGGATGTTACATCATTCACTCTCTTACGAGAATCTTCTTCTTCTTCATCTGTTTCTTTTCTTTTTCTCCTTCCTCCATCGCTGCGAGCTGTATGCTCTGAGGGGAGGTCCATTTTGCATCAAAACCTTGAGATAACTACGTTTCTGTGACCGTGGTTTCAAGGTGAGTCCATTGAACCATTTAAATTTGTGTTACCTCGTCTCTTTCGTTTCCTCCTTTGGACCGAATGGTCATGCATGACGGGGTAAGGTTCCGATCTCCACTCCTCTTGGGTGTGTGAGCCTAAAAATGGTCTTTTGACTGTGAAGGTGGTACGACGTTAACGGGTTTTGCATTCAGACCCGTAGGTAGCAGAACGAACACCGGAGGACTGATTGACGAAGCTGGTGCTGGATTCGGAGGAGAAATAGTGAACCCAGCACTTAGAGGATGTAATCGGCATCAGGAGTAGATTGTCGAAGCTTGGAACCGAGGTAAGGGGGGTGTTCGAGTTATAATTAATTAGAATAGGACATACTTTGAGTCCGAGTTGTTGAATTGATTGTGAACATGGTTAGAAATGATGCTGGATGAAAGTTGTATATGGATGAGTTGTATGCATGTATGAATATGGACACCGATCGGTTTAAGATCGTGTGTGTGTGACTTAAGATGATTATGAGTTTGAAATATTTGATGCTGTGACAATCGGTGTACAGTGGCAATGTGATGCCGTGTGTGACTTAAGATGATTATGAGTTTGAAATATTTGATGCTGTGGCAATCGATGTACAATGGCAATTTGATGCCGGGCTTGACAAGCAGGTCGCCCAGTGGCAATGTGATGGATGGGCTTGACAAGTCGGTCGCCCTGTATTGTGAGCACATGCCAGTTTCTGGTAGTTGCATCTGTTGATTGTTGATGATATGTAATGATTATAAGACGATATATGTGATTATGTGGTATGGGACGGCCGACTGTATGTATAGCCCCTCATTTCTGGCTCCCGTGGCTTTTGTGCCCAGTTAAGCTACCCAGTGGTCAAGCAGGATCTAGTGGTCGAGGTGGAGAGTCAAGCAGGACTCAGTGAACCAAGCAGGGTTCACGGGGTGTCAAGTAGAACCCCAGCTGAAGGTCGATCCTTTAGTATCCGGATACTAGGCGTCAATTTTGTCTGAGTCAGTGGTGACAATTGATGAATTATTAGTTGTGATGTGTATATTTGCCGAGTGCAGTTTGCTATATTTGCCGACTGCAGTTTGCTATACTTGCCGAGTGTGAACTGTTATAATTGCCGAGTGTGATGGCTATGTTTGCTGAGCGTGAATTGCTATAATTGCCGAGTGTGAATTGTTATATTTGCCGAGTGACTTGCATTTTGATGATGAAGTAATCGGACGGAGTTTATACTTATATTTTGTTATTTAAATTCCGTTCTAGATTAATTATGATGCTAAACACTCACCCTTGCTGTGGTTTTCAATTTAGTAACCAGTGACAGGGAAGAGGTCGGAGCCCTAGAGGTGCGCCAAGCGGAGGATTGATGCCAAGGCACCGAGTGATTTTGAATGAATTGTGTGTAATATATATATAATGAGTTTTCCGTATACGTGATGCTACATGTTGTGTGTTGAACTAAATTTGAATCGGTATGCTAATTAATCAGATGTGAATTTATGTTGTTATATGATCGGTAATAATTTTCACGAGTGTTTGCTATAGCAAACTCGATTACCGGGCGAATTTTGCCCGAGCGGATTCATTCTCGTCCGAGCGAGGGCCGGTTGATTTGGTGTCTGTTTCGCTCTAGTGTGTATCCCTCGTCCCCTTTCCGAGTGAAAAATAACCGAGAGATCCTCTTCTGAGTGAAGACTAGAGTGCTTTCCGAGTAGTTAGAATGTCTTCCGAGTGATGAATGGCTGAGAGAGCCTTTTCCGAATGTAGGAAAGTCAGATTGTTTCCGAGTGATGTATACCCGAGCGAACTTCTTCTGAGTGGAAGGTTGGGATGTTCCCGAGTGAGCTATTGCCGAGCGAACTATTTCTGAGTGAAGGTTGGGAATGTTCCGAGTGAGGTATACTCGAGAGAAACATTTTCCGAGTGAATGAAGGATAAGAGTTTTCCGAGTGATATGTGACAGAGTGGACCCATTTCCGAGTGAAATCTGACTTGTGAATTTTCCTTGTAGGTTTTGTTGTTCGTTCAGGTTAAGATATAGCATTCGCTCAAGCGAGTCAGAACTCGCCTAAGCGACCTTCTCGGGTTTCGCCTAAGCGAATCAGGGTCTCGCTCAGGCGAATGAACCCTGTCTTCAACTACTCCTTCCGCTGATTCTAATCAATCCCATTTCATTAATTGATTTATTTTTGATCGGTTATTATTTTGAGTATGTTTAAGAAAAATAAATATTAATTTATATTAGTACCTAATTAATTTTTATTAAACGCGGAAAATTTATTATGATAAATGATTAAACGGTTGTAAATAAATGGTAAATTGAGAGTCGTCACACCATGTATGTGTAAATGATTACTAGGTCCATGTAATTGACTACAAGATTTGTGTAATCAATTACCAGGACCCCGAAAGGGAGTTTTAGGCATTGTTGGGTGACGTATCTCTCATGTTCCTATAGTTTATTGTTGGAGAAGTTTAAAGGGTGAAAAATTCACTCTTATTTTATTTCATTAGACCTTAAGATAAATTTTATGAATTGATATGATAAAGAGATGTCATAAATTTTATTAGAGTATAAGGTAAATTTTAAAAATTTAGACGGGAATGTCACAGTTAAAATACCCTTTATACCATCACCAGTATAAATACCCCCATCAGTTTCTAATATAAAAAAAAACTCAATTATGATGGTTTTTAATATAAGCAAATCTTAATTAAATGCACTTTATTTAATATTTTCATTCCAAAAATATCCTTCATTAAATTTTAGATTTTGTCACTTTGACATTGGAAACTAGGAAGAATATGCACAGCTCCTTAATGTTCAGGTGACTTTTTAATATGGAGACTTCCATACATTTCCCGTTGAATAAAAACTTCTATTTGAAAGTCTGTGAGTGTATTCTTTTATGCTAAACCAATGAAACATACCTTTTGTTTGTTTTAAAGACCCATTTTTTAAGCTTTCCATTTCTTATGTTCCTTTTTTGATCACCTTGTTTTAAAAAATGACCAATATGTCACATGAGTATAAGGATCTATCACATATGATAGGGGTGTTTGAAGGAGAATAACTCATTGTTACACTCTCAACAACATCAAAACCATTATAAGAAGAATTCAAATCAATATGCATAAACATGTTCAACAATCTTTTACTTTGTCTTACAACTTTTTGAGTTAACTTACATTTTAAGTTGGTATATAAAGGGAGTTCCACCTTAAAACAATTTTTTAAGCTAATTGATTTTAATGAATTTTCATTTTTTAAATTTAACTCGGTCTAATCAATTTTATAGTCATAGATAATTAAGTTTTCATAATTAATGCTTTTACATTTTTCATTTTTTCCCCTATAGTACATGTTGATGACGGTAATTTAAGCATGTTAATTCACTTTTTGATGAAATTAAGAAAATTAAATAAAATTAATTAACTTTCTTAATAAATGTTGTAATTTTATTTTATTTTATTTTATTTCTTAAGTATATATTATTTTTATTGGAAAAAAAAGTAAAAGTATGAAAAATAGACAATATGTTATATATTAATTAAAGGATAACATTTAAGTAACTAATATTTCATGAGAATTCTTTATCCTCTTATTCATTCCAAACAATTTTGTAAGAATATTTTATTTTATACAACTCTATATAATATGAAAGCAAAAAAAATAAAATCATATACGATTATATATGTTTGCATAATGTTTTTGTCCCCTTGTTTTCACTTTTATTCCATCTCTATTTTACTTTTGTTACTACATTATTTGTTTTTCTCCTCCATTTCATTTTATTTTTTCATAATATCACACCTAAAAGTTGCACACAACAAGTCACACGTATCATATAGTATCAATTCATTCCACTAAATTTCTCACGTTATATTTTTAATTTTTTTTAATGCAACTACTTCATAGAGCTTTTTGTTATTAATTTTCATTTTTTATATTTAAGCTTTCATATTATAATGTATAAAATTATCAGTATTTTAAAAAAACAATTTTAAGTAAATTAAAATTTAAGAAACTGTTATGTCTTTTATTGTATACCGGTATTAATTAGAGAAAAATAAAAAAAAATATACATGTTCATGGAATATCTATGAATTATATACTGACAATAAACTTTATTCTAATAAATAAGTAAAAATATAATATAAATAATATATAATAAAACATTGAAATAAAAAATATGATCACATATACCAGTCACTATTGCAAAATTTGAAGATTAGAGCTTTCCGCGTAATAATGTTTGGCGACCCCAACAAATATTAGTCGGTAAATATTGTAGTATTTAATTTTAATACATTAGTAAAATGAGCGTTTACAAGTTTGAATAGGTGATTTCAATTAAAACCTTAATGAATTAGACTAATTTTTGTTTGGATTTAATTTTAATACAGTTGCTTACGCAAATTAAATAAGTAATTTTTTTATAGTCAACTGATATATTCTGCATAAATCGAGAAGACAAATCCAAAACCAATGTGAGGGGTTAATTGGATTTCCATATTCTCTGTGGGCGTAATCTCATTTGGCTGCCGCTGCTTGAAACTCCAAACATGGTGCCACCTCTTTCTTCTTCCCATTTTCTATTTTTAATTATTTTTTTACTTCTACTCGTTTTCATCCATTTAACCAACACTTTCGAACTAATCCAGTTATGAAATTAGTAAAGATATCGATTTAAGTAAGCTGAAATAAAGTTAGTGTTAAATTATAGTTGAATTGATAATATTATAAAGTGTTTGGTCTGCAGTTAAGAAAATAGAGTTGAGTTGAAATAAAAAATTTAAAGGTTGATATTAATTATTCACGTCGTTCGAAACAATAAACTCCGTTGACTCGTAGGATTAAAAAGCTCCTACAACTCAACGGAAAACACCTCCGTCCAGCACAACACTAAACAAGCTGTTAAAGGATTGATCGAATCAATCACTTAAACAGTTTAAAGTTGAACTAGTCGAATCATATTTTCTTCCAATTATAAAAATTAAAAGCTTGTTGAGTGTTGTAAAAGATAATTATTTGTAGTTAAATCATAATTCTAAAAGGCAAAATGTAAGTTATAATTTTAGTATTTTTCATTATTTTCAATTAAACTCATTACCAAGTTGAGTTTTAATACTCTTTGCCTATAGGACACGTAGGATTTAAATAGGATTAAAATTTTAAACCTCCAATTGTTTTAAAGCCTTATCTACCATTGCTGAATTGCTTCATTCAAAGCCCTCTTTCTCTGTTTCGAATCAAATTGTGAGTGTTGGTTTGAAATCAAATCTGAGCCACAATGCCCTGTGCGAGCATTGTCTCATCCTCTTCCTGCGCGATTCCTCTGAGCTTTAGTTCCACTTCGAGTTCAAGCTTTCCCGGTGCAATCTCACTCACCAAACGGACCTGGATTCCTTCGATCGAAACGGCCAAGACTCTGGGTTTCGATAGAAGACCGGTGGTCAGAGCCGCCGTTTCCATAGAGAAGGAGACTCCAGAAACGGAGCGTCCCGAAACGTTTCTGAGAGGCGTGGACGAGGCCCAGTCTTCGGGCTCCGTCCGGGCCCGCTTCGAGAAGATGATAAGGGAGGCCCAAGACAGCGTCTGCAATGCCATTGAGGCTGCTGACGGTGGGGCCAAGTTCAAAGAGGACGTTTGGTCCAGGCCCGGTGGTGGAGGTGGCATTAGCAGGGTTCTTCAAGACGGCGCCGTTTGGGAGAAGGCTGGGGTTAATGTCTCCGTCGTTTATGGCGTGATGCCACCCGAGGCTTATCGTGCTGCCAAAGGTTCTCCTACCTCTCCTGATCATAAACCTGGTCCTGTTCCCTTCTTCGCTGCTGGAATCAGCTCCGTTAGTATCATCCTGAACCCCCTTTTCATTTCTCATTCCTCTTTTCGTTTTTGCCCTGATTATTATTGTCTTTCTATTCAGGTTTTGCACCCGAAGAATCCGTTTGCCCCTACTCTGCATTTCAATTATCGTTATTTCGAAACTGATGCTCCCAAAGGTATAATTCCTGTGTTTTCTCACTCCTCATTACTGCTTTCAACACTTACTAGTTACTCTGCATTTTATGTAGTTCACGAGTTCTTTATTTAGAGAGTAAACCCCCATATCATTGTGAGTGTTGGACATCATTCACATGCTTATAATAAGAACTTGGTCTTAGAAACCAACCACGTATGACACTTGAATCCCTGAAAAAACGGGTAAACCGAGGTAAAGGATGTTTTAGGGACTAAGTTGGTATTATTGCAAGCAGGTGGAGGATGTAAAGTGTCTGATGTCCAAAATCTGAAGAACTGATACGGGGTTTACTCTCTTCATATTTATTTGAATATTTCATGGCGCGGTTGTTTGGGCCTTGGTTTCTGTGTGTGTGTGTTTGGAAGTGTTTGATCTTTAAATCATAAAAGTGTTGCATCCTTTTTTGAGTGTGCTGCTATTAATGGTTGTGCTGTTGGTTTCTGCAGATGCTCCTGGAGCACCTAGACAGTGGTGGTTTGGCGGGGGAACTGACTTGACACCTGCTTATATTTTTGAGGAGGATGTTAAGCACTTCCATTCGGTATGTGCTTAAAACAAGATTTTGGTTTCTGAAATTTTATTCTCTAGACTCTAATCAACGAGAGCTTTTTTCACGGTTAAAGAAGAAAAAAACGATTTGTTTGCTTTAAAATATCACCGTACCTTGATGTTTTGGTCCTTTTTTGAGTCCTCTTAATGTATTTGTTCTAGCTCATATGGTTTGCTTGATTTTATTGAAAATGTTTGTTTTAAAGCATTAAATTTAGTTTATCATTAAATTTTATCTTTAGAATATTGGAATGATATTTTACAGTTGAAGGTGAAGGCATTGAAGAGAAAGTGTTAGTAAATGCTTTTCTTTTATGTTTCTTGTGTAGACTCAAAAACGTGCCTGTGACAAGTTTGATCCCACTTTTTACCCCCGATTCAAGAAGTGGTGTGATGATTACTTTTACATCAAGGTATAATTCTTCGTCCTTCCTCACATAAGGAAGCTTTTTAGTATATTTTGCAGCAGTCTCTGGGTGTTTGATAAGACTAAAAGTTAACAATGATAACTAAGTATTAAGCATTCAGTGTTTGTTTCATTGATCTTTAACCAATATTATGCATGCTTATTTTTTGTCTGTTATGGTTAATTTTGATATTGTTTAGATATGATGATTGGAGGTTATAATAATTAATAGACGAAAAACTGTGGTGGTAAATGGGTGTTGGTGGGAATGAAATGATGGGAATGGGGAGAAAATTTGTGATGCAGGGGCAGCCAGAGGAGAAGGGAAATGGTGCGGTGATATTGGGTAAAGATGTTCATGTTATGCATGGAGTGTATGCAACATATACTTTTATTCAGTAATTCAGGAGACTTGGGGTAGGTCTGTAAGAAGAACATTAAGTGATAAAGTCAGCAGCCTATATCTTATGGTGTGAACTTGCAAATGTGATATCATTAAGTCTTGCCTGAACATTACTATGAATACATAGGTGGTGTCTCAGATAGGTTGATTTTGGTAGCACCATAACTGCAAGGTTCATTTGATTTCTAAGCCCTTAAATAGTGCAAATGAAGGCATATGGCAATATTTCGCCAAGGCAAACAAATTTGTCTGTCTACCTGTTCGTATTTGTTGAGTAATGTATTCTGTTCTTTCTAATTTCCCTATTACTTTATAAATGAAGTTTTAAATAGAATGTAGATGCATTTAAATTCTTGAACACGTAAATGTAATCAATACCTGCTTCATCTAGCAAGTAGGAGGATTACTATGAAGATTATGCACAGGGATTTATAATTATTCCTTTGTTTTTAGTCTCTTGTGTGTCACTTTCATTTTAGAGTATACCAGTTGAGTCAATATAAAGTTAATTGGATAGTTCATGGGTGCCATATGTCATGTTAATATGAATGCTGTTGTTATGTTGTTTTTCCTCATTTCCCCCTTATTTCTACATTCAGCATCGAGGAGAAAGGAGAGGGCTTGGAGGAATATTTTTTGATGACCTGAATGACTATGATCAGGAAATGCTCCTTTCCTTTGCCACTGGTAATTATTTGGAGATGGTTCTAGCTGGAAAGATATTTAATTTTTTCTATCTCATGCTTACCTAAACTATGGCTGCTTGCAGAATGTGCAAATTCTGTTATTCCTGCTTATATACCTATCATAGAGAAAAGGAAGGATTTGCCCTTCACAGATCATCAGAAAGCATGGCAACAATTGCGAAGGGGACGATATGTTGAATTCAATTTGGTAATGCTTTTCAACCCTAGTCTGGACTAAAATAGTATCGGTCCAGTCCTCGTTAGATGGGGTTTAATTAATTGTGTTACCTAACATGTTTTTTGGCTGCAGGTATATGATAGGGGTACAACGTTTGGATTAAAAACTGGAGGTAGAATAGAGAGTATTCTTGTTTCTCTTCCGCTTACTGCTCGGTGGGAATACGATCATGTATGATTTTGGAATCTTTTTTATTTCAAACAAGCAGGATATTAGCTACATCTAGTTTTCCATTTATGAAATTAATACTGAGTTGTTGGCATCAATTTGTGCGCAGAAACCAGAAGAAGGAAGTGAAGAATGGAAACTCTTAGATGCGTGCATCAACCCCAAGGAATGGATCTGATTTATCAGTTCACCCCCTAATTTATCAGCTTTTTTAATAAGAGAGGTTGTTTCTTTCTACATTGTATAACAAGTGCTTCTTAAGATGTGTCAAGAATGTGAGCTTCTACTTAGTGTGAGCTTCTACTTAGCGGCTTGTAAATTACATGTATTGATTGTTAGGGTCATCTGTGTAAAACGTTAAAAGCAGAAAATTACAAACTTCTACAGTGCGTACTCGCTGCCCACCATTATTCCACATGTACCACCTCATGTAACAAGACAAAGGCAGCTTCTTGGTCAACAATCAACATCCATTCGGTTACTAGTTTTGTTAGTGGCACACCAAATATGAGTAATTTCCCACATCCATGTGTTTTATATAAACTTACTACAATCATTAAATACAAGATTTCATAAGTGATTGATGTGGTAAAAAAGCCAAAGTTAATCAAAATGAGGATTTAACTGTGTCAAGACCTACTTGTGGCAACAAGACTAGCATTCAGCATTCCCTATGAATCATCCACATAAGTGCCAAAATAAGTGGTGCGTGAGAAACATACATAAAGGCATGCAATACGCACACTGCACCTTCTCCCCCAAAAACCAAAGACAAAAATGGCACTAAACCCCCTAACACTTTTATCCATCAGATGGAATCCTGTCTGGCCATTCGAGGAACTTGTAGTCTTGAAGGGACGGTGGTAAGTAGCTCTGTGTTGCAGAAGGGTTGTCCGGAGGGTAGATATACCCCTTGGCATACCCAATTTCCTTCATAAGTTTAGTTGGAGCATTCCTCAGATGAAGGGGAACCCCTTCATTCTGTCCAGCCGATTCTCTCACTGCCTTCTGAGCAGCTTCTATTGCTCTATAAACTGCAATTGATTTAGGAGCTAAGGCCAAGTAAGCAACACACTGTGCAAGAATGACATTGCACTCTGGCATTCCAATAAAGTGGCAAGCTTGGTAGCAGGAAACAGCTTGAGTAAGAGCTGATGGATCAGCCAAACCAACATCCTCACTTGCAAACCGTACCAGTCTGCGAGCAATGTAAAGAGGCTCTTCTCCTCCCTGTAACATTCTCGCCAGCCAATAGATAGCAGCATTAGCATCACTTCCCCTCATAGATTTGTGCAATGCACTGATTAAATTGTAGTGTTCTTCCCCAGCTTTATCATAAGCTAGATGCTTACACTGAAGTGCCTCCTTTGCATCGTCAAGAGTAATAGCAGCAGCAGCAGCAACCTTGTGTTCCTCGTTGTTTTGAAAATCCGCATCCTCATCCACATCTACTCCTTCCCCTTCCTTTTGCTTAACATGTTGCACCCTTGCCGCTGCCGTAACGGCGGCAATCTCCAGTGCATTCAAGGCGACACGAGCATCACCGTCACAATTGTTGCTTATAAAGTCAACAACTTGCTCACTAACATCAACATGAAACCCTACACTCTGCATCAACCCCTTGTCATGGTCCATGACGGCACGGTTAAGAAGCAGAGCCAGATGGTGGGGTTGGAGTGGGTTAAGGGTAAGGACACGGCAACGAGACAAGAGAGGGGTAATCAAATGGAAAGAAGGGTTCTCAGTGGTGGCACCAACGAACACAATGCTTCCATCTTCAATGACAGGTAAGAAAGAGTCCTGTTGAGACTTGTTGAACCTGTGAACCTCGTCAACAAACAGAACTGTTGTTTGGTTGGTTTTGAGTCTGAGTTTTCGGGCTTCTTCGACGGCGTCCCTGACATCCTTAACGCCGCTGGTGACGGCGGAAAGGGAGACAAAGCGGTAAGAGGTGGCGGAAGTTGCGGAGCTGACGATGGCTTTGGCGATGGTGGTCTTGCCGGTGCCGGGTGGACCCCAGAGGAGGATGGAAGGGAGGCGATTGCGTTGGATTGCGGAGCGAAGAAGGGAGTTTGTGGAGAGGAGATGGTCCTGGCCGACAACATCGTCGAGGATTCTGGGACGGAGACGCTCGTACAAGGGTTCGTGAATGTTGGTGTTGGGGGGTTTCTTGGAAGGGTTGAAGAACAGGGAAGGCCACTGCTGTTGTGGTTGTGGTGGTTGTTGTTGCTGCTGCTGCTGCTGAGAATGAGAAAGCTTGGGGCGTTTGGATGATTGGTCGTCTTGTGGAGGGGATGATTGGGAGAGGAAGAAACGATCGAGTTTGGGCTGAAAGGAGGAGGAGGTGGTGGTGGAAGGATTGGAATTAGGTTTGTGAGTGAGAATCCATTCTGTGGCTTTGACGGTGGATTTGCCGCCGGTAGCGGCCAAGGCTTGCGCGGCCAACTCGTCGGGGAAGCCCATGCTAAGGAGCTGTTGCATCTCCATCTTCTTCCTCTGATTCTCAATCGATTCCTAAAGCCTTCTTTCTTTCTAATCTATTCTCTGGACTTGTCTTTTTTATTTTTTGGGTTCTGCCTTTATACTTGGAATGGATTGTATTTGAATAGAAATAGGAAGATGCACCCGTTGCACCGGGTAGGTTAATTTAATTATGAAAAATATTTTATATATATATATATATATATAATGGTGTTGTATTAATGTTAAGAATAATAAATATATACTAAATTTGTAAAATAAAAATTAAGGTTAATTTCGTTGAAATAAATTGAAAGTGTACACATATTATTTAATACATATTTAGTTATTGCTTGAAATGTTAAATTTAAAAAATATTTATATGAAATATTATGCAAATTTGAGTCAATTAATATAGGATTTGATATTTATTTAACAGATTTTTTATGAAAAAATTCAAACAAAATTACCACACTTAGTCTATGTAGGTGTATGTTTGAAACACAAAAAATTCGTAATTTTTACACTGTCACGAAGATTTTTTAAAATGAAACAAGGAAGGTTTTTCTAAAAGAAATAGAAAATGGAATGTAAGTTAAAAATCAAAATAATATATATATATATATATATATATATATATATATATATATATAACTTCTATCATTAATATGTTTTTTATATCTATCGAGTTCAAGTTATGCCCTAATCATTATTTTGAACATAACTCATAACATTATAGCATTTTGATTAAAGAGAATTTTAGACTAATTTCTAAATAAAATATATAAAGGTGAATGTTAATAGTTTAAGAAATATAAAATGATTAAAATCATATTTGATCCAATTTCAATCAATTCCAAAATAAATTATAGATAAGTTTTAATGTCTATGTAATACAAAATGTGTACCTACCATAAAAAAAAATGAGATAGGGTGAAATGGTATTACTCTAAGTCTATTTAATGACTTAGAACTGAACCTAGAATTGAGGATACTATGATTTTGTTGAGCTCTAAGTCTCTAACCTTAGTTTCAACCTGATTTTACTCTAATATTTAATCAATTTCCTATTTCTACTTAAAAATTAAAATTTTGTAAAAGCAGTAGAAAAAACATTCAATGCTAAAACAGAGTTTTGTTGAATGTGAAAGTTCTCCTTTTCTTAAATCCAATTTTCAAAAGTATGCATGAATATTTTTATTGATCATTAGATTGACTTATACAATATTATGTGTGTAATGGTATTACGAGGAAAAAGTTTGGTTTCATGGCTGTTAGCTTAGGATACTATGAGATCCTCATGTCCTGTTGTGGCTGTGGCACCAGGAATGGCTTAATCTCGTCCATTTGTAATTATTGCTAGGTACAGTTAGCTTGGAAAATCGATTTTTGTTGGTTTCAATAAGCTTGAAAAATGTTTTATTTTGTCCATAACATTATGTGCCTGAAGTATTGAATTTGTAATAACATTGGCTACTGATTATTCATTACAATCTCTCTCTGTTGCCAATTACTAAGCAAGCTGATATAGAAACCAGATCTGATTTACTTGTCAACTAGATAAACACTTGATCTATTTGTTACTGAATTAACCACATTTATTCAAAAGAGCTACAAGAGTTTTAATACTGAAATTCAAAGAAAGAAACAGAGAGAGTGGTTTCATACTTGCTCCATTATATAATCAATCAAACGTCCCAAGTAAGAGTAGGAACATCCACCTTCTGATAACGTGCTTCTACTCTTTTCGCTCATTTCCTTCACCTTCTTCCTCGTCTCTTCATCAATCTCCATCACACTCCTAATTCCCTTTTCAATCCTATCGGCAGTGACAAGAAAATTAGGAGCAGAGATGAAATCATCCATATAATCCAAGGCAACCTCCACAGCCATCTTCAACTCGCACACAAGTTCAAACGCATTTGTCTGTTGTTCTGCGTAGAGCGGCCACGCGGCAATCGGCACACCACAGTAGATACTTTCGAGCGTAGAATTCCATCCGCAATGCGAAACAAACCCTCCCGTTGCCTGGTGGGCCAGAACTTGGGTCTGAGGGGCCCATCCAATAACCTTCCCAATCCCAGCCGTCCGATCTAGAAACCCCGCCGGTAAAGCAGCAGCCAATTCAGAAACAGAGTAATCGGAGGGCGGGGCAAAGATGGGTTTACCAGGACCCCTAATTGGGGGTTTCCGCAACGACCACAGGAAACGGACCCCACTGTTCTCGAGAGCATTCGCGATCTCCTTTACCTGATCCTCACCGAAGGAACCCATGCTCCCGAAGCACAGAAACACTACCGAGGAACGCGGTTGTTGGTCCAACCACTCGAGGATCTCAGTGTTGATGTTGTTGTTGGCGCTGGTGTTTAAAATGGGCCCCACGGGGTATATGGGAATGGGAGAGTTGGAGAAAGAGTGAACTGCATGGGATTCCAGCTCCTCGAATGAATTCACAATAATGCCATCGGCCTTCTTCAGGCCTCTCCCGTTGGCCATGAAAAAGGAGTCCCATACCTCCTTGCTCACTATAGAAGGCAACGCCGTGCGAGGGACCCGGTTAAGGAAACCGGGGATGACAAATTCCTTGGATTCGCTTCTGTCCAGGTTGTCCTGTTCTCGGAGTGTGTGGAGATGAAGCATCAAACTAAGGTAGGCGGCACCTGAGGTGTAGAAGACGAGGGAAGGGACTTTGAACTCCTTGGCGACATCAATCATGGATGTGCAGAACATGTCCACCACGAAGGCGGCGAGTGGTGGGCCGGAGAGGTTGGAGACAATTTGTCTGACGTTGGGTTTCTGGTTATCGACGAGAGCTTGGAATTGGAAAGAAGAGGGGGTTTCAGGGTCCAGGGGACACTCGGGGAGGTTGATGACGTGGACACGTTGTGAGGAGGAAAGGGAGCGTGTGTAGGAACTGATTCTTGCGGCGTCGTCATCATGTGGATGCTTGATGACCAATATGGTTATGGAGAGACGGTGGTCGTGGTTGGTGAGAAGCTTGGCGAACTCAATGGAGGACGCAAGATGACCCATTGCCGATAAAGGGATCATCACAAGCTGTGCTTCTTTCTTCATCTTCTACACTTGGCTACCGTGAGAGAGAGAGAGAGAGACAGGTAATCCAAGTTTGTAGATGTTGTTATTATTATTATTATTATTATCACTGTGCTATAATGAGTGTTGTTTTCACCGTACCAAGAAAGCATTAACTGCAACTATATTATTAAATCGTGTGAGAAAAGGAAATAAATCTCTAGTGATTGGTGAAGCGTGAGAGGAACTTGCACGTAGCTTCTTGCTCTCTCTGCCCAAAGCTATCATCAGTGTTTTGCTTGTCCCATTCTCTTTGTTAAAAAATAAAAATTTTGTTTGTTGATATTATTTTAAATAATTAAAATTTTATTTTTTAAATTATATCAGCTACCATTTAAATGCAATAAATTTCGTTTCATCAACCAAATAAAAACTCTTAAGAAAAGAGCGGCGTTTGTTCCAGAATGAAATGGAAAGGTCGCTATTTTTTCTCTGTATATCTGAAATCGGTGTCACATCACATGGGCTCGTCGCTATATGAGGATATGGACGCCCATAAAGATTTTCTTGTGAATTCTAGATTCAGTGTTATTACTAAAAACTATAAATGTATTGGATATGACGAAACATCATGATTCACGAGGTTAGCTTTATAAGTTTTTAAAATAAAAAATTTGTTATTTTTTATAAGTTTTTATAGAAAAAATAAGAAATATTTATAGTTTTTCTTAATTTAATTTTAAGAATTTGTTTTAAATTTGTTTAATATATATAAGATGATAAATTTCGATTTTAAATAAGGATTGAATTTGAAAAATAAAATTGTCTTTTATAAAAATAAAATAATAATTACTCTTTTAAAACTGTGTATCTTTTAAAAAAAATAAGGGTTTATAATTACAGTTTTTGGTTCCACATATGAAAACAAAATCAAATTGAACCAAACCCCACTTTTACATGCTTTACGTATAATTTTTTAATTTTGTTTAAACTATATAGTAACACTTATTTTTTTAAAATCTGTCTAAGGTTAGGAAGAACTAGAAACTAAAATATTGATAGAAACACATAGTTTTTAATATTTATGTTATATTTTACATTGAACCTTATTTAAGTGGTATTCTATATTTAAGTTTAATTTGTTGAAAACTTGAGATGTTTTATTAATTAATGATTGTCATTGTTGAGAATTTAAGACTTTTAAATTGTTATAATTATAAATTTCATTTTATTTTACAAAAAGTCTAAACCGTATTTAATCGAATTAGATTTGATGAAATGATATCATTTATTTCAATCAAATTAAATCGAACTGTAACTTAATAAAGTGATTAGATTAAATAATACTACCTCCAGTTCCAACCAAATGTAAGTAAATTTTAATGGAATTTTTTGGTCCTTTAATATAAGCAAAATTAGACTTTTCCAATGTCATTAAATGCTTATTTACCAAATATGTCCTCATCATATATATTTACAAGGCCACTAATTCTTTAGGTAATAAATGATACTAAGGGTATTTTAGAAAATTAAATTAAATATGTGGTAACATTAGTGTAAATAACTACCTTCAACTACTATTCTTAATATGTGCGAAGTTAAGTATATTTGCTTATATTTAGAACCGAAGTATTTTGTTTTAAAATCAAACGTATATAAACCGTAAACACCACTGCTACATCCCGCCCCAAAAAAATCCCAGCTATGGCAGGATGTAAGTTTTCAAAAATTCTGGGGTTATTTGTCGTATCCTCAAATCCCAATGTAGTATATTGATAATTTACTCTATATATTTAGAAACGAAAATGAGAAAACGAAAGAAAAATATATCTTTCCTTGTCACTTTAGAAAAAAAAATATTTTATTATACTTATTTTTTCACTAATAATAAAATATTTTTTTGTTTAGATATATTTGTAGTCACATAAATATAATTAATTTTGATTGGGTCCCCTAATATGTCACTGAATGTCAAAAGACATCTAGAAAAAGATATTGACTAAATTGTATCTTTGGTCTCATGTTTATTTTAGACCTTGATTTTCTCAGATTTTTTTAAAAGTTAATCGAAACTTGTATTTTTAAATCGGTTAAAGCAGAATAAATTCAAAATATTCTTTTAAAATTAATTTGTATTAAAAACAAAATTAAAAAGTGTATCTTAATAATTTTAAAGCAACCTGATCCGGTCTGAATACCTGTCCCCAAAGTTATGATGTCAGAGTGACATCTCAGAGGAGTAACCGGTATTATAAGAAGACAAAGCTACACCGGTTATCCGTTCTTACCACATCAAGAGGCTCAATCTGTACTCGTTACGAGGGATACTTCATCTGACCTTATCTCCACGACGTGAATAACCGTTTGCCCTAGGGTCACTGTGAGATAAGAGTTCCTTATAACTTATCAGCGAAGATACCCTGCATAGCAGAATGTGTCTATATCAATTATCTCAGAGAGTAAGTACGATTATCAGCGAAATCTGCGTAAAGGTGATTATCCTCCATCCCTATTACAGGATCGTACTCTGATAATTGACCTACCCACCTGACACATTATGAGCACTGAGCCATATTGATTGACATATTCAACACGCTATCAGAGCCAAGGGGCCCACCTGCATCCAACGATTCATTTCTTACGTTCGACTATAAATAGCTCATTTCAATACACATACAAGGTTACGTTGTTCTATCTCATATTCTTACTATTGCATTGCTTGAGTACTCATTGAGTTCATACACTCTTCTAACTTGGGCGTCGAAGAATCTTCGCAGCTCCTCGAATGAATTCACAATAATGCCATCGGCCTTCTTGAGGCCTCTGCCGTTGGCCATGAAAAAGGAGTCCCATACCTTGTTGCTCACTAGAGAAGGCAACGCCGTGCGAGGGACAGAGTTAAGGAAACCGGGGATGACAAATTCCTTGGATTCGCTTGTGTCCAGGTTGTCCTGTTCTCGGAGTGTGTGGAGGTGAAGCATCAAACTAAGGAAGGCGGCACCTGAGGTGTAAAAGACGAGGGAAGGGACTTCGAACTCCTTGGCGATATCAATCATGGATGTGCAGAACATGTCCACCACGAAGGCGGTGAGTGGTGGGCCGGAGAGGTCGGAGAGAGTTTGTCTGACGTTGGGTTTCTGGTTATCGATGTGAGCCTGAAATCGGGAAGCAAAAGGTGTTTCAGGGTCCAGGGGACACTCGGAGAGGTTGATGAGGTGGACACGTTGCGAGGAGGGAAGGGAGCGTGTGTAAGAAGTGATTCTTGTGGCTTCGTCATCATTTTGTGGCTTGATGACCAGTATGGTTATGGAGAGACGGTGGTCGTGGTTGGTGAGAAGCTTGGCGAACTCAATGGTTGACATAATATGACCCACTGCTGATAGAGGGATCATCACAAGCTGTGCTTCTTTCTTCATCTTCTACACTTAGCTACGTTGTGTGAGAGAGAGGTAATCCAATCCCCCACATTAACCTCGTCATATAGGAAGCGGCAACTTTGTCGTTATTATTATTATCACTGTTCTGGAATGAGTTGTTTTCACCGTAGAAGCTGTTCCGGGTGGACACTGTTTAAATTAAGGTGAATCATGTGAGAAAAGGAAAAGAGATCTCTGACGCGTGGTATGCGAGTGATTAATGGGACAAGTAAAATTATAAAAATAAAAAAATTGAATATCTATTTAAAGTAATAAATCTATTTTGATGAATCGAATATCTTAGATATTCTAAATATTCCTTTGTTTCTCTATTTTAAAAATTGTTTAAAGAGACGCGATAGTTCTTCTTTCTTCTGCTGTATATCAGAAATCCGTGCTGAGAAAGATATTGTTGTGAATTCTACATTCCGTGTTATTACTAAAAAATATAAGGCTTATAAAAGTTTTTAGTTTTGTTGCGTGGCGTTTATTGAATATGAAGGAACATTTTATAAGTTTTAAAATAAAAGAATTGTATTTTTTTATAAATTTTTTTATTTTTAATTTAATTTTAAGAATTTGATTTTAATTTGTGTAATTAATGTAGAGTAATAAAATTTGAGTTAAATAGGAGTATGATATTAAAACTATCTTTTATAAAATCATTTTTAAAATTGTGTGCCTTTACTAACAAAGGGAATAATTGTTTCATGTAAGCTAAGCCCTTGTGACAGATATCCAAAGGGATCTAAAAAAAGATGGTTGATTAGATTGTCTGTGTGTTACAGAATGAAATGGTAACAAAACCCGATTTTTTTCTCCGTTAATGGAAAGACGACGTGTTTGACTTGTTTGGGTCTGTTTGGATGGGCAACCCTTAAATTTCTTCATTTCCTCAATTCTGTTTCTCAAACTGAAAACCAAACGGACACTTTATCTTCTACGTTCCATCAAATGGACAGTCGTTGGGGTGCCTTTTGTGTTGGGCTAGCTCCGTTTCGCCAGGGATAGGTCTGGCCCCCTTCTGCCAACGTGTTTGGGTGAAATGTCATGGACACTAAGGGGATACCTTTGCATCCAGAATATTTCAATTTTTTTTTTCATGAATATTTCATTTACTAACTAAAGTTTTTTTCATGAATATTTCATTTACTAACTAAAGTTTTATCTTTTTAAAGGTTAATGTTGTTGCCGCTGCTCATCAAGGCTTTGATATGCAAGCAAGGGAGTCCAGGCCCAACCATACATGGCTTTAACAATTAATTCTATTCATTTGAACTCCAAAGCCTAGAAGGATAATTACAACATATAAATTGGGTTATGGTAAATCATATAAATTGGGCCCTTGAGTAGCTAGAGGATACAAAATAGAACTAGGTCACCAAAAGAATTTACTCAATTAAAATTTTGGTGATTAAGTTTGTACATAGATTAAATTAGAGAGACCAAAAATATTGACTATTGAATTCGTAAAAACATTAGCTTCTCATTATTGATTACAGCGTCTCTCTGTTGCCAATTACTAAGCTACCAAAGCTCAGGGGGTTCATATGGATTCCAGATCTGGTTTAATAGTTTACTGGATAAACATATTTGCTACTAAATTGACCACATTTTTTAAGAGAGTTGCAAGAGTTTCAATAGTGAAATTCAAAGAAAGAAACGGGAGAGCTGAAAAGCGAATGGTTTCATACTTGCTCCATTATATAATCAATCAAACGTCCCAAGTAAGAGTAGGAACATCCACCTTCTGATAACGTGCTTCTACTCTTTTCGCTCATTTCCTTCACCTTCTTCCTCGTCTCTTCATCAATCTCCATCACACTCCTAATTCCCTTTTCAATCCTATCGGCAGTGACAAGAAAATTAGGAGCAGAGATGAAATCATCCATATAATCCAAGGCAATCTCCACAGCCATCTTTAACTCGCACACAAGTTCAAACGCATTCGTCTGTTGTTCTGCGTGGATCGGCCACGCGGCAATCGGCACACCATAGTATATACTTTCAAGTGTAGAATTCCATCCGCAATGCGAAACAAACCCTCCCGTTGCCTGATGGGCCAGAACTTGGGCCTGAGGGGCCCATCCAATAACCTTCCCAATCCCAGCCGTCCGATCTAGAAACCCCGCCGGTAAAACAGCAGCCAATTCAGAAACTGAGTAATCACAGGGCGGGGCAAAGGTGGGTTTAACAGGATCCCTGATTGGGGGTTTCCGCAGAGACCACAGGAAACGGACCCCACTGTTCTCCAGAGCAATCGCAATCTCCTGCACCTGATCCTCACCGAAAGAACCCCTGCTCCCGAAGCACAGGAATACTACCGAGGAACGCGGTTGTTGATCCAACCACTCCAGGATCTCGGTGTTCGTGTTGTTGGTGCTGGGGTTTAAAATGGGTCCCACGGGGTATATGGGAATGGGAGAGTTGGAGAAAGAGTGAACCGCATGGGATTCGAGCTCCTCGAATGAATTCACAATAATGCCATCGGCCTTCTTCAGGCCTCTCCCGTAGTCCATGAAAAAGGAGTCCCATACCTTGTTGCTCACTATAGAAGGCAACGCCGTGCGAGGGACCGGGTTAAGGAAACCGGGGATGACAAATTCCTTGGATTCGCTTCTGTCCAGGTTGTCCTGTTCTCGGAGTGTGTGGAGGTGAAGCATCAAACTAAGGAAGGCGGCACCTGAGGTGTAGAAGACGAGGGAAGGAACTTCGAACTCCTTGGCGACATCAATCATGGATGTGCAGAACATGTCCACCACGAAGGCGGCGAGTGGTGGGCCGGAAAGGTCGGAGAGAATTTGTCTGACGTTGGGTTTCTGGTTATCGATGTGAGCCTGGAATTGGGAAGAAGAGGGTGTTTCAGGGTCCATGGGACACTCGGGGAGGTTAATGATGTGGACACGTTGTGAGGAGGGAAGGGAGCGTGTGTAAGAAGTGATTCTTGTGGCTTCGTCATCATTTTCTGGCTTGATGACCAATATGGTTATGGAGAGACGGTGGTCGTGGTTGGTGAGAAGCTTGGCGAACTCAATGGTTGACACAATATGACCCACTGCTGATAAAGGGATCATCACAAGCTGTGCTTCTCTCTTCATCTTCTACACTTGGCTACGCTGAGAGAGAGAGAGGTATGGTATTCAAATCACCCACATTGACCTCGTCATATAAGAAGCAGCAATTTGTCGTTATTTTTGTTATCACTGTCCTAGAATGAGTTGTTTTCACCGTAGAATAAGCTATATTATTAACTGAAGTGACTCTTCCGGTCTGCATATAAGTGGACACTGTTTAAACTAAGATGAACTATGTGAGAAAAGGAAAGGAATTTCTGACTCGTGGTATGCAAGTGATTGGTGAAGCGTGCAGGGAACGTGCACTTTTTTATATTAATTGGTGAAATAAAATTATAAAAATAAAAAAAATTGAATAAATCTATTTTGATGAACCGAATATCGATTTAGATATTCTAAAGATTCCTTTGTCTCTGTGTGTTACACGCTGTTTCCTTCTGGAAGTAAAGAAGATCCTTGAAATTTTGTTCCATGGACCAATTAAAAATTGTTTTAAGAGCCTCGATAGTTCTTCTTTCTTCCGCAGAGGTCGCTATTTTTTCTCTGTATATCAGAAATCCGTGTCATACGAGCTCGTCGCCATAGGTGGATATGAGTGTGCCGAGAAAGATTTTCTTGTGAATTCTAGATTCCGTGTTATGACTAAAAATATAAGGCTTATAAAAGTTTTTGGTTTTATTCCGTGGCGTTTATTGGATATGAAGAGAAACATTTTATATGTTTTTAAAATAAAAAAGTTGTTATTTTTTATAAGTTTTTATTAAAAAATTAAAAAATTTATTATATTTTTAATTTAATTTTAAGAATTTGTTTTAGATTTCTATAATTCGTATTTGATAACATTTGATTTTATCTTTTATAAAATCATTTTTAAGCCTTTTAAAAATAAGAGCTTATAAAAGCTAACCAAAGGAATAATTGTTTCATGTAAGTTAAGCCCTTGTGACATAGATACCCAAAGAGATATAGAAAAAGATGGTTGGTTAGATTATATGATTGGTTTTTCATGTTTATTTTGGCTTTGATTTGTTCCTAGTTATTTTTTTTGTCTCAATTTAGTTTCCGATGCATTTAAACACTTTCAAAATGGTTTATTTCCTTTAAAAATTTAATGGAAATTTCTTTGTGTAAGTTAAGTGCGTGTCACAATAGATATTTACATAGATCTAGAGAAAGATGATTGACTAATTTATATGTCTGTTCTCTCGTGTTTATTTTAAGTCTCAATTTGTCCAATTATTTTTTTTCTTAATGTTGTCTCTAATGTCTTGAAACAATTTCAAAATGGTCTATTTCGTTTAAAAATCTAATAAAAACTTGTATTTTTTAAATCAGTTAAAGGATAATTCATTTAAAATATACTTTTAAAATTGTTTTTTATTTTAAAATTAAAAAATATGTTTTAATTTGTCTTTTTTCTCAATAAAAAATCAACTTAAAAGTATCTTTTAAATCATTTTTCCAATAGTTCCATTAAAAAAGACAAGCTTGCGTTAGTTTTTTTAATAGAAAAGAGCATTTTGAAACAATTTCAAAACATAAATGATTGAATTGAGGTAAAAATTTTGAAACTAAATTCAAACCTGAAATAAATATCAGACTAAACATGTATTTTAACAAAAATAAGTTTACCAATTGTAACTAATTATTAATACATAACTCTGATAATTAAAATATCATTTTTATTAGTTAAGATTATTTTAACAACTATCAAAAAGTAAAATTAATAATGTTTCAACAATAAAAAAGTAGTATTTTTAGTTGTTAAATCCACGTGTACTTAATAAGTTTGACATGTTAACATATAAATTTGAGCAATTGAATTTGTAATTTAGTTAGTTATCCTCAATACTTAATAAATTCAAGTTTATAAGGAGTAAAAATACTTTTAAACCAAAATAAAATATATCATTTTATTAATAGCATGAAAAGATACATGAAAAAAATTTAAAGCATATGAAAAAGTAATATGTAAAGATAAAATATGATAAATTGCGAGCACCACCAATAAAGTTTAGATATATCACTGGTAGTCTCTACATCCCCTAAAAAATCTTAGCCTATAGCAGGATATAATTTTTCCAAAGTTATGGGGTTATTTGTAATATCTTCAAATCCCGTGGTAGTATATTGATAATTTTCTTTACATACTTAGAAACAAAAATAAAAAAATGAAGTATTTTTTATTTTTCCTTCGTTGTCACTTTAGAAAAAAATATTTTATTATACTTGTTATTTTTCAATACTAATAAAGTATTTTTTTGTTTAGATATGTTTTTTTAATTTTGATTTGGTCCTCTATTACTTTTTGGTTAATTTTGATAACTTTTAATTATATTTAAATAATTAATATAAATTACAAATATCACTGTTAAGCTTGATCAAATCACACTTTCATCTCAAAAGTTGATCTAAATTACACTTTTCTACCTTTTTTTTATTACAGAATATTTCATTTACTAACCCAAGTTTTTATCTGTTTTTTTTGGTTTACAAGTTTTTATCTTTTTAAAGGTTATTGTTGTTGCTGCTGCTCTCTAAGGCTTTTGATATCGCGAGCAAGGCAGCCCAGGCCCAGGCCCAGGCCCACTATACATGTCTTCATTCATTTGAACCCCAAAGCCTAGAAGGATAATTACAATATATAAATTGGGTTTTGCCAAAAATAAAAATATATAAATTGGGTTATGGTAAATCATATAAATTGGGCCCTTGAGTAGCTAGAGGATAAAAAATAGAATTAGTAAAAATTTGTATAAAGATTAAACTAGAGAGACCAAAAATATGATTAAGACCAATATTTAGCATAACCTTATAGTTGGTTAGTAAAAATTATTAATCATTTCAATATTTTAATATCGATCTAAAATTTTAAAATTATTTCATGAGATTCTTCCGTTTAGGTAAGGGTATATTATTTAATTAGAATTCATGTAGTCTTTTTTTATTATTATTTCAAAAAGCTTTTTGATTTGAATATTTCTAATTTCTCCATTAGTACTCGTTTAGTTTTTTCTTGTTTTTTTTTAAAAATAAAAATCATTTACTTGCGTTGCTGAGAGAAAGAACATCTCGGAAAAAGAATAATCGCATACGGCGTTTGCGAAAGAGAATCGAGAAGTGTCGAATGGCAGATCGCAGCGAACAACCGGATTCCAAAATGGCGCCGCCTCCGGTGGACCGTCCCGTTCGCGTCTACGCCGACGGCATCTACGATCTCTTCCACTTTGGCCATGCTCGTTCCCTCGAGCAAGCCAAAAAATCGTATGCATCTTCTCTTGCTTTTTCCTTTTCCTTTGCGTCAGAGATCTGATTAACATAAAACAATTACGTATTTTATGCTAATCATATTCATTAGCCATTTAATCATTAATAATTAATAGCAATAATTCCATTCTCTTCTTTCACGCACTTCTGATTTCTAGATTTCCGAATACGTACTTGCTGGTTGGGTGTTGCAGCGATGCAGTCACCCACAAATACAAAGGCAAAACTGTTATGACGGAAGACGAACGATACGAATCCCTTCGTCACTGCAAGTATGATTCTTCCTTCTCAAACGTGTTGCTTCAGCTTCTTTTTTCGAATTTCAATTTCAATTTCAATCTGAATTTGAGAGCAGATGGGTGGATGAAGTTATTCCTGATGCTCCTTGGGTTATCAATCAAGAGTTTCTTGACAAGCACAAAATTGACTATGTGGCTCATGACTCTCTTCCGTAAGAATAAATAATACAATGAGGATTTGTTATTTCCCTTCATTCATTTCATTGTATAATATTACCATATATTTTGCACCCGTTGTCCACAGTTATGCTGATGCCAGTGGTGCTGCCAATGATGTTTATGAATTTGTATGTTTGACAAAATGCTCCTTTGTTGTGTCATTTTTTTTTTTTTTTAAATTCATTGTCACTTTCTGCAGACACTTAAATAATTTTGTTTACAGGTTAAATCTGTTGGGAGGTTTAAGGAAACCAAACGGACCGAAGGTATATCTACATCGGATATTATAATGAGGATTGTTAAAGATTATAACCAATATGTGTTGCGGAACTTGGATCGAGGGTACTCAAGGAAAGAGCTTGGTGTGAGCTATGTGAAGGCATGATTTTAGCTTATACCTCTTTCATGTATTCAACTTTAAAATACAACAGGATGCCTTTTTAAGTGAACTTTTTATGCTTGTATTGACATTAATGTTGTTTCTTTGTTGTGCGCCTTTTGTGGTTGTATTGCATCCATCATAAACAGGAAAAGCGACTGAGGGTAAATAGAAGGTTGAAAACATTACAAGAGAAAGTAAAGGAACAACAAGAAAAGGTTGGCGAAAAGGTATGTATACATACTGCTACAACGAATCATTTAGTTGACCAAGTTTGATTGGTAAAGGCAGTTCTGGTTCAAACCGTTACGGGATGTTATTTATTTGTACTGTTTTTTGGGCTCAATGGTTTATATTAAGTTTTTGTGAATGTGTTTACTTTGAGGATTTTGGACCTTTTGTCATTAAGGTGTAAAACTGACCATATTTATAACAACCCAATTTATATTGGCTTACACGGTTATGTTGTTTTAATTATTCCTTAGAATCAGACAGTTCATTTTAATTTAGAAAGATGGAGTCAAAACAATGTCAAATTGATTGAATATAGCTTCCTCTGAATCCCATTCCTCATAATGTGGTAAATTTCATTTTAGAAGTCTTTTGTATGCCTTTATAACTAAATCTTGTGGCTACATGGATGTTCTTGCTGTTTGCTTGCCATTGTATTCTTAGAGAGAGAGGGAGAGGGAGAGGGAAAGGGGGAGAGAGAGAGAACTCTACAGATTGGATTTCTTATTTTGATTATTTGTGACCACATGCTAAATTTTCATTCTTTTATATTTCAAAATAATCGACATAGAAAAGGCAAGGGTCCCATAGTACGGTTTTTCTAGTTGAATAAAGTAACATAGTGTCTATTTTTTGTTGATATAAGGAAGCGGTATTTTCATGGGTTTACCTTGGTATTGTGTTCATTCTGTTTTATTAAATGATCCAGGCCGTTTACTTTCTTTTCATATAATGCATACAACTCTAGTCGTTGGTTGGGCCGGTTCAATGGCTCTATATGAGTTAGTAGTTTTTTGGTCCCTCTGACGTTTCTTAATCCAATTTAGAGACAGGGTATGCTGGTTATATCTTCATGACTCGTTTAGGAAAAACTAATTCATGGGGTAATTGGAACATTATAGGGGGTACTATAAGGTACTATAACGAATCTGGGCATTTGGAGTTATGAAGGTGTGGCCAGGGCACATATTGTGTTTTCAAGGTTGTGCTTTTTAGCTGCTATTTGGCAGATCGGGGTTGGAGAGAGATGTTGTATGACTTGTATTAAATTGAAGTGTTGAAAACTTTAAACTATTTAAGGCTTTTGCTTTGTATATAGCCGCATAATAGATGAGGATAAGGTTTAAAATAGATATATATTGGATTGGGCAATTGATCATGTAGAATATGCCTTCACAAAGTAGAGTGCCAGATCTGCTGTTTTTTACATAATAATGCAATACTTTGTAGTGCTATGGACATAAGCATTCTCATTTCAACATTTATGTATGCTTAATAGCATCGTACATTGTAAAATAATCTGTGCTTTTATGGAGTTATGGCATATCTTTGTGTGGTTTATCTAGATCCAAATTGTTGCAAAGACTGCTGGTATGCATCGGAATGAGTGGGTGGAGAATGCTGATCGTTGGGTTGCTGGATTTTTGGAAATGTTTGAAGAAGGTTGCCACAAGATGGTGAGCTAATTTGTGCAAATAAAATTATGTAGCTCTTTGATGTATTTGAGCTACTTGTTAACTATTTATTTTTAATTTTCAAAATTTTGCCACCGCTTGAATCTATAACAGGGAACTGCGATTAGGGATCGAATTCAAGAGAGGTTAAGAGGTCAGCAGTCAAGAGATGGCTCATATCTTCTAGAAAATGGCAAGGATGATAAGGATGATGAAAATGAGGAGTATTATTACGATGAGGAGGATGATAGTGATGAAGAATATTTTGAAGAATATTATGATGATGATGACCTTAATCCCGAAACTAACGTAAAAGATGAGATAAAAAAATAGGTATACTTCGGTGGAGTTGTTGGGTTGTCGGCAGAATGTCAATAGTAACTGTCCATGCGATTTCTGTAATGTTATATGCATTATCTTGGGTATTGGAACATGCTTCGGAGTTGCAGAAGGGAACTTACTTACATTTTGCTGTTGTCTGTCAAATTTCTGCGTGTGGAATGCTGGTATACATGAAAGTGTTGTTTGTGCATATAGCCATATACGTGGTAAGAAGACCTGTTCCGAACTCGTGTTTGTGGTTAGTCATGTCAGTGACTTAATTTTAGATGTGGAAAATACCATCCCTTTTTTTAAACAGTTACTTATAGATATTACTTACCTTGTCACTCGCATACCTCCCATGGAGCTTGCCTTTAAATGTCTTCCATAATTTATGTTTAGAAATGGAGCCACTCTGCAGACATGTTTTTGTTTGGGAAGAAATTTATGTTTTGCTTTGCAGCCTTATATATGCTTCCTTCAGCTCAACTCGGTCATAGTCATTGTCTGAGTTTTTGTTTTGTCTTGTATTTGTTTTACAAATAAATACCTTTAGTTTTAATATTCCAATAAATGTATGCATTTTACCCTTTTACAAATAGTTATTCGGTTATGTTACTAATAAACAAAAACTGAATAACAACCCTTCGTTTTCTTTAAACTTAATCATCATCAGCTTTTTGGTTTTAATATTATTCATTCATTTATTCAAAGTTCAAATATTTCGATATAATAAGCATTCTGAGTTCAATTAAAAAAAAAGATGATTATTTTTATAAAAATAAAATACTTCATTTAATTTTTAATGCTAAATTTTATCATGATTAAATATTTGAAAAATTAATTTTATCAGACTCTGTTTATCCACTTGATTAAACAGTTTCATTTAAATCATTATCCAAGAGCGATGTTTGTTATGGTATCATTCTGGGTTTGACCATTGATCATGAATAAAGAAGTTACTTATAATCACAAACAAAGCAACAAAGTCACATTTGTAAAACGGTTTCCAATAATGACTCACTCATGTACGTAGTCAAGGTAGTATCTATAAAATTTAAGGTTTAAGATAAAATTTTCAAAGGAACCTAATATTATATAAATAATAATAATTTATACATCTTTTTTTAAGATTTTGAGTTGCAAAATCTCTTATTAAAATTTTATAACAAATAATTTTAATATTTAACTTTCAATAAATAATACAGTTACTTCATTATATTTATCATATAACATAGTTAATCTTACGTGGGAATTGAATAATTTTGATTATAAAAAGTTTGCTTCAGCCATAGAAACTGTTATAAATACTGTCAATCATATCTTATAAACAATACATATAAATAATATTTGAATTTATCAATGAGAACGATATAATCACATTTTAAATGAATAAATAAATAAATAAAGTTGGAAACTAAGACAATGATCTTAATGAGTTATTTTGATTCGTAAATTTCAGAACAAGTTTATTTCAACTGCTATTTTGTCGTCGGACTACATGCTTACTTCTATCAAAACCAGTTTATTCACAGTAAAATTAATAATTCCAAAAAGGAATTCCTCAACTTCATCTTTATGGATGTGAATCATAAACATTTTCCCGGGCATCAAATCACAAGCCAAAATGCTAAAAGCAGAATAAACTAAGGAAATGCTTCATTCTTGTTCCATTTTTTCTTCTCTGAATAAGAGAAGTTGCGACAAACATAATAATATAAGGATGAAGCTTTTTCTTTTTTTTTTAAACAATACATTTAAGAGTTATTGATTTCCATTTTCTTAATCCTTCAATATTCCAGATCTCATCATGGAAGAATATCACTTTAACAAGATTTCTATCAATTTAAAATCTTACGTGTTTAGAGTTTGTTTGTTTGGTCGTTAGGTTAACCAAATTAAGATTTGAATAACGAAAAAGAAAATGTTGATTCAATAAAAATATTTGACTATTTTGAATTGTATGAATAATAAATATTGACAATTAAATAATTTTATTTTTATAACTTTATTTGAATGTTATTGGGTATAAACTTAGAAGTTAATTTAAAATTTAAGAATTATAAAATTTCTAATGTTATAAGGTTGCGACATCTGTAGTAGATAAGTTGTGTCTGGATCTAGATTCCACTCAATTTAAGTTGATGAATTTTTTCATGTTACAAAGAATATATATATATATATAAAAGAGATAAGGCCTAAAAAAAGAGGTATTAGAAGAATCGAAAGCAAACGGAGAGATAATTCTATTGGAGGAGAAGCACAGGTCTCATGTGCATATTTCCTTGACAAAGAACATGATGAACCTTTACATCCCATTGTCTCATGAATGGCTTTTTATTGAAGAGATCACACATGATAGTGAGGAAATTGTGACCATGTAGAATTGATTGAATTTATCATTTCACCCAATTTCAAGATCATGAAAAATTGCTCATAATTTTCAATTAATAAAAAACAATGTCATTAAGTAAACTCATGAAACTTAAGAAGAAGCTACTTCCCCCCCATATTTTGAACAAGATATTATTCAAAACAACTATTAAAAAAAATTCAAAAGTTGCTTATAATTTATAATTTTTAGTTTTTAAAAATAATTAATAAAAACAAATTATCAAAATTTTATCTTATTTTAGTTTGTACCAAAACATAAATTTTTTTTATAAAATTTTAAAACAATTTTCAAAGTCAGTTATCAAACAATATCATAATCTTTCAAAATTAGGCCAAATAAAAATATGAAAGTTTTTATTTTCATTTTTAGTTTTTGCAATCTATGATTTTAAGGAAACAATGGAAAAAGATTTTAAAAAAAAATGGAAAGAATTGAAAGAGGCGTGTGAGGAGTCCAAGGGGAGTGAAGTGCAGGAGAAGGAAAGAATGGAGATTCGTGGGAGAAGTGGAAGGATCATAAAGTTGGCGAGTCACAGGTTTCAGTTGGAGGGTAATAATCGTCCCATAACTATTTCACTTAAACCTTTAAATTTTTTCTTGTTTCGTTAATTAATCTGAATCAAAGGAACTCTAACCCTTGTTCCAATCAGTAATCGTAATCAAATCGAAATATAATACATTATGGCGTTTGGGCATTTTATGCTGTGACTGTAACAGTTTTCCCAAAGCGTTGCCTTGGATGGAAAACAGAGGTGATGCTGCTGATACCCAGCTTCAAATTGATGGTGATTTTGTGCCGGATCCTGCTCAGGTTACTGAATATTTTATTAGAGTAACAAAATCCTGGCGTTTGATCTGTATAATCCTAATGGACTGCTAAATGAATTGTGTAGTTTAAACTTCAACTGGCACTGCTTTTTTTTTTCAGTCGAGATCTTATTCTTTTGTGTGGGTGTGTCAGTGCACCACAATCATTGATTAGATTAATTACTAGTTTTGGTATTCAGTATTAATTGAGTAGGCTAAAGTAGTTAATTATCAAAGCATGTCATTATGAAAAAGAATATCAACAGGGTTCAGCTCTGAATTTGATTTTTTAATGGCATGGCATTGTAGGCATGTGCTGGGAATGAAAAAGGTGGCAAGGCCTCCTTGATTCCTCAGTCCAGGCGTCCTAATCTCTCCTCACTGCAAATACCACCATGGTCACTGGATATTGCTTTAACTTCTTTTGCCAAGACCGATGGCCCTTCAGTTTCACTAACAAGTCCTGGTTCCGCTAGGGGACTTCCTCCAAGGCCTAATTCAGCCAAAGTCAGGTCTTCTATGAGAAGTTTACTTCCTCAAAGGGGCTTCAAGACTAATACTAGTTTGCAGGATACTGAAAGGACTGGTCTCATAGTTCCTGATACTCCTCCATCAGATCCTCCGTTGGATAAACCTTCCGCTTCAAGCTCTCTCTTTCTTAATAACAAGGTCATCTTCTCCCCATCAACAAAAGTTGCTCATTCATTGCCAATTACTCCAATTGCAACTTCAGGTGCAGAAAATGTACATGGAAGGCATCTGCAGTGTGATTCTGGTTCAAGTGTATGTTTCTATTGATCATTCTTGTTTCAAGATCAAAAGAACTACTTGCATGATGTGGTTCAAGTTGTTTACATTTTGCAATTGAAAGTGGTATATGCTGTTCAAAATATGCCATGTTGATTAACGTTTCCTTCTTGTATATAGACAATGGATCCGCAGCATATGACTCGGTCACTTTCAGTCCCTGTTAATGGTAAAACTACTAAATTAAGGGGTACAGATTCTAGGGGCTTGATTCGTGTAATTTCAGCAAAATCACAACTTGAAACTGTTGGTGGAATCTCTGCTGATGGTGCTTTGGTTCCAGACATTGGTAATTCCTCAAAATATATGGAATTTACATAATTTCTTCTAATTACCCTCTTTATTCTTTATCAACAATGTGCAAAATTCATTGAGCACTAAAGCATAAATAAAATGAAATTGAAAATGCAACAATATTAAAAAGGAAAGAAAATAGAGGTTTACAGTAGATCTAATCCAAAGAAAACTTTTTCATCGCATTGCCAGTGGACTTTCTTAAGTAAAGAAAGAAATAATGATACTGAATGAAGTAATGTTAACCTGTAGTTTTGATTTGTCAGTTTTGGTATTAGGATTTTTATTATCAATTGCCTGTCTCTGTATGATTTAGGATTACTTTGTATTACGTAGAAACAGGCTTATTTGGGAGTAGAATTTCTTATAAGCTTGCACAAAATTTTCAATCAATATGCTATTCTCATTGTCTGTGGTTATCTTGTTACCATATGCTTAAATCCCTCCTCCTCCTGTGTTTGTGTTCTTTCACTCTGTTCTTTCCTTTCCAGCCATTGAAGATGCTACTGAGGATATTCCAGAGGAAGAAGCAGTTTGTAGGATTTGTTTGGTGGAGCTTGGGGAAGGAGGGAATACTCTTAAGATGGAATGCAGTTGTAAAGGTGATCTTGCACTTGCTCACCAAGACTGTGCTGTAAAGTGGTTTAGTATTAAAGGAAACAGGACCTGTGATGTCTGCAAGCAGGATGTCCAAAACCTCTCAGTAACACTTTTGAAAATTTATAATCCTCAAACTACTACTAGGCAGACATCAAATGTGCCCCAACAGACTGAAGTAGCTTACTACAGGCAAGTTAAATTGCTTCAGCATGCTAGTCATTTCTGTGAATTCCCACTTAAATTGACATAGGAGAGACCTAAGAAGTTATTTTCATGTTTTTTTGATTTGCCTTGTGATCCACACTACTAGAACATTTAAGGTCGATTTGGTTTATTGATAGGCTGTTCAATTTAATAAGCTGTATTTGAAATCTAGGGTACTTGGATTTGGATACTCTTGAGTACTAGAGTAGAAAGCGAAAGGAAAAGGGATATGAGAGACAGAATTTTCACATACTGAATGTATTCTGGTTTAGTGGTTTTCATTAGTTGATCTATTACATTTACAATACTCTGTTTATAGGGTTCAGGTGGCCTAACAGAATGTCTAACAGAGTAAGTTACAGAGTGTACAGTTATGCTGACTCGAACAACTAATGCAAGCTAATACTCTTCTATCACTGCAGCTTTAGTTTATTTGCACATAGGGGTAGGTGGCTGTAAGGTGTGCCCTTGGTATTGTTTGGCATCTTTTTTTTTATTATTATCATTAAAAATAGGTAAGAAAAGGACTACAAGGAAAGGATCACAAAGAATAGATCCTTTCACATGAAAGAATATAAACAGAGCTGTCCATTCTGTTCTAACTTATAATATCCATCTAAGAAACTCCCTGCAAAAGTCCATGTATTGAGCTCAAATGAGACACCATCAAAACAACCATATCATACATCAAGCCTAAGGATACATTTTGTGATGAATACCCAAGCGTTTCTTCTCCATCCAAAGACACCAAAGGACAGTGTACAAGCACGCTGCTGTAGAACTTTACCCATGCTTCTGCCAAAAAAATTGAAGTTAATAAAGAGAAACTGCTCCAGACTGAGGGGAAATCAAAGGCCCATTAAATGCACCAAAAAAGCCACTCCATATGAAATTAGCTGCCGGGCTGTGTAAGAATAAGAATAGATATGCAGTTGATTTTGAATTTGAGCAACACATACATCTTTTTTTAATGAACCAAAATTTAATTAAGAAAGCAATAGGTAGTGAAAAGCAAGAGGATAACAAATCCTCAAAATCTAAATCTAGAACAAAAGGAAATAAAGAAAAAACTAAAAACACAATACATGTAATGTAATGTAACACTACTAACACAGCACAGCAATCTGTTTCTTAGATCTACTGAAGCCCCTCCCCCAAAAAAAGACACATCACCTTGTTAGGTGTACAAAACTTGCGACAAATCAGCAACGTATCACCTGATTTCTAATATGTATTCTGGTTATTTCATGCGATTATAGGGTCTGGCAGGATGTACCGGTACTTATCGTGGTCAGCATGCTTGCTTACTTTTGCTTTCTTGAGCAACTACTGGTATGCTTTTGTATGCACATGTGCTGAAGTTTATGTTAACTGGCTACCTGTCCCTTGCATGAAGTTATGATTTTGGGCCTATTGCATGAGAAACTTGTAGTTGCCATCAGATAATTCAGAAAATATAACCTCATCTTCTGAGAGTGGCAATTTTCTCAGTTTACTGCTACAGGAATTTTTCTGTATTTTGAGGCATAAATAACAGGAAACACATAGTTAATTAGCGGTGGAAGAGTGCCAGAAAGCACATTGTGAGAACACAAATATTATGAGAGATCTTAGTCCAGTTAGCTAAAATATAGATACATTTGGGTAAGATACAGGTATTTTTCAGAAATGTGGCTATGAATGAATATAGATACCTATTGTCATCCCTACATGGAAAATGCTGTATATACTATCATGCTTCTTTCTTTGTTTTTTCCTTTTTCTCTTTTTGATGTTCCTTTATTTATGTTTTAACTTTTTCATGTGAAATGCAAGTCTGACCCAATGATTTCCACTCTACCAGGTTTCAGATTTGGGCCCTCGTGCTCTTGCCATTTCATTACCTTTCTCATGTGTTTTAGGTCTTCTCTCATCTATGATTGCATCAACCATAGGTAAATTTGTTATTTTCTGTTTCCTTAGTGCCCCAAAGTATTTTTGTATCTCTATTTCATTTTTGTGCTTGTTATTTTTTATTTGAAGCATGAAAATAAACATTCATGAATAACTATAGAAGTAGGTTAGACAAATCTTCAAAACACACTTCTTTTTTTTTTTTGGTCAGTTCAAAACACACTTCTTAATATTGGTGAAATTCACTCAATATTTTTTGAGACCCACCCATTTATTATTTATTTGGATCTATATGAATTTCACCCAATAGTGGAATGTATTCGGAAAAAGTGTGCTAGACGGTCTTGCAATTATTTGTTAATTAGGTTAATATGCAGTGATTGTTCACCCATGTACCGATATGTGTAAATAAACATAAATCTTGGACTTAGAACCAGATTTTGCTTGTGTTTTGGGCTTTTGGTAAATGGGAAGTCAGGTGAGTTCAAAGAACTAAATTTCTTACAGCTGGAACATCTGATTTGGTGTGTAACTTCTTATTTATTGGTCTTTTTCAAATGGATGAATGTCAAAGAAAAAAAAATCAAATGTTGACATTGTTCGATTGTTACTTACCTGAGAATTGATCATAATTGTGTCCATTCTCTGTAATTTTCCTGTTCATTAGACCCTCTGGTTTTGCTTCGATCCTATGCTGCCTAAACTACATGATCATGAACACAACAAGTACTTGTAGCTAATAATACCAAGTATATGGTTTAAAATATGTAAAATTCTTATGATGTGTTTTGGTTGCAGTGAGCAGGAGTTACGTGTGGGCTTATGCTTGCTTCCAGTTTGCAATTCTTATCCTGTTTGCTCATGTATTTTATACTATTGTAAGATAATATAGTTGAGATATTTAGGAGTGAGTGAGAGCGAGAGTACTCCTATATATTTTGACATGTACCTTCTTTCTTTTACTTTTGTAGCTCAATGTTAATGCGGTTCTCTCCATTCTCCTTTCCTCGTTCACTGGATTTGGGATTACAATCAGTATGAATTCTCTCATTATGGAATTTATTAGATGGAGAAGTAGGCAAATTCAATCCTCCACTGAGAATGTTAACAGGACAGAGCCGCAACGGCGTGATCGAGTACAACAACAGGGACAGGGAGATCAAGATCAAGTTCAAGGTCAACATCATCAACGACAAAGGCGACAAGAAGAGGATCATCAATGACAGAGGCTCCTCCTGCAACAGATGGATGATACAACTAATTTAGGACAGTCTTACCCATTCATGTAAGATACAATCTCCAACTACTTTTGTTAACGAGAAATTTGAATGGAACAAGATCTCCGGTCTACCACATGCAACATTCTTCTACTAATCTTTCTACATGTTAAAACGAAAATGCACCAAATTTTACAATTGGTTTTACCCTTTTCTACTAATTTTTTTAGGTGAAAAAATGCCAACATTCTTCCCAAAATAAACCACTTTACAGTCGTCAATCGGTTATAATCTAAAATAAATGTTGACTCCATTAGCAGAGGTTCGCATCCACATATTCTTATGACCCATGGGCTTCATAAAATCTTAGTGGAGCACATGATGTTCTTAGATCATGGTCCCGCTGAAATAGAACAAACACACACGTGTCACATGACACATGAGAACAACTCGACACTGTTCACGTGCACCGGCGAGAGTGTGTATCTTTTTTCTTAAATGATTCTTTCGGTTTCAAGTTGAAATACACACAATTTGAAAGGTGAAATTAAAATAGAAAGCAATAACGCAACAATCAGATTGGTAGTATGTATGGCATTGCATGATATAGCAAATAAATGTGTATAACACGCGAAACATATAAGACATAATGCAATAAGAGTGGTTACACAGAGAGAGTAAAAGCAAGTGGAGTCGACCAAGTGGCCTAATTTCCAAATTGGGTAAGTTTCTACTTTAGAAGAGCAAACAATGGTAGCTGCCAACTCATAGAAGCCACATGAAAATACACATTGAGGCATTAATTGATGCTGAATGCCGCAGGTACGCAACTTATGAGAGGTGTTACATATACTGAAAAGTTTTGGGCATGTGTAACTCATTTCCCACATTCCTACTCTTAACATATTCTTTTCCTTATATATATATAACTCTGTAATCAACTAGCTTCCTGTCCAATATTTATATCATGAAGAGAAACTGCTATTTGGATCTTCGCCTTCATTCTTCACCTGCTTACTCACCTTCCCATCCTTCAATGTAAACAATCTTGACTCTTTCTTTTCATTTTCTCAGGGAACAAGTCATATTCTTGCGTCATTTTCTAGTTGTTTTTGCAAGATTTTTGTAGGAATGAAACGTTGAAAAGATGTGTACACAATAAACTTCACTATGGACGCCACTGCCTTTTTGACATAGCAGAATTTCAGGTAATATGCTTCATGGTCATATTATATGTCTTCGCAGTTTCTTTCTTTCCTTTTTGAAATGTGACTAATGTTTTTATTTTCTTTGGAATAGGCAAATCTTACTTTTTAGTTCATTATTTTTTGTTAGTAAAACGAATCAAATACATGATTTCCGCCTCATAAGAACCAGGATAATGATATTTTCACGTAAAATTGTTACAACAACTCTTCCGAATTAGAAGAGATAAAAAAAAAGAAGAAAATGTCACACTCATGCGATCGAGAGATGAATAGTAAAAAATGTTGTGAAGATTTGATGGCCAGCGTAGTATTTTTTTTTTACAGAATTATGTTTTCCTTATGCACTTTATTTTTTACAACAAAAGTTAATACTAAAGTTCATGTAGATTATATTCAATTTTTTACCACTCGAAACTAGATGGTGTGATTGAGTGGAAGAAGTTTATTTTTCCTTAAGCAAATGTTGAGGGTTCGATTATTGTCTTAAGCATGAATCAATTATAAAAAATTAGTTTAGTTCTACCTATTAAGATGTCTACAAATTAGTGAATGAACTAATAATTGTGATCAATAATGGATACCATAAGTTACACCTAAAAAAACTCCTACCACTTAGCTAACCTAGTGAATTATGTTTCTTTGTACACTTAAATTTATCTTTTAATTGTTAGTGAACTCATTAAATAAGGAAGCAAAAAAGAACGTTTAACTGAATCTTTTTTTTTTACCAAAATGTTATTCTCATTCTATTGATCTTTTATAAAATGTGTTAATTTATATACTAAGGGTTTAAATATTTCAACACAAATCGCCAGTTTTAAAAAAGACGGATAATTGAACAATTTTTTAAGTAAGAAAAAGAAGGTTTTTGTAATAAACATACGGTTAAAGAAGAAAAATACTTTTTGTTATAATAAAAGAAGAAAAACGCTTTGTATTTTATTAAATAATCCGTTTATTTAACAGAATTATGCTTTATTCAAACACTTCCATTTCTCTCACTTATCGATCGAAATATTCTCAAGGTAAAGTTAGAAAGTAAACGGCCTCATTGATTTCTGAAAAGTTGCAAAAAAAACATAATATCCTTTTGAAAAAGACTGACTTTTGCCTCACAAATGTAGAAGAAAACTTGTGTACGTAAAAGGAATAAAATATTAACCCCAAAGTCAAGTGATTATGTAGTATTGATTGAAATTAATGAGATGTGGGGGTTAAATTAAATGGAATGATTTATTTATAATTTGCAGGCAAGAGAGATAATATGGTCAGCAAGCCGAGAAATGAAAGAAAGCAACAGCGACTTGCAATCTCAACTGTTATTAATGTATGTCTCACGAGGCCTTTCCATTAAGAAATCGCTTCAGAATTTCTTCCACCAGAGAAAGCAAAGGTCTCAAACCCACAATCACAATAATTAATTACCTTTATGTATCATCTGTGTAATCAAAACCAAATGCCAATTTTCTGATTCAAATGCTATGTATTTCATGTTTTTATGTAAGCAGTGTATAAATTTTATTGTTGAAGAATATTAGATTCAGCTACTTTTTCTTTATGACGATAATACCATAATATTTCACATATAAACAACAGTTTAATACAATAATAGTATTTAAAAACTTTGAAATTGTGAATACTGACGTAGGTCAATCTTTTTCTGGTATAGTAAATGAAGGCTTATTATTGGTTAGATCTTGGAGGAAGGTTTTCAACATGAAAGGTACCCTCTTATTGTGCCCCATGATCCGTTCATGTAATTTCCTTAACCGGTTACTCATCTCCTTATCTTCCATCACCCTACTAACTCCTTCTTCAACATCCTTCAGACCAAGCCCATTGAGTTTCAAACCAACCCTCCAAATTTGAACCACATAGGCACAGTTCACAAACTGGTCTCCAGCCACAGGGTAGCAGAGCAATTTCTTTTGGAACTCTAATGCCTCCAAAATGGAATTCCACCCACAGTGAGTTACATAGCAAGCCACAGAGTCATGTTGCAGAATCTGGGTTTGTGGGGCCCAAGAAACCACCCTGCCTATTCCTTCCTTGACAACCCTCTCCAGAAACCCAACGGGCAAGCCTTGGCGCCATGTGGATCTCAAAACCCAAATGAAGGGTCTCTCTAAAGCCTCAAGTGCCAATGCTAAAGTCTTCAACTTTGGTTCACCAATTGGACTCACCCAACTCCCAAATGAGATGTAAACCACTGAGTTAGGCTTCTGGGTCGATAGCCACTTCAAGCAGCTCAAATCCTCTTCCCAAAAGCTTACACTTTTTGTCAACTCATTCATAGGCCCAATTGGCAACACACGTGGATCATGTGATTCTGAATTAATATTGCTGCTAAATTCATCATCATCATCATCATCATCATCATCAATTAGTTTGGTTTCACCGGGGAAGGAATTGACGAGCACCCATTTAAGAGTTGTGCATCTCTCCATAGTTCTTTTCCAGAATTTAAATCTTCCTTTCCTTGCAGCAACTGTTCCAATAAGCCATGGCAGATCCTCCGTTGAAATGATGGGTTCCAACCAAATCTTCCCTTCTTCTTCTTCTTCTTCTGGAAGTCCTGCCAACACATCGCAACAAGTTAATTAACTTTCCTTCTAAATTAACATTCTTTAAAATATAATTTGTGTTCGTTATTTAAAATAAACGTCTATACTATACCGGTATCAGAAATGATGCGACGGCGGAGCAAGTGAGGAATGGCTGCAATTAAGCGGTATGAAGCGAACATGGCGGGCCAAAACCCAGCAATGGGTATGCCACATCTCTGGCCCACTTCTATGGCCCAAGATGCCAACAAGTCAACCACCATACACGCCACGTCACCATCCACAACCTCCTCCAACTCACTCGGCATTCTGTTCTCCATTGCAGATTCTATGCCAAAGAAATCTGGGCTTTTCTCCTCCACATTCTGGCCCAGCCCATCTTCCAAGCCCACCCACTTGATCTCATTATCATCATCATCATCATTCTTAATCATAATTTGACGGTGAATGTATTGGGGGACAACAATCACTGCCTCAAATCCCAACCTCACAAAGGCTAAGGCTAGCTTTTGCATGGGACTAACATGTCCCTGTGCAGGATACGGAATCAGGATTATTTTCCCCTTCTTCAATTGTTTCATATTCACCATCACACATTTCCTTGCTATTTCCTCCTTCTAAGTCACATTAAATATATAGAGACTCTCTATCACGCATGTGCATCAAAACGCTTTATTCAATTGCCTACGTCCTTCAACATTGCACTTTTCTAATAAACAAATAAATTTCCTCTGCCCCTTTCATACTAGCAAGCTATGTAGCACTGAGAGCTCTAAACTTCAACACTAACACTTATTCATCACATGTCGGATATTTCTTTATAGATGTTTATGTAAAAATTACTTATTAATAACTTAAACACTTAAGGATTGATAATTTAACATATTTACATCGTTCAAACATTTGAATGAATTTTGTTAAATAGATTAACACATATTCATATTATTAAAAATATATATGTATACAAAGTCTTATATCTTCTATGTTAAAGAACTTATTTGTATAGAGTTAGATAAGAAAAAATAAATTTCATTTGGGTAAATGTCACAAAACCATTAAGGTTTAGTAATATTGCATCCTTTGTGAAAATTGTATTCCACCCAAAACTAAATCGTCGTTTTTGTTGATAGAAACTTTGACCATGGTTGAAAATAGTGAGTTAGGGTTGTTGCCTTAGTTAATGTTACACCTTTAAAACCGAACACATCGTAAGCACATTATCTTATTGGCACAAAAGGAAGCTCTTCCTCTTCACCTTCTTTTTCATTTTTGGTTCTTCTATTCATCCTCATTCCTGTCGTCATCTGTCTTTACCCTTCACTATTCAGTGTAATCAACAAGTAAAACATGCTTTTCCTCATCGTTTTTGCCTTACTCGTAAAGGTTGCCTCCATTATTTTTGGTGTTTTTTTTGTGCAAGTAGAGTTGTGTGATTTAGGGTTGGTGGTGGGGGTTTCTTTAGCGTTTTACTTTAAGATTTAGCTTCTGTTGCGTGATTTAGGGTTTTCTTTGACGTTTGACCTAACAAAAAATGGGTGACACACTAAACACTCATTTTGACATTGTTGTTCACCGGAAGGATGACATTTTCATGATTGAAAAATATGGCATATTATCTTTGTCACATGAACTTGATGACCAAGTTGTGTAATATATTAAGGTTGGATTGTTAGAAGTGACATTGAAAATATCATTACTTAGAGACCTGAGAATCCCTAATGTGGATGATGTTTGTGTCTTCAATTCTTAGTGGAAATTTATGCTATGCATGGAAGAGATGAGATTTCTTACAAAAATCAACTTCTTTTTATTTTCTTACTCTCTAAAACTAAACGAATAAAAGCACATTACTTTTTGTATTTTTCTTTTTACCAATTTTTTACTTTTCATTTTCTTCTCTTTCAAACATGCCATTAAATTTGCCGGAAAAAGTGAATTGGCAGTGGTAAAGCAGGACAAAGATGGAGCGAACGTCACTTTGATATTTTGAATCTTTTGGAGAGTTAAGAAATGCGTGCACGTGTTTATCATGCAATTGAATCAAACCAATCATAATGTCCCATTTATATTCATTATTATCCACCCACTATTCGCCATTCCCTGTTCATAATTGCGCATGCCCATATCCAAAGTGTAGACTACATGTTTGTTTGCTTGAGAGTTTTTGAGAGAGGATTTTTAATAATTAGATTTTTCATTTTTTAAATCTCGTTTCCCCAACTATATACCAAACAGACACAATATGCCCTATAAAATTCCTCACTTAACATTAGCTTTATATTAAAAAGAATGTTAGTATTTATATATCTTTCCGTTATCAAAAGTTAGTTTGCATTGATATATTGATTTCGTTCAATATTACTTACATGTTGATACATGTAATTCAACAACAACAACAATATATAGTACTCATAGTAAAGGTAAAATAGTTTATCTGTAGTGTTAAATATCATATATTTACTAGTAGTAAAAAAATACAACAAAGTAGTCTAACATATATATTAATTTCATAAATGTAACTTTATATATAAAATATCGTGTGTATTTATAAATTATAATAATATCATAAACTATGATTTATTTTATAAAATTATATAAGAGTTAAAAATAATTTACCATATAAATTGAATATGTTTTTTTTCAAAAGGCAAAACACGGCTTCTTTATTAAATAGATGTTTTGAAAAGTCTTAGTCTAATCTTATTATTAAAATTAGACTTTAAATATAGTTATTAAAACTAAACTTTAAATAAGCTAGACATTGATCTCAAATAAACAGTTTCACGTATTCTCATCTCCAACAAGGATCGTGGTAAACATTATTTATATGTGTATCTTTTACGAAAATTCTTTTCTTTTATCAGGATACATGAAAGCTTCCAAAAGTAGGCTCCTTTTATTTATAGGCCTTGGTAATCTCCCACCCTGCCTCGTCAATTAGGGTAGAGGTTGCTGACATGTGTCAAAAGTTAATAAAATAAGTCATTAGATTATATAAATACCCTAATCTCTTTCCTTTCTCCATCACCCTTTATCTTTATCAACAATTCTCCTCCGACCGTCGTCAACCTCCATCACTATCCAATACAAAGTACATAAAAAATACACAAATACATAGATTGTACGATAATAAAACAACATAAACCCACCACCACAATCCTCCTACCACCCACCACGATCGTTAACCAAACAAACCTCAAACCATTAACACTCATCTCATAACCATAAACTCAACCCTTCATCACCATCAAGCAACAACTCAAAAAAAATATCTTCCCCTATTTGATTTAACCTTCCACAAATCAAACAGAACTGCGTCCCATAACTACTATATCTCCTCTATGTGCATGTTGCCCCGTTGTCACCGAGCACCTTTGATTGAAACGCGTCTCACGCTTTGATCTTCCTCCCTCATCGCACGAAGTCATTCGTGAAGCCACTTCAACCTGGCACCACCATGAAGTCATGATGGCAATCCTTCACCCCCACTGAGGTGCATTGTGTCGTGAACGGAACCCTCTCTTCCACCATGCTTTTTCATCTTGTGTCTTAAATGGGAAATGGGGGGTTAGATTATATTTTTATTCTTATATTGAATAAATTAATTAAGAGAGAAAAAAGTTGTGATGAGGTTGTGGTGTCGAAGAATAATAAAGGAGAATAAAGAGGTGATGTTTGTGGGTGGAGAGGAAAAATAAGGGATAAGAGGGGTAATATTAGATTTTAAAAAAGTTTAATAAATTTATTAATTAATTGATAACACATGTCGTATTTAACAAGGAGAAACTAATAATAGGGACTAACTTTGACAATGAAAAAATTTACAAGGAAGTAATACTAACATTTTTTAATAGGGTCCTAATCGTAATATTTATAGGGACCTGCAACATATTTAAACATATATATTATTGTAAATTATTCTCTTATTCAATCTAGATAAATCAACATAAGAATTTTAAATAAATAAAGATATAAAATTAAAAAAAAAACATATGAGATGAGGTAAGAAACAAAAGTGAGAGATAAAGTTTATTATCCAATTTAATCTTTAATAAGTTGTTAATTCAGTTGTTTAATTAATTTTTAACAGAGCTTAAATTTATTGTCGTTTAACGCTTTACATATTTCTTGCAAATCGGATTCTAGAGAACATCTCTTATTTATCGTATTTGTTATTCAAGTCTTTTCTCCTATCTTAGTATATTTAAATCAATTCTTTTAATATAACTCTATTTGATGGAAGTTTCTAATGGGGAACTTCTAACTAACAAATTATGGGCCACACCCGTAATTTGCACATTATAAATACACTAAAAATGGACATTAAGGTGCAAATTATATGATTTCCATACATTTATAAATTAGGCGTGTGTGACATTTTTAAAGTACAGTAATGAAAATAGAAAAGTAATTAACATGAAAAGCGGATATTGATTAATAGAAGCTAACATTTAAAAATATATACGGAAATATAAACATTTATAAATAAAAAATCATAAACTATGTAAAAAGTTTAAATGTTAAATTTTAAAGAAGTTGAGACAATCAATCTCAAGTGGATAACAACATAAAATCTTCATCTAATACCTAGTGTTTTAATTTTGTCGATAACGTACAAAAGAGGTTTTTGTTTTGTTTTTAACTTCTCAAGCTCTCATTGCTGAAGTTCAAGGAAGAAGTATTGCGTAGACAATGTCAAAGTATTGCTAAAGATAATATGTTCATAATAGCTGAAAACTTTGATTCTTTTATTATTATTATTCTGTGAAGAGCTGAAATCTTTGAATTCTTTCGTTGGAGACTAATATTGTTTTGCATTTGATACTACTATATAATCTACTTTTGCAATTTATTAGCCTTGAGGTATTTTCTTAAGTGTTTGTTTAGTTGTGGTTGACCAAAAATAAAAGTGTAATCTATTAGTCAAATCTAAGTTGGATGTACCTTAAATGGTATGCAGGATTAACACATTAGATAATGCCTCTAACAAAATTATTTCCATAACCACACTTAATAAACTCCCAGAGTCCAGCTTATCTGCGTTGTTGTTTATAACAGAAGTGTTTAATATACAAATGTTCAAAGTCTTGTTAAAGACAGAGTCACCTTTAAAATTTAGGAATAGGATTTTTTTCCCCTTTAATTAGAAATGGCCTGAAATTATCTCCTTTTTACTGTAATGAACTAGAGGGAAATTGAGGTGTTTACGGTAATGGCATGAACTAACATATAAGATTAATAATTAAACATATATCTTATATAAATTATTACTTGTTTGAAGGATAATTTGTTTACTTAAGATATAATAATTGGTTTATTTAATATATGTTTATTAATTTTTTATTGACTTTAATGTAAATCAGGATTTTATACAAACTACCTAGACTATTAAATAGGTTATCCTAAATCTCAAACAACAAATCAAGTTAAGGATTCATAATTAATTCACAATTAAGTCCTAAATCACTACCTTGTAAAACCTGACTTGATATTTCCTATTCTCATCTACACCCCTTTATATATAAAAAATTTATTAAATAAGTTCCTATCAAATAAAATTTTATTCGAAAGTTTACCTATAGTAAATATGGAAGTCTCTTCCACGAGTCTAAATTGGCTCTTTCAAAGATATAGTGATAACCATAAAATGTTAGTCTTCAAGAGTTTGGTCCCAATTCCCAAATAACGTATTCGTATCCGTATTCTGTACAATATCAAGCTAACAAGGCCTAGGAGCATATCACACTAAGCCCAAAAAAATTCACACTTTACGTGCCAATAACCTGGAAAAAATTACTGTAATGATAAAGATGGCTTGATTTAGAAATACGGCTCAGCGTTACGTGTATTTAGGATTTCACCAAGAAGGGGGGAAAAACAGAATAAAAGATCCAAGACACTGAGAGCATATTATTAGCATTAGTCCATGATATATGATATAATATTATGGATGAACAGCATGGCCTTGAGCAGTTGGGAGTTAGAGTAAACACAATCAACACCGGCAGGCATCAAACAATCAATTTCATTTCATTAACAATGGAAAAATTACCGGTATTCCTTCCCAATTTCCAAGTTATGACCGATTCCTATAAGTGGTGAAATAAAGTGCATGTGCCATCTACTCCACCACTGTTGTATTTTTCTGACACATTTTAAATTCAGATTCAAACGTTAGTTTTGCCTCCCAGCTCAACCTTTCTTTATACAGGACTTGGCACCCCATCCCACTATGATCCTCTCGCCCCTCTTTGCCTCTTCTCTTCCAATGCAGCTGCCTCATTTAACATATCAGCCGCATCCTTGTGCATGTCCAGCTTTGCAAGAGCAACTGATTGCATGTAGAATGCTGTGGGCCAGTCTGGATAAACACACTGTGCTTGCATTGCATCTCGTAGGGCAGGATCTGGTTGATCACACAGCAGATAGCACAGACTGCGCCTTGCAAAAACAGTCGGGGAGACCATCGTACCCACATCAATAAACTGCACAAATAACATCATAGCATAAACCACTCAATAATTACATATGCACATCACATGCCTAAGCTAAAATCATTTACGTTGTCAAACAACAAAAGTGCTAACTGCACCTGTGAATAGTTATCAATGGCTGTCTTAAAATCCTTGTCACGGAATGCATAGTCTCCACGCTTCCTTGCCTCCAGCATGTCTCGCATCTGTTGAGTCCACTCTTGGAACGACAACTGAACCAATCCAAAATTTGAAACCTTATATCATATCATCCAACCAAATGTAAATTTAATTCCACTGCATCTATCAGTTACCTCGTTTGTTCCCTCATCATCTCTGTAATGCGTTGCAACCAAGATCTGATGGATTGCAGTTAGGTCCATTCTTGAACAAGCCTCACCCATAGCCGAAAGAGGCCGTTGTGGTGTTGATGGAGCTTCCTCGTGCTTTGGAATTCCAAGCATGATGTGAGAACGAACCTGAAGCACACAATAATAATCAACTAGAATTCTAGCTGCTTCAATCCCTTTTTTACACCTAACAAGACTATGTTTCTATATCAAGTGAGAGGCAATGCTCACATTGTCATGGCTCCATATAAGCCAGGGATGACATTCAAAACTGTTGCACGTATGACAAATTGAAAATACTATATAAATACATGGAAGAACTTCATTTACTGCATTCAATGGGTAGAGTTAACCGGGTGTTTGCACTATTTTTATTATACAGCTTGACTGCGCACATTTTTGTAAAAAATGCATGAATGCAGAGTTAAAATTTATAAATGCATGACTAAATTTTATCCAACGACATTATAAAGTCAAAAGTTCTCAAGGTACATTATATATCTCGTGTCCACTGCATATGTTTCAAGCTGCCCACAAATGCAGATTAAACATAACGCTGGCCTCATTACAAGCAGATGGAAGCTAAAGGAATTTAACAAAAACTACTAGAACAGCCATCAGCCAACAGCTATTCAACTAGGTGCATGACATAAGCTAAAACTTCGAAGCCATCAGGCTAACAACTGGGTCATCCCTATCCAACTGAGTTTCTTAATATAATATGCATAACAATTAACGGTCTCTACATAAATAATTTGTAAGTTTTTAATTTTATATTTATAATGCTTAGAGTTAGAGACAGGGCGAGTCTTGATACAGTAATAGCAAGGTTGTGGCATAGTGAACTGGTGGTTATAGGTTCAAATCTTGGAAATAGTCTCCCTGCTATGGGTGTAATCTGTGTACAACTAGGTGAGAGCCCTTCACTGGATTTCCCTATATTTACAATGCTTGGAAAATATAAATTAAAATTTGTTTACCAACTACAGATAAACAGTATCAACTAAGCTGTTTATTAGATAGGTGTATGCAAAAGAACCGGATCACATCTCTTAGTGTGTTTGTTAGCTAAACTTGACATATCAATGTCTTTTTTAAAGAAATATGTACTGTTGGATTTCATGATTTTATTTCTCATTCATGTACTTTATTTGACGTGATATTCTTAATTGAATTTTAGTTGCACTAGAGTGTAACATTTCTTACATAAACAATCAATAGTGAAGATCAGCACGAATGAGTACTTGACACCCTTTACAGCTAAACCATAACTACAATAATTTAGTCACCAAGAAAATTCACCAAATTCAGTTTCACCCTTTAAAAGTAATAAACAAACAGCAGTACATACAAGATTTACTATTAATAATGTAAATAAAGTTTATTAATATAATTTTGACCCAAGTACCAAACCAGAAAAGATGATTAATTAGAAAAGATGATTAATTCTTTGCTAAGTAGACTTCAGAAGTAGTCAGCTAGAACCATATACCAGTTACTTTGGCTGTTTGAGAACTTAACATATCAAACATTTATAATCTACTACCTCCATCTCGACTGGATACCATTTAGATATCATTGAAGGTTATGCACACATCTTAAGAAAATCATTATGTTAGTTTCTATGACAAAATGGCTGACTTTGACTAAAGCACTCCTATTAAAAATGTAAGGAGTGAGTTAGTTGTACTAGTGTAATTATGATAATCAGGGCAGAGACTAGAGATTAAGGAAACCATCATAGTTACACTAATAATATATATATATATATATATATATATATATATATATACAGTATTAATATATATGGGTATAATTAGAAAAAACTAATTGATACTACATAGAAATTCTAAGGTGACAAATAGTTTGAGACAAGTCAATAAAAGATGGAGATAGTATTTTATACACAGACCCTTATTATATTTATAATTTCAAGCAAGCGGGAAGGTTTATGGCTTAAAGAAACCCTAATCAGGTGAAAATGAACTATGCAGTTCACCCAAGGTTCAACTACATTTGCTCCAATGACAATTTAAAATGTCCCAGCCTAATATTTGGGTTACCAAGATTTATGTAATTTAAGAATGATAGCCTAAGGGGTCCCAACCTAGTATACTCAATTTTGTAATGAGCAGAAAGGAATCAAATATAAAATATTGGAAAATGAAAGTCAAGAATTTGAGTAATATACATGAAGGAATTTTACATCCAATATAAAGGCTTCTTTAGGTTATCACTTATCAGGGAATATTAGGTAGGGCCTGTGCAGGCAACAAAGTTTCAATCTACTTATTGAGTAAAAAAAAATATTCCATTCATGAGTCAAAGAAAAGATTCATACATCTGGTTTTGTATGCAATGGAGCAAGAGTTGTGACCAAATCCTTTGTATCAGGCCGCTCCCGTGGTTCATATTGCAAACATTTAGAGGCAAGGTTAACAACTACAGTCGCCTCTTCTGTGGAAAACTTTCCCTCCAAATGCGAATCCATTAAAAGCATGTTGTTTTTTCCCTGTATCATATCAAGTGCCTGCAAACAAAATCAGATAACTCCATATGGCACCAACCAAAAGAAACTAATCGAATAAGTTAGTGTGGGGAAAATGCATTAATGTTAAACTCAGATATCTATATGATAGCAATTGTAACTTCCCATTCTATTAACTATCATCAACCTACGAGAAAGATTCCCACACCTTAAGTTGTCATTGGCTCAAGTTCATGTTTAATTAATTGAATAGTACTGTAATATCATTTATGGTACAGGCACAACTTAATGCCACAAAAATAAGTATGGTCTCAACAAGCATTTATATAAACACAAAAATAGCCAAGATCCACAGGGAATTACATGTTTAAGACTAAAATGCCTCAAATTAAAAAGGGCAGGCATTATATTAGCAACTTTTGGTGATATGTGGGAATCAGAAAATAAAAATCTGTACAGCAAGTGTGATGAAAGGGTAGTGTAAATGGCAAGCTGATTAAGGTAGGGAGGTTTAATAAAAGAATGTAGCACTCAAATTCAAAAGAAGACAGAAAAATACATGGTTCATACACATACATAATACTCCATCAATTGGTTAGAGCTGAACTGATTTATTTATGCTATTTTGCTAGGACAAGTAATCCTCATAAGGCAATTAAGGGGAAACTAGTAACTGATTATATTATTGTTGAATTAAGGGAAGAAGGGGTGGGGTGATAATTATTAATTAAGAACAAAAGGGGGTTAACTAATTAGGGAGGTAAAGGAGATAGGAGGCAGTTACATGACTGGGAGGGATGTGCTTTCCGCTGAGGAGGTCTAGAAGAACAGTTCCAAAGCTGTAAATAACACTCTCAGGGGTGACCCTTCCTGTAAAGGGAAGAAGTATTGGGAGTGAGTTACTACGATAACAGAAAAAGAATAAATTGAGAGAAGCAGGCAGTTACCGTTTCTTAAATATTCAGGAGGTGTATAAGCAAGATTAGTGCTGTAACTTTTTCCATCCCTGCTGTTCTTCATTAAACCAAAACAGGAGAGACGAGGATCACCTTCCTGGTCGAAAAGAACACGATAAGCATTCAAGTCATGGTACAAGGGACGGCCCTCGGAACTGCAATAATGCAAAGCCTGCGCAATGTAAAGAGCCACTCGCAGCCGCATGGCCCACTCTATAGTCTGGTTTTCCCCTAAATATACACATACACAAGTATGTATTTAAGTTAGAAAAAGCAATAGGAATTAAGAAGCGAAAGAGAAAATGGAAGAATAGGATATACGCATACAGTGGAAGAGATGCTTGGCAAGAGTATCATTAGGCATGTACTCGGCAACCAGAAGCCTCTCGTCGCCGTCGCAGCAGTATCCTATCAAATTAGCAAGGCGTGGATGGCGCAACTTGCCGACACCAGACGCCTCTTCGACGAATTGCTTGGGATCCGGCCAAGCAGCCTTGCTGAACTTCTTGACCGCAATCCAGCGGCTCTGGTTCTGCAGCCGTCCCTTGTAGACGAGGTTCGGTGCTTTCTCCCCACTCTCCGACACGATATACTCGGAGCTGAAATTGTTGGTCGCGGCTTTGAGGTCGGCTAAGGAGAACTCGGAGAAGGAGAAATCTACACCGTCCCCTTGCCTGTGATTGTTATTGTTGTTGTTCTGTTTCCGGTAGGGTTCGTCTTTCTCTTTCTCTTTCTCTTTCTCTTTCTCAGGATGAGTTTCCCTCTCTCCCACTCTGAGCAGCATCGAAGATTGGCAACAACCCATCTCAACTCAACTCAACTCAACTCAACTCTCAAGATCCTCACTCTCTATCTCTTGTGATGTGTTGTGTTGTGTTGTGTTTGCCCCAATTTTGTATTCTATGATGATGCTCTCCTTTCATTCCCTTCTCTTGGTTCACTATTTACTTATTACACACTCCACCAATAATTCTATTAAATCACCTTCTTTAACTATCTTGTGTTTACTCTTACTCTACACCTACCCAATCAATTTTCACTCTTCTTTTTTATTTAAATCATAAAACAAATTGGTTTAGGTCTGCGCCAATCATACCTTGCCGACTAATATACTTCAACTTAGACACGTCAAGTCAACAGTGTCTGGGGAATTTATTTCTCTAAAAAAAAATCACACATATTAGAATCATAAAATCTTATTCTTTATTCTTTTATTGAATTGTATATTAAAACTAACTATATGTTTATTTACTTTTTGTTTCACTTCACATAGTGTGTGTGTGTTTCACCCTTTTGACGAGGCTGAATCTGAAGCAGCATGAGAGAGTAAACTAATGGGAGGGGAAATCGTGGAGAAGCTTCTGCGCAGATCCAATGTACGTAGTTGCTCTGCCTCTGGTAAAATGTTTTCTCCATTAATTTGACAGATCACGTGGATGCATATTCTAACCAAGTCAAAGTTTTTCCTTTTCTCTTTTTAAGGTTCAAGAGTTGTTCGTTCAGGTGCCACGATTTTGGTATGTTGCTTTTGCTTACATAACAGGTTAGGACCTTCAAACATAATTGCAATTATCTTCCCATTTCATATATCATATTCAACATGGAATGGAAACCAAACCTTGGATCATCTTTTGCTTGCCAATTGGGATAAACTACACTATATATCGCTTTATTTGACTCTTCTTATTTGTACAATTGAAAAATAGTATGTATTAACTTTTTTAATAGACTGTGATCATTATTAATTTCTCTTCGTCTACGATAAATATGCAAAATAATCTAAAAACATAATTAAAAATAACAGCCAGCAATACCACCAAATCCACTTTTATGCTTTAAAATTTAATTACCACACCCTCCTGTCGAAATTCAATCATTTAGTGGTAATTGTGATCTGGCACCTTTTATTAAAGGAAAATGACAACCTACCACGTAAGCAATAAGCACGGCACCTTACGTTATATAACCAGGTAGAAAAGTAAAACAAAACAATTAAATGATAGAGACAAAAAAACATAATTACAGTGGGTTATGGTAAGAAGAAAACACATGATCTATCTAGCCGTGGGGAATCTTTTGAGTTGTGTTGTGTCCCTTCCCTCGCAAACAACCCAGCACCTTGTAATTCTTAATATTTAACACTTGATACATAGAATAACAAAATGCAGATAATTTAGATATCTGCATGCAGAGTGGTTTCTTCCACTCCTCTCCTCTTGCTAAACCATATTGTTTCGGTGGTGGATTACATTTTATTTGCTGGAGTGAAAATGAGCCAAACACTGATATGGGTATTGCTTTCACCAATGGAAATAGAATCCGCTCACCAAAACTCCAAACACTTTTGAGCGTTGCATCATAATTGTCTTCTCCATAACTGGTTGTAAGTCGAGCTAACAATTTTATTTTCTGTTGTGGTCTCTTTGCAGTATTAGATTTCTAATTGTAACAATTTGTTTTCTCCTTATTGTGCAATACAAATTATACGATTGATGTAAATTAAAACTTTACCTTATAGTCTTAAAACATCAAAGAAAAATAAAAGGCCAAAATAGAAGCGGTATTCATATAAGCAGAACATGGAGAAGCATGTTATCTCCTTAATTGTGCAGTAGTTTTTCTTAATTATGTTATTTTTTTTCCTAGGCAGATTCTTACGAATTTATGAATTAACTAAATCTACCGTTACATGGGTTATAAGGAATTTATTACAATAATAAAAAAATATTTATTATTTTAAAAACTATTTTTCTTTTCAATCCATACACATGGTGCATATGATACAAAAGTGAATTTTGATACATTTATTTATCCCTTTAAAACTAGGGCACAGGACAACACTAACAAGTGTTTAATCAAATTGAGCAAAAACTCACCACCCCTTTCGGCACCTCAGTTGGCAAGCCTATCTCCCATATACAACTTTTAATCACGGGAGAGCCCGCCACAACTGTTGTTGAACGCACAACTCTTTTTTTTCTTAACAATGGAGCAGCAGTACTCTTTTCATTCTTTGAACAGAACAGTTCTCGGCAATTGCAGTAGAGGAACAAAAATCCCAAATGATCTATCAAAAAAAATATATATATTCAAAATGCTTTTTCATTTGAGTGAGACTGCTTCCAATTGCACATCAGAAAAATCTCCCATTTGAGCACCCATCTATCATCATAATACTTGCAGGTAGCAGAGAGTCCTTCCTTCTTTCATATAGACAATTTTCTGAAAGACCAGTTCGATATTAAAATTTGTAGGCTCCAGTCTTTTTTAGTGGCTCAAACTTGTACGGTTAGTCTGCACAACTTCCCTTGAAGCTTTATAGCGCAGAGTACCCAAAAGCAATTATACATCTCACGCCTCACACTTGGGAACCCAAAAGTATCAGTTTTTGTTTGACAACAAATTCCACTGTCCCATCCCACCATCTTAAGTATCAATTATGCAGCTGCTTAGCATACAGGGGGGTCTTTGCTTGACTCTTCTGTCAAATCACGTATGAACCACTATCAGGCTGTAACGTGTAAAGAGTTAGCAGGACATCAACAAGTTTCTCTTCCCGGCAAATGGAGAAGATATGGTTCCAATTTCCATCATGTACACCATCCTATGAAACGACCGAACTTTCCTCTTCACTCCGTTGTAGTAACTCCTCATACGCTCTCACAGATTCATCAGTAAACCTCTCCATGGCCTCAAAAATGCGCTGCAAGCTTGCCTGAAGACTACTGCTTTTGTCACTCTGATATATGATATTCTCAGAAACTGAGAGACCTTTTCCTTCCCTAGATACTAGAACCACCTTCCGCTCTAATGCCTGAATTTGCTTTTGCAGCTTCTGGTCATCTCTATCTATATTTCTCACTTTTCTCTCAAGATCCTTGTTCTGCATCATCTGCCGATGCATTTCTAGCTTATCTTGCTCCCATATCTGAAGCACACCCATTGTGAATACATGCATGGAATCAACTACTTCCTTTTCAGATATTCTATCCAGAGCTTGGGACCATTGATTACATATTACAAATATTTGGGGAGCACCAATCCTACCAGGGGAAAAGGGGACTATGCCATCAGGTGTTTCTTCAGGTTCATACAGGAGACATTTCAACAGCCAATTATTCAATGCTCTAACATAACCTTTCTGAGCACTTATCCATCCAGAGAATTGAAAAGTCCAATTGATAAGCTCTTGTTCAAGCTTCTTGGTAGCTTCAAGATGACTATCGCCACTCTTCTTCCTGGATCCAATGGAACCTAGAATTCTGGCTTCTCTAATTGCTTCACACTGATTATGATGGCACTCAAGCATGGATTTCCACATTCTGGTAAGCCTGAAAATAAGTTTACATCAGATTAATACCAAATATACACTGAATGGTAAGCAGACACCCAGAAGTTCTTACATGTTAATTACATTACTATAAAAACGGGCAAATCATTTATCCTATAGTATGTATGAATGACAGAATGAGTATTACATGCATGTTCTATCTCAAAGGACATGCATAAATAGTAACTTTATTTTACAATAGTAGGTAACTTCAAGAAAACTAAATAATAATTGAAGCCATACAATAGATGATTTGAAAAGGGTATGGATGAGAAGCAACACCTCGCTTGAGTACTCAAATAAGGGCATCGCTGACAACAATGTGACTTATATTCAAGGGCTCTGAATACCAAATCCAAGTGCTCAATACACTAGTACCAGGACAGACAAGGTATATCATAAAGTTTTAAGGTTTCCCTAGTAGATTGGGGGTTGGGTTGCATAATTTCTTTCTCAAGGATAGCTCCTCTGACTAACAAGTGACAGCTCAAGCACACAAATATCTAGAAACTGGACAGATGAGCTACCAAATTATCTTAGAAGATGACATGGCTAGGGTTATGAACAGAAATCAGAATTAATCTGAAAATCAAATTACCAGAAATGGTCTTACAAGATGGACAAGTATTCACTTCTGTCAGTAACTAATTGCACATTGCATGTGGTTGGTTGAATTTCCCAGGATACTCATTTCATCATGGCTATCAAAGAATTCTGGACTACCCAAATCAAGGGTTAAGTTAACCTATAGGGGATGATGCTGATGAAATGGAACCTTAATAACCAAATAACTCCTTCCATTAAATAATCATCTAATGTTTCATGGGGTAAGGCACATAGTTTATTACCGGGGAAGCAAATACAACAGCTAAAAGTGGAATGCACCACTGAACAGGCGGGAAAATGTATGATTCACTCCTTTAACTCTTACCCTTTAGACGGGGCCATCTACATAATATTATTTAGATTACAGAATGCTTAACACAATCCTTATGTTTTATTATAGTAGAAGATTGATACTGCCAGCTGATTTGTCTATATATGTGTTTTGTATGAGGTCATTTCATACCGCCTAAATGATAAATTGATAATTGTGAAGCACCCAAAATGGCGAACGCATCAAGTCAAATTTTGTACAGGGAACACACAGCTTGCCCTAAACCCTTTTTTCAAATATTAAAACAAACAAAAAAATAAAAAAGTAAAACATACCCCTGGATCAATTCCTTGAGCTGTGGCCACAGCTCTTCATCCCTTATCTTATTTATAGTCACAGAAATCTTGTCAACAACCTGAATTGCCATTGTTATTTTTGTAGACAGATTCCGAACCACAGCTCTAGTTGAATCAACTTTATGGAAATCAGCACCCCTCTCATCCATCCGCTTCAGCTTGCGACACTTCCTATCATGAATGACACGCATCTTTTCCTCTGCCTGCAAACAAATAAACATTGAGAAAGCTTTGTTGTGTGAAGTAAATATACTGCTTAACAATGTTTCATCTCTTATCTCATAAAAAACAGTCATCAGTTGATTTTTCTCAAATTGCTCAACACACGTTTAGATTAAAAACAGACAATAAGTCAAGCTTAAAGCAGCAAAGCAGAGTGTGGATTGAATTCGCTCAAAGAGGATAACATTGGGAATGAGATTGGTGAGTTACGATCCATGAGTGACATACCTTAACTTCATTATAGAGTTTCCTCTCCCAAAGAAGTAGCTTCTGCAGTGTGGAGGAAAGATTGCGGGACCTCGTTGTTAGATCAACATCAAAATCGACGCTAGCAGTGTCAGCTGCGGATGCGGATTCGGCATCTTTAGAGGTAGAAGGTCGCGAAGACACCATGGACAGGGAGGGACCAACTACATTTAACATCTTGGAAGAAGCTGTTCAGCAGCAAGTGAGAAACAAAGTGAGGGAATACGATATACGGGGAGTGGGAAAAAAGAAGAAGAGGTAAGAACCTGGATAAGCAGCGTGTTTCCGATTGTAGGGAAGCTTTCCGACCTCGAGGATCTTAGCTATTTGGGCAGCGGAATCGGAAGCCCTCTGGAAAAGAAGCTGAATCTCTTTGGCAACCTCGAGTGGATTCCTGGAACCCGGTCGAAACGGGGGGTGGTCTTTGGCCTTGTTGCCATCATCAACCACTTTCTTCTCCACCACATGCACATCGTATTCCACCTCCTCATCGTCGTCCTCGTCGTCCTCATCGTCGTCCTCGTCATCATGATGATTATCGTGAGAGAGATGGGAGTCGTGGGAAGGTTGGACAAGCTTTTGATCCCCGTGGACTTGCTTGACGACCTCGTGGTGGTAATCCTCGTCTTCCAAATCGGGAATCCCCTCCTCCTCCCTGACCTCCTTGGAGTCACGGCTGGGTGTGGCGGCGTAATGAGTTTGGGGATATTGATAGTACTTGTCATCGTTAGTGCTGTCGAAGAAGTTGAGAAAATCCCAGGTGGAAGCCCTGGGAGGGGAGGGAGGGGGTTTGGAGGCGGCGGGAGGAGGAGGGCGTTGGGGCGAGGAAGATCTGTTGTAATAGGGATCATAAGGGTAAGAGGGGTACTGCGGGTAGGGGTAATAGGAGGAAGAGGACTCGCCGACGTAAAGCGTTTGGGGGCTGACAGGTCTCTGCTCGTAGACAATGGAGGCGGCGGGTTTGTTCCTCATGAAATTCATGTGAAGGTGATGATCCGGGGGGAGATGGAGAGGGGAGTGGGGGAGGGAGGGGAGTTCGTCGGAATCGGAGTGGAAGTGGAGGTGGGAATCGGAGTCGTCGGAGGGGGAGGGGAGTTGAGCGGCCTTGGGAGGGGGGGAGAGGGGAGGAGGGGAGGGGGCGGAGAAATCGAGGTGGTGTTGAATGAAGAGGTGGAGGGAGTTGCCGATTGCGTTGAGGGAGTTGATGTAAGCAAAGTGAGAGGCGGCGAGGGAATAGCGTTGGTGAATAGCTTCGTCGAGAAAGGTACACCTCTCCCTGCACAGGGCCACCGCCGGGAGATCATCCAGCTTGGAGCTCCCACACCCCATGATAGCATAGATCGGTGGAGCTGCTAACAGTGTCACTCCAACAGATGAGAAGAGAAGAGGGAATCTTTTGCCAGCACGGACTTCGTCGTCCGCTTCTATCGTTTCTTCAATTTCTCACTGTTTTAAAAGACCGCACCACTCTCTCTCTCTCTCCTCCCGTCGGTGTGTTCTCTCTCTAACTCTAACCTTTTTGTCACCATCCAATTTGTAATTAACTCCATATTAGATTAATTCATTAATTAATTAAAATTACTGTATCAGTATGTATGGGACGCACGCACGGTCCCAAATATTCTATTTTGGAAGCTTGGAGACTTCAACTTTGACGCTTGCTCCTCTTTCCACTTTCGTCTTCCTTTTGGTAAGTTATGTTAATTAAATTCATTTTAATCTTAAAAAATTATAATTATTTTAAATCCTATATGCTTTTTCATTAGGAAATTTCCTTGCCGCATTCAACTCTCTCATTTATTGGAATTATTACCAGCCCCATTTCTTTTCCTACTACAACACGTAATTTGAAAATTCAACACCTTTATCTTCCAATTATATACTTTTTGAGGTTTCCACAACTACCAATAAATTATTATTCTTTTAATTTTTATAAGAAAAGTTTTATTATACTTTCAAACTTATTAAGTGGGAAATGGATTTTCAAAATTTTATTAGTATCAAGAGAAAAAATATGTAATTAATAATAACATGTGTTTAAATTTTTTAATAAATATACCCTATGAATTGAAACATGTCTTATAAAAAAAGATTAAAAAATACCCAGAGACAATAATTGGAGGGAATAATTCATATTAATTAAGAAGATTAATTCATAGAATAATTCCTAAATTATTCTCTGTAATAATTTTTATCTCGATATTAAAAGACATTCATATTACCTCTCTGTAAAAAAAAATATTATATGAATTATATCATTAAATAATATTTAGCTGGTTAAAGTTATTTGTATTTTAAATCAAAACATTTAAAATTATGATTACGAGACCGGAATTGATAAATAGTTAACTTTTTATGTAAAATATTCGAATATCCTATAAAAAATTACCAAAGACTTTGATGGAAGTTACTAAGAGACAATTTTTTAGTTAAAAAAAACAACCGAACTATTTTGCAATAATATTTATTTATTTTGTTGATATTAAATAAATTGAAAAATATGTATTTCATGTTTTATAAATATAATAAATATATTTAATATTTTATTTGTCTTTTTTATTTAATCAATCACAACTATTAGAGAGAATTTCATTTAATCCAGTAAAAACACCCACAACAATGATGAAACTGATAGCATATTGAGCAAATCATTGCATCTCAACTCAACCCACAATTTATTCAATGTAATGTTATGATGCATTTTGCCCAACAAGTTTTCAAATTTGGCCAACTAAGATTGAACGCTATCCCAATAAAGTTATAACTCTTTTGACATGAACTTGTTTTCATCTGTAAAGTTAAATCTAAAACAGTACTTAATCAAAATTAAATATATACTATTTATTTAATATTTTACTGTTTAATAAACATGAAATAAGTTGGCTGGTAAAGAAACATGAGACTAATAATCATGTAAAGGAGAATAAAATAATCCAAACAAAATGCCACGTGAGATGCCATTCTGAGTTCAACAAATCATATATCAAAATTATTTATGAATAATAAATTTCACAATTATAAAATATATAAATTTTGTTATTATTTAACTATATTGGGACAGATTTAGGTACGTAATCTTAGTTATTTTCTTACGCTCATTTCATTTCAATCAATATAAATTTTACTCGTCAAACTTAAAAATAAAAGTGAGTGATCCTTATAAATTTCATATATATTTATAGTTAGGTGTAATTTGTAGATTTTTTTACTTTTTTATTGTAAAAATAAAACTAAGTTGAGCGGTTTCTAAAAAGTATTGTAATACATCTAAAATCTTAAATACATCTCAAAAGAATAACCTTTCTTATATTCTTTGGTACTTCATTATTCTCTAACAAATCATTTGAAATGTTAATTAAATCAGAATTTCAAACCTATCTATCTTCTTGTTTAACATTTGTTTCTATTTAATTATTTGAAAAGAGAAAAAAATTTAATATGTAATTAATATTATTATTTTTAAAAAAAATAATTGATATTTTTTATTTTATTGTCTTTTATGTATTACTTTTTTAAAAAAGTATTTTTTAATATTAATGAAATAGTATTAAAAAACAACAAGTAATCCTTTTTTAAAAATTAAATCAACAATTAATTAAGATTGTTTAAAATTATATAGAAATAATTTTTATCTTTTAAGTTGAGAGTTACCAATAAAGCATGTCGTAATTGCATTTATACGAGTAAATGTTTCTAATTGTGTCAGTTTCTTTCTAATAAAAATGGGTCAAACGTAATTACAAATACTAAACGTATTGACTCATTAATTTCAGCACCAGTTGCCATGCCAAACACATGATCTAACTGGTTCTCAATTTAGTAGTTTAGAAAGAAAATAAAAAAGGATAAAATGTTTCTTTTTTGATAGATATAGTTTTATTAGGCTTCCATATGTAACATGATTATTTGGTTAAGCTGCAACAACACCACATTGGCACCCACTCCTTAAAGAGGAAATATTGTCTTGCAAGTTTGAATTGGAATCACTTATAGCACTTGATTGATAAATCACACCAAACCACACCCAACTTCCAAATAAAGTGTGTGAGAGGTAAGACATTTTGGGTAATTGAAAGTTAAAATTAATAAGTAAAATGTATTTTAGGTAAAATAAAAATGTTTAGATGAGTCATTCTCGACTAATTGGATGTATTTTTTGAAATATTATTTTAATTATTATTTTTTAATTTTAACCACTAGTTAAAATTCTTTTTTTACTTTATTGTCTTTGTATATGTTTAATAATTTCTAATATTATCTTTTATTTTATTTTTAAAAGATTAAATTTTTATTCTATTTTAAAAGATGCAATCATTTCATGATTTTTTTACATCATTTTATTATTATTACATATTTATTATTATTTTATATATTTCTTTTATCAAAATTTTATGATATGTAATTTTGATTTCAATGAAGAATATTTATATAAATTATGATATTTGAATTATATCTTTTATATATTTATATATTTTCATGATATTTTTGTTATATAAAAATGAATTGGTCGTGGTCGGGATACAAAGGCTAGTCTCAATACTAATTCTCAAAGTGTATTATTCGTTCAGATTTTAGGTCGGTCTAGTACGAATCTGGTATTATAACATATATTCCAATGGGAAAATAAAGGTCTTAGAGTGATTCTTCGTACATATCACCAACCTTACGCATTGTAGGATGAAAGTGGGTGTCACCTTCAAGGACATTCTAACACTCAAGCAAGTCAATATTCAAGGGAAATTTTAAGAGCTCAAACGTAAGTTCAAGTATGTAAAAGTGTACCTTCCATTCTTTGTGTGTGGGTATTCATACCTGGATGTAAAGAAAGAGTCGTTTTGAGTAGGTGAGCTTTTTGTGCAATGCGTCAACGTGATTTTGATCATTTGTAGAAAGGCTAACACGTAATAATAGCCTTATCGATCAACTGTTTCTTTTCATCAATCACTTTACAGATTACTTCTTCAACATGTGATTGTATAAGTCAACTATAACTATTTAGTGTTGAGAGTAACTCACACCAGATCGTGTCATAGGTCTCATACACGGTGTTAGGAACCGATGTTAAACTCCGATGCTTTCAGCAATACCGGTCTTGCACAATGACTTTTAGGTCAAATGACCTTTTTATTTGGGGGTCAGTATCGAGACCGGATCAAAAAACATATAAAACTTGAATAATATATTATTAAAGAGTTGGGATTAATAAAAATATCTCAAAAAGTTAAAGGTTGTTCTTGTAAAAAAAAATTACAAATTTTGCCTAAATAATTAAACATGCTTTTTTTATGTCATTTTACATTTATCAATAATAGCTAGTTTTACCAAACACTTTTAATATAATTATCTAACTTATCAACCTTAACTTTCAACAATTTTTTAGCTTGCAACTAGTTTTACCAAACATACACAAAATATACTCTGAAAAGAATTACTCTATCTCCAATTCCTTACGATTTTTTTTATCAAATATAGTATATAAGAATCATATAAAAGTAAGGAAATGTTAAACTATTGCCTTAAGGAATAAAAAATGTAAAATATTTATTTAAAAATTATTAAAACAAACACATCTTAATTTATAAGCAACTTCTACATAATTTTCAATCAAAATACGTACTTTTACTTCTTTAAATACTTAACACTAGTTAACATACCCAAAAATATAATGAGGTATGACTATATTTTTTTATATAAAAGTATTTACTTTTGTTCTGTTCAGGTGCCGAGGTCAAAAGTTGATTGTCTTGACCGGGGTCAAAGATTAAGTACCCTAACCGCAGTTACTTCACTAACTCTCAGTTTTACACCACCTCAATAGAGTACAGTATTTTACACCTAGGTCCAGTGGGAATCCAAGGTTCTTCAAGTATAGGTGGCTATTGATGTTCTGTCCGTACTGAAGTCAAAGAACCACACCGGAGGTGTATCTGCAGAAGAATATCCGATGCTTAAGTCAGTACGGTCACTAAGGTAATATGATATTACGAAGGTAACTTACAGGATTAGATCAGATCCTTCTTCAGTAATAGATGAGTTGTATTTATAGTGTTTACCTTAGCTTAGGAAATAATTTGACCATATTTCTAACTTACTGTTGCTACAGTATCTGCAGGGTCACGTTGTTCATACCTCCTATGACTTATTGTCTGGTTGTCAGTTACGAGCCGGGGGTTAAGGGATGAATCCGTAGTCATCCAACAGTTTCGGACTTCGGTTATAAACTTGTAGTCTTTTAAATGACGTGACATGGTGCTCTTGGACCCCGGTCTGGGTCCTAGTCACCACTCCGGATCAATTTTTTTAACTATTTTTTAACTATATTATCTTAAATATTTAATTATTTAGAAATAAGATAAATCTTATTTATATTTAACTATTCACTTAGAATTTGAAATCAATGTATACGGGGAGGGGGACTTTCAGTTTAGGGAGCTAACTCTTTATATTTCCCATGCTAATTAATATTTTTCTTTGTTTTTATTTAACTGTTAAAAACTTTACACAAACTAGCAAAGGTTAATATATGTTTTTGGATTTTGTGTTTTGATCATTTTTTATTTTCGCCCTTTATAGTTTTTTTATCTTCTATTGGTTTAAGTCTTTATGTTATTTAATATATTAAAATTAGTATATAATATGTTGAAATCAGTTTTTAAAATGTAACAACATTAATACAACAGCTAACATAACAAATAAAAATGCTACTCTTTTCAACTCATTCCTCTATTTAACTTTTTAAAATGGATTTTATATTTTTCTTTGTTAATACTTTTAGAAATAAATTTAAACATAATCAAAATCAATAAAAAAATAACCAATGACCAAAACCAAAGATTGGCAAAAATAAAAGGACCAAAACATATTTAACCAAAAAAACAATTATATTATACTAGAATTTTTTATTTATCCTTCATTTATTTCACTACATTAACTCTATTTATATAAAACATTTTCTCTCATTTAAGCATCGTTAGAAAATTTTTTTTATCTATTCTTATTTAACTGTGCAAAGACAAGATAAATCTTATTTTTATTTAAGATACTTCTTCCATACACATCACAACTTACATAAATTTTAATGGTCTAAATTAGATGAAGAACTTGAAAATTTAATAATTAAGTTAATTATCTTAATAAGTTATTTTATATAGTTTATCACAGTAAGTTATTTATAGCTTATATATCAAATTTATAATATAAATTTTTATTTAAAAACAACTTATTATTATTATATAAGCTCTTATATATCCACAAAAGTAATTAATTACTAACACTAAACCAAGTGTTTATTGTCTCATTGTCGGGAAAATTGTGGTCGGATCCTATACAAGGTTTGCGAAAACATTGTATGAATAATTTAACACTGGTCATTTTCAAGGACAATGTGTATAGAAGTATAAATACAAGGGCATGCTTGTATCAAGACAGAATATTCAATACAGACAATTTTAGTTTCTCTCTGATTTTCTCTAAAGCTATCGATCATCTGAGTCAAGATCGTTGCAGAAGTGGACAATTGAAGCCATGAAATTATATAAGTGTATTTGATTGGTTTCTTTCATCTGTTTAGCCATTGCTAAGTGTTTTGCCACTGCCGCTGTGCGTTGTGACCAAACTTGAGGCGGTGGAGAACTGTGTGTCACGAGCAATAATCGGAGGCGATGGTACGATGGTTGATTCTCGATGTCACCTCCGTCGCTGGAGCTAGTAAATGGCGCAAAGCGGTTTACTACATGCCTGTTTGGTATGCAATTATAAAAGTAAAAAAAAAGTTAAATATTAATCATTTTCATAGTTAGTGACAGTCAAAACTCTATTTGATTATAAAATTTAAAAGTTGTTTTTTCTAAATCTCCGTTCTGAAATTGGAACATAGATCCAAACATGCAGTACAATGATCAGCTTTGGTTCATAAGCGTTAGTTACGGTCACCATTATTCCAAAACTAACAGTGAGAAAGAGAACAAGCAGGAAGTGAAAGGCATATATACCTACCTATGAGAGCTAATAACCCTATATATGTGACTGTGCCATATTAGGTGTGAGGTGTCATTGCCGCTACTTGGTCAAATAAAAAATGAGTGAGAAAACGGAAATATGCCTTGCCTTGGGTGGCTACTGGCAAGTACCAGAGAAACTGTATATAATATATGTTGTGATTGGAAACCTATCTATATTTGGTTTGCAGTTAAAAAAATAGAGTTAAGTTGAAGTAAAAAATTTAAAGGTTGATATTAATTTTTTACACTATTTGAGACATTCAAAACTCCATTAACCCGTAAGATCAAAAAGTTGCTACACATCAACGAAACTTTTTTCCGTTGAAGCATGCCACCAAACATCACCTTAATCTACTGAATAAGTTTTACTATATCTCTACTTTACAAAAAGCTAAAGTATAGGGCAAATTTGGTACCTTCAATTTAACTTTACATGGGATATCAATACATATAAGATGGGATGGACGCACAAAATTTTTTTTGAAATATTTTTTTAAAAATGCAAGTGAAAAAAATAAATCTAAATCGTTAAAGTTTATTATCAACAGTCAAAATTAAAATTTATCGGTTATGTAAATTTTTTATAAATTATGACTTTAAAAAACTTTTAAATTGTATAGTCTGGATTGACAATTTTCACTATTATTTACAAGAATATATATATATACACACACAAAAAGTAAAAAAAAAAAGAAAATAAAAAAGTTATTTTAAGTGTTTTTTTATATATAAAACTTTAAAAACAAAAAATATGATGAAAGTTTTATAATTAAAAAAAATAAAAAAACATTGTTACAATTCAAGCGTATCCTAAGTGTTTAGTAGTAATAACCTAAGAGATTTGTTTTCTCAGAATTCCATTCCAATATAAATAGCTTTTGAAATTGTATTATTCAATAATTATCATTATGACATAATTAGAGTTAAATTCCTGCTATGATAAACTTAACTCATTTTGAGCGATGAATGTCGGCAACATGATCATATTGTTAGGGGACGTGATTTGAAAATGGAGGGTCCAAAGCCATGATTGGAAGTGTTGCTGTATATTTATTTATGTACCAAACAAACAACAAATTGAAGGCCATGCCATGATATGATACCACGTCTTATTGCTATATAGTTTCTAAATTCCACCTTACCATGCTGAATAAGTCTCAGTATTTTGGGTGTCATTAACACAAAGAAATACCAGTTAAAAAGTAACATTATAACAATGTGAGCACGAGACATCACATGATCACTACGTATGCAATTAATGTGAAAAATGACTGCTACTATAAAGTTGATAATCAATCATTTATTTGATCATTATTGAGTGGTTTAGTAGCATAATATACCAATCGCAAGGTTTGTGCAGTACTCAGTACTCAGTCCTCAGTACTAGATCACTTATTGCTGTCACACCTGATCTTTTCTTTTCTTCAATTCTCTATTTCACCAACAGAATGAGGACTTAACTTTTCTTGTTATAATTTTCTTTTACATATTTAAACTATAACTTCTTTCAACATAAATCCATAATATACAAGTATGTAATAATGTATATAGAGTGAGTGTGAGTGTACATATTATTATCCACGACCACGGGTACTAATTAATTTACAAATTATTTTTTAAAATGAGTATCTTAACAAGTTATAATTATGATTTTCTTAAAAAATCTTAATTTTCTGTTTGTTTTAATAGAAAACAAGAACAAGAATTTGAGAAAAACAACATGGGTTGAAATATATTATCATAGTTATTTTGTGTATTTTATTTTTTCCTTTGAAATTAATTAATTTATATCATGGGATCTACCCATAAAAACTTTCTTCCAACAGTGACGAGAAAATAAGAAAAATACTCGATTTTGGTTTTCTGACAACACTTTGTTTTTCATACTTTAATATGTTATTTTCTTAATAATAAAATATCAAGGCTAAATATGTCACTAAACCTATAAAATAATTAAGATTTTCTCCTCTTATTTTCGTACAAATTGGTATGATGATTAAAGACCATATAATAATTTTTTTATCTTTTTGATAAGGAACAAAAAATTAAATTGTCAATATTAATATTTACATGATAAAAAAAATGAACTTTTTAAAAAATTATTGCTAATTAGATAGTTAAAATAGAAGAATATAATTATGTAACTATTAAGTTTTAGAGATAGGACCATGATGGAGAGAAGTTAATTAAGAGGTAGAATTGCAGAAATGCTCACATCACAGGGCAAGGGAGTTAGAGGTCACGTGAACAAGAAAAGAATGAAAAGTATAAAGACAAATGTAACTTACTCCTATGGTATGGAATTGTTTATTGATGTAAAGGTTAATGAGGTGAAATCAAAGGAACTGGTTTAAAAAATACAAGTCAAAGGAGAATATGCATATGCAGAAGAGTTTAAAGTAATGTGGAGTTTGTGCAGATAGATATATCATGAATAAAGTAAGGATTTTAATCATAATGCTCTCCTCACTGCTCTTATAGGAATGTGGGAAAGTAAGGGAGGGAGCGTCCCCTACCCAGTATCTTCATTCTTGTGTTATTGCTCTCAGAACTATAGGGGCCTTCTATCTTGGCCCCACACATGCCCTTGTTATTTGTGTTTTTACCTCTTTTTTATTTTTCATGTTTTTAATGTTTGGTCAAGTTTTGTACCAGTACATGTGCATGTGATTCATCATTACATGACCTGTCACTTTATAACACAGTTATAAAATTTGAATCCATATTAGTAACTGAAGATATTAGGGTGGTACAATGAGTTTGTTATTCAGGTTAGCCTGTCAAAAACAAATTAAAAAGTAAGTTGAGACAAGTTTTTTTTTTATCTGTTAGCTTATTTAGCCAAGAAATATACATATCCAAATAAAAGAGAACTAGTCATTATTATAAATAAAAAACCATAAGTACTCATGACTAAATACTTATTTTGAATAAGGCATGGATCAATGATTCCATGCAATAGATAATTGTGATATGATTGTCTACAACACAAAGAGGAATGACTAAGATTGCCCAGTAAGAGGCAAACTTAACAATACAACACCAGTCACTCACCACTACCAGGGAAGAAAAAACGTAACTGAATGAAATGATTGAAATACAGACTTATGAGCAAGCTCTTTTCCTTTTTACTTTTGGTTCATGAAAAGGTCATCACTGTGTTACATATATAAGGTTGTATTGAAGAAACAGACGTGTGCATTGTCATTTATAAAACATTGCTTGCATTTTAAGGCTGAATTCATAGTTTGTTATATTTTGTTTTTGAATGGTACAAAAAGCTTATAACTTTTTAAGTTATAAGATATAAACTAGTTTTGTCAAATGAACCATTTATTTTTTACTTTTGTTTTAATACAATCTTTTAACTTTTGTTTTGTTTTATTTTAGTCCCTTAACTTATGTTGCTATATCAAAATATGTTAATTCCACACATTTCCTCTAAAAAAAACATTAATGGGTAATGTGCATGGCAAAAAAAAAGTTACTAACATACTAGACTTATATTTATATTATGAGATGTTATCATTAATTTTTTCTCCTTTCTACTTTAGGGTCTATAGGGATTTAGGGTTTAAATTTGGAAATGAATTTTACCCTTTGCTCTCAATAAATAAAACATCACCATTCAATCTTGTTTTATTAATATATGACTTATGGGTAACATGTAAAAAAATTGTAGTATCATGTGTCAAGTGAGTTCCGTGTTAATTGTGTTAGAACGTTAAGATAAACATTTTTTATATGGAAATAAGAGTTGGGAGAACAAAATGAAAAAAAAAAGAATATAATGATTTTAAAAACTAATTTATCTAGGGAGAAATATTCTTAATGATATATTATATATTAAGATTTTGAAATTAATAAAATGAATACGACATAAATTAAATTAGATGTTAAAAAAATTAGCTTCTTAAGAAATAAAATAATTATTTAAACGTTCTGAATCAAATGTATATTTAAAATTTTTAACTTAGAATTATTTTTTTAATAGAAGGGGAAAAAAGTGAATTTGTTTTTGGATAACAAAAAAAAAAGTGAATTTGAATACTTGTTATTTGAGCAGTGAGTACATTTTGATTGTTTGGGAATAGGGGGCCCAATATGATTGGGTGGCAAGTGGCAACAGCAAAGGGCTAATGGTCCCAAGTTGAAAGGACTGGTAATTATGATTATGCATTGATGGGCTTCATCATTGCTATCAATTTTTGGTAGTGACTTTCTAGTAGACCCACACACTCATTCCACAGAACATTAGTAATTAGTGTCTTTTGGTTTTTATTTATACATAAAAGGTTAAAAAAAGAAGAAAATGTATTATGTTTTTTGTGAATTTTTGAAAAACTTTGGACAAATTGAAGGCTGCGATTTGAGATTCTCTTCAAGGCAAACCGAGGAAAAGGATGCTTTCATAATTTACATTTGCTAAAAATTGTAATTATTACTATCCTCATAAAAAATTAGAAAATTGTTAATAATATAATATATGAGAGAAAGATATATAAACCACGACATCGACATTTTAACATAAGATGATTTCTATTAGTCATTTTAACACATTTGTCACTAGTGTATTTACTCAATTTTAACAGGTTACTTGTATTAGGAGTAACATAGGTTGTTGATCTTGAGTTTGAATACCAAGCTGGATCCTAAAAATGTTCTGTATAGGAATTGATGTTGTTGGCAGGCTAGGCAGAGTTGTTATTGTTACCATCACTATTTTCCTTGAACTATGAATCATACCTATGATAACAATTTAATGCTATAACTCCAATCTTTTTATAGACTTGACATTGTGGTATATTATTATGAAACCTACCATATCTATGATTGAACCTTCCTTTTCCTCTGTGATAATTGTGTCTTCCTCCTTTAATATAACATTTTTTTCGCTTTGAAATTATTTTGGTCATTCTAATTGTGATGCACCATGTTTGCTTGAACAGTCACCTGTTGGGGTTCTACTTTCTTATGCCTTTCTATTCTTTCTTCAACGATAATGAGGAGTACTTCAATTTCAACAACTATATAGGGATCAATTCTTGATATGATCGATGTAACTGTGAGGTCATATTCATCTGGTAATCCATCTAACAGGATCTGAATGTGTTTAGACTTGTTAATTGGATGTCTTATCGTAGCAGGGGTATCAATCAACTTCTTAACAACAAGAACATATGTATTCATGGAGTCGCCAATTTTTTTGGTATTCTTGACTTGTATTCTTAGCAGACTGACCTTGGCATTGATAGTCATTGTAAAATATGACACAATATTCTTCCAAATTTAAAATGAATAGTCACAACCCACCATTATGGTACGTAGGTTTGTTAACATTGACATTGGCAGCCATGTTAACAAGAGTTGGTCATGTTCCCAGTTGATGAAATATGGGTTTATTTTCCTTTGGGCTTCATCTTCCTCAGTGAGAAACTTATTTTGCATGCCTAGGAAATCTTCTTCGGAAATGTATTTGGCAAGCTTGTAACCCTTGATTATGCCTAGTGCTTGTTGCTTTCATGTGAGAAAATTCTCATAATCGAATTTCATTGATATAGAAATTGTTAAAGGTTGTACCACAACTTGGGTAGTTATGTCTGAGAGCTCTGATACCATAAAGGTATCCTAGCCTTATGTTGAATGAGAATGTTATAAGCCCAAGATTATAGCGATGTTTGGAGCAGCAGCCAACAGAGAAGTTAACGGAGGTTTTCTCCGTTTCTTTGAGGCGAGTAAAGGTTGCTTTTGGTCCAACGGAGCTTGAACAAAGGTTTTCTTCGTTCAAAGCGATGTTTCAAACATCCTGTATATAGTCAAAGGGTCACTAACCACAATCAGTTATAACAGATTTTAACTAATTTTAGAATTAACTACTAGCTACTAACTCTTTAATCCCAAAATGTTAATTTTTCATTTATAATTTCTAATGATATTTAAAAAGTAAATAATGTGGTTACTTTTTTTTTGGCAAAAATAATGTGGTTACTTTGATAAGATCCTTTGAGTTTGCAAACAACATGTGAAAGTGGGTTTTGCAATACCGTGGATGGGGCCGATGGGTCGTGCACCAACTCCATTGGTCACTTTCAGTTTTGGTCCTTTTCGATAGATTTTATAAATTAACTTTTTGTTTTTATGTTTTTGTAAAGAATTTACCTTTTTGTTTGAAAACTAAACGGGATAAATAAATATTATCGGAATGTGTATTCTTATAAGATGACAGCATAAGTATTTTATTTACTAGGTCTTAATAATAACTAATTAATATATTGACTAAATCTATATTTTGACCCATCGTTTATGAGTTTTGTTTCAATTCAATTCAATAACTTTTTTTTTTGTGGTTATTTAACTCTAATTTTTGTGTCAAGTGGTCCATTGTCACTTTCTTTTTCATAATCTTTTCACTTTCTTCACTTTGATTAGGTTGGTCTCTTTTTTCCATTTGCACAATAGTTTCATATTAGCAACAAATGATCACAATAAGGAGTCTAATCTACTTAAGAGCTATTTGTCAAATCAAAGGAGTCTGTCATGTTTGATATACATGACAAACACAAGCAACCCTAAATCACCATATCAGACAATTTTTAACATGAACTTTATGATATAAAGGGGGAAGAGAAGCTTAGTGGTAACATCAATATAGTAATGAGTTCAATATGTCAAGTCATTTAACAAGTAAACAGAGTTGTGAAGTAAGAAAGAGATTGAACTGGGTTGGAAATAGGAGCTAAGAAACCAGAATCAAACAAAAAAATGTTGAGACTGGATTGAAAAAACCTATAAATAAGAAATCAAAGTATGATTTTTGTATAATATTTATTGTGAAAAAAATGAGTAACTTAATTTAGAAGAAAATATATTAGGTTTTATATCTTTATACAAAATTTATAAAAGTAGGAATTCAAACTCCACTAATTAAAACAAAACAATCATTAACTAACTAATCTACCAACTTGATGTCCAGAAAAATATATTTGATTACTTTATATATTTTAAAATCATCTATTAATTATTTATATTATATACATATTTTAAAAATAAGTAAAAAATTTGGGGCTAACCTTAAAGGACAAGCTATCTATGGAAGATATATAATGAAGAGTGAAATTTACTATGTGATTGTGTATCCTCTCTTAACTAAATTGTCTATTGTTTGAATCCTCCTTAGGACCCTCCCCACAAAAACATAAATATTTTGTTAAGTAAACTTAGTGATCAAGACATATTGTCCAAACTCACACCGTCCCGGACAACATACCACACATTGTAAATACCTTTCTGAGAAACAATTAAGGTATACATTACTTACACATTTATGCCTCAAATTGTAATATTGTCTCTTTTAACCAATGTTTTAAAAAACAAACCGGTGATCGAACTGGTGAAGGCACTAGTTTACGATTCATTGTTTCAATCGTGATTGAACAGTAGTCAAATCGATAATAATAATATATATATTTTAATATACTATGATATAATTATTGATATATTAATAATAAATTATATTCAAATAATTTTTTATTTTACTTAAAAATATTTTTAATAGATTTTTTTTAAAAATAGCAAAAAAAAGTTTTAAAACTCTGACCGGTTTAACCGATTTTCAATCGATTTTGACTGGTTCTAAATCTGCCGATTTTTTTCTTGACCAATCTGATATCCTAACCGATTTTCAATCCAACCAACCGATCCGATTTGATTTTATAACCTCACTTTTTGAGTTGGACATGATGTCCCACAGGACACACCCCCTTTTTATGCATGTGCTCACAGGTCTAAAAACATACTGTCTAATTCACCATAAAAAAATATATAGTAGTATAGTGGTTTGACCATTTACCTTGTTACTCATATAATTTTTTCTTTGGACAAACTAAAACAGACCCGAAAAGGAAAAAACAATAGCTTGAACAGGAAAATGAATTATCCAACTCCAAGAATCACATATCATAAAGGTAACAAACACAGAGGTTGGCAGGACCTTCCAAAAAAGGAGCATAAAAACTCCTTCAAATCCCACCTAATCCAGGACCAAGCCTTCAATTTGGCCATTTCAATAACCTGGGAAATAGAAGATGCAAAATTTCTAAAAATTCTACAATTTCTTCTATCAACGTTCTTTTTAAATAGATTTCTTTGTCCCAAACATCATTCTAAAAACAATTTATGACTCGAATTTTCGTTTACCAGAACTACACAGACATGGAGGCAAAAGACAGGCAACCCTCAACCCACACTTATTTCACATCAGAACCTTATAGTTGTATTTATTTGATTCTGGTTAGTTAGGTTAGTTGGTCATTTTGTTAGAATTAGTTTTCTGTTAGAGTAAACCTAAAAATTGGTTAGTATAATAGATTTTTAATTATCTCAAATAACATAAAGAAATATTAATATTGGATTTTTAATTTTTATAATTTTATTCTTTCAACTAAATACCTACAAATGAATACTTAGTTAATTAGCTTAACTATGGTATAAATACTGTTTTGTTTTATGCTTTTAATTAATGAATGAATCACTGCATAATTGTTTAGCTTCTTCTGATCCTTTCTCTCTTAACTAACAGAATCATGTGGCTTTTCCTTTTCCAAGTCAATTTTAAGTACAAGGCATGGTTCGTGATTACCACACTATCAAAGAAGGAAAACTCAGTTTGTTATAACGGAGACAAAGACTAAATAAATTTTAACTTATATTAATTAATAATTTTTATACATTTTATTAGTGTAATGTTAACATGATTTAATGATAAAAACATATATATTATAAATAGTATAGGAAATGATCTCTGATGATTTTGTAAGATAAGAGATTTCAAAGGAGTTGTTTTGTTCACATGCTTTTGCTTGCATACCTGGAAATTGTGACATCAAAAGTGGTCATGTGAGCGCTTTATCACGTAGGGTAGCAATTTTTCAAACGCACTACATTTTTGGATCCGTACAAATGTATGCATACAAATTTTATTTATATTATATATAAAATTACTTATTTAATTAATGATAATATTAATTAAATTATTATACATCATGTAAATTGATACTTTTAATTTTGTGTTAAAATATTAAATTCTTTATTTCTTTTCTTGAATTTATTTTAATTTTTGTGAGATATATATATATATATATATATATATATATATATATATATATATATATATATATATATATTCTGATATTTCATTGTTATGAGATGTATCATATAGAGGCGGATGAGAGGGATTATTTTGAACCATTAGATTAAAATAAAAGATAAGATTAAAATAAAAAAAATTAAAACCTCACATAGCTAATCTCTTCTCTTCTCCCACTTCAATTCGATGATATCATTCATTCCGTAACGTAATGCAATTCCTGTTATACTAAAACCATACATCAAGATAATCACAACAAAAATATATTGTACCTTGTATTTTAAAAATTGCAAAAGCCAAAACCCACTAAGGGTATGTTTGGTTATAAACCCTGATGAACCTTAAAAATAAATTCTATGATCAAACAGAGTTTTAACTGTCTCAAATGACATAAAAGATCAATAATCAACTCTTAAATTTTTTCATTTCCCTAACTCTATTTCTTCAACTGTAAATCAAATGGACCTTAACACCTAAAAGCCAACTAGAAGAAATATATTGCAATTATAAGCCTCGGTAAAATACTAGCCTCAACACCAGCAGCTTGTGTCCTCAAATAATGTCTCTAGAATTATTTCGTATCTAGAAAATAAAATTATAAAAATAAAAATATTTAATAGTTAAAATTAATTTTTTACGTTATTTAAGATAATCAAAATTTCGTTAAATAAAAAAATTAGAAAGTTAACAAACTGTGGATAATAAATAATTAATAAAAGCATGGTATTACACAGTTGAAAAGGCAATCACATAAATAAGGCATCATTGAAAAATTACATGTACCTCATTTATGTAAATAACATTGTGGCCCAATGATTAAATAATTGTTTCACCGCACATTAAAAAAAGGGGTCCCACTTAAAACAGGTAATTAACCCATATTTAATTTTATAAGCTTAATTAAGTAGAAATGGTAAGATTTAAAAAGATTTAACTTTATATTAGGCGTGTCGCGTGAGGTAAAGTTCTGGAAACAGAAGTGTCGATGGTATTTTGTTATTATCGAAGAGGAAACAGAGACGAAGAAAGTTATGGCTACGTCGTGTATTGAATTGAAGGCGAGTGGTTGGGTGTGTAAATCTGTATCCCATGATGGCCAAACCACAAGACCCTACAACATCAGTTACTACGCCGCCTATGGCCGCCGCAGGATTCCCCGCCTCGTAAGCCTTGCCGCTGCTAAACCCTCCGAGGACACTCTCCTTGCCGTCCCTGTGTAAGTAAACACCGTACTCATGTTTTCTTCATTAAACGACGCTAACACCTTTTATCGTATCATGTTCCTAGTCCATCATTGCCGGTGAAGGAAATTCAAAAACCTCGGGATCTTAAACGAGAACTTGTTTCCCTCTCTCTGCCCGCGCTTGCCGGTCAAGCTATTGATCCCTTGGCTCAGCTCATGGAAACCGCTTACATTGGTCGACTCGGTTTGTCTATTCATTCCTTACGTTACACTTACCTACTTCTACTTCCACTTCTACTTCTATTCAACTTCCTTACTTGTCTCTTATTTTCCTTATTAGGCACTCTCGAATTGGCTTCTGCCGGTGTTTCCGTCTCCATTTTTAATATCATTTCTAAGCTTTTTAACATTCCCCTTCTTAGTGTTGCCACTTCCTTTGTTGCCGAGGACATGGCCAAGTCTTCCGCTCAAGATTCTACTTCTGGTGAATTTCTCCCCGTTTTCATTCAACTTGCTTTTCCCACCATTTTCTAATACCTCATTTACTTGTGCTCTAGAAATGAATGGCAATGGTAAACCTTTCAACACAGTTTCTCAGAGAAAGCAACTGTCCTCTGTCTCCACTGCTCTGCTTTTAGCGCTTGGCCTTGGCATTTTTGAGGCCTTAGCGTTGTACCTGGGATCTGGAACATTTCTACATTTAATTGGTGTATCAACAGTATGTTTTTTCCTCCACACACACTCCTTATCTTTAACATTGTACTTTAAGGTCTATTGTTGCACCTGGTTGACTGGGCCATATTTATAGTTGTGAATAATATTTATTAGAAGTCTGTGTAACATGCATGCCTCTTCTAAGTTCTACCCACCCTCTTAAAGAATGTCAATTGTAATTTATTAAATTCTTTTCAACAGCAAAATCCAACACATGTTCCGGCACGGCTATTTCTCTCTTTAAGAGCTCTTGGTGCTCCTGCAGTTGTACTTTCTTTGGCTCTCCAAGGCATTTTCCGTGGTTTTAAGGATACAAAAACTCCTGTTATATGTCTAGGCAAGTGTTTGGTTTAGTGTGTTCCTTTGTTACATTGGAATACTTGTGAATGTGACTTTATCTTGAAAAATTGTAGATTCTGATATCTCAAGTATTTTTATTGTTTTTCTATTTTTCAAAAAAATGACTAAATGTTAAAATTATTTTCATTATATTGTATGCATGCCTGTGCTAATTCTTTTATGAAAATGCAGGCATTGGTAACCTTTCAGCTGTCTTTTTATTTCCTTTGCTTATGTATTACTTTCGGTTGGGTGTAACCGGGGCTGCCATTTCCACTGTTCTATCTCAGTATGTCCCTTTCAAAAGCATTCTTTTCTCCTTCTATTTCTTGACTTGACTTAACCCTAATTATAATGGAATTTTTATACCTCAGATATATTGGGACCTTGTTGATGATCTGGTACCTGAATAAGCGAACTGAGTTACTACCTCCAAAGATGGGAGACCTGCAATTTGGCAGTTATATTAAATCTGGTGAGAATTTGTCTCTTTACAGGTGGTTTCTGTTTCTTATTATGTGTTGCTAAGACCTGAGATGAAAGAGTGTGTTTTGGTGTTCGGCACTCTTTCAAAAATAATTTTCCCTCCCTTGAAAAACTGTTTGCAAAACATTTTCCAAGCCAAATTTCTCTGTTCTCCCTTCCATTCTTTTCTGTTTCTGTTTTGTAATTTTTCAATTTAAAGGTAATAGCATTAATAGGACAAATTGGTTTCTAAAGGCTTTTTATTTTCACTAGATCTTTATGTTTTGTTTCCTGAAGAAATACAATACTGTTTCTGCCAGGCATATATGCAGTACATTTTGTCTACAGAAGAAATTGTATTATCATTTTTGTGTAGCTTTATCTTTCTCTTTTGATAGCGAGCAAATACTTGGATGGGCACATTTATCTCTTTCTGCTTTACTGCATATATTATCTAGCTCCCTGTTAGGTTATTGTAGTTGTTTGTGTTTCAATTATTATCTGTGGGCTGCTACAGGTGGTTTCCTTCTTGGAAGAACACTTGCTGTTCTTTCAACCATAACATTGGGGACATCAATGGCTGCTCGTTATGGTCCTGTAGCTATGGCTGCACATCAGATATGTATGCAAGTTTGGTTGGCGGTTTCCCTTCTTACAGATGCATTGGCTACATCTGGTCAGGTATTGAGTTGTTCCCTATGTAAAACTTGTGTATGCATCATTTTAATATCTTCGCTTTCACCCTTGGGTGATATCTTAAATTTCTTTCAATCTAGTAATAACACTATGCTGTCTTGCAATAAAAACAAGTTAAGCCAACAGATGCCAGACTATTCCAGAATAATATAATTATAGAAGTATAATTCTGCTCTAGCTACTTTTTGTTGGGGAAACTTTTTAGCTTGTTTGACTTTGACACTTTTTTCTTGGTTTCTTTTAAGCTTACTTCACTAGTGTCTTCTTGTTTGCATATCTATGTTTCTTATACCTCTATTATTATTTATTTATAGGCCCTTATTGCAAGTTCTGTGTCCAGACATGAATACCAAGGTGTGAAGGAAATTACTAGTTTTGTATTAAGGGTAAGCATTTTTTTCTGCATTGAGTTTTGAGTGTTATTCTTGGAATTTGCATAAGCTATGGTTTTTTTTAACTATGTCAAATAAGGAAGTTTGATCAAATTGTTCGAGAACTTGATGATATCTTTACAGATTGGACTGCTCACGGGTTTTTGTTTAACTGCAATTCTGGGTGCATCTTTTGGATCTTTAGCTACCATTTTTACCCAGGACTCTGAAGTCTTGCAGGTGGTCAAAACTGGGGTGTTGGTATGTATGGTTTTGCTTGTTGCTTATTCATTTGTCAGATTTTAGTTTCACACAGTTATCTGCCTGCCTCTGATTTTAGTTTAAATTGTTATCTGTGTTTTCTTGCTAGTTTGTCAGTGCTTCTCAACCATTTAATGCTCTGGCATACATTTTTGATGGTCTCCATTATGGTGTTTCTGATTTTCAATATGCTGCTTACTCCATGGTAGGTTGTTTGCTTTTCTGAAATTGTTATTATGTTTCTTTCTTGGTACATATGTTTCCCAAGGTTAATTTACGGTAACTGCTTTATAGATGTTTGTCGGAGCAATCTCCTCTGCATTCTTGTTGTTTGCACCTTCCCTTTTTGGTCTTTATGGTGTGTGGATGGGCTTGACTCTCTTCATGGCTCTTCGTATGGCAGCTGGTTGTGTCAGGTAATATGACTCATTCCTGTTGTGTTTCTGTGCGTGTTATTGTGAACAAATGTTTCATGTTGATTCTATCTTGTGAAGAAATATTTCTTGCTGTTACTATCTGGTTCTTTTGCATTAGAGAACATTTATCCATCTTTCATTAGAGAACATTTAGCCTATACATGGTGAACTGACTACTCATTTGGGGCATATACACTAGTGTAGTCTTTTTTTTCAATGGTGTACAAATGCTGTGATTTTAATCTCGTTTGCTAAAATGCTCTGTCTAAAAATCTTTGTATGTAGTTGATGTCTTTTACATTAATTATCAAATCTTCTAATGAAATGGTAAAGCATTTGTTCATAGAAAGACATAGACTATGAGCAATTAGAGGATCCTTGTCTTCTCAGTAGATTTGCTGATGCTAGATAGTGTGGCTCCATTATGGCATTGTCTGGTTGTTCTTTTAAAGCTCCTTTTGTGTTTTGGTTGCATCCTTGATGCCTTTACATTTTCAGATTACTATCAAAGAACGGTCCTTGGTGGTTTCTACACAGGGATTTACAAGTTTCAGAGGTCAGTGGTTTTTTTCTTAATTCCAAATTCAAAACATGTCTCTGCTTTTTGATTGAATAAAATTTAGTTTACTTCATTCGTGGATTTTTTTGTTTCTCTCAACTTATGAATATAAATTGTTATTATTTTTATCTGTGTCCTTGGTTTTTCTTATTGATTTACCAGCTATACTTTCCTTACCTTAAAATGTTTGAGGAGAAAAAAATGATTTAGAATTTGAGGAAAAACGAATCATCATAATGAATATCAGATTTTTATAGTAATAAACTAATAACTAGGAAAGTCCAGAATATAGGGTGAAATTTACATGTGAATGATTGAATGTAAATCTGACACTTGACTTCCTTCCAAAAACACTTTTCCTTCACAACATTTTGCAACCAAACGCAAATCATTTCTAGAAAAAATATTTCACAGTGTAGGATACTGAATGCAAGTTCAGTAGGTTTTGAGCAAGTGTGTTTTGGACTTTGGAGGTAAAAGTTGGGACTTCATCATACCACAAGTTGCATGGTTTAGCATGGATCTGTCTTGTGAAGTGGTGGGGAATTGAGGATATTGAAGGGCAAGCTTTAGGATGGGTGGTGGATGAATGAAACAAAGCTACACTTTTATGCGTGATTTGTGAATGTCTTGCTCTACAATGAGCTATCAAGAGTTAATGTTACGGAAAGAGGTATGTTGTGGTCAATGAGTTGACATACAAGAAATCATTTTATTACGAACGTCTTACCCGAGAGAAAGTAGGAATAGCACCTGAGGAGATGATAGAAACTTAACCAAGGTTGTTTGGTCATGGGAATCAAATGGAACATAGTTCAATTAAGGGAGGTGAAGGAGACCCTTGAAAACCTTGTGAAACAGTTTAAAATGACCTTGCTCTCAAATGAGTTATTGATGTTTGGCACTTTGATTAAGTGAAGGCTTTATTTGATCAATGTAGTCGACCCTAACTACGGGATAGAGCTTGATTATTGATTGTTGTATGTCTTTTGTGATCCTTAGCCATTCCTCAAATTTTCAAGTTTAAATAGAACTTTTAATCTGATTGAAAATGATATTGACTGCAAATAAGAACGTTTGCATGGATGCCTATAGCCCCGTGTGCTGTTTCCCAATGTCACTAGAACGAGCACAGATAATAATATATGGCACGGTCATGGCAGTGTTACCCATTTATGGAGAGTTAAATTTTGTTCGAGTTTATTGGTGAACTAGGGCATGCTTAACTTAATCCCTAAAATCAGCTATTAAGGAAAACAATTGCTAATTTATAAATTTTCTCTGTTGATTAACGTTATATGATGATAGTGTTATCATTCTGGAAGGATATATATATCTACTTACAGATCTGTTAACAATTGCAGGTGGTCTCTTAAGTCCTAAGACGGAGGATACGGATGAAACACTGGATGTGATACCTGTCAAGATAATTCACTCCATCGGATGCTATATTTAGATGTTAACGGAGTTAGAATTTTGGATTTTCCGATTACACCTGTGTAGAAAATTGGAAAATTTAGAAGCACTTTTCTAGGCTCTTGGCTCAACCTTATCAGTTAGTGTAATTACACGACAGCTCTCTTTACCTGTAAAGGAAAATGGTTCAATTCAATTATTTTTAAAAACCCGAATGGCACATTATGTGTAGCTTTAGTTTGATAAAACATGTTCATAGATAAAAGTATTAATATAGGAGCAAATACATCCATCCTTATTCCTTAAATGGCAATGGCAAAGGCAAAGACAAAGACAAATTACCAAAATGGTTATTTCTTTCAGCATGTTAAAAAATAGCAAAATTATCAGGAATCAAGAAGAAATAGGCATGCTAGTGGAGCTTGGCAATGACAGCGTCAACAATCTCCTGTGTAGTGCTGTCTCCACCAAGATCTATGGCCTTGCACTTTCCCTCTGAAATGACACGCTTGACAGCAGTCTCAAGGCGGTCAGCAAATGATGGAAACTGGAGATGCCTCAACATCATGGCGGAGGAGAGAAGCAATGCCACCGGATTGGCCTTTCTCTGCTCCACCATCATCTCATTTCCCACATTTCCTGCCGATGCACCTTGCTCAAACACAGCATGATCAGCCCCAACGTTCCCTATCATCGTCATGCACATCTTAATTAACACTATCACTAATTTAAGTAACTAATTAAATAATTAATTGAATAACTAGTTACCTCCTGGCATGACACCAGTGCCTCCGGCAATTCCAGCTGCGGTGTTAGCCACTAGATTTCCGTAAAGATTAGGAGTGACCATAACATCGAACTGCTCGGGTTTAGAGACAAGTTGCATGCAGCAATTATCGACAATAATCTCGTTGTACTTGATCCCAGGATATTTGGTTGCAACCTGTCGGCAAGATTCTAGGAAGAGACCATCGGCGAGTTTCATGATGTTGGCTTTGTGGACGGCGGAGACTTTCTTCCTGTTATTTAGGTATGCATACTCGAACGCATATTTTGCAATGCGTTCGGAGCAGAACTTGCTCATCACCTGAAGTGTGAGTTAAATTGAATTGAATTAAAGTACACACAAAATTGGAACAATTAATTAATTAATGAATAGGATAATTAGGATACCTTGAGGCTCTCGACAACGCCAGGAACAACCTCGTGCTCGAGACCTGAGTACTCGCCCTCGGTGTTCTCGCGAATGACGACGATGTCGACGTTGTGGTGGCGGGTGGGCAAGCCGGGCAAGTTGAAGCAATTAACGAGGGAGGCGTAGAGATCGAGGTCCTTCCTGAGCTGAACGTTGAGGGAGCTTACTCCACCGCCCATGGGAGTCCTCAAACCACCCTTCAAGCACACCTTGTTCTTCCTAATCGAATCCAGCACCTCCTCAGGAACACGCCTCATGTCTCCGTGCACCTCGTACTTCTCGAAGTAAATCGGCGCGTGCATCGCCTCCATCACCTGCTCCACCGCGTTGGTCACCAGAGGCCCAATTCCGTCCCCAGGTATCAGGGTGACCGTCCGGGGCGCTCCGTCCCCTGGCCGTGGCATATACGTCACGCTCCTTCTGCTGCCACCCACTTGCTTCATTTTCATCATCGCCTGCTGCACCACTCTTCTTCCCCCCATCCCCATCTTCCGATCTGATCTCAACAGCAATCAGAAATCAGCAATCCGCATTAAACAAGAACAGAAGGTTCTCTTTGCAATTTGCATTGATGCCCCTCTTCTTTACGCTAATACTAATAATACTCTAAAAATAAAAAAGGTATAAATTATTGAATAATGAAAAAAGGAGAAGAGAGTGAAGCAATGATAAAGAACAGAAACAGATACTGGGTATTGAGGCATGGGAAGAGCATCCCCAACGAGCGAGGCCTCATTGTTTCCTCCATGGTATGCTGTATGCTAATGTGCTTCTTCTTTTTTGAACCGTGAATTTGATTATTGATGTGAATCGCAGGAAAACGGCACGCTCCCGGAATATGAATTGGCCTCTGAGGGTGTTAATCAGGCACAACTCGCTGCTAAATTATTCCAAAAGGTACCACCTCATCTCATCTCATCACATCACATCAACCCTTTCTTGAACACGTTCTTGTTACGTAACAATTGCTAAATGCTCTTTGTATTCTCTTCTCTCTCTGTATATGCATTACATGACAGGAACTAGAGGTTAATAATATACCGCTTGCTAATGTTCGCATTTGCTACTCCCCCTTCTCAAGAACCACCCATACTGCAAAAGTTGTTGCAACTGTCTGGAATCTTCCTTTTGAAGCCCCTCACTGCAAGGTTAGCTATTCAATCTCAACAGCTGCAACAAACGTCAAATTCCATTATTTTTCTATCAGTTGAGTCCGTTAGGTTTTGCTTTGCAGGTGATCCAAGACCTTCGAGAACGCTACTTTGGTCCTTCATTTGAACTTTTATCACACGATAAAGTAAGCCATGGTCAATTCAATTGCACTATCTTCACCTGCCTACTGTTCCCAATTCCCTATTGTTTTCATCAATAAAATAATTGATCGACTTTGTATCTCCTCTCTGCATCATTTTTGTTAAGCCCATTTTGGGCCACTGTTTAAAGATTTTCAAACTGGCTGTAATTAGACCAATCTATTGATTTTCTCTTTTCATTCATTTAACAGTACCAAGAGGTTTGGGATTTAGATGAAAAAGATCCATTTGCTGGGCCAGAAGGAGGGGAAAGTGTTAAGGATGTTGCTTGTAGACTTGCAACAGCAATGGACATTATGGAATCAGAATTTGAAGGGTAGTGATTTATGTTACTTGTATTCTTGTATCATTCTAGCATAACTCTCTACTACAAATCTATTGGAAGCATGCACCTTTTTATAGTGAACATTGGAGGCATGCACTTGTCTCAAGCTGCCAAAAGACAGATTCAATACAACTGCACTCAAAATATAGAATTTCTTTTTCCTATCATGATGTTTTAGCAGTTCTAAATCCACGTTTACGAATAGTATTTTCAAACAAGTTGCTCTTGTTACTTGAAGCATGCTATGATACTTTGATTCATATTCTATCAGCTAATACGATTCTGTTTTCCATCTCGAAGATGCGCAATTTTGGTCGTCAGCCATGGGGATCCCCTGCAAATCTTGCAAACCATGCTGAATGCAGCTAATCAGCACAAAGAACCCCTGTATAATGACTTAGCATCAATACTAAAGGCAGTTCAGGTGGCACCAATCTTGTCCCAGCACCGCAAATTTGCACTGCTTACAGGGGAGCTTAGGGGAGTCATTTGAGATTTGAGGTCTAGGAGAAAGGGAACTGGTCTCATACAAAAATTCATGTGAGATCCCTAACCCTCTTTATGATTTCTTTTCAATATTCAAAACAGCTACCCTGTATTTATTAGGAGCAGGGATCTGATTGTCCCTAATCCTTTTATTACTTTATCTATGGTATCCAAAACTTTCTGGGTTATTTAGAAAAGCAATTTGCATATGGAGATGATGACCTTTTTTTGATTGGAAATTGCAGTCTATCAATATTCTTATCAAACATAAAATCATGAGCTACAATCATTAACCAAGGGAAACTTACATGATATCTACTGCGAATTCCAACCATGACCTCACGGCACAACATGTTACAATTACAAAGTCATGTACATGTAACACATAATGATTCCTCCTGGTAAATGTGGATAGGTCTCAGCTCAGCACCTGGTAGGCTTGTAATATGATCCCAAAATGCAGCATTTTTCAGTTTTAACCAAATGCCATAAGCAATTCTGCCTCACATGAGGAGAGTGCAACCACATTCTGTTTCTTCGAGCACCAAGAAATTGGTGCATTTAGATATTTAAACAAACAACCAAATGTGCTTTTTCTTTCCACTTTATCACCACACCAATCAGAGTCAGAAAAAGGCTTCTATGTTTGCTTCACTCTGGTCATCTCCTTTTGGGAACAACAGACCATAGTCCGGTGTACCTTTTAGATATCTCAGTATATGTTTAGCTACAGTCATATGAGGCACCCTTGGATCACTCATAAATCTACTGATCAGCCCAACTCCATAGCTAATATCAGGCCTGCTATTCAATAGAAACCTAAGTGATCCTACAATTTGTTTAAACAAAGTTGCATCTGCAATTTTCTCATCCAGTTCTTTAGTCAGCGTTAGATTTGCTACCACTGGTGTAGGTGCTGCATTACAATTTTCCATGTTGAACCTTTTCAGAACTTCACAGGTGTATTTCTTCTGATGTAGGAATATTCCCTGGTCAGTGTGCATAAACTCAAGACCAAGAAAATAATTCAAAGTTCCTAAGTCAGTCATTTCGAATTCTGATTTCATCTCCCCTTTAAATTGCTCAATTTCAGCCAGCTTACTACCTGTGACAATGAAATCATCCACATAGAGACACAAAAGAAGTAAGTTCTTGTGTTGAGTTTCCTTCACAAAAACTCCAAATTCAACTCTGCATTTCATAAAGCCTTGCTTGGATAGGAAAGCATCAATCAATTTATTCCAAGCTCAAGGGGCTTGTTTAAGTCCATACAAGGCCTTCTTCAGTCTATATACTTGATGTTCTCTTCCTTTTGTTTCAAATCCTAGTGGCTGCAGGCCAGGCAATACACCTTTTCTTCTAATGGGCCATTAAGGAAGGCTGAGTTAACATCAAGTTGGCGCACAGTCCAACTTTTAGAACTAGCAACAACAATCACAAGTTGAATTGTTTCCATTCTTGCAACTGGAGCATATACTTCTGTGTAATCTATTTCTTGTTTTTGAAGGAAGCCTTTTGCTACTAACCCGGTCTTGTGCTTGACAATAGTGCCATTTAGCTTGTATTTGACTTTAAACACCCACTTCACATCAATAGGGTGTTTATTCTATGGCAAATCCACAAACTCCCAAGTCCTGTTCTTTTCAATTGCCTTTAATTCCTTAATCATGGCATCCTTCCATTCTTGAATATCAAGAGCCTGTGTTTCCAATCCAATGGTTCAATATTTGCCATGAATGCAAAGTGTACCATCTCACCACTATCAAGAACTTTATTATTATTATACAATTCATAATCTGCAAGTCTGGTGGAAGGGAATTTCACTCTTTGAGATCTTCTTATAGTAGGTTTTGATGGATCTGAGGAGCTATGTTGCTTGGTCTTTATACTATCTTCAAGGATACATGGAGTATGAGTTTCAGATTCACTTTCCCAATTCCATGATGCAGTTTCATCCACTGTAACATCTATGCTTATTACAATTTGTCACTTCACTAGATTGTACAACTTGTAAGCACCAGTTGGGTGATATCCATCCAGTATAAGAGCTTCATTTTTATCATCCAGCTTCTTTCTTTTCTCATTAGGTATGTGCCTGTAGCATGGAGAACCATAGATCCTCAAGTGATGCACAAAAGGCTTATCTCCAAACCAAGCTTCTCTAGGTGTAACTGTTTTAAGTCTTTTAGTGGGACATCTGTTTAGAACATAAGTAGCAGTTGTGACTGCCTCACCCCAATAGCTGTTGGGTAACCCCTTTCCTTTGATCATGCATCGAGTCATATCTAGTAGGGTCCTATTCCTTCTTTCAGCTAGGCCATTATGTTAGGGAGTGTAGGGTGCTGTCACCCCATGCTCAATACTCTCTGCATCACAAAGGGCTCGTTTGTTTAAACTTATTTTAGGAGATAAGTGTTTTTTTTAATTAAAAAAAGTATTTATTTTAAATTTTGATGTGTTTGTTTAAAATTTTAAAAATAAGTAGAAGCTAAAAATAAGCTAATTTTAGCTTATTTTAAGAACAACTCTCATCTACTTATTAAAAAAGTACTTATAAAAAGAAGTGTTTTTTAAAAAGCACTTAAAAATAAGCTTAAACAAACAGGCTCAAAATTCATTAAATTCTCTAGAGTTATACTCACCACCACCATCTGTTTTGAGAATCTTCAACTTAACGTTAGTTTGTCTTTCAACCAAGGTACAAATTTTCATGAATAGAGAGAATACTTCACCTTTTTCTCTCAATGGGTATATCCAAATCTTGCTAGTTAATTAATCTACAAAGGTTAGAAAATACTTGTTGCCACTAAGAGATGGAGTATCAAAAGGGCCACATACATCTGAATGGACAACACCAAGAGGTTGTTTGGCTCTTTGAGGTGCAGTGATCTTAAAAACTTTCCTTGGTTGTTTGCTTATCAAGCATCCTTCACATGTTTTCTGTTGGGGTTGGATTAGTGGTAGACCAAACACCATTTGCTTGCTGTTGAGTTGATTTAAACTTTTAAAGTTTAAATGACCATATCTGTAATGCCATAACCAGCTTTCTTCCTTAGTGTTGATGGAGGATAGACATTGGATTGGAACAACATTTAAATTGATCTTGAAGGTTCTATTCTTGGATAGTGGTGCCTTGAGTACCAACCTTTGTTTAGAATCATAGATTTCAATATCATTCTAATGCATCGCCATGGTGAATCCTTTTTCTAACAGCTGCCCCAGGCTGAGTAAGTTGTTCTTCATTGATGGAACATACAATACATCATACATATATGTTGTCTTCCCATCCTTGCATGTGATCATCACCTTTCCTATTCCTTCTGCAAATATGGTGTTGTTATCAGCAAACCTCACACTATTTTTAACATTTGGATTAAAGTCTATGCTAGTCCCCATTTCCTGTCATATGATTTGAGCGCCTAGTATCAAGATACCAAGAGGAACAGTCTTTATCACTGTTTATGGTTACCATTAACAACACTTGATTTGAATCAGATCCATCATTATCTTGTGCTAAATGAGCCTCATCACCTTTCTTGCCTTTGTTGTTGGTAATGCCATTACTACCCAGCCAGCACTTATAGGAGTAGTGACCAAATTTGTCATAGTTATAACACTGCACTTTTCTTTTATCAAAATTCTTTCTACTACCTCTCCTATATTGATAACCACCTCTAGGATTTGGATTCTCTCTCTACTTGTTGTTGTTGCAATGTGAGTGATCTTGTGACGTTGAGCCATGTGAATCTCCACTCCTGCCTCCTTTAGATCTTCCTCTACCTCTTTTATTCCAAAAACCACGACCTCTATTCTCTTGAGTGGTTTTGGCTTGCAAAGCTTGATCTGTAGCCTTTTCATTACTTCTTTTAGAAACTCTTTGCTCATGTGCCTGTAAAGAATTTTGCAGTTAGTCATAGTTTCAAGGTCTTTCGACTCTTCTATAACAACCACTATATGGTCAGATTAAGGTGTTAAAGTTCTGAGTACCTGATCAACAATCTTGGAATTAGATATATATTCGTCACAGACTCGCATTGAATTAGCCACAACTTGTCCCTATTGAAATACTTCGTGATGTTCTCTTGCTCTATCATAGATAGCAATTCATACTGCCTTCGAAGGGATTGAAACTTCACTTTCTTTATTTTAACAGAATTTCCATACACTTGTTTTAGAGTGTCCCATACTTGCTTTGAAGTTGTGGCCTTGGAAATCTTCTGAAAGATAATTGCAGATAGACACTAATGTAGTAAAACTCGAGCCTTGTAATCAATCTCTTGTTCTCATTACAGTCTTCTTTCTTTTCTACTGAGGCATCTTTGAAAGGTTCTTTACGATTTGATCGAGTTCTTGAAACCCAAGAATGGCATCCATCTACACGCACCAATCATCATAACCTTTCCCATCGAATACGGGAAGATTTCCAGGTATGGCACTCGAAGTAGCCATGGAAGCACACCCAGAGTAATGCTTTGAACCCAATCAATGTTGTTTTCTCACTCTCACAGGTCCCTCTCACACAAGCTCTAGATACCAATCTATTGGAACAAACTGAAAAATACAGAGAATAAAAGAGATAGAGAATAAAGGCTTTCTCATTTAATTACAAAAAAGAATGCATGAATACAACCGTTTATATGTGTGTTTCAACAGAATTGTTCTGTTAGCCTTCAAACAGAATAACTATTATATTTGGATTATTATTCAACACTTTTTTTGTGAGATTCTTAATTCCTTACCAAATTTCTTCATATTTTACCTGTTCATGTAACCCTCTGATTGATGAAATCTTCGCCTGCAATCAATAATTCCTTTTGTAATTAGGATATTCTACCTCATTGTATTCCAACACATAACAGTTTCACTATGATGCTCACGGGTTGTTATGTGAATTGGCTTATACACAACAATAGGAGCCTATTTTAAAGAAGAATAATAAATCTGTCCAATTTTATATTTTAGACCCTCCTTTATGCTGACAAATAAATACCTCCACTAATTGTTGTTTTGTGACTTTGGCGGTGTTGTTCACCAACTAGACATTGAAATTTTGATGATGGGTTTGCAAATCAAAGGACACTTCTTTAGTATATGGTCCCTGGCCACGTCTCAACCTTCAAAAAGGTTATTATTTGCCTTACTAATTTTTACTCATCATTCACTTTCCCATCACAAATTAATCAATTGGGTAATAATCCTTCTGCATTCACGAAAATATTTTTACTATAATATTAGTTAGCATATGTCTTGTTTCTCTGTAATTCATTGATCTAAACAATTCTATTCTTATTCTTAGTTTTTAATTGAAATATAGTCTAGAATTCTAATTTTTTAGTTTTCGTTACCTGTGTCAACCGAACAGGTTAGCTTAGTTTGATTTGTAAATTTTATTCAATGAATTTTAAATTGTTCTTATGACTTTTAGAATTTTTCGGATATCTTGCTCTTGTTTTGTTTCTGAGAATACATGTTATTATAATACAACTGATTTCAGAATATTTGTCAAGCATATATGACTTAGATTTGAAGTGTACTGTAGTGAGTAATTAGAAGAAATGAGTGCCACATGCATGTACTATCAGCCTCTTGGTTTATCATAAGATAATTTTATTGTTCATAATAGTAATTTTTAACTCAAAATTAAATAGAATTATCAAACAAATAAACTAAAATAGTACCCATTTATGTTATTGTTTCGTTAAAATTAACTCATTCCATATACCATGAAATATACATATTTATATTTTATTGTTTCTAAAATACAACTACTAAATATATAATTATTTCAGGTTCTCATAAAAGAACTACTTTATTAGGATAACGATTAGCAACACATTCCTTGTGCGTGATAGGGTTTCGCAAGCCATTGAATTAAGTAGACGATTTAGTAATTATTCAGTATACTTGTCTTCAAAAGTTATATATCATTTGCATATTCATGTATTATTGTTATTAACACTACAAGACTAAAATAGTGTTGCTTTCAAGAGTTCAACACAATAATGTAGTAGGCTTGGTGGGATGCAGCTTCAAATAGGGAGAACATCTATCACGAATTTATGCCAAATGGAACATCTAGGGAGAGTTTGTTGAGTACAATTTTGTTTGGGTACGAATTTTTTTATATATAGTAGTAAATTTGGCTATGAAAATTAAGGCAACAAGTATAAGTTTTAGATCTTTATTATTCTGTTGTTTCCGTATACTGTTGTTATTGATATCTTAGTGATATAGGTTGTAGTTTTGATTTAACAGTGTTGTCAATTATTGTGTATTGAGATATATTTGCTCATTAATAAAATTAGTTATTTGTATATACGTACATTAATATTTAGTAATAAAATTAGTTTACTTATGACATATGATAATTATATATAACAAAAAATATATATGGAGAAAATAATAAAATAGCAATAAAAAAAATAAAAAAGTAAGACTTTTACCAGTTCATATTAATCAACCATTAAGATAGGATTGTTATCTTAGTCATACCTTTTCTAGCACTTTTGATCAGTAAACCGTTAACCAAACCTTGTTAATTGTAGATAGCAACCTTTTCATAGCGGTTCACCTGCCATACATGTTAAGAAAAACCAGGCTAACTTAGCGCTCAAGAATCAAAACCGCTAACATATCACGGCTTCAACAACGGGTAACATATAAGCCTTTTCTTAGCGCTTCTGATAACCAAAGTGCTTTGAAAAGCTATATTGGTGTATATATGTGAGCGATCCTAGTCTGTAACTATTAAGCAACACTTTTATAGCGGTTCACGTTATAAATGTTATGAAAAACCATCCTATCTTAGCGCTCCAAAAATTAAAACCGCTAACATAAGAAGCGTTTTCTTAGCGCTCCTCATTACTGAACCGCTATCAAAAGCTATATTCGTGTATATGTTTCTAGTGCCCGGAAATTCCGGGAAACTTATGTTAACGGTGTTGGTCAGTATACCGCTAATAAAAGGTTGTAAAACGAAAGCGCTATGAAAGATTTATCTTAGCAGTTTTTATTTCTACTACAGGCTTCCTATATTCGCGGTTTTTGTTATTGGAGCGCTATTGAATATTATAACGCTAATTAATTAGCAACTATTTTTCTTAGCGCTCCCGGTGTGAGACCGCTATGAAAAGGCTATATTCATGTAGATTTCTTAACGCTGAAGGTTAATAAACCGCTTTGAAAGGCCTTTATCTCAGTGATATTACTATTCAGGACCATTAACAAGGTGATAAAACACTCCTGATTAGTAACCACAAAAAACAAACTTCTTAGCTTCACAATTATGTTATCTCAATGATTTTAATTTGCAAAGCGCTAAAGAAAGGATATTATTTTAACAACTTTGAATAGACAAGATCATATTTATTTAGTATATCGTTAAAAAAAACTACAAATAAAGTCTTTGTTAACAGTTCAAAGCTACAACCACTAACAAACAACAAATATGTGACTCAGTTTTAATGAACTTAAGACCAATTTTATTGTAATGCCATTTTATAGAAAAAATCCTATTTGTACAACAGGTCCTATTTGTACTTTATTTTTTATTAAAAACTAATTTAAATTTTTTAAAATCTCAATGACTAAATTAAGAGTGTAGTCAATTTGATTCATTTCTAATAAGAAGACCACTAGTCAATTCAAATTTCACATATAAGTGATGACTTTTAACTTTCCATAAAATAGCATGACATTATTTTCGATTGCTAAACATGAAACAAATATGAACCACTATGTGAAAAGGCTTGCTAACTATAATTCTGCGAGTATTGACTATGGAAAACCCTTCTCTAGGCCAAAGCCAAGTATATTCCATGGACCTTAATGGTCCACTCATCCAATTCAACGGAATTAAATGAATAAATTGTGGGTAGAAGCTAAAATTATGACTTAGGAGCACATCAAAAGCATTCTTGGCAGTAAACATGGCAGATTGATTTATCCCGATATGCATTACAGTAGGAGCAACTCCTGCCCACAAAAGCCTTCTTCCTTAATAATCATTCCAGCACAATGAATAGGACCTTTATATCTCAAAAGCTCAGGGCTTAGACCTTTCTGCTGCTGCAATCTTATCTTCACCACCTGCGATAAGACATATATGAATTTTAATGTCCGCATGCCAAATACAAACTATGTACAGATGCTGCTGCTGTAATATGCTAAATAGTCAGCCACACTACCTAGTGCAATCACTTTGGGTATGTAAACTTGAATGGAAAGATGATCCTACCAATTGAATAAACCATCATTAACAAATTTCATTAGATTAAAACAGAAGTCTAAAAATAGTTAATGAAAAAATATTTCTTCTAGTTCTTACCCCATCAAGGAAGGGAATGAATCCCTCCCTCCCTCCCTCCCTCGATTCTCCTTCACCCACTAGCTGGTAAGAAACAAAAGTTAGGACCAAACCATTTGTCTCACATTTCATTTCCTTCTAGTTTTGGAAAGATGGCTATGAGTCCATTTGACATGGTATTTTAATGAGAACCTAGGAATATCCATGCATACTTGAGAAGTATTTTTGGTGAGGTAAGTGAAAAAATATTTATATTTCATTGAGATCCTACAACTCTGACTGCAAATATCATGAATCTCCTAATCAAAATTAGCAAAAGTTACATTGATTCAATGAATTATGTTTATCTCGGCCTTCCAATAAAGACTGGAGAAATCAAGAAGGGACTTTATACATATTTCAAGTAGAGAATGACTACTGTGAAAAACTACAATTGGCAAAACAAAATTCAAACAGCAGGGTTCCAAAGTTCAAACTAAGATTTTGCTATCAACGAGTTTGACTCGGCCTTCAATTAGCAAAGTCAGTTATGGGAGTGCCTACTATCCTCTGTGATAATCAACGCGCAGTAGCTTTATCCCACAATCAGTTCTACATGCCAAAACTAAAAATTTGGAACTTGATATTTCAATGTATCTCAAAGTCAGTTAATGAAGAATTATATTTTCAGTTTTCTAAATTCTCTCTAGAATCTTTTAAGACTTTTTTGTTTCTCTTAAACAGTAACAAAATAAAAATAAATAATAAAAAAATAAAGCAATTGTATTGCTAAAATCCAGTGCAAGAAATGCATTGTGAGGTTAAGAATTTTAAAAAAATATTCAGTTAGTCCAAAGAAACTATGTTTAAAAGAGGGGGGGAACATAATGATATGCAAAAAAGAAAAATACAAAAGGAAGCAATTTAAAATAGAAGATGAGAAACAAAGAAAATGAGCATTTTGACAAAAAGATAAAACATGTAGTATGACAATTAATTTGCAATCAGATTATGTCTATGATATTCAAGATTTTTACAAAAAAAAACAAATCGCAAATGTCGACTTTAGCTGGACAGATTATCCACATCCCGGCAAAATAGCTAAATCAAGTGACCACAACCTATGGCATCAGATTATGTCTATGATATTCAAGATTTTTACAAAAACAAATCGCAAATGTCGACTTTAGCTGGACAGATTATCCACATGCTGGCAAAATAGCTAAATCAAGTGACCACAACCTATGGCACATATAGCTAAATTTCAAGCATAATTCATATTATTTACTAGGTTGAACTAAGCATCACACTAGAAAACAGTTTCATCAACTCCACCAAATTAATTGGTAAATCTAAAAATGGTACCTATTAGGTTGAACTCTATGCTTTACACGGGTAGTGAATTCCTATCCTAGCACAAATTAGTATCTCATTCAAGTCGGGTAAAGAATTATGGTGTAGGCTACAGACCAGAGGCTTGAGATCACTAGGTTCTAGGACTGAATAAATCCTAGGACAAAATAAAATTATTAATGTCATTATCATATGATTATCTCATTGTAACTTTTGTCTCCTCAATCAAATTGACTGTTACTGCTTACTAACCAGAAGATCATTTCCAACAATAACAAAAAGAAAAAAAATCAAAAGTTGAAGTGACATGCCTAAGCCTAACCTGGAAGTTTACTATTTTATTTAAAATTATCATTAATATACTCTTCCTGATTTTTAAATTTATAATGCAGCCCAAACACAATTTCTGAACTGCCAACTTTACAATCTTACAAAACAAAATATCTACTATGTGCATCAAACGCCCATAAAACAACTTGTCAAAAAATATTTTGGAGCAATTATACTTCTGATATAACACTTCAAGAAAGGGTTCCTTAACCACACTGCTTCTATGACACGACTTAAAGAGTGCAAAAATCTTGATACTAGAAGCAGGTCTGTTTACATCTTAAGTATCATTTTAATTTACCATTGTAAGTTTCCAAATTGTTTGCTATTATATGGCAAGAAAAGTGATCGTTATGAGACACTGAATCAAATGAACAAAGGTAATGGAGGAAGCTGCACACTGATTATGTTATTCGCATGTGTGTAACTACACTGGACACTGATGAACTACGTGATAAATGTAAATGGGGTAATTACATGAAACACTACTCATGACTACAAATCAGAAAATTTATGACACAAACGTAAATATATACAGCTTATATGGATGGGAAGCATGGAGGAATTCGTCGATCCACGTTTTTCCAATAAAACGAATTACTTGAAATTCAGGAGTAATTATACAGGTTTGTAAGAAGATAAGAAATCAAAGAGAGTGAAGGAAAACAAACATACAGAGATACCAAAAGAAGAAGTGGCAATTGCATGTGACGGTTCTTGTGGCCCTCGGGCATCAACGACGACCCCAACCGCGGCTCCTGGGTCTCCGAAAGGAAACACAGATTCTGCGAGAAATGCTATGCTAATGGCGAGGGTTCATAGAGGTGACATTTACAAGACTTTGAGGAAGGTATGTTTGAGAGAACGAGAGCGAATACATTGGAAACTGAAACGGCACCGAAATTATTGATAAAAATTTCAAATAACAAAACAATCATTGTATTAATTATAATTATATTTTTAGTTGAAACAGAAAATGTTAATAGATGTTATTTTTCTATTATTTTATAAATATTTACTATTTTTATATAAAATAAAAAAGTTACGTGAAAATTTTTATAACTAAAAACATAATAATAAAATTATTAATTTTATTACATTAAATTATATATATATATATATATATATATATATAGTTAACGTGTACTAGATAAATAATTTATATAATAAGAGTATATATTTAATATATTAAAACTAATGTATAATGTATATATATATATATATATATATATATATATATATATATATATATATAACTTATGTATTAAACTTATATATTATATATTTAATATATTAAAGTTAGCAAGAATAATATTTCTTTTTTTTTTTTTTATGAAAACAAGAATAATATTTCTGACTGTATTCCTTATCAAAACTATGTATTTGTATGGTCAACGGATGCAGCCCTTTTTATTTTTGTGAATGGTGTATCACTTTTATATGGGTAGCTTAAGACCCATCTCAAGTCCCCAATGCCAAAGCCCAATTACAATATTCACAAAGTTCACCAAAAACAAAATATTCATAAACTCGCTAAGTGTACTGTGTAATTGTTAAATGGTTTTGCTAACTATTATGTTAAGTAGTCCTTAGCACCATTACGAGATGGAAAAATGTTAGTAACATTAAATGTCATAATTTTTAACAACATTTTTATTTTTACTTTTATTTCATACTTGCTCCTGTTTTTATATAACTGTGTTTTCAAAATATTAATAATAACTTTTTTAAAATAATACTCATATGAGAAAGTATTCTAAAGAAAGAGAGAAATACAATAAAATAAGGTGATTGATTTGAAATGAAATATAAATTACTTTACATATAATTCATTTTAGACCAACGGTAAAGGTTTACTGAATTTCAGTTAGAATAATTAGATGTTATGCTTTTCTTGATCCGTACCCATTAACAGTGATCTTTATGAATTTATAACATCAACACTCCCTAATATATTCATTATTGAGAGAAGTCTACGTAAGCAAAATCTTTAAATAAATTAACTTGAATTAAGAGTGTATCCATTTCAAGGGATAAGATTCAGTGATTTCATAAAACAGATCTTGTTCAAATCAAATGTATTCAATTCTTTGTAATTAGTCTACCTACCTATTAATAATATTATGGACTTTAAATTTCAGAAAAAAGAAAACAAATGAAATCAAGCACGTACACTAAGTTCTCTTCTTAATCACTATATTAATCCATGCAGATGCAATATAGATTCATTAATATCTATCACGGGCCCTTTAAAATTATATGATTTTTATATTTGATATTTGATATTTAAGTTCAGGTAAGTCGATGTCACTATTGATACTTCTTACATAATTTTAACACAGACTTAAATTCAAGAATACTAGCTAATTATTTTAAGGGTGTGTTTAGTTGAGAGATCATTTTAGTATAATTAACACAATTATTAACATTGGTATTAAGATTATAATTACGTTATAAAACACTCTCGACAGAAATTTCATCGGTTTTAAAACAATAAAATGAGTCTCACATGAGATTAGTTCTTGACCAATATATCATTTGAGTTATTTCATATTTATTTAAGGCAGTCGAAAATGATTAACTGAGGATGCGACGAATTAACATTAATTAAATATAACAGATTTGAATCAATGACGTTGTTGCAGGTTGAAGCAATAATAATGTTATTTCATGAGACAGTACTAATACTGTTATTGCTAAAAGAAAAGAGCAATAAAACAATGTGTGGGAGAGAGAGAGAAACTAAAAAAAAAATGTGGATAACATCCCCATAAGATATGGAAATCCAAAACATAGCAAAACTGTATCTGTGATTTAATGTGAGAATCTAAAACATTACGATTGCCTATCTAATAACCATGCACATTTGTATTACTTAAGCAGATCCTGTTAACACCGATTGCCGGCAACCTAAATTCTAGTTTAATCATGGTTTCCTGTTAATCAGACATGTTGCACTGCGATTAAAAGTATTTCTCATCATTATTTAAACACTAAACTATAATTATGTGTTTATGTCAAATCTATAGTTTCTAGAGCCTAATCTACGTTGCGATATGGGGGAATTTGGAACTCGAGGAAAAACAAGTCAAGGAGAAGATCCCAAGGAATTATTTTAATTTTCTTAGTATTACTTTGTCACACCACATGCTCCTATGTCTACTCAATTATGCCACCAAATATCCTTCCTATGTTCTCACTTCAGAATTAACCACTAAACCCTCCAACTAATACACCAATTTCATTTAATCCTCCACTTTTTAAAATCTTTCTCAGTCGTTCAAACCATCAAATTTATAAGTAAATAGTTGTAAACATAGAGTTAGACGGAGAGAGGTTTTCAATGATTAATATGAAATTTATATGTAATTTAAAATTGATCAAAATTTATTAGACTAACAAATTAAAAATTATTGTTTGACCAGCCTTAATTAAAGTTTTTTAATTAGGAATCAAATAAACCATTAATCTCTTATATTAAATATTATTATTGATTTGTCTAATATTGATACCGAACCTATATGTTAATATATATATATATATATATATATATATATATATATATATATATATGTGTGTGTATGTATTAGATAATGTTTGTATGATACTAATTCAGTGAGGGTTTGATGTCAAGTCAAATCTAGTGCTCTTTTGCTGTAAGGTTGAATTGTGGTTTCACTTGCAAGGTTATTTCAATATTTAAGTTTGTAACTAATATATTAAAGTTTAACTTTGAGAGGGAAAGAATTAATGTAACTTAGCTCACAACTACAAGGGTATTTATAGTTGAGGGGTGCATGTCTAAAGTGATGGTGTGTCTAACTAACACCCATATTTTTTAGGAAAATGTGTCAGTTGACGAGACATTTTGATTTCATAGTGATAACTGACATTGCTAGTATGCATTGATATTGTCCAACATGGATTCAATATTTGATTTGATATGCATGTCTAATATACCAGTATCTACTCTATATTAATTACCAAATTAACTGTTAATGTATTAACTTGTACATCATTTTGTGTGTTTTATAAAACTTGGTTTTGCCATAAACAACCAATTAATATTAGTGATCTGGACTTGATACCTGTATCAGTGTCATAAGTCTCGTATCAATATCTAGAACACATAACCAGTATCAACATAAGCTCTACAATATCACACCCTTTCAGCACCCTCAATAGCAAGCATCAAATGGAGGTTTATTAGTTTACCTGGGCCATATATTAGTCAAACACTTACAACTGTATTAGTAATGTCTATGATTGTGTCAGTTTTCTTTCATACTTTATAGAAAAGTACTGAAACAAGTTATGTAAGACAAAATCCTCGCGTAAGTCCTATAAATATCACTAATTTACAATAGTTTATAGGTATGTGTAACTACCTAACGTCTTAGTTTTGATATGAAGTATCTATTGGCTTGAGCGTCAGAGTATCTTTATAGGCGCCACCCTATTTCGCCTCACAACACAAGAGATTGGCGTGTGTTGAACGAAGTAACCTCAAGATCTTGAGACTTTCCACTAAACTCAAGGATATAATACCGAATTCCTACTAGATCGATGTAAGATTAACAGAACAAAAAAGTACCTGGTATTCATACCGAAAATTTATCCTTAATACCAGATACATCATTGACACGTCCAGTTGGATAGGCTAAAGTTATTCCAACATTAACAATCATTACCATGGATGCAAATCACCCCTCAAATACTCTAGATGGAAATGTGTGAGACATAACGCATATAGAACCAAACCCGTTAAGGTACAACTTGGGTTTCGTGGAGACTCCGGGGTTAGTGGCTTAGACCTCGAGGAGACCTAAAGTGGTAACTCAACTAGACCCGCGAGACACCATTATTCACCAACTTAGGGCAAAGTTGCAAAAGCTTATGTAAAGTAGAGGCCAAGCCCAAGAGAATTGAGTGGTTATACGTTAGAACACCTCACTTGCCATGCTTCATCCTTCAAACCACAAAGTTTCAACTTTGCCATAATATTCTAAGATTCCAACAGATGATGGAGATTATCAAGAATCTACATACCGGACTGAGTGACACTCCCCTGACATAAGAACCTGCAAGCTTATAATAATTCTCCAAGTTACAAATAACATCCCCTTCACATGAAGGTTGATCCAAGCCCAATCCAAAAGCACCTTTAAAACCCCCACCTGTTACCCATAAGGAAATATATGAATGAAACTAATCCTAGTATCTAAACCCTAATATATATATATATATATATATATACACTTACAACTTTATTGATTAAATTGTAAGTTTACTATTAAAAATAGCATAATGTAATAAAAAGAACAATTACAAATCCTTTAACAACATTTTTTTACTAATTTTCTATATCTCAATATTAGATGGAAATAAAATTAAATACTTTTTAAGTTTTAAATTCAATATATGTTAATTTTTAAAACACTTACAAAATAAAATTACTAAAAAAAAAAAGAAATCTGAGGTTAGTCTTATGAGTTTTTGGTTAAAAATTCGTTATTAATTTTTTTCATAAATTTTTTAATAAGTATTTTTTAAAAAAATATTTTTGTCTAATTTATCTAGGTCAGACCTATATTTATTAAATTATTTAAGAAAGATTTATTTTAAAAAATATGACATGTATTGGCAACAAATAAAATAATAGAAAGTAAAAGACAATAACAGTTTGCTTTCATTACCTTTGATATAGAGTTCGATCCCACTGTGCTTTGTTTTTACTAAAACATGAACTAATAACAGAGGTGGGAAATTGTAAGTTTTGAGTTGTAAATCCATGGCATCTGACTGGGTTGGAACGTCAGTGAAGAAAAGTGATTGGTTAAATGTCAAATCATAGAGACTTGCAAGTGGACAGGTCAACCTCAAAAGGATATCATCATTATCATTAAAAGCATACAATAGTGGACCTTCTTTTTTCTTTTTTCTTTAATCTTTATTATAAAAACTTTGATACGGATCCACAATCCACAAATTGCTTCTTCTGCACTTCTCCATCCAACCCTCAAAACTCAATACCTCATTTTTTTAAGACTAAGACTAATAATTCAACCATTATTAATCAAGTTTTACTACTTCCCCATCTGTTAATAACAATACTTAAAGGGTATTTGATTTGCAGTTGAAGGAACGAAGTTAAATTTTTCACGTCTCCGTTGACCTGTAGGATCAAAAAGCTCCTATAAGTTAACAGGGGTTTTCTCTATTCCACAACAACACCAAACGTGCTCTTATAATAACTTCTTTCAGATTTAATCCAAATATTTTACACAACCATCTATTTAATATTTATGTATCATAAGGCATCAGAACTATACTCTCTTAAAACAAAAATTTCAAATGAACAGTTGTGATTGAAGCAGTTTCATTAGTAGTAATAGCAGAGGATCTCTGGGGCAAAATAAATAAGTGAATAAAATAACGTAACTGGTACTTTTACGTGGACACAGGGTAATCCAGCATTAGCAATTCGCCGCTTAGAATTTCTACATCAAATGACATAATTCATTGGGAAAGGAGATTCCATTCATTTTAAAAAATCGTTATCTCATATGTTTGTCAGCAATAATATACACATATCTTTAAAATACTATCACTTAACCAAAAGTGAAAGTAAATTTTTTTTATTTAAAATTATATATGAATTACTTTAAAATTAGGATAAATAGATTTTGATGGGGTTTTTAAATAATTTTTTTATTTCATTAACTAATACCAAAATATTTATTAGCATCTTCTTTTTAAAAAATACCTTTGTTGTTTTATATTAGGCTCTTTCGTATTGCACATAAATGAAACTCTTTTATTCATTTTCACAATATTTTGTTTCAACTTCTCATGTTATTCGTTTTTTTACTAAAAGAACCTTACTAATGATCTTTTTATAATGAAGTAAAAATAAATGAAACATACCTTTTATCTATTACTCTTAATACAAAGAGAAAAATATGTTAATCCCGATAATTTAAAAGGAAATTTTAAAAAACGCATACAGACTAGAGACATGTTCAATGATTTTAATTAGATTAATTAATGTTTTTAATATTATGAATTGCATAAAAGGAATATATGTAAAGGATCAGTTATTCCAATCCATTTCGTAAGATCATCTCTTAGAGGGTGTTTTACAAATTTTTTATAAGATAGTTTTAATTCATAATATGCATTTACTTTTAAACATATATTTATTAATTATAATTTATCTCATTTATAAGATAGTTTTAATTTATACTCGCGACTTTGAATATAACGATTCTTTTAAATTCTAGATCGCTATGATTGGCCCAAACTCACTTTTGCTATCATCTCACACGGGGACACCTTATACCAATAGTAATTAGATTACTTTGAAACCTTATTAATAAACTCTCTAACCTTATCAATACATCCACAAGCGGTGCATATCAAAATCTATATTGCCAACACTCCACTAAGTTATAACAGAAGTATTATTCACAATTACGCACCCCTGGACTATAATTAAAAATTTTATAATTTATTTATTTTGTAATTTTTAAATAGAAATTAAAAATTTCATGATTAACAAGCCTGAAGTAATTATGTAATACTCGAATGCACATTTAATTTGTAAGTTTATAATTATGTTTATTTTATAATTTATAATAAGCATTTAAATTTTTTTTATTAAACCCTAAACTCTAATTGTGAATTTTAATGATTTATTTATTGATTGTCCAGGTGGGGATATAGAATGTCCAATCTTAATACCAGGTGATTCTCTCTTTTATTGTTACACCAGTCTAACATCCAACCAACTTACAGGTATCTCGGGTTGACAACCGAACTAAGATGTCATCTGTAAAAATACTTTGACACTCAAGTCGATGACGAAAAAATTAATATTGAAGTTTAAATGAGGGTTGGTGAACGTACCTTATTAAGGAATAAATTTGTGGTATCTATACACTTAGGCGGTGGGAACGTCTTAGTGTCATATTCAGTACAGAGTTCGTAGAAAAATGGATAAAACTACCATAGTAACAAATATTTTTGACATCCTTTATAGGTTAAATGCTAGTGTACACCCAATGATTCTCTTGCTCTTTCCCTGACTTTGGTCCTTAAGGGCCACTCACAGGAGGTGTCCTATGTTGCGGATCATTGTTTCAGTGCTGATGCCATCTAGGCCGGTATTAAATTCAGATAATTTATTTTGTAATTTTTTAAATAGAAAATAAAATTTTCATAAATAACAAACCTAAATTAACCATGTAATACCGAAGTACATATTTATTTTATAAGTTTATAATTTTTTTATCCTGTAATTTTTAATTAGCAATTTTTTAATAAACCCTACTCTTAGCTCTAATTAAGAATTTATTATTTATTTATTTATTTATAATTAAAAATTAATTTTTTATTAACAAACCTAAGTTAATTATGTAATAATTAAGTACATGTTTAATTTTTAAGTTTTGAATTTTTTATTTTGTAATATATAATTAGAAGTTTAATATTTCATGATTTCTAGTAAATAAGTATAAATTTCCATCATATTCGATGTGTATAATACATAAATTTAAAGCATGTGATGAATCCCGAGGTTCAAATATCAATATTTTATAAAACATGATAAATCTTATACTTATCTAAAAAACCCTGTATCACAAAAGTAAAAGGACTTAATAAATTATTAACCTTTTAGTTGTTTCAAATTTCGTTTTAATTAAAATGTCATTTTATCCGTCACAAACACAACAACACCAATAGAATGAAATGGTCTCCATCACAAACTATTAAAATGCTTTTAAATTCTCCGAAATCATATTTTTAGGAATTTTGTTTCACAGGAAACATAATTATTAGAAAATTTAAAATGTATGGGATATACTTAAAAGTTTCATAAGAATATTCATATAATTAAGACTTCTCATTTATTTGAAAAACTAAAATTTTCTTTTACTTGAGAATGTTTTGTTGAGAATTTTTTATAAAATATAACTTAATTTGTGTTTTGAAGATCTTGGTTTATGGGGGATGTCTTTTTAAAAAGACTTATAAAACTTGAGAATATAAAATTCCTAATAATTAAGTTTCCTATGGAACTAAAAGGAATCTCTATACTAAACATCCATATAATGTGATAGGTAAATCCAACTTATTTCTCAAAATAATTTTATCCTTTTAATTTATTATCTTATGCAATGTTACACTTGTTTGAGAAATCCTTCTTAATAAATATGTTTTTTCTACCTCAAAAATTAAAAAAGAGACAAAAGGAGTGATATTTAACACACAAAAGGACCCAAATAAAAGATTTTATAACATTAAATAACAAAATAAGTCAACAAAAAATTGAAAGACCAGAATAAAGTCAACTTTAAAATTAGAAGAAAAATTTTCTTTACCATTCTAATTTATATAATAATAGTTTTTCTTGACGTGTGCAATTTACACGATACGAGTAATATTTTTATTAAGGAAAATATTAATAAATGTCACAAGAGCATTAGTTAACAAATTAAAAATGAATTTTTTATAAAAAGTTATGTTTAATGCTCATTTCCTCTAAGTTTTAAACAATTTAACAAAATTTTTTATGAAGGATTTGCTTTTGATTTATTAAACAATGTCATTATAAGACTCGTTAGCAGAACCCTTTAAAAAATATTATGTCATGTTTATTTTGAAAATTATATTAATACTATTTTAAACATGGGTCAGAGAAATTGACATAATAATTTTAGAGTAATATATTTTTTTAATCTTTTTAGCAAAGTAATTATGTTCTATTTTTTCCCCTTTCTCTTATGTTTATAATTTATTGTTTAAAAAAATGTTAGTAACATACTACTGGTTTGTGGTGCCAAATATATTGTGTGCAAATCTGCGTGAAGGTCGTGATTCACGAGGACTCTAAAGTGTAGACAGCCAAAGTACAAATGGCGAATTAAGAAATAACGATGTACTTTTAGGTTTTAACAGAATAACTGGATTTGACAGATATGGATATAAAACAAATCTTGTATATCTGCCCTAATTTAAGTTATTTAAAATCATATAATTTTTATAATCAACTTAATTAGGTTATATTTCAAATTAGTATGGTGTTTCAACATCTTAGCATGTGTTTGATTTGTGATTCGAAAAATGAGGTTTAAAAAAAGAGAATTAAGACAATTAAAATTTCGTTTGATTGTAGGAGGATGTTTAGTTTGTAGTTGAGGAAACAAAGTTATAAAAATAAAAAAAAAAATCTGAAGTTTAATATTGATTTTCATGTTGTTCAAAATAATTAAAAATCCGTTTAATCGTATAATTATTTTTACACATCTCCCCAACTCCGTTCCGTTATTTGGAATTACGAACCAGACATCTTCTAAAAAAACCCAGAAACAAAATGTTAGTTGTTAAATATATAATTAAGGGTTTAATTTGTGACTCATGAATTAAGCAAATCATAATAAATTGACAGTTGATAATAAAAATTTGTCTAACCTTATGGTTTGAAAGATACCCAAAAAAAATTCTTATCCAAAAATAATATATTTCAAGAATTTTTATTAAATTCAACCTTTAAAAATATTTATTAATGGGTTAGAAATCATTTTTATATCTAATTTTGAATGTAGTTATTATAAAAGTTAATATTTTTATTTTTATAACAATTATGGTTGGATGTTATAGTATAAACCTTTTTTACAAATATATTCAATTTAAATATATTTTTTTTAAATTTTATAAACATATTTTTTATTTTAAAAGGTTTGTATATTAAATATTGACAGAATAAAAATATAATTTGTTAACTACTTTTGAAAATTAAAAAATAGGCAACACTTGTTGCATGATAAAAAAAATGAAATGTAATAACATTTAATATATTAAAAACTTAAAAAACCTTTTTATCTGAATTAAAATTTTTCATTTATGATTTTAGAAGGATGTATGCTAAATTTTAGTAGCATAAGGGTCTATTTTTTACTCGAACCCGAGTATACAATTGTTCTAGTTAGATTGGATTAAAAAATTTAAAATTTTATAATTTATTAAATAAATATTAGATAAATTTATTTCTCAAGATTATAAATATTTTTATTTACTCATTTATTTAAATTTTGACAATAATTGTTTACATTTTTATGTTTTTTGGACAAATACATCGAAATCTAAAGAAATTGTTCCTAGTATATATAAATTCCTCTAATCCGATGCTTAAGATCCTATCCTCTCTAGAAACAATATGGTTCTTTTTAAAAATTATTTAGAAATATTTATTATTTTTCAAGTTTGTCATGCATGATAAAGAGATCTTTAAGTTTCTATATAGTTAATTGGACAATAAAGATGAATTATAGATATTCTATATAGTTAAATTTTCTTTAAAATCAGGTCATGCCGTCACGACAAGTCATAATGTTTGGTTTGTTTGAATCTGTTTTAGTTGTTAAATAAAATTCCTAAATAAATTTCATGGAAAAAGGGTTTAAGTTGGAAGCAATTCAACTAGAAATTTGAGGTTTTAAACGTTCAACTTGTGAAAAAGTAAAAAAAAAAAGTAATTCTTCTTGAATAGGGGTATGGCATGATGAGATTCTTATTGAACTTTGACCTCATTATCTTGTTTAATAAAAGCCCACAACTGGTTTTTTTTTACACGTAAATTGTTGTTTTCAATTTGATGAATTTGAAAGGAAAAAAAAAACTTAGGATTTGTAAGGAATCATAAAATTTTGTATATAATTGAAAAATAAAACTTTGGTTTACAAAATGCATGGAAGTGGGTTTTATTTATTTTTTCTTTTTTGCGCGGACCTTCACTGTGGCTCTCTGGAGCATTGAAAGGCACCTTTGCATTAAAATTTACCGCAATTGAGGAAAGTGACCTTCGCAAAATTCTTCTTTTTATTTTGGGTTGTGACTGTGACTTGTGAGTGGGGGGGAACTGGAAAGTCTCAGCCTAAGTACGTGTCCAGAATCTATTGGATGCTCAACCCTAAGGAATTTCCATTTTTAAATCCTAAAGTTTGCTTCCACAACCATGTTTTAGTGTATTTATTTAATGCAGGAGAGATAAGAAGGAAATTAAAAAGAGAAAATAAAAAATTATGATGAGTGATTTGATTCAGAGACAGAGAGTAATGTGAGATAAAAGATATATATAAAAATGTCAAATAGATGTTTTAAAGAAAGAGTAAAAATATTGCTTCATTTTTCTGAATATACTACTTTAAACCCAAACTACACCTACTTTCCCCTATCAATCATTATATTTTTATATGTTATATTCTCTTTCAAACCTCGACTAATATAGGGTTACCCTCCTCATTTTCTAGTATATAACAACAATAATAATAATTCCCTCAAGATATTTTGCTACCATGTATTCTTCTATTTTACTTATAAGCGATAAACTTGAACTCTAAATTAAGGATAAAACTTGGGAGTTTTTTTATTTTGTATATTTTGTGTTATTATGTGTTCTTTAGGTCTATAATCAATTTTTTGTATGGTCCGTCAGTACTTTTCAATCGTTTTGTAGGTTATTTGTTTAACACATTGATGCATAGGTCAATCATTACTTTAATGTATGGTGTTGAGAGAATGACTCACATCGAGGTTGGTTTAGAGACCTTGCGCATGATTCCAGGGATCCGATGTTAGGACGCTAGATGTTATAAGACATTGGTTTTAAGGACGGATCCTAGTCAAATTACTATTGTGTCCAATAACCGAATCAAACTCTAAATGAAGGATGAAATTTTAAAGTTTTTTTATTTTGTATATTTTGTGTTGTTCTCTTATATTAAAAACTTATTAGATTGTAGGTTAAGTTGACTAGATACACCCTAAAAGTGTTGTGAAGTTTTCGACTATATTCTTCGTATGCTATTTTATTTTAATTTTCTATTCTAAAAATTATCTAAGCGTAAAATTGAGTTAAAAGAGTAGTTATATTTTTAAATTAAAAAATAATTTATTTTAGCAAAGAGAAAAAAGTTGACTAAAATGCTATTTTTATAGATAGATATATCATATAAGTTGTGGCATGTAAATACGTCAATCCTGTTGCATGTGTTTTCTTTGATTATTTTTCGAAACATAAATACTTTTAGAAATTTTTATTGATTTCTTAATTCGTTGGAAGTTGAAAGAAGATTCGTTGGCCGACCAAATTGTTTAAATGGATTTTCTTGCTCCATTCACTAATTACTATACGTAAGGTCGCACAACGATGATTCGCCAACCATCTCTCTATGTATATATAATGCTGATTTTATGACAACAAAGTCATATAACCACAAGTGTTTATCTAATTTGTGTGGTTTTGTATATAATAAGAAATAAAAAGAGAAAATTTTTTATTTTAAAAATCATTAATACACACTCGTCTTGATTTTAAGTATTTTTTACTCAATTTTTAATGAAACACTTGTATTTTTAATTTTATATCTAGTATAAAATTACACAAATTAAATAAATCCTAATGAAAAATGAAAATAAGTTACTATTATGAGATAGAGATAATTGGTTATAATTAAAAACAATAACATTTGCTGCACTTTACATGATTAATTCGTACTTTTTATTTCAACCATCCCTTCAAAATTATTGTATATCTTATATCATCCTCTCAAAATTAATTTGTTCACAGTTAAAGTTGTTAATGATATATATCAATCTCAATAGTCATATCTTTAAAATTACCAATATATCTGAAATTTTAATAATTGATATATTTTTAAAGGTCTAATATTAGTTCTATAATATGCATTCAATAAGCTGTTACTAACATGATTTACCTGTATTGTAAAAATTGATTATTTTGAGATGAAACAAGTATATGTGGACGATTTTCATGAAATTTAGCAATGTCATATTTATCGTCACCTACCAATATGAAAACCAACTTTTACATTCCATTCTTCTACGCTGTGTCTTTCTTTTGTATTTAACAATTGTTTACTTAGTTTGACTTCACCATTTTAAAGATTGTAACGTTCCTTAGAACAAACAAAATACTTCCAACACTTCATGTCATTTTTGTTTAACTTCTAACATTATAAGCATATTGTTTGTAAATTAAAATTTTTCACCGTATTCTAAAGTATCAATTAGTTGTCCTGTACATCTTTGACTTTAATTTTTTATCACAAGGTGACATCCATTCATCTAACTACAACAAAAATATGTAGTTAGTTGAACTATATTTGGTTTAATTTTTGTTATTCTATAGGCTACTCAACAACAATTTGTAAATGAAAATGTTGGATACACATAAAGATCTACAAAATTTATCTACATACTTAAAGATGTTGATGTTGATTAAAAATTTTAATGCACATGTCTACATTGATAAGTTTTAAAATGTTGATTGAACATTTCAATGAATATATCATTAGGAACTCTGACTATGTGTAAATTAGTTTTGAGAAAGTGTAGAGGACATGTTAATCTTGAGAAACAAATTTATTACTAGATATTTTGAGAAGAAGATTTCAATGAATATTTTAGATTATAATATAAAATGTATTACGAGATAAGGACTAAGATGGATAATGACCAAGCTTAAAGCATAAAAATAGAGCGTTTGATTAGTCTTTAAAAAGAACAAAAGAAAAGAAAAAGAATGCTTAGAACGGTGACAAAGTCACACTGAACCAGCAAGAAGGAGAAGAGAAAAGATAAAGAAAGAGAGAAGCTTACAAAGAATATCTTGGAGCTTCTCTTTCTAAATTATCTCTCTCTCTCTCTCTCTCTCTCTCTCTCTCTCTTTCTCTCTCTCTCTAAAATGGGTGTTTAAAGGGTGCTTTACAACGTAATGAAACATACCTTAATAGGCAAAGAAAACGTTTCTACAATACTAAATGCATGACCTAATTTGTAGCTACAGTACTAGTTGGTTTTTCCAAATTTTAGCATTACACCTATTAATACAAAACACAGGTACAACAGTGTCTTATTTGTTTATATTATTGAAAACTTTATCTTCAACAATCTTCATCCAAGTTTGTACCGAAGCAATTATCACCATTGTGGTAAAATTCGTCCAAGGTTATTGATGAAATCTATGTGCTAAGTTCCTTCTTTTGTGAGAAGAAGGTTCAACTTCTTCATTGGAGCACCTTGGAGATATCTATCATGCATTTTTTTTTGCAAAGCTTTCTTGGAATTGACAACTCAACAACCTGTTAAAAGTGTTGTAATTTTTTACTCTCTGATTGAGGAAATTACAGTTTTCTGGCTTTGCTTCTTCAATCTTTGAGGATTACGTTTGAATCATAATTTGACCTCTTTAACACTTGCTTTAGAGGCATCAAGTTGCATTTGACAAAAACGTCCCTTTATAATCTTGATAACAAGTATTCATGACCTTATATTGGTCTTCGTAAATTAAAGTCAAAGGTATGGATCTGCACTTCATGTTTAAGCATAAATTGAAGATTGAGTACTAAAGAATTTAAAAGATTTCTATTCAGAATACTCGTTTTATTAAGATAACAATCAAAGTATATAGATTTATTACTCAAACTTACCTTAACTTTTTCAATAATAGAATCAATAAATTTGTTATGCCTAATGTCTCCTAGGCATATAAGGATCAATGCATTAAGTCCTTCTTCAATTAAAGCTTAATAACAACTTGAACAAACCCTATATGAAGGTAGCTAGCTAAAGTTGGACTTATATTGATCCATAGATCATTTTGATAGGAGATGAAATTCATCTCCACAATTTACATCAAGAGGAACATGGTTTTCCATAGTTTTAATTACATAATCAGAACTATGCCTACAATTGTCATCTTTTTGGTAAAGTTAATCATTTGGTATTCTGGGGATTTCTCAGTTAACCAATTATTGGTTGATATCTTTAAAATAAACTTCTTCATCAAAGATGGTGATTTGATATGTTTTTTTTAGTTTCTTGCTTTATGAGCACATCTAAAAAAGTAGGTGCAAGGAGTGTAAAAGAAAAGGTGGAAGAGAAAGATTTAAAGTACCGATAAAAGATAAAATGAATAAGACTTAACATGTTAATACATGTCTTTTGTAACATCCTAAATTTGAAAATTTTAGAAAATAATTCATTAAGGATCGGTGGAGTTTCTTTTTAATTAAAAAGCGCCAGACATCCGTTATCAGTGAAGAATTTCCGAGTCTGATTTCGGACGAGTGAAACGTTTCCGAGTGAATCACGTTTGAGATAAGACATACCGAGTGAGTCTTTCTAGGGAAGTACTTCTGGACAGAGAAAGACTTTAACTTCGAATGAGTACGTTTCTGAGTGAATAGTTCACAGGGGAAGTAAATATCCGAGTGGTGAACCCCTTCATTCAATTCGTGCTCGGTGTCTTAAAGATTGCCTAGAGCCTGTGCTCGGGCCCATATTTAAAGTTGCCAAGGGCTTGTGCTCGGGTTCGTCTTCGAGATTGTCTTCGACTTCGAGTGATATTCCCAAGTGGAAAGATTTCCGAGAGAGGACTGAACTTCGACTCCGAATGATCCTTTCAGTTATAAGACTTCCGAGTGACGCACTTCCGAGAGAAATATTTTCGAGTGAAGAAAGGCTTTGACTTGGGTAGAGATATATCCGAGTGAGATATTTCTAAATGAGGTGTCTCCGGGTGAGACATTTCCGAGTGGGTCACTTTCGAGGAAAGAAAAGCTATGACTGAGTGTTTCAAGCAGAAATATTTCCGAGTGAATTCCCTCCGAGTGAAGCAATTCTGAACGAAAAGAGACTCTGATGAAGCCTTCTCGGAAAGAGATATTTTCGGGTATTTTCAATTTAATCGTTTTACCATGTTAGAGTCCGAATTTGGAAATATGGTCAACTACAAAGTTATTACTCGTTGTTTTAGCTTTTCAACAAGACCAAATTTATTAAAATCCATTAAGATATGAGAGAGATATGCCAAAATATCAAAAGAGTGTCAGAATTGATATTTACTTCAATCATTGAGGCTCTTCCACGTCACTCTATTCTTCTAAACTCTAGCAGATTCTCTTTTCTGATTTTTCTAAGTATGGGACCCTCTCTATTGTACTATCCTCTTTTCTTTTATTATCCTGTTTCTTCCTTATCTCTTAATACATATATATCAGCACTTCCTCACTTCATGGACGCCTTTTCCATTAACAATCTCTGTAAATCCCACCGTTGGATCGGTTTGAAATTTTGAGAGTGGAAAGAACTCTAAATTCCTTATTTCAAGGTAGCTGTGAAAGATTTCAGAACTAAGAGTTGATTCGGAGCTTGTGAATAACGAGTTGATTGTATTTAGTAGCCCGAGGAGCTTCTGGAATCGTTTATTCCAGGTAGGGGGAACGTTACATTTTAAATGTATAGTTTATGAACGGAATCGGGATAATATTGTTATCTTTAACGAGAAATCCCGAATATGTATGATATGTGTGATATATTATGAGATATGATGTTTTCCGTTCATAAGTGAGTGGTATTGATATTGAATTTATATGAGATATGAATTGTATATGTGATGTATATATTTGTGACAAATTCTATGCATGAGATGCAATAGAATATGTGATTGATGATGATGATATGAATGATATTCATGAAGTTTTCATGATATATAAATGCATGTGATGCATATTGATAAAGCATGAGATGCTTATCTGATGAACAAATATGAAATATGATTGTGGTTTTGAGGATCCCACAAAAGACCTTGGGTGGGACTCAAGGCAAACCTCTTGAGCGGGGCTCGGGGTTTAGCCCGTGACACTACCGTTGTCGCTGGGAGTGATTGTGTCACGTGAGAGGGCAACCAGTTTGATACCAGTAAAACGGCCGGATCAGCTGAGAGCTGAGTTATGACTGAGAGCCAGTGTTGCAACACAAATTAAAAGACTTAATAATGGATCCATTTGATTGAGCATATAATTGTATTGGTGTATGTTGTTGTGAACAACATGAGTATATGATTATTATGGATGAATGAGATGTGATGAGATTGTGTGATATGATTTTGATTTATATATGGTTATGAATTGGACACTTGATCCGATTCATTGACTGTCATTTGACATGTATATGCTCACCCCTATTGTGGTTATCTTTTTCAGTGGATACAGGACACAGTGAAGGCATATGAGAACGCATTCAGTGGAAACTAAAGTATTCTGTATATATTGATACATAATATCTTGCGATAGTATGTAAAAGCCTTGGCCGACTCTTGATAGTATACGTTGTTATATATGTTTGAAGGTTTGAGAATTAATGTAGAATAAGTTCTTTTTGAAGTTTAAAATTTGGGAATTGATCCGTCCTGAACCGGGGTCTAGGATCCGGTGTCGGGACAGCCTCAAGAGTTGAAGATTGAATGAGATAGAAGACCGGTTGAGTACATCCGGTCTCTCTGATCCGGCCTCTCAGCGTGTGGAGGTCAGTCTTGTTGTCCTGGAGATCCTTCACACCGACCTCTCGCGTTGGTGTGGGCGACAGGTGGTGTCACCTGCGAAGATTCTCCGACGCTCAAGTTAGAAGAGTGTAAGTGAACTCTGTAATACTGAAGCAGTATAATAGTGAGAATGAGAGTAAGGACAACATAACCTTTGACATGTATTGCAACATGTTATTTATAGTTGAGCGTGGAAGATGAATCGTTTGGTGTTAGTGGGCCCACTGGTTTTGATAACGTGTATAAAGAGTCAATCTGAGTGGGCCAGCATTCAGAGTGTGTCAGGAGGGTAGGTGAATTATCAGTGTACTTTTCTGTCACATGGATGAAAGATAATCACCTTTTTCATAAATTCCGCTGGTGATTGTACCCACTCCTGTCGGTGAATGAAAGGGACATATTCCGTTGTGTAGAAAGTGCCTTCCTTGCTATGACACTGTGGCAGTCGGTTATCAGTCACCCAGTGTAGGAGGACGGATAAGTCACCCGGTATCTCGGGTGTCACCTCGGACGACTGGTGTAAGAGAGGTTTGCCGAGTGTGTTGCAGACCAGATTGGTATTCTTGACACCGGCTGAACACTAGGGTGGCTGTAATGACTTCACTTTAAGTGAGACGAGATCAACATGTTTACCGACTGGATCATTATCCTGGGGTACCGGTTGACTTCTAGGAAGGCTGAGTCGGCCTTTTGTCCTTAGAACCGGTATACAGACCGGATAACCTTGGGGCCAGTATCCAGACCGGATTAGGAATGTATATAGATATATGTATATGTTCATATGTATGTTATATTGCATATACAGAAATTGGAAGTCATTTTCTTTAATTTCTTCATTTTCTTTATTTACCTTAATATAATTTTATTACTTTTATTATAAAATTATATTTTCTTATATTTAACAATTTAATATACGCTTTCCGTTGATTCTTGTGATAATCTTCATTTTGGATTATCCAAGCTATGTTTTAATTATTTTCATACCTTCTCATATCGCCATATATAGGAAAGGTTTACTTAATTGGTCCAAGGGTATTGTTTAAATAATTATTATAAACCGTGAAAAATTTACCCTTAATTTTATTATTCTAATTAATTATATTGGGATAATTATATTAAGGGTTAGGATGTTTTATCTTTGATATCTTTACCCTCATATTGAGTATTTCCTTTGAAATATAAATTAACAAAGAATGTGAATTTGATTTATTTTGAAACTAAAAAACATTTGTTCAGATCAAGATAGTCCTAATAATTATATTTGAATGGATCAAAAAGTTGTGAATTTTTTAAGGTATTAGAATTTTTTTTATGATAGAACTTTTAAAATTTAGTAGGCAATCTTATTTTAAATTAAAAACATCGAGATGAGGTTAGTTCTTATATTTTTTTTCCCATCACATGTGAGCTTTTACTTTACTTGAGCTACAAGTGCCACCGATGAATGATTAATTTAAAATAATTTAAATTAAAGTTGTACTAAACTCATCTTATATATGTTTACTTTCTTATTTTGAGAAATTATATATGTTTACTTAAATCAGTTAGAGTTGAACTAATGAGCCATCAACTAATACTATTTGGATTGCTTCTTATTTATTGGGGTTCCATTTAAATATATAAATAGATATATTAATGTATTTGTAAAATTTTTAATAAGGATATTCCCGTTTAAAATTATTTTATGATAATAATTTGCATAATTAATAATTTTTTTAAAAAAGTATACATTATCGAGATCACAAATTACATGAGTGGGTGGAACCATCCATTATTATTTTAAATGTTAAATATCATCCAAGCAACTGATGTCCTTATATTTCTATAAGATATTTTTATCAATTTAATTAAAATCATTAAATTTATTTAAAATTTATAGAAAATTTCAAAATAGCTCTTAAAATAATTATCAGTCATCATTAAATTTTTTATTATTTTATCTCTATTTAGTTTCATTCTATTTATTATCCAATTATCATTAGAGAGATAAATAATTTAACTGATGTAAGTTATTTATTATATTATATTGATTTCAATAAAAGTTATATATTAATAATAATATTTTAATTAAAATTAATTAATGATATAAAATTTTTGATTTTTTTATAAAAAGGAATTTATATTTAAGAATGTAGACTAAACAGAAGGCAAATAATAAGGCTGGGATTGAGTAAAGAGTAATTGGTTTACCTGTTAATTGGTTTAAAAGTTACTAAAATTAAAAACCCTAGCCGATCTTGTTGGTATGAGGACCCATTTCTTGACACATGTCTAAACTATAAACCTCCTCTGTTTTTTTTTTTTTTTTAATTTACACTTTGCTACTGTATAGTAGTACCATTTTTAAATTAAAAATGAAAAAATTAATTAGAAATTATGTTTAATATAGCCTCTTGTAATTTTTAAAACTGTTTCAACATCACTTCCAGCACTTTCTATGTTTTGATTTTTTTAAATGTGTCCAGCAGGAACACTCATTTAATATTTAATTTGCGTATCTGATTTGCAGTTAATACACATATATATTAAATGACATTATGCTGTACCATGAATTACCAGGTTAAGGTATTTTGATTTCATCAAAACTTATACTCCAAAAAATAACAAGGTTATTCCATAATACTTTATTAACCCATTTAACAAACCCTACCTTTGATGAGTATAAATTTTATCACACATCAAAAAGTAATTGATGATTTACATTTCTGATATATTACATTAAGTTACAAAACATTAAATAATTGGACAACATGATTAACAACCAAGGTCGTAGAAAAACTCTAAACTATAATCTATACACTATTAATAGAATCAACCTAGTTTAATCCAACTCTAACCAAGTACTAAAAGTTAAATGAGTTACCACTAACAATCTCATTTTTAATATTTCTAAAAAATAAACAATATAATCTTTATGATATAATTTTTTTCAAAATTAAAACATTACCAAATAACAAGACAAAAGTTTTTATACAAAATCAAGAGCAATCAATCATCTGCCTCAGTTAAACACGTTAGGGGATAAACCCTTTATAATTTACTTGCTTGCCAAATTTAACTAATGACAATTGACAAGAACACATTTGACTATTTAAAAAAATTTAATTATTCACTAATGACAAAAAGCAAGCGTTAGTTGGGGACTAAAATCTAAATGTGATAGGGACCAAAAATTTAATGAAGGCTTTTAAAAATTATAATAAACACTGAATATTTAAAAATATACACAATAAACAACAAATATGATCGATTTATAATATTTCTAAAAGAATTAGAGAACAAAGCTTCTATAATAAGGATATTTGTAAAATTAAAGTATTACCAACAATGATACAAGCATGCAGAACAACAATTAAGATCAATTATCTACGATAATATTGTCCTAAAGTACCTTTTTAGAGATCCTAAGCAATCAAATAAACAAAAACTAAAAAAGAAAACTATAATAGCCTTGAATAAAAATTAAAATCTGATAGGTTCAAATTGTTTTATTAGTCGTCACAACTAAAATTGTATTTTCAATTCTTTAAATGAACCAACAATGGAATGAGTACAACGAGTTAGGAAATGTGTTGAGATCATACTCACCGATAGTGAATATGATGTTTCAATAATTTTAAAAAACTAAACACAAAATGTCCATGTTGATAGCTGATGTTAATTTGGATGCCAATACACAATTTTCTTACATTGTAAGTGCTTATTATACAAGTGTTTAATTAAGTTATATTATTTATAAAAATGTTGTAATGTATGATAAATATATAAGTCAAGAGAGAAAATTATCAACACATGAATCATGTATCAAATAATTTTGGATTAGTTTAGAATCACAACACATAAGAAAAGTGATAAGAATTTGACTAGTGAGAGAAATGATGATATATAAATACAAATAATTAGATTTTATTAAAGAAATGAAGAATAAACCATGCATACAGAAAACATTTTTAAGTAGTGATGCAACTACAAGTACATTAAGAGAAGGATTTAATTTTGACTTGGCTAAATTTTTGATGAATCTTATTATGTGTAAGAATGGTGTTTAGGATATAATAACAGGTTTTGGTAGAGAAATTGATTAAAATAGAATTAAGGATATATTAATAGGTAACTTTTTGAAAACCCACTCTAATAAAAAAATAAAAAGGAAGCAGCATGAGTTGAGTGAAAGTGATATGAATGAGTTGTCCGAGAATCTTAAATCGCTTTCAAAGCATTGATGTAGGTTGCTATAGCCTCATAAGGTTTAACCACAGTTATTTTTTTTATTACAATTCACCAATCAAACACACAAGAATCTTTTTCAACTTGGATATTACAATATATTATTTTTAAAAATTATGAGAATCGTGCTCAAGTATATGTACGTATACTTTGCTATACGATTGCCATGTGGCACTCACACAGGAAACCACATTTCTCTCTCTCTATATTCTTTTTGTCATCACTGTGTTTCCCAATATTCCGCTTTAGATTCTCTCATCTTAAGCTTAATGATCTCCCACTATTATACAGCCGCTTATTATTCATTAATTCACTATTTCAATCAACAATATATATATCCACATGCCATCAATGATATTTTTTATACACAAGATTCGAGACATTGACAATTTTAACAAAATATATATTAATTATTTAACAACAATGACATATATTTTTAAATAACAAAGTAATTTTTGATTAGTTAATAAGTATCAAAACATTTTCGAAGAATCATATATATGATTAAAAAAAGGAAATCATATTTTTTTTTTCAATTAAGGACTACATTACTAATGAACCTAGTTTATTTAAATAAAGACACAACATATATTAACTTTTTTGATCGCTCTATATTAATGTCATAACTTAAATCAAGCTAACAAATATAATTAATTTGATTCTATTTATTCTGAGTATATAAAACACAAAACTCTAGAGAATTACTTTAGAAAAATTAGCGTTTTATTCTTTAAAATATCACTTGAAGTACAGATGAGTCATGAGACTATATTCATACGACGGTCAAGTCAAAAAGAGGCTTGAATTAGACCTATTTACAAAGGGATAATAACTATTATCTGTTAAAATTAGGGAGGAAACAAAATATTCAAGAAGTGTTTTATGAGAATAATGAGAGATGGGGGGTCTTGTGGGCCCCTTTTCACTCTGGGGGAATGGGAGCCCCTTAGTCACGAGCTTGAGACAAAGAGTCCAAGCCGAGTGATGCTAGATGCTGAGTTAATGGTGTTTTCGAGCCTATTGACGTCAAACGACCTTCTTTTGGGTGAGGAATCCCGAGAGATAATTTTTCGAGTGAGACAATATTCTGAGTGAAACAATGTTCTAAGTGAAACAGTGTTCCAAGTGAAATGGTGTTCTGAATGAGGAATTCGTAACGTTTTTCAAGGGGGTTTTAGAGACATGCGTCCAAAGGTGAATTGTCGCCGTTTCTTCTCTTAATATGATGTTTGCACTTAGTTATTTTCGCAATGATAAGGTGTTTTGTTTCCTTAGGCTCTTAGATGTGTCCTTTGGGTTTACGTGTATCGTTTCAAAAGTGAATGATTCATTTGTCATGTGTTGGAGGCAGTTGTTCCTTAAAGAGTCATCGTGGCATTATGGCCGTAAAGTGGGTGAGATTGTTCTTAGTCGTTGGATCTCCTGCTTGGGAGTTACCTTTTCCTCGTATTTATAGCCCACACACCCTCCATTTTCTATCTTTGTCATTACGATCTCTCTTGATTCCTTGCATTCTATACTCTAGCTCTCATTCAGTTTCAAGTCTCATCTCTAAAGCTCTGTCCCTCTTCATCCTTCTTTCCCAGAGGTTAGTTTCCTCTCTTCTTCCTTCTCTGTTGTTGTTTTTTTGTTGTTGATGGGTGAGTGTTTTTTTGTTGTACTCTTTTGTTGTCTCCCTTTTCTTTTTCTTCTTCTTCTTCTTCTCCTCCTCCTCCTCCTCTCTCTCTCTCTCTCTCTCTCTCTCTCTCTCTCTCTCTCTTCCCCTTTCTCTTTTTTTAAAAAATGATCTATTCTTCGAACACCTTTTATAGGGTTAAGGAAGAAGTTTTTTCCCTTCCGTTTTCCAACAGTGATGATGGTGCCATTGCTAGAGTATGGCAAGAGGGGTCCTTCAATCACTCTATGCTAGCTTTCAATGTGGAGTGTCTCAGTTTCTCTTTGGAGGGGAAGGGTCTGTTATGCCTGAACTGACTTTAGAGAGTTGGACTACATCTATGTGTACGAAACCTTCTTCTCTCGTTTCCCTTTATCTCTTCCCTTCTTTGATTTTGAAAGGGGTGTTCTGAACGCTTTGAACCTTGCCCCGACCTAACTTCACTTGAATGGATGGGCTTTTGTAAAAGCTTTTGAAATCCCGTGTGACTACTTTGGACGGGTCTCTTTAGTTCGTGCAATCTTCATGGGATGGGTGTCCCTGAGCAGGGTGCTTAGGCGTCGCTTGATAGAGACGTTCAACCAATCATATAAGGGGTTTAAGGGGTCCTTCTTCAAAATTTGAGTGAGTCCAGACACGACGTGGGAGAATTTCTTACATTATTCGGATGAATGTCCTTCCTTTCCATTGTACTGGACTCGATAGCTCCAGTTTAGTACTAAATCAATTTAGAGGGTTTGTCTTGTGCCGAGTGCAATGATGTGTGTTTTTTTGCTAAGAATATGGGGCATTACTTTAGCTCCCAAGCGTTGATCTACCTTTCCACCGACCCTCGCGCTCTGAACTCTTGGATGTGTAAGTATAGTTTCTTGTGGGGCGCCAAAATGTTCACTCTAAACATGTAAAACACAAAACCCTAAAAAATTATTTTAGGAAAATTAAAGTTCTATTACTCAAAATGTCACTTGAAGTATAGAGGGGTCATGAGACTATATATTTATACAACGGTAAAGTCAAAAAGAGGTTTGAATTAGGCTCATTTACAAAGGGATAATAACTATTATAATGTAAAATTAGGGAGAAAACAAAATATTTAGGAAGTGTTTTCCGAGAATAATGGAAGAGGAGGAGGGTCCTATGAGGCCCCTTTTTACTCTTAAGAACATATTCAAATTTTATAATTTTAATGGGATGAAGATAATACTTTTTCATAATTTCATCCAATGTTATAAGTATATATAACTTAAGATTTATAAAAAAATTGAGTTATATAGGATATGGTTTTTATTAAACAAAAATGACCATCTTAACCTAGAAAAGCAATGGTGAAAAAAAACTCTTTCAAGTTTTCTTTTTTATTTTCTCCGAGAAATATCCAATTCTAAACAAATGCAACTACATTTTAATAAAAAAGATCATATATTTTTTCATTTGAAAATCTCAAACAAGCATGCCCTAATATATATATATATATATATATATATATAGCTTTCCGTGTCACTTTCTGTCCCACTGATTTGAATTAATGTTTATACGTTGCTCTCAGCATGATTATTTTTCCGGGCTGTTGTTTGCAATACAGGAAGCAGCTACCATATACTCTACACTGCACGATCACAATTAAAAAATTAATCATCGCCGTATGTACTTCATTTTATTATTCTTTTTGCTAGAGCGGTGAAAGGAAAAATAAAAAAAATTGTGAAGTAAATTTGAGCCGTATATATATTTAAAAATGAGTTGATAGATTATTTAATGTGATTGATTAAGAATAAGACTATTTATTTAAAAATAGTGCAATCAAAGTGGGTCCTAGTGAAAATTTCCATTTAAGGATGATTGAATTTTTTCCTTATAAAAAGAAAGAGTCGTGGATCGGTGGGATGTTGAATTCAGGTAAGCATTGGTGAGTGATATATAAATATATATAAATAGAGGTTCCCTCTCTCTTGCTCTTTATATGTGTGCAATATCACCTTAATCCCTTCATTTCCTTTGTTACTCATCTATCACTTACCTCTTTCACAGGACACTTTATATCATAGAAAGGTGAGTGAGTGAGTGAGTGAGTGAGTGAGTTCTCTCTAGTTAATTTCTCCCTGCGATATGATCATTGATTATGTAAATTAACTTTGGTTTGTTACATGCATGTAAAATATAGGAAATTAAAAGAGGATGGAATATGGTAGTGCGTTTTCAGAAGAAGAATTGATTGAGGAGCTTCTGGTGGACGGGTGCTGGGTGGAAAGCAGTGGTGTTGTTGAGCATGGATCACCTCCCAAGACATGGTGGATTGAGCCTTCTTCAACTTCCTCTGTCAAAGAAAGACTTATTGTCACTATTAGCTACCTGAAAGAATGCACCAATGTCGTCATTCAGATATGGGTGCCACCCCTTCGAAGAACCCTTGCCCTTCACTGCCACACTAACTCAAACCCCAACAGCACTTCCAATATTCGCTTCTACAGATGCAACGACTACTCGCGTCTTCACTATAATGTCCCAGGATCTCTTGCCCTTCCTGTCTTCGAGAGAGGCACTACCACCTGCCTCGGTGTCCTACAGATTCTAATGCAGCCCATACTCAATACCAATAGTGCTTTCTTAGAGGTATCTATCTGTATATGATTATTTCTTCTTCTTCGGCCACCCTGCTTATATATATACTAATTTATGTGTTGCTGCAGCAGGATCAGGGTGTTGATTTTGGGATGAGTTATTGTGAGAACTTGTATGAAGCAGCAGTGAATGAAATGGCGGAGGTGTTGACATGTGTGTGCAAAACCCACAATCTTCCATTGGCACTCACTTGGGCTTCTTGCATCCAACAACCTTCCAAGTGTGGATATGCCCACTCGACAACAACGGATAACAACTGCGTCTCCACTGTCGATTCAGCCTGTTATGTTGGGGACCTCCACCTCCTCGGATTCCAAGAAGCCTCCTCTCAGTGTCACCTTTTCCGAGGACAAGGAATTGTCGGGACCGCCTTCACAACGACCAAACCGTGTTTTGCCGTCGACGTAACGGCCTTCACCAAAGCCGAATATCCTCTCGCGGAGCATGCCGCCATGTTTGGCTTGCATGCTGCGGTGGCCATTCCTCTGAGGAGTGTCTACACATTCACAACAACGGCATCCCCTGATTTCGTGTTGGAGATATTCCTCCCAAAGGATTGCCACGACGCTCAAGAGCAGAAACACCTCCTCAATTCGCTGTCCATGCTCTTGCAGCAGACTTGCCGCACCTTGCATGTTGTCATGGAGGACGACTTCACGTTCCCATCACCATCACCACCGCCACCACCACCACTGGGATCACACAATATTAACGATGTAGAAGCGTGTGGAAAAGAATCGTCTTCTTCGTGGATTGCACACATGATGGAGGCCCAACACAAAGGGAAAGGCGTCTGTGTGTCGTTGGAGTACCTGGAAGACCCAAAAGAGGAGTTCAAAGTCACAACCAGCACTCATCACCACGTGTTTTCAGAGGTTGCAGAAGAATCTCACACTCAGAATCATAATCACACATTTGGTGGAAGGCGATCATCGTCTTCCGTTGGGAGAAAGCCGGGCGAGAAGAGACGAACCAAGGCTGAGAAGACCATCAGCTTGCCGGTTCTAAGACAGTATTTTGCAGGAAGTCTCAAAGATGCGGCGAAGAGCATTGGTGGTGAGATTAATTAACTAATTAACTAATTAGTGAATACTAGTTTTGTTTAGTGATTGTGAATTAATTTTGTGGTTGTGCGCATGCAGTGTGTCCCACAACTCTGAAAAGGATATGCAGACAGCATGGGATAACGAGGTGGCCTTCGAGGAAAATAAAGAAGGTAGGACACTCTTTGAAGAAACTTCAGCTTGTCATTGATTCAGTACAGGGTGCCGAGGGTGCCATACAGATCGGTTCTTTCTACACAAGCTTCCCAGAGCTAAGCTCAGGACCTTCTCAATCATCAAAGTCCAACAACAACAACTTCTATGATGGAGGAGGAGTTGGCAGTTTAAAATCCTCAGCTAGCAGTGGTGGAATTGGAAACAACCAATTAGGTAATTCCAACACAAATAGTGCAAATGGATTTGTCCAACAACAACATTTGCCATCCTCCGCTCGACCTTTCAGGGTGAAGGCTACTTTTGCAGATGAAAAAATCCGTTTTAGCTTGCAACCAATGTGGGGGATCATGGATTTGCAGCTTGAGGTTGCAAGACGTTTCAATTTGAACGATGTGAGCAACATGGTTGTTAAGTATTTGGATGATGATGGGGAGTGGGTTGTTTTAGCATGCGATGGTGATCTTGAGGAGTGTAAAGACTTGCATAGATCATCTCACAATCGCACAATAAGACTCGCCTTGTTTCAACCAAACACCCTCACCTCTTCCAGCCCATCTTAATCAGCCACCCACATGCATGACATGAACCTAAATATATCTATCTATATTCTGTTTTGTGTACGATCCTAGACACACACTTGCTGGCGACTTTCTTATATACATATATCGCCTCATCTTTAATTGACTCTTTTCTTAAATGCTTACTATATTTTGGTTTGATTACACCAATTGAATTAGATGATTGTAGAATTGATATTAGCTTGTTTATTAGTTTACAATACCAAGGAAGAACTTTTGGTCCTGGAATGAATCCAAGATCATTATTCGGAACCAAGAAATCAAGATTAGCAGACGAGAAATTAAGATCACCAGTATATTTCTATCTTCCTCTTGAAACCAAAAAAACATACACTCATCTCTTTTCTATTATCAATGGTCCTATCCATATTTGTACTGTTAAACTTAGTTTATTATTCTAAAGTGAACCTACTTTCTTTCTTTCATTCTTTTTTGCTGAAAAAATTGTCCTCCACTCTTGTTTTGCAACGGAAATATAAAGAAAAGCTTGCAACCGCGCACCACTCACTCCCTTACGTACTGTTCCTTCTTTAAGTATCATATATTTTATGAATTGAATGACAGATCAGCGCCACACCCACCTTCCCCAAAACGATAAAAATATCAGCTTCCTTCAACTGCCCAAACAATATCAAGAATCAAATCACGTACGTACGGCACAAAAGGAACAGTATTCGGAGTAGTATGTATGTATTATAAGTTCTAAGGATCCCCTTTCAGAACTAATGATCTCTGGTATTACCGTATAAGACAATTTCAGTTGGATAGAGTAAAAATATCGAATTCACCATGATTTGTTAATAACAACATAAATATATGAAATCACAATAAATATGTTGTATGTCTATATATGTTCAATGGTTGTTTGTTGATGAAAAATGGTTTGTTTGCAATAACAGACAAAAACTCATAAAAACAAAGTTACCAAAAAAAAAAGAAGATAGTAGTCACCAAATACGTATGAATGAAAACAAAGATAACAATGATAGTGTATGTTACATATGGTTCCGATTGAATTTCGCTTGAGTTCCTCCAAATGATAGTGTATGTTACATATGGTTGACTAGGTTAATAGCATAATGCGATTGAATATATCTAAGTTTTTTTTTTCATTTGACTATTTATCAAAAGTCCTTATTTTAATATCCAATCTTAAACGATTAATGTTCTATACTCTATTTCTACATATATAAATTATTGTTTTACTTACTTCATTGTTAGTTTTAAGAAACATTTCTCAATGTCAACCTAAAATTAAATACAAAATCAAATCACTAATATAGATTAAAAAGTAAAAGAAACAAAGTATTTAACACTAGAAAGAGAACCTAGTTACACTTAATTCCAAAAAAATACAAGTGTAACCAATTTTTGTCATGAGGACTAATAAAAAAATACAAAATAAAAGAGGAAGAATAAAGGAAACATGAAGAAATTCATTGCCTCGAGCTTCCAAGGTTTGTTGGATTGCTTTTGTTTCACCAACAGCATGTCGTTCTTCCCCTAGAACAAGGTGGGTGGCTATGGAAAATGAAGGATAAATCTTGTTCATCTCCCTTTTGACTCAAAAAGTACTTTAGCTATCTATATGGCCCCAAAAGTAGGGAGATTTTTACAATGTTACTTGATTGAAAGTGATGTTACAAAATTTTAAGATGTAAACTTGATTTTCTTATTCCTACTTGAATAAGGTATGAATTCGCTCAAGCGAAATGTTAGACTTAAAGAATTATTTTCTTTTGAGTAAAATTTTATTTACTCAAATATATTTTTAAAACTTTAAACTTTTAGAGATTCCTAGATTTACTCAAATAAATCTTTTTGATTTGACAAAAACTACGAATCTTACTTTAGTCACAAAATAGCTTTTTTTAAACATTCTAACTATAAAATTTGAGAAAAATCTAAGGTTAGTTGATAGTTTTACCCGTATATCATTATTTACATAATTGGCCGTGAATTCCATATAAAATACAAGCAAAAGCTAAAAAAACACATGATGGTTTTCACTATGAAAAACATGACAACCAACGAAGGATTTTTCAAAACTATTTTTCAGTAAGCGTATTGATAAACTTCTAAAAATTAGTTTATGGAAGTATTTGGCATCCTGCTATGAATTGTTTTGTGGATGGGTAATCTCATTATACTCTATCATGGAAGCTAGACGAATATAACAAAGGGTATATTAACTAATACAAGTAGTTCTCTCTTTTTTTACATAGCTAATTGATTTTGTATCACTTAACAATTTCTCGTCATTGTTATTTTCACCGTACCTCTTTGCTATTCATACAACCCCTTTTCACTTCTTTTCTCATGTTTTTAGAGTTTTCAAACATTAATTTTGATTTTAAAAATATAAAAATAAAAAAGTTAAAAGTTGAAGTATTTATTTTGATTTTTATAAATAAATAGCGCAATAACAAATTAGAATAATGTGAAAATAATCGCTTAACAGAAAATATAATAAAGTAAGGAGATGTTTGATAGAATAATTCTTTAGTTTTTCAAGAATCTTAACTTACAAATCCTACATTCTCATATTTCTTTTATAAAGAAAAACAAGCTCATTTATTTTCACATAACATTTTTTTTGTTTTTACTCTAATTACAAAATTTTTATTTCCGTTTAATTACAAATAGCCATACTATTTTCTATTTTCAAAACTCTTTACACAAAACAGTGAAAACAAGGAAATATTAATAATATTTCCTGTATAAAATTTTAAAAAGTAGAAAACAATGTAACTATTTTGTAATTAAAATCAAAAAGATAATTTTATAATTAAGAAAAATAATAAAAAATGAAAACAAAATATTTTATGAAGAAAGTAAATAAACCCTAAGATTCTCTAAAAAGTTTTTTGTAGTTATATTTTACAAATTTCCCTAACAAACATTTCTAACTACTGGATGAGATGGAAAATTTTAGTTACATTTAATAACTTTCTGAGGAAGCTTTTAATTTCTACATACTTTCACTAACGAAAGTATGACTAACTGATTCATATTTATACGAAACTAATGCTAACAATTTTTTATACACACTAATTATAAATCTTGAAACATTTTCATGCACCAAATAATTACTTAACCCAAATAAATGCAATAATAAGCATACTTTAACCTAATAAACTATCACTCCTTAGTACATATAATTCTAATTATTTAACATAATACTTTAACCAGAAGTTCAGAATGGTGTCCCTTCCCACTTCCTAGACTTTCCTAAACCGTAGTACCGAGGAAATACACCTAGTCAAACCATCATTGTGAGCTATTGGAATATGTTTACACTGACTTTATGCTAATTTCATTCTTGGAATAAAATTAATTTGCTAATTTAGGTGTTTGATTTTTTCAGTTATCAGCTATAGTGCGGAAACGAACATAATATACGAAAATTTTCAAAATTCTAAGGTATAAATAAAAAAAAGGAAAAAAAAATAATCATAACATGAACTAATTCCAGTCGGAATGAGCTCAAAGAAATCAACTTGAGCTTGTTCCAATCTTGGGTTCAATGAGTATCACAAAACCCTGAATCGATAAATTCTAAAACCCCTGAATGGAAAGATTCAATCTTGTTCCAACCCTTTTAATTTCGATTGGTTTCAATACTATATGACTTATCAATATCATTTATCAAGTCTCTGATAACCTGATAGAAGGCAGTGAGGCACACTCACATGATGAAGAGGCGGTGATGGAGGAAGGTCGAAGTCCATCACAGGTCATCCATGAAGGTTGCAATGGTGGTTGTTTGACGAAGGTCCATCGATGGCAGCTGATGGCAACAACTGCATCTATTGAATGCTTCATTCTATTTTCCTGCAACTTACCCAATTTCTACTTCCATGTCTATCTTCTTACGCGGATATTTTTTTAGAAGGATAACAGTTGCCAATTACCCAAAAAAGAAGTGTTAAAAGTGTGTGTATACATATATATATATATATTTATTTATTTCCTTCAAATACCAGCAAACGTTCTCCGAATCATATACATTGTATACACTAAACTAACCGTGATCATCAAACCTACCCTAACATCAGAATTCGGCACTACGTTTGTGACTATGTTCAGATATATAATTATCAATCTTTCTCAATCTAAAAGTCCAAATGAAAGATACTAGTAATCCTCGATAATCAAAACAATTTTTCTTGTTCATTATTATATGTGATCAGCATTTCAGCCTGAAGTAAACCAGTTAAAATCTAACTTTCATCCTCATAGAGGCTGCTGCTACGATGAAGCATAAGACACGTCTTCAACCTGCTCCTTAATAACTGTATATCTTAATGGAGGACCAAACAAGCTCAACACCACCTAAAAAGTAAAGCGAAAAATGTAAGATGTTGCATAATTAATTAGTATGTATATAATAGATATGTTTTGGGTAATAAAAGATGTTCAGGTGGAAGGTAGGCTATCCCATCTAAGGTCAAAACTTGCCCCAAGCCCCAGTGAAGACTTACAACGGTGCTTGCATGTTACTTACCAAAGAGAATTGCTGGCAGTATGTATAAATAAATGGCCATCACATGTGGCATGTCAAACACATTGTGAATTGATTGTCAAGGGTGATTAATAAAGCTCACAAAAATGAACTACAACCTATTTCACGATGTTAAGGGAAAGCTACAATTATTTGCAGATTAACACCAAACACCACAAACTTACAGGTAGAAACACAAGACCATGCAAGAAGCCAATGATAACCAAGGCCAGGTACATCTGGAAGTAATAGACCTGCAAAGACCAGAAAGCTACTTCAGTATTTCTTGAGTAGACAATCAAGTGTCAAATCAAGAGTCAACGGCAATATTGTTATGTACCACAAAAAGTTCTGATGTGGAGAAGCACAGGACGAGAACTCCAACTAATTTTGTAAGTGTAATTCCACTGCCAAAATAAATAATACAGAAATAAAGTGTTAACAAAATAATAGTGCAGACAAAAACTAAATTCAAGCACCATTCAAATCATTTTGTAAGCAGATATAACAGTCATATCAAAAGCTACACTATAAAATAACACCTATAAGAAAACTTTTTGGACTCTACTGGATTCAAAAGGTTCATATGATGAACATTATGCACTCAACATTTCATCTTTGTTGAACTTTAGAGTTCAATCGAGGAAAAGGGAGAATAAAAATGATGATCAACTTATTTTGAGATTGATAATGTCAAACACATAGATAAACCACATGCAATGCAACTATTTATATTTTATACCCATTAAAAGGGGCATGCACTAGTACTACCTAATATCTTTTAATAATCCACCTCAAGCTTAAGCTTATGTTACAAGTAGCAAACCATATGGAAAAACTTAGTGGAATATCAGGCATATCAAGTGAGAACTGTTCTCACTTGATATGCTTGCCATAAATAGTGGGCTACACTCAGTCCAAGGCTAAAAATGGCATGACCCATGACATTTCCTAATGCAACAGCACATATAGTCAACCTGAATACAGAAGCCCCCATGGTACCCAATGCTGTCTTTGCTCGTTGGTTTCTATCCCCCAAGCTTACCTGCATGATCATAAGAATACAAGATCATTAGTAAATGTGCATACTGCATAGTTACCAATAGGAAGGTGATTGAATTGCATAAAGATCTTCCTGAAATACTCCAGGACATAAAAACCCCAAGTAACGAGTCAGGTTTAATTTCACAAGCTATAGTAATCCCCATAACATCATTTCCCCAACAAAAAAGTAGGACTACAGTGACAAATATGACTGTTTCCTCTAAAATACCATCATAATTCACAACCCATGAGGAAGACCCACCAATTCATAAAACAGGATTAGACTAACCATGAATGCATGTGCTATGTGCACACAGAATTCCACAGCAATCCCTATTGACATAATAATGTTCACAACAGACACTGCATTGAGTTGAATACCCAAAATTGCCATTACACCCTGCAGGAATCATGAGGGCTCTGAATTTCATTCTGTAACCAAGGTATCAAATAGAATACCAAAAGGGAAGGTAAATGAAAGACAATAAAATTCACAATTTTTAGATAAATGATACCATGAGATCTAAAATTATCATGATCAGAACAAGTAATATGATTACTGAAGTCCACAAGCTGCATTGAATAGCAAAGAGGAAGAAAAGAAATGTTACACTTAATCCTAAAACTGAGAAAACAAATCTTCAATTTTACTGTAAACACATAAGGGTTTAAGTTTGCAGATATTTTATACCTTGATGTGATGATCAGACAAACAACAAAAATAGCACCTGTAATATCACCATAAGTTATTCAATGATAAATGAATTTGATTTGATTAATTGGGTTGACATTGATTTTCACCATTCACCATAACTTATACAATAGGGTTGATGCACGAATATGTCATGCCATGTATAGATATTTGTTATTTAAGCTGTTTGAAATACCAACCTAGTGCTATAGTAATGTTGATCAGGGCCATCTTCCATATATCCAGGTATTGTTCAAAGAAGATATAAAACACTGAGTATGGAAATATATCCATCTGCACCAGAAAAACATGGTCAGCATTGCAAGCAGTGGAAATCACAAAAAGAATCAACAATGTCGGACACCATGTACAGTATTAGCCATTACATGTCATCTACAATTTGTTAAAAGCTTAGTACCAACAAAGAGACATTCAAATTATCAATACCAAAAGAGAGTGAGACTCAAAGGTCAAGTGAACACAAAGATTACACTTCCACTTTCAACTAAAATATTAAATTGGTAAGAGAAAAAGAAAAAACACAATGTAGGGGTAGGTAGTAATAAACTAATAATAATAGTAGTAATAATGTAAATTGAGTATTGTGCATATTATTATTATTATTATTATTATTATTATTATTATTATTATTATTATTATTATGTAATCGTGTTTATTAGTTTTGAAAGTCTCACATTGATAAGAGTGGCCTATTAGTAGTATATAAGATAAGGGTGATGCTTATCTTACGAAATCTGAACAGTTCTTAGATCCTTGAAGCTAAAAACAACACCGGTAAAAAGGTATGTGCCATTGATGTCCAAACCTTTAAAGAAGCAGACATTCTTGTTGAAAAATCCCTTGCAGCTTGTATTGCATTAACATAGTCAGCCTAACAAGATTTCAGTTAGATCAAACTGAGAAATGTATGAAAAAGGTCAAGCTGAAGCCAGAAAAATAAGATCATCACTTGTTGATCTGCATACTTGTCTATTAAGCGGTGTGTGATAAGTACGAAACTCAGAAGCTTGTATGACTCCACCCTCATAACCTGGAAGCCAGTCACAAGCAAAACCTATATATCAGACTTTCAAATTTAAGAACCTCATAGCAAATACACAGGGAACAGAATATAAGTGTTGTCCTTTTATAACGAAAGAGTGAGGGTCTTTCAAACCATTCAGATCTACACTGTTGGTGTAAGCCCCATGACCACCCTTTGCACAATCAGCTGATGGAAGTGCATCAAGAAACCAGGGAAGCTTCTCTCTGAACTGTGCCGTAGATGGACGGTCATTAACCAAATCTGAGTGGCGGAAGCACTAGAATCAACCAAAAGTGTCAGTCATTTTACTAATGCACCCTTTTGATTTACAATTTAAGTCTTTCGGACAAGTAGTCCTGTGTAAAAAACAAAAAACTTGTAGGGAAAAGTGTATTACTGTTGTACAGTCTTTGCACACTCCACCCAACCCACATGGTCCATCTGGTAAACAGCAAGGTGGCTGAACAAAGACAAACATTTACTATTGCAATTGAAAGATACACGATGGTATAGAGAGAAAGATAAATGATGGTATAGACAAGCAATTTTGATGGATATTAAGTTCAAAGCAGTATGTACCTGATCATCAGGTGGACAATAAGAGCCATTTGTGAATTTTCGACAGCAACTAAAGGCTTCAGGTGACATCCAAACAAGGAAATCATCAAGCCATGAGGCAGCTGGCTTGGCTATGTAGCTTGATTTTGGCACCAATGCCGCTCTAGATATCTGTGATGTTAAACAGAGAGATATGCAGAATGGATTCATATGTGCCAGGAAGATAAAAGAAATACATTACAAGTGTAGTTATGCACAAGTCAACCGTTCAACAATATGTTCATAGCTGGCATAAACTGGAAGACATGAGGTTAGAATATCATGCAGTTCATGAATCACAAGTTAAAAGCATAAAATTATCATAGGAATTAATCTATAGGAAGTAGTGCCAACTTACTCCTACCCTAGGAAATAGTACCCACAGTGTATAAGTTGTATATATTTATGCATGACATATGGACTGCAATGGACCTATAAGGTTGAAGCCTTAAGGTTTGGGGTTGGCTGTGGTGTAAATTCAATAGAGTTGTTTGCTCTTGATTCACTAACAGAGATCTACCAAATGATTTACAGCCCCCTTATATTCCTGAGCAAATGGCATCAAAAAGTTGTTGGTGCAAGATCAAGCAACCACACTACTATATCAGAGGCATTAGGCCGTGACATGGTGATTGGAATGACTATCAAAAACATTTGCATTACAGGATGACCAACCATATCTAAAGTTTGTTGGTCCAACTAAGTGATTGGAATGGTTGTATCTGAGAAATTAATATGACTAGATAATTAACTTGAACAAGTAGTCAGTGTTGAAGCATGTTGGAACCATGGTGGAATCCTTATATTGGAAACCTTCCTAGTGATGTGGAGGCCAGATGGGTGATGCTGACAATGTTTAACGCTGGTACAAGTAGAGTTACCGTGAAAATTAGATGGTTTAATTTTAAATGTTACCACTTACCACTAGAGGAAGAGCATACCATGTGGATGGATCCATACTTACGAGGGAGATTGTTAGAATTAATGACGTGTGTGAGTGAGGTTTCACACTGGGTAGTACTGAGCAGTGAGCACATTAAGCAACATATAAGTAGTGAGGAACCATAACCCGAAGCCTTTAAGATTTGGGTTAGATGAGGTGTAAGTTCACTTGTGTTTCCTAGCATATTGGGATGATTATTTCCTATATTTATTAAGTATCATGTGTATATAATCTACCCTATCTGGGGGTTTTCTCTTGAGCAATCAAGAAATATTCATTTACTACTAAAATTAATGAAATGAAGGATGTTAGTAACAATCACTTCTTGAAGAATGTGACCATTGAAGTACCTCATTCAAAAGAGAATTTGAATCACAATGGCTAATGGAGCATAGCTGGTTTGTTTGTCTGGACTCCAAACTACACAAGAGAGAGAATGGAAAATCAGTTTAAAAAATCAGACAATAAATTTAATTGATGCATCTAAATGAAAGTTTTCTTATGCTAGCATGCTGGAGGAAAATAATATGAATGATTTGTTTCCCACTAATTCTTGTTTTTTTTATTCAACCAATGTTTGCATGCCTAACACATCATTCCAGTTTGTAATAATAGTAATACAACATTGAATTGTCTGCTTAAAGAACAATGACATCAATGGATAAGAGACAAGTACACCTAGAACAATAAAATTAATCAACCTATAATTGTAGTCCTTTACAACAAAATATAATGGTGGTCCAACTCTGAGGTGCTCTGATATATTACTGAAATAACCCTGGAAAACATAAAATAGTGAATGTTGGAGACTGGATAGTACAAACTTGAACTGAAAGAAACTGCAAAATCATGGGAAAACATTTAGAAACTTAAACCTGAAGGTAGGAATCCCGTGGAAGAGCAACCTGTTGCTCAAGACCAGGCTGAATCCTAGTACATAATGCCTGTAAAAAATAATTAACAAAACAGAAATAAGATGACATTTTCCAAAAGGGTCTTACCGAAAATTAATGCCTAGTAGTTTCTTATTCCCAAGAAACTTACAATGCTCGCTAAGGTAAAGGCAGCAAATATGGCAATGACCAAGATTTTGACTCCCCATAGTCCTAGGAATGGTGCATGAACCTCCTATATATACAGAACGATAGTAGAGTTAATTTTGATAAGAAAAGTGATAAAACCACACTAGAAATAGATAAAAGAAGAGTGATTTTATTTCTTGATTGAAACTGAACAAAATAAGGAGAAATAATTCTCCCAAAAGTGTTTCCCTTTCACAAAGGATTTCTACTTTCTTACAAATCTTCTAATTATTTGAATGTCCTTTCCATCCTTATCCCCCTCTACTTATCTGACTAATGCCCTCTAACTAGCTAGTCCCTTTATACTAATAATCTCTAACTGATTACTTTTTATGTTCCCTCCATACCAACAATCCCTCTTTCCCAAAGATTCATCGTTGTCTTCAAGGGGGGAGATGGTGTTTCCCTTGCATGAGAATTCTAGCAGGTTATCTCCCAATAAACTTGAATTTGTACAATCTCTCTATCCTCAATCATACATTCATGCTCAGGCATGATCAAAATCCTTGCACATTTTTAAGGACCTTCATGCATGGACCATCTGGCTGGCCACAAGGAAAACAATCAAAACATCTCATTTTTTCTCTTCTGACATACTTACATGGAAGTTGTCAGGATTTTCATCATATTTGGATTATTACTGATGTTTTGAGCTTAATTGAGTCTTCCTGCCATTGATTTAAACAGTGTTTTTAACACCGGACCAATCATTGAACTAGTAAAGACATTGGTTCAAGGTTTAATGGTCTAACCGTGGTTGAACAACAACAGTTGAACTGGTTTTAATACAATAATATTATTTAATATATTTATATAATTTATTAAACCAAATTCAATGAATAAAAGAAATAATATTTTTTTGTCATCAAAACACAATACATAAAAGGGTAATTTACACAAAACTCGGAGCCTTTGCAAAATTGGTTGAGTGGAATTGTGTAAAGGAGTTCTTTGCACAGTTAATAGTGCTTAATTTTCCCAAGCTATGAGAAACCAACAAAAGGCACTACCAAGTGTAATTTTTCTCTCCTCTCTGACCTAACTAAAAACAAGATAAAGTACAAGGTATATATGCTAATAATTTGAGAAATATTTGCCTATATGATCACCATATGTATAATGTATAGAATAAGAAAACCAAATTCATAAAACATTGGCAAGGCAATATAATAAAATCAAAATTTTAGTTTACACATCATCCCATGAACTAAATGTAACTTTACCTTCATATATCGTGTCAGTAGTCCATCTCTTCCATGCCTAATGCCTACACTTCGATTGGGATACGGTTAGAACTTAGAACCACATTTAAGCAAGGTGAGAAAAAAGTTAAAGAACTAAATATCAACAAAAGCTGAATATAAAGCATGATTATTCTTGAATGAAAAATATTATTAGTATAAACACTTATTGAACAATGAGCAATTGAGCATCAACCAAAAAATAAAAGCTCAGTCTACAAGGTGGAGGCTAAATAGTGATTTTTATTCTTAACATGTTTGATCTTTCATTGTACGAGAGTCATTCAAGTCAAAGCATTGTCAACCATTCAAGCAAAAGGTCCATTGCATAGATGTATAAGAATAGTGGCATAAAAGAACATATTAATGAAAACTTGGTTATTAAGGCTCCATGCCATGCTGACAACCAACTACCCAAACACAAACTATAAGATGTAAGCTTAGTAGAAAACCAAAGTATGCATAAGGGCCATATCACACTCATACCTTCATTTGGCTCCATGGAGGATGGATTCAACTTTATGCACGGAAAGCAGTCAATCCTATTATCCTTAGCTCTCTCAAAGTCTAATGTAACCAAGGCTACAAAAGCAGTAATCTGTAGAAGGAAGTCCAGTAGAACAGCCAAAGCTGTAGAAGAGATATTTTAAGAGTTAAGAAATCTTAAAATCACTTTTTAAAGGAGTTGGATTTTCCCCCAAACTGTTTATTAATAATTAATATAGGCAAAATTTTAAATTCAGTTGCTGTATCCACAATGCAGGACAAGGAGAGAAAATTTTTAACCTGCAATCATGGAGAAAACACGGCATGCTGGCATAGAAACAAAGGATCCCACTGCAAATGCTAGAATCTCCGATAAGCTGGCCAATGTTATTGAAGGTCCAACTTCCCCCATTGCATTGCTTATTCGTTCTTCTATTGGTAGACCTGGGGGTTGCCGTTTCACAGCATCTACTATTATACACATGTTATCTACACCAACCTGATCAGGACAATGAAAATTCAAAAAATACAGTGAAATCTCAAACCACTTGCAGAGAAGCAAGCAAGAAACTTAAATAAATTGATCCAATCCGCACCAACTATTTAACAATATTCCCTATTTATTTCTAACAATAACCAATGAAATTAATAATGTTTCCAACTACTAACAACAATAACCTAATACCTCACTAGGTGAGGTCGGCTACATGGATCACATGACACCATTGGAATCGGTCAAAAAGTAAATTTTCAGATATTTTATTTATCAAGGATCTTTTTTAAGAAAATCCTCTAATGTCCTTCCTTGGCCTCCATCTACCCTTTTTCACAAGGCTAAACACCATGCATTGTAATTAAGATACAGTTTGTTGGTCCCACATGAACAATCAATTCTACCCAACATAAAAGCTTAAAAATTCATAGTTGTTAATAGCGCGCAATTGTGCCGACATGGGGCGGGGGCCTGCCGCCACCACTGCCCTGTCGCAGAGCATTTCTTCAGTCATGGCAGTCGCAGTCTAAGGGGGCAAGGGGCAGGGTTGTTCACATGTTGCGTCGCACGATGAAGAAGATAAGTTTTCAAGCTTTTGATTTTTTTGCTCTAAGTGTACTGTGCATAGCACCAAAGCAGTGTGTTTCACCTATTTCATTAAGGGTAAAACTGTAAAATGAAAGTTTTATCCTTCCTGAAATTAAAAAAATAAAAGTCTTGCTCTTTCCCCTCCAAGAACTTCACGTCCCTTCTCCCCCTCAACGTTCCTCTCTCTACTTAGCCCAACACCTCAGCCATGATTTTCACTGGAGAAGTCGTTTTCTCCGGTCAGTTTTCAGCGACTGCAACTTTGAAGGTAATCATCTTCTGTTTTTTCATCCCTGTCTCTGTTTCTTCTGTCTTTTTTTTGTCTCTGTTTTTTTTAACCATCCCCTGTTTTTTTCTTCTTTCCTCTCCAACCCATATCTGTTTCTGTTCTTCTCTTCCAGCCCCTTTTCCATCATTTTTAAACCTACCCATGGGATTTTCTAAAGGTGGACAGAAGCAAGGTGCAGAGTGTTATTTTTTTTTTGGGTGGGGGCTTATGTTAGACTCATTAAGTCTATGACTATGATTGACAATAAATTTCTACTTGGGTGATTACCTATGATAATATATTTTGTTTAGTAGCATATGATCTATGTTGTAGTATTTAAATTGGAATCATGATTTTGTGATTATATCTTTGCAATTCTATCTGTATATAACATACTATATATGGAGATCATAAAAGTTTTAAATAGCGATCATCCCGCTCTATGCTATACCGATATAGAGTTTTTGGGATCGGCCACTATAGCCGCTATCCGAGATTGACAACTAAAAAAAATTTCATGTCTACCAGAATCAATTCTACCCCACGCAAGATTAATTTTATCCACCATAAAGATTACCCAAACAAGCATTGGTAATACCATCAACACGATCCTAGAGACAAAACAGGCACTTAGCCCATTAGACAAGCATAATGTCTTATATAAGACAACAAAAGAATATCTTACAGTAATTCATAATGGTTGAGAACAATCAGAACATGTAGACTTACTGCTAAAACCAGAAAAGGTATGACTTCCATTATGATCAGCGTCGATTTTACTCCAATAGCACTGAAAAATCCAACTGATCCAAGTACAGATAGCATAACAAGAAAAACCCCCGAAAGACCAAGTAATACCTGAATAACATCAAGTTGAAGAAAGAGAAGCATGAAATAACAAACTAAAGTAAAAGTGCACTCATAACAAATTTAATTCAATTGAAAAGTGAACTGCCCCCAACACATAATGAAGCTCTCTGGAGGAGGTGTGTTATTGAAACCAAACCAAACATAACTGATAGTCTAACACCCCCAAATAACATTAAGTGGGAAAGTTTTGGATATACTCAAAATAATATTCCCAGGAATCATATATGTATACCGAACACATTTATCACATTCCTAGAAATTTATAAGATATATACTGCATTTTATAAGTAAAGATCTTATCTAGATACAGTACCACTCTTCGTTAATTCCATTGATTAGCTGATTGATGTTTTCACTAAATGAGGTCCTGAAAAATGTTACATATGTATCAAATTTGGTACATCTGGCCTATATGCTCCATCTTGAGGGAAAGTGTACTGTCAGGAAGTATGTAAATGGTGTTGAGATCCATTTCACAGTAATTGATATCTATGATCTTATGCAATTATTATTATTAATGGTTTATATACTTTAGCTCTGCTGTGTAGTTTGGATGCATGGAATACTCGTCAATATAAGTGTTGAAATTGACATCGGGGAGATCCGCCACCAACTGAGAAAATAGGCCAAGAGAATGGGCATGGAACGGAAGTGTTAGACACCACAATACAACTCAAAACCTTAAGGCATCAAGTGTACGAGTCTATGCACTTATAAACCACTCAGCTTACTCATTTCTACTCGATGTGGAACTATGCCACAGTTGTATTCTTCAGCAAGTTAAGAACATAACATCAAGAAGTATAATTTAGCACATTTTAGCGATTATATTATGGATGTATGTTTTGAGTATACAGTATACACAAACAATTCAGTTTAAGTATACACTAGATGGGAAAAAGACAATGCCAAGCCTGGAAGAAAAATAATGTACCTTGGAAGAGAGGTAGAAAGAAGATGGATTAGGCGGCGTATCTCCCAAGGTCACCGATATATAAGCAAACATTACAATATAGCTAACCTAATAAGACATTGGAGATGAAATTTACAGTATGTTAAACTAAAGAAAATCTTTAAGAAGCCACGACCAAATTTGATAAGCTCACAACATGAAATACAGTTTTCACATTCAGTTGAAAGAAATCGAAATTCCATTACGAGTATTGTTATGACATCTGCAGTGCTTTCTCTCTTTAATTCTGCTTCGATTGAACTCTCAGTTGAAAATGACAAAGTAAGATTGCTAGCTTGCACCATTGGCAGCAACTCCTCCTGCCAATGTAAACTTGGTTTAAAATGTGTATGGGTAAGGAGTTAGAAGAGAAGACAGATAGTAACAGAGTACCTGAGCATTCAGCTAGCAAATCTGTTATATCATGCAACATGCACCATGCAAAAGCACACTTACTTGGGAAACATGAAAATTTATAGCCTCGTGTACTTTGACAATATAATCAATTTAATTCAAACCTACATGTAAGTAGGTATATGAAAAACCATCCATGCACTCTCCTATCAACAAAAGTTGATGGTGGATGGTTCAACATCAAATTTGTACCAATGTATTGCCTAAACCCAGATATACAGCAAGTTTGTCTATCTGTCTGTCTGTCTCTCTCCCAGACTTACATATAATAACCTATGTTCCACATTGGCGGCTTACAGAATGCAATTGGACTGGGATATACAAGCGCGGGTCATATTATAACAATAGTATTTGACCCCATAGGGATGCAGTAATGCACTCACTCAATTTATGAGACAAGGAGCTACTAGGCCCATTTAACTTGCTCACAGGCATTATTAGTCCTTGATTCATTTAGATATTAGTCACAGCAGCTGCACAAAAGCTCCATATCCTGGTTATCCAAAGGTTGTTTCTTATTCTTGGGAGAGTTGACTTACATTAGTAGTTCAGTACCTTGTTTCTGGGGACTAATTAACCAATCTAAGTTTGTCATTCAGCTAATTCTCGTTAATTATGCTGAAATGAATCATAAATCTAGTGGTTATTTGATCCATATCTGAAAAACAGTTGCCAAAAAGCTCCTGAACAGATGACTATACGATTGCCTAAGTTAAATATAAGATGACAAACCATTTTCTTTCACTAATAAAGAGCACACACTAGTAACATAAAGATTTGTTGAGAGATGTCAACAATAAAAAACAAAACAGAGTGCATATGTCATGCATATAAGCTACATAAGGATTGATAACTACAAAGTATATATTTAATTGCCATACCTTAGCTAACTGGATGAAAGCTTTCTCCCAAGCTATTGCCTTCCCATTTTCATCTCCAACTTTCGTGATTGCATTATTGACAGGGTATGTGATAATAAATGCGGAAGCCTAGGATAGAGTAATCAGCAAAGCAGTAATGCATAAAAAGACATCTATACCAAAAATCAAGATCTCACCTTCGAATAATTATTTCCTGGAAACCCTCCAAGGGCAGTAGTTGGCTCAAGGGGAGCCTTAAATGCACTAAAGCATGTTTCTGTAGAGGTGTAGTGCTGAAAAGTGAAAACCATAAAATCAAATAGTCAACACATGTCAGATAATGGGACAGATAAGAACTATTTTTAAGTCTTAATTTTAGCCAAACACAAGCTGGGAGATAAAAATTCAGCATCCTATACTAGAATCCATGGTGTATGATAGCACTAAAGGGGCATTATACATTCAATGCATTTTATGCAATAGCCTACAGTTTTTATGAAGGAGAAAAGAAGAGAAAAATTAGGCATTCTATCCATACCTACACAATTCTTTAAACTTGAATTAGTATATCTATAGGAATTTAGTGTTTCTGTACACATTAATCTTGTTTTACTATTTTTGTCTCATCATAAAGTAAACTGCTTTAAATTAAACTCATTTGAAATTTTGAAGAACAAAATTAACATAATCAATGACCAGATAACTGAAGTTTACCTGAAAGCAATACTCCGCATGTTCAACACCTCCGTAGTTGTCATAATTGTCAAGGTCCATTTGAAAATACTATCAGAATAAAAATGAAGAGATTAGAGGAAATCAAATGAAGGCATCTCTGTTATTCCATAAAAAGAATAGTAAAATGAAATGGAACTGAATAAAAAAAGCCAGATGGTTGTATTGGACATGGATAATAGAGGCCAAATAATTACATGCAACACAAAATTCAAAGGTACTACTTAATCATTTGGAAAGTAGGGGTTTGGACCTGCAAAATGCTTTGAGTGGCACAGTCCTCGCCCAAAGGCTTCAAGCAAATGTCACCCAGAGATACCAACAAACCAGAATAATTTGCACGAATTCCATCAACCTATTGGAATAATGAAATAATAACATCTTTTAAAATAACAATCTCAATAAGTAGTTGATGACTCCATTTAAATTCAAACAAGTGAAAAGAACAGAAAACCAAAACACCTTTTCCTGTATGTCGAAAAGCAATTGTATATTTTCTTCTGTTATGATACTAGGGGGGTTGCCATGCTCAGATTCAGGGATTGTAGCTATTATTAGCTGAAACAAACAGACAGTTTTAAAACATGATTCATTTGATAGAATAATAGCAGAAAACAAGATGCAAAAAATCAAAAAGGAAACTAGAGTTGACTTCATATTCTCAGGATGAGGACTGATTTGTATAAAGAGAAAAACTCATACAAGATATCATTGGATCAAAAAGTAAGGGATTTGGCTTCTATTTTGCATAAAGCACATGGTCTTTCTAGGAAAGTCTCCACTGTAGAAGGGATTCAGTAGCTGTGCTTTGTTGATGTTTTCTTTCTTCTTTGTTTATTTTGTTGTATTTTTATGTCAAGGAGGAATCCCAATCCTTCAAACTGTAATTTTTTTCTCCCCATCTAAATCAATGTCTCCATTTATCTGGGTACTGAAAAGAAAAAATGGTAACAACCATCCATGCAAATGAGCATGCATGCTAGATCATTTATTTACACAAGAGCCAGCTTAGATATCAATAAACAGATAGCATTCAGAGAATTACAGAGACCAAAAACAAAAGTAAACCAACTCATAAGCAAACCTGTTCAATTCTGTAGAATGGGGCGAGGTGGCTATCAAAAAAATCTTTCTCTTCAGCTGCCTTACTCCCAGGACCTACCCATAACTGCAACAAAAAGAATACAGAAAATATATATAAGGAGGGATCTGTTGACTCCTAGAGTAAGTCTTCAAACATATTATTCACTGAATTTTATTAATCCAAACATTGAATAAACTATTCTTTCTTATTAAGTAGATCATGTATATAAAATTTCATGTAATTTAATAATGATTTGATATTCCATGAATCAACTTCATTTTAAAACAATTTATATAATTTGCCATACAAACACATGTTGGCTATTAAGATAATGTACCTATGAATGTTTGATTTTTCCAAAATTCGGTATCCGTAATCATCATGATATTATATAATTGGTAATTCTATAGGATCCAAACATCTATATGATTCCACATTCTAATTTTATAGAATTGGAATAGAAATTATAATTCCAAATTATAATTCTAATTCCATACACCAAACGAACTTTTAGGATTAGTTATTATGTTTTTAATTATTATTAAGATTTATTTCCCTAATTCAATAATATCATAATTAGTATAAATTGGGAATAGTCTTCTAGGTTTTAGGTACACATCAACATATTATAATATTCAATATCAATTTATCTTTCATATCTCTATTTACATATAAACTAGGCTTTTATATGAAAATTAGGCAACAAACAAGAACAAAAAAAACCACAAATTCAGTATTTGAAAGAAACATGAGGAAATAAAAGCGAAAATAAGAACATAAGATGGAAAGGAAGGTGCTACAAACACAAAAGTTTGAAAAGTCAAGCTCCATCTATACCTAAGACCCCATAGTGTCAACACGGTATTAAATTTTATCCTAGATCCTTATTGGGCCACCTATGAGAAGGTGAGTTGAAAATCTCACGTTATTGGATCACCCATATTTGTCTACATTCCAGATATTCATTCTTGGCCATGAGGGCGTTTGTTGAAAGTCTCACATTGACTAGAGATATATGACTAATTAATAGTGTATAAAGTAAGCATAATCTTCATCCTATGAACTACTACATTTGGTTTTAAATATAAGCAAATTTTAGTGGAATTTTTTGGTATCATAATATAAACAAAAGTATAATTTTCCAATGTCATTAAATGTTTGTCTACCAAATATGTCTTTATATTCACAAGACAACTAATGTTTTATGTAATAAATGATATTAAAGATATTTTAGGATGTTACATCAAATATTTGATAACATTTATACAAATAACTACTTCCAACCATTATTATGTGTGAAAGTAATTACTTTTACTTATATTTGAAACCGGAGGTAGTAGCTCTTAGGATTAAGTTAGGACCAATATAAAATTAAGAATATATAATATATACATATATTTATATAATATATATACATACACACACATACATAATATATTCTTTTTGAAACATATTGGTGCACCTTTATTTCTTCCACTGTTACTTGTAGTTGTACCTTTAATGGTGACTCTAGATTAAGTTGTAGAAATGGGGAATAAAGAAGAATTACGATTTAATTACCAAAACAAGTTAACACATTTAGGAGGTAAATATCCTCCAATATGAAAATGAACAAACACAATAACTTCAACATAAAACCATATATCATATTAAATTAATCATACTTGGACTTCTCTAAAATTAAGGCCCAAAAATTTATCAATATGTATCCAAACGCATATGCAGACACAAAAGTTGCTTCTATAAAGATTGAACCGTAAGACAGTATATTACTTTTGGAAGCACTTATTTGGTACCAAAGGTCTCTGTGAAATGTTTTTTCTTTAAGCTATTTGATAAAATTTTAATTTTCCTAAGCCATTATGCAAAATGTGCTCATACTTCAACAGCCCATCCAAACTGTGATTCTTTTGATAAACAAGTTTTGATAATGACAAATGTGATGAAACATAACATGGACGACTCTAAGACAAAGAAAACATGGTTAAACGAAACTCAAGAATACACAAGTCTTTGCTCTCAATCCTGGAACATGAAATCGCTGGACTTCAAGACTCTTCCTTAGTTTTTTTAAGGGTTAGACATCAATTATAAGTGAGCATCTAAAGTTCAGTAACCCGATATTTAATTAATCTCTTTTTTAAAAGTAGTAACTAAAAAGATTTATTAATAAACCAAGTTTTTAAGTAAACAAACGCATTAGAATTCGAAGAAATATGCTTGTATAGTTCGAACGACACAGAAACTGGTTCAATTCAAACCAATGGTTTTTATGGGACTGGTTCAAACCGCACATGCTATGTTTGAATCACACATGCTCTAGTTCGAACCATTGAGTAAAAATCAAGGTATTTCGAATTCTTGACTTTTTCAGAAAACTTGTATACTTCATTTTCTTTTCGGCAATGTTTTTTCTTATAAATTCAGCGCTCTGTCTTCGATAAAATATACCCAATATTCAGTGAAAAACAATTTGAATTAATTGTCTTTGCTCACTTGAGTTCTTGTCTTACTCATAAGTTTCATTCTGTTATACTCTATTTTTTCTGAAAGTTACTTTTGTTATTGCTCTTGCACTGAAAGTGTTTGGGACTGGAGTGTGAGAAAGTTAACAAATTGTTCTCCAAAGAGACCTCAAAGTTCCATAATCTTGTTGGGTTAAGTCGGGTTGTAAGGTAGCATTAAACTTTGGACAAGTGGTCCAAGAGTTGTATTTAGACACCTTGTAATCAACTTTTGATATAATGGAAAGTTCTAGGCCTTTGTACTGAGAGATTGGACGTAGATCACAGTGATAGTGATTAAACCATAATACATCATGGCTTGCAATCTCTCTTTCTCTTAACTCTTTTGATTTTTACATTTAATATTCATGGTTCTACCTTACACATAATTTATTCATCATCTGCTAAAAGGTCTCTAAAACGAGTTTTTCCGGACTTAATTCACCCCCAACCCACCCCCCCCCCCCCCCCCCCCAAAAAAAAAGTCTGAGGCCACTGTCAACAGAAACATGTCTAATGGGGAAAGTAAAGTAAAACAAAGAAACAAACCAAAAAGAACAAGGAATTTCAGCAGGAATAAGATGGAAAAAAATTCCATCTGGGAGTTACAAAAGCACATCCAAATGTACATGGTGGAGATGCTATAGACATAAATAAGATACCTTCTCAGGTCGCGTCTCCACCTCAAAACGAAGTAGACCCAAACAAAGCAATAGAACAATTGCCAATGAGGAACAAAGCATGGTTGTGGGCCTTCTCGCAGCCCATCTTCCATAAGTCCTGGATGCAAAAACAAAATGTTACTAAAAGCTTGTGAAATTGAAAACTTAGCAAGTGCTAGAGCCACTGACCTGTAAAAGCTAGACAAGCGTTCTTGAATGAAAGAAAATTGCACCACATTCTGCCCTTTTGGATCCATAAGTTGCATCTTTTATTTGTTGAGAGAGACAACGTCAACATTATCATAATAACTAATACTACTCATAATACAACAGCTTTAAATCATTTAATTCTACTACACAATTTAATGTAGAAACATGGGTTGCCAACCACTCCTATACACACAATTGATGACTATGAAAAAATAGTATCTCCTCAAATTTTACTCAAATATAACATAAGAAAGAGTAGACATAGGATAAAAGGTTTCCTTTTGCTGTTTTGGGGAGTAGCTTGAAAGAAGTTCATTATGAGAGGAAAATTTTTACAGCCATGGAGAATCAGAAATCACCCTAAAGCAAAAAAGGAGACTCTAATTAAAAAAATTAGCATAGAGGGGTTAGCACTTAGCAGTCTTGTCACATAAGAAAACGGTTAAATTTGGACATCGAACTTAACTCAATCCTAAAAGCTACCTCATAGGAAAATGATTACTGTCACCTTATATACTTTTAATTTGTCATATCTCTAGACAATGTAGGACTATTAATACACCTCATCATCCTCAGGAATAGAGTGTGGACAAATACAGGTGGGCCGTAGAACTTATTAATAAACTCCCTCACGCTCAAGAATAGGATATGGAATATGGATAAATATGGGTGGCCCATAGGACTTATAGAACACTCCACTCAATAATGAAGCATGGACAAATACGGATGGTCCAACAACGGTTCTAAGATAGACTATGATACCATGTTAAATTTGAATATCAGGTCTAACTCAATCCTGTTCTAGACAATATAGGACTTTTAACACATCTCGTCACAACCTCTAGGCTCAAGAATGGAGTGTCAGGGAATGTGTTAAAAGTCCCACGGGCTACCCGATGTATTTGTCCACACTCTAACACCATGTTAAATTTGGATATTGAATCTTACTCAATCCTAAAAACTAGCTCATAAGGATTACCCTTTAACACACACTCTCACGTTTAGGAATGAAGCATGGACAAATATAGGTGACCCATGACATTTATAACATACCCCCTCACACTAAGGAATGGAGCTAGACAAATAAAGGTGGCCTAATAACGGATTTAGGATATGTTCTGATACCATGTTAAATTTGGATATCAGGTGTAACTCAACCCTAAAGGCTAACTCATAAGATGAGGATTACCCTTCAACAAAAACAATGAACTCCTTCTAAAGACTAGTGAGGTGAAACCAGCAAAAACTACTAGGAGAAGCCTGTACAAAGAGAACAGCTGAAGGAAGAAAATGTTGAATACAATTATGATATTTCACTCCAACTAAATGCACCAAACAACACAATTCCCTAGCAATTTATTCTCCTTTTCACCACTTAAACCTTGAAGAGGGATTAAAAATCTCCTATTTAGGGAAAAGCTGTCCAATGCTCTTCCAACATAAAAAAACAAATTACTTCAATGCTGCAAAGCAGTTTCACATGTAAGAAGATATGGCTATTTTATATTTATTAGAACACAACTACACATAACAACGATGTTAAGGTTATAAAGACAACAAGCATTACAGTCAAGCTCCGTTGCATATTGCCTCTAACCTAGTGTTTCATGAGAGGACCACACATTGACACCGAGTTAGATTGTCATTTCATTAGAGATGTTGAAATAGAGAAAGACGAAAGAACATGTTATAAATTCCGTGGGCCGAGATCACAGCGAAGCTATTGCATTTAAAGAGGATCGTACATATTACAAAATATATAATTACCCTCATAACTATAAGCCTTTGTTGAGGCTTGTGGACATACCCTATCTAAGGAATGAGTATTCACATTTTTTTTTTGCCAAGAAATCAGTAAGCTATAAAAACATCCATTTGCTTTCACCTAGCAACTTAAGCTTTTGGGTTAATGGTTCATTACAGTCTTAGAGTCTTAATGATTGGGAAGTCTAGGGTTCAATCATTGCAGCTCCCATTCTTTTATAAAAATTAACAAGTTTAAGACTTTAGTCACAAAGTAGGTGAACCTGTGCATTATCTGAGTTTCAAGCTCAAAGAGCCCTAGAGTGAATGGATATGAATGTCATGGTTAAAAGTCCCACACTGACTAGAGATATGGTCAATCAAAAGTATATAAGGTGGAGGGTAATCCTCAACCTATGAGCTAGCTTTTAGGATTGAGTTAGGCCCAATTCCCAAACTTAAGATGGTATCAGAGCCTACCCTAAATCCGTTGTTGGGTCACCCATGTTGTCCACGCTCCATTCCTGAGTGTGGGGGTGTTCTATAAGTCCCACGTGCCACCCGTATTCATCCACACTCCATTCTTGAGCGTGAAGGGGTATGTTAATAAGTCACACTGGCCACCCGTGTTCATCCACATTTCATTCCTGAGTGCGAAGGGGTGTGTTAATAAATCTTGTGGGCCACCCGTATTCATCCACGCTCCATTCTCGAGCGTGAGGGGGTGTGTTAAAAGTCCCACATTGACTAGAGATATGGCCAATCAAAAGTATATAAGGTGGAGGGTAATCCTCAACCTAAGAGCTAGCTTTTAGGATTGAGTTAGGCCCAATACCCAAACTTAAGAGTCATAAACATATAAAATAATTCATGTGACTTCACATAACTACTAAAGCTTTAAGGACAATTGGTTCCCACATAGATACCAAACATACCTCATAGATACCAAACATACCTCCTAAATCCCAAACATAGACAGATTGATACAAAAGAAGCTTTTGCACATACCTCTTCAGCATGAGGTCCATCCTTTTGCAGGTTAGCAAAACTACTTCCTTCACCAACAGTATCACTCAACAATGGTTCTGCACTGGATCCCAGTCTCCTCCTTTCTCTTGTCCTTCGCAGCAACGCCCACCCAAACAACACGAAAATCAACACAATGTACAAGATGGCCAATGAAAATTCCACACATCTGACCTGTGGGCATAATTCACAACATGTATCAAAAGGGGAATGACGGAGCTGTAGTCATTACTTATATTATAAGAAAAAAAATAGAAATTGAATTTAGTCATCCATACAGTAATTGAAAACTAATTATTAAAAAAAACAATCTCTATTGTTTCAACCTTTAGAGATCCAATTCTAATAGAGCATGGATCTTTTCTGGGTGGAGAAGGTTCTGGCTCCGCACAAATGGGAGATGAAGGACAATCACCACAAGAGCAGCCGAGTGAAGTGTCATTACATGAATATACAGATGCATCCATAGGTGTCATAGGAGATGAGTCAAGAATGCTCGTCTTAAAATGAATAGAATAAGGAGAACCAGTAGAACCAGGAGGAACTTTCTGACCGATAAATGCAAGAAACTCTAGCAATGATTATCACAAACACAAAAACAAAACACATTAGCAGATGAAGGGCATATACAATACATGCAGATAAAAGGGAAAAGAAACATTCTAATGATATGCAGAAATAATATCAGAACCAGCTATAAAATACCAACATAGGAACAAGATGTGCATCAGCAGCTTCTTAGGATCTTTTGTATTTTTTCATGGCTAAACCTATGTCTGCAATCTACCTCAGAAATACAGACATGCCAATGATGCCATAGCAGAGCAAAGCCACTCAAGTTAGCTCCCAATTTTCCCTTTTATTTTTCTACAAAACTAAATATTCATTCCCAAATTATAGACACACGTGTTCACTGAACATACCAATACATGGGTCAGGGGTGGGAATTTCTAATAGAAATGGTAAGGTCACTTGATAACAGTTCACATATATTTTATACAATCCACCCATGTAATAATGGATTACCTTTCAAATTGTTGGCTCCACCACCAATAAAATCCATGGCCCTTGTATTCATTGTCCCAAACTTTACATCCTTACATGATTTATATAGTCCTTCTCCAAAATTTTCGGTTAAGTAAAAATCAATGCCATCCACAGTCATATTACCATTAACCTGAAATGAACATATGATGATCAATATCAAACAATTTAATTTTTGAGTGAATTGATAAAACTAAATCGCACGAAAATAAATAAATAACCTATTTGTCATTCATAAAATTGTGATCTAAGTTTCACTTTCCTAAAAAGTCTAAATATAACATTGGGAAATGAATAGGTTTCACAAGTAGACTCTGGGTGCACATAATGAATTTCTTTCACAGAGAACAAAATAACATATACTAAACATGTTAACTTTAACAACACAAAAAACATTAATTTGTAACATTATTTCAATGTCTTTTAATCAGGAAATTGAGAAGTTATAGGGAGTAATGGAGCGAGATTAGGAAAGAACTAAACATATGCAGTTTACCAATTCCAAGATATGTTAAGCAATTTTGCAAGTTCACTGAAATCTTATGAATTTCACACCTGAATTAGAAATTAGATAAAGTTAAGTTTTCAATTATGCTTTCATCGACAGATGCCCTAATTCAACTATTTTATCCTTGTGTTGCCTCTTTACTATTTTAATATCCACCAGTGGATGGGGGACCCACAGTCGTAAGTAAGGCATATGCCAGAAATGGAGTGTCTAATATCTTGACTTCATCCAGTTTAATCACAAATTTTTAAGTATCCACTATATGATTGATCTCCAATGAGTCTAAATCCAAATATTCTTACAATAGCTGCATTAAAGGGAACCCTAATCTAGTGATGACAGGAAGCTTTGCTCCTAAATCATTCATTATTGTACACTTCCTGGAACCTCAAAAACAACATCTCCAATCCATAAATACCAACAAACAGGCTAGCGAGCAGCTAAAAGGAAAATGAATATGAAATATCAAAGTTGGATGTTTTGATGCAATCACTTTAAAAAGACATAAGAATTGAAAACATTGTTGTAACCATAAGACAGCCACCCAAAGAAAAATTTCAAGGTCAAATAACAGTAATAGTGTATTACTATGAAACAAGTTCAGAAAAGGAAATGCCTCACCTCAGAGATAGCAGTCACGTTGATGAATAGACTCTGATTAGGAGAGCAAGAAAGTTCACAAAAAAGATTTAGAAAGTTCCTCAAGCATGCTGGACAGCCCACTAAAATTGGTACTGCCTGCAAGATACAATGAGTTCCCGTTACTGCATAACGAAAACAGAAATAAAAAAAATAGAAAATACTGATAGGGGTGGTCAAGTGAGTATGCAATATGTGAATGACATTACATTACTAGTGAGAGCAGTAAAAGAGAAAATTCCTAATTAAATGCTTATACGAGAAGACATAGAGAGGTAATAACTTGCCTGTTGAACCTGTACTCTTAGAGTGTCAAACTGATCCGCAGTACAACAAACATTTCCGGTTATGGTGGGACACAAACTTTGAATTTTAGCAGATAATAGATCATCTGGCTGAAGTTGGAAAGCAAAGCGGCATTCAGTAGGCGTAACGATCGTGTTGTATTATGTGTATTAATGAAAAGATGCTCTACCTTCACAGAAGGGGAACCATATGGGCAATTGAGGACTTTACCATCACTGCGTTGACCGCATATATCATACATTGCGCAGTATTCTCGAGAATGTTTAGCCCTAAACAGATAAATTAGTGAATTGGAAAGAATCGTGGAAATCCAATCATGTTAATACGTGGCCTTAGGGTTTTACCTATAGGTTTCATGTTGCGAGGAAGCAGTGAGCGAGGGCGACGAGAGTACAAGTAGCTGCAAAGTAGTTGAAGTTGAAGTTGAAATCAAGTAATCGATGGATGATGAAATGAACAAAGTAAGGAGAGCGAATGAGTTAATGCCTGTAAGAGAAAAGCAAAGGAGATGATCATAGCTATGTTCCTCATGTTCGGTTCGGTGTTCACTCGTACAATTTGGTTATGGTAATGGTGCTTCTTCGTTTCATCTAATATTCAATACTAGTCTTGCTTCAGCTTCGACACTCCAAAGAGAAAACGCAACCTCCAAGGCGAGTTCTGCTATGCCGCATGGACCCACTTGTTTCTTCTCTTTTAAGAAAAGTAGAAAACTAATTGCTAATTAAGTACAGCTCAAATTAAACACAAAATTGCTATTAAGTACCCATGGTTTTATTTTCATTTGAAGAATTTTTTATTTGAAAACATTTAAATATGGGTCACCACTAATTACGTGGCAGATATTTTTTACTGCTACGTAAGTAGGTTTTACAATGACCAAAAGATTATCAAAACATTACGTATATCAAATATATTTTTAGAGGTGAATTTTTTTTATCTCTTACCACATTTATTGTCTAGAGAAAGGATTAGTTTAGTTATAGGGATACTTGGAGGAACTTTTTTTCAATAAATATATTTTTTAATGAATACTCAGAACACGTTAATTCTCCTATTAACTAGATAATGGATTTGTTTGACAAAATTAATAAATGAGTTAATTAAAAATTTAAAGTTAGTGGTTGAAAATGAAAAATTAATAATCTAATTTATTAAATTAAAATGTGTTTGGCTAAAAGTAGTATAATACCATAAAACATATCTATGTATATATTCTAAAACACGGATCCATTAAAAAATATATTAAATATTATTATTATTATTATTATCTCTTTATTACTTTCAGCCAAGAAAAATTCTCAACAACAATATTCATTTTAAGAACACCTTGTAATATAATTTAAAGGCTGATAAAAAAATACTAACTATCAAGCCTAAATTTTAATGTTAAAGTAATAAATATAACTTAATTGTTGAAGCATTGAACATATTATTATTTGTTTAACTTTTAGGATACAATTATTTTCTCAAAAAAAATTATAAGATGCTTATTAAAAGTTTAGCAATCAAAAGATATCAATTTATATTTAGTAAATGTTGACCAAAAAAAACTTTAAAAAAATTAGAATCATCTAGTGATAAGTTTGCGTAGGTTTTAACCACCTACTAATATTTTTATATTACTTTACAATAAGTCATATATTACTAATATTTTTATATATATTACTTTACAATAAGTCACGTGATTTTTTTATATGTATATTTAACAGAAAACTAACATTTATCATAAATGAATATCATAAGAGGGAGATACTCCACAAATCCTCCTAATAATGCCTAACAAAAAATTGGAACAACTATCTTAAGAAGTATACTCATGAGTTATATCAACATCGAAATTACTCTCCCTATATACACGATTGATTGGCACAAAACAATCGAATAATAATGAATTTGGCCACAAGTTGAGAGTTGAATTCAACTATTATTCTTACCGTATTACATGCTCTAGCCAATCTCAAACCAAATAGCACTCTCTATGCTCCATCTTGGTCCCAAACAACCCAGCTACACTCCATTTATGTTCAATTTCCAGTAACCTTCAGGAGAAGGGTGCCATAATCTTCTTATATATTAAAGCACCATCTCAAAAAAGACCAAGTTCTTTGCCTTTTACCATATTATTTTGATCTTTCCAAATCAGTCATTAGAAAAAAAGATGAACTGGTCTACACCCTTCATTGCAATAGTCGAAGATAGATTCTCTTAAAACCATGTTTCTCTGCCAAGACTAAAGAATACGCTCCATTTTTAAGGCTAATGAACTTGTTCCATGAATCCACAAAAATTCATAATCTCTGAGAACATGCATTATGGACTCAAGATAAAGATCAACATTTGGGGAAGATATCATAATTAATCATGCTCCTTTTCATCCTTTCTTCATTTGTGTAGAGTGAGTCATGGAGAGACTTTCATAAAGGGTTTCAATACAAGGAGGGCCAAATCATTTTGTTAGGAGAAATTATTTCAAACACTTCTTTATATAGTTAATTAAGATTTATCAAAATAATTAAGGATTGAACATGTTCATAGAATCACGAGTTCAAATTTCACTAATGTAAATACTTTTTATAAGTAATATAGTTAGACAATTGTTCCTCTTAATGAATCTAAATTTTTAATTACTAAAACAAAAAAGAAAATTGAAAAAGAAAGAAAAAATAAAAAGTTTTAAGCAATCATCACATAATTCCTAATAAAAAAAAATATGTTTTTATTGTCTCTAACAATACCCTTTAAGTCACTCATTAAATAAACAAAAAATAACAATGCACTTCTTTAAAAGCCTTAACTTCATAAGGCGTGGGCATGAGTTATGTCTTTGATTGAGATCAAAATGGATATTTGGGAATAGGTACTCGGATAGTGAATACAAAAGGAGGGGTGAATAAGATACGAACAAAGCAATGAAATGACAAGTTGTCTCGAATCAGATACCTCTCCATTTGTTTAACAAAACCACAACTCAGTGAAGCCACAACATTTACAAACTATACAGCACCAATATATATGGTATTTCGAGTCCCAGAAATAGAAAATGGCAAACTCATTGAATAACACAAGCAAGTAAAGTAGGTGTTTTCTTAAGCTAACTACCATCCAGCTTTGGAGAACGATGGTGCACAGCCTGATTAGTATGGTGCACAGGTTTCTCAGTGGCTGCTTGAATTCGCTCCAAGTTCTCCAAAACTTCCTTCATTGAGGGTCGCAGTTTTGGCTCAGCAGCAAGACACTTTAAAGCAAGCTGAGCTATGCGAAATGCAGCTTTCGAAGGAAATTTTCCTTCCAATCGAGAATCCATAATGCCCTTCAATTTTCTTCTGTCATGCAGGTACGGTTTCACCCAATCTGTTAGATTATGCTGCCCGCTTGGACGGTTCGGGTCCAGTGCTCGTAGGCCTGTTAGTATTTCAACCAAAACAACTCCAAACCCATATACGTCACTCTTCACATATAGATGCCCTGTATAATAATAATGATAATAATAATAATTAATCAATCACTTTAAGGAGACAGAAAACAACACCATCAGAAGAAGTCACAACCATTAAATTCATTATGATTACCTGTGGCCACATACTCAGGAGCTGCATAACCGTATGTGCCCATCACCCTTGTTGTCACATGGGATTGGCTAGCTGAAGGACCCAGCTTTGCCAACCCAAAGTCTGATATCTTTGCATTATAGGACTGTAGCATAACCAGAATTTAAGGACAAGGTTAAGCTGTGCACCCAATAATACATGCACCAAACCAAACTAAAATGGTTTCTGATAACGAAAACAGAAAATAGGTGAAACATTCCATTTATCATCATGATAACATGATGATGATGATGAGAAAAAATTTTTGGTATGCTTATTTTGCTAAGAAGTTATGTGTGGGGGTGTGGTAGAACTTACCCCATCAAGCAATATATTGGAGGCCTTGAAGTCTCTGTAAATTACTTTCTCGGATGTATGCAAGAATGCAAGGCCACGAGCTGCTCCAATTGCAATCTTAAGCCTGATATCCCAAGGAAGTGGCTGAACAGCAGAGCCCCCTACAAATAAAATAATGAAAAGAAACATTTTGGCTATTTTATTTCATGTTTGAACTCAGACAAATTGCCAAGACAGAGTGATATGTAACTGAGCAGTAGCACTCACTTCCAAATAGATGGTTCTCCAAACTGCCCTTCTGCATGAATTCATAGACGAGAAGAAGCTCTGCTTCCTCCAAACAGTATCCCAACAGCTTAACAAGATTGGGATGAGAAAGGCGTCCTAGAAAATTTACTTCTGACTGCACCAAATGAATGAGCCATTAGTTAGTAGCAAATACCCAAGTAACAAATCAAAAGAGTAAAGAGGTGGAACCCCAAAAATCAATTCCTTCATTCTCTCATTTTAATTCCAGACATAAATTACATTACATGTGATGAAATTCCAGCCTTACAATTCAACTACTTGCTAGAATCAGCACTTCCACTACTACACTGTGAACAATGCTACCCAAGGGAGGGAGAAATGGGGATATTTTCCTATATAGACCTTTGTTTAGTAATACAGTTAAAGCATATTCATTCTGCTGCACTCCCTTTATCGTCAAAGGGAAGGCAGATTTATGGATACATTAATTTCACATTCAAATTTTTAATTCTAGCCCCAAATGAACATATAAGATTGGTCTGGTGGTACTGGTAGTAAAAGGAGAACGGAAGGAGGGAGAGGTCGTCTGTTCATAAGTTCGACTTCCTCCGCTAACATATAGAGCAAGAATATGAAAATATGTTAAAGCAGGCACATAGTATCAATTTGAAATCATTTAACTCATCAGATATGTGTTATTTGCATTAAGCAATGAATGGTCTTGAAAAGTGAAAGGACATGCAGGATTACCCTCCACTCCTCAAGCCCCTGTAAGCTTTCGGAGTTCAACTTTTTTACGGCAATGACTGTTCCGCTTCCACTCTTTGACCCGGCCTTATCTTCAAGCCAACCCTTGAAGACTTTTCCAAAACCTCCCTCCCCAAGCACCGTATCAGCTCTGAAATTCTTGGTAGCAGCCCTCAACTCAGCAAAAGTGAAGATCCTCAAATTAGAGGTGGGTAAGATCTGGCCACTGGGGTAAGGTTCATCGCCACTTGAGACCGAGAACTTGCTGTTTAAGGAGCTGGTTACACTCCCAGAAGAAGTAGCATAGCTGCTGCTGGTAGCCTGGGATGTCCCCGCTGTGGCTGCAAATCCATAAGCAAGGAAGAGCATGTGAAATGAATTGTATTGAATTGAGAGTGAAAAGAAAAACAAGCAAAGAACAAAACGAACCTGTGCTAAGTGTACCAGTGGTTGTTGGGGTTGGGTTATGAGGTGAAGGCCAGCAATTTCCCATTGCATGCAGCAGAGGGGGGGAGATGAATTTTCTGAAGGGTGGTCTTCTTGTCCTCTCGATCAAAAATCAAAAATCAAACCATAGTATTCTTCAACACCTGCGTCTTTGGTCTTCTTTCCTTTCCTTTTATCTTTCCCTTCAATAATTGAATTTCACTTTCCTTTATTTATTATTTGAAGATTTTATAATATGAAATGGAGAAACTCGAAAAAGCAAAAACAGCTTTAGTGCATTGCAAGGATGATTTATTAACTGTTATAGTATTGACCTAAAAGTGAGTCACATGGACTAAGTCAGGGTAACAGCTTCGCAGGTATGTACCATTCTACGAGTCAACTTTCTTGGTGTGGGAACGATTGGAATTAGTCAAAATCAGACCAAAGAAATAAGAATCAACAAACTCTATTCAAGGACAAAAGGACACACACAGCCTTCACATTATTTTAATTAAACGCAATGCTATTGTTGGAGAATTCCACCGTGTGCAGTTCACATCCACCTTACAATGGTGTGAAATCGTTTCAGGAATTTCTACGGGAGTTATGGCGCCGTTGAATTACAATCTACATATGCAATTGCACTTTATTCTACTTTCCGATTCGCAATTTGTTTTATTCCACTTTCCTCGAGTCAAACATGAATTTGACTGGTACTATCCTACTTTGCTTACACTTGAATCGAAAACTGGTATTTGGATGAAAAAACTATGTAGTCTTTATTGATTTTGCGACTCTGGGAAAGGTGTGTGGTTGTTGTTTAATTTTTTTGACCTCAAGAAGTTTTCTATTGGTCACAAGGAAAGGAGATTCTTAAACAAACAAAAAACGGATTGATAGGATGAATTATAAACCTGGTGGACAAGACATGGGGTCACTCTTTTATTTGGGGACAAACAAAAATTTGCTAATGCGTTGTCCTTTCTTAGATTCTTTTACTGTGTTGCATATTAGTCCTCATTAAGTGCCAAAAGACCGTTTAGAAAAGTTGATCTATCGTGTTAATTGAGAGATGAAGTATGCACATGGAGTCTTGCCACAAGCACAATCCATGTTCACTTTCAAAACAACCTAATTGCCAACACGGCTTGTGCTCAATAGCAAAGATTATGTTCGAGGATTATCATCTTAATATTTGAAAACGGTATTTGGTGCCTAACCACCCCATATAACTCAAAATTCTCTTTCTCAAATCTCTAAAGTAATTTTTAGTTTTCGACATTATTCTTTTTCTTTCTCTCAATACTTTTACAATATATGTTCCATTCTTTTATTCTATTGAATTTATTATTGGTTCTTTCATGAGTACTTTGTTGACTTAGTGAGATAGATGATTTATGCAATAGAAACATGTTTTAAATCATTTTTTATGATTCTTTATTGTCTTTAAGTAATTCTAGTTGATTAATTTTTTTATTGGAGCTAGTTTGGATTCAATGGAGATAGTTGTGTACAATCCTCCATTTGAGTACAATTATTTCTAATTAATCACAATTCGTGTTTATTGAGAACAACTCGTGTTTAATGAGCATGACGCATGCTCAAACCCTCTCATGTTCTTCTTCGCTTTTGATCTAAATACTGTTCATGTTCGATATCTTTCAATACTAATTCTATGTTTTATTGTGTGTTGTACGAATGGATAATTACAGGAGACGTCATAAGAATAATACAACCTAAACCAGGGATGATAACCATATAGGTAGTTGTTTTGTAGGTATCATATTTTACCTTTTCCTCTCTTTTTAAAACTTAGCATTGTTAACATTTAGGACAATGTTGATGCTAAGTTTGAGTCAGGGAGATGTGTAGCAATAAGAGGATTCAAAATTCTCATCAGCGTCATGCTTAGAAAAAAAAGGGATAGTGGCACCATATATGATTTTCCTTTCCAGGGAAGTTATCATTAACCTTTCTTTTTATTGTATTGCGAACTGTTTAATTTTAAAAAAAAGATATGAATAGAGTAAAGGTGGATTTCAGTCAACTTTCAAAGGTTTTATTAGGATGATGAATAATAATAGAATTAAACCTAATGGCTCCTAAGCGAGTAGGTTTTTTAACAGATAACTATTCTAATTTAATTTGGGGTCCCAAATTCAAATATTAAAAAATATAATTTTATTAAAATTTTTATAGAGAAAATTTTATTGTTTATAATAACCATGTTAAATTTGACGATATATCAAACTAAAAATCAAACGAGATTACCCGATTTGGGTATATTACCATAGAAAAGTTGGATAATTTAGAATGGGACGGCAATTTTTTCTGAGGGGATAATGGTAATTCACCTTTTTCATATTTATATAAAATAGAAAATAGAAGCGACTTTCCACCCACTACAATTATTGATGTATCACGCGATTTTGTTTGCCCCGTGTCTGTGGAACACACGTTTACCAGAGTCCATTTTTTTTGTTTTAATTTAATAAATAGATTTCTATTTTTAAAAAATCATATATAATCTAATATTGGCTTGGAGATTTTATTAAAAGTAAAAAGCGATTTTTTTGTTCAGTTATAATTATATAAACACTCTATTTTAAGAGGTAGTTATAATTGCACGTGCTTCCAAAAGCTATTCAAAATAACCTCTAAAAAAGATGAAAACAGAGTATTTTCAAGGGGAAAAAAATAATAAACCAGCTGGAAAATAATATGCTTCCACTATCACTTCAACACAATGCATGTTTTCCGTTATAATCCAGATAGGCTTCCTAGTTCGCCCAATACATCATGTCTACGCGTGTGAAACTTTACATTCGTGAAATCAATAACCTGAAAGATCAAAATCCTTCTACTTCGACTATAGACAGAATGCCCCTACAACAAAGAACACAAAAATAACAGACCAACTTGAAATAGCTGTAACACTTGACACTGAAGTTTACAAAACAAGAAACAAATTTTGTAGTCATACAGCACATAATATAACACTTGAAGAGTGCTCATGCCATAGCACCCAAAATCCTGATTGTTCTTCATGCGGTAGGATCCATCAGCAGGATATGAATCAATTTTTCTTGGGGTAAAGATTTATGCTTTATTTTTTCTCTCTTCGCTGCACACAACCTGCCATCATTGCATACCAGAATACAGGATGGGTGACATTAGCATCTTGAGTATTATACAAAGTCAACAGCTACTGTAACCAAATAAAGTTAACATCTACTCAGCTAATGCATGTCCCCACAAACTGCCAGTATATAGACTATCCTGCATGACACAACTTGTTGAAATTGCTGCTCACATCTAGAGACAACTCTAGATGCTCAGCAACAGAAGATAGTTTTGGAACTTCAACAATAAGCAGAACCAAGATTCACAACTGGAATTATATTTACAAAACTGAGCTCATATGCGAGTCCCATCCAACCAAAGTTTGGTCTCAGGGCGTAACATTTTTCATATATAACTACTAGTACCATAAAAAAAAATTGCACCGGTTTTATTAGCCAGTTGGCTTGGATACACCTTCAAATGTATGCCAATATTCTGCCAACATCAATTTATACTTACAAAACTCAAAACAGCCTAAAACCTAAATAGTTTATTTTGCAATCAGAAAATCAACATATTACAAAGTATATACTATAATGGCAAGGCAGCTCCAGAGTGCTTAGACATTTTCTTTCTCACATAAGCTCATTGATTATTACAAAATTATTGCTTTTCCAATCAATGGTTATAACTCTGCACTTTAGTTTGTAAAGTATATCCTAAACTTCATAGAATCTAAATCCAAGTTCATAAGTATGTTTTCCTCTCTCTCTCTCATGCTCTAACCCTACACGGACCTGAATTTTTTTCTTTTCATCTATGTTCATAATAACATCATTAACCTTCATTATCTGTCAATACTCAAAATCTCTAAAACACAGATAAAACTCATAATTGTATCCAGCAAGTGTGCAGGCTGAGGATTTACAAACAGGAAGTGTAAAGTTTGAAATGACGAAATCAAAGCAGTGGGATCTAATAACTTATGATAGGAAAAAATTCATCATCCATTCCATTATGTTTGAGGGTATTGATTAATTAGAGATGGCAAACAAAAAAAACAGCAAAGAACTTGTTTATAAATGCAGATGAAAAGTTACCAACAGAATTATCCTGAAAAGGATTGGAAAACAGTTTATGTTTTCCTTGAGATAATGATGTTACTCTTTAGCAGTGTTCTTTCATCATCAAACATCATCTAAACACACCGTTTCCATAGAGGACCACTCATGTCCTGTGAGCTAATAGTATGATTCTAACATGTATTCCTTTTAAATTTGGACTGGGCTTTAGAAGGGTTGATGCTAAATTGTGAGCAGATTACAATAAAATATTAGGCACATAATTAAATGAAACCCATTTAAATTGTGAAATAGGCTTGAAATGTCATCAAGCAGTAACTGAACTTCACATAACTTCATTTGAAAATTTGATTCATTTTGGGTTCTCAGATTAATGATGACTTCTTGCATATCAGTGATTCAGAACTTTAAAGCAAGTGAAACATCTATTGGTCTATTCCAAGTTCCAACAATTAGACTACTGTATAATATTAGTAAATTGCATTTATAATGTATTCTGACCTCACATCTTAAAAACTCATAGGTATATAGAGTGGAAAGAATACTTTATACCAGAGCCAATAGTACCTGTACATAGTGAGCACAATCAGAAACTATTGAGCACCTGGTGCATCCCTCATGCTCAAATTCAGACTGTTGCGCATAGTCCTCCTACCAATTCCAGCATTTCCCTTTTGCATCATTGCAGAAAATTCACCGTAATCAATTCTTCCATCCTAAAACAAAAGAAATAAACATAGCCATGAAGCACAATTGCACAAGAGGGGCTGAGGGAATTTAATTCAACTAAATAATGATATGTGACAAAGAATCACGCTTGTCAAATAAATAGAATTCAGGCATTTGATATTTAAAGTGTATTCAAAGAATTATTTTTTTTTTGCACAAATATAACATCTTTGATCAGAAACAGTTAGGACAGATCTAGCATAGGTCCTAACTGCATAGTGTCAAACCCTACTATGCTGATTGGAACCTGAACACAGAGCACTCCTTTACTGAAGGGAAACAACTAAAAATCCCTTATCTAATGCTGATATTAGCACATCAGTCTCAGATGTGAATTCATAATTTCAAATAATAATATAAAAGAAAACCCTCAGAAAACAGAAAGAGATATTCATAGATGCGGCAAGCTGCAGTTTGAGGGGCTTGCTAACTCCCTTTGCAAACCTCACTCACAATTTGCCTATCCTTCCTCACTCCTCTCTTCTCCCTCCCCCCTCTTTTTTCCTTCACATTATACCCAAAACTGCTTCTACCACATGGGTAGGCTGTTAAAATGCACCCTCACCACGTGTTATTGCAATACCCTCAGAGGCTACTCTCAAAAGCCACTGATTCCTTCCAGCTATTCCCTTCTGATCTATTGTATGGTAAGACATGTACATCTAGATACATATGTAAGAATATGATTAAAAAACAAAGCCTGAGGCCTGGTGCTATCGGAAGTTCCTTTTTAGTCGTAGAGGAGAGGATACTACTATACTAGCGACATACTCCTCAGTACAGACTCTATTATAGGGTAAGTTCATGTATGTCCAACTAAATAGAGTAAGGCCAAACTATTTAATGGGTCATATAAATTTTTCAAAAGTGTTAAAAAAGGTAGGCTGATGGAAATTCTCATCAGTCATATTAATTTTCGAGAAAATTATGTTATGGTAATCAATTAATATAACTGCATAGTAGTTCTTCTAGCAAATAATGTAAAAAAACTAGTATTACATTATATTTTCTTATGGGAAGGCAATGCAGGGACCGGATGATGCCAAGTGTTGCATGGTCATGGTATGATAATCAATAATGGTATGTAAATCAATCAGTATAACTACAGAGTTACTTTAGCAAATAATATAACAACATAGTACTACAGTTCTTTGTCAGAAGAGGGAGGGATAGGGTGTAGGGACCTGATGATGCCATGTGTTAGTTTGACAAGTATACCTAGAGTTATAATATCAAGATCATCAGTAACAGCTAAGCAATTTTGACGGTAATGGTTATCCAGAACTATTTATCATTAAATAATTACTACCAAGTGTCTTTGACGATGTCAACATAGTCCCAGTAACAAAATACTCAAAACAATTAACTTCCCTAACATTTTGAAAATAAACTAATTACTCTCATTTCCCATGTCCTTTTTGAAGATATTATGAAACTAAGTTAGTTTTTACACTAGTTTTTATAATTTATCCAAGACAATGCTAATGAATTTCAAAGGGATAGTTTTTAAGGATATTGATTAATTGGGTAGTTTTTAAGGATCAAAACTTCTTGCAGTATAAAATAATGTAGATAAATATTGCTTACGAGTTACAACACACAAGAATTCTTTCACCGAAGAAAATTAAAATTAGATTCAAAATTAATTAAGTACGTAAAATGTGAAAAATAAAAGTGAAATTTTTTAGGGTTGATAAATACTACCTTTGTCCCTTAATATAAGAACCTCTTAACTAATTCCAGTTTTTAAGAAAAGTTGGTTAATGTAGTTAAAGTCATTTAATTTGTCTATAAATTATAATAATTTTCCAAAAGTATCCCCTTACTTTTATTGGTACTCACAAATCTTAGTCTCTTTCTATTTAATTAATGTTTATTTCATTAATGATTAATAAGGGTATTTTGGTATAAAATTAGTTAATGCTATTGACTTTTTGATGAGGTTCTTATACCAAGAACCAAAGAAATCTCTCAAAAGGTTCATATAGAGGTAGTATAATGCTAAATTGTAAGATCTTCAAACAGTAACTTCTAGCAGACTAGCACCCTACAAGGGTTTCCATTGTGAATGCATAGCATGGGTCTAGATGACTTACATTATCTTGATCAACTTCCCTAATAATATCTTCAAGAAAAACATCAGTCATGTTATGTTCTGCACAAGCTTGTTGAAGTTCATCCACTGTAATATAACCACTACCATCCTTGTCAAAATATCGGAATGCTGCAACAAGATGTTCTTCACGCTCTAGTTTGTTGAGATGAACTGTTGCAGCAATAAACTCCCCATAATCTATGGTTCCACTGTTGTCCACATCAGCCTGAAACAGCTCAAAATTTTAGCAAAATGCAACATAATTAAAAAAAATTTAACATGTCTTACCAAAAAAAGAGTTTTTAACATGAATACAATATGTGGCTCAAAAAGACAAATGGAATTAAGTATGTATAGGAATAGGATGACTGATTAGTCCCTGGTTTTCTACAGTAACATCACATTTCACTTATCATCAGTGGTTAGCAAATGCACAACATCATAAACATAAACCGATGACTTCACATAATACAAAACTTGAAAAGCTTCAACCACCCAAAGCTCAGGATGGCTCAGTATATATTTATTTAATACTTAAATATCAAATCCTCCTTCTATGTTTGATTCTTGAATTATGTACTCAACTTGTAATGGAGATTGAAGAAGAATCATGCAACAGAGTGAATGCCAAAGAATACAATAGAAACTTACGAAGTACAATGAAATATGTGACAAAAAATTGAAGATTATATTCCAAAAAGAATAACAAAATAAAAAATCGTAGCACGGACACACAGTAAAAAAATTCTTTTACAGAAAATCATACCGCTTCCATAAGATCACGTATTTCTATATCCTTAAGTGTAGACCCATATCTTCTTAAACCAGCTTTGAGTTCATCAAAGGTGATTGCACCACTGTTATCAGTATCCATAGCCTTGAACATTTCTCTTAAACCAGCAATCTCCTCTTCGGATAGACTTTCAGCAATTACCTAACAAATGGTCTAATAAGCAACTAAAACTGAAATTTCCTAGTTTCAGGTCAAAACAAAATGATAATAGATGAAGGAAAAGTGAAAGGGAAGGGTAAGAGTAGCAGCTGAATAAGGTGAGGTTCATTTTGTTGCATCCAAGAAGGGAATGAAAGTGCTTTGATTCCGCAAAGGCAAGAATAGCACTTCACATATCATGAATCGAGTGCATTATTTTTTTCATAACAGTGTGTATTCTTGCATAATATAATATCCATTCATCAATTAGCTTCACTTACCCGCAAAGCCATCTTCTTTAGCTTATTCATTGCAGAAAACTGTTTGAGACGAGAAAGAACAGCAGGGTCAAGTGCTCTGTCAGGGGCAACTCCATTTTCACATATCCACGGATGACCTAAACAGCACAAGTAACATCTTCAGACAATCACATTGAAACACAATAGTATTAATATTTTTGAAATTTAATTCATTCCTTAGTTTTATAAAGCTGAACCACATTAAGCTCAATAAAACTGGGGTATTATTTCTTCCTAGGTGAGTCTGCTATAGCTGTGGCAATGCCAATGAGGCTTTAATCAACTATTGCATCTTTAATAATCTGGAGATAACTATGAAAGTTTGAGCAGCTCAGGGAAAGTCAATTTATGATAAAAAATGGTAATTGGACCCAAAACCCAATGAGCGCCTACAAACATTAATTGCAACAGATATGGTATTTACCTGCTTAATGGGTACAAGAATGGGTATAGGGAATTACAATTACTTGCAAAACAATTGCGAGGATGGGTGCGGGTATGAATACAATAGCACCCACCCCACCCACACACACATTTTTAATATACTAATCTTTTTCTTTTTTATATATTTGTATATATCAATATATATTTTTTTAAGTTTTAAATTTTAAGAGTTGAGTAATTTATTATTCACATTGAACATTTAGTGCTGCTTGAAATTGATATTTTAATATATCTATCGTTTGTTTTTGAATTTCATTAAATATTTTACTTGTTATGTTTTATAATATGAAATAGTGATTTTATTTAAATGAATTGTGAATAATGGGCCTAGGTATGAGTACTTAGGTACTCAGAGGGTAACAAAGGGTATGCAGAAGAGGGTTAAAGTTGTTACATACACGGGTATGAGTCCAGGTATGGATAATTTTTTGAAACCCTGATATGAGGACATGTATTATTACCCACTCAAATCCACCAGGGTGCCATCCCTATTTCTAATGCTGCCCCTCCACTACATCTATAATATCTATAATATAAATATATATAACATCGACCAAGAAACCGTAGCAGTTAGTCCAAAAGGAGAAAAAACAATTATTCTTTTCATACCAGAAAGGTCCTAGTTTATAGTAAGTGTAGTAGAAAAAAGTATCAACGTACATAACACTTGATGAGCAGTCAACCGATCCGATGGCCGAGAACACAACATCTTTCTAATCAGATCTTTTCCACTATCAGATATTAGAGGCCACGGATCAGAGTCAAAATCTATATGTCCCTTCAGTACCGCATCAAATATACCCTGCTGGGTTTCTAAACTCCAAAAGGACAGAACTGTCAGTGACGACACAGATGAAGGACGGGAAAACTAGAAGAGTGTTGGCGGTGACATATACCTGCCCAAAATGGAGGCACGCCGCTGAGTAAAATGTACAGTATGACACCTGCCGTCCACACGTCTGCTTCAGGCCCATAATGCTTGAGTAGAACCTCAGGAGCAACGTAGTATGGGCTGCCAACTACATCAGAGAAAACTTGACCTGAGGCAGTAATTAAGCAAACAGTAATTAGTATTGAGAATCCGGAAAGGGAAAGTGTTAAAAGAAGTGGAAATTGAGAAAGAATGATTAATGAATGACCTGGTTTGAAGAAGACGGAGAGGCCAAAATCAATAGCTTTAAGAGAGAAATCATCATCTTTATTGACCAACAAGAAGTTTTCAGGCTTGAGATCTCTATGCATAACACCAAGGGAATGACAAGCCTCGACAACACCAACAATAATTTTGGTCAACTCGGCAGCCTTCCTCTCGGTGTAGTGACCCCTCTGGATGATGCGATCAAAGAGCTCACCGCCAGAACAGAGCTCCATGACAATATGAACATAGAGGGGATCCTCATAAGCACCCTTGATGGTGACAATGTTCTTGTGACCAGCCAAATGATGCATAATCTGGATTTCGCGGCGAACGTCCTCGACGTCCTCTTTGGAAATCAACTTCCGTTTGGAGATGGATTTGCAGGCATATTCAATGGAGGTGGAATTGTCGGTGCATAAATACGTGGTGCCAAATTGACCCTGTCCTAGTTTACGGCCGAGAGTGTAGAGATCACGAATGTTGGGAGTCTTGTGGCCCAAGACATAATAAGCCTGGTTATCGGGGCCGCGGCGCATGATGGTGTCTTTCTTCAACTGGAATTCTGGAGCAGCTTGCTTAGGGGGAAGACCGGATTCAGAAGAATTGTTGGCGCTGCGCTTTGAATTGTCTTCGGGCTGGCTGTAGCCCTGAATATATTTCCCTTTCAAAGATCCACGGCATGTGTTGCCCATCCAATCAACTATATACCATCCCTCATCTGCGATGTCTCAAATCCAATCAATAATATTACAAAAACGAAAACAAACAAAAGCAGGGCAAGAGTTGTACCGGAAGATTAAGCTTCCAAACAATGGCGAAATCGCTTCGTTTCGTTTCACCACAGATCCCCACAAAATTAGTTTAAGGAAAATATTTCTATTTATTTTTCTTGTTAATTATAGGAATAGATTAGGGATTGCTAATTGCTTCCGTTCCTACCGAGAAACATCGGAGGTCAGTGCTGACCAGCTACGCCCACTTCTCCTCTCTACATTTTTTCAATTAAATTAAATTAAATATAATATCACGCGGCTTTCTTTTTCATTTCTTTGGACCCCAGGCCCAAATTCCCCAAACCCAACCCTCTTTCCATTTATATACTTTTATCAATTTGGATTATGAATTTGATGTCTATCAAATATAAAAAAAAAAAATTATGTTGAGTTTTATGTATAATAATATTGGATTGTATTTATTTTTGAAACTCAAATGAAAGTCAAACATTAAGATGTAAACCTTTTTTTTGTCAACTAATCTCCCATGGATATAATCGGTAAATTTAAATGATCGCATGCAAGTGTCGTAGTTGTATAATGATTATCTATATAACAAAAGAAATTGTGATTTTACACATCATCAAAGATCCAAAATACCCTCATAGGGGAGCTGGAAGCATTTCCAAAAGTATCTCCATAGGAAACCAAAAATTGATCTTTTTGAAACGTTAACATTATTGAAGTAAGCTTTCCTATCTTAATATTTTCTATATACACAACATGGTTGAAACTAATAACAATATGCTTTAAAAAAATTCAATTATTTACTAACTATTATCTTCAACACATTCTTTATAATTGGTATTGGTATTGGTGTGTTCTAAAACCCTGTTTAGTTGTCTCATAAATAGGTCATCAATTAAAGGTTTAAAACCGAACAAAAATGAGCAAGGGACAATGTACGCAGAACAAGTTGCTACCTGCAATTTTTAATGGAAAGAATATGTATAATATCATAATTTGCAATTGAATTTATAAGAATTTGAACTTACATTTGTGCTTGATGCTTTATTTCTATATATAATTATTCTTAGGTCCCCTAGTGTTTTTTTTTAGACTATGGACAAATATGAGAAGATGGTCAGTGTGGGCTGGCGCCTATCACTATCCTGGCCAAAATGCATTTGAACTTTCAACCTTCGCCCGTGATAATAAACTTCCTAGACCTCCTTTTAGAACAGGGGAAATCGCAGAACAAGAAATTAAAACATCAAGCGACAGAATCACGCCTTTGTTAACAACCAACTTAAAAGCTGAGGAGACACCCCCTTCAACCATGAGACCTTTATGCTTCATAATAATATAATAAATCATAATCATCCAAAAGTTTTAACAAGAACTCAAGAAGACCATTGGTCATGTCAACCAAATTTGAAATAGAATGCACCATCAACAGCACTGCAGGTTCAATGTTCATGATCTTGTCCACCCTCACAAAAAAAAAAAAAAGAGCCAGTAATAAAACAAGGCCATTTTCATATTGTCCACAACATAACTATTTCCACACAACTTCAAGAGCCAACCAATAAAGGCTCATCTAGGAATAACATCAGGCTGAATAATCTCATTTGGAGGGTGGTGTCCAAAACATATAAACCTAACTATATCAACTATAACACACTTTCTCAGGCTCATACGAAAACTTCTAAACCATATGTGGTGCCTCTTGTGATGCCCAACTTCACATGTGTAAGCAAAAATCTTAATTGAGTCTCCATCTCAGAACTGATCTTAAGCAAATGATAGCTACTAGAAATGTTATATTACTATATCATAATATGCACTTGCTGGCATGAAAATGCTACCAAAGCAAACACATCATGCACTGTACACAATTGTATGATGCTCCACATTATTAATCAAAGAATTGAGGCTATGAAGTTAATTTACAATAAAATAGAAAGACAAAAGTTGAAATGTTTTGCACGATTACATGTTTACAACATCCTTTGACATCCTTTTGTGGACTATGCTAGCTTTATGACTTCAAAATTAGTTCAGCATTTATGTCTTCTGAGTAGAAAATTTGATACAAGCAATTACCAAAAACTACTAAACCGAGAAAAGCAGATTCTAAAATCAGTTAAGTCACAATCACTGATGGAAGAACCTACACATGCCAAGATATCCTCCACAATAGTGAATAGTCACCCGCCAAGAAATATAGTAGTCAACCCAAATCACCACACGGAGCCACCAACCCCGAAAAGGCTAAAGGTGGGCTGCAGGATGACTGTTATTCTAAGAGTAAACTAGCATTCTCGTCCCAGACTTGGATAGGGCTTTGCACTTTAGTCCCTGAACCAAAAAAATTTGCAATAACATCCCTGACTCTAAGAAATGTTTTTTCAGTTAGGTCCAGCTGTTAACTTCTTCTCAAATAAAGTCTGTTTTCTTCACCTACGAGTTATGTTAACGTGACTCAGAAAGGACATGTAGAACAAAATATTTTGTTACAGTTTTTAAAAACCAACAAAAACTCTTAAAACCTCCACAATTTGTAGGCAAACAAAAATCACCACTAATCTCACCCGTAACCTCATATGTATTGAACAAGGGTGTGATTAAAAATCATCTTAGATTATACCCATTCACAATCAGACCTCAAAACAAATTTGAAGGATTTAAAACACAAACAACTATCATAAACTAAATTACCGTTGCTCAATCCACAATGTCCCCAACAATTGTAAAATAAGTGAAAAAAGTTTAAGAAACAAAATCCACATAATGAAATGAAATAAGTCCACCCAGAATTTATATTTTAAAAATAAGTAAAATTTTCAACAAAAATAAAATGAAATAAATTTGTTTTATGTTTTGGTTATCATTGGAGGGGTCGGGACTTGGAAGGTTGGTTTCATACGTCAATGTCATTTTCACTTTCAACAAGAATAGGTAGGGAATAGAGAACCTATTAGAAGAAAGAAACTTGTTTGCTCGTGAATCCGACAACGTATTACATGAAATTGAAATTAAGGGTTAGGGTCCATACTTGTTTTCACTTTTGTTTTTTATTTTGACAAGAGAGGAAGAAGCAAAGCCGTGGAGAGTGAAAGGGAATGCAATGATGAGATAATGTGGAAGGGTTCCCTTAAGGGTTCTGGTCATGTCGTGTTAGCTAAAGAGGTGTAGGTGTTACGCCTTGGTTGCGTCATGTTGCATCTTGGCGAGATCAAGCATGTCGGGGTTGAAGATGGAGCAATGTGGGTCCAAGAGCTCGTATTGAAGGCGACGAAGGGAGAAGATGGCAGATCAAACAGGGCATGTTCAACATAGTGGAGGGTCGAGAGAGCGCAAAGCAAAGAGATTTTGGTCTTTGAGGTGAAGGTGTTCAAACAGAGGTGTTCGGAGGTCATGGAAGGCATGAGGGTACTAAATGACGTAGTCTAGTACACATGGAAGGCACCCGTGTCACTTAACGTGACACATACGTGAAAAGTAACTTCGTGTGAGAAGGATTTAACAGATGGGAGCTAACTAAAAGACATCTTTTGAGGTCACGGGTTTAATAGCATTATTTTTGCATTCAGGGACTAGAGTGTAATTTCGCATCTAAGTTATGGACATAAATGTTAGTTTACTCGTTACTCTAAACTTTAAAGATACACATTATATAATTTATAACATTGGGCATCTCTACCTGCACACATGTGAAAATGAAAAATTAAAACTGAAGACATTTATAATTAATGATCAAAAGCCAGAATTTGAGAACCAAACACATACTATCACTATACAATGTAGGGCCTTGTTATCCTCCAACTAGGGAAGAAAGTTATGGATAGAGTAGAACTCTTAAAAACAAACAAGTTTTGCATTGCTATCACTGGCTAGAAAGAATTAGAAAACATTGGCTTTGAAACAATACATAAAAATATTAAAGAACATGCTCTTGAAAAGCAAGATTAACACATCCAAATAAGGAAAGACTACAAAGGCCTTCTTATTGAGCTTTCTCAAGTCACAAACTGAAGGAAGAACAATCAAAGCAAAGAAAGCCAAAAACATGCCTCTAAGTCACCATAACACTGACCTAATCTAGTCCTTTCATACTGCATCCATTTACATTTCGTCTTCCAATGCAGCTCCAAGCTTGGTTTAAATGTTTCTCTTTTTATTCAGACCTCCACACTAGAATGCTGCTTTGTTGATCAAATACGTGACAGGCCAGCACTTAACAGTGCGTCAGGGAAGCATAAAGAAATCAAATATTTGAAACCTACATATCTGTGGTAAACATATTGCGTTAGAGTTCAACACGATCAAGTTATTAGCCCATGCAACTGTCAAGCACATTGTTTAGTTTTACAAATCATTTATTCATAAACTCACTGGCTACAAATATGAAAAGCCGTGCTAGATTTCCAAGGAGTTTCAGCCATGAAATTCTTAAAGGAAACATAATTAATTACCAATAACAAATTTTGGAACTTGAGATTTAAAGAGAATATCATAAAGAGTGTCAATAAGCTTAGGACAGAAATGAGCGGAATTGATTTGAGAATATCATAAGTCATAACAAATGTAAGGATCCCTCGGGAAGAGAACTAAAAAGACTTACCGTGAGAAGTATGAATGCATCTAGCACCAAGGCGATCAAGCTGCTTGATTTGGGCAGAAGCGTTGAGATTACCGTGCTGGATAAAAGCCTCAACCATGTGTTTGCCAATGGCATGTCCAGCGTGCTCATTGTCGATAACAGCGACGGCGGTGGGGCCAGCACCACTTATGGTACAGCCAAAAGCACCGGCGTGAATGGCTGCCCTTTTGACAGCCTCCATGCCAGGAATCAAGGGGGCACGCCGGGGCTCAACGATCTTATCGGAGGACAAAGCCTTCCCCAGAGACACCAAATCACCTTGCAACACAGACGCCACAAGAGCACCCGCTTGGCTACAATTCCACACGTGGTGTGGCATCCCAATCTCAGCAGGGAGTGCCGCACGCATTTTCTTCGTTGGGGCTTCAAACTCAGGAGTCACAAGCACGAAATACAACTCCTTATCGCTGGGGAACTTCAACTCCATCAGCTCCAAGGGTTCATAATTACGAATCAGCACAAAACCCCCCATGATCGACGGGCCCACGTTGTCCGCGTGATACCCCGAAACCTTCTCTTCCGATTTCAGGCACGCCAGAACCAGCTCCTCCACGCTCAATTTCTTCCCAAACATCTCGTTCACCGCAACGGCCGCCGCGGCTGCACTTGCTGCGCTCGATCCCAGACCACTTCCTAAAGGCAAACCCTTTTCCAGAGACAGTGAGAGACCAACGGATCGAACGCCCAGCATTTTCATCACTTCAATGGCGGCTATCCCAGCGCAGTTCCATAGAGGGTTTTTGCTGAGCTTGTTTGTAGCGTTTCCTATGATTTCTGAAATGCATATCTCACCCGGGTGAACCTGTGGGTCCACCCTCACTGACACTGTGTCCCCGAGTCCATCAACCGCGCACCCTAGGAAGTCGAAGCCCGGCCCCAGATTAGCGACCGTGGCCGGAGCAAACGCCTTGACCGCCCCGCATACGGCGTCCGGCTCTGTTTTCAGGTTGCATCTGATAGTGAATCTTGGGATGCTGATGGCATTGTTATTGGTTTTGAAACCGATGGGAGGGGGACAGAAGAAACATGTCGCCATCCTTGGTGAGTAGCGAAGAAGTAGGCAACCTTCAACAACCAACAACGATGAATTCAAGCAGCTTGCAGTATAACACTTCGATGGGTCAACGCAAAAGCATAACAACTGTAGTAGGTTCAATGTTGTACTAGGTACTTCGACAATAAAAAAATAAAAAAAAAAAAGTTGTACTACGTACCTCTTAGGTTAAATGCCCTGTGTTTTCCCAATTTGCATCATTTCTAACCAGGTGTTCGTTACAATGATTTTTTTTTTTGAAGTTTCCTTTTACCACTTAGAATTTAATTTTATATTTTCACCGTTTCAAAATTATTATTATAGTTATTTAATTGATATAGATTAAAATAATTTTATTTAATTTTATTATTTTATTAATAATAAATAATGTCTTAACTCTTTTAATTTTTATTCATTAGTCAAATGAAATATAAATTAAATACACCCTAAACTGTTGAGATATAAAAAAAAACTAAAATAATAATAGTTATAGAGTGGAGAGCAACACTAAAATCAAATTGTAGGTTATCATACAAGTCATCATTCTTGATTTCAATAATAATTGTTTTAATAATCATATCTATGATAAATTTTGATTAGTTGATAGTACATACAAATTAAATTAAGTAACTAACACAAGCACTATAGTATTCTCTTATTTAAATATTCGGTATGAATAGTATATTTGACGTCTCTTTGATATAAAAAAGAGTATGTTTCCCAAGCTATTAAATAAATATCATGATTCAAGGTTTTAAAAGGGGAATATCTTAATGATAAGTTCTATGCTTTTAGTTATAAAGAATATGTAAAGAACAAATATGATTATACGTTTTAAATGAGAAATAATGTTCTGAGTAATTGTCCAAGCATGATATAGGGAATTGTCATAAATATGTGATTATAAAGAAATTGTGAGTGACAAGGTATTACGGAACAAAATATATTTTACAATATTTCTCAACAAATTTTTTTTAGTGAGACGTGGAGATTTTAGTTTTCTAAATATAAGAAACTTTTAATTATGTTAAAAAAGCATTAAGAACTTTTTAATTTTCAAATATACTTAAACATTTTAGCTTTTTACGATTTTCAAAAAACATGATTCCAAAGAATTTAAAAACATTCTAGATACTAAACACTCCTATAGAATAAAACTCAGAACTTTTTGATATCATAATACTTTTATAATATTTAAAAATTTAAATTCAAAGTTAATGTTGAAAAGTTTAAATAAATGGATTTTAACATTTAGATTTATAAATTACAAAATTGAGTTTAGGTTCATATATTGTATATACACTTATATTATTGATCTAGTAGAGATTCACTGTATTCTCCTCAAGTACAAAGGGAGAGGATTTGGATGCTAGTTCCAATCCATTGTCCTTTAGCAATGGAGTGAATTGTGGTGTCATTGCAAACTCTTACCATATACAACAACATAAGACCTATCTTTATTCTTCTTTTGAAATCAATAGCCATGATTAAGGCTTACAATGAATGGAACCGGGTAAAAGTTTAACATTCAATTTGTTTACTAAATGAACTTAGAAATGATAAGGTGATCTAGTAGTAAATGATTCATGAAAAAAGAAAAATGTTATAAGTTTGATTTATCTTTAATCATTAATTTTGACTTTAAAAAAAACTAGCTCAATGAACTAAATAAGTTGAAATTGATCTAAGAATCAAGTTCGTTAATTAAATAAGTTAAAGTTGACTCAAGTATTATTTAGTTCATAAAAAATATTCTTTTTATTTTAGCCTCATTTGTAAAAAAATTAAATATTTTAAATTTATCTTTTTATTTTTTGTTTTACAATAAAAAGAAAATATTCAAAAAATTTGGAAAACCAAGAATTTGAACTTGCAAGTTTATTGAGTGAACCAAACATTTTGTGAACGTCAAACAAGCCAAACTTAAACTAAAAATTTTGATCGATGAAAAAACTCAAATTTAATTTATTTGTTTAATTAGTACATAGATGATACACTTATATTTATAAGTTATTTACATAGTTATAAGCGTTACTCAAATCACTGGCCTTAAACCATTAGCTAAAAATTAAGATAGATGAATAATAATATTTCTACCAGAAAGTTCATCACGTTATCATTTCAGATATAGTACATAGTACAGGCGAATGACTCGAAGAACAAGTTTAAACATAAGGAGCCTCTTGGGCAATGTTGAATTGTACTCTCTTTGAAATGCTCCTCAAATGATTTTGTCTGTTTGATGAGATATCATCAACCTCAAGTTTTCTTTTTAACCTGTTGTCTGATGTGTCTTGTTTTTCATCAGCAAAGTGAAGAAATGTCTGGATGCGTGCAGAGCGTGAGGTGGAAGGACCATGTTTTTCAGGGGATTTTTTCCTGAATTGGTATAGCATTGAAAAAAAGTAGATAAGAAGAGCCAGAAAACATGCTATCCCACACATTAGAAACAGACCCCAGAAGCTAGCTAACTGAAGCTGCTCATCCTCAGTACTATGCAAATGGCAAGCCTTTTGTGATAGCCACTTTTGATGGATCCTCTGAAGTTCGCCATTCTCAGATAGAGTTAGAATGGCTGTTGACATATCAATTGCTAAAGGAGAGTCCCTTGGGAAGGCCTGCAAGTGGCACCACACAGATTATGACAAATACACTGAATACTATGTTCAAATTCAATAGTTAAAATGACTCACAAACCCCCATCCGCTTTTGGTGAACTCTTGGCCCCTGATGGAGAATTGGCAGTACTTTGAGAGGAAGAGTTCCACATATGGTCGTTCATCCACCACAGCTGCAACAGTTCCATTTTCAAGGGCAAGAGCATATTCTTCCGGTGTGCCAAGAGGAACAAGTCTATGTTTGGGGATGTTTAGTTCCTTTGTCAGATAGTTCTCAGCAAATGACCCTACTTGGAACCCTATACGCTGCCTGCTAGATATCAAGCTACCAATTCCTTCTATGGGTGACGACAGCTGTTGCACTGTCAGAATCGATGTCAAGCTTGCTGTGTAACTTGAATTGATTATCAGAACCACAAAAAGCCATATTAACAACACAACACGACCAAGTGGGCTAACTGTGTTCTCTCCTGAAACAAATAACAAACAAATAACAAATAACAAACCCAACCACATCAACTGTCAAAATTAATCAGTGGACTTACTGTGCGCAAAGAACATGGTTGAGAAACTAAACCTGCAACACCATACCAATATTAGATGAATTGAGGACAAGCTACATACTATTACAAAACATAAGTTCAATTCAGGTACTTACCAAAGAATTGTAACTATCTGTTTCCTTGGAGGCCCACGAAACTCGTCGTTTGTTCTATGTTCAAGAACCCACACCACTGCTCCTATAGTAAGGGAAAAAACCGCAGTAACGGCCCACATCAGTGGAGTAAATGGTCGCAAGAAAGCCCAAGCACTTAAGTTTAGCTTTTTTACTGGAGCAACCACCACTAGCCCAGACTCTATATACGGTTGAGTAAAATCCACAATCTTTGTTCGGTCAGTGACTATAGCAATGTCCCCCACAGCAGCATCAAAAACCTGTGGGTAGATAAAAGCAACAGCAGCCAAGGATATATAATTATCATGCATGCAATGCACTCAGTTGCAGAAGGGTTGCAAATTTCTAGTACTATTACTTACGTCAGAAGTGATCATATTGACAAGATCATAGTAGCTTGGATTCTTATGTCCGTTTCCGAAAGGAATGAACTTATATTGAACTGCATAGGGAAGCAATTTTATGGCCGCCAGGAATATATCTATGCAATATCCTTGAACTGCGGCATTGGTGTTGGTGCCATTATTTACTTGGGATTGTGAGACAATGGCTCCATAACTAACCCTGTTGGGAATTCCAATTCTGAGTTGCCTCTCGTTGTTTGGGAAAACCCATCCACGTGGCCTTTCCGTTGTATTTCCAGGCCATACAACACGGTATAGTTGCTGGTTTGAAATTGAACGATTGGCAGGTTTTGCGTAAAGTTTCTCAGGAGTTGTTACAGAGAGACCAGAATAATTAGACCAGTATCCCACACTTCTATAACTGCAACCAGTAGAAATTACGTTAAGGACGTCATACGACGGATGCAAAGGGGATCTGTCTGAACCAAATTGAATGGAACCCGTGAGTCCACTCATATTTATGCGCAGTATGTTATCAAGTAACTGTTTCCCTCCATCAAAAACGCTCAGAGCAGCAAGATCCAGAGTGTCTCTGTCTCCACTTATCTTTGTATTATTAGAGAATGAAACGGTGCCATTCTCATCGAAAAACTGTTTTAATGCACGAGCAATCATCCAAACAGAATCGTAAGCATAGAGTCCGTATGGGTTCAACCCGATTGAGCCATTACTCAAGTGATTCCACCTTGAGACAAAAGCCTGTTTTTTTCTTGATGGAGGGGTGTGAGGACGAAGTGTAAGAACTCCTTGAATTGAAGTGGAGTGCAGGAGTGACGAAGAAGAATCTAAAACGGTTGATAACCAAGAAGTAGCAATCCAGACATAGCCTTTGGTGATCATGCCCAGCTTTTGAGCGATATCAAAAACCAAGAGACCCGTTTGGGAGAAGGTGTGTAAGACAATGACTCGAGGTTCCATGGTTGTGATCTTGAGTAACTGGGTGGTGACATGGGTTGGAGTGGCGGTTGTATCAGGGGGAAGTGCTGCTTTGTAAGACAACTTGCAGCCTCTCTCTGCGAGTTTATCTCCCAACACAGTTATCCCATTTCGACTCTGATCATCGTCACTAAACACCGCTATCACTGCTCTCCAACCAAAATAACTTATTATGTCAGCAACCGCACTCATCTGGAAGTGGTCGTTGGGTGCTGTCTGGAGAAAATAAGGATACTGAAGAGGTGTGAGTGTGGGATCAAGAGCCGTGAATGACATAAGAGGAACATGGAGCTCGTTTGCAAGATGAGAGAGCACATGGGCCATTACTGAACTTTGTGGACCAATTATTGCCACCGTTTCAGTCATCAAAAACTTTAGGGCTGTCATCAAGAATCAATGAAATGAACCAATTCAATGAGATATAAAAACTATTTATCTATGAATTTAAGAAGCAATAGCATATTGCATACCGCCCATAAAGCCAAGAAAACCACTGAAGTTGGAATCATGGATGGTTATGGACAATTTACGTCCCCCTAGGATGCGAGGGTCAGCATTCACATCTTTCTCGGCAGCTTGGATGGCAATTTTGGAAACTTGTCCGTTAATTGTTTTAAGTGTGAAAATGGCACCAACTTTGACGACATCATGTGTGGAAGAAGCTCCTTCTGATCTGGCCGCTCCCTGCCATAGGAATAGGATCAATGTGAATGCAAGGCAGGGCAGATGAAGCTGCATAATCATGTTAATTAAAGAAGGCAGGAGAGGGAGACACTGCTAATACTAAATAGTAGCTGATGAAGAAGCTGTGTGAGTTTTGTAATAATGAAAAAGAAAGAATAGACAATTAGTGTGTGTGGTTTGTGATTGTCATTTCAAATCCAACAATTTGTGTTTTGTGGATAGACAGAGACAGACAGAGTGAATTGTAGGGGGAGACAACGAAAGCAGAGGACCACCGACCACCTCCACTTTCGCACGTAGCATCATAGTGAGCACACCACTAGGCTATTTCTCAGAATGTGATGTTTCATTTTAACTTATTTTCACCGTGAGTGCTGCTGAGGATGTCGGAATGTATGGTCATTAATGCACTGTTCAAGTAATTTACAGGCTTACGAACCAAAAGATAAATGCAAGCAATATCTCTACGTTTATAGTACAAGAATCTCAATCTTTGCAGCAGTGACTTCCACATATCTAGTACCACGCACGCCGATGGGAATCAGATGGACCACTGTCACGAAAAATTCTCACGTTTTAGTTGCTCTGCTTTGCTTTTTATAATATCTGAGTTAGTGTTTCATGGAAATTTTGTCAAATTCATTGATAATTGACTATTAATCTTGATTGGAGAAAGAGAGAATCAAGATCAATAGTCTTTTTTTTTCATTTGATCTTAAGTTTTTTAAATATCAAATAAATTCCCCATAAAACGGTTTTTTTATCTAGTAATTTCTTCTGCTCATTTTTTTATATATTCTATTTAATTTCTCTAAATATCACGAGTTTCCCCCCAAGTCTCTCTAAATGGGAGACTAGACGTGTCAGAAACCTATAGTATTTAAAAAGAATCAAATTTGCAAATATTAAAATCAGAAACCTTGTTTTATGTTTTCTTATGCTGAATGTAAATATCCAATATCTACATGCCAAATGATGTTTATTGCGTTCATACAACTCGTAATAAAATGTAAACGATAAATGTATAAAATTTTGTTATCTTAATATTTCAAAAATATCAGTTTAAATCCTTATATTTCTTAATTAAAATGATATAATAATGTTGCATCCATAAATTAATAATATTGGTTTTAACTCTTAACATATCAACAATAAATACTTCAATTAAGCTAAATGAAAAACATACGAACCTAAATCTTTATTATTGAATACATTTTATTCAGACCAACAAATCGCATAAATCTCATTATTTTTAAATCTCATACTCTCATCAAACCCAAAAAACTTGTCAATGAAAAAAATGTCAACGGATTAATTGTTAACATTTTTCTAGATTTGATTCGATAAATGATGTTAAACCCAATAAAAAGAATAAAATTTAGCTAATACAACAACAGGCAAATCAGATAATCATCAATACCACAATCTATTGGACAGGACTCTGGAAAATTATCAACCAACAAGCCAAAAATATAGACAGACCTTTAAGAAGGGAATAGGGACACAACCCCGCGCCCCTTCCCCAAAGAAAAAGTGAGAAACAAGGAATGCACAAGATACAAGTAAGAGGTTCCAAATAGTAAGGTCGACAACCCACTCCACCAGAAATAATGCAGGTATGGTAGAATTGCTAAACTAAAAAGCACTCCAATTATCAGATCCTCTTCTTGGAGTTTGACTATCTGTTGAAGTCCTAAACGGCCCAGAGCCAAAGGGATCCGAGTCATCAAAAGCTGGAAACCCATGATCAAAATCAGCACTGCTTCTTACTAAATCAAATCGTTCTGGTGTCTCCCGAGCAGGCAACGATAAACTATCATGCCTTCTGAAAGAATCAGAGAAGCTGTCAAAACTAGTTTCCAGCCACTCCTTGGGTCTTTGTGGGGAGCTGCTTGAACCGAAGAGTGGAGTGCTTGGAACGGATTCATCAAAGAATCCACTGCTCCTCTGGAATAGATCACCAGCTTGTGGTGAACTTGTTTTGATGGGGTTGAGGCCCAGATCCCCAGAACCAAAGAAATAGTCCTCTCCAGCTCTGTCATGATCGCCCTCCTGTAGAAACAATTGTCTAAAAGTCATCAGTAGACTGCTAAAGTATAAATATCCATTGATCAAAAGCATACAATCAAGTAGAACTCAAATGTTAAATTTAAGAAATACTGTTACCAAGCACTTTAACAGAAGGTGAGGATCCAGTAAAATGTGTAATTATGAGATTTTCTATCTTTCCTGCAATACGTTCATTTTAAATACCTTTGGGCTGCAGATCTAAGCTCACTCAGATTACATTATGCTTTCTCCTCTAACCCCATCGTTCTTATGGAAACTGGTTCAGTATTTTTTTGCAAAGGATTGCACAACTATCTATCCCTTCAACTTAAGACAACCATAAAACCACATACAAGCTCTAAACTCCTAATAACCAAATCACCATGACTTCATATTCTGTCACAAATAACGTGTAACAATCAAGATCTCCAGAACATCCAAGGCAAATTCTTAATAAGCATAATAAGCATACAGAAGCTACCTACTGCTGGATTTGATTGTAATTCACAAGAGGAAACAAAAGACCTGCACAATCTTCATTTATCTAGAATAAGCCTATGATAGTGCCACCAGAGTCCAATGTGATTTGAGTTCATATTGCATATAATAAAAATAAAAAAGATATATGAAATGGGAAGATATAGTATTTAAATTTAAAACGGTGTCAACAAAGGATTTCCATATTAAAATAGGTATGCACCAAATTCAATTTTAAGTCCAGTTTTATATCTTCGGCAATGAATAGTGAGTGAACTAATTGAGTTGTAATATAACAATAGGCTTGCCCCAAAGAATTTAATACTGTTCATACATCTATCTAGGTACTGGACAATACTTATTACTTGTTAGGATAATCATTACTGTGTACGGAGTTTTATCATGTTTAGAGTAACACTACTAGTTATACTACACTTCTACTTTAAAAAATATTAGCATTAAGAGGAGTATTAGATTATTATAATTAGGTTTGTGCTTCTAAAACATTACATCGTCACAATCCATTTGGTCCCTAAAATTTCAACAACCACCACCCATTATGATAAGGTACAATAAAGCAATAGAAATTTATACAACAAACATACAATACTTCAAGGTGCGAGAATTAGCATACCTCCTTAGTGATGCTACTAGCATTGAATCCCCAAACTGAATCAATATCATCATTTGTGTCAAAGGTTCCCCAATTAGGTTCATCAAAAATTTTGTCTCCAGAAAACATAGACTTGGCACCATCATGATCACTACATATGTAAGATTACATATAAACAATTATTTTGCAACATCAAAAGATTTATGTGATGTGAAAAAATTCTATGAAGTACGCATTGGTATCTATTTACACTGGTGCATGCCAAAATCAATTTTAAACCAATAAAAAAAAAACTTTTCAACTCAAAGTTGAGAACAAAAGTCCATATCATGCACAATGAGTGTTCATAGGACAGGTTCGGATGTATTTAGCTTAACCCCTACCCAGCTTGAAATTTTGATAGGGTCAAATACTTAGACCTGACCCAACCCAGCCAAGACCCAATAATGTATGGAACAAAATCAAGCCATTCTGATTGGTTGGCATACAACATAATATATAAATTTTAACATTGTATAGCTAAATAATAAAATAACAGAAGTGTGAATCTAAAATTAAGACATATTTCATGGCATATGTTTTAGAAACAGATAATAACAATAATAATAACTGAGTACAAACCATAAAAACCATACCTTTGAGTTTCTTGTATGGCATCTTGATCACGGGGTGAGCTATCTTCACCAGCTGTCTTTCTAATGTCAGAATCAGTAAAGTCTCTATGTGGGCTTTCGACAGTACTGCTTGCAAATGGACTATTAGGAGCACTTTTTGCAGACCCATCTTCACTTTTATTATGAACGGATCCATTGCCAACTCCCTCCTCATTGGTAGTCTGGGTTTCTTCTGATTTATCATTACTCTTGGGTGCAGCTCCCACTGTTAGACTGTCCATGTCTGTGGCTTTTGTGTTCACAGCTGTTGGCAACTTTTGCTTTGGAAGTGCTATAATGTTTTGCACATCAAGAGTGAGTTCTTTGACAAAAGAATATTCTGCAGAAGGAAATGACAGTGTGAATTAGTTACTCAAATTGGAGGATTTTAAGGAGATTATTAAAGTTACCATAATGTCCTTACTAATGTTAATATTTCTATATGCCATCCACATTTCATTGTTACTGATTGTCAACTATTAACATCATCATGTATAAGGACAAGTTCATAAAAATACTATATAATTTAGTTGATTTGTTTATTTGACCCTCCATTTCCTTTCCCCTGTTCATTGTCATCTATTTCAATTCCTTCTTTTCCCTTTCCTCTCAACTCCCAAACACACCTGATGTGCTTACCAGGGCCAGTGACTACAAATGCAAGCAATCAAGGAAGAACGGGCAAAAATTGACAATGCATTGAATTATGTACCGCGTGTACATATACTATCAATTTTATTATCGGGGAAGGAAGTACAACTGGAAGGATGTAAAATACAGAGACAAAAACCAAACAAATAACTTACAATTATACTTCACAGACAAGCTTTCTTTTGAAATTAATTATGAAGCCTTAAAATATAGGAATAGTGAAAGAATATTCTTGTTGAAAAAATACAAATGAAATCAAACTAATTTGAGTTTTAAGATGTACATTCAATAAGTGTGATATATTAATTAAGATATACAACATATCGGAAAAAATAAGATTAGGAATGTCAGTATGTGGTTTCATAACCTTGTGCAAAAATTCCTCGTAAGGGGGATGTGGTGTATTAACTAATAGGGATGCCACAAAATGCACACATCATTTTTATTTTTTATTATTCATTCAAATAGACAGATTATCAGATCTAATCAGGATTATTTTGGATACCTTTATCTTCAAGCTTATCCCAATCCCCATCCCAGTCAGCAGCTCCTTCTTGGATGCCAGGTTGCCAGCCTTACAGGATAAAATTGAGTGAGGACACACAATACATGAAAACACTCTATGCACATAATTATTACAATATTCAATTTAAGTATATACTAGAGAGGGGAGCACATGGAACTGGCAGACAAAACACCACAAAATAAAGACATGGCGGTACACAACTAAAATAAGCTCACAATCAGAACAGATATAAGTATTACTTTATAGAAGACCATCCACGCCACATCAATTAAATCAAATCTATTAAAAATGTGTAGCACATCTGACACAATGATCTCAGAAACATCATCCAGTTTCAAGTTCGTAGCAACTATTACAAGTAAGCATATAGCTAGCTATACAAGTGCCAATAGCAATGCATCATCATATTGTATTGTAAATTGATTTTCCAAAAAAAAAAAGTTATAAGTTACATAAAATATGAATAAACTGTATATAACTATATATATGTGTTAAATTTGGATATCGGGTCTAATTCAATCCTAAATGTTAATTCATAAGATGAGGATTACCATCAACTTATATACTTTTAATCGACCATATCTCTAGATAATGTGGGATTTTCAACACATCCCCTCACACTCGGGAATGGAATGTGAACAATTACGGGTGGCCTTGGGATTTATTTAACACACCCTCTCATGCTCAGGAATGGAGCGTGGACAAATACAGGTGTGGCACATGGGACTCATAAAATACCCCCATGCTCAGAAATGGAGCGTGAACAATTACAGGTGGCCCAATAACGGATCTAGAATAGGCTTTGATACCGTGTTAAATTTGGATATCGGGCCTAGATCAATCCTAAAAGTTATCTCATAGGATGAGGATTACCCTCACCTTATATACCTAATACCTATAATTGACCATATCCCTAGACAATGTGTGACTTTTAACAATATATATTAAACGTCACTTGATTGTTTAACTAGTATCATCAAGCAATATTGGCACAAATAATTTAAACGCTGATTAAAAACATGTAGTTCAGCAACAAAAGGCCACTTCCTCAAATTAAAAAGGCTTAATTATTTGGTCTCTCAACTATAACATTTTTACGACTTTAATCCCTCAACTTTCACTTGCGTGACTTCAGTCCCTCCATCAATTTTTTCGTCATATTTTTGGCGGAACCTTAATGTTGATGATGACATGTCACTGTTCCGTTAAACATCTTACAAGAAATTAAAGGAGGGACCAATATCGAATAATTTTGAAAGTTTGGAAATTAAAATCACACAATTGAAAGTTGGGGACCACAATTTTAAAAACAGGATAATTGGGGGGCCAAAGGTGTTATTAAGCCAATTTAAAAACAAACCTGATATCAACAAAACAGATGCGAATACCATATAACAAAGTTATTGACAAGAAAAATTTTTTTGACAATGACTGGCTGAAAGGATATAACAGCACCAACTATAAATTTGAATTTACCAAAGGGTAGCTCCAACAATGTTGTGGGCCTTGCACGTAATCCATACTTCTTGCAGCGCTCATTCAGAGATTTCACCACCTCATCAAGGTCTGTTTGAATACGATCAGCATTAGCCTGAAAATTTCAGATGACTAGATTAGATAAGAAAACAATTTGCCCAGATTCATCCATTGAGCTAGTTCTGGTATTAGAATGTACCTTTAGAGTGTCACCAGCTTTTCCATCCGGTTCTATCTTGGCAATTGCTTTATATAATTCAAATTTTTTCTCCTGCAGGTACAAATAAATAATTTGACAGCAATGAAGCAAAAAACCACATGCTTTTTAGCATACATGCTAATAAGCTATCAACTGAAGAAAAGACCATATTTCATTGCACCTGTATGTCACGAAATGTGGCCTCCTCAGTAGTTAACTTGGATGATAAATCTCCAACTTGCTTATATTTATCTTCATATTTCTTTGCTAGAATATCGACCTAAAATTCATATATTTAGCAAATAATAAATACTAAGATTATAGAGGTAATAAGAATACATGCAGTTCTAAAGAAAGATACCTCATGCTTATCAGCAGATATCCTTTCTACTATCTCGTTAAGACGATTGTCACATCTGCTCTTGTACAGAACCTTTCATGGGTAAAAGAACATGAAATTTGTTTAAAAAGGGGCAAAAATAAAAAGATAAATGAATATTAGAAAGACACAATTAACCATATGAACATAAAAGGCATGTTTTATATGCTTTTCACTTCTATATATCGACAATTTTGTTTCGTAAAAGGGATTCCAACCTGTGTTCATAACAGCAAATGTATATTTCCTAGGTTTTCTATTTTTACATTTTTTCACCAGTAGCTCCTAGGTATCAGCTGAAGCAACCAAAAGCTGAAAAAAAGAGGACTAAGATCTATTAATGCATAATAATTAGAAGAGCTTTGTAAGAGCCTATTTTTCACTTGCTTTAAATTAATAGGAAGGAGAATACCCAGAAGCAAATAGGTGATTGGATAATGTCATTATGTTCAACAGAGATGTGGTAAGAAATGATTAATTTTGTTAGAAAATCGATGATATTTATATATACATATATTTCGCATCCTCAAAGCCTGGCATGATAGAAGTTCTTGGCAAGATTGCTTCTTCCACAAGTACCATAAATCATGGTGGTGAACAATTTTTCTACCAAAATACATTTCACAAAAGCTAGCAACATCAGTGCATCTATATGGTATATGGTTCAGCCTGCAAATCAGATACAGTTTACATATAACCAAATTGACTGTTAATCTAGAAAAAGAGAAGAAAAACAGCACAAATTAAACAGAATGGATTCAGCGCTTGGGTTTTTTCATCCTTTTTTAAAAGAAAACATGATTTTTAATTGCAAATGTGTTGAAAAACATTACAATGTATGCTGATCTTTTGAAAAAGTAAAAAAAATTTTAAAAAAAATTATGTTCTAGTGCTTTTCTCAGAAGCTAAAAATTGTAACTTCTGAAATAAAGTTCTGAATAAATGTTGTGTTAGAGAACCGCTATTTTATGCTTGAACAAACAGGCCCTTAATAACATACAAAGGAAGAAAGCAATGAAATACTCACTAGTTCCTGCATTTTTGTGCGGTAGAATTCTATTTTCTCTCTGGACTCCACAATTTCTTTCTCAAGTTCTTCCACCTGCATTAACAAAAAGAATTTAAAAAAATGAGAATTTCCTGCGCTGAATTTGAAAGACTAGAGTTTAATCAGGCATACATGGGCTGCAACAATATTTATATCCTTTGCACAAATGACACTCTAGAGTATGAACTCTCCATGCTATTTACAGAGATACCAGTAACATCCAGCAAGATAGCCAAAGAGAGCTACCATACTTCATATTGAAACCAAAAATAACATAAATGTCATCTCATCACATCCTCAAATTAGTTGACCTTAAAAGATTACAATACAGAGAGGATATGTGTTCTCGTAAAGAGTTAGCTCGTTATGGAACAAAAAAATCAATCTATGGCAATTGACTAATAGAAAAGAAAAAATAAAGCTACAATGCTACATAGGGAAGACAGGTAAACATCTGCAAATATTTCTAACAAAATAAAATAAAATTGGCAGCGATGTTAGTGATGAAAAAAAAAGAGAGTAGATTACATTTTCTTCTGCCAGGAGACGCTTAAATTAAGCTCCCTTCTCCTATTTCAAACCTTCTGCTGAGTCTACCAATGTATCTCATAACATTAGTAAAAAAATTATAAATGAGTCTACCAATGACCCTTTTTTTCCTTTTCTACTACAACTTTCAATGTCATCAACAATTAATTTTGAACTTTCTATTATTAATTCTAGTATTTTTGAGAGGAGAGGAAGTACTTATAATAATATATGATTTGAAATTTCATCTACATCTTTATTTCATCTTCTAAAGTTACAAAATTTTACAAGTCAGAACTGGCTTTCGATCATGTCAACAATCACATCAAGAAAAAAAAATCACTGAAAATCTTGTATACATTAAAAAGGATCGTAACATGCATTTATCTCTCATGGGATGGAAATGTATATGCTAAAATAAGAGGAGAGAAAAGCATCATTTAAGCATCTCAGAATAATGTGGGAATGTAATTTACTCAACAAATAAAAATTAAAAGAGAACCATCAAAACAAAAAAGTCATAAACATGCTAAGTGCTAACCACTGAGCTTATAGGCTGCAGCTTAACTGTCGCTGGCTAAAATCTTAAGATTAGGGTGTGGTTACTATGTTCCAGGTCTTTGCACCTCTTAATGTACCCAACAATAATGATGATGATAAAATATAACCAACTTTACAGTGTAACAATAGAAATGATGCAAATAAATAAAGAAAAAATAGGTACCTTCTTATCAGCTTCTGTTGCTTCTTGAAACTTTAAATTAATAGAATTTTGCTCCTCTGAACTCAGCTGATTTATGAGGTGCTTCTCCAAGACCGGAATTTTAGATCTCTGCTGCTTGTTCTGAAGTCCTTCTTCAGGCTGAGGGGTAGCAGATGGCCTTGGTGGCCGACCTGCAGGAGGGTTAACATGTCGAGCCCCAGAACCAGTCATCCGTGGCTGTTGTTGGAAACCTTCAAAAGATAAAAAAGAGACTAAAAATTTTGAGAAAATTTTAAAAAAAATAATCCATTTATGATGAGTATTAAGAGGGGTAAACTTAATTTTTAGTTTTTCTATTTTAATTGTAATTTTTTGTTTTCATTTTTCGTCATATTTTCCATGTCTTTTAGATTTTCTTAAGTGGGGCTTTAATATTGTTGTGAGTTTTTAGGCCATTCTAATAGTTAATGGGAATTTATTTCAAGTTTTAATGTTAGGGAAGTTAAATACTCACTAGACATTAGTGGGAAATTATTTCTTTTAGAATTTCAATAGTTTATTAAAGATTGTAAATAGGATCTCATGCAAAGCAAATCAATAAGTTGAGTTTTGAGAAAAATCAGAGTCTCTTTGTGAGAATTTCTATAGGTTCTTGAATGAACTACTTTTTGATCTTATCTAAGAATTTTCAAATTCTTGTGGTGATCTCCCTAGGCTTATCAATTTTTTGTTGTGGTGTCTTCCTTTTATGACTTATCACTCACCTTCTCATCTATTTCTTAAGTGTGTCATCTTCTTTTCTAAACCCCTTTACCCAAAAAAATGCTCTCTCAAATTGAAATTCAAGATTACCCCTTCTGTTCGCGTCAATTTATATAAATGGTCATAACAAAAATATCAATAACTAAACCTTATAATTCTTGGGCACACACCTGATGGATTTCCCCAAGTTTCAGCATTGTATGGAGGGGCAGGTTGACCAGTAGTTGGTAAATCAAGCATAATGTTATTTGGAAGTACTCTTGGAAGAGAACGTCCTTCCCTGTGTCGCTCCATTAGGTACAATGCAATACAAAATTCCCTGAGAGAAAGCATGCTATCATTATCTTGATCGGATAAGTCCCAGACCTGCTTTAAAATCTCTGGGGAAAAAACATGGATACAAAAAGTGATCACGGAATTAGCTAGCCATTGATAAGTGAAACATATGGAGGTGTGAAAACTAGAATGATGGAACAGAACCCGCCCGCCACCCCCAGACACACTAAGGAAGCACAGAGACTTCTAAATAGTAGTCATGTTTCTAGTTGCATTTTATATTTCTTTGCTTCTATATTTTATAATAGTTACCAATATAAATTGGAAAGCCACATTAATTTGATAAATAGTAGCATTTTATTATATCTACAATGACTTCTGCTCATTTCCAAAACACAGATACTCAGGTGTGCTTTATATTTTCTTAAAAAAAATTATGTTAATTTAACACTTTGTATTATAGTAGTGACAGTGTCAGGTTCTATGACTTTTAAAATTAATTGTATCCCCGTATCTATATCCTATATCAAATCTACACTCCCTGGCTACACACGCACACATAACCAAATGCTATCAAATGCAACATAGTTCTGCGATCATTGTAATTAGCCATATTTAATTGGATCTCATGTTGCATCTGCAGCTAGAGCACTAGAGAAGAAGAAAAATGAAGATAGCATGGCAAGCCTGCTGTAAAAAAGGTAAGGAAGTATAAGAAATGCACCTCTTGGTAATCTCCAACTAAGAAACAAGTTCCGTGCTTGTTCCCCAGTGATTTTCCCGTCTCTATCTGTGTCTACTTCCATGAATACTTTTGTATATTTCTGAACATCAGTTTGAGTCATCCTTGGCCACGGAGATTGGAGCTGACTGGAAGCAGAATCCTGCAATTTCACTGGTTGCCCGGGTGAATTTGGCGTATATTGTGCCTGGACTGAGGGGCGCTGGTCCTGTTTCATCACCACCGGCTGGGGTTGCTGAAGCTGTGCAGCAACAGGTTGAATTGCACGTGATCCCTGCAGAGAATCGGGGGTATTGGCCCTAACGGAATGCTGGTTCCCTCCAGATACAGGAACAATAGCTGATGAAAGCTGGTAAGTGGCAGGAGAAAATCCTTGTGGAGAAGAAATTTGCTTAGGCTGAAATGAGCTAGCCGAGAACAAGTCCCCTCCGAAAAATGGATCAGAAGCAACACCGTTGACAGAAGTATCCATTGATTTAGAATCCTTAACCGTTTGATCTGATGACTTAATGGCAGAGGCAGGAAATTGGGTAGATGGCAGTGCCAGATTTGATCCAGAGGATCCAAGCCCAAACCCCTCCTGCGGGGGTGTGGGACTACTTCCGCTAACTGCCGTTTGGGAGGCTCCACCCATCTTGCCAGTGGCCCCATAAGCTCCGGGTGGTGGAGGCCTCGCTAACTGGGTTTCCTGAGAAGAAAGGATTTGCTGATTAGCGACGGGATTTGGAACTGCCCCCCTTGGTCCGAGATTTTGGTGGGTTAAAGGGGCAAGCTGAGGTGAAGGCGAAGGTGCAGGTGAAGGATTTGATGGCGGTGCAGGAGTGGCGGTGAACTGAATTTGAGGTGCAGGAATCTTAGAAGCAGCGGGGCCATACAAAGCTGCTTTAACAATTTCAGGGGTTAGTTCACGCCTACTCTGTGCGACAGTGACGAGTTTGAGGGCATTGTAGAACTCCGTCCGCCCAAGGAAACCACTCTGCCTTTGGTCTGCAAATGCCCAAATCTGTACATAGATAGATAGATAGAAGTCTAAAATCAATGATCACGATGAGTAGAAATTGAACTTGAAATTGAGAATACAGATATACCTGCGCTAGAACTTGCTTCGGCAAACCAGAGCCTTGGAAGAAGGAGACGGCCTCCGCACCGCTGATACGGCCGTCTCGATCCAAATCTGCACGTCGAAAATATGCATCGAACAGATCCACATTAGGCGCTGCCGATGCCATTCCTCAATTCGATTTTCTTTGTTTTACAGATCACAAAACCAAAACCTCTCAATTCATCGCTCCATTTCCACTTTGCATCCTTCAACGGACAATTTTAATCCCATTTCCTTGCCATATTTCAAAACTACCACTCTTGTCATATTATTATCATCGCCCAGGAATTCCCTTTTAACCAGCTCAGACAATAATCAGAATAACACGACTTAGGGTTTTTCAATACCTGTTGATACAATCCAGTTTTAATCAAAATTATGGCAAACTGCATTCATTTTTCCTAAAATTTACTATAATTCTACCGGATATTTCACTTCTTTATACCATGATAAAAAAAATTATTAATTTATCTTTTGTTAATAAAAAAATACTTTTAATTTGTCTATCAACAATACATCAATTATACCGTCATTACATTGTTGTATTAAAAATTGATGAAAATCAACTAAAAAATATTGTGATTTGTTTAGAAGTTAATTAGTTTTTAAATAGTATTCAATAAAATTTTCATGTTAAATGTAGGCATATATTTTGATAAATTCTAGCCAACAAGTATTTTGATGAAGTAAAATAAAAATAATAATTAAAATTAGCATCCTTCCTAGATATCCATGTCATGGAGTATTTTTTTTATTTGCTAATAAAAATAGAAAACAAAGTTCCATTTGAAATCTCCATTGCATAGATATGTATAAGAGGATAATTAAAATCATAACCAACTCGCTCATCAACTTGAGTGATATATATAGACATACAATGATTAATAAATTTTAGGATAATTAATCCCTAAACAAATTCAGAATATAATATTGGGTTTGAGAATATAGATACAAACATATTTTAAGAGATAAATATTTTTTTAATTAAACAAAATACTTATTTTAAATTTTTATTTATTTTTTAAAAATTCTAAAAATAAGTTGTTAAAGGTTCCATCCCAAAACCAATTGGCAATGGTTGGAGTGGCCCAACAGGTATTTAAACCATGCGAAATATTATGAGGCAGGCGATATGGGACTTCCAACACGCCCCCTCCAACGAAGTCTGCCGGATCAGGCAAGAGGTAAACTTTTGACCCACAACGAAAGGGCAACTTTTGGCCCATAAGAACCGGAAAGAATGCTCTGGCTCTGACACCATGTTAAAGGTTCCATCCCAAAACCAATTGGCAATGGTTGGAGTGGCCCAACAGGTATTTAAACCATATGAAATATTATGAGGCAGGCGATGTGGGACTTCCAACATAAGTAGAAACAAAAGATAAGTAGATTTCTATTTATTTTAAGAAGCAATTCTAATCTGCTTATTAAAAAATATTTATAAAGAAAAGATTTAAAAAAACACTTAAAAATAAGCTTAATAAGCCTATAGTTATGTTAATTTTTGATAAGAAAAACTTTAATATCTCATAATAATCATATATAACTTGGTTTGAATAGATATACCAAATAAAAAACTAATATTCATTACAACGAATTATCTCAATCAAGCCATTAACTCTGAAACTATATATATTTTCCTTAACTTTTAGAGTTTTCATTTCACTTGAAGAGTTTTTGAATCTATGATTTGATAAAAAAAAAAAAAAGTTTTGTTAATGTTCACTATGAGCGTGTAAATATCAAAACCCTGAAGAATTATTCTAAGGAAATAAAGTTTATTGCTCAAAGTAAACATTTTGGTGTCCACCATGGCGTCACGTACTCTGCTTGTTTCTTGCTAAAGTATTTAAGGAGTTGTGGGGTAAATCCCATTTTTATAAAGTTGTCCATATATCATGGTGTAACTGGCTGAATGTGTTTGTACCTTTTTGGCCCTTGAAAAATCTAGGGGAAGGTCTCCTTTGGTCAGAAAGTCTATTATTGGGGTCATCCACATGTTTCCTCTAGGCGCAATAGTGATTTCATTCACATATTTTGTGTCTTTAATGGTGGGTTCTTCCAAAGAGATTTGTACAAGAGTCTTCAAGTTCCCGTTTTCTTGGTGCTGGTCGGCTCAAATGGGAGGTTTGTTCTTTCATTTTCTGCTCTCGGAATATGTAATGTTTCAAATAACATGAACTTTGTTAGTAACGTCGTAGGGTCTGTTTGGCTAAAAGTTAGTATAACCTAGTTGAGAAAACTGAGGTTTTGTAAAAGGAGTTTAGAAAACTAGAATTTTGTTAAAGTGGTTGTGTTTGGATTGTGAAATTGAAAACCAGGTTAAAAAATAGTGATTGTGTTTTGTTAAAAAAAAGTTAGGTAAAGTTGGTTTAGGAAAATAATGATTTGATAGTAAATTACCAAAATGAGTATTAGTGAACAATATGTTTATGAAACTAAGTATAATAAAATTGATAATGTTTTACTTATTTTGTTGTTATTTCAAATGAACTTGACAAACCAAATTCAATCCTTTTCTCCACTTGTGGAATTCAAAATCTCATCATCTAAAGAGATTCTTAATAACCTATCACCAGTTAATTTAAATATCTTTCATAGTCATGTTATTTATTTATAAATTCTCAATTTAATAAATCAGTTCCCATTTTATTAAAATGCTATTACATTATTTGCTACAATGATAATTTAAATTCTTATTATCTTTTTTACTATTTTGTTGTATGTAATTATTATGTTTATAACGTATTGTCAACTTAAATTACCCAAACCAACGTAATTATATCATTATAACATATCACAAGTTGCTTATTGTTATTATTACGTTGATCACGTTTCCAACACTTAGTCGTAAGTTTACGGTTTCGTCAAAACAACACTAAAATTAAACTGCAAACTAAATCAAATTTAATAATTCTACCCAAATAAACATACAATACAATTATTAACTTAAACACTAAATAAACATACAATACAATAATTATACCCAAATAAACATATAATACAATTAGGCCTTGTCAATGTTTCCACACTTTGCATACAAGTCAATTAAAGCAATAGCCAAATGGTCATCCAACAGTCTTCCAAAGTCATTCATTTATGACTCAAGCCAACACTAGTGTTCGAGATCCCCCAATTATGAACATATTGATATGACATTGGCCAAAGTCATCTTATATGGATATACATAGATATCTCGTCTAAGCATATCATTAAATAATTTAAGAGTGTCCTTGGGTTTGCCATTTTAAGCATAACAGGCTATCATAGCATTATATGAGAGTAAATATTTGTGATTTATCTTGTTAAAGAGCTTGTGAGCAGAGTCAACATCCCCAATCTTCGAATACCCAACAATCATTGTCATCCAAGACACATTGTTTTACCTTGGCATTGCATCAAAAAATTCTCCCGCATACACTACACTTCCACATTCAATATAACCAGTAATTATTGTATTCCAATAGGTCAGTTTCCCTCTTTTATTGTTATCCTTTTCTCCTATTTCTCTCTAATGGCTCCCTCTATCCTCACCCTTTCCCTTCTCCCTCTATCTCTTCCTTGTCACTAGCCTCCTTATTGAGGTGTCGTCTCTTCTAACCACTTGTTGTCCATTTCTGTCAGTGTCATCCAGCAACCGTGACGGCCTCCATGATTGTTCTCACACGACCAACTGTGGTGATCACTACTCTGTCCACTGCCATTAACCTTGGTTTGAAGTTCTGTTTTTTTTTTCATTTCTTTTCTTCAACAACTTTGACTTGTATATGTTCGAATCTATTTTCAGATATAAGTTCTTATTTTTCTTATATACTATTTGTATCAATCTGTTGTATTCACCGATGCATTAATGTTTTGGCTTCAAGATCTGTTTTTTTTTACTTTCTAGATCTATGCAGTACAAATGTGCTTCTCTTTCTACCCTTTTTCCATATTTATTTCTAGCTTCAAATCTTTATTTGAAAAAATATTTAATTTTTTTAAAAATATAACTGAATAGTCTGACTATGCATCTAAAATTGACAGATCTGAGTTTTGCTAAATTCAAGCTTTAAAACAGTAAAAAAATAGGCCATTTTACTAAAGTTTCAGTTTTGGTTGGATTGACCATTTTTTTCCCGAATCTAACTACAACCGACCGTTGCTCGATCCTAATGTGGGGGGTTTGTGACCATCATGGGCAAGGAGGAAGGGTTGAGTTCAGAATGGACAACAGGGAGTGAGATGACCTTTCAAAGTGAATAGACATATTTCAATTATTTTACATATTATAACAATGTCATCCGGTCATTTTCATGTTGAGGAGATGAAAATAAGGATTTTTCATTTTCACTTTTCAGGCCTATTTAAAAAAATTGGTTTTTTTTTGTTAAAAATGATTTCAAATGCTAACCGAACATATTTTCATTAACATTTCATGTTTGCATTGAAAATAAAAACAAGAAATAACCAAACCAAACAAACCCTTATTATTCCAATGAGATTTATTTGTTGATTGTATTTACAAAGTAGTTTCAACTATAAATTTATAATAATTTTTCTTCATATTTCTCATCTTATATCGTCTAAGTCATTTTTAAAGAGGTAACTATTTATTCAAGAATATCATACTACAAAATGCAATCAGAGCCGGTTCATCCTTAAGGCAAATAGGTCCCCAGCAAAAGAAGGCCACTTTATTTTTTTTCATTTATCCTTTAATACTTTTTTATGTATATTTATTATTTTTACTTAGGAAACAGATCTAACCTTTCATATTTTTTTTCATTATTAAGGCTACTTTATTATAATCTATTTAAGAGAATCAAGATATCAAATAATGTTTCATGTATATTTTACCTATATATAATAAGTATAAACCACGATAATAAGTTTTTGTAAACAAAATAAATCTTAATCTTAAATGTTAAGTTGTGGGGCAAATAGTCGAAATCTAGGCCGAACTCAAATTTTTATTAGATTGAGATTTATATAAAAGAATACAAAAATCTGTTCAGCCAACCAATGTTGCCAGCTCTAGAAAATACATGTACGTACGAGGACGTGCGTAGGAAAACTTCAGTCTCGCGGCAAGGTATCAGAACTTGCAAACTAACTAGTTAACAATTAAAGAATAATGCACTCACATATCAACCATCATGCACGGTTACGATCTGAAAAAAAGTCATAGTTCTATATAATTACACAACCTCATGATACGTGATACGTCGTATACGTAGGCGAGCATTACATTCACAATGGAATTATCATGAAACAAAATAGTTTTCAAGCGGCTAATAACCGACAGTGTAGATTTATAGAATGCAAGCGAGATGGAGAAAACATGAAGAATTGTACATTAATCGATTGGGAAAAGCAATAGATAATGAATGAATTATTTGAAGGAGGCAGTGGCGTAGGTTTGAGGAAGAGTGGCATGATCAGAAGAAGCGATGAATCTTCTGATCTCAGAGCGCACTTTGTAGAGAACATGTCTCAAAGTGCCTCTGTTGTGGGAACCAAGCAGTTTGGTTTCATGCTGGTTCATTTCCAGATCTGTAGCGAAAATGGGCTTCCTGGAGAGGATCCAGGCCCAGCTCCAGGCCCACCATTCCTTTATAGAGGATGAGACTGAGAGGGAGTCGGATCTGGGAAAAGACCAATAGGAGACGGCCACAGCCGGGGTGGCTTGGATCTTGAGGGACATTGAAGAGAGGCGTCTGCGGAGGCCTCCACCACCTTCACCTTCTCCTTCTCCTTGCTGGGAACGCGACACCGGAAGGGATGCCGATGCCGATGCCTTTCTGCTCATGGTGTCGGTGTTTGCAAATGTATACTGATACATTCTAATATAAAGAAACAAGAGTGGTGAAATGGATCCTTCACAGCTCTACCACAGCCTGTTTTATTCCTTCTGTGGGGTCACTCGCTTTCTTTGTGTGTGTGGCGTTGGGTCATGAGTTGCTATTTTACTTCTTTAACTTTTTGTTACGCAGCTTAGAGGCTTAGACTTTGGACTTGTCTGGTCCAATCATACCTGTCGGTTATGCGTATTTATTAGGTAATAATTATTATAAAAATATACTATTTAAATCAATTATCTTGGACTAATTAATGTTTTTCCGTCGGTTCTTCTCTCACCATTATAATTTCATTTCACTTTTCTCTCTAAACGGAACAAACAATCAAATTAATTTCTCCCGTAAAAGCAATGTAATTAATGATTGTTTGTATAAATATAAATGATGATACTTGTAATTTTGTCTCTCTCAAATTTCAATGATATATTGTTTGAACCGTAAAGAAATAAAGGAAGAAAATAAACAATGGATTCACTTAACTATTTTTATTTTTGCGAGAAAATCCAACATGGCACTAATAAAATCAGACTCTTTTATTCAAATCAGTTTGATTTTAAAAAAAAAATATCAATTAATTTGGTAATATTATTAAGTTGCATTTTAATTTGATTCAGTTGAAATGTATGATGATACCCAATATGATCCGATCAAACGTTGTTTGGATTGGATTAGTTTGTTCGATTTATATTAATTATATATTTTTTTAAAAATCGTATGAGGTATATAATTATAACCCAACAAAATAAAAAATAACTACTTCAAAAATAGAATCACATAGTAAAAAAGATTTAACATAATAAAAAATTAAAAATCACGGCCTAAAGTCTTTTAAGTCTTATATTAAGTTTAAGTCATGTATGTAATTTAGTAAGGTAATATAAATATAGGAGTAATATGTCAAAGATTATGATTCAATTTTTAGAGATTCATTTGAAATTTGATCCAAACCACACACATAATGTGTTTTTTAGGGTGTTGGTTTGATCAATTTTTAGTTATTTTAAATTCATTGGGCGATATTATTCAATTTGGATAGAATGATGAACATCTGTAATAATATAAATACAAAAATAATAATATGATAGATAACATAAAAGATAACAATGTGGTTAATGAGATGACAAAAATGTGCAAATTAGGGTATAAACCTTACTCCTAAAGTTAGAAATAGATTTGGTTAAACTAGATTTTGATAAGCCTAACCAAAGCTTTCTTTGTAAGTAGGTGTTATTTTTAACAGTTGTCTATTTTGTTGCTCTCACCCTCTTGTCAATTTTTTTATAACTAAATACTACAAACTTACCATTCATTTAAAACCCTTCATAGAATTGTATCTCTTTCTTCCTTTTTTTATTGATTGGCGCATCCCCACCCCGGACAACACATGTCTCCTTCCTTTTTCTATTATTAATGAACTCCACCATTGAGCATGATAAACATCTTCTAGATGGGAACATTTGTAGTATTCTAGATTGCGTAATCTAAAACAAGGAAAGAATTCCCAGATCATAAAATTTGACGAACATTTGTTCTATAAAAATAATTCCCCCAAATCATATTTTTTGAAGTACTATAAATCTGCTTCTCACTAGACACAAGACGTCGGCCCAGACAATACCAAACAATATCACAATGAATAGATAAACCAATCCCAATCGGAGTCCTATCCCTCATACTAAATATAACATTGGCACGCTGGTGGGACGCGTTAAAGGTATTCATACATTCGTAAGCACTTTCTTCACAATCATGGATGTCTCACCAACGTAGGTTTCCAACCTCGAATGACCGCATATGACATGTACCCATTGGAGACTTACACATCCTATGTGTGAACTTCAAGTGAGGTAACAACGCCTACAGTAAACAACTACATGGTAGCTCCAAAGAGACCACAACGTCTCAAACAGGATGGTGTCATGTAGATCACCTTCGACCTTGCAACAACAAGGAGAATAACGCTAACGAGTGAAAAGGATTGGCATTCTCATATGAGGCTCCATACTGGACCCCGACGAGTGGCACCCCAATCATAAAAAATAAGGATTGGCTACTTGGCCTCAATGAGTGGTGAGGATTGGTCACTAACTAGGTGTCGTACCAGACCCCGATAAGTAGTGTAAGTAGAATATAGCCCCACGAATGGCCCAGTTAACTAACCACCATGAGCCTAGTTGATGAATCCTTATGAGTAGCACCTCGATCATTGGAAACAGTGGTCCCCTACCTGGCCTTAATGAATAACAAAAGTTAGTTACCTTAACTGAACCATATTAGACCCTATGATCGGTGCAAGTAAAGCCTCTAAGAAAATGGAGTTGACGTTACCTAGCAGCAGTAAAACAGGCTTCGAGGTCTTAAATCATTGCCCAATAACTATACCAAGCTTGGTCATACATGCAGCCAACAAAGCAGCTTATAAGGTACCCCAACGACATCGTTATACCTTTGCCTGAAAGGAGAAGCTTTCACGAGAAAGTTGCTAACTAAGGTCGATTATTAGCAGAGAAAAATTCTCAATAAACTTTACTGATTTCAATTAAATGGTATAGGACTTCGAGGTAACTTCTCACTTACTCAATTCTTTACTTAAGCTCTCACTGAATGAATTTTTTATAAGACGAAAGGATTATTAATCTATGTTAGAGCAAGCCACATTATCGTTACTTTCTTATATCAGATTTTAAAAAAGGTACAATACCCTTATGGAATTCGACACGTTGAATAAAAATATTGTCACTAAAATGTGGGATTGTTGGTCCAAGGGTATGTCTTTCTAAAGCCTGTAAGGGACTTGACACTGAACCGGTAGCCCTTTAACTAGATCCAATAACTCCGGAATGGAGGAATTCAATATTCTCTCATCCTCTGGTCGATCTAGGATACCCTCTCCCTGGGTGGCTGGGTCAACACCAGCATCGGTAAGAGTCAATTTTTAGGTCTTAGTCTTTTTCTTTTGGGCGTGCGTTGGCTCCTTCACCTTGCGTTTTTTCTTTGGCTTAAAGGCTCTGGTCATTTTTGGGACTAGCATCAACTTCATAATCTGCTCAACTGGAATGCTAACATTTTTTGCCTCGAATCTCGTTCCCCTATGTTTTAAAGGACATATAATTCTCAGTGTCAACAACGTTTAAGCCATAAAGAATAGTTAATTATAAAAATAAATAAATAAAGTCAAAAAAGTTATACGTAGATAGAGGTCCCGACATGAGGCCTCTCCTAGATGTACCTTGTAGGAGAATTTGCTAAACTTAAAGAAGGCACTCAGAGCTTCCATTGCTTCCCGTGAATCCGACAAAAGTTCCTCCTCGCAGATGGAGTAAGCATTGCTTGTTAAAAGGAAATGCCCGTGTGTTCATCTGGTGTAGAATTTTTAAGAAAAGTCAAAAATTTCCTAGAACGACGGTTGGTTTTCCTTCACTTTTATTTTGACAAAGGCATTGCTTGAAGCTTACCTCATCCGTTTTCATTGATTCCATGAACACCTCAAAGTTTATGAGGTTGGCGTTATATTGGAGGTTGATGAATTCAAGGCCGCCACCCCTGTTACCCTGGTGCATCACTCTACAGTAGTAAAAGAACATTGTTATGGTAGAGAGAAAACGAAAGTATTCCCCCAACACTTCCAAGGCCTTAATCAAACCCCAACCATTGGGATGAAACTAGCTGGAGGAACAATCCAGGAATTGGGGTACACCCATCTCAAAATCCATTAAAGGAAAATGGATACCAATTTTGGTAAAGACTATCTCATGCATTAATAGGTAACGTGACCTCGGTAGCATATATACTTAACAAGGGTGAAACTATGACAAAGTAATCCTTGTGCTCATTGTCGGAATAGACCTCCAGATTGGGGACTTCAATGTCATCTCTGTCCCCGACATACTTGGAAACAATGGTGAGAGGTTTTACATGGACGTAAAAGTAGGGATCTCAAACCTTCTTTGCAACCCAGTCTATTTGGTGTGTAAGAACTTTGGTTCGGATAACATCAATTGTTACTACCTTGGAAGAGTTAGTGTCAGAATGACCTTCAAAGACCATCTTTACTATTGTGTGTTGAAGAAACGACAACAACTATAAAAAGTCACATCGCCAGTCATACATAATTCAGCACTTATGCTAGGCTCGCTAGTAAAACCCCTAAGGTTAAAAGACGATGTGAGGGATCCCGAGGATGAAACAGAAGATTTATCCGTCTCTCATTTCCTCACAAGTCAACACCCTTATTGGATCTTTGATCCCTAAGTTTTCTTATCTTTGTCGTGCTGACTCGAAGGCAATTCGGCTACCAGCTCTGTTAACATATGAATGTCCTTCCTCGCCTCACTCGTAACTTACGTCGGGATGACATTGATGATGGTCCGGAGAGAACCATGATAGACATCTCACTTAACACTCTATTTGTAACACCCCTATTTTTACTTTTATATTAAAATTTTGAAGTAATTAGATTATGGCTCTTTAGAACTTTTTAATCTACGTATTATTTATGATTTTTTTGGAATTTTTTGGAATTTTTTATATAAAATAATATTTTTTAAAATAATTTTAAATTCATATAAGTGACTTAAATTAAAAATATTTATAAGAAAGTGAATGTAAATTATAATAAAATTTTCTAAAATCCGTTTCAAGTAGACTTATCTAAAAATTATCGGTTTGAGAAAAATCTTGATTTTTTCTAATCGTTAAAAAATTGGAAACGTATTAATAAATTTTTATTAACAGAAAATTTTAGATTTTTAAAATTTTAACTTTATATTACATGTTATAAAATTAGTAAGGACTGATATAATATCGCTAAATTTCAAAAAGGACTCATTTTGAATATTTAAAATATACCGAGTGAAAGGTTACTATTTGACTTAATAATTCTGCCGACAGTTACTATGCAAAACACTGTGCATGTACGAAATTTTCAAAAGGTGCACAGTAACTTGGAATAAAAAATTCCAAAATACATAGTACTTTTATATTAAAATAATGGAATGCATAGTAAATTTTTTTCCTATAAATACCGAAGGATTTCTTCTTTAGAATTCACAATTTCAGATTAAGTTTTCTTAATATAGTAGTGCTAGTGAGATAGTGGTGGAAGTGAGAGAGAGAAGGAAAAGTTTTTGGAGAGAAGGTTTTGTCAAAATCCTAAGGTAAGAATACTTCTCTTTTATATTTTTTGGGTTATTTTCATATCGTTTTTAGAAATCTGTTATTATACTGGAAATAATATTATTTTAAGTTACTATTCTGTATAATAAACACTATTTCAATAGTAAATTACTATTTCAATAGTAAATTACTATTTACTGTTACTATTTACCGTTACTATTCACGATTTACTATTCACGATTTACTATTTACCGTTACTATTCACGATTTACTATTTACTGTTACTATTCATGTTTTACTATTTACTATTGCTATTCACGATTTACTATTCAATATTCACTATTCACTATTCACTATTCAAAATTTACCATTTCTGTTTTAAGTATTAATCTTAATTTTCGTCTTATGCTTATACTGAAATAAGATTGGTATTAATATTTCTAGAAATCGGAGGTGCAAAACAAATCTCTTTTTGGTAACAACTCAAGGTAAGGGGGAGTGAGATAAGAGTATAATATGAAAAGACATAAGAATAATGGGAGGAGTCCCCTACTCCTTTTAAATTTAATAATATTATTATTTTAAAATATTAACTTTTTAACTTAACATTTTTAATAAATTTTAAATTAAATATCCGGTTTAACTAACTCTAACATACCTATGCAAGGACTTTGACCATTATGACCTATATGAACTGGACTATACCTATGCAAGGATTTGGACCATTATGACCCATATGGACTGAACTATACCTATGCAAGGACTGAATTATATGGACTTACATAGACCTATACGGGAAATTGACCAAAAGGACTCAAATTGACTATATTAATAACCATTAAACTTTGAATTATAATATTTATAAATAATGCTTTGTTGACTTGATTTTGATTGATATTTAATTGTGATTAATAATATTTGATGTGATTGATGATATTTAGTTATAATTGATAATGCTTTATTTTGATTGATGATTTTGTGACGTGGAGTTTGAGCATATAGCGAGCATGTGGAAAGCTAAATTCAGTAAGAATTTTCTTACCTTACTCTTTAAATTTTTACTTTAAATCTTCTCTTCTTAGAAATTATTTTTATTAACTTTATTTTCAATATTTAGAATAAAAAAATTAGTATTTATTTTAGAAAGAAAACATTTTATGAGAATTAATTAATTAAATCTTGAGTTAAAGAAAAATTTTGTAATTTTAAGTATTTTTGGTTAATAATTATTCTCTTTTAATAAAACAAAATTTTTTAAAAGAAAATTATTTTATTTTTTTCCAACTTAATAACTAAAGATATTTGGAAATAATTGAGATTCCTAAATTTGATTTTGTTAAGATTTAATTTGAGAAAGATTATGTAAAATTTTATATGAGAAAGTTTTTAGATATTTAAGGCTTAGAAACTCAATTTCAGTGAGATTTGAAAACTGTACCAAATTTATTTCTGTGGGACAGAAATTCAGAGAATTGAGAAAATGTACAGTTTATTGAAATGATATTGTAAACCTTTAAGGGATTTAATAATTGAGTTTCTAAAAGCCTTAACCAACTAAATACGCGAGTAGTTCATGCATCATGAATCATTAAAGTGAAATAAAATGATATTGTCTGGGGACGGATTATAGAAACCGAGGATACGTTAGAGGAGGCTTAATTACGACCTTGGGATGAGAGGGTGTGAAAAGGTGCTTCAGGGGACCTGGGGTAGCTCCCTAGTGTCAGGTACTTTCACAATAAAAACTTTCTCAATCTGACTAGTCTCTAAGTGTTTCCATGCCAGTTGAGCTGTTCATATTATTATTATCCGGACTTATGGAACATTGTAAACTCCTGGTTGGTCCAGTGCAAATTAAAATTTAAGGGCCCACATATATAGGTAAGTTATGATGAAGATATTGCATACATTCATGCATTCATAATTGATTGTGTATGTGATTGTGATTGATATTATTATGTATTGGCTTGTGAAAACCCTTTGTTGCTTATGTCTTAATCAATAATATTATATTCTGTTTCTCACTCCTTTCTCCGTGTCTTTGTTTCATATATTCTAAATTGATGGTTCAGAGGGAAGGATCGAAGAACTTCGGCAGTAGATATAGCACGTTCTAGAAAGGGAGCTCGGTATGAATACCGTGGTCCAATGAATAAATAATGTTAATAAGTAACTGCTTCTGGGCCATGGAGTTTCCTCTCTTTCTTATAATGTTTAATGTTTATTTTCTTCGGATGAATGTACAAATACTTTATAAAGTTTTAATAATATATGTGAGGTATTTCAGAAATAATGTATATAATTTATTCCGATAGTTTCTCTTTAACAATCATATCTTTAAAAAAAAAATTATGAATTTTTCTAGAATTTATTAAGGTGTAACAGAGGGTGTTACACTATCCCTTGTGTTTAATTTATGTTATTTGGTTAAACTGTAAAATATGGACGGTAAGAAAGGTACCTTTAGATGAGACGGTTCGAGCTATCTTCTGATAACATCGGAGGTAGTCAACACCGAATAGACAGTGTTTCAGTATAATTTGCTCAAGTGAGAAAACACTAAGTCCCTCTCTCTTTATAAGCAAAACTAGGGGCAGTTTGGCAGAAATATGGACAAACATGTCATTTCCTATAACAAACATGTTAGAACAAAATGTCACGACTAACCATTACATGCCATATGTCTACAACTCTCTGTGAACAACTGTAACATTTTAACATCATGTTGTAGTTCAAGTGATGCTTATACAAAAGGTACCATATCGAATGAAGTATATCATATCATACCGCCAGAGAAACAATCAGATTCTTCACCTTTGACAGTCCATTAAAGCAACTCCCAAGTCACTTCAATAGGCTAGGGAAAAATGATCTGAGCCTAATACCGGTCCCAAAGATGTTCTTTGAAATTTCACCATTGGCCACATCGAACTTGACCACCCTCGGATCAGACACTTATGAGTCTCACCGAAGTGACACTTCTTGAAATGCCTACACTGGTTTTATCCTTTTGTACACACTTCATGTTGTATATCCCTAACCGAAGTCTGTATGGCAATTCGCGTATTTCTACCGGTGCAGCCCATGACCGGAGTCAAGGAATCACCATGAGTGAGTACATGGTATAGCGATTCTTTCTTATAAAAGGTGTCAAGAACATAAGTATACTTTTTAAACCATTTGTATGCATTGAGCAATGTGAACGATTATATGTTTTGTTTTTCATTATGATTCTCTAGAAGGATCATCACAAAGAAATGTGTTTTTAAGAGTCCAAATTATAAATGATAAGATGTTATACAAGACATCATCACATTATTATACACGTATGTTATATGGAGATGCCGATATAGATCCGTATTAGCTATGTTAATATATTAATATTTACCATTTAACAATTTCAAGTCAACGAATGCTGTAGAGATAAAAAACATAAAATATAACATAAGTTGGATATAAATAAATTTTCTTAAGAGATTAAAACCAATAAACCTATATTTTATAAGGACTAAAAATACATTTAAATATTTTAAAATTTAAATACTAAAATTAGATAATTAAAAGTTGAAAAGAACAACAATATAGATATCATACTTGTTAGTGAAAAGTGTAATCATTGATTAACAATATCTTTACCTAATTATAATATAAAGAGGAAGACTACTCTGCATTATTATGATTTTCATCCATTGATGCTGAAATGTTACTAATGTTTTACGCCTATGTCAAATTTATTAACTATACTAGCTTTACGGGATTGAGTACATAGATTGTAATTTTTAAAAACTTTAATTATTACTTTCTCCGTATTTATGTCTTTTAAAATTATTTATATATAAATTAAGAAACATAATATATATAAATTAAGAAACATAATATATATAATTTATTCGTTGTTTAAGATTATTTATATATAAATCAAGAAACATAATATATATATATATATATATATATATATATATATATATATATATATATATTTTCTCTTTCTATACCAGTACTTTTTCCATCTTATCTAAGAAAGAAAGATTTCTGTTATAAAATAGTGCATAGTTTTTAAAATATATATTTTAATCAGTTTATTTAAATATATTATCCTAATTATTACACCATTTTTACAGAATAAGTGTATACTTGAAAAAGGAGCATTTAATCCAATTTTAAAATGTTTAAAGGACAATTACTTTAAAACAAACAAAATCTTATAAAAAGACAAATAAACAACAGACGGAGTAATTAATAATACTTCTTTCATTTTTATCTTTTTAGTTTGTATTTTTTTATTTGCTTTCAAATATATATCTTATTATTACAAGTCTAAAATAATATGTAATGTTTATTTTACCATTCTATTGTTATTATTTTTAATTATTTTATTTACTTTATTGATACAGAAAACATTAGTTAATTATTATAAGAAAATAAGAAGGTAATTAAGATTTTTTTTAAAAAATAAGGTGATTAAGAAAACAATAGACACATTACATACATTTTTTAATCCAAGTGAAAATATCAAATTAAACAAATGAAGAAAATCCTATATCTTTTCCTATTTAACCATTAAGAGAGAAAAAATTGACAAAAATCAAAGAATAAAATTATTTTATTTTAATTACATATTAAAATTCTTAATGTACCCTTTTATTAAATTAATTATATTATATATTTTTATTTAACATATACTTCATCTGATGAAACTTGTAAGAGGTTGCTATACTGGCTCAGCAGTGGAGATCTGTTGCCATTGCATTTAGATTTAGGGGAGAAAGGTGTTTAGTGTCTGAACTCTATTTCTTCAATGCGTCACTCATACTCAGAGTAAAGCGTAGATCTGTGCGATACAGACGAAATAAATGGAGTACAGGAAAATCAAAGACGAGGTGTGACTGTGTTGGCGATGATTTATTTATCTGATTTCTTTCGTCAATTGATTGATTTATTCAAATAATTTTGATTTTAATGCATTGTTCTTGCAGGATGAAGATAGGGACGCGGGCGTTGAAGAAGTTGGAAAATCATTTTTGCTGCCGGTTGCAGGTATGGTTTTCAATCCCTTGTCTAGGTAACATTCATTCGTGTTTCCACTTATCAAATTGGCATTATCTTCTCCTCTTACAGTCGCAGACAACGATTTGACCTCTGATGGAGAAACCAAAATTGACGGTCACAGGATGAAAGCAAAGTGGAAGCGCAAGTACGAAATTTGTCATTATATAAGAGAAGACAATAATACTTGTTTGATTTCTTACTTATTATCCCTGATAATATAGGTCAATTGTTACACTTGCATTGACTGTTCTTACTAGTTCCCAAGCCATTCTAATTGTTTGGTCCAAGAGAGCTGGCAAGTATGAGTATAGTGTCACTACTGCTAATTTTTTGGTGAGGATATATCCCATCCTGATATCCTATGCGCTAATTTTGCTAATTCTCCTTTATTTGATTGAACTTTATGTATCTTTCATACCTTACGGTGATATAATCCTTATTTTGAATGATCACAGGTGGAAACTTTAAAATGTGCTATCTCCCTGGTGGCCTTGGGAAGAATATGGAAGAAAGATGGTGTCACTGAGGACAACAGGTGATCTTTGATGTTCTTATATATTTATAAGGAGCAAGTCAGTGGAGATTTTAATCCAATCTTTTCACATTTTTGGAACTGGATTGATTTAATTATTAATTGTTTTTATAAACCCTTGGGATTCCTTATTCCCTTAGGCTTTGTTTGAGAGGAGGTTTTTGGAGGGGAGGGTCAATTTTAAAATTTTGAAATAAGAGAATTAAATATTATTTATGTTTTATGATAACAAACATATGATTAATACATTGAGTGTATGCTAATATATCATTTCATATATTACGTTTTAAAAACTTATCAATTAAAAACACGTTGATTTAAAATGAAAAGTTGGTCCTACCCTCCCCTTCCCTCCAAAACCCCTTTCCCAAACAATCCCTTAAGAAAACACCTTGGATGACTAATTCATTGGAAGAAAATTGTTTTTTATATTGGAAATCTGATTGCTACTTAATTCTTTGCCATATACAAGTAAGCACAACACAAATGCACTGGGTAATAAAGCATATGGTTATATAATCTAACAAGGTAATTTTTGAAGCCAAAAACCGTTAATGGGATTTTCAACTGCATTACCGTGACTAGCCCATGACTATTTTTGGATATCTGAATTTTGAAAATAAAACAATAATTCTTTTATAATGATATTATTTTTTTGTGGGGGTCAGGGGTGGTTTGAACTGTGTCCTTCTTTAGAAGGGGAGGAGTTTTCAAGTCTTGAACCTATATCGTTTGTAGTGATTTGTGTAACCCAGTGGGTTCACTTAAGTTGTCCTGTTGGTGTTTGAGGGTATTATCTTTCTGGTGGGTGCATTTATAGAGAATGAATTCAAATAACATGATTCGTATTCTGCCTTGAACCTAGGTTGACTACAACCTGGGATGAAGTTATGGTATATCCTATTCCAGCAGCACTTTACCTTGTCAAAAATTTGCTTCAGGTTAGTGATGGATGGTTTTGTTTGTTATGGTGGCAAAGGGCTGATTCTACAACTTTGTTAACAATTTCTGAAATCTGATTTTATTTACTTTTCAATTTTATGGCAGTATTACATCTTTGCATATGTGGATGCTCCAGGCTATCAAATATTAAAGAACTTAAATATTATCAGTACAGGTGTTCTATACAGAATTATGCTCAAGAAAAGGTAAGTCTTTTGTTCTGTCTTTCTTCTTAAGAAACAAAAGGAAAAAAAGAGGCCGATTCTTTTTTTTTTTTTCATGAAGGATCAATGCAAATCATATCCTCGATACACTACACTTTGTGGACAAAAATGAACGGGAAAACCCCCTCTTTCCATCTTACTTTTACTTGTTTTATAGCTCATTGTGTTATGGAAATGTTCTATGAACATAACTACCTCCTATTATTCTTCATTTTGGAGATTTAATTCTTTTAAGCTTAATGACCAATAAGTATTATTATTTAATTGGATTGGTTACCACAATTCATGTTTCTTGGCATTGTGTTTTTATTACATTTCAGGTTAAGTGAGATTCAGTGGGCTGCGTTTATTCTACTCACTGCTGGGTGCACCACAGCCCAGTTGAATTCAAAGTAAGAATAGTTCAAGCCTGACATGTGGCCATAACTTATATTTTAGTATTTTAGTGTTAGGAGTGTATCACAGGACCTAATTCTTTATATAAAGTATAAACTAAACTAAACTAACTAGGGTGGTGCCTTGTTTTTCATACCTCATCATGACATGCCATGCCAGTTTGGTATCCTATTAGTCTAAATCTCTATTTTCTCCGTCCTTACTTAAATCCTATGATTATGCACTTCTTTTCCTGAATAAAAGTACTTTAGAACATTTATATTTCATTGGTAATTATTTGTTAAATTTGTTGAAACAGTTGTATTGTGTTTTCAGTTCTGATCATGTTCTTCAAACTCCCTTTCAAGGTTGGGTGATGGCAATAGTGAGTTGTTAACTTTTTTGTGGTGCTCTTACATTAAAAATATAAAGTAATATAGTCTAAATTTACAGCTTGAAACTGATCATGAGGATCTTTTCCTTTTCAGGTCATGGCTCTCTTGAGTGGTTTTGCTGGAGTTTACACCGAGGTAATTTTATTTAGGGAAGTTACACTAATCGCTTGAGGTTTCACAAAATGATACACCACTCCAACCTACGGCTAAAATTTTATTTAATACCAATGAATACTTTGTGGAACATATTAAAACTGGATTTACAAATTCTTCTTAGAAGTTGTTTAGATTCAAACTCTTTGTATTATGTTCAAGTTATTTAATCAGTCTGTCTAAATTTATTAATGTTTGAGCTAAATTTGAGTTTCCATTAGACATGCCTATCTGTTTAAAATAAGGTTTTTGAGCTCTATTACTATAGCTTGCGTAAGAATTCTTAGCGATCAATCATGGTTAGTGATTTTTTTATATGATTTTTGGCAGGCTATAATTAAAAAGCGTCCTTCACGAAATATAAATGTTCAGAACTTCTGGTTGTATGTCTTCGGCATGTGCTTCAATACTGTTGCAATGTTGGTTCAAGATTTTCATGCAGTGATAAACAAGTAATTAGAGCTCTTCTTTCAGATTTTGGTTTTGCAATTTGTTTTGATTTGGACTCACTATTTTGCTCCTATTTTCTTGTGTTTATATAGAAGAAAATCGTTCCTTTTCATCAAAATGGGTGACACATAATGTATATTGTTTGATCATATAAGTCATGAATATTATTGTCATCGTCAATTTGAGTAAATTGTCACATCTGTCATATATTCCCGATGTCTTATATTGTCTGTGTTCAGGGGATTCTTCCATGGATATTCATTCATTACAGTTCTCATGATTTTCAATCACGCACTCAGGTAAGTGGTAAGCTTTATAGAATTTGTCGAAAGCTGGAAGTTTTCCCTTGCTACTACTCCCTCTGATGCTTTTTATAAGACAATGTAGACCAAAATATATATATTAAGAAAACATGTTAGAGGTAGTTAATGCATTGATTTTTAAAAAAAACTATTCTATAACATTCCAACTTTACCCCTATTTAAATGTAAACTCTAATTTAATATTAATTTTGACATTTTACAAGTTTTTAAGTTCATAAGTAAATTTCATTATATTTCATTATCATTTCAAATTTTTAAATTTAAACATATTTTAAGAGTTTGAATCTTAAGTTTGATTCCCACCAAATTAAATTTACTCAGTAGAATTTGCTTCTTTTTGGATACAATAAAAATGTATTAATTGGTCACATCTATCAAAGCGTAAGAACAATAAACTTTATAGTGGCAAGAAAGGGAAAATGTGGAAAAAAATATTAAATGCATCTAAATTTGTAAGCTTTGTCTTATAAATAGGACCACTAAAACTCTCCTTACATTATCTTATAAAAAGGACTAGAGGGAGTACTCATTCCTTGACTAGTTGTTGGGATCCCACCCACTAACATGTGATAGTGAGGGGGAAAAGGTTTTACACATGATTGAAAAGCTGTATTGTGATGTCTTTTATATTTTCCTTTGTTTGGTGCTTCTTCTGTTTCTTCCTGAAATGAAGATTACTTGAGATGTGGAGTATTAGTGTCAAAGAGATGAAATAACCATGGGTTTTGACAGTTAATGAAACTGTGAATAAAAAAATCTTAGAAAGTGCCAAACTTTTACTGATTTCAATTTCAACTGTGGTCATTCTTAAGTTCTTTTCCTTTTAATCAAGTCCCTGCACATCCTTTTGTTGTACCTCTGGGTGTGTGTCTATTTCTTTCTTTTTACGACCCAAAATATGTGAAGATCTCTTTTCAAGTGAATCAGGCAGAAGTTTTCATTATCTTATTATCTAAACTTACATTTTCTTGTCAACATAATGTGTTTACCTGGTTGTTTCTCTTTGCAGTGGAATTGCTGTATCAATGGTAATGAAGTATGCTGACAACATTGTGAAGGTAAGACTTGGGTTTATGGCTGTATGTTTTGATTTCTACCACTTGATATTTAGATGCATCCATAGACTTTGAAACTTCCACAAGTTTAATTTAGACTATGTGTTTTTTTTTTTTTTTCAATTGGAGTTGTTCATAAAACATGTTACATCAAGAATAACCATTTTATTGTTTCTCTGGAGTTCAAGTTCATCCATACTGATTATAAAAATGGTCAAATGACTATTAAGTCGTGTAATAATTTGTTTGATTATAATTATATTATACACTTGCTGTATATCAGTTTGGCTAGAGTATATGTATGATATTGACATATTGTTGCATTCATGGACTAAATTTTGGGAAAGTTTAATAGATGTTTGCCCTTAGGTTCTACAATCATTGAATGTCAAATGTATTAAATCTAGCTTGTCTAACCATGATTTTACTCTCCATTATTATTTTATTATTGCTTTTTGTTTTCATTTTACTTGAAAAGGGAGAAAGGATTTCTGAATGTCTTGAGGATATCCTCAGGGTGATCAAGTAGGAAACTAGGAAACTAGGAAAACAGGTAAAAGGTACCAAAGCAAATCCTAATTATTGACAGAAAATATACAACCCTAAATAGGAAAGGTTATTCCTGAATAGTAGATACTTCCAACAATTACATCTTTTACAAAATGGAAGAGCATAGGTCTCTCTATCCCTCCAACCAAACAATGGGAAGTGGTAGAGTTACAGAAAACTCAAATTTCCCCCTATGGAGGTAACTTGAATGTGATAAACTTAGAAAGAGAAACTAATTTTGAAAATTTCAGTTCATGGACAAAACTAAGCCCTGCTCACTTGATACAGATTTCCAACAGGACACAAACACTCGCCATAAATTACAATTTCGTTGACCTTTCTCTGATTCATTATTCTGGCCATTTGCGTATGGTTCTCTACTTGAATTTGTGTCAATAACTCAAGTGGGAATGAGATAATTCATTCACTTGGATAAATCTTCCAGAGTTTGCTACTAACTGTTGATTATGAAAACTGAAACTATCGTCCAAAAGTCCCAGCAGAGCTGGATAAGAGTCGTATACTTATGATGGGTTTTGCAAATGCTCATTTTAGACCCCCAGCATGGTTGTTCTTCTGTACCAGCATCTTCTGTCAGAACTATAATCCGTTTTTTGATGAATTGTCAGAATTATCTTCTAATTATTGTTTTGTAACAAAAGTTACAAGCTCAGATAAGAAGTCTACAAGATTTTCTAATTATTGTTTCTTCTGCGACCAGAGTATTTCTGTCTGAAATAGAAATTGACCATGTGAGCATAATCAGGAATCTTGAAAACCTGTGGATTAGTATAAGAGAAAAATTTGGAGCTATAAAGTCTGGCCATCTTTTCCGTTTCTCTCCTACTTTTGCTTGCATTGAAAGGCTGTTATTTAGGTTTTTTGCTCTCTTTGTCTGCCTATCTTTCTCTATCATTTGATTGGATTCTATTAACTGGGAAGATTTTATTAAACAAAATTATCAATGGGAGTAGAAATCTAAAGCAGCATGAAATTGGAGAGACACAGAATATTCTCAGAATTCTTATTCCTGAATCTGAAATCTGAAAATCTTATACAATGTACACGAGCACTTGTACTTACACAATGAAAGAAAGCTTGCTTAGCAAGCAAGCTTCACATATCCAACTACCTATACTTAATACAGTTACAGTAGTAACATAATGATAATAACAGAAACAGATCTAATTAGAGCTCATGTAATGAGATACGATCAGAAAGGTTAGATGAGCTGGAATCTTAACACATTGTCGTATAAACGTTGTAGAATTTTAGAATTCACTTGATGAACTGTGCTCAAGTTTTATTCTGTACCTATGGCTGCATTATAATGAATGTTTTTCATCAAATGCAATCTGTGTGCGCCTATTATTGTTTTTCCTGGTTTATTCAAACATTATGACACCTTTATTGGCACAAGAAAAAATCTTTGAATTGGAATTCAAATTTGTGATTAACGTTCCAATTGACACAGGTGTATTCTACTTCAGTGGCAATGCTTCTTACAGCAGTTGTTTCTGTGTTCCTTTTTGGCTTCCATCTCTCCCTCGCTTTTTTCCTCGGCACAGTGTAAGTTTCTGTCTCTTATTCCATGAATGTGCTTGTCCTATGTTGTATTTATGTTTCTATCATCCAATTATTACACATACATGAAGTAGGGATAAGCAGAAAGCATCAAAAGATCATACTATGGGCTCGTGTTTGTTTAAAGTTTTAAAAATAAACAGAAGCTGAAAACAAGTTGATTTCTACTTATTTTAAGAAACAACTCTGATCTGTTTATTAAAAAAGTGATTATCAAAAAACGCTTTTTTAGAAAGCACTTAAAAATAAATTTAAACAAACGGGTCCTATGTGTTGCCAACCGAACTGAGACGAAAAAAAAAAGATCCATTGGTTCAACAAAGTTTTGACTGTGTCGAATAAAGTGAAGGATCAATATGAACTATTAGAAATTTTTTATTTTCACAACTCCGTTTTCCTAACTAGTTACCAAATGGGTACTATATCAACAACTGTAATTAAAATGTTATAATGCTTCATTGTGTTGTCTTGCATGAATCATTTTACACCTTTTTATTTCTCTTTATAATAAAAAAATTGTTAAATTCTGCTTACAGTGTTGTCTCTGTTGCAATTTATCTGCACTCTGCTGGGAAGATTCAAAGATAACTGTGACCTCAGCTTTCTATTTTTCCAATAGTGGATTTTTATTTTGTTTTTATTTTTTACAAAATCAGTATATATTGAACGTATTCGTTCAATATAATAGTCCATCTTCGTCGTAGGATCGAACCAGGCTTAGGTTCGATGGGTGACATACTGAGATGTAATGGTATATTCTTTGCATTATGCTTCTTGATGTAAGTTCCAGTAGAAGCTCTTGCAGGAGCTTATAATATTACCTTGACGTTGCAATTAGATAACCTTCCCTCGCTTCCACCCTAGACTTTTCCAGTGCCAAAAGAAAAGTTCAAGCGATGCGATAGACATAACTTTTGAGGTTGGTAACAGTGTTTTTCTGAAGTGGGGAGGGTGCAATCGTCCTTTTCTCGTTTCAGCGGTTCGATTGGAGTGAATTAGTATCAAGTTAGTCACTGATGTTTACTATCCACTTGTAATAGAAAATCATCTACCTGTTTTTTTTTTTTTTTGGACCAGAAATGGGCACAAGGCCCAATCTACCTGTTTGTACTTATTAATTTTAAAGCGTGAAATATAGTATCGACATGTTCTCGTTACTATCTTTAGTATTCACATCAAGTAATAGCTGAAAGTGAATAATGAATCATTTTTAGAGGATAACTAAATTAAACATTTCTATTGCATATAATCTATTAATAATTAATCTACCGTCAAAAAAAATAAAACCAATTAAGCTTTTGTTATTGTAGCTTGTATATGAACAATTCAATTATTTACTAGCATTAGTAAATATATTGAAAGTGAAATTCAAATGATTTTGTATAAATGTCAATGATATTATATGCAAAATAAAATATTTTACAAAATTATTTAAATTTTTATAAAAAGAAATAGGTATAAAAGATATGTTGTGAAAATTAAATCATCTTAAGTTCATATTATTTGTTAATATGAATTTAAATTTTACACATTCCAAATGAGTTGTTGATCATATAATAATATTGAATTTTTATTCTCAAAAAACATTTTCAAGCATTCGTGCAACCCATGGGTTTATACCAAGTTTATAGTAATTCTTAACGTGCTGATTTAGTTAGATAAATTAGTCCCAGTTAATCCCTCGGAAGTGAATGAAGACTTACTCAGTGACATATGTTCAATCGAATTAGGAGATGTTTGGTTTGCAGTTGGGAAAACGGAGTTGAGTTGAAGTGAAAAATTTAAAGGTTGATATTAATTTTTCATGTCGTTTGAGATAATCAAAACTCCGTTGATCTGTAGGATCAAAAAGTAACTTGGATTTAACGGAGAAAATCTCCGTTGGAGCATGGCTCCAAACATGCTCTTAATAAGTTAAGAATAGTTAATGTTAGGTTAAGGATGGATTTGAAAATTGTGAAAAATAATAAGGATTAATTTGATCATTCACTTGTGGGATATTTCAAATAGAAGATGAATATTGATGTAGTGTTCCTTTATCATCTTCACTATTACATGTTTTTTTTTTTCTGAGTTAAATAATTAACCATGAAGATTTTATTTAAATAAAAGCTTTACATATACATTATTTAATTATATTGTATATTTTTTATTTCATACAATAACAAATGACAAGTTCAATAATAATGTTATATATATATATTATATGAGAAACTTAAACCAATAATATATATATTGAAAAAAAATTTATTTGTTTTTCTTAAAGAATTTGTTTGCATTTTCTATTGGTTTCATAACAATATTTTTTAAAAAATTCAACTTAAAGTGTTAACTTAATTTTTTTAGGTTAATGAAATATTGTTATACAATAAAATGCTGATAATGAAGTTTAAAACATTAATAAGTCTCTAATTTGTTTCTCAAGTTAAGTTTGAAAACGAAATTAATAGAGAGAATTTAAGTCACACTTAAAATAATTTAAAACTAACTTACAATAAAAGAAAGTTATGGAATAAAATTTACGTAGGAAAAGAGAAAGAAAGACTTAAAAACTAAAGTGAGAAAAATAAAAAATAATTATATAGAATATGAAACTAAAATTATGATAAGATAAGATTATTTAAAAATGAGGGAGAATTTATCCTTTGGATGTCGACGTTAAAAAAAGAGTTTGAATTAAAGAGAACAGTAGTTAGTTAGTGTGGCGTGGGAAGAAGTGAGAAAGAGAAATGGTTGGCTTAGGATGCATAGCGGGAGTTGGAGTTCACCTGAGGCTGAGGTGGCAGTGGCAGCGGCAGCATCATGGAATGGTTGGCGAGGTGTCGAGGTCGTGGTCGTTGCTCCCTGCTTCTTCTTCTGTTTCTAAGGGTCGAATTAGGCATAGGACTCGGTTCTGTGTGCCCGAAGGTAGAGATAGAGGAACGTCTACCGAGGAGGAAGAACAAGAACAAACATCAACCTCACTTGAGCTAGAATGGAGAGTCCTGACCAGAAGGATTCGAGATTCAGGAATAATATCTTCATGCTTGGTTGGTCTCCTCACCGGCGTGGCTGTCGTCGTCTTCAATTATGCTGTAAGTTAGTTATTGATCTTCATATTCCCTTCATTCGGTTTATTATTATTCACTATGGTCTGGTCTGGTCTGGTCTGGTCAGGTCCATGAAATCCGTGATTCCTTCTGGGATGGGATTCCCTATCGAGGGGCGTCGTGGTTGAGAGAAACGCCTATCCAGGTAACCTGGACAAGAGTGATACTAGTTCCAACTTTTGGAGGTCTTATAGTGTCTCTGCTCAACCTCCTTCGTCAACGTTTTGATTCCGATGTCGAACAAACTCCATCCTCATCTCTCAAGTCTGCTTCCCGCCCTCTCCTTAAGGCCATGGCAGCTTCTGTTACTCTAGGGACTGGTAATTCATTGGGCCCTGAGGGTCCCAGCGTTGACATCGGTACTTCTATTGCCAAAGCCCTTTCTCCTTTCTTTGCTAAAGACAACAGAATGCTCCCCCTTCTTGCTGCTGGATCTGCCGCTGGTCTCTCTGCCGGTTTCAATGCTGCCGTTGCTGGTTGTTTTTTCGCTGTCGAGTCTGTCTTGTGGCCGTCACCTGCAGCTGCAGATGCCTCCTTACCTCTTACAAATACCACTTCCATGGTCATTCTTAGTGCTGTCATAGCTTCTGTAGTTTCTGAGGTTGGCCTTGGCTCTGAACCAGCCTTTAAAGTTCCAGATTATGACTTCCGCTCCCCTGGTGGTAAGTCATCCAAATATCTATACTTGTCTTTGTAAGTTTTACTTCTCTCTTCCCTGTTAAATATCAGCCAAGTATGTATATATGTGGACTAATTTGGTTTAACTATGCAATTTTGGCTTAACTGACTGAGCTTGTAACTCGGCCTATCTTATAACCATACAACACAGGATGGATGTACCTGGACATATCCGTTCAGACCTAGTCGAGTATAATAACATGTGAAATGCCCTAGTCAGCTAGTCCTTCGCATCCTCTGGTGAAGATTTGAGGAACCAAATTATCCGTTTAGAGTATCATATTGGTTCATTGAGCTACTTAGGTGTAAAGTCCATAGTATGACCATTTTACTTTTATCTTTGTGCTGCAATACTATACCAGTTCATAATCAACATGGTCTCCAGCTATGCTCATTCTTCCACTACTATCATCATCTTTGACATTTTCTTCTGCCAGGCAAGCCAATACTAACGCTTCTTCCCAGTTCCTTCTTTCTGACTGCTGAAAATTTTCCTTTATTACCAACATTGCTGCTGCCACTGCTGCTATAACTGTTCTAGTTGGTTCAAGAATTGTTTGCACCACTGGCAAAATAACTCTTTGATTGCGAGTGCACAGCATCACTCCTGATGAATCTTCTGGTTTGACCATCAGAAACTTCAGAATCAGACCAATAAATTAGTGGCATTATCATACTTTTTGCAAAATTTTGAACTTCAAAGTAAAAATCTGTTCTGTTGTAGCTCAACGTGATTTCATTTGTAAAATACTGCTTATAGTAATTCAGGTTTGATATTTTATATTCTCTATAGGTGTTTGACTCTGAAACAGAAACTGGATAACATGTTAATATCATCTGCTGATGATTTTGAATTTCAAGAAGAAAAAAAAAAGCTGAATTCTTTGGGAAGAATTCTTGCTGTTTTCAATCTAATGGGCATATTTTACTGTGAGAGTATTCAACTTGATTTCAGAGCTCCCGCTGTATCTATTGCTGGGTATTTTATGTGGGCTGGTGTCATTGGCCCTATCTAGGTGCACATCATATATGCTGGCTACTGTTGACAATCTTCACAAGGCCACTGGCATTCCAAGAGCTTCATTCCCTATATTGGGAGGCTTGTCGGTTGGGTTGATAGCATTGGCATATCCTGAAATACTCTACTGGGGTTTTGAGAATGTTGACATTTTGTTAGAATCTCGGCCATTTGTTAAGGGCCTTTCCACTGATTTGTTGCTACAGCTAATAGCTGTCAAGATAGTTGCAACTTCTCTGTGCAGGGCTTCTGGATTAGTGGGTGGGTATTATGCCCCATCTCTCTTTATTGGTGGTGCAACAGGGATGGCTTATGGAAAATTAATTGGTTTGGCTGTTGCTGAGTCTAACCCCATAATTAACTTCTCTATTTTGGAAGTGGCCTCACCACAAGCTTATGGCCTGGTACTATTCTTTCCTTTTTGGCTACATAATTTTTACCATTTAGAATGTTTAGCATATTGTTCTTTCTTTTCCTTGAGATGGAGTGGGGTGAGGGGTCAATTATATCTTTCCAAAAGAATTCCATTGGTGTACAAATGAGCCTTTTCCTAGAGGAGCTTTCTTTCATGTACCTAATTATGGTTTTATGATATTTCAGAATTTATATCCAGACAAGGCTCATAAAGGACAAAAACTTTTGATAATAAATGATGATAATACCAATCCATGTTAACCAAGACTATTATGCTTGTAATTAATAGTAATAAACAGAAAGAAAAATCTCATTACATGGGGCAAGATTGTGTGCTCCAATTTGCCGATCAGGTTTAAAGATCAAAGCAAATTTCAGAAACTCTTTTGGTCTTTAAGCTACCTTATGACCATATGGTTTTTTGTGCTGAAATGCTACCACACTTAAGATTTATTGAATAGTGCCGGGTCTTGTTCTTGTATGAATAGATGCAACTTGTAAAGATGCAAAAAGGGCAGGGACTGCAAGCTCTACTGTGTCATTTCATCTGTCCTTTGTGAATATTCAGGAAAAGATGCTGGTGTGGCACAAATGATCATATTTGAAGCTCCTTTTTCAGGTTGGGATGGCTGCAACTCTTGCAGGTGTTTGTCAAGTACCACTCACTGCAGTTTTGCTTCTGTTTGAATTGACCCAGGACTATAGAATTGTTCTACCACTACTTGGTGCAGTAGGCTTGTCTTCATGGATTTCATCTATACAGACAAAAAGAAGAGATGAAAGGGGGGCAAAAAATCTCAAGTTAGAAAGTTCTAATTCTGCTTTACTACCAGAAATATCTTCCTGTAGTTCAATTCAATCATCTGGTAATACCTTTGCCGAAGGTGTTTCATATTTGAGTGATTTGTGTCAAGTGGAAAGTTCACTTTGTGTAGAGGATGATAATGTTGAGACACCATATTTTATAAGCAGAACATTTGTTTCGGAAGCTATGAAGACAAGATATGTGACAGTTTCAATGTGCACACCGCTTACAGAAGTAATAGATCTCATGCTTCTCGAGAAACAGTCTTGTGCAGTAATTGTTGATGTTGATGATACTTTGATTGGTTTTTTGACCCTTAGAGACATTCAAGAGTATGGAAAATTTGCAATAGCAAGAAGTAAAAAACACAAGGTACAATAATCCCAAATTTAATATTAACATTTAATTGGTGAAATCTATATATATTTTTTTCAAACACTTTGTGGAAACCTTTATTATTTATTTTAAGCTGAAAAATTATCACAAGGTGGAAAAACCAGCTGCAGACACCACATTGAATCTAGAAATCCTAAAATAATAGGTGATGAATTCACTATTGAAATTTGCATCTAAATTATGAAGTTGCAATTTCTTACCATCAATTGCAGTTGATAGACATTTATGGTAATGCATAATTAAAAACTAATTTCTCTTGTTACATATTTTGCCAGTTATTGATTGAAAACCAGCTTTCATTACACAAATATAGAAATAAAAAAAATGTAGTTTCTCTATACATTAAATGTAACCTGGGAAGCACAAGTAATGGTTTAAAATGTGCTTTGAAGATACTATTTTTTCTCTTGAACTCAATGTGTTTCACATGTAGATGTTTAGTAGCATTGTGTAAGTAAAATATATTTTTGTGAGGGGTGAGGTAACGGGGTAGGGGGTAAAGAAAGAATGGATACCTATCTGGTCTCCATAGACGTGAGAATTTGGCCACTTTATGATTGTTCAATTCAATTAGATCAGTCAGAGAAGTGCTTACACTAGAACTTGGTGGGCCTTTGATTAAATCAATAGATACTGCTATAACAAGGTGCTCCATAAATCTGACCATTTGGTTCTTCCTTTTATAGGAGCTTTCAGTTTCTGAATTATGCCTTTTAAATGGAGGAATATGCAGCATACCATGGACAGCTACACCAGATACAGAACTACTTCAGGCTCAAATGATTATGAAGGAGCATGGATTCAATCAAGTTCCAGTTGTGAAGAATATCTACGAAAGAACATATCCAGTTGGCATATTAGACACCAACAGCATCAGTCTAACATGCAGGTTCCTATCACCTTTTTTCCAATGATTTATTTGCATCCCTTGTATTCTCCTTTTAATACATTTTGTTTTCTCATCCAGAAAAACAAATCTTTCTTCAAACATAAAGTTTGTTTTAAATTTGCATTTATTTCTTATTTTGAAAGGCATTGAATTTAAAACAGTCAGGGAAAGACAATACACTAGTACTAATACATTAATACACATGGATGTTGGGATTTTTTAAAAACTTATTGACAGCATAGAAGGGTCAGCTGCCACAAGACAGGAAGATTCAACCACAACTAGATGTTCTTCGGACATTGGCTGGTTTGATGACTTAGAATGCATTTGGAATTTTATGATTTGAATATCTAGGAGGTTGAAGGGTCAATTTGACTGCATTTCCTGAAATATGCTTCCTGACAAGGAATGCTTGGGTAATAAGAAACCAAATGGATGACAGATAAATGGCAACAAACGGTGTGTAGACTGGAAAATCCTGAATACAGAATGTGGAATGCAGAGATGCAATCCTTAATAACGAAAACCAGATATTACTAAAATGAGTGAATCGAAAACCAAAATCTAAGATGTCTGGGAGGATATTAAAGGATGGAATGGTTGTAGAAGCATTTTAGGAGATTTGAAGCAAATTTTCCGCATTGACCTACTCTCTTACGGTTATTCTCCTTCTGTTTAGTAGTCTTTCTTTTTAGGTAAAAAAAAAAATTATTAGGGAGGAATAACTCATGTGTGGCTCTGTCTTCCTCTGAAGGGAACAGAGTATATTCGAAGAGAATTGAAAAAAATTATAAGAGAATTTTGGATTAAAAAACGATATTATTCGTGCTTTTTGTTTGAATATTACGCCTTTACATAATTATTTGCTTTTGTTAAATGCAGTGCTTTGGCCACCAAAAAGTCCCTCAGCTAATATTCCATGCCTCTTAATCACCGTAATTAGGCTGAAGACTCTGCTCGTGATATTTCTTAGTTTCCAATTTCAACCTTTTTTATTTTATTTTTAATATATATTTTTTATTATCTGCCTTTAACACGTCATGTTAAATCATGCTACTTTGTTTCCCTGATTGTACATAAAAAAAAGTTCAAAATAGAGTTCATGTGTTTAGTTATGTTCGATGAAAGCATCTGTACTTCAAAGGGGAACTTTTGTAACATGATAAAGCTACCCTATCGGCCTGTATTTATTTTGCAGGGATCAATTTGGTGTTGTAATATAATAATACTGTCATTGTGACTTATTAGTTTCTAATTTTAAAATAAAATTAACTCCTTTTAGTTAGTTACCTTTACACTGTGGTTTAAAAGAATTATTTTTATTAATGATATAAAATATTTGATGCATTTTCCTAAAATATTTTTAGAATATACTAATTTAAAAAAAGAAAACAAATTCTTGTTATACAAGCATTTATGATATTGAGAAATGATCATTTCACCTATATTTGATTTTTTTTTCTTTAATAGGTTGCTCATGCTCAGATCTAGCAAAATATGTGTGTAAGCTTTTTTTGTTTCTCTGTAATCTTGTAGCTTTTTATTAAAGTCGTATATTTTTCTGGCAGTGTTAAAAGAAAGATTGAAGTTATAACGCATGGGTAAAGTTGATAATAAATGTTAAACTTAAGTATGCTTTTGGTTTCTGTTATTTAAACTATGGATGATACTACTTCTCTCAATTTTTTTATTAATTAAGTCATGCTATAATTCATATTAGAGTTTTAGGATTTGAGTTTAAGTCGTTACAAATAAATGAAAGACAATTGTTTTTAATTTATACACCTCTAAACAAACCTATATTGTCTTTCAAGCTTGTCCTTTTTTCTTGGGAGAAATATATTAACCACCTTATCATAGTATTGAAAAACATGGAAAACTCTTTAAAATGTCATTCCAAACTCATTAAGAATGTTTATAAAGTAGAAGGGGCAGAGGCTTAGATAGATTTTTTTTAAGGTTTATGTATTCATTTAATTATAATCACTGGATAAATATTAACTATCAGGATTTAAGACTCGTAACCGATAAAACCTTAATATCTTTCCCCATCTAAATTTTTTAAAAAAAATACTTAAAAAATAGAAAAAACAGTATTTTAAAGTTTTCTAAAAATACAACCATTTTAAAAAAATACAAAATAAATTTCTAAAATTTTCCATCATAAAAAAGAATAAGTATTCTATTTTTTTTTCAAAATGAGAATAATAAAAAATTCAGTCTTCTAAATTTTTTAAAATAAGAAATAAAATAGAAAATTAGTTACATCTTCACCTTTTCAAGCTGGAAAATCGATAGTGTCTAAACATATTTTCATAAATCTATATTTTTTTAGAAAATAAAAATTTTAAAAACTTCTTCAAAACTTAAATAAAATAATATTTCAACTAAATACACCCTAATCATTTCAAAACAAAACCCTAATCATTTCAAAACAAAACTGTGTTCAACAACATACATGAAAATATTTTACCAGAACAAATACAGGTTAAAAGAAATTCTACCATGTTCTACCTTCACGTCTAATATATTAATAAAATATTTCTTGTGCAGGTTTCCTTTCTGTGTTTTCTTCCTTGACTTGGCCAGCTCCGCTGGCGATGTGTGGTTGTGCAACCGGTTAAGCTATTTGCAGGAATCCCCGTTAAGAGAAAGTCAAACACTAAATGACATTTCTAGCAGAACCTCCAATAAAAGTAGCGGACAAAGGAGATGAAAATGGTAGAATAGAGAAGAAGGTGATGGTTTGTGTCGGGGAAAAGAAAGAACAAACATGGTGGTGGTTTACTGGAAAGGAAGAAGGTAAAGAAGAGAATGGAAGAAAATAAAAGATCTCACTAGGGAGTAAGAAAACCCAACTAAAGCAAGTAGAGTAAACCTCCATGAGAGACCGGCCCCAAGGGGGCAGTGGCACAGATGCAGCGAGTTGTGCTCTCGGTGCCTGTCTTTAAACTTAAGACTCTTGTATTTAACCGAACCTGTAACTTGCAGAAAAACATTAACCTGGGCTATTAATGTATTATTGAAGTAAACGCTTGGATCTTTGACGAACCAAAAGTTCATTTTAGGTAATTAGCCATAAAAACTAGGAATAATGATTGAACTTGAAAAGATATAAATACCATGGATTTCAAAAACAAAAAAAAAAGATATAAATACCATGACATATTGGTGTGAAATTACTTATAAAAATACTTCAACGATAGAAATTAACTTCGATTTAGTAAACATCGCAAACCATCTTTATAAATTATAAGTGGGCTAGAACACAAATATTCGACAACTATCGATTTAAGAAGATGAATGATGATCATCGGATCATTATTAAAGCATAACTGGATAGCCAAAAAGATGGAAGGGAAGTATCTCTTACAATTGTTTTCTTTCAGTTTCAATGTTACTTCCCCATAGTCGTTAGAGGCCATCTTTCATGCTTATCTTGATGTTTTCCACCTTAACTGACAACTCTAATTTGTGATCCTCTACAGCTTTCAAAACTGAGAGCAAGTTGGACCGGTAAATTTCACACTTCCGATTGGCACACTCAAGCTCATTCATAAGTTTTCTAATAATCTTATCCATATCATCCTGCAGACCATAAAGCAATTTAATTAAAATAAAGAAGAGCATATTTGAAATTGAGCAGGAATGATTATATATTTAAAATAAATTACACCATCCAGCTAGAAAAAAGAAACAAGTTACTGTAAAACCTGTTAGACAAGAAATGATATATATTTTTAAAAAAAGAAAAGAATATGATATTTGAAAGAAATGAGAGTAAGTACATTGAGGGGACGAATACTAAATTCTAATAAATAGAAATTGGAAATACATGCAACGTAACAAAGTTTTTACATGTCTTTCACAATGTACTGCATCTACAAGCCAACTTAAATTGTAATCAACATTTATTGCTTTAAACCCACTACTAAGGCCATGTACTATATCCTCCTCCTAAATTGTAATCTTGAAAGACTATGAGTTGATATGTTCTGTTACTTCTGTAAGTATTTTTCCTATTTGCATTGAGGTTAAAAAACCATTACAGATGAAAACTAGGTTCAAGTTGATTAACTAAAAAGCTAAAATACAGATAATTTTCTTAAATAAATAAATTAAGGGGAAAAGAATGCACATCAGACAACCGAGTGAAGTAATCAGACTGGAAAACACTAATCCCAGAGGAAAAAGGAAAACTGATGCCTAGATGTATTCATATGTGCACTCAGAATTGCAAGGATGAAAGTACCAAACCATGAAGTGCTAGATCACATTATGAGAGACCACATAAGGAAAATGCTCAAGGTATTTGCTTAAGTGTGAAATTAAGAAATTGCTTTTCTTATCTAAATATCTTATTAAACTACCAACTTGCTTCTGAAAGGCCAAGTTACAACAATTTAGCCTTCAAAAAATTATTTAAATCAAGTCCATACTTGACTCAATTAAGTCAAAATTAATGTAACCTTGGAGGACTAAATTGTCCATGTCTACAAGATTGATGTACTTGCAGTCAATTGGTGTAAATATTCTATGAAAAGTAAATTAAACCCAAAATCAATTTTCAGGAAGCAAATAGGTAGTGTAATGTAAAAAATCTACCCTTAGAGTTCAACTTCTATAATATGCATAAATCAACTACTAAAATGCCCATCATCTAGACAAAAAATTACATAGATGAACAAAAAAGAAAAAGACAAGAAATTACATAGAACAAGTGTTATAATGATTGCTTCAATGGTATTGACCTAGCACCAGAATTACAGGCATGTAGATGGAATTCAAGGCATATGAAGATTGTTGGATACAGATTTGAAAATAATCGGTCTTAATTGACTGATTATCTTTACCCTAGGTTTATACTGTTCAGATTATTTCATTATTAGGTTTATTCTTCTCCAATCCAGACTCCAAAATTTGTATACAGTCTTCATCATTTATTTGACCAGTAAATCATATTTGAATTAAGGAATGAAAAACAGAGCTTTCTTCCAAATACTACATGGTATCAGAACACACTCTGAGCCATGTTTGGACTTTGGATCCATATAAAAGCCATCATCCCTCCATGGCTTACGGGCAAGAGAGCCTACCTGAGCCATGAAATCCGAATAGATGGTATATCAAACATCCCCAGCCTGACCATTCTACCCATCAATGGCTACAAACTTGATGGTCAGAACTATACTAAGTGAGCCAGAGCAACCAAATTTTCCTGCAATGAGAGGGAAAGGAGGGATATATCTCCGGTGTTGCCAGAGAACCAGCAGAAGAGGATCTCAACAACCATAAACGGAAAAAAGTTTTAGGACAGCTTGGGGATTTCATGGCTAACAAACAAATGTAAAATGATAGAGAATCTAGAGTTAAATCTGATTTAGTCTAGGCTCTTGATGATTTGGTCAGGTCCTTCAAAGGGAGTGAGTTGTTGGAAATTCTGACTGCTATTAGTAACATGTGCAGATAAACCTGAATCAGGATACCAGATCTGATGAGCACTGATGAGCACCAGAATTAGCAACTAAGGCCTGATGAACTTGAAGCTGGTGTTAGGCACAGAGGCATAGTGAATAGGCCTGGTTGAAGCTGGTGCAGTGAATCTAGGAGCTGAGTATTGTTGTGACTGATGAGAAGAGTATTGGTGATTGAATCTGTCATAACAGATAGATGCATCCTGTCCAAACTTGTGGCATACTTGGCACTGGATGGAACTTGACCATGGCCACAAGAACCACAGTTGCAAAAGTTGCAACCACGAAAGCCATGACCTCTCTGTGAATGAGAAAGCTGATTCTGCGAAGTGAACTTCGATGAGTCATCATCACTTGCAGCTACATGAATTTGAGGTTGCACGGACGAGTGAGATTGGGCGAGATTAACAAAGATCTTAGTTGATTCTTTCTTATATCTTTCCGATCGAGCCTCATGTGCCAAAAGCAGTGCCTCAATTTCAGAAATTGGAACCAAAACAAACCTACTGTTGATGAGCGTGATGATTGATTCAAAATCCCTAGGTAAGCCTTGTAGAATTGCATCAAGGTGCTCAACATTTGAGATCGTCTCTCCGACAGAAAATAAAGAATCAACGATGAGTTTGATGCGTAAAAGGTATTACGAGACAGATCGCCATCCAAAGACATTACGAAGCTCAGTTCTCACTTGGCAAGCCTTTGCATGAGTGAGGGAGTGAAAATGACTGTGTATGCGATCCCAAAGTTCGAACAAATGCACACATCCAATCATGCGAGATTTTCGCTCTAAACAGAGATTGAAGTCAAGAGAGTAGCAATTAATCTTGCTGCTCCCATGCTTGGTAATCGGAGCTCACTCAATTCATCAACCGATCTTCATTGGACAAGAACCGAACAGGAATTTTCAGATTGAGTAGGAAAGTGGGATTACAGACTCAACCTGCTATTTCCATGTAAGGAAATTCTTCTCGGTTAATTTTTCTGTAATTGCATGCGAGAATGCCACTGGACCAGAGATTGAGGACGCCAATGCTGTCGGATTTACTGGAGGATACTGATTGAAAGGTTGCGTGTATGGTGGACCAAATTGAGAATCCATGGGTCGTCTAGGCTCTTTATAGGAGTAGTGTAACTATTTCAGTTATTTAGTCCTTATTATTCTTTTCCTGTATAGTAGTGTAACTATTTCAGTTACACCTGCTTAGCTGTCACTGGTGTATAAATACAGCACCTCACTTGTGTGCTAACAGATTAACGATAATATCAAGATTCAGTTTCTCTCTCTAAGTTTCTCTCTTCTTTCTACAAAACTATCATGGCATCAAGAGCCGTGGTTGAGATTAATATTATTCCTATTTGTAATTAATACACAGATAATTATGAAGGCAATCATTTAAATCTTTGGTATTGTTTTAGTTATGTTATAATTCATGTTCTTAATAATTTGGATTTGCAAGTTTGCAATTTTAAATTCATCATGTTTTATGAAATTTTATGTATACCTAAATACGTATTTCACATGTATCCTATCCTATATATTTAAGAATAGTTGTATCGCAGTATCAAATACGATACGTATCATGTATCATATTTATGCATCATAAGTGAAAGGGTAATAAATAATAATGGCCCCAAGTTTCTAAATCATCTACCAAGTCTGAATATCAGGCATCTTCTACTAGTTATAAGATTATTTGGCTTCATGGGTTGTTGAGAACTTGGGGGTTCTTTACTTTGAGAAAACATTTTCTTTTTTCATTTTTAATTGCAAAACTGATACCTTGTTTTTTGTTTTCAAAATCTGCATAGAAACGCTAAAAACAGAAAAATAAAGAGACAATTTTGTAACTAAAAATTGAAACAAGAAAAGTTTTCTCAAACCAGATTAGCCCCTTGGTTTCTCTTGAAGTGAAGCTACTCTCCTCTTTATGCTGACAACAAGTCACAAAACCAGTGCAATTCAAACTGCTGCCAATCCTGCTTATAATGAATGTACTGAACATATTGAAGTGAATTGTCATTATATTTGAGAAGCCAACAATGACCATATTATATGTCTTCCTCATATGTCCACATATCTTCAAATTGTTGATATCTTTACTAAGGCCTTGCCAACACCATGACATAAGTTTCTAGCTGAAAAATATGCTTTTGAATCAGCCAGTATCAATTTGAGGGGGGATATCAACAGTACAGCAGATTAAAAGCTTTTCAAACCAGCTCCTATTTTCTCTTGTAATTATTCCACAATATTCCTAATTTATATATTTTTCATTAACTGTACAACATCAACAACAACAAAGTCTTATCCTACTAAGTGGGGTCGGCTACACAGATGTACAGCTGTAAATTAGATGTGCCGTCATAGTGAATAATTTAAGGGAAATTCACTCCACTAGAGAAGACATTTGATCAATCTAATACCTAGAAGCAAAAGGACATGAATTAAGTCAATCAAATCACTAGAGGAAACCACAAGCTAGGCGTGATCACTGTAGAAAAACAGGTCACATTAGAGACACATGCTAGCTAATCAATGTGATAGTTGTGCCAAAATAGCCATTGGTACAGCACCTCAGGAGGACAAGGTAACCACTGCACCTGAATAAAACCCTTTTAGTACAGAGTAGGAGATGCAGCAGAAAAGGCTCCAACAAACACAGCAGACCATTGGTATGCAGACCAGTACAGCTTCAGTGGCTAAAAAAGAAGGTAACTCCCAAAGTGCGTGTAATGCCATGGATTGTAGATTCTGCAGTCTAAGATAATATTGCTAGGAACATTACTTTATCTCACAACTACTTCCCATATCATAAAATATCAACCATAATACCATTCTCTATGCTCTCAATAAAGACTGCAATTTACTGTCCATAAGTAATCTGACATAAGACCTGAATGGTGTTACTAAATTCCTTCCACACATGAGTGAATTTCAGACATTGGATTCAGGGGGGAGGACTGGATTGACAGTGCTGAGGAATGCGCATGACTCTACTTCCTTTAAGTTGATGATTACATGAGGCAACTAAATTGCAATACCCATATAGGCTCATCCATTACTAGTAAAGCAGAAAATCCTGTTATGTTGTAGCACTACTACCATTTAGCACATCCTATCTGTGTCCCTTAGAAAGTTATTCCCTTTATTGTTCAATAAAAATTCCAAATCATTTCAAAGTTAAATTTACCAACTATCTGAGAATATATATATATATCTATATATATATATATATATATATATATATATATATATATCTTACCCGAATTAATTATATAAACCATTTCATCCCTTTTTAGTAACCCAAAGTGATGAATGAAAACCATGCCAAATAAAGAACAGAACGGGCTCTAGATGGTTTGTCAATGTTTATTGAAGCCAACAAAAAACAAACATCTTAACCAAAGCTCTTCCAAGACCAAACTATGAGAAATTAAGATAAAAGCTGAGTATGATTGGCATCTACCACCTAGCTTGAGGGGGTGTGTTGGATACTGATTTGTGGATAGTGATTGATCATAAATTCATAATTGATTGATTCATTTTACCCAGATTCTATTAGCTGGACCAGTCGTGATATTGTTTATTTATCTTTCTTAAAGAGATTGTTTGTATATAAAATGCTTCCTGATTCAAATCTGTTCAGATTATTTCATTATTAGCTGTATTCCCTTCTAAGTTATGCTCCGGAGTTAGTGTAGTCTTCATTATTAATTTATGACCGGTAATTCATATTCGAATCAAGGAATGAAAAAGAGCTTTCTTCCAAATAGTGTAATGGTTACACATTAGAATTTAAATATATAGAGAAAATCTACAAAAGCACTCATAATAACTGAAGGTTGTCAAAATGGTTAATAGTAAGAAGTAAGTAGCCTTATCGTGAAAGCTAAAAGGGTGTGTCAAGATTAGATGAAAGTTCAAGACTGGTTTTATATCACTAACACAGTCTCTGACACAACAATTCCTTAGGGATTGAGGTGTACCCAATGCACAGGTTTTCTCCATCTTGTCTTGTGATGGAATGGAATTGAACTTTTATTTTTAAGAATGGGGATTGCAGAGATCAAACTCCTAATCACTTGGTCATAGGTGCTGTAATACCATTTTAAAATTCAAGATTAGTTTTACAGTTCATTATCAAAACACCTTTGGCTATTAGGTGAAGGTTCAAGGATCAAGAATGATATTATACCTCTATCAGGGTGGAAGAAAGAGTAAAACACACTCAATACAGTCATCATAATTTGTTTTGCTTATAAAAAAAAAAAAAAATACAGCCATCATAAAACAGTTTACCTTAGACATATGCTGGCTCAAGTTTTCTTCCTGGCATCCACTTGTGTAATTAGCATGACTTTCATCATTCAGCAATTGATCCCTTACCTTCCCATTGCTGATGGGTATTCTTCCCTCATTTTGCATTTCCTCAGCAACTCTTTTTGCAGCTTCTTGTAAAGCATCCATTGAAACATCATAAGTTTCAGGAGACTGTGCACCTTCATCAACAAATTTAAAGGCCTCATGTCGGAGGGTGTTATATCTAACTGTATGAGATTCCAAATAGAAAGTATATACATCACAAGAATGTTCTTCTAATATTACATTGCTCTTGGCGTTTCTAGTCCAACGTTTCAATATATAATGAGATGGGAGAGTTAGCACATTGGTAACTCTAAAGACTGCCAAAACATGTCTGCAAAGAATGCCTGAAAACTCAAACATTTGGCAACCACAAGTCACTTTCATCTCCAGAACATTGAATTTAACACAGTATCCTTTATGTTCCTCTCCAAATTTGGCTACATGATATGTAATAACCTCCCCGTCATCATCAGCTTTGGATGCCATGAATGTTAGTGTCCCAACTAATTCCTCCTGGAATCTCATGAAAATTTTTCTGGTGTAAAGCTCAGACGCTTGCTTCTCCATCGGAGATGGGGTCCTCAATACTGGCAAAGCATTCATTGTGTCATAATCAGCTCTCACTTCTTTCTCATTGCGACTTTCAAGTGCCTTCTCATACAGTTTAAAGAACTGATTTAAACTAGTTGAAGCATTTACATACCCATCAAAGTAAGAGTTCATGCTATCACTTCGCTGAGTGATGGACATCTCTGCGAAGAATGTGTCTCGCAAATATACAGGTACCCACTGCCTGCGAGCAGAATATATTGCTTGAAGCCATTCATGGTCTCTGAGATCATATTTATCTACAAGTGTTGACCAGCAGGACTCGAATTCCTCAATCGACTCAGTCAAGTTAACACATTTGTGAAACTCAGCTTCAAAATTTGGATATTTGAGGAAAATATGAGATAACTTCTCCTGGCATTTTTTAAAGATGTGCCACTTGCAGATGCGGTGGCGTGTCTCAGGGAAGACTTGTATTATCGCCGACTGAATTACAGAATCATGATCAGTTGTTATTGAGACTGGTGGGCGACCAGACATGGCCATAAGCCATGTCTTGAAAAGCCACACAAATGATGCCTCAGACTCATTGATTAGGAAAGCACAACCAAAGAGAACAGGTTGGCCATGATGGTTTACACCAGTAAAGGGAGCAAATGGTAACCGATACCTATTAGATCGGTATGTAGTATCAAAAGTTACAGTATCACCAAAAAATGTATAATTCATTCTAGCCTTGGGATCGGCCCAGAAAACATTGTTGATAGACTGATCCTCATCCCCTTGGACGGCGTAGAAGAAATTAGGGTTTTGAGCATGCATTTGTCTCAAATAATCAAGAACAAGTTGAATGTCCCCTTCTAAACTTCTTTGCCTGTTGTTCCTCATGTAATTCCTACAATCGACCTCGGTAAAACCGACTTTGCTAATGCCACCATACTCTTTAATAAGTGCAGACATAATTCTGCGAGGGCCCATTCCAGCAGCCTGTAAAGTATCAATGAGGGTCTTGGCGGCTCCCGAAATTTGCCTGTGAGAGCGAAGGCAATGGACCTGGTCAGGTGGAACGAGTTCGTGATTATGTTCTCTAACAAAGCCAGAGACGATCCATTTGCCAGAATGAGAATCTTGCATTTTGACAGACAAAGAGGCTTTACAACCGACTCTAGTAATTGTACGTGGGCGCTTGATCTCTCTGTCCTTGGTGCGTTTCTCATTCAAGTTGCGGAAACCCTCCTTTGCGCAAACGAATTGCCTCTGTATGATAGCTCCATCGCGCCTGGAACGACGGGAAGAACTGACACGAGTACTAAACCCAACACGCCGAGCATAGGAATTATAGAAGGCCTTGGCGGCCTCCTCGGACTCGAATTCCATGCCCTCATAAGGTTCAAGATCTAAGAGGTCCCCATCCGGAAAATATAATTCACCACCACCACCACCACCACCCATAGGGTCATCATTAGCATCTTCGTCATATTCTCCCTCGCCTCCTCCAAGTCCAATATCAAATTCTAACACCTCGTTATCCATCAAGAATCAGGATGGGATATATGGAACAAAAGAACCGACCCCACCGTCTAGTGACAGTAAGAAAAGAAGAGCTCGATTTGAAACTTACAGTTACAAACTCTTCAAATCACTCACGGAGACGGACCAAACGCCTATAATTTTCTTCTTCTCCCCACAGAGCTTCGCTGCTCTCCCCGTCCAAGCACACCACCAAGATATATTCCTATTCTTATGAAAAAAAAACATATGTTTTAAACACTAACCACTACCATTGGGATATTCATAAATCTGGGAATAATGATTTAACGTATCAAACTGAAATTATAATATATTCAAAGTTACCCATAACACTTTTATTTATTTACGTGTTTGATAGAATGCAAAAAAATAAGAAAAAGAGGTCAAAATGGCCCCCTTTTAATAATTTCAGGAATTAATATTTGTTTTTCATAATTTTAAACATTAAAACTAACTTTCTCATGTATATTTTTAAATGTATTCTAAAGTCAAAATGACCTCCTTGGGCCAACTGTTTTTTAAAAATATATTTTAGATTTCTTAATTTATATTCTTTTAACAAGTCATTATTGACTTATACTCAAGTATTCTTTCTAAAGATTAAAGTTTGCTAGATGTAGAACGACAAAGAAAGTTTTTGTTTTGACTTTGATAAAGAACTTGAAGAAAAGAGAGCTTTTGTGATTCAAAGTAGGAATTGTCAATCTCTAGAACCTTTATATATCAAGCTTCGAGATCCCTTCACATATATAGTCCTTTGATGTGGTCGTTGTAAATCCTTTAAAGGGATGATGTCGTTGTGAGCATTAAGCCTCATGGGTTAGGTAAGGGCAAAAGGTCTCGTCAAAGAACATCAGAGATTGTATTGAAATAAAGTTTCATTGATAGCTTAAATGCACAAGACCTTCTTGTAGGTTTCTTTTTTCAATTAATACATGCAGAGGGTAGAAGTTAACCTTTTGAAGATATTCTGACAAGTGCACTAATCTTTGCCTGCCTTTTTGAAATGAGTAGAACAGCTTCCTTGGTATCTTCCCATGAGAGTTTAGGCTTTTACACTAATTTGTCTTCTTTCTTCTTTTAGTGATACAAACAGTTCTTCTTGATAAGAACTAGGTTCACAAGATCATCAACAAAAAACTTTTGATTTGAGTGCTTTGGTTGGTGTAAAACATTTGTTTTTTTGTATCTTATTTTATGATACGCGCAGTGTTCTTTGAGAAATGTCAGTGTAGTGACATATTGAAAAAGAAGTTGTGAAGCTTTGATATAAAGACAAAGCAACATCTTTATATATTTAGAGGTCTCGAGTCTTAAGTCTTAAGTGAACAGAGCATGCTTCATGTGAGAGATAAGACTTGATTTGATTAGATTTTTATGATGCTATGGGGTTTAGACTTCTCTTGCAACGTGAAGGATTTGTTATGCTTCCATACAAGCTTGTTTGAATCATCTTAGCAAAGAACAACCTTTAGACTTCTTATGATACGTTTCCCTTTCATTCGTAGCTTAAGCCTTTCAGACTTTTTAACCTGAAACACTTGATAAAATATGTTAGATAACACGAGGACAAACTTCATGTAATTAAATATCTTAATGTGTGTTATTTACAAATCTTTGGATAAGAACCAACAACTTTAAAGTTTATAAAATTAACTTAGTTCTAGCACTAATTAATACTCAAATAGGTCTAAATCATAAAATGTGACATAATCATAGAAAAAATGTCATGATATCACGCTAAGGCTTATAAAGTGTCATTAAAAAATGATTCATTGTGTACAAGATGAAACACATAATGATATTGTGTTTTGTTATTGTCGATCAATTAAATGTTTCAATGAGTTTTAACCTACCCATAAAGAAACCACAAAGCAATAACCAACTAAAAATGTAACAACATATGATCAATTTTAAAAACAACAATGTATAACCAGATACATAAAGACCTGTTAATTGCCATATAACTTAAACGTCCACAACCACAAACACAAAAGGAAAACAACCTATTGAGAATAAAAAGTATATCAACACCACTTAAAACCATATAAGACAAAAGAGAAAAAGCTTTATAACAAGAATTACAAGCATTAACACAAACTCAATGGGAAAAATGCAACAATAGGGGTGAGACTTCATCCCTACACAACCACACCCTTAAGTCTTCCAAAAACTAAGTAGGCATGCAAAAACATGGATTCAAAACATTAAAGATAAGGAAAAATGTATCATCATGGTACATATTCTTAATGTCACTAATAGGAAGATGAGGAACTTCGCACCTAGTGCAAACTATTAACATCACCGCCTTTGGGGAGGTGAAACTTGCCTCATTGGTGAGCAACAAGTGAAGAAATTATTGGCTTAGTTACTTACCATGGTCAAACACATTCCCTACAATGCAGACTTCATTCAGATTAAATATAGCTGGAGCTTCAACTAAATTTGGATGATGTCTATAAATTTAGAGCTAGATGCTAAAAAAAACAAAACTTATAGGGCGATATGATATAACAAAACTTATAGATGCTAAAATAAAATCATAGCTCGTAGAAAACTGGTAACAGGTGCTCGTAGGTAGTGGGTCATATACCTATAGGTGTCAAGTAATGTTTAACATTCTTTAAAAATAACAAAAAAATATCATTTAATGTACTAAATAAGTGTAATATAATATAAGTTAATATTGTATGTTGTATAATAATTTGCAACTTCATACATTAACATCTTATCATAAAAAAATATAATTTCTTTTATCTCATCATAAAATATAAATATTAATAATAATAATGCACATAGCTGTGAGGCACGTAATATAATATCTATACACATCTGTTGAGTGAATATTTGAGTATTCATTATGGGTATATCTCGCGGATTATTTAAAGATGCGAGTTTTTTATTGGGTTAAATATGGTTTTCATCCTTATAAAATTATCGAATTTCAAATTTATTTCATATAAAAATTTTGTTATGTCTTTTATCCTTCATCAATATGTTTGTTATGTCTTTCAATCTCTTATTAATATAAATATTTATAATTAGTCTCGTATTAATGTAGTTATTTTATTCTAGTCTTTTATTTTTCTCATTACCAGTAATTTAACATATTCTCATATCGTCATTTGATATGTTGTCTAATTATATGATATAAATTATGTAAAAATTTATAAATAGTTAGTAGAGATTTTTTGAAAATATTATAATTTAATAAAGAAAGAGCAAAACTTTTAAAGAGACAAAAATATAAATTAGGTAATTTTACGAAAATAATATTTAACCTTTTATTTTGTCACGCGAGGCACAATTAACTGTTTTTAGTTTAATAACCCCCTCCAAACTTTAGTGCGACCCATTTTAAAGATTGGGTCGGATCTAAAATACCAAAATCCGGGTGCCCTGTTACCAAACTTTAGCTTGAGAATTCTTAACTACGCAAACGTAGGTTCAGGAGCCAGAGGCTCTCAGCCAGCAAATGAAGGAGTTATGCTTATATTTTCTGAACTCTCCCGCCGATGAGGAGAATGAATCTGTGAAGAGACGATTTGAATTTTCTTTGTCGTTGACATTGATAAATCAGGGAATGTGAGCAAATTATATGATTCAATCTCTTATCTGTTGTAAAAGAAAATGTCGACATCGCAATCCCTTGGAGGTCCTTCCCGATGCGGGCGAGTCCTCGGTCCATCACTGGACAAGATCATCAAGAACGCCGCTTGGCGTAAGCACTCTCACCTTGTATCTTCCTGCAAATCCACCCTCGACAAGCTGGAATCCCTTTCTGAGTCTGAAGGCGATACCCAATCCCCTCTGTCCGGTTTCCCCTCGTCAGATGCCGAATACATCCTTCAACCTCTCTTTCTTGCGCTTGACTCTGCCTACCCTAAGGTTGTTGAGCCCGCTCTTGAATGCACCTTTAAATTGTTCTCTCTCGGCCATATCCGCGGGGAGATCGATCGCTCTGAGAATTCGACTGCTTCACAGTCCGGCGTTGTCTTCAATATGATTGATGCTATCTGCAAGTCTGGTGGCCTTGGGGAGGAGGCAATTGAGCTCGGAGTGCTCAGAGTCTTGCTTTCAGCTGTAAGATCCCCCTGCATTTTGATCCGGGCAGATTGTCTCATTCAAATTGTCAGAACCTGTTATAATGTTTACCTAGGTGGGGTCAACGGCACAAATCAGATCTGTGCTAAGGCCGTTCTTGCTCAGATCATGACCATCGTTTTCACCAGAGTCGAGGAAGACTCCATGGACGTCTTTGTAAAAAGGGTTTCTGTCCATGAACTTTTGGAATTCACCGATAAGAATTTGAATGAGGGAAATTCTATACATTTTAGCCAAAACTTTATCAACGAGGTTATGGAAGCCAGCGAAGGTGTTCCTCTGAAACCATCGTCTATATCACCTGCTCCGGATGTGCAGAAGGTCCCTACATCCACAGATGAAACAGGTACCGACAAGTTTGATCATGAAGCTGTAGCTGATGGAAGTAAAATAAGGGAGGATGGTTTTCTTCTTTTTAAAAATTTGTGCAAACTGTCCATGAAGTTCTCATCTCAACAGCACCCTGATGATCGTATTCTCTTGAGAGGGAAAATTTTGTCCTTGGAGCTCCTTAAGGTAGTCATGGATATTGGAGGCTCAATATGGCGTGTGAATGAGAGGCAAGTGGTATCATACTCATTATTCACTTACAACCACTATTTGCTAAATGTAATTATTTCATCTCTATACTTTACATAACTCGGACATTATGAACTTCAATTCTATTTGGGGAATTTTTCAACTGGAGCTTTCACTGTTTAAGGGATTTGATGATAAAGAACCAAAGAGAATTTATATTTCACAAAGAAAACATTTGATTCCAATATGCTTAAATAGGCGGCTCAAGACCTTTTTTATGTATTAGTAATTTATGACTAAAAGATAAATAAACTAAGAAATTTGAATCAAATCCTAATAAGTTTTTCAAATAACAGCTCCTAATCTCATCTTAACAAATCCTAATGAAATCTTAATAAATCATAACCAATGTTAATTAAAAAACAGCTCCAATCTTGGCAACTGATTGGGTTGGGCACTGTAGTTAATCATGTCACAACTTACAATCATGGTCTGCCAGTCTTGTTATGAGTGTGGTTGATCTCCTTTGGGCCACCGCAATTTTCTCTTGCCAAATGCTTTAAATTATTAACCCATTTAGTATCTCCTTGAACCTTTTTGCCCTTGCTGTGTAATTGGTTTAGCAGGTACTTGGGTTGGGATAGGATCAAGATGCATGCTATCCAGAATCATAACAACGAGCCATTAAATTTGTTAACCATGCACTTATATGGTTGAAATAATTGTTTCAAGAATTCTTCGGATTAGGAGAAATAAAGCACGTGCAATGCCACTATTATGCGACAGTCAAACAGCCTTCAAATGCCTCCAATTGTTCAATGCAATTTTAATTGAAAGAACAAAACACAAAAGGGTGGACTTCAACCTAATGCCAAATATGATTTTGTCTAGTTTTATGGTCACTAGCTTTGAAATTTTGAATAAATGACTAACAAATGTGTTTGTTAAGTCTCTTGGGGTCCTTGAGTTAGCTATATTCGTAATTGTTTGGTGCATATAATTTATTTGCTTTGAGCTTGAAGGGGAGTTAAAATTTGCAGCTTATGGAATGTATTTATTTCTTAGTGTTCATTAAATGGACCTGCCCATATGGAAAAAGGTTCTTTCCCTGGCGTCTTTCTTTTTCTATATTATTGTTAATTGTTAATACTTTTCCATGACACTGATATTTTCTTTTAAGAATTGCTATTTGGCATGAATTTTCAATATGAAACTTTTACAAATTGGAATTTGACTATAATACATGCATGAACATTCATAGAGTCAAAGAGAGATGAGTAATTTACATGCTTTACTGTTTACTTTGGTTTTCCCCTAGACCTTTTGTACTAATTAGGATTTTCCTTTGCTTTTACGTGATGCAGGTATCTCAATGCTATCAAGCAGTATCTTTGCTTGTCATTGTTAAAGAACAGTGCCCTCTCAGCAATGGCCATTTTCCAAATTCAGTGTTTCATGTTCATGAACTTGTTATCAAAATTCAGATCAGGCTTGAAAAAAGAAATTGGCATGTTCTTTCCCATGCTTATCCTCCGAGTTCTTGAAAATGTTCTTCAACCCAGTTTTCTGCAAAAAATGACCGTCCTCAATTTATTGGACAAAATATCTCATGATCCTCAAATTATTATTGACATTTTTGTCAACTATGATTGTGATGTGGATGCTTCAAACATATTTGAAAGGTATCTTGCTTTGGTAATATTTTGTTGTTACAATACATTAGCTAATATTTCACAAATCTGGTTTGATCATTAAGCTTGATTGCAAAACAAAATGGACATTTGATAAATAGCCTTGTTAATGCAGATTCCTTGGATTTTTCCTTTTATTGGTAGAAACATTGATGCCTGTTGGGGTGGTGGATAGTACTAGTAGCTGACTAACTTCAAGTTTGGGAAGTATTCTCTGAGGAATTGCATGAAACTTAGACAATTGTAGTTTTTTGGTACAGGGTCTGTTGTGGGAGAGGGATTTTTTTGGTGTGGTTGGTGTGAATAAGGTTTCTTGACACACTTTTTTCAGGATTTGGAAGATTATGCTTATGCTCAACTACGCGATTTTAGTGATGAGTTTGAGGACAAGTGATGTGATGGTGAATGTGTAGACTAGCTAGGTAACAAGTGAAGGGTCAAAATTCCCATCCCCCATCAATTTGAACTTCTTTGATGGGCTTGGAAAACTGTCATTCAACTAAAATCTGAAACTGTTTGAAAACTTAAAGAATTTCAACTTCAATGTGCAAGAAATAAATACAAGGGTATTGTGTATCAACAAAATCAACAATATAAAAGTAGTAAGAATAACCATAGGAAAAGACCATAGGTGCTAGTCCCCAGACATCACAATACAACAATTGGAAAGGCTCGGAATGGTTAGATGTCGATGTAGGAGCATGTAAACAATGCAATTTACCTTGGGAATATGCAATGCAGAAATCAGAAAGCTCTTTATTCAATATAGGAAGATTACACAATTTTGACACCTGATTTAGAATGGTAGTGCAAGGATGGCTAAGTCTGTTGTGCCATAGTGTGTATGATGTATGAGATGGAGAATGTGTAGTGATTGTATAACTAGTTGGAACAGTGGATGTGTGCGAATTTACTAGTGTGACTGCTAAACTTGAGCTAGAGTTGGCAGTAGTTTAGCTAAAGGAGAATGATTGTCACATGGCCAGATTGAAAAATACATACAATCCTTCAACGTTGAGAGAACCTTCTAGTACCCTGTTGGTATCTTGATATCTGAAAAAACATGAGTATGGATTAAATTCAATATAAATTACATGTCTTGTGCAAACATGCTCACGCTAATAAGATTCTTAGTGATAGAAGGAACGTGCAACAAGTGATTTAGTGCTAGTGTGACTTGGTGATCAAGTGGTGACTGGAATTGAGAAGAACCAATGGTTGAGAATGTCAAACCTTGGTCATGGCTAGTAAATGGAGTTTGACTGAGCTAGTGTTGAGGGTCTATAGTGACATGATGTGTGGTTCTAGAGTCCGCAATCCATTGATGAGGCATTGAAGGGACCTTAGAAGCATAAGCAGTAGTGTAGCAAAAAAGAAACCACGAGCCAATTTGACCAAAGGAGAAGGTGCATGTGGTTAATAGGAGCCAGGCTAATTAGTAGGTACTGAGTACATGATTTATGGAGGCAAGGAATGCTATGGGTAATTGCCATAAGCATGTTGAGGAGGTGGAGGTTGCTGATGAAATTGAGAGCCATAGGTGGAGTTGTAATGATGACAACACGTAAGTGCATTATGACGAGTTTGGTGACAGATCTGACATTGAAGATGACCACAACCTCCATGACTCGACTGCGGCCAAACCTACCTCCCCGACCACAAAAACCACCATGATCATGGTTATAGGAATGAGGCTGACCTGTATTAGGCTAATGTCTTGGTTGCATGGCAACCACCGATGAAGATGAATTAGAGGTAGCACGGACCTAAGTATTAGAAGGGAGGGAATCCTAGTGCGAGATTCAGTGAAGGAGAATCCCCCAACGATACACAATTCTTTTTGATTCTTGCTTTCTAAGCAAGAAACAACACTTCGATTTCAGTGACGTGATAGAACTCACTTCTATTGTAAATGATAGTAACTTAAGTATCATACACTTCAGGAAGTCCTTCGTGAACAACATCCAAATGATTGACGAATGTAACGGATTCACCAATCGAAAGCAAAGAATCAACCAATGCTTTGATTCAAAGGAGATACTCTAAGATTGGACGCAAACCTTTGTGTTGCGAAGCCTTTGTGTGCGCATGAAAGTGTGCGTGAACCTTCTCCTATACCTACCAAGAATGAACACAACCAATGACGCAAGGCAGAAAACTGTTGTATAGTGATGATCGCAACCAAGCAAGCAAGAGTTGATTATGTTGCTCCTACACAACATATGCATCTTTAATGCAACCTTCATCATGATCAAGTTCCGTCAAGAATTTGGGAGGTATAATTTTTGTCATCAAGCTTGTCGGTTATGGTTCATTGGTTTGGGAGAAAGTTAATGACGATGCATTGGTAGGAGCAATAATGAGGAAGTAGCAGGTGGAGGTGGAGGCAGAAATGATGCATATGGTAATGGGCAAGCCATAGCACACGATCGACTCAAGCTCATGATACCATATTGTAATCTGATATCATAGAGAGAGAAGAGAATAGAGAGAGAAAGCAGAGAATAAGCTGAAAATGATTTTCTGTATATTGAGATATTAACAACATAAGGAGTACACATTTATATGGGTTGTTGAGTTACACATCAGCATAACAAACTCATGATGAGTTACAACAGAATTGGTTATATAGGCTGCCTACAAGCTTATCATACATTGATAAACTATCAGTGTATTGCTCTATCAGGGGGTGTCTTGGAGAATAGAGATGTAATATAAAACCATTTTACATGGCTTCACCTTAACACTTAACAGCTTAAGCCAAGTTCTGATAATATCTTTTTAGTTATTTTGATAAGTGTGTCAGGAAGCAGTGGTTTGGGTTTTTAGGTCATACCTGTCTCTTTGCTTGTTTATTGAGAAGTTTTCTTATGTGGTTAATGGTTTACATGGACTACTGTCTATTTCCAAGCGCTAAAGCTCATTCAAGGTCTGCAGTATGAATCTAGTAGATACATTTTTTCTTTACGTGTTTGTTTGATTTTTGCATCTTGTTTTAGTATTTAAACTCTTATAATTCCATCAGATATTTGCAGGATTGTCAATGGCCTTCTGAAAACTGCTTTGGGACCACCTACAGGGTCAACCACAACTTTATCTCCGGCACAGGATGCTACTTTCCGACATGAATCTGTGAAGTGCTTGGTGAGCATTATTAAGTCTATGGGAACATGGATGGACCAGCAGATAAGGATAGGAGATTTATTTCTAGCAAAGAGCCCTGAAAGCAATAGCACAACAGAGAGTCATCTAACACTGAATGGAGAAGAAGGAAATGCTTCTGATCATGAGCTGCATCCTGAGGCGAATTCTGAATTTTCAGATGCTGCTACGTTGGAGCAACGTCGAGCATATAAAATTGAGATTCAGGTCTGTATTACTTGGCTCAGAGGACAACATATTGTTATATGGTCATCATGTTAAAATGTCATCGTATACTTTGCATAACATTTGAGTAATGACTGGTTGATTTTACCTACACACAAACCTGTAGTGTCTGTAAATTCTCTATTCTATTTCCTTTTCTGCTCCCATTGGTTCAATTTATACATAATTTCATCTCCTTGAGCTCCTAATTTTCATATTATGGGCTGTTTTTTTTTATTTTTTATTTGGGTTAATTGCAGAAAGGCATATCACTTTTTAATAGAAAACCTTCCAATGGAATTGAATTTTTGATAAGGAACAAAAAGATTGGTAGTTCTCCAGAAGAAGTGGCTCTTTTCTTGAAGAAGACTGGTGGGCTTGATGAAACAAAGATTGGTGACTATTTGGGAGAAAGGGAGGAGTTTTCTCTGAAAGTTATGCATGCATATGTAGATTCCTTTAACTTCAAAGGGATAGATTTTGGCGAAGCTATTCGATTTTTTCTTCAGGGCTTCAGGTTGCCTGGTGAGGCACAAAAAATTGATCGCATCATGGAGAAGTTTGCTGAACGATATTGTAAATGCAACCCTAGTTCTTTTAGCAGTGCAGATACTGCCTACGTTCTTGCTTATTCTGTGATAATGCTTAACACAGACGCTCATAATAATATGGTGAAAGATAAGGTTTGACTTTACTGAATCTTTTGTATTATGTCTTTGACTCAACTGTTAGAGTTTGTGATATTTCTTGGCATCCACTCTGGTTGTGATATTTTTTTTCCTATTTACCCAATGTTTGTTTGATAGAAGAAGTATGGGAAAAGCAACTGCAAGAAAAAAAGGACTTTTCCCACACTTTCTCATGTTTGTTTCATTTGACTTTATTTTACTATAAAACTTTGGGAAAATAATTTGTTTGATGAAAGTTTTCTCATAAAAATTGGTCAGAAAACAAGTTCTTTGTTGAAAATTATAGACCTTTTTACCCTCGTATAGCTTTTCTCCCATTTAATACGAATAAATTATAATTAAACTTTATTAAAAATTGTATAATATAAATATATTTTTATTATCTGTATTAATAAATATTATAAAATAATATTTTTTAAATTTGTCAAATGAAAAGTGCTTTTAATTGATATTTATTTAAAATGTTAGAATGTTGCCTTTTAAGTTAGCCATGAGAATGTTTTCCCACCTATTTCATATCAACTAAAAAGTAAACAACTAGACAAAACAAAAACTTCATTTTCTCATACTTTTCTCTTGAATGAAACAGCCTAATTTTTTTCACCTTTTCATACTATTTTCTTTCTCATAATTTTTTTCTCACTTTTTACATCAACTAAACTGACCATTAAATTTAATTGAATTTTGAGTAGTTGGTACATCCTATTTTACTGATGAAATTTGAATACGATATTTTTGTTCATTGAAAATTTTCCTAACAAGTCAATATGGTTTATACATATATATTGTGAACACAGCTTTGAACATTATGACCTATCATGTGTAATATCATTTTATGATTGACTTTGATAAAATTTGATTGCTTTTAATTCTTTATTTGGTTTACACAATTGGCATTTTCAATTGTTTGTGATCCTACAATGCTGAATACAGTTTGACCTGGATTGTGGTGTATCGTGTTAATGGCTTTCAGATGACAAAGGCTGATTTTCTTCGAAACAACCGGGGAATAGATGATGGAAAGGATTTACCAGAGGAATACCTCGGAGCCCTTTATGACCAAATTGTCAAAAATGAAATTAAAATGAGTGCTGATTCTTCTGCACCTCAGAGTAAACAAGCAAATAGTTTTAATAGATTGCTTGGATTGGATGGTATACTCAATCTTGTGAATTGGAAGCAGAATGAAGAAAAGGCAGTGGGTGCAAACGGGCTCCTCATTCGGCACATTCAGGAGCAATTTAGATCAAATTCACGAAAATCAGAGTATGCTTACTGCTAAGACATTTCTCAATGTTTGAATTTTATTTATTTATTTATTTATTTTGTGGAAGTGTACTCAGTAGTCTCAGTTGCAAAGCTAACCTGCTATCTCTCTCTCTCTCTCTCTCTCTACCCTCTATTTTTTCTGAGTTATATAGATTTTGATTTTCAGTGTTATCTAAATCTTGATATCTTTAAATGGATATTTTTCTTATAAGGAGTGAAAATTTTCCTGGGTGATCTAATTGGTCACAGGAATAGAGCATCTAGAGGATAATAATTGTTTGCACAGAGGGATATGGTCTATAGGAGGCAAATGTAGAGGGTAAAACATTTGTAGATTTTGCTTTAACTTTCAATTCATTTTACAATAGCTAACCCTTAGTTTTATGTAATGGGCAGAGTAACTTATAACATACTCCCTCCGTCTCATATTAGATGTCACTTTTGGAATATTGACTCATCTCAAATTATTTGTCACTTTAGAATTTTGATGTTGTATCTATCAAGTACTTTTTTCCAATTACAACCTTGTATATTAGTAGTGTAATTATAGCAGTTACCCCATAAAACCTCTAACCTAACTGTATAATTACACCGGTGGAACTAATTCTTAGCATGTTTAATAGAGGTATTTTAGTAAACGATAGTCATTTTATCATGGGAACTAATATCATCAATGATTTTCTTAACATATGTGCATAACCTTAGTATCTTGGTCCGTTGTATAAAACGACGGGGAATTAGTAGGAAATGTAAATCATAGGATTCAAGCATGGATGAAGTGGAGGAATGCTTCAGGTGTTATTTGTGATTGAAAAGAACTACTCAAGCTCAATACTTACGTTGTGTGAATCTTGGGCAATGAAAAAACAAGAAGAAGAAAAACTGAATGTTGCAGAGATGAGAATGCTACAATGACATACAAGAAAACAGTAGTAATGAATGCATTATATGGTAGAATCTAGCTTTAAGAGTCTTGGGCATTTGTGGAGAAGACCTATGGAAGTCCTACTAAGAGTAGATGAGATGGAGTGTTGTACAAAGTTAGAAGATAGGCCAAACCATGAAGACGTTTATATTTAAATAGTTTGTTTATTGGCATGATTTTAACGACTTTGTCTTTTGATTCATGTAACTGAGCCCATCTAGCTTGATGAGGCTACAACTATGTTTATATATTTATGGCTGTATACAGGCTCTGCATCATACATCCTTTCGAAATGTGCAGTTTTATTTTCCTTTAAGGCTTTGCTATCTGCTAGATTATTGATGAAATAAGCAATGTTATTCCTTTAATGTGTTTCCATAGTAAGACATTCTATTTTATTGCAGATCGGCTTATCATGTTGTAACTGATGCGGCTATACTGAGGTTTATGGTTGAAGTTTGTTGGGGCCCTATGCTGGCTGCATTCAGTGTAACACTTGACCAGAGTGATGACAGGGTAGCTACTTCCCAATGCTTACAAGGATTTCGACATGCTGTGCATGTTACTGCAGTGATGGGTATGCAAACTCAAAGGGATGCTTTTGTTACATCTGTTGCCAAATTTACTTATCTTCACTGTGCTGGAGATATGAAACAGAAAAATGTTGATGCCGTCAAGGTAAATGAATCTTAATATGGCTGTCATTGACTATACTGAAATAAAATCATTTACATCTGCATTCTCTCGTCGCATTTGTAATGAAAATTGCTTCTGCATTTCATATTTTAATTCATTCTTGCTTTAGTGTACCTCTATAAGAAAGCAGTAATGAATAGATCACTTTGATTTGACTAATACTTTGTACTCCTTCCGGTCCCATATATAATTTTTTTTTTAAATGGTTTTTTTATAAGGCGAAGTTACACATTTTCCATAAAACATTTATTGACTTTTTCTTATTTACCCTTATTAATTAGTCTAGATTTTCTACATGATATTGAATATACTCCCAATTAGTAGTCATATTTAATTAAGCTCAAAGATAAAATTGTAATTTCACGTTATTTTATAGAAAACCAATATACTTAACTACTTTTTTGGTCTTGATAATTCGGTTAACTTCAGCATATATGTGAGACTGGAGGGAGTACGAAAATAGAATTTGGTCTAGTTTCATGCATATACCGTGGTAATATCTTTTAAATCTTATTGTTGTATAGGCAATAATATCAATTGCAATTGAAGATGGAGATCATCTGTATGAAGCATGGGAACACATATTAACCTGCCTCTCTAGAATTGAGCATTTGCTGCTGTTAGGTGAGGGTGCCCCGAGTGATGCAACTTTCTTTACTTCATCTAATTTTGAAATGGAGGAAAAAGCACCAAAAACACTAGGTTTCTCTTCTTTTAAGAAAGGAACAATCCAGAATCCGGCCATGGTGGCTGTTGTTCGTGGTAGTTCATATGACAGTACAAGTATTGGGGTCAATGCTTCTGCATTAGTAACGCCAGAACAGATAAATAATTTCATATCAAACTTAAATCTACTGGACCAAATTGGGAACTTTGAATTGAACCATGTTTTTGCTCATAGTCAACGGTTGAATGGTGAAGCAATAGTAGCATTTGTCAAGGCACTTTGTAAAGTTTCCCTCTCAGAGTTACAGTCTCCAACAGATCCCCGTGTATTTGGTCTCACAAAAATAGTTGAAATTGCGTAAGTTTCTTTGACCTTACTACGATAGATGTGCCCTTTGCGCAATTCATTCAGATGCCTTAAGTAATATTTTTCTTGACTTGAAATGGAGCTCGCTATGTGAATAAAAACTGTGTAATCTACTGTTAATCAGTGCCCCCATTTTATTTTATATTTCTTGGTTGTACTCTTTTTCTAGTGTGCTTTGTCATGTAAGATTTTAAGATGAAAATCTCAGGATATGCATATATGACTCTAGCAAGATTTCCACATCCTTGTATTCATTAGGTGTTCACATTATCCTGTGTGTTAAGATGTCCCACATTGACTAGGAATATGACCAGTATACATCTTATAAGGCCTATGACTAGCCATGAATGTTAGGTCACTTGTAGATGTTCAGTCTTGTAAACTTTAGGCACCGGATGTTCAGTCTTGGGTGTGAAGGGGGATGTGTTAAGATATCTCATATTGGTTAGGAATATGGCCAGGATACACCTTATAAGGTTTATGACAACCCTCAATTCATGAGTTCGCTTGTAGGACAAGTTAGGCTTGTCATTTCTAATACTATGTTAGGTCTATGTTTGTGCATCCAAAATGACTGATCATGCATAAGAACTATTATGCCAAGCATGAAATAATGCCTTTCCCTGATACACAAAACATATTACTTTTGATATTTGTCTTAATAAAGTGGCCAATAGAGATGAAACAACCGGGAATTTTTAGACAAGGTCAACCATTGTCTTAAGGAATTATATGGGTGTAACTGGGATGATAAACAACCTGGCAGATTGAAGACAACCTGGCTTGATCCTAGAAGCTCTAACATCATTTCCAGGACCAAGTACAAACTATCTGAAAAGCTGAAACTATTAGGTGGAGGATCAAGAATGGCTTTATATCTCTAACAATGCATGTTTATGTTAATTGTTATATCTGTTAGAATGAGGGACTTGTAATTTCCTAAAAGGGGCTCCTTTGTTGATTTTAGATGAAAGGGATTGTGATTTACTCAAAGTTATGCTGTTTGTAGCTTGTAATTGGTTATTCTAAGTTGTTTTCTTCACATTGATGATTAAATTTCATATGATAATTTAGTCTACTTTTGAATGGTTTCATTTTCAGGCATTACAATATGAACCGCATCAGATTAGTATGGTCTCGTATATGGAGTGTTCTCTCTGATTTCTTTGTGTCAGTTGGATTGTCAGAAAATTTATCTGTTGCAATTTTCGCGATGGACTCACTGCGACAACTTGCAATGAAATTTTTAGAGCGCGAGGAGCTGGCTAATTATAACTTTCAGAACGAATTCCTGAGACCGTTTGTGATTGTTATGCAGAAAAGCAACTCCACTGAAATTAGAGAATTAATAGTTCGTTGTATTTCACAGATGGTTCTTAGCCGTGTCAGTAATGTGAAATCTGGCTGGAAAAGTGTTTTTATGGTAATGTTAAATTTGGCTTTAATTTTTTTCTTCTCAGCCTTGGTCTTTGTTTCAAACTATTTGGAAGAAAACTAAAGTTTGAAATTGTCCGATATTGCTCAATTGTTTTTCTATGTTGACGAAAGTGAGACAAATTTGAGAAGGAAAATTTGTGATTTTACTATTCTTTCCAAGAAAACATGACATCTTTTTATATATTGGGATATATCATATGAGATAGTTCTTATTTTAAATTGTGAGAACTGAGAACTATAAATTTGGACTATATAGTCATACATGGACAGTCAAAGTTAAAGGTTAGTTAACATTGACAACTTGAACAATGCCAAGTGCTTTTATCTTTTAATGTTGACCATTCGAATAAAATTTAATGGTCAAATATTTATGCTCTCATTTCTCCCAATAATCAAGTGTGTTTATATATAATGTGACTATAGATGGATAGATATATAGGCAGTTAGATACATGTAGTGAAGGTAAAAAAGTTTATAATTATATTTTGTGTTGAATTCTTTATCATGGAAACATCTCATTTTATTTTTCTGTTGGCAATTTACATAGTAAAGTTGCAGCCTCTAAAATAGCTTGTTAAAAAAGAAAATGAATACAAACAAAAAGAAAAGAAAAAGGACATACGTATAGGCAAACTGTTGAGAGTTTTCAACAATCTAAATGTAATACAAAAGTTTAGTAGACCAACAAGTTTTTATAATATAATGACATGTCATAAGTTCACCTCTTGCACCATGTTCAGATATGGGCTTGATAAATGTTTTTCCTTCCTAAACAAGACCAACACTAGAAGGAAATAGCATGTCTTGTTGGTAGCATTTGAGAGTTAAGACAATGGAAGATCTTGATTTGTTATGCAATGCTTTGGCTTTCAGGTTTTTACAGCTGCTGCAGCTGATGAGCGGAAGAATATCGTACTGTTAGCATTTGAGACCATGGAGAAAATAGTTCGTGAATTTTTTCCATATATTACTGAGACAGAAACAATGACCTTCACTGATTGTGTTCGGTGCCTTTTGACATTTACAAAAAGCCGATTCAACAGTGATGTTAGCCTCAATGCAATTGCATTTCTTCGATTCTGTGCTGTCAGACTTGCTGATGGAGGACTTGTTTGCTATAAGAACAGTGTTGTTGGCTCATTAGTTGTAGTAGCAAATGGGATTTCAGATGTAAAGGCCCATCCTGATAATGATGATCATGCGTCCTATTGGAATCCTTTGCTATCAGGTATGCAGTAGTCTATGCCCTAAAATATTTGGAATGGTGGTCAAGCCATCATCACAGTGGACAAGAAAGTTTATTCTTGTCCAATAAATGTATGTATTCTGTTTGGTTAGTTGTTCGCATAAATCTCAAACTAAAATGTGTATTGCGATTTGCGTGCCAACATGCCAATGCTCTGCTGCGGCCCTTTACATGCAGTATCTTAAGCTCTGTATTGAGTTATGTTAAAATCTTGAGTGATATTTGCTGCATTTTGCCAACAGAATTAGCTCCTAGTTAGCGTCAAAAAAGACAACTTAATAGAAATTTAACCACAAGAACCGGATTAGCCTAAATCCGGACAAGGACAGCTCAGGATATATGTTCTTTTTATGAATCTTGCCTCTTTCTGTTTTAAGTTAAGATTTATTGCAGGGTTGTCAAAATTAACTTCTGATCCAAGGTCAGCAATCAGAAAGAGTTCTTTGGAGGTGCTTTTTAACATTCTGAAGGATCATGGTCATCTATTCTCCCGCACATTTTGGAATAGTATTTTCTGTTCTGTTATTTTGCCTGTATATAACTCAGTATCTGGAAAGAGAGAGATGAATCCACAAGAGGACCATTGTGCACCTTCAGTATCTGTGCATACTGAAGGAAGCACATGGGATTCTGAGACTTATTCAGTAGCTGCAGAATGTTTAATAGATTTATTTGTCACCTTTTTCGATATGGTGAGGTCTCAGCTACCAGGTGTGGTGTCAGTACTGACAGGTTTCATTAGAAGTCCTGTTCAGGGTCCTGCTAGTACTGGTGTTGCTGGATTAGTGCGACTCACAGGTGACCTTGGTAACAGGCTTTCGGAAGAAGAATGGAAAGAGATTTTTCTGTGTTTAAAAGATGCAGCTACATCAACGGTGCCGGGATTCATGAAGGTCTTGAGAACCATGAATAACATTGAGGTGCCCTACATTTCACAGTCTTCTGCTGATTTGGAAAGTTCTTCTGATCATGACTTGGCGAATGATGAATTTGATGATGACAATCTGCAAACAGCTACATATGTTGTGTCAAGAACGAAGAGTCATATTGCTATGCAGCTACTTATTGTACAGGTTCACTTCTTGATATTTCTATAGTTAGCATCAAAGACATAAGCACCAATTTCCTAGTATTGGTTCTCTATGCATCTGCTGAATTTGGTAGGTATTTGAGATAAAATGCACACAACCGAGGGTGGGCAAGTTATGCCCTGATTCAGTGAAAGAGGGGGTAAAATCACCCCCTAAGAGATCCTAGACAATACTCATGAAGTGCTGCCAAAACCTTTGTTTTTTATGTTACTTATGAATGGTGCAAGGCTCCAGGCTTTTTAAAGGAAATTTTCCTTGCACAGATATGTTGAGCGTTTTGTAGCTTTGACATTTTCCTTTGTTCCTTGTTTATCTTATTTTGTCAAAATGAATTCCTTCTTTATTAAAAGCAAAAATCCTTTAACTCAATCTCTCAACTTAAGAGGATTGAGAATAAGAGGATAGAATTTGAACTCTCAATTCTTCTGGTGCTTGTTTTTGCAATCTTTTTTCTGTTACCTGCCATGTATCCTTTATGTCCAGAATTTCATCTCCACATATAATTCTCATCTCATAGCTGAAGCTCTTCCATTGAAATACTCATTCATCTTTCTGCATTCTGATCACAGGTTGCAACTGATCTGTACAAAAAGCACCGGCAATCCTTATCAGCAGCCAGCATCAAAGTCCTTATTGAATTATATTCAACTGTTGCTTCGCATGCTCGGGAGATGAACAGTGAGTCAATCCTACTGAAGAAGTTGCAGAAAGCTTGCTCCATCCTGGAGCTATCTGGCCCACCCATGGTTCATTTTGAAAATGAGTCCTTCCAGAATCACCTCAACTTTCTGCAAAGTTTACATCTCCATAATCATTTTGTGCATGATGAGATAGACCTAGAACAAGAATTAGTTGCTGTATGTGAAAATGTATTGGACATATACCTAAATTGTGCTGGTTCTGTTTCTGCTTTTCACAAGTCAGATACCCAGCAAGCACCACGTCGAAAACTTCCTCTGAGCTCTGCGAAGAAGGAGGAGATGGCCGCTAGGACATTCTTAGTCATCTCAGCATTGCAAGGGTTGTCTGGTCTGGAAAAGGATTCATTCAGGAGGTATATTCCACGGTTCTTTCACTTGCTTGTAGATCTTGTGAGAAGTGAACACACCTCTGGAGAAGTCCAACTTGCCCTCAGTAATATATTACGTTCATCTGTTGGCCAAATTATAATGGATTGAGCATAGTTTCGGCACACTTCGTATTTGGACGTTACTGAATATCGAGTGAGCACCTTTCTTTATAAGCTGACCACCAGCCATTTTATGGTTATAGACTTATAGGTCAATTTACTCACTAGAGCTGTGTAGATTGTTACTCGTTTTTTCTGATTATATGTGCCATTAATGTAAATGAGAAATTTATTTACAACAACGCAGGAAGGTACAACAAATAGGGAATCAGGCGGCTGCGAGCAGCCTAGGCATATTTTACTTAATGAGTAAATTCCTCTCCTTGCTTGAGATGTTTAAATTACACTCCCCTCAACAATTTAAAACATAAGCTTCCCTTCTTTGCGAGGTAAATATGAATGTTTTCTCTCTCTCAATAATAACAACAAATATCTAGCAGTGGTTAGCAGTGATAAATAATTTAGAGTGTTTATATAGATATTTTATTTTTAGGTCCTATTAACCAGTATCCTAAAAAAATTGTTTAAGGAAAAAAAATTAAAAGTTTTTTTTTCATTGAGAATTATGTGGAGATTACTTAGAAATTGAGATGGGTAAGTTTTAGTGATGTTTTTAAATGAAACTTTCCATTTTGACTCTCTTGGGACATTAATTAACATTTTCCTTTATTATTTTATACTGGTTTTACCAGCATTAACAAATAACAACTAATTTGAAATATCTTATTATTGACTATAGGGTAAATACTTTAGTATCTTATCTTTTATTGTTGTTTCAATTTTATTTTTATTTTATTTTTTAATATCAAATTATTTCGTTAATATTATCAGTTTTATCAGTTAAATTCCTGTTATATTTTTCACTTTTTTTTCAATTCAAATTCATATTGTTTTGGTACCAAAGTTCTAATAACATTTCACTCTTCTGTTAGACATAGGAAGCACAAATCACAAATATATGTTACTTATTTTAATATATATTGGGTTAATCAAATCCGGTTGCACTTTCTTGACTTGAGTCTGTGTTTGACAGACTTTACTATGGTAGATTAAATAAACCTTACCATTGATTGAGTTTTTAATACTGATGAGTAAGTTTATCTATTTCATAAGTAAATTCGGAAAATCTTATATTATATATAGCTAGAATATATTGTATCTACAAGATCACAAAAGGAAATATATAAGATTTAGTTACGAACTTGCACCTCTCTTTTATATTGTCTACTTTTCTCTTTCAAAATTCATAATTGGAATTTTGGTCAATTATATATATATATATATATATATATATATATATATAATATTATGTATTACACTCATAATTGTATCAACAATAGAGAAAATCAAGGTAGCTGCCAAGAGCAAATAAAGTGACAGAATATAACCATAATAATTTTTGAAGTGTTGTCTTTTTCGCAAAGAATTTGGTGTTATATACATATTTGATGATCTTATATATGCTGTCCATGAAGAAGAGGACTTGCCATCTAACAAGCTATAGAATAAGTTTTGTAGCATATGATTCTTTTTTATTCTCGTCGATGATATTTTGTGTCACCACTTATTTTTATTTTACTACACAACATTTCGAGGGAGAAGACTAACGAAAGAATTTAGAAGCTTAAGAAACCATAATTAATCACTTTTTAAAAATAAAAATGTTTCATAAATAAAATAATTACGTGCCACTTTTACTACTAAATTGTGGCCATGTCACTGTCTAAATCATTTGAATATCAATGACATCAACATTTACGGGATGACAACTTATAAAAGGGACTTAATTATAATATTTAGGAAAATTGAAGGACCAAAATCACAAAAAAAACTATTAAGATAAACATTGTATAAAAATAAATGTAGAGGGACTAGAAGTGCAATAAAGGAAAATGTAAATATAAGAAAAGTTAGAATGAGTTTAGGCCAGTAGTGGTTGAAGTTAAAAAAAAAACTTGGTGCATGGGTCTCGTGTTTGTATAAAAGAATTTTTACATAGTGAAAAATCCTTCAGATCTGAAGGTACTTGGACGTATCTTCTACATAAGAAGTGAGCCAATATAAATTCTTAGTGTTCTCTCTTTCTTTTCCTTGTCTTCTAAGGTCTGAACCCTTATGTTTAAGAGTCTGTTGCCATTTTATCTTAACAAGGTTATTTCCGCACGAAAAGAGTTCAGGGCTTATTCAACCCTCCTTTCAAGTCTAACTCTAAAACTTCAATTAGTACCAGAGTTTGTCCTTTGGGGTTGATCACTCTCACAAGTGAATAAATTAATGATCCATGGCAGATCCTCAAAACGACTAGCTTATAGCAAAAGGATTCTCAATCAACAGACCACCAACCTTCTTTGGTGAATATTATCCATGTTGGAAGGACAAAATTGATATGTTCATTAAGTCCACCCAATATAGTGTGTGGGGATTTATCACAAATGGTGATAATCCTGTTTTTGTTGATGAAGATGGAAAACCCAAACTTGAGGATCAGTGGACGATGCTTGAAATAAATAAGATTGAGGATAATGCAAAGGCCAAATTCCTTCTTATCTATGCTTTGAGTAAATCTGAGTACAATAAGGTTTTTAGCTACAAATAAGCTAAAGAAGTCTGAGATGCCCTCTAACGTAATTATGAAGGAACTTCGAATGTGAAAAGATCCAAAAAGATACTGTTAACAAAACAGTATGACACATTCAAGATGAAAGAACATAAGACAATAGATTAGGTGTTTAGAAGGTTCCAAACACTGCTGAATGAGCTACATGTGTAACATCCCGAATATTTTAGAAAAATTATGTGTAGCGGAAAATATTAATAATTGTTTTAGGGATTTATTTGATATTTTTATGAAGTATTAGACAATTATAAATAATTAACTAGTGTGGAAAGTAAATAAATTCATTTGATTGATTAATTATAAAAGGGTTAAATGAGGTGTAATTAAAAGGAGGTAAAAGTTTAATTAAAACTTTTAATGAAAATATAAAAGAAATGAGGAAAAGGTTGTTTTGCCTCTGAGCCTTAAATAAAGAAGGTTTTTCTTCTCCTTTCCTCATTCATTTTCACGCGCTTCTTCTGCTGCTTCTTTCTTCTTCCGTTTCTTTTTCTTCTTCTTCTTCCTTCATCGCTGCCGAGCTGCATGCTCCAGAGGAAGGTCCATTTCGCATCAAAACTTCGAGATAACCTCATTTCCGTGACCGTGGTTTCAAGGTAGCAGAACGAACATCGGAGGACTGATTGACGAAGTTGGTGTTGGATTTGGAAGTGAAACCATGAACCCAGCGCTTAGAGGACGCAATCGGTATCAGGAGCAGATCGTTGAAGCTTGGAATAGAGGTAAGGAGGGTGTTCGGGTTATAATTAATTAAAATAGGTAAATATTTTGGTTCCGGGTCGTCGAACCAGTTATGAACACGGTAAGAGATATTGCTGAATGATAGTTATATGTGGATGAGTTGTATGTGTATGCATGTATGAATATGGACACCGATCGGTTTAGGATCGTGTGTGGCTTATGATGATTGAGTTTGAAATACTTCTTGTGATAATCGAAGTGTAGTGACAATGTGATGCCAGGCTTGACAAGCAGGTCGCCCGTTTGATGAGTATGTGTTGATGATGGCCACTCGTGATATGATGAGAAATGTGAATTGTATATGTATGATAAGTATTTTCTATGTGTGAGGACATTATATTGATGGGCTTGACAAGTCGATTGCCCTACGTTGTGAGCACATGTCAGTTTCTGACAATTGCAAATGATGATCGTAATGATATGCCTATGTTTATATAATTGAATATGTGATTATGTGGTAGAGGACGATCGACGGTATGTGTTACCCTTATTTTTGGCTTCCGTGGTCAAGTCGGACCCAGTTAAGCTACCCAGAGGTCTATGACCCAGTGGTTGAGGGGGAGCCAAGTCGGGCTCGGTGAACCAAGTCGGGTTCATGGGGTGTCAAGTCGGACCCCCAGCTGAAGGCCGATCTTTTTAGTAGCCGGATACTAGGCGTCAATTTTGTATGAGAGTCAGTGGTGACAATTGAATTATTAGTATTGTGATGACGTGTATGCATCTAATCATATTTGCCGAGTGTGAATTGTGATACTTGCCGAGTGTGAATTATCATATTTGCCGAGTGTGATTGGCTATAATTGCCGAGTGTAATTTGCTATTATTACCGAGTTTAACTTGCAATGTGATGATAAAGTAATCGGACGGAGTTTATATACATGTAATTTGTTAAATTCTGTTCTAGATTAATTATGATGTCAAACACTCACCCTTGCTGTGGTTTTCAATTTAGTAACCAGTGACAGGGAAAAGGTCAGAGCCCTGGAGGTGCGCCAAGCGGAGGATTGATGCCAAGGAACCGAGTGATTTTGAAATGGATTATGTGTAATGTGTATAATGAGTTTTCCGAGTATGTGATGCTACAATATGTTGCTTGTGTATGTTGACTAATGTGCATATGAATTATGTTGTTATGTGATCGGTATTGATTTTCATGAGTGAATTTGTATTTGCTGTAGTAAAGTCGATTACCGGGCGAATCTCGCCGAGCGGATTCAGTCTTGTCCGAGAGAGGGCCGGTTGATTTGGTGCCTATTTCGCTCAAGCAAGTATCCCTCGCCATTTCCGAGTGAAGGAAGGTTAGGGTGTTTTCGAGTGAGGTATGTCTGAGAGAACCCTTTTCTGAGTGAAGGTTAAGAGGTTCCCGAGTGAGAGATGGCCGAGTGGACCCATTTCTGAGTGAAACCCGACTTGTTAATTTTCCTTGCATGTCTCGTTGTCCGCTTAGGTTTAAAGTGTAGAATTCGTTCAAGCAAGTCGGAACTCACCTAAGCGACCTTCTCGGGTTTCGCCTAAGCGAATCAGGGTCTCGCTCAGGCGAATGACTCCTATCTTTGTTTTTCTTCTTCCGCTGATTATAGTTAATTCCGTTTCATTAATTGTTTTATTTCTGATCGGTTATTATTTTGAGTATGCATAAGAAAAATAAATATTATTTTATACTAGGACCAAATTAATTTTCATTAAACGCGATAAATTTATTGTGAAAAATGATCAAACGGGTATAAATAAATGGTAAATTGACGCTGGTCGTCACAACATGCCTTGGGGACAACATCATCCATAAAGGATATAAATGTCAAACTTCTTGGAAGTCTACCTAAGATGTTTAAGGCAAAATGTTTATCTCCTGAGGAAGCTAAAGACCTTAGCATCCTCTCTCGATGAACTTCTTGGAGTGCTAAGAGTTCATGAGATGAAGCTGAAACATAAGGAAGTCACCAAGCTTTCCTCCTCCAAATGCATTGCTTTAAAGGTTGAAGAGTCAAGTAAAAAGTCCAAACCATACAAAGAAGAAGAGTCCATCAGTTCAGAGGAAGACTCAGACGAGTCTGGTGAAGGAACAGATGAGGAGCTGGCCCTCGTAACCAGGAGATTCCACAGGTTGCTAAGAAGAAAGAATGGCAGACCTGAGAAATCTCACAAGAGAGATCAGAAAGGTAAATCTGAATCCAAGTTTTAAATTGACAAATCTGTTGTTGAGTGATTTAATTATAGGAAACCAAGTCATATGAAGGCTGATTGTCCTATTTTGAATAAGGACAAGAAGGACATAAACGAGAAGAAGAAATCATCATAAGGGATGATGAGGACTTGTCTGGGTCAAGTGAGTCTGATGAAGAGAACGAGTCTGCTCAGATATGTTTAATGGCTAACTTAGAATCAGACTCAGAGACAATCTCTAGCGATTCAGACTCCGAAAAAGTAAGTTATTGTGAACTAAAAGAAAATTACGAACTTCCACTTAATGATTTTGCGAAACTAATAAAGAACTTCAAGAACTTGAAAATAAAACATGTTGATATGATCACTGAATATGAAAACCAAATTTTAAAATTAAAAGAAGAAGGTTCCAATAAAAATATTTTGAATGAGATGGAAGAAAGATAAAGAATGCATCTTGAGGAACTGCATAGACTTAAGGAAGAAAATAAGGCCTTATGGCACAACCCAACATCTGTATCACATGAAAAAGGATCTAGTTTAGCCTGAGCCCCTATTTTTTCTTAATCGTCACTACATGGGCTGGGAGGTTATCTCGAGGAACCTAAGTTACAATACTTTCAGGAACAAATCCCTAGTTACCATTAGAACCCCAAGATACAGTACTTTTGAAAACAAGTCCTTGGTTATCACAAGGAACCATAAATGACAAGATAATATCCAACGACCTAATCTAACTGCATTAACACCTCGAATAAAGAAACTAAAAGCAAACAATGTTCCAAAATCCGTTACTCTACACCAGATCAACAAGGACGAGCCTCCTGCTCGACCCTAGTTAGCCGATCAATCATAAATGTGACAAAACCTCAAACATTCCGCTCGCTTGGCTAACACGAAAAATGACACCTCAAAAACATGGAACATTCTCGTAAAATGCTCTGCATGACTTATCATCCTTCACAACTCACCATCCCTGTACTGTTCGGACAAATATTCAACGATCATGTCAAACCACGGCCTATTAGTCTCTGCTCCCCATACTTAGACTCAAAGAGACTAGGGGTTCATGTTCTCCTCAATATTCATCGTGCTTAGACAAATAAGAATCTTCAGAATGTCTTCTAATTTAAACATGTAATCATAACATTTAATAGGTTATCGTTTCAGGAAACTTGCCCCCTGTATCAAAGTCTTACAAATGGGATCTCAAGTGTACTATTCGGACCAAGTGTTTTAATAATAAGAAAACCCAAAATGTTTGTTCTAGAAACTTAGAGTTTTGTTGTACAAATGTTACTAGGTTTAACTTTGAGGAATGAATTCCATTTCCGAAAAAGGATTTATGTTAGAAAAAACATAATAATAATAATAATAATAATAATAATAATAATAATAAGGGTTAAATATGATTTTGGTATTTATGTTTTGAGAGTTTTTATTTTTGTTTTCAATTATTTTTTTACTGATACCAGTCTCTTTTTGTTATTTAATATGTTGAAATCAATTTTTAGAAACATCGAAGGATAAGAAAATATGATCTATTTCAAGAAGTTATAAAGTAAAATAAGTTGAAAAAACTAATAATAAAACAAATGACATATCATTTTGGTTTATTAGATTAATAATTATGTTAACAATATTAGATTTTAAGAAGTAATTTTAACAATCAAATAAAAAATAACTTTAGCACAACAAACATTGGTGAAGCACCGCAAACACGGGTAAAGAATATACTAAAGTTTATAATATTGATGAGATTATAATCAGTTATCAATTAGATTAGATAGATTCAAATCTAATTACCCTCGTTATGAAAATGAACGATTAAGAACGAACTGATCCGCAATATAAATTCTCATGCCCTAATAAAGTGAATACCTCTTTTTCACAGTTTCGACATGTCAGTTGTCAGCTTACCCGCAGGACCTCTTCCCAAGCCCCAATCCTCTTTCTCCCTCACGCCTTGATCTCTCTCTCAGCTTCCGGGTGGCCAGTCGTCAAGACAGTAAGCTGTCTCGAGCTCATAGAGTAGACGACCATGACGCCACCGGCGTCAGTCACGTGGTAAGAACGCCACCGCTGGTGACGGTCACCCAGTCGCACGAGTTCACTCCGTCACGACGCCCCCACTTATAGCCACCGTGAGTGTATTTTTTTTTTCTTTTAAATAATTTCGGCCCTGTTTACTTGTTCAATCTTGGTTGTTAAGTTGCTGCTGCAATTTATTGGTTGTTCACGTATTGTATCAGAATTTCACAGAATTATGTTTTCTGTTGATTTTAAGCATATTTGGGTTTTCTTGTTCTTGGAAAGGAGCTGTAAGTTGCATTTGTGTATCACACGTTGTAGAACTTTTTTTTTAATACCATTTTTTAATACGAGGATGAGTTTATAGTTTCCTTATATTGTGTCTAGCTAATTTCTCTACCTGTGTGAGTTCTATGTGAGCTGATAATTGGCTTTGTATTGATTTCATTATGATACCAGATCAAGGTCAAAGAATGTTTGCCATTTCATTGCTAGTTTGAAACTGTTAATTGATTGCCTTCTCAGCATGAATTTATGGATTTTGTTTTGAAAATGTAGGCAGGTTAATTCTGTAACCTGTCAACCAGCCATTTTTTGGGGTAATCCTGATTACAATTTGCCCCCTCATCACATATGAGTAGCGCTAGACAGCGTGCCCTCGGTGGTGGGGGTCATCATGTGTTGGACTATTTGAAGCGGATGCAGGCAGAGAATCCTGCTTTCTTTTATGCCGTCCAGGATGACAATGATCACTTATGTGGGAATATATTTTGGGCTGATGCAACATCTAGAATGAACTACTCTTATTTTGGGGATGCTGTTATATTGGACACAACCTATAAGACTAACCGATACCGAGTGCCATTTGCCTCTTTCACTGGGTTTAATCACCATGGGCAACCCGTGTTATTTGGCTGTGCATTGATTCTCAATGAATCTGAGTCCTCATTTATCTGGCTATTCAGGACTTGGCTTCATGCCATGTCTGGACGCCACCCTGTCTCCATTACAACAGACTTGGACCCGTTCATACAAGTTACTGTTGCCCAAGTTCTTCCTTCGACCCGCCATCGATTTTGTAAATGGAGCATATTCAGAGAAACCCAAGCCAAACTGGCTCATTTATGTGAATCACATCCTGCTTTTGAAACTGAATTCAAGAAATGCGTTAATGAGAATGAGACTGTTGATGAGTTTGAATCTTATTGGCACTCACTCTTGGAAAGGTTTGATGTCATGGATAATGAATGGCTTCAGTCAATGTACAATGCACGAGAACATTGGGTCCCTGTCTATTTGCGTGACACTTTCTTTGGCGAGATATCTTTAAATGAGGGAAGTGAATGTTTGAATATTTTCTTTGATGGACATGTGAATGCATCCACCACTCTACAAGTGTTGGTTAGACAATATGAGAAAGCTGTATCAACTTGGCATGAAAGAGAATTAAAAGAAGAATATGATACTACTAACAGCAGCCCAGTTTTAAAAACACCATCCCCTATGGAAAAACAAGCAGCAAGCCTTTACACGAGGAAGATATTCATGAAATTCCAAGAGGAGCTAGTAGAGACTCTTGCAAATCCTGCTACAAAAATTGATGATTCAGGAACCATCAGTACTTATCGAGTTGCCAAATTTGGGCAAAACCAAAAGTCTCACATTGTCACTTTTAATTCTTTTGAAATGAAAGCTAGTTGCAGCTGTCAGATGTTTGAATATTCAGGCATTATCTGTAGGCATATATTAGCAGTCTTCAGAGCTAAAAATGTTCTGACTCTTCCATCTCAGTATGTGTTGAAACGCTGGACAATGAATGCAAAAACTGGCCCAGTATTAGATGAACATGCATCTGAATTGCCAAGTGGTTCTCATGAATCTGTAACAGTTCGTTATAACAATTTGCGTCAAGAAGCAATCAAATATGTCGAAGAAGGTGCCAAATCAATCCATGTCTATCACGTTGCAATGAGAGCTTTGCAAGAAGCTGCTAAGAAGGTTTCTGCCATGAAAAATCAGAGTACAAGAACACCAGCGGGAGCTATAGTAGCCAATGGGGGCAGGGGTGAATTGCTTGCAGCACATGAAGACGTTCAGAGCTATCAATCTGTGGTTAGTCTCCTTGAACTTTTGATCTTTTCCATAGATCATAAACATTGCATTATGTTTTCAGTTCTCACTGGTGCAATCATGCATACAAATTGTTTGCTTGATGAGTTCTACAAATTTGATGAATTCTAAAATGAGCTGCTTCTAAAAGAAAATGTTATTAGTATGCATTGTTTATGTGTTGAAGGCTTGAAGTTGAAGAAAATTGTAGGAAAGAAGGGGGGGGGGTGTTTCTGATCGATGAATTGGCCCTTGGATGTTTATTACTGAATGATAAAAACTTATGGGAAACCCAGAATTCTGGAATGGAAAAACATCAAACATGGATTGAGCAAACATGCTAGGCTTGGATCTTCTAATGTTATCCCTTTTTTGATAAATGAAATGACTATGATGAATTACTGCAAATTGTGAGAAATTGGATTGATTTGATAACAGAAGGGGAAAAAGTGTAAGGGTTAAGATAAAAGGTGAACAAGACATGTAAATACTGTGAAGTTGAATCCTGACCTACAATTGATCAACTCACACCCTTGGATTTTGCAGGATAGAACTAATAAGTAAATCAACCATAGGAGTTATAACCCTATGGGTTCTTTTTCTTACCTTGTGGTGTATGCTATTAGTAGTTTAGTACTCTTGGTTTCCCTCATGATATAAAATTACTTGATTATTAGTTATGCAGTTGAGGATTGTAACTCACTAAAGAGAAATGATCATAGTTCAGGATCTAAAGCCATGGTTTAATAGTTCAAGTTGCTATGGGTGGTGGTGGTCCCGCTTATCGGGTCAAATGAACATGTTCTAAGAAGAAATATAGAGTAGAATTCCATTTCATTTAGTTAAAATCTGTTAACTTGAATAAGTTCCATAATGCAAATTCCCTTAATACATGTTGTCTAGGTGTGTGTTTGGTAAAGGTCTTGCATAACTTATTTAAGAGTTTATAGCTTTTTAAAAGCTACTAAAGTTGTTTGGTAAACACAAAATAAGAGAAGCTTATAGATTTTTAAAAGCTATAAGCTTCCAGTTTTGTAAATGTTACTTGAGGAAATTTATAGTTTTTGAAAAGCTATAAGCTCCCAACTTTTGAAAAACTACTTGAGAGAGCTTATAACTTTTCAAAGAATTTTATGCCTCATTTGGATTATAAAAACATTTCTTGTTTTCATTTTCTATTTTTCAGTTTTAATTACAAAACTGTTATTTTGTTTCCTTTTTCCAAATTTTATATAGAAAATATTGTAAACAACTTTTTTTTTGTTTCCTGTTTTTTATTTTTTGTTTTTGAAACATTGAAAACATTTTCTTGTTTTCATTTTCAGTTTTTACATTTTTTTAGTACAAATTTATTAAAATAGAAAACATGATGACTGTTTTATAATTAAAAGTAAAAACAGGAAATGAAAACAAAAAACGTTTTCACAGCGAGGCATTTGGTCTGGTCCATTTTTAAACATTTGCTGATGTCCCCATCTGACTCCAGCGAGGCAGTGACCCTTATTTCTGTGTCCTGCTCTCTCCAATGGTCTTGCTAGGAACCCAAAATTTATACTGACAAATAGAAGAATTTATATTGATGAAAGTTGGAAATTACAGACCAAGTATTCTGGTAGAGGAAAACTCTAACCATTCCACAGAGAAATGCTATTCTCTGACAAGCAAATATGCTTTAGAATAAACAAAACTGTTTCCTACCTCACCCCATTATCCTCTTTCTTTTTTTCAGTTTTTCTTTTTAAAGTTTGGCTATTTTTATTTTAATTTTTTTAAGGTAAGGGATATGAATGCTTATTTATGTTTCTTTTTACTTTTTTTATTTAAAATTCAGCATATATAATATAATTATTTGGTCTTTTAATTAAAAATTAATGATTATATATTTTTAATAAAATGCAAAAAATAATTGTTTTTAAATTTGGCTATTTTTATTTTTAAATTTTAAAATAAGTGATGTGAATGTTTATTTTATGTCTCTTTTAAACTTTTCTTTTTAAATTTCAGCATGTTTGTCTATATATAATATTATTTGGCCTTTTAATTAGAAACTAATTTATTATAATTTTAAATAAAATTAGAAATAATTGCTATTAAAATTCATTCATCTCAAAATGTGTGTTTCTTTTATGTCTTTTTTAGCTTATTTTTTTAAAAATTTTCAGCACACACACATATATATATATATATTTATTTATATATACGTGTGTGTGTTTTAGTTTGGTTTCAATTGCTACATAATATGTATAGTAGATGATATGACAAGCCAGCTAGTACAAGTACAATTCTAATAGAAGACAGTTCTGGTCTTGTACTTGCAACCCAATACATTCTAAGAATCAACTTGTTAAGTATAATTTGATCTAGGAATTCATTAACTAGGGAAATAATAGTAATTTGTTATGCAAAATTACAAGGGAATTCAAATAGGAAAAGGTAGGATAGAATCTCAGTCGCGATGTGACGACAACACCATCCCGGTTTTGGGGTCTGCCACGAAACACGGGAAGTTGAGATTAACTACTTAGATCAGTAATTGAGTCATGAAGGGTGAAAATCTTGATAATTAAGATCAAATTTAAGTCAAAATGAGAATAAATCAGCATAACTAATCTGACCAAAATAATTACGAGTAAAAAGAAATTTCCCAGTTCTATCGAGCTGAGTTGAGAAATAGAGGAAGGATAAGAGTATGGCCTTTAGGAGGAATTACTTGTTGCATGATAAGTTAACTTCCTATTCTTTAAAGTACTTGGTGTTGGTGTCAATTAAACCCATGAATTTAGGATACTTTGCATATTAAATGAACTAGTAGTTCTATAATTCAATTAGGAAAATGAAAGAACTTGAGCTTTGCAGGATTGTAGCAAAATCACAAAAATTGTGCGACTTTGATTCTGAGAAAATGGCCCATACCATTTCATCGCAGACCCAGCTAAAGATTCCTAACCCACCTAGATTTTGACCTTTAAGGGATTTGTTTGGCCAATCTTTGCGGCGCTGCATGTTCCCTTCTACCTGAGACAGAGGTTCCCCTCTTCGTATCACTGAAACAGTGCTTCTCCAACCATTTTCATCTAACTCGAACTCTGAAACAGAGCATCTCCAAATGTTTGAAAGGTTCTCTGACGAGCTTCAACAAGTCTCCAACCAATGACCGTCCACACCCATCTTCACAGCAATGAGCTTGTTCACAGCAAGGAGCACTTCCAACTTCTCCGACCATGGAGAAATGATTCCTCCATATTTTGATGTTTGATGTTTTGGGGTGTGGGGGACAGGGGACAGAGAGTCGCATGCGAAACTGCCACCTTATTGGTTTACAGCTGTCACTCGTACACATAAAGACTGATATACTTTTTCTATTTTTTATATTTTCTATTCACTTTAATAATATAACTATTTATTTATTAAGTTTTTCTATTTATAGAAGTTTATTAAGGTGTTTTTAATTAATAGATTTTGATTTTGGTAATTATAATTTTCATGCAAATATATGAATTTATATGTATATATTAACACATGAAAATTGTAGAATCTTACGATTCTATTTATAATTTTACGATTTACGATTTTTCCATCATCTACTGATTCAAAACTAGAATTCCGATTTTCACTACCTTGGCTAGTGCCAATGATTGGAGCCCAAGTCAATGTAAATTAGAAGAGGATCTTTGAGGTGAAGTGATAAATTAGAAGAGGGTCATCTTATTTAGACCTCAACATATTTCAAGAATTTCATTGGGGAGGGAAATATCATTAATTAACATAATAGGTAGTAACCTAAAGAAGCCACATAGGGAAATATATTTAATAGGTAAACCAATTAAATATATTTAGTGCTCAAATTTTGAGGACAAAATTTATTTAAGGAGGAAGGAATGTAATAACCAAAATAATCAAACAACCAAATAAGTAAATAAATCCATCAGATTTTTTATTCCTAAGCTTATCTAGGCTCTTTCTTGTCAATTAAGATTTTTGTTCTCTCTGCAACCATTCTGACTTTCTTATACTCTGCCTCCCTTTACTTATCATCAAGCCTATCCCACAAACTCCTGAACCAGCCTACATCGTTAGCCAATAATGCAACTAACTACCCCACAAGCATCTACCACGGCATGACTCAATCTCCTCTATATAACTGAAAGATGCCACCACTATTAGGGAAGACTTTTATCCGGTTCAAACTGATTCTTTTGGTTTGCTGCCACCGTCACTATAAGCTTATCACTGCCAGAAATTTGCTTTGAGGTAGGTGATTGCAAATCCCTCTTTTCTTTATGTTCCTCCTTAAGCTTAGTCACATGGGCTTTTCCTATTCCCTCTTTGTTCTGCCTATTATTTATATCTATTACTTGAGTGTATTCTAAGTTATGAACCCCAACACTCTTGCTTTGATTGATTAATGCATTGAAATTGCTGGAATCACTAAGAATTGCATTTTTCAAAATTTGTATTCTAAATATTTATGATTGGTTATCTAAATCTTTCCTCTTAAATATAGTTGTTTATGTTTTACTTGGTACGCATGGGTTCCCATCATTTTCTTGTCACATTATCTTTTGTCAACCTAATTTGATTGAAGGTATAAATTCCAAATTTTATTCTGTTTTGCTGTTTGTATATTTTGGGTTGGATCTTCTCTATTGTGTAGATTTAATTTCTGTTCTACACTGTAGTCTTACTTTCACAATTAAATTCTTATATACTTCCTACTTTGCACAATTAAATTCTTACGCAGTTCTTGTTTTACTCAAGTCTTTGATTACACTATACCGTTTTATGTACCTGCTTATCACACCAGTTAAGAAGTTGCTATGATAGAGGCAATATATTATAGAGCATTCTCTTAAGGAAGAAAGAGAATCAAAACTATAAGATCACCATGCGCAGAAGAATGCCATGGCATGGGCAATAAAATCAGAAAATGCAAAAAATGTTCAGGGGACTCCCTTAAAAGAGGTGAGCTCAAAAAGAAAATGCTCATGGGTTAAAAAAAAAATAAAAAGGGCTGTACACCCAAAGTTGTCATTAGACATAGGAGAAATATCTTTTGCCTTTATTTTATGATGAACAAACACGTTACTTAGTCCCTCATTTTGTTAATATCAGGTTAATACATATGTCTAAAAATCCACACATTGGTTCCTCACATATAACTTTTGCATGGTTAATAGGTCCTTGACGTTAACTTTCTGATAGAATTGTTAACTTTTGCTTACGTGTCACATAAATTTGCCACATGTCACGCCACAACATTACTTAATATGTGAGGGACCAATTAACCAAATCCCTGGTTTGACTTCAACCTTCTCATCACCACCACCATCATCGATACCTGTTTCCCTTGCCCACCACCACCACCTTTTTCCTAGGAGCCTCCATAAAATTTTGGGGAGAGCCACCATCACAAAAATCAAAACCGAAAGGCAACTTGGTCCTCTCCTCCTCGCTAGCTCCTTCTTTGATGTGAAAATGGTAGACATTTTTAAACCTCCTTAGGTACAAGGTTTGTGTTCCCCTTATCACCACCAACAGGCTTCAAGCTAATAACCATCTCATTTGTTCTCTTCCAAATCACAAATAGCTGTTGCTACAACCAAACACAACACAACTCCACTTCTTAGAGCTGGAGCCTCATTGTCCCTCTCCTATACCATCAACCCCTTCCTTTGTCAAATCCCCGCTTCACTAAATCATTCACTCCATGGCCAAATAAATTAGAAACCTCAAATTATGCAATTCTATGCATGCAACTTGTCAAGTATGACTAATTGAATCCAGAAAATTTATAATTGTTTCTAGTTAATTGTAATCGGTGGTTGTTATGGGGAAAGGGGTGGTGGTGGTGGTTGTGGGTGGGTGGGTAAGGGAAAAGGGTGGGGATGATGAAAGAGATAAGTCAAATATGAGATTTGGCTAATAGGTCTCTCACATATTAAGTGATGTGACGTAACACGTCAAATTTATGTGACACGTAAGAAACAATTAACTGTTCTGTGAGGAAGTTAATGTTAATGACCTATTAACCAGATAGAAGTCATATGTGAAGGACCTATTAACCTAATGGTAATAAAGTGAAGGACTAAGTAATATGTTTACTCTTATGATTTCATAGATGCCCATTCTTTCTCTTGGGAGATTTAAGTTAAAGTCTACAATTTATATAATATATTGAATATTGATTAAATTGTGATTTTCCAAATTTATTTTTCATGTGTATTTAACTCTTATTATTTTCCTTTTACCTAAATTATTTTATCTCTATGTCATGAATATACCCAAGGTTGTCAAACTCGTGAGTTTATCTAAACTCGTGGAGGCTTATTAGAGTATATGCATTAGCTCAGGTGTAAAGCATGCTATTCATGTTAGCTCATCTTGTAATCAATCAATTATTTCAATAGGAAATTCTGAACCTTCCCAATGATTCTCTCTCTTTTTGCATTCTCTTTGAAATCTAAGCAGGCGATGTAGACTTGACTTGCTAACTCAACTCAAACTCGTAAGAGTTTACCTCACACTAAAAATAATATAAAATTAATACAGGCATGCATCTAAACAAGATATAACATCCTAAAATAGTTAAAAATTTAAAATCCAACTATTCAAATACAAATTAAAGTAAACCATTGTCAACAAGTCATTACAAAAACACATAAAACTAATCAAAGTTCAAATCAAATGTTTCCTAGTTGAAACTAGAAAGCAAATCAAAGAAAACATAATTTTCAAATCTCTAATGATCCTCCATCTCCATCATCTTTATTTTCATGGTCGTCCTCAAAGATGATAGGGGATCAACGACATCCATATCAAGTCCTAAATCCTCATTGTCATTTGATGTTGCATTTGCGTTGCTTAAACTTCCAACCTCCACTTGGACTATCTTAAATTTGTTTATTGAGCTTAACTCAATCCTAAAAGCTATCTCATCGGTTGAGGATCACACCCACGTTGCTAATTTGTATCTCTTCCTCACCCCCTAGGATGGGTTGGTGAACATTCTCTTCAAGTTCAACATTTTCTTTTGTTATCCATTCATCACTGGATTGAACCTCCTTAAAACAACATCCTTTCTTCTTTGTCTAGTCTTTAACTTCAAGTTGTACATGACAAACTAGGTTATTCATTTTTTTCTGATGGAGGTGGTTTCTTCTCTTTGTATGAATCTAGAAACAAAGTCATTCATCAATTTTTTAATTCTAATTTCTAACATATGCGAAGCCATAAACATAATCTTACTTAAGACTCACCATTTCAAAGGAGCTCCAATTACGTTTACATCATGAAGAGCTACAAGTCAAGCTTAGAATGTGGAAAACAAACTTCTTCAATTTAAGACATGCGGATCCATACAAGTACCACCATTCTGCAGGAAGATGGTTCTTCCTAGTGCTCTTTGCAGTTTAAGTCCAAAATGTTCTTTAGCATTATGAAATTTAGAAAGTTGCAAAGAAATTTTATACCTCTCTTTTGGGTCACTAACCAACCTTTCTATGTCTACTATATAGTTAAACAATCCTTGCTTCACCTCATAGTCATCATCTCTAAAGCTTGCATCATAATGGGAACTAGGATTAAGGTAGTACGTAGCAGCATGTAAGGGCCGATGCAATTGATTATCCCACCCTTTCTCAATGAAAAACCAAGCCGTATAAACTAAAATTAGACTTTCTAGTTTCTACTTTCTAGTTTTATAATTCTATTAGCTATAATTCTACATCTTTAAACTTAGCTATCAATGAAAGTAAACACCAAATAAAAATTAGTGCATGTTTACCTTTTTTTAACATCTTTAAAGTTAGATTTGATTTTCTCCTTAGTTGAATCCATTGCTTCATAAAATGAAACCTATTACGGGTTTTTCATCTGAATCAACCAAACGAAGGGCTTGTATGAGAGGAGCATCAACTTTGAGGCAAGTGATGATGTTCTTCCAATCCAATGCTTTTCCAATACAGCAACTTTGAGCAGCAACATAGATCATTGTATCTATGTAGAACTTAAGTATCATGATACCCTAATGGCTGGATTTGATTGCATGTATAACTTTAAAATAATCCTACAGTTGATTAATTCATTTTATTTTATCCTATGATTTGATGATATCAGTCTTGCTGTATAATAGTAATTGTGGGAGTTACTTAGTAATGCACTACCTAAGGGTGTTAAAACTAGGTTTTTTTGAAGTAAGGGAAACTTAGGCAGGACATTACAGCTTCCCGTGAGGTAAATAGGCATCCAGTTCTTAACATCTCACAATCGAAAAAGGTCACTCAGTGGAGGCAGAGTTTCCTGTTGACTTGCAAGAGGATCCATACCTCTATAACCTGGATCTTATCTTAGCTACTCGCATAATAACGAGACATGACAAGAGGAACCCATAGAAGAAGTGCTGGTGCAGTGGAAGAACAAACTAGTAGAAGAAGCCACTTGGGAAGACAAACTTACATTTCAGGAGTAGTTTCTTACTTTCAACCTTAAGGACAAGGTCTGAGTTCAGCGGTGTGTTAATAAGAATGTAGCCGTACTAGAAAACAATTTGTAAAATGTACACTAGGAGAAATAAAGGGTTGACTAGGCGATACGTACTAGTCAGTTGGACAGTTTTAAATGGGATATAAACAGGGAAACAGATTAGTGAACAAGGGGGTATATAAATTTTAGGCCTATTTGGATTGTGAAAACTTTTCTGTTTTTTTAGTTTTAATTACAAAATTGGCATTCTATTTTCTATTTCCAAAATTTTGTACAAGAAATGCTGAGAACAGTTTTTTTTTTTTTTTTCTGATTCTTGTTTTCTTTTCTTGTTTTCACTTCTTTTAGTACAAATTTTTAAAGATAGGAAACATGATAGTTTTGTAATTAAACTGAAAATGATAAATGAAAACAGGAAACATTTTCACAATCTAAATAGGACCTTAATCACTTAACTACGGAGATAGTTGTAAGGGAGAGTCCTTTGCAATGTGTCGTACACCTTGTAATTGGAGAATATTCCGGAGCATTCTCTCTCTCTCTCTCTCTCTCTCAAATTCTTGATCCTTAACAGGATTTGGAATATGTTTTGATTATTAAATGTTTATTGGCCTGTGATTGTCTTCTTTATTTATTATTATTATTATTATTATTTCACTTTTGCATAATGATTATGGTGTTCTTTTTTTTTTCCTCCCAAGTATTTTAGAAATTGAAATTGTTTTTGCCTGTAAATTTTTTTTTGAACCTCTTAAAATTGAGCATGTTGTCTTGGACAAGATAAGGCACTAGGTCTTATGAACTTTGTTGTGTTAAGCTTTTATACTTATGTTATAATAAGTAGAGAGTTCCTTTTCACCAATAAAGGATACTTTGGTAAGGATTAAGAACCTCATCTCTTGTATGTGGTTTCTATATCTGTTAATACACATGGTATAGTAAAAATTTACGGTCGGATCTTATGTACCAGGCAGAGAAGCAAAAGAAAATCCAAGAGTTGACTGCTGAGTTAGAGGTTACAAATCAACGATGTGGAGTTTATAGAGCAAACTTGCTTGCTGTGTTAAAGGATATGGAAGAACAAAAGTTGAAGTTATCAGTGAAGGTCCAAAATGCAAGACTTAGTTTGAAAGAGTGCCTGCATTAATTGTCAAGGGTTTACGGTATGCGTATCTGTCCATTTGATTCCTCGTAGTATATTCTGTATTGTGTTAATAAGCTTGTGATCTATCATGGTTTGAGTTTAAATAATGATTGTGAACTTTGAGTTATTATGCTTTCCAATACTGTAATTTAATTTTTGGGTTTCTTAATAAGTTATGGACTAAAACAAAGTTGTATTGATTTTTCAGGCCTACTAACATCTAAGGGAAGAGAAAATCAGGGATCTTCAAATGTGTTGATTTCCTTCTCTTTTTCACAAGTTCCAAAATATTCCTTGTTGTATATGGGTTACATGATCTTTATGGATGCAGGATGTGTATATATACAGTCATGTGACTCATGTTTGGTGAAGTATTTAGTTAATAGTTTACAAAATTCAATGTGTATATGACGGGTTGATTTGTCTAAATTTTTGTGGCATTATATATATATATATATATATATATATATATATATATATATTGTAAACTCGGTTCACATGACAGTATTGCTGCCATGGCTTCCAATTCTTTCACTAACACAACGGTTCCTCTTCCTCTGATATTAAATGGCGATAATTATGTTTCTTGGAATCGTGCCACAAAATTGACACTCATGGAGAAGAATATGTTAGCATTTGTCGATGGTTCCATCCAAGAACCCTAAAGACGATCCTCAATTTGCTTCTTGGCAACACAACAATAGTGTAGTTGCCTTTTTGATTCTGAATTCCGTGTCTGAAGAAATTTCTGCTAGGTTAATCCAAACGACTTACTGTTGCAATTTGGGAAAATCTCTAGGAGAAATTTCAGCTGAAAAACGAACCAAGAATCTTTCAGCCTTCTAATAAAGAACCTACTTCCACTGGTATATATGATCCCTTTTATTAACCCTTCTTAATAATTATTTTCTTTCAGGTCTTGGAGCTGGTTCTAAGATTAAATTCCTTCGTTAATACAATTTGGTTTATAACAAATGTTATTTTACCCAATCACTCAATTGGTAATGTTTAGTTGAGTCCATTTAGCTTGTTACAATACGTTTTCTATATATTGGTTCTCTAATTTAATTTCAATCTTCTCTCTGTAAGTTCATTGTTTAAATTGCTCTTCCTAATAATTCCCCTCAATAATGTGAACCATAGTAACAACTTTAAGAATTTTACTTTCTCTAAAATGATATAATTTTTACTCTAAGCATGTCTTTGTAACTACTGTATTTGATTCATATTAGTTTTAATGATTTTTCCTTTCTTTTAAAAAAAATATTTTTTCTTATAAATTTGGTTAAAAATTCATCGTTGGAGAAAATCTGTCATTGCTTTTGGAGAAATCTAATGAAATTTCAGGGACAATCTTAGAATGCTAAGCATGGTTGTAAAAAATCATGTAAAAATTTAACCGATCGTTTCTGTCATACTTTCGTGGGCATTAGCTTTCAAATTTGACTAAAAATTCAACGTAAGAGATTTGTCCGAGCCAAGTGTTGGTCGAGCCGTGACTGAGGCGAGATTTGACCATAACAAGCACGCTAATGTTTATGTCACTAGAAATAATAACTTTTTACTATAGTATATGTAATTATTGTATAACAAAAACAAAATTATAATAAATATGTTGTTTTCCAATTAATGTTTACAATTTTTAGTTATTTAAATTTAACATTAGAATTGAAGATAATAAATCTTAATTCTTTAGTCATAAAGTTTTAGGTTTTCCAATAAGTTGTTGGGTGTTTAGATGACATGTCACTTAATAGGTTCCATTTATTGAATAGATTAACTTTCTACATTTTTAATATATAACAATAACTTATATTTTATTTATTTTAATTTCAAGAAGATGAAGGATCACCAACACAAGTTAGACCCTCTTCCTCAGCTAGTCATCAACTTTATTTATTTTATGTTACATATTGACTTGACTATATATATATATATATATATATATATATATATATATATGGGTTTATTGATTTATAGATGTATAACTTTCAGTACATTAATTACATGTAAGACCTAATGACTTTGTTTTTAATATAATTGTTATTAAGTATATTGAGCTTGTGATTATATTTTTATAAATTTAGTTTATCCAATTTATACCTTGTTAGTCAAATTAAAATTTATTCTTATATAGATAAAAGTTGCTACCAAATTTTGTCTGGCGGAGTCGTGGCCGAGCCGAGGCCGTAAACGACTTGTGGCCTTAACCGAGCCATGTCGAGGCTGAGCCATGGCCGTGGCAGTGGATGAGATGTGGTCATGGCCGAGCTCGAACCGTCAGCCGTGGCTGAGACGTGGTAGAGACATGGTCAAGCCTTAGCCACGCCAAGGCCGTGGCAAAGTCGAGGTGTTGGCCAAGGTGTGGCCGAAGTGGAGCAGTGCCGAGGTCGAGCCGTGGCGGAGGCCTAGCCGTAGCCGTGCCCGAGGTTGAGACGTAGTCGTGGCCGAGGCCGAGATGAAGTCGTGGTGAAGGCCGAGGTCGAACCGACATCTATGGCCGAGGCCAAGTTGTGGCCGAGCCAAGGCCGTATCCGATTCGAGGCCATTCTGTGCCCGAGCCGAGTTATGTCGAGTCGTGGCCGAGGTGAGAATTGACCATAACAAGCACACTAAAGTTTATGTCACTAGAAATAATAACTTTTTACTATAGTATATATAATTATTGTATAACAAAAATAAAAATATAATAAATAGGTTGTTTTCCAATAAAAGTTTACTATTTTTAGTTACTTAAATTTAACAATAGAATTGAAGATAATAAAATCTTAATTTTTTAGTCATGATGTTTTAGGTTTTCCAATAAGTTGTTGGGTGTTTAGATGACATGTCACTTAATAGGTTCCATTTACAGAATAAATTGACTTTCTATATTTTTAACACATAACAATAACTTATATTTTATTTATTTTAATTTGAAAAGATGAAAGATCACTTGCACAAGTCAAACCCTCTTCCTCAGCTAATCATCAACCTTATTTATTTTATGTTACATATTGACTTGACTATATATATATATATATATATATATATATATATATATACAAGAGTTTTTTTATTTATAGATGTATAACTTTTAGTACATTAATTACATGTAAGACCTAATGACTTTGTTATTAATATAATTGCTATTAAGTATATTGAGCTTGTAATTCTATTTTTAGAAATCTAGTTTATCCTATTTATACATTGATAATTATATTAAAATTTATTTTTATATAGATAAACGTTGCTGCCGAATTTTGTCTGGCGGGGTCGTGGCCAAGCCGTGGCCGTAACCAAGCCATGGCTTAGGCTGAGCCATTGCCGTGGTCGAGGCATGGCCATGGAGGAGGACGAGGCGCAGCCATGACCTAGGCTGAGGCGTGGACGAGGTGTGGCCGAGGTTGAACTGGCAGTCGTGAGAACGAGTGTTGGATAAGACATGGCCGAGCCAAGGCCGTATCTAATTCGAGGCAGGGTTGTGCCCGAGCCAAGTTGTGGTCGAGCCGTGACCAAGGCGAGATTTGACCATAACAAGCACACTAATGTTTATGTCATTAGAAATAATAACTTTTTACTATAGTATATGCAATTATTGTATAACAAAAATAAAAATATAATAAATATGTTGTTTTCCAATAAAAGTTTACTATTTTTAGTTATTTAAATTTAACATTAGAATTGAAGATAATAAAATCCTAATTTTTTAGTCATAATGTTTTAGGTTTTCCAATAAGTTATTGGGTGTTTAGATGACATGTAACTTAATAGGTTCCATTTACTGAATAGATTAACTTTCTACATTTTTAATACATATAACAATAACTTATATTTTATTTATTTTAATTTCAAGAAGATGAAGGATCACCTACACAAGTCAGACCCTCTTCCTCAGCTGTTCATCAACCTTATTTATTTTATGTTACATATTGATTTGACTAAATATATATATATTCATCAGATTTATCCAAGGGAAGGGGCGAATTCTCTCTAACGATAAATTTTTAGCCAAATTTAAAGGCTAATGCCCGTGAAAATATGATAAAATTGAGCACGGTAATTTTTGCATGAATTATTGCGTCTGATCTTAGACATACATTGTAAGGTTGTCCCTAAAGTTTCATCAAATCTCTCCGAATGAAGGGCCAGATTTTCTCCAACGATGAATTTTTAGCCAAATTTGAAGGTTGATGCTCACGAAAATATGACAAAACCGAGCGGTTGATTTTCTGCATGATTTTTTATAGACAAGCTTAAAAATTCTTATAAGGTTGTCCCTGGTGTTTTATCAAATTTCTCTACGGGAAGAGGCATACTTTCTCCAACAATGAATTTTTAGCCAAATTTGAAGGCTAATGCCCACGAAAATATGACAAAACCGAGCGGTTGAATTTTTGCAATCACACTTAGAAAGGAATTGCAAGGTTTTCCCTAAGATTTCATCACATTACTCCAATGGAAGCGAAAGATTTTCTCCAATGAATTATTTTTAGCCAAATTTGAAGGCAAATGCCCAAAAAAATATAACAAAACCAAGCAGATGAATTTTTGCATGAGTTTTTATAGCCATACTTAAAAAGACATTGTAAGATTGTCCCTAAAGTTTCATCGGAGTTCTCCAAGGGAAGTGACAAATTTTCTCCAATAATGAATTTTTAGCCAAATTATAAAGTTAATGACCACGAAAATATGATAAAACCAAGTTGTTGAATTTTTGCATAAATTTTTGCGGGTATACTTAGAAAGACATTGTAAAGTTGTCCCTAAAGTTTCATCACATTTCTTCAATGGAAGCGATAGATTTTCTCCGACGATTAATTTTTAGCCAAATTTGAAGGCTAATGTGCACGAAAATATGACAAAACCGAGCGGTTAAAATTTTGCATGATTTTTTACTGCCAAGAAAGGCATTGTAAGGATGTCCCCAAAGTTTCATCAGATTTCTACAATGGAATCGATAGATTTTCTCAGACGATTAATTTTTAACCAAATTTGAAGGCTAATGCCCATGAAAATCTGGCAAAATCGATCGGTTGAATTTTTATATGATTTTTTACACCCATGCTTTAAAAGGCCTTGTAAGGTTGTCCTTGAAATTTTATCAGATTTCTCCAAGGGAAGAGACAGATTTTCTCCAATGATGAATTATTAGCCAAATTTAATGTCAACGAACATATGACAAAACCAAACGGTTGAATTCTTGTATGATTTTTTTTGGCTATGCTTAAAATGGCCTTTTAAGGTTGTCCCTTAATTTTCATCAGATTTCTTTAATGGAAGGGACAAATTTTCTCCAACGTTGAATTTTTAGCCAAATTCGAAGGCTAATGCCCAAAAAAATATGACAAAACTAATCAGTTCAATTTTTGCATGATATTTTGCGGTCATGCTTAGAAAGGCATTATAAGGTTGTCCCAAAAGTTTTATTAGATTTCTCCAATGGAAGGGGCAAATTTTCTCCAACGATGAATTTTTAGCCAAATTTTAAGGCTAATGCCCATGAAAATATGACAAAATCGAGCGGTGTAATTTTTGCACGATATTTTGGGGTCATGCTTAAAAAGGCCTTGTAAGGTTGTCCTTGATGTTTCATCAGATTTCTCTAAGGGAAGAGGTAGATTTTCTCTAACGATGAATTTTTAGTCAAATTTGAAGGCTCATGCCCACTAAAATATGACAAAACCAAGCTTTTGAAGTTTCACATGTATTTTTGCAGCTATATTTAGAAAGACATTGTAAGGGTGCCCCTAAAGTTTCATCACATTTCTCCAATGGAAGGGACAGATTGTCTTCAACGATTAATTTTTAGCGAAATTTGAAGGCTAATGCAACTAAAATATAACAAAACCGAGCAGTTCAATTTTTGCATATTTTTTACAGTCAAGCTTGAAAATTCCTTGTAATGATTCCCCTGATGTTTTATCAGATTTCTCTAAGGGAAGATGCAGACTTTCTCCAACTATGAATTTTTAACCAAATTTGAAGACTAATGTCCGTGAAAATATGATAAAATTGAACGATTCGATTTTTGCATCATTTTTTGAGGCCATGCTAAAAAAGGCCTTGTAAGGTTGTTCTTACAGTTTCATCAACGATGAATTTTTAGGCAAATTTGAAGCTTGATGCCCATAAAAATTTGACAAAATCGAGCGGTTGAATTTTTACGGTCATACTTAGAAAGACTTTGTAAAGTTGTCCTTGATGTTTCATTATATTTGTACAAGGAAAGCGGTAGGTTTTCTCCAATGATGGATTTTTAGCCAAATTTGAAGGCTAATGACCAAGAAAATATGATATAACTGAGCGTTTGAATTTTTGCATGAATTTTTACGGCCATACTTAGAAAGGCATTATAAGATTGTCCCTAAAATTTCATCATATTTTTAGAATGGAAGCGACAGATTTTCTCCAACGATTAATTTTTAGCTAAATTTGAAGGAAAATACCCACGAAAATATGACTAAACTAAGCGGTTGAGATTTTGCGGCCATACTTAGAAAGGCTTTGTAAGGTTATCCTTAAAGTTTTATCGGAGTTCTCCAAGGGAAGTGGCAGATTTTCTCCAATGATAAATTTTTAACCAATATTGAAGGCTAATGACCACAAAAATATGATAAAATTGAGTGGTTGAATTTTTGTGGCCATACTTAGAAAGGAATTGTAAGGTTGTCCCTAAAGTTTCATCAAATTCCTCCAATGGAAGCGACAAATTTTCTCCAACGATGAATTAGCCAAATTTGAAGCCTAATGCCCTTGAAAATATGAGAAAACCGAGCAATGGAATTTTTGCACGAGTTTTTATGGCCATACTTAGAAAGGCTTTGTAAGGTTGTCCTTGAAGATTCATTAGATTTCTCAAACGGAAGGGACATATTTTCTCTAAAGATGAATTTTTAGCCAAATTTCAAGGCGAATGCCCATGAAAATGACCAAACCGAGCGGTGTAATTTTTGAATGATTTTTTACGGTCATTCTTAAAAAGGCCATCTAAGGTTGTCCCTGATGTTTTATCAGATTTCTCTAAGAGAAGATGTAGATTTTCTTTAACAATGAATTTTTAGCCAAATTTAAAGCTAATGACCACAAAAATACGATAAAACTGAGCGATTGAATTTTTACGGGTATACTTAAAAAGACATTATAAGGTTGTCCCTGAAGTTTTATCACATTTCTTTAATGGAAGCGACATTTTCTCCAACAATGAATTTATAGCCAAATTTGAAGGCATTGCCCACAAAAATATGACAAAACTGAGCGAATGAATTTTTATATGATTGATTGCTTCTAAGCTAATAAAGGCATTATATGGTTGTCCCTAAAGTTTCATCATATTACTCCAATGGAAGAGACAGATTTTCTCCAACGATTAGATTTTAACTAAATTTAAAGGCTAATAATACCTACGAAAAGGTGACAAAATAGAATGGTTGAATTTTTGTATGATATTTTGCAACCAAGCTTAGAAAGTCATTGTAAGCTTGTCTCTAAAGTTTCAGCAGATTTCTCCAAAGGAAAGAGCATATTTTCTCCAACGATGAATTTTTAGCCAAATTTAAAGAGTAATGCCCACAAAAATGTGACAAAATCGAGCGCTTGAATTTTTACATGATTTTTTGCAACCAAGCTTAAAAAAGCCTTGTAAAGTTGTCCCTAAAGTTTTATCAGATTTCTCTAAGAGAATAGACAAATTTTCTCAAACGATGAATTTTTAGCCAAATTTAAAGATTAGTGCCCACAAAAATATGAAAAAACCAAGCGGTTCAATTTTTGTATAATTTTTTGCGGCCATGCTTAAAAAGGCCTTATAAGGTTGTCCCAAAAGTTTTATCTGATTTCTCCAAGGGAAGGGACAAATTTTCTCAAAAGATGAATTTTTAGCAAAATTTGAATGCCCACGAAAATTTGACAAAACCGAGTGGTGAAATTTTTGCATGATTTTTCACGGCCTTGCTTAAAAAGGCCTTTTAATGTTGTCCCTGATGTTTCATCAGATTTCTCCAAGAGAAGAGGCAGATTTTCTCTAACGATAATTTTTTAGCCGAATTTGAAGCCTAATGCCCACGAAAATATAACAAAACCGAGCGGTAGAAGTTTTGCATGAATTTTTATAACCATATTTAGAAAGGTATTATAAGGTTGTCTCTAAAGTTTCATCACATTTCTCCAATCGATGCGACAGATTTTCTCCAACGATGAATTTTTAGCCAAATTTGAAGGCTAATACCTACAAAAATATGACAAAACTGAGCGATTGAATTTTTACATCCCAGCTTAGAAAGACTTTATAAGGTTGTCCCTAAAGTTTCATCAGTTGTAGATTTTCTCTGACGATGAATTTATTGCCAAATTTGAAGGCTAATAATGCCCACGAAAATATGACAAAATTGAACGGTTGAATTTTTCCATTGTTTTTTATGACAAAGCTTAGAAAGGCAATGTAAGGTTGTCCCTAAAGTTTTATCAAATTTCTACAAAAGAAGGGGCAAATTTTCTCCAACGATAAATTTTTAGCCAAATTTAAAGGTGCCCATGAAAATATGAAAAAACTGAGCGGTGGAATTTTTGTATGATGTTTTACAGACATGCTTAAAAATGCCTTGTAAGGTTGTCCCTGATGTTTTATCAGATTTCTCCATAGGAAGAGATAAACTTTCTCAGCCGATGAATTTTTTACCAAATTTGAAGGCATGCCCACGAAAATGACAAAACTGAGCGGTTGGATTTTTGGGTATTTTTTAAGGCCATGCTTAAAAAACCTTGTAAAGTTGTCCCTCAAGTTTCATCAGATTTCTTCGAAGGAAGGGGAAAATTTTCTCCAATGATGAATTTTTAGCCAAATTTAAAGCCAAATATGACAAAATTTAGCGGTTAAACTTTTGAATGAATTTTTGCGTTCATACTTAGAAAGGCATTGTAAGGTTGTCCCTGATGTTTCATCAGATTTCTCCAGAGGTACAGTTTCTCCAACAATGAATTTTTAGTCAAATTTGAAGGCTAATGCCCACGAAAAATATGACAAAACCGAGCGGTTGGATTTTTGGGTGATTTTTTGAGGCCATGCTTAAAAAGGCCTTGTAAGTTTATCCCTAAAGTTTTATTAGATTTCTCCGAAGAAAGGGGCAGATTTTCTCCAATGATGAATTTTTAGCCAAATTTAAAGCCTAATGCCCACGAAAATATAACAAAACTGAGCGGTTGAATTTTTGCATGAGTTTTTACATTTATACTTAGAAAGGCATTGTAAGGTTGTCCCTGATGTTTCATCAGATTTCTCCAAGGAAAGAAGTAGATTTTATCTAATGATGAATTTTTAGTCAAATTTAAAGGTTAATGACCACAAAAATATGATAAAAGCGAGCAGTTTAATTTTTGCATGAATTTTTATAGTCATACTTAGAAAGACATTGTAAGGTTGTTCCTAAAGTTTCATAACATTTCTCCAATGGAAACGATAAATTTTCTCCAACGATTAATTTTTAGTCAAATTTGAAGCCCGTGAAAATATGACAAAACCCAGCGGTTGAATTTTTGCATGAGTTTTTACGACCATACTTAGAAAGGCATTGTATAGTTGTCCCTAAAATTTCATCGGAGTTCTCCAAGGGAAGTGATAAGTGTTTTAAAACATAATAAATAAGATTTAATTCACTTAGAATTTTAAATCATTTTGCACTGTATTTTCCAAGGTTTTAAAAACCGGACCGGTGATCGAACCAGTGAAGGTACTGGTTTAAGGTTCATTGGTTTAACCGTGGTTGAACTGTGGTCGAACCGGTTATAATAAAATATATTTTTAATATAATAATAATACATTTCTTGATATATTAACAATAAATTATATAAAAATTAAGTTAATTAAGGATCATATTACATGTTTTATAGGATTAAAAAATTATAATAAATAAAAATAATATGTAAATATTATATATAAGTTTTTATTTATTTAATAGTATTTTTTTAATATATTTTTTTAAAGAAATAACAAAAAAATAAATAATAAATAATTTTAAACCCTGACCGGTTCAACCGGTTTTGACCGGTTTTAGCCGGTTCGACCCGGTTTTGACCGGTTCTTAAATGTCCGATTTTTTTTCTTGTCCGGACCGGTACCCTGACTGGTTCCCGGTCCAACCGGTTGAACCGGCCGGTCCAACCGGTTGAACCGGCCGGTCCGGTCCGGTTTTCAAAACCATGGTATTTTCCCAATTTTCATGATTTATGCTTTCTTTCAACTGTATTCTACTCGGGTATTTTTATTTTATAGGATTTAACATAATTGAGACTATTGAGGACATATTTTTGGAATAAATATGTTTAAGGAAAAATGGATGACAAAAATTCAGATTTTGGGAAATGATTCCATGCTATTAAATTTGTACAAATTTGGAAAGCAATTTCAAACCCCTTTTAACATTAACTTCAAATTTACCTAAAAATTCATCGTAGGACAAAATCTGGCCCTTCTTTTAGAGATATCTGACAAAACTTCAGAGACAACCTTACAATGCCTTTCAACGCGTGGCCGTAAAAAATTACGTAAAAATTCAATCGGTCGATTTTGTCATATTTTCGTGGGCTATATAGCCTTCAATTTTGGCTTAAAATTCATCGTTGGAGAAAACCTGCCCCTTCCCTTAGAGAAATCCAACCAAACATCAGGGATAACCCTACAATGCCTTTCTAAGCATGTCTACAAAAATTACGCAAAAATTCAACCGCTCGATTTTGTAATATTTTCGTGGGCCTTGCCTCTAAATTTGGCTAAAAATTCATCGTTGGAGAAGATCTACCCCTTCCCTTATAGAAATATGATGAAACTTCAGGGATAACCCTACAATGCCTTTCTAAGTGGACCGTAAAAGATTATACAAAAATTCTATCGCTCGGGTTTTTCATATTTTCGTGGGTTATAACCTTTAAATTTGGCTAAAACTTCATTGTTGGAGAAAATCTTCCCCTTCCCTAGGAGAAATCTGACGAAACCTCAGAGACAACCCAGAATCTCTTTCTAAGCTTGGCGATAAAAAATCATGCAAAAATTTTCAACCGTTCGGTTTGGTCATATTTACATGGTCTATAGCCTTTAAATTTAGCTATAAATTCATCATTAGAAAAAATCTGTCCCTTATATTAGAGAAATCTGACGAAACTTCAGGGATAACCCTACAATGCCTTTCTAAGCGTGGCTATAAAGAAATACACAAAAATTCAATTCCTCGATTTTGTTATATTTCCGTGGGCTATAGCCTTCAAATTTGGCTAAAAATTTATCATTGAAAGAAAATCTGCCCGTTCCCTTGGAGAAATCTGATGAAACTTTAGGGAACACCCTACAATGCCTTTCTAAGCGTGGCCGTAAAAATCTTGCAAAAGTTCAACCGCTCGGTTTAGTCATATTTTCGTGGGCTATGGGCTTTAAATTTGGATAAAACTTCATCGTTAGAGAAAATCTGCCCTTTCCCTTGGAGAAATCCGACAAAAGTTCAGGGACAATCCTACAATGCTTTTCTAAGCATGGCTGTAAAAAATTACACAAAAATTCAACCGCTCGAATTTGTCATATTTACATGGACTATATAGCCTTCAAATTCGACTAAAAATTCATCGTTGGAGAAACTCTATTCATCTCTTAGGGAAATCAGATTAAACTTTAAGGATAACCCAACAATGTCTTTCTAAGCGTGGCCGTAAAAAATTACACGAAAATTCAACCGCTCAGTTTTGTCATATTTTCGTGGGTGCTTTCAAATTTGGCTAAAAATTAATCGTTGAAGAAAATTTACCCCTTCCCTTGGAGAAATCCTACAAAACTTCAGGGACAACCCTACAATGCCTTTCTAAACATGGCCGTAAAGAATCATGTAAAAATTCAGCCGCTTGGTGTTGTCATATTTTCGTGGGATACCCTTTAAATTTGGCTTAAAATTCATCGTTGGACAAAATCTGCCCCATCTCTTGGAGAAATCATATTAAACTTTAAGGACAATCCTACAATGCCTTTTTAAGCATGACCGTAAAAAAACATATAAAAATTCAACAGCTCAGTTTTGTTATATTTTTGTGGGCTTCAATTTTGGCTAAAAATTTATCTTTTGAGAAAATCTACCTCTCCCCCTGGAGAAATCCGACGAAACTTCAGAGATAACCCTACAATGCCTTTCTGAGCCTGACTGTAAAAATAATGAAAAAAGTCAACCACTCGGTTCGGTCATATTTACGTGGCATAGCCTTAAATTTTGGCTAAAAATTCAGGGTTAGAAAAAATCTGCCCATTCTCTATGAGAAATCCATCGAAACTTCAGGGACAACCCTACAATGTCTTTCTAAGCGTGGCTGTAAAAAATACAAAAAAAGTCAACCGCTTGGTTTTGTTATATTTTTGAAAGCTATATAGCCTTCAACTTTGGTTAAAAATTCACCATTGGAAAAATTGCCCATTCTTAGAGAAATCCGATGAAACTTCAGGCACAACCTTACAATCCCTTTCTATGCAAGACCGTAAAAAATTATGCAAAAATTCAATCGCTCGGTTTTGTCATATTTTCATGGGCTAAGCCTTCAATTTTGGTGAAAAAATAATCATTGAAAGAAAATCTACCCCTTCCCTTGGAGAAATCCGATGAAACTTCAGGAAAAACCTACAAGGCCTTCTTAAGTGTGGCCGTAAAAAGTATGCAAAAATTCTATCGCTCAATTTTGTAATATTTTCATAGACTATCCTTCAAACTTGGCTAAAAATTCATCGTTGGAGAAAATATGTCCCTTCCCTTGGAGAAATCCTACAAAACTCCAGGGACAACCCTATAATACCTTTCTAAGCATGGCCGTAAAAAATCATGCAAAAATTCAGCCGCTCGGTGTTGTCATATTTTCGTGGGATTGCCTTCAACTTTGGCTTAAAATTCATCGTTGGAAAAAATTTACCTTATCTCTTGGAGAAATCAGATTAAACTTTAAGGACAACCCTACAATGCCTTTCTAAGCATGACCGTAAAAAATATACAAAGATTCAACCGCTCGATTTTGTCATATTTTCGTGGGCTTTAATTTTGGCTACAAGTTCATTGTTGGAGAAAATATGCCCCTTCCCTTGGAGAAATCCGATGGAACTTGAGGGACAACCCTTTAATGCCTTTCTAAGCGTGGCTGTAAAAAATTACTCAAAAATTCAACCGCTCACTTTTGTCATATTTTCGTGTAGCCTTCAAATTTGGCTAAAAATTCATCGTTGAAGAATCTTTACCCTTTCCCTAGGAGAAATCTACCCAAACTTCAAGGACAACCCTACAATGCCTTTCTAAGTGTGGCCGTAAAAAATTATACAAAAATTTAACCGCTCATTTTTGTCATATTTTGTGGGCTATATAACCTTCAAATTTGGCTAAAAATTTATCAATGGTGAAAATGTGCCCTTCCCTTGGAGAAATCTGACCAAGCTTCACGGACAATCCTACAATGCCTTTCTAAACATGACCGTAAAAAATTACACAAGAATTCAACTGCTCGGTTTTGTCATATTTTCATGGGCCCTTCAAATTTTGCTAAAAATTCATCATTAGAGAAAATCTGCCCCATTCCTTGAAGAAATCAGACGAAACTTCAGGGACAACCCTATAATTCCTTTTTAAGTATGGCTGTAAAAATCATGAAAGAATACAACCGCTTGGTTCGGTCATATTTACATGGGATAACCTCAAAATTCGGCTAAAAATTCAGCGTTGGAAAAAATATGCCCCTTCTCTGATAGAAATTAATTGAAACTTATGGGACAACCTTACAATGTCTTTCTAAGCATAGCTGTAAAAAATAGAAAAATACCGCTTGATTTTGTTATATTTTCGTGGGTTATAACCTTCAAATTTGGCTTAAAATTTATCGTTGGACAAAATCTGCCCATTCTCTATGAGAAATCCAACGAAACTTCAGGCACAACGTTACAATTCCTTTCTAAGCATAACTGTAAAAAATTACACAAAAATTCAACCACTCAATTTTTGTCATATTTCTGTGGGCTAAACCTTCAATTTTGGTGTAAAATTCATCGTTGAAAGAAAATCTGCCCCTTGCCTTGGAGAAATCTGATGAAACTTCAGGGACAATCCTACAAGGACTTCTTAAGCGTGGCCTAAAAAATATATAAAAATTCTATTGCTTGGTTTTGTAATATTTTCGTGGGCTATATAGCCTTCAAACTTGGCTAAAAATTCATCGTTGGAGAAAATAAGTCCTTTCCCTTGGAGAAATCCTACCAAAGTCCAGGGACAACCCTACAATGTCTTTCTAAGCATGGCCATAAAAAATCATGCAAAAATTCAGCCGCTTGGTGTTGTCATAATTTCGTGGGATAGCCTTCAACTTTGGCTTAAAATTCATCGTTGGAAAAAATTTGCCCTATCTCTTGGGGAAATCAGATTAAACTTTAAGAATAACCCTACAATGCCTTTCTAAGCATGACCGTAAAAAATCATACAAAGATTCAACCGCTCGGTTTTGTCATATTTTCGTGGGCTTTAATTTTGGCTAGAAATTCATCGTTTGAAAAAATCTGTCCTTTCCCTGGGAGAAATCCGACGGAACTTGAGGGACAACCCTATAATGCCTTTCTAAGCGTGGCTGTAAAAAATTACATAAATATTCAACCACTCGGTTTTGTCATATATTCGTGGGCTATATTTGGCTAAAACTTCATCGTTGGAGAAACTCTCGCATTCCCTTGGAGAAATCCGACCAAACTTCAAGGACAACCCTATAATGCCTTTCTAAGCGTGGCCGTAAAAAATCATACAAGAAATCAACCGCTCGATTTTTGTCATATTTTTGTGGGCTAACCTTCAAATTTGGCTAAAGTTTTATCATTGGAGGAAATCTAGACTTCCCTTGGAGAAATCCGACCAAACTTCATGGACAATCCTACAATACCTTTCTATGCATTACCATAAAAAATTACGCAAAAAGTCAACCACTCGGTTTTGTCATATTTTTGTGGGCTAAACCTTCAAATTTGGCTAAAAATTCATCATTGGAAAAAATATGAACCTTTCCTTGAAGAAATCAGACGAAACTTCAGGGACAACCCTACAATTCCTTTCTAAGTTTGGTAGTAAATAATCATAAAAAAATTCAACCGCTCGGTTCGGTCATATTTATGTGAGATAGCCTTCAAATTTGGCTAAAAATTCAATGTTGGAAAAAATCTGCCCTTTCTTTGAGAGAAATCCAATGAAACTTATGGGACAACCCTACAATACCTTTCTGGGTGTAGCTGTAAAAAATAGAAAAATACCGCTCTGTTTTTGTTATATTTTCGTGGGCTATAGCCTTCAAATTTGGCTAAAAATTCATCGTTGGACAAAATCTGTCCATTCTCTATGAGAAATCTGACCAAACTTCAGGCCCAACCTTATAATTCCTTTCTAAGCATGACCATAAAGAAATAAACAAAAATTCAACCGCTCAGTTTTGTCATATTTTCATGGGCTAAGCCTTTAATTTTGGCAAAAAATTTATCGTTGAAAGAAAATCTTCCTTTTCCCTTGGAGAAATCTGATGAAACTTCAGGGACAACCCCATAAGGCCTTTCTAAGCGTGGCCGTAAAAAATATGCAAAAATTCTATCACTCGGTTTTGCCATATTATAGCCTTCAAACTTGGCTAAAAATTCATCATTGGAGAAAATCTGCCCATTCCCTTGGAGAAAACCTATAAATCTTCAAGGACAACCCTCCAATGCTTTTCTAAGCATAGCCGTAAAAAATCATATAAAAATTTAGACACTTACTGTTGTCATATTTTCGTGGGAAAGCCTTTAAATTTGGCTTAAAATTTATCGTTGGACAAAATCTACCTCATCTCTTGAAGAAATCAGATTAAACTTAAAGGACAACCCTATAATGACTTTCTAAGCATGACCGTAAAAAATCATACAAAAATTCAACTGCTCGATTTTGTTATATTTTTGTGGGCTTCAATTTTGGATAAAAATTCATCGTTGGAGAAAATCTGCCTCTTCCCTTGGAGAAATCCGACAGAACTTCAGGCACAACCTTACAATTCCTTTCAGAGCATTGACCATAAAAAAATACGCAAAAATTCAAGGGCTCGGTTTTGTCATATTTTCGTGGGCTAAGCCTTTAATTTTGGCCAAAAATTCATCGTTGAAAAAAAATTTGCCCCTTCCCCTGGAGAAATCTGATGAAACTTTAGGGACAACCCTACAAGACCTTTCTAAGCGTGGCCGTAAAAAATCATACAAAAATTCTATCGCTTAATTTTTTCATATTCTCGTGGGGCCTTCAAATTTGGATAAAATTCATCGTTGGAGAAAATCTGCCCCTTCCTTTAGAGAAATCCTACAAAACTTCAGGGATAACCCTATAATGCCTTTCTAAGCATGGCTGTAAAAAATCACGCAAAAATTCAGCCGCTCGGGGTTGTCATATTTTCATGGGATAACCTTCAAATATGGCTTAAAATGCATCCTTGGACAAAATCTGCCCCTCCTCTAAGAGAAATCCGACGAAACATCAGGGGCAAGCCTAAAATGCCTATCTAAGTGTGGCCGTAAAAAATTACATAAAAATTCAACCGCTCGATTTTGTCATATATTCGTGGGCTATATATAGCCTTTAAATTTAGCTAAAAATTCATCGTTGGAGAAAATCTTCCCTTTGCCTTGAGGAAATCCAACCAAACTTTAGGGACAATCCTACATTGCCTTTCAAAGTATGGCGATAAAAAATTATGTAAAAATTTAACCGCTTGCTTTTGTCATATTTTCGTGGGCTATGCCTTCAAATTTGATGAAAAATTCATCGTTAAAGAAAATCTACCCCTTACCTTGGGAAAACTTGACAAAACTTCAGAGATAACCCTACAATGCCTTTCTATGCATGGCCGTAAAAAATCAGGAAAAAATCCAACTGCTCGATTTTGTTATTTTCATGGCTATAGCTTTCAAAGTTGGCTAAAAATTTATCGTTGGACAAAATCTACCCTTTCTCCAAGAGAAATCCGACGAATATTCAGGGACAACCCTACAATTCCTATCTAAGAGTGGCCTTTAAAAATCTAGCAAAAATTTAACCGCTTGGTTTTTTATATTTTCGTGGGCTTGCCTTCAATTTGGGCTAAAAATTCATCGTTGGAGAAAATCTGCCCCTTTCCTTGGAGAAATCCGATGAAACATCAGGGACAACCCTATAATTCCTTTCTTAGCATGGTCGTAAAAAATCATGTAAAAATTCAACCGCTCAGTTTTGTCATATTTTCATGGGGTTAGTCTTCAAATTTGGCTAAAAATTTATCGATGGACAAAATCTACCCCTTCTCTTAGAGAAATCCGACGAAACTTATAGGACAACTCTACAATGCCTTTCTACGCATGACCGTAAAAAATTACATAAAAATTCAACCGCTCGGTTTTGTCAGATTTTCGTGGTCTATATAGCCTTTGAATTTAGCTAAAAATTCATCGTTGGAGAAAATCTGCCCCTTCATTTAGAGAAATCTGACCAAATTTAAAGGACAATTGTACAATTACTTTCTAAGCATCACCGTAAAAATTATGCATGTAACACCCCCTTATATACGAGATAAAAAAAACTTTTTAGAAAGATATACATATTTATCACTCTTTATCTCGTGTATACAAGGACGTATATACATCTGATTTCCTTTGAATATTGAAAGTAAAAAAAATTGTCTTTCAATATTTGTCCATAATGACAAAATAATTTATAGAAATCATAAGTGATAAATCATTACAATATTATATCCGAATGAAAGAGTTTATCAAAGTTTAACCTTTACCTTGTTACAATTATCTACTTGATATTGTAATAAGGCAAAATAAAATTAAACTATACCTCTACTACAAATGTGAACAAACATTTCCTAGTCCTTGAACCATCGAGTTTTTGAATCCTACTCTTGTCATATCTCTTCATCTAATCGATTGAGGATGAGACCACTTTATCCTCTTGTAATTACATATCCTTCCATCTTGGACTGCTAGCTATATATCATATAACATATATTTTGGACACAAAAATTCAAACAAGAAGGAGTGAGAAACAAAATATAATATATTACGGATAAGACATAAGCATAAGGGTTTTCACAAACTAATATAGTAATATCAGTCATATTCTCATATACAATCAATTATGAATATAGGGTTTCCACATACATAACACTTATATTTTCCTTCATAACCATCCATATAGAATGTCACAATCACATGAATGTTATGTAATGCTTATGCTACTATCTCATTCAGTTTATGCATGTGGGCCCTTAGAGTTTTAGTTTGCACTGAGCCAACCAGGAGTTTACACTGTTTCATAAATTCTGGATAATAATAACATAAATGCCTTCATGGCATATGAACAGCTCAACTGGTGTGGAAACACTTAGAGACTAGTCAGACTGAGAAAGTTTTTATTGTGAAAGTACCCGACACCAGGGAGCGACCCCAGGTCACCTGAAGCACCCTTTCACACTCTCTCATCCCAAGGCTCGCAATTAAGCCTCCTCTAATGTATCCTCGGTTTCTATAATCCGTCCCCAGGCAATATCACATCTCATTTCTCTTTAATGATTCATGATGCATGAACTACTCGTATATTTAGTTGGTTAAGGCTTTTAGAAACTCAATTATTAAATACCATAAAGGTTCACAAAATCATCACAATAAACTGTACATTTCCATAAGTTCTTCTTTGAACTTCTGTTATACTGAAATAATTTAGTACAGTCTTCAAATTCAGATCTTACCAAAATTGAGTTTCCAAGCCTTAAATATCTCAAAGCTTTCTCTTAAAAATCTTCATATATTTACATAATCTTTCTCAATTTGAATCTTAACTAGATTGAGTTTTTGAAATCTCCACAAAATATTATTTAGTTATTTCGTTGGGGAAAACCAAAATAATTTACTTTAAACTTCTAATTTCTAAAGAAAATAATCTAAAATTATTAACTAAGAATACTTAAAACTATAAAAATTTTCTTTAATTCAAGAATTTATTATCTCAACCTCTGATTTTCATAAAATAGCTTCTTTCTAATACTAGATTTTATTATAGAGATTAAAAATAAAGTTAATAAAAATTATTTATAAGAAGAAATAAAAGACTAAAATAATTACAAAATACTTTCTCTTGGAATAAAAATTTAAAGAGTAAGGTAAGAAAATTCTTACTGAGTTTTAACTTTCCGTCATGCTTGCTATATGCTCAAACTTCATATCACAAGATCATCAATCATTTATCAACCACAATCAAGTATAGTAATCTCATCAATCACAATCAAATATCATCAATCATAATTGTATATTATTAATCACAGTCTAATATTATAAATCACAATATCATTAATCAAAATCAAATATAATTAATTATAATCAAGTCAAATCAACTAAATATCGCTTATAAATATAATTCAAATTTTTAATGGTTATTTAAATTAGTAGATTTGATTTTGAGTCCTTATAGTCCATTCCTTGCACAGGTCTATATAAGTCCATATATCCAGTCTTCGCATAGGTATAGTTCAGTCTAGACAGGTCATAATAGTCCAAGTCCTTGCATAGGTTTAGTTCGATCCATATAGGATATAAAAATCCAAGTCCTTGCATAGGTTTAGTTCAGTCCGTATAAGTTATAATAATTCAGATCTATGTATAGATATTTCAGAATAAGTTACACAATATATTAAATTTATTATAAATTTTAAGTTGAGAAGTTATTACTTTAAAATAATAATATTATTAAATTTAAAAGGAGTAGGGGACTCTTCCCTTTATTCTTATGTCTTTCATATTATATTCTTATCTCACTCCCCCTTACCTCTTGTATACTGATTCGTTATTGAAAATCCATGCGCGCCTCGTCTCCGAGTTCTAAAACATACCAATTTCATTTTAATATAATTACAAGATGAAAATTAAGATTACAACTTAAAATTAGAAAATGGTAAATTTTGAATAGTGAATAGTGAATAGTGAATAGTGAATAGTGAATAGTAAATCGTGAATAGTAACAGTAAATAGTAAAACGTGAATAGTAACAGTAAATAGTAAAACGTGAATAGTAACAGTAAATAGTAAATCGTGAATAGTAATGGTAAATAGTAATAGTAAATAGTAATTTACTATTTGAATAGTAATTTACTATTGAAATAGTAATTTACTATTGAAATAGTGTTTACTATACAGAATAGTAACTTAAAATAATATTATTTCCAGTATAATAACAGATTTCTAAAAACGATATAAAAATAACCCAAAAAATATAAAAGAGAAGTATTCTTACCTTAGGATTTTGGCAGAACCTTCTCTCCAAAAACTTTTCTTCTCTCTCTCACTTCCACCACTATCTCACTAGCACTACTATATTAAGAAAACTTAATCTGAAATTGTGAATTCTAAAGAAGAAATCCTTCGGTATTTATAGGAAAAAAATTTACTATGCATTCCATTATTTTAATATAAAAGTACTATGCATTTTTGAATTTTTTATTCCAGGTTACTGTGCATCTTTTGAAAATTTCATACATTGACAGTGATTTGCATAGTAATTGTCGGTAAAATTATTAAGTCAAATAGTAACCCTTCACTCGGTATATTTTAAATATTCAAAATGAGTCCCTTTTGAAATTTAGCGATATTATATCAGTCCTCACTAATTTTATAATAAGTAATATAAAGCTGAAATTTTAAAAATCTAAAATTTTCTGTTAATAAAAATTTATTGATACGTTTCTAATTTTTAACGATTAGAAAAAATCAAGATTTTTCTCAAACCGATAATTTTTAGATAAGTCTACTTGAAATGGATTTTAGAAAATTTTCTTATAATTTAACTTTACATTCTTGTAAATATTTTTAATTTTAAGCAACTTTATATGAATTTAAAATTATTTAAAATATATTATTTTATTAAAATAATTCAAAATTTTCAAAAAATTCCAGAAAATCATAAATATTATGTAGATCAAAAAGTTCAAAAGAACCATAGTCTAATTCCTTCAAAATGTTATTTTAAAATTCTAATAAGAGTTAAATCTTAAATATGTAAAAAAAACAAAAATATAACAACATAAAATAAAAATGGTGAATAATAAGGATATTAAAAATTCTTAATATAATTTTCTTAATTAGTGAATATTAATTAAGTCACTTTAAAATTCTCATTTAGAAATATTTTCATTTTTTTATTATTATTATTTTAAAAAACAAATAATAAAAATATAAATACCAAAATTTAAAAAATAATAATAAACTAACTTATAGTAAGTATTTTTTTCAAGAAATATATATTAATATCTATTTCCTATTTGTGATGAAAATAGGATGTTACAATGCAAAAGTTCAACCACTCTGTTTGTTCATATTTTTTTTAGGGCTTGCCTTCAAATTTGGCTAATAAGTCATCATTGGAAAAAATATGTCCATTCTCTTAGAGAAATCCAACGAAACATCAGGGACAACCCTACAATGCCTTTCTAAGTGTGGCTGTAAAAAATTACACAAAAATTCATCGCTCGATTTTGTCATATTTTCGTGGGCTATAAGCCTTCAAATTTGGCTAAAAATTCATCGTTTGAGAAAATCTACCCTTTCTCTTAGAGAAATCCAATGAAACTTTAGGGACCCCCAACAATGCCTTTCTAAGCGTGGCTGTAAAAAATTATGTAAAAATGCAACCGCTCTGTTTTGTCAGATTTTCATGGTCTATATAGCCTTTGAATTTGGCTAAAAATTATACAATTACTTTCCAAGCATCACCTAAAAAATATGTAAAAGTTCAACCACTCGGTTTGGTCATATTTTTTTTGAGGGCTTGCCTTCAAATTTGGCTAAAAAGTCATCGTTGGAAAAAATATGTCCATTCTCTTAGAGAAATCTAATGAAACATCAGGGACAACCCTACAATGCCTTTCTAAGTGTGGCCGTAGAAAATTACACAAAAATTCAACGCTCGATTTTGTCATATTTTCGTGGGCTATAAGCCTTCAAATTTGGCTAAAAATTCATCATTTGAGAAAATCTGCCCCTTCTCTTAGAGAAATCTGATGAAACTTTAGGGACCCCCAACAATGTCTTTCTAAGTGTGGCCGTAAAAAATTATGTAAAAATGCAACCGCTCGATTTTGTCAGATTTTTGTCGGCTATATAGCCTTCTATTTTGACTTAAAATTCATCATTGGAAAAATTTGTCTCTTCCCTTGTAGAAATCCGACCAAACTTCAAGAACAACTCTACAATGCCTTTCTAAGCGTGGCCATAAAAAATCATGTAAAAATTCAACCGCTCGGTTTTATCATATTTTCGTGGGCTAAATTTGGTTAAAAATTCATCGTTAGACAACATCTATTTTTTCTCTTGGAGAAATCCAACAAAACTTGAGGGACAACCCTATAACACCTTTCTAAGTGTGACCATTAAAAATTATGTAAAAATTTAACCGCTCGATCTTGTCAAAGTTTTGTGGGATATAGCCTTCAAATTTGGCTTAAAATTCATAGTTGGAGAAAATCTGCCCCTTCCCTAGGAGAAATCCGATAAAACTTCAGGGACAACCCTATATAATTCCTTTCTAAGTATGACCGTAAAAAATCATGTAAAAATTCAACTGCTCGATTTGGTCATATTTTCGTGGGCTAATAGCCTTTAAATTTGGTTAAAAATTCATCGTTGGAAAAAATCTGCCCCTTCCCTTTGAGAAATCTGATAGAACTTGAGGGACAACCCTACAATGTATTTCTAAGCGTGGCCGTAAAAAATCATGCAAAAATTTAACCGCTCGATTTTTCTATATTTTCGTGGGCTATTCAAATTTGGCTAAAATTTCATGGTTGGAGAAACTCTGCCCCTTCCCTTAGCGAAATCTGACGAAAACCTTACAATACCTTTCTAAACGTTGCCATAAAAAAATACACAAAAATTTAACCGCTCTGTTTTGTCATATTTTCGTGGGAAACCTTTAAATTTGGGTAAAAATTGATTGTTGGAAAAAATCTGCCACTGCCATTTGAAAACTCTTATGAAACTTCAGGGACAACCTTAGAATACCATTCTAAGAATGGTCGTAAAAAATTATGCAAAAATTTAATCGCTGGATTTTATCATATTTTCATGGGCATTAACCTTCTAATTTGGCTAAAAATTCATCGTTGAAGAAATTCTGCCACTGTCCTTGGAGAAATCCAATAAACTTGAAGGACAACCTTAGAGTGCCTTTCTAAGCATGGAAGTGAAAAATGATGTAAAATTTTAACCGCTCGATTTTGTCATATTTTCATGGAGATTAGCCTTCAAATTTGGCTAAAGATTTATTGTTGGAGAAAATTTGATGGAGATATCCAATGAAACTTCAGGAACAACCTTAGAATGTCTTTCTAAGCGTGTTTGTAAAAAATTATGTAAAAGTTCAACCGCTCGAATGCCTTCAAATTTGGGTAAATATTCATCGTTGAAGAAAATCTGCCACTGTCTTTGGAGAAATCTTATGAAATTTTAGGGACAACCTTAGAATACCATTCTAAGCATGGTTGCAAAAAATTATGGGAAAATTCAATCGCTTGATTTTGTCCTATTTTCGTTAGCATTAGCCATCAAATTTGAAAAAAATTTATCGTTGAAGAAAATCTGTCACTGCCTTTGAAGAAATCTGATATACTTCAAGGATAACCTTAAAGTGCCTTTATATGCTTGGAAGTAAAAAATGACTTAAAAATTCAACTGCTCGATTTTGTTATATTTTTGTAGGTATTATTAGCCTTCAAATTTGGGTAAAAATTTATTATTGGAGAAAATTTGTCACTGCCATTGGAAAGATCTTATGAAATATCAGGGACAACCTTAGAATACCATTCTAAGAACGGTCGCAAAAAATTACGCAAAAATTCAATCGCCCAATTTTGTCATATTTTCATGGGCTAGCCTTCTAATTTGGCTAAAAATTCATCGTTAAAGAAATTCTGCCACTTCCCTTGTAGAAATCTGATAAACTTCAAGGACAACCTTAGAGTGTCTTTTTAAGCATGGAAGTAAAAAGTGATGCAAATTTTCAACCGCTCGATTTTTTTATATTTTCATGGACATTAGCCTTCAAATTTGGTTAAAGATTTATCATTGGAGAAAATCTGCCATTGCCCATGGGGATATCCGATAAAACTTCAGGGATAACCTTAGAATGCCTTTCTAAGCATGATAGAAAAAAATTATTCAAAAATTCAACCGCTCGATTTTGTCATATTTTCGTGGGCTGCTTTCAAATTTTACTAAAAATTCATCGTTGGAGAAAATCTACCACTACCCTTGGAGAAATTCGATGAAACTTCAAGGACAAACTTAGAATGCCGTTCTAAGCATGGTAAAAAAATGATACGAAAATTCAATCGCTTGGTTTTGTCATATTTTCATGGGCATTAGCCTTTAAATTTGGCTAAAAATTTATCATTGGAGAAAATCTGCCATTGCCTTTGGAGAAATCTTACGAAACTTCAGGGATAACCTTAGAATACCATTCTAAGCATGGTTGCAAAAAATGATGTAAAAATTCAATCGCTCAACTTTGTCGTATTTTTGTTGGCGTTAGCCATCAAATTTGGTAAAAAATTTATCATTGAAGAAAATCTGTCACTGCCCTTGGAGAAATCCAATGAAACTTTAGGGACAAACTTAGAGTGCCTTTCTAACCATGGTAAAAAAATCATGTAAAAATTCAACCGCTTGATTTTGTCATATTTTTACGGGGATTAGCCTTCAAATTTAGGTAAAAATTCATCGTTGGAGAAAATATTCCACTGACTTTGTAGAAATCTAATGAAATTTCAGGGACAACCTTAGAATACCATTCTAAGCATGGTTACAAAAAATTATGGAAAAATCCAATCGCTTGATTTTGTCGTATTTTCGTTGGCATTAGCCATCAATTTGGAAAAAATTCATCGTTGAAGAAAATCTGTCACTACCGTTGGAGAAATCTGATATACTTCAAGGACAACCTTAGAATGCCTTTCTAAGGATAGTCACAAAAAATCTTGTAAAAATTAAACCGCTCAGTTTTGTCATATTTTTGTGGGTATAAACCTTCAAATTTGTGTTAAAATTCATTGTTGGAGAAAATCTGCCACTGCCATTGAAAAAATCTTATGAAACTTCAGGGAAAACCTTATAATACCATTCTAAGAATGGTCGCAAAAAATTATGAAAAAATTCAATCGCTCGATTTCGTCATATTTTCATGGGCATTAGCCTTCTACTTTGGTTAAAAATTCATCGTTGAAGAAATTCTGTCACTGCCCTTGTAAAAATAAGGACAATGTTAGAGTGCCTAAGCATGGCAGTAAAAAATGATACAAAATTTCAACCGTTCGATTTTGTCATATTTTTGTCGACATTAGGCTTCAAATTTGGCTAAATATTTATTGTTGGAGAAAATCAGCCATTGCCCATGGAGATATCTGATGAAACTTCAGGGACAACCTTAGAATGTCTTTTTAAGCATGGTCATAAAAAATTATGCAAAAAATTAACCACTCAATTTTTTCATATCTTCATGGGCATTTTTAGCCTTCAAATTTGACTAAAAATTCATCGTTGGAGAAAATTTGCCACTGGCCTTGGAGAAATCCAATGAAACTTTAGGGACAAACTTAGAATGCATTTCTAAGCATGGTAAAAAGAATGATGCAAAAATTCAACTGTTTGGTTTTGTCATATTTTCATGGGCATTAGTCTTTGGCTAAAAATTCATCGTTGGAGAAAATCTACCACTGCCTTTGGAGAAATCTTACGAAACTTCAGGGACAACCTTAGAATACCATTTTAAGCATGGTTGCAAAAAGGTATGCAAAAATTCAATCGCTTGATTTTGTCATATTTTCGTTGGCATTAGTCATCAAATTTGGTAAAAGAAAATCATCGTTGGAGAAAATCTACCCTTCCATTGGAGAACCCTACAATTCCTTTTTAAGTGTGACTGTAATAAATTATGCAAAAACTCATGTGCTTAGTTTTGTCATATTTTCGTGGGCTATATAGCCTTCAAATTTGGCTAAAATTCATCATTGTAGAAAATTTGACCCTACCCTTGGAGAAATTTGACAAAACTTCAAGGACAACCCTACAATTCCTCTCTAAGCTTGGCCATAAAAAAACATGCAAAAATTTAACCGTTCGGTTTTGTCATATTTTCATGGGTATAACTTTCAAATTTGGCTAAAAATACATTGTTTGACAAAATCTGCCCCTACTCTTAGAGAAATCCAACAAAACTTAAGGGACAACCCTACAATGCCTTTCTTAGCGTGGCCATAAAAAATTACACAAAAATTCAACCGCTCGGTTTTGTCATATTTCTATGGGCTATATAGCCTTCAATTTTGGCTTAAAATTCATCATTAGATAAAATCTGTCATTTCCATCGTAGAAATCCAACCAAACTTCAAGGAAAACCCTTCAACGCCTTTCTAAGCGTGACCGTAAAAAATAATGCAAAAATTCAACCGCTCGATTTTATTATATTTTTGTGGGCTATAACCTTAAAATTTGGCTAAAAATTCATCGTTAAAGAAAATCTACCCTTTTGCTTGGATAAATCTAATGAAACTTCAAGGAATACAATACAATGTCTTTCTAAGCATGACTGTAAAAAATTATGTAAAAATTCAACCGTTCAGTTTTGTCATATTTACGTGGGCTATATAGCCTTTAAATTTGGCTAAAAATTCATTATTCAAAAAAATCTGTCTATTCCATTGGAGAAGGAGTGTCGAAACAGGGATGGTTGAAGCAAAAAAATTCAGGGCGTGTTGCTTTTCACAGTACCTGAAGAGTTGGCGCTGCGAAGGGGGTAGCGACAGTGTGTGTTGTGGAGACTAGGGTTCCAATGTTCAATGCATTACTGAAGATCAGGTGTTAGCTATACTATTATGATTTTGGGGTTTCTGAAATTTTAAGGAAAAAATAGTTAAAATTACCTAGATTCGTAGATACTACTAGTAACCAACAAATAATTAGGAATCCATTAAATACTCAGTTCTTTCCTTTGAAAATCAATCTATTTTAAACCGTTTGACCGATCCAAAGAAGAAAAACCAAACTTATCAATGTTTATATAAATTTATTTTTCTGTTTCTTACATATTATTTTTAAGATTATTTCTATGAAAAAATATTTATTTGTTTGGATATAATATTAGATAGTGATTTTAAACAATAATATTATGTTAGGATTGTATTAAAAGAAATATTTTTATATATATATAGAATAGAGTGCATTTGACGTCAGGTACTTGTAAAAAGTGATCGTGGTGCAGTTTGTTTTTGAAAATCATGGACAATCCCAGCTTCATTACAAAATCATGGAAAGCACTTAGGTGTATTCTCCCTCTTTATCTATTCTCAATGTCTTTATGTAATTACCACTATGCTTTTCTACAAAAACTTTGAATCTTTGGCAACCCCTTAACCATACCATGCAGAAGGCTTAAATCTTCGAAATTCAAAAATGACCCAACCAGTACTGCCAAAGCTATTTTTCCCTGCTCTCTACAACTGCCATACACGTGGGTTCCATGATCTCAATTCCAATCTTGAAGGTTTTATTTTTAGACAGAGGTGCCTTGACCAGTCTCTTTTTGCTATCCTGCACCTTTAACATCTTATCTTACATGACCATCACATAACCTTCTCTAAGAGTTGTCCCAAACGCAAGAGATTGCACTTCATGCCAGGGACATAAAGTACATCAGAGATGAAGGAATGCTTGCCATCATTTCTTTTGATCAGGACCTTCCCAATGCCTTCAACATTAAGTGCGCTATCATCAGCGAATTGCATTTTGTTTCTAACTGTCTCATCCAAGCTTACAAACTAATCTCTATGACTTCTCATATGAGTTGAATAACCCGTGTCCGAGTACTATTGATCTGAACCACCATTATTAGCTCTAGTAGTTCCATCAACAAACAATACTGGATGAGAATAATTGTCATCTTTTTGTGCTAGTTGTGCCTCATCATCACTATAGTCCTTTTTGTTGTAACACTTACAAGCAAAGTGACCATTCTTCCCACAATTATAGCACTCAATGTTTCTCTTGTCAAACTTCTTTTTACCCCCACTCTCCTAGAACCACCATGACCACCTCTCTTTGAATCTATACAATCAATTTTCTGTTATAATTGGCTTTTCTAGCATTCTTTAATTGATGTCCCTTCCCTTTACCATTCTTCCATTTTCCTTTAGTTTTCTCGCCTCTGCTGTTTTTCCCAACATTTCTTGAATGTTGCTGAGCCCACAGTGCTTGTTCAAAGGCTTTATTTGTGATTCTTCCACTCAATCTTTGGTCATGAGCTTCGAGAAAACCTTGCAATTCATCCACTGTCAAAACTGTAATACGATTCTTCAATGCCCACCACTATGTGATCAAATCTTGGAGACAAAGTCCTCAAGATTTTCTCAACAATCACCCGATCCGTGAATTTCTCATCACAACTCTTCATAGAGTTCACCAAAAACTGCATCTGATTGAAGTAGTTCCCTATTCCTTCATTGATCTCCATTCGAAGCAACTCAAATTGTCTTCTAAGAGTCTGAAGTTTTACCTTCTTCACCTTGTCTGCTTCTGCATATGCTTTATTAAGAATTGCGCAAGCTTCACTCACTGATTCTGTAGTTGTAATCTTTTCAAAATTACGCTTCATCCATGCATTGATGAAGCATGAACAAGGCTTTGTAAGAAGGTTACCTTATGTGCATCCGTAGCATTATCTTTCAATTTCTTAAATGCAGTTTCGACAATCTCCCATACATCTTGAAAGCCAAAGAGAGCTTTAACCTGAACACACCATTTATCAAAGTTCTCACCATTAAGAATTGGAAGACTCGTGGGAAAACCACCATTGGAAGACATGATCAATCCACAGGTCCTTCACTCGGACCTGGCTCTGCTATACCAATTGTTGGAGCTTGAACCACACACTTGAGGAAAGGCAAAAAAACGTGTTATGTGATATGTAAAACTTGTATTCAAAAGATCACTTATCCATTGAGTATAACATGTATTTATACAATCACGATATCACACTAGGACGACTTAATTGAATGCAACCAAAACTTAATATGGAACATCCATTCAAGACTCAATTAACTAACCCTCTTTACATATGTAAACCTACTTTAAAGGTATAAATTATTGGAATAGTGACTTCTTGACATTCCTTGATTTTTCAAGTCCCACATTGAAAACTCTAAATCTTGATTGTGCCTTTATATATTAGTCAGCCCCTTCAGCCTATATTGAAAAAAAGTTTAGTGTATAAGATTATCAACCAGCCCTATCATGCCTTGTTGGGTTGATCATGGTTCTATTACACTTATCCATCATTGTTTTTGACCGTATAAGGAGAATGATACTCAACGTTGAAATGACCGGTGCATAAGAGGAAGACTATTAAATATGAATGCCTTATAATATAAGGAGTAATAAAAATTTAGTGTATAAGATCATCAACCAACCCTATCATACATGTGCTTTGTTGGGCTGATCATTAATGTCATTGATTTTTCCTTCCCATTTTGATCCCATGCAGCCTATAAAAAAGACCTCTGACAGCATTGTTAGACATACTTCTTCCAGCAAGCATAAACTATAATCTTATGTAAAGAAAATGTAACATGGAGAATGATACTCAATGTTGAAATGACCGGTGCATAAGAGGAAGACTATTAAATATGAATGCCTTACAATACAAGGAGTAATAAAAATTTACAACTAAGACAAAATATTCGCTAAAGTTGCTAGTATCTCTTAAAATTATCTGTATCGGTATTGTCCCGGGATAAATATTCCCTTTCTCAATGAAATCAATGTTTATATCTCTATGCATTATTGAAGTCAAAAACTATAAAAACTTGCATACTAAGTTAACTCACCTAGTTTCTCCTATGTTGAAAAAGGTAAACGCGAGCTCCTCGGGTTTCATCCCTCACACTTGCAGAAAAGCAATGTTGTTAAACTAAACCAGCAATATTGTTTATAATTCATTCATACGGAAGGACTAGTTTGCCCCTATGATTTTTTTTTTCAAATCAAAGTAAAAAACTTTTTAAAAAATTAAATACATATCATTTTAATCAATCACCTGGCGTTGATAGTTTATTAGTTTAATCATGATACAATTAAGGTTGTATCGATAATCAATAATAAATAAATAAATGTATAATTATGTTAAATTTTAGATTGGTATAGATGAATGAAATTTCCACCCTAATCCTACAAGAGAAAGTTTTAAATTAGGAAAATAAATTAATGGAATTTTCACCCTAATCTTACAAGAGAAACTAAAATTAATTGTACAATATTAAATAATTAAATTATTCACGTTAAGAAATTATTTTAGATAAATCAAAATTTTTACGTCTCAAAATAATAGTTTGACTGCCAAAAGTCTACTTAATTATAAAAAAAGAGAAGAAAAAAACAAGATAATGTGACAAGAAACTACCTTTAAAAGAGACTTTCTTTAAGAGGGCAAAGACGCAGCACAGTTCTTTTTAATTGGCGGATTCAATACTTTGGGAAAATATTTTTTGCTTTCAATAAAAAATTTAAAAAATCGGTTTATTTTCACTTTATTTAATTTTTTAATACTTGGAAAACAATAACAAAACCAACAAAATGCCGTCTTCACAAATTTCTGTACAATAATGAAAATTAGTCACATGACATTATTTGAATTTTTCGGCAAATAGAAAGGTATTTTCTATTTTTGGACATGTGACATTTATCAATACAGATCTTGTAACTAACTAATTATCAGCCAAGACAGAGTTGACAAGTAAGGAATGCCCCGAGAGTAAATGCATTTCAATCCTACTTAGTTAAAAAAATCGATAAAAGAACATGAAGGAATAGGTATAAGGTGTCTTCCAAGTTAGGAAAGTAAGAGGACTACTTCAGAACAATTGCTGCATTCCTTAGAGCTAGGTATCTTTGAACATACTCATTAGGAAGTGATCTGATGATCTTGAAAACTTCAGTATTTGCATACCGAAGATTAGTCCTTGGATCAAAGTAAGGTGCCTGCAGCCAAAAGACTAATTAATTAATTCTCCACTAAAAATGCTAATGGCATGGCGTACAACTAAATGCTAATACCCAAAAAAATTATCATCCTCACCATCATAATCCATTATTAATTAAGTTAAATATGCTTTTAGTCTCTTTTTTCTTATAACAATGTTTTTAGTCTCTATAAATTTAATTACTTTTAGTTTTAGTCCTCCAAAAAAAACTTTGTTGATTTTGATCTTTAAAAAATTTAAAACTTTTAAAATGATCATTATTGCCACATTGATAACATGTTAAACATCTAAACATGTCATGTCACATACCACCTCAATATGATTGCTGATGTAGTATGTTTAAAGATCATTTTCAAGACTTGATTAATAAACAAAGGAAAGAACACATTTCACAACAATATTATATGCTTAAACTCTAGTTTTAGCATGTGGCCAATTCAACTGAAATGATTAAACTACATTCAAGTTACGCCTGCATAATGACATCTAAAAACCAAGGCACCGTGATTCAATAGGATTAGAGACATCACAGATACGATTCAGTTAATCCCACGATCTCAATCTAATATTTATTGTTCCCAATTCATTTGCAGTGCTCTGTCTTTGGATTATGGGGGAAAAGGAAACTATAAAGGGGAGATAAACAATGTGGTCTTTTAGTATACAAATACTTCACACTATCCACCTATTTACAACTACAGTGTTTCTTAATTTCTGACATGTATCAGCTAAGATCCAAAATTTAAGCCTTAACCAGACTTGTACTTTTAAATTAGGACAACCGGAAGACATTCCACTTCCAAACTCTACAATGAATGATGTCTTGGCTTCACTGAACCTTTCAAACTACAAAAATGCCCTAATCAAGTAAGTACTAATGCCAGAAACATAAAGCTTGGATCATAGAAAAATACACAATGCATTAGAATAGACTTGAACGGTTTAATAAAATTAGTGAATTACTTTCTCTCTATCTATCTATTTTATTGTCCAGAGAAAGAAGAAATACGCATATTAAGAAATGTAATTAATGTTAATGTTTATAAAAAAATTTATTGTTTTCTAATTTACCATTATCAATCTCTTATTTGTTGTTCTTATAATTCTTTTCACTTTTAATATCAATAAAGGATATTATTAAAATAACAACAATTAATATTCTCTTGAAATTTTAAATAGAACATCAATACTCTTGAAAATCTAAGTGGACAGCTAAATAGAAACAAAACTTTTGTCTTTAGGTGGACAATTAAATAGAAACGGAGGGAGTAGTTATTTGTACAAAAAATCTAAGTGACACAAGGAGCTCTATCCACCTAACAGAACACCCTGCTCGGCAGTGAAATAATTATTATTCAACAGCTACTAAATTGAGATGCAACTGCAGAAGACAAGCACCATCAACATCTGAAGTAAATATTTTAGACATCCAAGCACTATTTTATTACTCACTTGATAATTTGGGTGAAACTAATAAGCGTAAAAGGCAGGTGCTAAATTCAAAATTTCTAGTCAGGATGATGGGAAAATCTACAATGTTACTGCTAATCTTGAAACAGCTCTGTGTTGAACAACAGGGAACTGTAAAAAGGTATAATTTGAGTAGTCTGTCATGAAGCTGAAGACAATGTTTTTTAGCACCAAGCTTTGAGAAATGTTGAAAACAAAGCAGGCAAAACTTCCAATGTAGGTAAAAGAAAAAAGAAAAAATAATTTGAAACATTGGCACCAAAGCAATAAGTGTGTGAATGTTTGATATTTAAATGTTAATAGAATGAATAAGTTTTTAAGGTATTACAGGTGGTGACAAGAAATAGATAGAGCATAATAATTGTCATAAATCAATGAAAACAGGTCAGAAATGTTTTTCAAAAAGAAACTAAGCAAACTTCTGATACGTGAAACACTTTCTGTCATTTGAACCCAGAAAACTTTGACCGAAAATTTTATTCAAACAGCACAATTGGCTACTAATAATGATCTGATCCAATAAATGTGATTCAATAACAATAATAAAGACTACATACCTCAAAGCCTGTAACATCACAAATTCTCTTGCAGGGATGCATAGAGGGGGGCGACTCAATATTGACATCTGCAGAGTAATCCAAATAAAAAAATTACACCAAAAAATTCTTTGACAGCACACATGGAAAAAAATAGAATACAGAAAGTAGCCTCTAGCATTGAGGTTAACCCTTAACATTCATTCAATTGTTTTTTAAATTAAAAAAATATATTATTAAAAAGTCAGAAAGAGAATTAGAGGAGTATGAAGTAAAAGCTATACACTATATGCAGGAAAAATCTAAACACTTTTTTTCTAAAAAGAAACGCTAAATCTTCCTAAGAAAGAACAGACAATGTGTACAATAGCTCACAGTTGGGTTCATCGGGAGGGTAATTCTGGTAATTCTCAGCTTGAATAATCTGCTTAAGATGTTTCCAATGCCTTCCTCTGGCTTGGCCTTTTGGGTATTTCTCATACATTTGAACTCTCTTAAAACTGAGGTAGCTTGGCAACACAAGCTCTGCCTCCACCACCTCTGGCTCCATTTTACCCTTCATTACCATGGAAAAACAAAAACTCTTTTCAGTAATTAGTTTCTGTTCAAAACACACAATGAAAAATAAACAGCATCATATATACTTAAAATCATGAGGTGCAATACTAAACACCAAAGCTGTTAACAACCGTTTCAGGGCAGGTTTGGATTGGCAGCCAAAACAAAATAATTCAGCTTGAAAAACCAAACCATTTAGTTTGCAGTAAAGCAGTTCAGATCTGGATCTGAAGTTTCAAATTCGATTTCAAAACTGCTTAATGTCCAAAACCAGTTTATACTTTATAACCCATGGAAACTGGTTCTTCCAAGTATAAACAGTTTTAAAACCAGTACCAAGATTACTCAGTCATTTATGTGCAAGGTTCTCTAATCACTAATAAAGATAAAAGCAATTCAGATAGAAAACAAAGGAAACAAAACTCTATCAATCAACCAGAGTATCTTTGTTACAAGTCTGAAACCATGAAAAACTGCTGAGGTGTAACTTTGCCTTTTATTGATGAATTTGCTGATCATTTGGCAGGGTTTCATTGAAACCCCGCCATAGTAGTAGTACTATAATATTATTAAATACATGCAGGATCTGCAAAAGAACTTCCATGGTCGGCACTCAAGCTCATAAGATATATCTGTCAATCTTACCACCACACAATCAAGTCAAATAGCATCATATGTGACATATATTATAAAAAATGAAACATAACACAACAAAATTCAGCCAAACCATATACCAAATTACGAATTTGAAATGTTAATTGTCTTCTTACTTACTCCCCCCACATTAAATCAGAAATCTTTCTTTTTTACTCATGCTCAATATTTCCAGGAGAAACTGAATGAAAGAGAAAAGAACTATCCATTACCACATTGCAATGCAACCAAGTACACGGCTCAGACAAAATAATTCCCAAGAGTCTTCATACATACCTGTTCTAGTTATCTGCGGGCAGAAATGCTTAGCTTCCGGTTAAAATATTTCTTAACTCGAACTTCCTAAAATCACCGATAATTATTCCGTTAACTCAAAGAAACTTAAATACGCATTTTCGAAGCTAACAATGCTAGTTTGATATCTTAGCGAAACCTCGAACTTTTGTTGATTCCTTCCGAAATCAAAACCTAGCAACTGTTTAACAACGCCCAAGCATGATTAACTAACCAAATGCCATGGATTCACGCGGTTTCATTAACCAAATGAGAAAGAAAATTAGAAGGGTTTTGAGCCTTACGTCTTAACTCAAAACTTAGGTTTCATATAACTTTAAACTTCACCACCATCCATGGCTATCTACAGTCCAACTAGAAAAGAAGAAGAAAGCTCAACATCAATCGCATACATGTGAAAAGGAAGAAGAGATTAGGGGCCATGATCATCATCCTTACCTTAGTGAGAATTGAAGAAGAAATTAAAGAGGAAAGAAATAGAGATGCACGGGAGATAGGAGAAAGCTACGGGATAGCAAGAAAGACGTGAGAAAGAGAGCTCTTCAGGAGGGAAAGTGAATAGTGAGGAAAAAGAAAGAATTGAGAAAGAAAAAAAAAAGATTTAGGAAAGGAAAATAATAAATTAAGTTAGAAATGATTTTGAAATAAAATTTTAAGGGAAGAGAATTAAATAAATCAAGTTTAATTTAAGTTTGGTAATTAATTCAATTTAAAGTTTTTTAATTTACTCTAAAAACCTAAACTACGATGTTACAGTAGTTATGAGACTAATCATCTTACATCTCAATAATCAACTCACAAAATGGTAGATGGTTGATCACAAAATACTTTCCATTCATAAGAGTTAAACTTATAACTTACCCATTATAATTGAAGTTTTCTTAATTTGATTTAACATATAATAAAAATTAATCTTCATTTTAATCGTCAAAACTATATAAATAAGATAAAAATTTAAAAATTTAATTTTAGTGATTGACTTTATAAAACGAAGTTTACTTTAATTTTTATATGTTATTATTATTATTATTATTATTATTATTATTATTATTATTATTATTATTATTATTTTATGGGTACTGTTTTACTATCGTTTTATATACCCACAATGATTAAAGAAAATGTTACTTTGCAGGACTAGGAATATTAAAGCAAATTTTTAAATCGGAGGACTAAATTATCCAACCACCCCGAAAGCTGAAATAAAAATTTACTCTAAAGTTTAATATATTGGTTACATTTTAAAATTAATTAAACCATAATTTTTAAAATATTGTTTGGCTTGTAGCCGAATAAGCTTCGACATGGATGTCCTCATCACCATTTCTTTCCATCTCTCTCGAATACTCTGAACTATTGAATTGATAAGATGAAAAAAAATATTTATTTATATTGATTTATTATATTTGTAATTTTTATAACTAATCCGGTCCTTATACTTGTGTATGAGCAATACAATAATTTGACTGTCATCCATCATCCAGAAACAGTATCCAACACAATTTAGTGTAAAAACACTAGTATGTCAATATTGTATGAAAGGTCTCAGAACTGACCCTAGTATGAGTAATTTCTTCAATATTGGGTAATAAGAGTTGACCTATTTATAGCGTGTTAAATAAGTAATCTGCAAAGTGACTGTAACCATTTGAACATGTCTCTTTCACAAGGTTTTAAAAACCGGACCGGTGATCGAACCGGTAAAGGTACTGGTTTAAGGTTCATTGGTTTAACCGTGGTTGAACCGTGGTCGAACCGGTTATAATAAAATATATATTTTTAATATAATATAATATATTTCTTGATATGTTAACAATAAATTATATAAAAATTAAGTTAATTAAGGATCATATTACATGTTTTATAGGATTAAAAATTCTAATAAATAAAAATAATATTATATATAAGTTTTTATTTATTTAATAATATTTTTTTAATAGATTTTTTAAAGAAATAACAAAAAACAAAAAATAAATAATTTTAAACCCTGACCGGTTCAACCGGTTTTCAACCGGTTTTGACCGGTTTTGGCCGGTTCGATCAGGTTTTGACCGGTTCTTGACCGGTTCTTAAATGTCCGGTTTTTCCCCTTGTCCGGACCGGTACCCTGACCGGTTCCCGGTCCAACCGGTTGAACCGGCCGGTCCGGTCCGGTTTTCAAAACCATGCTCTTTCATGTGTCACCTTTTTTGTAAGGGATCAAAATAGTACTGACACAATATACAGAAAACTTGAAGAGCAATGAGTCTTTTCCACTACCTCTAGCTATAAATACTCATTCATCAACGTAACAAATGTAGAACATTCTCTCTAGAACTTACACTTAAGCTCTGAAATTCTCTTGAATATTCACTGACTTGAGCGTATGAGTGTCCTTGCAAGTGGCGTTCCCTTTCGTCTCATAACGCATAAGGTTGGTGATATGGTACAATGAGTCACTCCAAGACCTTTATTTCTAACTGAAATAGAAGATATAATACCGGATCCCTAGTGGACCGCCATAAAACTCACACACAGAAATCAACTATTAAGGACTGTCTTGAGGCCGATTCTTACACCCCAGACCAGTTCAATAACCAATGTAAAAATATATTTGTATATTAATTATAAATAATAATTAATATAAAAATATTTCATTAAAATAATTAATATATATATTTACACCAATTATTTTATAAACGGTGTAATAAACTTGCTAAAGAGATACTAGAGACAAAATTTGATTTAGTTCAAAATAAATTTTAGAAAAAAATATTTATAACAAATTTTTGAAGCAAAACGATCCTTCAAATCAGTTTAAATTGTTTTTAGAAATGATTCGACGTCGATACCCGGCCCCCAAACTTATAAATTAGCGTCGGTGGACCATAGCCGATGTGGACCCCAGAGGACACCACATCGTCCGAGATTCATTGAACCCCGGTTAGGTCATATCCCACGTGACTGCTTAACAATTGGTTAGTGTCACTTTTAATAGTTTTTCAGTTATTATATAAGTGTTTAACACTTTGTAACTAACACACAAGTTTTTGTTTCAGATTCTCATTTTTAGATTTTTATTCCTTCTGTATAATTTTTCTCTCTCAATTCTCTGAACATGCATTCCTCTATGTTTTATCTCCTCCTTACCATATGTGGCTAAATCCCTAAGATTAGGATTGGTTGAAGCTGCTATGGATCTTGAAATCGAGTAATTGGAGTAAAGGATTCAATTGAGGAAAGTTCTGAACATAGCAATTGCTGGTTTAATCTACTTGGATTGGGAAATCCAAGGCCTATTCAGAGATAGTCACTAGAGCGGAATCATGGTGAATACAAGTTTGACATTGCTAGCCTAATTACTTTATGCCCAAGGAATTAAGTAAATAGCCCGGGTTCCTTTGATTTTTACACTTAAATTAAGTGGAAATTGACACCTAAGGGATTAAGGTTAATTTGTGTTGAATTAGTAATAATTGCCTAAGGAATTAAAGGTTATTTGTATGTGGGAATTTGAACATTGCCTTGGTTGAGTCTAATGCAACATTTTATGTGAATTTAGGTGAAATTGTATGCTGATGCTAATTTCAATCTACTGTTATAATATTTCTTAATTCATCTCATCGTTGCTTATTGATTACTCTAATTCTACTGAAAACCACACAAATACAACTTAATTCATAAAACTTAAAACAAATGAATTGCTTACTTATGAAGGTTCAACTAAATATATTTTATAGAAAAAAAATAATGGATGAGTTTTGTTTAACTTATTTAATGAAAAAAGTATTTTTAACCAAAAAACCACTAAATATAATTTTTTAGATGTTTGTGTAAAATTTTAAAAAAATAAATGTTAAAAAATATAAAAATAACTTATTTAAAAAAACTACTTTCATCAACTCATTTTTTTTTTATTTTTTTTATAGTTGTAAACAACCAAACAAATTTTTATAAAAATAACTTAGAAATAAACTACATTTAAAAAACTCATTTAATTTTAAGTTTAAATAAATTAACTGATAATGCAGATTATAAAAAAAAAATTCAGTTTTTATTAGCAGGGAGCAAACACTTATGAGAAAGGAAATAAGCAATCACAAACAAGATATTTTGTTATTATCCAAAAAAAAGAACAAGATATTTTGCTTTTTCTTTAAAAAAAAAGGGCCCGATGTCTCTCTAATTTAGTGAAATGGCAAAATAAGATAATTGTGAAATGGCGAAGAAGAAGCACACTACACTCACCATATCCAAAATTTGAAGGTAGGTGATAGAACACACACAAATGGCTTCTTCCATTTGTGCTCCCACAAGGACACTCCTCTTCACCCACTCAACCAAAATCTTCAAACCTTTTCCTCACTCCCTCTCTCTCCAATTCACCAGAACCACTTGCACTCTCCAACAACAACAACAACCACCTCGTCCCAACATCATCCAAATCCTCGAACAACGAGGCCTTGTCGAATCCACAACCAGCGACACTCTCAAAACCTCTTCTTCCTCTTCCTCCCTCAAGGTCTATTGCGGTTTCGACCCCACCGCCGAGTCTCTCCACCTGGGCAACCTCCTCGGCATCATCGTTCTCTCCTGGTTTCGCCGGTGCGGCCACCGCGCCGTCGCGTTAATCGGCGGTGCCACCGCCCGCGTCGGCGACCCATCTGGCAAATCCCTCGAAAGACCTGAGCTTGACGCCGACACCCTGGAAAAGAACACTCTGGGTATCTCCCAAACCATCACCACCATTCTGGGTCGCCCTCAAAATTCGAACTTCGGTGATGCCCTTTCGGACCCTGTTGTGATTTTGAATAACTATGATTGGTGGAAGGGTTTTAGTTTGTTGGATTTTTTGAAACGGGTAGGTAAGTATGCTAGGGTTGGTTCAATGATGGCTAAGGAGAGTGTGAAGAAAAGGTTAGAGTCCGAACAAGGGATGAGTTACACTGAGTTCACTTATCAGTTGTTACAGGGTTATGATTTCTTGCACTTGTTTCAGAATGAGGGTGTTAGTGTTCAGATTGGTGGTAGTGATCAATGGGGTAATATAACTGCTGGGACTGAGTTGATTAGGAAGATTTTGCAGGTAGAAGGTGCTTATGGTTTGACATTCCCTCTTCTTTTGAAGAGTGATGGCACCAAGTTTGGTAAATCAGAGGATGGTGCTGTTTGGTTGTCTCCAAAATTTTTGTCTCCTTACAAGTTTTACCAGTACTTTTTCTCTGTTCCAGATGCTGATGTGATAAGGTTTTTGAAAATTCTTACATTTTTGGACATGGAGGAGGTAGTTGCCTTGGAGGGTGAGATGAAGAAGCCTGGTTATGTGGCTAACACTGCTCAGCGGAGACTTGCTGAGGAAGTTACGCGATTTGTTCATGGGGAAGATGGTTTGGCTGAAGCTCTCAAGGCAACTGAAGCATTGAGGCCGGGGGCTGAGACTAAGTTGGATTGGAAAACTATTGAAGGGATTGCTGAGGATGTGCCATCTTGTTCTTTGGCTTATGATGAGGTTTTGAATCTGTCGTTGGTGGATATTTCTGTTTCTTCTGGTTTATTTGATAGTAAATCGGCTGCACGACGTTTGTTAAAGCAAGGTGGTCTTTACTTGAATAATAGCAGAGTGGATAGTGAAAATAAGAGGGTTGAGGCTGCAGATATAGTGGATGGGAAAGTTCTCTTGTTATCTGCAGGGAAAAAGAATAAGGTGTTGGTGAGAATAGCTTGACAGTATTTATTTCATTGCTGAGTATGCTTTGAAGAATGCCTTTTTTCTCTGTAGTTTTATTGTATTTTTAATTTTTTAAGAAATTTTCTATTTTCCTGCTACTTGGAAGCTTCAAAATTACTGATGGCATGGCAACCTTTTTGTCTTCAAAACACCCATGATGGTATCCTTGCATTCTAAGAACACCTATTTACTTGTATTCATTATTTTGTAAGCAGTACAGCTGGAGTATCTAACATTGCAGCTGTAAATTTTAAAGTTCAAAATTTTATAATTAGAGAATACCGAAGTACATTTTTTTTACCTTTGTTGATCAAATGTAGATGGCAATGGGCATAAATTAATGAACTTTCCAGCGGTTGATTGGGGCAGTCATCTCTTTACTGGAAGTCTTGATCTTTGATCTATAATATTTTGATGTTTTGATGTATAATATTCTATTGGCTTTTGATTTGTCTGGCATTAATGTCAACTTACATGCTTATATCACATCTGAATGTTTACTGTTGTATTGACGTGTGATCAAGGTCTGGAATCTTTGATATGGATTGAATCTTATTGAGATATGTTCAAACTCTGGTTTATTTTCATTCTTTCTTCTCTTTGATTAATAATGTACTTCCAAATTTACTGCAAATCAGAGCATCAAGTTTCTTATGAAACCAAGAAATATTTTAATGGTATAGGAATAGGACACAGAATTATATTTGCAGCATATTAATTGTATCAGTAGTATAACCTGCCACCACAAGAAAACTCATTTTTATCAACGGTTATTTAGCTAGGATTGAAATGAGCATTGGAAATTCTGGAATTATACTTTATGAACCCATGGTAAACTATCTATGATTCTTTTTTAAACTCCATCAATTACTTACAATATCCATTACTAACCGTGCTTAAGTTCTGAAATTACTTTATTTCCTTTCGCTGTATCTGTATTCTCTATCTCACCATTTCATGTTTTCTCTATTTCCTTTCTCTACTTCTCTCGTGTTCCCTTGCTCTCTTTTCCTTTGCGATCATTGCATGCCATAATCTACAATGCAGGGCATGCAATAGTGTTCCATTAGCAGGGCGTGCAACAGAGCATCTTTCCAGATCATGATTTTGATTTTCTGTCTAGAGCACTCAATATTTCCGATTCAATTGCATTTTTTATTCCCTTTCCCTCTTCTGCTTCTCTCTCTAGAGCAAAGCCTTTTTTATCATTCAACAATGGAAGCTTCATTCAATTATGCTGGTATGGATTTGATTCGAAACTGTTTTAGATTCTTCATTTTGGCCACTGCTTTTTTTTTTTCAACTATTTGTAATCTTCATTTACCTTTTGCAGACAGCTTTTTGAAGCAAATTCTTCCAGAGTTGAAGTGAAGTGATTCTCAATTCTCTCACTGCATATTCAATTTGCAGCCTTTCACATGTTACTTTTATTCTAGTGGAAGCTTTGTAAATAAACAATACAGTAACCCAATTTCAAGTTTAAAAAATCTTAAGTTTATAATAAAAATCAGGACCAAGAGCATTGAAAATTGTAGTAGCAATCAAATAGCCAAACAGTAAAGCTTTAAATATATGTGCATCAGATGTTCAAATCTAGGCACCTTAAAGACAAAAATATAACAATTGTAGTCAACAAAAAGTATCTACCAGTCATAGAAACATGCTCTAGTAGTGATTCCAAAATAGAATCATAGGAATAGAGAAATCCATATTGCAGAGTAGAGTCATCATCACATAAGAAGAGGAAACAAAAACCTCACCTCAAAATGAACCACAAACAGAAAAAGAAATGGCAAACCCACAATGCTGAGAGTGCGCACTTTATTCATTGACATTAACACAATTCCAACAACATTTTTCTTGGCAATAATTAGCCATTGAGGCAAACGGCAAATCAGTTATCACACTAAATAATACCTATCCTTGATCATCAACATATCCATACCTTAAGAAAGTAAAACCGAAAAACCTCAGGCATCAAAAACCGAAAAACCTCAGGCATCAAAAACCGAAAAACCTCAGGCATCAATAACCGAACCTGCATAAACAAACCCAACTGCAAACTAATTTCAAAGAACAGGGCCGTAACTAAAATCTTAGAAAGTAAAACTCAAAAGTCAACTAACTTTCGGTAAAACAGATGGACTACATTTGACACCTCAAAAAAGGTTCTCAGATGAAAAACCTCAGCCATAAAACACCAAACCAAATAGACAACCAAAACACATGAAACACCTTGCAAACAAGCCATAATCATATAAAAAATAGGTTTTAACAATAAAAAGCAAACAAATAAATTTATTTTTATTTTAAAAAAATTGAATTGATAAGTTGTTATCTATCAATTAATTTTGAAGACTATGTTTTAAAAATATAAAATAAACAAAAAAATTTATTTTTATTTTAAAAAATGATTTGATAAGTTGTTATCTATTTATTAATTTTAAAATATAGGTCTTAAAAATAAAAAATAAATAAACTAATTTATTTTTATTTTAGAAAAATGATTTGATAAATTGTTATTTATTTATTAATTTTAAAATATAGGTTTTAAAAATAAAAACACAAACAAACTAATTTCTTTTTATTTTAAAAAATTGATTTGATAAGTTGTTGTTTGTCAAATTCTAACCCAAATTAAATATATTACTCAATTTAAATTACTAAACGTTCATTCATTTTTTAAAACCTTTGTTTTAAACTTAGTTTCCTTATAACTGAATTTATATCTTTCACTTAAATTTTTAAAAATGCCATCACGTTATATATTAACACAATGCCCTTTTAACCGAGTTAATATTCCGTATTTATATCCAGTTGTCGCACTAGTGTATAGTAATACAACGAAAAACTAGCTAACTGGTTTGTCAATCCGTCACTATAATGTTTCCATCAAGTAAATACATTGACCAAACTTGATAGATGCTCAATTAATACGACTAAATTGCATATATACATGGGTTTTAAAGGTACGAAAATTAGGAAATACTTGATACCAAAAATGATCAGTGCAATGAGATCCACATAGCTTAAATTTAGGTTTGTTGAGGCTTTATACATATCGAGCAAACAACGCAAATAGTGGAATACTTAGTTTGCTGTCGACTTTTGAATCTTTAATATGCAATACACGAAAAAGTTTTTACCATACCATTTGACGTCAAAAAAACATTTTCTTGTTTTTATTTTTAATTACAAGATTTCCATCTTATTTTCTGTTTACTAAAATTTATACAAAAACAATGAAAAAAAACATTTTCAATATTTCCTTTACAAACTTAGGGAATAGAAAACAATATAGAAATTCTATAATTAAAAATAAAAACATTATTTTTTGGAACCAAACAAGAAACAACTTGACATCTCCGATATTTGCAGCTTGTAGCCTGTGTATGATGGTTCCTTTTCCTTTTCCTTTTCCAACAACCAATAACCTATAGCCATTTTCTAACCAACAACAAAAAAGGTAATCTGATGTTACAAGAGCTCCTGGCCAGACCCACTAAGTGGATCTGATGTAGACAGTATTACCTTGCATTTGCAAGAGGCGGATTCCACAGCTCAAACCTGTGACCTACAAGTCACATGGCAGCAACTCCAATCGTTGCGCAAAGGTTCCCCTTCTAACCAACAACAAAAAGGAAAAACATGATACATAAAACGAAATATAACATTATGCATCTTCACCTGTAGTTAAATTAAAATCCGAAACCGTAATTCCACATTTAATGAAACATGAAAAGTAGCATCTCTTGAAGAACTTAGAAAAAAGATCCAAATGCATAAGCTTATCAAACACAATGCTTACAATTAAAGAACACAAGTGGCTATAAAGTGTGATTGCTAAATGCCTTCAAACACAAAACAACACCTGAGGCAACAGAGGCAAGAATGACCATGGCTCCCTGCCTGGACAGCCAAAATTCAGCCCATGTCAAGGGTCTCAAAACCTCGACCAAAACCTTCTGAAATTGCTGATTCAAGTCATCCAATGAACTGGTGTTATCAATCACTATATCAGCTTTACTCCTCTTAACATCCAGCGCCATCTGAGCATTAACCCTGTTTGTAGCATCCTCCTTGCTAGACTTATCCCTAGCCAAAAGTCGCTGAATCTGGGTTTCAGGATCAACCCATACAACAATTATAGGCTTGGTGAACCTATCCATTTTGGCCTCAAACAGCAAAGGAACATCAAGTACAATAACCTTATAACCCTTAATCCACAGCTTCAAAACCTCCCAAAAGATTCCAGAGGATATATAAGGAGCTAGCAATCTAAAACAACACCATAACCAAAACTCAAAAGAACAATTCATTTAATGAAAATTCAACTTAAGTGTGTTTTAAATTACAGTCCGCAACCACAATTGTGCGCAATATCAAGATTTTTTAACTCTGCACAAACCACATCGCACAATTACGCCGTATTAGTATGCAATTGGCCATGATATTAAGGTTTTCAATGCAACTGCAATTGCAGCCGCAATTTAAAACACTTTCAATAGAAGCTTATTAATAATTGAAGGAATTGTGAGTACCGGTTCAGAAATTGGCGCTTATCAGGATCGGAGAAAACGATTTGGCCAAGTCTGGGCCTATTGACTTCTCCATTTTCGAGAAGAATTTCATTTCCGAAAGCACCAACGACTTTTTTCCATCCACCACTTCCTTTCCTTAGGGCCTCCTGCGAATTTGAACAATTACAAAGGTTTTGGAAACAAAATGTGGAAAAGAAAGAGAAGGAACGTACACGAGCGACAACGTCAGCATCGACAACGGGAACGTCGTGTGATTTGAAGAGATTGGAAACGGTGCTTTTCCCCGAAGCTATTCCACCTGTGAGTCCGACGATCCTCATTCCCTCCAATGCACAAGGTTTTCAAGTTTCAATGATGCAAATAAACCTACTTCACTTTGAGATTCCAAGTAACTCAAGCAATTCAGTAACATATAAACCCTGAAAAATCAGTCTAGCTTTTGAGATTCCAATTCAACCTTAACTTTCATTATAAAAAAAGAAAAAGAAATATCAACTTAGTAACAACAAGGATCCTCTATCCAGAAAACAAATTGTTTTCAGCCTACACATTACAAATTTACAACAGAAACAGAATGCTAAAGAGCATTATACAAATTTACATCAGAGCATTATCCAAAAAACAAATTGTTTTCAGCCTATACATCACTTCTCATCATCAGAGCATTATACAAATTTACATCACTATATCTGATCTTTCTATCACTTCTCATCATCCCAAATAAGAAATAACAATACCAATCATGATTAGATTGCTTTTACAGCTGCCAACCATGTTACACAGGTGCAAATATACCAGTAAGTAACAATGTTAAATCTGATCTCTGAAGTCTGAACCAGTGAACCATTTACTTTATCAATACAAAAGCATACAAAATTACAAATTACAGAATCATTCTGAACAAAATCAAATTACCTAAACAATTTTACTTAAATTTTGCGTAAGAAAAACCTTGCCGCGGCAGAGGTAGAGGGTACCGGAATCGGAGCAGTGGTAGCTGTCGGTAACGAGGAACTCTACGGTCAGTGAGGTGGCCGCTGCTTGCGACTTGTGAGTGGAGGCAGTGGAACGAAGGCGAGTGGGACTGGATGGGAACGATGATTAACTGATCATCAGTTACCAATCTGAATCAATTTTAATAACATTTTTAGTTCAATAAGGTGAAGGTTTTGTTTTGTGTTGCATTCTCTTCTCTGCCATGGCTTCTCTTTTTAATAAAATTTCTTATCGCCTATATGGCATCTATTAGCGCATCGGGTGATTCTACGTGTTAAAACGCAATATTAGCAACCATGCTCTAGAAACTGCAGCCCTGTTCTATTAAATTCCCTACAGGTATATGATTTATTCTTCTTCCATATTTCACTCTTCTCTTTTTCCAATTACTCCTTCCTTCCAAAATCATGATGCCTGTCTCTATTTTCTCCTCTATATTTAGTAATTACACTCCATTAGTTCAGTTTCACACTTTGTTTACTACTATTACAGTTTACATAGTTGCAGTTGATAGACCGTCTTTTTTTCTTGTGGTTGCAATGCTGTGTATTTATTTCTGAATATTACCTTAATGCTGTAGATAAATTGTATGCATTTTTATGATTGATGATATCCATGTTTTATCAATATGTCATGAAGATTTGCAATGTTTTGCTGTTATATGATTACATATAGTGGCATCTAGTGGTTTGTTAGTGCCCTATTTTATGTGTTTGCCAATGATGTGAATCAATTTCACTTGTCTTATATGATGTCTTAAATAGACCAAGACTCAGACATGTCAATTGTACAATGCCTTTGTCCTAGGATACGTAAATTTGAAGAATCAGTATATGTGAATATAGATTTTCAATTCTGTCTCGTTCTACCATATTTTTTTTGCTAGCGGGTTGGTTGATACATCAACTTCAGGTTTGTTTGTGGGTGTGTTTGGTACCTATCTATGTAATGGAAAAGACTCCTTTAAAGTGCAGGAATACACTTTAGAGGATACAACCATTGATTTCTAAATCAATTGGTTGAGAATCACAACTAATTGTGCACCTGCATGTATCTTATCACAACCAAGGTGTTTAAAATGTAGACTCTACATTGAGACGATGGAGATTTGCGAAACGTAGATTAGTGAAACATAACAGAAGAGTCTACTAGAAATGCTAAATAATATATAAATATAAATATATTAAATCAAACATCTATATAAAACATGATGTGCTAAATAATACATAAATATAAATATATTAAACCAAACATCTATATAAAACATGATGTGTAATATTAAAATTAAAGAAACTTTAATAGCAGTAGTAGTAGTAGTAGTAATAATAATAATAATAATAATAATAATAATAATAATAATAATCTTCTTCATAGTTTATAGCCAACACAAAAAAGTACCAGCCCTAGAAGTCTTCCTCCCTAATAATCTAACAAAATCCAAACTCTTTTTTTTCATTCTCCAAACTTTTTTTGGGTAAAAAGGGTTAATTACAGGCCCTAAAGCTCTTAAAAGATTTTTACAAAGAATTAGGATGAAACAGGGTGAAAGGAATATTAGTAAAATTGTAAAGAGTAGGGATATTTGGACCAGGTTAGACATGTGAAAACTACTGCAGAAAAGGTATTTGTCAACCCTTCTGTTAATACTATTGTTAGCGGTTCAACCGCAGAAAATGAAGGCGTTGATAGTGACCCTGGTAACAATGTCAGCGCTTGCACCGCAAACATTTCCTAGGTATTGTCAGCGGTTAACGATCAGAACAACAGGCAATAGGAAAATCAATGTTTGCAGTTAAATAATGAACCCCTGACCTTGATGTACATATTTTCTGCGGATACAATAATTAACCGCAGAAAATGGTTGATTTTTTAAGATATTATATTTTTTAATTCACTGTTAATAAACTTATTTTTACATTATTTTCAGAAATTTAAATACAATATTAATACCTAAAACCAACTTATATATTTTTTAATGAAATTATATTTGTCCAAGTATAAAGATGCATGGGGAATTGATTGCTCTGTTGTAATAAAAGAAAATGGAGCAAGCTAATAAATCTGCAACTGAGCAACCCTTGTTATATGTGCTCGCCTATTGTTAAACTCTCTTTGTGATCCAACTGAGCAACCCTTAACAGAACATGATAAGCATGACTGTAACATAAAACAACAAAAAAAAATTGACTAGAAAATTAACAGATCAGAATCGTAGAGCATAATGAATTAGTTACCCCTCATTCTCTGTGAATCTGAATTTGACTGTCACTAGATTAATTCCTCAAGCCATGAGACTTGCACCTTTCTTGCCTCCCCAAAATCTGAATTAATAATAGGTCGCAAAATCTATTTTTTAAACTTTCTTTTTACACATTTTCCTTATCAATTCGATAGAAAAATGATTTAATGCCTACTACAATTCCACTCTTTCAAAATCCTCATCCTTCCTTGCATAGATTGGCCACAGAAGCAACCAAACACAGAATTCCAATTTAGCAAGTAGTCATGTTCTGTACAGTGCACACAATTCTCTATCAATCACTAAATTGTCCCTAAAACCCCTTATTCTTATAATCGATTTCCACTTACAAAGCACCTACAAAACCTAACTACCATCAAACTTAATCCTAAATTCTTTGGTTTCCTACACGATATAGTTATCAATAGCATCTATAACTGTAAGTATATTTATTGAAGGCTAAAACGTAAAACGATGCAAAGGATTAATTGTGTGATAGTGGTATGAAGTACATCTTATATTTCTAGATAATCATATCGCCTAGCTAAAGAAATTCTATTGAATAATTTAAATTCCAAATGAAATGCATACCTTATCTGCTCCAGCTATTATACTCTCAACCAGTGGTAAGATCTTGCTACTTCTGTCTATTTCCTACCCCAAGAAGTATTCTGCTTGAGATAGACCAATGACAATAGCTGAGGTGGTTGTAAAACCAGATATCACTGAATGACTAATGAAACGAATCAGCCATCCAAGCCTGAAATAACCAAAAGATAGGTACATATAGATCATCTTTGAAACCCCTTTTATAAGAACAGCCAGGCTTTATTCTGAGTGCAAAGTCTGCACTCTGAAGCATCGTATAGCTAACTACAAGAGTCCAATCCCACTTCTTGGCATAAAGCAATCATGTAACTTCAGGCATTAAAATTATCCTCATTGTATATTAGAAAAATTACTCATACATATGCATGAATGCAGAAGACAAAGTACAATTATATATTTATTTAGAGTATTAGGTGCTTGTATTGTAAGAAAAAGAAACACGGAAGGAAAATTTCATGCATGGATTCTTAGCCAAGTTAATAATCTACTACTGCATTGACAAATATCAGGAATGGAGAAAATACTCAAAATATTCTATAAGCTTATTACACTAAAATACTCACAGAACAATCAAGTAGCAAAGAAACAAAAAAAATGAAACAAATAATCCTGTAACATGATAAATGTTCATATTTTTTTTCTGATTAAAAGATAATATACCAGCTTAACTGTCTGTGATGCCATCTGTCTCTGTTAAAAGTTTACTGCTTGTAAAAAATTTCAACTTATTAAAAGTCTTTTCTCGTAAATAATTTTACTTTCACTAACATAGATTGGTAAGAAATTATCAACATGAAATTAACTCGAGAATAGGGCCAAAACATATATAATGAATTACAGCTATCTTGATTGTCTATTACAAAATACTATAATAGGGGCTACATTGCTTATAAAATTATGCTGAAATTGACATATTTCATTTCAACACTATTGACAAATTTAACTATAGTATTTGCTAAGAATCTATCAAGTATCAAAGACTCAACAAATTAAGCTAGTCCCCTCAACTCTAACAAATAGGATTTAATTTCATAAGATAAATACTATAGTTGAAAAAAAAATAAGTTATTAAGATCAACTACAGTGATATATACCTGTGTACATGTTGCTCTTTACCCACAATGCTCAGAAAACATAAAGCTACCACTGCCTGAAACAAATAGCAATCCTTCATTATACAGCAGTTTCATATGTTAAGGTAAAAACAAAAATTTTCAATTTTAATTATATACAGAAACTTCACAATCACATAGAACAATTCGTCCCTTTCCCCAAGCTTCAACTATTCTATACATAGAATCAATTCCTCTCTGAGGAACAATGTCTTTTTACACAGTTTCACAACTATAAAGTCTTAGTCAAGTTTGCCTTTAGCAAACTAACAAGAGCATCTGTGGCAGAACATTCATGCAAACTTGGAGAGGACAGAGACAGAACGGGAGGGGATGAGAGAAAACAGAAAATAAGAAGAATGAAACTAAAAAAGGGTGTGGATGAATGTGGTGTGGTAAATAAACAAGTTGAACTAAATATTTTAATAATTAAAATTTAATTTTTTTTCATTTCGGACCAGCCACGATCTCCGACCCCTCTCGAAGCTTCTTCCACCACCGTTCCTTGCCCCCTAGCGACAGCACCTTCTCCCACCACCACCACGACGTTCCGGAGCGACGTCAACGGTGACATACGGTGACATCTTCGACGGTGAAGAATTTGGGAAGTAGAGACAAAAAGGGATTAGGTTTTCTCTCTCTAGTTTGGGTTAGACTTAAAGATGAAAGCATTGAGAAAAATTTAGAGTGAGAACTTTTACCTTTCAACAAAAAGGATAAAGAGACGGTAAGAGATCAGAGAGAGAGAGGAACAGAGTTTGCTGCGCCTGCGCGTTAGAGAAGATGAAACTGAAGGCACACTTGGGTTTTGAGTTTTGAGTCTGAGTTGAGAATTGAGATTGGAGAGTGCGAGGTGAGTGAAGTGCACTAAGGGGATTTCGGGTTTGAAATTGGGCCGAGCAAAAAAATATAATAGACCCAGAAATTAAAGCTATCCAGTCTCTCCTTGGCAAAATTTGCTTATAATAATCTCACTCCTGATGATATACAAAAGTTAAGATTTAGAACCCAGTTATGCCAGATAGAAAGCATATAGATATCCACATATTATTCTCCTGATGACAATAGAGGTTATCGATAATGGCTTATAAATAAATAAATAAATAAAATGAACAAGAAAGGGTACTCAAGTTTTGTACATCTGCATTGTGCACAAAGTTTTGGTACAAGTGATAAGTATAGAATAGATAACATGAAATGTGAAAAATCTTTGTTACTTGCATCTACAGCTAAAGCAAAAACAAGCTGAATTCAAACTACTTCCCAATCAAATTTGGCTAAAAATTCACCATTGGAGAAAATCTGCCCATTCCCTTGGAGAAATCTGATGAAATTTCAAGGACAACCTTACAATGTCTTTTAAAGTCTGGCCATAAAAAATCATGTAAAAATTTAATAGCTTAGTTTTATAATATTTTCATAGGTAATGCCTTCAAATTTGGCTAAAAAATCATCATTTGAGAAAATCTACCTATTCCTTTAGAGAAATCTGATGAAGCTTTAGGGATAACCTTACAATCCATTCTAAGCATGGCCGCAAAAAAATGCAAAAATTCAATCGCTCCGATTTGTCATATTTAAGTAGGCACTAGCCTTCAAATGTAGGAAAAAATTCATCGTTGGAGAAAATTTACCCCTTTCTTTGGAGAAATCTAATGAAACTTCAGGGACAAGCTTACAATGCCATTCTTAGCATGGCCGTAAAAAATATTAAAAATTTCAACCGCTCAGTTTTATCATATTTTCGTAGGCTGCCTTAAAATATGATATTTGGAAAATTTTAGTGAAACTTCAGGGAGAACATTATAATGTCTTACTAATCACGGCCTAAAAAATCATTCCAAATGTCTACCGCTTAGTTTTCTCATATTTTCATGTATATTAGTCTTCAAATTTGGCTAAAAATTCATGGTTGTAGAAAATATGTCCCCTTCTTTGGAGAGATCTGATGAAACTTCAAGGACAACCTAACAATGTCTTTCTAAGCATGGTTATAAAAAATCATGTAAAAATTCAACCGTCTGATTTTTTCATATTTTGTGGGCATTATTAGCCTTCAAATATGACTAAAAATTCATCGTTGAAGAAAATTTGGCTCTTCCCTTGGAGAAATCTGATGAAACTTCAGGGATAACCTTACAATGTCTTTCTAACGATGGCTATAAAAAATCATGCAAAAATTCAATAGCCCAGTTTTGTCATATTTTGGTGGGCATTAGCTATTAAATTTGGCTAAAAATTTATCGTTGGAGAAAATCTGCCTCATCCCTTAGAGAAATCTGATGAGAGTTCAGGGATAACCTTACAATGCCTTTCTTATCACAGTCGTAAAAAATATGCAAAAATTCAACTACTCAGTTTTGTTATTTTCATGGGAATTACTCTTCAATGGAGAAAATCTACCACATCCCTTGGAGAAATCTAATGAAACATTATGGGAAACCTTACAATGTCTTTCTAAGCATGGCCATAAAAATTCATACAAAACTCAACCACCTGGTTTTGTCATTTTTTCGTGGGTGAAAATCTCCCTCTTCTCTAGGAGAAATCTGATAAAACTTCAGGGATAACATTTTAGCATTCATATTTGGCTAAAAATTCATCATTTGAGAGAATTTCCTATTCTCTTGTGTAAATCAAACGAAACTTAAGGGACAACATTATAATGTCTTTCTAACCATAGCCGTAAAAAAATTCATGTAAAAACTCAACCGCTCATTTTTGTCATATTTTCGGGCGTATAAGCCTTCAAATTTGGGTAAAAATGCATCGTTAGAGAAAATTTACCTCATCCCATGGAGAAATCTTATGAAATTTCAGGGGCAACTTTACAATGTCTTTCTAAGCATGGTCGTAAAAAATCATATAAAAATTCAACTGCCTAATTTTGTAATATTTTCGTGGGCAATAGCCTTCACATTTAGCTAAAAATTCATCATTGGTTAAAATCTACCCATTCTCTTAGAGAAATCTGATGAAACTTCAATGACAATGTTACAATGCCTTTCTAAGTATGGCTGCATAAAATCATGTAAAAATTCAATCGCTTGGTTTTGTCATATTTTCGGGGGCAATAACCTCTAAATTTGGTAAAAAATTCATCGGTTGAGAAAATCTGCCCATTCCCATGGAGACGTCTGATGAAACTACAAGGATAGCTTTATAATGTCTTTCTAAGCATGGCCGCATAAAATCATACAAAAATTTAACTGCTTGGTTTTTTCATATTTTTGTTGGCATTAGCCTTCAAATTTGGGTAAAAATTCATCTTTGGAGAAAATTTGCCCCTTCCCTTAGATAAATCTAATGAAACTTCAGGGATAACCTTACAATGCCATTCAAAGCATGACCTCAAAAAATATGCAAAATTCAACCGCTACTTTTGTCTAAGTTTTATAATTTTAAATTTTTAGTCAAATTTAAGGTGTATGCCCGCGGAAAATATGACAACTCTGAATGGTTGAATTTTTCATAATTTTTTTGCCTTGCTTAGAAAGCCACTGTTAGGCAAAGTTTGATTAGTTTTCTTCAAGAGAAGGGGCAGAGTTTTCTTAAACAAAGATAATTAGTGTAAAATCCTAGTATATGGAAAATGGTACGCGGAGCTTGAATTTTTTGTGTGGTTTTTTGTAGTAATGTTACCAGGTTGAAGGTTGTAGGTAGTAGGTAGCAAGTAGCTGGTAGCAGGTATTAGGTTGCAGGTTGTAGGTTGAAGGTAATAAGTAGCAGGTAGCAGGTAGCAGGTAGCAGGTAACAGGTAGCAAGTTGTAGGTAACAGGTTACAGGTCACAAGTAGCAGGTAGCAGGTAGCATGTATAAGTTGGTACCTTGTAATTGGCAACAGATAAGTGGATAATAGATGAATTTAAAAGTCAAGGTAACAAGTACCCTGATCTTTTACCAAACCCTAATCGAACCCAGAACCCTAACTTTAAGCCTTAACTATCCTAGTCCCGAAACTCTAAACAACCTTATTCCCTAAACAACCTTAAAACCTAAATCCTAAACCTTATTTATAAATTTTTTGAAAAATATGATTTTATTAAAAATTATTTTTTATTGTATTACTTTATTAACACTCTCAAACATTAAACCACGATCAATGACATGACCAATTTAATCTCTAGTTGAGTTTGTAAAATATTGAGTAAAACTAAATAGTGAAATTTTTTGTTATTACTGTCTAAGTAAAAATTCCTTTGAGAGAACAAACACGAGTAACTCAACTTTCATTATTAATTTCTTAATAAAAATATCACAGAATATACTAGTGATCAAAGGAGTAAATTAATTAATAATAAACAAGAACTTTATGTCATGGTTTGTAGTTAGAAAAACAAACGCAAGAAAGGTTTTTCCTATTCAACTTAACATCAACAAATAAATCAAACCAATAAATAAAAAATGTTAAAATATCTTTTGAGTTTAGTTTCAACTATTAAAATTTATGGAGCGTTGACTTATATGTCATGCCTTTAAGTTATTTATAGCATCGAAAACCCAAGACATTTTTAATAAAATATACTTAAGATTATCAACTAATTAGTTTAGAACAAAATACAAGTATATCGACACCAATTTAGCATACTAACTACAGATAAAGTCACATGATATCACATGTTTAATATAATAACAAACTTACTTTAATAGTTTAACCATAAATAGTAGTTTAGGGTTTGGAGTTTGGAGTTTATGGTTTAGGATTTTAGATTTTGGGTTAAGGGTTTGGGACTTGGGGTTTCAAGTTTCAAGTTTTAGGTTTGAGGTTTAGGGTTTGAGGTTTGGGTTTTAAGATTTGAAGTTTGGGATTTGGGTGAGGGGGCTTAAGGTTTCAATGTTGAGAGTTTAAGGTCTAGGGTTCAGGGTTGGGGGTTTAGCATTTGGGTTTTAGGTGTTGGGTTTTGGGTTTAGGATTTATGGTTTAGGGTTAAGGGTTTAGGATTTAGGGGTTGGGATTTAGGGTTAAGGCTTCAGGGTTTCAGGCTTGAGCTTAGGGTTTTGGTTTATGAGTTTATAGTTTAGGGTTTATGGTTTAGGGTTTGGGTTTAAGTGTGGGGTTTAGGATTTTAGGTTTCGATTTTCAAGTTGGGGCTTTGGGCTGTCAGGTTTAGAGATTTGGGTTTTAGGTTTAGGGTTTATGGTTTCATGTTTAGGGTTTAGGGTTTGTGTCTGGGGTTATATTTCGAGGTTTTAGGTTTTGGGTCAAGGGTTTCAGGACTAGGGAATGGGGTTTGAGGTTAAGCACTTTGGATTTTGAATTTAGGTTTTAGTTTTCGGGTTTAGGGGTTTCAGGTTTCATGTTTGGGGTATAAGGTTTGGGCATTGGGGTTTTAGGTTTTGGATTTTGATTCAAGGTCGATACCCACCCCCATAAGCAGTGGATTAGAGCTAGTCCATGACCCCACCTCATCCAGTGTAGACCCCTAATAGAATGACACATCGTCCTGATCTAGTCACACTGGCTAAGCTACTGCTATGTATAACCGGTGTTATAGCCCTTCTGAGTGGCCAAATGACCGGAGTCATAAGAGGGCATAGTAGCCTATACCGGTAGTCACCTGCAAGAAGACCACATGTATGGATCAGATCTAGCAGACAAAACGAGGCACTACAGTGACACTCCTTTGCTATAAAAACCAAAAACACACTCATAAATGGTAAGCTCTCTGGTACCTATTTTTTAGAGTCGATATAGCTCCAATGTTAGAATCTGGACTTACTTGATCGTTGGAGTGTCTTTGCAGGTACCACCCCCTTTCGCCCCCCAACGCGATAGGCCGGTATGAGGAGCTTAAGGAACCACGGTATAATCCAGAGACCGTCCAATCCAACAACCCTATCAAGCATATACTCTGGGACCCGGTCAGGTTCCTTTCCTATAGACCCCGGTCCTCTAGGACCCCGGTTCCAGAGCAAAACAACTTTCATGTTTGGTGTTTAGGGTTTAACGTTGATGGTTAGGGATTTCATGTTTAGGTTTTAGGTTTATGGATTGGGGTTGGGGATTTAGATTTGGGATTTCAAGTTTTGAATTTTGGATTTAGGCTTTAGGGTTTCGAGTTTCGGGTTTTGTCAAATTTTAGTAGGCACACCTTTAAATTTGGCTAAAAATTCATCGTTGGGAAAACTCTGCCGCTTCCCTTAGAGTAATGCAATGAAACTTCAGGGATAACCTTATAATGTGTTTCTAAGCATGGTTGTATAAAATCAAGCGAAAATTCAATCGCTCAATTTTGTCATATTTTCGTGGGCATTAGCTTTTAAATTTGGTAAATAGTTTATCATTGGAAATAATCTGGGCATTCCCTTAAAGAAATCTGATGAAACTTCAGGGACAACCTTACAATACCTTTCTTAGCATGACTGCAAAAAATATGTAAAATTTTACCGCTCAGTTTTTTCATTTTTTTCATGGGCATTAGCCTTCAAATTTGGCTAAAAATTTATCGTTGGAGAAAATTTGCCCCTTCTCTTGGAGAAATCAGATGAAACTTCAGGGACAACCTTACAATGCCTTTCTAGGCATGGCCGTATAAAATCATGCAAAAATTCAATTGCTCAATTTTGTCATATTTTCGTAGGCATTAGCCTTTAAATTTGGCTAAAAAATCATCATTAAAGAAAATCTACCCCTTCTTTTAGAGAAATTTGATGAAGCTTCAGGGATAACCTTACAATCCTATTCTAAGTATGGCTATAAAAAATCATGCAACAATTCAACCACTTAATTTTGTCATATTTACGAGGGCATTAGCCTTCACATTTGAGAAAAAATTCATCATTGGAGAAAGTTTACCCCTTCCCTTGGAGAAATCTGATGAAACTTCACATAGAACCTTACGAGAGCATTAGCCTTCAAATTTGGCTAAAATTTCATGATTGGAAAAATCTGATGAAACTTCAGGGACAACCTTACAATGTCTTTCTAACAATAGCCATAAAAAATCATGCAAAAATTCAACCACCCAGTTTCATCATATTTTCGTGAGCATTAGCCATTAAATTTGGCTAAAAACTCATCGTTGGAGAAAATCTATCCCATCCTTTAGAGAAATCTGATGAAACTTTAGGGATAACCTTGATTATAATGCCTTTCTTATCACAGCCATAAAAGTCATGTAAAAATTTAACCACTCAATTTTGTCATTTTTGTGGGTATTACTCTTCAAATTTAGGAAAAAATTCATCATTGGAGAAGATCTGTCATCCCTCGAAGCAATTTGATGAAACTTCACGGACAACCTTACAATGTCTTTCTAGGCATGGCTGTAAAAGATCACGCAAAAATTGAACCGCCCAATTTTGTAATATTGTTAGGGGCAATAGTTTTCCCATTTTGCTAAAAATTCATTGTTGGAGAAAATATGCCTTATCTCTTGGAGAAATATGATGAAATTTCAAGGACAACCTTATAATGCCATTCTAAGCAAGGTCACAAAGTTTCATGCAAAAAGTCATTCGCTCAATTTTGTCATATTTTCGTAGGTAATGCCTTCAAATTTGGCTAAAAATTCATCTTTAGAGAAAATCTTCCTTATCCCTTGGAGAAATTTCATGAAACTATGGGGACAACCTTACAATGCCTTTCTTATCACGGCTGAAAAAAATCATGCAATAATTCAACGGCTTAGTTTTGTCAGATTCTCGCAGGCATTAGGGTTTGAATTTAGGAAAAAATTCATAAATTCATCGTTGGAGAAAATCTGCCCCCTGCCATGGGGAAATCTGATGAAACATCATGGACAACCTTACAATGCCTTTCTATGCATGGTCATAAAAAATCATGTAAAATTTCAACCACCCAATTTTGTCATATTTTCGTGGGTATTATTAGCCATGAAATTTGGCTAAAAATTCATCGTTGGAGAAAATATGCCCTATACTTTGTAGAACAATGATGAAACTTCAGGGAAAACCTTACAATGCCTTTCTTATCACGGCTACAAAAAAATCAAGAAAAAATTTAACCGCTCAGTTTAGTGATATTTTGGTGGGGATTAGCCTTCATATTTGGCTAAAAGTTAGTTGTTAGAGAAAATTTACCCCATCCCTTAAAGAAATTTGATGAAACCTCAGAGACAACCTTACAATGTCTTTCTAAGCATGACCGTAAAAACTCATGCAAAAATTCAACCACCCGATTTGGTCATATTTTCATGGGCATAAGCCTTCAAATTTGCCTAAAAGTTAATCGATGGAGAAAATCCACCCCTTCTCTTGGAGAAATCTGATGAAATTTTAGGGACAACTTTATAAAGCCATTCTAAGCATGGTCGCAAAAAATCATGTAAAACTTAAACCACTCTGTTTTGTCATATTTTCATGGGTTTTAGCCTTGAAATTTTGCTAAAACTTCATTAATGGAGAAAATCTGCCCTACCCCTTGGAGAAATTTGATGAAACTTCAAGGACAATCTTACAATGTAAAAATTCAACTGCTCGATTTTGTCATATTTTCATGGGTATTAGCCTTCAAATTTTGGAAAAAAAAATTATCGTTGGGGAAATCTACCCTTTCTCTTGGAGAAATCTGATGAAATTTCAGGGACAACCTTATAATGCAATGCTAAGCATGGTCGTAAAAAATGTGCAAAAATCCAACTGCTCGATTTTGTTAATTTTCATAGAAATTATTAGCCATGAAATTTGGCTAAAAATTCATCGTTGGAGAAAATCTACCTATCCCTTGGAGAAATTTGATGAAACATCAGGGACAACCTTACAAAGCCTTTCTTATCATAGCCATAAAAAAATCATGCAAAAATTCAACTGTTTGGTTTTGTCATAGTTTTGTCCAAATTAGCCTTCAAAATTGGGAAAAAATTTGTCGGTTGAGAAAATCAGCTCCACCCCTTGAAGAAATCTGATGAAACTTTAGGGATAACCTTATAAAGTCATGTTAAACATGGTCGCAAAAAAAATACAAAAATTCAACCGTTCAATTTTGTGATATTTTCGTGGGCTAGCTTCAAATTTGGCAAAAAGTTCATTGTTGGAGAAAATGTCCCCATCCCTTGGAGAAATTTGCTGAAACTTCAGGGACAACATTAGAATATCTTTTTAAGCATGCCTAAAAAAATTATGGAAAAATTTAACTGCCCGGTTTTGTCATATTTTTATGGGCTTAAGCCTTAAAATTTAAGGGACAACTTTACAATGTCATATTATCATTGGAGAAAATCTGTCTCTTCCCTTGGAGAAATTTGATGAAATTTTCAGGGACAACCTTATAATGCCATGCTAAGCATGGTCACAAAAAATCATGTAAAACTTCAACCACTTAGTTTTGTGATACTTTTATGGGTATTAGACTTCAAAATTGGCTAAAAGTTCATTGTTATTGAAAATCTACCCATCCCTCGGAGAAATTTGATGAAAGTTTAGCGACAACCTTACAATGTCTTTTTAAGCATGACCATAAAAAATCATGCAACAATTCAACCGCCCAGTTTTGTCATTTTCGTAGGCATAAACCTTTAAATTTGGCTAAAAGTTCATTGTTAGAGAAAATCCGCCCCTTCTTTTGGAGAAATCTAATGAAATTTTAGGGATAACTTAATAATGACATTCTAAGTATGGTCGTAAAAAATTATGCAAAAATTAAACCGCTCAGTTTTGTCATATTTTTATGGGTATTATTAGCCTTGAAATTTGGCTAAAAATTCATTAATGGAGAAAATCTGCCCTATCCCTTAGACAAAATTTAATGAAACTTCAAAGACATCCTTACAATTCCCTTCTTATCATGGCCATAAAAAATCATGCAAAAATTCAACCGCTCAGTTTTGTCATATTTTCATCGGAATTTGCCTTCAAAATTGCGAAAAAAATTCATCGTTGGAGAAAATTAGCTCCATCCCTTGAAGAAATCTGATGCAACTTAAGGGACAATCTTATAATGCCATGCTAAGCATGGTCGCAAAAAATAAACAAAAATTCAACCGCTCAGTTTTATGATATTTTCGTGGGCATTAGCTTCAAATTTTGCTAAAAGTTCATTGTTGGAGAAAATCTACCCTGTCCCTTGGAGAAATTTACTGAAACTTCAAGGACAATGTTACAATGTCTTTGTAAGCATGCCCACAAAAAATCATGTAAAAATTCAACAGTCCGGTTTTGTCATATTTTCGTGGGCTTAAACCTTAAAATTTGGCTACAAGTTCATCGTTGAAAAACGTTCGCCCCTTCCCTTGGAGAAATCAAATAAAATTTTAGGGACAACTTTATAATGCCATTCTAAGTGTGGTCTTAAAAAATCATGGAAAAATTGAGTCGCTCAATTTTGTCATATTTTTATGGCCATTAGCCTTCAAATTTGCCTAAAAAATCATCATTGGAAAAAATCTGCCTATTCCCTTGGAGAAATCTGATGAAACTTCAGGGACAACCTTATAATGTCTTTCTAAGCATGGTCATAAAAAATCTTGCAAAAACCTCAATGTACGGTTTTGTCAAATTTTCATAGGCATTAGTCTTTAAATTTGGCTAAAAATTAATCGTTGGAGAAAATCTGCCCCTTCCCTTAGAGAAATATGATGAAACTTCAGGGACAACCTTATAATGCCTTTTTATGTATGGTCGTAAAAAATATTCAAAAATTAAACTGCATGATTTTTGTCAAATTTTCATGGGCATTACCCTTCAAATTTGGCTAAAAATTCATCGTTGGAGAAAATCTGCCCTTTCCCTTAGAGAAATTTGATGAAACTTCAGAGACAACGAACACCGAACAATGACTTTTTAAATATGGGCAAGAAAGATCATGTAAAAGTTTAATCGCTTAATTTTGTCATATTTTTCATGGGCATTAGCATTCAAGTAAGATAAGATAACGTGTTTCTAAGCATTGTTGCAAAAATCCATGCAAAAAATTAAGCTCTGGGTACCATCTTCCTTTGGCTGGGATTTTACATAAAAAAATCTTTAGTTTAGAAAAATATCTCCCTTTAGTTTAGAAAGCTAATGAAAATTTCTGGACAACCTTACAATATTTTTCTAAGCATGGGCGTAGAAATCATGCAAAAATTCAACCGCTCGGATTTGTCATATGTTTTGGGCATTAGTCTTCAAATTTTGCTAAAAATTCATCAATGGAGAAATCTTCCCCTTCCTTTGGAGAAATCTGATGAAACTTTAAGGATAACCTTACAATTCCTTTCTAAGCATAGCCGTAAAAAATCATGTAAAAATTCAACCGCTTAGTTTTATCATATTTTCATGGGCATTAGCCTTCAAATTTGGATAAAAATTCATCGTTGGAGAAATATTATGAAACTTTAAGAACAAGAAAATAGTGTGTTTCTAAGCATTTATACAAAAAAAATGCAAAAATTTGACCTCTAGATACCATTTTCCAATTATTGGGATTTTACACTAAATATCATTGTTTTAGAAAATCTACCACTTTCCTTAGAGAAAACTAATGAAACTTTGGGGATAACCTTACACTAACTTTCTAAACATGGCCATAAAAAATCATTACAAAATTCAACCGCTCGATTTTTTCATATTTGGGTTTAGGGTTTGGGGTTCAAGGTCCAGAGTTTAGGGTTTAAGGTTCAATGTTCAGGGTTCAGGGTTCAGGGTTCAGGGTGCAGGGTGCAACATTTAATGTTCACAGGTTAGGGTTTAGGGTATAGGTTGAAGGGTTCAATGTTCAGGGCTCAGGGTTCAAGGTTTAGAGTTTAGGGTCCTGGGTTTATGGTTCAGGGTTTAGGGCTTAGGGTTTAGGGTTTAGGATTTCGTAGGATAAAATCTACCCCTTTCCTTGGAGAAATATGATGAAACTTCAGGCACAGCCTTACAATGCCTTTCTAAGCATGCCGTAAAAAATCATAAGAAAATTCAACCACTTAGTTTAGTCAAATTTTTGTAGGAATTAGCTTTCAAAATTTGCTAAAAATTTATCATTGGAGAAAATCTGTCATTCCCTTGGAGAAATATAATCAAACTTCAAGGACAACCTTACAATTCCTTTCAAAGCATAGTCGTAAAACATCATACAAAAATTTAACCGCTTGATTTTGTCAGCTTCAAATTTTGCTAAAAATTCATCATTAGAGAAAAACTGCCATTTCCCTTAGAGAAATCTGATGAAACTTTAGGGATAACCTTAAAATGTCTTTCTAAGCGTTACCATAAAAATCATGCACAAACTCAACCACTCAGATTTGTTATATTTTCATGGGCTTTTAGCCTTTAAATTTATCTAAATAATCATCGCTGATGGAAATCTACTCTTTCCCATGAAGCAATCTGATGAAACTTTAAGGATAACCTTATAATGTCTTTCTAAGCATGGCTATATAAAAACATGAAAAAATTCAACAGCTTTTTTATCATATGTTTCTAGGCCAAAATTCATTGTTGAAGAAAATCTGCTCCTTCCCTTGGAGAAATCAGATTAAACATTAGGCACAACCTTATAAAGCCTTTCTAAGCATGACCACAAAAAATTATGCAAAAATGCAACAACTAGGTTTTGTCATATCTTCATGAACATTAGCCTTCAAATACGACTAAAAATTCATCGCTGGAGAAAATCAGCCCCTTGCCATAGAGAAATCTGATTCAACTTTAGGGACAACCTTAGAATGCCTTTCTAAACATGGTCGTAAAAAATCATGCTAAAATTTAACCACCCAGCTTTGTCATATTTTCGTCGCCATTAGCCTTCAAATTTGGCTAAAAATTCATCGTTAGAGGAAATTTGCCCCATCCCTTGGAGAAATATGATGAAACTTCAAGAACAATCGTACAAGGCCTTTGGAAGCATGGCAGCAAAAATTCATGCAAAAAATAAACCACTCCATTTTGACATATTTTTGTGGGTATAATACCTTTAATTTTGGTGAAAAATTTATCGTTGGAGAACATCTCACCTTCCGCTTCGAGAAATGTGATGGAGCTTCATGGACAACCTTACAATATCTTTCTAAGCATAGCCGTAAAAAATCATTCTAAAATTCAACCGCTTGGATTTTTCGACGTTTCATTTGCTAATGCCTTTAATGTTGGCTAAAATTCATCGTTGGAGAAAATCTGACCCTCCTTTGGAGAAATATGATGAAACTTGAGGGACAACCTTTCACTCCCTCTCTAAGCATGACCGTGAAAAATCTTGCAAAAATTTAACCACTAAGTTTTGTTGTATTTTTTTGGGCTAATCCCTTCAATTTTGACTAAAAATTCTTCGTTAGAGAAAATCTGACCCCCTTTAAAGAAATCTGATGAAACTCTATGGACAACCTTACAATGCCCATGTAAGGATAGTCGTAAAAAATCTTGCAAAAATTCAACCGCTCAGTTTTGTCATATTTTCATGGGCTAATGCCATCAATTTTGCTAAAAATTAATTGTTAGAGAAAATATGTCTATTTCCTTAGAAAAATTTAATGAAACTTCAGGGACAACCTTATGTTGTATTTCATAACATGACCGTAAAAAACCATGTAAAAATTCAACCGCTTAGTTTTTTCATATTTTCATTGGCTAATGCTTTCAATTTTGGCTAAAAATTTATCATTGGAGAAAATCTGACCATCCCTATGGAAAAATCTAATGAAACTTCATGGACAACCTTAGAATGCCTTTCTAAGCATAGCCGTAAAAACTCATTCAAAAATTCAACCCCTCAATTTTGTCATATTTTCGTTGACTAACGCCTTCAATTTTGGCTAAAAATTGATCATTGGAAAATATCTAACCCTGCCTTGGATAAATCAGATGGAACTTTAGGGACAAGCTTAACTCACTTTCTAAGCATGGCAACAAAAATCATGAAAAAATTCAACCGCTCAGTTTTGTCGTATTTGCGTGGGCAAATGCCTTCAATTTTGGGTAAAAATTCTATGTTCGAGAAAATCTCACCCTCCTCTTAGAGAAATCTCATCAAACTTCATTGGTAACCTTATGATGCCCTTCTTAGCATAGCCGTAAAAAATCATGCAAAAATTAAACCACTCAGTTTTGTCGTATTTTTATGGGCTAATGCCTTCAATTTTGGCTAAAAATTCATTGTTGGAGAAAATCTGCCCCTTCCCTAGGAGAAATTTGATGAAACTTCATGGACAGTCATACAATGCCTTTCTAAGCATAAACAGAAAAAATTATACAAAAATTCAGCCGCTCAATTTTGTCATATTTCTGTGGGCTATGCCTTTAATTTTGGGTAAAAATTTATTGTTAAAGAAAATCTAACCCTCTCCTTGGAGAAATCTGATCAAATTTTATGGACAATGTTACAAATTCCTTTCTAAGCATAGCCGTAAAAAATCATTCAAAATTCAATCGCTCGATTTTATCGTATTTTCATGGGCTGCCTTCAATTTTGGCTAAAAATTTATCGTTGGAGAAAATCGGATCCTCCCTTTGGAGAAATGTGATGAAACTTCATGGACAATCTTACAATGTCTTTCTAAGCATTTCCTCGGAAACTCATTCATAAATTCAACCACTCAGTTTTTTGAATTTTCGTGGGCTACTGCCTTTAATTTTGGCTAAAAATTCATCATTGAAGAATATATTACCCCCTTTGGAGAAATTTGATCAAACTTCATGGACAACCTTACAATGCATTTCAAAGCATAGCCGCAAAAAATCATTAACAAATTCAACTGCTCAATTTTGTCATATTTTCATTGGCTTATGCCTTTAATTTTAACTAAAAATTTATCGTTGGAGAAAATCTGCCCCTTTCCTTGAAGAAATTGGATAAAAGTTCATTGACAACCTTACAATGCCTTTTTAAACATAACCGTAAAAAATCATGTAAAAATATTACCGATCAATTTTGTCATATATACATGGGCTATTGGCTTGGCTAAAAATTCATCGTTGGAGAGAATCTAACCCTCCCTTAGAGAAATTTGATGAATGTTAATGGATAACCTTTCACTCCCTTTCTTAGCATAGCCGTAAAAAATCATGCAAAATTTAACCGCTATATTTTGTCGTATTTTCGTGTTCTACATCCTTCAATTTTGGCTAAAAATTCATCATTGGAGAAAATCTGACCCTCCCTATAGAGAAATATGATCAAACTTCACGGACAACCTTACAATGCCTTTCTAAGCACAGCCGCAAAAAATCAAGCAAAAATTAAACCGTTCAGTTCTGCAATATTTTCGTGGGATAATATGCCTTCAATTTTTGCTAAAAATTCTTCTTTGGAGAAAATCTGCCCCTTCCCATGGAGAAATTTGATGAAACATCATACACAACCTTACAATGCCTTTCTAAGTATAACCGTAAAAAATATGCAAAAATTCAATTGCTCGATTTTGTCGTATTTTCGTATAGTCTTTAATATTGGCTAAAAATTTATTGTTGGAGAAAATCTAACCCTCCCCTTAGAGAAATGTGATGAAACTTAATGGAGAACCTTATAATGTCTTTCTAAGCATTGCCTTAAAAAATTATTCAAAAATTCAACCGCTCGATTTTTTCAAATTTTGGTGGGCTATGCCTTAAAATTTGCCTAAAAACTCATCGATGGAGAAAATCAGACCCTCTCTTGGACAAATCTTATGAAACTTGAGGGATAACCTTTCACTCCTTTTCTAAGCATGACTGTAAAAAATATGAAAAAATTCAACAGCTAGGTTTTGTCGTATTTTCGTTGGCTAGCCTTCAATTTTGGCTAAAAATTCATCGTTGGAGAAAATTTGCCCCTTCCCTTGGAGAAATTTAATGAAACCTCATGGACAACCTTACAATGCCTTTCCAAGCACAACCGTAAAAAATGCAAAAATTAAACCGCTCGATTTTGTGATATTTTCATGGGCTAATGCCTTCAATTTTGGCTAAAAATTCAGTGTTTGAGAAAATCAGACCCTCCCTTAGAGAAATCTGATGAAACTTAAGGGACAACCTTTCACTCCCTTTCAAAGCATGACCGCAAAAAATCATGTGAAAATTCAACTACTTAACTTTGTCATAATTTCATGGTCTAATGCCTTCAATTTGGACTAAAAATTCATCGTTGGAGAAAATCTGACCCACCCCTTTAAGAAATCTGTTCAAACTTCATGGAACCTTACAATGCGTTTTTAAAAATAGCCGTAAAAAATCATGCAAAAATTTTACCGCTCAGTTTTGTCATATCTTCGTGGCCTTTAATTTTGGTTAAAAATTCATCGTTGGAGAAAATCTGCCCTTTCCCTTGAAGAAATTTGATGAAAGTTTATGGACAAGCTCTCATTCCTTTTTTAAGCATGGCCATAAAAAATCATGTAAAAATTCAACCGCTCAGTTTTATCGTATTTTCGTGGGCTAATATGCCTTCAATTTTGGTTAAAAATTCATTGTTGGAAAAAATTGACCCTCCCTTGGAGAAAAGGAACAACCATACAAAGCCTTTCTAAGCATTTTTAAGCATTCCCCATTCTTTATAGAAATCTAATGAAACTTCAGGGACAACCATACAAAGCCTTTCTAAGCATTGCCACAAAAATCATGCAAATATTCAGCTTCTCAGTTTTATCATGTTTTCGTGGGCATAAACTTTTAAATTGGGCTAAAAATTCATCGTTGTAGAAACTCTGCCCTTTCCATAAGAGAAATTTTATAAAAGTTTTGGGATAGCCCTATAATCCATTTCTAAGCATGGTCGCAAAAATTCATGCAAATATTTTGCTCAATTTTTCATATTTTCATGGGCATTAGACTTCAAATTGGGCTAAAAATTCATCGTTGGAGAAAATCCACTTTTCCTATAGAGAAATCTAAAGAAACTTCAGGGACAACCCTATAACTCCTTTGTAAGCATGGCCACAAAAGATCTTGCAAATATTAAACCGCTTAGTTTTGTCATATTTTCAAAGACATTAGCTTTCAAATTTAGCTAAAAATTCATTGGTGGAGAAAATCTGCCCTTCCCTTGGAGAAATTTGATGAAACTTCAAGGACAACCCTACAAGGCCTTTCTTAGCATGTCGTAAAATATCATGCAAAAACTCACTTGCTTGGTTTTGTCATACTTTCGTGGGTAATTAACCTTCAAATTTGGCTAAAAAGTCATTGTTGGTGAAAACCTGTGCCTTCCCTGCAGAAATCTCATGAAACTTCAGGGACAACCCTATATAATGCCTTTCTAAGAATGGCCATAAAAAATCATGCAAAAACTTAACCGCTCAATTTTGTCATATTTTCGTGGGCATTAGCCTTCAAATTTGGCTAACAATCCAACGTTAGAGAAAATCTACCTTTTCCCTTAGAGAAATCTAATGACATTTCAGGGACAACCCTACAACGCCTTTCTAAGCATGGCCATAAAAAATCATCCAAATATTCAACTGCTTGGTTTTATCAAATTTTCATGGGCTTTAACTTTCAAATTTAGTTAAAAATTCATCGTTGGAGAAAATCTGCCCTTTCCCTTAGAGAAATCTAATGACACTTCAGGGATAACCCTATATTGCATTTCTAAGCTTGACCACAGAAAATTATGCTAAAATTCAACCTCTCAATTTCTCATATTTTCGTGGGCATGCTTTCAAGTTTGGCTAAAAATTCATCATTAGAGAAAATCTGCTAATTCCTTTAGAGAAATCTGATGAAACTTCTGGACTCACCTTATAACCCTTTTGTAAGCATAGCCGCAAAAATCATGCAAATATTCAACCGCTCAGTTTTGTCATATTTTTTTGGGCATTAGCCTTTAAATTTAGCTAAATATTCATTGTTGGAGAAAATATGTCTCTTCCCTTAGAGGAATCTAATGAAACATCAGGGATAACCCTAATACGCCTTTCTAAGCATAGCCGTAAAACATCATACAAATATTTAACAGCTTGGTTTTTTCAAATTTTCATAGGCATTAGCCATCAAAATTAGCTAAAAATTCATCTTTGGAGAAAATCTGCCACTTGCCTCGGAGAAATCTAATGAAACTTCAGGGATAATCTTACAATGCCATTCTAAGCATGACCGTAAAAAATATGCAAAATTTCAACTGCTCAGTTTTGTCATAAGTTTTATAAATTTTCAAAACGGTAAATTTTTAGTCAAATTCAAAGTGTATCCCCACGAAAAATATGACAAAATCAAATGGTTGAATTTTTCATAATTTTTTTTGGCCATGCTTAAAAAGCTATTGTACGGCAAAGTTTGATTAGTTTTCTTTAAGAGAAGGGGTAGAGTTTTCTTAAAAAAGATATTTAGTGTAAAATCCCAATAAATGGAAAATGGTACACGAAGCATGAATTTTTTGCGTGCCTTTTTGTAGTAATGTTTACAGGTTGTAAGTTACAAGTAGTAGGTAGCAGGTAACAGGTTGCAGTTAGTAGGTAGCTAGTAGCTAGTAACAGGTAGAAGGTATTAGGTTGCAGGTTAAAGGTAGCAGGTAACAGGTAATAGGTAGCAGGTATCAAGTAGTAGGTAACAGATAACAAGTAACAGATAGAAGATAACAGGTAGCAGGTAGCAGGTAACAGGTAATAGGTAGCAGGTAGCAGGTAGCAGGTAACAGGTAGCAGGTAACAGGTAGCAGGTAACAGGTAACAGGTAATAGGTAGCAGGTAACAGGTAGCAGGTAGCAAGTAACAGAAAGCAGGTAGCAGGTAACAGGTAACAGGTAGCAGGTAGCAGGTAGCAGGTAGAAGGTAACAGGTAGCAAGTAATAGGTAACAGGTAACAAGTAACAGGTAACAGGTAACAGGTAGTAGGTAGCAGGTAACAGGTAACAGGTAGCAGGTAACAGGTAACAGGTAGTAGGCAGCAGGTAACAGGTAACAGGTAGAAGGTAGTAGGTAGCAGGTAGCAGGTAATAGGTAACAGGTAATAGGTAACAGGCAGCAGGTAACAGGTAGCTGGTAACAGGTAGCAGGTAACAGGTAGTAGGTAACAGGTAATAGGTAGCAGGTAACAGGTAACAGGTAGCAGGTAATAAGTAACAGGTAATAGGTAGTAGGTAGCAGGTATCAAAAAGATGCAAAAATTCAATCGCTTTATTTTATTATATTTTCATGGGTATTAGCCTTCAAATTTGGCTAAAAATTCATCATTGGAAAAAATATGCCTATTCCCTTGGAGAAATATTATGAAACTTCAAGGACAACCTTATAATGCCTTTCTAAACTTGGCCCCAAAAAATCATGCAAAAGTTCAGCCGCTCGATATTTTCATATATTCGTGAGCCTTAACATTCATATTTGGCTAAAAATTTATCATTGGAGAGAATTACCTATTCCCTTGTGTAAATCAAATTAAACTTTAGGGACAACATTATAATGTCTTTATAACCATAACTATAAAAAAATGCAAAAACTAAACCACTCGATTTTGTCATCTTTTTATGGGCATGAGCTTTCAAATTTTGGAAAAAATTCATCATTATAGAAAATTTGCTCATCCCTTGGAGAAATCTCATGAAACTTCAGGCGTAACCTTACAATGTCTTTCTAAGAATAGCCGTAAAAAGTCATACAAAAATTTAACCGCCCGATTTTGTAATATTTTCTTAGGCAATAGCTTTTACATTTGGCTAAAAATTCATCGTTGGAAAAAATCTGTCCATTCCCTTGGAGAAATCTGATGAAACTCCAAGGATAATGTTACAATACCTTTCGAAACTTGGACACATAAAATCATACAAAAATTTAATTACTCAGTTTGGTCATATTTTCGAGGGCAATAGCCTCTAAATTCGACCAAAAATTCATCGTTGGAGAAAATCTATCCCATCCCTTGGAGACATCGAATGAAAATTTAACTTCCACATCCCTAAACCATACAAAAATTTAATTGCTTAATTTTTTTCATATTTTCGTGAGCATTAGCCTTTATATTTGGGTAAAAATTCATCTTTGGAGAAAATTTACCTCTTCCCTTAAAGAAATCTGATGAAACTTCAGGGATAATCTTATAATTCCATTGAAAGCATGACTATAAAAAATATGCAAAAATTCAACTGCTAGGTTTTTTCAATACTTTTATAATTTTCCTAAATGATAAATTTTTAGTCAAATTTAAAGTGTATGCCCACGAAAAATATGACAGAACCGAATGGTTAAATTGTTAATTTTTTTACCATGCTTAGAAAGCCATTGTAAGGGAAAGTTTGATTAGTTTTCTCTAAGAGAAGGGGCAGAGTTTTCTTAAACAAAGATATTTAGTGCAAAATCCCAGTATATAAAAAATGGTATCTGAAACTTGAATCTTTTACATGGTTTTTTGTAGAAATGTTTACAGGTTGCAGTTAGTAGGTAGTAGGTAGCAAGTAGCTGGTAGCAGGTAACAGGTATTAGGTTGTAGGTTACAGGTAGCAAGTAATAGGTAGCAGGTAACAGGTAATACGTAACAAGTAGCAGGTACCTAGTAGCAGGTAACAGGTAGCAGGTTGCAGGTAACAGGTTACAGGTAGCAGGTTGTAGGTTGCAGGTAGCAGGTAGCAGGTTGTAGATTGCAGATAGCAGGTACCAGTTGGTACCTTGTAATTAGTAATATATACGTGGATAATAGATGAATTTGAAAGCCAAGGTAACAGGTACCCTGATCCTTTACCAAACCCTGATCGAATCTGAAACCCCGACTTTAAGCCCTAACCATCCTAGTCCCAAAACTCTAAACAACCGTATTCTCTAAAATACCTTAAAACCTAAATCCTAAACCTTATTTATAAATTTTTTGAAAAATATGATTTTATTAAAAAATATTTTTTATTGTATTACTTAAATAACACTCTCAACCATTAAACCACGATCAATGACATGACCAATTCAATCACTAGATGAGTTTGTAAAATATTGAGTAAAACTAAATCGTGAAATTTTTTGTTATTACCATCTACGTAAAAATTCCTTTGAGAGAACAAACATGACTAACTTAACTTTCACTATTAATTTCTTAATAAAAATATCATAAAATATACTAGTGATCAAAGCAGTAAATTAATTAATAATAAATAATAACTTTGTGTCATGGTTTGAGGTTAGAAAAATAAACACAAGAAAGATTTTTCCTATTCAACTTAACATTAACAAATAAATCAAACCAATAAATAAGAGATGTTAAAATATCTTTTGAGTTTAGTTTCAACTATTAAAATTTATGGAGCGATGACTTATATGTTAAGCCTTCAAGTTATTTATAGCATTAGAAACCCAAGACATTTTAATAAAATATACTTAATATTATCAACTAATCAGTTTAGAATAAAATCCAAGTATATCAACACCAATTTGGCATACTAACTATAGTTAAAGTCATAAGATGTCACAGGTTTAATATAATAACAAACTTACTTTAATAGTTTAATCATAAATAGTAGTTTTGGGTTTGGGGTTTGGAGTTTATGGTTTAGGGTTTAGGGTTTTAAATTTTGTGTTAGGGGTTTGGGACTTGGGGTTTTAAGTTTCAGGTTTTAGATTTCACGTTTAGGGTGATGGGGTTTAGGGTTTTAATGTTGAGGGTTTAAGTTCTAGGGTTTGGGGTTTAGGGTTGGGGGTTTGGCATTTGGGTTTTGGGTTTGGGATTTAGGGGTTGGGGTTTAGGGTTAAGGCTATGGGGTTTCAGGGTTGAGCTTTGGGGTTTTAGTTTTTGGGTTTTGAGATTTAGGTTTTAGGTTCAGGGTTGATGGTGTCAGGTTTGGGTCTCGGGTTAGTTTTTAAGGCTTCAGGTTTTAAGTTTTGGGTCAAGGGTTTCAGGTTTTGGGACTGAAGACTGGGGACTGAGTTTAAGCGCTTTAGATTTCGGTTTCAGGTTTTAATTTTCAGGTTTAGGGGTTTTGGGTTTTTACATTTAGGGTATAAGGTTTGGGCAATGGGGTTTTGGGTTTTAGATTTCAAGTTTGGTGTTTAAGGTTTAGGTTTTAAGGTTAGAGATTTGACGTTTGGGTTTCAAGTTTATGGATTGGGGTTGGGGATTTAGGTTTGGGGTTTCAAGTTTTGAATTTTGGATTAAGGCTTTAAGGTTTTGAGTTTCCGATTTTGTCGAATTTTAGTAGGCACTAGCCTTCAAATTTGGCTAAAAACTCATCATTGGAGAAAATCTACCCCTTCCCTTGGGGAAATGTGATGAAACATCAGGTACAACTTTAAAATGTCATTCTAAGCATGACCGCAAAAAAATATGCAAGAATTCAACCGCTTGGTTTTGTCATATTTTCATGGGCATTAGCCGACAAATTTGGTAAAAAATTAATCGTTGGAGAAAATCTTACCATTCACTGAGAGAAATCTAATGAAACTTCATGGACAACCTAACAATGCCTTTCTAAGCATAGCCAAATGAAATCATGCAAAAATTCAACCACCCGGTTTTATAATATTTTCGTGGGCATTAGCTTTCAAATTTGACTAACATTTCATCATTGGAAATAATCTGGGCATTCCCTTTGAGAAATTTGATAAAACTTCAGGGACAACCTTACAATGTCTTCCTAAGCATGACCATAAAAATAATGTAAACATTTAACAACTCAGTTTTGTCATATTTTGGTGGGCATTAGCCTTCAAATTTGGCTAAAAATTCACCGTTGGAGAAAATCTGCCAATTCCCTTGGAGAAATCTGATAAAATTTCAGGGACAACCTTACAATGTCTTTCATATCCTGGCCATAAAAAATCATGCAAAAATTTAAAAGCTTAGTTTTATCATATTTTCATAGGCATTAACCTTCAAATTTGGCTAAAAAATCATCATTTGAGAAAATCTACTCATTCCTTTAGAGAAATCTAATGAAGCTTTAGGGATAACCTTACAATCCATTCTAAGCATGGCCACAAAAAATATGCAAAAATTCAACCACTCAATTTTGTCATATTTACGTGGGCACTAGCCTTTAAATATAGGAAAAAATTCATCGTTCGAGAAAATTTACCCCTTCCCTTGGAGAAATCTAATGAAACTTCAGGGACAAGCTTACAATGCCATTCTTAGCATGGCCGTAAAAAATATTAAAAATTTCAACCGCTCAGTTTTATCATATTTTCGTGGGCTGCCTTAAAATATGATATTTGGAAAATTTTTGTGAAACTTCAAGGAGAACATTACAATATCTTTCTAACCACGACCTAAAAAATCATTCCAAATATCTACCACTTAGTTTTCTTATATTTTCATGTGTATTAGTCTTCAAATTTGGCTAAAAATTCATCGTTGTAGAAAATATGCCCCATTCTTTGGAGAGATCTGATGAAACTTCAAGGATAACCTAACAATGTCTTTCTAAGCATGGTTATAAAAAATCATGCAAAAATTAAACCGCCCGATTTTGTCATATTTTTGTGGGCATTAGCCTTCAAATATGGCTAAAAATTCATCGTTGGAGAAAATTTGGCCTTTCCCTTGGAGAAATCTAATGAAAATTCAGGGATAACCTTACAATGTCTTTCTAACGATGGCTACAAAAAATAATACAAAAATTCAACAGCCCAGTTTTGTCATATTTTCATGGGCATTAGCTATTAAATTTGGCTAAAACTTTATCATTGGAGAAAATCTGCCTCATCCCTTAGAGAAATCTGATAAGAGTTCGGGGACAACCTTACAATGCCTTTCTTATCATAGTCGTAAAAAATCATGCAAAAATCCAAATACTCAGTTTTGTTATTTTCATGGGAATTACTCTTCAATGGAGAAAATTTGCCACATCATTTGGAGAAATCTAATGAAACTTCATGGGAAACCTTACAATGTCTTTCTAAGCATGGCCGTAAAAATTCATACAAAACTCAACCACCTAGTTTTGTCATTTTTTCGTGGGTGAAAATCTCCCCCTTCTCTGGGAGAAATCTGATGAAACTTCAGGGACAACATTACAAAGGGTTTGTAAGTATGGCCATTAAAAAGATTCAAAAATTCAAATTTGGCTAAAAATTCATCATTTGAAAAATATATGCCCTTTCCCTTGGAGAAATCTTATGAAATTTCATTACAATACCTTTCTAAACTTGGCTGCAAAAAATCATGCAAAAGTTCAGCCGCTCGATTTTTTCATATATTCGTGAGCCTTAGCATTCATATTTGGCTAAAAATTCATCATTTGAGAGAATTTACTATTCCCTTGTGTAAATCAAACAAAACTTAAGGGACAATATTACAATGTCTTTCTAACTATAGCCATAAAAAAATTCATGTAAAAACTCAACCACTCGGTTTTGTCATATTTTCGGGCACATGAGCCTTCAAATTTTAGCAAAAATACATCATTAGAGAAAATTTGCCTCATCCCTTAGAGAAATCTTATGAAATTTTAGCGGCAACCTTACAATGTCTTTCTAAGCATGGTCGTAAAAAATCATACAAAAATTTAACTACCCGATTTTGTAATGTTTTCGTGGGCAATAGCCTTCACATTTGGCTAAAAATTCATCGTTGGATAAAATCTACCCATTCCCTTAGAGAAATCTGATGAAACTTGAAGGACAATGTTATAATGCCTTTCTAAGTATGGCCGCATAAAATTATGTAAAAATTCAATCGCTTGGTTTTATCATATTTTTGGGGGGCAATAGCCTCTAAATTTGGCAAAAAAATTCATCGGTTGAGAAAATCCGCCCATTCCCTTAGAGATATTTGATGAAACTTCAAGGACAGCCTTACAATGTCTTTCTAAGCATGGCCACATAATATCATACAAAAATTTAACTGCTTGGTTTTTTCATATTTTTGTTGGCATTAGCCTTCAAATTTGGGTAAAAATTCATCTTTTGGAGAAAATCTACCCCTTCCCTTAGATAAATCTGATGAAACTTCAGGGATAACCTTATAATGCCATTCAAAGCATGACCGTAAAAAATATGCAAAATTCAACCGCTAGGTTTTGTCTAAGTTTTATAATTTTAAATTTTTAGTCAAATTTAAGGTGTATGCCCATGGAAAATATGACAAAACTAAATGGTTGAATTTTTCATAATTTTTTTGCCATGCTTAGAAAGCCACTGTTAGGCAAAGTTTGATTAGTTTTCTCCAAGAGAAGGGGCAGAGTTTTCTTAAACAAAGATAATTAGTGTAAAATCCTAGTAAATGGAAAATGGTATGCGGAGCTTGAATTTTTTGTATGGTTTCTTGTAGTAATGTTTACAGGTTGCAGGTTGTAGGTAGTAGGTAGCAAGTAGCCGGTAGCAGGTATTAGGTTACATGTTGTAGGTTGTAGGTAATAGGTAGCAGGTAACAGGTAGCAGGTAACCGGTAGCAGGTAATAGGTAGCAGGTAACAGGTAGCAAGTTGTAGGTAATAGGTTGTATGTTGCAAGTAGCAGGTAACAGGTTGCAGGTTGCAGGTAGCATGTATAAGTTGGTACCTTGTAATTGGCAATAGATAAGTGGATAATAGATGAATTTGAAAGTCAAGGTAACAAGTACCCTGATCCTTTACCAAACTCTAATCGAACCTAGAACCCTAACTTTAAGCCTTAACCATCCTAGTCCTAAAACTCTAAACAACCTTATTCCCTAAACAACCTTAAAACCTAAATCCTAAACCTTATTTATAAATTTTTTAAAAAATATAATTTTATTAAAATTATTTTTTATTGTATTACTTTATTAACACAATCAACCATTAAACCGCGATCAATGACATGACCAATTCAATCTCTAGTTAAGTTTGTAAAATATTGAGTAAAACTAAATAGTGAAATTTTTTGTTATTACCGTCTAAGTAAAAATTCCTTTGAGAGAACAAACACGAGTAACTCAACTTTCATTATTAATTTCTTAATAAAAATATCACAGAATATACTAGTGATCAAAGGAGTAAATTAATTAATAATAAACAAGAACTTTGTATCATGCTCTGTAGTTAGAAAAACAAATGCAAGAAAGGTTTTTCCTATTCAACTTAACATCAACAAATAAATCAAACCAATAAATAAGAAATGTTAAAATGTCTTTTGAGTTTAGTTTCAAATATTAAAATTTATGGAGCGTTGACTTATATGTCATGCCTTCAAGTTATTTATAGCATTAGAAACCCAAGACATTTAAATAAAATATACTTAAGATTATCAACTAATTAGTTTAAAACAAAATACAAGTATATCGACACCAATTTAGCATACTAACTACAGATAAAGTCACAAGATGTCACATGTTTAATATAATAACAATCTTACTTTAATAGTTTAATCATAAATAGTAGTTTAGGGTTTGGAGTTTGGAGTTTGGAGTTTATGGTTTAGGATTTTAGATTTTAGGTTAGGGGTTTGGGACTTGGGGTTTCAAGTTTCAAGTTTTAGGTTTGATGTTTAGGGTTTAAGGTTTGGGATTTAAGAATTAGAGTTTGGGATTTGGGTGAGGGGGCTTAGGGTTTCAATGTTGAGGGTTTAAGGTCTAGGGTTTAGGGTTGGGGGTTTGGCATTTGGGTTTCAGGTTTCAGGTTTGGGGTTTGGGATTTGTGGTTTAGGGTTAAGGGTTTGGGATTTAGGGGTTGGGGTTTAGGGTTAAGGGTTTAGGGTTTCAGGGTTGAGCTTTAGGGTTTTGGTTTTTGGGTTTATAGTTTAGGGTTGGTGGTTTAGGGTTTGGGTTTAAGTGTGGGGTTTAGGGTTTTAGGTTTCGATTTTCAAGTTGGGGCTTTGGGCTGTTAGGTTTCGAGATTTAGGTTTTAGGTTTAGGGTTTGGGATTTGTGTCTGGGGTTATGTTTTGAGGTTTTAGGTTTTGGGTCAATGGTTTCGAGACTAAGGAATGGGGTTTGAGGTTAAGTGCTTTGGATTTTGGATTTAGATTTTAGTTTTCGGGTTTAGGGGTTTCAGGTTTCACGTTTGGGGTATAACGTTTGGGCGTTAGGGTTTTAGGTTTTGGATTTTGATCTGGGGTCGATACCCATCCCCTGAAGTAGTGGGATAGAGCTAGTCCATGACCCCAACTCAGCCGGTGTGGACCCCCAATAGGACGACACATCGTCGTGATCTAGTGACACCGGCTAAGCTACTGCTACATATGACCGGTGTTATAGCCCCTCTGAGTGGCCAAATGACCGAAGTCATAAGAGGGCATAGTAGCCTATATCGGTAGTTGCCTGCAAGAAGACCATGTGTACGGATCAGATCTAGCACACAGAATGAGGCACTACAGTGACACTTCCTTGCTATAAAAACAAAAAACACACTCATAAATGGTAAGCTCTCTGGTACCCATTTTTTAGAGTCGATATAGCTCCGACGTTAGAATCCAAACTAACTTGATCATCGGAGTGTCTTTGCAGGTACCACCCCCTTTCGCCCCCAACGTGATAGGCCGGTATGAGGAGCTTAAGGAACCACGGTACAATCTAGAGACCGTCCAATCCAACAACCCCTTCAAACATATACTCTGGGACCCAGTCAGGGTCCTTTCCTATAGACCCCGGTCCTCTAGGACCCGGTTCCGGAGCAGAATAGATTTCATGTTTGGTGTTTAGGGTTTAACGTTTATGGTTAGGGATTTCATGTTTGGATTTTAGGTTTATGGATTGGGGTTGGGGATTTAGATTTGGGGTTTCAAGTTTTGAATTTTGGATTTAGGCTTTAGGGTTTTGAGTTTCGGGTTTTGTTGAATTTTAGTAGGCACGCCTTCAAATTTGGCTAAAAATTCATCATTGGAAAAACTCTACCGCTTCCCTTAGAGTAATACGATGAAACTTTAGGGGCAATCTTATAATGTGTTTCTAAACATGACCGTATAACATCAAGTAAAAATTTAATCGCTTGATTTTGTCATATTTTCATGGGCATTAGCTTTTAAATTTGGCTAATAGTTCATCATTGGAAATAATCTGGGCATTCCCTTAGAGAAATCTGATGAAACTTGAGGGACAACCTTACAATGCCTATATTAGCATGACCGTAAAAAATTATGTAAAATTTAACCGCTCAGTTTTTTTCATTTTTTTCATGGGCATTAGCCTTCAAATTTGGCTAAAAATTCATCGTTGGAGAAAGTCTGCCCCTTCCCTTGGAGAAATCAGATGAAACTTTAGGGACAACCTTACAATGCCTTTCTAGGCAAGGCCATATAAAATCATGCAAAAATTCAATTGTTCAATTTTGTTATATTTTCGTAGGCATTAGCCTTCAAATTTGGCTAAAAATCATCATTGAAGAAAATTTACCCTTTCTTTTTAAGAAATTTGTTGAAGCTTCAGGGATAACCTTACAATCCCATTCTAAGTATGGCTGTAAAAAATCATGCAACAATTCAACCGCTTAATTTTGTCATATTTACGAGGGCATTAGCCTTCACATTTGAGAAAAAAAATCATCGTTGGAGAAAGTTTATCCCTTCCCTTGGAGAAATCTGATGAAACTTCACAGAGAACCTTACGAGAGCATTAGCCTTCAAATTTGGCTAAAATTTCATGATTGGAAAATCTGATGAAACTTCAGGGACAACCTTACAATGTCTTTCTAACGATAGCCATAAAAAATCATGCAAAAATTCAACCGCCTAGTTTCATCATATTTTCGTGAGCATTAGCCATTAAATTTGGCTAAAAATTCATCATTGGAGAAAATCTATCCCATGCTTTAGAGAAATCTGATGAAACTTCAGGGACAGCCTTAATTATAATGCCTTTCTTATGACAGCCATAAAAGTCATACAAAAATTCAACCACTCGATTTTATCATTTTTGTGGGCATTACTCTTCAAATTTAGAAAAAAATTCATCGTTGGAGAAGATCTGTCATCCCTTGAAGCAATTTGATAAGACTTCATGGACAACCTTACAATGTCTTTCTAGGCATGGCTGTAAAAGATCATGCAAAAATTAAACCGCCCAATTTTGTAATATTTTTAGGGGCAATAGCTTTCCCATTTTGCTAAAAATTCATCGTTGGAGAAAATATGCCTTATCTCTTGGAGAAATATGATGAAATTTCAAGGATAACCTTATAATGCCATTCTAAACATGGTCGTAAAAATTCATGCAAAAAGTCAACCGCTCGATTTTGTCATATTTTCGTGGGTAATGCCTTTAAATTTGGCTAAAAATTCATCTTTAGAGAAAATCTTCCTTATCCCTTGGAGAAATTTCATGAAACTACGAGGACAATCTTACAATGCCTTTCTTATCACGGCTGAAAAAAATCATGCAATAATTCAATGGCTTAGTTTTGTCAGATTCTCGCAGGCATTAGGGTTTTAATTTAGGAAAAAATTCATCATTGGAGAAAATCTGCCCCCTGCCATGAGGAAATCTGATGAAACATCTGGACAACCTTACAATGCCTTTCTATGCATGGTCGTAAAAAAATCATGTAAAACTTCAACCACCCAATTTTCTAATGCCTTTCTATGCATGGTCATATTTTCATGGGCATAAGCCTTCAAATTTGCCTAAAAGCTAATCGATGGAGAAAATCTGCCACTTCTCTTGGAGAAATTTGATGAAATTTCAAGGATAACTTTATAAAGCCATTCTAAGCATGGTCGTAAAAAATCATGTAAAACTTGAACCGCTCTATTTTGTCATATTTTCATGGGTTTTAGCCTTGAAATTTGGCTAAAACTTCATTAATGGAGAAAATCTGCCCTACCCCTTGGAGAAATTTGATGAAACTTCAAGGACAACCTTACAATTCTTTTCTTATCACAACCATAAAAAATATACAAAAATTCAACCGCTCGGTTTTGTCATATTTTCATGGGTTTAAATTTTGGAAAAAAATTATCATTAGGGAAATCTGCCCCTTCTCTTGGAGAAATCTGATGAAATTTCCGGGACAACCTTATAATGTCATGCTAAGCATGGTCGTAAAAAATCATGTGAAAATCCAACTGCTTGATTTTGTTAGATTTTCATAGATATTATTAGCCATGATATTTGGCTAAAAATTCATCATTGGAGAAAATCTGCCTATCCCTTGGAGAAATTTAATGAAACATCAGGGACAACCTTACAAAGCCTTTCTTATCATAGCCATAAAAAAATCATGCAAAAATTCAACTGTTTGGTTTTGTCATAGTTTCGTCCGAATTAGCCTTCAAAATTAGGGAAAAATTTATTGATTGAGAAAATCAGCTCCATCCCTTAAAGAAATCTGATGAAACTTTAGGGACAACCTTATAAAGTCATGCTAAACATGGTCACCAAAAATCATACAAAAATTCAACCATTCGATTTGTGATATTTTCGTGGGCTAGCTTCAAATTTGGCAAAAAGTTCATTGTTGAAGAAAATGTCCCCATCCCTTGGAGAAATTTGCTGAAACTTCAGGGACAACGTTAGAATGTCTTTTTAAGCATGCTTGAAAAAATTATGCAAAAATTTAACTGCCCGGTTTTGTCTTATTTTTGTGGGCTTAAGCCTTAAAATTTGAGGGATAACCTTACAATGTCATATTATCGTTGGAGAAAATCTGTCTCTTCCTTTGGAGAAATTTGATAAAATTTCAGGGACAACCTTATAATGCCATGCTAAGCATGGTCACAAAAAATCATGCAAAACTTCAACCGCTTGGTTTTGTGATACTTTTATGGGTATTAGCCTTTAAAATTGGCTAAAAGTTCATTGTTGTTGAAAATCTACCCATCCCTAGGAAAAATTTGATCAAAGTTTAGGGACAACCTTACAGTGTCTTTTTAAGCATGACTGTAAAAAATCATGCAATAATTCAACCGCCCAGTTTTGTCATTTTCGTAGGCATAAACCTTTAAATTTGGCTAAAAGTTTATTGTTGGAGAAAATCTGCCCCTTCTTTTGGAGAAATCTAATGAAATTTTAGGGACAACTTAATAATGACATTCTAATTATGGTCGTAAAAAATCATGCAAAAATTAAACTGCTCAGTTTTGTCATATTTTTATGGGTGTTATTAGCCTTGAAATTTGGCTAAAAATTCATTAATAGAGAAAATTTGCCCTATCCCTTAGACAAAATTTAATGAAACTTCAAAGACATCCTTACAATGCCCTTCTTATCATGGCCATAAAAAATCATGTAAAAATTTAACCGCTCAGTTTTGTCATATTTTCGTCGGAATTTGCCTTCAAAATTGGGAAAAAATTCATCGTTGGAGAAAATCAGCTCCATCCCTTGAAGAAATTTGATGAAACTTAAGGGACAATCTTATAATGTCATGCTAAGCATGGTCGCAAAAAATCAAACAAAAATTCAACCGCTCGGTTTTATGATATTTTCGTGGGCATTAGCTTCAGATTTGGCTAAAAGTTCATTGTTGGAGAAAATCTACCCCGTCCCTTGGAGAAATTTGATGAAACTTCAAGGATAATGTTACAATGTCTTTGTAAGCATACCCGCAAAAAATCATGCAAAAATTCAACAGCCCAGTTTTGTCATATTTTCGTGGGCTTAAACCTTAAAATTTGGCTAAAGGTTCATCGTTGAAAAATGTTCGCCCCTTCCCTTAGAGAAATCAAATGAAATTTTAGGGACAAATTTATAATGCCATTCTAAGCATGCTCTCAAAAAATCATGCAAAAATTGAGTGGCTCAATTTTGTCATATTTTTGTGGCCATTAGCTCTTAAATTTGGCTAAAAATTCATCGTTGGAAAAAATCTGCGCCTTCCCTTAGAGAAATTTGATGAAACTTCAGGGACAACCTTATAATGCCTGTCTAAGCATGGTCATAAAAAATCATGTAAAAACTCCAATGTACGGTTTTATCAAATTTTCATAGGCTATCTCTTCAAATTTGGCTAAAAATTCATCGTTGGATAAAATCTACCCATTCCCTTAGAGAAATTTGATGAAACTTCAGAGATAACGAACACCGTACAATGACTTTTTAAGCATGGGCGAGAAAGATCATGTAAAAGTTTAACCACTCAATTTTGTCATATTTTTCATGGGCATTAGCATTCAAGTAAGATAAGATAGCGTGTTCCTAAGCATTGTTGCAAAAATCCATGCAAAAAATTAAGCTCCGGGTATCATCTTCCTTTGGCTGGGATTTTACACAAAAAATCTTTACTTTAGAAAAATATCTCCTTTTATTTTAGAAAGCTAATGAAAATTTATGGACAACCTTACAATGTTTTTCTAAGCATGGGCATAGAAAATCATGCAAAAATTCAACCGTTCGGATTTGTCATATTTTTATGGGATTAGTCTTTAAATTTTTCTAAAAATTTATCGATGGAGAAATCTGATGAAACTTGAAGGATAACCTTACAATTCCTTTCTAAGCATAGCCGTAAAAAATCATGTAAAAATTCAACCACTTAGTTTTATCATATTTTTATGGGCATTAGCCTTCAAATTTGGCTAAAAATTCATCATTGGAGAAATATTATGAAACTTTGAGAATAAGAAAATAGTGTGTTTCTAAGCATTTCTACAAAAAAAACCCTGCAAAAATTTGAGCTCCAGATACCATTTTTCAATTATTGGGATTTTACACTAAATATCATTGTTTTAGAAAAATCTACCATTTTCCTTAGAGAAAACTAATGAAACTTTGGGAATAACCTTACAATAACCTTCTAAACATAGCCATAAAAAATCATGACAAAATTTAACCGCTCGGTTTTGTCATATTTGGGTTTAGGGTTTGGGGTTCAAGGTCCAGAGTTTAGGGTTTAGGGTTCAAGGTTCAGGGTTCAAGGTTCAGGGTTCAGGGTTTAGGGTTCATGGTTTAGGGTGTAGGGTGTAGCATTTAATGTTCATAGGTTAGGGTTTAGGGTATAGGTTGAAGGGTTCATTATTCAAGACTCAGGGTTTAGAGTTTAGGGTCTAGGGTTTATGGTTCAGGGTTCAGGGTTCAGGGTTTAGGGTTTAGGATTTCATAGGATAAAATCTACCCCTTTCCTTGGAGAAATATTATAAAACTTTAGGCACAGCCCTATAATGCCTTTCTAAGAATGCCGTAAAAAATCATAAGAAAATTTAACTGCTTGGTTTACTCAAATTTTCATGGGAATTAGCCTTCAAATTTTGCTAAAAATTTATCATTGGAGAAAATCTATCGTTCCTTGGTGAAATATAATCAAACTTCAAGGACAACCTTACAATTCCTTTCAAAGCATAGTCGTAAAACATCATACAAAAATTTAACCGCTTGATTTTGTCAGTCTTCAAATTTTGCTAAAAATTCATCATTGGAGATAATCTGCCCTTTCCCTTGGAGAAATCTGTTGAAACTTTAGGGATAACCTTAAAATGTCTTTCTAAGCATTGCCATAAAAAATCATGCACAAACTCAACCACTCAGATTTGTTATATTTTCATGGGATTTTAGCCTTTAAATTTATCTAAATAATCATCGCTGATGGAAATCTACTCTTTCCCATGAAGTAATCTGATGAAACTTTAAGGACAACCTTACAATGTATTTCTAAGCATGGCCATATAAAAACATGAAAAAATTCAACCGTTTTTTTATCATATTTTTCTAGGAAAAAATTCATTGTTGAAGAAAATCTTCTTATTCCCTTGGAGAAATCAGATTAAACTTTAGGCATAACCTTATAAAGCCTTTCTAAGCATGACCATAAAAAATTATGCAAAAATGCAACAACTAGGTTTTGTCATATCTTCATGGACATTAGCCTTCAAATGCGGCTAAAAATTCATCGATGAAGAAAATCGGCCCCTTCCCATAGAGAAATCTGATTTAACTTTAGGGACAACCTTTGAATGTCATTCTAAATATGGTCACAAAAAATCATGCAAAATTTTAACCACCCGACTTTGTCATATTTTCGTCGCCATTAGCCTTCAAATTTGGCTAAAAATTCATCGTTAGAGAAAATTTGCCCATCCCTTGGAGAAATATAATAAAACTTCAAGGACAATCATACAAGGCCTTTGGAAGCATGGCAGTAAAAAATCATGCAAAAAATCAACCACTTCATTTTGACATATTTTCTTGGGTATAATACCTTCAATTTTGGCAAAAAATTTATCGTTGGAGAACATCTGACCCTCTACTTCGAGAAATGTGATGGAACTTCATGGACAACCTTACAATATCTTTCTAAGCATAGCCATAAAAAATCATTATAAAATTCAAACGCTTTGATTTTTCGATGTTTTATTTGCTAATGCCTTTAATTTTGGCTAAAACTTCATCGTTGGAGAAAATGTGACCCTCCCTTGGAGAAATCTGATGAAACTTAAGGGACAACCTTTCACTCCCTCTCTAAGCATGACCGTGAAAAATCCTGCAAAAATTTAAAGAAATCTGATGAAACTCCACGGACAACCTTACAATGCCCATGTAAGGATAGTCATAAAAATTCTTGCAAAAATTGAACCGCTCAGTTTTGTCGTATTTTCATGGGCTAATGCCATTAATTTTGCTAAAAATTAATTATTAGAGAAAATATGTCTATTTCCTTATAAACATTTAATGAAACTTCAGGGAAAACCTTATGTTGGGTTTCTTAGCATGACCGCAAAAAACCATGTAAAAATTCAACCGCTTAGTTTTGTCGTATTTTTGTGGGCTAATACTTTCAATTATGGCTAAAAATTTATCATTGGAGAAAATCTGACCCTCCCTATGGAGAAATCTGATGAAACTTCATGGACAACCTTAGAATGCTTTTCTAAGCATAGCCGTAAAAACTCATTCAAAAATTCAACCCCTCGATTTTGTCATATTTTCGTTGACTAACACCTTCAATTTTGGCTAAAAATTGATCGTTGGAAAATATCTGACCCTGCCTTGGAAAAATCAGATGAAACTTTAGGGACAAGCTTAACTCACCTTCTAAGCATGGTAACAAAAAATCATGCAAAAATTTGACCGCTCAGTTTTGTCATATTTGCGTGGGCAAGTGCCTTCAATTTTGGGTAAAAATTCTATATTTGAGAAAATCTCACCCTCCTCTTGGAGAAATCTTATCAAACTTCATTAACAACCTTACAATGCCCTTCTTAACATCGCCGTAAAAAATTATACAAAAATTAAATCGCTCAGTTTTGTCATATTTTCATGGGCTGCCTTCAATTTTGGCTAAAAATTTATCGTTGGAGAAAATCTGATCCTCCTTTTAGAGAAATATGATGAAACTTCATGGACAACCTTACAATGTCTTTCTAAGCATTTCCTCAAAAACTCATTCATAAATTCAACCACTCAGTTTTTTTTTGAATTTTCGTTTAATTTTGGCTAAAAATTCATCGTTGAAGAATATGTGACCCCCTTGGAGAAATCTGATCAAACTTCATGGACAACCTTACAATGCATTTCAAAGCATAGTTGCAAAAAATATTAAAAAATTCAACCGCTTGATTTTTTCATATTTTCATTGGCTTATGCCTTAAATTTTAACTAAAAATTCAACATTGGAGAAAATCTGCCCATTTCCTTGAAGAAATTGGATGAAAGTTCATTGACAACTTTACAATGCCTTTTTAAATATAACCATTAAAAATATGCAAAAACATTACTGATCGATTTTGTCATATATTCGTGGGCTATTGGCTTCAATTTTGGATAAAAATTCATAGTTGGAGAGAATCTGACCTTCCTTTAGAGAAATCTGATGAAATTAATGGACAACCTTTCACTCCCTTTCTTAGCATAGCCATAAAAAAATCATGCAAAATTTAACCGCTATATTTTGTCGTATTTTCGTGTTCTGTGTGACATCCTGGCGCTGTTGAGGGCGGGGAGTGATCGCTGGTGCATGGGCACGGACAAGGAGCGGCTCCTGGCAGGCTTCTAGCGGGGAATGTGGCATCCCGGGCACTGTTGAGGGCGGGGAGTGATCACCGGTGCATAGGCACGGACAAGGAGCGGCTCCTGGCAGGCTTCCAGTGGGAGGGACACATGAATGAACCGAATACATACCAGAATGAGAGGGATCCAAAGACTGTATAGGTATGGGACTCTACAGTCGAGGATAGCTTAAAGAAATGAATTCATACTACCTATACCAACAAATGCATTAGCCTTTTCGGTAGCCTATCACTTCAGAACTCCAAAGTTAAGCGTGCTTAACTTGGAGTAATTCTGGGATGGGTGACCTCCTGGGAAGTTCTCGGGAAGTGTGTGAGTGAAGACAAAAGCACATTGGAAAGGTCTTGTGTTGGTTTGTGGGGAGAGTCGTTCATTCCTGAAAAGTGGCTGGGGTGTTATAGTGGAATCAGAGCCTAGCCTCTCCTAGTACGGTATGGTTCGGGGATGAACCAGGTGGAAGCTGGTGGGCATGTGACATCCTGGCGCTGTTGAGGGCGGGGAGTGATCGCCGGTGCAAGGCACGGACAAAGAGCGGCTCCTGGCAGGCTTCCAGTGGGAGGGACACATGAACGAACCGAATACATACCAGAATGAGAGGGATCCAAAGACTGTATAGGTATAGGACTATACAGTCGAGGATAGCTTAAAGAAATGAATTCGTACTACCTATACCAACAAATGCATTACCTTTTCGGTAGCCTATCACTTAAGAACTCTAAAGTTAAGCGTGCTTAACTTGGAGTAATTCTGGGATGGGTGACCTCCTGGGAAGTTCTCGGGAAGTGTGTGAGTGAGGACAAAAGCACATTGGAAAGGTCTTGTGTTAGTTTGTGGGGAGAGTCGTTCATTCCTGAAAAGTGGCTGGGGTGTTACATTCTACATTCTTTAGTTTTGGCTAAAAATTCATCGTTGGAGAAAATCTGACCCTCCCCATAGAGAAATCTGATCAAACTTCATGGACAACCTTACAATGCCTTTCTAGGCCCAACCGTAAAAAATCATACAAAAATTAAACTGTTCAGTTCTGCCATATTTTCGTGGGATAATGCCTTTGGAGAAAATCTGCCCTTTCCTTTGGAGAAATCTGATGAAACTTCATACACAACCTTACAATGCCTTTCTAAGCATAACCGCAAAAAACATGAAAAAACTCAATGGCTCAATTTTGTCGTATTTTTATATAGCCTTTGATTTTGGCTAAAAATTTATTGTTGGAGAAAATGTAACCCTCCCTTTAGAGAAATATGATGAAACTTAATGGAGAACCTTATAATGTCTTTCTAAGCATTGCCTCAAAAAATTATTCAAAAATTCAACTGCTCGATTTTTTTGAATTTTGGTGGGCTATGCCTTAAAATTTGCCTAAAAAATCATCGACGGAGAAAATCAGACCCTCTCTTGGACAAATCTTATGAAACTTGAGGGATAACCTTTCACTCCCCTTTTGAGCATGACTGTAAAAAATCATGAAAAAATTCAACCGCTGGGTTTTGTCGTATTTTTGTTGGCTAGCCTTCAATTTTGGCTAAAAATTCATCGTTGGAGAAAATTTTCCCCTTCCCTTGGAGAAATTTAATGAAACCTCATGGACAACCTTATAATGCCTTTCCAAACACAACTGTAAAAAAATGCAAAAATTTAACCGCTTGATTTTCTGATATTTTCATGGGCTAATGTCTTCAATTTTGGCTAAAAATTCATTGTTTGAGAAAATCTGACCCTCCCTTAGAGAAATCTGATGAAACTTGAGGGACAACCTTTCACTCCCTTTCGAAGCATGACCGTAAAAAATCATGTGAAAATTCAACTACTTAACTTTGTCGTAATTCCGTGGTCTAATGCCTTCAATTTGGACTAAAAATTCATCGTTGGAGAAAATCTGACCCACCCCTTTAAGAAATCTATTCAAACTTCATGGAACCTTACAATGAGTTTTTAAGAATAGCTATAAAAAATCATACAAAAATTTAACTGCTCATTTTTATCGTATTTTCATGGCCTTTAATTTTGGTTAAAAATTCATCATTGGAGAAAATCTGCCTCTTCCCTTGAAGAAATTTGATGAAAGTTTATGGACAAGCTCTCATTCCTTTTTCTAAGCATGGCCATAAAAAATCATGTAAAAATTCAACTGCTCAGTTTTATCATATTTTTGTGGGCTAATATGCCTTCAATTTTGGTTAAAAATTCATTGTTGGAGAAAATTTGACCCTCCCTTAGAGAAATCTGATGAAAGTTGAGGGACAACATTTCACTCATTTTCTAAGCATGACTGCAAAAAATCATGCCAAAATTTAACTATTCAGTTTTGTCGTATTTTCGTGGTCTAATGCCCTTAATTTTGTCTAAAAATTCATCGTTGGAGAAAATCTGATCACACTTTATGGACAACCTTTTCCATTCCTTTCTAAACATAGCCGTAAAAAATCACGCAAAAATTCAACCGCTCAGTTTTGTCATATTTTCGTGTGCTGCCTTCAATTTTGGCTAAAAATTCTCCGTTGACGAAAATCTTACCCTCCCCTCAGAGAAATGTGATGAAACTTTATGGAGAACCTTACAATATCTTTCTAAGCATTGCCTCAAAAAATCATTCAAAAATTCAATTGCTCAGTTTTTTCAAATTTTTATGGGCATTACCTTTAATTTTGGCTAAAAGTCATTGTTGGAGAAAATCTGACCCTCCCTTGAGAGAAATATGATCAAACTTCATGGACAACCTTCCAATTCCATTCAAAGCAAAGAAGTAAAAAATGAATTCAAAAATTCAAAGCCTTGAATTTTGGGTAAAAATTTATCGCTGGAGAAAATCTGCGCTCCCCTTAGAGAAATATGATGAAACTTCATAGACAACCTTACAATGTATTTCTAACCATTGCCTTAAAAAATATTCAAAAATTCAACCGCTTAGTTTTTTTGAATTTTCGTGGGCCTCAATTTTGGCTAAAAATTCATCGTTAGAGAAAATCTGACCCTTCCATGGAGAAATATGATGAAACTTCATGGACAAGCCTAAAATGCCTTTTTAACCATAGTCGTAAAAAATCATGTAAAAATTTAACAGCTTGGTTTTGTCGTATTTTGCTGGGCTAATGCCTTCAATTTTTGGAAAATATTTGACCCCCTTGGAGAAATATGATGAAACTTTATAGGAAACCTTACAATGTCTTTCTAAGCGTTGCCTCAAAAAATCATTCAAAACTTCAACCACTCGATTTTTTTAAATTTTTGAAGGCTAACGGAGAAATTTGAGGAAACTTCTGAGACAAACTTAAAATGCCTTTCTAAGCATAGATGTAAAAATTTCGGCAAAAAAATTCAACCGCTCAATTTTTTTATATTTTCGTGTGCTAATGCCTTCAATTTTGGATAAAAATCCATCTTTGGAGAAAATTTGACCCTTACTTAGAGAAATCTTATGAAACTTTAGGGATAAACTTTCACTCCTTTTCTAAGCATTGCCACAAAAAATGATGTAAAAATTCAGCCGCTCAATTTTGTCGTATTTTTAAGGTCTAATGCCTTTAATTTTGGCTAAAAATTCATTGTTAGAGAAAATCTGACCCCCCTTAGTGAAATCTTATCAAACTTCATGGACAACCTTACAAAGCCTTTCTAAGCAAAGCCGAAAAAAATCATGCAAAAATTCCATTGCTTAGTTTTGTCGTATTTTCATGGGACCTTCAATTTTGGCTAAAAATCATCGTTTGGGAAAATTTGACCCTCCTATTGGAAAAATCTGATAAAACTTCATGGACGATCTTACAATGCCTTTTAAAGCATAGCTGTAAAAAATAATTCAAAATTTCAACCACTCAGTTTTGTCATGTTTTTGTAGGCTAATGCTTTCAATTGTTGCTAAAAATTTAACATTGGAGAAAATTTGACCTTCCAAAAAGAGAAATCTCATGAAACTTCATGGACAATCTTACAATGCCTTTGTAAGAATAGCCGTAAGAAATCATTCAAAAATTCAATCGCTTAGTTTATTCATGTTTCGTGGGCTAATCCGTTTAAATTGGGCTAAAATTTCATCGTTGGAGAAAATCTGATCCTCTACTTAGAGAAATTTGATCAAACTTCATGGGCAACCTTACAATGCCTTTCTAAGCATAGCCGTAAAAAATCATGTAAAAATTGAACCGCTTGGTTTTGTCGTATTTTCATGGGCTAATGCCTTCAATTTTGGCTAAAAATGTATCGTTGGAGAAAATCTGACCCCCTTGGAGAAATGTAATGAAACTTCATGGATAACCTTACAATGTCTTTCTAAGCATTGCCTCAAAAAATCATTCAAAAATTTAACCGCTTGGTTTTTTTAAATTTTGGTGGGCTAATACCTCTATTTTTGGCTAAAAATTCATCTTTGGAGAAAATCTGACCCTCTCCATGGAGAAATCTAATGAAACTTCATGATGGATAATCTTATAATACCTTTTGAAGCATAGCCGTAAAAAGTCATTCAAAAATTGAACCACTTACTGTTTTCGTACTTTCATGGGCTAACGCCTTTAATTTTGGCTAAAAATTCATCACTGGAGAAAATCTTACTCTCCCCTTAGAGAAGTATGATCAAACTTCATGGACAACTGCTCAGTTTTGTCATATTTTTGTAGGCTAACGCCTTCAATTATTGCTAAAAATTTATCATTGGAGAAAAGTTAGCCCTCCCCATAAAGAAATTTGATGAAACTTCATGGACAACCTTACAATACCTTTCTAAGTATAGCCAGAAAAAATCATTCAAAAATTCAACTGCTCAGTTTTATCGTATTTTATGGGCTAATGCTTTCAATTTTGGCTTAAAATTCATCGTTGGAGAAAATCTGACCCTTCCTTAGAGAAATCTGATGAAACTTTATGGACAACCTTACAATGCCTTTCTAAGCATAAACACAAAAAATGATGTAAAAATTCAACTGCTCGATTTTGTTGTATTCTCATGGGCAGTGATGTAACATCCCTCATTTTTTGTAATTGGTCCCTAGACCCAAGTGTATTATTTTGTGTTGATTTTATGTGTAATGATGTTTGGGCTGAGGCCACCTTGATTTATATGTTTGTGTTGGTTTAATTGAGTAAGGATACTTAATAACTAGTTAAGGAAAACTTGGTATTTGAATAAAAATATTTAATCTATGTTATTTTAATTATTAACTTTTACGTATTTTACAAGTTCTGGCCAAGTAAATACTCGAAGTATCTGAGTTGAGCCATTGTTATCCTAGAGTATTCAAAATATCATAACCTATGATTTTCATGACGAGCCCGAGGCCCATTTTTTGTCACTTGACCCTTCGAGAATTTATCTTGATAAAATCTAGTTAAATGTAAGAGCCTTCAATTTTGGCTAAAAATTCATTGTTGGAGAAAATTTGACCCTCTCATGGAGAAATCTGATGAAACTTGGGGGAAACCTTTCACTCCCTTTCAAAGCATGGCCGTAAAAAATGCAAAAATTACATCGTTCAATTTTGTCGTATCTTTGTGGTCATCATTGGAGAAAATCTGACTCTCCCCTTTTAGAAATCTGATCAAACTTCATGGATAACCTTACAATTCCTTTCTAAACATAACCACAAAAAATCATGCAAAAATTCAACCGCTCGGTTTTGTCATATTTTGGTGGGCTAATGCCTTCAATTTTGGCAAAAAATTCATCACTGGAGAAAATCTGAGCTTCACGTTGGAGAAATCTGATCAAACTTCATGGACAACCTTCTAATGCCTTTCTAAGTATACCCACAAAAAATCATTCCAAAATTCAACCGCTCAATTTTGTCGTGTTTTCGTGGGCATTAGCCTTTAAATTTAGCTAAAAATTTATCATTGGAGAAAATCTGACCCTCCCTTGGAGAGATTTGATGAAACTTGAGGGAAAATCTTTTACTCCCTTTCTAAGCATTGCCGCAAAAAATCATGCAAAAATTAAGCAGCTCAATTTTGACATATTTTTATGGTCTAATGTCTTCAATTTTTGCTAAAAATTCATCCTTGGAGAAAATCTGGCCCTCCTCTTAGAGAAATCATGGACAACCGTACAATGCCTTTCTAAGCATAGCTGTAAGAAATCATGTAAAAATTCAACCGCTGAGTTTTGTCATATTTTCATGGTCTAATACCTTCAATTTCGGCTAAAAATTTATCGTTGGAGGAAATCTGACCCTCCCCTTCGAGAAATGTGATGAAACTTAATGGATAACCTTGCATTGTTTATCTAAGCATTGCCTCAAAAAATCATTCAAAAATTCAACGGCTTAGTTTTTTCGTATTATCATTGGCTTGCCTTCAATTTTAACTAAAAATTCATCGTCGGAGAAAATCTGTCCCTTCCCTTGAAGAAATTTGATGAAAGTTCATGGACAACCTTACAATGCCTTTGTAAACATAACCGCAAAAAATATGCAAAAATTTTAGCGATCAGTTTTATCATATTTTCGTGGGCTAATGACTTCAATTTTGGCTAAAAGTTTATCGTTGGAGAAAATCTGACTCTTGGAGAAATCTGATGAAACTTGAGAGATCGCCTTTCACTCCCTTTCTTAGCATGGCCGCAAAAAATCATGTGAAAATTCAACCGCTATATTTTGTATTTTCATGGTCTATATCTTTTAATTTTGGCTAAAAATTCATCGTTGGAGAAAATCCCACCCTCCTATTGGAGAAATCTAATCAAACTTCATGGACAACCTTAGAATGCCTTTCTAAGCATAGCCGTAAAAACTCATTCAAAAATTCAACCGCTCAGTTTTGTCATATTTTCATGGACTAACTCCTTTAATTTTGGCTAAAAATCCATCATTGGAAAATATCTGACCCTGTCTTGGAAAAATCTGATGAAACTTTAGGGACAAGCTTGCATTCCCTTTCTAAGCACGGCAACAAAAAATCATGCAAAAATTTAATCGCTCAGTTTTGTCGTATTTGCGTGGGCTAATGCCTTCCATTTTGGCTAAAAATTCTTCGTTCCAAAAAATCTCACCCTCCTCTTGGAGAAATCTCATCAAACTTCATTGACAACCTTACAATGCCAATCTAAGCATAGCCGTAAAAAATCATCCAAAAATTAAAACGCTCAGTTTTGTCATATTTTCATGGGCTAATGCCTTCAATTTTGTTTAAAAATTCATTGTTGGAGAAAAATTGCCCATTGTCTTGGAGAAATTTGATGAAATATCATGGATAACCTTCAACGCCTTTCTAAGCATAATCAAAAAATATCATATAAAAATTCAACCGCTCGAGTTTGTCATATATTCATGGGTTAATGCCTTCAATTTGGGTAAAAATCATCGTTGGAGAAAATTTGACCCCCTCTTGAAGAAATCTGATCAAACTTCATGGACAACGTTACAAATGACTTTCTAAGCATAGTCGTAAAAAATCATTCAAAAATTCAACCGCTTGATTGTAACATATTTTCGTGGGCTAATGCCTTCAATTTTGGCTAAAAATTTATAATTGGAGAAAATTTGACCCTCCCTTTAGAGAAATGTGATGAAACTGTAGACAACCTTACAATGTCTTTCTAAGCATTTCCTTAAAAACTCATTCAAAAATTCAACCGCTCAGTTTTTTTGAATTTTCGTTGGCATTATGCCTTTAATTTTGGCTAAAAATTATTATTGTTGAAGAATATATGACCCCCTTGGAGAAATCTGATCAAACTTCATGGACAACCTTTTAATGCCTTTCAAAGCATAGCCACAAAAAATCATTAAAAAATTCAACCGCTCGGTTTTTTCGTATCTTCGTTAGCTTATGCCTTCAATTTTAACTAAAAATTCATCGTTGGAGAAAATCTGCCCATTCCCTTGAAGAAAGTGGATAAAAGTTCATTGAACACCTTACAATCCCTTTCTAAAAAAATCGTAAAAAATCATGCAAAAATATTACCAATCAATTTTGTCATATTTTAGTGGGCTAATAACTTCAATTTTGGCTAAAAATTCATCGTTGGAGAAAAGTTGACCTTCCCTTGGAGAAATCTGATGAAACTTGTGGGACAACCTTTCACCCCCTTTCTTAGCATGGCCGCAAAAAATCATGCAAAAATTTAACAGCTATATTTTGTCGTATTTTTATGGTCTACATCCTTCAATTTTGGCTAAAACTTCATCGTTGGAGAAAATCTGACCCTTCCTATAGAGAAATCTGATCAAACTTCATGGACAACCTTATAATGCCTTTCTAAGCATAGTCACAAAAAATCATGCTAAAATTAAACCGTTTAGTTCTGCTATATTTTCATGGGATAATGCCTTCAATTTTTGCTAAAAATTCTTCTGTGGAGAAAATCTGCCCCTTCCCTTAGAGAAGTTTGATGAAACTTCGTGGACAACCTTACAATGCCTTTCGAAGCATAACCGTAAAAAATATGCAAAAATTCAACCACTCAATTTTGTCATATTTTCGTGGGCTAATGCCTTCAATTTTGGCTAAAACTTCATCGTTGAAGAAAATTTGACCCTCCCTTGAGAGAAATCTAATCAAACTTCATGGGAAACCTTCCAATGTCTTTCTAAGCATTCCCTCAAAAGATCATTCAATTGCTTAAATTTTTCAAATTTTGGTGGGCTAATGCCTTCAATTTTGGCTTAAGATTCTTTGTCTAAGAAAATCAGACCCTCCCAATGGAGAAATCTGATGAAACTTTGGGGAAAAACTTACAATGCCTTTCTAAGCATAAACATAAAAATTAATGCAAAAATTCAACTGCTCGGTTTTTTCATATTTTCGTGTGCTAATCCCTTCAATTTTGGCTCAAAATCCATCATTGGAGAAAATCTGATCGTCACTTGGAGAGATCTGATGAAACTCTAGTGATAACCTTTCACTCTCTTTCTAAGCATGGCCGAAAAAATCAAGTAAAAATTCAACCTCTCTATTTTGTCATATTTTTGTGGTCTAATGCCTTCAATTTTGACTTAAAATTCATCGTTAGAGAAAATCTGACCCTCCCTATGGAGAAATCTGATGAAACTTCATGGATAATCTTACAATACCTTTCTAAACATAGCCGTAAAAAGTCATTCAAAAATTGAACCGCTCATTTTTGTCATATTTTCATGGGTAATGCCTTCAATTTAGGCTAAAATTCCATCGTTGGAGAAAATCTGACCCTGCCTTGGAGAAATCTGATGAAACTTCAGGACAACCTTATACACCCTTTCTAAGCATGGCCACAAAAAAGATGCAAAAATTCAAACGCTCAGTTTTGTCATATTTTTGTGGGCTAATGTCTTTAACTTTTGCTAAAAATTTATCATGGGAGAAAATCTGACCCTCCCCATGGAGAAATCTAATGAAACTTCATGGACAACCTTACAATGCCTTTCTAAGTATAGCCATAAAAAATCATTCAAAAATTCAACCGTTCAGTTTTGTCATATTTTGTGGAGCCTTCAATTTTGGCTTAAAATTCATCGTTGGAGAAAATCTGACCCTTCCTTGGAGAAATCTGATGAAACTTCATGGACAACCATACAATGCCTTTCTAAGCATAAACACAAAAAATGATGTAAAACTTCAACTGCTCAATTTTTTTCGTATTTTCGTGGGCAGTGATGTAATATCCCTCATTTTTTGTAGTTGGTCCCTAGACCTAAGTGTATTATTTTCTGTGTTGATTTTATTAAAGTTGCATATGTAAGTATGCAAAGTAGTTTTGATGAATGACAAAGTATTCATGATGATGATGGAATGGCGGAGGTTCAGAAACAAGAAGGTTCAAGCACAAAGACAATGGCTAAGAACAAAGAGATGAAGATGCCTTACAAAGAGTTAAAGAAACATGAGCTATGGAAGACAAGGTTGATGACATGAACTAAATCATGAAGAAGAAGCTCATAAGTTAAAGAAGAATCAAGGAAACAAGCATGAGGATCAAAGGAATAAGCCATGGGTCAACACATATCAAGAACATATCAAAGACCTTGAAGAAGTACATGTGCTAATCGATTAAACCATTGCCATAATCGATTACATAGGTTCTGGAATGAACATAATCGATTATAGATAAAAGGCTAATCGATTACCAATTGAAAAGGTTGAAGACTGAGCATCAGGTATTTGGAATAATCGATTACAAGGAAGAATTTAATCGATTACTGAGCTTCTGTTTTGTCCATAATCGATTGCACAAGTACCTAATTGATTACCATGCTGTGAGACATAAGTAAGAGCATCAGGTATCATTCATAATCGATTACAAGGAAAGGAATAATCGATTAGAAGGGTTCTGTTTCATAGCTAATCGATTACAGTAGAAATGCTAATCGATTACCTGCTGCATAACACTGAAGATTTCAAAAGCTAATCGATTAGAGCTCGAAGGCTAATCGATTACCATAGTGTCAAAACGTGGGAAAATGCTTTTAAGTGGAACTCCAGCTCATTTCTTCACTCCCACTTTATGCCCATGCTAAGGTATCCGTTGGAGACAATGTGCAATGGCTGAAAACCCTAAAAATGGCTATAAATGAAGCATGGATTCAAGCAAGAGAAGAGAACACAAGAGGGGAGACCAAGGCACAACACAAGGCAACAAATATTTCACTTCTTAAGGTCTTCTTACTAGATTTCTCTTGTATATTCTGCAACTCTTGTTTCTTAACTTGCATATTGCTTAAGAGTTGTTAGATTATGAGTTTTAATTTGCATATCCTCTCTTGTTGAGAGTTAGAATTTGTGAGAGCCTTTATTTGTGTATCTACTCTATTGAGAGAGTTAATTGCTTGTAAACCAAACACCAAAACACCAAGGTTTTTCACTCTAGGTTGAGTGGTCACAAAGGTTAGGGTTCAACCTTTGGGTATTGAGAGATTGTGAGATTGGGTGGGTTGCCCTTTGCTTGTGAGGATTGAGTTCTTGAGTGTGGGACACTAGGAAGCTACAATTGCTCAAAGCTTGTATCTCAAATCTTCAATAGTGGAATCCTTCAAGTGGGTTGCTTGAAGGCGAGACGTACACCGGGTTGGTGGAACTCGTTAAATTTGGTTTGCATTTCTCTCTACCTTGAACTCTTTATATAACTGTGCATATAAACTGTTTGTTGAAATGCTTGAGCTGAATGTGTGAATCAAAGTTGTTGTTCAAGTAGAAAACTAACTCTACATGCCAAGTGTTTGATAATTTGCTTGAATCAATATTTGGTGAAGTTCTTCAAAACTGGAAATTACTATAACTTACCAAATATCTAATACATTGTTTCCTATTAAGTCTTGTGTGATACTTACTTGATTGCTATTACTTCTCACATTCACAAGGTGTTTGATAACTTGAATGAGCTAAATCTTTATAGGAAACATCACATTATTGACAAATAAATCTGTGCACTCCAACTGTTTAATAAATTGTTTAAACCAATAACTTACCTTGTTTATCACACTTATAGCTAAATATTGTCATTGCACATCAAGTGTGTCATAGTGTGATATGTGCATAAAAGTTGTTGTCTCTTCATCATTGCATCATTTGTATATTACTAACCATTTCCAAGGGGATTCCGCGCGAAAATTTGAAACACTCAATTCACCCCCCCTCTTAAGCGTTGAGGCCTTGGATAACATTTATGTGCAATGATGTTTAGGCTGAGGCCATCTTGATTTATATATTTGTGTTGATTTAATTGAGTAAGGACACTTAATAACTAGTTAAGGAAACTTGGTATTTGAATAAAAATATTTAAACTGTTGTTTTAATTATTAACTTTTACGTACTTTACAAGTTCTGGCTACGTAAATACCCGGAGTATCTGAGTTGAGCCATTGTTATCCTAGAGTACTCATAATATCGTACCCTATGATTCTCATGCAAGGCCCGAGGCCCATTTTCTGTCGCTTGACCCTCCAAGAATTTATTTTGATAAAATCTACTTAATTGTAAAGGCCTTCAATTTTGGCTAAAAATTCATTGTTAGAGAAAATTGGACCCTCCCTTAGAAAAATCTGATGAAACTTGGGGGATAACCTTTCACTCCCTTTCAAAGCATGGCCTCAGAAAATATGCAAAAATTAAACCGCTCAATTTTGTCGTATTTTCATGGCCATCATTGGAGAAAATCTGACCATTCCCTTGGAGAAATCTGATCAAACTTCATGGACAACCTTAGAATGTATTTCTAAGCATAACCGTAAAAAATCATTCAAAAATTTAATCACTCAATTTTGTCATATTTTCATGGGCTAATGCCTTTAAATTTGGATAAAACATTATTATTAGAGAAAATCTAACCCTCCCTTATAGAAATCTGATGAAACTTGAGGGAAAACCTTTCACTCCCTTTCAAAGCATTGCCACAGAGAATCATGCAAAAATTCAACCATTCAATTTTGTCATATTTTTCTGGTCATTTTCTATTTTGTCTAAATATTCATCGTTGGAGAAACCTTAGCCCCCCTTTAGAGAAATCTAATCAAACTTCATGGATAACCTTACAATGCCTTTCTAAGCATAACCGTAAAAAATATGCAGAAATTCAACTGCTTAGCTTTGTTGTATTTTCGTGGTCTAATGCCTTCAATTTCGGCTAAAAATTTATCGATGGAGAAAATCTGACCTTCCCGTTAGAGAAATGTGATGAAACTTCATGGAAAACCTTGCAATGTCTTTCTAAGCATTGCCTCAAAAAATTATTCAAAATATCAACTGCTCAATTTTTTTAAATTTTTGTTGGCTAATGCCTTCAAAATTTGGCTAAAAATTTATCGTTGCAGAAAATCTGATCCTCCCCTTTTGGAAATGTGATGAAACTTCATGGACAACCTTACAATGTCTTTCTAAGCATTGCCTCAAAAAATAATTCAAAAATTTGACCACTTAGTTTTTTCAAATTTTCGTGGGGTTGCAGAAAATCTGACCCTCCCTTGGAGAAATCTGATGAAACTTGAAGGAAAACTCTTCACTCCCTTTATACGCATAGCTATAAAAAATCATGCAAAAATTCATCCGCTTTATTTTTTCTTATTTTTATGGTTTCAATTTTGGCTAAAAATTCATCGTTGAAGAAAATCTAACCGTCTTCTTAGTGAAATCTAATCAAACTTCATGGACAACCTTATAGGGCCTTTCTAAGCATAGCCGTAAAAAATCATTCAAAAATTCAACCGCTATTTTCATGAGCTAATGCCTTTAAATTTGGCTAAAAATTTACCTTTGGAGAAAATTTGACCCTATCGTTTGAGAAATTTGTTAAAACTTCATGGATAAGCTTACAATGTCTTTCTAAGCATTGCTTCAAAAAATAATTCAAAAATTCAACCGCTCAGTTTTTCAAATTTTCATGGGCTAATGCCTTCAATTTTGGCTAAAAATTCATCGTTGGATAAAATCTGACCCTCCCATGGAGAAATCTAATGAAACGTGAGAGAAAACCTTCACTCTCTTTCTATGCAAGGCCGGAAAAAATTATGCAAATATTCAGCTGTAAGATTTTGTCATATTTTCATGGTCTAATGCCTTCAATTTTTGCTAAAAATTCATCGTTAGAGAAAATCTAACCCTCCACTCAGAGAAATCTAATCAAACTTCATGGACAACCTTACAATGCCTTTCTAAGCATAGCGGTAAAAATCATGCAAAAATTTAACCACTCAGTTTTGTCATATTTTCATAGGCTTATGCCTTCAATTTTGGCTAAAAATTTATCGTTTGAGAAAATCTGACCCTTCCTTGGAGAAATTTGATGAAATTTCATGGACAAACTTAAAATGTCTTTCTAAGCATTTCCTTTAAAAATCATTCAAAATAATAACTGCTAAGTGTTTTTGAATTTTCATGGGCTAATGCCTTTAAATTTGGCTAAAAATTCATCGTTGGAGAAAATTTGAGCCTCCCTTTGGGGAAATCTGATCAATCTTCATGGAGAACATTACAATGCCTTTAAATTTGGCTAAAAATTCATCGTTGGAGAACATCTGACCCTCTCTTTGGGGAAATCTGATTAAACTTCATGGTATCCTTACAATGCCTTTCTAAGCATAGCCGTAGAAAATCATTTAAAAATTCAACCTCTTTGTTTCGTCATATTTTCATGGGCTAATGCTTTATATTTTGGCTAACAATTCATCGTTAGAGAAAATCTTCTTATTCCCTTAGAGAAATTTGATGAAACTTCATGGACAACCTTACAATGCCTTTCTAAGCAAAACCCTAAAAAATCATGTAAAATTTCAACTTCTCAGTTTTGTTGTATTTTCGTGGGCTAATACCTTCAATTTTGGCTAAAAATTCATCATTAGAGAAAATCTAACCCTTCCTTGGAGAAATATGATGAAACTTAAAGGACAACCTTTCACTCCCTTTCACTCCCTTTCTAAGCATGGCCACAAAAAATCATACAAAAATTCAGCTGTTCAATTTTGTCATATTTTCATGGTCTAATACCTTCAATTTTAGTTAAAATTGATTGTTAGAGAAAATCTAACCCTCCCTTGAAGAAATCTGATCAAACTTCATGGACAATCTTACAATACCTTTCTAAGCATAGCCATAAAAAATCATGCAAAAATTCAACCTCTCAGTTTTGTCGTATTTTTAGAGAAAATCTGCTCCTTCCCTTACAAAAATTTGATGAAACTTCATGGACAATCTTACAATACATTTCTAAGCATAACCGTAAAAAATCACTTAAAAATTCAATCCCTCGGTTTTGTCATATTTTCATGGGATAATTCCTTCAGTTTTGGCTAAAAATTTATCATTGGAGAAAATTTGACGTTCCTCTTGGAGAAATGTGATGAAACTCCATGGACAATGTTACACTGTCTTTCTAAGCATTGCCTCAAAAAATCATTCAAAATATCAACCGCTTGGTTTTTTCAAAATTTCACGGGCCAATACCTTCAATTTTGGCTATAAATCATCGTTGGAGAAAATCTTACCCTCCCCTTGGAGAAATCTGATCAAACTTCATGGACAACCTTACAATGCCTTTCAAAGCATAGCCGTAAAAAATCAACCACTTGATTTTCTCATGTTTTCTTAGGCTAATGCCTTCAATTATTGCTATGAATTTATCATTAGAGAATATCTGACCTCCCCATGGAGAAATCTGATGAAACTCTAAGGACAACCTTACAATGCGTTTCTAAACATAGCCATAAAAACTCATTCAAAAATTCAACTGCTCGACTTTGTCGATTTTCAGGGGCATGCCTTTAATTTTGGCTAAAAATCCTTCATTGGAGAAAATATAACCCTTTGTTAGAGAAATTTGATGAAACTTCAAGGACAAGCTTACACTCCCTTTCGAAGCATGGCCGTAAAAAATATGCAAAAATTCAACCGCTCAGTTTTATCATATTTTCGTGGGCTTAATACCTTCAATTTTGACTAAAAATTCATCGTTTGAGAATATCTGACCCTCCCCTTAGAAATCTGATCAAACTTGATAGATAGCCTTACAATGACTTTCAAAGCATAGCCGCAAAAAAATATTTAAAAATTCAACCACTCGATTTTGTGGTATTTTGGTGGGTTAATGCCTTTAATTTTGGCTAAAAATCATCATTGGAGAAAATCTGACCCTCCCTTGGAGAAATCTGATAAAACTTAAAGGACAACCTTTCACTCCCTTTCTAAGCATGGCCATAAAAAATCATGCAAAAATTCAACCGCTCAATTTTATCGTATTTTTGTGGGCTAATATGCCTTCAATTTTGGCTAATTTATCATGTGAAAAAATATGCCTATTCCCTTAGAGAAATCTGATCAAACTTCAAGGACAACCTTACAATGCCTTTCAAAGCATAACCACAAAATATCATGCAAACATTCAACCGCTTGGTTTTGATGTATTTTTATGGTCTAATGCCTTCAATTTCAGCTAAAACTTCATCGTTGAAGAAAATCTAACCCTTCCCTTGGAAAAATCTGATCAAACATCACGGATAACTTTACAATGCCTTTCTAAGCATAGGCGCAAAAAAAATTATGTAAATATTCAACCGCTAAGTTTTGTTGTATTTTTGTGGGCTAATGACTTTAATTTTGGCTAAAAATTCATCGTTGAAAAAAAATCTACCCATTCCCTTGTAGAACTTTGATGAAACTTCATGAAAGGCATTGTAAGCATAACTGTAAAAAGATCACGTAAAAATTCAACTGCTCGATTTGTCGTATTTTTGTGGGCTAATACCTTCAATTTCGGCTAAAAATTTATCATTGGAGAAAATCTGACCCTCCTCTTGGAGAAATGTGATGAAACCATGGACAACCTTACAATGTCTTTCTAAGCATTTCCTCAAAAAATCATTCAAAATATCAGCTGCTCGTTTTTTTTAAATTTTTCGTGGGCTAATGCCTTCAATTTTGGCCTACAATTCATTGTTGGAGAAAATCGGATCCTCTTGTTGGAGAAATCTGATCAAACTTCATGGACAACCTTAAAATGCCTTTCAAAGTATAGCCATAAAAAATCATTCAAAAATTCAACCACTCAATTTTGTCGTAAATTTGACCCTCCCCATGGAGAAATCTGATGAGACTTCATGGACAACCTTACAATGCCTTTCTAAGTGTAACTATAAAAATGATTTAAAAATTCAACCGCTCGATTTTGTCATATTTTCGTAGGCTATAATGCCTTCAATTTTGGCTAAAAATCCATTGTTGGAGAAAATTTAACCCTTCTGTAGAGAAATCTTATGAAACTTCAGGGACAACTTTACACTCCCTTTTTAAGCATGGCAACAAAAAGTCATACAAAAATTCTACCACTCAGTTTTGTCGTATTTTTGTGGGCTAAGCCTTCTGTTCGGGCTAAAAATTCATCGTTGGAGAATATCTAAGCCTCCCCTTAGAGAAATCTGATCAAACTTGATAGACAACCTTACAATGCCTTTCAAAGTCTAACCGTAAAAAATCATTGAAAAATTCAACCGCTCAGTTTTATGGTATTTTCATCGGCTAATGTCTTCAATTTTGGCTAAAAATTCATCATTGGAAAAAATCAGACCCTCCCCATGCAGAAATCTGATAAAACTTCATGGACAATCTTACAATACCTTTCTAAGCATAGCCGTAAAAAGTCATTCAAAAATTGAACCACTCATTTTGGTCATATTTTCATGGGCTATGCTTTCAATTTAGGCTAAAATTCCATCGTTGGAGAAAATCTGACCCTGCCTTGGAGAAATCTGATGAAACTTCAGGAGAAACCCTACACTCCCTTTCTAAGGATGGCCACCAAAAATATGCAAAAATTGAAACGCTCAGTTTTGTCATATTTTCGTGGGCTAATACCTTTAGTTTTTGCTAAAAATTTATCGTTGGAGAAAATCTGACCCTCCCCATAGAGAAATCTAATGAAACTTCATGGACAACCTTACAATGCCTTTCTAAGTATAGTCATAAAAAATCATTCAAAAATTCAACCGCTCAGTTTTGTCGTATTTTCGAGGACTAATGCCTTGAATTTTGGCTAAAAATTTATCATTAGAGAAAATGTAACCCTCCCCTTGGAGAAATGTGATAAAACGTTATGGACAACCTTACAGTGTCTTTCTAAGCATTGCCTTAAAAAATTGTTTAAAAATTCAACTGCTCGATTTTTTTCAAATTTTTATGGGCAATGCCTTCAATTTTGGCTAAAATTTCATCGTTGGAAAAAATCTGACCCTCCCTTGAGAGAAATCTAATCAAACTTCATGGGAAACCTTACAATGTCTCTCTAAGCACTGCCTCAAAAGATTATTCAACCATTCAATGTTTTCAAATTTTGGTGGGCTATTGCCTTCAATTTTAGCTAAAAATTCTTTGTCAAAGAAGATCAGACCCTCCCAATGGAGAAATATGATGAAACTTCATGGAAAAACTTACAATGCCTTTCTAAGCATAGATATAAAAATTAATGCAAAACTTTAACTGCTCGGTTTTTTCATATTTTCGTGTGCTAATCCCTTTAATTTTGGCTCAAAATCCATCGTTAGAGAAAATCTGACCCTCACTTGGAGAAATCCAACAAAACTCTAAGAACAACCTTTTACTCCTTTTCTAAGCATGGTTGAAAAAAATAATGCAAAAATCCAACCTTTCTATTTTGTCATATTTTTATGGTTTAATGCCTTCAATTTTGGCTAAAAATCATCGTTAGAAAAAATCTGACCCTCCCCTTAGAGAAATCTTATCAAACTTCATGGACAACCTTACAAAGCCTTTCTAAGCATAGCCGACAAAAATCATGCAAAAATTCCACTGCTTAGTTTTGTCGTATTTTCGTGGGCTAAAAAATCATCGTTGGGGAAAATTTGACCCTCCCCTTAGAGAAATCTGATAAAACTTCATGGACAATCTTACAATGCCTTTCAAAGCCCAACCGTAAAAAATCATTCAAAAATTCAACCGCTCGGTTTTGTGGTATTTTGGTGGGCTAATGGAGAAATCTGATGAAACTTAAGGGACAACCTTTCACTCCCTTTCTAAGCATGGCCATAAAAAATCATGCAAAAATTCAACCGCTCAATTTTATCGTATTTTTATGGGCTAATATGCCTTTAATTTTGGCTGAAAATTTATCGTGTGAGAAAATATGTCTATTCCCTTAGAGAAATCTCATCAAATTTCAATGACAACCTTACAATGCCTTTCAAAACATAACCACAAAAAATCATGCAAAAATTCAACCGCTTGGTTTTGTTGTATTTTTATGGTCTAATGCCTTCAATTTTGGCTAAAACTTTATTGTTGAAGAAAATTTGACCTTCTCTTAGAGAAATCTGATCAAACATCATGGACAAACTTACAATGCCTTCTAAGCATAGCCGTAAAAAATCATGTAAATATTCATCCGCTCAGTTTTGTCGTATTTTTGTGGGCTAATGCCTTCAATTTTGGTTAAAAATTCATTGTTGGAAAAAGCGGCCACTTCCCTTGGAGAACTTTGATGAAACTCCATGAATAACCTTACAATGCCTTTTCTAAGCATAACCGTAAAAAAATCATGCAAAAAGTCACCTGCTCGGTTTGTCGTATTTTTGTGGGCTAGTGTCTTCAATTTCGGCTAAAAATTTATCATTGGAGAAAATTTGACCCTCCTTTTGGAGAAATGTGATGAAACTTCATGGACAATCTTACAATGTCTTTCAAAGCATTTCCTCAAAAAATCATTCAAAATATCAACCGCTCAGCTTTTTTGAATTTTCGTGGGCTAATACCTTTAATTTTGGCCTAAAATTCTTTGCTGGAGAAAATTGGACCCTCTCCTTGGAGAAATCTGATCAAACTTCATGAACAACCTTACAATGCCTTTCAAAGCCTAGCTGCAAAAAATCATTCAAAAATTCAACCACTCGGTTTTGTCGTGTTTTCATAGGCTAATGCCTTCAATTATTGCTAAAAATTCATCATTGGAGAAAATTTGACCTTCCCCATGGATAAATCTGATGAGACTTCATGGACAACCTTACAATACCTTTCTAAGCATAACCGTAAAAAATCATGCAAAAATTCAACTCCTTGGTTTTGTTATTTTTTTGTGGTCTAAGGCCTTCAATTTTGTCTAAAAATTCATTATCGGAGAAAATCTGACCCCAAACCCTAAACCCTAAGCCCTAAACCTTAAACCCTAAACCCCAAACCACAAATCCCAAACACAAAACCCCAAACCCCAAACCCAAAACTCGAAACCCTAAACCCTAAACTCGAAACCCTAAACCCCAAACCAAAAACAAAAAACCGTAAACCCCAAACCCAAAACCGTAAACCCCAAACCGTAAACCCCAAACCTGAAACCCGAAACATGAAACCCAAACCCTCAACCCCAAACCCCAAACCTTAAACCCCACACCCCAAACCCTCAACCCCAAGCCCTAAACCCCAAACCCTAAACCTTAAACCCTAAACCTTAAACCCTAACCCCTAAATCCCATACCCCAAACACAAAACTAGAAACCCGATACCTGAAATTTGAAACCTAAAACCCTACACACGAAACCTGAAACCCAAAACCCAAAACCCAAAACCTTAAACCCAAAATCCCAAACCCTAAACTTGAAACCAGAAATCCTAAACTCGAACCCTGAAACCCCAATCTCGAAACCCCAAACCCCAAATCCTAAACCCAAAACACCAAACCCCTAACCCCAAACACAAAACCCCAAGCCCAAAATCCCAAACTTAAACCCCAAACCCCAAACCCAAGCCCTAAACCCTAACCCCTAACCCTCCAACCTTAAACCCCAGACACAAAACCCAAAACCTGAAACAGGAAACCCGAAACCAAAAACCCGAAACCCCATTCACAAAACCCAAAACCCTCAACCATAAACCCCAAATCCTAAACCCTAAACCGAAAACCACAAACCCAAAACTTAAAACCCTAAACCCTAAACCCCAAGTCCTAAGCCCAAACCCCTAAACCTCAACCCCAAACCCCAAACCCCCAACCCTAAAACCCCAAACCCCAAACCTAAAACCCAAGCCCTAAACCCCAAGGCCTAAACCCTAAACCCTAAACTCTAAACCCTACACCCCAACCCCTAAACACCAAACCCTAAACCCCAAACACTAAACCTGAAACCCCAAACACGTAACTCAAACCTCTAAACCATAAACCCCAAACACTAAACATCAAACCCTAAAGAAATAACCCTAAACCCCAACCTCCAACCTCAAACCCCAAACCGCAAACCCCAACCCCAAATCCTAAACCCAAACCCTAGAACCCAAACCCAAAACCTGAAACCTCAAACCCGAAACCTGAAACCCCAAAGCCCCAAACCATAAACCCTAAACCGCAAACCCCAAACCCTAAACCCTAAACCATAAACCTTAAACTCTAAACCCTAAACCCTAAACCCTAAACCATAAACCCCAAACCCCAAACCCTAAATATCAAACCCTAAACCTTACACCCCCAACCCTAAACCCTAAACCCCAAACCCCAAAACCCAAACCCCAAACCCTAAACCCTAAACCTAAAACCCTAAACCCAAAACCCTAAACCCGAAACCCTAAACCAGAAACCCGAAACCTAAAACCCTAAACCTGAAACCATAAACCCAAAACCCTAAACTCAAAACTCTAAACACTAAACCCGAAACCCTAAACCCAAAACCCTAAAACACAAACCCCAAACCCAGAACCCGAAACCCCAAACTCCAAACACCAAACCCAGAACCCGAAACACCAAACCCTAAACTCCAACCCCTAAACCTTAAACCCCAAACTCTAAACCCCAAACCCTAAACAAATAACCCTAAACCTCAACCCCCAACCTCGAACCCCAAACCGCAAACCCAAACCCCAAATCCTAAACCTAAACCCGAAACCTGAAACCCCAAACCCTAAACCTCAAACCCTAAACCCCAAACCCCAAACCCAAACCCCAAACCCTAAACCATAAACCCCAAACTCTAAACCCTAAACCTTACACCCCAAGCCCTAAACCCCAAACCCCAAACCCCAAACCCTAAACCGTAAATTGTAAACCCTAAACCCTAAACCTGAAACCTAAACACAAAACCCTAAACCTAAAACCCTAAACTCAAAACCCTAAACTCGAAACCCGAAACCCAAAACCCAAAACCCGAAACCCGAAACCTAAAACCCAAAACCCAAAACCCGAAACCCAAAACCTAAACCATAAATCCAAAACCTAAACCCTAAACCATAAACCATAAATCCAAAACCTAAACCCTAAACCCGAAACCCTAAACCCTAAACCCGAAACCCTAAACCCGAAACCCGAAACCCAAAACCCGAAACCTGAAACCCGAAACCCGAAACCCAGAACCCGAAACCCCCAAACTCTAAACTCCAACCCCTAAACCCTAAACCCCAAACTCTAAACCCCAAACCCTAAACAAATAACCCTAAACCCCAATCCCCAACCTCAAACCCCAAACCACAAACCAAAACCCCAAATCCTAAACCGAAACCCTAGAACCCAAACCTGAAACCCAAAACCCTAAACCGTAAACCCTAAACCCTAAACCCCAAACCCTAAACCCCAAACTCTAAACCCTAAACCATAAACCCAAAACACTAAACACCAAAACCCAAACCCTAAACCCTACACCCTAAACCTTAAACCCCACACCCCCAACCCTAAACCCTAAACCTCAAACCCTAAACCTAAACCCCTAAACCTAAAACCCTAACTCTAAACTTGAAACCCTAAACCCAAAACCCAAAACCCAAAACCCTAAACCCTAAACCCAAAACCCAAAACCCCAATCCCTAAACCCATAACCCCAAACCCAAACCCTAAACCCCAAACCCCAAACCCTAAACCCCAAACCCCAAACCCTAAATTCCAACCCCTAAACCCAAAACCCCAAACTCTAAACCCCAAACCCTTAAGAAATAACCTTAAACCCCAACCCCAAACCGTAAACCCAAACCCCAATTCCTAAACCAAAACCCTAGAACCCAAACCTGACACCCGAAACCCGAAACCCTAAACCCTAAACACTAAACCCCAAACCCCAAACCCAAAACCCTAAACCCTAAACCCTAAACCCCAAACCCCAAACCCTAAACACTAAACCATAAACCCGAAACCCTAAACCCGAAACCCTAAACCCAAAACCCAAAACCCAAAACCCAAAACCCAAAACCCCAAACCCTAAACCCTAAACCCTAAACCCTACACACTAAACCCTCAAACCCCAAACCCTAACCCCAAACCCCAAACCCCAAACCCTAGAACCCAAACCTAAAACCCAAAACCCAAAACCGTAAACCCTAAACCCTAAACCCCAAACCCTAAACCCCAATCCCCAAACCCTAAACCCTAAACTCTAAACCCTAAACCCTAAACCCTAAACCCTAAACCCTAAACACCAAACCCCAAACCCTAAACCCTAAACCCTAAACCACACACCCCAAACCCCAAACCCTAAACCCCAAACCTCAAACCCTAAACACTAAACCCTAAACCTGAAACCAGAAACCCTAAACTTTAAACCTTAAACCCGAAACACGAAACCCGAAACGCGAAACCCGAACCCCTAAACCTAAAACCCAAACCCTAAACTTGAAACCCTAAACCCAAAACCCTAAACCGGAAATCCTAAACCCTAAACCTTAAACCCAAAACCCAAAACCACAATCCCTACACCCATAACCCTAAACCCAAATCCCTAAACCCCAAACCCTAAACCTAAACCCCTAACCCAAAACCTAAAACCCCAAACCCTAAACCCCAAACCCTAAATTCCAACCCCTAAACCCTAAATCCCAAACTCTAAACCCCAAACCCTTAAAAAATAATCTTAAACCCCAACCCCAAACCGCAAATCCAAACCCCAAATCCTAAACCCTAAACCGAAAACCACAAACCCAAAACTTAAAACCCTAAACCCTAAACCCCAAGTCCTAAGCCCAAACCCCTAAACCTCAACCCCAAACCCCAAACCCCCAACCCTAAAACCCCAAACCCCAAACCTAAAACCCAAGCCCTAAACCCCAAGGCCTAAACCCTAAACCCTAAACTCTAAACCCTACACCCCAACCCCTAAACACCAAACCCTAAACCCCAAACACTAAACCTGAAACCCCAAACACGTAACTCAAACCTCTAAACCATAAACCCCAAACACTAAACATCAAACCCTAAAGAAATAACCCTAAACCCCAACCTCCAACCTCAAACCCCAAACCGCAAACCCCAACCCCAAATCCTAAACCCAAACCCTAGAACCCAAACCCAAAACCTGAAACCTCAAACCCGAAACCTGAAACCCCAAAGCCCCAAACCATAAACCCTAAACCGCAAACCCCAAACCCTAAACCCTAAACCATAAACCTTAAACTCTAAACCCTAAACCCTAAACCCTAAACCATAAACCCCAAACCCCAAACCCTAAACATCAAACCCTAAACCTTACACCCCCAACCCTAAACCCTAAACCCCAAACCCCAAACCCAAACCCCAAACCCTAAACCCTAAACCTAAAACCCTAAACCCAAAACCCTAAACCCGAAACCCTAAACCAGAAACCCGAAACCTAAAACCCTAAACCTGAAACCATAAACCCAAAACCCTAAACTCAAAACTCTAAACACTAAACCCGAAACCCTAAACCCAAAACCCTAAAACACAAACCCCAAACCCAGAACCCGAAACCCCAAACTCCAAACACCAAACCCAGAACCCGAAACACCAAACCCTAAACTCCAACCCCTAAACCTTAAACCCCAAACTCTAAACCCCAAACCCTAAACAAATAACCCTAAACCTCAACCCCCAACCTCGAACCCCAAACCGCAAACCCAAACCCCAAATCCTAAACCTAAACCCGAAACCTGAAACCCCAAACCCTAAACCTCAAACCCTAAACCCCAAACCCCAAACCCAAACCCCAAACCCTAAACCATAAACCCCAAACTCTAAACCCTAAACCCTACACCCCAAGCCCTAAACCCCAAACCCCAAACCCCAAACCCTAAACCGTAAATTGTAAACCCTAAACCCTAAACCTGAAACCTAAACACAAAACCCTAAACCTAAAACCCTAAACTCAAAACCCTAAACTCGAAACCCGAAACCCAAAACCCAAAACCCGAAACCCGAAACCTAAAACCCAAAACCCAAAACCCGAAACCCAAAACCTAAACCATAAATCCAAAACCTAAACCCTAAACCATAAACCATAAATCCAAAACCTAAACCCTAAACCCGAAACCCTAAACCCTAAACCCGAAACCCTAAACCCGAAACCCGAAACCCAAAACCCGAAACCTGAAACCCGAAACCCGAAACCCAGAACCCGAAACCCCCAAACCCTAAACTCCAACCCCTAAACCCTAAACCCCAAACTCTAAACCCCAAACCCTAAACAAATAACCCTAAACCCCAATCCCCAACCTCAAACCCCAAACCACAAACCAAAACCCCAAATCCTAAACCGAAACCCTAGAACCCAAACCTGAAACCCAAAACCCTAAACCGTAAACCCTAAACCCTAAACCCCAAACCCTAAACCCCAAACTCTAAACCCTAAACCATAAACCCAAAACACTAAACACCAAAACCCAAACCCTAAACCCTACACCCTAAACCTTAAACCCCACACCCCCAACCCTAAACCCTAAACCTCAAACCCTAAACCTAAACCCCTAAACCTAAAACCCTAACTCTAAACTTGAAACCCTAAACCCAAAACCCAAAACCCAAAACCCTAAACCCTAAACCCAAAACCCAAAACCCCAATCCCTAAACCCATAACCCCAAACCCAAACCCTAAACCCCAAACCCCAAACCCTAAACCCCAAACCCCAAACCCTAAATTCCAACCCCTAAACCCTAAACCCCAAACTCTAAACCCCAAACCCTTAAGAAATAACCTTAAACCCCAACCCCAAACCGTAAACCCAAACCCCAATTCCTAAACCAAAACCCTAGAACCCAAACCTGACACCCGAAACCCGAAACCCTAAACCCTAAACACTAAACCCCAAACCCCAAACCCAAAACCCTAAACCCTAAACCCTAAACCCCAAACCCCAAACCCTAAACACTAAACCATAAACCCGAAACCCTAAACCCGAAACCCTAAACCCAAAACCCAAAACCCAAAACCCAAAACCCAAAACCCCAAACCCTAAACCCTAAACCCTAAACCCTACACACTAAACCCTCAAACCCCAAACCCTAACCCCAAACCCCAAACCCCAAACCCTAGAACCCAAACCTAAAACCCAAAACCCAAAACCGTAAACCCTAAACCCCAAACCCCAAACCCTAAACCCCAATCCCCAAACCCTAAACCCTAAACTCTAAACCCTAAACCCTAAACCCTAAACCCTAAACCCTAAACACCAAACCCCAAACCCTAAACCCTAAACCCTAAACCACACACCCCAAACCCCAAACCCTAAACCCCAAACCTCAAACCCTAAACACTAAACCCTAAACCTGAAACCAGAAACCCTAAACTTTAAACCTTAAACCCGAAACACGAAACCCGAAACGCGAAACCCGAACCCCTAAACCTAAAACCCAAACCCTAAACTTGAAACCCTAAACCCAAAACCCTAAACCGGAAATCCTAAACCCTAAACCTTAAACCCAAAACCCAAAACCACAATCCCTACACCCATAACCCTAAACCCAAATCCCTAAACCCCAAACCCTAAACCTAAACCCCTAACCCAAAACCTAAAACCCCAAACCCTAAACCCCAAACCCTAAATTCCAACCCCTAAACCCTAAATCCCAAACTCTAAACCCCAAACCCTTAAAAAATAATCTTAAACCCCAACCCCAAACCGCAAATCCAAACCCCAAATCCTAAACCCAAACCCTAGAACCTAAACCTGAAACCCAAAACCCAAAACCCAAAACCCTAAACACTAAACCCCAAACCCCAAACCCCAAGCCCTAAACCCTAAACCCCAAACCCCAAGCCCTAAACCCTAAACCCTAAACCCTAAACCCTAAACCCCAAACCCTAAACCCCAAACCCTAAACCCCAAATCCTAATCCCCAAACCCTAAACCCTAAACCATAAACCCTAAACCCTAAACTTGAAACCTTAAACCCCAAACCCTAAACACTAAACCCTAAACCAAAAACCCCAAACCCCAAACCCTAAACCACAAACCCTAAACTCTAAACCCTAAACCACAAACACCAAACTCTACCCCCTAAACCCTAAACCCTAAACCGTAACCCTAAACCCGAAACCCTAAACCCCAAACCCAAAACCCAAAACCCAAAACCTGAAACCCTAAACCCTAAACCCTAAACCCAAAACCCGAAACCCTAAACTCTAACCACTAAGTCCTAAACCCCAAACTCCAAACCCCAAACCGTAAACAAATAACCTTAAACCCAACTCCCAACCTCAAACCCCAAACCGCGAACCTAAACCCCAAACCCTAAACACAAACCCTAGAACCCAAACCCGAAACCTGAAACCTGAAACCCCAAACGATAAACCCTAAACCTTAAACCCCAAACCCCAAACCCCAAACCCTAAACCCTAAACCCGAAACCCTAAACCCTAAACCCTGAACCCGTAACCTATAAACCCTAAACATAAACCTGAAACCCTAAACCCTAAACCCTAAACCCGAAACCCCAAACCCGAAACCCTAAACCCCAAACCCTAAACTATAACACTGAAACCCCAAACCTAAAACCCTAAACCCTAAACCCTAAACACCAAACCCTAAACCCCCAACCCAAAACCCAAAACCCCAAAACCCAAAACCCAAAACCCCAAACCATAAACCCTAAACCCTAAACCCTAAACCCTAAACCCTAAACCCTAAACCCTAAACCCTAAACCCAAAACCCCAAACTCTAAACCCTAAACCCCAAACCCTAAACCACAAACCCCAAACCCCAAACCCTAAACCCTAAACCCCAATCCCCAAACCCCAAACCCCAAACCCTAAACCCCAATCCCCAAACCCAAACCCTAAACCCCAAACCCCAAAACACAAACCCCAAACCCCAAACCCTAAACCCTAAACCCTAAACCCTAAACCCCCAACCCCAAACCCTAAATCCCAAACCCTAAACACCAAAACCTAAACCTCAAACCTTAAATCCCAAACCCTAAACCCCAAACCACAAACCCAAACCCCAAATCCTACACCCAAACCCTAAAACCCAAACCTGAAAACCGAAACTCCAAATCCTAAACCCCACACCCCCAACCCATCAACCCTAAAGCCTAAACCCCAATCCCCAAACCCTAAACGAATAACCCTAAACCCTAAACGAATAACCCTAAACCCAACCCCCAACCTTAAACCCTGAACCGCAAACCTAAACCCCAAACCCTAAACCCAAACCCTAGAACCCAAACCCAAAACCTGAAACCTGCAACCGAAACCCCAACCTCAAACCACAAACCGCAAACCTAATCCCCAAACCCTAAACCCAAACCCTAGAACCCAAACCCGAAACTTGAAACCTAAAAGCCGAAACCCCAAACCATAAACCCTAAACCCCAAAACCCAAACCCCAAACCTAAACCCTAAACCCCAAACCCTAAACCCTAAACTCTAAACCCTAAACCCTAAACACCAAACCCCAAACCCCAAACCCTAAACCCAAAACCCAAAACCCAAAACCCAAAACCCAAAACCCTAAACCATAACCCTAAACCCTAAACCCTAAACCCTAAACCCTAAACCCCAAATCCCAAACCCTAAACCCCAAACCCTCCAAACCCCAAACCCTAAACCCTAAACCCCAAACTCCAAACCCCAAACCCCAAACCCCAAATCCCAAATCCCAAATCCTAAACCCTAAACTCCAAACCCCAACCCTAAACCTTAAACCCTAAACCCTAAACAAATAACCCTAAACCCCAACCACCAACCTCAAACCCCAAACCCCAAACCTAACCCAAATCCTAAACCCAAACCCTAGAACCCAAACCCAAAACCCGAAACCCCAAATCCCAAACCCAACACCCGAAACCCCTAAACCCTAAACCCTAAACCCTAAACCCAAACCCTAAACCTAAAACCCTAAACCCCAAACCTTAAACCCCAAACCCGAAACCCCAAACCTAAACTCTAAACCCTAAACCCTAAACCCCAAACCCTAAACCATAAACCCCAAACCCCAAACCCTAAACCCTAAACCCTAAACCATACACCCTAAACCCTAAACCCTAAACCCTGAACCCCAAACCCTAAACCATAAACCCCAAACCCTAAACCACAAACCCCAAACCCTAAACCCTAAACCCCAAACCCCAAACCCTAAACCCCAAACTCTAAACCCTTAACCCCTTAACCCTAAACCCTAAATATTAAACCCTAAACCCTAAACCCTAAACTATACACCCTAAACCCCAAACCCCAAACACTAAACCCCAAACCCTAAACCCCAAACCCCAAGCACTAAACCCCAAACCCCAAACCCCAAATCTAAACCCTAAACCCTAAACCCCAAACCCCAAACCCTAAACCCCAAACACCAAACCCCAAACCCCAAACCCTAAACCCCAAACCTTAAACCCTAAACCCCAAACCCTAAACCCTAAACCATAAACCTAAACCCTAAACCCTAAACCCTAAACCTTAAACCCTAAACCATAAACCCTAAACCCTAATCCCTAAACCCCAAACCCCAAATCCCAAACCCTAAACCCCAAACCCTAAACCCTAATCCCTAAACCCCAAATCCCAAACCCCAAACCCTCTAAACCCCAAACCCCAAACCCTAAACCCCAAACTCCAAACCCCAAACCCCAAATCCCAAACCCCAAACCCTAAACCCTAAACCCTAAACCATACACCCTAAACCCTAAACCCCAAACCCCAAACACTAAACCCCAAACCCTAAACCCCAAACCCCAAACACTAAACCCTAAACCCCAAATCCAAACCCTAAACCCCAAAGCCCAAACCCCAAACCCTAAACCCCAAACACCAAACCCCAAACCCTAAACCCTAAACCCCAAACCTTAAACCCTAAACCCTAAACCTTAAACCCTAAACCATAAACCCTAAACCCTAATACCTAAACCCCAAACCCCAAATCCCAAACCCTAAACCCTAATCCCTAAACCCCAAACCCTAAACCCCAAACCCCAAACTCTCCAAACCCCAAACCCCAAACCCTAAACCCCAAACTCCAAACCCCAAACCCCAAACCCCAAATCCCAAACCCTAAACCCTAAACCCTAAACTCTAAACCCCAACCCTAAACCTTAAACCCTAAACCCTAAACAAATAACCCTAAACCCCAACCACCAACCTCAAACACCAAACCCCAAACCTAACCCCAAATCCTAAACCCAAACCCTAGAACCCAAACCCAAAACCTGAAACCTGAAACCCCAAATCCCAAACCCCACACCCGAAACCCCTAAACCCTAAACCCTAAACCCTAAACCCTAAACCCAAACCCTAAACCTAAAACCCTAAACCCCAAACCTTAAACCCCAAACCCCAAACCCCAAACCCCAAACCCTAAACCCCAAACCCCAAACCCTAAACCCTAAACCCTAAACCATACACCCTAAACCCTAAACCCTAAACCCTAAACCTAAAACCCTAAACAATAAACCCCAAACTCCAAACCCCAAACCCTAAACCCTAAACCCTAAACCCCAAACCCTAAACCACAAACCCCAAACCCTAAACCCTAAACCCCAAACCCTAAACCCCAAACCCTAAACCCTAACCCCTTAACCCTAAACCCTAAATATTAAACCCTAAACCCTAAACCCTAAACTATACACCCTAAACCCCAAACCCCAAACACTAAACCCCAAACCCCAAGCACTAAACCCCAAACCCCAAACCCCAAATCTAAACCCTAAACCCTAAACCCCAAACCCCAAACCCTAAACCCCAAACACCAAAGCCCAAACCCCAAACCCTAAACCCTAAACCCCAAACCCTAAACCCCAAACCCTAAACCTAAACCATAAACCCTAAACCCTAAACCTTAAACCCTAAACCATAAACCCTAAACCCTAATCCCTAAACCCCAAACCCCAAATCCCAAACCCTAAACCCCAAACCCTAAACCCTAATCCCTAAACCCCAAATCCCAAACCCCAAACCCTCTAAACCCCAAACCCCAAACCCTAAACCCCATACTCCAAACTCCAAACCCCAAACCCCAAATCCCAAACCCCAAACCCTAAACCCTAAACCCTAAACCATACACCCTAAACCCTAAACCCCAAACCCCAAACACTAAACCCGAAACCCTAAACCCCAAACCCCAAACACTAAACCCCAAACCCCAAATCCAAACCCTAAACCCCAAAGCCCAAACCCCAAACCCTAAACCCCAAACACCAAACCCCAAACCCCAAACCCTAAACCCCAAACCTTAAACCCTAAACCCTAAACCTTAAACCCTAAACCATAAACCCTAAACCCTAATACCTAAACCCCAAACCCCAAATCCCAAACCCTAAACCCTAATCCCTAAACCCCAAACCCTAAACCCCAAACCCCAAACTCTCCAAACCCCAAACCCCAAACCCTAAACCCCAAACTCCAAACCCCAAACCCCAAACCCCAAATCCCAAACCCTAAACCCTAAACCCTAAACTCTAAACCCCAACCCTAAACCTTAAACCCTAAACCCTAAACAAATAACCCTAAACCCCAACCACCAACCTCAAACACCAAACCCCAAACCTAACCCCAAATCCTAAACCCAAACCCTAGAACCCAAACCCAAAACCTGAAACCTGAAACCCCAAATCCCAAACCCCACACCCGAAACCCCTAAACCCTAAACCCTAAACCCTAAACCCTAAACCCAAACCCTAAACCTAAAACCCTAAACCCCAAACCTTAAACCCCAAACCCCAAACCCCAAACCCCAAACCCTAAACCCCAAACCCCAAACCCTAAACCCTAAACCCTAAACCATACACCCTAAACCCTAAACCCTAAACCCTAAACCTAAAACCCTAAACAATAAACCCCAAACCCCAAACCCCAAACCCTAAACCCTAAACCCCAAACCCTAAACCCTAAACCCTAAACCCTAAACCCTAACCCCTTAACCCTAAACCTTAAACCTTAAACCCTAAACCCTACACCCTAAACTATACACCATAAACCCCAAACCCCAAACACTAAACCCCAAACCCTAAACCCCAAACCCCAAACACTAAACCCCAAACCCCAAACCCCAAATCCAAACCCTAAACCCTAAACCCTAAACCCTAAAACCCAAACACCAAACACCAAACCCCAAACCCTAAACCCCAAACCTTAAACCCTAAACCCTAAACCCTAAACCATAACCCTAAACCTTAAACCCTAAACCCTAAACCTTAAACCCTAAACCCTAAACCCTAAACACTAATACCTAAACCCTAAACCCCAAATCCCAAACCCTAAACCCTAAACCCTAAACCCTAAACCCTAAACCCCAAACCCCAAACCCCAAACCCCAAACCCTCCAAACCCCAAACC